>OZ010788.1:619722495-622629245 GCA_963932465.1 Maratus speciosus | reverse complement strand
TAAAATTTGAGAAATGTACAATTTTAATCAACGATTTATTTAAAAATTTTAATCAACGATTTATTTAAAATTTTTAACTTATTAAAATCAGAAATTGTGAATTTAATCAACTGTTCAAAATGATTGAAACTCCTACGTGTACTTTATTCGAATATCTTTAATTATCATTAAATGATTTAATTAAAAGTTTATACCCCTTTTTCTTCTGTTTTACAAATTCCAAAGTAATAATTTAGCAGCAGTATAAATTCTTTTTAATTAAATAGATATCAATCAATGTTTAAAGTATAAAACCCTGGAAATAGCCTATAAAAATACATATCCCATCTCCCAAAATTCGATTTGCCACTAATCCAGTGGCACAGAGTAGGTTTTGTATTATGAGAGGTTATGCACCCCTAAAAATTTAGCACCCGGACTAATCTCTCCCCCTCGCTACGACCAACCCCCCTCCACGGTTTGGAACCTTTGATTTAACCCTATATCTTTTGCTTTAATAAATATTTTAAAGTCCCTTCATAAATTTTCATTTAATAAAATAGGCCCTTTCACAAAATAAAATTCCACTCCATAAAAGCAAACTCTTCATTAATTATTTTTATTTTGGTAGGATTTGAAATGTGTACAAATTTATAAACACAACAAGCTCATCAGAAAGGAAAACTTAGCAGGGCGATTAAATAATAATAATAAATGTGGATTTGAATTCTAGTATCTGGATTCAGTGGCGTACCTAACCTAACCTAATTCTAGGTACTGGATTTAATTTCTTGTTACAAAATTTTATTTTTCACAAAATGGGGAACTAAAAAAAAAAAAAAATAATACACGCATCGATATTGACCAGTCTATCAAGCATCCACCCTCACGATTGTATTTCTCGAGGGGGAAAAAAAAATCTTTTCTTCCTGTCATTCCGCCCGTTCTAGCGCCTCTAGCAACAGCGAACTGCGTGCGAGCGTCTGATGCTTCCGTCTGTCTGTCTGGTTGGCTCCCCCACCCGCCCGTCAGATCTCAGTGTGGCGTCCGCGCGTTAGTTATTGCATGCTCGCGTCAGTTCAATTTTCTGTTTACTTTCGTTTCCTTTACTCCTTATCGCAGTATCCCACCTTCTGTAGTAAACAAAAGGTGAATGGACATGTTTTAAGTTTTGCCGGTTATTTGAAACGTTCAAAACTATCGCTGTTTCTGTATAAAAAACGTAAGTAATTGATCAAAATTGTTAAGAACATTGCTGAAATCGAAGTTGCATTCGGGGTCAAAATATTTCATGCCGTAGGATTGTGTTCCGTTCATCTCGCTTCGGTTGCATATCGGCGTAGCGTATCCAGCTGACCGATTGCCCGATTAATATTCTGGTGATTGGGTTAGTATTAAATGTTTATCTTTCTTTCCATTTGTGTTTTGACTCATGAGAGCATGCGCACATCAGAGGTACTTCGAATCAAATATTGTGGAAAATACTCTGTTGGTTATTTTAATGCTCTCGATTAAAGATGTTCCTTTTGAAAAATGATATGCATTCAGTTACACCCTTCTCATGTATTTATTTCATCGTGCTACATAACTTTTAGTCTAAGAAAGCAGCTTTTTTTTTTTTTTTCCCTTAATGTTATGATGTATGCGATCGGCGATCAATTTCATAATTGTTTTGCCGAAACATTGGAATTATCTACTAAATACTGGGATAAATTTGATTTTGTGAATTATCTTTGAAATTTGTGCTTAGCTTTTATATTATAAGAGATCTAATTTATTACTTGGCTCATTAAAAAAAAAAGAAGAAAAAAAGGTATATATTTGAATATGAAGAAAATTTAATTTTGAGAATGACAAAATTAAGTTTTAACAAATGATGTGTTTATCATATCAGAATAAAATTTTCTATAAAGTATTACCCCCCTCCTTCCCACTGTATTGTGTATTTTGACTTTATTGATTGAGGATGTAATTAAATGCTTTGAGATTTTGTAATTTTGGAGAGAGCATTAATAATTCCTTAAAAATGTTTATTCGGATTAGTACTTTAATTTTTTTAGTTGAAGTAAATTTATATATGTTACAAATTTTTTCATAGAAGGAATTATTTTGTCAAATTCTTTGTGTCTAAAAATATTGAATTTTAAAAATTATTCAGTATTAAATATTTCATGATTTCAAAACATTCTTTATTTAGTTAGCATTTTCTACTTTTGGATTAATTCATCAAAATGATCAATTTTTGTGAAAATTTCTTTATTTGTGCAATTAATTATCAAAAGTACATTTTTTCAGATTTCAAGGCATTGTGTTGGAAAAAAAAAAAAAAAAAAAAGGAAAGGTTTTGGGCGATTCCGTGGAGAGTGTCACACACATAACGCAGGCTTTAATTTGCATTTATTCAATTATTTATTAAATTTTAATGTTAATTCTGATTTTAAGTGGTATGGTAAATAAGTTATTAGCATATTTTTAAATTTAAATGTGTGGCAATAAAACTCACAGAAGTATATCATTTAATTTCATTACTCAAAATGTGCTTTTTTTCTACTTCAGAAAAAAAGCACATTTTGAGTATGAAATTAAATGATATATTTCTGTGAGTTTTACTTACACACATTTAAACTAAAAAATATGTTAATAACTTATTTACCATACCACCTAAAATCAGAATTAACATTAAAATATAATAAATAATTGAATAAATGCAAATTAAAGCCTGCGTTACGTGTGTGATTCTCCGCATGGAATCGCCCTTTTGATTAAGAACAAACTAAGAAAATTTAATTTGTACATTGTAAAATATGTAGCTATGGTATAACAAAAAGAAACACATTTTTGTTGCAATAATATATATTTAAGGGCCCTGTTCATTTTGTATTTCTAAAGAAACTGAATCATTCAAACAGATCAATAATTCATGTTTCATATTTCCTTAACGTTTTCTAGATGTTTTAATGTATTTTCTCCTTAAAACAACTTATTTTTAAATTATATAAAAATTAGGATTTTTTTTTTCCTTTAAATTGTTGGTAGGGTATATATATACATAAACTTTATCAGTGTTTATCATTTATGAGGTGGTAAATAGGGTAAGTGCTTCTATGTTCAGCTGACCCCCCAAATGAGATAAAATGCTTTATAAATTATTTTACTTTTTGTTGAAAATGAATTATAATTTCCCAGTGTGCAGCCACTTTTCACAAGTCATCTGCCAACAACAAAGAATTATGGATATATATATATATATATATATATATATATATATATATATTAATATTAATTAATCAGTCATTTGTGCTGGATCATTGCAAGGCTGACTACTGGAGCCTAGTTTTACATTAGAGGCAGTGCATATATAACGTTATCAACTTTTTGGTGCAATTTTGGACCCCTCCTTCCCCTTACGATATCATCCTTCATCCCCACCCCACTCCCGCCGATTTCATATTGTTTCTACAAAAATTAGATTTCTTAACAAAAACTGTGAAGAAATTACAAATAAACAAAAGAAAAGTTGTCATTTGCTTCTTGACAAATTATAAATCAACAGTTCATTTTTAACAAGTTCAGTACTGTAATAAAATAGTAGAACAGAGTTAAATGTAAATGCTTCATAGGATTGTATCTTTTGTTACTAAAATGGGACAAATATTGTATGAAAATGAATACACAATATGTAAAAAAAAAAAAAAAAAACGTTATATTTAAAAGTGTTAGCATGCAACTGTTTCAAGGTTTCATAATACAAGCTCCTTAATTCACTGCAAATTGTATGAAATTGCTTCTACTGCTGCTTCTCATTCTCTCTTCTCTCTCTCTCTCTCTCTTCCTCCCCCCCCCCCCCCCTCTGAAGATTAAAGAAAAGTTCCTTTTATGAAGCCTTGAAACAGTTGAATGTAAAAGTTTTTTTTGCTGTTGTTTTGTTCTGGATGGGCTATTCATTATACCAGTTTTTACATTTCACATTTTTATTAAAAATTACTTTTTGAAGAAGTAAAACTACAAAAAATTTCCTTTTATGACTAATAATATTTTAAAATCTGCAGGGTAAATGTCCTGGCTGTGCCACTCAATGTCAGAGAATATTGGCGAATGTTTACATGTATTCCCCTATGTGCACCTTTGATGTAGTGACTTAAAATATTACAGAATGTTATTTGGGTAAAATAAGTGGTTATAATTCCTAACTATAATATTAATTATAATTATTATTAGTACTGTTGTTTTTATTTTTCATTTTATCCTTGAAAAATAATTTAGTTTTGGGAATCTTTTTATATAAAGAATTTGCATATTTAAATGTATTCTAATTTTGTAATAATGCATGAATCCAGTGCATTACTATTTAACCTAATTATTTTAATAGTTTTTGTTAATTTATGATTGCATTTAATTTATGTATTACATTTTTACAGCTCAAGACATCAGAATGACTGTCACAAAACGGAGAATAGCTAGTACAGAAACTATTCATCACCTTTGGGATGCAATAGTTTATGTCCGGCAACAGAAGCAGATTCCAAACTTTGAACGCATATCGAATTACATGCGGAGAAAACACAATGTTTTACACCCTGATTTACAAAACCAGCTCGAATGTGCTGTACATGATGGTCTCATTGAAATGAAGAAAAGGGTAGGCTGCAAGGGTACTAAAGTTGGAGTTGAGCAAGAATCTTACAGAGTTCCAGAAAAAGAACTTGTAAGACTTATTTTAAAAATTATTACTCAGTTTGTTTTATTACTATGTATTTACTTGTTTAGAATAAACTAGGGCCGAATATTCGGCATCTATTCAGTATTCGGCCATGTTACCGAATATCAAACTATTCGTTATGCCGAATATTCAGTTTGGCCGAATATCGAAATATTCAGCCAAACCAAATACTTTAAAAAAAAAAACTTATAAAACATATTTTTTTAAACTTTACATTTAACAGTCGACTTATAAAGATATTCAGACTAATTAGAAACAGAATTAGATTTAAATAAAAGAGAATGATGTTACATTATTTATTTGCTGTTTGTTAAGTATTATTTAAGAAAATTAACCAATCATGAGGATTTTCACAGGAATTAATTGTGTACAAATGCAAGTTTCTGAACATTGTCCAGTAAATAACCTGTTTCTCGCTAAGATTTTAAGAACAAAGTTTACAATCTCTTAAAATAATCATCCACTCCAGACACTGATCTAGGACACATTTAAAATCTTCCTTGCTTAACCCCCTCACTGACAAGCCTTTGTTAATACGTTTACTAATCTCCAGGTTTCACTGCAATACAAGCAATATTTAAAGTAATATAATTCTATTGATTTAATGTATTTTTAATACATTGAACAATGATTAATACTTCCAAGGATTGCATTCATATTTGTTATTAAGTTTTTTTTATAAAATGTTCAAAGAATCATTTTTTAGCATTTAAAACAAAATGCAGAGAAAACAACATTACAATTTTGCCCTTTTCCAAGACACTCGGAGGGTTAATAAGAGGGAGTAGAACAGTTATTCTTGCTGAGTTGCCACCCTATAAAATTTGAATAGATTGTATTATTTATTTACTTTATTATCTTCCTGACAAACAAATAATATATGATCCTGTACAATTTTTTCCCAATTTTTCTTTGATTTTAAAATGTTTGTTTTAGAATTTAAGAAAAATTTATTCATTTGTTTTAATTCAGAGAAGAAGCCATGAAATTAAAAAATTTATTAAGTAAAAAAGTTTTATAACTATCCTCTTTTTAAATAACTCAAAGCACATTCTTTTCAGCATAAAGTTTACTTGAAAAAAGCTCTTGTTTATCAAAATGAAATGACCGGGAGCCGGCAGCACACAGACAATCACTTCATCAAGTTCACGGATGAAATTCTAGAATTAGTTAAATCTTGATTCACATATTAAAATACAATCGGTCTGCCAAGTCGTATCTTGGTGGAAAACCTGACTTTAGCGGCTGACTCGTAGGTTTACCATTGTGTATTCCTGCACGAAAAGGTATGAAAACATGGAGGACTGGGAGCAAGAAAACACAATGGTAAACTACGAGTCAGCAGCTAAAATCTGGTTTTCAGGTGCTTTCCTCCAAGATATGACTTGGCAGACTGATTGCATTTTAATATGCAAATCAAGATTTAAATAATCCTAGAATTTCATCCGTGAACTCGATGAGGTGATTGATTGTCTGTGCTGCCGGCTCCCGATCTAAAAGTTTCTGTCTTAAATATTCTGTAAAATTGTTTTAAAATTTAACATTATGCCTTTAAACTCTGAAATATAGAAGTATATGACAAGCCGAATATTCGGTATTTGGCCTAACTGTTACTATTCAGCTAGCCGAATATTCAGTATTCGGCCTAAATCACTATTCAGTGCATCCTTAGAATAAACTTTGGTTATCCATTCAGGGGTCGATCCAAGCAAAATTTGGGGCCTATTTAGGGCACCTTCACAAAAATCCATTTAATAAAACAGGCCCCTTTACAAAATTCCTTTTCATAAAACAGGCCCCTTTACAAAATTCCTTTTCATAAAACAGGCCCCTTTACAAAATTCCTTTTCATAAAACAGGCCTCTTCACAAAATTCCTTTTCATAAAACAGGCCTCTTCACAAAATTCCTTTTCATAAAACAGGCCTCTTCACAAAATTCCTTTTCATAAAACAGGCCTCTTCACAAAATTCCTTTTCATAAAACAGGCCTCTTCACAAAATTCCTTTTCATAAAACAGGCCTCTTCACAAAATTCCTTTTCATAAAACAGGCCTCTTCACAAAATTCCTTTTCATAAAACAGGCCCCGTCACAAAATTTCCTTTTATAAAACAGATCCCTTCACTAAATTTCATTCTATAAAAACACACTCTTCATTAATTATTTCTTTTTTGTTATCCTTCTATATATAAAAAAAAGTTTTGATTTGGAAATGGACCAATGAAAATCTGCGTAGATATTCCGGGTAGATCGGCATCCAATTTGAATGCTTAAGCATGGCCTTTCATCGTTAATATTAAAAAAACTGTTGCATACAAAAATATGAAAATCTGTGGTATTATAGAGAAATGTTTGATAAATATGCTGATGTTCAACAGTTTTCAAATCAAAGAATTATTTTAAGAGATATTTAATGCTAAAGTTGGACAAAAGCGTTCCATTAAAAAAGTTTTATTGGAGCAAAAAGTATACATGAGAATTTAATCCTTTTTAGATCATTTTATACGTTATAAGTTCCCGATGTGCAGATTGCATTTATTTTTCTTATTTGACTCATTTTTTGTGGTTTTATTTTATTTTTAAATTCAAATTTTCAGCATTTCGAGAGATATTTTTTACAAATTTTAGAAAATGTTATTAATTTGAACTGTTGCCAGTTGCATAAACAGCGCAAACAATAATTTTTACTTCAAATTAAAAATTTATTTACACATGACTATTACAAACGGAAAAAAAACTTCAGAATTAAATGATTACATGTTAAAAACAGGAAAATTACATCATAAGAACCATAGGCACAGATGTCATTTATTGGTGCAATTTTTTTCCGACGCCAATTTGGCGAAAACATCAATACCATAAACAACAACATCCGGGTTACCATATCAAGCAAAATAACGACACTTTAGCACCAGTTACGTACCCGTTGCATATATGAAATTGGCGTCAGAAGAAAAATTGCGCCAATATGGGGCGTATACGACATCTGTGCCGAACCATCTTTACACTTGAATTTTAAAAGAGAAACAAAATCTTAAAAAAAAAAAAAAAAAAAAAAAAAAAAAAAAAAAACAAATATTATGCGTTAAAACTTGTAATTTGAGGAAATTACGTCATATTTAAAATGGCCAAAAATATTTCAAAACAATTTAAAGTGAAAAATATATTTGCGCGAGATATTTTGAGATAATCTTTTCAACTATTATCGTGAATTCGAAGGCAGCGCAAATACTATTTCCTTCTAACAACAAAAGTAATTTCACGTGAATATTAATAAGAGAAATAAAACTTTGGTGCAAATTATGTCAGATTTGAAACGATACATTTAAAATGAATTATTTAAAAGAACTATCTTATAGCACTGTTAAAAAATACCGGGAGACAATGACACTGTTTACTTAATTCATTGTACATTAGCTTATTTTCAAATGTTTAACTAATTTTTTTAATTGAATACGAAAACAGCCATTGTATCTCTTAACAGCAGCAGATTTTGATTTAAAAATCCCCAATCCAAGGATGACGAATGGAAACCCGATTACAGAGAGATCGCTACTGTTTTTTTTTTTTTTTTTTTTTTTTTTTAAATTTTAATTCAATATTTTAAAAGCCGATCAAATTAGCGTGCTTTTTGTATTTTGGTGTGCCTGAACGGGGGTTGGCGAGCGTAGCTCGTAGGGGGCAGAGCCCCCTAGTGTTATAAAACACGTAATTTGCAACTAAAACAAGTTCACTTAAAAGGAAAACTTTAGCAGAAGGACTTAAAGAAGTTAGTATTAATAAATGCTCGGCTTGAATTTGAGCAACGGAATTTCATCTTTCGTTACAAAATGTTATTTTTCACAAAATGGGCTCCAAGAGGGGAAAAAAAAAAAAAAAAAAACCTCTCTCACACTCACACACGTGTGTATATATATATATATATATATATATATATATATATAGAGGTACACATTCAGTGTTTTTGATTGAACATATTGTAATTTTGATGGAATAAATGGATTGTGATGTTGTTTCTTGTTCAAAAAATGTTTGTCCTGACCAGATTATCGCTGCTGAAAGTTTGTTCCAAGATTTTAGGAACAACCAGTATGTTTACAATCTGTAAAAATGATTGCCCAATCCAGACACTGATCAAGGCTGCATTTAAAAAATTCCTTGTTAAATCAAAGTGAGTAGAAAAGTTATTCTTGCTGAGTTGCCACCATTTGAAATTCGAATAGCTTGTATTATTTATTTATTTTTACTTTAGTCTCTTCCTGACAATTAAATAATGTATGACCCTGTAACATTTTGTTCCAATTTTTTCACAATTTCTCCTTGATTTTCACGTGTTTGCTTTAGAATTTAAGAAAATTTTATTCATTTGTTTTAATTCACAGAAGAAGCCATGAAATTAAAAAATTTTATTTATTAAAAAAGTTTTATAGCTATCCTCTTCTTAAATAACTCAAAGCAGGTTTTTTTTTTTTTTTTCATTATAAAGCCTACTTGTAAAAACCTCTTGTTATCAAAATACAAGTTTCTATATTAAATGTGTAAAAATTTTTTTAAATTTGACATTTTAATGCCTTTAAACTTTGAAATATAAAAGTATTTGGTTCGTCTGTAGGCCGAATATTCTGTATTCGGCCAAAATCACTATTTGGTGTATCCCTAATCTAAACTTTGTAGTACAGTGTCAAGTATTTTAATCAACCAATTAAAAAAAAAAAAAAAAAATCACTGATTAAAGTCACAAATTTTCTAAATGTTTAAAATGACATAAAGTATTAAAATCTCTAAGATTAACATAATTTGGAAAGTTTCTCTTGGTATTTTTCCTTATGAATAAACAAACAACAAAGAAACAATTAATTTTCAGCAGTGAAATTATGCCAGAAATTATTGAATTATTGCATGGAATTTTTTGTGTCTCATGTTTAGCCGCAGAGTTGTGAGTTCTAAACAAGGCAACAAAACCTTTTTCATTTGAAACACTGAATGCTAATACTATCCATTATGTGACAATAATGCTGCTATGTAATATTTTGAGGACTTCAAATATAACTGGCTATTCTTATATTTACTCTGTGTCAGTATGTGTATATGAATGGATATAACTCATTTTCATAATTTTTGTTTCGTTAGCAATAAACATTACTGACGAATAGTGATTTGGCCGAATACCAAATATTCGGCCAAATTTTAGGTCGAATAATCGATTGCCAAATACCAACTTTTTTTTCTTCCAATATATATATATATATATATATATATATATAATTTTAAATTTTAAAATGCAAAAAAGAATTTCTATTATTAATCTGTTTAAATTTTTTAATAACTTGATGTATGGTGAAACCCCCAGAAACTGGCAGCTTAAAGATTCTTTCTTGTTCAAATCACTGTTGCAAAATTTTAAATGCATTTTATACTTATTTTTCTTTTTAAAAGGATAGTAACGATAAATTTAAAATTGACTGTTAGCAAAATTATCTGAAATTGTACATTGTATTATTAAAAATATTTTTTTTTCATAACTGTAATCTTTATTATAAAAACAATTTACTTAAACATTATTTATATATGATCTCATACTACAGATGTACATGTCTCTTTTTTTCTTGTTTTAAATCATTAGTAATGCAAATATCCAATAATTGACATTTATGAACATGTAACTGACAAATGATGTCAGGCCCTGGTAAAACAAATTAAATTTTAATGGTGTTGACTACAAGATAAATTTAATTTATTATTATTATTATTTAAACAATTGAAATAATAGATTTCAACTTTCTTTAATATTACCAACAATTAACTCCTGGCAGAGGCTGGTGAAATGAAATTACTGGAACCAACAACGGGTATCCCCCATTAAGCTAAATTAAATAACTGTAAACTAGAAATCATGATCCTAATGTATTATAGGCATCTTTTAACTAATTTCTACAAGTAGAACTGTAAGAAAAGGTTTAGGATGTTTGCATTACAAATAGGTTTAAAAAACAACTACCTTAATTTTAGGAATAAGATGGATGCCTCAAAATAGTATTTTTTATGTTCTCAAAAGTTTCTTCCTCATTAAATATGTTTTTGGCCTACTAGTGGTATATAAAAATTGACTCCAAAATAAAAATAAGTGTCTAAGTTACCACTGGGGTTGAAGAAGAAAAAAATTCATATTTTTATCACTTCACAAGATATCAAAAAATTTATGGTAAATCTTCTTAATATTATCTATAACTTTTATATTAAGTTTTTGATAAGGCCAACTCTTGCAGAGAGAAAAAAAAAAAGGAGGCGTTGTAGGGGGGGGGGGGGGGCAAAAAAAACTACACCTCCTTTAATCTGCCACTGAGGTGAAAAAAAGTGTCATTGGCGTGATGAAAATTTTTGACAACCCTCAGAGATGATGTATAAGAATTGTATTATTAAACGCATTACTTTCTCAATAAAAAGAATGTCAGAACATAAAATTTAGTGTGTGGTTCATTTAATGAAACAATCACCACATGTTTTAAATGTATTATATAAATCTTATTATTATTATTATTATCGATAACTTTTGTAGTAGCGAGTTTTTGATAAGATGAACTCTACTAATGGATGATATTACTACAAATATTCTCAAGGGATGAAAAAAGTAGGAGTTGAAGAAAAGATTATCGTACTAACATGATTCCGTTAAAACCAACTCTTACAGAAAAGTAAAATTAAAAAAAGCTTGTCAAAAGCGGCCAGATAAAATTGTTAAACTGGGTTTGTCACTAATCTTGATTTAGTTTTTTTTTTTTTTTTTTTTTGTGAAATTAGAAGTTAACTTCAAAATCTACCTGTGCCTGTAGGAGCCAGCAGGGATTTTTAAAAAATATTATGATATTTGTAATTTTTGATCGGGAATTATCCTGGGTACCTCTTGGTTTCAGTTGTATATTATATCAGTTCCAGACAAATTCAAGTTGAACTTCGAATTTAGAGTGCACAGTTATTTTCATGTTTTAATCTAATTTTAATAATAAAAAAAATCTCATTTCATTATGTAATTTTTTTTTTTTTAAATGTTGAAGGAAAAAGATGGCCATGACTGGTATTGCTTTGAATGTCACAAAGAAGGAGAAATTTTATATTGTTCAACTTGCCATCGTGTGTATCACGAGACATGTTTAAAAGAACCATTAACAGAGGATCAAGAACTAGTTTGTGATGTTTGTAAGGTAAGTTTACCTGCTACTATTTGCTATGTTTGTTCAAATTTCTTTATTATACTTATTTAATATTAACAATATAAATTTTGAAAATTATTCCATATAAGTTGCCTATGTTTTGAGGCCTGCCTATATGGCAAAGCTTGTTTTTTTAATTCGGATAACATCAGAATGCAGTATCAAAAGATGCATTACTACATCTGCTTACCATGAAAATGGGACTGCAGAGTTTTTTAAATTGTATTAATGGAAGCGAGTGATGATAGTGTATGCATCATGCATCTGTAAAGATTCGTTAACAATCAATTACTACATAATTGAAAACATATCTATGCCAATTAATATTGATACAGGAAGGTATAAAAAATTAAATCATTATATATTATAAAAATATTGTATGCAAAATTTACAAACACTACAAGCAGTTCCAGTGAATGTCTCTGTCCAAAAAAAAAAGTGAATATTCATCACTTGTAAAATAAAGATTTCAGAACTCAGTTACAAAATTAATATATCGTTGAAAAGTCCAGTCTCTGTTAATCTACAATATAAAAAGCAGAATTTTATCTACTTTAAAGATTTAATCTCTCTTCAGAAAATGAGTGCAATCTGAAAATAAAGACTCCTCAATGTAAAATATCTAACATTGCATATAGATATTGTCACAGAAGGAAAACATCATCATTGATTATAAAAAGGGGGAATCTACTTTACCATTACTTCTCACCAAAGGTTGATTTTCTTCTGAAAAAAAAAATTCTATGATCCCAACTTACTTGAGCATGCTAATCTTGATATACCCCATCACTCTGGGGTACACTGGGAAAGCTGAGAACTTATCCGACTGCTTTAATAGCAAAAGTTATTAAAGTAATATTTTTTATTTCAAATTTATTTTATTAAATGTTATTGAATCTGTTTAATATTAAGGCTGTGAGAATACTTCTCACAGTATTTAAATTTGGTTTATTTTTATTTCCTTTCAGCTATTTTTTTGCATCGATGTCTATTTAAACCCAATCTTTACGCCGCGATGTTGACGCGTTTATCTCTCACCGTAAAGCAAGTTCATTTTTCACCGCCGATATTCATATCTGCGTTGGGAGCGGATCGGCAGCTTGCGCATGCGCACTCCGCTATTTTAGGAGCATATCTTGGAGCTCTCGTTTCGTCGGAGTCAATTTGATTATGATGACATCATTGGATTATGCGCCGCCCCCTTTTGACGCCGATCGCTGACAGGAGAATCGTTTGGTTTCGTTTTCCAATCCGTGAAACTTTTTAAATTCTGCAGCTTGTAATTCGATTTTCATTAATTTCTCGTAAATGTTAATTTAGCTAATCAATTTAAATTCTGCCTTTTAATTACTTTGTCAACCCCGTATTCATCATTTAAAAACTAAAACTCGTTAATTTTAAATTCAGAATTTGGTTTGACGTTGTCTGAAAAAGATGTAGTCTTTTAACGTAGTTTTAGCGGAGCGCCAGCCCGCTGGCCGGCCGTTCGAATGCCGTGCCCTTTTTTTTGGCCGAATGAGTTTGATATTTTATTTAAGTGGATGTGTTTTTTTTTCAAAGTTTAATCCTTTAAAGTTGTGCTGCTCTCATTAAAAGGAATCCCATGGATTTATTCCGTGTTGGCTGCTATTTTTCTTCTTAAAAGATTAGTTCTTCTATTTTAAAATGGTGACCAGAAGCAAGTATTTTCATAACCTTCTACCGCTACTAACGTAAGAAATAAAGAATATTTGTTTTCATCAAATTGCCTCTTCACTGTCTACATTTCAAGTAAGAACTCTCCAGTTTTATTATTTCTTTAACGATCAATAGTAATTTATTAAAAGACCTTCACAACGAGTACTTAACCCTTTTACGATCACAACACAATTTCATTTATTACCGTCACAAAGGCGGGGTTGACTGTAAATTTGAAATAACTAATGTTATCTCAACAGCCGACCCAGCGAAAAATTTTGTCCCTGAGGACAAAGCATGTAAACACAGCTCAAGATTCAAAAGCAGAGAAAGCGAGGGCCCTTCATGTCCTTTTCAAATTGAATGCCAAAGCGGATAAACTCTGATCGCTATTGCTATTTTGCCAAA
Source organism: Maratus speciosus (assembly GCA_963932465.1). Taxonomy (NCBI): domain Eukaryota; kingdom Metazoa; phylum Arthropoda; class Arachnida; order Araneae; family Salticidae; genus Maratus; species Maratus speciosus. Next base: position 622,615,253 of record OZ010788.1, on the reverse strand, counting down.
GCGGAAGAATTCCAATCGCTGGTTTGGGGATACTTGCTTTCAGAGCGGAACTTTTTTTGGTGAATGGCAACATTGAAACTAAAGAGGGTTAATGGTTTTATTTTTGTATGCTAACAAAACTTGGGTGGTTTAAACTTATGGACTATTTCTATTCAAAATGGCGTCCAAAATTACATCATATTACGTTGAACTTGTTTTGCTCTGGAAGAGAGACTGGAAAAATGTCCTGGGTCGAATTTTGCAAAAAGTAATGGCGGCGATTTGAAAATGTGCCAATGAAGAAAATGATGTTTTTTTGTTTTGTTTTTAATACTTTTTTCTTTTCTCGCGAAAATGATCAAAATTGATCAAGGAAGTAAGTAAAATTAATTATAACTGCTGAAAAAGGAATAATTAAGGAAATATATATTTTTATTCAATAAATAAAAGTTTAATTTTTTGTTATTTTGTAAAAATGACATTAGCTAGAGGAAGGATCATTTTTATAATCAAATAAATAATGCTTAGCTTAGTTTTAAAATAATAAAATATAAATAATATTAATTGGGTTGATTAATAATTATTATGGTGGCTAAATAAGAAAGAAATTGCAAAATTGTTATTTCATAACATATGAGCCCCACTGCCCTCGACATAGTACACCCTCAAATTTGTATGATTTATATTTTTTAATGAAAATCTATCAAAATGAACCTGGAGGTGGGGCCCTGCTGACTTTAACAGCATACATCGAGCCATGCTACTCATGCTGCGGTCTGTTTGAAAACAAACCTCGAATTTGTATGATTTTATATTTTTAAATAACCTTTACAAAGGATCTAAGAACACTTTTATAGTGATTGCAGATTTACATGCCACAGTTTCAATTCTGACCAGAAACCTAAATAATAATTAAAAAAAGAAAATCAATATAACCTATTTTATTCTTTTCCCCTCTAAAAGAATAGTAGTTTAAAAAAAAAAAAAAAAAAAAAAACTAGCCATGCAAAAGTGAAGAAAAACAGAAAACAAAAAAACTTTGGCACAGTTCCAGGGTTGCCGGCTTTTTTTGATTTTAACCACTTAAAAATAGCCGGCTTTAATTGAAAAAAGCCGGTTTTTATTTTTAAAAATTAGTTTACAAGTTAGCAGTATGTAAAAGATTTAATGGAAAATATCTAGTAAATTCATTTTAAATTTGAATTAATTTATTTTTAATACACTTATAAATATTTTCTATAAAAATAATTATAAATTTCTGTTAAATTTGTCAAATAAATAAGTCTTTATAACCACTGGAAGGCAACTGTGGGCATTATGCCTGGAAAAAAATTATAACTATTGAAAAGAATATAAATTATATTCCAAAGTGGTGTTTTGAAATTCTATATTACATAGCTCCGCATATACTACACATTTTAAAGATATATATTTTATTAACCCTCTAAGTGTTTGGGGCGTATTATTCCGTTCACTAAGCTCCAGGTTTCACAGCAATAGAAGCAATATTTAAGATAATATAATTCTATGGATTTAATGAATTTTAAATACATTGAAGAATGATTAATACTCTCAAGGATTACATTCGTATTTGTAATTGAGTTTTTTTTTATAATGTTGAAAGAATCATATTTTTTTAGCATTTAAAACAAAATGCAAAGAAAACAACATTACAATTTTACCCTTTTGCAAGACGCTCGGAGGGTTAAACAATGATAAAATGTAACACATCAAAATGAAAACATTCTTACATGTCCATATGGAAAGAGTAAGTCACAGAATGAACAATATTGAAAAAGAAAATAGGAAGGATATAATACAGTATGGAACCATTTATCCGGAAACCAGTTAACCGGAAAACCAGTTATCTGGAATGATATTTCTGATAGACTGATTTCAGAATCTGTGCAGAAAAAGGTGTCATACACTGCCAGTTTGACATAGGCTTTGCTTGAAACAATTGTATAATTTGATGACAACATCTAGTATTTGAAATGAAAACATATTTAGTTGTATTTTAGATGTTTTAATTTTTTTGCAGAGGAAACAGAAGAATTTTTGTTCCTAAGGGATTTCCATAAATTACCTTCTTTTAAACTCTGGTTAACTTTTGGTCTTTCTGGCTTTGATTTTTAATCCAAGTAATCTAATAATTTAAAATCAGAAATAATGTCACAACCACACATATTCCACAAAACTTATCAAATGGATGCTGCTTTAATGCACAACCAATTAACTGGAAAACCCAGTTATCCGGAATACAACTGACCCCAAGCATTCCGGATAAATGGTTCTGTACTGTATTTGAGGATGGTTTAGTACATAAGTGTATAAAAAAAAAGGTTCTCCAAATTAAATTTGTTGAATTAAAACTTTAGAAATCTTATTGCTATTTCAAGAGTGCATACTTATGCATATGCTATTCATAATATTGGTTTTAATAGTGAGAAATGGTATTTTTATTATATGACTTTATGTATGATTTTAAATATTAATGAGAAATCAAATAAGACTTGTATATTAATAGCTGTTAAAATTATTTAAGTAATAAAACATGCAACTAAGTTACCATTGTCAGCAGTAGAATTGATTAAAAAAAAGTCACTGGTCCGCAGACATCGTCACTGGCCCGCTACATAAAATTATATTAAGTATTTTTAACACTTTGAGTGACACCCCCCCCCCCCCCTCTCCTCCTCTGAGAATATAAACCAAACTTCCTTTCAGTTACCCAAAATTTTCGGCATAATAAAATGTAAAATTATAATTTGCTAAAAATTAAATAAATAGTACGTAAACAAAAACTGAAATTATGTATTTTATTTCTGTTTATTTATTTTAACTGGCTAAGTTTTTATGCTTATTGTAATGTTTGGTTGCGGTTTTTGTCAGGGATGGGAAAATTTAAGTTTACCTGTCAGAGAGGGAAAAAAGTTACTTGCTTCATTGGAATGTTAAATCACATATTAAATAGTATTTTTTTTTTTTTTTAACCAAAATATTTCTAATTTATCACTGTTTTTGAAGACAAAATAATATTTTGTAACTATCGCTAATGCTGCTTGGGGACAAGCATTAACAAATGTTATTAAATACAAGAATATTGTTTTGAATTTTTGCTTTATGGGCATGCAGTGCTCATACATGCAGCATTTTTTACTTACTGCCACATGCATGCACAAAATTTTTTGTTTATTTTTTTACTATTTGCTTTTTACTAATTCCCTTTCCCCTCTCTTTTTTTAGAAATAACGTTTGGAAAATTTTGGTATTTTGTTTTGAAAACATCATTGTTTTTTATTGGGTTTAGATCAATTTTAATATTTATATGAATCTCAGAATCATTATCATTACAAAATTTTATACTATTTGCTTTTTACAAACTTCTCTTTCCCCCCTCCCCCCCCCATCTCTCTCTCTCTCTTTTTTCATAAATAACATTTGGAGAACTTTGGTATTTTGTTTGTAAAAGCATGTTAAAAGATAGATTGAATAGATTTTTTTTTTAACCAAAATTTTTCTAATTACTGATGCTTTTGAAGACAAAATAATATTTTGTATTTATCGCTATGCTGCTTGGGGACAAGTATTATAACAAATGTTATTAAATACAAGAATACTGTTTTGAATTTTTAATCTTATCATCTGTTAACCTTATGTTAATTTTTATAATGAAATTGAATGAGTTTTCGTATATCCCTTGCATATTCTCCCTTGATCGCCTGTCATCTTTTTTGTTATGACTGACATTTTTTTAGCGATTTTGCAACCCTGACTATTTTCAGCGGTAGAATTTATTTAAAAAAAAATCACTGATCCCAAGGACCAATAAACATCAGAGTTTACTGGTCTGCAGACATCGTCACTGGCCCGCTACATAAAATTATATAAGTATCTTATTCTTAACCCTTTGAGTGATCCTCTCCTCTTCCGAGAATATAAACCAAACTTCCTTTCGGTTAACCAAAATTTTCGGCATAATAATATGTAAAATTATAATTTGCTAAAAATTAAATAAATAGTACATAAACAAAAACTGAAATTTTTATTTTATTTCCGTTTATTTTAACTGACTAAGTTTTTATGCAAATTTTATGCTTATTGTAATGATTGGTTGCAGTTTTCTCAGGGATGGGAAAATTTACGTTTACTTGTCAGAGAAGGAAAAAAGTTACTGTTAGTTACTGGTCCTTCGGACCACTAAATTTTTTAAATTAGTGGTCCGATTGAATTTTTAGTGGTCTCGGACCAGCGGACCACCAAGGATTTCGAACGCTGATTGTCCTCCTTTAATTTTATAAAGCAGTAAAAATGGGTAAAAAAGGGGTGGGATTTAAGGTTGGTGGAAACCAGATAATGCAGTTGGTATGGCCCTTTTAAAATTTTGCTGACATATTTGCATTTCTGACTCATGGGTGCAAGGCTTTAGTCTCAGGACTGATATCAGTCTTTCAGATTTTTTTGACTGATAGTAAATTCTACTTTTTATACTTAAGTAATAGCAATTTTAATATCAAGAATTGTTAATCACTTTCTTTTATTGTAAGAGATTAAATTTTAGCTATAATGCAAAGTATATAAATATTTTAGCCCATTTTCATTTGAATTTCTAATACTGAGAAGAGTTTTCAGTCTTGGCTTGGATATACTTCTTGCACCCATGTTCTGACTACAAATCACTAGCAGCTAGCTCCCTATGTGTTATTTCAGTTTTAATGTCTTTATTATTGAGAAATTGGGTTATTTATTAAATTTTTAATCAATTAAATGTCATTAAAACTATTAAAAAAGAACTTAAAATGTGTAGTTTGTAATTAAAATGCTTCACTGTATAAAAGCCAATTATGGGGGAAAAAAAAAAGGCCAGTTTTGGCCAAAAAAAAAAAGCTTGTTAAAATCAATAAAAGCCACCGGCGTGTCTTTTTTGCAACCCTGCGACAGTTCCCTTAAAATATGGTAGTTAATATATTGAGGTTAATCAAACAGTTCACCAAGGTTCATTAATGTAATTCCTCTTGATGTTAATCATGATTAAATCAATTGTTTTTTTCTTTTAATCATTGATTTAAATCTTTTAATTTAGGTCAAGATATTTTGTAATTTGTAATAAATATCATGTTTTACCAAAAATACATTGCAAATTTTAGGAGTGGGAGAGGCAGAACTCAAAATTCATGCTTTTTAAATTTTATTCGAATCAAATATCAAACTTTAAAATAAAAATTGTAAATTAAAACTAGAGAATCTCAGTTGAAAAATGTTGAAAGATTAATTAATGCATGTACTTACCAATTGGAAAATACTAGATCTTTTGCGAATTTTTATTAAACTAATACAAAAACTTGGAGGTTTTGTACTAAGTATGCTAAATTTTAGAAGATAATAATCCTTTCAAAAGTATTTTATTGATGGCTTATGTAGAATTATCATTAAATTTTCTGTTATCTTTGTTCACATGCAAATAACAAATTATTTATATAAATTATATATATTACAACGTAAAGTCCTTTATTATTATTATTTATATAAATGTTTGGAAAACAAACTAATGATAAATTTAAAAGTGTGGTATGTAAAAGATTTAATGAAAAGTATCTAGTAATTTTTTTTTTTTTTTTAAGTCATATCTGTTGGTTTTCCAAGAGAAAATTTAATTAATTTTCGACTTTTAGAAAATGTATTTTTTTTTTTTAAATAGCGAATATTAATATTTTTTAAAACCAAAGATACCTTTACAACCAGAAATGTATTAAGAATAAGTATTTTCTATTTCTGTTTGGAAAATGACAATGACAGTTTCAAAATAAAGAAAAAACATGAAAATCAACATGAAATTGATCTCTAGATAATTTTTTTTTTTTTTAAACTAAAGACATTATTACAACTGGGAGAGTATCTTGAATAAGTGGGTATTTTTATTTTATTTTTTAATTTCTATCATTGAAGTGGAGATGAAAGTTTACAAAATGCAGAAAAAACTGAACCTCTTTCCCTTCATCTTCTTAAAAAACTTGAGAATTCCATGACATGCACAAAAGCAATATTAGCAGCGATAAACTGCTGAAAATTAAAACCTATTTGTTAGGATTGATATCTCTGTAATTATTAAAAAACAAATGTAGACCTCAGGTGCATTTGGATCTTTCTTCGTCTATCCTCATCCAAATTTGTAGTCCTCTATGTATGATAGATTTCTCTAGCCATCACCAACAAATCTGGATTGTATTAGTTTTAACCAGTTTTTTTAAACCATGGAAAAAACTGGTTTTAACCAACCTAATCAAAACACATTTTAACTATCAATGGGAAAAGAAATCAAAATTTGTTTTGTTAAATGGTAAATTTAGTAAACATTTAGAAAGGTTTGTCAAAAAAAAAAAAAAAAAAAAAAAAAAAAAATAATAATAATAATAATAATAATATACAAAATTTAGAAGTGTTTGTAAGTATTTTATTTTACTATACTTTAATTTTCTTTAACAGCACAAAAGTGTCATAAATCAATTATCACAAGTATTGATATATTTTTAATAATTTGATTACATATTTACTTTTAGATAAAAAGAAAAATAAAACTCAATTTTTTTTTTTTTTTATATTTGGAATTTAAAAAATGATTAAAAGTGTTGTTGTATTAAACTAAGATAATTTCATAGTTTATTTTGGATGAGATCAAACTTTAGAAACAATCTTTCTTCTGTTGAAGTGTAGCACACCCATTCATTAGGTGCATTATGAAATCTACAAATTCAAAAATAATATTTTCCATTTTTTCATTACTGCTCACCAAATTAGTTACACTTTAAGAAAAATAAAATGTGAAATATGTGTTTCTTTCTGCATGAAACACTGTTACATAAGACAAATAACAATAATATTAATTATTATTATAATGAAAATATTATTTATTATATCTACTCTCTCTATATAAAATCCTTATGAAAAGACTGATTATGTTTTACAGCTATTTCTCCTGAAATAATTAATGTTTGGCAGGGAAATTAACACCAATTATCCGTATTGATCCATGGGTTTCAAAAAGGGCAATTTTGAAATTTGAATTGGTTTTCATGGTATTAATTTTTTTCTAATTTTAATGACATTTCTCTAATGATGGTTACTGAATTTTTGTTTAAAAAAGGGAGAAAATGAAAAAAAAAGGGATTATTAGATTTCTTCTTTTAAATAATATTTAAATTAAAATTTTTTTTTAATTTCAAACGACAATGAAGACAATATAGTGATAAATTATCAGAAACACAAATAATTTTAAAATAAGAATTAAATGATCACGTGTTAAAAGCAGAAAATATGGAAAACGTCAAAATAGTTACACGTAAGTATTGGAAAAGTATGAAAACTTAATAGAATTATTGCACATATAACAAATTTAAAGGTGATAATTAAGCCACATGTAAAATGTCCAAATATTAAATATTGTTATATTTACAGTGCCTAAAATAATAAAATTATTACGTGTGAAAAGCTATTAATGTTGAATATTAGGTTATATTTAAAAAGCTCAAATTATAGTATTCTTAAACACTTTTAATTTGTAACCATAAATCTTAAAAGAGAAAAAAAAAACTTTATATTAAAACGATACATTTAAAACAATTTTCATTCTGAAAAATTTTAATGTGACAACACGTGATATAAAAGTAGTTCGACTAGCAAATTTGTTTATATATTACATCACTTGGTACAGCTTAAATACAGGTAAATGTATGCACAAAATACTTCCAATTTATTTTGTATAGTTACTGCGCGATAACACAGAAAATTCCAATATTCTTATTAATTAATATAAACAATATGCATTATAAAAATAAAAAGAAAATATGCATGATGGTGTATTAAAACAGAGAAAAGAAATTATGAATAAGCTGTACCTGTTCCTGAAAATATCTAAAACTCTATCAAAACATAATGCTTTTCAATACTGTGGTTCTGAAAGCTATTCTCATAAGCAGATGAAGTTTTTTAACCTCGAACCTAAAGGAAGAATATTGCCTATAGCAGCATTATAAAAGTCAGAAAAATAGCGAGATTTTTAACTTAACCATTCAAATGTGTAATTGATTTTACTTATTAATCCCTGAAAACAGCCGTCAATTATTACGATAGTGATGGATGTGGCCATGGTAACCGAAAATTGCCCCATCGAAATGGAAAAGCATGCCGAACCGATTACAGAAGATAACCGCAGTTATAGTGATAATTTCATTCAATCTTCCGTAATCTGGTAATATTTTTTAAACAGGACACATTACTATGTTTTTAGAGGATTCGAATCCTGAATGGGGTGTTGGCGAGTGTGGCTCGCAAGGGTCTGAGCCCCCTAGTATACACATGACATAAATATTCACCTAAGTATGCAATTTTTAACAATTTATGTATGCTAAAGTTATTTAGTAGAGTTTCGACCGCTTTTGTTTATTGTTTATTTATTGCAACCAATGTTTTTTTTTTTTTTTTTAAATGTATTGTTATTGTGTACACTAATTATATATAAATATAGCATGTTTAGAATGGTTTAATTAACATACTTTTTTTTTTTTTTGTAGATGGTTAAATCGAAAGAAGCTCTTAAGTTTAAGAGAGATGACTTGAATCTTTTACTTGGATATGCTTGTCTCAGACTGAAGGAAAAAGTTATTAACAATGTATGTAGTTATTTAGTTGTTTTTTTACTATTATCTATATTTAAAAAAATAAATCAAGTTTCATATGTCCTTTGAGATATCTGGGAATTGGGGGAAATTTTCTGCCATAAAATCTCAGGGAAACTTCAAGTTGTGAAAGTTTAAAATGTAACCAAAAACCTGGAAAAATAAGTTACTCTGAAAAATGGAAGCAATCGCTGCTATTTGTATGATCATGATATCATAACTATAAGATAATTCGCAAAACACCAGTCTTCAATTTACATTTAATAAAATCTTTGAAACCTAGTCTCAAATACCATAAAAGGTACTTAAAATATGAAAAATATATTTCGGTCCTTCCTGGACCATTTTCAATTTCTTACTGGTTCAGACTCTCTTTCCGCTGGACCACTCTTCGTATCCCCCTTCCTGATCCATGATATCATAATTAAATGAAACTAAGACAAACCTTCTAACATCATGAGGCATCAAATCAGAAACTGAAAATTAAGTTAACTTAAATTATAGAGAGTCTGAGAATGTAGACAAGTTTACTTATAAGATAATCAATGATAGACATTTTGTCTAGTAGCCCATTTCTTCTGTCTAAAGATTTGTTTGACTTTTTAAAATTAGTAATATCTTAATCTGATAAAAATATTGCAACAATAAGTTTATAAAATAAATTTTTCATGTTTGAGACATGTGCTTATATGATTCAGCAGAATTTTGGGTAAACAATTGTGCTTACAGAGTTTGTTTTTTATATGTGATGCACAACTTTGCTTTTGATATTGCTTTATAAGTATGAACCTTATAAAATGTGTTTTAAAGATCAAATTATATAAAGCCTAGTTAATCTTTCTGTCTTAAAAGTTGTGTGCATGCATGTCCAAGAAATTTCCCTGAGACTTCATAGTCAAATGCTTCAGCTAATGTTTAATGAGACTTTGTTAAATGTGTACACGATATAAGAAAAATATAGTTTGAAAGGGGATTTGTGCATTATCACGTCCAGAAAAGTTGGTGAGTTTGTGTTTTAATTCTGGATAATTAAAAATTGATACCATATATTCTGGTGTATAGTTGTGTTAATTCTTATGTATTGCACACACCTAAGAGACAGAACCCTTTGAGACAATATTTTTCTATTTCTAGATAAATTCATAGTATTTTTTCTAAAGAAATCTTTTACATACATAGCATGAAATAAAATAGCTCTGAGTATAACTACTAAAAGGAAAAAAAAAGATAAGCATAAATGTGTGACAAGAATGTACAATATGTACAAGGTCCATTAATGTAGATAATTCATTAATGTTCATTAATGTAATAACAATTCATTAATTAAAATATTGCTGTAGAAATTCTGAATAAATTATTTTATTGAAAAGAAGATAATACTTACTATATTAAGATAAAAGATTGTAACCAGATTCCTTTTACTAACCTGGAAAACATACTGCAAAATTAAAAAAGTTGTTGAAATTTTAATTTTTTTTAACCCTTCTAAAAAAAATATTCCTTTATTAACATATCTGCTTTAGTATTATCTTTTTTAGTATTACAAATGCTTCCAGATGTAAATAATTCACAGGATAAGAAGAGATTTTTTTTTCTTTTTAAATAAACTACAAATTTAGAACAGGGTTCGTGCTGTCCTTAAAAGTGCTTACATTTTTCAAACAGAATTTTAGGTGCCTAAAAGTACTTATTTTCATGCAAAATCTGCAAAAAGTCCTGAAAAGTGCTTAATTTTTTTTCTAGTATTATTTCTTTATCAGGGTGAAACTCTTCTGCATTTCTTTGAATTTCTGATTTAAAGATAAAGTATAACCCCATGCCTTGCCTCTCCTTCTTCCCAAATTTCATTTCTTCCTTTTGCTCATTCCCCACAGTACCAAAGTTTAAAATCTTTAAAACTTAATTTTTGTAAACTTTTTCTACTCTATTTGTTACTTTACAGTGAATAAATAATCAGCCCTAAATTTCATTGACAATTCATTAAATTAAAATTTCATCTGAATTTCACCTTCTCAAAATTTTGCTTCCCCCCACCCCCCACAGTACTCAAAGTTTAACAACTCTTTAAAACAGTTTAATTTAAAAAAAAAAAAAACTGCTCTATTTTTCATTTTATTGTAGCAATAAATAATCAATCATGAGGATTCTCTTCCCACCCGAAATTGGCATTTTCCCTTTGCTCTGGCTCTCTCCACTTTTGCATTTTTTTACGCTTTCCAAAATAGCTCTATTTCAAGAATTAATGCATAAAATTTCATCTAACTTCAGATTCAGGTATACCTTGATAAATATGGGTACTGATTATGCTTTGGTGCAAATCACCCGAAATGTGGTGCTGCTATGCTGCCTTTATTACAATTTCTGCAGTAGCTCTATTTCAAGAACTAATGCATGAATTTTCATCTGTATATCATCATCTGAGCATCATTGATATGTAGATGATGTCTACATAATATGGAATCACGGAAAAGATGCATTATACTCATTTCTAGATAAAATCAATAACCTTGGCAACAAAATTAAATTTACATTAGAAATAGAACAAGATCAAAAACTGGCTTTTTTGGATGTACAACTAATCAGAGATATGGATAAACAGAGTATCGATCGTACAGTTTTTAGAAAAGTTAACAGATCTAATTCCACTATCCCGTTTAACTGCAGCTCACCTATAAACTACAAGTTAGCACCTTTCAATTTTTATATAAAAAGAGCTTTTGAAGTTTGTTCGAGCCAATTCCTTAATGAAGAAATAGATATAATTAGAAAAATAGCAGCCGAAAATTCTGTTCCATCTCATTTCATTGAAAAAATCATAAACAGACTTAAAAGGAAAAATGAAGAAAGGCAAAATACAGTCCCGATTAAAAGTTTAAAATTCTGTAAAGTTAATTACATCCCAAGGTTTTTCGAGAGTATGAGGCATTCCCTCCTCAAGTTTGGTATTATACTAATCGCAGTCCCTCCCCCGAAATTAAAGGATTTGTTAAATACGAAAATTGACCCTATCCAAGCCATCAATAGATCGGGAGTATATATTATACCCTTCAAGAAAGATAATAGAGATTTTATGTACATAGGTATGACACTGCGGAAATTTCGTGACAGAATTAAGGAACATGAAGCAGATCTGAGATTGAATAGACCCCAGACTGCATTATCAAGATTAGCACAAATTTAACCTATAAAAGTAGATTTCAATAGAGCCAAAATTATTTTCCATACAAGTAACCACCAAGAAGCTATCATAAGAGAATCTCTGGAAATAATATCAAATAAAGAAATAGTTTGTAACAATATATTATCATATGATATCCACGCAGTCTGGAAAGAATTAATAAATAATTAATAAATCTGTATTTTTCGATAAAAGAATAGCATTTATGCCCCCCCCCCCCCCCCTTATTTTCCAATCCACCCTTGAAGTGAAATGGTCTATTCCGGACAAGCTGGAGACGCGGAGACAGAACAACTGCTAGTTTTTCACTGAGGATGACCGAGTAAGTGTCGGTCGAAAACGTTATGAATTTTAAATGACTTTAATGTTTTTAAAGGATTTTATAATACTTGACACCTGTAAGCAATATATTTACATTTTGTGTATCTTATATATGTTAAAAAAAATTAGTTATTTCTCAAAAAATTAGCAATAAAAAGTTGAAAATAGAATCCACACCAGGGTAATTATATGAAAAATATTTTAAGTAGTTTTGGTATCATACATTTTTTATTTTAAATAGCTGTATAATTTTTCTGGTTATTATTCCATTTTATAATTTTTCAAGCTGTTTATTTTTGACTATTTATTGTATAAGATTTGTATTTTCATTCCTTCTGCTATATGTCGCATCAAGAATCTTTTAGACATAAAACTGCTTAAGAGTGTATTTTACTGTCTTGAATCATGAACACATTTAATCTAAAAAAATATATGAAATAGCTGAATGAGGCTCTACAAATTTTATGAAATGCATAAATGCCAAATGCACATCAGAAAAGGAAATGGGTAAATGAACTGTTCATTTTGAAAATGAGGTTAATCCATTTTGTAAAAATCACCATTATTAATTAGTTAAATTTTATTACAAATTAACAAAAATATTACATTTTTAATCAATTCACAATAAATATCTTTTAATATCAAAATAAATTTTGTCCTAGTCCTTTAATTTGTTAACGATATTTCAAATGCGTTGGTTTTTGAAGTGACGATGTAGCAATAACATAAAATGGACATGACCCACTTTAAAAATCAACAGCTCAAATAATAAATTTTTTGTGGCTCTAGTGCAGACTAGAGATGAGACGGGCTCAGCCCGGGCCCGATTTTCATACCAGCCTTGGGGCTCGGGCTCATTTTAACCTGAAAATTTTATTTATTCCTGTATGGAAAAAAAAACTATATATTAATATATAAGTAATATATTAATATATAATCATAAAAATTTCTTGTGTTCCCTATATTATCCTGTTAATGCTTTTTAAGGTGTGTTAATATCTAAAATTTATTAATGTTTCTAAAATAAATTCAGTATTCCTTATTTTTATCTCTGTTAAGAAGCTTTTATTCTTGTAAAAGTAATTTAATTACTCCTTTCATAATAATCATTAATCTTTCAATTTCCTGTGGTTTCAATAAATAAATGAGGCATCTGTCTGTTATCATTTACTTCTGGACACAACGCCTGGATTGAAAATTACATTTTCCATAAGAAATCATTTTGGTGTTATTTTCATGAAAGCGGACATATCAGTAACTGTTTGTTATTGCACAAAAGAAAAGCAAATGATCAAAAAAATATTTTTATTTATTGGTGAACTGAAATAAAAGCATTTAACTTTACTGTTTGTTAATAAGGGTGAGAAAGTTGAGTTTTTTCTTTGCTTTGTTTTGTTAACAGTTGATAATTTGGTAAGCATTAACAGAAATATTTATTAGCTGTATAAGAGATAAAACGGACATTAACCTGTAATGAGAATGTTGTAAAAGGAGAAATTTTGTTTTAAATTGGGTATAATTAATTATATATGATGATTGATTAATGTTACAACATCACATCTATTTTAATGGGTTAATCAGAATGTCATGTCCTATTTTGCTAAGAGATGTCAGCGCCAAGCACCTCACTGAAATACTAGATAAGGTCACGCATCTAACCCATTCAATAAACAGGAAATTGTACGATTCTAATGAGTTGGATAGATATTATACGGATTTGAAAATGGAGGGGAAAACTGTTGGTTTTTGTTGTATTTTGCATTTTTATTTCCGTAAAGGCAAGAATGCGACGCACGCTTGTGAAAAGTTGCGTAAAGTTTATGGGGATGATGCTTTAACAATACGTCAGTGCCATTGGTGGTTTGGAAAATTCCATTCTGTTGATTTTGATGTGAATGATGCACTTCGGTCAGGAAGGACATTGGAAGGTGAGGATGAAGAAATAAAGGTAATGGTTGAGTCTAACCCACGGGATACGACACGAGAGATTGCAGAGGCACTACATATTACTCAATCAACCGTTGTTGATCATTTAAAGAAGCTCGGATTCGTAACCAAGCTTGAAGTTTGGGTTCCTCATGAGTTGAAGGAAATCCATTTGGTGAAGCGTTTGAGCATCTGCCATTCCCTTCTTAAATGTGAAGAAAACGACCTTTTTCTGAAGCGTATGGTCACTGGCGACAAGAAATGGATTGTTTACAATAATGTCGTATGCAAGTGGTCTTGGAGAAAGCGTGATGAACCACCTCAATCAACGTCCAAAGCGAATATTCACCAGAAAAAAGCCATGCTGTCTGTGTGGTGGAATTTCAAAGGTGTTGTGCATTTCGAGCTCTTTCCACAAACGCAAACGATTAATTCAGCCTGTACTGTCAGCAGTTGGACAACTTGAACAATGCAATCAATCAAAAATGGCCAGAACTCGTGAATCGTAAGGACGTTGTGTTCCACCATGACAACGTCAGACCACACACGAGTTTGGTCACCCGCCAAAGGCTGCTAGAGCTTGGTTTGGATGTATTGCCCCACCCATCGTACTCACCTGACCTTGCACCTTCAGATTACCATTTGTTTCGCTCTTTGTAAAATTCTTTGAATCGTAAAACATTCGATTCAGATGAGGCTATAAACCGGCACCTGGTACAGTTTTTCGCTTCTAAAGACAGGTCATTCTACAAGCGTGGAATTATGAACCTTGTTGAGTGATGGCGAAAGGTCATCAAAAAAAATTGCCAATACATTATTGATTGAATTCTTATTTTTATAGAAATAAATTACCTTTGAAAAACATAGTAAAAATACGACATGACTTTCCAATCAAACCAATAAAAGAAATTTGCAATATTTGCAGATTTATATCATTCACACTAAGGCACCAAGACAAATAAATAGTAGGATATTTTAAAATTGGATCGTTTATTTTATTTTATTTTTTGACAATCTAGGCGAAAAAAGTAATCTTCTGTTATTAGTCAATGAGCATTACAATCGATCAGTGTTTTCTCTTTATGAAAGATGTACACATTTTATAGGAAATAGAAAAACGTTGTTCGGTTGTTCGATTCTTCGTCATATAAATCGTAATTTCTGCAAATTTCATTCATTCATTTATTTCTAAAATGCACTTTGTTAATGTTTCCGTCAGATTTACTTGTTGCGAGTAGGGCTGGGCGATATATCGATAAAATCGATATAAAATATAAATCGTGATAACAATATCAAAAAATCCTATATAACGGTGCATCACGAATATAATAATCGTGATGTAAATCATGATTATCATAATCGTGATGTAAATCATGATTATCATAATCATGATATAAATCGCGATTATCATAATCGTAATGTAAACCGCGATTATCATAATCGTGCTGTAAACTGTAATGACTCCTCAAGATTCTCCCAGCTTCAATCGTTTTATTAAATACCGAATCCTCGGTTGCCGATATTATCATGGTATTAACGGTATGATTTCCCACAGCCTAAACCATGACGACTCCTCAAGATTCTCCCAGCTTCAATCGTTTTATTAAATACCGAATCCCCAGTTGCCGATATTATCATGGTATTAACGGTATGATTTCCCACAGCCTAAACGGTTCTTGAAAAGGGGAAAAAGTTATCTTTTCTATGTTTATAGGACGGGTGATAAATATCATACATCTGGTTTTCGCTTACATTTGTCGTCAGCGGATATTTATGTTGTTTTTGCAGTATTGACGGTGTAAAGCTCAAAATGCTACAGATCAGATACCATGATTTTAATTTCGTTCTGGTATTTAGATTTCAGCCGTGTTGATGAATATTTGCCCTTTGTTTTTCAACAATGTGCGAATAATCAGGGCGACAAAGAAATAAAATATTATATTTTATTTGCAACTGGCGGTTTAATTGAATAAGTGAAATAATACTTCCATAATAATATTTATTAATGTCTATTCTAGGGTCCTTTTTAATGCAGATATTTTTACTTCTGTGAAGTGCATTTTTGTTTCTCCTCACGGTTTCTTTTAAAAATCGCCAGCTGTGTGCTATATGTGAGTATTTGGTATTTTACTGCCTCTGGCATTTGTTTGTGGGGAGTGGGAGAGAACAATTAGATGTTTATTTATTTAATGTCACCAGAATTCAAAATAACAAACATGGCAGAAAAATTAAGTAGTTAAAGTTTGTGTGCTGGCAATAAAAGGAGAGACGCAATTTTCTCTGAGTTTGGGGGGGGGTATAGTTTTTTTTTTTTTTTCTTCCGTTAAGCGGACATTGGTCGAAACGCAACAGATTCTTATCCAACTTTCCTGCTAGCACAAGCATAAGAAATAGACTTTTAAAGGTTAGGACAAGATATATTTTTTAATTCAGAATTTTTTTTAATCAAATATTTTTCCTTTTTAAATTCAAAACGAAAGGCGTGACTGTAGTCTATTTTACCGTATAGTCACATGAAAATGTGGCATTAATTTTCTTTCACTTCGCTTCGGATTCATGTTAAATATTTCGGTTCAGGTAAAAATACACACAAGATAATTTTCACAATAATAATTGCACCCTGACACAAGCACAAAATGAAATTATTGTATTTGTGGATTGTTAGTACTGAGCTTAAAATATAATTAGAATAGAAGTCAGCAAAAAAAAAAAGTTTTTTGTTGTTGTTTTACAAAAGAGTAGCAACCGTGGAACTATTTTTAAGCGAAGGGATTGGATTTAGCAAAACTGGAAGTTCGATTATGATTGTTTGCTGCGCGTTGTGCGATATGCACTTGGTCTTGATATATTTCTCTCTCTTCGCCCCCCCCACCCTCCCTCTCTCTCTCTCTGCCTTTCTCGGGTGCGGAAGATAGTGCGTTGCATATCCAGTATTTGGAAGGGACAGTGACTCATTAAAATCCCAATCCGCTGTTGCAAAAAAAATATTTATAACGCTTCATATATACAGCATACATGGGCTTCGGAATCGGAAGAACAAAAAGAAGGATAAGGTAAATTTCGAAAGACATTTGATTGTGGGCCGCAGCATAGGCAGAGCTTTTTTTTTTTTTTAATGAAGAATATAAAAATTAAATAAAATAAGAATTTTCTGTCGGAGACGCTACCATATTAGACATTGTTTAAACATACCAGCCAAAAAGCAATGTAGGAATTTAAGAATTATATAAAAAATTTAAGAAGTGATTATAGCCGGATTATTACATTTTTTTTTCTCCCTCATTCAACGAAATTTTAGTACTTTTTTTCTTTTAACCCTTAATTTTCTGCATTTTCTGCTAAGAAGATTAAATTTTACTTTTTCAAATATAAAGAAGATTTACTAAATTTCAGAATGCATGGCGATGCAGTGGCAAGTGGCCCTCCCGCACACTTCTTAGCCAGTGCCCGTGGCAGCATATATTACATTAATACAGCAGCCACACATTTCTCGCCTCTTTAGATTGCGCATTCGGATATATCGTTCTTTTTACGTGTGTACCGGGAAATAATAAATTTTACTTTAACAGTAATTTTAAATAGCTTATATATAATTCCATTGGAATAAGTGTACTTATTTATTAAATGTTGTAATTTATACTAATAAAAGAAACTTTCGCTCTACCTGTGTGTGTGTCGGCGATGGCTAACGAAATCTACCACACATACAAGTCTGAAAATTTAGATGAGGATAGTCCAAGGTAGGAATTTTACAATTAGCAGATTTACAGAAATTTTTGAATTTTCTGAATTATTTTCTGAAAATCAGCAAGCGCGCCCGCTCATTTTCATTGACTCTGATTGGTCTCTGACTTCTTGAGCACGCAAAAAAAAAAGAAAAAAAAAAACTTTTTTTCCCCCCCGACTATATTAATATACCGACTATTTCCGACTATATTTTATTATTTTTTCAGTTTTATACGTTACTTGATATTTTATTAGTTTGTTCATATGTCATTATATCGAAATATCATGGTATAAAGATGCCGATTTATCATGATATATAATTCCAGACATCGCCCAGCCCTAGTTGCGAGAGAAAAATATGAGAATTTGTTTAGGGGCTTATCTTTTGATGAGATTAAATGTAAATGTTACAAAATTAATTATGTGCTAGGGATTAACAGTTATTGTGATGTACGAAGTTGTTAAAAAAATGAGAAATTACATTTAGAACAACTTTTATGAAATTTTTATTAAACTTTTTTTTCAGTTTATATTTTCGGGCTCGGGCGGGCCCGGGCTTCGAAAAGTGAGCTCGAACTCATCTCTAGTGCAGACCTCGTACACAGTAAATAAATATTATTATGATAAATCTGTTAAATTTTAAAATCAGACTATACATCTGAGTTATGACTGGAAAGAAATGGTTTTTGTTCTTGTGTGAAATCCTATTTGTCTTATTTATAATGAAATTTTAGAGTGTACAAATAGACCGGGAGGTGGTTGCACAAACCATCATCACTCCATCGAGTTGTCGGCTGAGATTACAGGATTAGTTAAAACTCAGTTTGCATATTAAAAAAGGGAGTCACTTTGAACGAGTTTTAAGATAACTAATTTTTATTAATTAAGTTTTAGATTAGGTAATCTAATAGCATTTTAAAATAATTCATTTTCTAAAGCATTGCATCTGTTGTTTTTTCATCATTTCATTTAACCAAAGTTCTGTTACTTGTTAACTTACATTTTAGTACAAGTTGTATATTTTTCTTTAATCTTTCAAAATGAAAATAGGTTGCAAATTTATAATGTAATGTTAATTTTACTCTCAACTATTATTTTTTTATATCCAACAATTATTTATATTTCTAGTAAATTTGTGAATGACCCCTATTTCGCAGTAAAAAAGATGCATCAACTCTAAACAGCTATTACTCGGTCTGTTTTAATGGTAGAAGAATGAGACTTTTTGTCTTACTTCTTAATATAATAGGATATTATTACTAAGTGTAACTTATAGGACCTGGGACCATATAAAAATTAAAATTTCGTAATTTTTTAAGAGATTTTTTTATTGACCCAAATCACTTTTAAAATAATTCTTTATCTCATTTAAAACATTTTTGTAATTGAAACCATCTGTCTATACCTAACTGTTTAGGAATTGGCCATTTGACGCCATTGAGAGTGGACACCCTGTATAACATTTAGAGGTAATTAAGTAATTCATATTGTTTTTGCATTAAAATGTTGGCAGAGATTTTGGTAAGCTTCGATCTAGCATTCAGATAGTGAACATTTTTTCTATATTATTCCAAATAATGACATAAGTCAACCACTTTGTGAAACTAATCCCATGAAAATTATCCTGCAAGCTGAGCTTTTTGTGAAATACAAGTTGTATTTTTTAAGGTGATGATCATCAATAGATACTTACTTGAAGTTTTAGATTTTAATCCAACAGAAAAGTGTTTTTTCTTTTTTCCCTGGCTGCAGTCTACCACCAGTATGTTTCAACCAGAGGATCATGACATGATCAAGATTTGTAAAAAATTATATTCTTTTGTTAATTTAAAAACTGCTATGCTGGGAGTTGTGAAATCAACAATAAAGTGTTCTTATCTGAAATTCAACAATTTAAATGTAATTAGAGTAACATGGGACTTGCTGGGTAACATTTAGCAAATAAAAAATAACAGATATTTGGAAGAAGCTGTCTGCTTTATCTGTGTAGAGGCTAAAAAAACTCTTAAAACTTGTAATTTTATGCCTCTTCTAAATAAATAAATCTTATAAATAATATAGAAAAAAACTAATCTGAAACTAGTGACTGAAGATTAGGGTGTCAGCGATTAAATCGTTATTTTAATCAACTGATTTTTTTTTTTAAAAAAACATTTATTTAAATCAAAAAATTTCTAAAGGCTTAAAATATCAAAAAAAGTATTAAATTATAAGATGAACATAATTTGAAAGTTTCTACAGGTATTTTGACTTATGAATAAACAAAAAAAGGGCTTTAAATAATTGTTTCTAAGCTTAATTCATGAGTATTGTAAAAAATTAAAAACAGTTAAGTTTGTAAAAAGCATTGTTTTTATCCAACATAAAACAGTTTCATTTAAAAATGATATTTAAATCTAATATAATTTGCAATGTCAGGCCTTTAGTAATCCATTTATACATTATTTTATATAAAATAAACATAACAAGTGTAATAAATTTCTGCTCAAGTACAAATGCAAAACGAGCTGCAAATAATATTTGTTAGTTTTGTTATCTGTGCTACTAACTAATGAAATTACATAGTTGCAGTTTTTATCAAATCTGTAATTACTTACTGTTTCTTCTAGGCCATTTTTTTAAGGTTTCCGCACCCTACCCCTTTTGAAATTTACAAAATGCACCCTGCTTAAAAAAAAAAAAAAAAAATAATAATAATAATAATAATAAAAACCAAGGGAGTGTGATTCACTTGTGATTCGTAAGCCAAAGATTTCTTGTAGAAACTTAACGCATTGAACAGTATTTCTAAATTCATGTGCCCAAGATCTTGCAAAAATAATAAAATTTTATTTCTTTAGAAAAAACAGGATATTAAACTTGTTATTTAATTGTATTTTTCAATTTGCGATTCATAAAATTGTTAAAGATTAAGGACACTTTATTTATCATACTAAAAATAATTCTTTTGTTTTTCCTTATATCATTATTAAACACATACTAATATATTTCCTCGTGAACTAGTTCCTTGGGTTATACAAATGGCTGTACACATTTTTAAATATAATTTAAATGTTTTAGGACGGAAGTAACGGTTTTACTGTAGTATATTATTTAATTTAACTGAAAAAAGTGAAAATTGCATATTGCAAAAGTTTAGACACTTTCGTGATTTTTGGCAGCTGTTCACGGAAAAAAGCAAATTTCAAACTTATGACATCACATGCATGAAGTATTTAAGCGCACCTCGAAATAGTATCTGTTAGTGAAGATGCCACAAGCTAGAAATTTTCAGTCAGATGAAGTAATTAAAGCATGGAAGCTGAAATCAAAAGGGAAGGTTGTTGCAGAAATTTCAGCTACTTTGAATCGTCCAAAAAAGTCTGTCTATCAAGTACTGTCTAAGGTTGACTCATTCAAAGCAAAATCTAGATCTGGAAGGACTCGTGTGGCCAGAAAACGAGATGGTAGAAGGATTCATAAACTATCATCTAGACTAATGATGATTGCTAGTTGCATTAAAAGTGAGTCAGAGCTTTCTGTGTAAACGCATACTTTCGTAGATGAATTAAAGAAAGATGTAAATTAGTTTACATGAAAATGATAAAACAACTCTCCTTGAAATCTCGCAACAAATTGACGAGAATGCAGCGGGCTCTTTAACTCTTTCTGTCTATAAAAGGAAATTTTTAATTAAATATTCTTGGTGCCATTTGTGGGTTTTGGAATTAAAATTAGGTGTCCATTTTTAAGGACTTCGCCCTCAAAAGGCTTAATTTAATGATTTGGGCCTCACTTTCTTTTAATGCTCAGTATCTCTGGAGTTTTTCAATGGTCGCCAAGCAACGTAAGACTACATATATACATTGGAAAACAATTTACAGCCATTTGGTGAACTTTTAGCTCTCCCAAAGTATGTATTTGAGCAAGATTAGGCATTTATTTATGTTGCATACAAATCAAAAAATTAGTTTAACTCTCAAAATATTACTGTTCTCGACTGGCCCGCGTGTAACCCTGATCTGAACCCAATCAAAAACTTTTGTGGTATCATATCTCATACGGTTTATGCAATTTTTTGACAATGCTCCTCTGTAAATGAACTTCGCTCTGCTGTTGAACGTGCTTTGCATGAAATAGACTCCCAAGTGATGCAGGATTTAGTTTCTTCGATGGAAAGTCACATTTTTACACAAATAGCAGACAATGTAGGAGCAGTTCGATTTTAGTTTATGGATATTTTTCTGTAAATAGTCAGATTGTCTATACTTTTGTCACAATGTTAATTTTTTTTTTTTTTTTTTTTTTGTCATTATATATTATGTAAAGTGTATAAATTAAAATTTATTGTTTGTGAATAAAGGATAAGTTCCCAGTAATATATGACAGTTGAGTTACAACAATTTGTTACATACTTCTCAGTACAGAAGCACAATCAACCATTGTCTAAACTTTTGCTGTGCACTATATGTTCCTAATTAGAGAGTTAATTGTTTAATTTAATAATTACTAAATTGAATTACTGTTAACTATTTAATATTAAATGCAGTTATTAATAATTTTAATAAATGTTAAATATCACTAGTATTTAATAAAGTCTTACATAATTATTACAATATTAATGTATATAATATTATTGTATGATACTAACTAATGAAACTACTAATTTGCAGTTTTTATAATTTCTGTAATTACTAACTAATAATCTTTGTTAATTAAAGTATAAAAACATAGGTTATGTTAGCAGTTAGTGTTTTAATTGTTTTGGAAACCTAAAAATCTTGGTATCTATTCAGTATTTGAACGCTGGGAAAAAAAATCATAAAAATCTGATTTAAATTTAAAAAATCACGATTTTTTTTACACCTTACTAAATATATATGTCAAAGTTTCTGATTATCATGGTCTTATGTGAACCATTGACAATCTTGTGGAACGGAGAAAAATGAGTTCTGGAAAAATACTAGAGATGGCTTTGATGCCAACCCTAAGGAAAAAGTTTATCAGTTTTTAAATTAACTGAAAGATTAAACTGTATCACAGCTATAATCGAGATCCTACAAGATATTGGCCCCACCAGTGGCTGAGAGGTTCTGCTCTCGAAGCTGGTAGACGGGAGGTGCTGGGTTCGAACCCAATCGCGCCCGTCAGCCTAATTGTTCGGAGTTTTCGTGGTTTTCTTCGAACCGTGGATTTCCATGCGTTAATACGGATTAGGTTCCCTTAGAAAGACCTCCACGGAAGGCACTTCCCCTAGGGCCTATATCCCTCGTGTAGATAATTGGCCGTCAACAATCAACCCAACCCAACCTACAAGATATTGATATAATGAATAAAGAATAAAGTGAAAATTTTCTTTTTAGGATACAAACAAATTTATATGTAATGTTCTAAATTCATACATTGTTTGAATGAGTTGAACTTCAATTTATATTTTATCGCTATGTGTTTTATTAGCAAATGTTATTCTATTTTAAATAAGCATTTGAATTTGGCATATGTTTTTATGCTTTATGTGTGATTAATAAATGTTTAAATTTTAATAAATTAGTTAATGTTTCTCAAAAATTTATCTCTTTTTAGAGAAAAGAATTGTGTACAATGCCTCTTACTGAAGATGAAAAATGGAGACATGAACTCTTAATTTTTGAGCCAATGGACCTAACTATAATAGAAGATAAAACTGATAACATTGGATATAAGCGTATTGAAGAGTTTCAGGCTGATGTGATGACTTTAGTTCACAATATTGTTCTTTATTATGGAGGTACTATTTTGTAGTTTTTTTTTTAAATTACATGGTAGTTTTAGTTTATGTTGATGTGTATGGAATGGGATTGGGAGGGCGGGGGGATGATCACTGTGCCTCATACACGAAAGTACAAAGTGAAAACTTCTATAGCATAGACGAAGTAATCTAGAAATTGCTGCTTTATGTTGCTAAACTTGTATACATGCATTATTTTATCTTTTGCTAGAGGTATTTTATGTTCAAGGAATACCATTGACACAATTATTGTTTTCAAATAGGGCTTACCATGATAAAAATCTCATGCTATGGATTCTTACTTATATGTTGTTTAGGTTCTTCCATTTAATGCTTTCAATTTATTTTATATTCTGTGAGAAATTTTAACTTCTAGAGACAGGCATTATTATTTGACTTGAAATTCTATTAATAAATTAAAGAAATTCTCATGTCTATGGTACAAAAAAATAATGAGCAGGAACTCATTATTTCCTACGCTTTTTAAAGTCGTCATTTAAAAAATAGAAAAAAAAAAGTGAAGGATTTTCTAATTGCTATTCGCTCACTAACACTTAACAGCAAATGATCATACAAATACAGTGGTGGTCTGCGTCAAAGCGACGACATCTCTATGGGATGACGGGCGCGCTGTTCTTGACTTTGAAAACAGGACAATTGTAGTTTACAGCACGCTAACTAAGAGCGCTGCGATCGTCTCCGCCAGCGAAGAATCTGCGTGCGCATATTCTCCCCGACACAATTTTGATTATCAATCCAATCTCGCCTCATTTCAAGGGGGAAAATGCTAAAGCTCACGTTGCGGTAATCGGATACGTTCGTTGCACGTGGGAAAGCTGGTAAGTCATGTATACTATGCTCGTTATTTTTTTTATTAAATCCTATTTAATCATACTTAGTTGGTTATTTTTGCATATATTTGTATTTCCATAAGATTAATTCTCATTTTAAGATTAAATAACCGTAGATATTTTTATCATAGAGATTTAAAGTTGAGTGAAATTTGAAAAATACCTTTCAACAGTTTTCAATTATCTTTTTTATTATACACGCTTGCATAATATGTAGCACATTTTTAGTTCGTATTAATTAGTGCTACTTCTTTAAACGTATTTTTGTTTAACAAATACAGAAAGACATTCGTTTATCGTTTGTTATCGTATCTTACATTATTTATTTGATGCTCCACAAATTTAAAATATAACCATATTTATGTATTTAAAAAATCTTTAATAATTTCGATTGAATTGAATTTATTATGTGTATAGTATTTGAAATGTAATTTATTCAAAGTTGTTAAATCATTTACTTTTTAATTATTTTAAGCGCTTTTTTTATTTTCACTTATCCTATTAATCTGTTGCTGTATAAAATTTCAAATAATACTGTTCAACAACAGATGGTTTTAAATGGGCAATCTTAATTCATTAAATTTTTGTTATACAAGTTCTTTGAATTGGAAAATCTTATTAAACGTATTTAATGCTTTTCATTTCTGTGAAATTTAAAGTAAATTAATTTTGATTAAATCAATTTAAATATTTGACATTTTCAATGTATATAATAATAGATATGAGAGATTTTGAAAAAGAAAAATTTAAGAGAAAAATTAAATTATGGAGCATCAAGTTCAAGTTTGATATAATGTAAGATATGATTCTGAAAAAAAAAAAAAAAAAAAATCTTTACAAAATCAAATTATGCAAAATTATTTAGCTTGAGATTTTAATGGATTTAATAAAGCTAAATTAACTGAGCATAACTTAGACTTATCAGCAAAATAAAGGACATTAAAAAAAAGATAAGAAACAATAATACATCACAAACAATATTTTGTGGGTTCATGAACAGAGTACAGAATACATTTTAACTTATTTAAACTGTATATGTATTTTCGGTATAAAGTAATAGTTGAAACTTTTTAATTTATTAATAATTAAACATTAAGTAACAAAAAAAAAATTCATTTATTCAATTTAATTTTTTTTTCAAAGTTATATATATGTATTACTGAAAAAAAGTCAATTTTCTTCAAAGCAAAATTCTTTTTTTTTTTCTTTTAATCCTGATAATAGTTGTGCGCAAAAATTCAAAAAAAGCAATTTTTAAAGAAAAAACACCTAAGTTAGTATTTACTTAAAATATAATGTTCATCAGATTTTTTTTTCTAAATGCTTCCTGCTTATATTAAAACCAGTTATGTACCCTTATAAAACAAACACTTCATACACTTGCAGTAAGGAATTTTTTATGAAAACTAACCGTTGAACTTCTCGTTTATTTCACGATGGTATAACAGTAACGAAACAACAATCAGAAGTTTTCAATTCTGTCAGTAAACAAACTCATTGAGTAATGAAATATTTTAATTATTGATAAAAATAATCGGATTATGTATTTCTTTTATATTTAATCTTATTTATTTTCTGTTTACTTTTTATAATTTATAAGGCGTGAAAAATATGAATGTTTTTACAAGAAAATATTTGTTGTAAATATTAATCCCATATAGTAAATATCCCATTGAAACAAATTGTCGAATGCATTAAATAATATATATATATCCATTATTTCAGAAATGGATCTCTCTTAAAACATTCGTATTCTTCACGCCATTATAAATTATAAGAAGTAAACAGAAAATATTAAAAACTGAAAGAAATACATAATGAGATTAGTTATCAAAAATTTAAATATTTCATTAATCTGAATTTAATCATAGCAGTTAAATTTCTAATTATCGTTACCGTTGTACTGCCGCGCAATAAATGAATCAGTCCGTGAAAGTGTTGGCTTAAGTTCAAATATATGCTTTTGTAAAGTTAAGTTTATTAAAATAAAAATACATTTCTATATTTTCCCAGTTTCTCTGCTCAGCCAATAACAGTGTTTTTTCAAAGAAACAGTAAAGTTTCAATTGTTTGTTTAAAAATGTTTAAGTTCATTTAAATGTCTGTAAGATATCAGTTTACTATTTTTGAATATTAATTACTTACTTGGAAGATGCTATGAACTTTATTTTACAGTTGTACAAAGTGTGTACTTTCACTAGCCTATTTGCCACAGCACAACCTTGTTTACATGTGACTATGGTTGGTTGGCTTCATGGTTGACTGGGTGTGTGGCAGGGAGGCCATCTCATGTCAGTTAACCTGCAGTTAGTTGGTTTCACTGCTTCACGCTTGCAGTTTAAATTTGCATATTAACTTTTAACTGTGTGCTTTAACCTCCTTTTCTTTTAGTATTTAAGCCAGTTGTTTTTCTTGGAGGTGGGCAGTGGCTGGTGCAGTGGCAGGTGCAGTTGCAGTTGAACATGGCGGTTTTTGAAGCTGTCTGGTACAGCAATCCAAATTTGAATTTTAATACTTAGGCATGAGGCCAGCCAAGCCATGGAAAAGTTATATGGTTGTTATTGAATTTTTCCTGTTGTTATACTAACAAGTTTTTACTTCAAATTACACTAACCTCTGAAAAATAAAATATGTTACTTCTTTTAAAAACTGTTTTTACTGATGGCGTTCTACACCAATGAAGATAGATATAATTTTGATGACATAGTGATCCACGGCCCAACAGAATGGTAGCAGAGCGTGGTTAGTCCCGCTCTGCTCTATAAAGTAAAAATGGCTACTGTCAGTGAAATGAACTATTCGTCTTTTGCATTTCCAAAACTAAACAGAGAGAACTTTAAATCGTGGAAATTTAATGTAAATTTGTACTTAATTAGTCAAAATTTGGCTGAATTTACTTCTGATAAAGTAGAAAGTGAAGTTTCAAATGAATCTGCTACAAAAGAAGCTGTGGCAAAGGATGCTGCTACTGTTGTGAAGGAGAACAAGGCCTTAGCTATATTATGCCTCAGTGTAGAAGAAAATCTCAAAAATATAATATATGATGCGAAATCACCATCGGAAGTCTGGTTATTACTAAAGAATACTTTTGAGCCTTGTAGTCGTGCCAGGATAGCAACATTAAGAAGAAATTTCATGAATATTAAGTATAAGGCAATGGAGTCTATGGCTACATATATCAACAGGGTACTAGAAAGTGCAAAGGATTTGCAAGCTGCTGGTAAAGAAGTCCCTCCTGATGAAGTTACCTACCAAATATTGGAACATTTACCTGAAAGCTATGAAAATTTAGTTATTCAGCTATATCGCCTGCCCGACAAGGAGTTTACGGTGGAAGAGGTGCGTAAGCAGCTACTAGCAGAATATGATCGTCAAAAATGTAAACTTACTGAGGCTCCAAGGAATCAAGTTTCCTTATCAGCGCATCGAAACAAGCAAAGACGCTGTTACTCATGTGGGAGGACGGGACACTTACGAAAGGACTGTAGAATGAATTCCAGACCCCAAAGTATTTCCCAATCTAGACAGAGAAACAGTCAAGCCCACTTTGCCGCAGCGATGATAAGTGAGAACTTGGACTTGGAGTTCGTACTCGACTCAGCAGCTACTGATCACTTTTGTAAGGAAAGGACGGTTTTTCAAGACTTTCGAGAATTTAAGAGTCAAGCAGTCACTGCCAAGGGTACTGCCAAAATAGCTGGTATTGGTAATATTGTTTTAATGATTAATTCAGGTACTGTTCGATTTAATCTAGTTCTTAAGAATGTTTATTATGCTCCAGATATGTGCCGTAATTTAATCTCTGTTCGATGTCTATGTCTTCAAAACTTAAATGTTAATTTTAGTAGTAATCAAGCTATAATCAGTAATGAAACAAATGATCAAATTTTAACTGTACCATTGCAAAATAAGTTTTATTCTATTTATGCTAATTGTAAAAGTGAATCAGCTGGTGCACACATGGTTAAAAATAATGTAACTAATTGGCACTTACATTATGGGCACCAAAACTGTAAAGCTTTATTAGAATTTGCTAAATCGGGAAATGTTTTTGGTTTAGAAAAACTATCGGGCGAGGTAAAAGAATGTGAATCATGCAACTATTCAAAAAGTAAGCGGGCAAGTTTTCAGGAAAGGGAAATAAATACATCAGAAATTCTTGAACTTTGCCATTCAGACATATGGGGGCCTGCTCCAGTTCAATCCCTGGGTGGTGCTAGGTATTTCTTAACCATAATAGATGATTTCTCGAGGTATGCATTTGTGTATTTTTTGAGCCATAAAAGCCAAGCGTTTAGGCAATTTAGAAATTTTAAGGTCTTTGTTGAAAAGCAAACGGGGAAAAGGATAAAAAGAATTAGAACTGATCGTGGGGGTGAATTTAGCTCTAATGAGTTTGAGAATTTCCTGAGAGCACAAGGTATTAAACGTGAATTCACAAATGCATATTCTCCGGAAATGAACGGCGTTTCTGAACGCTACAATAGAAGCATTATGGAAGGGGTTAGGTCACAAATAGAACAAGTAAATTTACCTCCGGAATTGTGGGCAGAATTAGTGAATACGCAAAATTATCTAAAAAATAGATTCCCCCATAGTAAGTTGAAGGGAAGAGCCCCACTGAATGTTTGGAGAGGTAAACCTTTTTCAGTTAGACACTTTAAAACTGTTGGTAGCACAGCTTATGTCAATATACCTAGCAGATACAGAAATAAATTAGAAAGGAGGGCTAGGAAAGGAGTTATGGTGGGATATGCTTCAAGCACTTTAGGCTATAGAATATGGTATCCCGGGACTACATTAGTTGATGAAACCAAACATGTTAGAATTGATGAGGGAAGACCTTATTTTAAATTTGAGGATAAAGACAGTAAAAATTTGGTAAATGTTAAAATTTTGGGAAATTTTTCCGAGGGTATTGGAGAAAGTGAGAACCTATCCCCCTCATCTACTGCTGACTGGAAAAGGGAAGAGGTAACTAGAAAAACAGGGACATCTGCAGGTAGGATAGATGTTTATTATTATCCAAAAGTTGGAGTAAGGTTGCGAAGTAAAAATGATGTGGAAAGGTATTGTAAAGAAAAGAAATTGACCTGTAACTTAGATGAATTTGATTTTAAACCTTCTTCTGAAAATAAAAATGTAAATTTAACCCAAAGTCCAGGTAATAGTGAGGGGGAGGATTCTGAATTAGAAGCTTGTTGTGTGGAAGTAAAAATTCCATCTTCCTACAAGGAGTCCCAGAAATTGCCCGAAAGGGATAACTGGTTAGAAGCCATGAAAGATGAATTAAGTACCCTCCAAGAAAGAGAAGTGTATGATTTAGTACCCAAACCAGAAAAAGTAAAAGTGTTAGGTAGTAGATGGGTTTATGCCACTAAAAGGGATGAAAATGGAAAGATAAAAAGTTTTAAGGCCAGATTTGTGGCAAAGGGATTTAGGCAAGTAGAGGGTATAGATTATTTTGATACTTTTTCTCCAGTTATATCTTTTTCATTGGTAAGGTTTTTCTTTGTAATGTTAGTTATAATAAAGGGCTGGGAACATCAACACTTGGATATCAAATGTGCTTATTTATATGCTAAATTGAAGGAAGTAATCTATGTAGATCAACCAGAGGGTTTTGTTGAAATGGGAAAGGAAAATTATGTGATGAGATTAAGGAAAGCTTTATATGGCTTGCACCAAGCCGGGCGTGAGTGGTACTTTGAATTAGATAATACGTTTATTAAATTGGGATTTGAGAAAATTGACTGTTGTAACTGTATTTATACCTACAAATCAGAAGTGATAATACTAGTATATGTTGATGATTTGGCCATATTTGCTAAAAATAAAAGTAGATTAAAAGAGGTAATAGAATTAGTGAAATCAAAATTTGAAATTAAAGTACTAGGCAAAATTAAAAACTTTTTAGGAGTTGAATTTGAAGAAATCAATAATGAAATTCATATGCATCAGAGAAAATATATTAAAACATTAAGTGAAACGTTTAAAGATATTCCTAGAATAAAATGTAAATTGCCACTCACACCAGGCGTTATCTTAAATAAAACTTTTGAGGGGGAAGAAGCCAAGGATATCCCATATAGAGAATTAATTGGAAGTCTTTTATTTCTTGCATCCAGGACTAGACCTGACATTATGTTTTCAGTAATAGCCCTTTCTCAATTTTCAAGTAATCCCTCATGGTCACATTGGAAAAATTTATGTCAAATATTGCAGTATGTTTTCAATACAAATAACTTTTCAATAAACCTTTCTAGAAGCCTTGATAATAATTTAATTGTATATACTGATGCTAGCTGGGCATCAGATATAGTAGACAGAAAATCTGTAAGTGGTTTTGTCATGTTCATAGATCAGGTCCCGATAATATGGAATTCTGCTAAACAGAAGTGTACTGCCTTATCTAGCATGGAAGCAGAATATATTGCTTTGTCAGATTCTATAAAAGAACTGAATTGGATTTTGAAAATAAGAGAATGTTTTTCATTTCTCGGTTTAAATCTAAATAAACCTGATGTATTCTGTGACAACCAAAGTGCAATATGTTTTTCTAAGAATTGTATTGAAAATAATAGAACAAAATATATAGATACTAGGTTTTATTTTGTAAAAGATAATTTAAGTAAATTTAATCTCAAATTTGTATCAGGAAAAGCCAATGTGGCTGATATATTCACAAAGGCTTTGCCAAGTGAAAAGTTTGTGTTTTATTGTAACTGGTTATTTGGCTGAGCTAGAGACTCTGGGAAAATGGGGGCATTTGTTGGCTTAAGTTCAAATATATGTTTTTGTAAAGTTAAGTTTATTAAAATAAAAATACATTTCTATATTTTCCCAGTTTCTCTGCTCAGCCAATAACAGTGTTTTTTCAAAGAAACAGTAAAGTTTCAATTGTTTGTTTAAAAATGTTTAAGTTCATTTAAATGTCTGTAAGATATCAGTTTACTATTTTTGAATATTAATTACTTACTTGGAAGATGCTATGAACTTTATTTTACAGTTGTACAAAGTGTGTACTTTCACTAGCCTATTTGCCACAGCACAACCTTGTTTACATGTGACTATGGTTGGTTGGCTTCATGGTTGGCTGGGTGTGTGGCAGGGAGGCCATCTCATGTCAGTTAACCTGCAGTTAGTTGGTTTCACTGCTTCACACTTGCAGTTTAAATTTGCATATTAACTTTTAACTGTGTGCTTTAACCTCCTTTTCTTTTAGTATTTAAGCCAGTTGTTTTTCTTGGAGGTGGGCAGTGGCAGTGGCTGGTGCAGTGGCAGGTGCAGTTGCAGTTGAACATGGCGGTTTTTGAAGCTGTCTGGTACAGCAATCCAAATTTGAATTTTAATACTTAGGCATGAGGCCAGCCAAGCCATGGAAAAGTTATATGGTTGTTATTGAATTTTTCCTGTTGTTATACTAACAAGTTTTTACTTCAAATTACACTAACCTCTGAAAAATAAAATATGTTACTTCTTTTAAAAACTGTTTTTACTGATGGCGTTCTACACCAATGAAGATAGATATAATTTTGATGACATAGTGATCCACGGCCCAACAGAAAGCAAAACCAAATCCCTCGTGGAGTGCCCTGCCCACTACCGAACAATTTAGTTTACAGCATGGCCACTAGTGGCGCTGTTGCGTTACTTTGCGGCATCATTTAACATGGGAGTGTCTTCGCTTTCCTATATAACCGCTTTGGTCTGCGTCATCTGTGGCATCACGAAAATGTCCTTAAATGAAGTATGTTGTCTAAGTTTTTTATTAAAAAAAAGTCATTAGAAAAGATTTTTTTGTCTTCCCTTGCTTCAATTTAATACTTTTCATTTCTCATGGGAAAAAAGGATAATTATAGAGTAAATTAGTTGTTGTAAAGTGTTAGGCTACAGAAGATCTGTCAGTCACAAATTAAAACCTCCTGATGCAAAATTTGATTTATTGATTAATAATAGAATTACTTTCTAAACCATGCAAATTTGTAGCCAGAAGAAATGAACTTCATATTTTGAAAATCCTTTCCCTCCCCTTCTGTTAAACTTTTCTCTTTGCAAAGAAACTAATATATACATATTCATTATATGTATGTATTCATGTATATAAGTATTTTTTACTTATGTATCTATACAGTATTGTAGTTATATATGTTACTGGCCAAACTAGATTAGCCTAGGCCAAACTATTTTATCCTAACGTGCATAGGATAAAGTAGTTTTTCCTAGGCCAAACTAGTTTATCCTAATGTCCATAGGATAGACTAGTTTTTCCTAGGCCAAGCTAGTTTGGCCTGATGCTCATAGGATAAACTAGTTTAGCTTGCCATTCTTTGGTCCGAACAAATTTATCCTAGGCCAGTTCAATTTGGTGTGATTTTATTGATCCCAAAGACCGCCTCGGTGCCAACCTCGTGCAAAGTAGTATTGCCGTCACCCCTGTATAATATATTTTACTCCATGGGGAGCAGGATGCTGCCCCCCCCCCCTTTCTTCTCCATTTCACCGACGTCGGTAGTTACAAAATATGTTCCATGTGACAAATGTGTGCTGGAGGATCAAAGAATGGGATGAGAGGTTATCATAAAATTTAGGAGAAGAAGAATTTAGAGGATTGATTAATAATGTACAGTATAACCTTGAAAATCCGGCGGCGTCGGGACCGGGACTTTGCCGGATTTTTGAAAATTCTAGATTTCAGAAAGAATATCAAATGTACTTCTGATATTCTTAATGGAATGGTGCATTTATTCATAATTAATTCAAACCAAGTGATATTTATGTGAGAAAAAAATATTAAAAAAACATGGATTTTGTCTATGGTACATCAATTCCAATAAACAGTGAAATCAATTCTTATGTAATTTCCGAAACATGGATATCAATTTCATTTGTTTAAATTTTTGCCGTTCTTTAACAACTTTTTCTGAGTGATCAATATCGATTTCGGAAATATAGTTTTGTTCCTCTATAGCATGCATAGAGTAATTTTCTAGTCAAACATATACATTTTTCAAGTGACATCTTTTCTTCTGCCGTTTCTTCGTCCTCCTTTTCCTGTGCTGCTACTATAGCATTATCGGCGGTTCTATTTAGCACAGCTTGAGCGATCTCAGCGTCTCTAATCCATCTCTTTCGATCTCGAAATTTTTAATTCATAAACAATTGCTATTTTTCTTTTTCCCATAAGTTGGAAGAATAAAGAAAAGGGGAGAGATGGCCTTCGTTGCCAGATTTTTGAAATTGCATAATTTCTGAATGCCAGATTTTCGAGGTCACATTGTATTAGTATTTCAAAGTAAAAAATGAAACAACTAGGACAAAATAAAAAGGGCAGAATAAATAAAAATGAAACTTAAAAATTTTAAAGATTTTTAATTTTGTGTGCTGGGAGAGGGCGAAGGGGGGGTGAGGAGATTTTTATTTTATAAAAATTAAAATTGTGATGATAAATATGTAACGACATTAGGATGTTATCGTAACTCATTTAAATGCGCGCTTCAACTCCCACTTAATTTAATTGAAAATGTTTCAACTGCAATTTATTTAATTGCAGTATACAACTAAAATATATTATTCGCAATTGAACCTACTTGCAATTGAATTTTAATTAGTTGCAGCTTACTTTTAACCTTTAATCACTATTAAATCAAATGCACTTATATATTATTAAATAAATTTATTATTTGAATAGAAATATAATTGAATGATGCTCATAACTGCTAAGTTATGCTGCTCATAACAAAATCTTAAATTAAATCATTAGTATTAGAAATAATAATATTTTTCGAAGTTCAATTGTGTTATAAATAAAATCAATCAGTTAATAGAATAACATTTATTATAAGAAAATTGTTACTTCTGTTTATTTTTTGTGCTAAAAATAAGTTATCAAATTTCTTCAAAATTTAACAAGTAGGGAAATTAAGAATAATTACCAAACTTGCAAAAAAAAAAAAAAAGTAAATTTTCCTTATTTTTAGTTGAATTATATGTATCTCAAAATTAAAAGCATTTAAACCTCATAAAGCTGTTTGTTTTAAGGAAATGCATTAAATGCAAACCACCATAAAGTAATAATATTTCCTCCCTCTAATTCCCCCCCCCCCCCCACTTAATAATATATCTGAACCCCTCACCCCTCTCTTCGCAGCAGCAATGGAATAGGTGGAGACATTATAAATATATAAAAGTTAATTGTGGAACAATAGCGATTTAAAAATACGTTCATTAAAAAAAAAGGTTGGGCTGTGGAAAATGTTACTGATATTTTTACTGAACAAACCAGAGATCCTGCCGGTCCAAATGATTTTCATATGAGCTGGGTTGGAAATTGAACTGAAAATTTCTGCCTGTGCAGACCTAAAAAAGAATGCACTCTAGTTCCAACTTAAGCCGGAAAAAAAAGTGATTCCCAGTTCATCTCGGTCTGAACCTCTCAAAGAAAGTTATTCCTAAACCAACCCCGGACTGAGTGTCGGAAAGGAAAATTGGATGGGCCCGTAAAGAGCCTTGCATCGAATAACCAAAAGACTAACTCACAAAATTTTGTAAATTTGGACGCTAAACTTCTATTATATATTTAAAATAAATAAATAAAACGAGTTTTTAGTGAATTTTGCTCACTTCCATAGATGTATTTGAGTTGAGCGGATTCGTTTGAAAATTTTTGATTTTGAGCGTGAACTTGACTCATTTTTGAGAAATTGAATTTAAGTTTGAATTAGTTCTTTTTTTTTGTGTGTGTGTGTGAGCGTGCTCAACACTGGTTCGCATCAATTAAAGCGCGTC
Source organism: Maratus speciosus (assembly GCA_963932465.1). Classification (NCBI taxonomy): domain Eukaryota; kingdom Metazoa; phylum Arthropoda; class Arachnida; order Araneae; family Salticidae; genus Maratus; species Maratus speciosus. Next base: position 622,580,066 of record OZ010788.1, on the reverse strand, counting down.
AAATTCAATCGGCATAGGATAAACAAGATTGACCTAAGATAAACTGGAAGTTTGGCGCCGAAGAGGTCTTTGTTATCAATAAAAGCATGCCAAATTGAATTGGCCTAGGGTAAACTAGATCGGCCTAGGATAAACTAGTTCAGACCAATGAATAACAGGCTAAACTAGTTTATCCTATGAGCGTTAGGCCAAGCTAGTTTGGCCTAGGAAAAACTAGTTTATCCTATGAGCGTCAGGATAAACAAGTTTGGCCTAGGAAAAACTAGTTTATCCTATGGGCATTAGGATAAACTAGTTTGGCCTAGGAAGAACTAGTTTATCCGATGCGCATTAGGATAAACTAGTTTGGCCTAAAATCGAGTTTGGCCGGTAACATATACATGTAAAAAAAAACCAGAAGGAATGCACTATGGCCACTTGAAAACAGATAATATATAGAGTTACTTTTAAAAAAAGCAAAAGATATATGTCATATATTACCATATACCCAAGGGCTGCGCCAGAGGGGGTTCTGGAGAGGCACCCCCCCCCCCCCAAATTTAATCGTCGCCGGGGAAAATTTTTTGACTTGAGTGAAGAGTCCTGCATCGGGTCGAGTAACCCGAATTTTCCTGCACACGACCCGAGTCGGGTGTGGGTTGGTTTTTTAAAAAGTTATTGGTTATTTACCAAAAGTTATTGGTATCTTTGGTTAGTTTATAAAAACCCGACCCACGGATAAGCTGGCCACTCATTTTTTTTTTCTTTGGAAGTTGGATTGGCTTGGCTATAATTTTTTCAGTTTCAGGATGAGTTTTGATTCTTACGCGTTGGTTTTGTTTAAGCTGATTTTTCGAAAAGTGCCCAGAATTATATCTCAAATTAGACCCTTTCACCGATTCAAATTGCCCGATTTTACCTACACCCGACCCGACCTGACCCAACCCACGGCTCGGATTGAGGATAATTTTTTTCTTTGTGGTAGAGTTCGATTTCGGGTTCGGATATGTTTGAGGTTGAGTTTTGGAAACTTACGAGTAATGTTGCCAAGTGTCCAGATTTACATGGAACCAGGTTTCGCAAAGCTGGGCCCAATTCGAAAATTCCCAGTGGGTTTTTTCAGGATGGGCCCACTTGAAAAAGCCCACTGAAAGCCCCATAATGTAGATTTTTTCAATTTTCAGAAATAATTTAAAAATTTAAACAACATATACATTTAATGAATTTAAGTCATTTCAGTTAATTTTGAAAAAAAAATTAATATATAAAAGCCATTACATACACATCTGAAGTAAAATAAAAATGTATTTCAACACATTGAAATACTTTACTAACCTAGAAACCTAGTAGGCAACATACATAGTACATAATTATAGGTAAAGGTTATATCATAAGAATGTCATTATATAAAAAAAATTCAAATCAACTATATTCATGAAAATAAAAAATATGTATATTTACTTTCTTCCATCTTTACAAGAAGAAAGTATTGGATTCGTGAAAAATTTCGACTTCCAGTTTATGATGGATTTATACGTTTTAAAAAGGTCCTGAAGACAATTTGATGGTTTTTAGAAAATGTCTGTCTGTATGTGAAAAAAATTTTGTGGGTGCTCTATCTCAAGAACCTCAGAATTTCACAAAACTTTAGATTGAGTTAGACCGTAATGTAAATTGCTGCTGATTAGTTTTTGGTGTATACTGCCCAACAGGTGGTGCTGCTATGCTGCATTTATCTCAATTTTTGCAAAAGCTTTATCTCAAGAACTAATGCACGGATTTTCATAAAACTTCAGATTGAATTACAAGTTAAATTGTTGCTTATTGAATTTTGGTGCATATTGCCCAACGGGTAGTGCTGCTATGCTGCATTTTTTGCGATTGTGCTGAAAATTCATTTTCGACGAAACTCAGATTTTGGACTGAAAACGAAACCAAATTTTCAGTAGATTTCTAGTATAAATACAGTCCCGGTCCGGCCCGAAGCTACAGAAAAAATCTAAGACCCAGACGTGTCCCATGAAGAATGAAGTTCAGGCCCGGACCAACTTTTCAAAAGCTAAAATTTAGCACGAGTCCATACCAAGTTTTCAGATAAAATTAAGCCCAGCCCGAGTTTAATGAAAGAAACTTTTACTGAGCTCGGGCTTTGGGACAGGCCCAGGCTTGTGGAGACCTTTAATATATATCTTAAATTCGGCCCCCCTGTCGGGGATAATGTGCCCTCCGTCGGGCAAGTTCTGGCGCCGTCCCTGCATATACCCTGCACTACAATCCTGCATCTATGTATTCATGTATATGTATGATCCAATAGATTCTATAACCATGTTAGCAGCCAGTTGGCTTATTTTAGCAAATGCAATGTGACATCTTTAATGGTAACTACCTTTGTTTTATACAATATAGTTTACTGGTAGCATAGCTCATCTTTGATGCCAATACTGTACATGACAGCATTACAAAGGATAGGTACTTCATTGCTATAGCCACTCTCATGATTATGCCAAGGTTGCAGTTACAATTTTGGCAAGGTCATCATCAATGCATGATATATATGCTCATATATGTCAATATGACATAATATTTGTCTTATATGTCATGTATTTTATATACAATTCATATATTAGTATAACTTGAGTCATGAAATCTCATATATTTCTTATATTTTGGTAATACATCTTGGTTGTTTGGAAATTCATTTTCGGAGGCAACTTAACAAAGAAGTACCAAAGATTAACCTTGTAGTAATGGGAAAAATTAAAAATAACCTGCCATAATTCAAAAAAAGAAAAAAAATAACCTACTGTGATATTAAATATATTCTGCCAAAAATAAAAGATAAAATTGTTGGTAGTAAAGAGCTCCAAATTTTGCCAATGGCATATGGTTAATATGTAAGTACCTAATATTTATATAGGAGCATATAAAAAAAATTCAAATAGAAGCGAAGGATTCAGAAAAATAACAGAAGAATCCTTCAAGTTGTTAACTTTTGAAGTCTTCCTACTTTTTAGATATCCCTGTTTTGTTCTGTAAATAATAGCTTTGTCCTCACATTATTACTCAGCAGTATTTTTAAAATTGGTATTTTTTTTTTCCCAGAAATGATTTGGGATTTCTTTTCTTGAATCTTTATTAAAAACTAGAATTCATAAAAAAAATTAGATTTCTGTTATTTCTCTTATATCTGAGTAAAAATTTTCATGTATTTTTTTGCAGTGCATAGTGATGTGGCTGATGGCGCTCGTCAAATGTTGAGAGATTGCATCTATGACTTAAATGAAATTCGCCAATGTAGAGATTGTTACCGGACATCTAATGAAAAACGAGAGAAGTTCTGGTTTTGCCTGCCATGTGTGGGTTATTATTATTATTGTTGTTAATAAACTATAAGTATATTTTTAAAGCCATTATATAAAAAGAAAAAGTAAGATGCTGTTTATCTGCCCAATAATACCATCGCACTGTTTCATTGTTTTCGGAGTGCCCTTTCAAATGTTTCCTATTACTAGTTTAAAAATAAATATATAAATTCTATTTAAAAAAATACTTTACTTTAAAATTATTAATGCTTAGATGTAGGGTGTCAATGTTTTTAATCAAATGATTTAAAATCATAATTTTAATCAATTGATTTTTTTTAAATTATTGATTAAAATAATAAATTTTCTAAATGTTTAAAATTATATAGAAAAGTATTAAAATCTAAGATGAACATGATTTGGAAATTTTCTATAAATAAACAAAAAGAAAGCTTTAAATAATTGTTTCTGGGCTTAGACTGTTCCTTAGACTTCTAAAAAATTAAGTACAGTAAGTTTGTAAAAAGCAAGTTTTTATTTATCATAAAAAGCATTTAATTTAAAAGTTATGTTTAAATCTAATGTAATTTGCAATGTCATAATTTCCTTTAACTAATCAAATTATACATTCTTTTATATAAAATAAGCGTAGCAGATATATTAAATTTACAAAAGTAAAAGAAAAAGTAGAGTATATTAACTCATTCTACTTTTGTAATAATAAAATTATAGCAAATTGAAGCTAAAGAAGAATGAAAGAATGACATCTGCTCAACTATTTAAAAGAATGTATAAGCGAAAAAGGACTAATTGGTATAAAAATGTTAAGCAGAGAAAGATCTTCTTTGGTTAAATTTGAATAATTTTTTTTTGGAACTCATATACACCAAAAATAAAGATATTATGTATTGAAAAGCCAGCAAAACTTTTTTTTTCTTTTTAAATTTGAAGCGCTGAATGCTAATAAAACCTACTGAGTGGTAATTGCTGCTTTTTAATATTTTGAGAATTTTAGATATAACTAACTGCCTATTCTTATATTTACTCTCTGTGTGTGTATGAATATGTGTAACCCATTTTCATAATTCTTTTTTAGTAGTATACACATACATATGTATAAGTTTAGATTTAGGCAAATAACATTAATTTTTCTATGTGCAAATGCCAAATTAGCTGCAAATGATATTTGCTTGTTTTGTTATTTGTGCTACCTACTAACTAATAAAATTATACTTATTTGCAGTTTTATTAATTCTGTAATTACTTGCTGTTCCCTCTAGGCTGTTTTTTTTTTTTAGGTTGCAGCACCCTGCTCCTTTTAAAACTGGCAAAATGCACCCTGCTTAATCCGGGAAATTTATTACAGTAGTAGCCAGTACCCAAAAGTAGCAATTTCATTAAGTTGTCTCTTTTTACTTTTCGTACATATACAGTTTAAGGAAAGTATTGTAATCATTTAAAGGGGGGTTCTATACTTTACATTCCTTATAGTTACTGCTTTTAAAAAATTTTTAAGATAGAGCCCCGACTCCTCCCATTTAGAAAATGTAATATATAATTTACTATGATCCCCCTCCCCCAACATTTCTTTTTTGCAAGGGGCCCTTTCATCGTGCAGGATTTTTGACTTTACTTTGAGATTATGTATATCGCTAATACTATTATAACATAATATTGTTGCATTTTTCCAATCACACAAATAACAGTATCCCTTTTGCACTCCTACTTGCTGAAAGTTTAAACAAGCCTGCTATATAGCGTAGTCTTGTGACTATATTAATTACTGTAGATTCTCGAAATCTTATTTCAAAAGAATTATAATGAATATGATATTTTTAATTTACGTATACATACATATTTTATATATATCCAGTCAGATTTTTAAAAATCAGAAATTTTTGTATCACTAACGTTGTAAGTACTATGTATGTTATGTAATTGCAATTTTCATATATAAATAAAACTGATTTTTAACTGATTTATTTTTTCATAAAATAACAATCATTTTAATATCCGTCTGCTTATTACATCTCTCTTCTCAGTACAGGGAAAAATATTTAATTTGGGTTCTATAGTATTTTATAAAACATTTTATGTGACTGTCCATATTAAAATTTAAGTATAGCGATTGGAATGTAACATGGCCAATTAATGACATAAACATCTTTAGTTTTGTTTATTTTCTTTTTTCATTTGTGGATTTGGTCCTATAGGATTCTGTTGCGACTTCTCCACTACTATACTTACTAACATGTAAAACAGACATATGTAAAACATTTTCAATAGCGTATTCATTGCATGCACACTATGTAAAGTCTCCATCCCTCCTCCCCATTTTAAAATTGTGAAATAGTATCAATTACATTTCTGTTTTCATTCAAATAATATAATTTTAAAGTTTACATTAATAATATTTTATTTCTTTTTTTTTTCCCAGTAAGGTTTTTTATATAATTGCTAACATTGAACTCATTCTTTCAAAAAGAAATTTGTGCATTTCAAGCTACCACTTTTTTTATTTATTAACTTAGTCTATTCTTCCTTCTCTAAATACTCCTTGATAAGTATTAAAATTTTAATTGATTTTTGCAAATATAAAAATTAACAGAATTGTAGCAAATTATATCTCCTAAATGTATTTTATTTCAGGATCCTCCACATGAACTTGTTTATGCAAAGCAGAAAGGATTTTCTTATTGGCCCGCTAAAGTAATTCGAGTTAACAATGGAGTTTATGATGTTCGCTTCTTTGGTGGTTACCATGAAAGGTACATTTCTTATTATTTACTTTTAATTATTTGAGAAGGGGGGAGGGGTATGTCATGGTGTCTATAATTTTGTTTTGTCTCTTTTATACTCATTTTTATTAAACTATACTTCAAAGGTTGTGTTTGATTATAATTTTGCATGTACATGTATCAGCTGTTTCATGAATTAGAATTGTATTTTAAAAAATCATAAATTTTTTCAACAAATTGGATATCAAAGTGCAGTTTATTCTGTGTCAAAACTATCTTAACCATTTATTAAAGAGTTAGATTTTATGGTATACAAAATTAAAATTTTGCTGATAGAGAGCATTGTAAGGTTTAGTTTCTTGAAAATATCCAAATTTCACCCCTTTTAAAGGAAAATATGAATTAACAACTGATGAAGTTTATGTTTTAGTTTTCCCCAATTAGTTGAAAATTGTTTGCAACTGCGGTTTGTCTGTCCATGCACTAACTCTTGTAAATATATTCTAATAACCCTGCAAGTTTTATGTTATTAACATTTAATATAAGCACAATTGCTATTCAAAAAGAAGTGTGAAGCATTTATAGTTTGTGTACAGGGACAGTCAAAAGTATTACATTACATTAGTCAGTGGGAAAAAATCGTTTCAACTATATTTTAATGATGTTCTACCTTTTCAAACATAATGAAATTGATATGCATTTATGAAGTGCACCAAAACATGCATTCCATGCAATATGGGGTGCATATAATCTATTATTCATTTACAGGGACACGCAAAAGAATTCCATTACATAATGGTCTATGGAAAAACTATTTGCAGCTTAATTTCATTTTGTTACACTTTCAAATACAATGAAATTGATATACGTTATAGGGGTTTACTACATGATGCTTGCTGTAGAATAGAATGCCATATCATTTATCATTCATTTACAGGTACACACGAAAGGTTTCGGATACAGCACTGTATCCTAAATACTGTCTATTAGCGATAATTGCTGGAAGTGCCTTTTTAAGTTTTTAAACTTTTGCATACTAGACTATGTAGTGTGTATAAATGCTATAGACCATATATGAAAGAATTGGTAAGCATTACTGAGTATGAGCATAAATTTCTTAAATGTGATTTTTAATTGATGTATCCTTTTCAAACTAAACTATGTTTAGTATATTAAGAGAGGTTTGTTGAATATTAATAAAATCGTATGCAGGTCCATGCAAAGGACTGGATACAAAACTACCTATAATGATAATTTGTAGGAGTGTGATTTCTGTAACTTTAAGCATGTATTAGCCTGAATTAAATTTTAGCTTAGTGTGTGCGTGTATAAAAATCTTTAAGAATGTGCAAGCCTGTAGAAAAGAATTCAAGTATTTTTTTTCATCTATTGGTAGAAATATTTGGAAGTGAATTTTCAACTGTTTATGCATTTTCTTACTAAACTAAATTTTAGTGTACTATGTAGAATATATATATAAATCTTTAGATCAAATATAGGACTGCTTAAAAGATTTGGAGTACTTTTCCAGCTATGCACAGTAATTGCTGAAATCTGGCTTTCAAATATAATACTGTATTATGTTTTCTTAAATATTTCTTAAAGTATTTTATGAGGGTTATTCAGAAAGTAAGTTCCAGAGTATAATAATTTCTACATCTGGCAGATGTTGCTAATCTGCGTATGTGGTATTGCAGACTCAGTAACTGAAGATTGTGTCATAACAAAAAAGTTTGTATGGTGAAACGTTGACACATGTAAATCTTGCCCTAAAGAGGTTTAAGACTATATAAGGGAGTATACTTGGTGAGATCTTGAGTCACACAAGTGGCATGTGACCTGCCATTGTTGGTCACAAAATGACACGATCAATATGTAAGCCCCGTCTCTTGCTTTCAAAGACATGTTGCAGCTTTTACAAATTTTGTAATCCACTACAGTATTGTTGAATTACATAATGTAAAGTGTAACACAGGTACCTGAGCTGCTTTAGTAACTGGAAGCGTAAAGGCTGTAAGACTCCCCTAAACCTCATTAAAAAGATATGAAAAAGGTTCAATTACTATTTAACTTTAAATTAACTAAATGAAATTTAAACAGCTGAAATAGAAAAACATTTGTGGTGGTTAAAGAAATAAGCAAACTAAATTTAAAAGACAATACTAACGATTATTATTAAATTAAAACATTTAAAACAGAATGATAAAACAAGACAATTATATATGCTAGCATCTTAATCTTATAAATAAAGCAAACATAGCATTATTGGGGTATAACTTCATGACACTAAAAGAACATTGATACAGTGAACCAGAGTACTTCATATTTAACGGTCGAAATTATATGCTTACATAGTACAGCTTAATTGCATTCACTTGAAAAACAAAAACTATTTTCACGAACCACCTCAATCTCCATCCGACTGCCAAAAGCCAACAGATGCAACAAGTGAAATTCTAATATCCGTAAATCAACTTCTTCAGGGAACGACATCACTTACACAGTGTAATGTGACCTTGGAGAAAGGGATCTAAAGTTAATTAAATAAGATATTTAAATTGGCAAGAATAAAAGTATTAAAATAATAAAATTAAGTAAAGTTAAAATCTTAAAAGCAGGAAATCCCTCTGTCCAAAGACACATTACGGCCAGAAAGTAAAGTAGAGTGACATTGCGTTAAAAATGAAAATAGAGTCAAAGGTCATCCAAAAATTATCATCTATGCAAGATTTAATTGTTGAGAGCTGATAAATAAAGAAAAATAATAAGTTACTCACCCAACTCTTGTGTATGTTGTTATATAACAAAATGAATCACCAATATACATGGAACCAAAAATATTTATTGTTTCACATATCACTTTAAATTCAAAGGGGGAGGGGAAGGTCAAGATAATATTTCACTATTCAAAAATCACTAAAAGATATAGATTTTATACAGTGAACACACATTCATTTCAATAGAATTTAATATGTAATTGAAGGATAATGTCACGATGTAGTAAGTTTCTATTATTTTAGAATATTATTGCATCATTGTTTTAAGAGTTCACAAAAAAAGAAGCGTCAGGTGTTATTTAATTTCTAATGTTATTATAGTTCCAGAAGCTAAGATCATAGATCAGATTGTCTTTTAGAATAATTGTCCATTAGAACTTAACATTTAAATGGATAGATAACAATTACAGAAGTTGAAGGGTACAGCAAAAATTGATTTTTCGACGAAAATGCTTTGTACAGTTGATATATGCAGGATCAGACTAACACATTTAATTCACAAACAAATTGTTGAGGGAACTCGATGAGGAAAGGTGACCAGGATAGCATATGAAGATAAAACTTCCTTCCATTTATTGACGATAAAAATGACAATTCACTTCAGATAGAAACTGGGATTATCGTTGAGTCAAGGCAGGCATTACGTTCTAATTCTGCATCTTCATTACAGAAGGACGATGGATTTTAACTTCAAATTGGTAAAGATGCTATTCCTGGGACAATGCACTATGATTTTCTTACGACGATTGTTGTAATCAAACTTTGCGATGGAGACAAAAATATGTCCTTATTCCATTACGAATGTTCCTCATCCACTGCCGCTTGCTACGGGGATAAACACCGCAGCCTCTTAAAAAAAGCACCTCTACCACACCAACTTAATCCTTATTGACTGATGATCTCCAGACAAAATTCACTATGGAATCTGAAAACGGCGCTTGATTTGAATCAACCAATCCAGAGCGATCAGAAAAGACGCGTCTTCTAAGAACTACAAGAGTGCAATGTCCTCAGCACATCTACCGTAAGAGACGCTACGAACTATTATGAAAATGGCGCCGAATTTTGTGTATCTACTGACTGAAGAAGCACTTCGAGATCGTACTTTCAGCATGTGGAAGAACCACACTTTTTATTAAGTTTTTTTCCATCATTTTTCAACTTCATTTATTGTATTAAGTGTCTTATTTAAAAAGGTACCTTTTACTTTATTTCAATGATAAAAACTACTAACTTACTAACAAAACTAACCCTAACACTTAACTTCAACAGCATGCTGGCATCCATATTGTTTACATTTTGTTTTTATGGTTTTCAGTTAAATTCATAGTTAATTGATTGAATGGTTGGTTGGTTACCAACAAGGTATCAGTTAAACTTTGTTGACATGTTTATCAGGTTGCACAGTGTTACTCAACTTTCTGCTGTTTATGCAAAAGAGTTCCAGCATGTGCTGGCTAGTTGTGATTGGTTGCAAACCATTATAAAATGAGAGAGTTTCTCATTCATGTCATCTAGTTCTTGCTTTGGTGTTACAAGTGTGTAAATTGAAGATGTTTCCTGATATGCCTAAATAAAAAGATGTTAGTTTTTATTTAATGAAGTCTTCATTTCTAGTATGTATCATTGTGAGTCATCTATCTCATTTCTGCTACAAGTCTCTTCAAATTTGTAAGTAGACATTTTATTTTCTACTAAGAAGATGGGAGTTAATAGGTATTGTGTTAAGAAATTAAAGACAGTTAGAATTCATTAATTTTTAAAGTAATTGCACTCTGCTATATAGTACTTAATCAAAAACAAAGGGTTATGGGCCCAGTATTGCACCATTTTAAAGGCAGAATTTGATGAGTTTTAACTTGGAAATATTTCAGTGTTTGTAAACAAACATGGCTGCTAGCCCTAACCCTCAATTACTATTGACAAGACATAATTACCATTCTTGGGTAACAAATGTAAAGAGGGTACTAGAGTCAGAGGGTTTAATAATTTGGATAGATAAGAGTAAATGGCCAAAAGTAGATGACTTAGGTGAAATTGATAAATTTAAATTGAATCAAAGTAAAAGCAAGGCTGCTGGTCTATTGAAAACATATTGTAGCAGAGAAGTTGAGCTTCAAATAAATCATTTAAGTGATCCTTCAGTTATATGGGATACACTTAAAACAAATTTAGAAATTGAGTGTAGGTCCTTAAAAGCATATAGGCTAGCAGAGTTTAGAAATTTAAGAATTCTTCCTGATGAAGAGTTACCGACATTTATAGCTAGGTTTGAGGATTGTTATAGAAAGTTAAGTGATTCTGGGGAATCTATTACTGAAGATCATAGGTGTTATCAATTGTTACAGTGCCTGCCAGAGGAATATGATTATCTTGCAAGGGAATTTGAAAATTGTGTCGAGTCTAAATTTAAGTTTGACAATTTAAAGGCAGAAATTTTAAAGGAATATAATCGACGAAATTTCCGTGATCTTCAAAAACAAGAATGTTTATTAACTGTTGAAAGTAAAGATAAATTAAATCCTAGTAAACCAATTACAATTAAGCCAGGCATAAGGAAAAAGTTAACTTGTTTTTTATGTGGTAAAAGTGATCATTTTGCTAAATTTTGTAAAAACAAAACTTTAGTTTCTAGAACTAAACCTGGAGTCGGTTCTTTCGTCTCTGAATTTATGGTAGATAAGTGTTATGCAAATGAACTTTTTCCTGCAAATAGAGAATGGACTTTAGATAGTGCATCATCGGCACATGTATGCCAAAATAAAGAATTTTTTACAAAATTAAGAAAGCCTCCAGCAGGCGCAGTAGTACGTATGGGAACCACTCCCCACACAGTACAGGGTATTGGTGAAGTTGAATTTAATATTAAAGACCGAAATAAAATAATGACTGTAAATTTACATGATGTTTTATACGTTCCTTCTATTCATAGAAATTTAATTAGTATGTCTAAAATGGATAAGGCGAAAATGCATGCCCGACTAAATAAAGGTTTTCAAATTTTTTCACCTAGATGGAAATACTTATGGAGTGTTAAATTAAAGGGTAATTTTTACACTATAAAAGGCTGGCCTACTAAAGAAAACTTTCAATTTAAAGGGAAAAATGAAACACTTAAGACACAACATAAAGTAAACTTAAGTAAAGAGAACAATTATAATAGTTCATATGCTTTAGACAGGAATAACATCATGCTCTGGCATGAGCGACTGGCACATGTAAACTTAAGCACTTTGAAAGATATGTTTAATAACAATCTGGTACAAAATCCTGGAAAACTTAAAGGTGATGAAACACGGTGTGAATCATGTGTAATGGGTAAAAGTACGAGAGCTGTCCACCCAAAATTACCACAAATTAGATCTAAAGAGCTATTAGAACTTATACACAGCGATGTGTGGGGTCCGGCTCCAGTTACAACAAAACAAGGCTATAGATATGTTTTAACATTTATTGATGATTATAGCCGCAGGGCTTTCTGTTACCCACTACGAAATAAGGATGAAGTTTATAGTAAATTTAAAGATTTTATAGCTATGGTAGAAAGGCAAACTGGAAAGAAAGTTAAAACTGTCAGAACAGATAATGGGTTAGAATACTGTAACCGACCATTAGAAAAATTTTTAGAAAATCTTGGAATCAAACACGAACACACCACGATTTACTCGCCGCAAATGAACGGCTGTGCAGAGCGATACAATCGAGTGCTGTTTGATGGAATGAGAACATTAATACATTCAGCTAATTTAACAGATGATTTTTGGCTAGAAGCCATGATGACAGTTAATTACATAAGAAATAGAACGTTTCACGCTACCATAAATGACATCCCCTTCAGGCGGTGGTATAATAAAAAGCCATCAATAAATCATCTTAAGAGATATGGCTGTACAGCCTATGTTCATCAACCCCCACAGAAAAGAAATAAATTTCAGCCTCGTGCCAAGAAAGGCATTTTTGTAGGATATGGGTATGGGACGAGTGGTTATAGAATATGGATCCCTGATGAAAATACCATTGTAGAAAGTAAACATGTGACTTTCGACGAAGCAATGTTAGGAAAAGCAAAAGAGGGTCATAATATTTCCTCGGAGTTTGACGATGATGATGATTTGGGGGGCAACATAAGAAACAGTGTTTCAAGTCCCGAATTACAAGTTGATCCAAAACCAGTGTCTTTACCCCAACCAACCGAAGATGAGTTAGAAAAAGCGATTGAATTAAAAGAAGAACCTCGATCACTCACCCCAAGTCCTGAACCAGAATCGAATACAGTTAAATTTCATAGGATAAGAACAATAAGAAGTAAAGGGGCCTCAAAGGGAAAATTTGACATTTATATTTTTACACCTGATGGGAAGACTTTAAGAAGCCAAAGAGAAATGCAAGAGTATTGTCAGAAAAATAAAATAATTTATGACAAAGATCTAATAAGCTTTTCATATAAAGATGAATATGAGGGTCCTATTATCTTAAAAATGGAAAGTAACACTAATGAATCAGATAGTGAGGAAACCTGCTGTGCAGAAATCATAATACCAAGATCTCCGAATCAAGCAAAAACGCTCCCTGAAGCTAAGTTTTGGAAAGAGGCAATGGATGCAGAAATTAAAACTATGATCGACCGAAATGTATGGACATTAGTTCCACAACCAGAAAACTGTAAAATTTTAGGTACTAAGTGGGTATATACTCTTAAAAGAAAAGCCAGCGATGGGTTTGGAAACTTTAAAGCAAGATTAGTAGCCTTGGGGAATAACCAGAGAGAAGGACTGGATTATGAAGAAACATTCAGTCCAGTGGTTAACTTCCTATTAATCAGACTTTTTATAGCTTTATTCATATGTATTTTGGGGTGGAAGCATTGTCTTCTAGATGTACGATGTGCATATTTATATGGAGCCATAGATAAAGATATATACATAAGACAACCTGCAGATTACATAACACTTGGAAAGGAAAACCATGTCTTAAAATTACATAAAGCATTATATGGTCTTCATCAGTCGGGAAGGTGTTGGTATGAAGAATTGCACAACAAACTCACAAGTAATGGTTTTAATGAAATACCAGGACTTACTTGTGCTTATTCTTATAAAAGAAAAGCAGTGGTACTAGTATATGTGGACGACCTGCCGATATTTGCTGAAAATGAAATAATTTTAAAAGAAGTAGTTTCTCTTATAAAAAGTTTATATGAAGTCGAGAATATGGGGCCCATTTCTAAACTTTTGGGTATTGAATTTGATATGACAGGAGACTCCATGAAAATTCATTGTAAAGAGTACATTGAGAAATGTCTTGAAAAATTTAATTTTAAAAACTTTACTAAAGTCTTTCTTCCTCTCCAACCTGGAGTTGTTCCTTCTAGGAAAGATATGCTGACTGATGACAACCAGATGGAAGATGTTCCATACAGAAATTTACTGGGATGCCTGCTCTACATTTCCGGACGTTGCAGACCTGATATCAGCTATGGAGTAGCAGCTCTTTCGCAATTTGTTGAAAATCCTGGACCTATCCATTGGAAATGCCTTCAACAAATCCTGTGCTACCTTGGAACTACGAAAGAATTAGGAATCCAAATGCACCCTCAAGACCCTCCCACTCAGCTCTCTGCCTATGTTGATGCTAGCTGGGCTAGTGACCCGAGTGACCGCCGATCCTGGACTGGCTACTCTATTTTCATAAATAGCCTCCCGATAACATGGCGTGTGGTGAAACAGACCTGTGTAGCTATGTCTCCGATGGAATCGGAATTTATTGCAGCCTCAGAAGCTGCTAAAGAACTGAAGTACTTGAATTCGACCTTAGAGCAACTGTATTCTACTTTTAACCTTGATTCAAATATTATTGGTAACCAAAAACCAATATTGAAGTGTGACAATGCTGCTGCTGTACAGTTCATTAAGAACCGAGCTGAGAATATCAGGAATAGATACATAGATTTAAAATACTTGTTCGTAAGAGACTTATATCTACAGAATGTGTTTGACATTATTCACGTTAAGTCTAAGGACAATTTAGCTGATCTCCTTACAAAGTCTTTGTGCAAGGACTTATTTATGAAACTTAGATCTGCTTACTTATGTTGAAAAAAAAAAAAAAAACTTTTTGAACTTAATCATGAACTGATGAACTTTTTTGAAAGTAAATATTTTCAATTGTGTATTGTACATATATATTTTGCATAATACATTTACATGTATTCTTGAAAGTGTTTAGTAAATGAAAAATGCTGGAAAAGGGGGGCATTTTGTGGAAGAACCACACTTTTTATTAAGTTTTTTTCCATCATTTTTCAACTTCATTTATTGTATTAAGTGTTTTATTTAAAAAGGTACCTTTTACTTTATTTCAATGATAAAAACTACTAACTTACTAACAAAACTAACCCTAACACTTAACTTCAACAGCATGCTGGCATCCATATTGTTTACATTTTGTTTTTATGGTTTTCAGTTAAATTCATAGTTAATTGATTGAATGGTTGGTTGGTTACCAACAAGGTATCAGTTAAACTTTGTTGACATGTTTATCAGGTTGCACAGTGTTACTCAACTTTCTGCTGTTTATGCAAAAGAGTTCCAGCATGTGCTGGCTAGTTGTGATTGGTTGCAAACCATTATAAAATGAGAGAGTTTCTCATTCATGTCATCTAGTTCTTGCTTTGGTGTTACAAGTGTGTAAATTGAAGATGTTTCCTGATATGCCTAAATAAAAAGATGTTAGTTTTTATTTAATGAAGTCTTCATTTCTAGTATGTATCATTGTGAGTCATCTATCTCATTTCTGCTACAAGTCTCTTCAAATTTGTAAGTAGACATTTTATTTTCTACTAAGAAGATGGGAGTTAATAGGTATTGTGTTAAGAAATTAAAGACAGTTAGAATTCATTAATTTTTAAAGTAATTGCACTCTGCTATATAGTACTTAATCAAAAACACAGCAATGGTGGAAAGGCTGTCTCGCGGCAACATTTGAAAATAGAAAAACACAGAAAACGTTAAATTAAATATTTCTTATATTTATTAACGGATTTTTCTGCAACTTATATCAAAATAACCAGAAAAATATACTCTATCTATTGATTATAGATTGAGCACGCAATATTAAAAAATAAAATATTTTTATTTTCGCTGTTGTAAACTTAGAAAGAACGTCACTCTATCGGGATTCCCGATCTTTTTGAAAAGTAAACAAGAATGCAAAACTTTGTTTACAGAGATTATTGTTATTGTTTAGTTTAATAAATTTTAATGAATGATTGAAAAAGATAGAATTTAAGTTTAAATGAGAAAAATGATTAAAATATAGAATATCTTTATTAAGAGGAAACTTTAATGTTTTGGAAAAGAGTTTACTAGATTTTAAGTTGAGTTTTAATTGAATAAATATTAATTTTATATTGAGGAAGATAAATAATTAAAAAAATCAAGATTATTTACTAATAGAGATGTTGTATTTTATAACACACAGATTCCTCTTTTTAACCCAAAAGTCGATTTACTTCTTAAATATCATTGAAAATATATCTCGGTGAATGAAAACATATTTATATTATCCAAACACGGAAAAACAACTGCTATGCAGCCCGGAAGTTACACCCTCTGATCTCTGAAACGCTAATGGAACAGAGGACGGAACGTCATATGCAAAACGAATGGCCGGATGCCTAACGCCACCTCGTGTTCATTCGTAGCAACTCATCAGTTGGTTCCGTGATTACGGATGGATTGCGTCACAGACATAAACATGTGCTAAAGACCGGCTCATACGATGATAAAGTGAAAAGTAAATAAAGTGTATGAATTAAAGAAAGGAACTAAAGACTGGAAATGACATTAAGATAAAGGTAAGTGAAACTGAATAAAATGTATTTAACTAAATATAGTAAATGAATTATATTTGTAAATAAAAGATAAAAGTGAATTGCTATAATAGGGATATGTACAGGGATGAGAAAGGGTCTGTTAACACATGGGTATGACACCTTTAGTGCACATGATTTTGTGCGTGGAGGGGGACTATTTGAACTTTTGCTGTATCGATGTGGCGGTGTGCTTCCATGCATTCAAAAAAGTGAATTGCAGGAAAAATTTTGCAGTTGGTGGGGCATTTTATAATCTTAAACATCTTTAGTGCAATATTTACACACATCAGCTTTTCACCATACGAACTTTTTTGTTAAGATTCCTTCCTCAATCATTGAGAACAGGGTTCTGTACATGCAGATTAATGCATGGATCGAATGCAGAAATTGACATTCTACAACTTACTTTCCAAATAATCCTTGTATTTACATTATTAAACAGCAACATTTTCTTTAAATATTCTGGAAGTGTTTGAAAATGTTCCATAATCTATGTTTGACCCATGATTTTTCTTTGTTTCAAATACATGATATGAATTGCTGTTTTTCTTGAATTATTATATTTAATTGAATGACTGTAATTGAGTAGGAAAAGCACATCCAGGGTTGGAAAGAAAACGGGTCTTTTTTTTTTTTTAACCAAAAAAAAAAAAACGGTTTATTTGGTTTAAACCAGGTTTTTTTTTAAAATATAATTTCCTATTGCATACAGATGCATATCTATTAATAAAATAAACATTTTTGGATATTATATAAGTAATATAACTTTTGAAAATATTTAAATTAAATAATTATAGTCAATTATATAGAAAATTGAAATCATTTCTAATTTAAACATTATTAGTAACAGCTATGTCTTATGTTCAAAGTAAACTGCTCTACACAGTGAAACATTGATACCTTGAAAATTGTATGAAGAATCCTTTGATTAATAATATAATAATCAACCAATAAACGTTTGATGCAGTTTCATGAATATAATATATTATTCTGTGGTTGTTATTATTATTTTTTTAATATCCAAATACTTCTGGTTATTTTGTTTTCTGAGTGATAACTCCAAGTGTCCAAGTCAACATTTTTTACCATTAGATTCAGCAACTAACAGAAAAGATTGATTGGTATTATTGAAATGCTATAACTAGCACTCAATTTTTGCAAGCTGTGTTATTCAATTTGATATCTTAAGTTACTCTTTTAAATTCTCTTTAAGGATAATCTTCCCCAATCCCAATCCAGAAAATTTTCTTTTACAACTTAACCAGAATCTTAAAGATCATTGTATTTTGTTATTAACTGCTGTAAATAATCTGTATTTTTTAAATGAAAATATTTTATGCTAAATATTGAATATTATTTATCTATTTTATCTTTTCTAATTTCACATGTTTTAAGAAAAATCTTTAGAGTACCAGATATGTTCATCAGCACATGATAATTTTCATTCTACATGCATAGAAACATGACCTAGGCTCATTATGTCTCATGTCAACTGCTGAGATGAAGTGTTAAAAGTAGAAATTACTTTTATCTATAATTTAAAACAATTAAATTACAAAAAAGAGAAAATATTATATTAGATTTTTTCTAAAAAAAACCAAATGGTTTTTTTGACAAAAAAACCAATTGGTTTAAACCGTGCCAACCCTGGCACATCCAGTAAAATTGTTTTATTTTACAAATGACATTAAAATAATTATGAATTACTTAAGAAGTAGATTAGAATTCATTTAAATGAAAGAACAAAGACAAATTTTAAAAGATTGAAAATAAAATAAAGGAATGAGTATCTATTGCTAGATGCATGACTTAACCCCTTCGGGACGGGAGCCTTTTGCGAAATTTTTAATCTTTAGTCACCGCTTTTTAAAAACAGAAATTTGTATCTTCTTGAATCGAGAAAATGCGCTGATTAAATAAGGCAGATTTTACAGTAAAATTTTACTGGTGAGGAAAAACAAGGATACTGAGCGCTTCATGCGGCACGTATACATGCCGCTCGTCCCCAAGGGGTTAAATGAAAATATTTGCTTAGTAGTATTTCTGATTTTGTGTTTGTGTAAAAATATCCTTTACATATATTAATTCACTTCTTTTGCATTACTTCTTAAAAGAGCAGATACAAGAATTGTGCATAAAATTGTTATAAAAAATCTTTAAAAATTACCACTTTTAAACAATAACATGTTTTTGAATAAAATTAAACTTTTTTTTGGTTAAAACCGTAATTTAAAAAATTTCACAAGTACCAAAATTATTTAAGTATGCTAAAAAAGAACATGAGTTCTAATTCATAGTTAAAAATACCATGTTTTATTCCATTTATTAATTTTCAGTTTCTTTAACATTTTGCATTGTTTTCATACAATTTTTATATATCTCATTTAGTATTTTACCTACTTATTTTTTTTCCTGTGCCTTGTAGTTTAATTTAGTTTACCAAAACATTCTATTGATTTCTTGTATTTAATTATGTTTAGAGCAAAAGTAGAGAAAGATCACATCAAGCCAATAACCACAAATCTTCAGCAGTTGCAAATAAAAAGAAATGCTGCTCTTAAGAAAGCCCTTGAAGAGCTGTGGCGTCACCAAAAACTTCTTAGTGAGGGCCATGACAAAGAACCGCCTCCCAAAAAAGCAAAGAAAAGGTCGTCTTCAGCTAGTTCTTCACGTTCTAATTCTGCTACAAGATCCAGATCTCGTAAAGAGTCTGTGTCCAGTGAAGACATGTCAGAAAACGAAGCTGATGAAGGAAACTCTTCTCAGGATGAATGTCCATCTTCATCATCTCCCAAAGTAGCTAGGTTACAGGTATTTTACACATCTTTTCTATTAAATCATGTAAAATTACTATTTCATGCATACTGACAAATTCTCTTACTAAGGGTAGGAAATTGTTGAATGTTTGGAAGAAAATTTATTCAAATAGGAGAAAAAAAGAGCAGCAGTACATGTAATTATAAACAGTTAATGTAAAGAAGACTGCTCACTCACAATTAGAGCCTTTAACAAAAAAAGTTTTAAAATACAATGCCAAATATTTGATTAAATTATCTTGCAGTAACCTTTGGCTATATTGCTAATTGTGTGCAAGTGTAGTTGATTATTCATAGGTTTCTTCAATGCAAAATGACAATACAGACTTTTTTCTGGTAATCTCCGTTCTCCTTTTTAAAATATTTACTGATTTAGTAGGGTTTGCTTTTCGCTTAAAACTTTGAGTCAGTTTGACTCTCTAATCATAAAACTGAGTCAATCAACAAGAAAAGTGAGTCAATTGTGAAAAATCTGGAGTCAGTTTTTAACAAACCCATAATAATAGTAAAAAAAAAAGAAAATGTATATTCATTAGAAAATTGAGATGTTGTGCACATATTAATGGGTGCTGTAAAATGATAATTCCTTTTGCTGATTTTCTATTCTTTCGAAATCATTATAGTTTTAGGTATGGAAAACTAGTGATAGTTTTGCCATGCGTACTTATTTATCAGGCATGAAAGAGTTCCTCCTAAAGGAGGAATTCCACCTTTTTAAAAGCAAATTTTGGCATTCTCTGGATTAATGCAAAAATGCAAAGAAAATATTAGAAGCATATTGGGGGGGGGGGGGGGGTCTATAAAATTTAATAATTAGACATTTTGTCTACTCAAATCCTTGTAGTTTGTTTTGAATTGCTGTACTATCAAATCAAAGGCAAGCTTTTATTATAAGCATCTGACAGTCATGTAAATTAAGTTCTTTAACTACGAAAAGGAAGTTTCCATAAGGTTCTTTCTGGAATAGAATATTTTATTCTATTTATGAAACACTTTTGGGTAATTTCAATGATGCATTTTTGCAAATGCATTTCTGGAGTAAAGATCAATTTGGCCTGCATATATAGGGACTTTTTTTTTTTTTTTATGTAAAGTCTTACATAGTCAAATCATTCAAAATAATACATTTATTTTGAAAAATTAATCTGTGTACTTCACATAAGTTCATCAGATACATTTGGATAGATTTATACTTTTAACAAACTGTTTCCAATTTTCTTTTTTGATTTAATGAATTTATATTTATACATTCATTTTTATTTATTTATTTATTTATTTATTTTAATACTTTCTGAGTTACAAAAAGAACATAATTTAACCATTTAAAAAAAAATCAAAAATTTAAAATTTAAAATAAGGTACCAAAAAATTGGAAAATGAAAAAGATTTTTTTTTATGTGTTTGACCTTAATACAAAGATTCCGGAACAGTTTTTGTTTTGTCTATATCTAAAAAAATGGCTGAGTTATAGCACTTTGAATTTCTAGCGTGGCTGACATTTTGAAACGTCCTGATTTTTGTCACGTGATAACAGGCGTATTTATGAACCGATTTGGATGTATCTTGGTGTGTACATAGTACATACAAATATCTTGACCGAGTTCGTTGGCCAGCTTCATCCGCCATCTTGTTTCAAAATGGCGGCGATTTAAAAAAACTTAAAAAAATTAAAATTTAAAATTAGATACCAAAAAATGGGAAAATGAAAAAGATTTTTTTCGTATGTGTTTGACCTTAATACAAAAATTCCGGAACAGTTTTTGTTTCGTCTATATCTAAAAAAATGGCTGCATTATAGCATTTTGAATTTCTATTGTGGCTGACATTTTAAAACAACCTGATTTTTGTCACGCGATAACAGGCGTATTTATGAACCGATTTGGATATAATTTGGTCTGTACACAGTACATACCAATGTCTCGACTGAGTTCGTTGCCCAGCTTCATTCGCCATCTTGTTCCAAAAGGGTTGCCATTTTTAAAAAAAATTAAATTTAAAATTTAAAATGAGGTATTAAAAAATTGGAAAATGAAAAAGATTTTTTTTTTTAAATGTGTTTGGCCTTGATAGAAAGATTCCGGAGCAGTTTTTTTTTTCTGAAAATTTGTTCTTTTGTTTATATCTTAAAAAATGGTTGAATTATAGCACTTTGAATTTCTAGCATGGCTAACATTTTGAAACGATCTTGTATTTGTCACGTGATAACACACGTATTCGCCTATTTCGATGTAAGAAGGCATGTGGATAGTATACATCAATATCTCGACCAAGTTCGCTGGCCAGATTCATCAGCCATCTTGTTTCAAAATGACGGCCATTAAATTAAAAAAAAAAATTTATTTAAAGTGAGGTACAAAAAAATTAGAAATTGAAAAAGGTTTCTTTCTTAAGTATTTGACCTTGATATAAGGATTCAGGAGCATTTTTTGTTTGTCTTTACCTTAAAAAATGGCTCAGATATAGCAGTTTCAATTTCTAATGTGGGTGACATTTTGAAAAATTGATTTTTTGCCTGCGACAGCACTCATATATATCAACAGATTCCGATGTGAGTGAGCATGTGCACAGCAATTACTAAGGTCTCGATCAAGTTCACTGGTTAGCCTCATCCACCATGTTGCCTTAAAATGGCAGGCACTTTAAGAAATCGCCGAATTTGGCAGCCAAATATAGGTTACTCTAAAGAAAAGCAGCTTGGATAAAGCTGACTAATTTCGCGAAATTCTCATTCATTATATTGATAAAAATTAGTATTGAATCTCCTATATTCGGTTTCCACTAAATTGAGCTTCGTGTGTTTGAATAATATAAGTTGGCTTTTTTAAAATAAGGAATATGAAAGCTACCTCTTCCCCCCGGCACTGGCCGGAAGGACTTTTTTAGGAGTTGGAGGGGGGGGGGGGGGATAGGATGTCAATTTGTGAATCAATTTTTGACGTTCTGTTGTACAATCTGTGATTCTTGATTCAAACCTTTCTCCGATTTATGCAAGAAATGTGAGTAAATGCGAACCCCAATTTCTATTGTGATTAAAATATAATTATTATGTTAATTGCTTATTATTGTGTTTACTTTCACTTTTATTTACTAGCTGACTCGCCTGCCATTCATTGCCTGTGCCCGTGTGAACTTTAGATACATTAAAATCAGTGTTGGATGAGTTTATATTTTTAAACAAAATTTTTTAAAACAAACAAACCAAATGTTGCATACCCCACTGTCCTTGCCAGCATACACCCTCAAATTTGTATCATTTTATGTTTTTAAATCTATACAAACGAATCAGGTCCTATTTCCTTCGGCAGCATACATCCTCTAATTTGAATGATTTTATATTTTTAAATGAAAATTTCATCCATATGAGCTAAGATGGCCCCATTATAGTGGTTACCAATTTAATTTTTTACATTTTGATATATTAAACTTTCAATTCTGACCAAAAGTTCCTAAGAAAACCTAAGTAATATAAAATGTCCCCCTCCCTCTTTTAAAACATGACTTACAATAAAGTTGTAAGGTACGTTTTTGATACAACCCAAAATGAAATCTTTAAAGGGGAAAAAAATATCTGGTAAATTTATGAAAAGACTTCCAGAAAGTAATATTTTTGAAATAGTAAATGTCAATGTGTTTTAAAACTCAAGACTGTTATTTCGATTTGGAAAGTGGGTGCAAGAAATTAAATCTGAAAAAAAATAATAATAATTCTTTTTGAAAAGCTAAATATTAATATTTTTTAAAAACAAAGATATCATTAGAAAGGCAAAGGTACCATGAATAAGTTGGTATTTTTTATTTATTTATTTATTTATTTCAAAAGTGGATGTGAATTTTTAAACATTACAGAAAAAACTTAAAACCACAAAATGGGCATTTAGAATTTTTTTTATTTGTGGCGATAAATATTTCTTTTTAAAGCAAAGATATTGTGACAAAGGCAAAATTTCCCGGCTGTAAGTGGATATTTTTTGTTTTTTCATATTTTGATCTGAACAGCGGCTACAGATATGTATATATGTGAAAGAGAGAGAGAGAGAGAAAAAGCACAAAATCAACATTTGAAAAATATTTTTTCTGAAATGTAATAATATTTTTTTTTTTTTCAAATAACACTGTGAATGATTGGAAAAGTACTCAGAAAAAGTAAATCTAGTAACAAATATATGAATTTTAACTCTTTAAATTTTTCTTCAAAATTTGATTTCACATCCCCCCCCTTTTTTTTTCAAACTTTTCATCTGCTCAAATTTTCAAGATACGGAAAAATGAAATATACCCATTTAAAGCAGGTACTTTCTTCTCCTATAACAATGCAATACATTTTGAAAAGTATGAATATTAACACTTAAAAGAAAATAAAAGGCACTGGAAAGGAAGTTATTTTGTGATTCCTTGCAATGCTTTTCCCCTCTTTCTTTTTCGCTGCCTCAAGAATTGTAGAAATGCAGTTTTTACACAGACATCTGCAATGTTGCACCATTTTTCGATGTTCATTGTGGTTTTTGATTAAAATCTTGGCTAATTATCAAAAAATGGAAAATCTGAGCCTCAGCTGCATTTGGACCTGCTTTCAATCTATCCTCATCCAAGTTTTTAGTCTTCTATGTACTGTAGATTTATCCCTTGCCATCGTAAATATACCTACAGATAAACATATGTTTTATTAATATAGATTTTCTTTCTTGTGTAAATAAGCTATTATGTGTTTGAAGAGTTTTGTTGCAAGTTGATAAGTCAATTAATAACAGATTTTTATTTTAATAGAATTTTGTAATTTTCTATGTTAAAAATACATATCACACTGAAATATTATGAAACATACAAGTGATAATGTAAAAATTTTCGGTACTTCTTGGTTATCTCGTCGACCAAATTACTGTCTCCAAATTGTAAAATTAATTGCCAATAATGGTTGCCATTAATTAATTAATTGTAAGATTAAATGCCAATAATGGACAATAAAACCATTAATTCGATGTTTTATTTGATTTTTTATTTGATTTTATTAATGTTTTACTAATTCTTTTGTTCTTTCGTTATTTGAAATAAAAAATTATGTCAATGTGTATAATTTGGTGAGTGGTTTGGTGATTTATATAATTTGGTGAAATTGGTCGACGGGATAACTAAGAAGTACCAAATTTTCATTTTTTACAGGGCTATCATTATTATTATAGTACATTTTTAAAGTATTAACCTTTTGGGCATTATACAATATTTTCACATTTCTGTTAAATTCTTCATAAAATAATAACTATGCAATGTATGAAAATGTAGATTGGAATTCGAGTACCTTGCATATTAATTTATCTTATGCAATAGACAAATAGAATATAAAAAAATTTCTTATATCAGCACATTCAATTCATCAGATACATGGCTGAAAAGGATAGGCTTAAGACGGAAAGGGTGTACTGCTCCATAAATTTAGAAGGAGGAATAATAATAATTATTAATTATTTTTATGCTTTTGAAAAAATTTTGAAGTGCCTTATACAATAATTATTCTCTAACTTTTCTTTTTTCTTCTAGAAAAGATTTGAAAATTTCTTCCAATACTCATTTTTTAGTTCTTTGGAACCAATAAATATAATGGGTGTGTAATATTTAGTTCTGCCACTGCATCAGTTACTCTGAATTATGGATTTAAATGGAGTCTTTCTTGCATGCTCCAAGTCTTCATTAGAGATTGGCCGAATAGTCGATTCGGTATGTAAACCGAATGTTCGGCTTCGGCTGAATAATTGCGGATAAGTATTTTCTTAGAAGAATTCTCTTTTACTTAGAAGCAGAATAGGCTAAAGGATGAGTTCCAATAGTGCATCAGTTAGTTCAGAGTTCAGCTGCCCTACAAAAAACAAGTCAAAGACCATTTTTAAATTTAAAAAAAAACCCTCCTCCTTCCTAAAATAGTCTATATAGGGGTAAAATCAGAAAAACTGTGTATGATAAAGAAAAAAAAAAAAAAAAAAAAAAAAGGAAGATGGGCATATTTCCCTTATAATTTAATTTTAATTATTTCTACATTAGTTTTCTTAATTTAAATTTATTTAATGTGTATTTTCTTTAATATACACCTGAAATAAGTGTATCAGAGTTCATCTCTGTATATCTAAGGTGTATTTTAAAGAAAATACTCAAATCAAATAAGTATACTCCTATGCCTATCCTATAGCTTTTATAACCATTAAATTAAAATCGCTCGAATTTGTTATCTTCATCGCCACAATGTTGAAATATTAATCAAAACATAAATATGTATTAATAATTTGATAGAAAATAGTTAAACATACAAATTGATATGATACCTTTTGTATTTGAGAACATTCCTATTCAATATGTTTATAATTAGACAATCAGCTTAATGACAACATTGTTTCTTTTTATTTGAATGAACCTTTTTTTTTTTTCTGACAATCGTTATCTTTATTGATAGCCTGTATAGTTTAATACTTTCACAGATTAAGTATTGACTAGTGATAAAATAAGTGATGGGTTAATGAATTTGTGAGTGAAAAGAAGCCATTAAATTTTTTTGTGTAATTAGATTTAAGAATAAAAATGTAACTGAATTAAATTATTAAGAATTTAATTTTAATTAAAGTTTATTAAAAAAGCTAATATATGCAAAAATGTGTATAAAAAATTTAAGTATTCAGTTGTCGAATACTGAATATTCGGTATACACTTTGACCAAAGCTTCGGTATTCGGCAAAATTGTTGCTTCGGTCGATCCCTACTCTTCATTTTAAATTTGTTCATAATTTATTTAAAAACCCTAGTGCCCTTAGTTGTTAGGAAAGGTTTCTGGCATTCCATGTTGTAACATTATTAGCTTTCTCAGTCATTTATTGATTAGCTCAAAAACTTGACAAGCATATGTTGCCTTGTAATATGATAATTTGATCTATTTTTGTATGGTCTACTGTAAACGTCTTAAATTTTTCCTACATACTATAATAACTTTTTATGCTTTTCTAGAATTTTATTTTAATTATATAAAAATGGCTGTAAGTCAATCTTTATTCTGAATTAAAATAAGACAGAATAAAAAGAATTTTTTTTTTTTTTTTTTTTTTTTTTAATCCTAAAAAAGGGATGTAATGTTAGTTGATAGCTAAAACAGTTAGTGGTGGTGTGCTGTTAGCATTGAATTCAATCTTAATTTGTAATTACTATTTACATTTTGTTTTTAGGGAAAATAATGAAAAATCAGACATGGTGTAATTAATTTCAAATAACTTCTTAATCAGAGTTTAAAATAAAAAAAGACACTTAAAATCAAACATTTAATAAACTATGAAACACATTAATATTACAAAATAAAATTAAATTACTATAGGCATTTCAAGACTTATACAAGCTCCTTGTCAGTACAAATGTCAATTGAAAACCAAAACTATTGTTTATGCATGTTCACATTCAAAATATGCATTTGAAATAATAAATCTTCATGGAATATACATCACAGTAGGTAGGACTACATACTTTGTTTAGGAGAGTTTTCTGTAATCTTGTATACCAAACTTCTAGAAAAGTTCTGCTTTTATCATTATTGCAGATTTAATTATTTTAAAATTGAAAAAAAATGAATGAAAAAAGGTTTTAAATAGAATGTATTCTATTTACATCTTGCAATTATAATCAATATTGTATAACAGTGATAAAAATATTGCTTCATATTTTTGAGTATTGAAATCAAAAATGGCCTTTCAACAATCAAATACAGCCATTCGTTTCTTAAGCTACACAAATGAACCTGAATTTCAGAATTTGCTATTTGCTACTATTGATTACAATGTGTTGCTTACAAAATAATTACCTTATATTAAAAAATACAGAGATAAAAATAATCTTATTGAAAATAAAATATATATTTTTTTTTTTACTTAAATTAATTTTTCCATTAATATCACTCCCAACTTATCACTTTCTCTTCAGAAGATGCTAGATCATCATGGTCATCTCAAATCCTTATGTATCAGACCTTTCAATATTGTGCGCAGCTGTCAAATATGAGCCAATGAATGATGACTGCACAGAGTAGGGACTGATACCTACTCTGCCTTATGCAGCAAGAAAGCTAAGAAATTAAAACAAAATCTAGCTGGAAGTTGAAATAAGGCTACTAAAAGTAAAATAAAAGATAATAAAAATTGTAAATGAATAAGATGGTTATATCATTTAAAGTGATTGTCAGAAATAACAAGAAATATATAAGTGAAACAAAGGGTGAAGATTTCCTACAAATGTAGTGCAATGTAACATAGTTTTTGAAATAAACATTTTAACTATAATTAAGTAGCCTAAATTATATGACTATATGAGCATTTTTTAATACTGTTATAGAGTTGCAAGGTTTATTTCGGAAATTTTTTCATTTACACTAGTTAATTTTGGTTTTACACTACTGTGATTTTTCAAATTCTACTAAATTATGCTGAATGTGCCAGTAATCTTTTCGGTAAAATTGTTTTTAAAAAAGGTCGCTTATTAATAGATTGTCATTTTTTTTTTTTAACTGTATTTGTGTTACACTGTTCTATAAACTAATTTTCAAGTTATATATGTCCCATTACGAATAAAAAATTAATTCAATTATGTGAACAAAAATTATTCAAAACATCTTACAATTCAGTGATGATTGTGAAAATTTTAGTTATGGAAGCCCTTCTGAGATAAATGTTTCTAGTTAGGGATAAAAGGAGATAATAAATCAAACAAAATATTAAAACTTAAGATAGAGATTTACTAAATAAAAAAAATTATGTAGATACTGAATAATGTCCAGTTTAGATGATGAAAGAATAAAATAAGCCAATAGCCTTAGTTCATATCTTCATTAAAGTGTCAAAACTTGTTTTAACTGACAATTATTGGCACATTTAAGCTATACAGTAGACTCCCCAAATCTGCAATCCTAAGATCCATAAATGCCTAAAATCCGCACATCTCAGATGTAAACAATGAAGCTTTCAATTTAAATGTAGGGACAAAATTACAGAATTTTTTAGTTTCATATCATTCCGTGTGTATTTTAATATGTAATTCTCAGTAATATGACTGAACTCAAGGTTTTTCATGAGGTATAAATTTATTTCTAAAAAAAAAATCAAAATATTGCTGATATCGCTGATAATCAAATCTTTTTACCAAATATATTTATGTATTAATCAAGCTTTTTGGTTATTAAGATTGGCTGGACCTGAAATAGAACTAACTTTTTTTATGATTTTGATCTGAATTAATAAGGTACCTGTATGAGGAACATTTCATAGAATAATTCAAGAAAAATGTACCTTATCTTTATTATGCATATTTAATTATACATTATTAATTATTTACTTAACCTTTACTTTTTATAATTTAATAATTAAAAAAATATCTTACTTTTTATTAATTTAGTTTATTAATTTACTTAAGATTTTAATGTTTTACTATATTGCAAGCATTCGTTACAATTTCTATTACATTACATTGAAATTACTGTTTAAAAAATGTAAAAAAGCAATGACCAGAAGTCTGCAAAATTCTGAAATCCACACAACCTCTGGTCCCAAGCTGTGCGGATTTGAGGGAGTCTACTGTATAAAATATTTTACAATGAAAACAAATTCTGTATCTAAAGTAAATACATTTGTTACATAAAAACTGTTGCTAAATTAATTTTAAGTATTCATTTAAATTAATTGCATGTGTATTTGAAATTTTACAGTGGGATTTTAGTGCACATAATTTAGTATGAAAAAAAACTACACACAAATAATTTAATACAGAAAAAAAAGAATTGCAAAAAATCCCCAATAATCTACTACCAACGATGCATGTTGTGGCAAACTGCTAACTGCGTATGTGCTTCTTAATATGACACAACTCTCCAAACATTTTTGTCATTCTGATCTAAAAGAAGCTGTTTTTACATTTGATGCACATAAATGTAACCTTTTTCGACAATAAGATGAAATTTTTTAAGAAAATTGGAAATTTAAAAAAAATTCTTGAAATTATAAAAAAAAATTGGATAAGGTGGGGTGGGGAGGAAGAAACCGTCAAACGAGACAAATTTAAATGTACAATTTACAATATACTTAAAAATCGCTAAAAAACATACAACTTACGCGAAAAACATACAATCTAGCAACCCTATAACTATTTGCTATTTAAATGCAAAATTGGTCTAACCTGCATAATAGTAAAGTAAAAAACTAGCTTTTATTATCAAGATTCTGATACTTTATCATTTAAGTTATATTTTAAAATGAAAAGCCTTTACGCACAAAAACCTTATCCACTCATCCTCCCCGCATCCAATGTGAAAAAAAAAAAAAAAAAAAAAAAAAAAAAATCATTTGAAAGTTATTCTTTTAATTATGTTTCTATGTTATTTAATTTTTTTTTAAATACTTATTGCCTTCCCTCTTCTGTGAGGCTGATCTGATAGTTTAAGAAGTGCTTATATACAGCATATTATTTCTGATCTTATTTATTTAATTTGTGCTTAGTGATAAAAGCTTATTAGATATTTTGTAAATATGTTTTGTGACATTTACCTAAATGTTTTAGGATGCACCCACTCCTGAAGATCACAATGTTGTGTCTTCCTCATGCCAAGAGTCTTCACCTAGTGCTAAAGTAACAGTTTCTACTCAAACACATAAAAAAGTAGGATATTATTACATACTTCATCGTAGTTGTTGCTTTGTTTAGTAAACAAGCATTGTATGATTGTTTGATACTTGCTTACTTTCCCATTGACCATTTTCCTTAAAAATAATTTGTTGCTGAACTTATCAGCAATAATTGATAAATGTGATGTTGAAACATACTCGTAAGATGCTTCCTTGGTTTTATGTAATCTAGATTGGGGATGTAATGAATAGTGATTTGATTGAATGCTGAATATTTGGCAGCCGAATATCAACATTTATCAAAGATAAAATTAAGCTCAAATTTGATTTAATTTATTTATGTTTAAAAGCTTCAACAGCTCAATGCACTCTTTTAACTTTACAAACACTTTCATGCTAATAATTAGAGATCGACCGAAAATTCGGTTTTATTTTCGTTTTCATCCCAAAATCTGAGTTTCGCTGAAAATTCGGCCGAACTGAAACTATCTGTATTTCAAAAATCTCATTTCTTCCTTCGGAAATTTTCAACATTACTCATTGATTTGATCTGTATTGGCTCAAATGAGAATTGATTATTTGTTATTGTTATATATTATATTGTTATATTATATTTATTGATTATTCTTTATTTATTGTTATGAACTTCACTGTTTATAATTTTCAGTCACGACTGATTCAAGATGCGAGTCCACATTATAAAGCAAGCAATGCATATAAGATTAAAGTTTGAAGATGCTTTTCACATGCTCATTAAAAACTGCAGACTTAACAGTAGTAGAAAATTTTTACTTTAAAACTGCAAAACTGTTTCGAATACTCTTTGAGAAAGTTCTAGTATAACAGATGATCATTTACAAAAATCATTATAAAAATTAAATCAAGGTATGTATTAGAGATGCAACGAATATTCGGCCCATTCTGCCTGTCTGCCGAATATTCGGCTTCGGCCGAATATCAAGTCCATTATTCGGCCTTGGCCGAATAATACACTGTAATAAATGTTTTTATATTTACACAGTATAACTTTTTAATTTGACAATTTATATTCATCATATATAATGAAAATTTTATTTGAAATTAACTAACACTTTTTTTTCCATTAACTTTCATACTCCGAATGGGTTTTATCTACCCATTTTTATATAAGAGGCTAATTTAGGAATCATGTTAAAAAAATATTATGCTGTATCAGTAAGTACAAAAAGTATCTGTAATAAGCTAACATAAACTGTTAAATTTAAAATTAATCTATTCAAAATTGTTTTAATACAGCTGTAACAAGCTAATTCAATTTTTTTTTTTTTTTTTTTTTTTTTTTTTTAATCATAATGTGAAGTTTAACATTTAACCCTTGTTACATAAAAAAATATTTCTTTCAATAATATTTTGAATTATACCTATAAAGAACATAAATATATGATTGATTAGATATAGATGTATTATATGTATAAGATATTTAAGTCGTATATGTTGCAATAGTTAAGGGGTTTTTTTTTTTTTTTTAGTACGCTTGAAAGTGAAATATAATTTAAGTGATTTTTTTAAGCCTGTTACTATTTCTTATTAAATAATGAAAGAAATGTAAATACTAAATTCTTTTGTGATGCAGAAATAATAATAATCAGCATTCTCAGATGATAGTCTTTCTTTTTTTTTTTTTTTTTTTCGTAAATGTTACCTGCTTCTGAAAATAACCTCTCACTATATATGGTACTTCCTGGTGCAGAAAGGTACTTTTTGGCTAATTGTGAAACATTTAGAAAGTCTTCAGAATTTTTCGCCTACCACCCCAAAGGACGCTGTTGTCTTTCTAGTAGTGGCTGGGAAAGAAAATTACTAATTTCTTTTACTCTTCACATTGAGGCGCATTTTCTAAAGAGGCTTCACTGCTGACAGAAAAAAAAAAAAAGAATAATAAAGATAAATAAAAATTTTGTTAATTGTGAGCTTTATAAAGTCTACAGTGATTTATTTCCATCATTTTAGAGGATATTCCTTTCACCCTTTCTATCAGTGGTTTTTCTTAAGATATTAAGATTTCTTATTTTTTATTTTATTTCATCTGAAAGCTGAAACTTATGTTTCCTAGTACTTTTAAAATTTTGTCATTATTTTAAAATATAACAACACAACAACACATATATTATCTATTAAAATGTAACTAGACAGTACCTGATAAGGAACTTTTGCTAAGAATTTTTTTTTTTTTTGAGGGGGGGGGGGGGGGGGGGGGGTCTGAATTATATTATTGAGGCAATTTTTAGGCCGAACAGGGCCGAATATTTTTTCAGAGTAAAATAATGCTTTAAAAAATTAAAAATTTGTATATAAATAATTTTTTAAAAGAAAACAATACATTTTAAATGTGAAATATGCAAGAATTGTGCATATAGTGCATACCATATTTTGTTTTTAGGCAAAAATAAGTTCATTATTCGGCGACCGAATAGGCCGAATATTCGGCTGCAACTTGGCCGAATATTCGGTTATTCGGCCAAACCACTATTCGTTGCATCACTAGTATGTATACCTAAAACATTTTTTAATTAGATGAAATTCGTATAATTTGAAGATCATTCTGTGTCATTGATGAATTAATTACATTTTATATGAAAATAAAAAGTCTTGGTCAGAGGCACAAAGAGCAAACTTGGGCTACACATATAATTAATTAATAACTAGGTATAACTAATTAATATTTATGTATGTATTAATTACTCTAAAAAATTTTTGGACATTTTAGTTTCCGGCCGAAAACAGAAAGATTACCTAAATTCTATTTTGGTCTTAAAAACCTGTTTCAGTCGACCCTTACTAATAATAATCAAACCTGGTTTTTCTTAAATCTAACTTACTAATAGCATAATTTTTTCTATAGATACTTGTAATTCATATTCATTTTATCTAATATAAGAACTCATTAACATTGTTAAATAATTTTTTAGACTTTTAAAAGAAGAAAAACATTTATGAACAATATGATTCCATTTTATCTAATATAGGAACTCATTATCATTGTTAAATAATTTTTTAGACTTTTAAAAGACGAAAAAACTTACGAACAATATGATTCATTCTGACACATTAAAAAAGCAATTTTTATGTGTACATCAAATTTGCAAACATTAATATACAAGAATTTAGAATCCAATGCTAGAGAAATGCTTTAGAATCCAATAGCATTTTTTATTTTTCAGTAAACGTGTTGCATCTTAAATTGTAATCAAACATTACTGATTGAAGATCTTTCAGTAACTGTTCTCTCTAAAATTAGATGAAATCTCCAACAATGGCACAATTTCCTGAACGATCCTTATTCTTTATAGAAAGTGCTGTTCGATTTCTTAGTATCTGAGTAAGATGAAGTGTAAGTGCATTTAAGAAATAGTTTCATGAATGTGTTAGAAATTCATCTATTTAATTTTCAGAAGTGCATTACTTAGAAAAAACTAACAATTATCCTCAATTTATTCAATTAAATATCTAACAATATTTGGTCAATTAGTGTTCAGAATAAAGCAAAAGGGAAATATAACAAATATTAAATCCCTGATCTAGATTAACTTCCAAGGAACCAGTTTTTAAAGTTTCATATAGATTTTCGGAAATTAAACAAAATTTAACCACTATCTCGTTTAACTCAAATAATGATGGAAGCTTGAAGGAACTGAATTGCACTTTATTTAGCCAAAAAATGCAACAGACCCAACATAATCTTTGAATATGTATTACGTGATTTATCACATTGCTAACAGAGTTTAAAAATGTCCAAGCTGGGAATCAAACCCGGAACCCTTGGAATAGCGATCCAAGAGCTCTACAATTTAAGCTACAAGGACAATACCCAGCTTAGCGTCTCTCACTCCCATATGTTGGTAAGGCTGCAATTGCAGCACAAGATGGAATAGAAATATGTATTGCTGAATATTAGTTGAAAAATTAATTAAAGTGATATATAATCTTCTTTTTCCATTTAATTGGTGTTAATTCTTTTGACCAGCTGTAAATAAACTTTAAAACAGTTACAAATGCAATTTTGGAGTCATTAAACAACGTTCTTTTTTAAATTGATTAACTTGTCGCAATATTTTACCTTGCATCGCTGTTTATCTGTTTTTAGGTTCTCATATCAGGCCATTAATGTACTTTTCTTTTAATGGAAGAGTAGTATATTTTTTATAGTAATTCACTGCAATCTGTTCCTTAGATAGATAGCCCCAGATCTTTGCCGTTTTTTTTCTTTTCTCAAAATGTGATCAGAAAACCGAGAAATAGCAGTTAACTTATATTCTTCATTACAAAAATTAAACTGAACTGACTTATCCACAAAATAAATGAAAATGGAATCTGCATGTGATATCCAACTGTGCAAATAACAATAAACATACCTCATGATTATGCATTATTGCTGTTAAATTCACATTGTTTAGCAGCAGATTTTTTTTATGATGAATGGTCAATAGAAAAGTAAATTAGTAAATACCAATTCGCTCTTTTCTCCCTAAAGCTTTTAGCTAGTCTCATTCCACCAAAGCCTCCAGTGAAAGAAGAAGAGAAATTACCTCCTCCATGTGACTGTGAACAAAAATACAGTAAGATGTTCAAAGAGTTTAAAGAACGTCTTGAAGCAGAGCATAAAGAAGAAAAAGAAAGATCATTGAGAGAATTAGCGGAACGTGTAAGTGAAAAAAGAAAGTCTATTTAAACATTTTAATTGTGTGTTTGTGTTTCCAATTTCAAGATATTTTTATTCATGTTTGATTGTAAATGAACTTTCGTTTCACTGCAATAAGAGTTTATATTTAAATTTAACTAAGTATTTTGACATATTAATGTTATCTTCGGCATTTTTTAAATTTAAAAGATTTTTTGGTTATTCATTAATTTACTTTCTATATGTATAAAAAAGTCTATAAAGTAGGTGTGAAAGTATTCACATATTCACTAAAATCCACGTGAAAGCTATTCCTTTTATTTCTGTGTACATGTAAGGTAGTTTAGAAATTATTACAGTTCACTCTCTAAAATCTGCCATTCATTTTGAGAGGTAAACAAGATAAATCACACTTTTAATAGTTAAGACCCATAAAAAAAATTTAATATGTTAATGATTTCATCCATTATTAATTTTCTGAAGTACTGAATTGTGTTTTGATGTATTTTGCATATAATGTATTAAAGTCATAATTTTTGCTAAGAAACAGGTATAACCAGGATCCGACAAACCCCGGGCAACTAAAAAATTCCTTTTTTACCTACTTATAATTTTTTTTAATATTATTCCTTTAACCAAAAAAATTGTATGTGCAAAAATATTTATTTTTAATAGCGCGATTATTTGCAGTGGTAGAAAATACACCATACTGGCGCAACAACTCTCCCTAATTTTTCAGAAATCAGAGTTTTTGCTAAGCCAAACTAAAGTGCATGTTGAAAGGGCACTTTCTTTACTTAGATTAGAAAACTTTAAAAATACTCCAGCAGAAAATGAAAACAAAAATTAAATGATGTTGCATTAAGTGAAATGTACCAAAATGTGCAGTTGTCAGATATATCTCACAAAAATGGTATTTCAAATCAAAATTTCAAAAGCATTGTTAATTTATGTATATAATTTCTTGTTGAGAATTAAAGGTTAGGATATTAATTTGTCTACTGTTTTAACGTTTAATTCCATAGTTTGTTTCTATTTAATTTTTACAGTGTAAAAGTAGTAGTTTGATTTTTTTATGGAATAGTTAACTTGTTCACTGCAAAATGACTCATATAACTCAAAAATAGCCGAATACGATTTTGAGTAGCCAGAGTTCCATTTTGTAGTGAATGCGTTAATGTCAGAGAACTGATTTTTTAAGCTGGCTCCTAAGAATTTTTCCTGGCTCCTAAGAATTTTAAACTTTTGTCAGTCCCTGGGTATAACAAAAGGCAAATATTAAAGAGCTATTACTGTTTTAAGCTATGCATTACAATACAAAATTTGGAATTCTCCAAAATCCGGACGTTTCCTAAATTAGATTTTTTTTTTTTTTTTTTTTACTTATGTGTAGCAAAACAAAAGAAAGAAACTAAAAATCACATTAAAAAGTTGCTAAAACTTCAAAAACCGTAGAGGACTAAATTTACTACGTTATGGTAAAAGTCTGAAACTGAATTCTTTTTATGAATGTAAAAAATTGCTGTGAAACAGGAAAAACCTAAAAATCGCATTAAAAAATTCGCAAACATTCAAAAAACATTGTATGAATTCTGAATAAACTTTTTTGAAAAGAGGACAACATTTACTTTATTGGGCTAAAAGATAAAATCGGATTTCTTTTATTAATCGGTAAGAATCACTGCAAAGCAAAAAATAAAATCCTCGCTAAAAATTATAAAATTGCAGTGGATTAAATTTACTATAGTGGGGCCATAACATTGTAATCAGAATTCTTTCCCGAATGAGAAAAAAAATCGCTGCAGAATGTGAAAGATTTTCATTAAAAATTGCTGAGGACAAAATTTGGTAGGCCCTTGGTGTATTTGAAAAAGCTTGGCACGAGGTTCAGAAGGTTAGATTTGTTGCCAAATGATATAAACAACTATGAAAACAAACCTAATGAACTTTTATGCTTGGTTATAAATATATTTATATATAAATATCATTAAGCATTATATAAAAATATATATAAATTATTTAAAAAAAAATACTTGCATATAGAAAACTGGGCTGCCAGAAAATATACGTTGCCAAATTTCCTTCTCTTGCTAAGGTAATTTTATCTATCTCACCAAGGCCCCTATACTGGAAAAGTACCCAAAATTTATTATATTGGGCTGAAAATTTCAAACCGAATGTCAAAAGATCATTGTGAAGTGCGAAGCAACTCTAAAAACCACATAAACAAATTTACGAAAAATCCAAAAATTGCTGTATAAATTCTGAATAAACTTTATTGAAAAGCATTCGACATTTATTATACTGGCCTAAAAGATTGAAACCGGATTCCTTTTACTAATGTGGAAAAATCACTGCAAAATTCACAAGTCACACTACAGCACATGTTCTCTAGCTTACTCTGTCTACAGCATTATACCCTATCAAAATATTCACTTGTGATATTATAAGTCTGATGGCATAACTACCAGTAAAATTAAGAAGAAATTAAATCAAGCTTTTAGATAACATTCTGGAGTATCACATATTTTTTTTTTTTTTTTTTTTTTGTAATTTTGTAATTATCTTTATTTTAAAAATTGAAAATAAAAATTATAAATTAAAATAATTAGTCATGATATAAAATCAAATTGAAATGCGTTATAATTAAATTTAACTTATATGAAACATGCAATGAAATTAAGATTTCATTCTTACATGCTATAGATAACCTGTTTTGTAATTTCAACAGTTAAGACAAGATTTTGAAGAAGAAAAACAGAGAGTTGTTGCTGCAGCAATGGAAAAATTGCAAGTTGAGTTAGGTGAGGCCAAAAGAAAGTCAGAAGAACAGCTTCGAGCAGCACAACAAATGGAGCTCTCTGAACTTATAGATCGGCAAAAAATGGAAATATCAGAAATAAAGAAAAAACAATGGGTAAATATCTCTTGATGTGCACTTTATCAAAAAATTAGTGATATGTTATTTAGATTATTTTAATTAATAATCTTTCATTTTTGACTATGGATAGTGTTCCCTCAAGATCAAGGGTTCCCAAACATTTAGAGCTTTATTTTTTTATCTGATTTTGATGAAATTTTAACAGTGAATAGAGGGGAAATATGTTTATCTGTTGAATAAATACAGAATCCTAGAAATTAAATTATTTATAAGATGAAAATTTTATTTTGAAGACTTAGAGGGAAAAAAAGTAAATATCTGATTTCAGAACATTCGAAACTGGAAAGGTTAAAGATTAAGATATGGTAGTATGTTTTAAAATTTTGCTTTTTCTGGGGGTTACTGCATCAACAATAGCAGAGAGTGAATGTGTTAAAAATCTGCACATGCAAAAATGTCAAAAAAAAAAAAAAAGTTATTGGTAAAATAAGATTTTGAATGCTTTTTACATTTAGAAAATTTATTTTGATGTTTCTTTTTGAATTTTTCTGTTATTTATTTTTGTCTTTTCGTGTTTAATTTGGCTTTTTTAAATGGATATTTGTGATCTTCTGCTGAATAAGAAGGATGCTAAATCTTTTTTTTTAAATCAAAAAAGATTCTTTCAAAAGAACAGATTTGTTTTAATGGACACAAAATGTGTGGGGGCAAAGAAAGTATAAAAATGAGAACAAATAATGCTCAAATGCATTTTACTATTAAAATTGTGTTACAAGAAAGGAAGCATAATAAACCCTTTCCAGCACAAAAAAATTCTGTTTGTAAAATGTTGAAATGATTAATAAACACCGGAATTTAAAAACAACTTTTTTAGAAATTAAAAACACGTTACTTTGAATTTTCATCGTAAAAGCCAAATTTTAATGAAATTTGGCTGCCCTTGGTGCCATTTGTAAGTTTGGAATTAAAATTAGGTGGTCCCGATGTGGGACCACTGCACTGGAATGGGTTATGGTAGTAATGGCTTAGATAAGGTGGCTTTTGAAGAATCTTTAAAAGTTTTTCTACATTCAGATACAACTTTTAGCATATATATACTGTTTTTGTTTTTCATCTTTTGTTAAACAGGAATTGAAATCTTGGGTTAATTTTATTCCCCTTTCAGCTGTGTCATTGACTACTTTAAAGCCATTCACTATTTTTTTTGCTTTCAAATAAGGCTTATTTTCACACCATACATTGGGATCAGTATTTAAAAATTGCTTCAAATCTCTTTAAAAAAATTTACAATTTGAGATGAAACAAAAACATCAACTTCTTTGTTAAGTAATACACTTCGTTGAAACCTTTTGTTGCTCTTACATTCCTATCATCATCATTTTCTTCTTCAAATCATGGAAGACGGTAGTATTCCGAGTGACGCAGCCTTAAGCCTAAAATCGCATCGTATCGTATCGTATCGTAGAATTCGTAGATGGCGGAACTCATATATACAGCTAACTCGACAACAAAGAAAACGCGAAAAGCCGCCTTTTAATAACTCAGCAGATATCGGTCCTATTGTTCTGAATTTTCTAGAACAGTCTTATATCTGCAGTCTAATCGTATACTGAAATTTTTACATTTCTACGTGCAGTATATTTTGAGATCTAAATAGCCATTTTTAAAGTGAAAACGTTGGTATGATATCGAGGAAGTTCCTAATTTGAAAATCTCGAAAACGGTTCTTACAATTATCTTTAAATTGATACATAACATAAATGTGATTAAGGCAAGGTGAATAACACTTTTCTTTTTTCTGGGAAAACTCATTTTATTTTTGACATTTTCGTTTCCGTTAATGCCCAGTCAACCATTAATCTCTGGTAATTTTCTCGTCTGTGATTAGTGAGTGCGAGGCTAACATTAGCCTCGTAATGAGTAAGTTCGGCGTCATCACATCGCGCCAATGAGCGCGAAGGGCTGTGACTTTTAGTAGATAGATAAAGATAATCCATGTTTATTTGTCTAGCGAGCAGAAATTACAAATTACGCTATAACGATGGATTTAGTGTTTTAAGTCGTTGTTTCCTTTCGGATTTGAAGTTAATTATTTTATATCTCCTTATTTACATTTAGTTATTCGCGTTTGTAACAAAAAACTCGCCCTCTAGCGATCTAAAGGGTACCACTGCTTTTTTCATTGCGTTAGCATTACTTACCGTGAGTCAAATAGCATTTGGGGTTTTTAATTAATAAATCTGAATAAAACCGCAAAAAAAAA
This sequence comes from Maratus speciosus, assembly GCA_963932465.1. Lineage (NCBI taxonomy): Eukaryota > Metazoa > Arthropoda > Arachnida > Araneae > Salticidae > Maratus > Maratus speciosus. Next base: position 622,540,152 of record OZ010788.1, on the reverse strand, counting down.
GATAATACATGCTGTTATGTGCCCCAATGCAACTCTAGGGTAAACAGCTCTGATCATCCTGCCCACCAAATAAACATATATATCGGAAAAACGCGAATTTCACCAAGAGATAACGAAAAAAACGCGAAGTTCGTCAAAGGACTCAGAAAAAACATGAATTTAGTCACTGCATCGTGGAAAACACACGAATTTCATCAAAGAATCGCAGAAAAAAATGAATTTCGTTAAAGGATCGTGAAAAATGCAAATTTCGCCAAAAGATAAAAAAAAAACATGAATTTCGTCAAATGATCAAGAAAAAACGCAGATTTCATCAGATTATTGCGAAAAAATGCGAATTTTGTCACAAGATCGAGGAAAAAGCACGAATTTCACCACAGAATCGAGGATAAAAGACTAATGTCATTAAAAATGCAAAATTCGCCAAAGGATGACGAAATAAACACTAATTTCGTCAAAGGATCGTGAAAAAACTCTTGTCACAGGATGGCAGAAAAAACACTTTTTGTCACACTATTGCAAAAAAAGTGCGAATTTTAGCCTCAGGATCGTGGATAAAACAATAATTTCACCAAAGGATCATAAAAAAATGCGAATTTCGCCAAAGGATCACGAAATAAATGGAAATTTCATCACAGGATCGCTGAAAAACCCGAATTTTGTCAAAGGAATGCCGAAAAACAGGAATTTTGTCAATGCATTGGTTAAAAACGTGAATTTTGCCAAAGGATTGATTAAAAACACGGAAAAAAATGCAAATTTAGCCAAAGGCCGCAAAAAACTGGAATTTCGTCAATGGATTGCAGAAATAACGCAAATTTCGTCAGATAATTGTAAAAAAACACAAATTTTGTCACAGCATGTTGAAAAAAGTATGAATTTTGACACAAGATCGCAGATAAAACACTAACTTCGTTAAAGGATTGTAAAAAAACACAAATTTCATCAAAGGATCACGAGATAAATGTGAATTTCGTCAAAGGACCGCATTGTAGTAAAAGCATTGTTGCAGTAAAAGATCTTTTTAATGCAATTCTCTGTATAACAGACAGCTTCTTTAATGTAAACAATGAATTTTACTCTTAAAAAAAGCCTGCAATCCATTTTGTAGAAATATTGCTACCCTCTAGAGCAGGGGTTCCCGAACTTTTAGATCGACGTACCACTGAATAGAAGTTCATACTTCCGCATACCACCAAGTTACAAACTCCATGCTATTACAGAAAAACCTGTGTAAATGGAATATGTCTAAAACAAGGTATTTGTGCAGTCTTTTGTGCTCCGTCTAAGCAGATTTTACTCTATTTAATTGGATGATTACTTTATTAAAGTGGTATACTTAGATTGACTGCTTTATATTAACATTCAAGTAAAAAGTACTAGTATCATTATTACTATATTATTAATATGTACATTATCAAAATATAGTGTTTTGATTTAAAAAAAAGCTACAATACTTAATGGCATATTGGTGTAGATTGATACATATGCACTAGGATGACTATTAATTCTGTTGTATTGCTAATGATAAGGGTGATGCTTGCTTTACCAAACACATCTTCCTCATATCTGATTTAATCTTAGTTTTAGACATAAATCAGATTCGATGTTTATGTTTATTCCTGTATTTGTTTTTCATATAAAGAAGTGACGAGACAGCATTTAAAACAAATATATGTTGTGCTAAAAACAAGCAATAATTTTCAGGGTTGTAGTGGATATCTGCCCAGGTACCCACCCAGCTACCAGCGTTAAATCTGCATATCATCACAGGTGTAAACAATGAAACTTTCAGTTCAGATGTAAGGGCAAAATTACAGAATTTTTTAATTTTATATCATTCCATTTGTATTTCAGTATGTAATTAATTCTCTATAATATGACTGAACTCATGATTTTTTAGGAAGGAAGTACAATTTATTTCTGATAAAAAAAAAAAAAAAAAAAATTGGTAATCACAATCTTTTTATCAAATCTTTTTATGTATTTTAATCCAGATTTTTTGACTATTAAGACTGACTAAATCTGAAATAAAACTTCCTTATTTTATAATTTTGATGCAAATTAATAGGTACCATTAGGAAGGAGGTAAGTTTCATTCAATAATTCAAAGAAAATGATTCTTATCTTTATAATGCAGATTTAATTATACATTATTATTTACTTGATCTTTACTTTTAATAATTTAATCATTTTTTAAATTATCTTACTTCTTATCATTTTAGTTTATTACTGTAATTAATTATTTTACTATATTGCAAGGATTTTTTATAACTTTGATTGCATAAATACATTCAAATGACTGTTTAAAAACTGTAAACAAAGCAAGGACCAGAAATCTGCAAAATTCTAAAATCTGCACAACCTCTGGTCCCAAGTTGAGCGGATTTGAGGGCGTCTACTGTATAATGATTTTGTTCAGAGGTACTGTTTTTTTCTTAAAGTGAAACCTTCTGCGCTTTTGTGCATGCATCAGGTCTGCTTTGATTTTATCAAAATATGGATGATCGGAGGCTGTTTAGCTGAGTGACAACATACAACTGGAACTTCGGCAAATGCCCATCTCAGCATTACACCTTTGGATCGTAAAATTGTCTCAGAGTGTTAGGCACAGCTTTCGAAAATTAACTGTATTTTTGATGTGTTTATAAGGCATCATTTTGTTTACATTTTAATACTTCATCTAAATAGTTGTAATTTTTCTAATAAATATGTTACATATAATGTATGGTAGTAATAATCAGTATATCTGATGAAAATTCAATTAATTTTTTAAAAATAAACTATATTTATTTAATGATTTTTTTTTTTTTTTTTATCCCTATTACTGTATTTCATCAGTAGTAGTTCGAGAGCCATAATTTTATATTGTAAAATTATTAAAGTATTCTGCAAGCAGTCCTTGTTCAATCACAAAAGCCTGCCACTAAAAAATTTTAATACAGAAGATGCATATAATGTTTTTCTCAGATGTAAACAATAAATTTTGCAGTTAAGAAGCACATGTGTTTCACAAATATTGCTAATTTCTTGGAATACTAAATTTGATACATTGTCGTCTTTAACGCATTATTTTGGAGCAATGAAAATAATATATTAAATTTTTTTGTAAATGAGTGTTACAATCGGTGGCAGCTCTAGACGTTTTTTTTTTTTTTTTTAGGCACTAAATCCATGCTTTCCAAAAGTAATATTTTTAAAAAAAGAAATTTTTGCCTTATTTAATATAAGAAACTTCTGCCAAAAATAAGGCAACGATTTCATTATTAAAAATAGTGAAAAAGGAATAAATTTGCCAGCCATGCATTTAGTGCCCCCAAACTGTCAGTCACGAGCTAAAGGTAATTTAATAATGTGTGACATGATCTATCAGGGCCGAAACTAAGGCGGCGAGGGGGCATGTGCCCCGGCGCGAAATGAAGGATTATACTTTTGGAATGGATAATTTTCTTCTGATGGATTGATGGCTTCCATTATTATGAAACAGTCATTATAAATGAAGTGTTAGGTGAAGATGAAAGAGCAGTCATAAAAAGTTAGAACTCTGATTTTCTGGTCAGAATCGGAAGAAAGGGAAATGGCCTTTTTTTGCGGCTGCTTTTTCATCTTTACCTAACACTTCATTTATAATGGCTGTTTCATAAAAATGGAAGCCATCAATCCATCAGAATAAAATAACTCAGTTAAGCAGGACTTGGATAATCGGGACTCTACTGTATATTTCATTTTAAAAATGCTCTTTGGAAAATTTTTGTTGGTGTTCAGAGGGGAATCATGACCCCCGTAACCTCCCCTTTGGACCCACCATTGTAGATTACGTAGTTCAGAATAACATGTCTTACGATTACATACTTTAAATTTTAAAATAAGTCGGCTATTAGAAAATTAATAAAATTATCTTTGTAAATATACTTTACAAAAGAGGGAAGGGGGGGGGGGGAGCGCCAAAATCCATGTTTGCCCCGGGTACAAAAAGACTAGTTTTGGCCCTGTGATCTATTCCTATTATGTATAGGTGCAGATTCACAGTTGCCATGTGACGACTAAATTTTTTGCTTCGGCCGCTAACTTTCAATGTCTCAGTCTCAGTCGCCATACGTTATACAGGGATGCTCCTTTTCTGCTAATGGTGGATTTCTACCTTTTAAAAAAAATGAAATCAGTGTATTTTCCTTCCTGCAGTCCAGAATGATCTGTTTAACACAGAAAACTATTGTATTACATAGAAAAACAAATGTCTGAAGTGTGTTTTGATTTTTATAGCGCTAAATAATTTTTCACATTCACAAATTTTTTAATGTAATGTTATACGATAAAATCAAAATTAGAAATATTGTTGTCCTAATATTTCCCCCTAACCATGATTGCTTAGCTTTACATTTTTTAAAAATGTATCTTGTCCAACTATATCTTCTGAATGAACATAGTTTAAGATTTGTATTAGACTTAATAATTAAATTTAAAGAATTTTGTGATTAAATTAAACAAACCCATTTGATGTAATTAGTCTGTGTTTTCTTGTACATAGACATATGTATATATAAAATAAATTATTTTCCACTTTGAATTCAGTCCCTTACAAACACTAAATTCTTTTTATGTGTTTGTTTCACAATGAGGCCAATGGACTTTTTGGGTTTAGGAGCCACTTTCTCCTTCCAGATATTGGGAATCTGCACCTATACTATTATGTAAAATTTTATAATTTTCACTATTTCTAGTTCCAAGGAATGTAATTTAAAGCACGTTTACAAGTTAAATTTAATGATGAATGAAATATGATCTATATAATGCAAAATTCTGTAATATGCAGAACTTCTCATCCCAAGGTGTGTTATAAAGATCTATCGTATTTATCTTCATATGTAATTCACTCACCAAAAACCCTAAAGATTTAATATCTATGAGTGCTTTTTTTTTTTTTTTTTTTTTTTTTTATGCTGTGCAGTAGGGAAAGAGAGGAGAGGAGAAATGTACATTTGGGGAGTTAGGGCTTTATTTATTTATGTTAGTGAGCAACAAATATTGCAGCAAATATTCAAACTAAAGTTTGAAAGATTTTAATTATTTAGGTAAGCTGGGGAGATGGGTGAGGAGGGAGAAGTGAAATTTTTGGGGCTCAGGCGATTATTTTATATGATTTACTATTATTGCCAATAAAGAGCTTTAAAGAAAGATGGTGGAAGTTTATATATATATATATATATATATATATATGTATGTTTAAAGAGCAATATTTCTTGCTATTTTTCTTAAGACAGTAAATTTTTTATTTAATAAAATTTAACATAGCTTTTTATATCAAACCAACAGAAATACCATCTAAACATGCATGTTGTGAATTACTTCCATATTTACCAATGAGTGGTTTAAAAAAATCTCATAGCACACTGCTCTTTAAAATTGAAATATGAGGCATCTTTTTTTGCGGGGAGGGAGGGGGGGAGATTGAAGGTGAATAGAAATCCTGACTATGAATTCTTTGTCTGGTCTTTAATTTTTGTTGTTGTTTTATTTTTTTTATCATTAACTTAAAAAAAGTACTGATATCAATACAAAAACCCTTAACGGGTTAAAAGTTTGTGACGCAGCGCTTTATCTTATGCTCTAAGAATTTTAAATATGGAATTTAAAAATAATGATATAAAATTTTGAGTGACACTATGCTATTAGTTATATATATACATTTATTTCATCATTTTATTTTTTTATAATTGCATGTGCAAAAATTATGTTCATTTTAAAAAGATGTATAAAAGTTTATTCATTGATGCATTATCATCCGTATCTCTCATAAATTCAAAATATGAGTTTTAAAAGATATGATATCAAAATTTAAGTGACGCCTTGATGTTGCTTAAAACGATTAGTTTTAAAATTCAATTTAAATTTTCTTTTGGCTAAATACATTTACACATCTAAACAATACTTTTCATTTTCCAATGCACTGTTGAATATATTACTTTCACTGAATCTATATAATGCACTGAAATGTATTAATTTGAATAAATTGATTTATCTTTTGTGCCATGCTATCCAAAAATCAAAAGTAAAATTTATGTAAATAGTTTTTGCGTCATTGTATCCAAACTAAGTTAAATGTATGCAAATGGATAATATGACGAAAAAAGCTATTTACATAAATTTTGATTTTTGGATAGCATGGCACAAAAGATAAATCAATTTATTCAAATGAATACATTTCAGTGCATTATATAGATTCAGTGAAAGTAATATATTCAACAGTGCATTGGAAAATGAAAAGTATTGTTTAGATGTGTAAATGTATTTAGCCAAAAGAAAATTTAAATTGAATTTTAAAACTAATCGTTTTAAGCAACATCAAGGCGTCACTTAAATTTTGATATCATATCTTTTAAAACTCATATTTTGAATTTATGAGAGATACGGATGATAATGCATCAATGAATAAACTTTTATACATCTTTTTAAAATGAACATAATTTTTGCACATGCAATTATAAAAAAATAAAATGATGAAATAAATGTATATATATATATTATAACTAATAGCATAGTGTCACTCAAAATTTTATATCATTATTTTTAAATTCCATATTTAAAATTCTTAGAGCATAAGATAAAGCGCTGCGTCACAAACTTTTAACCCGTTAAGGGTTTTTGTATTGATAACATTTTACAGCCATGCTTGTGATGTAGTAATCACATTTATTATTTATTTTTTAAATTGTAATGCAGCATTATTATCTCACGTTTTAAACTATTTATTTTCGACTCAAAACATCGTTCAAATCGCTTTTTTTCTTTCCTTTTTACTGCAAGTAACAGAACTTTTTATTTCAGCTTTTCCCCCTCTTTCTGTTCTATTTTTAGAATCAGCATGACGTCGCCCGCGCCATATTGGGGTGTGTCTTCGCTTGGCGAATTAAAAAGCTTCATTCTCTCCCTGTAAAGTTTCGTTTTCTTTTCTCTTGTTTCATACGATTTAATCATAATACGTAAATTTAATTTAATGAATAGATTTAAATCGATTGTGGATGTAGTTTTGTAAACCCCTTTTACATAGTATATATATCAATGCAGCCAGTTTTTTAACAGATTTTAAGATTTACGGAAGTTTTAATATGTATTATTTTTGACATTGTAATTTGTCTTTTGAATTTCGGGCCTTTGTGCCTAAATTCAAAGAGCGATGTTCTTCAATAGCTATATCTCGATATCTAAAAGTTTATCTTCGGTCTCTGGCTTTTTAATTTAACGCATGTTCGATTTTTTGGATTTTTTATCATCAAGACATTCTCTAAAGAATTATTTTGAACCAGCATTCATTTTTATCATGGAATTACTTCAAGTTCTTAATAATGCTACATGGAACGTTTTTTTTAATGTGTACGGTGACCTACCTATTCTAATTGGCTTCCAACCTCTCAAGTGAAACGAATAAATAAAGAAGATTTTTTTACAACTGCTGTCTCTTCAATGTGTTATCTCATCATTAAGTAAGAATGTTACATTTACTTATTCATCCTTCTTTTATTTTTACTGCAAGTCAATCTTATCATCTTAGCTATACGATCCATTTAGGGCATTCAAGAAAATGTTTATTCTCGCCACTTATGTTTATTCTTGGCACATTGACTCTTTATTTATCTTACTGCAACAACTCTTTAAATTATTTATACCACAATGCTTATCTTGGCTTTTTTTTTTCAAAAGTATCATCTAAACATGAAAATGCAACTTGATCCGAGTTAAGATACCAAAGGCTGTTTATCATTTTAGCGAGAAATTTACAATTTGAGTTGACAAAAACATCAACTTCTTTGTTCAATAAATAATACACTTCGTTGAAACCTTTTGTTGCTCTTACATTCCTATCATCATTTTCTTCTTCAAATAACGTTAATTTTACAGCCATGCTTATCTTGACTTTTTTTTTTCAAAAGTATCATCAAAACATGAAAATGCAACTTGATCCGAGTTAAGATACCAAAGGCTATTTATCATTTTAGCGAGAAATTTACAATTTGAGTTGACAAAAACATCAACTTCTTTGTTCAATAAATAATACACTTCGTTGAAACCTTTTGTTGCTCTTACATTCCTATCATCATTTTCTTCTTCAAATAACGTTAATTTTACAGCCATGCTTATCTTGACTTTTTTTTTTCAAAAGTATCATCAAAACATGAAAATGCAACTTGATCCGAGTTAAGATATCAAAGGCTGTTTATCATTTTAGCAAGTGCTTTGCCTGTAACCTTTTTATCAATTTGTCTGTAGTCAACAAGTGATTTTATTAATTGCAGGTCTTGGATTGGGGGTCAAAGTGGGAGTATTGAAGCACGCTTTTACATAAATATTGATTAGAAATAAGCAAATATCTCTAATACTTTCTTTTTCTAAATTTGTTATTGAGAGATGATCACTGAAACAATATATTTTGAGAGAATAAATGTCCTGTGCCATCCATCTGACATGACCAAAACACCAAGTGCTCTGAAAAAAAAAATGTCTGTTGGAGGAAGACGTCCTATATAAATTAAATAAAGTTGGATAAATTCTTTATAATCATCCCTGGGCTGTTAATTTTTTGAAAGGTTCTGTAAAAAAACTTGAAATTTCTTCTGAATTAACTACTTACATCTAGTATTTCATCTTCAATAGCATTTTTATACTTAGTTTGATTTAATTTAGACCACCAAATCATAATGTTTTTTAAAATATCTGGCTGAGGGTCAGTGGTTGTTCCCACTTTTACAATCAAAAACAGCTTTTAGGATAATTTCTAAATTATGGTGGCGATATGGTAAATACAGAAGATGTTTTTCTTTAACAATTGCTATAGAAAAAAGCAGGTTCCTCTGAGGCAACCAGTGTTTACTGCAGTGGTATCAAAACACGTTTCCTGCATTTTATCAGCTTCCTGCTCTTCAACTGCTCCAAATACAGCTTTCGCCTGAACTATTCTGATACTATTTTCAAGCTGAGGAACTCGTAGTAACTGTTCTTCATATCCGCAACTAATTAAAACTGCTATCCACTCTAAATTTTCTTTATTCAAAAAATGAGGAAGCAGTTTTCCATCCCAGTGAACAACGGTTCTCTCTAAATTGGAATTTTTAAATCTGTTTTTGATGAGCTTAGTTCTTCGTTTACGAAATAGTTATTTGCAGAATTGTGTTGCACTTTTGCTTAAAATTAAAGTCTGTGGTTAACTGGTGGATGTACTCTAAGTCTAGCAACTTCTCTGGCGTTCACTTTCATTTAGCGAATATTATAAAATGAAATATTTAAAACTTGACAATTACTTGGTAACTTATTGTCGATGATTTGATGAGACATGTGGCCAAATTTAAAAAAATCTTGCATTTCTGCCATCATACCGAAAGGGGGAGGGTGTTTTCCGGAATGTTTTGTCAATTCTAAAAATAAATAAGAATAGCATGTAACAAAAACAGCCTTGTAATAAAAAGAGAAATTCAGAGGTTCGTTTGAAATAAGCTTCAACTGCAATATAAATCGAGAAGCTTTTTCTTTCTAGACACAGAACTAGATAACTAATAATTAATTATAATTCGTGAAATATTTTTAAAGTTACAAAAATGTGCAATTAGTTTTGCCTAATTATGCAAATACAGTACAGCCCCGATTATCCGTGGAATTGGGTGGCAAGGGCACCACGAATAACAAAAATCATGGATAATCTGAAAAAGACTGAAAATGGGGTGCAAGCACAATAAAAAGAAAATTCAACATAAAAACTATGTTTTAGTGTACAAAAAACACACTAAAACGTTTAAAATACATGCATATGCACAATACAGCAGAAATCTTCGCTTTACGTCTAAATTACTAAAACATAAAGAACAGTAAACAAGAAACAATGCCATACACACTGTACAAAAAGTGTTGAGTTACACCTTTTTTAAAAAATCGGGTCACTGTTTTTTGCTTCCTGCTTTGGAAACACCTTTTCTATCTTAAAAATTGATATGCTCCCCTGGAATTTATCATAATAGTCTTATTTAATTGTTAAATATTTTAATTGCTGTGTTTACGTTTTGTTAATAAAATCAAGAAAAGACACCAAGACTTTATATATGATATTTTAAACATGGCAATCGGATCTAGAAATATTCTTCTATTACTTTCGAATACATGAATTTTTCTGTTTATATTTATTAGTAGGGCTTATTGTATTTTCCTTGCTGTTGACTTGAATAATAATAATAATAATAATAATAATAATTTTTTTTAAATGCTTCACGGATAAACTGCACCATGGATAAACTGCACCGCAGATAAACCGCACCGTGGATAATCGGGGCTTTACTGTAATATAAAAAAAATTATCAACAGTAATAAAATTATTAATTTGTCATTTTTCACTTATTTTTCAAAAGGGCAGAGTTTGAGGGTGTGGTTCACGAGCTGACCTGAAAAATACTAGGTGTTCATTAAATATAAGTTTTGATGAGTAAAAATTCAAGGCAACAGCAGTTTATAAGAAATAAAACAATAATCAGGTTTCAAAGTCAAATAGTTTTCACTTAAAGAAAGAAAAACTACAATTTTTCTCAAAAAATTGCAAATTTTCAAGAATCAACCTTGATGAGGCACAGGTTAATGTTATTCAATTGAGCTGAAACTTTGCCGATCTCATTTTCTATGTAATTGGTAACTTTTAGGGAGGGGTTTCCCCCCAGAAGAAAATGTTTAAATTTTTTTTTTCCCATGTTGCCTGTGACCACCCTAGTGTGGTGTAACTAATAAGAACTTTGTTAGGACATCATCAAATAGGTAATAAAACAGCTATAATAATTTTGGACTGAAAAAGTAACGCCTTTCTTCATCAGGTTGACAATTCAAATGTTTTTGTCAATAAGTTGGAGAATATATTTATTTTTTAGTTTAAAATAATTATATAGCTGTTTTATTTTCTATTTTATGGTGTCCAAACAAAAACTTTTTGAAGTTCTAATTTCTTATACTTATTTTATAAGTGACTTTTTTCTTTTTTACGCAAGTTTTTGTTCACATGTATTATTTATCCATTTTTGATTATGACTTTTAAAAATATTTCAGTGTTACAATTGTGAAGCTGAAGCTATCTATCATTGTTGTTGGAATACCTCATATTGCAGTGTTGACTGTCAGCAAGTTCATTGGCATAAAGAGCACAAGCGTACCTGTCGACGAAAGCGATAACACTCTCCATCCTTAATCTCTGTGCAACAAAGCTTTTGGTAGCTAAGGGGGACAATTTCTTGCCAAAGCCCATTTTTCTTCCCTTTTTAAAAAAAAGAGAAAAAAGAAATAGCTATAGATTTTTTTTTCCCTTTGATTAGTTAACAACAACAACAACAAAAAAAAATTATGCATCAGAACTGTTTGTATCATCCCATCTTTGAAATTGTACACATTTTTAGTGCATTTCATTGTGTATTTGTGCTTGAAATGTAGCATTCAACTTGAGCATTTACTACAGCCATACTTATATTGTTTTAGCATTTATAATTGTTTGATTTTTTTTTTAAAACAAAAGCTTCAGCGATTCAGCATTGTCATATTATCGTGTACTCGAATTTGTTTTTGAGTAGACTTATTTCCAAGTCTGTAAACTTCCTTACAACATTCCTTAAAAGTGACTTTATAATTCATTCTTCAAGAGTGCTGTTAATTTCAGTTATACGCCATTCATTTAACAGACTTACTGATTTGCAAAGGAGAATGAATTGATGCTTTTCTTCAGAAGGGAAATGGGTGTGTGTGAAATGGCAATTATTTATTGTTGATATATTATCATTCAATTTTATTAGAAACAAATGATAGAATGTTTTATGTTATGTTATGTTTTTACTTTTATGGAAGTTAGTAATTTATTTCCAGTAATTTATATTTGAATATATATGTTGAGTCAAGATTATATGCACTAAAAACATAGAGATGTGCATTTGAAAAATTACTATGCACTAAACTTTCTTCTGTTTTATGTTATTTTTAAATATGATCTTTCAGTAAAAAAATATCTAGTAAAGCTTAAGATGTACTGTTGTCAACCTCTGATGAAATTAAAAACAAAAGAACATATTAGAAATTCAATTTGAAGAGGAAATATGAAGATAATGGAATACATTCGTTGGTTTGAAGGAAGATGATGGAGGCTCCTTATGAAGAAGGTCTCTAAATAGAAATTAAATAGTACAAGATAAGACCTTATAAGTTTGCCTTATGATAAAGTAATTTTTTTACAAAAATGAAATGCATTATTTAGTTGTATTATTGTTTTTGAAACCCGTATAGAGATATTATCACTTTTATAAATATAGCTTTAAACATTTTTGCTTTTATAGTAATTAAAGTTTTACAAGTCAACAAAACAAAACAAAACATTTAAAATGTGTGCTTAACACGTGATGTATGTATTTATTTTTATTGCATAGGAGACAATTGAAATATGCTGTTGCATATAATCCAGACTCAAGCGCATAAAAAGTTAACACTTTTTGCATTTTACTTTTTATTCTAAAGTATAGTATCACTCCATCCATATCATATGTTGAATTAAAGTTATTTCCAATATATTCAATATTTAAGTGGCCTTCTTTAATTTAGATTTTTTATGTCAGGGTGTTATCTTTAAGCAAATCATGTATTCACTTATTAAATGTAATGTTTATTCATAGGAGGAGGTAGAAGAGAGAAAGGCATGTGTTAAATAGTTTAAAGCATGTTTTCTTAATTAAAAAAATATATAAAGAAAAAAAAATAGGGGGGATAAGAAATAAAGTTAGCCAATTTTAATTCATTGAAGGAATCTGATTTCTTTAAAACACTTTTTTTTCTTTTTTTTTTTTTTTGTATGGATAAAAAAAATTGTGTGTGGGGCAGGGGGGCGGGGGCTAGATTGATTTTGTAGTAAAATTGCATTGAAAATAGTATTTGACAAATGAATAGTAAAAAAATTCTGTCGGAAAGATTTTATCATGTAAAATCATATTTTATTACAAATATTACATATAGTTTAACCTTAATCAAATACATTCTTTCTTCCTGTTTTTATCTATCACTGAAGCATGATAAAACTGCTTTGTGGGTAATACATATTTTAAATCAAATATTAACTCCTTCATTTTTAAAGCTTGTAAATATGCAGATTTGTTTAATATTCTTGCAAAAAAAGAAAAATAGTATTGGTTGGAAATTACATCTGCACTAAAGTAAATCTAAAGTCTTGTGAGACTCTTACTTTTTGGACCATATGGAGGGATGAAAAAAAAAAAATTGCTAAAAAAGTAGAAAACATCATATTTACTAATTTTCATTCTACAAACATTGCTGAAGAAATGCCAGCATAAAATTAGTTACTAACTGATGCTCATTTTTATATAGTTGAGAACACAGAAAACCAAGGGTCTCAAAAGCATAAAAAAGCAGAAAATTGTGGATCTGGCAAAGATTTTCATCCCTATATATGGTAATGATAATTCTTTGGTAATTGATTCCTGATATGGGCAGTATTATTAGCGCACACTTTTTTTCCATGACTTTCAGCTTTCATTAGCAGCTGAACATTTATTTTTCTTCTTTTAAGCAAATAAACATTTTGAATGTTAGATTGCAGGGTGTGATGCCATGCAAAAAATATTAAAAATAATTAAAGCATTGCTATTCTTTATTATTTTTACTTTTAATATTCATAATTTTATATTGTGTTAGAATTTATATACTTATTTTATTTTATCTGTGCATTTCTACAGTATGTAACTGGTGAATGAAACATTCCTGACTGTGCTCATAAAAATTATTGATTATTTTTTAATGATCACCTACTTTGTATATTTAGAACATTTTAAACTTGACCATAAAGATTTTGTAATTTTTAATTGAAAATTTACATTTATTTATTAAGCTACTTTTTATTAAATAAACAAAAATATTTATTAGATTGATAACATAATTTTAGTTCTCTAAAGTTAATATTTGTTACAATTTAATTGTAACTCATTATTTAAAAAAGAGAGAGAAAATAAAACTGTGCTATTGGCGAATAATGTTAAGTAGACTCAAGCAATACAATAATTTTTTTCAAATGCAAAAACAAATAAAAATATGAAAATATTTGTCTATTTCATTTATTTGTATTTTATATGCTTAATTTTGTATTGTGTATAATTTCAAATCCATCTATAAAATCATTCAACCTATCTTAATCTTGCTATCTATAATTTCAAAAGTTATTTCTGTAAATTCTCTCAAATTTTGCTGTATGTATTGCAAAATACTTTTTCTTCAGTTTTATCTGAAAAGTATTGAAAAATTGTCTTCATTTTGTTTTATTTTGTAGTAATAATAGTAATTGTTAGCCTATAAATTCTTGTTTTTTTAATACTGCTAGGGGGTGGAAGAAGGATAGTTTTATGCAAAATATTTGTTTTGTTTTTTGATATGCAAAGCATAAAAATGTCAAAATGTAAGACACTTTAATTTTTTTTTAATGGTATTTTAATTTAATTTCAAATACTGATTAGATTTGTATTTATTTTTGTACCAGAAGTTATTCATTTATTGGTTTGACTATCATTATTAAACTGGCGCATGACCTTATTACATTGCCTTCCATGTTTGGTCTGGTGTCAAATTTTGGGCAATTGTTATGTTTAACCAGCTCAGGTTTGGTATTATCAATCTGTAAGTTTTGAGGCAGTGCCATACAAAAAAAAAAGCTACAACTTTGTTTTTTATATTTATGCTTGTAGTCCCCTTTCTCCTTCATATATTTTTTTCTTAATCTTTTTCAAGAATGAAAATCCTCTTGATTTACAATTTTGTACTTTTGAGGTCCTCTTGAGTTGTCTGCGTTTTCAAACATTTTACCACTGTTTTAACAATCAGTCAGTAACTAGTTTTACGTTGGTATTTATTTGACAGTTTTTATAGAATGAAAATGATTAAAGTAGATAAAATATCTGCAGTTTTTTCTAATGCTCCCCCCCCCCCTTCTTTTTTTTTTTTTTTTTTTTTTTTAATGTACTTCCTCATGTTTTCCTTATTGCACTGGTGATAAAAATTATATGGTTACAACTGTAAGTATGTATATAAGCCAAAAATTAAAATGACCATCTAAAACTTCATTATTATTATTATTATTATTTTTTTTTAAGGTTGTGAAATAATCTCGAATGAAAATTCACTGAACATGTTTTCCTACTTAGTTTTGTCATACTCTAGATTTCATGGAAGTAAGAAATTTGTTCTAAATTTGAATAATTTTCTTTGAAATGTATCAATGATAATGCAAACACTGAGAGAATTACTTAAAAGGCAAAAGTAACTATCAGTTGCTGATGTTGGTAATTAATTGTAAAATTGTGTAAAAAAAAAAAAAAAAAAAAAAAAAAACTTGCTGGTTGATGGAGCTAATTTCTAACTGTACAAGTATGTAGTTTTCATTTACATTCCAATCACTCTAATTTCCTATATGAAATTATATTAATTGGTATTGAAATTTAATATTTATAAGATTTATAAAAAGCATCTTGCTTGGAGAATTTAATGTGTGTGGCACTGTTTCAATTATATATATATATCTTTAAACTGTTAAACAACAACATATTCTGGCCAATAGTATTTTACATCTAAATATTATAGCTTTGCTTCCAATTGTTAATCAAAAATCTTCAGAATTTTTTCGTGATCAAATTTGATTTGCATTAATTATTAGATGACTTCATGGCATGGTCATGTTTGTCATGAAGTTTGCATTTAAGAAATTGTTCTCAATTGGGCATATAATTTATACTTATGTGTTTCTAGTTTCATATGTATGTGTATTTGTATATATGTATAATTTTGTATCTAGTCTTTAGTCAGCTGTGTTCCTTTTCTATTGCATCTTACTTCATTAACATATTGTTAGTTGTTCCTTTGATATGTTTGGTCATCATCATCTGAATATCTAATTCATTTATAAGAGGTTTTAAATCTTTTCTGCTTTTAGAATATTGTGACTTGATTTGGTTTCTTATTCTTTTATTTTTAAAGAAAAAACTGAGACTTTTTTAAAAAATTTAATCAAAAGTAGTTAAAATGTAACTACCAAGGTTTCAGTATCTTAGTAAATTTTGTATATGTATGAAATGCGTTTTTTCACTCTGTTTTCTTATCTGCATTAATTGTAGATTTTAAAACTATTTAAAATATGTTTTGTCTGTCTCTCAAAATTCATTAATTATTTAACTCATAGAATCTGCAATTAACCATAATAAATTGGAATTTAGTGAATTTATACATCTATAAATAATTTTCTTTTCAATTGATTTTTTTTTTTAATAGTTTAGTATTGTTCTATGATATACCATATAAAAAGTTGTTGAGTATCCATTTTCTTTTTTGAGCAGTTAGATGAAAGTCCTTTGAATGTATAATTGAAGGTGCTGCAGTGACTTTTTTTTAAATATGGTTTCTGCTGGTTTCAGTAAACTACGTAAATGGAATTTTTCTGGAAGCTTTATATTGAATAAAATGTTTAATCAGTAGATACTCCAATTACTGTAAAGAATAGAGGGAAATAGAATTATAAAAGTTTTCTGTTACCAAACTTAAAATTTTTATGCTATTTAAAATTACAACTTATTTATTCTGTTTTCAATGACATGCTTTCCAAATTCTAAAATAAAATGTGTAATATGAACATCATAGAAACATTATCCCAGTACAAAACTATGGATTTAACGATAATGATTATTAACACCTTGAATAATGTACTTGTATAAAGATGACAAATTTGATTGCTATAAACTTAAGTTATGCTCAAATGCAATCATTTTCCCTGCTGTCTAATTTAATATTTTTAAAGAATTTTGCATAACAAATATACACATCTCATCCCTTTTTTGTTTGTGAACTTGTGAAACATAGTTTGATTGTACTTTTACAAGTTTGAAAGACTTTGATACATTTGATTCAGTGTGCTTTAAGGGTTAATACTTTTGCACACTTTTAGAAACTTTTTATAGACTTGTAGATAGATGTAGTTTATATGTCTTAAAATTCAGCAACTCTTTGCACTTGGAGAGTTGGGTATTCTTTAAATGTTGGCATGCGATGTTGCCATCTATTTTGCCTTATTGGGCACTCCTGCTTGAGACTGTGTTGTGGAAACAACAATAATAAAAATTCTCTAAGTGCTAAGAGTTAAAATGCTCCGTCTTATAAAAAAGGTGTTAATTGTAACATAAAAAATGCTTTTTACTGGCATGATATGAAGCAGAGGTTTGCCAGTCCCAGGATTATATATATATATACACAGTTTATTAAAAATTCTATGTTATAATATTTCCTCAAGTGTATATAACAATAAATCATAAGAGTTCTTAAAATGAAAATTTTTGGATGTCACACCTTTTCATTCTTTTCTTTCAAGTCATTCTTTTAATAAATTTTGAAAAATCTCTAATTTAATATTTCAAATTTCTTTCATGATAAATTATTTGTTTTAATCTTTCTTAATTTCAAAAACATGTTCCACAAAGTAACACAATTTTGGAAATTGATGTTCTTTGCTGTACTGCTTGCATCAGCTAATTTTTATTTTTAAATATACACCACAAAATTAAATGTTTTCCAGGAAATTAGTAAAATTAATTTTTATTTAGCATGTAATATATGCATTGAATTTACAATCTACTTACTGCATTTATTGAACTTTGCTTAGTAAAATTAAAATTGAATTTTTAAAAATATAATTGATGACTGTCAGAGATACAGTTACCTTTTTGTTAAAACCAGTATAAGACAGGCTCCTTATCAAAATATTATAACTTTAAAGAAATTTTACAATGATTCATTCATATTGTTAAAATCTTTTTATGCTACAATAATGCCTCAAAAAGCAAGTGTTAGAGAAAGTTTGTGATATAATTATAAATGGCAATCCTATTCATTTAGTTTTTCAAAATATTTTTTCATCTTTTTTGTCATGAAGTGTCATTGTAAATTTAACATTTTGTGTTTTATCAGAGGAAAAGTTTGTGTATTTGTATTGAATTCAATGTTTGACCTGGTGATTGGTAATAAAGTTCACGAAACAAAGTTTTCCTTCATTTACTGTGTTATATTTTAAACTGTAGTACATGGGTGATGGTGGTTGATGGAAGTACAATTTCCAGAGATGCTGTTCTCCATAATGCACATTATCTTTTAATGTATTAGGGGTAGACTCCTGTGCAGATTGGATTATACCCGAGCCAAACCTGAAAATTTCATTTTAAGTCAACCCGAAAAGTGGCAAGAAAATTTTTGCCAACTTGAAATCTGACAGGTATGGAAAAATAGCCAACAAATATAGACAACAACTAATATCAAATATATATTGAAAATAAACATATACAGGGTGTTCCAAAAATAACGATCCATTTCTATGAAAACACTAGTGATTTCTTTCTCTGGTTTTTGAAGAAATACTCTCCTTAGAAGAAAGAATAGCCATCGTTTCCTGGAAACTGGATGATAAAACATATGAAGTGGTGCGTCAGCTGTACCAGTGATTTGAAGAATTCTCAGCTCACGGCTCAACCGATGAACGCGGTCTCCTTTCAACTGCCTCACGGACTGCTCTTGACGGTTTCGTCAGATGTTGATGGTCGTCCAGGACGTTTTTCATCCGCCACACTACTGGTTCATCTGAATTTATTCACAAGTATTAGCCCTTGTCGGTGGCTGTTTTCCGTATTTTCGATGGTACAGCTGACGCACCTTTCATATGTTTTATCACTCAGTTTCCAGGAAACGATGGCTATTTTTTCTTCTAAGGAGAGCATTTCTTTAAACACCTGTGAAAGAAATCAGTAGATTAGTGTTTTCATAGAAATGTATCGTTATTTTTGGAACACTCTGTATATACTCATTGATGTCCAAATGCATAGTTTTTCATCTGAAACAACATTTCAGATATACTTTTAAAAATCAGATCAACCTGACTTGCAAGAGTCAAATCACAACCTGAGATTGAAAAAAAAAAAAAAAATTAGCGCTGGCCCAATCCATAACTGGGATTTAGGTAAAATTGAGTTATCCAACTTGAATGAGGACTCTAATCAAGGGTTCCACTGTTTCTTGCACATGTTGTAGAAATTTACCACAAAGACTTTCATTTTGAATTAGTGGTACAAATAAAATATAGGAGTAATCGCCAGAAGAATCTCTGATAAATTAAAAACTATTGTACATTATAGAGAATGGAATCTTTGAATTTGATATAATAATAAGTAAGCCAAGCAGTGTTATAAAGGTTAAAGTCAGTGATTTCAACTTCAGATGCATTGACAATGGCTGAAAAAGAATAAAAGGAGATATCAGTAAAAAAGAAGCGTCTCGCATGCTGTATACGTGCAGTATTGGTACAGGAAAGACAGATTATACCAATACAAAATGAAAGACTCAGTCGTTTGATCATACTATATTAATTTTAACACAATTATTGTAGTTAGTAAATAAATTATAAGAGTTGTAATTTTCCAACTGAGTGAAAAAGTGCCCAGGTGAGGATTCGAACCAAGAATCTTTTCACGTAAGCTGCCAACAGAGTTATCCTGGACAAATTTGGTGGACCTTTCTCAGCCAGAGAACAGAAATTTGTTGATTATGACATCTGGCCTGATATTTGAATCAGTTCAACAGAATAAATTGCAGGTAATGGAACAAACGTTGGATACATAATTGCAACTAGTGTGATTTATTTACCAATTACAATAATTGTGTGATTACATATCTAACGTTTCTTGGAATTCAATACCTGCGATTTATTTCGTTGAGCTAATTCAAATATCAGACCAGATGTCATAAAAAATAAGGTTCTCTGAGTGAGAAAAGTCTGCCAGATTTGTCCAGGATATCTCAATTGGCAGAGCACTGGCACCTTACACAAAAAAGTCTGTGGTTCAAATCACAGCCTGGACAGTTTTTCAGTCAGTTGGAAAATTACAACTCATATTGTTAAAGTTGCGCAAAATATTTGGTTACTATTCTGTATTCGGCAGATGGTACTGAATATGCAGTTTGGCTGAATAGCTTGATAGATTAGTGATATTAAAAATAATTTAAACATTTAAATTTGGTAAAAATATATATGTTTTTTAATTAGTAGTATAAAATTAGGATGAACTAAAAAAAAGTATCTTAATTTACCAATGTAATTGTCAAAGTATATTGAGTAAATATAAATACAAAGCTCATAAAGTTTTTATACATTAATTTCTCAGGCATGTAAGAGTTCCTTCAATTATTTTGGATATTCCTTGGATCAGTACAAAGAAAATAACAGGAGTATCTATATTATAAAGGACAAACATATCTGTGCGTAACGCATACGTCATTCGGTGAATGGCAACACTTTGAAATTTGAAATGAAATTTCGCTTTTGCAATTTTCGCTACTGCAAATTTTTAAACTTCTAAACATCCCACATTTTAAATGTTTACACCGTCGTATGCAGAAAAAAATGCACTTTTAAATGCAATTTGTTTGAAAGCTGTATCTTAATTTATTTTTGAGATATTAATTTTTTTATAGTTTTTAATACCAATTTTCTAATCGTGGCAACTGAAGTACTTCATTTCTATTAAAAGTGGATTAGTTATCTTTATTGATTATATTCTTACTGATGCCATTTTCTCATTACAATTAAAAAAATATTTTTTTAAATTTGAACAGAAAATGACGCTACGCTTTAAAAAAACACAATTTCCCTGATGATGCTGTTATATTTCACTATTTTTTCATTTCGCTGATATTGAGTTTGAGTCAATAGGCAAAATATTTCAGCGACTGAAAAGGATGTCATATTTAAAAGTAAACGATAATTTTATTTGATAAAACGTGATATTTCCCCTTGAATACGTCTAAAAGTTATACATTTCTGGAATTTTTACGTGCAGGTACAGATATTATACTAAGACCTCAAATTACGAATGGGAATTTTAACATGAAAAGTTGTAATAATTGACAAATGTGACTTCAAGCTTGAAAGTATATTAATAACCTATTGCGCATTAAAATGTTTTTAAATGGTTAATATGGATGTGAAACGTGGAAAATGTCTTGATTTGGTTTAGATGTAAGGGTAGAAAAATTCTATGATTATGTCAAGGTGAAATCATTTTTGCAGATTTTTCATTCCGTAATACCAAGCATCAATTAATAACTTAATCAAAATTACTTATCTTGATTATATTTTACTGATGACGTATATGAATTAAGTTTAATTTTTCAATAATTTTAACAGTTGAAGTTTATGAAAAAAGTATTTTTTTAATCTTAGGTTAAAATATGTCTTTGGAGAGTTAAATTAACAAGTGTAAGATGGATTTTTTATTCTAATTATTGTTGTTGATGTATTATAAATTTGATGCAAAAGTTCCTTTGTAAACATTTTCTTTCGTCTAAATTCGGCGGGTTCCACCTCGTATAATATAATGGGAGAAAAGGGACTACATGAGAAATTAAATCCTCAGACTTATTATAAACCTTTGAGTTTCATTTTGTTAATTTCTCATCATGTACTGCAGGATTAAAATTAGTTGAGCATCTGAAAATCATATAATGATGAAACAAAGATTTTAAAGAAAGGATAGGATATTTTGACCCATTCATATATGAACACTTTTGGATAGTTTCATTGCAGTGAAGATTTTGGAGAAAAAACTGTCATTGATGCAGAAATTTTTAGCAGGAGGTTTTTTTCTTATAAGAGAAGAAACAAATCTATAGTCTCAAAAAGTCACATAAAAATTATAAATATCATTAGCCAATTAGTGAGTAGGACATTTCTTCTGTAGTGTAAATATCCAATAAAATTAAATTAAATTTTTCGCCATGACACATCTTCCACCATTTTTGTCTTAACCACTTTTTTGCCTGTTTCTAACTCAAGTTTGTATAGACACTACTCAAATAGAGCATTTCAAAATAATCACTTATATACATATATATATACTAAGTGTCCCAAAAATTACAGGCCTATTTAGAAAATTATTTTTAAATGGTTAATTGGGCATAGTTTGCTCCAATGTACTTGGGAAAACAGCAAATTTTGAGGCACAGAATACTTAAGTAATGTGAATTTAATATAAGAACAATAAAAATTTTAAATAAACCCACCATTTTTGGGACTCCTGGTACATATTTATAAAGATTTTGCAAGACAAAGTTTTCATTATGTCTCATTTTCAACAGTTTTTATCAAAACTAAAATCAATAGCAGTTGCATTGTTTTAAGAAACATATATTATAGTTTAAATAAAGGTATAAAACGAAAAGAGAAACTTTGATAGTATATTAACTGCATTGACTACAAACAAAAATCGATCATAAATACAAAATAATAGCTAAAAAAGAATCATTCATTATATTTATATTTCAATAATGATAAATTGTGATGCAAGAACAAAAAATTTTCTGCATTTTCTGACTGTAACCTGTTGCATTTTTACTCATACATACTTCCTCCATCCAAAAACAATCTTTTACTTTCAAAAATGCTTTAATTTTTTTTTCAAGTGAACAATTGGTTGAGTACTAATTATTGTATTTCTACCTAAAGTATAATATATATAGTTTATCTTGACATTTTTATAATGAAGTCTGTATTTTTTTATATGCAATAAATTACAAAATATAATTAAGTACACAAGCAGTATATGAAAAAAAAAATATACACTTTGAAATTTAAATGCTTTGTTAAAATTTTTGACTGAATTTTTATTATTTAGCGAAAATAACTTTTCCATGAATTCCCAATACAAACCAAATTAAAACTTATATTGTCATGGTAAAGTTGGCTGAAATGTGATCACATGCCATGGTTTGTACAGTCTTTGAAAAGCCTTAAGTTTTTCAAAAGTAATTTTTGGTCTTTATTTTTATGCAATATTTCCAAAAAGTCTTTGATTTTACTACCCTCTTGAGTAAAAACTTGTTCATTTTGGCCAAGTTTTTTTTTTTTCTTGAAATTGTATAAAATTTTCTTGCTTTTTGAATATTTGCTCCCCCATCCTCTTGACTATGTTACAGTGCGCAAAGTAAAACTCTTTAACTTTTGTAACCATACCCCCCCCCCCCCCCCCGACCCCTAAAAAAAAACGTTTATATTCAAAATTGTAATTTCTCCCTGTGCCAAGCATACAAAAAAACAGCGAACAAGAGTTTTAATTCTTAATTTAAAAAATATATATATATTATTCTCCATTAGATCAATTTATTTTACTTTAAAATTTTGTCTTTTCATAACATAATCTTACTTTTTATGAATTTTTTTAAAAAAATTATTAAGGAAAGAAAGATTATTGATTTTTTTTTTTTCTTCTTCTCTGAAACATGAAGAAAGATAGCAAAAAAAACAAAACAATTTGGATTTACTACATGACTTTCCTTATTACCCAAAGACTTTATTATGATGAAGCTAAGTGAGCTTGAGATCGGGATTATGAATTTTTTTTTTTAAATTATTAAGGAAAGAAAGATTATTGATTTTTTTTTTCTTCTTCTCTGAAACATGAAGAAAGATAGCAAAAAAAACAAAACAATTTGGATTTACTACATGACTTTCCTTATTACCCAAAGACTTTATTATGATGAAGCTAAGTGAGCTTGAGATCGGGAGCTCACCCCCCCCCCCCCACCCCACCCGGGGCCTTATTCAGCACAAACAAGATATATATTTAAACTAAGTAATCCCAGGAAATGGTAAAGCAATTTTAGGTATATTTTTAGTTATTATCCTGGGCAGGATCTGCTACTAAGGTTGTAAACAGAAATGAATCTTTCAAGTGATACTGTATTATTGTCTTGAACCTTACTGTTTCTACTAATTGTTATTATTATTAATTTTGCATGGTAAATTTTATCAAGGAAATAGCATTTAATTAGCTGCTTTCCAAATTAATGTTTTGATATGAGCCACTGTGAACATAAAAGAAAAAACAAAGAGCATCAGAATGAAACTACAGTAGATCTTTATAACACAAAGCTAAAAACATGAAGTTGTGTGTTATATAGAATTGTGCGTTATGTGGATCACACTTCATACTATAGCGCGTAGAATATATAGTGTGGAAATCGGCTATCCCTTTAACACTTAAAAAAGCACTAAAATATTGTACCCCTTAAATGTGCAACGATGCAGCTGAAATATAAAGATTGCAGCGACATCTGCTGGATATTTTCTACAACTGTAAGATTTTGCTAGTCTATACAATGTAATACGAAAATCCTGCAGATGTCACTGCGATCGACACTTGGGATTTTAGCAGTATCGGCGCACATTTAAGAAATAAAAATTTTTAGCATTGTTTGGATAGCATATTTCCACACTAGGTATTCTAGACGCTATACTTCATACATCATTAAATATATCTTGTAAAACATGACCAAATATATCTCCAGTATACCATAATACAGTAGAGTGTCTTTATACTGCATTCTTTTGGACCAGGAATTGTGCAGATTATAAATTTTTGCATTTCATACATTCTTAAATTTAATTATAAAAATGCCACAGTATGTTTGGACCAATTCATTCATTATATTACTCATTTTAAACATTTTTATTGTAATAAAAACAATTTTTTCATTAAAAAGCTGTGAATTAAGGAGATAAAGATGAATTAATGTATCAAATTTAATCCTCTAGAGATTAGAAATTTTTTTACAGTGTGGAATGATGCAGCTGCTGCTTAGTTTGAAAATTCATTGTTTATGTCAGAGAAGTTGTGCGTTATATAGAATTTCATTATAAAGATCCTCTACTGTATTTTAAAATTTTTATAAATGAAATTTCAATCTTCCTAAATGGAAAAAAAAAACCCTGGCAAAAACTGGTGTTCTTTTTCTCTAAAATTTCTGTATTTTCCAAACACTCCCATCTCTAGTTTTGAAATATAGTATTTCGATATGTCCAAGGTTAGTCAGTAAACGATTTACGACTTTTATGGTAGGTAATGCTCTAAATGCTTTTAACTATATAGAAGAAACTTAATGAATGTTTTTGTAATGTAAGCATAAAAATTTATCCAAAAATCTTCATTATTGAACAAGAAGGATTTTATAAGGCTACATAAATTATAAAGCATACCTGTAAGTCGAAAACTTACAGGTCTTTGTCTTACCCTTCTAAAATCTTTTGAAGTGCGAACTATTTCAACAAAGAAAAATCATCATCATAAATTGATTTTCTCAGATAAAATAAAAATTATATATTTATGAAAATTATATATATAAATATATATTTTATGATTTTCTCAGTTTCTTAAGTTTAGTTATGTTTTGTTTCTATGCACATTTTATAGTTTCACTATTTTTCCATATGGTGCCAACTGTAGATTTGTGTGATTAGCCATCATTACCAGCCCATGGGACTAGAATTGTATGCATTCACATAGGTTTCTGCAGCTACCTATTGAACAGAAATCCTCTTTTTTTTTTTCTTCAAAGAATAGGATCTGTCAGCACTCTTCACGATACATTATTTACTCTGTGTACCAATTAAGGGGGCTGGTCACTCAGCTTCTGATTTCCCCTCACTCATGTAAAGTCTATGGGCATTGGAAGCATTCGTATATTTAAAATATCTCCTTGGCAAATTAATATTTTTTACTTCTATTTTTTGTATACACTTCCTAAAAGATGTCTCTTTTTTTGTTAGTTCTCAAAATATTTCTAAAGTATAGACTTAATTTTATAGAAAATGTTAAAATCTTACTCACAGTTTGCCCGCTTTTAACACATAAAATATTAAATTCAGCATAGATTTTAGAAATATTTTGAAAACTAAGAAAAAAGAGACTTCCTTTAAGAATACACAGAAAAAAAAAGTTAAAAATATGAATTTCCTGAGAAGATATTTTAAATAGACAAATGCATCCTAAGTCCATAGACTTAACATTACGGAGGAGAATTCCGAAGCTGAGTGACCAGCCCCCTTAAGCTGACACACGGAGGCAAAGTGAAGGAGGTAGAGCAGAAGCAGACAGTTAAACATGTAGCACACAGAAGGCTGAAGAATCAGATAAGAGAATTTTGTCAATGTGGAAATTTTAAAAATGGTAATTTATTTTTTTTCAATAATTTTGAAAAAAAAAAAAAAGGTTTATTTTTCATTTGGCGAGTGGAAAAAAAGAACAGTGAAAAGTAAAATTGGCCGAAATGTTTTTGTTATACCAACTATATATTTAAACATATTGGGTGTGTTAAAAGTTTGTTACAGCTTTAAAAACTGATTTTAAAAGAACAAATGATTAAAAAAACTGCAGGATTAGGATCAGAGAGAGATCATATCATTTTTAATAGCAACAAGTAATATAAAAATTTTGTTTTTAAAGTCAATTCCTACTTAGGTCATCAAAGAAAAATTTAATATAATCCCTTAAGCTAACATTAGTTTTTGTTGCATTAAAATATCTCAATTTGTTGAAATATTAGAGATATCGCCAAGTTGGCGTCACTTTTGGTGACTCGTTTTGTTTGCAATATATCGCCAAGTTAGCGACAAACTTGGCGGTATTTGGCGACAGAACAGGGTCCCTTCCATGAAGATGCATTAAATGCTTCGATAACCAATGGCTGTCATTTTGTCTCCCATGTAAAACTAAAAATAATTAATTAAAATTTAATTAATGAATTAATATTTGAAAAAACTGTTAACATCAATTGTCATCCAGTACCAGTTTAAAAAAATTTATTTCAATTTGATAGGATGAATAATAAGCATTTTATTAACGATTGAAAATTTGAACAAGATATATAAATAAATAAATATAGGGAGAGTGTGAACTAATAGTAGGAATTGAAAAATAAAGTTGTGATTCCAAGAGTCATTGATAGAGGGTGGTAATATGCAAAGTGTGAAGCAAATTTATGCAAATTGGATCAACACCTGGATTCATGTGAATTCTGCATTTATTGTCAATAGCATGCTATAATTGCTACATCAAGCATCGTTGATCATGCTTTTTTACATGAATAGTGAATCAGCAACGGAAAAGACTTACAATTAAACAAGTTGGAAATTGTATGACAAACATGGTAAATGAGGTGAGCTCATACTATAACTATTCAGATCTTGGTGCAGTGGCTGTTGCACTCTTATGCAAAAATGCATGAATACAAAATTTATTACGATTATATGTATAAAATTCAGTAATATGGAAATATCACCATGGCAACCTAGAATCATTACGTATCATGGGATATCACTGAATTAATTACGTATGGTAAGATTTAATAGAATGAAGAAAACTGTTGATATATTTTTAAGTTTTGATTCGATTTTAAAACTTGAAATCAAATGTCTCAGGAAAATTCTGCAATGATTATATATATTAAATTTGAAACCATTTGGTTGGGTCATTTTTGCGCTGTTATATGTAAACAGACAGACTGATGGACCAGATGACTATAGGTGCTACATATTTATGTAATTACGAACACACCCAATAATGGCTTATTTCGACTTTGAAGGATATGAAAACTTGTCACATGCTGTTGTGCGTTTTTTTTTTTTTACTTGGTACATTTTATTACTGATTTCATCTGCATATATGCTTCACATTTGGCTAAGCACACACTATCGTAATTTATACTTTTTTTAGAATTAAAATACGATCTGATTGCTGCCTGATCTCATTCGTGCGAACTGTAATTCTTTTACCTTTTATAAAAAAAAGTTGTAATGAACTTTTTATATACTTTCGACATATAAATAATGTCTTGTAAAACGAAACCATACTTACTGAAAGCAAATCTTTGTATGTTTCCTGCTTTAGCATCCAGGAGTAATCAGGCATCTTTCTCATAATCAAATTATGCTAAAACCTATATTTCATTCATTCAATATCTTGACAAAAACTTTATACTTTTTCCTAACTAAAGTCCCTCCAAATTTTCAAAAAGAAAAAAGTCCTTGTGAGTCCAAGAAGCGAATTTAAACTTATATTGTAACTATTTATTTGAACAGAAATTTGAGCCTGATGCAAACAGAAATATGCAATCTGTTTTGAATCTTAAAGCATTTTATTCTCGCCAAAAATGAGTAATCATCCTTCCCTGCATACTTCTCTATTATTATTTTTTTTTTTTTTTTTTGCAAATAGAGCTTTTCCATTCCAATTGATCCCATAACTTAGTCTCTGACTTGATGACTATGATTTACTCTATTTTTACCTGAACAAATAAGATTCTATCTTTAAATATAATTAAGCTGAAATGGTTGTCTAAATTAAATTCTAAACTCATTTGGCTTTCCATGAAGTTCACCAGTACTTTTTGCAATGTTCTTTTGTAATGTAATGCTGCTATATTTTAGCATGTTGGTCATAAGTATATCGCTCAGCCACAAGAAAAGTGATACATTTCGACAAAAGTAAATTTCACAGGAGAGGCAACAGAAGATTTGCATATTTTTATCATAACTTGAAATTATAACACTTAGCAGCCTACAGCAGTAAAAATGTTAGTGAAACCACTAAAAATGGGGATGAGGTTTGGAGTGTTGAGTAATTTCACCTACCTACACAATTTGCACCCCCCCCCCCCCCTTCTTTGGTCGCGAATGGACATATAGCATAATAAAGTTATCTTCCAGACACTACACTAATGAAACTATTTCTGTAACAAGAGGCACCTATGACAGACCTATTAGTGGAATAAAATGCGAAATGAATTTTTTCGAGTGTTCACTTTTCTTGGGTGAGCTAGAGGTCTGCACGGGCCCGGGCTTGGCCCGAGGCCCGTACCTGGCTTGCGGGCCGGGTCGACGGAATGAAGGCGAATTTTCAAACGGAACGGGCCGGCAGAATTAGGTCAATTTTTTTCAACGGGCCGGGCCGGCAAAAAATTAATCGGGCCTATCGGCCCGATATAAGAATTTAAGCGAAGAAGATAAAATATGAGCCATTTTCAATGAATATGATTTTCTCGAGAAGTATAAATGTGCATCACCAGCCGATGCAAGTTTAACAACATCATTACAGAAATGTAACATGTCCATCGTAGAGATCAACATCATACAGTTACAAGATGTCTGATTCCGAGTTAAATTTTTTTTCAGCAGACTCGTGCCGGGACGGAACTGGTCTTAATCGATCTCAGGATGTATAGAACAGTCATTGTGTTTTGTAGTATTAATAGTGATAATGAACTTCTCTTAACAGTATCTTTGGTTGGTTGGTTGTATTTATGACGGCCAATTATCTGCACGAGGGATATAGGCCCAGGGGGAATGGGGGGGGGGAGTGCCCTTCGTGGGGGTTTTTCTAAGGGAACCTAACCCGTATTAACGCTTGGAAATCCAAGGTTCGAAGAAAACCACGAAAACTCCGAACGATTAGGCCGACGGGCGCGATTGGGATCGAACCCAGCACCTCCCGTCTACCAGCTTCGAGAGCAGAACCTCTCAGCCACTGGTGGGGCAACAGTATCTTTGGAAATATACCTTAAGATGATTCTCATATTCACTGCTCAATAATGCAAAGCTTTCAGACACATTTTCTGACAAAATTTTTAACTATAAAGGCCTGCCTATTGAAGGCATTTGGAAACGAATAGCTTTTTCCATATTTGATAAATTATTTAAAGAGATAACAGATTCCTGTCACGTGACTGTACGTTTTTCTCCTTTCCTGTGCTGTCGCTTCCGGAAATTCGATTCAAAACGCTAACTTTGACAGCGTTTTCAGAAAGATATATTGCTTTTATCTATGAAAAAAAAACGTCATTTACATAGCTTCTGAATAAGAATATCTGCCAATCTTATGCATTTCCGAAAAGAAAAGAATTCATAAATGTTTCGAAATGCAGCTCCTTTGGATTTGAGAAAAGCCTTAAAAATAAGCGAAATATTTTCCCAAATCTACTTTTTATTATACAGCTTCAAAAATTATCATGTTTTTAATCCTTTATTCTGAACTACATTAATCTTTTAATGAATCCTTATTTCCATTTTGAAATGTCTGTAGACGTGATGACTAAAACACTGTAAGTAATCGTTAATGTTTACTATTGTGTGCTCTCTGTTTTGCGAACATCATAGTAATGTAAAATATACTGTAAAATGTTCCCATAAATATGTATGTAGTATTCACTAAAAGAATCTTAATTGTATGTTGAGAAAAAACAGATTTTTTTTCCCTAGGAATTGTGTCGGGCCGGGATCGGGTCGAATTTGCAATTTTTACACCAGGCCGGGCCAAGATAGCTTTCGTTCGCTGTGCAGACCTCTAGGGTGAGCGATATACTCATGAATTGATTAAAAGTTTTATGATTTGAATAATTTTTACTTTCTTCTATCGTTACAAGAAGAAAGTATTGGATTCGTAAAAATTTTCAAAATCCAGTTTTCGACGAATTTACATGTTTTAGTGGTCTGAGATCCCGAAAAACATGTTTTTACAAAATGTCTGTCTGCGTGTGACACAAATTTTGTGGGCGCTCTATCTCAAGAACTAATGAATGAATTTAATAAAAACTTTATATTCAGTTAGTCCCTGATGTAAATTGGTGCTGATTACTTTTTCGTGTAAATTGCCCAGCAGGTGGCGCTGCCATGCTGCATTCATGATTTCCCCAATAGCTATATCTCAAGAACTAAAGCACGGATTTCCAGAAAACTTCAGATTCAATTAGTCTGATATGATTTGGTGCTGATAACTTATTAGTGTAAATCGTCCAATAGGTGGCGCTGCTATGCTGCATTATTCTTGATTATCGTAATAGCTCTATCTCAAGAACTAGTGCACGAATTTACATCAAACTTTAGATTCAGTTAGTCCCTGTTCTAAATTAGTGTTGCTTAGTTTTAGGTAGCTTTCATTACAAAAAGCTACCTATTGCAGCCGTTCGGAGGAAAGCGAATTCAAAAAAATTTGGTATATTTTCATCGATCCTGACCTCCAGACCCCGAAACCACCCTCCGTTCAAAATTGATATATATATATATATATCCATATATATATATATATATATATATATATATATCTGACCTATGTCACACTGTAACTCTCGTATTTATGAACCGATATGGATGTAATTCGGTGTGTACATAGTACATACCAATGTCTCGACCGAGTTCGTTGGCCAGCTTTATCCGCCATTTTGTTTCAAAATGGCGGCCATTTAAAATTTTTTTAAAAATTTAAAATGTGGTACCAAAAAATTGAAAACGGGAAAATATTTTTTTCTTATGTATTTGACCTTTATACAAAGACTCCGGAGCAGTTTTTGTTTCGTCTATATCTTAAAAAATGGCTGAGTTATAGCATTTTGAATTTCTAGCGTGGCTGACATTTTGAAATGTCCTGAATTTTGTCACGCGATAAAAGGCGTATTTATGAACCGATTTGGATGTAACTTCGTTTATACATAGTACATACCAATGTCTCGACCGAGTTCGTTGGCCAGCTTCATCCGATATCTTGTTTAAAAATGGCGGCCATTTAAATTTTTAAGAAAAATTTAAATTTGAAATGTGGTACCAAAAAATTGAAAAAATATTTTTTTCTTATGTGTTTAACCTTGATAAAAAGATTCGGGAGCAGTTTTTGTTTCGTCTATATCTTAAAAAATGGCTGAGTTATAGCATTTTTAATTTCTAGCATGGCTGACATTTTGAAACGTCCTCAGTTTTGTCACGTGATAACAGACATATTTATGAACCGATATGGATGTACTTTGGTGTGTACATAGTACATACAAATATCTCGACCAAGTTCGTTGGCCAGCTTCATCCGCCATCTCTTTTCAAAATGGCGGCCATTTAAAAAAAATTAAAATTTAAAATGAGATACCAAAAAATTGGAAAATGAAAAAGATTTTTTTTCTATATGTTTGACCTTAATACAAAGATTCCGGAACAGGTTTTGTTTCGTCTATATCTAAACAAATGGCTGAGTTATAGCATTTTGAATTTCTATTGTGGCTGACATTTTAAAATGACCTGATTTTTGTCACGTGATAACAGACATATTTATGAACCGATTTGGATGTACCTTAGTGTGTACATAGTACATACCAATGTCTCGACTGAGTTCGTTGGCCAGCTTCATTCGCCCTCTTGTTTCAAAAGGGTTGCCATTTTAAAAAAATGTAATTTAAAATTCAGGTAAAAAAATGTAATTAAGGATTCAGGAGCATTTTTTGTTTGACTTTATCTTAAAAAATGGCTCAGATATAGCAGTTTCAATTTCTAATGTGGGTAACATTTTGAAAAATCTGATTTTTTGCACGCGACAGCACTCCTATATATTAACCGATTCCGATGTGAGTGAGCATGTGCACAGCAATTACTAAGGTCTCGACCAAGTTCACTGGTTAGCCTCATCCACCATGATGTCTTAAAATGGCATGCACTTTGATTTGGCAGCCAAATATAAGTTACTTTAAATAAAAGTAGTTTGGATAAAGCTGACTAATTTCGCGAAATTCTCATTCATAATGATTTAGTATTGATAAAAATTAGTATTGGATCTCCTATATTCGGTTTCCACTAAATTGAGCTTCGTGTGTTTCAATAATATAAGTTGGCTTTTTTAAAATAAGGAATATGAAAGCTACCTCTTCCTCCCGGCACTGGCCGGAAGGACTTTTTGATGTAAATTGTCCAACAGGTGATGCTACTATGCTGCATTTTTCGCGATTTCCACAAGAGCCGTATCTCAAGAACTAATGCATGAATTTTCATCCAACTTTATATTCAGTTAGTCCCTGATATAAATTGATCCTGTTTAGTTTTTAGTGTAAATTGCCGAGCAAGTGTCACTGCTATGCAGAACTTTTCACGATTTCCCCAATATTTTAAAAAGATTCATACTACATCGTCAGATAATAAAAATATTTTCAGCTGATTTAAAATTGTGGCAGCCAATATTTTTGTCTGACGACTGACTGCCTTTAAACTTTAAATCTCATGCACCATCCTATATTTTGAATTCTTGGTGAAGCAAAACAGGATATTTTAAAATTATGTAGCATTACAAGGTATTTAATTTATTACTTAAATTTTTATTGTTTTACATTTTCTTTTATTTATGTTTTAATTTCTATTCATGTAATCACAAATATTTAAGACAATTAGGGGGAAAAATTACAGTCTATAAATGTGAAGTTTTAATATTTATTTAGAAACCAAATATCCTTAATCACTGCCAATGAAAGAGACAGGCCACAGTTCTCTACTGATCTCAGCTGCTTTCAAGTCTACCTGGATCATGTGATAGTCAAGAGAGATAGAAGTAGTGCAGCCCTGTTAACCAAGAGTAATTTAAAAGTTGAAAAAACTTTTAAACCTTTCTAGATTAAAATAATAATTAAATACTCTCTAACAAACTCAACAGATAAATCTAAATTATTGGTGAAACATTTAAAAAATATTAAAAATTCTATCTATTAAACTACCTAATTAAAACACACTTCCCACTATAAACTACTATTAAAATGACACCCACACCACAGGACACATTGACCTCATTCCTTCATTTGCATATAAGACATTTTCCCTTTACTGCTGTAAGAAAAAAAAAAAAAAATCTGATAATTTGAAAACAATGAATTTTTCAGTTGAAAAAGTTCTTGCTAAATCAGAATAGAGGATTGATGCTTTTTCCTCTCTTTGTTAGATAAATATTTTATTTACAACTATCAGTATTCTTTCAAATGCATCAAATTGTTCATCCAAAAGGTGGAATTAGACCTTTTCAAATCAATTTTGGGCATTCTCTGCAATAGGGATGGGAAGAATATTCGGCCCTTTGCCGAATATTGAAGGTGTGTTGTGTTGGTCGAATATTCCAAATAAATTCAGGATAAGAATCTTTTTTTTTTCACATCTTACAATTGTTTTCTCTAATCCACACAGGCTACTTTCTGACACATTCACGAAGTCATTTTCATTCTTAATTGTATAACTCAGATAAGCATTTTCTTGTAAAATTCTGAAAAGTAAATTCATCTAGTGGTAAATTACACATTTTTATTTTGTAGTCAATTTATGTACCACTAGTAGGCCAAAAACATTTAATGAGGAAGAAACTTTTGAGAACACAAAAAGTAGCATTTTGAGGCATCCATCTTATTTCTAAAATTAAGGTTTTTTTTTTTTTTTTTTAACTATTTGTAATACAACCATCCTAAACTTTTTCTTAAAGTTACAGTTGTTGAAATCAGTTAATACATTAGGACCATCATTTCCAGTTTATAGTTATTTAATTTAGCTTAATGGGGGATGCCAGTTATTTCATTATTGATAATATTAAAGAAAGTTGAAATCTATTATTTGTTTAAAAAGAAACATCAATTAAATTCATCATGTAATCAACATCATTAACACTCTGAGCGTCTTGAAGGCTTTCCTGCATTTCCATAAAAACACTTATAACTAGTATGTTGTGGCCATCACAAAACTTTCTTCTGTCTCATACTTGTCAATACTTCAAAATTCATTATCACAATGCATCTATGCTCATCATGAGGATTCTAAAATGATGAAATTCAGTGCATTAGTTCTTGAGATATTACTGTCCATGAAATCGTGTAAATCCATCAAAATGCAGCATAGCAGCGCCACCTATTGGGTGATTTACACCAGAACCTAATTATCATCAACATATGTCATTGTCTAACTGAATATGAAGTTTGGGGGAAATCCGTGCATTAGTTCCTAAGATAGAGCTATTGCGCAAATCATGACAAATGCAGCATAACAGCGCCACCTGTTGAGCGATTTACACAATCAAAATCAACATTTATCAAAGTGTACTTGAATCTGAAGTTTGATGAAAATTTGTGCATTAGTTCTTGAGATAGAGCTATTGAGGAAATAGTGCAAAATGCAGCATAGCAGCGCCACCTATTGGGCGGTATTCACCAACACGTAGTCAGCATCATTTCATATCAAAGAGTAACTGAATCTGAAGTTTAATGAAAATTTGTTTTATTAGTTCTTGAGATACAGCGATTGCAGAAATCGTGAAAAATGCTGTATAGCAGCGCCACCTGTTGAACGATTTACGCCAAAATGTACAAAATGTCAATTCATATCAAGGATTAACTGATTCTGAAGTTTAGTGAAAATTGTTGCATTAGTTCTTCAGATATCGCTGTAATGGAAATTCTGAAAAGTGCAGCATAGCAGCGCCACCTGTTGAACGATTTGCACCAAAATACAACCAGCACTAATTCATATCAAAGTATACATGAATCAGAAGTCTGTTGAAAATCCAAGCATTAGTTGTTGAGATAGAGCTATTGCGGAAATTGTAAAAAATTCAGTATAGCAGCGCCACCTGTTGAGCGATTTACACCAAACTGTACAAAACTTCAATTCATGTCAAGGATTAACTGAATCTGAAGTTTGATGAAAATCCGTGCATTAGTTCTTGAGATAGAACCACTGCGGAAATTGTAAAAAATGCAGCATAGCAGCGCCACCTGTTGAGCGATTTGCACCAACACGTAATCAGCATCAAGGACTAACTGAATCTGAAGTTTCATGAAAATCCGTGCTTTAGTTCTTGAGATAGAGCCATTGCGGAAATCATAAAAAATGCAGCATAGCAGCGCCACCTGTTGAGCGATTTACACCAACACGTAATCAGCTTCATGTCATATCAAGGACTAACTGAATCTGAAGTTTCATGAAAATCCGTGCATTAGTTCTTGAGATAGAGCTATTTCAGAAATCATAAAAAATGCAGCATAGCAGCGCCACCTGTTGAGCGATTTGCACCAAAAACTAATCAGCATCAATTTGTATCAGGGACTAACTGAATATGAATTTTTATTAAATTCCGTGCATTAGTTCTTGAGATAGAGCGCCCACAAAATTTATGTCACACACAGACAGACATTTTGTAAAATCATGTTTTTCGGGTTCTCTGACCTCTAAAACGTGTAAATCCGTCGAAAATTTTCATGAATCCAATACTTTCTTCTTGTAAAGATAGAAGAAAGTAAAAATAATCTTAATTAAAATTTTCTTTCCCTGCTTGTTTCTAAAATACACTTCATGCTCTTTATTTGATACATATCTTGAAATACAATACTGTTTAAAATATTTTTGTCTACAACAGATTAAAGTTGTTTTTGGCAAATGGAAAAATACACCCAAACCCCTCAGATGGTTAAAATCTACTGGTTGTTCTACTAGGGCCTGACACCATTTGTCAGTTACAGATTCATAAATGTCAGTTATCGGATATTTGCTATAATAATTTAAAACATGAAAAAAGAGACACATGCACCTGTAGTATGATATATATATAAATAAGGAGTAAGTAATTTGTTTTTATAATAAAGTATTTTTATAGCATAAATTCCTTGAAATAAGTTTTTTTTTTTTTTAAATCTTTGCAAGTGTCAAACATTGGTTCACTTCGTGTCAGTTATTGGTTTTTTAAAATGGGGTTGGTGTCAGTTACTGGAGTTATTCACCATATTTATGAAAAAAAATTTTAATAATACAATGTATAATTTCTGATAATTTTGTGAACAGTAATTTTTAAATGTATCTCTAATATCCTTTCAAAATGAAAAATAAGTATAAAATGGATTTAAATTTTTGTAACTGATTTGAACAAGAAAGAATCTTTAAGATGTCAGTTACCTTACCATACATTAGTTTCACCTTACATCAAGTTATTAAAAAACTTAAACAGATTAATATTAGAACATAAATTTGTTTTTATTTTTTTTTTTTTTTTAATTATATATACATACATATAATCAAAAGTTATTTTCTTTATTGTATAAAATAGGTTGGTATTTGGCCTAAAATTTGGCTGAATATTCGGTATTAGGCCAAATCACAATTCATCCCATCCCTACTCACAAATAGTCCTCATGGCTCTGGTTATACAAGAACTGAACCCCAGACCTGAACCCAACAAATGAATTTTCATATTTTGTCAACCTGAAATGAAAGAAAACTAATCAATAAATGGCAATGGGATTTTGTTAAGAGGCTACTTCACTCACACAAAAACACCTGCTGGCTAATGTTAATCCTATGAGAGGAATTTTTTTTAGAATATCTCGGTTCGCATTTCAATATCTTTTAAAAAGTTATAAGGCATCACAAAATTACCCCCAAAAAATCTTAACACTTTTCCTGAAATTTTGTTCTGCTGGCACTGATACTTAATTTTTATATTCGTTATGTTATATTAGTTCGTATTTTGTTATAATAGTGAAAAATAATAATTACACTTTTCATGTAATTGAAAACTTTTGCAGTAACAAAATACAAGGTGTTGTATTAAAAAAAAAGATTGTAATGGCTTTTTTTTTTTTTTTTTTTTAATGGAATGGAATTTTGTGAAAAGGTTGTATTTATGAAATGAAATTTTGTGAAAAGTAAAAATGGACCTAACTTTCACTTGGATTAATTACTGTTGACAAATAATTGACAAAAAGGAGGTACGTAGATATTAGATAAGATCTATTTTTTGCCCCTCCTATAGGAAAAAGGAAGAAAAATTTTTGGTCCCAAGACGTTTTGATAAAATTTAATGGTTACTGATTTTTGTTTGAAGATCTAAAACACAGGTTATTTAACAAATTTAATGAAATTCATCTTTTTTTTATCAGTTTGAATAAAAAAAAATAAGTAGCACTGATATTGTGGTTTTTACATGTGTTAATTTTGAATAATAAAGTAAAACAATCTAAAACCCAGTCCATGCTTCTTATATAAAGAAAAAAAGTGAATAATATTTATAAAAAATGTCAAATTGCATGAAAATTTGTTATATAATCTGCTTCATATTTTGTATAACATATTCCAGACAAAAATCAATGGCAGAACCAGTAACTATAGATCTCATATTGTAAAAATTTTAACACCTTTGATAAATATATATAATATATACAGCCAGTGGTGGGATTCAGCTGGTTCGGTAGAACCGGTTGTCAAATTGTGTTGAGTTCGGCAAACCGGTTATTAAAATGATACTTCAAATGCGAAAATTGCATTTACATTAATTTGCTTTCTTTAAATGTTTATCTGCACAACATTGTTTTGTAGGCATAACTCAGTGATAAGTCCCGATTAAGTTCATTTAATAAAATAATATTTCATTTGGAACAATAATATATTTTTTCTTCATCAGTCCTGTAAGAGAAAATTCAACTTAAAAAAACGAAATTTTGAAGGATTTTGGTAACTAAATTGACAGTACTAGGCTAATCCCAGTTATATGGTAAGGTTATTAAAAATTACACTAACTACTTATCTATACTAATAAAAGAAAGTTTTGCTCTGTCTGTGTGTGTGCGATGGCTAGCAAAATCTATGGCACGTACGAGACTGAAATTTTTTAGGCAACCTCAAAATGTCACCTGATGCACCTGCGACACAGGATTTTAAAATTCTAATAATTAGTTATTAATTAAAAATCGCAACTCACTCTCATTAAAAACTCAACTCGGTCCTTATGAGAAAGAAAAAACTCTGGCGTACGCACAGAAGCCTTATTTACGCTTCAGTTGAAAATGAAGAACGAAAAGAAAAAATTTCGGGGGTATTTTGTCATTATTTATTAACTTACATCGGCCAAACCGCTTAGTAAAGTTAAAAATGAAAGACATACGGGGCATTCCGACAATCTTTCGACTTTCATGCCCCTGAATAATAATTTTTATTTAACTACACTTTGTGTTTTTTTTAATTTCATATACTGGGGAACATCCCTTTGCATGATTGAACAACAATATTAATGAGATAAATAAGTTTTGGACGATGTTGGGGATCCAAACACCTGGAAAACTCCTATACCGTCCCGTGTCCCTGATTTTTAAGTTTGGAGCTGTCTGGATAAAATTGTTTCAATAAAAATAATTCGATGTAATTTTTTTCTGAAACTGGAACTATTGTTTTATATAAATATGTAGCTAAAAATTAACCTGCACACATTTTTAGGGTTGTTATTATTTTTTAAACTCTGTCCCTGGGTTTTAGATTCCTTACCATCCCTCTTCTAAAATTATACAGAAAATCATTTCAGATGCAGCCACAGAATTTTTTTCAAGTTTTTTCTCATGCTAGAGAAATAATGTCTAAAATTCTTTGGCAGGAAATTTACTGTAGAATTTAAATCAGCATTTCAATATCAATTTCAAGCATCGTGGCTTTATTGGTTGTCTCACCGTCCCCAAGGTTTATTCCTGCACTTTTCGAGGTAAATTCCCTTTTCACCTGGGTAGCACTTTTCCAACTTTTGCCGACCCCCCCTTTGACCATTCTTTCATATTATGCACCATAGCCTTACATATTTTAGTTCCACTTTTTACCGCCAGGGGCCCTACCTATCTTGGGTGCTATGGGCCCAATCCCCACGACTAATATATCTACGGATAGAATGTAAAACGGAGTTTCGTTTGGATAGAGGTTTGTTTAGAATAGAGTGCGCCAGTGTTGGCAGGTTTTTGACGCATGTCAGTTTTTGACAGTTTAAACTGCGGTTTAAACCGTCATGTCAAAAACCTCAAATACTTACAGTGATCTGTAAAATTTCACATTAAATGTCACACATTAGATGTAATATTTAAAATTCACTATTACTGTAATTGTATAATTAGTATATAGTATTAGTAATAATTACAGGTTTGGCAGGTTTTTGACATGTGTCATTTTATGTCGTGTTTAAACCATAGTTTAAACTGTCATATCAAAAACCTCAAATACTAAATTGATTTGTAAAAATTCAAATTAAATGTCACACATGACAACATTTCATGTAATATTTTAAATTCACTCTTACTGTATATCAGTAATTAGTACATAGTAAAGTATTATTGTTAAGTACAACTTTTTAACAGGGTAATTTTTTTTTTTTTTTTTTTTTTTTGTAAAATTGTGTTTTTCTAAAAAGTAGACATTAAGCTCACCTGAGCTGTACATTTTTTCTCTTACTTCAAATCGTTTTAATTTCGCTTACTTTTGAGAGCTTAAAGCATTAGCTAGCTTTTTTTATGGGGAAAAAAAACTTAGAAAAGTGTCGATTTTTTTTGTATATATAACAAGATAATGTGCATCAATGTTATTCTAGTCTAGGCAATAACCATTCCATTCAAAATTAAAATTGGATTATTAAGTTCAAACATTTACAAAATAACAGAATTAAAAAAAAAAAAAAAGCTTAAAGTCAAAATCTTTTAAAAACATGCTTTCTTTCAATATATAAAAATGTTTTCGATTTTAAAACTGAAGAAAATTGGCTCGGTCATCTAAAAGAAAATTCCTGTAAGCCCATATTGAAAAAGTGCATAATAGAAGGGATCAGATCATGAAACCATACCATTGTTTGGTTTATACTTTGCATCCCAACCATCAGGGGCAAGGGTTGACTGCTGTATCAGTTGATTCAGCTCGCGCTTGAGCTACAGAGAGAGTTTATGGATGCTTACCCATACTGATTGTGTATGAAACTAAAGAATCCCCTTTCCAGTCTTCCTATTTCAGTGCTATAGGGAGGACTCCATTGTTTAATGGAAAGGTATCACTAAATGCAACAGCTTTTTGAGCCTGCTTCAAAACTTGCTCATCTAGCAATGCTTTTGCTATCAAGTCCTACTAGCTCAGCATCAATTAAGAGACGGACTGTTTTCTAACGCTTCATACACTCTAAACTCAAAAATCTTTTGGGTGTAAATAAATGTGCTAAACACGTGGTGTGCTGCAGCATGCTGCGGGGTAAAATTGATTCGGATTATTTAATTGTACAAAATTATTTTCTTCTGGTTGAAAAATCAAAAATTATTGCAAATAATATATTTTTTAAATTATTAAATTTCAATAAAAGATCCCATAAATCATTGACTTATTTAATGTTTATCTATTGTTAAAATGTTTTAGCGTGTTACATGTATTTGGCAGTTTTCGACGGTTTAAACCAGTTTATGACAGTTTAAACCAGTTTTTGACGTCAAAAACCCAACCCTGGAGTGCGCCCCTGGTTGCGAAATGTGGAACTAACAGATTTTTCAAAAGGATAAAGTATTTTGAAAGGAATATTAAACGAAACCCTCTGTGCGATCTGTGATCACACTTACCCACTTGTTTTTAATTCTAACGTTGTAGATATACATATATATTTAAAAAGATATTTTGATACACATATGTTATACAAAATACGAAACAGACTAACAAATTTTCATGTCCTTTACAAATTGCTTTTATTATGCTTTCATTTTAAGTAAATAATACACCCAGTTTTGAGCATAAACAACTTTTATTCCATTTATGTTCTTTTATTTAGCTATTTTTTAAATTTCTCTATACTTGGTTAGATATGTTTTTAAAAGTATACACAGCATACCCATATCTAATTATAGACATGAAATTTTAATTCATTTAGAATTTACTCAGCACTGATAAATAAAACATAAAAGTAGTAATCATACAGAAAAATAATCATATTGAAATCAATACAGAAAGAAAATACACATCAAAAATGAATTTTTCCTACATAGCAGATTCAGTAATTAAAAAAAGAAATCTTTATTCGCTTTCTTTTGCTATACCATTTTTCTTCTTTCAATTACATAACATATCTACATTGAAACTGGTGAAAGTATGGTCATTTTCTTAAAGGAATCCAACCTAGAAAGACAAAATGAGAAATAAAAAAGTGGATATTTAAATGAAGTTACATAAATAAAACACATTTAATGGAGAAAGATAAAGGTGAGAAAATTGGGCTGAATCTTAGAACAAGTGGAACACTTGTGATCAGTGATCCAGAGCCGAAAATTTTTTTATGCTCCAGCTCCGCTCCCAGATAAAATACTGTGGCTCTGGCCACCGCTCCAACTTCGCACTTTTGAATTGCAGATTTTAACTTACACAGTTAATTTTTTGCTCATAAATTCTACCTTTACCTTCATTAAAGATCTGACAAAATGCACTTTCCTTCTCATCAAACTTGAAATGCTTGTTCAAAAAATCAGATAACTTTTAGCTTTTACTTTTAAAAAAGAAAGTTTGGTGGGATTTTAAATGCAAAAATTTCTTCTACACTTTTCAAACAATCAAAATTGTACAACTACACATGTAAACAATAGGTGGCCATATTTGTTTTCAAATAGTGTTACTATGTTTTCGTGAAGTTTTCTATCTCTAATAAGAAAAAAACTAAAAAATGATATAATTAAAATACAGAATAATCATGTAATTAAAATATTTTAAACCTGGAAAAGACTGAAAAAAAGATTTAAAAACTAAAGGAGGCCTGGAACAGGGGAAAATTTAGAGCTCCAGCTCCGGGGAAAACATAGCTGTGGAGCACTGCAGTTCCGGGTCTCTGTTTGTCATCGTTGAATTTGCAAAGGCGATAAATGAGTTTGTGTTGTTACCAGTTTGTTTCTTAAATTCTCCCCATGCCTACTGAGGCTTGATCTGGAATCAGGATTGGTTTGATCGGATTATAGTCATGATTAACATACAAGATGGGACACTTCCCTAGAGCATAATGGCAATGCAATCTCAAAAATGCACCAAACCCGTAAGGCCCGCATGGATGAGAAATATACAATAAACGGCTAATATAAAACATTACAACAAAATATGCATAAAATTATTAACAGACATCTCCTTTCTTGAAACCCAACTCTAAAAAATGTTCAATTGCCATAATTTCACAAATTTCCAGTCGTTGGTAAATTGTCATTTAACTTTCCAGCAAAAAAAATGAACAAATACTCACAATATTAACTCCTGGAATTTTTTTTTTTTTTCCAGAGAGAAACCTTCGCCTTGCATACAATATTTCAAATGAAAATCAAATTTCAAATTAATTGCTTAATAGGCAAAAAGGCCAACCTAGTGAAAAAGATTCCATGCTGGGTCTCGAACCCGGGAAATCAGCATAGCGCATAGAAGAGCAAGAAGTTCCAGACTGGGTATCATTCCATGTGGTTTAGTCAGTAGAACGTCAGTGCGATATGCTGATGGTCCGGGTACGAGACCCGGCATGGAATCTTTTACACTAGGTTGGCCTTTGT
This sequence comes from Maratus speciosus, assembly GCA_963932465.1. NCBI lineage: Eukaryota > Metazoa > Arthropoda > Arachnida > Araneae > Salticidae > Maratus > Maratus speciosus. The sequence continues at coordinate 622,497,126 of OZ010788.1, read as the reverse complement.
GCCTAGTAAGCAATTAATTTGAAATTTGATTTTCATTTGAAATACTCACAATTTCAAACTAAATCACACAGGTACTTTAACTTGCAAATTTTATAACTAAAAACAGCAAAAAAAAAATTGAACAAATATTAAAATAATATCAAACTTTGCCTTGCCGTCATTTTAATTTTACAATTAAAAAACAATACAAAATGTCTCCCTTCTCTGGCATTTTCCTTCAGGGCTGCAGAGTCAGAGTCAGGCCCATTTTTGAACAAAAGAGTCGGAGTCGCCCATTTTATCCACAGACTCCGCAGCCCTGCTTTCCATACTACAAATTACAAAACATGCAGAATTGAGTTGTCAAAACACCGCTGAGCTAATTTTTCAGGTACTATTTGGTTATCTCATCGACCAAAAATCTATTGCCAAACTATAAGATTAAATGTCAATAATGGTTGATCGTAAATGTTACATTCACTTGACTTTAAGCAAGTTACACATGTTTACGTCATCAAGTGATTTTTATTTCGACGTTTTATTTGTATTTTTATTGATGTTATACTAATTTATTTGTTCTTTTGTTATTTAAAATAAAAATTATGTAAATTTGTATAATTTGGTGAGTGGCTTGGCGATTTATATAATTTGGCGAAATTGGTTGACAGGATAACTAAGTAAGTAGTACCATTTTTCAATCTCGAATTTCAGAATACGTCATCAATGAAGTCAATAAAACTATGTTTTCAGGTAGATGTAACCAAAAATACAAAAAAGTGATACTACCACTGTAGGCCTGGGCCTTAAATCGATTTAAAGCTTACATCGGAAATCCGATTTAACCATTGGTCTTAAATCGATTTAAGCTAAAATCGGAAATCGCGATTTAGCTAATGTCAAATCGCGATTTAGCCATTGTCTTAAATCACGATTTAGCCATTGTCTTAAATCACGATTTAGCCATTGTCTTAAATCACGATTTAGCCATTGTCTTAAATCGCGATTTAGCCATTGGCTTTAAATCGCGATTTAGCCATTGGCTTTAAATCGATTTAAAACAAAATACTGATTCAGAGCTAACATCGGAAAACCGATTTATCTACCACTTATATGCCAAGCTGGTGTTAAATCGATTTAGGAGGATCCGATTTAAGCAAACATCGCAAGCCTCAATGCTTTCCGATTTAAGACAAACAAGGCAAGCTGGTGTTAAATCGATTTAGGACGATCCGATTTAAGCAAACATCGCAAGCCTCCATGCTTTCCGATTTAAGAAAAAGACGATTTAATGAAGACAAGGCAAGCTGGTGTTAAATCGATTTAGCAGGATCCAATTTAAGAAAAAGGCGATTTAAGAAAACGATGATTTAAGTAAGAATTGATATTTATTTATTTATTTTGTAAACAAGATTCAGAGTTTACGAGATTGGAATGTGTATTTTTCAGAAATTAAGAACTTATATAGTGGAAAGTTGAAAGGAAAAAGTAATGTTTAAATCTTAAAATCCAAATTCATCGAATTTCAATTTATATGTTAATGCAATCTTTTGATGTTAAATTAAGTTTTCGCATATTTGAGTAATATTGCAATATGTATTTTTTATTTTCCAATATTCTGTAATTAATTAAAATGTTTTAAAGTAGAATCCTGCATTGTTTCAAAAGATTGTTTTCCTGAAATTCATTCAGCATTTATATGATTAAAAATAATAATAATAAAGTTTTATATTTAAAATCCAAACTCATCGACTTGCAGTTTATACTTTTATGCATTCTTATGATGAAAAATTCATTTTTTACATGTTTTAGTAATATTTTAATTTAACATTTATTTTTTATTTTCTATTATTTTGTAATTAATGAAATTATTTTAAAGGTATAGTCATGCATTGTTTTGTGTATCACTATTTGGCCGTGATCCACATGAAATATTTTTCTTTTACTAATAATATTTTTTTCCTGAAATTGATTGAGTATTTATGGTTGGAAAAAAAAAGAAAGTTTCATATTTAAAATCCAAATTCATCGAATTTCAGTTTTTATTTTTATGCATTCTTTTAATGAAATATTCATTTTCCACATGTTTCGGTAATATTTTAATACATATTCTTTATTTTCTATTATTCTGTAATTAATTAAAATATTTTAAAATAGTCATGCATCAGATTTGACATCCGATTTCAATGCCAGTCACATGGATTGAGGCTGAAATTGATTCACTATTTATATCCAAATTCATCCATTTTTAGTTCATGCATTATTTTCATGAAAAATTAATTTTTATATGTTTAGGTATTATGGGAATATTTTAGTTTTAATTTATTATTATTTTGTAATTAATTAAAAATACTTTAATAAAGTTTTGTAATGAGTCAAGTAACTTTATTTTTACAGCAGAATGAGGCAGGGCTGGAGGAAGCATTCATTAGATTTTTCTGCAGATCTGTGATTTTTTGACATTTTGTTATCATTAAAAAGAGATATATTTTAAGATTATATTTTATTACTAATCTTAAAGGATGGCAACAACCACGAAAAAAATCAGCAATTTCAGTGATGTGTTCCAAGGGTCACACTTTCAATCCTTCTCCATCCGCTATATAAATGTCAGCATTTATGTTATACAAATCTTATTTTAATCTAAAAGTTAAAAAGATATAAAATTGCACCTTATTTCTCATATCTCAAATCTGTGTCTGTAAAAAAAAAAAAAAAAAAAAAAAAAAAAAAAAAAAAAAAAAAAGGTGTATGTAGGCTGTTAGCAAGGAAGTGCTATTTGAGTGGGCTAGGGGAAGTCCCCCCCCCTCCCCCTTAAGGAATTTAGATTGTAGCATGCATAACAAGTCAGACAACAACAACAACAAAAAATTCTTTTATATTACTTTTTATAGAATGAGTTTATAAAATGTATTACAATAGGTCACTAATTTTTAAAATGGAAAAAAAAAAAACTAGTGTTTTGGGACATTCAGAGCTTTTTTATGTGTAAAATATACCTCTTTTCAAAATTATTTGACAAATTAAAAGCTAAGTATACTAAATAATACAGGAGGGGGGGGGGGGGGCACATAAAGATCGTATTTTGTTACTAAAAATTAAAAAATAGGCTTCCATATTCTAAAATGTAAAATCGGTGTTAAATCGCGATTTAGCACTAAATCGCGATGTTGGATGGATGATAAATCGATTTAAGAAATTTCTACATCGCCCAGTCCTAACTACCAGCATAAACGATTTATCGCATTGCCAAATTCATGGTCGCCAAGTGTCTCGCTTGTTCTGGGATTCAGCCTTTTTTTTTTAGTATTTTGTTACACTATCATGTTTTATATTTCAGATAAATATTTTGGTGCCTTTTTGCAATTTCTTATCACGAAATTTTATTTTTGTTTCTTTGAAATTTAAATTTCTTCAGTTTTAAAAGTATATATAGCTTTGTTCGCTTTATGTAAGTATAAATATTCCAAGATTTGAAATGGACAGCCATTTTGAAAACAGTGTTTTTGACAAGCAATACAGGATGCAAACAACAGACGTTTGTTTGGCCAATTTTTTTGTGACCATTTGTAGCAACATACTGAATAGTATCTGTATTGTTTTGCTTTAAAAATACTTTTAAAATAAGTCATTTGCGAAATTGTCATATTAAGACAATTTTATAATTCTTTTAATTAAAATGTCAAATATTCTTAGTATTTTTGTACATTACATTAATTTTCTACAAAAGTATTTACATTCTTTCACAAAAACTTTGAACATTCGTAAATTATCAGTAGTAAAAAGATAAAATATAAAGTACACCAAGTTAATTGTTATTGCTTGACAAAAGTTTCTGAAAAAGGGCTTGAACTTATAAATAACATTCTTTGTAGTCAGCACCTTTCGTTAAATAAAGTTGCCTTTGAATATGAATACCATATATTTTGATTAGGGATGCACCGAATACCGAATATTCGGCTTATTGAATACTTTTATATTCAGAGTTTAAAGGCATTAAATAGGGTTGCCACTCTAATCTTGAAAAAAAAATTCCCTGTGTTTTCCCTGTACTACAATGTGTTTATTACTATGCTGAGCGGGCAAAAATATATGCGTGTATGTATGCTTCCAACATTCAGGAATCAAGCACATGCCGATTGCATCAGCATTGTTTTGTTTTTGCGGTACCTGATGGATGCATGATGAAGGGAGAAAAACACGATGAAGAGAAAGAGATGGATGGGATGAGTGCAGCCGCTTTGTGGATTCAGCCATACGCAAGAAGAGGGGGTGTAGGCAGAGCCGTGCTTTTATGAAGTTTTGTTAAAAATAAATTTTTGTGTCGCTTTTTCCTTTTTCTCTCCTGCTGAGCGATTTTTTTTTTTTTTTTTAAGAAGAGAAAAAATAATTTCTGTTTGAAAATACCAGACACACACACACAAAAAAAAAATCTGTTTTCCAGATTTTTTAGGAAATTTCCAAAATTCCCTGTTTTTGGAGGGGAATTTGAAATTCCCTGTGTTTTCCAGGTGGCATGGCAACCCTGTTAAAATGTTAAATTTTAAAACAATTTTACATAATATTTAAAATAGAAACTATAATTTTGTTATAACTTAATTTTAAACTTTTTTCAAGTAAACTTTATGCTGAAAAAAAAATCTGCTTTGAGTTATTTCAGAAGAGGATATAGTTATAAAACTTTTTTAATTAATAAAATTTTAAATTTCATGGCTTCTTCTGTGAATTAAAACAAATGAATAAAAATTTTTTAAATTCTAAAACAAACATTTTGAAATCAAAGAAAAATTGTGAAAAAATTGTACAAGATCATATATTATTTGTTTGGCAGGAAGAGACTAACGTAAAAGTAAATGCAATCTATTCAAATTTTATATGGTAGTAACTCAGCAAGAATAACTGTTCTACTCCCTTTGATTAAGCAAGGAAGTTTTTAAATGCATCCTAGATCGGTGTCTGGAGTGAGCGATCATTTTCAGAGATTGTAAACATTGTTCTTAAAATCAGAAAGAAACAGGTTATTTGCTGGACAATGTTCAGGAACATGCATTTGTACATAATTAATTCCTATGAAAATCCTCGTGATTGGTTAATTTTCTTAAATAATACTTAACAAACAGCAAATAAATAATGTAAAAACATTCTCTTTTATTTAAATATGATTCCGTTTTTAATTATTCTGAATATCTTTATAGGTTGACTGTTAAACATAAAAGTTGTATAAGTTTTTTTTTTAAGTATTCGGCCAAACCGAATATTCGGTAACATGGCCGAATACCGAATATTCAGTGCATCCCTAATTTTGATCAACTTTTTTTTTTTAGAGTTTTCTAAAGCGAAAAGACTCCTTACGGGGCAATAGCATTTAATAAACAATCAGTTGATATCAAGAAAGAAAATTGCTCTTAACTAGTAATTGATTCTACTTTTTCACAAGAACTTGTCAATTACACATCTTATAAAAACACACTACAGCATTCTTAATAATCAAATTCTTAGGGTTTTTTTTTTTTTTCTAAGAGATAGTGCAATAGATCTTACAGGATTTAAAAAAAAAAAAATTATACCTAATGATTTTTAATATTATACCAAGAGTGCAAAACCTAAAAAATCATTCAAAAGACTATATTTTGAAAAACAAATGCACGTATGTTTAGTGAAAGTGAAACTTAAGCAATTTTATTGAAACTGTGTTATAAATTCAATGCTACTTACAATGAAATTATTACTTAACGTGCTTGAATATTTCTTTAGCAGCACAGTGATCTCGACAGTGTAGTAGATCAAACAATTCCTCAGTGCAGGTTTCTGAAGTATTTTTCTTGCTAGTAACTCTATCAGTACATTCGGTAAATTTCTCTTGAAAGTTGGCACAGTGCTTTTCAACACACTCTGCTCTTATGTTGTCCATAGGATCAACCAAGTCTTCCTCCTCTTCTTCAGGTTCAGAAGCATGAACCTTTAATTTCTCAGCAGCCATTCTGTATCAATTAATTTGTAAATAAAGAAATTAAAGCTCTAAGATAAGATATTCATGTAATTTAACCACAACAACCCAAGAGGTCAACTCATGTAATGGTTACAGTCACAGTTATTTTCAGATCAGCTTGTGCAAGGAGGTTAGTTATCTCTTGAATACCGCGAAGCTTTCAGTGAAAAAAGTGTATTCCTTAAATGTGCAACGATACTGAAATTCAGGGAGCCGATCGCAGCGACATTTTCCATGTATTTTCAAATTTCAAAGTAAATATCGTAATATTACAGCATCTAGTTATAGCGACTAGAATACACAGTGTAGAAATTTAAATGTTTATCTGCTTGCACACCTGCGTTTTCAACACTTTCCAGCATAGTTGAAAAGTGCTTATGAATTGGGTCCCTGTAATACTTAATAAAAAGCACTAAAATATTGAATCCCTTAAATGTGCAACGATGCTGCTTCAATATACAGATCGCAACGACATTTGCAGGATATTTTCTAAAACTGCAAGGTATTGCTAGTCTATACAATGTAATTCGAATATACCGCAGATGTCGCTGCGATCGACTCTTTGGATTTCAGGGACTTTACCCATGTGACGTCAGCCGTGGATAAACAGAAGTACAACACCAATAGGCGTGAAGAACATTTTAACACTGCTTCCCCTTCGTCCAAAACACAGTTCGTCTCGGAGACGAGCGGATATATTCCAAACTGGCTCCGGAAGATGATTGGCTGTTGCGAGAGGAAATGACGTATTTTCTTTTGCTAAAACAACTGATTCTAAATTTGGCGAAAAATCGTCCTTTTCTTTGTTATTTACTTTTGAAAAATGTATACTACTCGCGCGGAACGGAGCTGTGTGCATAGCCGGTTTGAGATTTGATTTCGATTTCACATTCGGCTTAGAAAACCTATGAAATATAGGTGTTCAATGTCTGCTTTAGCTGTTACTTGATCAAATTTTTGTCTATTATTAGTCGCATTTTGATTATAATTCTAGTTTGCTCAAGGGTTTCATACTATACAGAATGATTTAAGCTGTTTGAGAAAGCGGCAGGGATATTATAAACATTGGTTTGAACTATATTAATTTTGCAGTTTTTACATAATTGTTAAAAATACCAAAAAAATTGCTAAACATATTCTAAATTACTTATGCTTATAGAATCAGTGTTGAATTCAGGGGGTGGCCTGAGGGGGACATTCGCCCCCTCCGGAGCAATGAGATGCCCCCCTTCCCCCTAGAAGACTTGAGATTTTGTGTTTTCAATTATCAAAAAGTTCAATACCCCCCCCCCCCCCCCTCCAGAACTCTATAATGTCCTCCTGGAGCTACAAAAATCCCTCTCTGAGAAAAGTGTAAATTCAACAGTATAGAATACATTTTAAATTCCTAAATCTGGAAATTTTTAGGTTTGTATGTATAGATGGTTGGAATATACATAATTCTAAGTTATAACACTTAATTATAATATAATTCTTAATTCTTATCACAAATTGAGCAAACCACACTCATTTTTCTTTAAATATCTAGAAAAATCGGAATCAATCAAAATTCGACAACGAAGATAAACGGGGATCACAAATCACTTTAAAAAAAAAAATCTAGAAAAATCAGACATTCACAACAAAATATCATCAATCGAAATCCCATCATGTATCACGAATATAAACACGGATAACAAATCACAATGCAAATTTCCCGCTCCGCTCAAATCAAATTCCTCCTTTCCCTTTCTTTCTGCGCCAAATATTTCTTCGCAGCAACCCGATTTTGTGATATCATAGCGAACCAATCATCTTACGGAGCTGCTACGGAGCCAGTTTGGAAAATATCCGCTCGTGTCTCGGAGGGTATTACCCGCATAGGCGTGGCTGTTGCCATTCACGGGTAAAGTCCATTGACTATCCCTGTAATACGTAAAAAAGGTGCTAAAATATTGAATCCCTTAAATGTGCAACGATGCTGCTGCAATATACATATCGCAGCAACATCTGCAGGATATTTTTTGCAACTGCAAGATATTGCTAGTCTATACAATGTAATACGAAAATCCCGCAGATGTCGCTGCGATCGACACTTGGGATTTTAGCAGTATCGTCGCACATTTAAGGGATACAAATTTTTAGCGTTTTTTGGATAGCATGTTTCCAGACTAGATATCCTAGACGCTGTAACGCTATAGTACAGTGCCTAGAATACCTAGTGTGGAAATATGCTATCCAAACAGTGCTAAAAATTTGTATCAATTAAATGTGCGACGATACTGCTAAAATCCCAAGTGTCGATCGCAGCGACATCTGCGGGATTTTCGTATTATTAGTAATACATTGTATAGACTAGCAATTTCTGGCAGTTGTAGAAAATATCCTGCAGATGTCGCTGCGATCTGTATATTGCAGCAGTATCATTGCATATTTAAGGGATACAATATTTTAATGCTTTTTTAAGTGTTACGGGGTTAGCCGATTTCCACACCGTACAGGGTGCAATATGTTATCGATCGTCGACCTTTAATTTCTCAACCGTTGGTCGTAGACATATATAGTCCAGGCAATAGGGAATTTTACCTAGCAAAATTAATGGTAGTACTGGAAATCGGCTTTCTAGATGTTTTTTGGGTCGCTGAATCCGAATTTGTAACTTCCCACCAAAATTTCCCCCGACAACCTCCCCAAATTTTGGTAAAAAGCCCCCAAAATAGGTTTTTATTAAAAAAAATCAATTTTTTTATTGTTTTAGAGGAAAAGTATCTAGAAATTCAGAAAGTTGACAAAATTTCCAACAAATTAGATATATGACATTATGACTTAGGATGAAGGGGAAAGGGGATCTGCCTCAGAACATGCGCGCGGTGCTGCGTAAATTAAGTTGCGCAATTCCAGTTAACCACTCACACGTTTACATTCGCCCTCCCATCTCCCCTCCAAACTTTCTCTATAAGGTTTACTTTAAGAAGTTTTTTGGGTCGCTGAATCCGAGTTTTTAACTTACCCCCCAAAATCCCCCCCCCCGAACCCCCCCAAATAGTTGTTTTTAACTTAAATTTCTTATTGTTTTAGGGGAAAAGCATTACGAAATTCAGAAACTAGACAAAATTTGCAGCAAATAGGATATATGACATTATGAATTAGGATGAACGGGGAGGGTGAGGGCTGCTCTGAACATGTACTGCGGCGTTACGTGCACTAAATTATGAAGTCCAGGCAATAGGGGATTTTACCTGGAAAAATTAATACTAGTCCTGGATTTCGACTCACTTTATGTCTTTTGGGTCGCTGAATCCGAATTTGTAACTTCCCACCAAAATTTCACCCGGCGACCCCCCAAAAAATTGATTTTTTGAAAAAATTTGGTTTTTGAGAAAAGCGCGCGGGGAATGTTCCGAGGAAGCCCCCTCTCTCCCCGTTTATCCTACGCCATAATGTCATATATCCTATTTGTTGCAAATTTTGTCTAGTTTCTGAATTTCGTAATGCTTTTCACCTAAAACAAAAAGAAATTTAAGTTAAAAACAACTATTTGCGGGGGTTTTCGGGGGGGGGGAATTTTGGGGGTAAGTTAAAAATTCGGATTCAGCGACCCAAAAAACTTAAAGCAAACCTTACAGAGAAAGTTCGGAGGGAAGATGGGAGGGCTAATGTAAACGTGTGAGTGGTTAAGTGGAATTGCGCAACTTAGTCCACGCAGCACTGCGACGCATGTTCCGAGGCAGATCCCCCCTTCCCCTTCATCCTAAGTCATAATGTCATATCTAATTTGTTGCAAATTTTGTCTACTTTCTGAATTTCTAGCTACTTTTCCCTAAAACAATAAAAAAATGGAATTTTTTAATAAAAACCTTTTTTGGGGGGCTTTTTACCAAAATTTGGGGGGGTTGCCGGGGGAAATTTTGGTGGGAAGTTACAAATTCGGATTCAGCGACCCAAAAAACATCTAGAAAGCCGATTTCCAGTACTACAATTAATTATGCTAGGTAGAGTCCCTATACGGTCTCTATTGCCTGGACTAATAGTTGCAAAGTTGCAATTACAAAAACGTTTCAAATGAGGTAAATATTCATGTTGTGGCATTATTTAAAGTAAAAAATCAATTTTACAAAAATTACGAAATCTAATTTTTTATACGGTCCCCCAGTCCCTATAGTTATATTTAGTAAAAATTTACACATATCATAACACATATAACACAAAAAGTTTGACATCTGTACTACAAAAATCGACAGAGTTATTAAATTTCAAAGTTTGAGAATTTTTCGCATGATTTTGTCTTTCAATGAGGTATTAGTTAAAAGATTAATTAAAGTAATTCGAGATCAAAATCAGGGTGCAATGTCCTTTTTACGGCGAAACCACCTTTAGCCGGTATCGCCAAATTGGGGTATCACCAAAGAGTATCAACCATTACATTAAAAAAATTTAGCTGACTTTTAGGAGTCGTATACAAAGCGAAGAATGAAATATTGAAATTAAACTGAAAAATAAATATAAATTTATTATAATATCAGAAAACGGTCTACTATAAAAAATGAATATGTCAAATGACGGAATCTACTATAGATACTGCTCAAAGTGTTGTTTAACTCTTTTATGGGTCGAACAACCTTCAAACGTCAAAGTAGGTAGAATCGACAACCGGAAAATAAAACATACTCACTAAAGACTAGATAATTGGCAGCGGAATAAAAACGACCAGCCGAGCTATAGCGAGCATGAAAATTGGGATTATGCAAATTACAATAGTACAGCAGCGCCACACGTTCGGGATAAAACACGAGCCATCTAGCAGTGGACATGCTAGCCAGCGCTGAGATCGTGATGGCAAGCTACGCATGCATGCGATATGCCGAAATGATACTTATTTATGGCGAATGTCAAAGGAATGCCAGAGAGGCTGCGAGTGTTTATTCAGAACGTTTCCCTAAGAATCTACATCCAACGCATGAAACTATAACTAATGCATTGCACCATATTAGAGAGACAGGCTCTGTTTCACCACGACCCAGAACAAGTAGACAGGCAAGGTGTAATGTTCGAGTGACACCGGAGAAGGTGCTGGGATTCGCCCTTTTAATTCCACAATTGAGCTCGGCGGAAATAAGCGAGGCATGCGGTCAGCATGTTTGGCATTTGTTACATGCAGTTGATGAGCATCCATACCATATTCGACACTGGTGCAAGCATTGATGCTGGGTGACCACACACGACGATTTTTTATTGTTATTTCATGCTCAACACCTTAGAGGAAAATCCGTCATTCCTTTGTGAAATTCTGTGTGACAGATTAGTCATTGTTTATACGGGTGGCATTGTGAACGTGCACAATGTGGATTACTGGTCTCTGGAAAACCTCCACATCGCGTACGACACGTATGGGGAACCCAGATTGTTGGACCCTCTCTTCTACGATGGGACCTTAACGGGCGATCGTCACCTGCATCTGTTACAAACATGGTACGTGATTGGTATGAAGATCTGCCTCTCTGACATGCATGCCGAGTGTGGTTTCAATATGATGGAGCCCTCTCCACACAAAACATCAAACGCCCGGTCGTATCTGGCCACCGAATTCCGTCAACAGATCCTTGGATATGGTGGTCCGGTAGAGTGGCCACCGCTTTCACCAGACTTGACACCCATGGATTTCTACCTCTAGGGTTACATCAAGGGATGGGTGTATGTGACTGAGACCACTTCTCTGGTTTATCTGAAGCAGCGCATCATCCTTGATTGTCGCACAGTTTACACACCTGCTGAGCTGTAACGTGTCCAGGACTCAGTACTGTCACGCATTCAATTGTGCATTGCCACCAATGGAAAACACTATGAGCAGTATCTCTAGTAGATTCCGTCATTTGACATATTCATTTTTTATGGTAGGCCATTTTCTAATATTATAATAAATTGATATTTATTTTCCAATTTAATTTCAATATTTCATTCTTCGCTTTGTATACGACCCCTAAATGCCAGTTAAAATTTTTTTAATGAAATAACCCTCTTTGGTGATACCCTAATTTGGCGATACCGGCTAAAGGTGGTTTCGCCGTAAAATGAACATTGCACCCTGATTTTGATTTCGAATTACTTTAATTAATCTTTTAACTGATCCCTCATTAAAAGACAAATCATGCGAAAAAATCTCAAACTTTGAAATTTAATAACTCTGTCAATTTTTGTAGTACAGATGTCAAACTTTTTGTGTTATATCTGTTATGATATGTGTAAACTTTTACTAAATATAACTATAGGAACTGGGGGGCCGTATAAAAAGTTAAATTTTGTAATTTTTGTAAAATTGATTTTTTACTTTAAATAATGCCACAACGTGAATATTTACCTCAATTGAAACGTTTTTGTAATTGGAACTATATCCCAGATAGCAATTTTAGTTTGCAGAAAATTTTCAGCAATCTTACTTTGCAGATTTGCAATGTTGCAGCAAGCTCAGCATGACAAGCCAGAAAGTTCATAACAAGACTGCAACAAGATTATGCAAACTCCGAAGTCACCATACTTTGAACTTGCAGCTAAGTTGTTGTGCAAGTTGCAATCTTGTTGCATCAATCTTACTGCAAACTCATAGCAAACTAGTAATATTGCGATGTCAGACTATTTGCAAACGCATTGTAAATTTGCAATATTGTCATGTCAGAACATCTGCAAATGAATTGCAAACTCGGAATCTTGTCATGACAAGTATAGATGCAAATATGTAGTAATTTCATTGAAATGTTGTCAATTCTCTGAATTTTGCGTGTACAAGGTAAAATAGGATTTTTTGAGACAACAGATGCCCATTCACCCAAATTTGGGAAGAACTTCGTTTTGATACTAAAAATGTAGATCCAATGAGTACTAAAAAAATAAAGTTGTTTTATCATGTTTTTTGCGCAAAAGGGGGCATTGTTAGCTCAGGGAGGGGGGTAACTAAAAATAAATAAATAAGTAGGTGAAATGGGATATTGTTTATTATGTTTTTTATAATTCCGAATCAGGTGAAATCATCAGCAAGTCAATACGATCATTTCTTACAAAGTTACGGCAAGTTTTATTAATACAAAGTCTTTTGCAGGTAAAATAGGTTTTTACAGTAACAAGTGATTGCTATTCACGAAAGCTTGAGACAAACCTCGTTTTGGCACTACAAATTAAGATCCGATGAGTCTCCAAAATGTAAAGTTGTTTTACTGTGTTTTTTTTTTTTTTGGGGGGGGGGGGCATTTTTTGATGGGCATTTTAGCTCGAGGGGGGAAAATTCAACCTTTTTTTAAATAGGTCAAGTGGGATATCGTTTCGTATGTACTTGAATAACATTATCGGCAAGTCGATACGAACATCTATAAGAAAGTTACAGAAAAGATTTTATCAATGTAAAGTGGAAAATTATATTTTATTTTTTACATAGTTTTGTCACATTTATTTTACGTTTAAAGAGTTTTTTATATCATATTAAGCAGGGCTCCCAAATGGTCCGCCAACTGAATACCAATAAATTTTAACAGAAAAATTTATGGTAGGTTTGCGCTAGAATTAACTTTCAAATGTGTTTCCGGGGCGGTTTGTAAGAAAAATCTAAAAAGAAATTCTTTCTAAAATAATATTGGTATTCAGTTGGCGGACCATTTGGGAGCCCTGTTTTAAGTCATCTCAAAACTATTAAATGTCTTCAAAATAGCAATAGTCAAAATCAGGATAATTCTGAGTTTATTTCAAAGTCATTAAATTTACCAAAATCCACTACTTATAATCTGGCCTAACTTTGTAAACAATGATCGTATCGGCTTGCTTGCGATATCATTTGATTCAGAATAAAAAAATTCACAACAAACGATACCCCATTTGACATTTTAAAAATAAGTTCTGTTCGCCCATGCGTGTTAAAGTCCCCCCCCCCCCTCCTCAAAAAGAAACCCACGATGATTCAACTTTATTTTGGGGGAACAAATCGTATCTACATTTCTAGTGCCAAAATGAAGTTCTTACCAGATAAATTTTCTTGAATGGCTATCAGTTGCTGCTGTAAAAACCTACGGTACCTGCACCAAATTATAGTTTTCGACTTCGTATTCATAAAACTTGTCGTAACTATGTAACAAATGATCGTATCAATTTGCAAATGGTAATCATTCCATTAAAATAATAATAATAATAATAATAAACGATACCTGTCTCTTAACATACCTAAAAAAAATTTTAGTTTGCCCCTCCCGCTCCCTGAGTTAAAAATGCCCCCAAAACATAATAAAAGAACTTTATTTTTTAAGGACTCATCGAATATTCATTTTTAGTATCAAAATGAAATTCTTCCCAAACTTTGGTGAATGGTCACTAGTTGCCGCATTTCTACTCAAGTTTTGATTGTATATTTTTTATCTGTACGCTAATAGTCGTACTTTTGTTTGAAGGTTGTGCGAGTTTTGTGCAGGATTCCATATAATCGGAGGTTTGTCAAATGCTTGACATTTTTATGCTACATAGACCGAGTAAACAAGGACTTGTAGTTTAAAGTAGATTCCAAATCACCACAAATATACTACCACAACCGCAGGAATTAAACCCGACATAGTTGAATCGGAGGCCACAGGGCTAACCATTCAACTACCTGGTAAGCCCCAATAACTTCCAATAATATACCTTAATTTGTTTAGAAGTTTTATTAGACTCGCCAATTCTCAATTAGTTGCTTATTCCCTTCTAATTCTTAGAAGGCAATTAAAAACATTATCTAAAAATAAGTGGTCCATGTACATAACCAATGCAAAGCAAACCTAGATGAGTATAAACACACACCCTCAATTTTAATTTTATATATAATTTTATTAAAGAAAATATAATTTATTTTCATTTCTTTTAGGCCAGAGTGGAATATATTGCTAAAACTTATTAACTTCCAGAAGGAAAAAAAACTCATTTTAAAATTAAAATTTCCCTATCGGGCGATCCATAAATGATGTCACACTTTTTTTCAACATTTTTAACCCCCCTCCTCCCCTTTGTCACAAAATGCCACTCTTCACCATACCCCCTCCCCTCCCCTTGTCACATGTCACGCTATATTACGTAAATATATACTTGCAGCTCAGAAACAAAGCACTATGTTATAGGTCATATTTCAAATTTTATTTTTGAACTTTAACTATGTGTTTTAATGACATTTGTGAGCATAACAATAAAACTGATTCGTGTATTTATTTTGTATGAAATACGATTACGGTTTACAACAAAAAACATAATATACAATAATAATAAAATATTAATATGAAAGAGCAATTGAAAACAGTAGTATTTTAGAATTTGAAATGGAATTTAATATATTTGGTTTTTAAATCCTATATTTACTTTATGAACACAAAATACTTTAAAACAGATTGATTTTGAAGAAGATGCCTCAATATTAGTTTTACTTAAATGGAATTGCCATAACATTTCATTTGTCACATTAATATGAACATTTATAAAATTATATATTAAATCATAAAATAGAAATTACTCCGAATCATTTACTATAACGACTCTTCCTCCCTTGGAGAAAATATATGCTCGTCCATAGAGTACACAGGCATTTTGGCATCGCACTCATCCTCGGGAATAGTAAGTTCTCTAATATCTATGCAATGTTAGTAAGACCTCTAATGTTTAACCAAAATGTGTGATGTCAGACTTCTTCTTAACCCCTCCCACCCCCTTGTCACAAACTGTCATAATTTCACGAACCCCTCCTCCCCCCCCTCCAAGCGTGACATCATTTCTGGATGGCCCCTATTCACAAATCTGATTAAATATAATTCCACAAAAACAAAATATTTGAAAAGTTTCAAGAATTTAAAAAGAACAAAGTTATAATAAAACAATACAGTCTGTCAGGCTAGCTCAGTTTCAAATCACACAGAAATTTCACATAATTTCAAAATATCACTTTCTCGGGGTAGGTTTTTAAATATTTTTTATTTAATCTTGATAAGACGACACATCACAAATAGAACGGCACATAACACATAAAATAATAACACGGATATAACTTTTTACATTTTAGCACATCTTAAACAGAACACAACTACAGTCAACGCTGTAACGGAACACTCTCCAACTCACAGCATTTCTCATTCGGCAAAGCTCACGGAAAACGGTCACGTGACTGCCGGTAGAGTCTATTTGTTTTAAAACGGGTGGCGCGCGTTACAAGTCTATTAAATTACAAAGTTTATTTTCACACAGCTACAAATAATAGTTTCTAATACAAAGTATTAACATAATATTTACCAAATTAACATACAATTATTTAACATTCTTCTATATATTATTTCCGTGTCTTTGCATCCTAAAAGAGAGAAACAATAGAGTGCATTTTAAAAGTTACAAGTTAAATTTTCACTGTTTTCAAGAATCCTGCTTAGATTTAGTTCTAAAGGTGATCACAAATTATAACTCTTCAGGCAAAATGACCGAATCGCTAATGTTAATCCAACGAGATATATTTTTTAAAATATCTCGTCTGTATTTTTATATTTTAAAAAGACTTTTTCTTTTGCATTGGATAGCTGAGGTAAATTTCTGCAATTGCGGTTTTTACTTTATTTTAAGTTCGTTGAAGTTTTTATTTAATTTTCTTTCTTTCTTTTTCTTTTTTCTTTTTTTTTTTGTGCGGACACTTTCACTCTTTTCACTGTTTATACCGGCTCGAAAGGTGAAAGTATATAAAAAAAAAATCATTTAAAAATATTGAAATGCAACCGAGTTACCTTAAAAAAATTCTCTTATTGGATTAACATTAGCGAATTGGTGTTTCCGCTTGACTGAAGTAGCCTCTTAACCCTTTAAGCCCTGACCCACACAATTGTACGGGCGATTACTAAAGTAAAAGAGAATGACTACCTCCTGTTTTTGTGCGATTTCAAACCAAATCCGCACATTTATATGAGTTAATTGGCTTTAGATGTTTTGATAAGACAGAACTAGGGGGTACCATCTACAATACAGGGTTATATTTTCTGCTTTTAAAAAGACTATATCATCTGACAGCAATAGACAAAAAGTTTGAACTGTCGTAATTTCATTTAAATATGATTTATAATGTTTGCTTGGATTTAATATTTCTTTTCATATAGTTTATTCATGATTTTAATTGATTTTGTCTTTGATAAATTTAATTAGGTTTCACAAAAGTTGAAAAACAAATGAACCACACAATTGTGTGGGTCCGGCATTTACCATTTCCAAAATAGATACAATTCCTAATATATATATAAAAAAATTTTAAGTGATTTTTTTAAACTTATGTTTTTAGCAATTTATTTTTTATTAATTACATTTTTAAAGCTGACCAATTTTAAATTAATAGGTTTGTACTATTCATGATTTCTATTTAAAATGGATAGTATTAGATATATAATATGCACATGTAACGAACTGTATGTTTCTGCTCTGAGTTATAGATGCCATATATGATTTATAAGTTTTATATGAGTTATATGCATACCACGAGATTGATTTTTAAGTTTGATAAATTCATTCCATTTTGTCGACACAGCAAGTAAACCACCAGGAATAAATAATAAATTATAGAAAGTTCAGCAAATGCTCGACAGATTCTGTAGTGTCTGCTTGAATTTACCAGGAGATCAGGGAAAATTTTCCATAGATGAGCAGACGATTCCTTTTTTTAGGACGTGCCTCGGTAAAGCAGTATATAATAAACAAACCACACTCTGTTGTAACAGCATCATCTGGGATAGTTTTAAATTTTGTATTATACCAGTGGGAAAGTACAGACTTGGTCCACAAGGATCTAGGCTTAGGACTTGCTGTCAGGGCCGAAACTAAGGGGGGGGGGGGGGCAGAGGGGGCATGTGTC
The DNA here is from genome assembly GCA_963932465.1 of Maratus speciosus. Lineage (NCBI taxonomy): Eukaryota > Metazoa > Arthropoda > Arachnida > Araneae > Salticidae > Maratus > Maratus speciosus. The sequence goes on along the minus strand of OZ010788.1, from coordinate 622,479,313 downwards.
CCGGGCGCCAGAACGAAGGGGTGCCAAATGAAGGATTATACCTTTGGAAAGGATTATTTTCTTCTGATGGACTGATAGCTTCCATTATTATGAAACAGCCATTATAAATGAAGTGTTAGGTGAAGATGAAATAGCAGTCGTAAAAAGTTAGAACTCTGATTTTCTGGTCAGAATGGGAAAAAAAATGGCCATAATTTAGGTATAGGAAATAAGGGACGAAATGGGAAAAAAAGGGACTGTAAGGATGGAACGGTAAGGAAAATTATCATCTATTTTTAGGAAAATCATGTTAAGACTAAGTGATAGCCACAATGTTCATTGATTTCTAGAAACAGTTGTTAACATTGGATTAAATAATTTTTTTTTCTTAATTTACCTCGAAAAGTGCAGAAATAAACCTTGGGGACGGTAAGACTACCAATAAAGCCACGATCTTGAAATTGATATTTAAATGCTGATTTAAATTTTGCAGTGAATTTCCTGTCAAAGAATTTTAGACATTCTTTCTCTAGCATACTTCTCCATGAGAAAAAACTTGAAAAAAATTCTGTGGCTGCATCTGAAGTGATTTTCTGTATAAGTTTAGCAAGAGGGACGGCAAGGATGAAAAACCCAGGGACAGAGTTCAAAAAATAATATCAACCGTAAAAATGTGTGCAGCTTAATATTTTGCACAATATTTATATTAAACAATTGTCCCAGTTTCGGAAAAAAATTACATCGAATTACTTTTATTGAAACAATTTTATACAGACAGCTCCAAATTTAAAAATCAGCATCAGGGACGGGACGGTATAGGAGTTTTCCTGGCATTTGGACCCCCAACATCGTCCAAAACTTATTTATCTCGTTAATATTGTTATATGCAATCATGCAATGGAATGTTCTCCAGTATATGAAATAAAAAAAAAAACACAAAAAAGTGTATTAAAATAAAAATTATTATTCAGGGACATAAAAGTCAAAAGATTGTGAGAATTCCCCATATATTGTTGTGATTTTGTACTTTTTCGGTTTTGGTTACAGTTTTCTTTTATATGAGTACAGTTTCACTTTCAGAACAGGTTTCAAAATTGAAAGTATCTGCATATAAAAAATTGCATAAAAGCTCGAAAAGATACGATTGCACAACTATATATATCAACCAGGTGTATCCTATGCAAAAAATAATATTAAAAAATATTAAAATGTGAGCCCAAAATATGCAAAGAACTGTCCGTAGAATTAACATTAGCTTGAATGTTAAATTTTACTTCGGGTGACTAGTGTCGGTTTTTAAGAATTACATTTTATTAAAGATTGTTATCATAGAAGAAAATAATAAATAAAGATGCAGTTGAACACTATTTTACAGGTGAAAAAGGATTCAAAACGAAACATCTTTAATAATAACACAAATAAATAGTCTTTGAATCTGACATTAACAATATAACAATGGAATTAAAGTTTTAAGGTCCAAAGTTTTAATTATCAAAAAAAAAAAATATTTTGTAACTATTAAAATAATATTTTGGTGCTATGGTATCCGAGGTTTTAAGTATCACATAAAGCTATTTTATAACTTTTTTTTTGGGGGGGGGGAGGGGGGGGAAGAGTTTAAGTAATTAGTCAATGCATTTTAGTTATTTAGCTCTAATTCATTGCAAGAATTCTGGATTTTTTTAAAAAGCTCTGTATACTCCCGGTTTCTCGAATAAATCTATATTGTACATACTCTAGACATGGCGTTCATGACTTTAGCGTACACCCTCTGATTTTTTTTACGATTACAACACTGCAAACAGATCAATATTTGTCATAATTTTACGAACCGGAATATTGTTCCGATTTGCTCTGCACATTTCAAGCCCAGGTTTGCTGTCGCGAAAAATTAACAATTTCAAAATATTCGTATTTAAAATTTAAGAAAAATAGGAAATAAAACGACTTATACACATCCGATTAACAAGCAGTTATGTCAAAAGAAAAGAGAAATTTTTAAAGAATTAAATAAAACTGACGCCGGAAGGAAATACTGTTAATAACTTTAATAAAAATTAGAAAATAGCGATACAATAGAAGTCCATGATAAGAAGCATGGAGAATAGCACACTAAGAAAACTGTTTAAAATACTTGATATTTATATATAGAAAGAGGTTTAATGGCCATGAAAAGATAATTTAAATTTAAAAATACATTCGAACGCACTGCTGAATTCAAGAGGAGGGGGATTCCCCCCGGAAGGTTTGATATTTTATGCTTTTTAATAAGCAATTTCCACACCGAATCTCTAAAATGTCCCCCCCCCCCCCTCCAGAGCCGCAGAAATTAATCCCGGAGAAAAATATCTGAATTCAACACTGCTCGATCGGCGTGAGCAAGAAAAAAGGCAAATATTAATTAAAACGATATCTTAGAAATTCCCCTTAAAGTTGAGAAAAATTCATTTAAAAATTAAAGTTTTCAATAATGCCTTAACATGGACCAAAACCAAACTAATTAAAAAATGTAAGCATTCCTCAGTAAATAAACATAACTTTTTAATTTATTAAAATTTCTGTACGAAATAAGTAGTAGTTTGTACAGAGAAAATACAAAAATATCCGAATCACATTTGAATAATTAAAATAATAAATACCTTTATATCTGGGTTCTTTACTTGAACGCTAATCCAATGGCGCTGCTTCATGGAATTCAATAAAGAAGTGTTGTAATTTTGTCTTTGTAAAATTTCCGCGCATGCGCGTTTATATCTGTTCCCCTTTCAACAAAAGGAATTTTTCGCTTACGTCGTTATTTTGTGATAGTGTTGTATCAGGTTTAGAGCAAAGTTGCGTTGCAAGAAAGCGATTGATTATATTCCGTCTACCTAGTAATGTCCTTGCGGCAATATTATTACTTCAAATTTTTCGTGACAAGAAAATATCAAGAAAAAATTAATCTTGCTGCAATTGTTCATGCTATCTGGGATGTCTACGACCAACGATTGAGAAATTAAAGGTCGGCGATAGATAACATATTGCACCCTGTATATTCTAGGCGCTATAGAGCAGTTCACATCATGTGACTTTTACCGGAGAACAATGAAAAAAGCTGTAGGTCACACAAACAGAAAAAGCATTGATAAAGGTAGCGATAGCTGTCCTACAGCAGCAGCAAAAACTTGTTTGTGACGTCGTCTTGCACAGCTCTATAGCTATAGTCTCTGATAGTCACTGAAACTGGTTAGGATGCCTTTATATAAGAGTGGCGGTATAGGAAATATAAATTTTGACTGGTTGAGAAGATTTTGGACAAACACGAATCGCTAAGTAGCTTGGCGAGACTGCCTAGGAGAACAGAATATCAGAAATTTACAGATGAATCTTCCTTTAAAGAAAGGGCATGTTAACAAACAAACACTTTCGTCAGCCAATCACTACATTTTTGTCGTAGGGATCATTGCAGGACCGTCGGAACTCTAAACAAACAACATGCGCAGTTGTGACGTGCAGTAACTCAGGGCAAAACATAATCAACACCCCCTAAATATTTGAGAAAGCCTTGACACGCGCCACGAAAATGTTACACAAAGCAGGCAAAACAAAGAAAAAATCATTCATTGGCTCGTGGATTCTAGGAGGCGTTGTTTTCATACAGAGGTCACTTAGCTTTTGACATATACAGGGTGATCTTTTTTAAAGTGACAGTGTTTGGAGCGCCCTGTAGCGCGATCTAATAATCGAAATGGCACCAAAATTGGCATTTAGACTAACCAAAACATGGGAAAAAGGATTCCGTGAAAAAAAAAAATTAGTTCCAAAAATCGTCGCTAGGACATTTTGTGGCGCTTTACAACGTATAAAATGTGAGAAAAGAAAAATACTAACACATACAATCGTACAGTTAAATTATTAATGTTTATTTACTACATTAACTTCCCCGGTGAGGAATTAGACCACCTTCAATGTGAGCACCGTTCTCAGAAATAACACCGTGCATTCTGTGCACAACGTTCTCCACAGCCGTACGTAACATATCACGAGGAATATTCCGCACTGTCTTTGTTATGTTGTCCTTTAGAATAGACAAATTTGATACTTCACCAACATAAACTTGAGATTTCAAATAGCCCCAGAGCCAAAAATCGCATGGCGTGAGGTTAGGGGAACGAGGCGGCCATGCAACTGGAAAACTCTGACTTATGACTCTATCATCAGTGAAGTTTTGGCGCAACAGCTGCTTTACCTTATTACTAATGTGTAGCGGAGCACCATCCTGCATAAAGATTGTCTGTTGGAGACGGTTTCTTTGCAGAAGTTGTGGAATAACAAACGTTTGCAGCATTTCGTGATACCTTTCTGCATTTATTCTGCACGTTTCGGGTCCTGTCGGAGTAATGGTCTCAAAAAAGAATCGCCCAATTACGAATTTGGCTGTGAAACCACACCAAACAGTGACTTTTGGAGAATTTAATGGGATTTCATGCACGGTGTGAGGCTGCTCAGAAGCCCAAATTCGGCTATTTTGTGTGTTTACGGACCCATTGAGATAAAAAGGACACTCATCTCCCCACAGAATGTGTCATGGGAAAGCAGTGACCCGGAACCGAACAATTTTTGATGCTCCAGCTCCAGCTCCGCTCCTAGAGAAAATACTGTGGCTCCAGCTCCGGCTCCGTCTCCAACTCGGCTCCGACTTCGCACTTTTGAGCTGCAGATTTTAATTTACACGTTTAATTTTTTGCTCACAAATACTTTCTACCTTCATTAAAGATCTGACAAAATGCATTTTTCTTCTCATCAAACTTCAAATGCTTGTTCAAAAAGTATGACATCTTTTAGCTTTTGCTTTTAAAATAGAAAGTTTGGTGGAATTTTAAACACAAAAATCTTAAATTTCTTCTACACTTTTCAAACAGCCAAAATTGTACAACTACACATGCAAACAATGGGCGACCATATTTGTTTTCGAATAGTGTTGTCACTTAGTTCAAATAGAAAGTAGAAGTAAAGTAGTGTTACCATGTTTCGAGAAGGTTTCCTAGGTACTAATAATAATAATAAAAACCTAAAAAATGATATAATTAAAATACTGAATAATGATGTACAGTAGAAGATCTTTATAACGCAAACCTAAAAACGCAAGGTTGTGCGTTATATAGAATTTTGCATTATATGGATCACATTTCACACATCATTAAATTTACCTTATAAACACGACCATATAAATCTGAAACATACCAAAATACATTAGAGTATCTTTATACTGCACTTCTTGTCACCAGGAATTATCTAAATTATAAATTTTTGCATTATATGATCATTTTATATTGTTTATTTTATAAACATGGTCCAACTATACCTGGACCCAATCATTCATTATATTACTCATTTCCAAAAATATAATATTTATTGTAATAATAGCAATTTTTTTTTCATTAAAAAGTTTTGAATTAAGGAGATAAAGTTGAATTAATGTATCAAATGTAGTTTTCTAGAGAGTAGCAATTTTTACGATGTGGGATTTCAGGTGCTTCTTACCTGCAAAATTCATTGTTTACATCTGAGAAGTTGTGCGTTCTATGGAGAATTGCATTATATAGAATCGCATTATAAAGATCTTCTACTGTAATTAAAATATTTTAAGCCTAGAAATTTAAAAGACTGAAAAAAAAAAAAGATTTAAAAGAATATTAAAAACTAAAGGAGCCCTGGAGCTGGGGAAAATTTAGAGCTCCAGCTCCGGCTCCAGCTCCAGGGAAAACACAGCTCCGGAGCGCTCCGGAGCGCTCCGGCTCCGGGCTCCAGCTCCAGCTCCGGGACCCTGTGGGAAAGCATCACCAATTTCTACCCTGGCAAGAAACGATAGAGCGAATGTCACTCGCTTATCATAATCACTTGGTTTCAGTTCGTGCAAGCGGCTGATTTTGTAGGGGTAAAATTCAATAACGCGCCGCAAAATTCTCCATACCGGGGAATAATTCATGTCCAATTGTCGAGCTACATCCCGGGCGCTGCTAGTACCAGGAATGGTTCCCTGCGATCCTTCGACAATTGCAGTTGCCACATCAGTTATTACATCTTCTGATACTTGCTTATGTCTTCTCCCAGCGCGAATGGTCAGTGACCCCGTTTTCTCGAACTTCTTAATCATTTTCTTAAGACCATTCAGCGATAAAGGCCCCTTTCGTAATTTTTTTCTGGTTCGAAATTCCCGAAGAGCCTCGGACGCATTGCATTGATTCATATAATACAGCTTCACCAGTAACGCACGTTCCGGTAACGTGAGAGGCATGTCCGCTGGAGCTCGTTTACTTCAGCTGAGATTATTTGTCGGAGCTGTCTACTACTAATTTCTTTTATAACCCCTATTACTGGCGCTGTCATCGCACAACATTTGCATTTTTCTTTGATACCCGTGTTTTATGCTAATTCTCGTTATTGTAAGCTACAGCAGCGCCCCAAAATGCCCTAGCGGCGATTTTTGGAACTAGTTTTATTTTCACGGAATCCTTTTTCCCATGTCTTGATTAGTCTAGATACCAAGTTTGGTGCCATTTCGGCTATTAGATCGCGCTACAGGGCGCTCCAAACACTGTCACTTTAAAAAAGATCACCCTGTATATCACCCTTTCATTTCCTAACATATTCAGAAAGTTTGAGCCTTCAGGCCAAAAGTAAGCTATATGGATATATTAAATGTAATGAATGTCCATGCATACCAATTTCCAGACCCATATACCACATTGAAATGTGAATGGGGTAACTATATAAATGTATGACCCATATGCTTATGCTTATATTGGAATGATATTAATACATGCACTCAGGGACGGTGCAACGTTGCGCTGGGCCCTGCCAAAGCAGTCAGAAATGCCTTACGTATACTAGAGGTCTGCAATGACCGGAATTTCCAGGCCCGGCTCGAAAGAGAAATAATTAGGCCCGGTTCGTGCCAAAATCGAAGAAATCAGACCAGACTCAATTTCCACAAAAAATTCCGATTTTTCTTAACGTACAATTAAGATTCTTTTCTAGAATACTGCATAAATATTTATGGGAAATTTTAACGGTATGTTTTAGATTACAATATGTTTGCAAGCCAGAGCTTACAGAATAACAATATTAATAATATCTTAGACTCTTAAATTCAAATAAATATTCATTAAAATCATTAATATGTTCAGAATGAAAGAAAAAAGATGGTTAAAAAATCATAGCTTTTGAAGCTGTTTAATAAAAAAAAGGAGATTAAAAAAAAATCCTCTGTAATTTATTAAGGTATACATGTTTCCAAATTTTTCCTTACCAAAAGTTCATTATTACTGCTATTATGTTTAAAGAACAAATTGTTGGCCCGACGAGACTACTTCAGTCATGCGAAAAGACCCACTCGCTAATGTTAATCTAATAGGAGAAATGTTTTAAGATATCTTGTTTGCATTTCAATATTTTAAAATGATTTCTTTCTTTTCTTTTTTTTTTTTTTATTGCATAGCTGAGGTCGATCTCTACGAAGGCCGTTTTTTTACTTTTTCAATTTTGTTTCCAATTTTTTTTTTTTTTTTTTAATCAGGATGCTTTTACTTTCGAAACCGGTTCCGAAAGTGAAATTGTCCTAGTTAAAAATAACTGCAAACAAAATCGAAAAAGTACAAAATAGCCCTTGTAGAAATCGAACTCAGCTATGCAATGCAAAGAAAACAATCATTTAAGGGGGCTCATGGTTTGGAATCTTTCAAAAAATCGATTTTTTTTAGTATCCATTTTGATTATTCAATTAATCCTGAACACAGTGCAAAAAACCGCATAAAAATATTTGCATATTTAAAAGGAGTTATAAGCATTTGTGTAACAATCACTTTCAAATCCGCACCCATTTAATTCCAACTTTAAGTCGCGTTTTCTCAAAACTTGATTTTTGACGACTATCCGTAAGATTAAAAAAAAATTATTTGATGAAATGGCATACTTTTTTTTTGCATGCATATAACATTATTATCTATAGAATGAATTAATATATTTTAGATAGTTTAATATTTTGAGTATTTTTAATGAAAAAAACTTGTATTTTTGGGGGCTTTTAAATTTTCAACTTTGAGAGTTTTTTTTTAAAATTAGGTTTCCTTTGAGGTATAGTTATATAATTAATTCAGTCTATAGAGTAAAGTTTCCGGATCCTTTTAAAGCAAAAATTAGGTTCTTATGTCAATTCAACGTTAAGATATCTTACGGATGGTGATAGGACACCTAAATTTTTTTTTCGAAAATTGTGTTACATAAATTTTGCTATATTTTTTTATTTTATTACATTGACTTCATTTTATAATTTTATAAGACTACAAACATACCTTAAAAATATCAAAAAGTTTAAATTAGTTACATTGAATACTTCTGTTTTTACATGGAGTCGAAGCGAGAGCTCTGTTTACATGTTTTTCGGTATCGATCAAGCCCTGAGCCCCCTTAAAAATATTGAAATGCAAACGAGATATCTTAAAAAAATTCTCCCATTGGACTACTACTGGTTTGCCACGTAGGCCTAGTATGTAGAAAAAAATGTAAGGTTGATACCAGCCCGACCCGAGTCTACTGAAAAGTTTAAGCCCTGTTTCAGACAAGATGTAACTGCTCGATGCCAATCTCTACGCTGGACATGTTTTCTGTATTGATGTTGCCAAGCTAGCATCGGATCGTTCAGCACATTTATATTTATTCTCGCCCCGGTCACGTCCATTGAAAATTGTAAGTATTTTATCGACTTAGTATGACATTTTAAAATTTCTATATCGGCCCATTTAATTTTTCTTTACCGTCCCAGAGCGGGGCCGAAGAAAAATATAAACGGGCCAGTTTGAATCAGCCCGGCCTTTTATTTTTTTTCTTCGACTCGGCCAGGGCCGCAAACAAATTTGTCTTTAATCTGCCGGCCCGTTAGAAATTTTGGCTTCATTTTGCCAGCCAAGCCCGGGGCCCCTGCTGATCTCTAACGTAGATACTGCATTATTGGACTAATAAAATTTATTTTAAAATTGTATATATCATAGAATATATAATAAAGATAGTAAAATGTATGAAAAATGCCACTAACTTCACATTTAATGAGTATAAATATTTTTAATTTCGCAAAATCGTCTATCCATTACGATGCTTTAAATATTTTTTTTTTTTTTTTTATTTCACAGTTGCTTTCAAGATCATCCAATCACCCCCGACAATTACTGTAAAACCGCCTTAAAACGACCACGTTCCGTTCCAGTAAAAATGGGTATCTTCGAGAGGTGGTCTCTTAATGGAGGTCATGTTTAAATCTAGATTTTAATTGTTGAAAAAAGGTAACAATTAATGTTACAAAAATTTATTTTTCACATTAGGAAAAAATATAAAAATTTAAGTATCAAAGTAGAAGTTAATTACTGCATTATTTAAAAAATTGTTCCGGTTAATCGAGGTTACTGATATTCAATAGGCTTCTTCCCATTATTACTCCCTAAGTACACACCGAATTTCAAGTCTCTATCTCAATTTGCTCGGGATATGATTGAGATAGGGCGATTACAGACACACAGACATACAGAGGGACGGACAATTTTTTTTTCTAAAAATATGTTTTTCGGAATCTCCAGTGTCTGAAACGTATAAATCCGTCAAATTTTTTTTTTTCGATTTTCAAAACGATTACAAGACTTACCCTATACTACGTATGATGGGTAAGTAAAAAATGAATATATTGACGTTTGCTTTGATTTTACGGTTTTATCTTTCATAACTTTTATTTTCAAGTCCTTTTAAAATTCAGCATGCATTTTTTTTTTTTTTTTTTTTTTTTTTTTTTTTTTTTTTTGACGGGAACAAATAATGACGATTTCATTCATTTATCTATTTCTTTGAGAATTTCCTAACAGAATAGGGCAGGGGAGTTTATTGACCGTCATTCCTAATTCGTCATCAGAGTTAAATTCATTGCCTAAAAAGGCACAAAGGGGTTTAAACACTTAAAAATTACCAGAATAATAATAAAAAAAATCTAAACTTAGTTTAAAAGTTTAATGAATACACCCCCCCCCCCCCGGAATTAATTTTCTAATAGAATTTTCTTCAAGCGACCAGGAAAAATGTAATTTGTTTCATTTTCATCAAAGAAATGGGTCGCTCATAGAGGGAGTTCAACTGGGGTGATCTCTGAATGGAGGTAAAATTAGTATTGAGCCTATGGGAATAAACTTCGTTCCATGAAAAATTGGTCGTTCAGGGAGATGGTCGCAGTGGGAGCTTTCACTATATATGAACTTTGCCTCTAAGAAATAAATACTCACATTTTTATCCCGAAGGGAGCTTTAAAAACAAACCTAGGGCACAAATATTTTTACTTTATACAGAGGAAACGTTCCTATTGTACAAACAGAGTCAGGGCCCTTAATAGACCGGGAAACGGCTGCGCAAACCATCACCTCATCGAGTTGACGTCTGAAATTACAGGATTAGTTAAAAGTCTGCATATTAAAATGCAACTGGTATGGCAAGTCCTATCTTGGTTGAAAACCCGCTTTTAGTGGTTAAATGGTAGGTTTACCCTTATGTTTGCCTGCTCCCAGTCCCCCATATTTTCACATCTTTGGGTGCAGGAAAACACAGTGATAAACCTACCGATAAACCACCAAAATCGGTTCTGCAGGTGGTTTTCACCAAGATATGACTTGGCAGACCCGTTGCATTTTAGTATGCAAACAGAGTTTAACTACCGTATATACTCGCGTATAAGTCGGCCCCTAAATTCAAGAAAAAAATATGTTGTATACCAGTATTTTCTTGTAGCTCTCTTCGCTTTACTTAATATCAGCAAATTATGTATTTAGATAAGATGAACATAACTTTTTTTAAATACTGGTATACAGTCTGTTATTTTTCTGGAATTTGGGGTCGACTTATACGCGAGTATATACGGTAATCCTGTAAATTTCCATAGATGAACATACAAGATGGGATATTTGCGGCAAAATCTGTAATTGCAACAGTACTAGCGTCACTACCGACAAGGGGGAAGAATTAACAAGCCCCCGAAATTTACCTATGTTAAAGAAATATGTTTACGCTCTATCTTTTGAATATCTATTCTTTCCTAAAACTTCTCTATTCTTTTAAGTAGAGGCAGACGATATTGTATTAATGCTTATTTTATTTAGCTGCCTTTTTTTTTTATCGTACTTCAGGGATGTAGTGGAGGGGCTACGGGGGTATACGCCGTATACCCTCTGGATTTTTTTAAGGAACACCGTATACCCTCTGTTTCTCAAGAAAGGTATAGTATGTACACTCTAGGGTATACGCTCTGCCTTGAGCGTATACCCTCTGCTTAGAGCGTATACCCTCTGCTTTTTTTACGACTACACCACTGGGTTCATATTTAACTTACAAAACGATAATTAGAGTAATAATATAAAAGAAAAACACTAGAAAATTCTGGTAAGAACGTACATATGTAAGTTCATGAGGTTAAATTGTTAAAAATCAAATTCAGGTATTGTGTTAATTTATTCACATCGAATAAAATTTTATTGAGTGTAATGTCAGTACGTCTATTTATTTTTAACTTTTAGATTTATATAATTCTAAAAATTTGTTGAAAGAAATTTTTCCCCATCTGTAATTTTATTATTATTATTTCTTATATGTTAATATTACAAATATTACTGAATTGATTGTACGTTATTTACATTAAAAACAATATTTTTATTTTATCTGTAAAAAAGTGAAAATGAGTAAATTTTAAAAGATTATTGTAACGATTGTTTAATTAACGTTTAAGCTAGAGCTAGCCAAATAGCCAACTGAAGTGCTTTTTGCCCCCAAAGCATTTAGGGAATTAGCCAAATAGTGACAGCCAAAGAAATATGCTATATCATTCCTATTTTGTTGTTCTGCATTTCATAAACCTGCTGCCGTTGCACAAAAACAAAAAAATCTCATATTCAGGGGCCGCGCTAACCATTCGCCTATTCGCCAAATGCGAATACATCGTGCAATTGGCGAGAAAAAAAAATATTATGGCGAACAAGCTGGCGAAAGATTTTTTTGGGACTCTTTTGTTGTTTTAATCGTGTTTTGGAACGTAAATGAATTTCCGTTTTTAACGCGAGTTCGGTTCGCGTACGACCGTATTTCCAGTCCCGAAAATTTAAAAAAATCGGTCATGCAGTCCGAAAATTCGGACATAAAAATATCACAGAAAAATTTCGCTGTAAAAATAAACAATATCGTCAAAAAATTGCGAAAACAAACACAAATTTCGCAAAAAAAGATCGCGGTGAAACGTGAATTTCGTCCTAGGTTCACTGCAAAAAACGAAATTTCGTCAAAAGATCGCGGTAAAACGCGTATTTCGTCAAAGGATCACGGAAAAAAACGCGAATTTTTTGTCAAAGAATCGCGGAAAACGCAAATTTCGTCAAAGGATCGCAGTAAAACGTAAATTTCGTCAAAAGGTCGCTAAAAACTCACAAATTTAGAAAAAAAGATTGCGAAAAAATATAAATTTCGTCAAAAGATTGCGAAAAAAGCGCAAATTTCATCAAAAGATCGAAAAAAACCCTACTTAATTTCGTCAAAAGAGCGCGAGAAAACACGAATTGCGCTAAAAGATCGCGGAAAAACACGAATTTCGCCAAACGGCTACGCATAGTGCCCGGAGGATAACCCCCACCTCCTCCCCGTACTCTGCTGTAAACTTTCAGAATTTATTTTTTTATTCAGAATTACCCCTGGCGTGTACATGAAGATCCGAGAGAAATGTATGAGAAATAAAAATATGAATTAAATATTTTATTATTCTTAATATAATAAAAACTATACAGTAAACTCTCTGCAAGGCGGACTCTGTGTAAGACGGAAATCTGTCCTACTCGGAAAGATTTTCAAGTCCCTGCGAATCCATAGACAAAGAGTAAATTTCCTCTAAGGCGGAATAGTGTCTACTGCGGAAAATTTTCTCGGTCCCGATCGATTCCGCCTTAGACAGAGTTTACTGTATTAGGATAAATTTTTAAAAAAATAATTAGCTAATTAACTTTTTTAGAAAACTCCTTTTAAAAATAATTATTTTAAGGTTATTAAAAAGTAAACTTATGATAATAATCTTTTAAAAAAGTTTTCCTTTAACTGTTTGCATTTTTTTCTTTGTTTTGTACATTTAATAAAATAATTTAATCCCTGTAAATATTTCTTGTCATGGTTTAGAAGCAGTATTGAATTCAGGGGGTCGCCCTCACCCTCCAGAAGATTTGAGAATTTGTGTTTTCAATGGTCAGAAAGTGCAATCCCCCCTCCCCCCCTTCGCCGAGCCACGGAAATCCCCCTGGAGAAAAATGTCTGAATTCAACACTGCTTAGAAGGAATTTTCGAATTCTATGGTTAGAATACTGCCTGATCAAGTTTACAGTTCCTTTATGGTTTGGGTTAAAAGTTTATTCCATATTTGTGTTTGAGTGGTCTAAAACTTTTTAAAGTAAGCAATTTGATTAGTTATATATCTGATTTTTGTATGAACATAACAATTTTTTTACATATTCTAAAAATGTGTTTCAAAAAAAGTCCTTCCGGCCAGTGCCGGGAGGAAGAGGTAGCTTTCATAATCCTTATTTAAAAAAAGCCAACTTATATCATGCAAACACACGAAGCTCAATTTAGTGGAAACCGAATATAGGAGATTCAATACTAATTTTCATCAATATAATGAATGAGAATTTCGCGAAATTAGTCAGCTTTATCCAAGCTGCTTTTCTTTAAAGTAACTTATATTTGGCTGCCAAATTCGGCAATTTCTTAAAGTGCCTGTCATTTTAAGACAACATGGTGGATGAGGCTAAGCAGTGAACTTGGTCGAGACCTTAGTAATTGGTGTGCACATGCTCACTCACATCGGAATCGGTTAATATATAGGAGTGCTGTCGCATGCAAAAAATCAGATTTTTCAAAATGTCACCCACAATAGAAATTGAAACTGCTATATCTGAGCCATTTTTTAAGGTAAAGACAAACAAAAAATGCTCCTGAATCCTTATATCAAGATCAAATACTTAAGAAAGAAACCTTTTTCAATTTCTAATTTTTTTGCACCTCACTTTAAATATATATATATTTTTTAATTTAATGGCCGCCATTTTGAAACAAGTTGGCTGATGAATCTGGCCAGCGAACTTGGTCGAGGTGTTGATGCATACTATCCACATGCCTTCTTACATCGAAATAGGCGAATACGTGTGTTATCGCGTGACAAATACAAGATCGTTTCAAAATGTTAGCCATGCTAGAAATTCAGAGTGCTATAAATCAACCATTTTTTAAGATATCAACAAAAGAACAAATTTTCAGAAACAAAAACTGCTCCGGAATCTTTGTATCAAGGCCAAACACATAAAAAAAATCTTTTTCATTTTCCAATTTTTTAATACCTCATTTTGAATTTTAAATTTAATTTTTTTTTAATGGCAACCCTTTTGAAACAAGATGGCGAATGAAGCTGGCCAACGAACTCGGTCGAGACATTGGTATGTACTATGTACAGACCAAGTTACATCCAAATAGGTTCATAACTACGCCTGTTATCGCGTGACAAAAATCAGGTCGTTTTAAAATGTCAGCCACAAGAGAAATTCAAAATGCTATTACTCAGCCATTTTTTTTTTAGATATAGACGAAAGAAAAACTGTTCCGGAATCTTTGTATTAAGGTCAAACACATACAAAAAAAATCTTTTTCCTTTTCCAATTTTTTGGTATCTCATTTAAATTTTTTAATTTTTTAATTTTTTTAAATGGCCGCCATTTTGAAACAAGATGGCGGATGAAGCTAGGCAACGATCTCGGTCGAGATATTTGTATGTACTATGTACACACCAAGGTACATCCAAGTCGGTTCATAAATACGCCTGTTATTACGTGAGAAAAATCAGGACGTTTCAAAATGTCAAACACGCTAGAAATTCAAAATGCTATAACTCAGCCATTTCTTAAGATATAGACGAAACAAAAACTGCTCCCTAATCTTTTTATTAAGGTCAAACACATAAGAAGAAAATATTTTTTCAATTTTCAATTTTTGGTACCACATTTCAAATTTAAATTTTTCTTAAAAATTTAAATGGCCGCCATTTTTAAACAAGATGGCGGGTGAAGCTGGCCAACGAACCCGGTCGAGACATTGGTATGTACTATGTATAAACGAAGTTACATCCAAATCTGTTCATAAATACGCCTTTTATTGCGTGACAAAATTCAGGACGTTTCAAAATGTCAGGCACGCTAGAAATTCAAAATGCTATAACTCAGCCATTTTTTAAGATATAGACGAAACAAAAACTGCTCCGAAATCTTTGTATAAAGGTCAAATACATAAGAAAAAAAACATTTTTCCATTTTCAATTTTTTGGTACCACATTTCAAATTTTAAATTTTTAAAAAAAATTTAAATGGCCGCCATTTTGAAACAAAATGTCGGATGAAGCTGGCCAACGAACTCGGTCGAGAGATTGGTATGTACTATGTACACACTGAATTACATCCAAATCGGTTCATAAATACGCCTTTTATCGCGTGACAAAATTCAGGACGTTTCAAAATGTCAGCCACGCTAGAAATTCAAAATGCTATAACTCAGCCATTTTTTAAGATATAGACAAAACAAAAACTGCTCCGGAATCTTTGTATAAAGGTCAAATACATAAGAAAAAAATATTTTTCCATTTTTAATTTTTTGGTACCACATTTCAAGTTTTAAATTTTTTTAAAAATTTTAAATGGCCGCCATTTTGAAACAAAACGGCGGATGAAGCTGGCCAACGAACTCGGTCGAGACATTGGTATGTACTATGTACACACCGAATTACATCGAAATCGGTTCATAATTACGGGAGTTACAGTGTGACATAGGTCAGATATATATATGTATATATATATATATATATATATATATATATATATATATATATATATATCAATTTTGAACGGAGGGTGGTTTCGGGGTCTGGGGGTCATGATCGATGAAAATATACCAAAATTTTTTGAAATCGCTTTCCTCCGAACGGCTGCAATAGGTAGCTTTTTTGTAAAGAAAGCTACCTAATAAGAGGAAAAAAATAAAAATTCTTTTTATAAACTTATGATTTGTCAAACTTATAATACTCTAAAATAAGATTTTTATTTTTGTGTGGAGTAGTAAATTTTAATAGAAAATAAAAATGTGTGTAGTATTTAAACACACAGCAGCTGTAATATGGTGAGAAAATGCTTTTTTACCAACTGATAATGTCAGGGCTGAAAGGGTTGTAATGATAATTATACATATGATATGATATATATCTATATCATAAATGTATGTATATATAATATAACATATGCATATATACATTTGGCTAATAATAGATAAATCTGGCTAATGGTTTTCAAATTTGGCTAATGTGTTGGCTAATTGTCTTAATTTCTTAGCGCGGTCCCTGCATATTGCATTCGCACTGCGGCAAGACTTCAAAATTTGCCTCGTGTTCTCTATGCAAGCGTCTTCAAACAGTGTGACGTCATTTGCATCAGACACGACTCCAGCATTTGGTGAAAACGAAAATCGCAGATTGTATAAGCATGGGATATGATGTGCACTATCTTTGAATCATCAATGTGCCAGATGCACGTCGTATAAACTTTTCAGACTTGAATTTATGCAGTTCTGGCTACAACGTGTAAAGAAATGAACTAGCTTATTGTATTATTTTTTTTCTCATAAAAATGGCATTACTGGCATGTTTCCCAATGTGACTTCTTTGTATGAATTTGTAGCATCACTTTTGTTGTCTACAGCAGACTGAGAAGGGGATTCAGTCTCATGAATATAACAAAAACTGACATGTGAAACAAACTGACAATCAAGAATTTAAGTAACTTAATGATGATTAATTTGGAAGGAGAATTTTGAAAAGAATTTCGATTGAAAAAAGCATTTGCTGAGTGGTACAGCCAAATCTCGAAGTGTCAAACTTACAGAGTGATGTATTTGTTTGCATATAACTAAAAATAATACTCATGTATATAGAAATTTTGTATAAATAAAACTTTTTTTTCCCCCTTGGCTAAAGCTATTTTTATTTGGCTAGAAGTTATTGGCTGCTATTAGCCAAAAAGCTAAAAATCCTTTTTTCATAGATCCCTATTAATACGTTAGACTTCATACATTAATAAAACATCTGCTATAAAAATTTTCCTATCAAATGGGAATATTTATGAAATTTTCTGGGGGACTTGTACAGTGCAATATTTCGCATATTTTTATATTGCACCATTGCTTTATGTAGCTTTAAATCCAATTATATTATATCATATTTACTGAGCATTCAAGACGAAATTTTTATCTTGTTTTTCGTTGCACTTAAATCGTTCATTCATCATGTTTAAAAAACAAAAACAAAAAAAACAGGTATATGTCCGTGCATGAACATAGAATAGATATTAGAATTATATAAAATAGAACATCTGTTCTATGTTCATGCATCGGTGTAAGATTTTATTGAAAACGTAAACATGCAACATTAAAAAAAGTCCTTCCGGCCAGTGCCGGGAGGAAGAGGTAGCTTTCATATTGTTTATTTTTAAAAAGCCAACTTATATTATTCAAACACACGAAGCTCAATTAAGTGGAAACCGAATGTAGGAGATTCAATACTAATTTTTATCAATACTAAATCATTATGAATGAGAATTTCGCGAAATTAGTCAGCTTTATCGAAGCTGCTTTTATTTAAAGTCACTTATATTTGGCTGCCAAATTCGGCGATTTATTAAAGTGCCTGCCATTTTAAGACAACATGGTACATGAGGCTAACCAGTGAACTTGGTCGAGACCTTAGTAATTGCTGTGCACATGCTCACTCATATCGGAATCGGTTGATATATACGAGTGCTGTCGCAGGCAAAAAATCAGATTTTTCAAAATGTCACCCACTTTAGAAATTGAAACTGCTATATCTGAGCCATTTTTTAAGATAAAGACAAACAAAAAATGCGCCTGAATCCTTATATCAAGGTCAAATACTTAAGAAAGAAACCTTTTTCAATTTCTAATTTTTTTGCACCTCATTTTAAATATAATTTTTTTTTAATTTAATAGCCGCCATTTTGAAACAAGATGGCTGATGAAGCTGGCCAGCGAACTTGGTCGAGATATTGATGTATACTATCCACATGCCTTCTTCCATCGAAATAGGCGAATAAGTGTGGTATCGCGTGACAAATACAAGATCGTTATAAAGTGTTAGCCATGATAGAAATTCAAAGTGCTAAAATTCAACCACTTTTTAAGATATAAACAAAAGAACAAATTTTCAGAAACAAAAACTGCTCCAGAATCTTTGTATCAAGGCCAAACACATAAAAAAAATCTTTTTCATTTTCCAATTTTTTAATAACTCATTTTAAATTTTAAATTACATTTTTTTTTAAAAAATGGCAACCCTTTTGAAACAAGATGGCGAATGAAGCTGGCCAACGAACTCGATCGTGACATTGGTATGTACTATGTACAGACCAAGTTACATTCAAATCGGTTCATAAATACGCCTGTTATCGCGTGACAAAAATCAGGTCGTTTTAAAATGTCAGCCACAATAGAAATTCAAAATGTTATAACTCAGCCATTTTTTTAGATGTAGACGAAATAAAACATGTTCCGGAATCTTTGTATTAAGGTCAAACACATACAAAAAAAATCTTTTTCATTTTCCAATTTTTTGGTATCTCATTTTAAATTTATTTTTAAAAAATTTCTTTAAATGGCCACCATTTTGAAACAAGATGTCGAATGAAGCTGGTCAACGAACTCGGTTGAGTTATTTGTATGTACTATGTACACACCAAGGTACATCCAAATCGGTTCATAAATACGTCTGTTATCACGTGGCAAAATTCAGGACGTTTCAAAATGTCAGCCACGCTAGAAATACAAAATGCTATAACTCAGCCATTTTTTAAGATATAGACGAAACAAAAACTGCTCCCAAATCTTTTTATCAAGGTCAAACACATAAGAAAAAAATATGTTTTCAATTTTCATTTTTTTGCTACCACATTTCAAATTTAAATTTTTCTTAAAATTTTAAATGGCCGCCATTTTTAAACAAGATGGCGGATGAAGCTGGCCAACGAACTCGTTCGAGACATTGGTCTGTACTATGTATAAACGAAGTTACATCCAAATCGGTTCATAAATACGCCTTTTATCGCGTGACAAAATTCAGGACGTTTCAAAATGTCAGCTTCGCTAGAAATTCAAAATGATATAACTCAGCCATTTTCTAAGATATAGACGAAACAAAAACTGCTACGGAGTCTTTGTATAAAGGTCAAATACATAAGAAAAAAATATTTTTCCATTTTCAATTTTTTGGTACCACATTTCAAATTTTAAATTTTTTAAAAAATTTTAAATGGCCGCCATTTTGAAACAAAATGGCGGATGAAGCTGGCCAACAAACTCGGTCG
Organism: Maratus speciosus; assembly: GCA_963932465.1. Classification (NCBI taxonomy): domain Eukaryota; kingdom Metazoa; phylum Arthropoda; class Arachnida; order Araneae; family Salticidae; genus Maratus; species Maratus speciosus. The sequence continues at coordinate 622,459,835 of OZ010788.1, read as the reverse complement.
AGACATTGGTATGTACTATGTACACACCGAATTACATCCAAATCGGTTCATAAATACGAGAGTTACAGTGTGACATAGGTCAGATATATATATATATATATATATATATATATATTGATATATATATATATATATATATATCAATTTTGAACGGAGGGTGGTTTCGGGGTCTGGGGGTCATGATCGATGAAAATATACCAAAATTTTTTGAAATCGCTTTCCTCCGAACGGCTGCAATAGGTAGCTTTTTGTAAAGAAAGCTACCTAAAAGAAAGATCACAATAAGGTAGATACTCAATAATAAAAATACAGTGGAGCGCCGATTATCCGAATAAGTCGGGACCGACCCTAATTCGGATCAGCAAAAGTTCGAATAAATGGACAGTTATCACACGTTATCTAAGCTTAGGTCTGGCACTACCAGTCATGTTTAAAAATGTATTTTTATTGTTATTTATTTATTTATTTAGCCATTTTATCATAATTTTTTTCTCTTTTTATCATTTTCTGAACTCTATAGATTATAATCTAAGCAAAAAAGCTTTTGATTGTTGCTTGCTTCAACGAAGACATTCTTTTCAATGCTGCCATATCTCTTAATTCTTAAATATGTTAGTTGAATAAGATCAACTTTCAAAGGCTTCGTTATTTTCAGAACATTCGTTTTAATTTTTTTTCAGTTTCTTTTCATCATGAATCTCATCCACAATCTCATCATATCATTTCAAATCTGATATACAGGGTCATGTACTTCACTATTTAACCACTCGTTAATTTCATTTTCTTCATAGTTTAGGATTCTTCCCATCTCCTTTATTGTTTTACCTTCCTCATTTTCTGATCCACTATCGGGTTTTTTCTTTATTTAAAATTCTATTCCAAGACAATGGATAATTGGGAGTTCGGTTAAAAAAATTATTTGGGAGAAATAGGCTGTTCGGATAACCGGAAGTTCGGTTAATTGGAGTTCGGATAATCGGCGCTGTACTGTATTCTTCTGTCATATGTGAGACATTAGTGTTAGTGACAATGGGGAGTTTCTTCCCCATTGTCACTAAAGGCGCTGCGATCGCAATCGCATTACCATTACGCTCTATGGAAATGTCCCATCTTGCATGTTAATCTATGGTCATTTCAGCCGTCAACTCGATGAGGTGATGGTTTCTGCAACCGCCTCATTGTCTATAACAAGACCCCGATCTCCTTGCGCCGGCCCTGTGCAATAAAAATTGCAGCGTTTTAAATGGTAAACAATATTTTAAAATGGGATCCCAGACATGTTTATTGCAAAGGGAAAGTATAACCAGGAGGAAAAAAATATATCATTATAATCAATGAATCTCTTTGGTTTATGGAACCTGTAAATAAAAATACAATAAACTCTCTGTAAGGCGGACTCTGAGTAAGACGGAAATCTGGCCAACTCGGAAAGATTTTCAAATTCCCGATCGATTCCGCCTTACACAGAGTTTACTGTATTTTGTTTTGTTTTTATTTTGATAAATGGCGGAGATATAGTCGTTTGAATTTCTAGGGTGGCTGACATTTTGAGGCAATCCGATTTTTGTCATGCTGTAACGCTCGTATTTACAAACCGATTTGGATAATATTGCGTGCGTGCCTAATACATATGAATGTATCGACCGAGCTCGTTGGGCAGCTTCATCCGCCATTTTGTTTCTGAATGGCGGCCATTTAATTTTTTTTCAAAATTTTAAAATTCCAAAAGCGGTGCAAATAAATTAAAAACTGAAAAATGTTTTTTTTCTTAAGCGTTTGACCTTAAAACAAGGATTCCGGAGTATATTTGTTTTGTTTTATCTTAAACTAGTTGGATGTGCCAATCCCAAAACTTTCTTCTATCTCATATATTTTAATATTTCAAAATGTTGTTACAGATGTCAATATTTCATTTTTATTAGTTCACTACTATATCAACTTAGATTTTCATCGTAAATTTCTGCTTCAATCAATTAACCGGAGTAAAAACGAGTTAATCTCGATCATGATATTTATTAAAATGACGAATAATCCACTTATCAGGATGGGAAGTTCCCGTCGATTCACGAGCCACTGGTGTAGAACAGAACTACGAAAAATTAAGAAGATTACACAAAAATCGCTATTACAGCGCTCCCTCCCGGCGGAATTTTTTTACATTCAGGGAGGACCTTTTTGCTATGGCCAAAAACATACACAAAAAATTTTGTTCAATTCTATGCATAACTTCATACACTTTTGGATGGTACAATGTTCGAAATGGCACAAAAATCGCTGTTACTTCTAACTTAATCAATCAATAAAATGCTCCTACCTGTAATACTGGTATTCTAAATCCAAAATTTCCGGGGAGCGGTCGTCTGTTTTCTGGCTCTGTTCTAGTGGTAATCAGGACTGACACGCTAATTAAATCCACAAGTATCCTTCTTGTATAAATAAATAATATTCTTGATTATACAAATGACACACAAATTAAAATACGATACATTAATCTTTAACTATATACATTAAATGATTCACTAATTCTTAGTCTTAAAATTTAATTTCTAATGTCCCATCTGGACAACAGAGGCGCTCCTAAAAAAGCACCTTCTTCTTCTATTTCTAATTCAGTTCTGCCGTGCGTGGGTGTTGCGCTAGCATGTAATAAAAAAAGTTTCTCAATTGCGCAATCAGAATAATTGTTTAGCAGAGGGAAAGGAATGCTGCGTATTTCGCAACATCCTCCCACCTTGAGTTTCTCGATCCTGGAGAGGAACTCAAAAGTCTAAAAGTCCTAGTTGGAGTCTCGCAGGAGGTTTCACTAGTCGCCCACTTCTGGTAACCACGGGAGAGATAGCTTTGTCACTGGGTTGGCTCTTTTCTACACTGGTTCTAGTCTGATCGATTTCTGGAGTAGTCTTTCGTTGTTCTTTATGGACCTTAAAGTTAACTTTCTGCTGGGTTATATTATCTGATGGGGAATCGCTAGCTGCATCAATTTCTAAAGGAAACAGGCGTTGGAAAGGACGGAGAAAAATTCCATTTTCTGTTTGGACTTTAGCCAATCTTGCTATTTTGTCTTTTCCGGGAATGATATCTATTATTTTGGCTAAAGGCCAGTGAAGACGTCTTTTGTTGGTATCTTCCAGAAGAACGATGTCTCCTATTTGCAAAGGTTTGGAATTCTCCTTCTTCATAGACTGTTGCCGCAGCTGTCCTAAGTACTCCGTTCTAAATCGGTTTCGCATATCATTTCTTATTCTTTGACGATATCTTGCTCGTCTGTTAAGATCTTGTGAGTCTAATGTATCTATATCTGGAACGCCGGATGTAGGCAGTTCTTGAAGGAACATCAATGGAGTTAAAGGTTCAGGATCTCGATTATCTTCAGAGATATATGTGATCGGTCGTGAATTGATAACATGTTCAATATCACAGAGTATTGTGCTCAGTTCTTCGTAATTTAATGAGGCGCGACCCAAAACTTTTCTTAAAATTTCCTTTACCATTCGCACAAGGCGCTCCCACCATCCTCCCCACCATGGTGCTGCAGGGGGGTTAAACTTCCATCTTATCTTCTGTATAGAGGCTAAGGTTTTTATGGCTTCCCAATCTACACTGGAAAGTGCTCTGCTAGCGCCGATAAAATTTTTCCCATTGTCCGGGTAAATTATGTAAGGTCTGCCTCTTCGTGCAATAAACCTTCTTAAAGACTGCATGAAACATTCGGAAGACGATGAGGTAACTACTTCAAGGTGTACCGCTCTATAGACAGCACAGGTATATAAAGCTATCCATACCTTTGAACCATCGGCAAGATAAAGAGGACCGGCTAAATCGACTCCCACCCCTTCAAATATAGCTGCATCTCTGATTCTGTCTTCAGGTGGGGTTCCTTGTTCGATCTCCATTCTAGGTGTCTGGAACCTTTGGCATTTGACACATTTTCTAAGGACATTTCTGATACATTTTCTTGATTTTAATTAGGGATGCACCGGATATTGATTTTGCCGGATATCGGATACCGGATATCCGAAGCTCCTTTGCCTGCCGGATATCCGGCACCAGGGATGTAGTGGAGGATATACGGGGGTATACGCCGTATACCCTCTGGATTTTTTTAAGGAACACCGTATACCCTCTGTTTCTCAAGAAAGCTATAGTATATACACTCTAGGGTATACGCTCCGCCTTGAGCGTATACCTTCTGCTTAGAGCGTTTACCCTCTGTTTTTTTTACGACTACACTACTGTCCGGCACTAGATATGTTTTTAGTTATATGGTGAATTATTTCTTTATATAACGCCATCTCAGAACAATAAATTACGAACATGTTTCATACATCATTAAAACATTTTAAATGTATTGAAATATAATTTACAAAAACTATATCTCTTTGAACATCAAAGCTCGAAATTCAAGTTTTCCCCAGAAGGGGAGTTTCCCAGCCAACATTTAAAAATACAGGGGAGTTGAACTGTTAGAAAGGAAAAAAAATATCTTTAAACCCCGTTATTTTTTATGTGCCACTTAAAGAATTACATTTATAGACATGACAAAATACCTTTGAAATAATTTAAATTAACAACTCAAGATAATTTATCATCAAAAATGTTTATTTTTATTAAAACAAAGGAACAAAATCAAGTTTTATATATACCATGTCTATTTTTCAACTTTCACTTAATGTTATGGGCAATTAACAATTGGGTTGCTAAATGAATTTCTTAATTTAGAATTTATTCCATTTTGCATGTTTTAGCCTCTTTCACAAGTTACACTTTTGACAAACAGCACAGACCAACTTTTATAACTTTAGAAATTATCGGAAACGCACGGTTATGCTCTGTTAAAAAATTTTAGAAAACTTTGCAAAATTTGATGTGCATTATTTTTTAACTTACTTGCATGAATAATGCATATAGGTGATTCTATTGTCAATACCCTACAGTGATTGTATGTCACTTCTGAACAAACTTGTTTTATTATATCCTTAATGGAATTATAGTCAAAACTGTAATCCCTGGTATTTTCGTTAAAATTGAACTATGGAATTTTAAATGCATTCAACATGTCCAAAAACACTTCAGTGTATATATTGTCATCATTTCTGTTCACAATTCCAATGACATCAGTTTCTGCCGACTGCAACTGTGTTTCAAAGACTAGCAACTCAACCTTAAGCCATAACTTATGTTAAAATGTTACTAACGTTTTAATTTTAATTCACTTTCATTCACTCCCATCAAGAATCTAACCAGTAGTCAACTTTCTTCATATCCACAAGTTTTAAATTTTCAACAACTTCTGCTCCATCAGTCAGTCCTTCAATCAAAAACTGTATCAACCTTTTCCTGTAATGTCTCTTAATTTTCTCAAGGAGCCGTTCTCTGCTCCAGAAGCTAATGTGTAGCTTGGCAATATTTCATTATTCAAATCTGTTTCATTGCAATTATAGATTGGGGGGGGGGGGGGGAGAGGAGAAGGCTGAGTAGTGGCATCTGGTAGGGTAAATAAGAAAGCTTCCCATTTATCTGAAAATTCTTATGGAACCCCAGTCAACAAAAATGTTTTGGTCCCATGCTTTTCAGATAACCGGAGTTTTACTGTACTTGAAAGATTAATGAATAAATGTTATGCTTATATTGAAATTTTTTCAATCTATTGAGTATGAATTAATAATATTAAATAAACTCCTTGTGAATCCTTCCTATTTATTTATTTATTTTTTTGTTAAGAAATACTTTATTTTTGTAAGATTTTAAGAAACATTTATTTCCTCAAAGTAATTTCTTTTGTTAAGGGGACATTCCAGTGAAACTGGTTTTCCCTTCTCAAATCATGAAATTCTATATTAACCCATGGGAAATTTTATCAAGAACAAAAAATTATACATTAGTCATACATTATAAAACACTTTCTAACACTATCATAATATTGTTACCAAATTTAATTTTTTTTTCATTCACATCACACAGTTAAACCCTCAAGGGGACCCTTCACTAACTTGAAAATGGCCATTCCGTAACGTTAAACCAATGGGCAGGGTTTTTTTTAATTGTTTAAATTTGAAAAGTTTTAAAAGATTCTTTTTGCATAAGATAGCTGAGCTCGATCTTTCATACGGCTGTTTTTTACTTTTTCGATTTCGGTTGCAGATTTTTTTGCATGGAATTGCAATGCATTGGAATTTTAAATCCATATCCAAAGTTTAAAAAGGAAATATTCAATTGATTTCTTCTATTACACGATAAAAGGTTGATTTTAAAAGTCATGTCCTAATTTCTGTGAATTGCAAAAATCAACTAGTTTGTTATTTCTAAACATTTTTTTTTAAGTTCAAAATATTTTTTCCTTCATGTGTGCCACAAGTGTAATCTCATTTTGTTTAGTGCTGACTTTTGGCCAATTTGGTAGGGCTCAGTCTCCGGTGGCCATTACTGCCCTTTTAGTTATTTCCTATTTTGGGCACAGGGAAAAAACATCGCAAAATACATAAATCGGTAATAAAAAGTCCGTCATGAGTAAATATCGTGAAATTCCTCAGCCGGTCGCAGAGAAAAAACGCGAAATTTTTCAATCGGATGCAAAAAAACAATCGTTATTTTCATCAGTATGTCGCAAGAACAAACAGGGAAATTTGCCAATCGGTCACAGAATAAAATTGCTATATTTGTCAATTGATCTCAAGAAAAAAAATTATGAAATTCACCGATTGGTCTCTAGAAAAAATCGTGGAATTCGTCAGTCGGTCGTGGGGAAAAAGCACAAAATTTTTCAGTCAGATGCAGAAAAACAACTATGAATTTTGTCAATCTGTCGTAAGATAAACCTGTGAAATCTGCTAATCGATAGTAGAAAATATCACGAAATTTGTCGGTCGGTCCTGAGACTTGATCGTTGTTTTACAAAGAAACATTTTCGGAAAATGATTTTTTGGAAACAGGAGCCACCCGCCCACAATAGGGCATAATAAATAGGACACAATAATAATCTTTAGGGCACGAATCTTGCCATCCCTTTTCGAAATTCAAGCCCTGTAATATATATTAATAATATTGCATAAAAAATGTAATTTAAACATTAAAATATTCTGTTTATTTGTACAATGAAATGCTGATAATTGCTACTGGATTTGGATATGGGATTGACTATATTGATAATTGCTGATAATTGCTAATAATTAATTAATTTGTACAATGAAATGCTGATAATTTGTATAGTAAATTTTAACCAATTAATATGCATATAATTGTAGAGTATTTTCACAAAGAAATACTACATACTTTCTTTTTAAAATTTAAACATAAAATATCTACTAATATACCCATGATTAAAGAGTTATTTTCTCCAAACATAGGTTTAATTGATGCCCTTTTTCTATTTTAATTATTTAATATTGTTTTTGCTCTAAGTCACGTTTAGTTTTATTTTAAGTTAAATTATTTTGATATTTATAAGTAAAAAGAAAATTACTTTTAATTTTAAATATTTATAAGGAAGTTACAAAAATAACTAGTTAGATTTGCCAATCCCAAAACTTTCTTCTATCTCATACATCTTAATATTTCAAAAAGTAGTTCCAAATGTTACCATAACTTAATATTATTAGTTCAATATTATACCAACTTTGATTTTGATCTAAAATTTATGCTCCAGTCAATTAATCAGAATAAGAATAAGTTAATCTCGATCATGATATTTATTAAAATCAATAATTTTTTCATTATTCTGTTGTACATCAGCTGTTTGTGAATAGTCAGCTTAGCAGGATGCGAAGTTCCCTTCGCTTCATGAGCCACCAATATACAGCACAAAAAAAAACCTGCGAAAAATCGAGAAAATTTTACAAAAATCTCTGTTACAGTGCCACCTTCTGGCGGAATATTTCCAAATGCAAAGAGAAACTGCTGGCCATAGCCAAAAATATACACACAAAATTGGTTCAATTCTATGCTTAGCTTCATACACTTTTCAATGGTAAAATAATGAAAATAACACAAAAATCCGTATTATAGCGCCCCCTTCTAGCAGAATATTTTCAAATTGAAGAAGGACCTGCTGGCCATAGCCAAAAACATACCCCCAAAAATTGGTTCAATTCTATGCATAACTTCATACACTTTTCGATGGTACAAGAATGAAAGTGGCACAAAAATCGCTATTACAGCGCCTCATTTTGTCAGAATATTTCCAATTTAAAGGAGAACCTGCTGGACATAGGCAAAAACAAATACAAAAAATTTTGTTCAATTATATGGATAACTTCATACACTTTTCGGTGGTACAATAATGAAAATGGCACAAAAATCGCAATTACGTGACCCCCCTCCTTCCAGCGGAATGTTTCCATATTGAAGGAGGATGACATCTAAATCCGTCGAAAACCGGAAATCGAAAAACTTTCTATTACAATACTTTCTTCTAAAAATAGGCCTGTTTAATTGTTAAACTTAAAAAAAAAGAAAGAAAATTAATAAAGTCATACTTTAATAAACAACTTCAAATTTTATTTTGCATTCTGAAAGTAAAGGTACAATTTTCTGAAAGAAGTAAACATAAATTCTTAAATTTATTATAAAGAGTTCAAATATCAATGTTAGTAAAGCTGGCAATTCTTTAAACTTTTGAGAATTACCTTTTACTCATGTATAGTGAACTTACTTTCATATTTTGTATTATAAACAAAATTGTTCGGCATTGTTTGGGGTCAAACTATTTCTGTTATCCTTATATATTCACTTCGCTGCGCTCTGCCGGATATCCGGCAGAGAAGTCGGATATCCGGTGATTGTGATCCGGATATCCGACGGTATTTCGGATATTGAAAAATCAACCGGATATGCCGGATATCGGATATTTGCCGGATATCCGTTGCATCCCTAATTTTAATATCCAAAAATTTTCTCGGAGTTGAGCCATTAGTAGATTGCTAACTCCAGCATGATGTCTTTCTATATGGTTTTCATAAATTAATCTTAAAACAACTGGATGTTTAGAGGGAAGGATTATAGGATAACGAAAATTTTCTTTATCGTTTCTAAGAATTATGCTGGTTTTGGCTCTTAAGAGACCATGTTTATCTTCCAGTGGTCTTAAAGATTTCAATTTTGGGTCGGTTCTGCCCGAAAAGGATTCTCTTTGTATTAAGCGTAGCAATATGGTTTCAGCCTTTTCAAACTCATCGACAGAAATATCAGGAATTGAAACTTTTTCTTTCATTTTCGAGTTGTTGAAGAATCGATATATCCAAGCAATCATTCTGACATTTTTCCGATAAGAGGAAAAAAATCGGTAATAGCGATTAAAATCAGTTTCTTCTTTATCTAAAAGAGTAAGAATAGTCTTCTTTTTCTCTTGATTTATGACCTTTTCATCAGGATATTCTTCTGGTTGTGGCCACTGATCTTCTGATAAATATAACCAATCGGGACCCTCCCACCATCTTGATTTTTCCAATTGTTCAAAAGAACACCCTCTGGATGGGAGGTCAGCCGGATTCAAGTGTCCAGGGATATGTCTCCAATCTTCTATTTTGGTAAGATTTCTTATTTCTAAAACTCTGTTATGTACAAAGGTACCCCAGGTTTGTTCCCTTCGTATCCACCCTAAAGCTGTTGATGAATCGCTCCAAAATGTAGTCTTTTCTGGTTTTAATTTTAAGTCATCCGTTACAGATTTGGCGAGCCTAGCCCCAATAAGGCATGCGAGTAATTCTAGCCTGGGAATCGTGAATTCTTTGATGGGTGCTACTCTGCTTCTAGCATTTACTAACTGAACTCGAATTTTTCCTTGCGTTTGACACCTAAGATAAACACAGGTGGCATAGGCATGTTTGCTAGCGTCACAAAAAATGTGTAACGAAATTTCGTTTTCATTAGCGGGAATTATGTTTAACCATCTAGGTACATAAATTTCTTTCAAAAAGCCTATTTTATTCATCCAATTGGTGAATTGTTTCTTTAAATTTTCAGGTAGTTCTTCATCCCATTTTAATATCTGTTTCCAGGTCTCTTGAAGAATTAATTTGGGTACAAGAATTGCTGGAGCGGTGAATCCGATGGGATCGAAAATTTTCTGCATAATAGACAATATTTTCATTTTTGTGATTGGTTCATCTATTTTAATGGTTTCATCTATTTTACACAATAAATTGCCTTCCTCTAAATTCCAGATTAATCCCAAAACGGGCGCAACTTTGGGTTTATCTTCGGATTCATCGATCATAGCCTGAGGCAAATTTGATCGCCAACACCTCAAATTAAAGTGAGCTGACGCTAATATGATTTGAGATTCTGTAATAAACTTTTCGGTATCAGGAATTGAATCTAAACTAATGAGAGAATTGTCTATATAAAATGAATTTCTCAAAATTTGAACTGTATCTTGCCAAAGTTCGGGGACTTCGCTCAAAAGGTGATTTAATGTAGCCATTAGTAAAAAAGGGCTTGAAGTAAGTCCAAAGACTATGCGACAATGTCTATAAATTTTCCAATTTCGATCGGAATCGAACCAAAAAAATCTAAGAAAATCTCGGTCTTTTTCTTTTATTTTAATTTGCAAAAAAGCCTTTTCGATATAGGCTGAAATTCCTATTCGGTATTTCCGAAATCTGGTTAAAATACGAGGGATTATTTCAATTAAATTAGGACCTTTGGTGAGACATTCATTCAAAGAAGGACAGTCTCTAGTGTGTGCCGAGGCGTTAAAAACGGGACGTATTTTCGTCGTTTCACTGTTTTCTTTTATTACTGGTCTATGCGGTAAATATTGTATCTTATCTTCCTTTTCATCGGCTACTTCTTCTATAATCTGGCTATCTTCCCATAAATTAAAGACTTCTTCATATTGCTTTCTTTTATTCGTTTTGATAAGTTTATTTTCGGTCTTGTAAAGATGTTTTTCCGCTAATGACCGATTATCTGTTAAGACGGAATTGTCCACAGTCCACGGTAAGGCGACTTCGTAACGACCACTTTCATCGCGTTTGACATTTTCTAAAAAATGCTTTTTTGTTTCTTCGCTCAAATCTTCTTTTGTTTTGTCATCTTCATTACTTATACCCAAGGCGTCTAATCGCCATAAATTAGACAAATTAGCATTTGACGTGAGCAAAGACAGCGATAGAACTGATAACGAACTTTCGAAACCAATTTGATTACCCTCTATTTTCCCCATAATTGTCCATCCCAGCTTCGTTTCAAAAGCTGCTAAACCCAGATCAGCGAAATATCTTATATTATCGGTAAATAGTTTCGCGGCTGTATCAGCGCCGAGTAAAATGTGTATTTCTTCGGGGTTATTTTGATACAAATATAATCTATTGTTTCTATGTACATCTGACAAAAACACCCTTTTTTTTTTCTAAGATTCTCAACAATTTATTATCGCGACATAAATTGACTCCTGTACAGATTTTTTCTTCATCCAAAGCTTGTATCTTGCATTGAAAATTTTTATCTAAGCTACCAATCGTAAATTCATAACGATTATGTTTACTTTTTCTTTCCGTGCCTCCGAAAAGTCCGTGATTAATTATCTCCGTTTTTATCTTTCTTAATTTTAATTTATTGGCAGCATAACGAGTTATATAACTATGATGGCTCCTATAATTACTCTAATAAATTCAGTTGATTGATTATTATTAGGGACTGCAACTATCAATGTCTGCAAATAAACATTGGAAATGATATTATGATTTGAGAGCATCTGTTTCGTAACATCAACATCATTATTCTCTGTGTTTAAAGGTTTCCGTTTTAAATTTATTGATTTATTACAAAGTATTTCTGAATGCTTGTCGTGACAATTAGCACAGAATTCTTTAGATAAACAATTTTTTCGTATGTGACCGAATTTTAAACAAAGACCGCACATACCTCTCTTCCTCAATAAATCAAGTCTTTTCTCAAATGGTAAATTACGAGTGCTAAAACATTTATTTGTCTGGTGCCTACCAAAACAAAATCCACAAGCAGTCTCATTTTCGCTCTGAATTAATAAATCACTCGTTGTTGGTAATTTTCTATTCTGATAATCAAATTTATTGACGCGAGGGGGGGGGGGGGAGTATTTCTCTTAAGTGGTTGCGTAATATAATTACTTTGCGTGGGTCGATCATTCATTTCATTTGACGTTGACGCAAACATTTTTCCTCGGGATGTTAAGTGTTTATTTAAAAATGAAATGATATCTTGTACTTTAAAAACATCGTCATGGGTTTTATTAAATTCTAACACAAGATCTCTCGGCAATAGCTTAAATAATATCGGTTTTAACAAACTTTCATAAGATTCCAATGAAACATTTAGGGACTCTAAACTTCTAATATTTGTTTGAATTTCACCGTAAATTCTTCTAAAGGACCTGGTATCATTTGAATGTCTTAGAGGAGAAATATTTAAAAGTTTATTCGTGTGTACAGATATAAGCAATTCTGTATTTCCATACCGCCCCTTCAGAATCTCTACCGCTTTTAAATAGTTATCTGATGTTACGGAAAATCCGTCAATACTTTTTAACGGGTCGGGAGTCAAAAAGGATCTTAAATAGTTGAATTTATCAACTGGTTCTAATGTATCATTGTTATGAATGGCTGTTTCGTATGCCGATCAAAATGTCAGCCATTCTGATACGTCTCCAGAAAACTTCGCGACATTTAATTTTGGTAATTTAATATTTATGCTTTCCTTTAAAAAGGAGTCTTGTTTAGAAATTGAATCGCTACGCGTTTCCTTTTTATTTAAATCTTTTACCTTTCGATTGGCTCTAAAACGCCAAGAATGAATTTTTTCACGATATTCCTGAGCATTTTGTAATTCATTGTCTAATTGAACTTCTTGAATTAATTTTTTTATATCTGTATCTGCTCGCTTCAGTTCTATCTCTGCCATATTTAATTGCTCTAAAGTTTCCTCCAAATCTAGGAGATCAGGATCGGAATCCTTCAAAATCGTTTCAATTTTATTTATAAATTTATCAATACTCTAGCGAAGGACTGCCCTCTCTTTCTTCGCAATCACTAAACTTTCAGTCATGATTCTTGACAACAAATACAGTTCTTTAATTTATGTCAAATAATCTAACTCTAATACTTTAAACAGAATGTCTTGATAAATAAACTTATATTGATTCTAATTAATCATCAATTCTGACAGACAGACCGCATCACGGCGAGGGATGCCACTAAATGTTACTTCTAACTTAATCAATCAATAAAATGCTCCTACCTGTAATACTGGTATTCTAAATCCAAAATTTCCATGGCCAAAAACATGCACAAAAAATTTGGTTCAATTCTATGCATAACTTAATACACTTTTCGATGGTACAATATTCGAAATGGCACAAAAATCGCTATTACAGCGCCCCCTACCGGTGGATTTTTTCCAAATTCAGGGAACTCCTTCTTGCCATGACCAAAAACATACACAAAAAATTTGGTTTAATTCTATGCATAACTTCATACAGTTTTGGATGATACAATGTTCGAAAGGGCACAATAATCGCTATTACAGCGCCCCCTACCGGCGGATTTTTTCCACATTAAGGAAGGGCCTGCTTGCATAGCCAAGAACTTAAAAAAAAAAAAAAAAAAAAAAAAAAAAAAAAAAAAAAACTTGGTTCAATTTTATACATAACTTCATACACTTTTCGATGGTACAATATTCAAAATCGCAGAAAAATCGCTATTACAGCGCCGATTTTTTCCAAATTAAGGGAGAGCCTGCTCTGCTTGCTATAGCCAAAAACTTTTCCTTTCAGCATGCGCCGGGAGGAAGAGGTAGCTTTTATATTTCACGGTTTTAAAATTTTGCTCGAAGCTAATTTTACTCAGATTTTAAGAAGCTAAAATGCGACGAACTCGATAAGAGAATATTCGTCAATACTGAATTTGAAAGAGAATTGCGCCAAATTAGTAAGCTACTAGCCGCCCTTGGCAACCAGTTTGGTCTCCCTTAAAATTTATGTTTGGGAAAGCATGCTAAGCATTGTATCATGTTACTTTTATCCATAATTTAATTTACTTGGACTCCCTTAAATATAATTAATATAATTCCTTAAGCTAATATTAGTTTTTGTTGCATTAAAATATCTCAATTTGTTGATTTTCTGTAAGCAAGTAAACCCTATTGGTTTACAATGGATGTCTATGGGAATTTGGCGAAATATTAGAGATATCGCCAAGTTGGCGACAAACTTGGCGGCAGAACAGGGTCCACCCTATGGTAACCTCCCTTATAGGTATGGGGATGCATTAAATGCTGTTCAATAACCAATGGCTGCCATTTTCAAACAAGATAGCGGATGAAGCCAAAATGTCAGCCACCCTAGAAATTCAAACTGCTATATCTCAGCCATTTTTTAAGATAAAGACAAAACAAAATATGCTCTGGAATCCTTGTATTGAGGTCAAACTCTTAAGAAAATAATATTTTTTAGTTTTTAATTTATTTGCATCGTTTTTTAAATTTTTTAAATGACCGCCATTTTGAAACAAGATGGCGGATGAAGATGGCCAACGAACTCGGTCGAGACATTGGTATGTACTGTGCATACAATTAATTTCATCCAAATCGGTTAATAAATACGAGAGTTATATCATGACAAAAATCACACACACATATATATATATATATCTTATATTATAATGCGAGCAAAAATTGTGTGTGTGTGTGTGTATGCAAAGTTTATCTTAAAAACGGCTCTAACGATTTTGACTAAATTTTGCATTTTACCATTTTCGGGCACGAGAAGACCATTGGGATAGGTCCTGTGTTTGAGAAAATTCGATTAGTGGGTCATGGTCAAGATAATTATATCTGAAAAACGGCTCAATCGATATTGACTAAATTTTGTATCCAACCGTTTTTGGGCACGAGAAAACTATTGGGCTAGGTCACATGTTCGAGAAATTTCGATTAGTGGGCCATTTTTGGGTCACTTCGGGTCAAGCTAATTTTATCTAAAAAACGGCTATAACGATTTTGACTAAATTTTGTAATCTACAGTTATGGATTACGAGAACACCAATGGGCTAGGTCACATGTTCGAGAAATTTCGATTAGTGGGCCATTTTTGGGTCACTTCGGGTCAAGCTAATTTTATCTAAAAAACGGTTATAACGATTTTGACTAAATTTTGTAATCTACAGTTATGGATTACGAGAACACCAATGGGCTAAGTCACATGTTAGAGAAAATTAGATTAGTGGGTCATTTTTGGGTCAAGCTAAGTTTATCTAGAAAACGGCTATAACGATTTTGACGAAATTTTGTGTTCTATCGTTTCCGGGCACGAGAATACCATTGAGGATAAGTTGCATGTTCAAGAAAATTCGATTAGTGGGTCATTTTGGGTCAGGTGTCAAGCTAATTGAATCTAAAAAGTCCTTCCGGCCAGTGCCGGGAGGAAGAGGTAGCTTTCATATTCCTTATTTTTAAAAAGCTATCTTATGTTATTCAAACACACGAAGTTCAATTTAGTGGAAACCGATTAGAGAAGATTCAATACTAATTTTTATTAGTATTAAATCATTATGATTCAGAATTTCGCGAAATTAGTCAGCTTTATCCAAGCTGCTTTTATTTAAAGTAACTTGTATTTGGTTGCCAAATTCGGCGATATCTTGAAGTTCCTGGCATTTTAAGACAACATGGTGGATGAGGCTAACTAGTAAACTTGGTCGATACCTTAGTAATTCCTGTGCACATGCTCACTCACATCGGAATCGGTTGATATACAGGAGTGCTCTCGTAGGCAAAAAATAAGATTTTTCAAAATGTCACCCACATTAGAAATTGAAACTGCTATATCTGAGCCATTTTTTAAGATAAAGACAAACAAAAAATGCTCCTGAATCCTTATATCAAGGTCAAATACTTAAGAAAGAAATCTTTTTCAATTTCTAATTTTTTTGCACTTCACTTTAAATATAATTTTTTCTTAATTTAATGGCCGCCATTTTGAAACAAGATGGCAGAGGAGGCTGGCCAGCGATCTTGGTCAAGAAAACATACTATCCACATGCCTTCTTACATCCAAATAGGTTAATAAATACGTGTGGTATAGCGTGACAAATGTCAGATCGTTTCAAAATGTCAGCCATGCTAGAAATTCAAAGTGCTATAACTCAACCATTTTTTAAGATATAGGCGAAACAAAAACTGCTCCGGAATCTTTGTATCAAGGTCAAACACATAAAAATATCTTTTTCATTTCCCAATTTTTTGATACCTCATTTTAAATTTTAAATTAAAAAAAAACTAAATGTTCCCTTTTGAAACAAGATGGCGGATGAAGCTGGCCAACGAACTCGGTCGAGACATTGGTATGTACTATGTACACACCAAGTTACATCCAAATCGGTTCATAAATACGCCTGTTGTTGCATGACAAAAAGCAGGTCGTTTCAAAATGTCAGCCACAATAGAAATTCAAAATGCTATAACTCAGCCATTTTTTTAGATATAGACAAAACAAAAACTGTTCCGGAATCTTTGTATTAAGGTCAAACACATAAAAAAAAAATCTTTTTCATTTTCCAATTTTTTGGTACCTTATTTTAAATTTTAAATTTTTGAATTTTTTTTAATTTGGCCGCCATTTTGAAACAAGATGGCGGATGAAGCTGGCCAACGCACTCGGTCGAGACACTGGTATGTACTATGTACACACGAAGGTACATCCATATCGGTTCATAAATACGACTGTTATCGCGTGACAAATATCAGATCGTTTCAAAATGTCAGCCATGCTAGAAAATCAAAGTGCTATAACTCAACCATTTTTTAGGGTTTCGTTCATCTGACGAAACCCTATTCGTCTCGCTCCTCTGTCTGTCTGTCCGTCACAGAGCCCGTTCTCAGAAACTATACATGTTGGAGACATGAAATTTTGGGTACTTATAGCTGAGCACCTCACATCATACGACAAATCATAAAATTTTGAAAAAGTCGTACATTCAACCCTTTGGGCTCCCGCATGTGTATTTTAAACAATTATTTCTAAGTGAGTTCCTAATTAGTTTGGAGACGTGAAAATTTGCATACTTATAACTGAACACCTCACATCAAACGACAAATCATAAAATTTTGAAAAAGTCGTACATTTAACCCTTTGGGCTTTCGCATGTGTATTTTAAACAATTCTTTCTAAGTGAGCTTCTAATTAGTTTGGAGGCGTAAAATTTTGCATACTTATAGCTGAACACCTCACATCAAACGACAAATCATAAAATTTTGAAAAAGTCGTGCATTTAACCCTTTGGGGTCCAACACGTGTATTTTAAACAATTCTTTCTAAGTGAGCCCCTAATTATGTTGGAGACATGAAATTTTGGGTACATATAGCTGAACACCTCACATCATACGACAAATGATAAAATTCTGGAAAAGTCGTACATTCAACCCTTTGGGCTCCCGCATGTGTATTTTAAACAATTCTTTCTAAGTGAGCTTCTTAATTAGTTTGGAGACGTGAAATTTTGCATACTTATAGCTGAACACCTCACATCAAACGACAAATCATAAAATTTTTGAAAAAGTCGTACATTTAACCCTTTGTGCTCCCACATGTGCATTTTAAACAATTCTTTCTAAGTGAGCCCCTATTTAGGTTGAAATTTTGCATACTTATAGCTCAACACCTCAGATCTCACGTCAAATAATAAATTTTGAAAAAGATTTATGTTTAACCCTTTCAACTCCAGCTTGTGTATTTTAAGCCATTCTTTCTAACTGAGCTCCTAATTAAATTGGAGATTTGAAATTTTGCATACTTATTGCAGAACACCTGAGGCCAGGCGACAAATCATAAAATCTTGAAAAAGTCTTACGTTTAACCCTTTGAGCTACCACATATGTATTTGAAGCAATTCTTTCTAAGAGAGCCCCTAATTAAGTTGGTGACATGAAATTTTGCATACGTATAGCTGAATGCCTCAGACCACACGGCAAATCATAAAATTTTCAAAAAGTTTTTTAATATTTACCCCTCTGGTCTCTAACTTGTGTATTTTAAGCAATTTTTCTAACCTGCGCCCTTTTAACCCAGGGAGAAATTTTCCAACTTTTGCCGACACCCCTTTGACCATTCTTTCATATTATGCACCATAGACTTACATATTTTAGTTCCATTTTTTCCCGCCAGGTGCGCCTACTTATCTCGGGTGCTATGGGCCCAATCCACTCGACTAATATATCTACGGATAGTATGTAAAACGGATTTTCGTTCGGATACAGGTTTGTTTAGAATCAAGTGCGCCCCCTGGTTTTGAAATATGGAACTAACAGATTTTTCAAAAGGATAAAGTGTTTTGAAAGGAATATTAAACGAAACCCTCTGTGCGATCTGTGATCACACTTGACCACTTGTTAAGATATAGGCGAAACAAAAACTGCTCCGGAATCTTTGTATCAAGGTCAAACACATAAAAAAATCTTTTTCATTTCCCAATTTTTTGATACCTCATTTTAAATTTTAAATAAAAAAAAAACTAAATGTTCTCTTTTGAAACAAGATGGCGGATGAAGCTAGCCAACGAACTCGGTCGAGACATTGGTATGTACTATGCACACACCAAGTTACATCCAAATCGGTTCATAAATACGCCTGTTACTGCATGACAAAAATCAGGTCATTTCAAAATGTCAGCCACAATAGAAATTCAAAATGCTATAACTCAGCCATTTTTTTAGATATAGACAAAACAAAAACTGTTCCGGAATCTTTGTATTAAGATCAAACACATAAAAAAAAATCTTTTTCATTTTCTAATTTTTTGGTACCTTATTTTAAATTTTAAATTTTTGATTTTTTTAAATGGCCGCCATTTTGAAACAAGATGGCGGATGAAGCTGGCCAACGAACTCGGTCGAGACACTGGTATGTACTACGTACACACGAAGGTACATCCATATCGGTTCATAAATACGACTGTTATCGCGTGACAAAAATCAGGACGTTTCAAAATGTCAGCTACGCTAGAAATTCAAAGTGCTACAACTCAGTCATTTTTTAAGATATAGACAAAACAAAAACTGCTCCGGAATCTTTGTATCAAGGTCAAATACATAAGAAAAAAATATTTTCCCATTTTCAATTTTTTGGTACCACATTTAAAATTTAAAATTTTTTTAAATGTTCGCCATTTTGAAACAAGATGGCGGATGAAACTGGCCAACGAACTCGGTGGAGACATTGGTATGTACTATGTACACACCGAGTTTCATCCAAATCGGTTCATAAATTTGAGAGTTACAGTGTGACAAAGATCAGATATATATATATATATATATATATATATATATATATATATATATATATATATATCAACTTTTGAACGGAGGGTGGTTTCGGGGTCTGGGGGTCATGATCGATGGAAATATACCAAAATTTTTTGAAATCGCTTTCCTCCGAACGGCTGCAATAGGTAGCTTTTTGTAATGAAAGCTACTTAAAAAAGGCTCAAACATTTTGACAAAATTTTGTAATATACCGCTTCTGGGCATGAGATGACCATTAGGTTAAGTCACATGTTCGAGAAAAATCGATTAGTGGGTCAAGCTAATGGTCATTTTGGGTCACTGTGGGTCAAGCTAATTGTATTTAAAACACGAATCAAACGATTTTTACAAAATTTGAATCATACCGTTTCTGGACACGAGAAGACCATTGGGCTAAGTCGCATGTTCGAGAAAATTTGATTAGTGGGTCATTTTGGGGTTGAGCTAATTGTGTCTGAAAACGGCTCAAAACATTTTGACAAAATTTTGTATTCCGGGTTCGTAAACATCATGATATTTTCGAAAACATCAAAAATATCCGATATTTTGATATATATCCGATATTTTCAAAATAGTCAACTTACTGCTGATAATAAATATTTTCAAGCATAATATAAATTAGAAACTAAAACATAGTACACTTAACTTGAAAACTTAAATAATATTAATAATACTAAAAGTGCATTTTTCTTTCCCTCCCATTTTTCCTCTTTTTTACTTAGAACAAAATTGAAGATCAATTAATTGAAAACTAGAAACAATTTGCTTTATACACACATAAATATATATATATATATATAAAGAAAAGTTATAAGATTCAGTGTCAACTATCAATAAATCAGAAATTTATAAAACAAAATTTTAAATACAAAATATTGTTTTAACTGAAAATTTTTAACATAAATGTAAGCTTATCTTATTTGTTATTCCCTAACATGTTGTACAGTTTAAAATTAACTAAATCAATACCAGAACAGATTCTTTTCTGATGAAGCTGTATATATAACTGAGTATCTAAATTAGACAGTTTATCTTTCAGTGTCTGTTCTGAATTAATTATGTCCCTCATAATCTACAGTTAAAAGTAAAAAATTCAAACATAAAGCTTGGAAAAGATATTCTTTTCTTCTTCGGCTAAAATAGTCAGTATCAGAGCCAAAAATTCTTTATTTACAGAACTACATAGTCAATAACAGTTGGAAATTTCATTTGCACTTGTTTTGACTGAAAATATCAAAAATATCTTGCACAGTGATATTTTGAAAATAAATATAAAATATAGAAAAATATTGAAAATATCACACATCTTGATATTTTGAAAAAAAGAAAAAAAAATCAAGTAATATGAAAATATCAAAAATCTTGATATTTTGAAAATAAATATCGGATATATATAATGATATATATCAAGATATATATCGATTGATATATATCAACGCACCCTATTTGTATTATATCGTTTCTGAGCATAAGACTATTGGGCTTAGTCACACGTTCGAGAAAATTCGATTAGTGGATCATTTTTGGGTCGCTGTGGGTCAAGTTAATTGTATCTATAAAACGGCTCAAACAATTTTGACAAAATGTTTTATTACATTGTTTCCCAACATGAGAAGACCATTGGGATAGGTCACATGTTCTAATGAATTTAGATTAGTAGGTCCCCTTTTGGGTTACCGTGGGTCAAGCTAATTTTATCTATAAAACGACTTTAACGAAATTTTGTATTCTATCGTTTTCGGGTTCGAGAAGTCCATTAGTTAGGTCGCATGTTCGAAAACATTCGGCTAGTGGATCATTTTGGATCACTATGCCTCAGGATCATGCCAATTGTATTAAAACAACAAGAATGATACAGTGAGAATAAAATATCGAATTGAGCACAAGGTTAATTTTGACCGAGCTTAGCTCGGTCATCCCTGCTATATACAGTCGGACCTCTATTTAAGGAACCTCTATTTTGCGAATTTCTCCATTTTGCGAACTTTTCCTTGGAACCAAGAACATTTTGCGAATTTCTTCGTAAAATAACCTCCAAATAGCGAAGTGCATTCTCTACTTAACTCCTTCCTGCATACTGTGACATATATGGCTCATACTGAATTTACTGTAGTTCTGCAGTTGTTTTTAATTGCAGAAGTTCCATTCTTCTTTGTTTAATACGTCAGTGGATGAGGCATGTTATGCCAACAGGTGCTGCCTTCTTTCGAGCGGATTTTGGCACCAAATAGGAGGGGAACGGTGAAAATTTATAGTTGTTACTTTGTGTTGCTCGATAGTGAATGTTTTTGTTGCTTTTGTGTGGAAAAAAAGAAGACGACTGGGCTGAAATAAATACAGATGTATTTGTAAGTATCTTGTGAATAATATATCATGATGGTAACACATTGTAGAAATGCTAGCGTATGTAGTACGTAAAAATCGGTACGTGCCACATATGTCACACCATGCATTGACAGGTTGTATTTTTCCATAGTGGTTGAAATGTGTATTTGTTTATTCACCATCAAAAATGCGAAGTGTCACTTTGTCTTAACAATGACCGAAATTGCTTTGCCAAGTTTCACACTGAGTGAAGGATCCAGGGCCAAAACTAAATAGGGGCAGAGGGGGTATATGCCCCGTGCGCCAGAACGAAGGGGTGCCAAATGAAGATTTTGTTTGTCGATTTTTCTTACATCTATGTTTAGCACAATTTTGTTAAAATCATCCTGTTTGGGGTATGCCAAAGCATAGAAGAATCTAAAGAGGATATGTCATAAGGACCCTATATAAAGCGGAATTTCTTATCGATTCCGTTTTCAAGATTTTAATGAATCAATATTTTAGAAAGCAGATTACGTAGTTCAGTATGACATATTTTAAATTTTAAAATAAGTTGGCTATTAGAAAATTAGTGAAATTCTCTTTGTAAATATTCTTTGCGGAGGAGGGGAGGCGGCGCCAAAATCCATGTTTGCCTCAGGCGCAAAAAAGGCTAGTTTCGGCACTGGGTCATTGAGTGACTGCAGTTTTCAACAACATTGTGTCAGTTACTGCAGACTGTAGTTCTCCGTCAAAAATATATATCAGTTACTGTAGCCTGTAAAACAAACATGTATCAGGTACTGTAGAATGTAGCTTTTCAATAAACTATACATGCATCAATTTCTGTAACTTCATTTTTCAATAAACGATATACGTATCAATTACTGTAGACTGAAACACACATACACAAATAGATTTCATATATTATTTCTCTATATATTTTGAAGTTTTAAGAGTTGCATGCAAATTTTAATATTGATTTCCCTACTACGGAAAAGTAGTCGCTAATGCATGGTGTGACATATATGGCACGAACTTAAATCGGCCTTAAATTAAGGTGGATTTGAAATTTTCGAATTTTGATCATGTTACATTAATATTTAGCAAACTTTAAAATTTTTTTGCCAGCAGGAAAAAAATCATGCAGGAAGGCGTTAACGAACTTTTTCTTGTGATTTAATTTTTTTTTCTTCCTATTTCTCAAAATATTTCTGGACATTTCAAACTTATTCTTTCTTTTAACACATTTTATGATGTTCAATGGCCTTGAACTGGTTTTACCAGGCGCCTTCTTTGTCAGCAGTGAGAATTCAGCAAGTACGGAGGACGAAGACGATAGTTCCTTAGAGTAACTTTAAAAAATGTGGATACAGCTGAGAAAAAAAAGAAGAAATTAACTATGATGTGCTGATTGATGATTGTATTTCATTTAATTCTGAAATTGAGACCTCGGAAACTCCAACCAAATTGGATATTTTCGACAGTGTGAAAAATAAAAACAATACAGCAATGAATTGCGATGAAAACGAATGTGATGAAGATGGAAATGATCGTGATGCAGGAATTAACAAAACTTCGTATGATGAAATTCTAAAATCATTTGAAACAATCCGACGCGGATTACAGTTTAAAGAAAATACGCATGAAGGGGTTTTTGGTGAATTGCAAAGATACGAAACGTATTATGAGAGAAAGCACTTTTTAAAATGAAAAACTCAGGTAAAATTAACAAAGTTTTTCAGAAATTAAATTTAAGGGCACATGTGGTAGTGTATGGTTAAAATTATTTGTTATAATAATATTGAATACGATAATGTCATTAAAATTCGTTAATTTTAATGTAAAACTATTTATATTAAACTGAAAATACAATGCATTCCCGGACAATGTTTTGTTTTTCTCGCGGATTTCAAAGATTTAAACACATAGAAAAAATGAATTGATGATAGGTATTGGTGGGTAAAATAAATAAAACAAATAGATATAATTTATAAAAAAAAAGTGTGACTAATTACTTTTATTAAAAATATTTAGTGTTTATGAATTTAAAATCTATTTTATGTAGTTTAAAGTATTTTAAACGGTGAATCTCTATTTAACGAATCGCTATTACAGCGTCCCCTTCTGACGGATTTTTTCCAAATGAAGGAAGGACCTGCTGACACACGAACAGACAAACACTTTCTATAAACATGTTTTTGGGGATCTCTGACAACTAAAACGTGTAAATCCGTCGAAAACCGTAAGTCGAAAAAAATTTTGATTACAATACTTTCTTCTATTGAAGATAGAAGAAAGTAAAAATGGCTGAGATATAGCAGTTTGAATTTCTAGGGTGACTGACATTTTGAAAAAATCAGATTTTTGTCATGCTGTAACTCTCATATTTATAAACCGCTTTTGGATAATATTACGTGCGTGCCTAGTAGATATGAATGTATCGACCGAGTTCGTTGGCCAGCTTCATCCGCCATCTTGTTTCAGAATGGCGGCCATTTAATTTTTTTTTCTCAAAATTTTAAAATTTCAAAAGCGGTGCAAATAAATTAAAAACTGAAAAATATTATTTTTTTAAGCGTTTGACCTTAAAACAAGGATTTCGGAGCACATTTGTTTTGCTTTAATCTTAAGAAATGGCTGAGATAAAGCAGTTTGAATTTCTAGGGTGGCTGACATTCTGAAACAATCCGATTTTTGTTATGCTGTAACTCTCATATTTATAAACCGATTTGGATAATATTACGTGCGTGCCTAGTAGATATGAATGTATCGACCGAGTTCTTTGGCCAGCTTCATCCGCCATCTTGTTTCAAAATGGCGGCCATTTACATTTTTTTTTTAAAGCGGTGCAAATAAATTAAAAAATGAAAGACTTTTTCCTTAAGCATTTGACCTTAAAACAAGGATTATGGAGCATTTTTTGTTTGGTCTTTATCTTTATAAATGGTTGAGATGTAGCAGTTTGAATTTCTAAGTTGGCTGAAATTTTGGAACACTCTAATTTTTGTCATACTGTAATTACCGTATTTGTGCACCAATTTGGATGTAATTCAGTATGTGCAATGTAATTCAGTAAATAGCAATGGCTCAACCAAGTTCGTTGGCTAGCTTCATACGCCATGTTGTTTCAAATTGCGGCTATTAATTAATCATTTCTTCTATCTTCAATAGAAGAAAGTATTGTAATCGAAATTTTTTTCCGACTTCCGGTTTTCGACGGATTTACACGTTTTAGGGGTCAGAGATCCCCAAAAACATGTTTATGTCTGTCATGAAAATGTCTGTCTGTCGCCATTGTACCATCAAAAAGTGTATGAAGTTATGCATAGAATTGAACTAAATTTTTATTTTAAGCTTTTGGCTATGGCAAGCAGGTCCTCCCTGAATTTGGAAAAAATTCGCCGCTAGGGGGCGCTGTAACAACGATTTTGAATATTGTACCATCATAAAGTGTAGGAAGTTATGCATAGAATTGAACCAAATTTTTATTTTTAGTTTATGGCTATGGCAAGCAGATCCTCCCTGAATTTGGAAAAAAATCGCCGTTAGTGGGCGCTGTAATAGCGATTTGAATATTGTACCATCCAAAAGTTCATGAAGCTATGCATAGAATTGAACCAAATTTTTATTTTAAGTTTATGGCTATGGCAAGCAGATCCTCCCTGAATTTGGAAAAAATTCGCCGCTAGGGGGCGTTGTAATAGTGATTTTGAATATTGTACCATCGAAAAGTGTATGAAGTTATGCATAGAATTGAACAAAAAAAAAGTTTTTTTAAGTTCTTGGCTATGGCAAGCAGGTCCTTCCTGAATTTGGAAAAAATTCGCCGAAAGGGGCGCTGTAATAGCGATTTTTATGCCATTTTGAATATTGTATCATCGAAAAGTGTGTGAAGTTATGTATATAATTGAACCAAATTTTTTGTGTATGTTTCTGGCTATGGCAAGCAAATCCTCCCTGAACTTGAAAAAATTCCGCCAGAAGGGCGCGCTATAATTGCGATCTCTGTGCCATTTTCATTATTGTACCATCGAAAAGTGTATGAATTTATGCACAGAATTGAACCAAATATTTTGTATACGTTTCTGGCTACGGCAAACAAGTCCTCCCTGAATTTGAAAAAAATCTGCCGGACGATGGGGGGGGGGGGGGGAAGCGCTGTAATAGCGATGTTTGTGCCATTTTCTTTATTGTACCATTGAAAAGTGTATAAAAAATATGCATACAATTGAACGAAATTTTTTGTGCATGTTTTTGGCTTTGGCCAACAGGTCCTCCTTGAATTTGGAAATATTGCGCGGTAAAGGGGCTCTGTGATAGCGATTTTTGATTACTTTTCTTGATTTTTCGTAGTTTTATTGTCCATCGGCGGCTCGTGCAGAGGCGGGAACTCGCTTTCTGCTAAGCCGGCTATTCACAAACATCTGATAACAACAGAATAAGGAAAAACTATTAATTTTAACAAATATCATGATATAGATTAACTCGTTTTTAGTTCGTTTAATTGACTGAAGCAGAAATTTAAGATGAAAATCAAAGTTGGTATAGTATTGAACTAATAATATTGAAGTATTAACATGTGTAACTACTTTTTGAAATATTAAGATGTATAAGATAGAAGAAAGTTTTGGGATTGGCACATCCAACTAGTTTTTTCTTAATTTTAAAATGCGGTACAAAAAATTTTGAAATTTAAAAAGATTTTTCCTTAAGTGGTTGACCTTGATACAAGTATCCCAAAGCATCACTTTTAACTTAAAACTAGTTGGATGTGCAAATCCTAAAACTTTCTTCTATCTTATACATCTTAATATTTCAAAAAGTAGTTACACATGTTAATACTTCAATATTATTAGTTCAATACTATACCAACTTTGATTTTCATCTTAAATTTCTGCTTCAGGCAATTAAACGGACTAAAAACGAGTTAATCTATATTATGATATTTGTTAAACATTAATAGTTGTCGGTGGTGTAGTCGTAAAAAAAAACAGAAGGTATACGCTCTAAGCAGAGGGTATACGCTCAAGGCCGAGAATATACCCTAGTGTGTATATACTATAGCTTTCTTGGGAAACAGAGGGTATACGGTGTTCCTTAAAAAAATCCAGAAGGTATACGGCGTATACCCCGTATACCCTCCACTACATCCCTGATAGTTGTTCCTTATTCTGTTGTTATCAGCTGTTTGCGAATAGCCAGCTTAGTAGGAAGCGAGTTCCCGCCACTGCACGAGCCGTCGATGGACAATAGAACTACGAAAAATCAACAAAAGTATACAAAAATCGCTATCACAAAGCCCCTTTAACCGCGCAATATTTCCAAATTCAAGGAGGACCTGTTGTCCAAGACAAAAACATGCACAAAAAATCTAGTTCAATTGTATGCAAAATTTTATACACTTTTCGATGGTACAATAAAGAAAATGACACAAATATCGCTATTACAGCGCCCCCTTCCGGAAGATTTTTCCAAATTCAGGGAGGACTTGCTTGCCATTACCAGAAACATGCACAAAAAAAATTGGTTCAATTCTATGGATAAATTCATACACTTTTCGATGGTACAATAATGAAAATGGCACAGACGCAATTATAGCGCCCCCTTCTAGCAGGAATTTTTTCAAGTTCAGGGAGAACCTACTCACCATAGCCTTACACATACACAAAAACTTTGGTTCAATTCTATGCATAATTTCATACAGTTTTCGATCGTACAATAATGAAAATGGCACCGACATCGCTATTACAGCGCCCCCTTCCGGCAGATTTTTTTGAAATTCAGGGAGGACTTGCTTGCCATAGCCGGGAACACACACAAAAAATTTGGTTTTATTCTACGCATAACTTCACACACTTTTCGATGGTACAATATTCAAAATGGCACAAAAATCACTATTACAGCGACCCCTTCCGACCGATTTTTTCCAAATTAAGGTAGGACCTGCTTGCTATAGGCAAAAAATTTTTT
The DNA here is from genome assembly GCA_963932465.1 of Maratus speciosus. Classification (NCBI taxonomy): domain Eukaryota; kingdom Metazoa; phylum Arthropoda; class Arachnida; order Araneae; family Salticidae; genus Maratus; species Maratus speciosus. Next base: position 622,432,289 of record OZ010788.1, on the reverse strand, counting down.
TAGGTCAATTCTATGCATAACATCATACACTTTTCGATGGTACAATTTTCAAAATCGCACAAAAATGGATATTACAGCGCCCCCTACCGGCGAATTTTTTCCAAATTAAGGAAGGGCCTGCTTGCCATAACCAAAAATGTAAAAAATTTTTTTGGTTCAATTCTATGCATAACTTCATACACTTTTCGATGGTACAATAATCAAAATCGCTATTATAGCGCCCCCTTCCCGCCGATTTTTTCCAAATTAAGGGAGGACCTGCTTGCTATAGCCAAAAAATAAAAATAAAATTAGTTCAATTCTATGCATAACTTCATACACTTTTCGATAGTACAATTTTCAAAACTGCACAAAAATCGCTATTACAGGGACCCCTAGCGGCGAATTTTTTCCAAATTCAGGGAGAACCTGCTTGCCATAGCCAAAAACTTAAAAAAACTAGTTGGATGTGCCAATCCCAAAACTTTCTTCTATCTTATACATCTTAATATTTCAAAACCTAGTTACACATGTTAATACTTCAATATTATTAGTTCAATACAATACCAACTTTGATTTTCATCTTAAATTTCTGCTCAAGTCAATTAAACGGACTAAAAACGAGTTAATCTATATCATGATATTTGTTAAAATTATTAATTTTTCCTTATTCTGTCGTTATCAGCTGTTTGCGAATAGCCGGCATAGCAGGAAGCGAGTTCCCGCCGCTGCACAATAGAACTACGAAAAATCAAGAAAAGTATACAAAAATCGCTAGCACGGAGCCCCTTTACCGCGCAATATTTCCAAATTCAAGGAGAACCTGTTGGCCAAAGCCAAAAACAAGCACAAACATTTTGGTTCAATTGTATGCATAATTTTATACGCTGTTCGATGGTACAATAATGAAAATGGCACAGAGATCGGAATTATAGCGCCCCCTTCTTTCGGAATTTTTTCAAGTTCAGGGAGGACTTGTTTGCCATAGCCAGAAACATGCACAAAAAATTTGGTTCAATTATATGGATAACTTCATACACTTTTCGATGGTACAATAATGAAAATGGTACAGACATCGCAATTATAGTGCCCCCTTCCGGCAGAATTTTTCCAAATTCAGGGAGGACCTTCGTGACATGACCAAAAATAAACACATAAAATTTGGTTCAATTCTATGCATAACTTCATACACTTTTCGGCGGTACAATATTCAAAATGGCACAAAAATTGTACAAAAATCGCTATTACAGCGACCTCTACGAGCGATTTTTTTACAAATTAAGGGAGGACCTCTTTGCCATAGCCAAGAACTTAAATTTTTTTTTTGGTTCAATTCTATGCATAACTTCATACACTTTTCGATGGTGCAATATTCAAAATCGCACAAAAATCGCTATTACAGCGCCCCCTAACGGCGAATTTTTTGCAAATTCATGGAGGACCTGCTTGCCATATCCAAAAACTTAAAATAAAAATTTGGTTTAATTCTATGCATACCCTCATACACTTTTGGACGGTACAATATTCAAAATCGCACAAAAATCGCTATTACAGCGCCCCCTACCGGCGAATTTTTTCCAAATTCAGGGAGGACCTGCTTGCCATAGCCAAAAACTTAAAATAAAAATTTGGTTTAATTCTATGCATAACTTCATACACTTTTGGACGGTACAATATTCAAAATCGCACAAAAATCGCTATTACAGCGCCCCCTACCGGCGAATTTTTTCCAAATTCAGGGAGGACCTGCTTGTCATAGCCAAAAACTTAAAATAAAAATTTGGTTCAATTCTATGCATAACTTCATACACTTTTCGATGGTACAATATTCAAAATCGCACAAAAAACGCATTTACAGCGCCCCCTACCGGCGAATTTTTTCCAAATTCAGGGAGGACCTGCTTGTCATATCCAAAAACTTAAACTAAAAATTTGGTTCAATTCTATGCATAACTCCATACACTTTTGGATGGTACAATATTCAAAATCGCACAAATATTGTTATATCAGCGCCCTCTACCGACGAATTTTTTCCAAATTCCGGGAGGACCTGCTTGCCATAGCCAAAAACTTATAATAAAATTTTGGTTTAATTCTATACATAATTTCATACACTTTTTGATGGTACAATGGCGACAGACAGACGGACACACAGATATTTTCTATAAACATGTTTTTTGGAATCTCTGACCCCTAAAACATGCAAATCCGTCGAAAACCGGAAGTCGAAAAAAATTTCGATTACAATACTTTCTTCTATTGAAGATAGAAGAAAGTAAAAATGGTTCAATTCTATGCATAACTTCATACACTTTTTGATGGTACAATGGCAACAGACGCACGGACAGACAGACATTTTGTATAAACCTGTGTTTTGGGATCTCTGACCCTGAAACGTGTAAATCCGTCGAAAAAAAATTTCGATTACAATACTTTCTTCCATTGAAGATAGAAGAAAGTAAAAAGCGAAGATAAAGCAGTTTCAATTTCTAGGTGGGCTGATACTATTTTGAAACAATCCGATTTTTGTCATACGATAGCATGCGTATTTTTTAACCGATTCCAATGTGACTAAGCATGTGTACAGATCATACCAAGATATCGACCAGGTTCATTGGTTAGCTTCATCAACCTTATTGTTTTAAAAAGATTGGCACATCAAGATATCGCCAAATTTGAAGCGACGAAACATAAATCACTCTAAATGAAGCCAACTTGACTAATTTGGTGAAATTCTTATTCATATTCAATACAGCAGAACCTCTTTTTTCCGAAACTCTCGGTTAACCGAAACAGGGGCGGACTGGCATAGTTTGGCCCACCCCGCTAGACTTATGCATTGGCCCACCAATCCATAACCCCATTGTTAAAATGTTTGAATACTGACTATTAACATGGATGTTTGCTCTATGACGATGACTAATTCCAATTCGGGACATATTAGCATCTTTGTAACCGTTTATTTTCAATTGGTAGTAATTTCATCGTGAAAAAAACTCATGTGGGGGTGGAGATTAACTTGCTTAGTTTTTATTTATTTTTTGAATATGTAAACTCCAAACAATTAATAAGTACACACGTAATAAATAAAACTTTTGAAATTTCTTATGGAAATTCTGTACAGATATTTTTTCTCTGTGTTAAAAGAAATGTTTGGTCCCATGGCGGGTCAATTGCACTGTCAGCATCAGCCAACGATATCGTTAGAATAGACGATGGCTACTTGCGAAGGGGCTTCCGACGGGAATGGAGAATCGCTGACCCTAACCTATGCACATTGATAACATCTAGAAACATCCATGCCTCACCCGGAATTTGGACCCAAAGTCCCTTTGCGTGGGCAGCTAACATCACATGCTAACCACTATAACGACAAAAATATTTTAAACTTGTCTGTACACTACATTGTAAATTACTGGAATTTGAATATTGACCGGAAAGTGCTTACTTTTAAAATTGACTCACATACATTAATAAATTTGTTATTTGAAATATCATTATTTGTACGTTTTACTTTGTTATTTGAAATTGCCAACATACATTATATAGCCATTAATCACCGGACACTTTCAATTTTAGACATTTTGTCGAGTATTTAAAAATATACTAATCGGATTCTTTTGGAACTTCAGGATTATAAAGAATATGTTTGGCCTCAAATTTATTAACGTCGATTTGATGAGGAGGACAATTAGAGGACCAACAAAAAATCAAAGAAAAAATAATAATTTGGATCACCTTACACGAAATGATCTATCGCTGCAGAATACAAATTTGTGGATACTGTATAACAGGTTTACTGATTTTTGTAAGAAGAGCACGTATGTTCATGGAGATATAGCGATTTTTGCAGATATAGCGATGTATTGCAATTGGAATATAAATACAGTGGAACTTCCATTTAACGAAGTCTCATCGTTGCACTTAAACACTTCGTTATGAAGAAAATTCCTTAAACATAAATCAACTCAAATTCATGAAATTTACATAAAATACACATGCATAAAATGAAAAATGCACCTAAAATGGAAATAGTGGAAAAATATGTTTTAATTCGGGCAATAAATTTTTTTATGTAATGTAGACACATGAGAAAAATTTAATTACAATAATGTCTAAAAAGAAAAAAAAAAGCATAATAAACAGAGGTAAACAAAAACTGAAGCATAACGTACCTTTTCTCTTTTTCCTTAAAGAGAAAAGGACTTCCCTCCCTCCTTCTGTTTTTCTCAAATTCTTAACTTTAAAAAAGTCTGTAATATTACTGACTTTTTTAAACAGACTTTTTTTATACAGGTTTCTTTTGGCAAATATACTGTTCATATAAAAGTTTTCGTATTTATGTACGTATCCCAATAACTCATCTGTAACATTTTCGTGAAACTGTAATTCCCTTCTTTTTGTATCGAAGGTTTTTAGTATTTCTTCTTTTGTATGGAAATGATTAAATAAATAAATAATTTTATTTACATACAATCCGTTGAAATAAAGTTATACATTCATCGCAACAGCAACCTCTCCGTTTAAATGCTGTACACGCACGAAAGTGGCATAAACTTCGTTATATAGAATATATTTTTGGTAATACGGAGATTAATTTGCATGTTACTGGTGCTCAAAGCAGTGTTCTCGCTGCCGCTCGCCATTGCGCCAAATCACGACAAAATGATCCATTTGGCGAGCAAAAGATCAATCAGACTCGCCAAATTGAGAGTGCTGAATTTTTGCTCTTTTTGTCTGAGTGTGTGTGTGCGGTGCGACATACAGTCAAAGATTCTTATGCGCGTTGCTAAACGCTTAATGTCACTTTACATGTTCAATCGCCCCGTGTCATTCACATTGCTCGATTTATAGAGATACTGACTTAACACCAATTCAGTTTAGCAACAACCAAAGACACAGAAAGGTTTTCTCTATTGTCAGTTAATCACTATCTATGCACCGGCGTCGCGCCGGTAAAAATACAAACAAAATTACTGGCACCAAGCGCCAAATAGAAAAATGTTTTGCTGGAATGCGTTGTTGAAATTAGCCATTTACCATACTATTTATTAGTTGTATGCAAAGCGTCATTTTTTTTCTATCGACCACGAGTTGAAATCTGATAGCAGTTTTTAGTGTACATTTTAACAACGGTAAATCAAAGATAGTTGTTTTTAACTTTTATTTAGAATGCTAAAGAATCTCTGAAACATTTACACATTTAGGAGACATTTAGTGTGTACTTGTTCTTAATAGTTTCTGTAGCGGTTAGTCGAATTTCTATTTTATAAGCAATTACAAAAAGTTAGGTTAATTTAGAACATTTTGAAAAAAAAGAGATTCAATAAGGGGTTAAAGATAGGTTTTTCAGTGTTTCACGACGAATCCATTTTGCTAACATTTGTTTTAATTTGGATACTATACTGTTTTTTATTTCAAATTCGCCAAATTGCTAATGTAGTTCAAAAGCCAGCGAGAACACTGGCTCAAAATCAACGTTCAGCAGAAAATTTCGTTAAGAAAAAAACTTCGTTAGAAGGAAGTTCGACCGTACATTAAATGTTTTATGAACAGTTGTATAAAATAATAATATTATCTGTGCATGAGCAAATGATAACGAAGATTTTTTTATATAATTTAATAGTCAACTGTATGGAACAGCTCATAAAAAAAATCCAGTCAAAATTCAGAAAGATATCGTCGATAGAGTGAGCTGATTTTTAGTTGTCCTCTAAAAGCAGCTGAATGATAAGGGATTTTCCACAAATAACTGACTTTCAGAAAAGTATTTAATGAATATAATTGAGTAGAATTGGAATAAATGCTTCGATTTTGATGCTTCATTACCATTTAGCTGCTTTTAGAGAGCAACTAAAAATCAGCTCAATCTATCGTCGATATCCTTCTGAATTTTCACAATATACGACTCGATTTTGTTTATAAGTTGCTCCATAATGTTGACTATCAAATTTTGAAAAAGAAAAATTTATCGTTCGCGCATGTGCAGATCAAAATTATTTTATACAACTGCTCATATTTCTTAAAATATTTATATTCGAATTGCACTATATTGTCTCTACTGAACTTTTCTAATTTTCTTAAACTGGTGAAACGTATTCATAATCAAAACTGTCAAGAAATATCTTTCGTAGCAATAAAATGATTTCGAGAAAAAAACATATTTCGTTGAATCCAATTCTTAAAAAGTAATAAATCTTGAAAGTCTTTTTATATTTTATTTTTGACAGCACACCAAGACGACACATTGCACATTTATATTTAACATTAAAAATAAGATAATAATTTCCGAGAATGCTATATAAATATGCATCTCAGCCTAGTATAAATATATTCTGAACATTTCGAGAAAATATATTCAAGCATCACTTCATTATTAAATCACACTTGTTCATATAAATATTTACAATTCCAAGAAAACATTTTTTCCCGAATAAGAATTTCAAGTTTTCTTTACTTATAAAAAGAATTCTAGCATCAAGCTGCGCGCGCTCTCTCTACATGTACAGAGCCACGTGATCTTGGCTATTTTTAGTTTTCTCCCAAAGCAAAACAGGTACAATTTCGCAACAACTGGCGTTAAATTTGGTTGAAAATCCTGCATGATATAAACTAAAATCATGTGAGATTTTTTTAAACTTAAAAAAAAAATCGCTATATCTCCATGAATATATGTGCTATTCTTATACAAAGCAGTAAAAATGTTGTACAGTATCCACAAATTTGTATTCTACAGCGGTAGATGATATTGTGAATTTTAATTTACAGGGTGATCACAAATATTTTTGATTTTTTATTTGCCCCTTAATTATCCTCCTTATCTAATCGACGTTGATAAATATGAGGTCAAACATATTTTTTATAATCCTGAAGTTCTAGAAGAATCCGACGTGTATATTTTTAAGTATTTCCGCAAAATGTCTAAAATTGAAAGTGTCCGGTGATTAACGGCTCAGTGACTAGTGCACTGATAGTGTGCACTTTATACATTTATTAATGTTTGTTTAAAATATCAATTTAGAACCTGGAAATTGAATAATTTTTTCATACTCTCACTATTAACCAATAACAAGGTAAAGTATCTGGACAATTCTTTTGAACTACAGGCAACTCCATCTATCATCTTATCATAATCATAGCCAAACGATCGTTTAACATTGAATAGGATAAAATCATCTAACAGTTCTTGTCCTAGAGATAAACACAAGCGATTCTTTATAATTTTAAGTGTTGAGAACACTCGTTCACTCTATGATAAAGTTAGGACGTACTTATAAGCTATGTACAACGTTGGATAAGTACGACCATATCAAACATGGTTGGACATATACGACCAGTCATTCAACTAGCACAATAATTCTAATGCACAAGCTAAGCATTTTTTACATTTCTTACGATTACATTACATTTCTTGTATTAATTTTACGACGATTCCCACTTCTTTGCTGTAAGCGGCTGAGAGCTCGCTACGTCGAGATTGTTGCTGCAATAGCGAGTGATTATAATCAGTATAGTGCCAGAAAAATTGCAGCAACTCTTTTCTGACATAGTCTTTCTTTACTTTCGCTAAGACAGACAGTAAGAGATATCTAAGAGCTTCTTCAGCAAGTTCATGTAACAATTTAACCTCACTGAAGCGGTGAGAATCGGACCAGGGAATGTCTTTCATGAGCAAGTCATTTCCAGTAAATCATGTATTCAACTGTTAAATCGCTGTGTCTCAAGATGACATAAACGTTTACTCTAAATACTTCTGATGGTGACTCGACAATATTTCTTGTCTCATCGTGAGAATATTCGCCACATCGATGTTTCGCTATAGATATTCTCTATTTCCGGTAGAAAACTCTCAATTTCCATAGAGTACTCCTTTTCTATACGTTACTTCTGAAGATGTTCCGCAAATTCAGAAGCATTTTTCAGAACCATATCAAAATTATTTCTTTTGTGTAGCAGATTAGATTTCAATGTTTGGATTTTATTAGCAGCAGTTAAGTAGTCCCGGCCGCTTATCAGCAGATACTTCCATGTGGACATAGACATATCTACTGAAACTTGCATTAATTAACCAGTTATCTTGCCCAAAAAGATACATGTGACGGGAAGTTGACAATTTTGGTGATAGCTTGTAGACACTTAAGCAGTGTTAACTACTTATATCGATCTTTAAAAGGTTTTGAAGAATTGTCAAACATGCTATTAACTTCTCGATCCCTTATTCTGCTATCTAATAGCATTTACTTTTTGTAATTGGCGAAGAAGTTTATTTCCACCAACAGACTCCTTATTCACTGAAGTTCATACTTTCATTCGCTTATATGACTCTGAGCTAAACACTATTGTAGCTATCATTAAGTCCAAGAAGTCCGTTGTCAATTTGCAACATTCTGTTGCATCTATCAGGACCAAATTTCGCCCATGTGTATATCAATGCACATGCTGCATATTCGAATTGTCCCTTTTCAGTTGTGCCTGTAGACCTTTATACCTCCCACTCATATTTGCTGCACTATCAAATGAAATGCCAACTATTTGTGAAGAAGGGAGTTTAAACTTTTTAAATTCTTCTTTTAATTGAAGATAGAGGTCTTCCCATGTTGTTTTGAGGGCATCAACTAATTTTAAAAGCCTAAACTTTATCTTGCTGCACATAACGAACCTGCCAACTGCTCCATTATCGATATATCTTGTATGAAATTTACTTAAATACCAAGTTAACCTGACTGTTTTACTTCATCGGCAATTTTATTTGGATGTAAATGCCGATATGATGCATTAACTTATTAATAAAGGACATGGACAGGAATGTAATCAATGCACTTCTTCCATGCCGTTTATGATTTTCATTTTGTTCTTTTTTCTGCTTTATTCTAGCCTTCTTCATATTTTCTGAAGATCTTTTTTGGCTTTTCTTCATGGCCTGTGCTACATGATAGTGCAAAATTTGATAATATTTAGACAGTAGCATTACTAATCCAAAAAAATTGCCGTGATTAACGTCTCTATTATTCCGTCTGCAGCTGCCTCCTCTTGTTTTTCTCTATAGCTAATCCAAGCCTTCCAAAATCCTTGTTCTGTAGATCATCCCTAGATATGTAAGCTAATCCTTGCCTACTTTTTGTTAATTCACAAATGTCCGCAGGCAGACTGATCATACCAAACAACTTTCCAAACTTCACTGACCGTATCTGCTCTTTACTTTATTCTCCATCTCTCCGCAGATTGCTGATGGGAGAGGAAAATGAGAAATTAGGACGTACCCGAACAAACAACAACAACAAAACACGCTTTACGGAAAAAAAAGGGAAAGGAAAAGGCGAATTTCATAATAATTTTTTTTTTAAAGTTTTATTGAAAAGAAAAACAAAACTTAAAAAATTATTTTGGCCCACTACACACGTTTGGACCACCCCGCGATCGCGGGGCGGGCCAGTCCGCCCCTGAACCGAAATCAATTTTTAAAACTTTTTACAATCACATTCCTTGTGTGGTCCTTTCCGAACCACTAGTACAGATACATATTTCGGATTGCGTTTCTTAGAATTCCTTTGAATTTAACTTGAGCTCTCGTAAACTGCGGAGTGAACTAGAACACAGTAAGACGGGGGACAACCGGAATGTGTGAATGTGGTCTAACAGGCGAAGAAATTAGCAATTCTGAAGCTTTTGAATGTTTCGCAAAAGGTTTAGCATGCCTGGCGCATCAGAAAGAATATGATGCTGGTAAACTAATTATTAAAAAAAAAAAAAAAAAAAAAAAAAAAAAAAAAAAAAAAAAAAACTTCGTGATAGAGCTGCAAAGGAAACCGACAAGCAAAACTTTGTTTCAAACCCTTGCGAAATATGTAAAAGGTACTCAATTTCAAAATTAAAATTCAGGTAATTTATTCTTGTTTTTATTTTGCTGTTGCTTTATTTTTATTAAGCACTTTTTATAAGAAAGACCGCATATATTTGTTCTTAATTTTAAAATTGAAGCATTCTCGATTATCCGAAAGATCGTCGGTCCCAATTACTTCGGATAATCGAGGTTCTACTGTATTGAAGAATTGTTTTTTTAATCGTCTGTAATCGAGTTCCACAAATTTTAACTTTATGAGTTTGAGTAAGATAAGCTATATTAAAAAAAAAAAAAAAAAAAGAATATGAAAGCTACCTCTTCCCCTCTCCCTACCGGCAGATGCCGGAAGGACTTTTTTTTTTTTTTTAATACGCCACGACTCGGACACGGACAAAGACATCAAAATACGATCTGTCCATATTAAATAAAGACGTATATTAACACTATTATAAAGTAAAGATTTAAATTATTTTTTATATATGATTTAGCTTTTAAGAACCAATTAATCGAATTCCCATAGAAATCTATACTAAATCTATAATCGGTTAACGAACACGGTTTTGGAACGGATTAGGTTCGTTAACCGATCACCCACTCTCATAAACTGTTTTATTAACATTACTTAAAAAAAATGCATGGTAAGTATATCAGTAGCATGATATTGAGAAATTAATACTTGGCACAGTTATAATTTCAATTAAAAAAAAATAATAATAAAATCAAATATTTCATTATTTTTATTGTATCATATCATTATTTTTATAAGGAAATGGCAGTGTATTTCTTAGAATCTAATAATTCATTTCCTCCCCCCCCCCCCCCATCATTTACTTTCATTTCTTGTTATATAAACTGAAGATTTATTTAATTATATTATTTTACCTTTAAAATTTTTTTACTTAGAATTGTGAACCTTTACCTAATTTGCACATGAAATTATTATTACTGTATTACTTAATAGAAGAATTCGTGCATTAAATAAAAATATTCTTTCCTGGAATAGGCATGGATGATCTGGCAGATTGCCAGAGTTACAAATCATTCAAAATTAGAGAATTTAGATAAACACAAGGGTTTTAAATTTACGTCACGGAGATTCGGTTTTGCGTATTTTTTTGCGATTTTATGATGTAAATGAATGAATATTTGTCTACAAAAATTGTTAAAAAATATTTAATGTCTAAAATTTAACTAAGCAAAATAATAATTACATTTAATTGCACAAATTAAACATTTATTTAAACAAATTCTATTTCTTTTTTACGCAAAGCAAAGACCCATGTTTGGCTGGCATTGATTGCACCCAGAGCATTACAAAATCTGCTAATTAACACCTTAACCTACGATTTACGTCTTAACAGCCACAGTTTGGCAAATCCATAGCTACCACTAAAATTTAATAGAGATTTTCGCCTTGTTTAATTATGGAATTTCGACGATTAAATAAAACAATATTTACTGTGAAATTTTAGTGGTAAGAAGGATTTATATTTGGCCCGATCATCGTACACGGGCTATGCCCGTAGTCAGGGACCCGGAGCTGGAGCTGGAGCCCGGAGCCGGAGCGCTCCGGAGCTGTGTTTTTGCTGGAGCTGGAGCTCTAAATTTTCCCCAGCTCCAGGGCTCCTTTAGTTTTTAATATTCTTTTAAATCTTTTTTTTTTTTTTCAGTCTTTTAAATTTCTAGGCTTAAAATATTTTAATTACATCATTATTCAGTATTTTAATTATATCATTTTTTAGGTTTTTATTATTATTATTATTAGGGAAGGAAAACTTCTCAAAAAATGGCAACACTGCTTTACTTCTACTTTCTACTTGAACTAAGTGACAACACTATTTGAAAACAAATATGGCCGCCTGTTGTTTACATGTGTAGTCATACAATTTTGGCTGCTTGAAAAGTGTAGAAGAAATTTAAGATTTTTGTGTTTAAAATTCTACCAAACTTTCTATTTTAAAAGCAAAAGCTAAAAGATGTCATATTTTCTGAACAAGCATTTCAAGTTTGATGAGAAGAAAAATGCATTTTGTCAGATCTTTAATGAAGATAGAAAGTATTTGTGAGCAAAAAATTAAACGTGTAAATTAAAATCTGCAACTTAAAAGCGCGAAGTCGGAGCCGAGTTGGAGCCGGAGCTGGAGCCACGGTATTTTCTCTAGGAGCGGAGCTGGAGCATCAAAAATTGTTCGGCTCCGGGTCACTGCCCGTAGTTGTAGGTTAAGGGTGCTTTATTATACTATTATACGTGCTTTTATTTCCTTGTTTTCTCTCTCTTAATTTCGAATAGACTATAACTGGCGGCTAAGCGAAATACCGTAATTTTTCGCGTATACGCCACAGCTCAGATAATTCGATTTTCTACCAGAATTCGTTTTAAATAAAATATGACTTGCTTTTGCTTAGCATTTACTTGACTTCATTTTTTAAATAAAATTTCCGGTATGAAAAAAACTTAACTAAGCCGCGGCGTATACGCGGGAAATTACGGTAAATGGTATTCAGATTTCGGATGCCAACGTATTCGAGTAACATCCATAATAGGGATACCATCCATTTAACTTATTTTCACTTTGCAAAGAGCAGTGCAATGCTACCAAGTGTCCTTTTAAACCACTGGCAATCTGCCAGGTCCTCCATACCCATTATTTCATGTAAGCAAGAAAAATCGTGTTTTAAATACTTCAATTTTCTTTACAAATGCTTCAATAAATTTTTTCATCAGCTGTCAGTCTATTATCTATAACATGATTTTAAGCTCCCTTTTTTAAAAAAGAAAAACTTTTCTCTTGAAATCATAACTACTTTATAATAATAAAAATAAACAAAAATAACATACAAAATTAAAGCAATGAAAAATAAGAGGCACAGGTAACAACAATGATAACTGTTTATTTATCCACATCCAATTATACATTGTAGGTGAATCAGTGCGCATCCGGCACATTCTTGCATCATTGACATACTTATTCAATAATCGGCTGCTTTATGAGCAAAAAAGGAAAAAACATAAGAATCAAGGTAGAGCAGAGCGTATAAAGAAATAGCTCCAACATCCATAAACATAAAAAGATAAACCATGTCGTCAAGATCGTTCCGTCAATCACAGAAATCGTTTGTCGAGTGGAGCCGCGTTCCGGTACCTATTCCAATCAAAATAAAAAGCAGCTGATTTTCAATGCAATGACATTGTTGCGAATGATGCACCTAAATTTTGACTTACGCTGGTGTTACTTCTGAAATAACGGTTATCAATTCTTCCGGTTTTAAATCTAGAAAGGAGGGGGAAGGAAGAAGCTTTTAGAAGAGTTAGGATCATTAGTAAAGTAAAATAAAATATCTTAAATGAACCCCTCCAAGTCCGGGAGCCAGCGACATTTTTTAGTTAACCATTTCATACAATCTGATTTTCATATGTGTATAATGGTCATATATGGTATCTTACTTAATCAATCATGATAATAGCCGTCAGCTGTTTGGACAGAAGTGGATGCGGTCTCGGGAATCGAAAATTCCTTCCAGTCAAAGCGAATGGGAAGATTACGGATGTTTGAAGGTATATGCTAATGGTCAAGGTAATAGCATACGTAATAGAGCTCCTGTTAATTTTGTTGCGACTTGAAAGGAGGATATTGAGATTCTCGAGACTGCATTCGCTGCTGTCGAAACATCTGACGGCTATTATTCTGATTGATTAAGTAAAATAAGTTATATATATTACTATACATACTCGAAGACCAGTTTGAATGAATTTTGGTTGATTAAAAATTACCGCTGCCTCCCAGACTATTCGGGACGAGCGCCACATATAGGGTGTCTACAGCTTTATTCTTCAGTACCACTATTTCCCAATAGTAATCTTTGACATAGCTAAGCACAAAATTTCTGATTAAATTTGCTACTCGAAGAAAAAAAAGAAAAAAAGACATATAAGGGACGCTCGCCACAAACGGATTAAGCTGTCTCACGAAAGGGGAATCTTATCTATATTATTTAAGTTGAAAAGGTGCTTAAGGAGAAAAAAATAAGATGAGAATCACCAGTTTAAGGGATGATACATGAAAACTTAAAAGACAATTTAGAACTTTCAGTGCACAAACATTTAAAAAATGACACAATCATCTTTACACATTTATACACTTTCACGTAAATATATCACAGAAGCAGGGCTTGCGTCAGAAGTTCCCCTCGTTAGCCAATAAAGCAGCTAAAATGAAAAACGATTAATTTTTTTTTTTCATTACTGGCAGTCAAAATGAGTACGTTTGTTATTTATTTTTGACAAATATTTGCAAAACATGCAACTTAAGTTATTAATAAATTAACAAAGCATGATATAAATAGTATTTAAAGAATCTGCATGCATGATGGAAGAGGTAGCGGTTCCAAAACTATGGGTCGCGGCCCATGTTTTGTTGAATGGAGGGGTGATTGATCAGTTAATAAAAAATACATACTTAATTTATCCGATATAAAAAGATGTAAGGAACGTGTAAGGAGAAAAAAGAATGTGAAGAAATATCGTTAAAATGAGAGGATTGAACTTTGTGCCAATATATTAAGATATGAATAGACAGAAAAAGCACACATAAAGTTATGGATGTTAAAACGGGCTGTTTCGGAGCTAACTTCATCCTCAATAAAATGGTTAAAAATACTACCACCCTTTGCCGCGGGCTGCATTACTTGCTCCCTCCATCATGTTGATATGCATTTGCTCTTAGCATTTTTAATTATTGCACTGATGATTAAGTTTTAGAAGAAGCAACTTCCTCAAGTGACAGTGTTTTGTTGAACTTTATGGTGAGAAAGACTTGAGGTTAAAACGAAAAAGTTTCAACCCTGATGTAGACTATTTCATTTGTGTAAAACAATATTATACGTAGCAAGATTTTTAAACTGCCTTTTTGTATACTGCAATTATTAATATATTTATTTAATTATTATGTTGCACTATTTTTATTCAATTTTTGTATACAATTTCCTAGGCTAGATCATACCCCCATATACCAACATATTAGGTTCGCACAGCAATAAAGTTTAGGAACCGCTACTTTATACGTACTGAGGGAGAAAATGTCTAAAGGGAAGCGTTATTGTGGATTTTTTTACCTTGTTTAGTATGCAGGAACTTTCAACGCAGACCCTGTACATAGAATATGTTTTACATTATATATATAACTGCCTCAGAAGCAAAAATTGGCTACAAATGATACATGTGGGATTTTGAAACAGGAGCATTTTTGGAATGAGGAATCTATACACTAAAGTAGCGAAAAAAAAGGGGATTTAAAGATTTTCAGGTACTTTTTTGTTAGCCGGGCGCCAGTGTTATATATACACACACATATATATACATATATTTATATGTATATATATATATATGTGTGTGTGTAGGGATGCACCGAATAATCAGTATCTATTCGGTATTCGGCCATGTTGCCGAATATCGAAATATTCGGACGAACCGAATACTTAAAAACTTTTAAAACATATTTTTTAAAAACTTATACAACTTCTACGTTTAACAGTCAACTTATATAAAGATATTCAGAATAATTAGAAACAGAATCATATTTAAATAAAAGAGAATGTTTTTACATTATTTATTTGCTGTTTGTTAAGTATTATTTAAGAAAATTAACCAATCATGAGGATTTTCATAGGAATTAATTATGTAAAAATGCAAGTTCCTCAACATTGTCCAGTAAATAATCTGTTTCTTGCTAAGATTTTAAAAACAACGTTTATAACCTCTAAAAATGATTGCCCACCCCAGACACTGATCTTGGATGCATTAAAAAAAAATTCCTTGTTTAATCAAAGGGAGTAGAACAGTTATTCTTGCTAAGTTGTCACCATATAAAATTTGAATAGATTGTATTATTTATTAACTTTTACTTTAGTCTCTTCCTGACAAGCAAATGATCCTGTACAATTTTTCTTCCAATTTTTTCTCAATTTTCCTTTTATTTTAAAATGTTTGTTTTAGAATTTAAGAAAATTTTATTCATTTGTTTTAATTCTCAGAAGAAGCCATGAAATTTAAAATTTTATTATTAAAAAATTTTTTATAGCTATCCTCTTCTTAAATAACTCAAAGCAGATTTTTTTTTACTTGAAAAAAGCTCTTGTTTATTAGAATAAAAGTTTGTTTTAAATATTATGTAAAATTGTTTCAAAATTTAACATTTTAATGCCTTTAAACTTTGAAATATAAAAGTATTCGACAAGCCGAATATTCGGTATTAGTTTGCCTGTTGGCCGAATATTCGGTATTCGGCCAAAATCACTATTCGGTGCATCCCTAGTGTGTATGTATATTATGTGTAAATATATGTATATATAACACTGGCGCTCGGCTAACCGAAAATTACCGATTTTTAATCACAAGGTAAGCGCGGAATGAGTTGATCACGTAAATATAAAAACTTTAATGATAGGATGAACATATAACGTGCAAACACTAATGTAAAGAAGTGCAGAAAGAGAGCGAATAAATGTATATAATAAAGTATACAGCCATTTTAAGGTTTCATAAAAAGAAACACCTTCAGTGCAACATAAAAAAAAAAAAGAGAAACAACAGTACCAACACACAGATTCTTATGTGTGTAACTGCCGAATTTTTTAACTATAAAAACAAAATACATTTCAATTTTTGGTTATTTTTAATTGATTTGTGCACTAAATTTGAGAGAGAGAGAGAGAGAGAGAGAGAGAGAGAGATTAATTTTGCTAGCCGCTGTCATCGAGTAAAATATATTTTGTTTGAAGGGGGCCTGCTTCAAAATCCCTTACAAACTTCAACTAAAGTTTGCCCAATTTTTTTTTTATTATTTTAATAAACTGTTTAAAGAAAAAATTATATTAAATCAATTTACAATATCTTGATAGTGTTATAAATTATACGAATGCGTGTAATTTTTCGTTTAAGGAGAAAAAATTATATTTTAATAAAAAAAAAGGCGTGATATTTTTAGTCACTGTATACTTTCTATATGCTTACACATTTTATAAGGTTCGCCATTAAACAAAAGATCATAACTAGTATGGGAGAAGAGAAATAAAATTTCTAATGATGATCTTACAATTATAATACAACTACCATGTACAATAATAAAAATAAAAGAGCGATTGTTTCGTAAAAAGTAACTTCATAGTTTCCTTCATCAGGTAAAGCACATGTGCGATCACATAATAGAAAAAAAAATTGCTGGGTACATTCTGTTTTGGATCTTATCAGTGATCGCACTATTTCTTAGACAGATGAAGTTGTTTGTTAGTGTTACAGTTCTCGAAACAAGTCTTTGTTTTCAAGCTTAGTTTGAAATTTTAAGCACTTACTGTTATATTTTTAAAATCGGTACTTTTCGGTTAGCCGGACGAAAGTGTCATATATACATATATATGTATATATAAATGTATGTATTTATAGATATATATTTACATATATCTATATGTGTTTATATACAATATATGTATATGCATATATATGTATATTTACATATATGTATGTATATAAATATGTATATAAAACACTGGCGCCCGGCTAACCAAAAAGTACCTTAAAATCTAAGTTAACATTTAGAAAATATTGCACACATTAAAAACTACAAGTAATAATAGCAAAAAAACTTTCAAAAATTTGCCTCCCAATATTATTTTTTGAACCTTTGAATTTTAGACCTTCTGGTATATATATAATGACTAGATCAAACTTCATTTTTAATAACTGTTCACGTATTAATTTTTAGATTGAAATATTTATGTTATTAATATGTAAAATGCAGGAAGAGAATATTTTTTTTTTCAAGATACAAAACCATAAGTAGTCCTCTTACATATGTAAGTAGTATACGACTTAAATACGTATATGCACATTCTCTAAATATCTCCGGGACGAGCGTCGCTAATAAATGCTGCGTACAGAACAGACAAGAGAGCGTATAGTCATTATATTTGGGTAACCTTAATTTCCAAATAGCAATCATCATCAACTTACCTAATCGCAGAAATTCAGTTACTAAATGAGGACGATTACTATTCCGAAAAGTGGTGCTTAAAAAAGTAAAATAACAAATAAAAAGCCAGTATATGAGACGGTCGTTCCGAAGGGTTATTTACAGAACTTAATGATGTAAATTGTGCAGTACTATGTAATATCGAGGGGAAAAAAAATGTTGGTAAATGCAGTGCTTAAGCTAAAAAATTAAGCTTTAAATCGACATAATAATTTATAAGTTAAAGGATTAAACACAGCGCTATTTTACAGAGTTTACGGAGCTTTACAAATAGGAAAAATATTGGTTAGCTGGCAGTACTTGCCGGAAGAAAACATTTGTACACTTCTCCCAATATATTATTTACTAATTATGGATCAATAGAACAAAATAAAAAAAAAATACATTTTTTTAAGTAAAAGAATAACTTGAAATATTTTAGCGTGCTAACGAAAACAAAATTTATAAGGATTACATCACATAATCATGCTACAAACGTTTAATAAATAACCAATTTCTGCAAATCAAATGATGGCAGCAGCATTTAATAAGTAACATAGAGATGAGAATAACGTTGATAACACGATTTTGTTATCAAAGTGTATTTGTACGACGTAACAAACACGTGTATCAACGTGATTATGTTATTAATTTATTAACAATGATGTTAGGAAGTAGTAGTACCTAATAATTTATAAATTAAATTATAATGTAAGTAATTAATAAATAAATAAGGATGATTCATTTCAAATAAAGATATGCCAACTGAAATACATATTGCATTTTAAGACTACAATTTCTATGCATTTTAAGACTACAATTTCTATGCATTTTAAGACTGCAATTTCTAAGATCTATTAGAGAAAAATTTCCCGATTTTTTTTCTATGAGGGAATCCCTCAACTTGCTGCACATTTAAAAATTTATGGAGAACGCCGATTTAAAGTTGCAAAGAATTTGATTAAAGTTTTAAATGATTTGAAAGAAAGTACTTATTTTTTTGTAGCTGAGAATTTATCTTATTGCATTTACTATATTATAATATACTATTACTAATATAACACAACAAATTTCGTAAGTTTTATGTTTAAATGCAAACTTCTTTTCCATTTATGATCGTTACTTATGGACTCTTTAGTTATTTAACAGACAGATATTAAAATATAAGTATTAAAAATATAGGGTAGATGTGCCAGTAATGGACACCCTTAAGGAATTTCTTTAAAAATTATTTTTTTATTAATAGTTAAAATTATTATATTCCAGTTTTTTCAATATTATATTAATCTATCGACAATATTTAACCATTCTTATAGCCTCATTTCCCAATATGAATAGAAATTTAATTTTAAATAACAGAAATATATCAAAACACCCAAAAGCCCAGTAATGGACACCCTCTGGCCCAGTAGTGGACACCCTCTGTTCCAGTAATGGACACCCCCTAAAAAGTAATAAATATAATTGTTTTTATGACTATTTAGAGCCAGAATTTAATGAATACATACTAATGAAACAAAATAGTTATTTTCAAATAAATTTAACATTTAGGATACCAGTAATTAATAAAGTATTTGTGATAATCATTTATTGTTTGTATCAATTATTGAAATTATCAGAAGATCGATAGTTTTAATTATTTTAGATGGATAGATTAAAATACTAAATATCAGGCAATTACAGCTATCAAATTATTGTAACAGTTGTGGATTTAAAGGGTAATTAAAAAAAAGTTTTGGAATATTAATGTTTAGTTTTGTGCCACTATTTTTAAATGTTTAGTTTTGTGTCCCTATTTTTAACAATCTTCCAGACTCTACTTGATATATCATTTATAATAATTAATATTACAAATATGAAAGAAGTGATATTGTGAGTTGAATATTTTAAATACTAAATAAAAATTTATTTAGTATTTAAATTAATTTCAAAATAAAACTGTAGTACTGATGTTTGAGGCCAATGATCTGCAGATTTACTATAGTTTCATGAATATTACCTGTAACTTTCATTAATAGTATTACATTTTTTTAAAAAATAAGGAAACATTTAAGACAGAAAATAGATTTTTAATAGCTTCTGTAACTTAATTGCTTTTATTTAAACGGAGAGGGATTAAGCCCTATGAACCCCTCTTTGACTGTGCTCGTAAACAATATTTTTTGCTTCCTGGCTGGTTTGATTGCCGGATTATAAAATATGCAAGGTATATGTACTACATAAAAAAAAATAGTAATAAATAAAATAAAATATTGAAATCTCATAAAATAACTTAAAAGCAGCTATTTATAAAAGTTTTGGTGTTATTACATTTTGGTAAGTATTATTTAAAAATTAAATTTGATTATTTAGGTTTGCAGTTAAGCCAAAGTATTTTATGCACTATAAACATCACTAAAATTGCATTTTTAGCAATGTCTACATGGGGTGTCCATTACTGGAAAATGACTAATTAACCATCCCAGTAATGGACACCCCTCTTAAAATCTTAAAAATAAATGAAATTTTGTAAATGGCCATTGGTATATAAAATTCAAAGTTTTCGATTGCTACTCAAACAAAAACATTCAAATTTTGTAAGAAAATAAATAATATATAAATTGATTAAACGAAGCCAACTCTTAGCCTCTTCATTAAGATTTTCACAGAAAAACAGCGAAACTTTGAAACATTATTTTCTGCTTCCTGATTGGTTTGATTAAAAGTGTCAACAATAACCCAGTTTTATAAAACATACAAGGGGGAATTATAAAAAAAATAATTAAAGCTAAATATTTATTAGTTATTTTTTTATGAACCAAAAACATCAAGGGGTGTCCATTACTGGAAGGGTGTCCATTACTGGCACATCTACCCTATTTTAAATAATATTTTGAAAAATATAGATAGTATCATTTTAGAAGATCTTCCTTTTCAACAAAGAAAGAAAATAATAATGAATCCTAAAATTCTATTTAATTTCATCATTAGCTGTTAAATGCAGAAATTCAAAACTTATGTTGAAAAAAAGCTCTCTAAGTATTAGAAAACAAAATATAAAACCTCAATTTGTTAATACATTGTGACGATAAATAAATTACAAATATATATACATAAAATAATACAAAATAAATTGAGCAAATATAACATTAAACATAATAGGGATGCTTTCTAAACATCTTGAAATGCAAGTTTTCTCAAATGATTTACTAATAAAAAATGCCTATATACTGATTAAGAATTAGAAACTGTTTTTCGAAAATTAATTATAATTATTTTCATATAAATATGTTCACTGCATTCATCAAATTCATATAAAACAAATTCGAAAAAAGAATAAAATTTCAACCTTTTATATGGTTTAGAATTTAACATTCAGTAAAAGAAGGTAATTTCAAATATCAAAAGAGCTTTTTTAGAAGCATATATGTATATAATAAATCTAAAAACTTAGATTTTTAAAAGGATACTTAAAAGATAAACAAAACTTTTGAGTCAGCTTGTAAATCGGCGATTTACGTTGCTCATTTTCAGATAATAGTCCCACATTCCACTTGGCCCGGGAAAACAACAATTGTCATCAATCGCAACATGTTAAAATATTGGAAAATCAATGTCCCTCACACACCTACCGGGTATTTTTTCTTAACCTTTGGTTGCGGTGGAAGACCTCAATTCGCTCATCTTTGCCGATTGCAGACTTGACGGTGATGGCTCTAGGCAGCGAACGCATGTTACTCGGCAACTGAACCAAAACTTTTCGTCTACCGGTTTCAACACCTTCAATCTTCACTCGTCTGACTTCATTCACCGCTGTACAACCAAGATTCTCCAGTTTTTTGACGATTTCAGAATCATCGACATAAGCAGGAACGGAATTCAGGTTCACGAGCAGGTCAGAATTGGAAACACTAACAGCGTCGTATTGTCGACGTTCTATCTGGAATCCGTTATCAAGGCATTCTTGGGCTGCTTCTTTAGAAGAGAAGGTTATTTCATAGCCATCTCGTTTACGCACTAAAGCGACAACAGCATCTTCCCCATATTTTTCAGCATATATCGGTTTTAGGATCTTGGCCAGCTTCTCAACAGATGTTCTCAGGTTCTCCACAAATACAGTTCGCTCCAGAATATCGTTGTTGGGTTTCTTCGTTTCTTCCATTTTTTTCTGCTGTTCGTCCTCAGCCATTATTACTAAGCAAAATTGCAACAGAAATAATTTTCAAAATGTTTTAAAGCGTAGGCAAATTTCTTCCGAAAAGCGAAATTTCTTATTTAACGTGGCACAAATAATAGATAGAGAATTCTAAACACGAGAAATATATCGATGCCACAAAAAATTATTTAGTTGATTAATTTTTATGAATCTCAAATAAAAGTAGCACGAGAACTCTAGATTTCTTTACAACCACAGAATAAATATCGATATTCGACGATGAGAAAAAAAAAATTGACGTGGCAACAACCGTAAAATCAAAATTACGTCTGTAGAAACTTTTTCCTGAGCGATAAGACTTCCGCCAGAAGATCGTTTGTTTAGGCTAAACATGTGCGCTACAAGACCGCGTCATTAACCTTGGTTTCGAACGGCGACCAATGAACACGGCCAGCTGTGTCAAGTGATGCTTGCTCCCTGGACCCAGATAGAAAAGCGCGTGCCGCATGTACGGCGTGGCGATAGCAGCAATAGTTTATCGCTGAAATAATAATAATAAAAAAAAACCTTGGAAGCAACGTGGTTTTTTTACAGGTGTTTGAAAACACAAAATGTTTCAAAAATATTGCTGTGACTAAGATAGCTTCCACGATCTGTAAAAGAGTACATTTACCTTTCAAACTGACAGCGTCAGGAACCTCGTAGACTGCGGTTTCTTCCCTCTTTTTTTTTCTTTTTTTCTTTTTAAGAAAAGGAAAATTTAATAAACTATCCACTTATTCGAAATTTAAAGGGAAAAAGTGCATTAATTAAAATAGTTGCTAATCTTCCTTAATTACTAGATAAACATTATAGCGTGATAAACGGGTAATATTCTTAAATTTATTGCATAATGTTATTTAACTTCTTATTTTCACCGTTGCATTGCATAGTTAAATGATAAAATCATTACCCCCTCCCTCCCCCCCCAAAAAAAGTTACTTAAATTTAATTACATTTTATATTAGAAAATATAATTTTTAAAAAGGCCTGAGATTACAAATTATATATTAAGTAAGCTATTAAATAATATATTAAAAATTAATTAACTAAAAAAATCGTAACGGCAATATGTTGTTTGCATAAGCATACGGGAAATTTTCGATTTCATTATAAAACATGAAAAAAAAATCCAGATTTAAATGCAAAAAGAGACGGATTTAAAAAACAATTTAAATTTTTGAAAACGTTTAATCAGGGTTGTAGTGGAGGGTATACGGTGGTATACGCCGTATACCTTCTGCATTTTTTTAAGGAACACCGTATACCCTCTGTTTCTCAAAAAAGCTATAGTATATACACTGTAGGGTATACCTTCTGCTTTTAGCGTATACCCTCTGCTTAGAGCGTATGCCCTCTGCTTTTTTTACGACTACACCACTGCGTTTAATTCTACAAAAACCAATCGATGCCAGCCATCATAAGATCACTCCTGTGTCTGCCTGTCCGTCTGTCACAGCCCTTTTACTCGTAAACTATGGAACATGAAAAGTTCAAATTGGGGGAAGTAATAAAGACTAATAACCCACATATTTACAGATTAATAAATATTCATAAATATA
Organism: Maratus speciosus; assembly: GCA_963932465.1. Taxonomy (NCBI): domain Eukaryota; kingdom Metazoa; phylum Arthropoda; class Arachnida; order Araneae; family Salticidae; genus Maratus; species Maratus speciosus. The sequence continues at coordinate 622,408,730 of OZ010788.1, read as the reverse complement.
TTTAGGAAAAATGTTGAGGGGCTAATTAAGTTACTTGGAAAAAAATCTTTTCTTTGTATATCGTGTGAAAGCTTACGTAACGCTGAACTCAAAAATATATTTCATTTAATTTTAGATATTGTATTTTCAAAGCTATGTCAAAAATGTAGTGCAAAAATATGCTCCCCCCCCCCCCCAATCTAATTCCGAATCTACTGAAACTAAAATTATGAAAAAATTAGAGGTAGTAGACGTTAATTTAAACCTTTCAGGAAAATTATAGCGATTACCCTAGGTCACATGGTTTTTGAGGAAATCGCATTTTTCCGTTTCACACAAATTGCGATTTATGGGCATTCATCAAAAGTGTTGAGCAGCGCTGGAGTTACCTATCAAAGCAGAAGTATGAATGTATTGTAGATTATTAATTTCGGAATATATCGTCGGTAATTAGCCTAAATATTAACCCTTAAAGACACGGGCGGTTCGAACATACATAATGAAAGGGACCGCGTATTCTATGCTCCATCGGTTTTTAAAGCCTAGACAACAAATATTAAGGATATATTTGTGTAATGAAATGCCCATAAGTAGTATAAAAGCAATAAACGTCAAATTGTTAAAAACAGACTAATTTAATGAGAATTAATCACATAAATACTATGGGATTCGCGGCTAGTTTGCATTGAGTGACTCTCTGAATACACATAAAGGTTAACTAAAAACCTATATGGAACAACGCGGCACGGACCAAAGCGGCGTTAGAACTTTGCGACGTCGTTTCGAAGCACAGTGCTAAGTTTAAATTTTGAACAAGGGTTTTGGTTTAGGTACACTGTGAAAAAAAAAGATTATTACTACGCTGAATTTAGGTTTATAAAATGCTAAATGAAGTTTAAATATGCACTGCTTTTATTGTCAGCATCGAATTAAGTTCATTTTAAACAGGTTAGGATAAGATTAAAAAAAGATTTATACAGAATAGCAATATTTGATATTATTTTGGTTCCATATCTCTTTGAACTTTCATGGTATATCCATTTATACTGTTCTAGTATATACAGCTATACACAACCCTACGTTGTATAGTTTTTACAAAGTCTTGGTATTCTTTTAGCAACTTTTTTTTTAAATAATACACTTACTAATTCATATATAATTGTACGGAACCCTCTGTGCGCGAGTAATACTCGCACTTGACCGCTTATATATGAAATAATTTTATATCAAAGACAACTTAAAAAAGATTTACTAGTTACTATTTAAAAGTATTTAATAATACACTTTTGTTACATAATGCCTTCTTGCACTTGCCACTGCAAGGGTAGAGGGGAGGGGCATGAAGAACTTTTTATCAACAAAACAGGTGCACAACATTCTATCTCTTTTCTTTACTGGTAAACACAAGTATCATTTCAAACATACTTCGCACCTGGTTTATCGAACAGCGAATTATATATAGGCATACACATATGACAGAAGAGTATAGTAGGGCGCCGATTATCGTAACTCCAATTAACCGGACTTTCAATTATCCGAAAAGCCAATTTCTCACAAAATTTTTTTAACCGAACTTCCAATTATCCGGACAACCTATTTCTCTCAATTTTTTTTAAACGAACTCCCAATTATTCAAATACCCTATTTTAAATGATGATGAGATTGCGGATGAGATTCAGGATGAAAAAGAAATTGAAGAAAATGAAAACAAATGCTCTGAAAATAACCCAGGTCCATCACGTACCGAAGCTTTTGAATGTTTGGAAGCAGCTATAAAATGGCTCGAACGGCAGAAGAACACTGACTTTATTCAACTAACATATTTAAGAAGAATTCGAGACATGGCGGCATTGTAAAGAATATCCTCTTTGAAGCAAGCAACAATCGAACGCTTTTTTGCTTAAATTATAATCTCTGGGGTTCAGAAAATAATATAAAATGTAAGCAAAAAGAAAAAAAAAATTAAAAATACAAAAATTAATTTTTAAACATGCCAGCATTAACTACTGCTCTCAGTCCGAAGCATGGATAAAATGTGAAGATTTAAGTATAGTCAGGAACATTCCTTAAGGGGGCTTGATCGATAACGAAAAACATGTAAACAGAGCTCTCGCTTCGAGTCCATATAGAAACAGAAGTATTCAATGTAACTAGTTTAAACTTTCTGATATTTTTAAGGTATGTTTGTAGTCTTATAAAATTACTAGCAAACCCCGCGGCTTTGCTCACGTAATAGTTGAAATATGCCAAGTGATATTTATATGCCTAATTTTTATTAAAAGGTACTAACTAAATTTTTATTTTATTAAAAGGTAATATTTTATTTTATTAAAAGATACTTATTAATTTTAGGAATAATTCGAAAATTACTATTTAAAACACAGCTTGATTAAACATCATTATTACACTGCATTAGGCAGAAATTAGACTTAAATTAGTAAAACAAAATAAAACTAAATAAATGATAATTTAGAAAATATTTTGAAACTTTTATGCTCAATTAATACGCCCATTTCAGTATTCATTTGAAGTTTTGAATTTTTTAGAAACCATCTTTTTACATCTTAACTATCATGTCAAATTTCAAGTCCTAACGCCTCTCTCAACATAAAGGGCTATGTTGAAATAGGAACTGTCACCATTAATTTGCCAACATTAATTTTGAAATCGGTTTGTTATTTCCTAATATTCCACAGAAACGTAATTTAGAAAGCTTTTAAAGGCCTTTTTTAGAGCGTTTGTTGTTCCTGTGAACCCCAGGTGGTAGAATCATCGGCATAAAATATAGCCTGTGTAGGATCAGAGACTGTTACCATTGATTCGCAACTATTACTTTTATAATCGGTTTATATTCCCAGAATTTGCATAGAAATCGTAATTTAGGACTTTTGTAGAATGCTTTTCGCACCTCCCCTACGCTTCACCCCTTTTTAATTCGAATTTATTTTTGACAGTCCTTCGAGGGCCTTTATATTTTATAAGTAAGTACCATGCCATATTTAAAGTTTCTAGCCTTTTCAGTATCACAGAAATCGCAATTTAGAAAGTTTTTAGCTCCTGCAACCCTCTGGTGGTAGTGGCACAGACATAGAATATAGTTTATGTTTGAGCAGGTTCTATCACCAACAATTTGTCAGCATTATTTTTTTAATCGGTTTGGTATTTGATAAGATTGGATAAAAATTGTAATTTATAACGCTTTTCGCTCACTTCATCTTTTTAAATTTGGAATTTTCTTTCGACTGTTCTTATAAAGTAGTTGCATCTTGTAAGTAAATACCATGCCATACTTCAAAGTGTTAGACCCCTCAGTTGTGCAAAAAACGCAAATTAGAACATGTTTTGCTTTTGCAACCCTCAGATGGTAGTGACAGCAACTTAAAATATAACCTATGTTATAGCAGGGACTGTCACCATTGATTTGCAACCATTACTTTTGAAATAGCTTTGGTATTTCCTGAGATTGAGTAGAAATCGCAATTTAGAACGTTTTTAGAACGCTTTTCGCACATTTTCACCCCTTTTTAAATTTCTAATTATTTCGAAACTGTTCTTAAAGATCTTTTATATCTAATAAATATGTACCTTGCCTAATTGTAAGTTGCTAGCCCCTACCGATCACAAAAATCGAAATTTAGAACGCTTTTTTGCTCCTGAAACGTCTGGGTGATAGTGATACCGACATAAAATAGCTTCTATGTTAGAGCAGAGGCTGTCAGCATCAATTTCCTACCATTATTTTTGAAATCAGTTTGATTCTTCCCGAGATATTACTGACAAATCGGCATATAGAACGTTTTTAGAACGCTTTTCGCGCATTTTGCTCCTGCATCTCCTCTGGGGTAGTGGAAACAGATATAAAATATAGCCTATCTTGGAGCAAGATCTGTCACCATCATTTGTTTTTCATTATATTTGAAATCGGTTCAGTACTTCCTGAGATTGCATAGAAATCGCAATTTAGACCGTTTTTTACAACGCTTTTTCCGCATTTTGACCCCCTTTTAAATTTCGATATTTTTAGGAAATGTCCTTAGAGATCATTGATGTCTTATAACTAACTACCATTCCAAATTTCACGATTCTAGGCCCTTCCGTAACGCAAAAACCGCAATTTAGAAAGTTTTTCTCCTGCAACTCTTTTGGGGTAGTGGCACCGACATAAAACATAGCCTATGTTGGAGCAAGGGTTATCACCATCATTTTGATGCCTTTATTTTTTAAATCGGTTTGGCATTTCCTGAGATTGTGTGGAAACCACCATGTAGAATGTTTTTTAGAACGCTTTTCGCACATTTTCACCCCTTTTAAATTTCGGATTGTTTAAGAACTGTTCTCAGAAATCCTTTATATCTAATAAGTAGCTAATATTTCGAATTTCATATTTCTAGGCCGCAAAGTAACGCTAGTAACGCAAAAATCGCAATTTTAGAGCGTTTTTTGCTCCTGCACCCCTTTCGGGTAGTGGCACCGACATAAAACATAGCCTATGTTGGAGCAAGGGTTCTCACCGTCATTTTAACATCATTATTTTTTAAATCGGTTTGGTATTTCCTGAGATTGTGTAGAAACCACCATTTAGAACGTTTTTTGGAACGCTTTTCGCGCATTTTCACCCTTTTTAAATTTCGAATTGTTTAAGAACTGTTCTTAGAAATCCTTTATATCTAATAAGTAGCTAATATTTCAAATTTCATATTTCTAGGCCCTTCAGTAACACATAAATCGCATTTTTAGAACTTTTTTGCTCCTGCACCCCCTTTGGGGTGGTGGCACCGACATAAAATATAGCCTATCTTATAGCCTATCGTCGTCACCATCATTTTTACACCAATATTTTAAAAATCGGTTTGGTATTTCCTGAGATTATGTAGAAACTATCATTTAGAACGTTTTTAAGAACGCTTTTTGTGCATTTTCACCCCTTTTAAATTTCGAATTGTTTAAGAACTGTTCTTAGACATTATTGATATCTTATAAAGTAACTAATATTCCAAATTTCATATTTCTAGGCCCTTCAGTAACGCAAAAATCGTATTTTTAGAACATTTTTTGCTCCTGCACCCCCTTTGGGATAGTGGCACCGACATAAAATATAGCCTATGCTCTAAGTTGGACTAACACCATCAATACCACTACTTTTGAAATCGGTTCGGTAGCTCCAGAGATTACCTCTAACAAACAAACAAACTTTACTTCTTTATAATATTAGTATAGAAGTATAGATAAAATGAAGTACTTCAATGTAATAAAACAAAAAATATATTAAAATTTATATAACACAATTTTCGTAAAAAAAATTAGGTGTCATATCACCATCCGTAAGATATCGTAACGTTAAATTGACTTAATAACCTAATTTTTGCTTTACAATGATCAGGAAACTCTACTCTATAGAATGAATTAAGGATATAACTATCACTCAAAGGCAGGGTTCGTAAATATCATGATACTCGTATTTTCGAAAATATCAAAAATATCCGATATTTTGATATATATCCGGTATTTTCAAAATGACCAACTTACTGTTGATAATAAATATTTTCAAGCATAATATAAATCAGAAACTAAAACATATTGCATTGAACAGGAAAACTTAATAAAACGATACTTGGACTTGGAAGAAATGTTTTTCAGAGTACCAGGAGCAAAGTTCCGCACCTCAAGTAGAGATCTGGAAGTAGAGTAAATTTATGTCATAGCCGAAGCCTGACAACATAACGCCAGGAACGCGAAAAAGGAGGTAAACTGCCCAATTATAAACCAAAGGCCCTTAAGAGGCACCAAACATTAAAATAAAGATATAAAAAACAATTAATAAAGAATTATGATATGAAAATACAAGAAAAAGAAAAGCTATAGGGGAGAGTAGCCATATTTGAACCGCCGCTTTAATTGGACCGTAGCCATTCTGCCGTTAATTACAGGAGGAGACGCCATCTACCGCTGAAATCCTACTCATCAGAATGATGTCGCTCATAATTAGAAGAAGCAACCGCCTTCCACATGCTGTTTTCAGACAATTTCAAAAAACCTAAAGTTAGCTGTTTTGATCTAATTTTTTCCTACTAAACGTAAGTGAATACTTTTAAACTGAGGTAAGTTGTGATGTTTTCATATACATATATGAATTCATCTGTTTATTGCGCATATTTTTTACGCGGATTTGTTTTATTTCGTTTTTGTTCTTAGTCTTGAGATTATCTGTTTTAAAAAATGGCGCAGTTGCCATAATTGGGCTAATTTAAGTTGCTTAAACTGGACCATATATGCAATCATAAATTTGAAAAGTAAGTAATGAATTTCGAGGATGGTACGTTTTGTACACTTCTTTAAAAAATTTTTAATATTTTATAATGGATTACTATCTCCATGCAAGGTTCTTTTTTTGTATATCTGGATTAATTTTTTTATACAGTTTAGGCCTATATAAACATAAAAATATTTTTATATGTTTATGCAATGGATTTTGTTTGCAATCTCTTTTATCTTGTATGTATATGTATTTATTTTCTTTGAATTCTTTATTCCTACGGCATATTTGGTTTACAGAGTTGAATTCAAATATTTTTCTCCTGGAGGTATTTGCGAAGGCATACTTTTTACAGATCTCAAACCTTCCGGAGGGAGTGGTTATTTCAAGGCTCCGGGGGGGGGGGGGTGAATTAAACACTGTTTGAATATATAACGTTTGCGTTTGCTTAATCGTAGCGTATTTTTCAATAGGGATATAGGATATTTTTGAAACACTTATTTAATGTAAAGTTGAAAATTTTGAGAAAGACACAAAAAAACTGTCTGGAAGAAAAACACCATGACAGCAAAAGCTGTTAAAGATATAGGAAACAAAAAGAAGGGAGTACGTTGTGAAGAAATTGACCTGCAAGAAGGCTGCAGCTACAAATCCTCCCCAAAAGCCAAAAAATCATTAGAAATGTTATCTACCTTGCTAAATTCAGTTAAATCAAAGTACAGAGGGAGCCAAAAAACAGTTGTGTCAGTACAAAACAGTAAAATCTTCGCCATATAAAATAAACCTTGGAATGAAAAAAAAAAAAAAAACGACAAAAAGGAAGCTATCATAGCACAAAAAAAAAAAAAAAAAAAAAAAAAAATTGGAACATCAAGTTTTAAAAAATAGACGTAATGCAATTAGCAAGAAAATGATGGAAGGGAAGAACTACAAACATAATGTAAAGGAAACTTTTGTCTAAGAAAAGTTTAATAATTCAAAATCTAAAATGAAAGATCTAGACAGCGATGATTGGTTTTGCTTATTTTGTAAGAAAAATCAAATGGCAGAAATGATTCAGTGTTCAGATTGCCCAATACGGTTCCCTGTTGTGTGCGCTGTAAAAAAAATCAACAAACGAAATTCATGTGTAAGCTTTGCATCGCTTCTTACATGATATTCAAGTAACTGTCAATTAGTTCCATAATTTCTATTCTTAATTACTGATAACTTTGATTTATATTTTGAATACATTTTGATTTAAAACAATTACTCTTATTTTCAGATATTTGATTTCATTATGTTTCATTGCTGTTATTTTGTTTGACCGTTTCATTAATTGCAAACTTTGCTTTTAATAAAATTAGTTATATTCCCTAGTCATTAAAACAACCTGATATTATTTAGTCCAATTTAGGAGACTGGGGGGTCCAACTTAAGCGACCAGTTGCTAAATTTGGACCACTTTTGACAATTTTTCAAATTAAAATAAAATTTAAGATTTTCAAAAAGAAATTGATTTAAAGATTTATTTAGTTAGTAGATGAATAGATTGACCCTGTGTAATGATGTTTTGGAGCTATTCCAAAAATTAAGTGAGTTACACCTGAAAATAAGTGAAGTGGTCCAAATTCAGCTACTCTCCCCTATGCAAGAAAAATTTACAATTAATAAATGATAATAACGTCTACTCTAAAAATGCATTTTTTTTCACTTAAAACAAAATCAACCAATTGAAAACAGAAACAATTTGCTTTACACACACACACACATACAAAAAAAAAAAAAAAAAAAAAAAAAAACCTGTAAGATTCAGTATAAAGTATCAAGAAAATTATATATTTTATAAAAGTAAATTGTAAATTCAAAATAGTTCTTTTAATTGAAAAATTAACATAAATGTAATTTTGTCTTCTTTTTTATTCCCCAAGTACAGTTTAAGCTCAACTAAAACCAGATTTTTTTTTTTTTTTTTTTTTAATGAAGCTATAAATAACTGATTATTTAAATTAGACAATTTAACATTCAATGGCTGTTCTGAATATGTGCCACATATTTGCTAGTTCTACGTTTAAAAATAAAAGCTTCAAACATCGAGCTTGGAAAAGATATTTGATTTCTTTGGCTAAAAAAGTCACTGCCAGAAAGAACAATTATTTATGATCAGATTTGTAGTATATAATGTACAGAACAACAGTCAATAACAGTTGAAAATTTCATTTACACTTGTTTTGACTGAAAAAGAAAAAAAATCTTGCACAGTGAGATTTTGAAAATAAATATTAAATATAGAAAAATATAGAAAATATCAAACATCTTGATATTTTAAAAATGAATATCAAATATATGAAAATATCAAACATCCTGATATTCTGAAAAATATATCAAATAAATGAAAATATCTTGATATTTTAAAAATAAATATCAAATAAATGAAAATATCGAAAATATCAAATATCTTGATATTTTGAAAATAAATATTGGATATATATCATGATATATATCAAGATATGTATCCATTGATATATATCAACGAACCCTGCTCAAAGGGAATCTTATTGAAAAAACCTCCCAAATTTAAAAATTTAAAAAACCCTAAAAAATACATTTTTTTTCATTAAAAATACTCAAAATATTAAACTATCTAAAATATAATTAATTCTATAGATAATAATGTTATATGCATGCATGCATGCATGCAAAAAAAAAAAAAAGCCATTCCATCAAATAGTTTTTTTTAACCATTTGGAAAAATGGTTATTGTCCTCGGTCAGGGTAAGAAATCAAAAACATATCTGAAGCGTTTTATTTGAATCCCGCATTTTATTCGTTTTCTGATGGGTCTATATAGTAATCTGTATTTTCCCTCTACTTTCGACAGAGATGGATACTTATGTTGCCACTATGACAAAAAAATAATAAAAACTACAATAATAATAATAATAATAATAATAATAATAATAATAATAATAACTCAGAAACAAATTGAGATACAGCTTTCAAACAAATTGCATTTAAAGGTACATTTTTTTTCTCTATACGATGGTGTAAAAAGTAATATTGTGGAATATAGCGAAACAGCACCGAAAACTGGCGATTTGAAGCAATTAAAATAATAAACCTTTGTAAAAAATCACCATAAAATAAAATAATACACAGGACGCGTTTCGAGCTGAAAACACAACAGCTCGTCATCAGCTACAGCAAACACGTGTCCGCAAGCGAACAAGGTCAAAAATGAACTGAAGGTAAAGAATGTTGCAAAGAATGCGGTAGATGGCGCTAGCTGAAAGAGGAACATGCAGAAGAGAAAGGTGTTGCCAAAAAGATAGAAGAGAAATTGATAGGGAAAAAATGGAAATAAAGGAAACAAACAAAATAAAAATAAAAATAAAAGAAGCAAATTAAAAATATAAATAATAATAATAAACAAAGAAATATAAAAGATTAAACAAAGAGAAATAACAAACAAAGAATAAACAAACAAAGAGAGCTTTAAAATTCAGATTAGGCTAGCATCAGAGGTATATTGCTAATCAAGAAATCTCTAAATCTTCGATTGCTTCTCACTGCTGGTCTTCTAGTCATTGTTTCAATTTCTCCATGACCAAAATTATTTCTTCCCCTGCCTCTCCCTCTCACTTGGATTTTCATGAAGCATATTTTATTTCTAAAAATTCTGCTAATCTTGTCAATGATCTCCCATCATCTCCTTTCCTATCTCCAGCGTGGAAATTACTTTTGTAATTCTTTTCCCTTTTCTCTTGTTTCTTTTCTTTTTATTTTGTTTTTAAAAAAATGATCTTTTGGTTTTTTTTCTTGTTTTATTCTTTTATATTTCTTTCTTTATTATTATTATTTATATTTTTAATTTACTTTTTTTATTTTTATTTTAATTTTGTTTATTTCCTTTATTTCCATTTTTTCCCCTATCAATTTCTCTTCTATTTTTTTGGCAACACCTTTCTCTTCTGCATGTGCCTCTTTCAGCTAGCGTCATCTGCCGCATTCTTTGCAACATTCTTTACCTTCAGTTCATTTTTGACCTTGTTCGCTTGCGGACACGTGTTTGCTGTAGCTGATGACGAGCTGTTATGTTTTTAGCTCGAAACGCATCCTGTGTATTATTTTACTTTATGGTGATTTTTTACAAAGTTTTATTATTTTAATTGCTTCAAATCGACAGTTTTCGGTGCTGTTTCGCTGTATTTAACTTTTTGGATGCTGCACCGTGTTATTGCTTTTCACGTGTTCAAGGTAATCGCTTTTCTTTCTTCCTAGTTTTTAGTTTTATTTTGATTTCATTTTAGTTTTATTATTTTGTTTTCTTCTATTTATTTACTTATTTATTTTTTATCTATTTATTCATTTTCTGGCCCTGTTTTCCTTCTTTCTTGTTATGGGTTCTTCACTTATTAATCGTTTCAAGCACCTTCGTTTGAAGCGCGCTAGGTTTTTGAATAGGCTTAATTTTCTTTTAAGGTGTAAACGTTCAAGGGTTATTCCTAAGTTCATTAATATTATTTTCGAGCTTCCTTCTTCCATTCGTGTTCAAAATGCCTTAACTAGGAGTAAGTTTGCTATTCTTAGAGCCATCATTCAAGATGTTCGTCACTCTCTTTCTTGCATCGAATATGAATTATATTCTTTGCATTTACAGTTAAGTAAAATTGTAATTTATTTCCCTTTCCTTGAGAAACGGATTTTTGCTTACGTCGATTTCAAATCTAGATGTCACAATGCTATTTTGGAAAAAAAGTTTTCTTCTCTTATGACTTCTAATTTTTCTGCTCCTAGTATTTCTCCTCTTGAGCAAAATTATGTTGTCAATTTATCTTCTCATTCTCTTACTGATTCTCAGCGTGATGTTCTCTCAGTTGGCTTGAATTTTTCGTGCATTTCTAAGCCTTCTATTCCTATTCCTTCTATTCTTTCTAAGCCTTCGAACTTAATTGCTCCCATTGAACATTCTTTCAAAAACAGTAAAATTTCTTCTGGTCAACTTGATTTCTCTTCGCTACCTTTTGGCTAATGTCATTTCTTCTAATAAATCTTTTAATAAGTCTAATCTTTCTTCTTCTCAGAAATCTGCTCTCAGTGAACTTAATTCCGTTCCTAACCTTCTTATTACTAACGCTGATAAAGGCGGTCAAACAGTTCCTCTCAATAAATCTGATTATATTTCCCACGTTGAATCTATGTTAAACTCTGGTCCATATTCCAAATTAAAAAAGGATCCTTCTACTAAGCATTTATCTGATATCAAGCATGTCATTAAATATTCTGTCTTTCTTAATGATAACACCAAACGTTTGGTCACCCCTTCTATCGCTAATTGTGCTCGTTTCTATGCTCTTCCTAAGGTCCATAAACTTACTCTTTCCTTTCGCCCTATCGTTTCCAATATTGGTACTGCTTCTTATAAACTTGCCAAGTTCCTTTCTAAGTTACTCGCTCCTTTATATTCCACTAACTTTCACACCGTGAAAAACTCTTTTGACTATTTATAGATAAAATTAAACGCCTTTCTCCTTGCAATCATATAATGGTTTCCTTAGATGTTAAATCCCTTTTCAGTAACGTGCCTGTTCAAGGGGCAATTGATTGCTTGGAAAGAAGGCTGCGCGAATTTCATTACTCTTCCATTGAGATTGATGAAATCCTTAGTTAGTATTTGTGTCAGGCAAACTGCTTTTCAGTTTAATAATTCTTTCTATTTTCAAACTGAGGGTTTGGCCATGGGTAATCCACTGTCTCCTCTTTTATGTGATATTTATCTGCATTTTGTTGAAGAAAAACTCTTCAGTTTATATAAATTTCCTTTCTGGTTTAGGTATGTTGATGACACTTTCATTTTAATTCCCTCTGACCTGGATCTTTCTAATCTTCTTTCTCTTGTTGATTCTGTTGATCCTTGTATTCAGTTTACTCTCGAAGTCGAAGAGAACAATTCTCTTCCTTTCCTTGACGTCTTGGTTTCAAAACTCCCAGATCGGTTCTCTACCTCCGTTTATAGAAAACCTTTCGCTGTCTCTCTTCCTCCTCATACTCTTTCAAATCATCCTCCTCAACAAAAAATGGCGTCCTTTTATACTTTTGTTTTTAGGGCATTACGCATTTGTTCTGAATCTTCTGCTCTGAATAATTAAATTAATTATCTCAACTCTCTTGCCCTTGCTCGTGGTTATAATCCCTCTTTGATTGATAAAGCTTTGTATAAATTTAATAAGCCTAAACGTTCTTTTTCTGATTCAAATAATCCTCCTAATTTTAATTCTATAATAGTTCTGCTCTTTTATTCTCTTCTCTGTTTCAAAATTGCTAAAATCATTTCTCATTTTAATTTTAAAGTTATCTTCAAACCTATGAATAAAATTAAATTCTCTTCTCTAAAAGATCCTGTTCCTATTGAGAACCGGTGGGGTGTTTATTTTATTCCTTGCTTTTGCAATTTAGGTTATATTGGTAAAACAAAGAGAGCTTTAAAATTCCGATTAGGCGAGCATCAGAGGTATATTGCTAATCAAGAAATCTCTAAATCTTCGATTGCTTCTCACTGTTGGTCTTCTAGTCATTGTTTCAATTTCTCCATGGCCAAAATTATTTCTTCCCCTGCCTCTCCCTCTCACTTGAATTTTCATGAAGCATATTTTATTTCTAAAAATTCTGCTAATCTTGTCAATGATCTCTCATCATCTCCTTTCCTATCTCCAGCGTGGAAATTACTTTTGTAATTCTTTTCCCTTTTTTCTTGTTTCTTTTCTTTTTATCTTGTTTAAAAAAATGATCTTTTGTTTTTTTTCTTATTTTATTCTTTTATATTTCTTTCTTTATTATTATTATTATTATTATTTATATTTTTAATTCACGTCTTTTATTTTTATTTTGTTTATTTCCTTTATTTCCATTTTTTCCCCTATCAATTTCTCTTCTATCTTTTTGGCAACACTTTTCTCTTCTGCATGTGCCTCTTTCAGCTAGCGCCATCTGCCGAATTCTTTGCAACATTCTTTACCTTCAGTTCCTTTTTGACCTTGTTCGCTTGCGGACACGTGTTTGCTGTAGCTGATGACGAGCTGTTATGTTTTTAGCTTGAAACGCGTCCTGTGTATTATTTTATTTTATGGTGATTTTTTACAAAGTTTTATTATTTTAATATTGTGGAATGTTTAGAAGTTTAAGAATGAAATTTCATTTAAAATTGGTCCAGGCATATTAATGTTTAATCCATGGCGTACGTAATGTATGACCAGTCAGTAGAAGTTTAAAAATTTACAGTACCGAAAAATGTAATTCATGGCGTACGTAATGTATAATCAACTCCGTGTGATTTTTTATGTCTTAAATTTTAGTCTTTGAAAAAATCATTTTCCAAATGGTCGTTGTAATTTGTTAAATTGCATTTTTTATTATTTTTTATTTATTTATTTTAATCTTACGGATAGTCGTCAAAAATCAAGTTTTGAGAAAACCCGACTTAAAGTTACAATTAAATGGGTGCGGCTTTGTAACGATTGTTACATAAATGCTTATAACTCCGTTAAAAATGCAAATATTTTTATGCAGTTTTTTGCAATGTGTTCAGAATTAATTAAATGATCAAAATAGATACTAAAAGGAAAATCGATTTTTTAAAACTTTTCAAGCCCTGAGCCCTCTTAAATTGCCTGTCCATTTATCCGAATTTTTGCTTATCCGAATTAGGGTCGGTCCCGACTTGTTCGGATAATCGGCGCTCTACTGTAGTAATGTCAAATGTTGAAGTATTCCATATTTTTAAATTAAATAATTTTATAATCATTTAATGATTTTAATTAATAACTTTATAGTTTCATAAAAATAGATAACAGACTAAAATGGATAACAAACTTTTTTGATGTAAAGAACAAGTTACAAATAAAAAGAGAAAATGTTGGTTGAATAAAAAATGATAACGATATCAAAAGACACCCCCCTTCCCCCCAAAGTGATAACGCTATATATGCACAGCCCCCCAAACAGAGCTCCTATGTGACAAATTTTCCCGAGTATTTGACATGTGAACGGACTTTTGGGACGTCCTGTAATTTATTAGGAAATTAGTATTTTTACAAAACCGACCCTATTAGTACTTGACTGTAGATTTAACAGACACTCTTTAGGTATTGCTACTATGAACTTCACTGTTAATAATTATCAGTCACGCCTGACTCAAGACGTGAGTGCAAATTATAAAGCAAGTAATATATATATGACTGAACTTTGAGGACGCTTTTCACGTGCTCATTAAAAGCTGCAGACTCAACAGTAATAGAAAATTTTTTGTTTGAACAAGATGATCATTTACGAAAATCATTAAAAAAAGATAAATCGAGGTGTATATACCTAAAACATTTTTTAATCAGATGAAATTTGTATAATTAGAAAATCATTCTGTGTTTTTGATGAATCAATTATATTTTATTTTATATGGAAATAAAAGGTTTTGGTCAGAGGCACAGAAAGCCAATTTGGGCCACACGTAATTGATTAATAATTATGTACGTTTAATAAACACACATAATTTTTTAATTATTATGTATATTTATGTATGCATTAATTACTTACTTTTTTTTTTTTTTGGAAATTTTCGTTTTCAACCGAAAATAGGAAGATTACCGAAATTCAGTTTCGGTTGCGTTCTTAAAAACCTGTTTCGGTCGATGTTTACTAATGAGGATCTATTTATGTGAAAGTGTAACAGAATTTATGAAGTTTGATTAAATTCCATGCATAAGTTTTTGAGATACTTGTTATGTCATTTACACCAGGTATGTCAAACTGTGGCCTATCGTATACCACTAAAATTTTATAGTTACCATTGCTTTATCTAATCTTGGAAACTCTCCGATTCAAGAAGTTAACTATTTCTTTAAAAATTTTCTGTTATCTGACAGGCCACAATTTGACACCCCTGATTTACAAGAATATCTAGTCAACACCAACTTATGTCAAGGTCTAACAAAATATATGAAGTTTGATGAAATTTCGTGCATTATTTTTTGAAATGTAAATATATGACTATCGCCAAAATCGTATAAATCCTGAAAAACGCAGCATAGCAGCGCCATCTGTTGGTTGATTTACACCAAAACCTAATCAGCAAAAACTCATGTCAGCGTCTAATTGAATCAGAAATTTGACAATTTCGTGCATTAGTTCTTGAGACACAGCTATTGCGGAATTCGTGAAAAAGTGCAGCGTAGCAGCGCCACCTATTGGGCGATCTTAACATCAAAACCTCAGTAGCACCAACTTATGTCAACTTCTAATTGAATCTGAAATTTGATGAAAACCTGTGGATTAGTTCTTGAGATAGAGCCAGGGGCGTCGCCATGGAGGGGTATGGGGGGGGGGAGCCTCCCCCCAATATTTGTGAAGTTGGGAAATTTGAGCTTAGAGTTGGGAAACTCTGGATTTTTGAGACATTATGAATTTTTTATTGTTTTGGTGATTATGTTTCTGACTAAGTACTGTAACAGTAAGCAAGTTAAATTATCAAAAGAAATACAAAAAGAAATCAGCCACACTCAATCTATCATTGTATTTTTCTGATCTACAAAAATATTATACATCTACCAGACCTAAATTTCTCTTCTCCTATCCACCAACCGCTGATTATCCAGTTCCTTTATTTCCTTCAAAACTTTGTACCTTTCTCAAAAATTTCTCCCTTCCTCCCTTTCCCCTCCTAAAAGAGAATCCAGCTATTTTAATCCAAAGGGATTGCAGCTTCTTTTGAAAATTGGAGATCACTTGTAGCACAACAGATAGGAATGTAGTCACCTACTTGAAACACAGCTGGGCAAGAAGATTTGATGAGTTTTCACAAATTGCACTAATTTTGCGATTTTTGGACAATATTTTACTCATTCTCGTGATTTTTTTGCTCCGAAAATTAGCTAACCCTTTGCTGTCAAGACAAAAGCATTATATGAGCAAATGTGAATGTAAGAAGTCGTTAGTTTAGATAAATTTGCCACATTTTACCTTTATTTGTGTGCAGAAATATATATATGTCCTATTCATTTATATTTATAGGTGTTTATGAAATTTTAAACCAAAAGTCCAGTGTTGTCTGTTTAAAGCTGTTCTAAAAAATGACTATAAATCTTAGCATGAAAGAACCCTTCATAATAGGAAAAAAGTTTTCGTGCAAGATTTTGGAGCATCTAAAAATCCATTCGAGGATGAAAAAGGTAAAAATGTGGATGATTTGAATTTGGAACAGAAATATGACCATGAAAGCAGTCCATCAACTGAAGAAAAAAATCGATATACAGGTTGACATAAACACTGACAGGTTGCACTTGAATAAAATTTTGAAGAAATAAAGATTTCCTTATAGACAAGTTCATAAACAATTATGAATATTAGGTAGTGATTGAAGAAGCTGACTTCTGAAAGCACCGTGGGAAAACGGTTTCACCAAATGGAATAGATAAAAATAATAGCATAGCAATGGACATTGATACACATAAGTTGTACAGGGAAGAGTTATAAGAAATACAAGAAATTTCGGCAATTTAGTAATGGGCTTAAATGACAATGTTTCCTACATCAGGAGAATATTGCACCAATACATTGCATATTTAAATTACAATTGTGCAAGGCAAATTTGAGTATCACTAACTTAGAAAGGTTAATAATGTTTCCACCTGGATATGAGAAACCGGATGTACATGACTTGCAGAGTCAAATAGAAATAAACCAAATCCTAACTCACTTAACAAACCTTTTACTCATACCATGAAATTCAAAGACTATTTGGGTCACACTGTCAAACTATATACTCGTATCTTAACATTTACAGCAGCTTATCTTTTTGGCGTTGCATCTAATGAAAGAATCTTTAGTCAAATAAAAATTGTAAAAATATATATTGCAAGCTACAATGAGGTCTGACAGATTTGACAGCCTAATGCTTTTAAAATGTGAAAGTGAAATAGTGGATTTTATTAAACTGGACGATGTTAGGTTAGCTTCATCAGGGTTAGATTCTTTGAAGACCAAAAGAATTTATGTTAAATGAAAACAATTTGGATGTGCCAATCCTAAAACCTTATTCTATCCCATACATGTTAATACTTCAAAACTTGCAATCACAATGTTAAAATTAAATAACAATTCTATGCCCATAATAATGAATTCTAAAGGTTTAATTATGTGCATTTAATTTATAATTCGTTTAATTGTGTGCATTTAAAAAGGAGATAGAAGCATCGCATTTTTCAAACAAATCATTGAATTTCGACACCCATGCTCTTAGATGTCTGCAACCAAAATTCCAAACCCAAAGAGCTCAAAAGTGATACCTTTGGACAGTATACGCCCAAGCCCAATAAGGAAGTGTAACCGAATATGAAGTTTGACTAAATTTCCGTGCATTAGTTTTCCAGGTATAGCTAACGCGAAAATCGTGAAAAATACTGCACAGCAGTGCCACAGATATATACAAAAACCTAATAAGCACTAAATTATGTCAAGGTTTAACAGAATATGGAATTTGATCAAATTCTGTGCAACAGTTTTTGAGATATAACTATCGCTAAAATCATGTAAATCGTGAAAAATACAGCATAGCAGCGCCACCTTTTGGGTAATTTACACCAAAAACTAATCAGCATTAATTTTTATCAAGGTATAACTGAATCTAAAGTTTTATAAAATTCCGCGAATTAGTTCTTGAGATAGAGCACCCACAAAATTTGTGTCACATTCACACAGACAGACATTTTCTAAAAACAGTCAAATTATGTTCAGGACCTTCTAAAACGTATCAAACCGTCGAAAACCAGTTGTAAAATTTTTTTACGAATTCAATACTTTCGTCTTGTGAAGACAGAAGAAAGTAAAACGCGTGTTTGTTTGTTTATTAAACAAACCGATAATTAGAATTTTTATGTTTCTAGTTTCAAAATTTTTCTTTGGAAAGGAATTTTTTATGCATAAACTTCATTATCATTATTACACACTTTGTGCATATCACTTTAGTTTAAAGTTGGAGGAATTTGTTTCAAGTTGGGGAATTTTTTAACTCTCCCCCCCGAAAAAATATCTGTAGCTACGCCCCTGGATAGAGCGCCCACAAAATTTGTGTTACATACAGACAGACAGACATTTTCTAAAAACAGTCAAATCGTGTTCAGGACCTCCTAAAACGTATAAATCCGTCGAAAACCCGAAGTTGATTTTTTTCACGAATCCAATATTTTCTTCTTCTAAAGATAGAAGAAACTAAAAATAGCTAAAAAAATTCCGTTGACAGAGGTGGGGTGAGGGGTGAGGGGTAGCTAATCCGGCTAAAGTCAGATTTTGAATTGTTCATATTTTATAATTGTTAAATTTCCATATTGCTTTTGTGCTGGTATGTTTAAACATTGTCTTACGCGGTGCGTCTCCGACAAAAAATCTTAGTTTACTTTATTTAAATTTCATATTCTCCATTAAAAAAAATAAAAGACAAAAGACAAATTCCGCCTATGCTGTGGACCACAATAAAACGTGTTTCAAAATTTACCTTAACCTTGATTTCGTTCTTCCAGCACCCATGCAAGCTGTATATATAAAGCGCAATAAATAGATAATTTTATGCAATAGCGGATAAGGATTTTTATTGAATATCTACCGAAACAGGTTTCGAAGACCGAAAACGAAACAGGAACCGAATTTCGCTAATCTACCTATTTTCGGCCGGAAACGAAAATTTCCAAAACTTTTTAAAGTGATTAATACACGCATGAACATACCGGGTGTCCCAAAAAGGACTGACTGATTTTAAAATTCAGTAACTTGCAAACGGTGACAGATATTAAAAAAATTCTTGCAGGAGGGTTATGCATAAGGTCAAAAGTTTTATTACAGTGATTTTCCATTTTAGTTCGATTTACAAACAATAGATGGCGCTGTAAGCAATAGTCGCTAAATACAGGCTCGATTTTTGGTCCTTTATCTTGCTCCATGCAGAAAAAGGAGATGGAAATGTATTATCCGGGCCACGAAGTACCAAAAATCGACCCTGAATTTAGCGACTATTGCTTACAGCGCCATCTATTGTTTGTAATTCGAACTAAAATTGAAAATCACTGTAATAAAACTTTTGACCTTATGCATAACCCTCCTGCAAGAATTTTTTAAATATCTGTCACCGTTTGCAAGTTATTGAATTTTAAAATCAGTCAGTCCTTTTTGGGACACCCGGTACATACATTCATAAATATACACGCATAATTATTAATTAACTAGCCGCCCTTGGCGACCAGTTTGGTCTCCTTTAAATCTGGCCCCACCAGTGGCCGAGAGGTTCTGCTCTCGAAGCTGGTAGACGGGAGGTGCTGGGTTCGATCCCAATCGCGCCCGTCGGCCTAATCGTTCGGAGTTTTCGTGGTTTTCTTCGAGCCGTGGATCATCCATGCGTTAATACGGATTAGGTTCCCTTAGAAAGACCCCCACGGAGGGCACTCCCCCCGGGCCTATATCCCTCGTGTAGATAATTGGCCGTCAAAAATCAACCCAACCCTTTAAATCTATGCTAAGAAACGAAATGTTGTTACTATGTTAGAAACGAAAAATATTGTCCTTCTGAGAAAATAATTATTTATATATCAAGTTTTAATTAATTGAACAAAAAATAAAAACACATGTCTCTTATAAATCTCTTCAAAAATCACGTCAGCAAGTTTCATATATATTTTTTTTAAATTAAAAATGAATCTGGAATTATGCCAGAAAATTTCGAGTTGTTAAGCATGGAAAAGTATTTTTTTGAATACCGCTCTAACATGATTTTGATAAAACCAGCTATTATATAAAAATGAAACAAAAACTCGTCAAAAGCGACCAGATAAAATTGTTAAAGTGGATTTATCTCTAATCATGATTTAGTTTTTGTTTGTGAAATTAGTATATTTGACTTCGAAATCTACCTCTGCCTGTAGGCCGGGCCGGCAGGGATTTTTTAATTTTTTTTTCAGTAAGAATTTGTCTTATCAAAAACTTTTCAATATAAAAGTTGTAGATAGTATTGAGAATATTTATAATAAGTTTAAGTGAATTTGATATCTTGAGAACCGACGAAGTCATGAAATTTTTTCTTCTTAAAACCCTACTTTTTCGCCCCTTGAGGCCACTTTTAATGATATCAAAAATCTGTCATACATAAATTGTTGGTCCTTTTTCTAGAAGTAATAATAACTTTAAACTGATTCGATATGTATCATAATTAAGAAGTTATGGTTTTTTTCGGTTTTCCCATAACCCCTCCCTATTTCCACCCCATTGGTCCGATTTCGCCCATTAACGAACTTGACCGAGATTTTCTGCCCTTAGATTTTCTGTATCAGTTTGGAAGAGATTTGTGCAGAATTATGGAAGTTACCGTGTTTATAAAAAAGTGATATGCAGTGAAATACTTTTAACACGAAACTGAGGGGGTCGAATTTTTTTTTCGTGTTAAAAGATTCTTAAAAAAAAAAAAAAAAAAAAAAAAAAAAAAAAATCTCAGAAACATTTTCGACATCGTACGATTTTATTTCGTTTTCCTGTTAAACTACTAGTAAGGTGCATCCTTTAGGATAAAAAGCAAGTAAACAAAATATTGTTTTGGAGGAAAAAAAATCAGATCTTTTTTTTTTTTTTTTTTTTTGAAGCGTCTTTTTTAACATTCTGAGATCTAGCTTGTTTGAACCAAATAAACAAATTGTCTCTAAATCTTCGTGCTTTGCAGTTCTCATAAGTTTTCTATCAGCCTTAAACATACTGCGCTCAAACATTATCATAAATGGGATCCCTGTTTTATTATTATTATTATTATTGTTGATAATGTAAAATTGGCGATGCAAAACTTTTTGCAGATTTCTGTTTTCGTCCTTCAGTTTCATTAACTGTATTAAGCAGCTTCATCTTCATTTGAAGCGAAATAGCAGTTTGTTTTCGCACCGATTTCTCAGCCATTGTGCTCATAATACATAAGCTAATTTACAAAAAACACGAAATTCACTGATTTTCACCCAAAATTCAGTGGTTTTAACACAAAATTCACCAATTTCAACTCAAACTTACTAGTTCGAAAGCGAATTTTTTCGTGATAAACGATTTTTGTTTCGTGTTAAAAGAATAAAAATGTATTAAACTGCATCGTATCGTATACTGTCCGGACCGCTGTACCATTTCGTGCCAACGGATTTTTCATGTTAAGCGTTTTCGTATTAAGCGTATTTCACTGCATATATATATAACCATTATAGAATATTGCACTTCATCATCATTTGAAAATTTATAAATTGAGTATCAAGACATGATACAGACATTATATATATTAAATTTGGATCAACAATTATTAATTAACTAATCTATATAGATAGATGTATAAAGTTTTGAACTGGTGGTGGTTTTGGGTTCTAGGGGTTCTTGGGATCGGCGTAGATCTGCAATTTTTTTTTAGAAATTCCAACGTAGGGGAGAATATAATAAGTAGCATTTCTTATGAAATCTACCCAAAAGATCTCAATTTCTGCTCAGAGATTTTTTTAAATGCTGAACGTGCTAATATGCTGCTGAATGTGCACTTGTGGATTTATATTTCGTCTTGCGTGGTCATCGGAAAATTCATAATCGGTGATTCACTTATTCACCAATTTGATGATTTAACAAATTAGTGAAATTTGGAGCAGTTGATTACAGATGCAGTTGATTACAGAAATATAATATACAGTAGTTGACTTCATCTTATAGAAATTCCTTTAGGGGTTATACATATATAACGTTATAAACTTCTTGGCAATTTTGGACCCCCTTCCACCCCTTACGATATTATACATTATCATTCTTCGAACACCCCCTATGCATAATGATATCGTTATTAGTGTCTAAAAATTCTTTTTATTTTTATATATTTTATATATATTTTTATATATTTTATATATTTCTATATATTTATATCATTCTTCGAACACCCCTATGCATAATGATATCGTTATTAGTGTCTAAAAATTCTTTTTATTTTATATATTTTCTTTCTTTTTCTTCTTATACGTTTACAATAATATACAGTATGTTATACATTTATTACACGCATACTTTACTGATTTAAATGAAGAGAATAAGTTAATAAAAATTATTATATATGATGCTATTATAGGGGAGACTGGGGAGGGTTGACCCACTTTTTACAAAATGATTTTTAATTTTTTAAATAGTGAACGTATAGTAAAGTTTTACATATCATTTTATTCGTTATACAATCAGTTATCAAAATAAATTTTCTACATAAGTGTAATATATAAGAAATTTGAAAAATGATCGATTTTAACAATGAGAAAATAATGGGTCAAGGCTCCCCACATATGGGACGGTTGACCCACTATACGGGAGGCTTGACCCACTTTGTTTTATAATGAAATATTTGAGAAGATAAATAAAATCTGTTTAAAAAAGGCAATATAAATTTATGCTACATGATTTAATTATTATAAAAAACATTTTTGAATATACGATGCTTAAACAAACAAGTTTAGACGCAATCGCAAGTCAGAGGAGAAGAATTTCGTCTGAGTAGGGTATAATTGTACAGCAGGGTAAATGAAATTTTAACATTTAAGACAGGTTCCGTTTTCATAGGGTTTAATGTATTATTATGCCTAATTATGATGAATTTATAGTCACTGTCCCGCTTTTTTAGGGTTTCGTTCATCTGACGAAACCCTATTCGCCTCACTCCTCTGTCTGTCTGTCCGTCTGTCACAGAGTCCGTTCTCAGAAACTATACATGTTGGAGACTTGAAATTTTGCATTCTTATAGCTGAACACAACACAACATACGACAAATCATAAAATTTTGAAAAAGTCGTACATTAACCCTTTGGGCTCCCACATGTGTATTTTAAACAATTCTTTCTAAGTGAGTCCCTAATTAGGTTGGAGGCTTGAAATTTGGCATACTTATAGCTGGACACCTCACATCAAACGACAAATCATAAAATTTTGAAAAAGTCGTACATTTAACCCTTTGGGCTCCCACATGTGTATTTTAAACAATTCTTTCTAAGTGAGCCCCTATTTAGGTTGGAGGCGTGAAATTTTGCATACTTATAGCTGGACACCTCGCATCAAACGACAAATTATAAAATTTTGAAAAAGCCGTACATTTAACTCTTTGAGCTCCCACATGTGTATTTTAAACAATTCTTTCTAAGTGAGCCCTTATTTAGATTGGAGGCGTGAAATTTTGCATACTTATAGCTGAACACCACATATCATACGACAAATCATAAAATTTTAATAAAATCGTACATTTAACCCTTTGGGCCCCCACATGCGTTTTTTAAGCAATTCTTTCTAACTGAGCCCCTTATTAAATTGGAGATTTGAAATTTTGAATACTTATAGCAGAACACCTGAGGCCAGGTGACAAAAATCATAAAATCTTGAAAAAGTCTTACGTTTAACCCTTTGAGCTACCACATATGTATTTTAAGCAATTCTTTCTAAGAGAAGCCCTAATTAAGTTGGAGACATGAATTTTTGCATACGTATAACTGAATACCTCAGACCACACGGCAAATCATAAAATTTTTAATAAGTCTTATATTATTTACTCCTCCGGGCTCTAACTTGTGTATTTTAAGCAATTTTTCTAACCTCCGCCCTTTTCACTCGGGGAGCACTTTTCCAACTTTTGCCGACACCCCTTTGACCATTCTTTCATATTATGCACCATAACCTTACATATTTTAGTTCCGCTTTTTATCGCCAGGGGCGCCAACTTATCTCGGGTGCTATCGGCCCAATCCCCTCGACTAATATATCCACGGATAGTATATAAAACGGAGTTTCGTTCGGATAGAGGTTTGTTTAGAATAGAGTGAGCCCCTAGTTGCGAAATGTGGAACTAACAGATTTTTCAAAAGGATAAAGTGTTTTGAAAGGAATATTAAACGAAACCTTCTGTGCGATCTGCGATCACACTTACCTACTTGTTTTTGTCTCCTTTTCCTACTTTTTGTGACATTCGACCTGACAACTCTAATTGTCACATAGTCTGGCTTCATCCCAGTGTATTCATGCTGGTGAAATTTGTCTACGTACCTTCCAAAAGATTTTCGATCAATGCTATGTTCTTTTGCAGCCGCAGGTGCACTTAACTGATCTTTATCTTCTTTATCCCTTTCAGTGACAAAGTACTTAAAGTACTAAAATGTTGAAAAAAATGACTGGCACCGGAATTTATTATCAAATTTATTTGGAAATAAGGAAAAGGGTATATTTCACATACATATTAAATGGAAAAGATTTTAGCAAAATTCTGGTGCCATTGTGGCGTTTGGGAATTAAAATTAAGTGGTTTCATAAGCATACTACTGCCCCTGAACGTGTCAAGACTGCTGCTTTCATACTTTCTAGTCTTTTACACTGTTTCTATTTACCTGTTGTAGTAATATTTAAATGGAGAAAGTTCCTATCAACTTTCCCATTTATGTTTCATTAATTTTTTCTTGCAGTGGATACTATAGTAATTTTTCACATCTTTCTTTAATATAAAAGTTTCTTTTCCATCACCCTATTTTACCGTGGCTTTACAGAATAAATTTACATTCTTTTTTATATATAATCATTAACCTTTCATTATGCACAGTGTATAATAAAAAGATTTCATCTGGTCAACCTTCCCTCATATTGACTAGGTCAAGCCTCCCCACATTGCCATTTGCTAAAGAATAGCACATTG
This sequence comes from Maratus speciosus, assembly GCA_963932465.1. NCBI lineage: Eukaryota > Metazoa > Arthropoda > Arachnida > Araneae > Salticidae > Maratus > Maratus speciosus. The sequence goes on along the minus strand of OZ010788.1, from coordinate 622,383,777 downwards.
CTATGTTAAGCCTAACTTACTGTACAATCTTTATGCCTGGAATGAAAGCTCGATATTTCTGCATCGCTTAAAACCTGCTTACTTAAATTTCTATGATATATTTAATCTTAAAAAAGGTTACAAAATATTTCGAAAAAACACAACTGTTAGGTTGAAAACGCCTCACGATTGATTTTTCCGACACCTATTTCGATTAGCTGTATGAAACAAAGACTGTTGTTTGAGCATTCCAGTAGCTTTAGTTGACACCTAATGATAAAACTCTGAAATTATTTTAAATATGAAAACTGATGGGTGGGTTAAGCCTCCAGTATGGTCAACCCTATAGTCTCCCCTATATGAAATAACTTTATATCAAACAACATTTTAACCCTTTGTGTACTGAATTATGAATTCATGAAAATTTTATCTTCTAAAGCATTTTACGTGAATTTTTGAAACTACAGTAGAAGATTTACAGAATCATTTAATAAATTTTAGAAGGATTTTAGAAGGATTGAAGGATTTAGAAGGATTCATTAAATTTGAATTGATAGGGATTTTGTGCAATATTTAATGCCCCACTCAAATCTTTTATTTTAAATCTTTTTCTTAGTATTTTGTAGAATTAGGAAATGTACAAATATAATGTTTTTACAATAGAAATATAGAAATATTTCCGAATTGAAAAATTAAACGCCAAGAAAGCTGAAAAGATGCAAAGGCAAAAGAAATCATTCTTTTAAAAATATTTTTGTTTTGTGTAACCAATAATGCTTTTGGAAGAAGGTAAAATAACTACTATTCTATAACTCATTCTAAACTGTATTACTACTAATCGATGTATTAAATGGATTTTATAGCAAGTTATTTTAATCTTATAATATAATACGAGCAAAAATTGTGTGTGTGTGTGTTTATGTAAATTTTATCGTAAAAATGGCTCAAACGATTTTGACTAAATTTCGTATTTTACCATTTTCGGGCCCAAGAAGACCAGTGGGCTAGGTCACATGTTCGAGAAAATTCGATTACTGGGTCATTTTGGGTCATAATGGGTTAGGGTCAAGCTAATTATATCTAAAAAACGGTTCAATCGATTGTGACTAAATTTAACATCCAACCGTTTTTGGCACGAGAAAACTACTGGGCTAGGTTACATGTTCGAGAAATTTCGATTAGTGGGTCATTTTTGGGTCACTACGGGTCAAGCAAATTTTATCTAAAAAAACGGCTTAAACGATTTTGACTAAATTTTGTAATCTACTGTTTTGGATTACGAGAAGACCAATGGACTAAGTCACATGTTAGAGAAAATTAGATTAGTCGGTCATTTTTGGGTCACTGTGAGTCAAGATATTGTATCTAAAAAAACTTCTGAACCAGAAAACAGCTCTAACGATTTTGACGAAATTTTGCTTTCTATCGTTTTCGGGAACGAGAATACCATTGGGCTAGGTCCCATGTTCAAGAAAATTCGATTAGTGGGTCATTTTGGGTCATTGTGGGTCAGGTGTCAAGCTAACTGAATCTAAAAAAGGCTCAAAACATTTTGACAAAATTTTGTAATATACCGCTTCTGTGCATGAGATGACGAATGGGCTAAGTCACATGTTCGAGGAAAATCGATTAGTGGGTCATTTTGGGTCACTGTGGGTCAAGCTAACTGTATTAGAAAACGAATCAAACGATTTTGACAAAATTTTGTACTATACCGTTTCTGGGCATGAGAATACGTGTGGGCTAAGTCACATGTTCGAGAAAATTCGATTTCTGTGTCATTTTTGGGTCACTGTGGGTCAAGATAATTGTATCTAAAAAAAACCTCAAACAATTTTGACAAAATTTTGTATTATACCGTTTTTGGGCATGAGAAGACGTGTGGGTTAAGTCACATGTTCGAGAAAATTCGATTTCTGGGTCATTTTTGGGTCACAGTGGGTCAAGATAATTGTATCCAAAAAACAACTCAAACGATTTTAACAAAATTTTGTATTATACCATTTCTGGGCATGAGAAGACCATTGGGTTAAGTCGCATGTTCGAGAAAATTCGATTAGTGGGTCATTCCTGGGTCACTGTGAGTCAAGATAATTGTATCTAAAAAAACGGCTGAAAACATTTTGACCAAATTTTGTATTATACCTTCTCAAAGTATGATAAGACCAAGACCTTAGGGCTAAGTCACATTTTCGAGAAAATTCGGTTAATGGGTCATTTTTGGGTGACTGTGAGTCAAGCTAATTGTATCTAAAAAACGACTCAAACAATTTTGACAAAAGTTTTTATTACACCCTTTCCCAGCACGAGGAGACCATTGGGATAGGTCACATGTTCTATAAATTTAGATTAGTGGGTCACTTTTGGGTTACCGTGGGTCAAGTTAAGTATATCTATAAAACGATTTAACGATTTTGACTAAATTTTGTATTCTATCGTTTTCTGGTTCGAGAAGAGTATTGGTTAGGTCGCATGTTCGAAAAAATTCGGTTAGTGGGTCATTTTGGGTCATTATGTCTCAGGATCATGCCAATTGTATCTAAACAGCAAGAATGATACAGTGAGAATAAAATATCGAATTGAACACAAGGCTAATTTTGGCCGAGCTTAGCTCGGCCATGCCTGCTAGTGGTACTTATAAGTACCGTCAGCAGATAAAGGGTTAAAGATATACTATTTAAACTATTTAATAATAGCTTTTTGTTACATAATGCTTTCAACAATAATATTGTCTTTTTGCATTTGTCCCCTGCACGGGAGTAAGCAGACCTCCTTATAAACGAAAATGGTGGACGCAATTCTGTCCCATTTTTTAGCTCATGGCATAGTTCATGGATTAGTTCATAGTATCATTTCGAACCTGGTTTCTCTAACAACGACTTATAGCGCGTATGGCAGAAGAATTGGAATGGACAGTTGGAATATTCCATATTTTGGTATGAAATGATTTTATAATCATTTAATGCTTTTAATAGTCATTTTGTATTTTCGTAAAAATAGATAACGGAGTATATTGATGTAAAGAAAAAGTTAACAGAAAAAGAAAATTTTGTTTGGATCAAAAATGATAACGATGTCAGTAGACACCCCCCCCCCTCCCCTAGAGATATATTCAGATATCAAGTATCAAACCCCCGTTCCCACTAAAGTGATAACGTTATATGTGCAGCCCCTTACGTCAAAACAGTTATTAAAAAAAAAAAAAAAGTACTGTCTTTGGGCTCTATTTAGAAAAACATTCTCCGTTCCCTAACAAGTATAACACTAAACATCCCATTTTAGAACGATAAAACTGATCGAGTAATGATATTTTGAATGTTATGCATTTTTAGCATTTTCTTGCACAAAAAAAGCATTTTTCCGTTTTAATTACATTATTTTATTACACTCCACCTGGTTTTTGTACGTAAAGAACAAATAATGATGTAATCAATTTTTTATCTATTTTCTGATTGGCTAGAATTATAAAAAATACGTTCACAGGTGTGTTTCATGACAATAGAGCAGTGGTTCCCAACCTTTTATAGGCCACGCCCTACCAAATCCTCTGTAAAGTCACTATCCCCCTCCCCCCTTAATCTGTAAATTATGTATCTTATTATTTAAAAAAAAGTGAACTCTTATCACACGGTGGGAGCGTAATAAAACCGTAACAATAACTATTCATTTCACATTTTTTTACTTATCAAAGAGGTGAATCTACTGTCACAAATATGTTTTTAACATAATTTTATTAATGCAGTGAGATTATACACCTTCGCCTTTGTGCCAAAAAGAAATTTCTTGTACTTTTCCAACAGTGGCGTGGCGTGAAAATTTTCGGTGGTCATCGCAATTATTTAAGGTTGTGGTGAAAAATTATTAACTCTAAAATTCAATGGTTGAATGTTCAAAAAAGAAACTTTAAATCTTACCTTCACTTATACATGAACTCCAAATGTTCTACTAAAACTGGATCGTAGAGTTTTAAAAGCTTATTAAGAGTTTTTAAATATTGCTTGGTCATCGCCGCATCCAGCGATGACCGGACGCCACGCCACTGTTTTCCAACTTACTTAATGTTAAATAAAATTGTTATACGGTCTGCATTTTTATCTTCAGAAAATATCTTGAAGAGAGACTTACATTTAACGTTAAAATTGATAACATTCACACAGTTTATAATTCATTTTTCTAACTTATAAAGAGTTGGTGGAAAAGCTTTGGACACTACATTTTCTTTCTATGGATAACACAATACACAAGAAACTTTTCAAGTTTCTCATCTTTATTAAACTCAAGTAGCCACCAGCCTCCATCTTAACACATTTTTCTGATTTTTCCAGCCCAATATGATCAGCTTGAAATGTATATATTTTAAAATTTTAAATGTATATGTCATCATGTAAATTTATTTACTGCGCAAGATGCCTGCACAAGAGCCATAGATATTTATATGCTATTTGAGACTTATAAGTTTTATAAAGTAGGCGGTACCTTGTTCAGATATTTCATATTATTCTTTAAGTTAAGTATGTTCAAGACAGTCAAATTTATACATACTTTTAAGTAGTTTCCCGTGTAAAAAACCTTCGCATGACATATAGAAGAGAGAATAGAAGGCGAAAGCTCGTTTGGTAAATAATCGGAAGTGTCCGAAAAATTAAAAATTCATTCTCGGAAAAATTATAATGAGATTTCATATTACAAAACGATGTCAAAATATAAATAAAAAATATTCGTATAATCATTCTGGTGTTAAATCTATTTTAAACTTTTCATTAGGAGCATTTTAAAAATGCAATAACAAAAACTGATTGTTTAAATTTTGCTTGTATTCCATTTATTTTTCGTCTGCAACTGCAACATTACGTTAAAGAAAAGGCACAAGAAACCGACAACGAATGAGTAAGTAACAAATTTGGAATTGCCCCCCTAGAAAGTCAAATTGCCCCCCAGTGGGGCGTACGCCCCACGTTGGGAACCACTGCAATAGAGCATTTTAATACTTTTAGAACTTAATTATAAATTAATACATTAATTTTATAGCATGTTTCCGTTTTCCCACCAGAGGTAATCTATCGCCTAATATTCTCTGTAACAGGTACGAGTTGAAGCAACAATAGATTTAATGATACGCCAATAAACGCTCGCCAAAATAGGCCAAATGGCTGTGAAATTGCAACAAGGAAACATTTTAAAAGGCTAAAAAAGTAGAAAATTTAAGTAATTAAAAAAGAAAGAGGAAGCGTGTAATATTAAAAAAAAATACTCTTTTATCAATTAATAGTTTGACATTAATTAATTTACGATTACACATGGAGAAATCAAAACAGAAATCCTAAAAAGATGGTTTAAATAACGTTTCACCTTTTCTTTCCTGCGACCTATCTTGAAAAAGAAACAGAGCAAAAATTATCTATTTTTTAATAAATTCACTTGCAGGCGCTTTCTCCTAATCGTAAAAAAAGCAGTAAAGTTTTCATAATCGAGTTCGTTTCTACCGCCAAAATAATGTATTGTGAAGGACATTTAGAGAGATTTGGATGAGATTTGCATTGTTAGTTAGTTATCATGGATTATTTTACTATATTGCATATTGTTCGATCGTAACTTAACCAAGTTCTGCTATAAATTATAAACTAAAAAAATAAATTATTCCCTATCAGCCCAAATTTTGTCTGACACATTAAAAAATATAACAAAGCAATGGTGTTTGTATCGTTTTCAGCAATGCGGAAAGTCACATTCCGGGTAAAGATCCATATTGCTTCAAAACAAATTTGACTATGCGCTACAGAAACTGTTAAAAATAAGTACATTCTAAATGTCTCCAAAATGTGTAAATGTTTCAGACGTTCTTTTAGCGGTCTAAATAAAAATTCAAAACAGCTATCTTTGATTTACCGTTGTGAAAATATACACTAAAAATTGCTATGAAATTTCGACTGTAACCGATAGAAAAAAATTTATGATTAGCCAATGTTACTTTGCATACAACTAAATAAAAAGTACAGTAGATGGCAAATTTAACACTGCATTCCAGCAAAACTTTTCTCTATTTGGCGATTAATGTGAGTGATTTTGTTTGTGATTTTAACGGCGCATAGATAGTAATTAACTGACAACTGAGAAATACCTATCGTCTAATCCTTACTATGTCTTTGACTGTAGCTAAACTGAATTGGAGTTGAGTCAGTATCTCTATAAACAGATAAACAGAGTAATGTAAAGGGCACGGTGCGATTGAAGATGACAAGCGACAACAATCATACTATAACGTGGATAAGAATCTCGACTGTATTGCCACACAAAAAAAGAGCAGAAATTGAGCACTCGCAATTTGGCGAGTCTGATTCTTCGTTTACTCGCCAAATGAAGCATTTTGTCGCGATTTGGCGCAATGGCGAGCGGCAGCGAGAACCCTGCATAGCAGTTACTTGCTGGAGATGTACTGTATATTGTAGCTCAGATTTCAATCTCAGAGTCTTGTCTTGTGACAAGCAGATCTTGTTTAAAACTTTTATGAAATGAGATGAGTTGCATACAGGCAGGTTTAAACTCAAACAAATTTTAGCTTATTCATGCATGGAGTTCGTTCCTTTCCTTTTAAAGTCCAACAGCACCGTGGAACAAAAACGTTAAGAACCCCCTATTTAACCCTAACAGTGTCTCCCAAAAGTGTTCGTACACTTACGAATTTCAATGAAATAGTGTTCTATCCATTAATTAAAATTAATATTTCATAAAAAGTATTTAATAATAAGAACTACAACTTATTCTTAACAAAACTACGTAAAATATTTTAAAAACATAGTAAAACGTTATTTTGAAGAAATCAATAATAAAAAAGTCCTTCCGGCCAGTGCCGGGAGGAAGAGGTAGCTTTCATAACCCTTATTTAAAAAAAGCCAACTTATATCATGCAAACAATCAGATTTTTCAAAATGTCACCCACAATAGAAATTGAAACTGCTATATCTGAGTCATTTTTTAAGGTAAAGACAAACAAAAAATGCTCCTGAATCCTTATATCAAGATCAAATACTTAAGAAAGAAACCTTTTTCAATTTCTAATTTTTTTGCACCTCACTTTAAATATATATATATTTTTTAATTTAATGGCCACCATTTTGAAACAAGATGGCTGATGAATCTGGCCAGCGAACTTGGTCGAGGTGTTGATGTATACTATCCACATGTCTTCTTGCATCGAAATAGGCGAATACGTGTGTTATCGCGTGACAAATACAAGATCGTTTCAAAATGTTAGCCATGCTAGAAATTCAAAGTGCTATAAATCGACCATTTTTTAAGATATCAACAAAAGAACAAATTTTCAGAAACAAAAACTGCTCCGGAATCTTTCTATCAAGGCCAAACACATAAAAAAAATCTTTTTCATTTTCCAATTTTTAGTTAGCTTTCATTACAAAAAGCTACCTATTGCAGCCGTTCGGAGGAAAGCGATTTCAAAAAATTTTGGTATATTTTCATCGATCATGACCCCCAGACCCCAAAACCACCCTCCGTTCAAAAGTTGATAAATATATATATATATATATATATATATATATATATATCCATATATATATATATATATCTGACCTTTGTCATACTGTAACTCTCGAATTTATGAACCGATTTGGATGTAATTCGGTGTCTCGACCGAGTTCGTTGGCCAGCTTCATCCACCATTTTGTTTCAAAATGGCGACCATTTAAAAATTTCTTAAAAATTTTAAATTTGAAATGTGGTACCAAAGAATTGAAAATGGAAAAATATTTTTTTCTTATGTATTTGACCTTTATACAAGGATTCCGGAGCAGTTTTTGTTTCGTCTATATCTTAAAAAATGGCTGAGTTATAGCATTTTGAATTTCTAGCGTGGCTGACATTTTGAAACGTCCTGAATTTTGTCACGCGATAAAAGGCGTATTTATGAAACGATTTGGATGTAACTTCGTTTGTACATAGTACATACCAATGTCTCGATCGAGTTCGTTGGCCAGCTTCATCCGCCATCTTGTTTAAAAATGGCAGCCATTTAAATTTTTAAGAAAAATTTAAATTTGAAATGTGGTACCAAAAAATTGAAAATTGAAAAAATATTTTTTTTTATGTATTTCACCTTGATACAAAGATTCGGGAGCAGTTTTTGTTTCGTCTATATCTCAAAAAATGGCTGAGTTATAGCATTTTGAATTTCTAGCGTGACTGACATTTTGAAACGTACTGATATTTGTCACGTGATAACAGGCGTATTTATGAACCGATTTGGATGTACTTTGGTGTGTACATAGTACATACAAATATCTCGACCGAGTTCGTTGGCCAGCTTCATCCGCCATCTTGTTTCAAAATGGCGGCCATTTAAAAAAATTTTAAAAATTTTAAATTTAAAATGAGATACCAAAATATTGGAAAATGAAAAAGATTTTTTTCGTATGTGTTTGACCTTAATACAAAGATTCCGGAACAGTTTTTGTTTCGTCTATATCTAAAAAAATGGCTGAGTTATAACATTTTGAATTTCTATTGTGGCTGATATTTTAAAACGACCTGATTTTTGTCACGCGATAACAAGCGTATTTATGAACCGATTTGGATGTTACTTGGTCTGTACATAGTACATACCAATGTCTCGACCGAGTTCGTTGGCCAGCTTTATTCGCCATCTTGTTTCAAAAGGGTTGCCATTTAAAAAAAATTAAATTTTAAATTTAAAATGTGGTATTAAAAAATTGGAAAATGAAAAAGATTTTTTTTATGTGTTTGGCCTTGATATAAAGATTCCGCAGCAGATTTTGTTTCTGAAAATTTTTTCTTTTGTTTATATCTTAAAAAATGGTAGAATTATAGCACTTTGAATTTCTAGTATGGCTAACATTTTGAAACGATCTTGTATTTGTCACGCGATAACACACGTATTCGCCTATTTCCATTTGAGAAAGCATGTGGATAGTATACATCAACATCTCAGCCAAATATAAGTTACTGTAATTAAAAGCAGCTTGGATAAAGCTGACTAATTTCGTGAAATTCTCATTCATAATGATTTAGTATTGATAAAAATTAGTATTGAATCTCCTATATTCGGTTTCCACTAAATTGAGCTTCGTGTGTTTGAGTAATATAAGTTGGCTTTTATAAAATAAGGTATTTGAAAGCTACCTCTTCCTCCCGGCACTGGCCGGAAGGACTTTTTAATACCTCATTTTGAATTTTAAATTTAATTTTTTTTAAAAATGGCAACCCTTTTGAAACAAGATGGCGAATGAAGCTGGCCAACGAACTCGGTCGAGACATTGGTATGTACTATGTACAGACCAAGTTACATCCAAATAGGTTCATAAATACGCATGTTATCGCGTGACAAAAATCAGGTCGTTTTAAAATGTCAGCCACAACAGAAATTCAAAATGCTATAACTCAGTCATTTGTTTAGATATAGACGAAACAAAAACTGTTCCGGAATCTTTGTATTAAGGTCAAACACATAAGAAGAAAATATTTTTTCAATTTTCAATTTTTGGTACCACATTTCAAATTTAAATTTTTCTTAAAAATTTAAATAGCCGCCATTTTAAAACAAGATGGCGGGTGAAGCTGGCCAACGAACCCGGTCGAGATATTGGTATGTACTATGTATAAACGAAGTTACATCCAAATCGGTTCATAAATACGCCTTTTATCGCGTGACAAAATTCAGGACGTTTCAAAATGTCAGCCACGCTAGAAATTCAAAATGCTATAACTCAGCCATTTTTTAAGATATAGACGAAACAAAAACTGCTCCGAAATCTTTGTATAAAGGTCAAATACATAAGAAAAAAATATTTTTCCATTTTCAATTTTTTGGTACCACATTTCAAATTTTAAATTTTTAAAAAAATTTTAAATGGCCGCCATTTTGAAACAAAATGGCGGATGAAGCTGGCCAACGAACTCGGTCGAGAGATTGGTATGTACTATGTACACACCGAATTACATCCAAATCGGTTCATAAATACGCCTTTTATCGCGTGACAAAATTCAGGACGTTTCAAAATGTCAGCCACGCTAGAAATTCAAAATACTATAACTCAGCCATTTTTTAAGATATAGACGAAACAAAAACTGCTCCGGAATCTTTGTATAAAGGTCAAATACATAAGAAAAAAATATTTTTCCATTTTTAATTTTTTGGTACCACATTTTAAGTTTTAATTTTTTTTAAAAATTTTAAATGGCCGCCATTTTGAAACAAAATGGCGGATGAAGCTGGCCAACGAACTCGGTCGAGACATTGGTATGTACTATGTACACACCGAATTACATCGAAATCGGTTCATAATTACGGGAGTTACAGTGTGACATAGGTCAGATATATATATATATATATATATATCAATTTTGAACGGAGGGTGGTTTCGGGGTCTGGGGGTTGTGATCGATGAAAATATACCAAAATTTTTTGAAATCGCTTTCCTCCGAACGGCTGCAATAGGTAGCTTTTTTGTAAAGAAAGCTACCTAAAAGGAACCCCACAACAGTCTTCGTACACTTTAAAAAAATCTTTACACATCAGTAAATACTGAAATATTTCGTTAAATTAGTGCTTAGTATCATATCCTTTAGTATAAAAAACAGTTTTTAAACGTCTGGGAATAGGTTTTACTAATTTTTTTGTAATTTCTGCATCAATGTTCATCCATTCATCGATCATTTCTGTTTTTAGTTCCCTTTTCGTTTTAATGTCGTGTCTTCGAACTCTAACCTCCATTTCTTTCTAAATATCCTCTGTTAGGTTTAAATCCGGCGATTGAGGTGGTGGTGTTTTCAGAATTTATGGACAATTACAAAGACACCAGAGGCGAACGTTGAGAGCCGTGTGCAAGATCGTTATCTTGATTAAAAAAAAAAAAAAAAAAAAAAAAAAAAAGTTGTTTCTAATCCCCAAATTTTGGGCTGATAATTAAATTGTCTTTTAAAACATTTAAATAAAGAGCATGATTCATTAAGCCACCAATAAATACCAGATTACCTAGTCCTGATGTTGCCATGCACCCACACACAAGGACACCTCCACCGCCATGCTTAAGGGGGTTGGTCATTCAGTTTCGGAATTCTCCTCCGTAATGAACTTTTGATGCATTTGTATATTTAAAATATCTCCTCGGGAAGTTCCTATTTTTAACATCTTTTTTTTGTGTGTGTACTCTTCTTAAAGGACGTCTCTTTTTTCCTACTTTTCGAAATATTTCTAAAATCTATGCTGAATTTAATATTTTATGTGTTAAAAGCGGGCGAACTGTGAGTCAGATTTTAACACTTCCTATAAAATGAAGTCTATATTTTAGAAATATTTTGAGAACTAAGAAAAAAAGAGATCTTTTAGGAAGTGTACACAAAAAATAGAAGTTAAAAATATGAATTTCCCGAGGAGATATTTTAAATTGACTAGTGAAAGTACTTGCTAGTGAAAGTACTCATGTATGTAATAAAGGATCAGTTAAAATTAGCGGCGGAATTACAGTAGAAAATATGTAAAAAATTAAAATACTTTCGAATAATTGGCGTGAAAAGACGAAAGCGGCACGCAATTTGGCGAGCAGCCCTTTTCCTCGCCAAAAGCAAACGATTTTAATGAATCTGAATATTGTTTGTTAATTGATTTTGAGAAAATGCTGTATTTAATGAATTTAAACGTAAACCATGAAAGAATTTTTTATTATTATTACATTTTGTATTATACTTGTTGCTTGTTGCCGATTTGAACAAAATTTTGCCATTGTTTTATTCTCCAATCCACAATTTTTTAAATGTAAACGGCTTTATCGGTTATAAAAATAACTTTTAACGCCAGATGAATAATGCTGCCGTAATACATTTCCATACCGAAGAAGTTGTTTCCATAGCAACAAAGTTGAATAGACAGTGCTTGATGGGGCATATTTTTGAGTTTGGAACAATTTTAATCAATTTAGATTTTGTTTTAAATCGTAAAATATGATAGTTAAAATTCGTTATAAGTACATATAAATATATATGACAAAACTATAGTTAAAACAAACTAAAAATGACAAAGCTAAAGTTATTTAAATTAAACTTATTTAAATAAATTCAACATAAAAAGTTTTTTCCTTAAAGAGTATTCGACAAGCGTATTTTTTTTTAAACTTAATTTCGTCGCCAAATAAGCGAAATTTTCATTATTTTTTTACGGACGTTCTACAGAGGTTCCGCCAAAAATTTTTTTTTATAGAGACCTTCCTTGTAAGTTCTTCATTTTTTCTTCTCTACACAATTATACGCCCATCGGAACCAAAAATGTTAAATTTTCTTTCGGCTGCAAATAAGACAATATTCCAATACGATTCGGGTTTATTTATCATCGATTTTGCGAAGGAAAGCCTAAGTTTTCTGTTTTTTGCACTAACCTAAAAATTTCTACGAGCAGAACGCCCATTTAATTCAGCTGATCCCAGCACTCGTCGAACAGTTTCAGGTGAAATTGAAGTAGAAAATGTTTCATTAAATTCTGCAGAAACTTTTACAGCATTTAAACGTGGATTTTTCACAATATTTCTATTTATAAATCTCTGATCACGTTGTGTTAACTTTGATGGACGACCTTTTCTTACCTTGTTTTCAATCCGATTTTCTCCTTTAAAGCGTACTGCACATACTGCACCGTAGAATGAGATAAATTAACTAATTTAGAAATATTCCGAACTAATTTACCACTACTATGATGAAAGAAGCTAACTGAATCTGAAGTTTGATGAAAATTCGTACATTAATTCTTGAGATAGAGCTATTGCGATAATCATGAATAATGCAGTATAGCAGCACCACCTATTGGGCGATTTACACCAAAAAGTTATCAGTACTAAACTATATCAAGGACTAACTGAATCTGAGATTTTCTGAAAATCTGTGCTTTAGTTCTTGAGATATAGCTGTTTTGGAAATCATAAATAAGGCAGCATAGCAGCGCCACCTGCTAGGCGATTTACACCAAAAAATAATCAGCACCAACTTACATCAGGGACTAACTGAATCTAAAGTTTTATTAAATTCCGTACATTAGTTCTTGAGATAGAGCGCCCACAAAATTTATCTCTCAGACACAGATAGACAGACTCACAAACAGACATTTTGTAAAAACATGTTTTTCGGGATCTCTGATTCCTAAAACGTGTAAATCCGCCGAAAACTGGAATGCGAAAATTTTCATGAATCCAATACTTTCTTCTTGTAAAGATAGAAGAAAGTAAAAACACAAAACGTTTCTGAACTTTTACATTCTAAACAAGCGAATGAATAATTCCTTCGAATATAAATTGACCTTAAGAAGCATAATTCCCTACTTAAATGAATCACTCAAATTATTCAAAAGTTGAGACACCATGTATTTTTGAACAAATAACTGGATCGCGATCTGACTGTGGTTTCCCATACAAAACTTGTTTGTCCTGAGGTGCATTATAACCTTAAACGTTTGTACTAACAATTTTGAAACACGCTGTATAAGTATAATTCAGCAGTTAGTGAGTTGGGGAGAAAACCAGACGTTAGATAAGTATCACAACAACATCAACAGAAAAAAACAAAACAAAACAAAAAAAAACATTCCTAAACTTTTACATTAGAAACAAAAAAGAACAAAGTATCCCTTGAATACAAATTAATCTTAAAAGCATAATTTCCCGCTCAAATTAAACATTCGAATTGATTCAAGGAGAAAAATGGAAGCATTGATATGCCGAGATGGAATGTAAAAATACTTGTAGACGGAAAGGACGGCGTGCCTTGAATTTTGTGATAAGCCTCTGTCGTTTTCGTTATTATCTGAAAACCATCGTAGGATTCAGCATTCACAATTAGGTCAACGGAGTTTGCTTTTTAAGTCCGTCGTTTCCATATTGTAACGTAACAGTTGATCCGAATAACCCTGCTGATTACATACAAGAAAACAATTACATATCTCTAGTTCGATATAAATTAGAATCACGAGAATTCTTGGTTTTAGAAAATAATCTATTCTTCAAAAAACAACAACAACAACAATAAAAAAAAAAAAAAAAAAAAAAAAAAAAACACAAAAATTTGAAAAAAAAAAATTTTATTTCATATTAACCACTCGGGTACATTTGGCGACTGAGACTCGTCATGCATTTAGCCATTGGCGCCTAATTTTTTATTCTATTCATACCACTATTTAAAAAAAAAATTGTAGTATTATTTCTCTTGCACATGTTGCCAAAGTGTAGGGTAGACCGGGGCTAGTTGGCCCGCTTTTTCTTCTAATAATTAAAAAAAAATTACAATTCAACATTTTAAATTTCTTGTTATGTTACCACTATCAGTGTACTTTCAGGAAGAAGTAACAATAGTAAAGTTTGAAAATATTAACTATAAGTATTAGTTTAGAAGCTCAAATTGACACCAAGTCGCTTGGGCCAGCCTGACCCGATTGCGGGGTAAGTTAGCCCACGTCGCTTTTTAATGTTCTGATAGTGTAAAAGTTTAAGAAATAATCAAAATTTTACCAAATCTTAATTTTTATTTCTTTCGAACGAAAACACAATATAGCCTCCTAAATTAAAATAATAAACTTTGTCAATTCACAAGGTATCAAATTCACTTAAGTTTATCATAAATCCTCTTAATATTATTCACAATTTTTGTATTGACAAGCTTTTGATAGGAGCAATTCTTACAGCAAAAGGAAATTAAAAACAAAAAAAGTGTGTGTGTGTGTGGGGGGGGGGGGGGGGCAGGGAGGTTGTATAAGAAAAAAAAATCACATTTCTCTTAATCCGTTGCGGACCAACATGCCCCGTGCCAAATGGGCCAACTAACCCCGTACCGCCATTTTTGTTTTTCATGACTGTAACGAATTATTGTGAAAGTATTTCAATAAAAAAAACATGCCCTACAATAACTACGAACAATTATTTTTCTGAATTCTTATATATCAAAATCTAAAATGTAATTTACAAATAAATAAAAAACGATTATTTATAAGAGAGGAAATTTACTAACCTTTACAAAATTTTGAAAATTCTCAATAATTCTTTAACGGACTCTCCGACTTCAGTGGTGCTTATGTTGGAGGAGGAAAGCGAAGAAACGCATACTTTGGCTGGACTGACAATGTTATCTAACGCAAAGTTAAAAAAAATATTGCGACTGGGCCAACATGCCCCTATGGCCAACTAGCACCGGTCTACCCTATATGAAAGATTTTTGGGTACTTTTCGGCTAGCCGGGTGCCAGTGTTATATATGCATACATATATACATATATATACACATATATTTACATATATATATGTACATACACACACATATATAGATACATACATATGTATATATATATATATGCAAATATATGTGTATATATATGTATATATGTATGCATATATAACACTGGCGCCCGGCTAACCGAAAAGTACCGATTTTTGTTTTAAGAAAGTGGTGCGAGATGGGGAAAAAAACTGCCAGTGGCAATCCTGAAACAAATGCGTATCCAAGGATGTTTCCAGAATCACAATCCTTTAAAAATCCAAATCTAATACATAAAAATGAAAATTTGTCTGTGTGTCTGTAATGCTATACAAATCCACAGCTTGGAAGCGAGAATTCTGAAATGTTAGGTACATGTGTATTAAAACACGGCCGAGGCAACTAAAGTAATCCGGAATCGAAATAACTTATAGTTCATTTTTAATTAATAAAAAAACCAAAAATTTAACAGCAATTTCCAATCAAATTTAAACATTTTTCATTATAGCTGTTGCCAACAATTAAAAATGCACAATAAAATTCTTACCAAAACAGTTACTTTTCTATTGCAATATTTCCACGTGAAAAAATGAAATAAATGGCTTGACGAATTTAAAAAATGGGAATATTACATCATACCTTTCTACTGCAAGATTGTCACGTGATAAATGAAAGTAAAATAAATAGTTTGGCGAAATAAAAACAAAGTGAATGTTACGTCATAATTTTTCTGTTTTATGATTTCCATGTGAAAAATTATAATTATTCAATTAATTTGACGAATTAAAAGAATGGAATATTACGACATATTCGAAATATAAAGGACGTGGTGAATATATACCGTCATATAAGTGTGAAAAATGTATAGAAACATGATAAAAACTCGATTATGGAAATATTCGCGTATTTTAACATTATTGCTCCAATGATGAATGGAAATAAGTTCATTTATAGCTGTATTATTTTGCGTCTGTTATATAAATTTATACATTTTTATATTGGGTTTTCATTTGTATTTTTTTTAATGTTGTATGTTAAATTTTGAAATTGGTTTTTCAAAACAAACATTCTTAAAATTCCGGGCAACGGCGGGTTACTTTAGATAGTACCTTATATATCTGTATTATAAAGCACAAACTTTCTGCCAGGCTATGCAAGACTAACGAAATAGACAGGCTGCCGCGATGCGTTACACATGTCTCATTTTTCAGATAGCTTAAGTCACGTGATGCACGAATGGAGGTCCACGAAAAGAGCATCATGTGACTCTAGTGGTCTAACGCTAAATGTAGTTGCGACAGCCTGTGTTTTTCGTTAGTCTCGCGCTGATATCAAAACGAAGCGGAGGTTATTATAATAATGGATATAATAACGCATATAAATAACGGAGTTAATTATATGCGAATATAAATTGCCCTTAAAAACACAATCCCCTACTCAAATAAAACACTCTAAGTGTTCAGGGATTCAAATGGAAGAATCATTGGTTTGCTTGATAGAACGTAAGAATGCCTCTTAAGAAGGGAAGGACATGTGCATTGAAATGAATCGTAATGGGCTATATTCCAAATATGTGTTCAAGGCTGAAAAAAGTCACGTGATACCGGTAATTTACCCAAAGAATTTATAACCGATAAGAAGTGAGACTACTACTGCTTTCCTTATGAACTGTTTCACTGGCTGGCGGGGATTTACATTACGTCTACGTAGCCTCCCCTTCTTTACGCTAGAAGTTCTTACCTTGATCATAACGTAAATGGAATATCCTCCATTCTGAGTTTTTTGTACAATTATGGAGACATGGCAGCATTCCATGTCTTTCACAATTAGTTATCGGAGTTTGCTTTGAGTCCGCTGTATCTATAATGTAACGAAAAAACTGATTCGAAGGAAAAATCCCCAGCTGATTAAATAAGAGTTATATACCTGTAGCTTGATATAAATTCGAATCATGATTACTTATAATAATAACAAGGAATAGCTTCTTCGTAAAAAGTAGTTTTTAAAGAAAAAAAAAGGACTTGAAGGGATTTTTTCCCTTACATTACTTATATTAATACTAGCTGATCAACCGGTGTTGCCGGGCCCGTGATGAATGACCCATAAACGAACCTCAAATTTATATGATTTTATATCTTTAATTCCATTTTATCTGAATTTATATTTTCCAATAAAAAAAAAAAATGCGAAAAATACTGAATTTAAAGTACATACTATTTTGTATAATTTAGGCGTACCGAAAACGAGAGAAACCGAAGAAAAAATTATTTTCTAAAAACATTTCTACCCGTCCGAACGTTTCAAAATTTTTGTAGGTGGTGTAAATCTGGTCTATTTACATGTTCTTAAAAATATTGTGTTAAATGCGGGCGTTTAGTTACTTTTAGCGGGGAAAAAAATATTGTCTTCGTGAGGCGCGAAGTGACTTGCGTTCGCTGGTGTATTTTAAAGGGTTAAAGTTCATATTAAAAACAAACAAACAATTGCAGCATTCGTTAGAAGATGGTTTCAGCTTTAAGAGCATATATTTGGTTTGAATTGGTTGGCTGCAGTTATCTCCTGGAGGGGCGTTGCAATAAGTGGGAAAACTTTTTCGGAAAAACGACCCTTTTTGAATTTTTTTTTTCAAAGGGTTAACTGCGGCATATTTTCGAATTGATTGCGGCATTTGAGTACGATCTTTCGGAATATGTGTTTGAACTTGAACTGTACCGAGCGGTTTGGTCGATTTGAATTAAAACAAAACAATAAAAAACAAGTGGGTAAGTGTGATCACAGATCGCACTGAGGGTTTCGTTTAATATTCCTTTCAAAACACTTTATCTTTTTGCAAAATCTATTAGCTCCACATTTCGAAACCAGGGGGCGCACTCCATTCTACACAAATCTCTATCCGAACGAAACTCCGTTTTACAACCTATCCGTAGATATATTAGTCGAGGGGATCGGACCCATAGCACCCGATATAGGTAGACGCCCCCTGGCGGTAAAAAATGGAACTGAAAGAT
Organism: Maratus speciosus; assembly: GCA_963932465.1. Lineage (NCBI taxonomy): Eukaryota > Metazoa > Arthropoda > Arachnida > Araneae > Salticidae > Maratus > Maratus speciosus. The sequence goes on along the minus strand of OZ010788.1, from coordinate 622,365,536 downwards.
GCAAGGCTATGTGCATAATATGAAAGAGTGGTCAAAGGGGTGTTGGCAAAAGTTAGAAAAGTACCCACCGGGTGCAATGGGGGGAGGTTAGAAAAATTGCTTAAGATACACAAGCTAGAGACCGGAGGGGTAAATATAAGACTTTTGAAATTTTTATGATTTGTCGTGTGATCGCAAGTGTTCAGCTATAATTATGCAAAGTTTCAAGTCTTCAACTTAATTAGGGGCTCAGTTAGAAAAAAAGCTTAAAATACACAAGTTAGTGCCCACAGGGCTAAATATAAGATTTTTTCAAAATTTTATGATTTGTCGTTTGATGTGAGGTGTTCAGCTATAAGTATGCAAAATTTCAAGTCTTCAACTTAATTAGGAGATCAGTTAGAAAAAAAGCTTAAAATACACAAATTAGAGCCGAGCCCAGACGGTTAAATATAGACTTTTTCCAAATTTTATGATTCGTCGTTTGATGTGAGGTGTTCATCTATAAGCAGCGGTAGAATTGATAAAAAAATGTCACTGGTCCAAAGGACCAGTAAACATCAGAGTTTACTGGTCCGCAGACATTGTCACTGGCCCGCTACATAAAATTCTATTATGTACCTTTAACTCTTCAAGTGACAACCCCCGCCCCCTCCTCTTCCTATTAGAATATAAACCAAACTTCCTTTCAGTTACCCAAAATTTTCAGCATAATAAAATGTAAAATTATAATTTGCTAACAATTAAATAAACAGTACATGAACAAAATCTATAAAATTATTAATTATAATTATGTATTTTATTTCCGATTATTTATTTCAACTGACTAAGTTTTAATGCAATTTTTTATTATTTTTTTAAAATAAAATAAAACTCTGTGGTTTGTGTTTGGTTGCGGTTTTCTCAGGGATGGGAAAATTTACGTTTACCTGTCAGAGAGGGGAAAAAGCTACTGGTCCTGCGGACCACTAAATTTTTTAAGTTAGTAGTCCGATTGAATTTTTAGTGGTCTCGGACCAGCGGACCACCAAGGATTTCGAACGCTGTATAAGTATGCAAAATTTCAAGTATTCAACTTAATTAGGGGCTCAGTCAGAAAAAAGCTTAAAATACACAAGTTAGAGCCCAGAGTGTTAAATATAAGACTTTTTCAAAATTTTATGATTTTTCGTTTGATGTGAGGTGTTCAGCTATAAGTATGCAAAATTTCAAGTCTCCAACATATATAGTTTCTGACGGACTTTAGGCTCTGTGACGGACAGACAGACAGACAGACATAGGAGCGAGACGAATAGGGTTTCGTCAGATGAACGAAACCCTAAACAAGTGGGTAAGTGTGATCATAGATCGCACAAAGGGTTTCGTTTAATATTCCTTTCAAAACGTCCAGTACATTTATCGCCATGGAACACCTTCCAAATTTTGGCAAACCCTTCCTAAACTATCGTAAAGTTTCAAACAGATTCGCCTTGTTATATTTCCTAATTTTGTTCGTGTCCCCCCCCCCCCTGAAATGCTACGATATATCACATGACGGATATCTGCCAAATTTAGAAAAGTGTCTACCTTGGGGGGGGGGGGGTCGAAGCGGGGTAATGGTCACCATGATTTTTGACGCGGCCTGATGTTTAAAATTTTTGTTATTTTTTATAAGCTATATTAAAGTTTCAAACAGATCGTCCAGCTATATTTCCTTTGTTCGCGCCCCTCCCTCCCCCCCTCGAAATGCGACACGCCATTCTTCTTTATACTTTTTTATCATGTGTTATAAAGTATCTTAAAGTTTAAAACAGATTGAATTGTTAGATTTCCTACTTTAAATGAAATCGCGGTCTGTTAGTTCCACATTCCATCCCCAGGGAGCGCATTCTATTCTTAACAAAAGCGTATCTGAACGGAACTCCTTTACACAACCTATCAGTAGATATGTTACTCGAGGGGGTGGTGGTCTTCAGCAAAAATTTAAGATGTTTGTTGAAATTACTATTCGGAAATAGTGGCAATTTAACTTTTGACATATTTATATTTAATAACTAGCATGTATCTGAGGACTCCGTCAAAGAAACGCACCTGAAACGGTATGAAACAAAAAGGTAAAAAAAAGGAAATATTTTGCCCCTCCCCCTCTCTGCACCTTCCCAAAATTTCATGCGCCATTTTTTAAAACTTTTTCTTATGTGTTATAAACTATTTTAAAGTTTCAAACAGATCGCCTTGTTAGATTTGCTATTTTAGTTGAAATCGCGGTCTGTTAGTTCCACATTCCACCACGAGGGAGAGCCTTCTATTCTTAACAAAACTGCATCTGAACGTAACTCCGTTAAACAACCTATCAGGAGATATGCTAGTCGAGGGGGTGGCGGTCTTAACCAAGATTTAAAGATATTTGCTTTAATTACTATTCGAAAATAGTGGTATGAACACTTATAAAATTTTGTATATTGAATAATTAATAGTTTTCTCATCACGCCACCAAACAACCGCATGCAAAACAGTACAAAACGCCCTGTTATACTGCCTAATTTTGTTCGCGCTCCTTCCCCTCCCCCCCTTCCAACCGGAATGTGACGCGCCATTCTTTTTTATAATCTTTTACTATTTGTTATAAACTACCTTAAAGTTTCAAACAGATCGCTTTGTTGGAATTCCTACTTTAAATGTAATCGCGGTCTGTTAGTCCCACATCCCACCACCAGGGAGCGCACTCTATTCTTAACAAAAGTGTATCTGAACGAAAGTCCTTTACACAACCTAGCGGTAGATACATGGGTCGGGGGGGGGGGGGGGGGCGGTCTTAACCAAGAATTTAATATATTTGCTGAAATTACTATTCGAAAATAGTGGTATCAATACTTCTGACATTTTTATCTGGCATAAGTAACATTTATGCTGTAACTTTAAAAATCGGACACCGTTCAGAAGAATACTGCAATGAAACATCACGTGACTGCCTTTTAAAATAAGTATATAATAGAAATAAATGAATTAGTGAAATTAGCGGCCCTCTACACCCCTACCCGAAATTTCACGCGCCATTTTTTATAAACTTTTTCTTATGTGTTATAAACTATCTTAAAGTTTCAAACAGATCGCCTTGTTATATTTCCTAATTTTAACAAAATCGCGTTATGTTAGTTCTACATTCCACCACCAGGGAGCGCACTCTATTCTTAACAAAACTGTATCGGAAGGAAACTCCGTTAAACAACCTATCAGTAGATATGTTACTCGAGGTGGTGGCGGTCTTAATAAGAAATTAAGATATTTGCTGAAATTACTATTCGGAAATAGTGGTAAATAAACTTTAGAATGTTTTATATCAAATAAGTAGCATATATCTGAAGACTCCCTCAAAAAAGGTATCTAAAGCGGTCAGAAACGCTAACTTTTAAAATAGAAATCTAGCGCCCCCTTCCCGGAATTTCACGCGTTATTCTTTTTTACACTTTATCTTACGTGTTATAAAATATCTTAAAGTTTCAAACAGATCGACTCGTTAGATTTCCTATTTTTAACAAAACCGCGTTATGTTAGTTCCACATTCCATCACCAGGAAGCGTACTCTATTCTTAACAAAAGCATATCTCGACGAAACTCCTTCACGCAACCTTTCCGTAGATACATGGTTCGGAATGGTGGCGGTCTTAACCAATAATTTAAAACATTTGCTGCGGTAACAAACGCTAAGATTTTAAAAATAAATTTAGCTCCCCCCACTCCTCAAAATATCACACTCCATTCTTTTTTACACTTTTTCTTATGTGTTATAAACTATCTTAAAGTTTCAAACAGATCGAGTGGCGGTGTCTTAACCAATAATTTAAGATATTTCCTGAAATTACTATTCGAAAATAGTGGTATGAATACTTGTAAACTTTCTGATGATGAATGAGTTATACTTATCTGATAGCGCTGTTCAAAAACCACACGCAAATTGTTAGATTTCCTGATTTAAATTATTTCGTGGTTAAAAAAGCACGTGTCTCCGTTTTAATCGACTCATTTGATAGAAATAAACCGATTAATTAAATAATAATTAATATCTCAGCTTCTAATTAAGCTATCGCTTTGAACTGGGTATGTATGAAATCTGCAAGAGATTTCCCGTCCGGATGTCAAAAAAATTTATCAAAAAAATTTAATATTTAAAAAGTTAAAATTTCGTATTAAAATATCCCACTATCAAAAACCGCAGTCGTCGCCATGTCTGACACCTGCTTCTCGTGAAAATGAAATATCATTTCATTGTCTTTCTAAATAAAGAAATTAATTTTTTATCGACCGATTTTTAGTGGATATCTTCACTTATAGACATCGCACAAACATGAACTTTATACCAAATGAAAGTAAATTTTTTTTCGCGTCTGTCTATACCTTTTACAAATTTCTCGGACCAGTACTTTGTGAGATACGACTTCGCTTTAAAATGTCCACTTCATTTATTGCTTAATTTGCTCTCTGGTAAACCTCATTTTCTGGTAACCCGAAGGAGAATTGGAAATAAAACTCCGATGATTTGGAGAAAGTACGTTTGTACCTGTGTTAAAAAGGTTGATTGTTTAATTTTAGAAGTTAATTAGCCCGTAATTCGGTTAATTACCGACTTTTTCAAAATTTTTAGGATTTGTCGTTTGATGTGAGGTGTTCAGCTATAAGTATCCAAAGTTTCAAGTCTCCAACATGTATACTTTCTGAGAACGGGCTCTGTGACAGGCGGACAGACAGACAGACAGACAAAGGAGTGAGACGAATAGGGTTTCGTCAGATGAACGAAACCCTAAAAACAGAAATAAAGTTGGAAAATGTTTCTTCTCTAACTCCGGTGCGTAAATGAGTTTGTGCGCCTGCGCAAGTGCTTTCCTTGACCGGCATAAGAGTGCAACAGCTATTGCCCCCAGATCCGAGTATTTATATAACTAGTTATAGTATGAACTCACCTCATTTGCCGCGTTTGAAGCACAATTTCCGACTTTTTTTTGTTAGAAATTAAAACCTGGTAGTAATAATTAGTTTAATTATGCGTGTTTTTTTAAACATTTGTATTATCTTCACGGGCTTTACGAGAAACGGTTAATAAGAGAACTTTTACAATTCTCTTGCCTTTTTCCGAGTTTTACCGTGCAGTGAAACCTCCTTGTGCGACCACCTTCAATAAGCGACCACTTCCCTGAACAACCATTTTTTCATGGAACGAAATTTATTCCCATAGGCTCAATACTAATTTTACCTCTATTCAGAGACCATCCCAATTGAACTCCCTCCATGAGCGACCCATTTCATTAAAGAAAATTAAACAAATTCCGTTTTTTCCTGATAGCTTGAAGAAGGTTTTATTAGAAAAATAATTCCGGAGAGCGCATTATTCATCAAACTTCTAAACTAAGTTTAGAATTTTTTTTTATTTCGTTAACTTTTAAGTGTTTTAAACCCCTTTGTGCCTTTTTAGGCAATAGATTTAACTCTGATGACAAATTAAGAATGACGGTCAATAAATTCCCCTGCCCTATTCTGTCAGGAAACTCTCAAAGAAATAGATGAATTAATGAAATCGTCATTATTTGTCCCAGTCCGAAAAAAAATTGCATTTATTTACTGAACTTCGAAAGGACTTGGAAATAAAAGTTATAAAAGATAAAACTGTAAAATCAAAGCAAACGTCAATGTATTCGTTAACCGTAAAATCAAAGCAAACGTCAATGTTTTCGTTCTTTAAACACTATAGTAATTAACTTATATAATTAACTTTTGTTTTGATACTTAAAGTTATATATTTTTTCATAATGCGAAAAATAAATTTTAGTAGCATTAATTGTTACCTTTTTTCAATAATTAAAATCTAGACTTAAACATGACCTCCATTAAGAGACCTTCTCTCGGAGCGACCCATTTTTATTGAAACGGAACGTGGTCGCTTTAGGGAGGTTTTACTGTATTTTATTTCGCGATGCATCAATTTTGCAAGGCGGAATGATAATTCAGTTTCTCTTTTCCTTCCAACGAAAAAGGATTGTTGTCTGTTCTATTTAGCGCATTGTTGCTATCTCATAAACTGATATCGCGTGTGTATAACAAGTTCTGCACAACAAGCAGTTGCTGAATGTCATAGCAAAGTTATCGGGTGATTGGAGGCCGAATGCAGATAATTTAAGAGTTCTTGAGTTCATCCTAATGCTACTATACATTTATGATATCTAAAGTTGATTGATTAAAGGGGACAACGATAGTTGCGAAATCACACGTAAAATAGCTCAGACTGAAGCATATTTTCCTCGGTAATCACTGAAGCGATTTAAATGACTTAGAGAATAGTTTTGGCAGTAGCTGAATTAGAATTTGATTATACGGCAAGTTATAAAATTCAAAATACCACAATTCTTAAAAAAAAAAAAAAAAAAAAAAAAACTAGTATGCTGTTGCCATAAATGCCGACTTAATGGGGACAGAGAGGGCAATCAGGTAAACATTCACCACTAATTTTTAAGTGTTATTTTTGTCTTGATTAATCACAATAATTGAATAGGACAAAAAAGCTTTTCAAAATTAGTGGTAGACGTATATGCCTGATTGCTCATTTTTGCTCCCGTGGAGACAGCGCTTATCTTAGAAGTCTGCACGGGCCGGAATTTCCAGGCCCAGCCTGAAAGCTCCGGCTTGTTTAAAAAACTATTGGTTCAGCCCGGGTCCAGCCAGTTTGCATTTTTGCGGCTAACGGTCCGGTCTGGCTAGTGCTGAAATTAGAGAAAACAGGCTTGGCCCTTGCAAAAATTAATGAAAGCAGATCCGACTCAATTTCGCCAAAAAATACCGATTTTTTTTTAACATAAAATTAAGATTTTTTTTTCTAGAATACTGCATACATATATTTATGGGAAAATTTAACATTATACATTACTATAGTTTTAGATTACTTGATGTTCGCAAGCCATAGAATGCAGAATAGCTTCGGCACTGGCCCACAATGTAGTCCCAGTATATAGAAAGAAAGGGTAAGCATGATCCTGGCCCGGGCCGAGTCTGCTGAAATAATTAAGACCTGGTTTAGACACAATGCAACACAGGGCTTAAGAGGGCTAGTCACTCAGCTTCGGAATTCTCCTCCGTAATGTTAAGTCTATGGACTTTTGATGCATTCGTCTATTTAAAATATCTTCTCGGGAAATTCATATTTCTAACATCTTTTTTCTGTGTACTCTTCTTAACCCTTAAATGCTTGGTTTTTCAAAAATCATTGTAATAATGTTTTTCGGCTTTCATTTTTTAAATAAATCATGGGAAAAATACTTAAAAAAAAAAAAAACATATTTTGTTTTAAGTATAGTTTACGGCTAAGAAACAGTTTATTACTAATCGGCAATGCTGGTGTTTGATTGAAAAAATAATTTTCCTTGATAAAATTCTATAATATTAAACACACAAGAATTTTAGGAACTATATTAAGAAATAAATTTTACTTGCTCACTTCAGGTCAAAATAGAGTATTTCGCAAGCTTCCAAACAAAATAAAAAGAACAAGTAGCAACATTTGAAAAAATAAATTTTTCTTTATTCTTAAACAGCACAAGTGTTGTCATCTAAATGTTGAAAATCGATTTAATAATATTTTCAGAATGTATTTTATTGGCAACATGAGGCATTATAGCTTCAATATTATTCTAATAGTATTTTAGAGCCTAAATTGGGTATGTTGCCGAAAAGCAACACCAGGCATTTAAGGGTTAAAGGACGTCTCTTTTTTTCTTAGTTTTCAAAACATTTCTAAAATCTATGCTGAATTTAACATTTTATGTGTTAAAAGCGGGCGAACTCTGAGTAAGATTTTAACACTTCATATAAAATTGAGTCTACACTTTAGAAATAGTTTGAGAACTAAGAAATAAAGAGACATCTTTTAGGAAGCGTACACAAAAAATAGAAGTTAAAAATATTAATTTCACGAGGAAATATTTTAAATAGACGAATGTATCCAATGCCCATAGACTTTACATTAGTGAGGGGAAATCGAAAGCTGAGTGACCAGCCCCCTTAATTTGTGCCGGAGTCCACTGGAGCGAGCTTCTGTTTTTAATAAATATTTAAATATTGGTCGGAATTCACCGGAGCTCGTAAATCCGGAGCCCAGTACAATAGCGATTCCGAAAAACCGAAGCTTAAATTACCCTTTTCTCTCTCCCCCCCCCCCCCCCCATCTCCATTCTTTTTTTTTTTTTTTTTTTTTTTTTTTAAACACTTATATGTGAAGTAGCGTGTCGCACACGTAGCAGATGAACATGAAACGGCGCGTAAGATTTTCTGGAATTTTTTCTTATAAATGTTTGTACTAGTTGTTCATTCATTATATATTATATGCATAGCTGCGAACAATTCCTGTTTTATGTTAACACTATTTCCGATCATAATCCTTACCTTATTTAATTGTAGAATTCTGCGATTTATTAACATTAAAATTAGGCAAATATTTCTATTAGGAAGGAGTAATGAACTAAAAAGTGGTAAAGTTGACAGTTAAGTATATGCAGATAGATATGTATATTTAAAAATTTTATTTTGCTAAAGAAATTTAAAAAATCAAAAAACCCGACTGCGTAAATTGATTATTTCTCATCAATTTGAAACTATTTTTTATATTACTTACCTACTTTTTTTATTTACTTGTATTGATGATTTTTAAGTTGTATTTAATTGTTAATTCCTATCTATAAACACTGTTTTGAAGAGGCTTATAGATGTCTATGAAAGTTAGAGTTACAGTAAAGCTAAAGATTCTTACCTACACAACTTCCAGGTTGTGTACTATTTAAACGGAGCTTCTGACAGCAAAACAGTCAATGAAACATCGTCTTCATATTGAAAGACCTATTCAATGATATGCCACTCAATAGGGTACGTAAAATTCTTTTTTCGTCTCTGCCGCCATTTTGTATTTCACGGCCACCATTTTGAATTTATAAAAACAAAACCTAACCTATAACCATCGGACGTTTAAGACGCATCGATAGAGACCTCCTTCATTAAAATCCATCCAGCCGTTGGGATGTTTCGAGGGTATAAAGAAATCCACATACCCAGATACGCGTGAAACACATAACCCTTCTTGGCAGTCGGGTAAAAAAAAAAGACGCCTTACCTTTTGCAAATAATGTATGAAATATAAATAAGCGGATTGGAGTGAAGGTGGTGGTGGTGGGAGCTATGGTTTTAGTACTGCAGAATATTAGGGCTCCGGTAGTTTTTTTGTTAGAAATTAAGCCTTGAATGCAGCTGCTGCTCTACGCTGGACATGTTACATTTCTGTACTGTTGTGAATCTAGCATCAGTTCGTGGATCATATTTATAGACTGGGAGGCAGCTGCACAGACCATCACCTCATCGAGTTGACGGCTGAAGTTAAAACTCGATTCGCATATTAAAATGCAACTGGTCTGCCAAATCATATCTTGGTGGAAAACACCTGCAGACCCGATTTTAGTGGTGGATCGGTAGGTTTATCATTGTGTGTTCCTGAACTCAAAGGTATGAAAACAGGGAGGACTAGGAACAGGTAAGCGCAGTGTTAAACCTACCAGTCAACCAATAAAATCGGGTCTGCATGTGTTTTCCACCAAGATAGGACTTGGCAGACCAGTTGCATTTTAATATGCGAATCGAGTTTTAACTAATCCTGGAATTTCAGCCGTCAACTCGATGAGGCGATGGTTTGTGCAGCCGCCCGCTCGGCCCGGTCCGTAAAAAAAAAATTATCTTTAATCTGCCAGCGCGGCCCGTTGGAAAATTTCCCTTCATTTTGTGGGCTGGCCTGACCCGCGCAGGGTACGAGACTCGGGCCACGTCCGGGACTGTGCAGACCTCTAGCCTATGGTTGTGGCCATCAGAAAACTTTCTTCTATATCATTCTAATATATTTTATAAGAGCTTATTCTAGTATATTACTCTATAAGAGCAGCAACAATTATGAAGAAATAGTGTTTTCCTTGGATTTAATCCGGAGTTAGTGATCAGTGAAATAAAAAATACCATAGGACAGCAGTTCCTCCACCCGTTTGGTATCAAAATTAAATAATCGGTCCAGTGCGAGTAATAAAGACTTCGCAAAAAGTTTAAAATTGGCTTTTAGTCCAGGCAATAGAGACCGTATAGGGACTCTACCTAGCAAAATTCATGGTAGTTCTGGAAAAAAGCTTACTATATGTTTTTTGGGTCGCTGAATCCGAATTTTTAACTTCTCACCAGAATTTTCCCCGGTAACCCCCGCAAATTTTGGTAAAATGGCACCCCCCCCCCCCCCAAAAAAAAAGGTTTTTATTAAAAAAATCAATTTATTTATTGTTTTAGGGGGAAAATATCTAGAAATTCAGAAAGTAGACAAAATTTACAACAAATAAGATATATGACATTATGACGTAGGATGAATGGGGAGGGGAATCTGCTTCGGAACATGCGCCGCGGAGCTGCGTGGACAAAGTTGCGCAGTTTTACTTAACCACTCACATCGTTCACATTAATTAACATCTCGGCTAACTACCGGCAATTTCCTTTGACAATTATTATCAACAATCCTTGGATGATTCCTCCCTTGGTCAATAGGTACCTTGAGAGCCAGCCACTTCCCCCACTGAGCTCCCGTAAAGTAAAGTTTGTGTGTAACGGAATAATGCGATTTTCTCAAAAAATATGTGCCCTAGGATAATCGCTATAGTTTTCCTGCAAGGTTGCAATAAACTCCTACTACCCCTAATTTTATCATAACTTTAGTTACAGTAGATTCGGATATAGGGTGGAAGGGCATATTTCTGCACGACGTTTTGGGCGATATCTCTGAAAATATATTACTTAAAATTAAAACAAATATACTTTTGTGTTCGATGTTGAGAGACCTTTCGAACAATACCCGACAAAATAGTATCAGCGCCAATTTATGTCAATGGCTAGCAAAATAAGAAGTTTGGTGAAATTCGTGCATTACTTCTTGAGATATAACTATCGCAGAAATCATGAAAAAGTCTCTATATTAGCGCCAGCTGTTGGGCGGTTTACATCCGAACCTAATCAGCATATCTGTATGTCAAGGATATAAAGTTTGATGAAATTCCGTACATTATTTCTTGAGATGTAACTATAGCATAAATCGTGAAAAGGCCAGTATAGTAGAGCCATCTGTTAGGGGGTACACACCAAAAATTAATCAGCATCTATTTATGTCAAGGTCTAGCAGGATGTAAAGTTGGATGGAATTCCAGGCCTTAGTTGTTGAGATGTAACTAACGCAGAAGTGTTAAAAAGTATATTAGCGATACCTGTTGGGCGGTATACACCAAAACCTAATCAGCATCTATTTATGTCAAGGTCTAACAGGATATAAAGTTTGACGAAATTTCGAGCCTTAGTTGTTGAGATGTAAGTATCGCAGAAATCGTGAAAAAGTCAGTATATTAGCGTCACCTGTTGGGCGGTATACACCAAAACCTAATCAACCAGCATCTATTTATGTCAAGGTCTCCCAAAATATGAGGTTCGAGATGAAATTCCATGCCATAATTTTTGAGATATATCTATCACGGAAATCGTGAAAAATACATCATAGCCACTTGTGGGACACAAAATTTGTGTCGCGCACATACTAAATCGCGCTGCGACACGATAATTTGTTTATTATTTTTAGAATTTTTTAAAAGCTGAACAAACACATGGAGCTCTTTCTATAATCCTATTACAGACCTATCTTTGATCTCCGGTAGTAAGGTATCTTGTATTGATCTACAGACTTGTTTTCAACAAATACTTTATCTAATTTCCGGTGCATTACACGGGGTTTGCGTATTTATTTAGATGTTTTGCGGAAAAGGCGTGCTCAGATTTCTAATTTTAATTGTTTCCCGTCGCTTGAATTGCAGCCAGATATGAATCTACGCCTCAAAATAGTTATCTCTAAGGTGTCAACAATTTTGCCCGGCGGGAAGTAAAAGCAGAAATTTATGGACACGACACCGAAAGCGTCGCTGCTTCATAAATAGTCTGGAAAGATGAACATTCTTAACTCGTATGCGTCTTTTTTAACTCTGCCTTCAAGGGAAAAGGAAGAAAAAAACTAGAAAACAGGAATCCTGCTTTTTCAGAATTTAATGTCGCCCCCGATGAAAAAGAAAAATATATGTATGTATATAAATATAGATAGTACAAAACATATTTCAGTTTTAGGACTTAAAACACGCACTTTTATTTTATATAAAATGATGTAATTCGCATCCGCTAAAGAATCCCACATTTTACAACCCAGTCTTAAACAATATATACAGAAAAGTATGCACAGGACGTCACTATCGCAGAATAACACACAATTCCAGCAAAAAGCGATGTCTTTATTCAAGAAACGCGACAATAATAATAATAATAATAATAATAATAATAATAAAAAAGACTATTTAATGTTTTATATGCCTTCATTTGTTTGTAACATTAATATAGATAGTACTTAAAATTAAATATAGTTAATAATAGCTCAATGTTTTATCAGAAATCATTCATTTATTTTTTTTCAAAATAGCACGCATAGTAATGATTTTAATATAGCAACTTCAATATAGCAATAGTTTTAATTAATTTTTTTTTCAGTTATTATGGGAAAATTCCAACGAAAAGATATAATAGTCTACTATTTTCCAACTATTTTTCTTTTACTTTCTACAGAAAGGGAGTACTTCAGTTGGCAACATAAAAAAAAAAAAGAATTCTTTAAAAACTACAAAAAAAAAAAAAAAAAAAAAAAAAAAAAGAATATCTAAAAAATTAATTGAGATGTAGTTTTCAAATGAATTGCATTTAAAAGTACTTTTCCCCCTTCTGTACGACGGCATAAAAATTGAAAATGTGCGATGCTTAGAAGTTAAAAAAATTGCAGTAGAGATTATCATGTACAATGATACATCTGTTTCGTTTTACGGCTAGCTTATATGACGGAACATTATTTTTTGGAGGCGACATTTTAATTGCTGGCCGAAATAAATAGCATATCCGGGGCTAAAAAGAAGAAGAAGAAGAAAAAAAAAAACCAAAAAAAAAAATCAAGAGCGGAAAATCATGCACCCGACATAAATTATCAAACACTTTCAAACACCAAATATTGTTAAGAAATTTCCCTTTTTAACGTTTTCCCACATAGTTGAAAAGTGTTTATGTATCAATTCTAAAATGAATCTTTTTAGGTGCGTTCATACTTATATAAATACGTCTGGTTCCGCACGTCCGTCTGTCTGTCCGCATGTAACAGCGCAAAAACTACCCAATCGAATGGTTTGGAATTTAATATATAAAATCGTTGATAATTTTGTCAAGTCATTTCAAATTTTATGAAAATCAAATCAAAACTTAAAAAGATAATAATAAAAGTTGTCTTAATTCTATTAAATTCTATTATATGTAGTTAATTCACTGATAATCCGTGACAAGTAATGATTCTTGGTTGCCATGGTGATTATTCTGTTAAATCCTATCATACGTAATTAATTCAATGATATCCCATGATAGGTAATGATTCTTGGTTGTCATGGTGACGATGTCCTATTTAAGATGGAGTCCTATTATTTTCGCATGACTGAATTTAATTTATAGAATCGTAATAAATTTTGTATTCATACATTTTTGCATAACAGTGCAACAGCTATTGCACAAAGATCTGAATATTTATAAAACTAGTTATAGTACAAACGCTCCACATTTGCAACGTTTGATGTACTGTTTCCGACTTCACTGTAAAAAAAAAAAAAAAAAAAAAAAAAAAAAAAAAAAAAAAATCCGTCGATTTACGGAAAATGGACTGGCAGCAAAGTTGCCGGAATGTTTCCGTTTTTTGTCCAAACTTATACCGTGCTCTCCGTAAATGGCGCGATACAGACGCGAAGGAGTTGAAGCGCATGCGTGGCGATAAAAAATACTGCAATCTCATTGGATGATAGATTTTTATAATAATAATTCCGTATTTAAAACTCTGTAATCTTAAAATATACGGGAGAGATTCCATTTTTCAAACAAAACGGAAAATTTCTGATCAAAATTCAGAAAAGACAACATGTGAATAAACGAAAAAATTTTAACAATGTTGTTTTAGAATTCTTCTTTCTTCAATAACAGTACGCAAGACTCATCAATATTGACTTTTCAAACTGTAGCTATGTTACCAGATAGCGAAATTTTTTAATTCAAAATATCTGCCACGTTTTCCAGTTAGTAACCTTTGCTCCTACCAATATTTAATAAGGAAATTGAAACTTGAACGGTAAATAAAAGAAAGAAAGAAAATAAACAAAACACAAATTTAAAAGATATGTAATGCAACTACATGCTCAAACCCACGCCCGCACAGAGAGGGATAAAGCCGGTTCAAATATCCAGGGCCCGGCTCTTCTAGGGGGTTACAGCTACGGTCCTGGTTTTTAATAAAATATATAAAAAAATGTAGGCTTTTTTATGTCAAATTGTAATTAAAATAACTAACAAATAATTAAAAAAAATATTTACAGTTTTTAAAGTATTCATCTTACACCTTTTAGAAGTTAAAAGAAGTATATTATTACAAGGTGTTAATTTGTTATATCTACAATTATCCTAATTAGTAAATAAATAACACAAGTTGTGATTTTCAATGCTTCAGCCTTCTGCTCTCGAAGCTGGTAGACGGGAGGTGCTGGTTTCGAACCCAATCGCGCTCGTCGGCCTAACCGTTCGGAGTTTTCCGTGATGTTCTTCGAACCTTGGGTAACTTTGCGTAAATACAGGTTAAGTTCCTTTAGAAAGACCCCCACGGAGGGCAGTCCCCCTTGGGACTATATCCCTCGTTCACATAATCGGCTGTCATAAATAACACCAACTAAATAACACACCAATGATATAGCTGAAAGGTCCCTGGTTCGAATCCTGCCTCTTTTTCACCCAGTTGGAAAATTACAACTCCCGTGATTTATTTACTAATTAGAATAATTCTGTTAAGGGGGTTTCCTCGTGTGATCGGTTCAAAAAATCGATTTTTTTTCTTTTGCATAAATTGATTCCTTAACATGTCTAGAATACGATGGTAAAATAATTTTAAAAAATTCGATTTCGTTATAAAGATATAGCATTGAGAAGAAGCAGATGTTTGGAGCGCCGAGTTAAGTGGTTTACACAGATATAGAAGGAAATTTCTAGAGTCACTTATTTTGTCGTTGCGAAAAATCACAGAATGGAAGCAAAAGCAGAGCAATCCGCATTGAAATACAGTAGAGCGCCGATTATCCGAACAAGTCGGGACCGACTCTAGTTCGGATAAGCAAAAGTTCGGATAAATGGACAGATAGTTGGGATGTTCCTGACTATACTAAAACCTTCACACTTTATCCAGGCTTAGGACTGGCAGCACCAGTTTAAAAACGTGTTTAAAAACTGTTTTGTTTTTTTTTTTACTTTTTTTTTACTTTTTTATCATTTAACATTTTCTTTTTATCTTTTTATCATTTTCTGAATTCCAGATATTATAATTTAAGCAAAAAAGCTTTCGATTGTTGCTTGTTTAAATGAATATATTCTTTTCAATGCTGAAATATCTCGAATTTTTCTTAAATACGTTAGTTGAATAGGATTGGAGTTCTTCTACCGTTCAAGCCATTTCATAGCTTTTTTCCAAACATTCAAAGGCTTCGTCACGTGATGGACCTGAGTCATTTTCATAGCTTTCGTTTTCATTTCTTCAATTTCTTTTTCATCTTAAATCTCATCATCATTAAAAAAAAAAAATGTTTAAGAGAAATAGGCTGTTCGTATAAATAGAAGTTTGGTTAATTTTTTTTTTTTTTTTTGAGAGAAATATGCTGTTCGGATAATTGGAAATTCGATTAATTGGAGTTCCGATAATCGGCGCTCTACTGTACCTCCAAGAGGAAGAGCAAAGAAAGCTCAATGGACCAGGCATCGCAGATTGATGGTAAGTTGAGATTTTCATCGTTTTAACCGTACTTGAAACCTTAAACGCGCTTCTATCAAAACGTTGTTTTTCAAACTTTCCTGCATCATATCTCGAGAACGATTTGACCGATTCACTTGAAATTTATAGAGTAGACTCAGCACACGTAGCCGCACGGAGTGAACTAGGATCATCCGAAAATTCCGAATATTTCAATTTTTTTCGTAACGAAAAAAAAAAAAAAATCATGAAATTTCAAATTTTGTTTTCAAAAGTCTGCCCAAAACACAATTATCAATATTTTCAAATGGTTCTTGTTCATTCGATGCATTTAGACTTACAGATTAAAACGCCGTTTTTTTTCTCTTTCAGATAAGCTAATCAGCCGAAATCATAGAGGAAGAGAGGAATCCTTTCTTTTGGAGGCAGGTGTCTTCAGAGTGGTGTAACTTATGTTCTAGTACAGATTTTTGCTTGAAATTTGTTTTACATATTCTTTAAATAGCAGTAAATGTATAATAAAAAACTCAAATTTCTATTTTTTCATATGTCTAAAAAAAAAAAAAAAAAAGAAAATCCCAAAAAATGCTTAAAATACAGGCCGTCACACGGGAGAACCCCCTTAAAATTAATCAAATATAATTACGCATCCTTCGTTCCTTGGCTATTACCTGTAATTCATTCTGTTGAGTAGATTCGGATATAGGACTAGATCTTATAATCAACACGGTTTCTAGTTGAATTGTGTGTCCGCCGGATTTGTCCTGGATAACTCAGTTGGCAGAGCATTGGCAGCTTCAGATAAAAGGTCCCTGTCTCGAATCCTGATCTTGACACTTTTGATCCCAATTGGAAATTTACAACTCATATCAATAATGTGTTCAAATGAAGTTTTGAAAGGATACACTTAAAAATGTGAAGTACTCAAAAAATGAGTAAATCGATGCACTCAGATCGAATTGAGTATGTTTGGACCAAAAATGAACATGTCTTTTATCAATTTTGAAACATCACATGATATCAACCTTAAACAAAACGATAATTTTGTACCCTGTAATAGTTTATTTCATTTATGGTGGCATAAAAAACGTTCATGATCATTCAAATATTAAATTATATACAGTATTTTAAAATAATTTAAAATTGTTTACAAATAAAGCTCTTGTTAAAAAAATATTCGATTTGGGTATTTTGCAAATAATTTTGCTATTTTTCTTAATAAATAATCAATTAAGCGTTTCTTATTAATAATTTAGAATGAAAAATAAATGTTAGTACATTTTTAGGGTTTCGTTCATCTGACGAAACCCTATTCGTCTCGCTCCTCTGTCTGTCTGTCTGTACGTCACAGTGCCCGTTCTCAGAAACTATATATGTTGAAGACTTGAAATTTTGTATAATTATAGCTAAACATTTGCGATCACACGACAAATCGTAAAAATTTCAAATAGTCTTATATTTATCCCTCCGGTCACTAACTTGTATATTTTAAGCAATTTTTCTAACTCAGCCCCCTAATTAAGTTGGAGGTTTGAAATCTTGCATACTTATAGCTGAACACTTGCGATCACATGAAAAATCATAAAAATTTCAAAATGTCTTATATTTACCCTTCCGGTCTCAAACTTGTGTATTTTAAGCAATTTTTCTAACTCGGGCCCTAATTAAGTTTGAGACCTGAAATTTTGCATACATATAACAGAACACTTTCGGTCACACGAAAAATCATAAAATTTTCAAAAAGTCTTATATTATTTACCCCTCCGGGCTCTAATTTGTGTATTTTAAGCAATTTTTCTAACTCAGCCCCTAATCAAGTTGGAGACTTGAAATTTTGCATAACTATAGCAGAACACTTGCGATCACACGAAAAATCATAAAATTTTCAAAAAGTCTTACAGTAATTGTTAGATAATAGATGAGACTTAACGTGAAATAACAATAAACACATTAAATCACAAAATAAAGATAAGGTAAATCTGCTTACCTTTTGGCTCATGATCGTCCACGGTGAAAAAGGGCTTTCTTCTTCTTATCCAATGAATGCAAGTATTTATCCATTGACTATTTAAATATCTTTGATGATTAATCTTGTAAAAAGCTTGTAAAGGGGCATATTAAAAAGAATGTAGTTTTCTCATTATTTGTACCACAGAAATTTGTACCTAACAATAAAAATAACTGTAAATAACATATAAAAAATTCTTGATTACTTATATCAATAAAACACTAAATAACATTTAAAGTCATAAATTATTAATATAGTTCTTTCATCTGTCAAAAATTGCAGTCATTTAATCTAAATGTTTATCAGTTTTTGATTGACACATTACACAAACAAGAAAGTCATTTTCTATTTTCCTGACATGATCGTTGAAAGAGTAATCAAGTCTTGTTTATGACAGACATAAAGTGTTTTTGAAAAACAGTTTATCTTGATTAATAATGAGTTTATCTAATTCTGAAAGAGATTGGTATTTCCAACATTAATTACCGTCCGGGCTCTAACTTGTGTATTTTAAGCAATTTTTTATATTCCCTCCTTTTCACCCGGGGGGGGGGGGACTTTTCTAACTTTTTTCGACACCCCTTTGACTGCTCTTTCATATTATGCACCAAAGACTTACATATTTTAGCTCCACTTTTTACCGCCAGGGTGCGCCTACCTATCTCGGGTGCTATTGATCCCACTCCCTCGACTAATATAATATATCTACGGATAGGTTGTAAAACGGAGTTTCGTTCGAATAGAGGTTTGTTTAGAATAGAGTGCGCCCCCTGGTTCAGAAATGTGGAACTAACAGATTTTACAAAAGAATAAAGTGTTTTGAAAGGAATATTAAACGAAATCCTCTGTGCGATCTGTGATCACACTTACCCACTTGTTACTTTAATTTGTAGGCTCAGGGGCGCAGTACATAACGATTCATATTTGAACTCAACCATGGGATCAAAAATGAATACACGTGTTTCTCAATTTTGAGTACATGTGGATCGGAGCTATTTTGAATACGTCACGTATTTAAAATTGAGTACTTTTTTACTCAATTTTGAGTACTCATTTTTTTCAGTGTAGGGTCCATAAGCCGCACTTTTCGCACATGAAATAGACTAAAATTCGATTATGCAATACTGACTTAATTATTTCACTTTTTATATTAGAAGGTATATACTGTACGATTTTAACAATAGTTTTTGTATTTTGTTCGGATTTATAGGACTTACACAAACTCAAAGTTCGTATAATTCGTAGTTTTGATGAAAGATACGCAATTTCTTCTATTTTTACCTCAATTATTTCTATCAGCGCAATCGTGCAACACTTTCTTCTTGACATACATTATAAAACACATCAAAATATACAAAATATGTTAAAATAAAAGTGTTGCAAAGCTGCGCTCATAGTGAAATATAAAAAATAGAGAATAAATGGATGGTAAAAATAGCAGAAATTGCTTATTTTTCGTCAAAACTACGAATTACACGAACTTTGAGAAGTCATATAAATCGGAATAAAATACAAAAACTATTGTTAAAATCGTACAATATATACCTTCTAATATTAAAAAGTGAAATAATTAAGGCTGCGTTATACAATCGAAATTTAGTCATATTTCATGGGCCAAAAACGCGGCTTATGGACCCTGATCCTTTATTAAAAGCGTTACTTTCCTACTGGCCGCATGCCAGGAGTTATATGCCGAAGAAATCGCCAAAGATTTCGCTACTTACTGCAGCCTTTTTGATTCTGATAATTTCAATGATCTAAGCGTATAGTTCGATTACATGTCTGTGAAATTTGCAGTTTTAATTATACAGTGAAGTCTCCTTGAACCGTCACCTCTAAACAACGACAACCCCCGAATATCGGCCACATATTGGTGGAACCAAACACGTTCCATAACATTACCATTAGTACGAAACTCTAAATAAAGAATTCTGAAAACGGCCGCTCAAAAGTCACGAGAATTTTTTTAAAACAGTTTCTGGTACAATTTCATATTTATTTGCAAACCAAAATCTGAAGCAGATCAAATAAAGTTTGCTTAATATGTCAACAAAATGTTACTTAATCTCTTGAACACCTAATTCTTTTCCAAAACTAGACATGGAAAAGGAAGACAATAATGATAGGGAAAATTTAGATAATATTCTTAGGGCAGCGAGCATAACTAACACGAACGTCAGTAAGTTTGTGTGCCTGGACAAAGATTTGGCAGTTACTGCTCCATTTGATTCATACAGCAAATGGTGGAAGATAGGAGAGAGGAAGAGAAAAATGATGCATAAGGGGATATGGAAGAGATTATAGAATCACCTAAAATTTCCTTTATTAACATATATACCACATTTTTTACGAATCTTCGTGAAATCAAAAATTTTGCATTAAATCATAATGATGATGAGTTGTACAGCAAAACAACCCATACTATTATTTCTTTGAAAAAAGATATTTACAAAAAAAAAAAAAAAAAAAAAAAAGCAACTGCAAATCTCTGATTTTTTTAATGTATTAAAACAATGAGGATTAATTAAAATGACTATTTAAATTTATTTAATTATGATTTTTTTTAAAAAAAATGAAACCTCTGAATAACACCCACCTCTGAATAGCGGTCACTTTTCATCGGTCCCAAACCGTTATTCAGAGGTTACACTGTATTATGTTAGATTATTTATTTATGTATTTACTGATGAAGTGTTAATTTCGTTCTGTAATATTAGCCGGAAACGACTTCTGAAAAATTTATATTGTTTTAAGTGCCAGGTAATTAATGTTTCATAATCGGCTGCAGGCGATAGAGATCGATTTAAAACAATTTATTCTTGAAAATTATTAAAAAAAAATCATAAACAATCAGTAAACTGAGATGCAGTTTCAAACAAATTATATTTGAAAGTGTATTTTTTTTTTTCATATTCCGCAGCGCAAAAACTGAAAGTTGTCCAATTACACATATGTTTAATTTTATTTATCTGCAGATGTGTCATTTTTCTTCCGCAATGGAGCCTGCACATGAGCACATGATGGAGAAATGGAGATAGAAGAAAAAATTTATGCTTGAAAATTATTTTAAAAACCGCAGTAAAGGAATAAACTGCGAAACGATTTTCAAAGGAGAATGTACATTGTAGAATGTAAAAAGAAGCAATTAGAATTAGAAGCCCTATTTTGAGGGCACTCTTAAAATTTAAAGGGGAAGATCGTGCTTCACATGTGTCTTTTGTTTATTCAGGCCCCTGGAACATAGAAAAAAGGCATGAAGTTTCTCTGAAGAATAGATGAGCCCCTAGTGGTCGTGCTGCTATCTGTTGGCAAAATGAAGAACTAAATCTCTTGAACCTTCTCTCAGTTATAAAGACAAGACACAGTATTAACCCGTTCAGGGGCAACTAATTACATTGCAGTGATGTTGATATCTCACCAGAAATGACAGAAAATTTTAATTAAAATAAAATAAATACAATTATTTTTTTTTACACTTAAATTATACATTTTATTCAAAATTTCCGATATAAATTCGAATTAAAATTAAGCGGTATATAATATACCACTGCCCTTCAAAAGGTTAATGCTGCAATTCGCTTATTTTATGTCATGACAACATTTATGAAAATTTGCACATTTATTGGTTTATTATTGTTATTATTATTTAGCTTATATGGCTTTCGACTTTATTGCTCTTACGTAACTACTAAACCTTGCATAATTTCAATTATCCATTGCAGTATCGAATAGAGAGAAAAATACACTTTAGAATTAATTCATTTCGAAAGTACATTTAATTAACAAATTTCTATACAATTTGTTAGAAAACTGTAGCTTAATTTGGTGGCTTTTTATGTTTTTTAAAATAATATTCAAGCATGATTTGCTTCTTTTTTTTTATCTATCTCAACAATGAATGAGGTCAACAGTGTTTGCTACAATAATGAAAAGTATTTAGTTACTGATGAGTTGCCAAATCGGCAAAGGATTGCCCACAGCAAATCAAAAGCGTTTTCTTTCCTTCTTTTCTTTTTTTAAAAATTAATCTTTAGAAATTGGGTTCAGGTCCAAGTGTTATCATCATGTCTACTATGTTCTTTAGTTTAATTAAGATGATGTGAATGCCACTAAAGAATTTAAACAACACTTTTGCGCCAAATCACATTTCCTAAAACTCGTTTTATGTTGAAAATTACTTATGTTTTAAGGTGTATGTATTAAAATAATAAAGTCTATTTATAGTAGTCTACAGTAGTAGTCTATTAAAATATATAGGGTTGACATAGTGTTTTATAAAATATGGTGTATAAAATAAAGAATAGTATAAATAAAGTATAATAAAATATAGTGTTTAATAGAATAATCAGCTCTTTATAAGTAATAATAATATCTTTTAAAATAAATAAAAAATATTCAGATTTCAGTTTTTAAATTCCTTAACATGTTTGCTGCGACAAACGGAAGATGTCGCTACCAGCTGTAAATTTCATAATGGAAAAACTTCTGTCCCGATGTTTTTCTTCTAGGAAAAAAATTGAGCTTCCAAGAAGTTTTCAGAGATGGCAGCACTACCGTTCTACTTAATTTTCGTGATTAATGAAGCAGTAGCCTGCGCGGGCCGGAATCTCCAGGCTCGGGACCTACCCGAACGAAAGCTAACTTGGCCCGGCCCCAAGGCCGAAACTAAGGGGGGGGGGGCAGAGGGGGCATGTGCCCCGGGTGCCAGAACGAAGGGGCGCTAAATGAAGGATTATACCTTTGGAATGGATCATTTTCTTCTGATGGACTGGTGGCTTCCGTTATTATGAAACAGCCATTATAAATGAAGTGTTAGGTGAAGATGAAAGAGCAGTCGTAAAAAGTTAGAACTCTGATTTTCTGTTAAAAAAAATTACGGCCATTTTTTTTCCCATTCTGACCAGAAAATCAGAGTTCTAACTTTTTACGACTGCTCTTTCATCTTCACCTAACACTTCATTTATAATGGCTGTTTTATAATAATGGAAGACATCAATCCATCAGAAGAAAATAACTCGGTTAAATAGGAGACTCGGTTAATCGGGACTCGGATAATCGGGACTCGGATAATCGGGACTCTACTGTATATTTCATTTTAAAAATGATCTTTAGACTATTTTTGTTGGTTTTCAGTGGGGGGGCATGGCCCCCGTGACCTCCTCCTTGGATCCGCCATTAAAGATTACGTAGTTCAGTATTACATATTTTATGATTACATAGTTTGAATTTTAAAATAAGTTGGCTATTAGAAAATTAGTAAAATTCTTTTTATAAATATACTTTGCGGAAGAGGGGGGTGGGCGCCAAAATCCAAAATGTTTGCCCTGGGTGCAAAAAAGGCTAGTTTCGGCCCTGCCCGGCCAGGCCAGTTGCAAAAATTAAAAGTGCAGCACTGCTCGTCACGGCTCGTAGCAAAAACTAAAAATTCAGCACCGGCCCGGCCCGTGCAAAAATCAATGAAATCAGACCTGACTCAATTTCAATAGTAAAAACCGATTTTTCTTAAGGTATTATCTAGAATACTGCATACATGTTTATGATAAAATTTAGCATTACAGATTACTATATCTTATACTATAATACGAGCAAAAATTATGTGTGTGTTGCGTGTGTATGTAAATTTTATCTTAAAAACGGCTCGAACGATTTTGACTAAATTTTGTATTTTAGTATTTTCGGGCACGAGAAGACAATTGAGCTAGGTCACGTGTTCGAGAAAATTCGATTAGTGGGTCATAATGGGTCAGGGTCAAGCTAATTATATCTAAAAAACGGCTCATTGAGCCGTTTAACTAAATTTTATATCCACCCGTTTACGGGCATGAGGAAACTATTGGGCATTGGGCTAGGTCACATGTTCGAGAAATTTCGATTAGTAGGTCATTTTTTGGGTCACTTCGGGTCATTTTCGGGTCACTGTGGGCCAAGATAAAATTATCTAGAATACGGCTCTAACCATTTTGACGAAATTTTGCTTTCTATCGTTTTCGGGCACGAGAATACCATTGGGCTAGGTGGCATGTTCAAGAAAATTCTATTAGTGGGTCATTTTGGGTCACAATGGGTCAGGTGTCAAGCTCATTGAATCTAAAAAAAGGCTCAAAACATTTTGACAAAATTTTGTAATATAGCGCTTCTGGGCATGAGATGATCATAGGGCTGAGTCACATGTTCGAGAAAAATCGATTAGTGGGTCCTTTTTGGTCACTGTGGGTCAAACTAATTGTATCTAAAAAACGAATCAAACGATTTTCACAAAATTTTGCATTATACCGTTTCCGGGCATGAGAAGACCATTGGGCTAAGTCGCATGTTCGAGTAAATTCGATTAGTGGGCCATTTTTGGGTCACTGTGAGTCAAGCTAATTTTATCTAAAAAACGACTCTAACAAGTTTGACTAAATTTTGTAATCTACTGTTTTGAATTATGAGAAGACCAATGGGCTAAGTCACATGTTCGATACATTTAGATTAGTGGGTCCCTTTTGGCGTACCGTGGGTCGAACTAATTTTATCTATAAAACGACTTTAACGATTTTGACTAAATTTTGTATTCTATCGTTTTAGGGTTCGAGAAGTCCATTAGTTAGGTCGCATGTTCAAGAAAATTCTATTAGTGGGTCATTTTGGGTCACAATGAGTCAGGTGTCAAGCTAATTGAATCTAAAAAAAGGCTCAAACAATTTTGACAAAATTTTATATTATACCGTTTCTGGGCATTAGAAGACGTGTGGGTAAGTCACATGTTCGAGAAAATTTGATTACTGGGTCATTTTTGGGTCACTGTGGGTCAAGATAATTGTATATGAAAAACGAATCAAACGATTTTGATAAAATTTTGTATTATATAGTTTCTGAGAACGAGAAGACCATTGGGATAGGTCACATGTTGGATAAATTTAGATTAGTGGGTCCCTTTTGGGGTACCGTGGGTCGAACTAATTTTATCTATAAAACGACTTTAACGATTTTGACTAAATTTTGTATTCTATCGTTTTGGGGTTCAAGAAGCACTGATTAAGTCGCATGTTAGAAAGAATTCGGTTAATGGGTCATTTTGGTTCACTCGGTCTCAAGATCATGCAAATTGTATCTACACAGCAAGAATGATACAGTGAGAATAAAATATCGAATCGAACACAAGGCTAATTTTGACGGAGCTTAGCTCGGTCATCCCTGCTTGTGTTTTAGATTATTTTGTTTTGCAAGCCATAGAATGCAGAATAGCATCAGAACTGGCCCGTCACGTATGCTCAGTACAGTATGTAGAAAGAAAATGTAAGCCTGGTCCTGGTCCAGACCAAATCTGAAGAAATAATTAAGCCCTGATTTAGACATGATACAACTGCCAATGCCGATATCTACGCTGAACTTGTTATATTTCTGTACTGATGTTGTCAATCTAGCATCGGCTCGTGCAACATATTTATACTTAACCTCGCTTCAGTCTCGTCTATTCAAAACTGCTCACATTTTATTGGTTTAGTATTTGATCTCTTTAAATTTTTTTAATCAGGACGAATTTTTTTATCTGCTCGGCATGCCCATTAAAAATGACTTTAATCCGCCCTTCGGGACGGGTACAATCCTCGGGCCAAGGCTGGGTGTAAAAACTAAAAGTTCGGCCTGGGCCCGGCCAGTTTATATTTTTGCAGTTCATGGCCCAGCTAAGCCGTACAAAAATCAGTGAAAACAGGCCCAGCCCGATTCATTTTCTACAAAAAATTCCGATTTTTTTAAAATACTATTAAGATTCTTTTAAAGCATTATTGGATACATATTCATACAATATTTTTTATAGTACATTTTAGAGTGTTCGTAAGACAGAAAATGCAAAATAGCATCATTAATGATTACTTAGACTCTTAGACTTTTCAACACTTAAATAAAATTCATTAAAAAAATTAACGTAGTTTAGAATAAAAGAAAACTAGAGGGTTAAAAGCATCATAACTTTTGAAGCTGTATAATAAAAAGTACGATTTATTTCTTACAAAAAAATTCCGATTCTTTAAAATACTATTAAGATTCTTTTAAAGAATACTGCATACATATTCATACAAAAAATTTTAAGAAAATACACAATATCAACATTAATGATTACTTAGACTCTTAGCCTTTTCAACATTCAAATAAATATTCATTAAAAAAATTAACGTAGTTTAGAATAAAAAAAGAGGGTTAAAAACACCATGACTTTTGAAACTGTATAATAAAAAGAACGACTTATTTTCTACAAAAAATTCTGATCTTTTAAAAATACTATTAAGATTCTTTTAAAGAATACTGTAATACTCATACAAAAATTTTTAAGAAAATATACAATATCAACATTAATGATTACTTAGACTCTCGACTTTTCAACATTCAAATAAAGATTCATTAAAAAATTAATGTAGTTTAGAATAAAAGAAAAAATAAGACTTTTGAAGCTGTGTAATAAAAAGTAGATTTTTGAAAATATTTCTCTGCAATTTATTAAGGTATTCCAATTACAATGATTTTCTTCGAACCTTGGATTTCCAAGCGTATAAATACAGGTTAGGTTCCCTTAGAAAGACTCCCTACGAAGGGCACCCCCCCCCCCCTTAGGGCCTATATCTCTTGTGTTGATAATTGGCCGTCATAAACACAACCAACCAACCAATACCAATATACAGAAGTTTACAGGAGCTCATTATTATCTAGTTTATTAAGCTATTACTATTTCTACAAAACATATTCTGTGTCCTACACGTCTTGGGAACAATTAAGTCCAGTTCCTCGAGTGCGTAGAAAAAAAAAAAAAGTGAGATTTTTGATACTTTTGAAAATTTCAGGATAATTACGAACCCTGCATCGGCTGCACATTTGTACTTACTCTCGCGAAATAAATCACATCCATTGAAAATGCTTCATATTTTATCGGGCTCGTTTAAATTTTTATATCGGGCCGTCATTTTGAAACTTTGGAGCATGCAAGTTTTCAATTTGACGTCAAAAACGACGCTTTAGATATAGCGAATGAAATTTGGCTTTCAACTTACTAAAAGACAAAGCGGGAAACAATCATAGACCTTCAGTAAATGCTTTGTTTCGATGAGTGTGATGGCTCAACGAAACTATTTAACCGAATCACAGTTTGGAGTGTTGTCGGTCGGTTAGAGAGGGGCCAAACACAAGCCGAAGTAGCAGAAGCCACTGGAGTTTCATAAAGTGTGATTTAACGCTAACGGATCGGAGAACACTGAAATATGAATGCCACACTTCTTCAACAACACCTTCGCTCGGCTACTGGTACCACAGTTTCAACTCAAACTGTCCGAAATCGGCTCCACGCTGTAAGTCTGTATGCTCGCAGACCAATGGTATGTGTTACGTTAACAGCGAGGCACCGTGGCGCCCGCAGGGAGTGGGCTACAGAGCATGTGAACTGGAGGAGAAATGAATGGTGCAGTATTCTTTTCTCTGACGAGTCCTATTTTTCTGTTCATCCTGATAACAGGCGTATTTTCATCTGGAGGGAACGTGACACTAGAAACTATCGTGCGTTCGTGCAAGGAAGTATCAGATTTGGTAGTTAGGGGGGGGGGGGTTGTTGATGGTCTATGCTGGCATCTTCATTGATGGGCGCACCGAATTCCGCATCATTCAAAATGGAGCTCTGACTGGTCAAAGGTATAGGGATGAGATCCTCTGGCTTATTGTAGTCCCTTACATTGCACCAATTAGAAATGGCTTCATGTTAATGGACGATAGTTGAAGGCCCCATCGTGCTCACTTGCTGGATGATGTCTTTTTCGAGAAAGAAATAATACGGGTGGAATGGCCAGCATGTTTTCCGGACATGAACCCAATAGAGCACGTTTGGGACATTCTAGGCAGACGAGTTGCTGGCCGCCTACCATCCCCACAAACTGTCCTAGAATTAGAAAGAGCTCTTCTGGGGGAGTGGGATGGGATACTTCAGCTCCTTATTAATAGCCTCATTGACTCCATGCCTCAAAACTGTTTAACTTTGCTGGCCGTCCGGGGAAATTATACCCCCCCTAGTAAAAACAATTTTCTTTGAAGGAAACACCTTTTTGATACGTTTTTTTTTCTCATATGTACGAATTGTGTTTTTTTTCCTTTTGTAGCCAAATGCTCAAATGTAATGCATTTTTTTTCTCCCAAACATGTGTAATTTTTTTCTCATATAGCCTACTGCATCTATCAACAATCATTTAAATAAGCTATCTGACCCGTAGACCAAGTGGACAAAATATAAAATACTTAGCGTAATATAAACAACTTAAACCTGCAATAATGATTTAACAGAAGAAAATGTAAAATCGATGCAAAAATAAACATTAGCCAGTTAAATAAAAACAAAAAGTAAATTAACAAATAACAAATCCGGCCGATGTACCAACGGGCAGGTATAAAATACTTCACATAATATAAACCAGTAAAACTTGCAATATTTGACTAAATGAAGAAAATGCGTAATCGATGTAAAACGAAATTAAACATTAGCCAGATAAATAAAAACAAAAAATAAATTAACAAATAATAAATTTATTTACATATTGTACAAGTACACATAATAAAAAGAAACATTTAGAAAATTAAGATAAAGCATTAATTAAGAAAATTACGATAAAATATTACGAAAATTAAGATAAAACATTGATACTTCCCTTTACTTGGATATACAGATTTCTGGGGTAAGTTTCGCATTATAATTATAAGCATGATTAATTTGCACATTGGTTAAGTGCGAATTTTTTTTAAAAATTATAATAATTATTATTATATTATAATTTTTAAAAAATATATAAAAATTTATAATATATAAAAATATTTATAAAAATATTTATAAAATATGCTTATTTTAATATATAAAAATATTTATAAAAATTATATTAATAAATATTATTAAAAATAGATCAACTTCATCACAAGCAGATGCTTTCCCTAAATCAGTTGAGAAAAATACGTAACAGAAACCCCCCTCCCCCCCACACGAAAAAAAAAAATCCCGCTGAAAACTTTTACAAGTTCTGTTGGACTGCATCATTATGAGAAAAGTCGATAAATGTCGAGTTATTGCGTCGACATTTTGAAGTTCATTTGTGCTGTGCTCTCCGATCCACATTAATAAAACAGGTGAGGGGAAATATCCCCATCCAAACGTGAAAAATTCGAAACTAAAAAAATGCTTTAGGCAAATACAATATGCAGTCATTTCGCTTTAGAATGCCAGGAGCAAAACTTTTTATAGTATCATTAGAGCATTTATTAAAGTAAGAATTTTACTGAACATTTTGAAAAACTTTTAAATATGATACTCCGATATTGAGCAAATCTTAAGCGGTAGTCTTATCCCGATCAAGGATAAGACGAGAATGATGATAATTTGATCCTATCTAAAGCCATAATGATAATTCAGATCCTATCTAAGATCTGTACTAGAAGTAAAAATTTCAAGGAGCCTAACAATGCCCAAATGAGAAGTTATCCTGAGAGGTTCAGCACTTTTGGCTAAGACTCCGGTGAATGCAGATGTACCGTCCCACAGTGGAGTATTTGAAGCAAAATACTGTCCAAAATTATTTTTCATGTGTTTTACAGTTAAAATCATTGCTGTTGACTTACTATTAGCAAATGCACTTAAGGGGTCTCAGGACTCTTAAATTTGAAAAAATAAATAAATAAACGACCATTTTCAACATTTAATATCTTAAAACGTATTTGATTTTAAGACACAGTTTTAATTGGGATGAAAGATATAAGTATGTTCTTTCATTTCATGCATTTAAAAAATTGCAAGATGCAGAATTAGTATTCAGAGGGGGCTCCAAATTGTCAGACACTTGATGAGCAGAAAATCGGCATAACAGATTACGCGCAGGATTACAAAATAAATTTTGCAACTAGCATGGAAATTTTGGTGCCTACTTATACTTCATATTGTAATAATTACCCTGAACCTAAATAAATTTATATTTAAAGCATTTTTATGTTTTTAATACAAAGTTGTATTTAGCTAATGCAAAATTTAGAAAATTTTAACAATATAATACCCTAAACAAATATTTTTTTGAACAATAAAAAGGAAATTTTAAGTTCAGTTTATACAAAATAACATGAAACATATGTTTTGAAAATTTTATGAAAAAGTAGTCAGAAGTTTTTGAGATATCCTGCGCGTTCTGCCCAAAAACGTCATTTGGAGAAAAATGTCTTCAAAGTTTCGGAAACGCCGCTTCACCTAATGAGCGGGTATAATTCTTAAAGCCATAACTTCTGTTCGAATGAGAATTTCAAGGAAACAATTATATCAAAAAGTTCAGAAAAGATAAGAATTTAACTTCTAAAGAATTAAAATTTTGAAAATTTTAAAGGTTTAAGAGTCTTGAAAGCCCTTAATTAATGTTATATACGCATAAAATATGCATTTACTTAAAAAGATAAACATAAAATACAAACTTTGCTTAACTTTTTACTGTATGTAAAAGGAAAGTAATTATTGACAGAGTTGTTTGACTTACAAGGAATGTTTAATTAAATGTCATTAATTCTGCTATATGTAAACTCTTAATTATTCACACAAACAAATGCATTAATATGTATATTATTTGCATTTAGTATTTAGAAAAGTTGAGTCTCTAAATTTGAGTTGTAGTATAGAGATTCTGTTTTTTGAGTTTATTAATGGATTGCCAAAACAATTTATTAAAAAATGGCAACTATATGCGGAAGATAAATATTTTTTAATTGGCCTTCAAAACTGTAAGCAGTACGACTATACTTCCAAAATGATAAGGCAAATCCCGGAACACTGCTATATATAAATCAATATACCTAAATTAGAGCTAGAAAGTCTTAAAAAGAACACATTTTTAATATTTATTATTACATTAAAAATAAACAAGTTACAATTAAAAATAAACAAGAAGTTCAACAATTCATGAAACCTCTAAAATATACATTTAAACATAATTAAACATAACAAAGTTGAAACGTAACAATAAAATACGTCTTTTCGAAAAGAAACCTTTCTTCAACTGAATCTAGGAGGCGCCAGATATCACTCATGCTCCTGAAATAGACATAGAACGACGAACCAGTTAGTCATCTATTATAAAATATATGTGCTTTACAGTTGTTGAAAAAATTTTAATTTTTGCATTTTTGGCTAGGTTTTTTGTCAAATACACTGTGCATTCCCTTCTCTAGAGATTAGTATGCAAAGGACAGTCGCTTAGGGGGAAAATCTGCCCTCTGGGTTACGTGACCAGGAGGGTCTAGAGACTCTGGGTCTCGTGGCCACGTGACGTGCCGACACAAGACGACCGACCTCTGAACTCTTGTAAATATTAGGTCATTTTAACGCTCATGTCATTCTTCTAAAATCCGCATATCGCCATCTGTCTGGTGCCGTTGCAATCTTGAAAATTCATCCTGGTGACCCCCGCGGTGCTCTAATTTCCATGCCTATTGCATAGACCAGTACTAGTAATTTTATTATATATATATATATACAGTGGAACCGGCTTAAAGTGACCACCCTCGGGACCGGCTAAAATGGTCACTATATAGATGTGATCATTTTAGGAAGTATCCTTAAAAATGGCACGTGAAATTCTTTGTGATCCTAAAAAAGTAAAACAAATTAAAATATACATACGGAGAAATGAACTATATTAAGTAATGAATTGCTTATTTAACAATTATAATAAATGAATTACTAATTTAAAATATACTACATAGAAGATAATTAACTTAAAATTCACCTTATTTCTTTTGAATTCAGTTGAAGAACTTCCGTAGCGATTATTTAAATAACACATAACGACAAGGTACACTGTAATTAATACGCATTTCTATTTTAATTGTAAATGTATAATGATAACGTTCCTACAACTGGCAGTAATAAGCTATTCATTAAAAAATTGTACAAACTTTTATGAAGATTCGTTTGCAGCAAAAAATCACTAATTTTTCGTTGCTTAAAACACTTCTTTTCAACAATTATGTTTCCAGTCATTCCTTCTAGTTCTTTCAATAAATCCAGCATTGGTGGACAGTTATTTAGGGCATACGTTTTCATTTTTTTGCACATCTTTAATATTTCTGCGTTGGAAATTTCATCATTTTTTTCGATTTCAACTTCATTTTCACTAGCAAAATTTTCTTCGTTTCCTTTTTCATTTTTAAACATGTCGCAAATATCTTGTTTCAAGCTTTCTTGATCAACGGAAGCATTGCATATTGGAATATAAACTGTCAAAATTCATGAATAATTCAGTAGTGACTGGTTCATCTTCAAAAGGCAATTGGTTTATAAGATTTTGAATATTCGAAAGGCTATTGTTATACGCAGACTGTGGATCACTGATATCTTCAGAATGTTGCAAAAAGACAGATTTTTCAAAGCATTTTGAAATTGTACTTTAACGCGACAAATTCCATGAATCATTAACCCACAACGGCATAGAGGACGTTTATACTTGAAGCAATTTCATTTGCTGATTTGCATTCTTCTCTGGAAATTACAGCCTGGAGCAAGAACGTTCTATAATGTAGCTTGGAAGCTTGAATTATTTCCTTGATCTGACGGCTGTATATGCGATGTGGTATTATGTGGTAGAAATTTTACTTTCGCATTTAAAAACGACAAAGCACTCGGATGGGCTCGACAACTATCTATAAATAATCGAATCTTTCTCTTTCTTTGCTTCATCTGCTTGTTTAATTCTGTAACCCATTCAGTAAAAATAGAGAATGTCATCCAGGATATTTTATTTCCATATCACGAGACTGGTAAATTCTTGATGTTAACCTTTCTAAAACAGCGTGGTTTTCTGGATTTCCCTACCACAAGAGGTTTTCATTTCTCTCCTGTTGAATTGCAAGCAAGGAAAATGGTAATTATCTCTTTAGAAATTTTTACATCTTTACATTTATCTCCAGCCATTGCTAATGTTTTGTTTGGCATTGCCCGATAAAACAAACCACATTCATCAGCATTGAATATGTCTTCCTTCTTGTAATTCTCCAGAAAATCAGAAATCTGTCTTTTAAAGGAATCTA
Organism: Maratus speciosus; assembly: GCA_963932465.1. Classification (NCBI taxonomy): domain Eukaryota; kingdom Metazoa; phylum Arthropoda; class Arachnida; order Araneae; family Salticidae; genus Maratus; species Maratus speciosus. The sequence goes on along the minus strand of OZ010788.1, from coordinate 622,332,564 downwards.
CTGTTTCCATATCAACGTCATGAGATTCTCCACACAAAAATTTTTGAGAAATGTTATTTCTTTTCTTGAAAGATTCGAACCAGCTGTTAGAAGCAGTAAAAAATTCTACATTGAGTTTTTTTGAAAACTCCAAATGTGCTTCTTGTAGTAAAGGTCCAGAAACTCGAGCATTCATCCCACGCACTTTTTAAACCATTCAACAATTGCTTGAGATTTTTCAAAATAATCGGTTTTTCGAATTTTCCGACTCCTAGATTCATTTTCATTTTCTTCAAATCTTTGGACATATTCATATTTTCTTTTTAAAATATTGCTCACACAAGTTTTACCAATTTGAAAAATTTTAGCCGTTGCTCTTTGATTATTATTTTTTAGAAAATGAACCATTTCAATTTTATCTTTTAAATAGAACTGTTTATACTGTTTAGATTTTTCAGATTTAGATTCTTTATTCTCCATACCTTAAGAAGAAAGATAACTGCATTAAAAATAAAAACTTGAAAAAACTACAAAAGCAATTAGCAAGCTACAAGTTCATACACCTAAAACTTAATGTTAGATGTTACAAATTTAGCAAGCAGTACACTGAAAGAACATGTGCAGGTTTATTCTTAGAATTTCTGAGAACATAATGATAAAGGGACCCTTTTTAAAACAAACCCGTACAACCGCAATTTCGTCTTCTCAGATAAAGGTAGTACTAGCATGAAGAGGCGTCGCGATGGGGGGGGGGGGGTGCAGCCTCCACCCCCAATATATGTGAACTTGGGAAATTTGAGCTTAGAGTTGGAAAATTATAGATTTTCAAAACACTTTTTCTTTCAAGTAAAAAAAAAAAAGAATTTTTTATTGTTTTGCTGGCTACTTTTCTGAGTTCTGTAATAGTAAACTAGTTAAACTTTCAAAAGAAATACAAAAAGCAGCCATACTCAATTTCTCATTATGTTTCTCTGTTCCGCGAAAATATCATACATCTATACCAGACCTGAATGTCTCTACTGTTGTACATCATCAGTGTCTCTAATCTATTTCCTCCAAAACTTTGTTCCTTTCCCAAAAATCTAAAAATATGAGGCTATTTTCATAATAAGTACGATTATGACTCGTACATAGAGTTGCAAAAAACCCGCAGATTTTGAGAGACGGGAATAAACCCGGGAATTTTGGGGAATAAACCCGGAATTTTTGGGAATATTGGAAATTTTGAAGGAGTTTTGAAGATAAACAAAACCAGTTATTTTTCAATTTGAAATTTTTATTTTAAAGAAATTTCAGGGAAGAAATGTCTCAAAAAAAAAAAAATAGATTTTATGTCATGAATTCACAAAACTTATGATTTTACAGATTAAGTCTTTATAATTTATTAGCTTTACAACAATGGCAGCTGTAAATAGGTGAGGATTTGAATGTTTCTTTTAAAAATATTTTTTTTTAGTTTCTGTTGGCTCGCATATCTCTTATTCAAGCATACTTTATATTAATTTTCTAAGAAGTTGCTTTGTATTTTTGCATTGATTTTTTTCAATTTTGTTCATTTTATTTTTTGTTTACATTCGTTGATTCGAAGAACATAGGTAAAGTTTATATTCATGTTAGGGAAGATGAATCTCTCATCTGCCTCTTTTACTTTTTACTTATCGACGATTAAACTACCAAATTACTTATGATATTTTAATTTCTCTTACTTAATATTTCTGCAGTTTAAGCCTTATTTCGTTAGTTTTCATGTAAACCGGGAAATTTTTTTAATATTTTATGTTATTAGTTTTGTTTACATTGACAAAAATTGAAATCATTAAAAATAATAAATTAAAAGTTTTTCATGCTTAAAACTTTCTAAAACTCCCGGAAATTTTCAAAATTTCCTTCCCAAAAAACCCGGTTTATTCCCGGGAATAAACCCGGTTTTTTCCACCCTTTGCAACTCTACTCGTACACAATTGAAGACAAAAACTTTCATTAAATGAACCAATAATTATAATTTTTATGTTTTTAGTTTTTTTTTTTTTGCGTATAAGTATCATTATCATTAAAAACACAATGAACATATCATTTTAGTTGGAAAATAGAGCAAATAGAGCAATTTGTTCCACGTTGGGAAATTTTTTAATTATAAGTAGGGAAAATTTTGAACTCTCCCACCCAGAAAATGTTTTTGTAGCTACGCCCCTGCTAACACGTGACTTACTTAGCCAATGAGTAGCAGGCGCAAGCATTCCTATCCTACGATCTGTCAACATGCGTGGGGGAAATATTCGTTATTCCTGTCACACCTCACGCGAAAAATGGGAAGGTAAGATCACCTAGTTGCAAATATCATTACAATAAAGGACAAACTGGTCACTTTCTACATTAAGCAGGTGGTCACTATAGGAGATAAATTCCTGGACTTTGTAATGTATGAAAATTTCGGAAAATGGTCAATTTAGATTTTTTAGTTCGAAAATTTCTGCCATGCAAAAAAAGGATGGCCACATTTTACAGGTTCAAATAACATTGACAATTACAGATCACTTTACACTATAGACAGGTGGTCACATTACCGGACAATCCTTATATTATTTTATATGAGTACGAATAAAATTTTGCAAAAGCGGTCACTTTAGCCACGTGGCTATATATATATATTTAGGGGGGGGGGGGGTTAAGATGGCAACACTAAACATCATTGTTATTAATACAGTTCCAATTTACATTTTTCTTTTCTCACACCAGATGACAGCACAGTTATGGGTTTCATTCAGATTCTCAACTGTAGATCACATGTTAAAATAGTCTTAACTTTGTTTTCCATGCTGATATGCATCTTAAAATTTTTTCAAATAGTACATAAATTCCAAAACATATAAATCATAATTGTAATATATTTCTAGGCTCGCCCTGAAACAATAGGGCAGCCAATTGTGATTGGTAAAGAATCGCCATCTTAAATAATAATAAATTTTCACGGGCGGTCCGAGGACACGGCACTTGCCTCTTGTGCTCTCTTCGGCGTGTCAGGCGGGTCGCTCTGAAGTCTTCTTTCCCGGAGACTGGGGTTCTGGGCTTGTTTTCGCAGGTAGTAAAACTTTTCCCTGCCCTGGGCTTGGGGGTTACACCTAACCATAAGCTAAAAGCGGGTTCCCAGGGTGGGTGCTTACTTACTTACTTAGTAGTTTTGACTCTTAGTATGTCATTCAGGTATTATGCTCTAATAATTTTTAATATCCTGTATGAGGTGTATCTTTCTTTGGATCTCTTAGCTTTTTATTATCTATTTTCTGTAATGTTTGCGTTATAAGGAGCTAAATTTTGTCATTTTAGGCTTAATGCCGACAAAATTGGATGAAATAACGCATCTTCTATGAATGAACTCACAAGTTCCTCTGATGATTCTGTGAGTCATTCATAGTTTCTTATTTTACACACTGGTTTCCTATGTTCATTTCTAAATCATCTTTAGAACTTCATCAATTTCTTCATATATTTCTGATTTCAAATTTATTATATATATAATATATATATATATATATATATATAGTGGTTATGGTGTCTATATATATATATATATTTAGCATTAAAAACAATAAATTGTTTACAGTGATAATAAATTATTAATTTATGAAAATGCAATATGAAATAATAATACTCTGATTATTTAATTTTTGCCTCCTTGTGAATTAATTCAGTGAATTAGGGGAGAAAGCAAAGATGTGGGAGAATATCAGATACGTGTTCAAATAGGATTTCGGATTAATTTTGAATAGAATTTTGTGATTCGTTGTGGCTTATACCCGATAACAAAGAATTGCTAAAAAACACGAAGGTTAAATTGAAACAATCGCCTGAAGTGAATATTTTTCTTTTAAAAAAATCGTGTGGAACATGCTGTACACAAGTAAAATGTAGATATAATGATTATATGGAAAAAAAATTGACATTGCATACTAATATTATATCTGAATGGTTTTTCTTCAAATAATTTCAAAAATCGCAACTACTTTTGTAACTCTATGGTATAAATTCAATAACCCACAATGTAAAAGGGCAGAAGAATTCAGACGGGAATTATTCATTTTTCTGTATGGCCCAGTCTTTGAGTCTTTGTTGAAATCAATCCCACATTTAATCAATTTAATTGCTGTGGATAATTTATCTTTTCATTCCAAGTTTTCGATTTAACTGAGATACTTCATTTGTTAAAAGAATTTTTCTAGTTAGTTTGTTGATGCTTCCTATTGTAATAACGAATGGATATAAAACAAAAATGCTTGTTTCAAATGAAAAATATTCGATTCATTTAACAAGAAATTCATTCCAAATTTATTTCTCGCATCTTTTGTCGGAATAGTTTACTGTAATTGGAGAAGTTTTATCCTTCTAAAAAAAATTAATGAAAGTTAAGACGAATTGGATGGAAAAAGCGCCAAATTTATCATTAAGAAAAAATGACACAAATTGTTAAGATTAATTATTTTTGCGTCCGTCCATATTACTACTTTTACAGATTTGTAATGTTTTCTCCAACTTTCGGGAAAAGCAATTGCCTACTGGATGCACTGGTCCTTCTGTCTCATTTGGCCGGAGTTACTGTATCACTGCGAACGTCTCTGACAGGCACAGGTGCTTATGTAGGATTTGGTCCCCTTAAAAGACAGAGGGTCATATCACAGAGTTTAGAGTATATTAAAGATGCACTATACCGTCAAAATAGCATGCAATATGAAGCCAATTATCACTCAAATCATTCGTTCCAAACAAGGCAAAAACATGGTACAAGACCCTGGATTCATTGGACGGGGGGAAGTTTTCAAAACGAGCTGCAAGTGTTTGGGCCGGATTGTGTCTGGTTTTAACCGGTTTCAGATTTGCAGTTTTAGCTTAATGCTAAACCAGCACATTTCCCTTCTATCTTTCTCTGAACTGTGTGTGGTTACATAATTTAGATCTCAGAACTTCGTCTTTCTCTATGAATTTTGAGATTGATAGTATTTAGCGTCTTGAACGCGAATTAATTTAATAAATTTTGGAATGTAACTTTTCCAATGTAGGCGCTTTATTTTAAAACTCGTCAGCTGCTTTCTGAACTGATTTCCTTGAATTTTGCCGTATTTTCTACCAGGGTTTCTGCAAGGTTTGTTGATGACTATGATCTTCTAGAACGTTACCTGTGAACATTTTGATCAGTTCCTTGTGTCTCAAACTTGCCTGTGATTTTAGAAATTGTAACTCGGGTAGGATTTGTTTGAAACTCTCTCCTAAACTATCTCTGCACTTCTTCTACCTCTTTGCACGTTTTAGATTTTCTAGTATATACATATATGCATAAATTTACCAAATCGCTAATATGGAAACAATATATGTTGCAGTGCGCGGTTACAGAAATTATAGATTTCATAAAGTACATTTTTTCTAAATTTTTTCTAAAAAGGATTGAATCTCTAAACGGGAAGAGAATTGTCCATTTAAAGGCAACATGAATTATACTATATCATACGCATCTTTCTTTCAAAGATTTGTAAATTCTATTGCCGAATAGCTAAAAGAGAAAGAAACTAACTTCGTATGGCAACAAAAGTTTTAGGCAATGTTTTACCATTGCCTAAAACTTTTGTTTTAGGCAAAAAGGAAACGCTTCTTGATCTCGTAAGAAGTTTTAAGAAAATGCACGGTGTCCGAAAATTCCTGGACGCATTTTAAAATTCAATATAAAATCAAGTAATTGTCGTACAGGAGTGCGGTTTGGACTAAAATGCTTCTCAGGATGATGAGTTATCTTCAAGCGAATTAAAAAAATAGTTCCAAATTTCGATCCTAGATGGAGCCACTTGTCCGTGTGTATGCTTTTAAACATACGTTTTTTCTTATTTTCAGATTAATTTTAACGGTGTGACACAGAAATGACGATCCCCAGCGCTAGGAATAATCCTCAAATTTCAGCAACTACCATCTACAGTCGGAAAATTATCAGAATTGTTTGAGTAGCCCTGTACAGGTCATATAGATTTGTATCTGAAATGCTTCAACAAACTTAGAGGTATGATAGTGCTCATGAAGACGAGCAAAAAATGCAATGGAACATGGGGTCGCAAATGACGTTTAAAGGATGAAAATCGAGAAAATGCGTCTGGAAATGGACAAACACAGACAAGAAAGAAACACTCCAGAAAATTATTTATTGCACAGAATAGGTACAGTCGTGGAAAAAAAAGTAAACACCCCCTACTAACTTCTCAACAAATTATCGCAGAAGAAAGTTATTGGTACCGAACGATTGGATATAAAGTCTACTTTTAAATGATGTATCAAAAATTTCCTTAGGAGGCCATCTACATATTAAAACGAACCATAACTTTGTTTTTTTCAATAGCAGTACACAATTCTGACAGCATAAATGAACTCTACACCCTTCAATTGGCCTAAAAACAATTTTTTATGCAATTCGTACCTTAAGTTTCGAGAAATTAATTATTTTAAAACGAGGGTTTTTTAAGGACTGTATCCAAATTGAAGTTCTGTACTCGATTGTGATCCGAGAGAGCCTCCTTCTTGATCAAGGCACCTTAAGCTCCACTCAAGGAGTCAATGAAGCCTGTTAGATTACAGGACAGCAGAATAAATTTCAAAAATCTACTCGCTTAAATCATAAATGGCCTCTTAAACCATCATTTTGCCGTTTTTTAAGCATAATTTGAAAACTACTTGGAAGAAAAATGTGAAATTTTGGATTTCCATACAACAGGACTTAATAAATCTAAATCCATCAAAAAAATTGTAGGTTGCAATTCACAATTTTTTCAAATATTAATTTCATAATTCGTAATTCATATCATAAAATTATAAAAATTGCAAATTCAACGTATTTATGTTTGGTTATATTAGTATTATTGCTACAAAAAAAAAAAAAAAAAAAAAAATAGCACATTAGGAGCATAATTTCAGGAGATATAAATAAAAATATGAAAATGTAATTTAACATTAGAAGCACTCAATTTTGAATGTTAATAATTCAAAAACTTATCATTCAAATGATTTGAAATTGTGAGTCTGGGCATAGTTTGAACCGCAGATTTGAAATATCTCGTTAAAATTGGATATTGCTATTGAAAAAAAATGAAGTTTGGATCCGTTTTAATATGTAGATGCCCCCCTAAGAAAGTTTTATATACATAATTTAAAAGTAGACTTTATTTCCAATCGTTCGGTACCAGTAACTTTCTTCTGCGATAATTTGTTGAAGAGTTAGTAGGGGGTGTTTGCTTTTTTTTTTCCACGACTATACAACACAGCTAGTGATGTCCAGAGAAAACAAATATTTCACATGAATTGTTCAAAGTGTCGACCGCGGACATTATTACACGAAGTACATCTACGGAGAAACGCCTGGCGGACACGCTCAAATTTGCATACGTGGATTCCTGCTCACAGATTTGTGTGGGTTTCTTCCAAGTTTTTGTTATCTCTTTCTGACCGGACATGCACAAAGTGAAAGGAAAACCAGCTTCTCGCTACCAGCCAGTTCTGCAAAAAAGCAGCATGCGAGATTTCGTTATTTTTATTAATTTTATGATTTTCACATTTTAAACGTCATTTGCGACCCCATGTTCCCTTGCATTTTGTGTTCGTCTTGATGAGTACTATGATCTTCCTAAGTTTGTTGAAACATTTCAGAGGTCTTATAGATTTGTATCTATTAAGGCTCCGCTGCACTGAAAATCCACGATCGCGAAATCCCATGTTAACCCATGGGAAAACTTTCAAGCGCGATGACTCATTACCTAATATAATTATTAAAATACCGTTTTCACCATCAGAAAGTAGACGTCAAATGCCGATGATGTGCTTTTTTAAAAATTACCTCCGTAAATTTTAAGCACATAAAAAATCCCTATAAACTTTGAAATTTCCATTTGATTAAATTTTATCATCTTCTTAAAAATACTTAAAATTTACGTAAACAATTTTTAAAAACGCACATCATCGGCATCTGACGTATACTTTCTGATGGTGAAAGTGGTATTTTAATAGTTATATTAGGTATGATTAATCGCGCGTCAAAAATTTCCCATAGGTTAACATGGGATTTCGCGATCGGGGAGTTTCAGTGCAGCGGAGCCTTTAACTACATGCATGCAAAAATTTAGTTTCAGGAAATACATACCTCAGTTGAAAATTCCCCTTCAGCAATTTCCGCTAATGAGGAGAATGTGAATTCTTTTGTGCAGCCCTGTATACGCGATATAGAATTTATACACAATGAATAACGTGCAAAAAATGAGTTAAATTTAAAAGTGCATATTGAAATTATAAACGCACCTTCAGCAATTATGGCTCAAAGACAGTACTGTAATCGATTTTTTTGCGTGTCCCTGTAAATGAACGATAAATGCTATCAATGCCCTATTCTATAGTAATCATTCTGTAGTAAAATTCAGTGATTTACAGTCGGACCTCTATTTAACGAAGTCGCTAAATCCCGAAAAAAGTTCGTTATCTGGAAAATTCGTTAAATAGAGAGTCACCTTTTAAAATACTTTAAACTACATCAAACATGTCCACAAACACTAACTATAATTTTAAAAAGTAATTAATCTGACTTTTTTTTTTATAAATTATATCTATTTGTTTTATTTATTTTACCCATCAAAAAGAAATCTGCAAGGGAAATAAGAATGAAACAGAAACTACATTGTATTTTCAGTAAAAAGAAATAATTTTACATTAAAATCACGATTTTTTATTATGGTTGATAAGCTGTTTCGAGGAATACCAAATTTTAAAGCAGTATTTCTTTCTTGACGCCTTTATCCACCTCATCAAGAATATTATTTTTTCTTTGATGCTCAAGCACTTTCGCTTTGACATTTTCGAGCTACAAGAGCCGAAATTACCAACACGAGTGATCATGATCAAGAAAGAAAACGGGAGATTTGTTTAAAGACAAGGGGCAGCACTCCAAAGGGTGTTAAAAGGGGATATTGAAAGTTTGCAGTTCTTTGGATGAAAAGCAAAGAATCACAGCCATTTTACTGCTCTCGGTGAGTTAGGTGCCTGGTAAGACCTGGTCTTGGTCATTGATCATCATAAAAGGTGTTGAAAGAAAGAATGAGTTTGAAATGTCCAGTAATATTTTGTGAAATAGGGAGAAAAAAAATTAGATCCCAAGAAAAAGTTCGTTAAATAGAGAATGCAGTTCGTTATTTGGAGGTTATTTTACGAAGAAATTTGCAAAATGTTCATGGTTCCAAGTAAAAGTTCGCAAAATAGCGAAATTCGCAAAATAGAGGTTCGTTAAATAGAGGTCCGACTGTATATCCATTTAAATCCATTTGAAATAGCGTCATGTCATTAAAATACTCTGTGCATACGATTCTTCCCCGTTGACCCTAATGTAACGGAATTCTTTTGAGTGCCCCTGTAAATGAAATACTAATGCTACATATTCATATTCAATACCGAACAGGATATGGTAAACAAGGCCGAAACTAGCCTTTTTTGCACCCGGGGCAAACATGGATTTTGCCCCAGCCCCTCCCCCCCTCTTCCGCAAAGTATATTTTCAAAGAGAATTTTACTAATTTTCTAATAGCCGACTTATTTTAAAATTTAAAATATGTAATCATAAAATATGTAATATTGAACTACGTAATCTACAATGGCGGATCCAAAAGGCGGGGGGGGGGGGGGGGTGGTGTCACGGGGGTCATGACCCCCTCTGAACCCCAACAAAAATATTCTAAAGATCATTTTAAAAACGAAATATACAGTAGAGTCTAGCTTAACCGAGTTTCCGCTTTAACCGAGTTATTTTCTTCTGATGGGCTGATGGCTTCCATTATTATGAAACAGCCATTATAAATGAAGTGTTAGGTGAAGATGAAAGAGCAGCCGTAAAATGTTAGAACTCTGATTTTCTGGACAGAATGGGGGAAAAAATGGCCATAATTTTTTTTCGGCTGCTCTTTCATCTTCACCTAACACTTCATTTATAATGGCTGTTTCATAATAATGGAAGCCATCAGTCCTCAGAAGAAAATGATCCATTCAAATGGTATAATCCTGTATTTGGCGCCCCTTCGTTCTGGCGTCGGGGGCACATGCTCCCTCCCAACCCCCCTCGGCTCTGATGGTAAACATCATTAACCTATATCAATTGCATGAAAATCCGAGCGTATTTACGCGAGTTAGAGTGTGAGCAGACAGATAGGCAGACAAACCGAATTCATAAACACTTTTTAACTTTGTTGGAAAGTGTTAAAAATACTATCTTGAACGTCTCTTGAGCGAATGAAATATTTTACTTTTCGTCTTCATGTTTTGTTCCGGGCTTTAAAAGTGCTGTAATGAAGGTTTATACCGGGTGTCACAAAAATGGCTGATGGATTTTAAAATTCAATAACTTGCAAACGGTGACAGATATTAAAAAAATTCTTGCAGGAGTGTCATGTAAGATGTCAGGAGTTTTTATGTTGTGATTCTCAGTTTTACTTACAAATAGCATCGATAGAGGGCGCTGCAAGCAACGACCGCTAAATCCAGGCTTGATTTTTCGACCTCTCTCTTCTTTCATGCGAAAAAAGGAGATTAAAATGTATTGAATGCATCCCGAAGTACCAAATATCTAGACTGAGTGCCTATTGCTCTCAGCGCCATCTATTGTTTGAGATTCGAACTAAAATCAAGAATCACAGTACAAAAACTCCTGACATCGTACATAACCCTCCTGCAAGGATTTTTTTAATATTTGTCACAGTTTGGAAGTTATTGAATTTTAAAATCCATCAGTCATTTTTGGGACACCCGGTACAAAAATAATCCAGTTGAGAAGGTTAGGAAATTTAGACAAAAATTAAATACCTCATCTTTCTGTAATTTAATACATTTAATCAGAGAATATAATAAAAGATGCAATTTCATGTCCCGTTTTTAGGTGCGTTCGTAATTTCACTTTCAATGCAATGTGTTTGAAAACTAAATCGTAATTTATTTGAAAACTGTAATCGCCATTGACTCAATTTTTATTCTTTTTAAATTAATTTTCAAACATGCATCTATCGCGTGTAGACGATTACGAAAGAAAAATATTTTTGCATCTAAAGTCCCGTTTTTAGGTGCGTTCGTAATTTCACTTTCAATGCAATGTGTTTGAAAACTAAATCGTAATTTATTTGAAAACTGTAATCGCCATTGACTCAATTTTTATTCTTTTTAAATTAATTTTCAAACATGCATCTATCGCGTGCAGACGATTACGAAAGAAAAATCTTTTTGCATCTAAAGTAATACAGATAGTTCATCATTTGATTCCAGCTTATATTCCATAACGAAATTAAAACATTCATCAATGAATAAATAAAACAATAAAATTAAAACGAAACGTGAATTTAATACATTTAATCGAATTTCGCGCTTAATCCACTGAAATGAACAGAATGAAAAAGGCTGAATATAAATAGTGATTTTAATTAATTTTTCAACTACATCTCAGCAGTGAAATTACGCTTGAAATTATTGAATATTAATGATGTGAATTATCACACTGCTAACAAAGCGTAAACCAACTTAGTGAAAAATGTCCAAGCCGGGAATCGAACCCGTGACTTATATAAGTGAGAAATGCCAAGCTGGACATCGTCCTTGTGGTTTAGTGGTAGAGCACTGGAGATCTACTCCAGGGACCCGGGTTCGATTCCCGGCTTGGACATTTTTCACTAAGTTGGTTTACGCTTTGTTAGCAGTGTGATAATTCACATCAATAATATTCAATAAATAGTGATATTTGAAGATTTCTTCTGCTGTTAACTCCTGACGCGAGGCTAATATGAAATTATCGCTTTTAATACATTTCAAAGCTTCATTTGAACGCGTTATTTCTTTTTTTTTGTTTAGGTGTGTTCGTAATTATATAAATACGTAGCACCTATAGTCGTCTACAGTCCGTCTGTTCACATATAACAGCACAAAAATTACTCAACCGAATCGTTTGAAATTCAAAATATATAATTTTTGCATAATTTTGTCGAGTCATTTCAAATTTTATGAAAATCGGATGTATAGTTTAATGACAGGGGCAGTCAAAAGTTTTATGTTACATTACGGCCAATGGGAAAAAAATATTGGAAGTACATTATAAGGATGTTTCAGCTTTTCGAAAAGAATGAAATTGATATGCAATTATGACGCGTACTAAAATATACATTCAGTACAATATGCAGTGCAAAAAATATTTATAAAAATAGTCATAGTACGAACGTACCTCATTTGCCACGCTTGACGTGCAATTTACAACTTGTTAAGCTAAATGTCACTAAAAAGTAACTGTTATAAAATATAGAGGTCTTTCTAAAAATATATTTATAAAACATTTCTTAAAATGGGATGTGTCTTATGTGGTTCGTAAAACTATAGATCGCCATGCGTATATTTATTTATAAGCAGGTTTAAACTATAAATTTTGCTATATTTAAGTGGGATCTGCCTTGCAATGAGAAAAATGCCCGAAATACCCTTGTGAGATGTTTCTATGACATGGCTGATATTTTTATAGAATAGCTTTTATTGCACATTTTTCAAGAAATTAATTGTGTACATTACGACTTAAATTGAGTGTAAAAAAAGACATTGTTACAAAATCTGGGAATAAAATGAAAAAGCTTTAGTTAATAAGTCAGTTTGTATTCAATATAAAGCGATTCGAAAAGAACAAAAATTCTTGTAAGTTTCCTCCAATGTGCTTTCCCAAATAAAAAGTTTATAATAATATTATTCTATGCAGCGCATATGAGAGAATTCTTTTCTTTTTCTACCCAGTTTTTTAGCTCACAGGCTATGAAATCCTGAGAGCTAATGTGGCCCGCCGGGTTTGTATGTGTGCACATATGTATGTATGTACGTACGTAACTCTTGATAGAAATATCCGATTTGCTTCAAATTCTTGTTCTAAGTTCATTCTGATAAGGCGCTTCCCTGATTAGTTTTGGGGGTTCATTGGTTAAGTATAAAGGGGGGGGGATACGGGGGGCTAATCCCCTTAACTTAGATAAATGGGTTTTTCATTCAGAATTATTAGCTTTTCTCCAAATATGGTATACCTTAATTCTGATATGGCGCTTCCCTGATTAGATTTGAAGGTTCATTGTCGAAGTATAAAGGGGGGAACGGGGGGCTAACACCGCTTAATTTAGATAAAAGGGTTTTTCTTCCGATTTGCTTCAAATTTGGTATACCGGTTTATTCTGATAAGGCACGTCCCTGATTAGATTTGGAAGTTCATTGGTTAAATATAAAGGAGGGAACGGGGGATCTAATATCCCCCTTAATTTAGATAAAAGGGTTTTTCTATCCGATTTGGTTCAAATTTGGCATACCGGTTTATTTCGATAAGGTGCTTCCCTGGTGACATTTGGAGGCTCATTGGTAAGTATAAAGAGAGCAAACGGGTGGGAGCTGATCCCCCCCTTCTTAATTTATTTTTCGAGGGGCATTATTCTTTGAAATAAGAGTATAATACAATTAGTGTGAATAGCCTGTGAGCTCAATGCCATCAGTTTAACCGGGCACTTTCCCTTTTATAACACTTTCCAACATAGTTGAAAATAGTTTATGAATTCGGTTTGTCTGTTCGTCTGTGTGTTCACGCTCTAACTTGTGTAAAATATACTCGGATTTTTATGCAATTGATATAGGTTAATAATGTTTACCATGGCATATTCGATATTTAATATGAAGCTTGTAACTTTAATAGCTCATTTGCAGGAGCATTCAAAAAGAATTTCGTTACATTATGGTCGAAGGGAAAATTCGTTTGCAGTGTATTTTAATGACATTACACTATTTCAAATGTATTGAAATCGATATAAGTCACTGAATTTCACTACAATATGATTACTATAAAAAAGGGCATTCATAGCATATTTATCGTTCATTTACAGAGGTACACCAAAGAAATCAGTTACAGTACTGTCCTTCAGTAATAATTGCTGGAAGCGAGTTTTCAATTTCGGTATGCGCTTTTAAATTGACTATTTTTTGCATGTTACTCGTTATGCACTAGCAAAAGCCATGCTTTGTTTGGATTCGCGAAACATTATTTAATAAGATAAATATTTGAAAGTAGCAATATTTTTTTTATATTATTTTTGCATCTTTATTAAGCAAAAACGTTATTTTATGTTTTGGCGCATTTTAATTTTAGAAATGTAAATTCAGCCAAATAACTAAGAATTTCCTAGGAATTTTTTATTTATAATGCAACGAATTTAACAATTAATTTTTTTTGTTTATGATTCTTTTGTTACCACTTTACAAAAAAAGTCATAATATAATTCTTTTACAATGCGTAAGTATTGCCTGCGTAAATGATTTCACAAAATAAGAATAAATTGTGTATTTGAATTCTTAACACTGAAATATACTTTGATAATTAAATGTAAATAATTGAATTTTCACAAATTTTAATTCATTAAAAATATACTATAATTTTCATAAAAAAGGGTATTTTAAAAATTTCATAAAAGAAATCGTGAAACTATTTAATTAATCATGATTCTATCTATAATGACTAACTCCATAGTTTATTTTTTCTTCTGAAAATATACGTGTTTCATTTTTTATTTGCAAAAATGCGTCCGTAATGGAAAAACATGTAAAATAAATTAATTAAAATAATAATTTTTTAAGGTTATTTTGTAAAGAAAATAATATTGTGCAAATCTACAGATCCTAGTTTATTTTTATGTTTAATTTCAAGTCAAAATACTGAACAGTTTTTTTGAAAAGTGTACGACAAAATGTAATTTGTATAGCCTAGTAGAGGATTCTTTTCGCTCATCCTAATAAATTCTATACCTCGTATACTGGGCTGTACAAAAGAATTCCCGCACCATTCTCCTTATGGGTGGAAATTACTGAAGGAGAATTTTCAACAGGGGTATGTATTTCCCAAGTGAACTAAATTTTTGCATGCATGTAGTTAATGGATACAAATCTATTAATAGTTATGCCATTTCGCGAACAAAAGAAATCTTGTATCGTGCAACTATTGAATTTTTTACCCGACTGCCAAGAAGGGTTATGTGTTTCAAGCGTATCTGGGTATGTGGATTTCTTTATACCCTCGAAACATCCCAACGGCTGGATGTATTTTAATGAATGGGGTCTCTATCGATTCGTCTTAACCGTCCGATGGTTATAGGCTAGGTTTTGTTTTTATAAATTCAAAATGGCGGCCGTAAAATAAAAAAAATGTAGGTAGACACGAAAAAAAATTTTACGCACCATATTGCGTGGCATATCATTGGATAGGTCTTTCAAAATGAAGACGATATTTCATTGACTATTTTACAGTCAGAAGCTCCGTTTAAATATCACACAACCTGGAAGTTGTGTAGGTAGTTATCTCTAGCTTTACTGCAACTCTAACCTTCATAGACATCTATAGGCCTCATCAAATATAGTATTTATAGATAGGAACTAACAGCTAAACACAACTTAAAAGTCATCAATACAAGTAAATAAAAAAATAGGTAAGTAACATAAAAAATAGTTTCACATTGATGAGCAATAATTAATTAGTTCACTTTTTAAGAAGTCGTGGTTTTTTATTTTTTAAATTTAATTTTTACTTGTTATTTTAGTTCTTTCCGAACGATCAATTCATAATTTAGTCACCAGATTCATTTGTTCTACCTATCCATCCAGACATTATACAGTTTTAAAATACACCAAAAGATAGTGTAGATGTCCAAAAGTTAAAAAAAAATAAATACATACTTTTCAAACATACATAAAGACCGTACAGATATACAAAGATTTAAAAACATTTTCGTCTCGACAAACGGCAGTAACAAAACTTAGAGGTTAATTACACTAGACTGCAAAATTTGGGTTGTGTCATATGTTTTTAGCTTTTGACAATAGATTATTACGTATTTTGTCTCGCTGGATCTGAAAACGACCTTCATGTCTGACCATCAAGTCAGGTTTTTTCTCAAATCGTAAATTTCGAAGTTAAAAATTCAAATAATAACAAAAATATGTTATAAAATAGATGTGATGGTTGTGTTTTTCAGCTTTTGATTATGTATTTTGTAGTATTGAATACGAAAATGAACTTCATTTTTTTTACTAACAGGTCAGGATATTTCGCAAATCGCAATTTTTTTAATTTTTAAAAAGTCGAAATATTGCGGAAATCCGATACTATAAAATAGACTTAAAACCTTTTTTCACAATAATTTATTCATTTTTTGAGTTATACCATGCATTTTTACAGTATAGGTGCAGATCTACGGTCGCCAGTCGTCACGTAGAGACTAAATATTTTGCTGTGGCGGCTAACTTTCAGTGTCTTAGTCGCCAGAGATTCCAGCGTTCCCAATCCCCATCGCGGAATTTTTATATATTTTTTTTCTTTTGCAAATAGCACCTGCTCTTTTCACTGGTCGAGATCAAGTATGAACTAGATAAAAAGTCAGGGAATTTTTGCGACCTCAGTTACCGTCGTGAACGCTGCCCGTGTGATGTACTGCTTTCTTGCCGAGCATTATGTTCGGATATAATTATGCGCATGTCCGCTCCACTACAAAGCTTAGCAGCTGCGAAGCTTGGCATATAAGCGCACTAAGCTTCTCCTTTGGCATATAAGCTTCTCCTTTGTACACCAGCGAAAGCAAGCATTTCTTCGAGGGTTTCGTCCGAAATCCAAAGTTGAAATAAATACTTCTTTACTGCAGATCTGCTGACGAGACAATCCAAAGTTCCCGATGCGATGGAGATTATTTAAGGGATTTGGATCATGGAGTCGCGAGGATAGAGGATTCCGAACGCTGCAGAAAAAAGAACAAAATGAAAAAGAAACTCGCACCGAAAAATACTTAACGCGAGGTATATTCTTGCTCTGTAAATGTTTTCTGCAAGTGCGGGATTTTTATAGTGCAAAATAATCTTACACATTCCTAATTTTTTTTTTTATATGTATACTTTTATATGACAAAATCAAAATAAGAAATAAAGTTTTCCTAATATTTCCCATTATCATGACTGCTTAGCTTATATATGTTTTATTATTCAATTCTTGTCCAACTTTATCTTCTGATTTTTTCAGATTTATATTATACTTTTTTAATATCAAAGTTTCAAGAATTTTAGGATTAAATTAAGCATACACATTTGTTGTAATTAGTCTGTGTTTTGTTGTACATGTGTATTAATTAATTAAACTATTTTTCATTTTGAATTCCTGAGTTTTTTTGTTAAGTTTTTTCCATGTAAACACTATTGTTTTATGAGTTTGTTTCACAATGTGGCCACTAGATTTTGGTTAGGAGCCAAAGTGGCGACTGGATTTTTGGGGTTCAGGAGCCACTGGCTCCTTAAAAATTTTGCGAATCTGCACCTAATATTTTACAGCTAATCATGTAAAATACCGTGTATTTAAAATCCTTACAATTTTATTCTATGTGTGGAAGTTTCTTTGAACCGCTCATGCTCTGCCTCGCGCTTTTCCTTTTATATTCTTTATAGTATCGGTGTCCTCTATTATTTTGGCAGTTTATAAGGTTGGAAATTTGTCGCAAGTATATTTAAAACATTTGCCTTCTTTTGGTAAGGATTTCACAGATTTTTGCTATTTTTTGACTTTGAAATTTGCGATTTGCGAAACATCCTGACGTGATGGCTAAAAAACAAAGATCATTTCTCGATTCAGCGATAAAAAATAGATAAAATCAATTATCAAAAGTTAAAAAACACAACCATCACATCTATTTTTTAGTATAAGCTTTTCGTTATTTTTTGACTTTTTATCTTTCAAAAATACGATTTATAAAAAATCCCGACGCGATAGTTAGAAATGAAGGTCATTTTAGAATTCAGCTGAAAAAAATCCATAAAACCAACTATCAAAAGTTAAAAAACACAACCCAGGTTTGTGTTTTTACCAAAGAAAAATAAATAAATAAAAAATACATTATGGAAATCACTTCAATAGTTTGCAAGAAAAAGGATAGATCAATGTCTGCTGTTTTATTTCTGATTTTGCAACTGTTGTCTACAAATTAAAAAAAAAATACACTTAAGATAAAACTAAATTTTTTGGAAGTCGAAAAAACAGCGATATCTGAATGAGCGATATCAGTGCGATATAACTTGGAATTATTGTTTTATTACCATTTAAATAACAGCCGTACTGGTTTCTATTAACATGTTGAATGCCAAGTCTAGTTTGTCTGTCTTTCCGTTTAGGCCACGAAATAAGACTCGCGTTACAGAATCTATAAGTGCCAGTCACCGATGACTGACGTGGCCTGAAAAGAAAGAGCAGTGTTAGTCATCGGTGACTGATGTGGCATTCAACGTGTTAATGTTATTTCGGATTATGAGAATTTTAAAATATACGTCTATCAAACATATTTCACACTTCAATAGATGTTAAATTTGTTAAAATTAATATTTCGGGGGGTGGGGGGACGCGTTCGACTGTCTATTTTCGTCAAACGTTTCAAATTTTTAAAGAAGCGTAGAGTTTGGACATCCTTTATTCGAAACACAGAGTTTGAAGGATTAATTTATTCACTGATATCGAGACAAAAGGGTTGAAAGGGATAACTTTCAAAATTAGGGAAGAAAGGAAACTTTTATAAAGTTTATCAAGAGCATGATTTGAGTTTAAAGTGATGGCATAATCTTTTTGGATGTTAAATCCGTCTTATTGTATTTAAGAGGGCGACAACACTTGCAAAATCCAATGGAAAACAACCGAGACGGAAGTGCTTTATACTCGGGAATTACTCATGCAATTTGAATATTTTTTAACAGTTTTGGTATTAGCTAAACTATAAATTGATTGTTCACCAAGAAAAAATTATTATAATTTTAGGCAGCGTCACAAAACAGCTTCAATAGTTCCCGAGAAAAAGATACAGTTCAAGATTAACACTTGAACTGGCGTTATGCCATTACTCGAGTGAATCACTCGAACAATTAGTCATTACTGGTGTGACTCTCTCGAAGAATTTGATTATTGTTAAGCGATAGAATCACTCGAACAATTGGCCATTACCGTTGTTACTCACTCGAAGAATTTGATTATTGTTAAGCGATCAAATCACTCGAGAAATTTGCCATTACTCGAGGCTAAGGAGAAAGACAGGCTACCGCGGTGGGTCCGATTCTTCTTTTTTTACAGACCGCTGGAGTCACGTGATGCTCTTTTCGCACACCTTCATTGGTGCATTCGAGCATCACGTGACTCCAGCGGTCTGTAAAAAAAGAAGAATCGGACCCACCGCGGTAACCTGTCTTTTTCGTTAGCCTCGCATTACTGGTGTGACGCAATCGAATAATTTGATTATTGTTAAGCGATCGAATCACTCAAACAATTGGCCATTACTGGTTTGACTCACTCGAAGAATTTGATTATTGTTAAGCGATCGAATCACTCGAACAATTGGCCATTACTGGTGTGACTCGCTCGAAGAATTTGATTATTGTTAAGCGATCAAATATCTCGAACAATTTGCCATTACCTGAGTGACACTTGAACAATTTGATTACTGTATTTGATTATAGCACTTTTTGGTTGGTCGATTGCCATACTATATCTTTTAACCACTATAGTTCTGCTAGTAATTAATTAAATTATTTATTTACATGAATAAACGGTTGATTGAGCCAGCCATATATATGAATCATCTGGTACTGAACTCATATTTAACTGTTATAAAAATATATAATGTGAAATAATAAAATATTTCACATTACTAATCAATAAAAGTAAAATCTGCCATATCTGCAAATTTTGCTTATTTATCTGCAAAATTGCAGAGTGATGAATAGCATTTTTAAAAAAACTTTTTGTTCTGTAGAATTGTTTAAATTTTTATTTTGTATCTCAGTCCCTTTGGTGTGTAAATAAATGCCTATGAAGCAGTTTTGCTGTTTGTTTTAATGTATTTGTTAATTTTGTTGTCTCTGTGTACTTTGTATGGTATATTTAAATTTAGTGAAATAGTGTTCAAAATATCTTTTATTTGTATTCATTTATTATTTATTTTGCAATTTAATGATAGCAAGATACATAAATACTTTGTATAATAAACAATTAAATGTGAATATTTATAAATGTTAGAAAAGCGCAAAATCTACAATAAATTCATTTCTTAGAATCCGTTATGCTTTTCTAGGAATGTAATTCGAATTTCATCTTTCATACACTTCTGAAAATACATTTAAAAAAATTATATCAATGACATTCCCATTAATTTTATTTTTATACGCTTTAAAACTATAACTTATTTTTATTAAATTTTATGTCAGTTTAAAAGTGTCCGGCGTTATAAATTTGTGAGCGTTAAAAATAAAATAAAATTTAAAATGCCATAGCTGCTTATTGCATTTCGAATTGTTATCTTTGATATAATACTTTCTTAAAATACTATTGTTAAATTTTGTTAAATCTTTTCCCGTAACATTAAAATTCAGCTATGAAATGTCGCGATGAAAAATTGTTTGGAAATTTTGAACGTCTTTAGAAATTTTAGCAGCATATTGAGCGTGAATAATCGATTATTTAAAATCATTCGATTACCAAAATAACTCGAATGCAAATTTTTCGATTATCAAAATCACTCGATTATGCCAATTACTAATCTTTAGCTGATTTTTTTTACTGTCTAAATTACATTTAATTTGCCTGGTGAATATCGATTTAAGACAGCCAGTTTAACCCAGATTTTTTAACATCGTCCCATGTAGTAGGCAGCTTAGTTTTATCGAATTTTCGCAACTGATATCGCATTTTGCGTTTCTACTCCCTTACTAAAATTGGTTATAGATTTGAAAAGTGTCAATTGCAATCATTTTAAGTTTAATCTATCTTATAAAGCAACAATATGTCCGTGAGTATAGTTGACGCCATTTTGACGATGGCAACAAGATGAGCGATAAATTTCGCTTTTATTCAATTTTTTAGACTTTTAAACATAGTGCAATTTTAATTTTTGCATCGTCGAATAGAGGAAAAATGATTTTTCAAGTGGAATTTGTTTGAAAGCTGTATCTCAATTTACTGGTTTTTTGTATTTAATAAATTTCAAGCATGTTTTTCTAAGTCTGTTGCTTGTAGTTAGATTGCGAAAGACAATACGTTTCCATTAAAAAAATATGTAATTAGTCCAGCTTTTAGCGAATATTCCATTGCGAAATTAAAACTTTATAATGCTTTAATAACTTAATAAATAAAGATAACATAAATTCAACTAAATAATGCAGCGGATATAAGTTATGCTCGAAATATTTAATAATCAGACGTGCACATCTTCGCATAAAGCAATTCCTATTGCATTATGAACTATTTAATAACTGTAAAGTAAGTACATCTTGGGAACAATTCGCGTAGGTATTTTAGTAAAATACAGGGCTATTACAAATGATGGATCCGATTTAAAAAAAATCATATTTTTGAAACTACTGCACATATTACAAAAAGTGATACATGAATTTAAAGAGAAATATACTAATTTTTTTTCAGTTACAAATCTTCGATGTGTGAAGCTTTTGTGTACACGACATGCGTCCAATCTGTAATCTATGGCCGCCATTTTGAAACAAGTTGGCGGCTGCAGCAGGTCAACAAACTAGATCGAGACATTAGTATGTACTATGCATATGAAAAATTTCATCCAAATTGGTTCAAAAATTCATGACAAAATTCAGATATAAATATATATGTATATATATGGATATATATATATACATATATAACCATTAATTAAACATCACCGACCATCATCAAAAACTGCAATATTGTGAATGATTGACTACACGCCATAAAACAACAATATAGAACTGCATGTGTAAAATAAAGTACCGTATACCTAATTACAAGAATTAACATGGAAGAAAAAAAGAAGAATATGGATTCCAAAAAAATTGAAAAACTTATATATTGAATTACGTTTTCAAGAGTACAGAATTCAATGATATAAGCAAATCGGTTGTTTTCTGTTGGAAAAAAGCTATAAGCTTAAAAATTTTTTTCCCCTGTACTCAAACAATCAATATAATCAAAATAATAGTTTCAAGATGAATACAGAACATTATCAAATGGCATGAAATGGAAAAAAAAAAACTACAACCCATTAAATATCTAATTTATAGCAATAGAAATCCCACAAAACATACCGTATTAATTCCCAGTAGATTTTCAAAATATATTACCGCACATGGAATCCAAAAAGCATGATAAAATCAAGGTGAATAAAACAGTTAAGTTAACACAGAAATTAAAAGCTATGAAGTCAGTTAATTCATGTTGAAATATTGTGATAAATATAATTGATATAATATAAATAAAAAATAATTACATTATTTATAATACCTAAAAACAATTTTACAACATTGCCAATAATCAGCGTTAATTACCACCTAGTGTAAAAAATTAAAATTATGACTTTAAAGAGGCTATTTAAAAATACAAAATTTATGGTGCTGCCATCTATTATTATTTTATACAAATGTCACAGTAAGTAGAACCTAATACATGCTAATGAATTAAAATGTATCAACTGCATTCCTACACACATCCTAATATAAACAATACCATACTGTATTTCATTATTCAGAATTTTTTTTAAATAAATTAAATGTTAATACAATATATTCTATTACCATACCATTAAATCTACACTGAGAAATTAAAAAACTTTTTTAACTTGATAATATATAGAATATAGGCTATATGCTATAAAATAAAATAAATTATATATCATAAAATATAATAGTCGTAATATTTAGCTTACATATAAAAAATGAACAGGAAAGAAAAAAAAAATAAATAATTAAATTATAAAATAAATAAATTAAAATGGATGTTTATATAAGATTGTCAGATACTAAAATTCCAAATAGCCTAAAGATCACATATATAGTGTGTGAATTATCCTTATATTAGTCATAAAAAAGCTAAAAAAAATATGATTGTGCCAATCAAACATATAAACCGATAATTAATCATGGAATACAATGTTGAAAATAAAACACTATTAAATAGTATAGAGGAATAATAATAATAAAACTATTTACCCAATTTTAATACATACAGTATAACATTAGTTAATCAAATAAACCAATATGCATAATAATCACTAAAAAGTTGGTATACTATTATTAATTTATATGACATTGTCCTGAGTAGACTAAATTTAAAATAAGTTAATATTGAATTTCATTAAATAAGTTAAATTTAATATGAAATTAAAAAAAAGAAAAAAAGAGAGGAAAAATCACCAATTACATATAAAACATCAAATCAACATCCATATAAAATACGTATTAGAAATGTAGTTATAATACAAAAGCCCCATTTATATATATATATATATATATATATATATATAAATTAACCATTGCGTATTATCCAGACAACACCACCCTCCTCCGTACTCTAACATCTACCCACCCAACCATCCTATAGTAATTGTTTATTTTTATTTTACAATTTTTAATTTTTTATAAATATTTTTTATTTTATAATTTTTTGTAATTTTGTTTACGCATGTGTGGTTTTTTTAAAATTATATATATATAGATCATGTAAGTACTAATTGTATATTAATGAATATATGAATTTTTTTGGAAAACCATGATTTAATGCATCATAAATTAGTTTTTTAATATTATTGTTAATTAGATGAGAAGAACATAAACATTTTATTCTATATAAATGATTAAGTAGTATATTTCGATATACAGAATGATGAAGACAAGATTTAAAATTTGTAAATGTATTAACTTTAAATTTAAATTCTTTACGTTTATCATATAAATCAGTTATTGTTTTGTTGTCTTTTATTGTAATTTTAAGATCTAAGAAGTTAATAGTATTGTTATATAAGAGGTTTTCCGTTAATTCCAAATTAGTGGGATAATCAACTGGAAATTGAGAAATTTTAGATTGATCAGTGGCAATTAAAATTATGTCATCAATATAACGATATAAATGGAGATTATTATTAGTAAAAGTACGTTCATAGTGATATAAGTATAAGTCTGATAATAAACTGGATGTACAACCACCTTGTGGTATACCGACGTGCTGTAAATATAATGTATTATCTTGCAATATTTAATTATTATAGATAATAAAGTTTGTTAATGATTTAAAATAAGCGATATCAATATTAGATGGTAATTCCAGTTTTTTATAATACTTTTTAAATAATGCATTTATTATATTATGTAAATCTAATAAGTCTATATTATTAAAAAGATCTTTGAAGTCATATGTCGTTATATTATATACACAGTTAAGATTTTTTAAAATAGTGACCAGTTGATAGCTATTTTTTATACAATGTGTATTATCATTGTTTGTAGTAAGTATATATAATTGATTAAGAATTTTTAATAGAAGTTTATTGGCTTTATTATTATATGTATTGCAACCAATAGTTACAGTCCTAAATTTAATTGGAGTTTTATGAAATTTGGGAATTAGAACTAAATAAGGATAATTAAAATTAGTAGATAGAATATTTAATAGTTTATAATAACTTTGAATTTTACGATTATTTACAATTACATTTTCATTAGTTTTTTGAAAAGATTTATTAGAAGAAATACAGGTTGTAAGAAGTTGGTGATAATCAGATTTACATATGATTGCATAATTATTAGGAGATTTGTCTACATATGTAATAACGTAGTTTTTTTGTAATTTAGTTATTTGTTGGAAAAAATGCTTTGTGTTAATAGAAACCAAATCAGAAATATTATTTTTTAAAGCCATAGCTAATTTTTCAATTACTAATATTTTCCATTGATTAAAATATGCAATAGGTTTATTGTAATATACTGAAATTTTATATATAAAAATATCTATATCATATGTAAACTGTTTGATTATAGATTTAACAGTAAATTTAGATGGAAGTCTATATTTAGTACCAAAACCCATTAGTTTTTTCAATTTAAAATCATTAACAATATTAAGATTTCCAGTAATTATATATGTCCATGATCATTGTTTATATATTTTTTTAGATTGGGGTCATTGCAATTACACGGAAAATTACTTGCAGCAGATGTATTTTTTGAAAATGTATTGTAGTTAAAAATCTTTCTACCAATTGTATTCGGATATTTAAAGGTTTTTGTTATATGAAGATTATTAATAGGTGATCCGACTCCGCTGAAATTTTGGAAGCAGAAAGCACGAGCTCACATTTTAACGTATTTATTGGATGACAACACAAGACAGACTACAGAAAACATAGAACGAAAAAGTAAGTAAAAAAAAACATGCGTCTGGAAAACGCAGAATGGCGCCACCTCTCATTCAAACATACTGGGGCCCGATGGCTTTTAAGACATCAATTACATAATATCAATTTTTTTTTTCAGAATACAACCGAAGTTATTTATATAGAACATCACTTAAACAGAACGTAATACATACCTTACAGTTATATAGAAGTTATTAAACATAATACTTACACATAAGAGGAAAACTTGATTAACTTTAACCTTTATACAATAACAGATAATAATGGAATAAACAAATTACTCATTTAAATTTTCACTCATTAATAGCACCAATTTATGAATAGGTCTGGTTATTTCACCATGAGCTGTTCTTAATTTTACAACCCGAACTCTTTCACGACTGCCCTGGTAAACTTGCAAAACTCGACCCATTTTCCATTTTAATGGGTGTAAATTTTACTCTTTTATAATAACCAGATCATTAATTTGCATATTTGGATAATTTTTTCTCCATTTGCTTCGTATTTGTAATTGAGTTCAGGGGTGCCCAGAGAGGGGTTTGGTGACGCAAAATGCGTCATAAAATTAAATTTTGGGGGGGAATTTAGAGAAAAAGTACATTTTGGGGAGGATTTTTAAAATCTTAATACTATTTCCTTTTTTTTCACTGTTAAAAAAGTTTTTGATTTTTTTAGTGTCACTTTTAACTTCTTTTCAACATTCAATTTCCAGAAATGGTCATGTTTTTTACACTCTTTAAATTCTAGATAAGGGCAATAAGAACCGATTTTGCATCTTAATATATTTGAAAGTGCAGGAATAAAAAAAATACTTGGTATACAGGTGGGAAAATGTTTAACACATTCTGAAAGGCGATTAGGACTGCAAGACGTGATAAAAGGAATAGCTTTCCAGAAGCGTCTTAAGTAATTTATTATATTGTTTGACAGGGTCGAATCGTACAGTCCGAGTGCAAAAATACATTCTTGATGGGTATGATAAGAAATAACAACAAAATAAGCATTTCAGAGACAACGCTAAAATTACTTGACGATTTTCAGAAAACTAGGATTTAAGTACAGTATATTTTAGTGATGTTAGAAGAGTAGTATTGTATGTCATTAAAACAATATAAGGTAAACAACCAGTACAGAGAAAAAGACTTCCAGCGAGTGATGGGCGAAAACGAGATGTTTTTATAGATTTTATCGATTGTATGGACGCTCGATATTTTTTTATTCTGCAAAATTTTTCTGGATGACTCCAGTTTGCCAATTGCTTTTATACCATACACGATTCGATTTTATCAAGAATCGTCTGCGGGAAAACTGCAATGAGTCGGGTTAATAAGGACTAGTTGGCTACGCCCGCTAGTGTGCCCCTTCTTTAATTAGGGCCTCTAATTTATACGCAATCTTGTAATATGAAATCTCAAACTGGGTCCCCGCTGCATACGGCACCGTATAGAAGGCGTGGTGTGCACACACTGCAAAATCTTGTAAACAAAAAAAATCTCGAACCGAACGAACCTCGGACCGGATCCTTGGGGGTGTCAACGGGCGGGCACAGGAGCTGCATGATATGAATATGTGGTCGCAGAGCTTTCCAACGATATATCATATGAGGGTTATAGGCAAAATTTAGAAAGTGCCACCGGGAGGGCAAAGTGGAGGAAGGGTCATCGGAGGGTATAACATCAATAAGTGGTCACAAGCCTTTCCAACCAAATGTCACATGAGGGGTCTTGAGCTAAATTTATAAAAATGCACCCCGGGGTGACAAAGTGGGGGGAAATCGGCGCGGGAGGTGCATAACAGGAGTAAGTGGTCACAGTCCTATCAAACAATACGTCACATGAGGGGTCTCAGCTAAATTTCGAGAAGTGCTTCCCGTGGGGGCAAAGTGAGGGGAGGGACACCGGAGGTGCATAACATCAATAAGTGGTCACAGGCCTTTCCAACCAAATGTCACATGAGGGGTTTCGAGCTAAATTCATAAAAATGACCACCGCACCGTGAGGGAAAAGTGGGGGGGGGGGAGGGACGCGGGAGGTGCATAACAGGAGTAAGTGGTCACAGTCCTATCAAACAATACGTTGCATGAGGGGTCTCAGCTAAATTTCGAGAAGTGCCTCCCGTGGAAAGTGAGGGGAGGGACACCGGAGGTGCATAATATCAAAAAGTAGTCACGGACCTTTCCAACGCTTTGCCACATGAGGGGGTCTTGGCTAAATTTAGAAAAGTACCCCCGTGGGGACAAAGTGGAGAGGAGCTGTATAACATGAATAAGTATCACAGTCCTTTCATACAATATGTCACATGAGGGGTCTCGGCTAAATTTAGAATGCCCTGGGTGTCAAAGTGAGGAAAGGGGCACGGTAGGTGCTTAATATGAATAAGTGATCGCAGGACTTTCTAATGATATACCACATGAGGGGTGTTGGCAAAAATTAGGAAAGTGCTCCCCCCCCCCCGGGGGGTCCAACTTTCGCAACCCACCAGGAATTCAGCCCCCCCTTTTTGAAATTTCATATATTATAAGTAATATTTTTCGGAAAACTCTTTAAAAAATTCGAATTAAAATGATGAAAACGCTAAAAAGTTCAAAAACTGCCCCCCGCCGTGGGGGGCCAAATCGGGGAGGGGAGAAGAAAGTCTCATAATATCAAAGAGTGATTCGAGGGCTTTCCAATGATATATCACATGAAGGGCTTAAAAAAGGTTTTAAATCCTCCCATTCCCCCCCGGTTTGTCCACTCTTTCAGCCCGGAATTCACGCATGCCCCACTTTTAATTCTTTATATTTAATAAATAATATTTACCGGAGACTCCATCAAAAAAACACATCTAAAATTATATTCATTGTAGAAATCACTACGGTTTTAGAAATTTGTTCGCTTCCTCCGCACCCCCCTCTTTGAAATTTTTATATTTAATAAATGGTATTTATCAGAGGGTTCCAGGTATGTGACAGCTTGATAGGGCTAAAATAAGAGAAACTTTGAAAATTAGGGCTTCATTTCACAGCTCATTGTCATGCCTCTTTCTCTATCTCGTCTCGATAAATCTTCTCACATCTCTTCCGTGCCCAGAACGAGAAATTGAATTCTCGTTCTCGGCAACCTATGAAAAGACACTAATCGAGAACAACATTTCGAGAAGAGAAGAAAATTGATTTCTCATTACGAAATGTTGAAAAGCGCGAGGGGAATAATCGAGAAGCCAAAAGTCGAGATGCCGGTGAAATCATCGAGATGAGATTTGCGGAAATGCCAGAGAAAGAGAGAAATGAAGCTTTCAGAGTCAAATTTAGCGCATTTCTGGTTTAATTCATAATTTCTCGAAGGAGTGCATTTGCTTATCCAATCTCTTTTGTTATTAACCGATATGGGTTAGGAGGCATAGTGGTTTATTTATTCAGTTCTGTATAGTCCTAATTTCAATAATTACTGTTGAATCTAGTGTCATTTTGCCCCAAATTTTCAATGTTTCTCTTACTTTAGCTCTGTCAAGCTGTCCCATACCAGGGGCCCTCAGATAAATATTATTTATCAAATATAAAAATTTCAGAAGAGGAAGGTGAGTGAATTCTGGAAGGCGCGAGAATGAACCGACGGGGGATTAATTTTCAAACTTTTACCGAACACCTCCTGTGACATATCATCGGAAAGCCCTTTGACCACTCTTTCATATTATGAACCTTTCTCCTCCTGGAGTAAATTTCTGTGGGGGAAGCAGTAAGAAGGTGAATTTTTTAAATCGTTGCGATTTCTACAAGAAATATAATTTTAAGTGTGTTTTTTTTTGATGGAGCCCTCCGGTAAATATTATTTATTAAATATAAAAATTTAAAAGTGAGGGTTGTGTGATTTCCGGGTGTATTCTGGGAAGAAAGAGTGAACCCATCGGTGAGGGGTAAATTTCAAACTTTTTGGACCCGTCATGTGATATGTCATCGGAGAGTTTTCGGTCCACTCTTTCACATTATGAATCTTTCTTCCAACCTCCCCAATTTGGCGCCCCGGGTGAGGCGCTTTTTGAACTTTTTGAAATCGTAGCGTTTTTATCATTTTAGATCGGATTTTGTTACGGAACCGTCAGATGAATAATTTATAATACATTAAAATTTCAAAGAGAGGGGAGGGGAGGGTGTATGCCGGGGGCACTTTTCTATCTTTTGCCGTCACCCCGTCGTATGATATATCATTGGAAAGCTCTGTGACTATTACTTCATTTGTACATACCTCCCGCGCCCTTCTCCCATTTGACCCCGTGGGGGTCACTTTTCTAAATTTAGCCGACACCCCTCATGTGATATATCGTTGGAAAGCCTTATGACCACTTATTCATATTATGCATTTATTGCTCCTCCCCTACTTCCCCCCTAGGGTGTTCGTTTAACGCATTCCAGTAGATGGTCTTCTAATAAAGGGGAAATCATAGAACTGATTTCAAATGACGTAAAAAAATCAATAAAAAATATTGATACCATTTACCATCCTTTTAGTTCATGTTTTTACCACTAGGGGCACTTTTTATTCATATTTCTTTGGCCAATTTGCTGCTAATTGTCGAAAAATTCTAAATTTTGATACTTAAACTCCCTTTACCGTTTCATACCTACTCGCGACTTTTCAACTTTTTGCAACCAAAGAACGCCATCACATGACTTTTCCACTATTATGGCTCCATTATGGCCTCCCTTCAATTTGTTGTTTTTTAAATCCATCTGTTTTCAGTTACCATGTATTTACTAAATACTTCTTTATAAACATATAAAACAATGATTTTAATAAACGATTGTAGAACATCTCGATTGTTGGTTCTCGGAAGTAATCGATGACTATATCGATTGTGTTTTTTACGATTACGATTTTTTTAATTGGTAAATTTTTCGAGAATCTTCCATCACTACTTTCAGCCACAAATCGCTTTAGGGGGAAGGGAGAAATTTATGGAAAAATTAGATTTTTTTGGGAGGGAAAGGAGGATTAATTACTAGGTAATAAGACTGAAATATTATAGTGTGAAAGAAAAACATACCTATACAGAATACAAGGGCTTATAATAGATTTAGGGCTATGTTTTAATGGTATAATGTCTGCCATTTTATAAGAATCGGTACTTGTATAAGAGTATATTGTGTGTTGTTAAAGCAGTATAAAGCAACACTTGTACTGAAATAAACGCTTCAATCCACAGTTTATTTATTTATTTTTTTTGTGGGGGGGGGGGGGGAGTGATTTAGAGAATTTTTTTGGAAGAGTGAGATTAAACTGTATGACTAGATAGTATTAAAAAAAATGATTGGGAAATCTTAAGCGTTAAGATTTAATCTTAAACAAGGGCGTATGTACCAGGTGTCCCAAAAAGGAGTGACTGATTTTAAAATTCAATAACTTCCAAACGGTGACATATATTAAAAAAATTCTTGCAGGAGGGTTATACATAAAGTAAAAAGTTTTATTACAGTGATTTTCGATTTTAGTTCGAATTACAAACAATAGATGGCGCTGTCAGCAATAGTCGCTAAATACAGGCTCGATTTTTGGTCCTTTCTGTTGTTCCATGGAGAAAAAGGAGATGGAAATGTATTATCCGGGCCACGAATTACCAAAAATCGAGCCTGAATTTAGCCTCTATTGATCGCAGCGCCATCTATTGTTTGTAATTCGAACTAAAATCGAAAATCACTGTAAAAAAACTTTTGACTTTATGCATAACCCTCCTGCAAGAATTTTTTTAATATCTGTCACCGTTTGGAAGTTATTGAATTTTAAAATCAGTCAGTCCTTTTTGGGACACCCGGTACATGCAAATGTATTTGATATAAACGACTCGTCTTTAATATTTTAGTTTTCTTAAACCGATATGAAATCTTTATATTTAAGATTTATTTTGTAATAATATAAAAGATTTTTATTTTGAATACTTGTAAGTAAATATTTATTTTCATAAAAAAGTAGCTTTATTTATTAAAACGTATATAGTGATATTATTAACACGGGCTTGTCAGTCAGGACTTATAAATGTGAAAACATTCAGACTGCTAATAATAAAAAATATATATTTTATTATTTATTACGCTGTTAAAACTTTTATTTTATGACAGTACGTAAGAATACTATTATTAAATAATTTAATAATAAGAATATATTTTACAATTGATGTTCTGTTTAGGGGGGGACTCAGTGTTAATGTATGAAGATTTTTTTTTGGGGGGGGGGGGAATTTGCGTCATTGGGTTTGGGGGGGATGGTCACCACTGATTGAGTTAGATAGTCCTTTTGCCACCTTTTCCAAAAGGATTGTGATAATTGCGTAACCAGTTTGTAACGTTCTCTAAGGGTAATCCTTTCAGACCGTATGTCAGGCTCCGGTAATGCTTTTAGTTCAGTTCCTATTAGGAAATGTCCAGGGGTAAGGGCTGACAAATCCGTAGGATCGTCCGTGACTGGAATTAATGGACGAGAATTCATTACCGCCTCAATTTCCGTTAAATATGTATTGAATTCTTCATAACTCAGAATTTGCTGACCGATCACCCTTCTCATGTGATATTTCATAGTTTTTACGGCGGCCTCCCAAAGTCCACCGAAATGAGGTGCGGAAGGAGCGTTTGTTCTCCACTAGATACCTTCATCAGCAAGATATTGTCCAACATTTTGAGATACCCATGCTTTCAATATGTGTCGCGCTCCAATATAGTTTTTTCCACAATCGCTGAATAACTCTTCGGGTCTTCCTCTGCGTGCAACAAATCTTTTTAACGTAGAAATAAAAGAGTTCGCAGTTAAATCATATACGGATTCCAGGTGCACAGATTTGGTGATAAAGCAAACAAAGACGCACACATATATTTTTGTAGGACGCATACCTCTGCCACGTCTAGCACTAACATGAAACGGACCGGCATAGTCAGTTCCGGTTTTCGAAAACGGTTTGCCTGGATTCACTCTTGAATAAGGTAAATCTGCCATCATTTGCTTTGAAAGTTCTGCGCGATGGCGTATGCAAATAACACAACTTCGGATTATTCGACGAATAGCGACACGGGCTTTAATAATCCAGTACTTTTGCCTCAAGAATGAATGGGTCAACTGCAGTCCACAATGTAGGTATTTCAAATGAAAGTAGGTGATTAAAAGCTTAGTAATAATGTGGTCTTTTGGTAGGAGAATCGGATGTTTCACAGTGTCGCTCAAATTCGAATGCTTTATTCGTCCACCTATTCTAATTAGTCCTTCACTGTCCAAAAATAAGCTCAACTGGCTTAACTTATTCGATGGTTGAAGACACTTCTGCCTTTTTAACTGTTCTATCTCATTATAGAACTCGCTATTTTGAACTGATCGCATAATTGCGTTATGAGCTTTATTTAATTCTTTCACTTCCAGATATGGTGTCAAAACCTTTGATTTTCTACAGTTGCCAACAAACCTTAAACACCAAGCAACCACTCTGAGCAATTTATTCCAACTAGAAAATCCACTCCAAAGTTCCTCAACTATATTCGATTTGACAACCATACTTGTGACCAAAACCGCCTTCTCCTCATTTTCTATAGAATTCCTATCCACCTGCTTCACTTTTAATTGTTTAGGCCAATTTTCCTCACTTTCCCGTAACCAATGCGGTCCGTAAAACCACTTTTCGTTGCCAATTAAACTTACGACAGATATCCCTCTAGTTATTAAATCTGCTGGGTTATCCTCAGACCTGCAGTGAAACCAACATTTCTCTTGTACTTCCATAACTCTATTGGATACAAACTGTTTCCAACGCTTCGCACATCCTTTGACCCAATACAAAGCTATCTCCGAATCTGTCCAATATACCGTTTTAGTTATCAGATCGTCAAAAATACTACAAATATATTTTCCAATTCGAGCACCAATCAATACCGCCATTAACTCCAATCGGGGCAACGTGAGTTTCTTTAGAGGAGCGACTCTATTTTTTGACATGACAAATGATACTTTTACTCTACCAAATTCATCCCGATAACGAAAATAAGCAACAACTCCATATGCAATCGGCGAGGCATCACAAAAAAAACACGCAATTCAATACCCGTAACTTTATCATTAATATGTCCTAACAAACAATTCCTACCGATTTTTATTTCCTCTAGCCCCTCAATTTCTGAACACCACGCTAACCACTTCTTCTTCAGATCATCAGGCAACTCTTGATCCCAATTAATACCTCTTTCCCAAATTTCTTGCAACAAGCGCTTTATTCTCACAATAAAGGGACCGGCAACACCAATCGGATCAAAAATCATTGCAGCCACTCTTAACACACCTCGTTTTGTATTTTTTATTGACCCCAAGATATCTGTCAACAATCTAACCTCTAACGATAAAACATCATCCTCAGGATTCCAGTTCAACCCTAATACCTTCAACTGACCCTTTTTACCAACGTTTAATCCATTTTGTTCCCATAATTTTTCCAAATCTGAAGAGTTTGACCTTAATTTTCGCAAGTTGAAACCACCTTCCCCCAAAATTGAAACAGCATCATGAGATAAATTATATGCCTCATCTATACTTTTAAGCACCGGAAAATAAATCGTCGACATATAATGATGTATTTAACATATGCACCGATCTTGGTTTATCCATTTCATACTTTCGAATGTGATTCTTAATAGTTCCACTCAGAATAAAAGATGAAATTTTACACCCGAATGGCAATCTATTCATATGCATAATTTTATAATCTGTTTCATTATTGTCAGCAAACCAAAGAAATTTTAAGAATTTGCGATCTTCTTCCGCTATTTTTATCATTGAAAATGCCTTTTCAATATCACCGTTAAATGCGATCTTAAATTTTCTAAAATTCAATATAATATCTAGTACATTTGGATTTAAATTCGGGCAAGTTTCCAAACAGTCATTTAATGACAGATTTTCTTTCGATTTAGAGCTACAATTATACACAACGCGAACTTTAGTCGTCTCTTTATTTGTATTTACAACAGCTCGATGTGGCATAAAATACTCATTATCATCCCTGCCACATTCTTCAATTATTTCCTTACTCATCTGCTCATTTATTATTTGTTTATACTCATTCGCGATCCACTCACTCTTATCAAAACATTTCCTTAAATCATCAAATCTCTTTTTAGCTAACGTGAAATTACTCTGCAACGCAACGGGCGAGTCTTTCCATAATAATCGTGTCTCATAACGACCGTCATTAAACTTTAGATTATTTTCAAACTGTTCAATAAGACATTTGTCAGCAATAGATAATTCATTCTTATCTCTTATACCCAAATTCTCTAAATCCCATAACATCTGAACATCTGTTCCCAAACTTAAATTAACAGATACTATATTTACACAACTAGATTTATTATCCGTCTGCTGACAGCCTTGAAGAGTATATCCAAATATCGTCGGTACACAAGTAAGCGTTTTATTTACTTTCTGAAAGCCACAGTTCTTAATAATGTTCCAAAACATATCCCCTCCAATTAGAATGTTTATTGACTGATCAGAATTTTTACATTGATCAGCTAAAATTATCCCATTGCTTTTCAAAACATCCTGAATTTCTACATCTGGTACGCTGACTGGAGCCGCAGTTATTGTATCAGTAATTAATGTTTCTATCTCAATAAATTGCTGACTGTCAGTTCTACTTGTTAATTTCAATTTAACAACGTCATAAATTTTTTCTTTCGCTTTTTCAGAACAAAAGCAATAAACTGATAATCTTTCTTTTCGAATTGGTTTTAACTTTAAAAAATTCGCTAGGGATCGCGTGCACCACGAGCGTTCCGAACCATTATCCATTAAAAGGCGGGCGATTTTAACATTTTCTGTTTCATTAATGGGACTAACAATCACTGAGCATGTTAATAACAAAATATTTGACTTTGAAACAGAAGAATTACATTGCACAGTAACAGAGCTATCCGATTCAGTATTACTAGTATCTACATTCGGCGTTTCCTTTTGAACATTATTCTTACTACACAAAATATAATTATGAAATTTGCTTTTACAGTATTTGCATTCAAATTTTAATCTACACGAGCGGCTATAATGAGCTTTAGAAAAGCATTTGAAGCATCTATTTTCTGATCTTAATTTGTTTTTCCTATCTTCTACTGTTTTATACTCACAAAATTCATGCTCCGTACTGTCACAAAACACACAGCTCTTTTTTACGTTGGACACGTAATTCCCGGTTGCGGTTGGTCGTATCTGATCGAATCTTCTATTATTAAACTTTCTAAAATTGCCTTTGTATTCATTATTACTACTCTCATATTTTATCTTGAAAGGATCAGATTTTGATGGAACTAAATACGTTTTTTCTCTCGATTGAATTTCGTTTTCTAGATCAGCATGTATATCCTCAAATGTATAGTTAATCGGATATTATCTATTAAACTCTAGAACGAGGTCTTTTGGAATCCTATCTAAAATTATGGGTGCTAACAAACTGCTAAATGTTTCCTTTCTAACGCCCAAGGCTTCTAAATTTCTAATTTGATTCTCAATTCTATCAAATAATTTTCTTAAGCCAATCGTATCTTGCGAATTATGAACAGCAGGAATTCTCAATAAACCGTTCATGTGTGTTTGTATTAATGTATTTGTATTACCAAACCTATTCTTAAGAATGTTGAGTGCCGCGTCATAATTTTGTTCTGTAATTGCTAGCCCAGCAATCGAACTCGCAGCCTGACCATTTAAATAAGATTTCAGATAATTCAGTTTATCTATTTTCGTAAGATTTGGATTTTTATCAATAGCAGATTCAAATTGACCATAAAATTCCAACCAATAAGCAGAATCACCATAAAATGGTTTAATATTTAATTTTGGCAATTTAACAGTTATTTCATTTATTGAGGGTTTCAGTTCAACTACTTCGGGACCTTTCAATTTTCCAATTTGAATTTTTATTCGCTGTTTCCATAAGCAAATATTCTCACAATACTCAATTGAGTTCGCTACCTCACTTTCAATATCTTTAACGGGAAGCAAAGCTTCAATTTCTTTATTTAATTCATTTAACGCATTTTCCTTATCTACAATTAACATTAATTTTTCATTTAAAATATCTACACTAACAGAATCTATTTCTTTAAACAATTCTTCGATGCTGTTTAACAATTTTGTGGTCGCGGTTCTAACTGCTTTCCGTTTACTCTTACTTTTTTCTAGATCAGACATTTCGCTAAATTCAACAATACTACTTAAACAACAACAATTACACAATAAACAAATTTTCTTTCAACATACAACATAAAATACAATAAACAAAAATAAAAAAAATAACAAATTCTCCTTCTCTACTACACAGCTTTCAAACGACAATATCATTTCTCAAACTTAAATTACCCCAAAACCTAAACATCTCTATACGAAGTCAAATAAAAACTTTATTCTCCCTACTTATTTCTCACAAACATTACTACAATACCAAAATCGAAACGAAACTAACACTCATCTCTGTTATCCACAAAATGTTCCGACATGAATTACGTAATCCTAACGCCGAATACATCTCTTTTTTTAAAATCACTATACATTCAACTTCCACAAACTGCAGGAAAACTAACACTAACACAACAATACCCCGGTCCTGACACCATGATCCGACTCCGCTGAAATTTTGGAAGCAGAAAGCACGAGCTCACATTTTAACGTATTTATTGGATGACAACACAAGACAGACTACAGAAAACATAGAACGAAAAAGTAAGTAAAAAAAAAAACATGCGTCTGGAAAACGCAGAATGGCGCCACCTCTCATTCAAACAATAGGAAAATAACATTTTTTATCGTTAATTATAGAATTGATATTAATTTTATTAAATATATGATTTGAAAAAGTTATTATCATTTGAGTATTCGTATTATGAATTTTATGGTTTTTTTTTTTTGTAAATTAATATTTAAAAGATTAACCCTAGTCATAATGAGATCAAAATAAATACCAGAAAAATGTTTAGAGAAAGTTTTACTTAGAAATACATTTAAATGTTGTATAATCTGTTTCTTTTTAATAGCAAATATGTATTTTCGAATTAATAACCAATTATAAGGCTTTAAATATTTACTTTGAAGATCATTAATTTGTTTAGTGATACATTTTTTTGAAACTACACCTAAAGATGAACCCTTTCCACGTTTGTTTCGTGTTGTTTTACAATTTAAATTATGATTAAGAGTAAGATAAATTTGAGAATAATCAATATTGTTATTTATAGATGTGAAGACTTTGACAGGTCGATTAAATATTTCAGAATTAAGTCCATAAGGATATATTGTGTTGTAATATTTCATGTATGATGACTCCATATAAAGCCGTTCTGATTTATTTTTTAGAATTTGAAGGATTTGAATTGTCGTATTTTTTGATGTTTATGAAAATGTGCAATTTCAGCTGTAGACTGTAGATTTTTTGCTTTGTTTTTATTGGAGTCTGAACGATGTTGATTGATACGTTTATGAGTTGGACCTGATGTTTCACCTATATATTTCATGTTACGTAAGTTGCACTGTATGCAATAAATAACATTAAATGCTTTACAAAAATTTGAATAATTAGGATCTGAGACAATTTGTGACTGAGAAGCGTATGGACATGTCTTGCACCGAGCATCTAAACATTTACGAAAAAATAAAGGTCGAGGGGGGAGAGTATAAATGGTCACTGGATGACGATCCAGGAACAACCCCATTTTTGTTCCTGTACCGGGCACTACACTGCATAGGTGCTATGTGTATCTTGCCAGGATCGAGATGTTTACTAAGAATTGCCATATAAGAAATTTTTTTGGAAAATGCAATATTTGCAAAAAATGAGAATAAATGAAATTAAATAAGTCTTGATTAAATTTAATATTAAATATCTTGAGTATGAAATATAAATATATATACAATATGTACAAATCAGAGAAGCAGTACTCAAAATCCATCTATAATATTTCCAAAATCAAATAATGATAACCCTAAATGCATAAACTACAAATGCATAAAACCACTGGACTTTTTAGAACAAATAAAATAACCGCATCTAAAATCCAAAACCTAGAACGACAATAACCATGCAAAGACGACCAAAAACGCTACCCCAATTGACTTCTCAGATCAAAGTAATATAAATATAAATGTCTAAAGCTTATTAACATAAAACGATTATTAGAAATATATATTGCTACCATATTGATGTATATATATAAATAGAATAGCTAATACTGAATAAATTTAAGAAAAGCAATAGCAAAAAAAAAAAAAAAAAAAAAAAATCTAATAAATTGAAAATATAAAGGACAATATCATACAATAACAACAAGGAAATACATATAAGTTACATAACTAGAAGGTAAAATCTTAAAATGAAACTTTGCGATGATAAGAATGAAAAAATTAATGGAATTTCCTAAGGGAGGTATCAGATAACTACAAGTAGAAATCATATAGATAATACACAAAGATTATGCGCAATTTGCAGCAAGGATCTAAGCGTATAATATTTAAAAGATTGCTAAAACATTTAGCAGCCTAGGTATACATAAATATATATAAGATACCAATATTAAGGACAAAATATTTCAAAATGAATTTTCATTCAAAATGAAAAGATATCATAATAAAAAACATCATAAAAAGCTTACATTCATAATTACATGCGCAAATGCAGCATAATAATTTGAATGCTAATATATAACCATTAATTAAACATCACCGACCATCATCAAAAACTGCAATATTGTGAATGATTGACTACACGCCATAAACCAACAATATAGAACTGCATGTGTAAAATAAAGTACCGTATACCTACATATAGTATGTATATATAAGTCAGCATTTCAACGGAGGGTGGTTTTGGTATCTGGGGGTCATGATCGGCGTAAATATAGCAAACTTTCCTAGCAAAATTTCCCGAAGTGTTTTCCTTCGGACGACTGCAATAGCTTTTTACTTTTTGTAATGAAAGCTATCTAAAAGTGTCCACAACTTTGGCCACCACTGTAGGTATGGGATAATTTGCAAAATGGAAAAGATTCGCAAATCTTTGAACGAGCTGTAATTTTGGATTCGTATATTCGAAGCTTCTAAAAACTGATTTTTGTTAAAAAATCC
Organism: Maratus speciosus; assembly: GCA_963932465.1. Classification (NCBI taxonomy): domain Eukaryota; kingdom Metazoa; phylum Arthropoda; class Arachnida; order Araneae; family Salticidae; genus Maratus; species Maratus speciosus. The sequence goes on along the minus strand of OZ010788.1, from coordinate 622,293,194 downwards.
TAGGTTACACTTTATATTTTGTTCGCAAATTTATTTCAAAACACATTAAAAAAATTATTTTGTTATGCTTAAAAATCTATCCTCCATTGCAATCTGTTTTACAACTATTACAAATGAATATAAAATTAGAAATTTCAAACTTTTAATTCCTAAACTTTGACCGAATGACTCGCTTGATATCGTACGGTAAAATTGCCAAAATCCAAATACGATATCGACATCATATTAAAAAATTCACAGTTTGGTACGATTTCAGCATGAAGACGACCCAATAACCCTCTAGCTGCGTAATTGTTTCATTAAAATAGCTTCAAAATAATTAAATAACTTTTTTTGCCACCGGTTTTTCTAATCAAAATTTTTTGTCTAATTTAATCGGGAAAATGCTCCGATTAAATAAGGCAAAATTTACAAAAAAGAAATAACTGGTGGGAATAATCAAGGAGGATTAATTAGACGGAAAAATGCATGCCCGAGAGAATCTCGGTTTTCGCAGCGAGAGGGTTAAGCTTATTTTTAGCACATCAGTTGTAAAACGACTAGTCGAATGGATATTTCGTTTTTTCGCTGCGGCAATTTGGAAATTTAAATGTATGGTATATTCTTTTTTTTTTCCGTTTGTACAGGTTTTGGTGCTCTGTTTTCCGTTTCTTTCTTGGCAAATTAGGATAATACATTGATTAACGTGTTTCGGAAAATTTCTTCTCAAGAATGATCTAAATTCTCAAACGTAATTTCGGAACTCCCAAGCATTTTCTTAAAAAAAGAAGAGATTGCCTGATTTTCGTTAGTACTATGAATTAGAAAGAGGGCATGTTATAAAATGTTTTAGAGGCTCAGAGGGGTTGTATGAGGTGGTGATGCGATTATACTCTTCAGTTCCGAAGCTAAAATAATAATACAAATGCTTATTCATTGTTTTTTACCAAACAAAACGACATCGTAAATGACAGAAAAAATATCTTTTCTGAAATGGATCCTTTAGGCGCTAGTAATTTAGGTTAAAAAATACGGATCTAAAACTACAAACCCCTTTAAAAACATCAATTTAATAACCATTAACCTAAATGAACGCAATCACAAATTTAAGAGCTTTAAACAAGTAAATAATCTACAAATCCTCAAATTTTTTTATGGAAAAAGATTTAAGTTTAATACTTATGAAAATTTCCCACTTTCTCAGTCATACTGTCTTTTGGGCATTTTTAAGCATTTTGCAAACTCAGATGAAAATAACATTTGTTTTATGTGGGAATCAGCTTAGATGATGCCATTTATTCGTTTGCTCTGAACGCAAAAAAAAATTCAGCTATTAAAAAGTGATGAGAAAATGTAAAAAAATCGGACATTTTAGTCTTTTATTAGAAAAAGAAGAGAGGTCCTCGTATGGGTACCCAGGGACCGAAGAGGATAAGGAACGCAAACACATCATCGTAAACCAGTTTATCACCGATATATTTTCTCAGAATTATTGGAGTTCCTATAAAAATCAATCAAATTCTACTCAAAACTCACAGAAAGTAAGTCAAACTTCATGAGTTTCAATTCAATGAGTTCATTCATGTACAACACTGGCCTGTAAACGCAATATTTTTGCAATTTTTTTATTATTTTATTTAACATTTGGGTTAAAAGAAACCTTCCACAAAATGTCAAATTTCATGTTGGACATAAAACATGGCTGCCCACCTTCCGGTTATTTTGAAGAGAAATAAAACCAGAAACTTTATTGATACATTAATTGCGATGACACAAATATATAAGTGCTAAAAAACATTTCATTAAATAATTTGTCTGGCTCAAATTATGTTTATTTGACAAAAAAAAAAAAAAAAAAAAAAAATAACCTAACGCTTGACAGGTATGTAAAAAGTTTTTAATAACACATATAAGTGATATAAATTCTTACATAACAAAGCTTAACATTACAGAATTTTACGAACTAGACTTATTACTTCGATTTACTTTATGTGTTAAAATTTTATATACTACAATATCAGTGCAAGAACAATTTTAGACTTACGCACAATCCATTTATAATCATAATTCAACTTTAATAAGAAAAGAAGTTTTACGTATCTGACATATTGAACAAAAGTATGTAAATTTTACCGGTTATACTTGTATGTAATAATTACGTACTCTTACTCAACAATCCTTAATAATTAGAAGCATATTAAGTACAATAGTATAGTGATTTATAATTTTATCTCTCACACCAGGGAGTGCTGAAAATCATACTAAGCGGATATAGACTGCATGAAGCGAGTGAAATGAGCTATTGACATATTTATTAAGGAACTGTAATTTTATGGAATTTGTTTCGTTGCATTCCTTTTCTGAATAATGTCGTATAGTTTCGGATGATATCTCTATGCAGTAAAATATTATACTGGCAGGAAATGTGAAAATAACATATTATGGCGTATTCTAGTTACTAGTATTAATTTGTAGTTTGGATATGAACTGCAATAGTTAATGATTATATGAAGTTTTCTTCATATTAACGTGTCTTGCCAACAGATTCGTTTCAGTGATGAATCAGTGTTGTCACGGTGGAGGAATTTGTTTATTCAGAATATCTACAATTATTTCAGAATATTAATATTAGCTTTATTTATAGGGTCTATACATTCCTTTGCCTACTACTATTTCAAGGCAATAATCTTTTTGATAGATTTTTACTAATCTTTAGATTATTACTGTGTAGAAATGGTGGTAGGAAAAATAATAAAAAAAAATCCCAGTGGCAGCCCTGTATTTAACCTCTTTGGTCCCTGGGTCCCCAAACGGGGACCTCTGTTCTTTTCCTTATAAAAACTAAAATGTCCGATTTTTTTACATTTTCACACCACTTCTTAATAGCTGAATGTTTTTTGCGTTCAAAGCAAAAGAATAAATAGCAGCATATAAGCTGATTCCCACATAAAATAAATGTTATTTTAATCTGAGTTTGCAAAATGCCTAAAAATGCCCAAAAGACAGTATGACCAAGAAAGTGAGAAATTTAAGTATTTAACTTAAATCTTTTTCAATAAAAAATTTTGAGGATTTGTAGATTATTTACTTGTGTAAAGCTCTTAAATTTGTGATTGCGTTAATTTAGGTTAATGGTTATTAAATTGATGTTTTTAAGGGGGTTTGTAGTTTTAGATCCATATTTTTTAACCTAAATTACTAAGCGCCTAAAGGATGCCTAAAGCATCAATTTAAGAAAAGGGATTTTTTCTGTCATTTACAATGTCATATTGTTTGGAAAAAACCAATAAATAAGCATTTGTATTATTATTTTAGCTTCGGAACTGAAGATGTTAAAGATAGATATTCCATGATTAAACAAAGCAAAGATTAATAGTCGCGAAAAGTAATATATACATTTAAAATGAATGTCTTCAATATGGAAAACGCTGGGTTGTACATACATGCAATAAATACATACTTTTACTGAATAATTCTTAATAATTGGCAATATGTCAAGAACAATAATTGCGTTTCGCCATTTTGTTCCTCATTACAGAAAGAGTTTAATAAAATCCTACTAAACGGATAAAGATTGCACGAAGGCAGCAAAGTATTCCGGAATTAGTCATTGGCATCTTTATTAAAGAACCATAATTTATGGAATGTGTTTAGCTGCATTCCTTTTCTGATCAATGTCATATAGTTTTGGATGCTATCTCCGTGTAGTGAAATATTATGCTGGCAGGAAAAATGACAATAACATATTATGGCATAATCTAGAAGCTAGTATTTACTTATAGTTTGATAAAAACTTAAATTGTTGAAGGTTATGTGAAGTTTTCTTCTTATCAACTTGTTTTGCCGTTAGAATAGTCTGACTAATAAAACTAAGAAGAATCGAACCAGGACGGCGGGATCCTAAGCAGGAGGAAAATTATAAAGCGAAGTCCAATCGAAACGACAGCAAACACATAGGAACCCTCGCCATCGGATAGTGGAATAGAAGCAAGCCACTGCAAGAATCAAATGCGCAGGCTGTGACTAAGACGCTACGGTTCAGAAAGCAATCGTGGCCACACCGCTGAACAGAGATCTTCTTTCAGGAAAGGACTTTTAAGCAGAGTGACCTAAATTTTCGTTACAGAAAAGGAAAACTGTGAAAATTCCTCAATTGCCTATTTCTCTTAGCAATCGTTGGCAAATTACGGTCCTGAGAGCCCACTGTGGTGCGTTTTCTACCTTGACCTGGTTGTCTGTGGACATTATACCAGTGTCTTTAAACCGTTTCCAAATTCTTGACATGACGCTTTTGGCTATTTTTAAGTCTTTACAGACCCCTAAGAGTGTCTGTCCTGCTTTCATTTTCCCTATCGCACACAATTTCTCAAAATCGGTCAAATGTCTTCTGGACGACATATTCCACCTACTAGAAGTGAAAGTTTTACCTAATTACACGTACAATTCTTAAAATTAGACTTCAAATTACCCATGTGCGCTTCTTTTCACACGCGAACCGAAAGTACGGGCTGAGGCTGAAAAATTTGCATATTTTTCTGTAGCGAATCTTAATCTCATTGGACTACGTGATAACGTTGACATTGAGTTACCTTTCTGGAAGTTTCCTTAATAGAATTAACATAAAACACCTTTTTATGGTTGTTCCTTTAATTTTTCTCGCCAGTGTATTTTGAAAGTGGTAACAAATAACCAGTCCAAAAATAAAGTTACTTATATTAATTGCAGGCAGCAGATTTAAAACAATTGTTAATATTGTCCGTTAAAAGTGAACAAAGATAAGGGTATCGAAACTCAACCAATGTACCGTTATTGCGTTCGTATAAGCTCGTTCTTTCCCATAAGTGCCGACAACAGAACCCCATCGAAGTCCAAGAAAAAGAAGTTTTACGTTTAATCTAGTTACAGTAAATTTGTGTAAACGGAATAGCAGGTATACTTGCACAGTTATCCTTCCGTATCGGGACATAAAAATGTTTTCGATTATGAGAGAATTCCGCGTTTACAGAAAACCTGCCAAGAAGGATTCATAATTGGAACAAGTTTCATTTCAGATAGTTTCAAACGTTAGCAAGCACAAATATATAGTGTTATTTTCGTCGAACCTTGAATTGTTTTCCTTTGAGATAGGTCATCTTTACATATTTTCCTGTAATAGATTTATGCTCTTCAGAGGTGGTGTTATAGCAGCGGCTTCCCACCTGGGGTAGCGTATCCCTGGGGATACGTGGCGGGTCTGCTGGGGGTATGTGAAAATAATACCGGTAATGGCGGTAGTCACAAAAATGTTAGGAATATCAATGTAATTTGCATCGATTTATTATATGGTGATAAGAAGATAACTAATGAAAAAAAGCATGTTTACGTTATCTCCTTGAGTGGAGCGGGGTAGGGGAGCGTGTTTATGAGGAATGGGGTGCTCCGTAATGAAAAACCGAAGAAAGGGGTACGTGAAAGAAAACAGTTTGGGAAGTGAGTACGTTTTAGCAGTTTTAAGGGATACTGTGAAAACGGAAAGTGTTTATAACGGAAACCTGCCTAAAACGGAAAAGTTCATAGTCCCGAAGAAAGACATACCTTTGAATTATACCTTCTAAGACGAACACCTCTCTAAAGCGGAATTTTTTATAGATCCTTTGTGATTCTGTCTTAGCAGTTTTTACTGTTGTATCCATGATTCAGTAAACCAGTTCTACTTTCAAGGGGGGGGGGGGTAGCCAAGGGTCCGAACCCCCTGGACACCCCCCCCCTTGGCTACGCCCCTGCAGACCAGGTCCTTAAGTCTGCACCGACGGGACGGCAAACTTTCCCCGGATATCTACCTTCCGGTCTGCCTTGATAGGCCCATGTGATGCCATATTGATCACTAAGCATCACCGTGTCGTGCATTTCTCAGCCAGAAGTGGGTTGCGTGCTTCTACGGACCATCAAAAAGTATATCCAGCTTTAACCTTGATGACCGTCACAAGTCGTCGCACTGTCTGGATTATTAATGATCTCGAAATAATTGGAAAGGGCGAAGAAAATAACCTCGTCACCCCTCGAATCCGTCGGCCTGTCCCCCTAAATGGAAGACTTAGAGTTAAAATGCCTCACGAGGGCAACATTGTCCACAGGGAAACAACCCGTAAAACCAAACAATTGATTAAGGACTGGTTGTATACCTTCCAAAGGAAAGCAATATCAGGACACTATCAGCATCTTCTCACCCGAGATAGTAACAACAAACAGCCACAACATCTCGGTTCCACAAGATCTCTCAGTACGTCATTTGCGGACTCACCAAGTAAGCAGTTCTGCTCCGACCATCTGAGAACATGACCCGATAATCACCATCGGGGTTATCACGTAACCCCTGCGTAATCACGTAACCATGTAACCACATAACCACGCATCACGTAGTCCCATCACGTAACATGCGATTCATTGAGATAAATGACGGCAATACTGTACGTGTGCGAAATGTTTTACAGTTGGCATGCAACCCCGAAGCTGCGATTGACATTTAGGGAAAGAAACTTCGGATTACTCTCAATAATTTCTTCTATCTAACAATGCCAATTCTTTAAGGAATACGTAACACTTTTTAGAACCAGAGGCATGACATCTGAGAAGAAGTTATGCATCACTACTCCTCGCTGATTGAGCTTTCTATAGTATGGGCATACGGATGGACAGCTCCTATCTTTTCGAACATGGTTTTGACCGTCACAGATACCACAACAAGGGTACTTTGGGAAAACTTTTGCGTGTGATCATGTTTCCCGCAACGATAACACAGAAGCGGTCTTCAATGGCTTTTGAAACTCACCTTGCACCAGCCAAATTCAATCTTTTCATTCCATCAGGATGCCTGTGCGACTCCAGATGCAAAGGGACAACACAATTGGGACATTTTTAAATGCTTTCGCAATTATATAAATACGTAGCACCTATAGTCGTCGTTCGGTCCGTCTGTCTGTCCGTCCGTCCGTCCGCATATAACAGAGCAAAAGCTATCCAACCAAATGGTCTGAAATTTTAAATATATAATTGTTGCAAATTTTGTCGGGTCATTTCAAATTTTATGAAAATCGGATGTATAGTTTAATTACAGGGACAGTCAAAATTTTTCCGTTACATGACGGCCAATGGGAAAATATTATTTCAAGTGCATTTTAATGATGTTACAGCCTTTCGAACAGAAAGAAATGGATATGCACTTATGAAGTGCACTAAAATATACATTCAGTACACTGTGCGGTGCAAAAAATATTTATAAAACTAGTTACAGTACGAACGTATCTCATTTGCTACGTTTGACGTGTAATTTGCAACTTGTTTCCTTTCAATTGTTTTTTTAAGGGTTTAATTAGTTCTGTCCAGTGCCGGGTTGTAATACTTAATGGTATTGGCAAGCGCATGAACTTCCACACTAGTTTCCACGCCAACGATAATTAACTTCGGATCTCGTCTTGTTGGTTTAGAGATTACTTCGTTAGTTCGATTCTCTAACCCCACGGCCGGCAACTGGCGGAAATCGAAGCGTAGACCGCCGAAAAAGATATTGCAAATGAAGTATTCATTCATTTTCTAACAATTCTTGGATATAAAAAGAAGAATTCAGAAATACACACTGCAGTATTCTTAAGTTTTATGTCAGATCTTTCGAAGGAATTTGAAGCAAGATTCCAAGGTATTGCAGAGATATGTAAGTTGTCTCAATTCTTTTAAATATCTTATGAAGTTGCTCCAGCTGCAGAATGGACTGGTGTGATTGCGAAGTTTTTCAGCCTTGAAAAAGCTTTACTTCAAATAGAGATATTTGGCTTTCAAGAAGATAGTTCCTTCCAAATTCATAAAACTGCATCTCTTGAAGAATTTTAGGGTAAACATGTCTCAGAAAGGTTAGTAAAATTGCAAAACACTAGCTAGTAACATGTCTATTACGTTTGGCTCCACGTGTATGTGAAAGAACTTCCTCCATAATGAATTTTTTGAAGAACACATATCATTTTAGATTAACGCAGCCCACCTTGAAGACACTCTTCGCATATTATTATAATTATGTATGTGTGCGTAAAAATAACAATTTTAAAATAAAAAAGTACTTATATTACTTAAGTGTTGTTTTCTCTGGACCTCGATAAAATATTTCAATATTCGGACTCCACTTAAAATTACTTGCCGACCCCTGCTCTAACTTTTCAAGGTCTGTGATGTTGTCTGCGATGATCAGTACACCTCCCCATGAAATATTACGCATACCTCTCAAAGCTATTTTAGCTCTCACAGTGTCGATTCGGATGACTACCAACTTACGAGTATTATGGGAAGAGATAGTCTCATTGCTCGGGTGAATCATGAGAACATGCTCAATTGGAGGAAGATTCTGCACGACTAGGTTAGCTCTCTCAGATTCCTCGCCACGCTGCGAACCTCCAGTGCTGTCAAGGACCGCAAAATGAAGTACTGCGCGTTCTTTATGTTGCCTCTTGAACATCCTCTTACTCTTACTATTCGACATGGCAGTCTTCTATTCGCCAGTGTCCAATTTTGAGTCACGTTTCAGTAGAGAATGCCATTTGGGTACCACCCTTCCGGAAGCTCCCCGGTTCCCTTGGTGAATCTGAAGGTTTCGCAACCCTAATCGCCCTCTCTCCGTAATTTGGGCTATCTTTCTACGAAGCTTTGCAATGGAGGATATTCCATCTACGTCATGATCACGTCGTCAAAGTAAAAACTTCTAGCGTAAAGAAGGAAAAGATCCGTAGACGCAATATAAATCGCTGCCAGCCAGTGAAACAGTTCATGCGGAAAGCAGTAGTAGCTTCCCTTCTTATCAGTTAGAAGTTATTTGGGTAAATTACTGGTACCACGGGACTTTTTTCAGCCTCGAACCCAGATTTGGAATAAAGTCCATTTAAATGAAACAACCAAGTGTGCTGCTGTACTATGTAGTTCTTCAACCAAAAGTTTCAATTATAAATGCTTGTCAGCCGTCCAGTGTTTTAAAAGTAACGAAAACCGGGAATTTTATTAAATAAAAGAAGTTAACTAATAAGCTCGTACAAGCAAGAAACATTTTATTAAATAATTTATCTGTTTTAAATTATGTTTTACACGGTTTGAAAAAACACGCAAGGTTGGCAGCCATGTAAATGCAAATTTGAGAATGCAAATAAATATACAAAAATATATTGCTTATTTATGAAACATCACAAGCAGAATGTTGCCAATTTGTCGTATTTTCTTATTCAAACATGTACTAGAATTTCTGAATAGCAATATTTGTTTCAGTTAATGGCAGACATTCCATGATTAAATAAATCGAAGGAATTTTGCTATATTTTGAAATTCCGGTAGGTGATAACGCGTTAAACATAAGTATGTTTCGACATTTTAGTTCTCATCTCAGAAAGAATTTATGAAAATCATACTAAGCGGAAAAGACTGCATGAAGCGAGAGAAATATTCCGAAACTGGTCATTGATATCTTTATTAAGGACTGTATTTTGTTGGAATGTGCTTCGTTGGGAGCATTCCTTTACCGAATAATGTCGTATAGTTTCGGATGATATTTCTGTTTTAGTGAAATATTACGTTGGCAGGAATAATGACAATTACACATTATGGAATATTGTAGAAAGATAATACAGTAGAACCTCTTTTATCGAAACTCTTTTAACCGAAACTCTTGGTTAACCGAAATCCATTTTTAAAGCTTTTTTTTTTTTTTTTAAACTATCACATTCCTTGTGTGCAAGCGGTCCTCTCCGAACGACGAGTACATATAAATATTTTCGATCCCATTTCTTAGATTTCCTTTGAATTTAACCTGAGTTCCCGTAAGCTGCGGAGTGGAACAAAGAAAACGAATAACCTAGCAACTCTGAAGCTTTTGAATGTTTTGCAAAAGGTTTGGCATGGCTGGAGCAACAGAAAGACTATGATACTGGTGAAGTAATAATATTAAAAAACTCCGTGATAGAGCTTAAAACTGAAGACAATCGAAACTGCGAGAAACAAAACATTTTTTCAAACTCTTGTGATACATGTAAAAGGTACTTAATTTCAAAATTAAAATTCAGGTAATTTATTCCTGTTTCTATTTTGCTATTGCTTTATTTTTATTAAGCACTTGTTACCACAATAAGAAATACTACATATATTACAGCTTAATCTTAAAATTGAAGCAATCTTGATTATCTGAAAATTTCGATTTTCCGAAAGAGGGTCGGTCCCAATGACTTCGGATAATCGAGGTTCTACTTTAATAATAATTTATAGTTTACATATAGGTAACATCTGTTGATGCGTATATGACATTTACTTCATATCAAATTGTCTTACCGATATAAAGGGACTGCCTTACTAAGGGGCTGTAATTGATGGGATTTGTTTCACTGTATCCCTTCTCTGAACAATGTTATGTAGTTTTGGGACATATGGTACTCGTGTAAACTGAAATATTGTATCAGCAGAAAAACAGGAATGTAACACACAAAGGCATATTCAAGTAGGCTAGTATTAATTTAAAGTATTGACGTGGTCTTCAGTTATTTATGATTATGCGAAGTTTTCTACAGCAAATATCTTTCGATAAACTAGTTTCAATGCAAACAAGTATGCTAAGATATGAAGAGTTCTAATGTAAATCAAGGTAGCTCATCAAAAGCAAGTTTCTAGGCATTCAATATTCAAATTTTCTAAAGAAACCTAGAATATGTTTGATAAACTTTTGCTTTTATAAAGTAAGTGAATAAAATCATATTTCTAGGTTTTCAATTTTAAAATCAATTTTTCGTAAATTCTGGTGGCAATTAATTGTTTCAACGTTTTAGTAACTGAATCACTTTGCCACTTAAAGGATTAAGTGTTATTTAAAGGAATTAACGCTAAATAGTAGGACGGCTAAATGTACTGCTAAACGCGAAATTGCCAATTGTTGATCGCCGTGTCAACACTATACAGCCTTCCGATAATATTTCAAGGTAAATACAAATATTTTGAACCACACATTTTACTTAATAAATTCAATAATATAAGTACCAGATATAAACAAGATACATTTTATTAAATACATTTTCTGAATCAAGGTATGTTTGTTTGGCTTGGAAAAAAATCGGGGGGTTAGAAACTATGCAAAGAATCGATTGTTAAATGCAATGGATTGTAAAATGAAGTACTATGAAGCAATAAGTTGCTTTATTTAATCATTCTTGCATCATTGTTGTAGATTGTTGCCAGAGAATATGATTGCTAAAAGAAATATTAGACGAGGCTTTAATCCCAGAACAGTCGCATATACCCAGGGTTGCGTACGGCATTTATTTTTCTACACATATTTCCGAATAATGATCGCCACCTTATTTCATCGGAGACATTTGTTACAAATTCTGCTATAAAATAAGCTGAAGATTATTTTCCAGAAAAAGCGATTACAAACGTAAAAACCGTACACACCCAAGTACGTCATACATGCTCAGGTGCTCCCGGATTAAATAGAATCAAGTTGATATTTTGCTACATAAGATATGAAAATTCAAAATATTTGGTTACAAACTGGCTCTTAAGGATAAACTAAAAGAAATTGAGCATTGAAATAAAGTGTTTTTTATGCCTGATATGAAGTTTATAGATAAAACTGCTTTAGTATAGTTTTAAATTATTTCATACTATCACTTATATAATATAAGATTGAATGTATTTTAAAAAGCAACTAACTTTAACAACTTATTACATTAAAATGTTTTTCAAACAATAAGTACAGTTCATATGCAGTCATTTATTTTATTTTTATATTTCCTTCTTTTTTTCTATTTCCTAGATCAATATTTTCTTATAAAACATATAAAATTTATTTAGTTCATATTCGCAAAATACAATATCTACACGAATAAAAAATTTAAATTAAATATGACTTATCGTGTCGTTTCATAATTAAGTATTGTATTAATTCCAATTTTCAGCAATAGAAAATTAGAAATCATGATTAAGTTAAGAAATATGTTTAAAGGAAAAATGTATACATATTCCAAAGAAAATAAAAATTTAGACTCCATGTTCATATTTAATAAATAAAAAAAATCACAATGGATAAAAAAAATAATTACACATTCGTAATAATTAGATCACGCTTAGAACTTATTTAAAAAAACATGTGAGTTTATAAGTATTGTTTTTAAAATGGGAAAATTAAAAATATTTTAGAACAATAGGACTTTGCAAAAATAGCAATAATTTACGGAAAACTACGGTAAAAAGATAGGAATTTATATTTAAGACAAAAATTAAAATGAAATCAAACATTGTTAAACATATAACACCCACCTATTAAAAAGTTATTAATAAAACTTTAAAAGTAACTAAAAATATAGTAAACAGTAAAGTTTAATTAGTTTTAAATTCATTAGCAATAAATACTGAGATCTAAAGATCTAAAATTTGAATTATTCATGAAAAAAAAAAAGAACATAATTAACCTACATCACAGAAATTATTGAAACACTTAATTCAACTTTATGGGTACATGAGAAGAAAGAAATAATATTAACTGATTAATATTTTGTTTAATTATTTGCCTTTATGGGAATTTTAAAACTATTATATCTTTATAGGGCATACAATAACATGGTTCGTACGGATACCGTTATTTCTCCAGGAAAACTAGCAGTATCTTTTTATAGAAAAGAAATCTAGGTTAAACGCGCAAAATTTCACCTTCTTTTAAGAAGAGATTTTCTATAAGAAAATACTGGTGCCGAAAAAATTTCCTGGTCTGCAAAATTAAAGGAGGTGTACGAACCATGAATAAAAGCAAACACAAAAGATAAGATTGGAAATATTTTAGTAAAATTTTAGTAAAATATTTTACTTTATTTATGTCAGTAACCCAATTTAATTCATATGTAACTTTAACTGAATTTTTCCTTAAAAGTTCAATTAGTGTTACAAACTATGAATTAATAAAATATTGCTAATGAAGTATTTTATTCCAATCTTTACCACGCTTGTATCTATTTTTATTGCATGCTGTAAAAGATGTGATTCTTTTAAAATGCCCATAAAAGCAAAATAAAAAAAAAGAATTGACTCCATAAAAAATGAACATTCACTCCTATGAAAGAGTGACTATTCACTCCTACCAGGAGTGAAAAAACGCACTCCTTTAGCAAGAGTGAATAATCACTTCTCCGAAAGAGTGATTATCCACACCCTGTTTAGAGTGAATATCCACTTCCCAGGAGTGACTATTCATTCTTGCGGAGAGTCAAAAGTTCCACTTTTGCTCAGAGTGAATAGTCATTCTAAAGAGATTGGGCATATTTTGACTCTGCGATAGAGTGACTATTCATTCCGCAGTAAAAAGTAACCCCTTTTTATTTAGAATGTATTAATTACTTAAAAAATTTTTGGACATTTTCGTTTTCGGCCGAAAATAGGAAGATTAAGGAAATTCGGTTACGATTTCGGTCTTAAAAACCTGTTTCGTTTGGACCTTTATAGTTAAGATGATATATTTTTTAAATATTAATTTAAATTTTAAATTTTAATATTATGAAATAAATATTCGAAAAAAAAAGTATTGTTACCTATAAAAATAAAACAGAAAGCGCTGTTACCATCAATCGAGCACATTCTTTTATTTTATTTCCGACATTTTTCTTCTAAAAGACTATTTTAAAAGAACAAATCCGAATGCGTCCAGAAGAATGTTTGCCATTTACGAAAGGTCATTTTGAGGAGACGTATCTTCGTATCGTCCATCATTCTAAAAGTCTTTTGAAAAATGGTGAAGTGCAAGTACGTTAGAATGCTTGGATTGGTTTGAGAAATGGTCTTTAGTTTCGATATAAAAGATTAGGCGGGTTTTGTGTTTAAGGAGTCCGGGGCTCAAAATTCAAGTTTTTTTATTTATAGAGATTTTGTTATGAAAATTTTTTCTAAAATATGTTTTAATATAATAATAATATTGCATGTAAAAAAATCTGAAAATTTTTAAATATTTATAAAAAAAATAAATTTTAAAATTTTAAACATATTTAATTTTTGATATAACTCTGGAAGTACTTACTCGATTTACAAAATTTTTACACTTTTGTGTACAGAAAATGTGTCATTTTAATTTGTCTTCAGAATTTCTTAAAATATTGATTATGCATTTTTCCAAAAAACATTTAAGTAAAAAAATGAAGTTTTTTTATGAGCGAGTTTTGCATTCATTAGCCTATTTTCACAATTATCGCTCAAAATTAAAAATCTTGAAGACAATTTGAAATATAGCATAAAATCTGTGTTGAATACTTCATACATATATCTTGCAAAGAACTTTAGATATATTCAGGGCCGTGCGAAGAGAAAACTGCGCCCGGGGCAGCGTGTCAATTTGGCGCCCTCCCCCCCCCCCTCCTTCAAAATTGATAAAGGGCATAAACAGAAATAAATTATATTGAATAAATATTTTGCACTTATTTTAGAACTTTAAAAGATTTAATTTTAATTCAGAAATTCCAAACAACTAAATAACAGAAAAGAAAATTGCACTTATTTGTTAATGAGATCATGATGCTTTGCGACAGATTTTTTTTTAACCTTTCTCACATATTTTTCTAGCCATTTTTAGTTCTTGTTAGTCTTTAAGCTGCAGAAAATGGGTAAAAATCGCTAACAACCAGATTGGAAACAAGCGGTCCCTTCAACCAATAAGTATACTAAAAAAGCAAAAGAAACAAAAAACCTGCAGAACATAATGTAAAAGATAAAAATAAATTATAATTTCAGTACATTAATTAAGAAAGATAACTGAAGCAATGTTTTAATTAATATAAAATATAATATCAGGCAAATACATTTACTTCCATTTTATTTTTCTTGCATTTAGGGTAACAAAATCGTTTATTATTTTATGTGTAAAGATTGTGACACACTGAATTTTATAGAAAGTAAATTCAGGTTGCTTCATCTCTCGACTCATAGTAGATCTTAAGTAGTTTTTTACTATTTTATTGTTACTGGAATACTTATAAATTATGTACGCTGTCTCCATCTTTTTATAATTCCCTGTTTTCCCAAAGTTAAAATTATGGAGCAACTAAAGGATTTCTAAATGATCCATTTTATAAAAGTTCTTATCTAATGGTGGAAATAAGGTTTTCACATTTAAAACCTCGCTTAACAATTCAAGTCAGCAATAAAGGCAAGATCCAGGCAATATTAACAGATTTTCGATAACTGATTTTAGATTCGCAACCAGCCAGAAACTCAAATTCTTGTTTTACATTTCTCAGTTTCTCAAACCTCCAGTTCAGTTGCACGGTTATAGTGTCTCTACGTAACACGAAATCCTTCACATTCATATAAATTTCCACTTTCATCAGAAGCTTCGTAGTCAAATTGTTCTGCGAATTTTACGTTTTCTGTTTTGTTCAAATAAGGACTCTACATTTACAGACATAACCAAATCTTCGCTTTCTTATTCAAAAATTTCCTCTCTTATTTTTTGAAATGTGTTTTTTAGTGTTTCAATCAGTTTGCTGGCGATCGAAACATTGACAGTTTTTCTTCTTTTTTTTTTGTGAGAATAATATTAACTTTTTCTATTTCATTTAAAATGCTGTGTCAAACTAGTAGGTCGTAAATAAAGGGAAATTTCTTTATTTGCTTTATTAAGCTTTTTGCTCCTGAGTAAGTTTACTGATTTTACTTCATTTCTATAAGGTCTTCCAGAGCTTTTAAAATCTGTGGCAATTGTTTGTAAACTGCAGATATAGCTTTATTTTCTCATGACCATAGAGTATCGCAATGTTTCTTTAAGTAAACTGATAAGTGGGACATAAGTATATCCCATCTTTCAGTAGAAGAGAAGAAAAAACAAACACATTTTATGCAGTTCCGGACATTTTTGGACATACAAAAGCAGCATGAACTCAAAGTTTAGAGAATGTGCAGAACATGGTAAAAAATAGACGAATTTATTTACTTCGACGATTCGAGCTTACACAACATTATATTGGGAAGCCATATTTGCACCATATTACAACATTGAGCTCTGAAAGATTGATATTGGTATTGTTTATGACTGCCGATTATCTACAAGTTGGATATAGTAGGCCGGAGTAGGATGGGAGTGTCCCCTGTAAGATCTTTCTAAGGGAACCTAACCCGTATTAACGCAAGGTTCGAAGAAAACTACGGACAATTTCGAACGATTAGGCTGACGTGCGCGATTGGGTCGCACTCAGCACCTCCCGTCTGCCGTCTTTGAGAACAGAACCTCTCCTGCAGCTGTGAATGTCGAGATTGTCGGACATTAGCTTATCTTAAATTTCTTATGCTAATTTTTTTTCCTTTTTTTTCTTTTTTTTTTGACTTGATGTAGTCAAGAAACCTTTCCACCAATGAAAATTTTCAATTTTCGGTATCGTATAATTTGCGTCATTTGTTCTTTGTGAGGTGTACTGTATTCCTAAACTGGACTGTGTTTAAAATTCAGTAACTTGAAAATGGTTACAATTATTAAAAGAAATTCTTGCAGGAGAGTTATGTAAGATATTAGAAGTATTTTTACTGCAGTTCTCGGTTTTAGTTCCAAATAGCAGAGATAGATGGCAAGGAATAAGCACTCAATGGAGGTCTAAACTGAAATTCCCTAGCATCATGCGAAGGAAGAAAATTAAATATATAGAATAGGCCTCTAAAAATAAGATTGTATTGGAGAATGAGACCCACTCCATACATTTAGCCTCCTCTTTTCGCATCAGTGTTGGGCGATTTCGGTTTTGGCCTTGATTGAGCACCTATGGCGCTACATGTTGTCTTTATAGTGCTTGTGTGGTTATACATTGCTGGCATAATTGTCAATTCAGTATAAACTTGATTGATTTTCACGAATATGGTTTAATAAAGTATACTGCTGTAACCTGAATTAACTATAAAGCTGTTTAATTCTTCAACAAATCATCGATATTTATGTTGTAATGTGAAATTGTAAAACTGCAGTATAAGAATAGAAAAAGTCATTTGTAACGCGAGCAGCTAGTGGATTTGGTCTGCCCCTCGGCATTGCACTATCACTCTAAAGCGTAAGCTGAGTTCCCGAGGTGGTCATCGCTGCTTGCAGCGCCATCTATAGTTTCTATTTAGAACTAAAGTCGGAAATCGAGGTAAAAAAATACTGACATTTTACATTTAGTCCAGGGGAAATGTACATTTTACCTTGCAAAAAATCGGGTAGAAGATTTTTTTTTCTGACTTGTTTATAATGATGCCAACATGGAAAAACCAAGTTTTCCAACAAAATTTCTTAAGGCTAAATTTTCTGTGGCCAAAAAACAACAAAATTTTGGGACTTTTTTTATTTTTTTAAATATCTCGATACCTGTTGCCGTAGCATGATTTTTGTCAATTACAATATTAAAGAGGACAAAATTCTCTACAACTTTCATATTTACAACTTTTTTATACACTCAACAGCAAGCGCAATACGCCGTTTCAAAAATAAGACAATTTTTTCAATTTTCTTAAAAACCGTGAAAACGTAGTTCTCTCCCGGTTATTCATATGTTTCCCTCGAATTTAATCACGTATGTCAACTTCTAAAAATTGGTAGCAGTAAATTAAATATTATTTGCACACCCACGTCTTTATTTTCATCATAACATACATTTTATATTCAATAAAATTATATCATTTTAAAAATAGGATAGTGTGTAGATGAATAAAACAATTTTCGTATCGACAGTAATTTTAAGTGTGTATAATGTTAATTTCAAAGCATTGTTTAAAAGAATACTTTAGTATTTAATAACTTATTGGTATTATAGTTTCAATTAAGAAAGAATTTTTGTTTAATTTTAATAATTTTGTAATTGTAATAATTTTTATAATGCATGCATATTTTTCCAGGAAACAATGGGATAGATATGAAAATTTGCGAAAAACATACTTTATTCCACATATTACACACTTAACATACAATGGTATATTTTATTTACCAATTATTGATAACATATATTTTAAAGATAGTAAACATTGGATTATACTTCCATATAAAATGGGGGTGGCAAGACACTCAGAAAATAAATATATTTTATGTAAGAAATGCTTTTACCTTATAAAATAGCTACAATAAAAATGACAACAGGTTATTTTACTGACTGATGTTATATATTTATCTCCTGTAAAATTTAAAATTTTTGTCAATAACATATTTGAGATCACTATAAAAATATTTAAAAGATTAGTTTTAATAAATACTGTCAGTTTTTTCCTACTTATATCAATAAATAGAACAAGAGATTATATCACTTTAGCATGTAAAAATATATAAAACTTCAAGATTATCTATTAATTGCTTTAAAGCTTAAACAGAAAAACTTACTTCGATTGTTGAAAAATACACTTTGTGGAATATTCTAATTTTCTGTATTATGCACTGGTTTGAAACTATGTCTGTTTAATGATCTCAGTGATAGCATTTATCAAATGAAATACCAATATACTTATGATTGCAGACCATATAAACATTTTTATTTTGGCATTGATCCACTGTCGCAATTCCACTTTTCCTACACAATAATAAAGTGAGGTACGCAATATGACTTAATAAGCTAAATGAGAAAATATATTTTAATAATAATAATTTTTACAGTCTATTTAACAATATTTTTTTCTCTTTGATGACACTGTTGTAGGATCATTAGCGTCCCGTTTCAAAAGAATATCATTATCCTGAATAAACGAGGTATCTGCAAAATAAATTTACAAAAAGAATTTTACTATTTTCTAATAGCCGAATTATTTTAAAATTTAAATGTAATCATGAAATACGTAATGCTGAACTGCGTAACCAGCTTTGTCTAATATTGATTCATTGAAACCTTTAAAAGGGAACCGAAAATATTCCGCTTTATACAGGTTTCCCCCTCAGCAGTTGCAATTGCTAGTATTCTTTCTGTACTTTTTTCATTTAAGACAGGATTCCGTTATCCTATTTTAATGCATTTGTTTCAAATTTTCTTTTGGATCAACATGTAATTTTTTCATTTAAAACAGGATTCTGTTATCCAGTTTTAATGCATTTGGTTCAATTTGCATTTTGGATTTTCCGGCTGTGAGACAATTTTAGCCAAATTTCATACTATATATTTTTTGGTATCAAACGACAAAAAAATCTTTATTTGGCACCCCTTCGCCTTCCACTCTGGCTCCCGGCGCACATGCTCCCTCTGTCACCCTAGTTTCGGCCCTGGTATATATATATGAAATTTGGATAAAAAAGTCTCGCAGCCGGAAAACTGACCAAAAATAAAAAATAATAAAAACTGTAATCAAAATAGAAAAAGTAAACACTAATACAGTTGGAATTCAACGTCAGCACTTCTAAGACACTCAAAAAAAAAAAAAAAAAAAAAAAAAAAAAAAATCATTTAAAATTATTAAATTGCAAACGAGAAATTGTAAAAGGAACGCTTCCATAGGTTTAACCATAGCATTCCAGCTTCTTCGCGTGAGTAGTGAAGTCTCACGCGAAAACATTTGCACACTCATGTTAAACCTACAAAAGTGTTCTTTTCAGAATTCTTGCTTGAATTTTAATATTTATTTATTTTTTCATATGATACCGAGCTCGATATCTAACGATGTCTTTGTATGACTATTTTAGTCTCATAATTCATATAACTATGACATTAAACGCCTCAATACTACAACTATCATAAAATTTTTGAAAATAAAATCTTCATATACGGAATCCGGTCCTTAAAGAAAAAATTATATATTTTTAAGAGAAAGAATATGACCAGTTATACCTTCTAAGATGGAAACCTGTTTAAAGCGGAATATATTTCGGTTCGGTTTTCAAGGTTTTAATGAATCCATATTTGAAAAATCTGATTACGTATTTAATGATTACACACTTAAAATTTTCAAAATCTGGCTATTAGAAATTTATTAAAATAATTAACGAGGGGTGGGGCAAAATAAGCATGAATTTTGCCCCCCCCCCCTCCCCCCGAAAGGCTAGTTTTGGCCCTCAAACACATAATTTACTGCTACCAATATATATAGAAGTTGACATACATGATTAAATCCTTGGGAAACATATGAATAATCGGGGGAGAACTACGTTTTTCACGGTTTTTAAGAAAATTGAAAAAATTGTCTTACATTTGAAATGGTGTACTGGGCTTGCTATTGGGTGTATAAAAAAATTGTAAAGATGAAAGTTGTAGAAAATTTTGTTTTCTTTAATATTGTAATTGACAAAAATTATGCTACTGCAACGGCTATTGAGATATTTTAAAAAATTGAAAAAAGTCCCAAAATTTTGTTGTTTTTCGGCCACAGAAAATTTAGCCTTAAGAAATTTTGTTGGAAAACTTGGTTTATCCATGTTAGCATCATTATAAACAATTCAGAAAAAAAAATCTTCTACCCGATTTTTTGTAAGGTAACCCCCCTTTTTTTGTACATTTCCCCTGGACTAATTACCTTCCCGCATTTTTTTTTTTTTTAAATAGCTGTCACCATTTACAGGTTATTGAATTTTAAAAACAGTCAGTCTATTTTAGGACACTCGGTATATGGAGTGCGAACGAAATTGAAAAATACCTTGCTCTATTAATTTCTTCTACAATCGTTTTTCTTACTTCATTGACAAGAAAGTTCATAATTTCATCCTGAATATATTTTGCCATTTATCTTTTTCACTTTCAGTAATTTTCACTTTAGCTCTTTTCAAATTTGCTGTCGATTATATGATTTAATTTTAAACGTCTCTTAAGTTTCTTTTAGTGAATGCATGCATTCCTGTGTTCTAGAGCATTTTTATGCTCAGGAATTTTAGGATTTAATTTCTTCCACATGAAAAACCCACAATATGGATTGGCTAACTTTGGAGGGCGATCATGATAATTGGTGAATAATAAAAAGAGAAAACAAAATATAGTGATTCCCTTAATTAAGTTATCAAACAAGCAGCAATCACCGTTAATAATTTCTCCAGTAGGTATAATTTTCTTGAACGTTAGTTTGGAAAATTGTAGTCCTTATGCAATCTCAGATTTCATGTAATCAGCATTTTCATCCTGTGCTGGACCTTTTTTTAACAGCAAAGTAATGACCGAATGACTATAAGAATGATCCCATAGTGGTATCAGAATAGGTTAGCAATTCATATTCACTGAGTGTGGCAGGTGGCAGAAACTTTCGTATACGATGTAAAGGGCCCGCACAGTGCAAAGTTTAAGAAACACTGCAATAAAATATCACAAAAGCATATTATAAAATCATCAGATCTAAAGAGCTCAATGAAAAGTAAATGTGAACAACGCAATAATTTTGAAATGAAAAATGTACATACTTCCACTGGGAAAAATATTCCCGATATGTAAATATATACATTTAGTTTTACAAAAATATAGAATATCGAAGAGTGAAAAAAAAAAAAAATCCAATGAAAATGATCGACGACAATTAAAAAAAAAAAAAAAAAAAAAAAAAAAAAAAAAAAAAAAAAAAAACGGAAATTGGTAGTGCAAATTTGGCGCCCCTAAATTTCTGCGCCCGGGGCGACCGCCCCCTTCGCCCCCCCCCTTTCGCACGGTGCTGGATATATTCTTTTAAAGTTGACAAATCGTGAAAAAATTCATTCTGAGACAAATGAAGTTAAAGTTCTCGTCGGAGTGTAGCTGATGCATCGCTTCTCAAGGCAAAAGGTGTTATATCTCTAGATTTAATGAAGATAAATGCATGCGGTTTGTAATATTTAACGCTAAAAACTCAATATGTTTTTTTAAGCCAATAAAAAAAAAATTGCATATTTTTTTAGAATTTTTAGTCCCAGACCCCTTTAAATGTAAGTTACATGTTCCGTAGGTAATAAAAACTAGTCGGATATGCCAATCCCAAAACTTTCTTTTATTTCATACATGTTAATACTTTAAAAATCGCTATCACGGTGCCATAATTAAATGACAATCTATGGCCATCATAAAGATTCTAAAGGTATAGTTTCGTTGAATTATGAGCATTTAAAAAAGAGATATGGGTCAATATCACAAAATACGGAAATTTCAGTCCGCACAATAAAATTTCTATTTAATGTTATATAATGCAATTTTCTTTTTTACATTCTAATAAAAAATATTCTTAGAAGTATTTTCAAGACATATTATATTCATAACAACACAAAAATAAAGCAATTAAAAGACTTAAAATTTCAGATTGTCATTTTCCTGGCAGGTCACACTGTGATGTGTGCAAAGTAAAAGGCTTTCTGCTATCATGTACAAATATCTTTTACTAGTTTTTTTTTTAATTTCTCATTAATAATTATACTTTATATAACACATATATGTGGAAGGTAACAAGTTCTGTATTTTACGAATAATTTTCCATACTTAAAATAGGATTGCCACTGAAAATGAATGTCATTGTCCTGGCCCGCTCATTTTAGTTCTTTATGAGGTATAAAGAGGGCGCTGCAGACTAATTCTTCTTGTTCTTGGCATAGTTCCAGACAGAAGTAGTAAAATCATTGCTATCAGCAAGATCTTTTAGATATGTCTTTGAAAATAATGTGTTTAAAGGCTTTGTAAAAATTGAGTAGACTTTTATTATGTCATTTTCCTGGTTTCTGTAAATTACAAATAAAACTCAACATTACACTGAATTTGAGGTACTATAGAGGAAACATGTTCCTTTAAACAAAATTAAAATGTTAAATCTAAAAAAAACAAACAAACAAACAAAAAAAAAACAAGAATGTGAAAAATGTTTTAGAATGAAATTGTCATTATCCGGCATACATATGCCAAGAAAATGACACATAATTATAATTACATAAAAATGAACTTAAGCTCTTCAAACTTTAACAATTTTACATATAAATTCCTTTATTCAGCTGTTAAACCAACATTAAAAAAATATCAGAAACTTTGAAATGATTTAAATTTTCAAAATCTCACATTTTGTGATATTCATCCATATAAGCATCGAATTTTTCAAACAAATCATTAAATTTGCAATTTACTTACATTTAACGTCTGAATTTGGAATTTTTAAAAGACTAAATAAAATAAATAAAGTAAGACGGACTTGAATGCAGTTTAAAGTAAAATTTATAAAGAGTTTAAAATGTTAAAAACATTAAAAATACATTTCGTAGACGTTTCGCCAAGCAGCAGCAATGGTTAAATTGTACATTATTGTGTAAATTGCTAAAATGTTTCCTTAGACAATCTTCTTTACCTTTTTAAATGGCAAAATTTTCTGAAAATTTTCTGGGAGTGTTGAAAAGTATTTCATAATCTATGCTTGACGCATGATTTTTCTTTCTTGTTAAAGTTGTAACAAACTTTTTTGATTTATACGGTCTTCGATGAAAACACTACTAAAACATTTATAGTCAAAAATGATTTCACAATCTAAATGCTTTCATAGTAACAAAATGCATAATACACAACCAATATCCACTCCGCTATTGGCATACAAAGGAAATGCCGTAATGTTGTGTAAAGTGAAAATATTGTTAACTCAACTAATATATACAAATGAAAATCTTCAACAGCTTACCCAATTTGCGATTGCAGAACATGTATAGCGCAATATCTCAAGCACAATCAATAGAAACAGGTGGGCAACTGTGATCACACAGAGGGTTTCGTTTAATATTCCTTTTAAAATACTTTATCCTTTAATTAATAAATCCAAATCGTTAATTTATAATTATTAAATTCTTAAATTTTCCTATATGAACATAGATGGCAGCTACATTAAATTTAATTTCAAAATTATTTCAATGCGAAGCTATTTTATAATCATACAAAAAATATTCAAGAACTACTTTTCATACAATTGTAACAGCACATGTTTGTGTATCTGAAAAGCATATTTAATTACATGACTTAATTTTAGCTGAAACAAAAAAAAAAACAAAAAAAAAAAAAAAAAAAAAAGAAAGAAAAAACAAACACGAAAATTCTTTTAATTAAATCCACCGGATAATGAAATGTAGTCAATTTAAAATTTCACAATCTTTCAAGAAAAAAAAAAAGAATTTTTGAATTAAAAAAAAATTGATAAAATATTTTAGACATGGCAAAAGAAAAAAAATGAATCTATTAGACAATAAAATCTATTCCGGTGAAAAACTTTCAAAAAATTCCGATGTCGAGCATTGGACGGGGAACCTTTTGATTAGCAGGCTAATGCGCTACCACGGAGCTATCGATCCTGCTCAAAAAGAGACAAATTACGGCTGTGTTTTTAATTCTAAATCGTAGAAATGTTCAGATGTCATTAAATTAATTCATTTAATTAAAATAATATAAGACTTTTTCAAAGTTTTATGATTTGACGTGTGATTGGAGGTAATCAGCTATAAGTAGTGATGGGCAATTCTCGAGAATTCGACAATCGAGAAAAATCGTCATCGTAAAAAATCACAATCGATACAGCCATCGATTAATTCCTAGAATCTACAATCGAGATATTTTACAATCGATTATAACGAGAAAAGCTAAAAACAGTTATTGGAAAACTTAGCTATTATTCTGGCCGACAATTTCATAGTAGTGATAGGGCTTAGTGATGGGCGATTCTCGAAAATTTACCAATCGAAAAAAATCGTTACTGTAAAATACACAATCGATACAGTCATCCATTACTTTCGAGAATCTACAAAGGAGATGTTCTAGAATCGATTATTGAAATCATTGTTTTTACATATATATAAGGCAGATTTTATTAAATATAGGGTAACTGAAAACAGATGGAATAAAAAAACAACAAACCAAAGGGAGGCTATAAAGGAGCCATAAGACTGGAAAAGTCTTGTAAAAAAAGCTGAAAAAACGCGAGTAGCTATGAAGCGGAAAGGGGAGTTTAAGTATCAAAAATTAGAATTTTTTGGCAATTAGCACCAAAATGGCCAAAGAAATAAGAATCAAAAGCACCCCCTAGTGGCAAAAACATGAACTAAAGGATGATAAAAGGGATCAAAAATTTTTATTGATTTTTCTACGTCTTTTGAGATTGGATCTTTAATTTCACCATTTTTAGAAAGTCTTCGACTGGAATACATTAAACGAACCCCCGCGGGGAACAAAGTAGGGGGGAGAGGCAAGGAAAGTGCATAATATGAATAAGTGGTCACAGGACTTTCCAAAGATATGTCACATGAGGGGTGTCGGCTAAATTTAGAAAAGTGCCCCCGCGCGGGGGAAAAGTAAGGGGAGGGGCGCAAGCGATATATAAAATGAAATAGTAGTCACAGAGCTTTCCAATGATATATCACATGAGGGGTGTCAGCAAAAGATAGAAAATAGTCCCAACTCCCAGGATTCCAATTATCGTGCCCCCCGAAATATACCCTGCCCATCCTTCTCTTTGAAATTTTCATATATTAAAAATTATTTATCGGAGGGCTCCGTAAAAAAATCCGATCTAAAATGTTTAAAAACGCTACGATTTCAAAAAAGTTCGAAAAGTGTCTCTCTCGGGGCGCCAAACTAGAAAGGGAAGAAGAAAGGTTCATAAAATCAAAGAGTAACTTTCCGATGATAACCGAAAACTTTCCGATGATATATCAAATGACTGGTCCAAAAAAAGTTTGAAATCTACCCCTCCCACGTGGGTTCCCTCTTTTATCCCAGAATATACCCAGAAATCACGCAGCCCCACTTTTAAAATTTTATATTTAATAAATAATATTTATCGGAGAGCTCCATTAAAAAACCTCATTTAATGATATTTATTGTAGAAATCTCTACAATTAAAAAAAAAATTCACCCCCGCACCGCTCCCCGCCCCCTTCCGGAATTCAACTCTGGGAGGAGAAAGGCTCAAATATGAAAGAGGGGTGAAAGGACTTTCCGATGATATGTCAAGGTTTGGTAAAAGTTTGAAAATTAACCCCCCCCCTTTGTCCACTCTCGCGCCCCCCAGAATTCACCCACCTTTCTCTTTGAACTTTTTATATTTAATAAATAGTATTTATCTGGGTCTCCAGGTATGGGGCTGCTTGGCAGAGCTAAAATAAGAGAAACATTGAAAATTCGGGGCAAAATGACACTAAATTTAACAGTAAAGTTTGAAACTAGGACTATACAGAACTGAATATATAAACCACTATGCTTCATAACCCACATCGGTTAATAGCAATAAAAAGATAAGTGCCAGTTGAACTGATGGCATTGAGCTCACAGGTTATTCACACTAATTGTATATTATACTCTTATTTCAAAGAATAATGTCCCTCAAAAAATAAATGAAGGGAAATATTCACCGTTTGCCCCTTTTATACTTAACCAATGTACCTCCAAATCTAATCAAGGAAACTCCATAACTATAATAAATCAGTATTTCAAATTTGAAGCAAATCAGATAATTCTGCATGAAAAAAAGAAACATATCGCTAAATTAATGGTGGTCTAACCCCTTTAACCCTTTTATACTTAACTAATGAACCTCCAAATCTAATCAGGAAAGCTCTTTATCAGAACGAACACAGAAAAAAAAAATTAAAGTAAATTGAATAATTCTCCATGAAAATCCATTTATCTAAATTAAGGGGAGGGGACTTGCCCCCTTTTCGCCCTTGTATACTTAACCAATGAACTTCCAAATCTAATGAAGGAAGCGCCATATCGGAATAAATCGGTATATTAAATTTGAAGCAAATCGAATAATTCTGCATGAAAAACCCTTTTATTTAAATTAAGGGGGAGACTAGCCCCTCCCCTTTATACTTAACCCATAAACCTCCAAATCTAATCAAGGCAGCTTCTTAACATAATAAACCGGTATCCCAAATTTGGAGCAAATCGAATAATTCTGCATGAAAAACCCATTTATCTAAATTAAGGAGAGGGTCTAAACCCCCTTTCCCCCTTTATACTTAACTAATGAACCTCCAAGTTTAATCAGGGAATCTCCTTAACATAATAAACCGGTATACCAAATTTGGAACAAATCGAGTAATTCTGCATGAAAAACTAAATGAAGTGGGGGACAAGCCCCCTTCTCCCCCTTTATCCTTAACCAATGAACTTCCAAGTTTAATCAGGGAAGCTCCTTAACATAATAAACCTGTATACCAAATTTGGAACAAATCGAATAATTCTGCATGAAAAGCCCATTTATCTAAATTAAGGGGGGACCAGCCCCCTCCTCCCTCTTTATACTTAACCCGTAAACCTCCAAATCTAATCAAGGCAACTTCTTAACATAATAAACCGGTACATCAAATTTGGAGCAAATCGAATAATTCTGCATGAAAAACCCATTTATCTATATTAAGGAGGGGGTCTACCCCTCCTTTTCCCCCCTTTATAGTTAACTAATGAGCTTCCAAGTTTAATCAGGGAAGCTCCTTAACATAATAAACCGGTATACCGAATTTGGAACAAATCGAATAATTCTGCATGAAAAACCCATTTATTTAAATTAAGGGGGGGCGGACCAGCCCCCCTTCTCCCCCTTTATCCTTAACCAATGAACTTCAAGTTTAATCAGGGAAGCTCCTTAACATAATAAACCGGTATACGAAATTTGGAGCAAATCGAATAATTCTGCATGAAAAACCTATTTATCTAAATTAAAGACGGGGGGGGGGGGGTACCAGCCCCCCTTCTCTCCCTTTATCCTCAACCAATGAACCGTCAAAGCTAATCAGCGGAACGCTTTATCAGAATTAACATAAAAAAAATTGAAGCAAATCGTACATTTTAATCAAGAGTTATAGCGTTACGTACATACACACGTACGTACGTACGTACAGTCGTGGAAAAAAAAAAGTAAACACCCCATGCTAACTTCTCAACAAATTATCGTAGAAGAAACTTACTGGTACCGAACGATTGGAAATAAAGTCTGCTTTTAAATGATATATATAAAATTTATTTAAGGGGCCATCTACATATTAAAACAAACCATAACTTTGATTTTTTCAATAGCAGTACACAATTCTGACAGCATAAACGAAATCTAAACCTTTCAATTAGCCTATAAAAATTTTTTTATGCAATTCGTGCCATAAGTTTCCGAGAAATTAATTATTTTAAAACGAGCGTATTTTAAGGGTTGCATCCAAATCGAAGTTCCGAACTCGATTGTTAACCGAGAGAGCCGCCTTCTTGATCAGGGCACGTTTAAGCGTAAACGAAACCTGTTTGATTACAGGATAGCAGAATAAATTTAAAAAATTTACTCACTTCTATCATAGACGGCCCCTTAA
The DNA here is from genome assembly GCA_963932465.1 of Maratus speciosus. Taxonomy (NCBI): domain Eukaryota; kingdom Metazoa; phylum Arthropoda; class Arachnida; order Araneae; family Salticidae; genus Maratus; species Maratus speciosus. Next base: position 622,264,999 of record OZ010788.1, on the reverse strand, counting down.
ACGATCATTTTCCCGTTTTTTAAGCATAATTTGAAAACTACTTGGAAGAAAAATGTGAAATTTTGGATTTCCATAAAGCAGGACTTAATAAATCTAAAACCATCAAAAAAATTGTATGTTGCAATTCGTAATTTTTTCGAATATTATTTTCATAATTCATAATTCACATCAGAAAATTATAAAAATTGCAAATTCAACGTATTTATGTTTGGGTATATTAGTATTATTGTTACACAAAAAATTAGCTCATTACGAGCATAATTTCAGGAGATATAAATAAAAATATGAAAATGTAATTTAACATTAGAAGTGCTAAATTTTGAATGTCTACAATTCAAAAACTTATCATTCGAATGACTTGAAATTTTGTTTCTAGGCATATTTAGAACCGAAGATTTCAAATATCTCGTTAAATTTGGGTACTGCCATTGAAAAAAATGAAGTTTGGATTCGTTTTAATATGTATATGGCCTCTAAGCAAATTTTATACACACCATTTAAAAGTTGACTTTATTTCCAATCGTCCGGTACTAGTAACTTTCGTCTACGATAATTTGTTGACGAGTGAGTAGGGGGTGTTTACCTTTTTTTTTGCACGACTGTACATGCATACACACAGAACCGACGGGTACATTAGCTCTCAGGCTTAGATATCCTGTGAGCTAAAAAGAGATTGGATAAGCAGATGGACTCCTTTGAGAAATTATGACTTAAACCAGAAATGCGGTAAGTTTGACTCTGAAAGCTTCATTTCCATCTCGCATTTCGGCAAATCTCATCTCGATGATTTTTCCCAGCATTTCGACGCTTCCAGATGGGAAGCTGCTCGATGGTTGGTTCTCTCGCGGTTTTAAACCTTTCGGGATGGGAAGTCTCTCGAGAGTTTCTCTCGCCCTTTTCAACCTTTCCCGATGGGAAACCTCTCGCTGGTTTCTCTCTTCCTTTTCGAAATCTCCCAATGAAAAGCCTTTCGAGGATTTCTCTCGTGCTTTTCAACATTTCGCTATGAGAAGCTTTTCGAGGATTTCTCTCGTCCTCGGCAGATTAGAAAAGTAAGAAAATTTATTGAGAGATATAGATTTATAGAGTACCAAGGGACGAGATAGAGAAAGAGGCATGACAATGAGCTGTGAAATGAACCCCTAATTTTCAAAGTTTCTCTTATTTTAGCCCTACCAAGATGTCACATACCTGGAGCCCTCCAATAAAAATTATTTATTAAATATAAAAATTTCAAAGAGGAAGGTGGGTCGGGCAATTTCGAGGGAGGAGGACGTGAGAGTGGACTCATGCGGAGTGCAATTTTAAAAATTTTACCGAACCCTTCCTGTGGTATATAATCGAAAAGCCCTTTGACCACTCTTTCATACTATGAACCTTTCTTCGCCCAAAGGGGGATGGGGAAGGGGCGAACAAATTTTTAAAACCGTAGCCGATTTCTATAATAAATTTAAATATCACTTTAGATGTGGGTTTTTTATGCAGTCTTTCGGTAAATATTATTTATTGAACATAAAAATTTTAAAGTGGCGGCTGTGTGAATTGCGAAAGAGTGGGCCTACGGGGGGAGGGAGGGGGAGCAATTTTCAAACTTTTTTTGGACCAGTCATGTGATAGGTCATCGGTAAGCTCTCGGATAACTCTTTCATATTATGAGACTTTCTTCCTCCCCTCCCCAATTTGGCCCCCACTGCGAGGGTAGTTTTTTTCCGTTTTTATCATTTTAGATCGGATTTTTTTATGGCACCCTCCGCTAAATATTATTTATAATATATGAAATTTCAGGACACTTTTCCAAATTTAGCCAAGGCCCCTCATGTGACATATCGTTGGAAAGGTTTGTGACTACTTATTGATGCTATGCACTTCCGGTGACAGCCCCCCCACTCTTTGCCGCCCCCGGAGGACACTTTTCCAAATTTAGTCAATACCCCTCTTGTGAGGTATCGTTGAAAAGGTCTGCGACTACTTATTGATGTTATGCACTTCCGGTGACAGTCCCCCCCACACTTTGCCCCCCCCCCCTGGGGGGCACTTTTTCAAATTTAGTCAAGACCCCTCGTGCGAGATATCGTTGGAAAGGTCTGTGACTACTTATTGATATTATGTACCTACGGTGTCCCCACCACCACTTTGCCCCCCCCCGGGGGGCACTTTTCCAAATTTAGCCAAAACCCCTCATGTGAGATATCGTTGGAAAGATCTGTGACTATTTATTGATGTTATGCACCTCCGGTGACAGTCTCCCTTAATTTGCCCCTCTCGGGGGACACTTTTTCAAATTTAGCCAAGACCCCTTATGTGAGATATCGTTGGAAAGGTCTGTTACTACTTATTGATGTTATGCTCCTCCGGTGTCACCCCCATTTTGCACCCCCCCCCCCGGGGGACACTTTTAAAAATTTAGCCAAGACCCCACATGTGAGATATCGTTGGAAAGGTCTGTGACTACTTATTGATGTAATGCACCTCCGGTGACCGCCTCCCCACTTTTCCCCCACGGGGGTGTTTTTCTAAATTTAGCCGAGACCCCTCATGTGACATATTGTTGGAAAGGCTTATGACCACTTACTCATGTTATCCACCTCCCGCACCCCTCCCCCCCTTTGCCCACACGGGGAGGCATTTTTATAAATTAAGATCCAGACTTCTCATGTGAAATATGGTTGGAAAGGCCTAAAGACCTGTGACGACTTAATCATGACGACTTAATCATATGCAGCTGCTGTGCCCCTCCGCTCGCTTTGACCCCTCCCCCAAGAGATCTGGTCCGAGGTTCATTCATTTCGATATTATATTTTTTACAAGAGTTTGTAGGGCGTGCACACCACACCCGCCTGCTATCATATATCAGTGCCGTATATAGCGGGTAACCTTTTCGTGATTTCATATTACAAAATTACATATAAATTAGGGGCCCCGATTAAAGGAGGGGCCCGCTAGCGGTCGAAGTCACCTAGTCTTTATTAACATCGACTCATTCCAGTTCAACCGCAGACGATTCTTGATAAATGTATGACGTATATAATACATAATATATGATTTATAAAAGAAATTTGCAAACTGTAGTCATCGAGAAAAAATTTACACAATCGAAAAATATCGAGATGTCCATACAATCGAGAAAATCGAGAAAAACATCTCGTTATCGCCCATCACTAGCTGTAAGTATACAAAATTTCAAGTCTCTAACTTATACAGTTTTTGAAAAACGAACTCTTTGACGGAGTGAGACGAATAGGGTTGCTTCAGATGAACGAAACCCTAAACAGTGTGTATAGAAAGATGTGTTAATTTGGACCTTGTTGATAATATGGGTAGGATTCAGAGAAACATTGTGGGGAAAATAAAACAAGATTTGCAGCTATGCTAGAAGTGTGCGCCAGCTAATTACATATCATTCCTTTGTCATCTATTATTAATCCCTGAGTCCATGTTTGGAATTTATTGTTGTACGAGGTGACCCGCCGCCCATGATAATATTCTTAAATAAACCTTACATTTGTATGATTTTATATCTGCTACTTTTAAATTTGTCCTGTTTCAATTTTTGATTTTTTTTTCAACCTGGCTTTCGCTAGAATGTCTTTTACTCGGGACGTAGCTGGGGACCTATGAACCTTGCTTCCGCAAAAGAGTAGGAATAAGTGGAAGAATAAAGGGCTGGGGACGAATAGGGGCCGCTCGCCGCGGCGGTAGAAAAAAAATACTTCATAAAAAATAAGTTTTCTATGCAATTTTATTATTCTTGAAATGTAGTTCAATGTGAATATTATATTTATTTGTGTTTCAATATAAAATAAACATCAAATTTTAATTACAAATGAAATTAATAATAGTCTCATATAGAACACAACTGATTATGCTTATCTACACTCCAGCATGATAAAGCCATCTACTTTACGAAGCGATAAGCGAAATATCGTGACGATAACCACCCTCAAAAATTATTTCTTCGTAACCGACTTTGTATTTCTTTTATCTCTCTAACTTCTATTTTGGATCACGTGCACGCGCTACTGAAATGATTTATCAAACAACTCTCGGATAAAAAACGCTCGAAAAATTAAAATAGTTAATTAATGTATATTGCGATCGGGTTTCGAAGAAGATTAGATATTTGGATTTGTCGTTAAAAAGATATGCGTAGGTGTGTTAATTTCAAATCAATAAAAGCAATACTAAAAATATATATAACGTCCGTTAAAAATCCGTAGTGTACTTTGAAATATGGCAACCTGGCGAACTACAAATTCTAGTAAACCCTCCCCCTTTTAAAGAAAACATTGAGAAAGAATTTTACGTGCGGCCCGATTAAAATCTGTGATTTTGCCTTCTGCAAACCGCTAGCATCGATGCGATTTCAAGGGGGAGAGTGTTGATTGGACAGATGTGCGCGACCCTCGCATCAGGGTTCAATTCTAGTCAGATTGTGGTTTTGAAGAAATAAATACTTTTTTTAATTGGGCCGCTAGATGAGTTTTTAATTAATATCCGAGCTAATTATTAAAATTTAAAATTCTGAGTCTCAGGTGCATTAGGGAAGGCCTTGGACTATCGTCACAAACATTTTCAGCCTCGTAAGTGCAGTAGATTTCGTTAGCCATCGCACACACACACACACACACACACAAAAAAAAAAAGTGAAACTTTCTTTTATTAGTATAGATCAGGGTTGGCGAACCTATGACACGCGTGCCAGTGTTGGCATGTAAGCTAATTTTTATGGCACGGGAAAATTTTAAATTTGGTAATTGTTATACAGATAAGATACATTTTATTTTCTGTTATAACCGATAAAATTTTGTTGCATACGGACAGACTATCACAAATAATGCAATTATTTTTGCATGAATTAACAACATCATAATAATTTTCTTTTCCTGTGATGCTATGCAGCGTTTTCGTCACGTATTTTGCTTTTCTATATGAATTTAAAAAGCTGTAATTTTCAAGTGAATTTCGTTTGACAGTCACTGCAATAAAATGGCGAAAGGATTCAGTTTAGCTATGTATATTTGTAAAAATAACAAAATATGAACTAGATATAAAGCATTTTCAATTGAACGTACGACAGCAAAAATCTCATCAACACATTCTTAGCACATTAATGCAATTTGGAAAATTATAACCGAGATGTTGCATTAATAATAAGTTAAAAATTAATGAAATAAAAACTCGTATTTTTTCCTTTATTACAGTATACAGTGTGTCCACGTATAATCTGACCGACCTTTATTTTCGCAACCGTTGGTCCTAGATGCATACTTCCAATTACAAAAGTGGTCAAAATTAGGTGCAGAGTTAAGATAAAAAAGTTTGAAGCGAAAAAATAATTTAGCGGAGAATTACAGAATCTAAATTTTTATACGGTCCCCTGGTCCTATAAGTTATATTTAGTAAATTTTTTCTGTTACACTGACAAGTAAGGCAAAAAACGTCCCGCTATTCTACGATTAAAACTGACCAAGTAATAGCTGTTTAAAGTTGGAGACTATTTTTTGCTGCAAATTAGGGATCATTCACAAATTTAGTAGAAATATAATTTCGTCAGATATATTAAAGAAATGATTGAGAGTAAAATTAGCATTGCAACATAAATTTGAAATCTTTAATCATTCTGACATATTACTGAAAAATATACAATTTGTACTGAACATATAAGAGGATAAAAATAACAGAATTTTTGTTAAATAAAAGGATGAAAAGCAACAGCCTCAATTCTTTACAAAAATGATACATATTTTTAAATGCTGCTAGATTACACCGTCTTTCAAATTTTGTGTTGTGTCATGTTTTTTAGCTTTTGAAAATTGATTCACATGTATTTTTTAGCGCTGAATCCGAAAATGACCTTCATTTTAAACCATCACATCAGGATTTTTCTCAAAGCGCAAATTTCAAAGTTAAAAAGCTCAAAGTTAACATTGATCCTCCCTCCCCTCCCAACCTCATCGGACACCTGAGCTGTTTAGCTATAAGAAACCCAGTATAAGACACAAAATTGAATAAATTATCGAATTAAATAAAATTAAACTGAATAAAAAAGTCTTACATCTATTTTATAGTATCAGATTTTTCGCTATTTTTTAACCTTGAAATTTACGATTTGCGAAAAATCGTGACATGATGGTTAAAAATGAAGGTAATTTTTTTATTTAGCTTTAAAAAATACATAAAACGTAATTATAAAAGTTAAAAAACACGACCATCGCAGGTTTATGTTAACTAATCTAAAACCATTTCTTAAACTTGTTGACGTGTAAGCTATCCGAATTTTTTTGTGTTATCCTCTACTATAAGTATGTATAAGATGATAAGCGTCGATAATCATAATATTACATTGTAATCGGATCTAAGTCAGTATGTAAAATTTTAACTTCGATCGGACATTTGAAAGTCAGTTAAAGTTCGAGCACAAATTTTAAACTGGAAAGACGATCGTTGCAAGTTAAATAAAACCTTATGAAAATAACATAATTTTTGTTAAAAGAAATCATAGCCTCAAATCCTTACAAAATACAACACATGTTAAAATAAAATTATTTTAACTAACCTAAATCTTAACTAATAATCTTAATCGTAATAGTTGTACGATTTGTTTCAAACCGCAGATACCTCGAAATAAGTTTAAGTCCTTTGTATACGACCCCTGAAAGCATGGTCGATATCATCTGTTTTGATATGCAAAAAGTGGTATAAGTCATGCATTTTAAAGTTCCATAACTCGGTCAATTTTAATTTTAGATGAATGGGGCTTTTTCTGTCTTACTTGTTAGTGTCACAGTAAATTTTTACTAAATATCACTTATAGGACTGGGGGACCGTATAAAAATTTAAATTTCGTAATTTTTTAATAAATGTTTTTCTTGACCGAAATCGCTTTAAAAATAATTCTTTACCTTATTTAAACCATTTTGGTAATTGGAAGTATGCATCTAGGACCAACGGTTGCGAAAATAAAGGTCGGTCAGGTTATACGTAAACACTAGGGTGGATCGTAGAATAAAAATTTTTGAATTCAAAATCGGCCCGGTGTGTGAAAGTTGCGTATTGTGGTGCTTATTATGTAAAAAAAAATTCCGCCCCCTGAATTGATATCTTCATGCGCCCCAAGAGGCGCGAAATCCTCGAATTTTAGCTAAATTACGCTAATTTTCCTGAATTTTAATAGCTATTAAAAAAATTAATTTGTTATTGGCCCATTGTGGATACAATTCTATTATATCCCCTCATCATATGCAAAAAGTTTCAAATCCCTTGAACATCATCTTCATGCGCCCCAAGGGGTGCTCTTACCTATTATAATTATTTGATGCTTATTAAAAGCGAGGAGTTAAATGTAAATATGGAAAAGGAACATATATAGCCGAAATTAATTAAAATTTGTGTAAATCTTGATTTTTATTATGTAACAGTATCTTCATACAAACCTAAAATAAGTCAAATTTTGTCAGATTTCATAATGGTTTAACCCTGTTGGGGCACGTGAAGATGATGATGTAAGGATGTGAAACATTTTACATATGGTAAGGGGACATAATAGCATTGTATCCACAATGAGCCAATAGCAAATTAATTTTTTTAAATAGCTATTAAAATTCAGGAAAATTAGCGTAAATTCGAGGATTTCGCGCCCCTTGGGGCGCATGAAGATGATGTTCAAGGGATTTGAAACTTTTTACATATGTTAAGGGGACATAATAGCATTGTATCCACAATGGGCCAATTACAAAATAATATTTTAATAGCTATTAAAATTCAGGAAAATTGGCGTAAATTCGAGGATTTCGCGCCACTTTCAAACACCGGGCCGAATTTGAATTTAAAAAAAAATTTTCTACGATCCACCCTAGTGGAAACACCGTATACCGTATAAATGAATCCTATTTACGAATTATAAATTCATTCATTTGGTGGCTGATTTCAGCATACAGAAAAATTGCAATTTGATTTTTAATATTTTTAATTATTAATGCATGAAAGCAACTGATTTTATAACCATGGTTTCGTATAAACATCGTAATTATTTTTGTATACGTTTTTCACGTTACCTTGTTGATAGATATTGCTTGCGAATTTTTGGCACGCACATGTGAAAAAGTTTGCCGAGGCTGGATAAATTATTGGTTATTTTTTGCCTGACAGGAAAATTTTCCAGTTGGAAAAAGCATTACTTAAATGAAGTGAAGGTTTATGAAACAATACCAAATCTAGTATTTACACTTTATATAGAAAGCAGAAACTAAGTATGATTACAAATAAGTGACAAAATGACTAACTGTTACTTTTATTGTCTATGCATCTGTTCATAGGTGCAAAAGACAAGATTTGCATAGTTTTAACATTTGTGTGCGACTATTTTCATATAGTAATCTTCGCTTTCTTTAATCACAATTTTTTGTCATTACAGAAGCTATTTCTTTAAAAATTTGGCATGGATCCTGAAAGCATATGTTCGCAGGAAATTCTGCCAATTGAATTAAGGCTGTTCTCAAATCCAAAAGGACAAATTTATGACATAAATTTTAATTTATTTTTGTTCGGAAATGCTTGAAACTAGCAGGTGTTTTTATTCAGAAACTATGTAATCGAACTGTTTTTCTGTTTTTTTTGCAAACGCAATACATCTTTCAGAAAATAGTGTCAAAATGGGCGTTTTGAACCGAATTTCCGCGCGAAAGAAGAATAACCACTCAAGAAAGGGTGAAAAAAGTATTTGTCATGTGATAAAAATAGCTTCTAACTCAATAGGTAATTTATTGACCAAAAATTGGAAAACACAGTTCGATTTCAAATTGCTTCTCTAGTCAGGCCTTCCAATTTTATATATTTCCGTTAATAACTTTGTAAATGTGTCAAAACTTTTTGAGCTTGTTGAGCAGAGCAGTTGAGAACAGTCTTAAATTAAAAGCCTTACTTTGGGCGCCCTTTTACTTTCCTGCACCTTCTTTGAATGATGTTACTTTCATAGAAAATGTATAAGAGTATTCGGCTGTAAATCGTCTCTCTGCAACCAGGCGAGAAATTTTATAAAGGAGAGATTCATTCTTTAAATTTATTGACGGGATGTTGTCAAGGGAACAAAGGTTTAAAACGCGCCGAGACAAGCGTTTAAAATTAATTCCCCGGCAGCATTTCAGCAATATTTTGTCTCTCGCTTTGTATAAAAGTGAAGTAAACACATTAGCATTTCGTTTCTATTGTTTACATCTTGTCTTTTAATATCTCATTTCCATATCCGTAAACCATAAAACATATGAGATAGTTCTTGGATATCATACATCATCAACAAACCATTTATAGCAAACAAAATTATTAGTTGTGTGAAAGTTTTTAGAATGTAATCGATATGTTTTTAAAAACGTATCTGACTTTTCTCCTTCTAGAGTAAAGTGCCCATTTTTCGTTCCCCCAGTCACTTTTAGGCTCTATATATTGTAATTTTCAGTGAAAACCTACCGAATTTGGATTTTACACACACACACACATAGAAACGCAAGAAAATATCGTACAAAAAATTTAACAATGCGAAAAATTGTTTTTTCAAAAGTATCTAAAAATTGCAAAAGAAAAAAAATGGTCCCGATTTCGTCCGCCCCAAAAATCCCATACGCCGAGGCTTAACTTATAACTAAATCAAAATTTATTTCTAAATAAGTAAGTAATTTAATTTACATTAAAGCAAGGCACAAACAAATGTAGTAATTATAAGGGGAAGAATAACATAACGAAACATTAGCCATCCGAACATGAGGAAAAAAATTGGAAAAAATATCATGAAAAAGCATTCCTAATTTCGCCCCCGGGACGAAAATAAGAACTGCAAGGGGGACGAAATTTGGACCACGCTACTTCTCAATATGGCGGAGTTTTAGTTCCCGTAAGATGAACTGAGCGTCCTAAAACTCACTGTATGCTACTGCCAGCACCTTACCTACGTAAAATACATGCATTGAATAAGAAATAAATACTTACATTACAGTAAATAACGTTCTACAAACGACGTAATAAGAACTCAGGTCTTCTAAAAATAGGAAATTCGGCGTCTTTAATATATGTATGCGTCTTGGCGAACGAAACTGTCAATACTGACCTCTTATACCTTCCGTCCTCTGTTCCTTGCGTCATAAGTTGCGCCACTTTCTCAGAAGCGGAGAAGTTAAGGGGGGCGACATATGGGCCCTATATTTTCACTCATTGAAGACGATTTTTTAGATTAATCTCATGCTTTTTAGTTCGCTTGTAATTATATAAATACGTAGCACCTATAGTCGTCGTCTGATTCGTCCGTCTATCCGCATATAACAGCTCAAAAACTACTCAACCGAATGGTTTGAAATTTAATACAATCGTTGCAGAATTTCGTCGTGTCATTTCAAATTTTATGGAAATCGAATCAAAACTTAAAAGATATTTATAAAAGTTTTCTTTATTCTATTAAATCCTATCATACGTAATTAATTCAATGCTATCCCATCATAGGTCATGATTCTAGGTTGCCATGGAGATGACTTCCTATTTAAGATGGTATCCTATTATTTCCGTATCACTGGATTTAATATAAAGAATCGTAATAAATTTTGTATGCATCCATTTTTGCATAAGATCTGAATATTTATAAAACTAGTTATAGTAAGAACGCACCTCATTGGTCGTTCAATTTTCAACTTGTTGTATTTGTTTTATTACATGTACTGCACCATTGTTATAATTTACCTTTTCATTCTTTTTGCATAAAATACTTTATTTTTCACAATCATAAATATTATTTAGCTGATGAGTTCTGTAAAGTCTATATTACTAAGAACTGTTGTTATATTTCTAAATATATGTTTACTGTATTTATTTAATTATTCCAACTTATTGTATACATATTTTTTTTATTATATGTGCTACATTATTGTTATATTTTACCTTTTCATTCTTTTTGTATAAAATACTTTATTGTTCACAATCATAAATGTTATTTAGCTGATGAGTTCTGTAATGTTCACATTATCAAGAGCTGTTGTTATATTTTTAAATATATGTGTACTGTAATTATTTAAGCAGCATATGTCAATAAAGACGTCAGACTCTATGGGATTGATTGTCGCTGGTTGGTGGCTTGTGTGGTTGACTTATTGCTTATCTTTGTCTGAAAAGACCGAGTTCGTTTTTAGCGAACAAAGGCAGATTTCAAGTCTTCAAGCGGAGTAGGAGCTAATGTTAAAAATTTGCGGTTTTCAGATAAAAGTGAATTTGTAATCATCTGAACTAGCAAACAAATAATAATAATAATAATAAAAAAAGCCAAGCAAATAACAAACACAACAAAAGCAAAAACGGAAAAAGTCTTTTCGGCATGTGCCGGGAGGAAAATGTAGCTTTCATATTTCTTGGTTTTAAAATTTTTCAAGTTTTACTCAAAGCTAATTTTACTCAAAGTTTAAGAAGCTAAAATGCGACGAACTCGACAAGAGAATATTCGACAATACTAAATTTGAATGAGAATTGTGCCAAATTAGTAAGCTATCGCCAAGTTGGCATCATGTACGGTTACTTAGTTTTGGTCGCCAAATTTGGCGATATTTTTGGCCAAGTGCAGCAAGCTTGGCGAAAATTTGAAGCTAACTGATATTAATAATTTTTAAGCATTGCGCGACAGTGCAAATGGCGCCATTTTGAAACAAGATGGCGGATGAAGCTGGCCAACGAACTCGGTCGAGACATTCATACGTACTATGAACGTACTTAATCTTATCCAAATCGGTTTATAATTATGAGAGTTGCAGCATGACAAAAATAAGGTTGTTTGAAAATGTCAGTCACCCTAGAAATTCAAACTTCTATATTTCAGTCGTTTTTTAAGATAATGACGAAACAAAACATATTTCTGAATCCTATTAAGATCAAACTCTTAAGAAAAAAATATTTTTCAGTTTTTAATTTATTTACACAGCTTTTTAATTTTTTTTAAATGGCTACCATTTTGAAACAAGATGGCGGATGAAGCTAGCCAACGAACTCGGTCGAGGCATTGGTATGTACTATACATACAATTAATTTCGGGTGGTTCTGGGGTCTGGGGCTCATGATCTATGAAAATATACCAAACTTTTTCGGCTGGAGTGCTTATCTCCGGACGGCTGCAATCGGTAGATTTTTACTTTTTGCAACGAAAGCTACATAATAACAACAACAACAGCAATAAAACAGGATGGACAGCGCCGGACACTGATGTTGTAGTTATTTTCGTGAAAACGCCAATCGCGTATAGTAAATTGAAATTTTCTTTCTCTAAATCTTTTAAGTAACTTCTAACTTAAATTAATTCAATATACGGTAGTAGTATGAGAAGTAAAGTAGACCTCCATTGCACTCGTCATCTCATCAGCAATAACATCCATATTCATACTTGACCTGGCTTCGTCAGATGTTGCCTAAGTTGTTTGAGCTCACTTACATTGCATATATTCGCCGCAGTACTGGGCGTTGATTTTGGGTTCCAGTCCGAAGTTTTTGATGTCATTCTCTTCGGATTTTGAACAATGTCGCATTCGTGCCCGATTTCTGTAATTCGGGTTATACTTTACCCTGATATATCTCGACATTTTAAGAGAATTGAGATATTTTCAATAGTTTAATAACGAACTCTTTGCAACTTATTAACTTCTTGAGGGCAAGTAATTGTGTTTCTGTAATGTCTAATTCACACACCGGAAACTGCAAAAAGATTTTTTGAAAAATAAAGAAAAGCAATTTTACGTCTTTTTTTTAAACCAAAGGTAGAAAAGTAAAATTTAATAAAATTTTTCTGGTGCAAATCTTCTTTAATCGTAAGTGGGATAAAATATATCCCACCGCCCCTCAATGGGTTAAAAAAAACATTTATTCAGTAGCTAAGGATAAATGGATGAAAATTAGATTCTTACCTCTTAGGAGCTAATTTCTATCCGCGAGACTGATTCACAATTATTAAGTTTTATCTTTGTGTACCAATCGTATTTTGTGGAAAGCATTTTCAAAGTTAATTTCTATACTTCTTTAAGGGGTCTTATACCTTTTAAACTCTCCTGAAATCAACAAAAACACTCAAAGTATGAAATGTACCTTCAAAATTTTTTTATATAAAAACATGAAATTTGCTATTAATTATAAATTAATGATGCTTTTAATATAATACTCTTAGGAACTGACTAGTCTTTTACAAAATTTGTGCATTGTTAAAAGCTTTTTATTTTTATTCTTTTTTTTTTTTTTTTTTTTTTTTTTTTTTTTTTTTTTTTTACACAGTAAGTTAGTGCGCACATGATATTTTGATAACTTAATGTATGGATTATGAAATTTTATATAGACAATAAGCACAAATGTATTTTTAAAATTATCTACTCTTAAGACAAAATGATTTCATTAACTATGTAAAAAAACTATTTTTGTAAAAAAAAAATACATATTTTAATGAATAAAAATAGTCATAACTAAGACTCTTATAAAAGTAAATACAGTGAAACCTCTCTGTAAGGACCACCTGCCATTCCATTGAAAATTGACCTTTATGAGGGATGGCCCTTGAATAGGGGTGACCAAATTTTTCATTTCTCTTTCTCTTTATCCCACGATTTTTAAAATCTGCATATTCTTTCAGTAAATTCGCTTTGTTTTTAACGATATTGTTTATTTGTTTCTTTCTGCAATTTAACTGTGAAGCCAATTTTCTTGCAGATGTTCCTTGATCATGACAATTAAGAACTTTGATTTTGTCATCCAAATCCAAATGCACTCTTTGGCTTGATTTAGGTGCCATAATTTTAAATTTTACATAAGCATGAGCATAAAATTTCTAGTGTAAAAATTGTGCTTCAAAATACATCCACAGTTTTAGTAAATGTGGAATCAGTTTTTCTAGATAACCTGTTATCCTTTGTGTGCCCACAACAAAGGGTCAAGTTTCCCCTACAACCCAATTTCTACAGGTTGAAAGATCAACACCTATTTGTCTAATTTGTGGAAAAGCTTGTGGTACTTCATTGTCTTAGTAAATTCTCCCCAGCTCCCCCTGCCTTCTTTGTTGCAAGTGCAGTTGTTTGCTGAACTCTTATCTTTTGGTTCAGAAATTCAATACACATGTTTAGGCTTTAAGGCACATGTGAAAAAATGGCCTTTATGAGGGGTAGATGCGGTCCCTAATAGGAGTAAATTTAACATTATGTCTATGGGGAAAAGGTTTGTTCCTAAAAATATTGGCCCTTAATAGAGGCGGCCCTTGAATAGGGGTGGCCTTTAAAAGAAGTTTCACTGTACTTAAAATCATTACTCGCAACGTTCGAAATCCTTGGTGGTCCGCTGGTCCGAGACCACTAAAAATTCATTCAAACCACTAATTTAAAAAATTTAGTGGTCCGCAGGGTCAGTAACTTTTTTCCCTCTCTGACAGGTACACCGGTACACGTAAATTTTCCCGTCCCTGAGAAAACAACATCCAAACCACAGCACTTTATTTTATTTAAAAAAATAAATAAAATATTGCATTAAAACTTAGTCAGTTGAAATAAATAATCAGAAATAAAGTACATAATTAATAATTTTATAGTATTTGCTCATGTACTGTTTATTTAATTTTTAGCAAATTATAATTTTACATTTTATTATGCCGAAAATTTTGGGTAACTGAAAGGAAGTTTGGTTTATATTCTAGGGGAGAGGGAGGAGGGGGTGACACTTAAAGGGTTAAAGGTACTTAATAGAATTTTATGTAGCGGGCCAGTGACGATGTCTGCGGATCAGTAAACTCTGATGTTTATTGGTCCTTTGGACCTCTGACTTTTTTTTTATCAATTCTACCGCTGTAACTACTCATCATCAATACTTAAGATAATTTTAAACGCATTTTTATATCTATCTTATTATTATCTATATAAAATTTCATAATAATCCATACACTGTAAAAAAAATCCGAAATTTTTACAGAAAAAAATTGCATTTTTTACAGAGAAAAACTGTATCAAATAAAAACAGTTTTTTTTCTGTATAAAAGAGTGGATTTCGTAAATTTTACGGAAAAAAATCTTTTTTTTTTTTACAGAAGAAACTGTTTTAACGAAAAATTTTCAGATATTTTATGTAAATTAAACGGTTTTCCACGGGCGCTAAAATTGGCAATTTTTTTCTGTCAATTTGAGAGATTTTTTTTTTTTTTTTTTTTTTTTTTTACAGTGTACAAACGTTTTTAAGATATCATGCACGCAATGACTTACGTAGTAAACAAAGACTTTTTTAAATTTAATAATGCACAAGTTCTGTAAAAGGCTGATCAGTAGCTAATGGTAGTATACTTGAAATACTATAAAATAACTATTTTTTTATGTTTGTAAGTAAAGAGTCAGACACTCGCCCACTTTATGTCAGTTAATGATTTTTCAGATGAGATTGGTGTCAGTTACTGGATTTTTTTTACCATAATTATGAAAAGAAATTATTTTTTAATAATACAATGTATAATTTTTGAGAATTTTGATAACAGTAATCTTTAAAAGTAAGGTCGTGGAAAAAAAAGTAAACACCTCCTGCTAACATTGCAACAAATTATCGTAGAAAGAAGAAAGTTACAGGTACTAAATGATTGGAAATAAAGTCTACTTTTAAATTATGTATATAAAATTTGCTTAGGGGGCCATCTACACATCAAAACGAACCCAAACTTTGCTTTTTTTTCAATAGCAATGCCCAAGTTTAAAAATATAATTAAATTCTACACACTTCAATTAGCCTAAATCTAAATTGTCATGAAATTTGTACGATTAATTTCAGAGAAATAAATTATTTTAAAATCAGCTTATTTTAGGGGTTGTATCCAAATTGAAGTTCGGTACTCGATTTTTGAAATTCTACAGAATGACTATGTCACTTATATTAATGTATTATTTTTTGCCCATAGGACCATTTCACTCTCTTAATAAGTTTCGGTTACTGCCAGTCCAAATGTTTCAATAAAATGATTAAAATATATTTTTTCAAATTATGCTTTTCTGCACATCGTAGGCGGCCCCTTAAACCGTTATTTTGACGTTTTTTAATGATAATTCAAAAACTACTTGAAAGAAAAGTTTGAAATTGAAAATTCCCATAAAGCAGAGCATAATAAATATAAATCTATAAAAAAAGTGTAGGTTGCAATTCATATTTTATTACGAATATTAATTTCATAATTCACAATTAATATAATAAAAATTTTAAAATTACAAATTCAATGTATTTATGTTTGGGTTTTTTAGTATTATAACCACACACAAAATTATCACATTAGGATTATAATTTCAGGAGATATTAATAAAAATATGAAAATGTAATTTAACATTAGAAGCTCTACATTTTGAATGTTTATAATTAAAAAACTTATCATTCAAATGAGTAGAAATTTTATTTTTAGGCATAGTTTGAACCAAAGATTTTAAATATATAGTCAAAATTCGCTGTTGTCTTAAAAAAAAAAAAAAAAAAAAAAAAAAAAAAAAAAAAAAAAAAGAAGCTTGGTCTGGTTTTGACCTGTAGATGGCCCCCTAAGAAAATTTTGTACACATCATTTAAAAGTGGGCTTTATTTCCAATCGATTGGTACCAGTAACTTTCTTCTATTATAATTAGTTGCAGAGTTAGTAGGAGGTGTTTACTTTTTTCCACGACTGTACCTGTACTAAGCTTTCAAAAAGAAATATAAACATAAAATGGATTTAAAATTTTGTAATAGTCATTTGAACAAGAAAGAATATTTAAAGTGTCAGTTACTGGGGTGTTTTATTCTATCCCTGATCAATCTGAAAGTGAACTTTTTTTACAAACATATGTACAAAATTTATTAAAAAATAGACCGGCAGCTGGCAGCACAGACACATGGTTCATATGGATACGGTTATTTCTCAATGAAAACTACCAGTATCTTTTTATAGAAAAAGAAATCTAGATTAAACGCACAAAATTTCGCCTTCTTTTAAGAACAGATTTTCTGCAAGATAATACTGGTGCCGAAAAAATTTCTGGTCTGCAAAATTCAAGGAGGCGTACGAACCATGAGACAACCACCTCATCGAGTTGGAGGCTGAAATTCCAGAATTAGCTAAAACTCGATTCCCATATTAAAACGAAATCGGTCTGCCAAGTCCTATCTTGGTGGAAAACATCTAAAAACCCGATTTTACCGGTTGACTCGTAAGTTTACCATTGTGTTTTCCTACTCCCAGTCCGCCATGTTTTCATACTTTTGGGTACAGGAAAACACAATGGTAAACCGACGAGTCGACCGCTAAAATCGGGTTTTTAGGTATTTTCCACCAAGATAGGACTTGGTAGACCGATTGCGTTTTAATATGGGAATCGAGTTTTAGCTAATTCTAGAATTTCAGCCTCTAACTCGATGAGGTGGTTGTCTGAGCTGCCGGCTCCCGGTCTAAAAGCTTTTCTTTGAAAAAATCAAAGTTTTTTGTTATTTAAAAGTCATTTTTATTCCAGATTTTTTAAAAAGATAACTAAAAAATATTTGTTTATAAAGTTGACTTCAATTTATAAGGAATTATTCATATTATGTATATCCTCTTCAGACCCGAAGGTAAAATAACACTGCGAATACATATTTATTGATTTTGCGCAAACAAAAAAAACCACCATAGATGACAGAAAGAGCCCTTTTTCTGAAATTAGGGGGCTAGTAATTTAGGTTTACAAATACGTATCTAAAATTATTAACACACTTAAAATATCGATTTAATTATTGGTAACCTAAATCGCTCAGTAACAAATTGAAGGCCTTTAATTAATTGAATGCTCTACAAATCCTCAAAATTCTTGATGGTAAAGCTTTTAAGTAAATTAATTATGAAATTTTCTGACTTTCTTGGAAACACTGTCTGGAATGCATTTTGCGAATTCAGATTATAACAACACTTATTTTATGAGGAAAGTCAGTGTTTCATCAGTGCTGTAATTTATTCATTTTGATCCAAAGCTAAAAATACTCTATACAGAAGTAAAGTGAAACTGTAAAAAAATCAAATAGTTTAGTTTATATCCACCTCAGTTCAGAAGTATCACATGTCATACATCTGAACCGAGGATGTTATGCAAAATTTCAAGTGAATATTATTGGTAGTTTCAGAGAAAAAGTATATTAATTTAACATGGTAGGTATAGAGGGCCTTTCAACTGCTTTTAAAAAAGCACAAATGAAAAGAATTTGTCTTTCTGTTTCCCTAGAAAAAGAAAAGCACAAAAAGTCGTTAACGGCCAACATGAAAGTTCATTGATTTATTGAGGCAGTCGACGTTGCTCAAGGAATTGATTTAAGGATTTTGATGGTTTTCGGTGGCAGAAGAAACGAAAGTGTTTTAGGATCTCACTTGGCGTATCGTAAATCAAAAACTTTAGCGATATTTTTCGATAGCGCTTGTCAGATTCTTACTTTCTAAAGTAATTCTTGAAAGGCTGTCTGATTTTCGTGAAATATACAGTAACATAACTTAAGGATTCACAGGAATTTGTGTTGTATTTAGTTGAGAATTAGCAGTCTAATATGGTTATGTATATGTTTATATATATGCTCTTGTATATGTTATATACATGTTTTCCAAACGATCTCATATCCAGAAGTTTTTAGCTTTCATATTATATGGATCCAGTCTTCAAAAATATTGGAAGAATTTGCTTGAAAAGTATCGGATTTTCCTGTTTAGGCTCTTAAAAATGTGATATATTTGGTCACATGACAACTAACTACATTTGAATATTTGATGTTATGCGTTATCATGCATATTTCTGAGAATTAGGAGCATCCTTTTATAACTTTAACACTCGGTTACTATCTTCAAAAACTTACGTTAGCGCTATCATTGTATAGCGATATTTCGGGGATCGATAGTAATTAAATAGAAATGCATGTCATTTTGCCTTTAACACATTGCCTGTGGAATATATTTGAGAAAAACGTGCCAAAAATGGACAAAAATTTTTTCTCTTTAATTTTGTTTGTAACTGAAAAATTACAAAAATCCGATAAATGGCGCGAAACTGCCGAATGTTTCGTGGGAAAGTATCGCCATCAATTGGGAAAATTGTAAATTACATATTATGCATTAGACGAACAGATTTCGGGCTTCACGGAATTGAAACACTAATTTTCCTCTTGACCGATCTCAGGTAGGGCATTCCAAAATTAGCGCATTTGCGTTGCCCGAAAGGAGTTTGGTCGTCACAGGAAAGGGATTAATCACAGTAGTAAAAACAACAAAGAAATATATATGCCAAATTCACGTATCAAATCTTTTTTGCAGTTAGAAAAAAGTCACCGTATTTTACAGATACAAATATGCGAACGTAGCGCGCACGTGCAATAGAGACATAAAATTAAATGCTATCGCATTAAATAATATAATATTTTATGTTAATAAGAATGTATTACAATGTTTCATAACACATTCATACTAATGTTTCATAATCATTTTTTAGAATATTTATAAGAATAATAAGTTTTTAATTTTTTAACACTTCTCTCGTGTGAATATTAATCAATTGTTGCATTTTCAACCGAATATAGCTGTTTTTTTACACGATTTTATGGATGTTAATTCTTCTGTTCAACAGTACAAAAACCTTAAAGCAGTTACTTACGGTATTTTCAAACCATTAAACCAATTTCAACTTAGAAGCCTCTTTTTTTACAATTTTTTACTCCACGTCTTCATATACTTTAATATCACGCCCATCTTCGCATAGTTATTTTTATTTGCTGGTTAAAACCCTCGCTTTAGAAAATGTGAGATTGCATCTATCTCGGCACTGTGTACATCAAATATTGTGTCCATAATTATAAAAATAAGTACAGGCTATTAAAGGAAAAATAATACATCATTCAATTAAAAAAAAAAACACATGAAAAATGCTAAGAAACAACAAGCGAAAATCAATACTACGATAGCATGAACACGCGCTGTTTCTTTAAGACTACAAACTATTTGATGAGATTTTACAATCTAACTTGGACATATGTCTCTGTCACTTGGCGATTCATCCTCATGGAGCAGCGAAAACAAAGGAATAGCACAAAAATAAATTATTTACGCAGAATCACATCTACAGGAAAGACGAAAAAGTTACATCTTTCCCTGACAAAACCATTGCCATTGCACGAACTTTTGCTCACAAATTTCATCATCTGCTGAATTTATCTACGCACTCAAACATAGGCTCCACAACATCGAAGAGAAGTTAAGACTGTTCTCAACTGCTATGATCAACAAGCACAAAATGTTTTGACACATTTACAAATTCATTTTTTAAAGGAAAGGTATAAAATTGGAAAGCCTGACCATGGAAGCGATTTGGAATCGAACTGTGTTTTCCATTTTTTTATCAATAAATTATTGAGTTATAAGCCATTTTGATCACGTGACAAACACGTCTTTCACTCTTTCTTGAGTGGATATTCTTCTTTCGCGCGGAAATTCGATTCAAAACGACCACTTTGACACTATTTTCTGAAAGATCTATTGCGTTTGCAAAACAAAACAAAACAACAAAAAAAAAAAAACCCGAAAAAAAACCCCCAGTTCGATTTCATAGTTTCTGAACAACAACACCTACTAGTTTCATGCATTTCCCAACAAAAATAAATTAAAACTTATGTCATAAAGTTGCCTTTTTGGGTTTGAGAACAGACTTAACGCAGGCAATGCGACTAGCATAAGGTATTCAAGTTTTCTGCAGTGGTCGTTGGTCAATTTTATTCCGGGCTTTGCCGAATGCGTCTCGATATGCAGTTTCACATCTTCTCTCTCCTGCCGCTGAGCATAAACTAAACTCAAGTCCAGGACATTCCGACAGGGTCTATCCGACACCTAACTTCCTTGTGCAATCGCCGAAGGCCTCGAAATGGAAAAATCTACGAACCGGAACACTATTTCAAAATTATTGTTGAATAATTTTTTTTTGAAAGTATAGACAAATTTATATGTAACCGTACAAAAATAATTAAAAAATGCATTCAAGATTCTAAATACAGTAGAATCTCTTTTATCCGAAACTCTTTTAACCGAAACTCTCGGTCAACCGAAATCCATTTTTAAAGCCTTTTTTTAACTACCATATTCCTTATGTGCAAGCGGTCCTTTCCGAGCTACGGGTACATATAAATATTTCCGATCCCCTTTCTTAGAGTTCCTTTGAATTTAACTTTAGCTCCCGTAAGCTGCTGAGAGGAACGAAGAGAACGAACAAATTGCAAGCAAATCTGAAGCTTTTGAATGTCTTGCAAAAGATTTGGCATGGCTGGAGCAGCAGAAAGTCTGTGATACTGGTGAACTAATGATAATAAAAAACTCCGTGATAGAGCTTCAAAGCAAAGGCAATCGAAACTGCGACAAACAAAACATTTTTTCAAACCCTTGTGATATATGTAAAAAGTACTTAATTTCAAAATTAAAATTAAGTTAAGTAATTCTTGTTTCTATTTTGCTATTGCTTTATTTCTATTAAGCAATTGTTACCATAATAAGAAATTTTGCATATATTTTTCCTTAATCTTAAAATTGAAGCATTCTCGATTATCCGAAAATTTCGATTTTCCGAAAGAGGGTCGGTCCCATTTACTTCGGATAGTCGGGGTTCTACTATAACGAAAAAAAAAAGTTACAAATAGCACAATAAGCTATAGACTAAAGTGCCCATATTTCGTCCCCCTTAACTTCTCCGCTTCTGTGAAAGTGTCGCCACTTATGACGCAAGGTATAGGGGACGGAAGGTAATAGGTGCCAGTATTGAAAGTTTCGTTCGCCAAGACGCATACATAAATTAAAGACGCCGAATTTCCTATTTTTAGAAGACCTGAGTTCTTATTACGTCGTTTGTAGAATGTTATTTACTGTACTGTAAGTATTTATTTCTTATCCACTGCATGTATTTTACGTAGGTAATATGCTGACAGTAGCATATACGGAGTTTTAGGACGCTCTCTTCATCTTACGGGAACTGAAGCACCGCCATATCGAGAAGTAGCGTGGTCCCAATTTCGTCCCCCTTGCAAGTGTTATTTTCGTCTCGGGGACGAAATTAGGAACGCTTTTTCATGACAATTTTTTCCTCATGTTTGGATGACTCATGTTTCGTTATGTTATTATTCCACTGATAATTAGTGCATTTCTTTGCGCCTTAATTTAATGTAAATTAAATTAATTACTCATTTAGAAATAAATTTTGATTTAGCTATAAGTTGAGCCTCGGCGTATTGGATTTTTTGGGGGGACGAAATTGGGAAATTTTTTTCTCTTTTGCATTATTTAGATATTTTTGAAAAAACAATTTTTTTGCATTGTTACATTTTTTTGTATGATATTTGCCTATGTTTCTATATGCGTGGGTAGTTAGTCTATGTAAAATCCAAATTTGGTAGGTTTTCAGTGAAATTTAAAACTTCCAAGGGCCTAAAAGTGACTGGGGGACGATAATAGGGCACCTTACCCTATATATAAAGCTGTAACAATATGTTTTAATCTTTGTCGGTCCTATGTCACTTCCCACGTGACATTGGGACCAGCATCTCTTACACGAATTTTATTCGGTTGGCACCACTTTTTTTAAAGAAAGACCTGAACTTTGACAACATGTGGAAGAGAAATATACTACAAAATTTATTTTAAAAATATAGTGGTGCGAATAAAATAGAAGAATAGAATCCTGTATGAAAAGCTAGCGTCCGATACGGGTTGATAATTCCACGAACCGGAACAATATTTATCAGAATTTCTCCAACCGGAATATCGTTCAATAGTTTAAAGAGTAATTAGTTGTGTTTTGATTGGTCTTTTTCATTTGTGAATAAGTTAATAGTTTAAGAATAATGTACCAAGAAGGCTTTTTAAAAAAGAAACCAATTTAATCTGGCTAAAAAAAGACGAAAAAAAATTAAGCGTGGTTATAAATAAGTTTCTTCATTTTACCCTCTAGCGTGGGTTTACGAAAAAGCTCAATTTTAGATTCCAAGAACTCAATTTTATTACACATGGATGTATTTGAAAATTCAGCAGACTATTTAAGTATTTGAAGATTAATAACATTTTCGTGTTCTTAACTATTAAAATGAAACACGTACGAAAATTTAAACTAGTTATAGAATTTAAATAAGGAAAGCAGTTCTTTTATACAAATTTTATCGCCTCCAGAACTTATCTTATTATTTATAATCAGAAATTTAACGAAGAAATAAAGAAGCTGCAGAAAAACACAGAAAAGGATTTAGTTTTAAACAAGTAGAAACAGGAAGTTTTAATACATTTAAGTGGACTCTTCACTCACTTGAAAATGCCCGCTCCGTAATGTTAAACCTATGGGCAGGCTGTTTTCGAATTTCTCATTAAAATTTGAATATTTTAAAATGATTGTTTTTGCATACTAATAGCTGAGGTCGATCTCTAATATGTCTATTTTTTACTTTTTTGATTTTGGGCTCAGATTTTTTAAATAAAGGTACTTTCACTTTCAGAACCGGTTTCGAATATCGTTTTTATACACATATGAAGCTAAAATTTAATTCTGGCTAAAACATGCTTAAAACTACTGAAATCAGAATGTTTTCAAACCAGAAATTATTATTCATAGGCGGGTATGTATCCAATTCTTTGCGTGGCCCTGTATATGAGTTTATCTATATTCTACAAACACCTCTTAGTAAACAAAATATAGTTCAACTTGAAAACGTATAACAAAATTTAAAACCACATTTCAGGAATTTACGCATATTATCAGTAAACCTTACGAAATTCTTTTATGGAACACTGTATATGATCCATAGCCCTTTATACACATCACGTATTATGAAAAAGTTTAGTTAAACTTAACAAATCGGAAATTGCACGTCAAACGCGGCAAATGAGGTGCGTTCATACTACAAGTAGTTTTATAAATACTCAGATCTTGGTGCAATAGCTGTTGCACTCTTATACAAAAATGCATGAATACAAAATTTATAACGATTACATATAATAAATTCAGTAATACTAATAGAAATAATAGGACTCTATCTTAAATAGGACATCATCACCATAGCAACCTAGAATCATGACCTATCATGGGATATCATTGAATTAATTACATACGATAGGATTTAATAGAATAATCACTATGGAAACCTAAAATCACGGCATATCATAGGATATCAGCGAATTAATGACTTATGATAGGATTTAACAGAATGAAGGAAACTTTTATTAATATCCTTTGTGAGTTTTGATTCGATTTTCATAAAATTTGAAATGACTCGACAAAATTATGCAACGATTCTATATATTAAATTTAAAAATATTCGGTTGGGTAGTTTTTGCGCTGTTATAGCCGGTCAGACGGACGGACCAGATGACGACTATAGGTGCTACGTATTTATATAATTATGAGCGCACCTAAAGGCGCATATCATAACTGAAAATGCACCTACAGACATTATCCCTAATATACAATACTTCGGATACAGTACTATATCCGAAGTATTGTATATTAGACTATAAAACATGACATCTGCGCACTGTAAAAAAGAACGGACTAAAAAACAGAGATTCTACTGGCAATCGAGACGCCAGTACTATTTCCGTATTTTAAAGGCAATCCCCCCCCCCCCATATATTCCAGAAAAACGGAAAATTTTCTATAATTTAATGGAAAAAATTTCCGTAAAAATACTGATTTCTGGAGTTTGTGGGACGAAATTTCCGTTAAAATACGGTAATAGTACTGGCGTCTCGATTGCCAGTAAAATCTCCGGTTTTTATTTTTTATTTTTTACAGTGTGAGAATCAACCATCATTTCCACAGAAATGATTTTTGCAGCTTCACCGCCCCCCCCCCTCCCCCATACATAATTATGTTTTAGGTATAGAATAACCTACTATTTTTTTAGTTTCATTAAAGAACGGATAAATAAACAGTTCTTTGCATACAAACAAAAGTTTCTAAACAAGATTTCAACAAAAGAACTTTTTCAAGTTCAAGCAAAAGTTGTTTTATGCTTATAAAATTTTTTCTTTATTCTTTAGCATAACGGGAATTTGATAGTATCTTCAGGTATTTTTATCCAACCGAAAAATTGTTTTTATAATAATGAATATTATAATATGACCTAGTCATACATTATATTTTGCTCAAAAATATGATAATAGTTTATGCTGCTGTTTAGCAAAGTTAAAAATTGCCATACAAATAGGTGATGGTTCATATATTTTAAAGAAGCGATGATGTGTCACAACAACGTAATATATTTATTCTTTCTTTTCTTATCCCCATAATTGATTTTTTCTTCCTTATTTTTGCCGTCATCAGTCTCAGTTGCATCGAATAAACAAACCTATTTTCCGCAGATATAAATATTAATTCAATTTACTCGTTTCAAATTTAAAATCGGTTCCGCAATAAAGAAAAAAACAAGTCGGAAATTGTACGCACTATAACTAGTTATATAAATACAGTTGAACTTCCCTTTAACTAAGTCCCCATTTAACGAAATTTTCTGCTGAATTTTGATTTTGTACACCATTAACATGCAAATTAATCTCCATATTACGACAAATAAATTCTGTATAACGAAGTTTATTTCATTTTCTTGCGTGTACAACATTCCAACAGATAGACTGCTGTTGCGATGAATGTATGAATTTATTTCAGCGGATTGCATGAAAATGAAATTATTTATTTATTTAATCATTTCCACCCAAAAGAAGAAATGCTAAAAGTCTTCGATCCAATAAGAAGGAGACTCCAGTTTCAAGAGAATGTTACAGATGAATTGTTCGGGTACTTACAAATATTCGAAAGTTTTTATGAATAATGTATTTTTTATAAGAAACTTGTACAAAGTAATATTACAGACTTTTTTTAAAGCTAACGAATTGGAATACTGAGAAAAAAAAAGAGAAAAATTGCGCTACGCTTCTGTTTTTGTTTATCTCTCTTTATTATAGGTTATTTTAAACATTAATCTAATCAAATTTTTCTCACATGTCTACATTGCATTAAAAAATGTTACTGCCCGAATTAAAATACATTTTTTGAATATTTCCATTTTATGTGTATTTTTCACTTTATGCATGTGTATTATATTATGCAAATTTCATAAATTTCAGTTGATTTCTATTTAACAAATTTTCTTTATAACGAAGTGTTTAAGTGTAACGATGGGACTTCATTAAATAGAAGTTTCACTGTATTCAGATCTTGGTGCAATAACTGTTGCATTTCTATGCAAAAATGCATGAATACAAAATCTATTATCATTCTATATATTAAATTCAGAAAAGAGAATAATAGGACTCCCTCTCAAATAGGACGTCATCACCAATGCAACCTAGAATCATGACCTATCATAGATTATCATTGAATTAATGACGTAGGATGGGATTTAATAGAATGAAGAAAACTTTTATTAATTTCTTTTTAAGTTTTGATTCGATTTTCATAAAATGTGGTATGACTCGATATAATTCTGCAACGATTAGATATACAGTAAAACCTCCCTAAACCGACCACATTCCGTTCCAATAAAAAATGGTCGCTCCAAGAGGTGGTCTCTTAATGGAGGCCATGTTTAAATCTAGATTTTAATGGTTGAAAAAAAAGGTTACAATTAATGTTACTAAAATTTATTTTTCACATTAGGAAAAAATATGAAAATTTAAGTATTAAAACAAATGTTAATTACATAATTTAATGACTGCTGAGTTTAAAAAATGAATACATTGACGTTTGCTTTGATTTTACGGTTTTATCTTTAATAATTTTTATTTCCATGTCCTTTCAAAGTTCAGTAAATAAATGCATTTTTTTTTTTTTTTTTTTTTTGGACGGGAACAAGTAATGACGATTCTTTTATATATGATTAATTTATCTATTTCTTTGTGAGTTTCCTGACAGAATAGGGCATGGGAATTTATTGACTGTCGTTCTTAATTTGTCATCAGAGTTAAATTCATTGCCTAAAAAGGCACAAATGGGTTTAAACACTTAAAAGTTACAGATACACAAAACATTCTAAACTTGGTTTAGAAATTTCATGAATAATGCGCTCTACGGAATTATTTTTCTCATAAAACCTTCTTCAAGCGACTAGGAAAAAATGGAATTTGTTTCATTTTCTTCAAAGAAACGGGACGCTCACGGAGGGAGTTCAACTGGGATGGTCTCTGAATGGAGGTAAAATTAGTATTGAGCCTACGGGAATAAATTTCGTTCCATGAAAAAATGGTCGTTCAGGGAGGTGGTCTCAGAGGGAGGTTTCACTGTATTAAATTTCAAACCATTCGGTTGGGTATTTTTGCGCTGCTGTATGCGGACAGACGGACAGATCAGACGACGACTATAGGTGCTACGTATTTGTATAATAGCGAAAGCACCTAAAAACGCATATCATAACCCAAAATGCACTTCCAGCAATTATCCCTAATATACAATATGACATTTGTGGGAATCAACCATCATATCTACAGGAATGATTCTCGTGTCGAGCGGCGTCCTCCCCCCCCCCCCCCCTCTCGTAGATAAGCATGTTTTAGATGTAGAATAATCTACTATTTTTTATTTTGTTTCATTACAGAACTGATAAATGTATAATAATAAAGAAAGAAGTTTGTGTGTGAGTGAGTGAGTGAGTGAGTGTGTCGACGGTGTTCTGAAGAGAACTGCACGTAGAGCTACAAAATTTGGGGAAAAGGTACGTCTATATATGAAGTTTTGCACCTAGAAACCCGATTTTCGATTTTTTGATTAGATTTTTTTATGCGATTTTTTATGCGATTTTTAGCACTTTTTTAAGTTTCGAGGCGATTTTTTCCATATAAGTGAGAAGAATATGGTTTCTTTCTTTTAACCCAATATAGTAAATTTTGTTCCCTTTTCAAAAAAGTTTATTCGGAATTCATGCAGCGATTTTGGAATTTTTAGCGAATTTTTTATGCAATTATTGAACAGCATTTAATGCATTTCCATACCTATATGGAGGTTACTGTACAGGGACACAGTTCTGTCGCCAAATGTCGCCAAGTTTGTCGCCAACTTGGCGGTATATCGCCAAATTTGGCGACCGAAATGAGTCGCCAACTTAGCGATATCTCTAATATTTTGCCAAATTCCCATAGACTTCCATTGTATGGATTACTTGCTTACAGAAAATCAACAAATTGAGATATTTTAATGCAACAAAAACTAATATTTATAATAAAAAACTCATACTACAATATATATTAAAACACACATACATAACGCCTGCATCCAACAGATAAAGGTATATATAAATATTATACAGATATACAAACAATAAATACAATAAACCCAACTGGAGTGAAAAATTAGCCAGAGCCAGGAATCGAACCCGGGACCAAAAACTAATATTAACTTAAGGGATTATATTAATTCGATTTTTCCACAT
This sequence comes from Maratus speciosus, assembly GCA_963932465.1. NCBI lineage: Eukaryota > Metazoa > Arthropoda > Arachnida > Araneae > Salticidae > Maratus > Maratus speciosus. The sequence goes on along the minus strand of OZ010788.1, from coordinate 622,236,574 downwards.
TAGGAAAAAGAATGCGGTTTCTTTCTTTTAACCCAATATAGTAAGTTTTGTTCTCTTTTCATAAAAGTTTATTCGGAATTCATGCAGCGATTTTGGAATTTTTAGCGAATTTTTTATGCAATTATTGAACAGCATTTAATGCATTTCCATAACTATATGGAGGTTACTGTATAGGGACACAGTTCTGTCGCCAAATGCCGCCAAGTTTGTCACCAACTTGGCGGTATATCGCCAAATTTGGCGACCGAAATGAGTCGCCAACTTGGCGATATCTCTAATATTTTGCCAAATTCCCATAGACTTCCATTGTATGGATTACTTGCTTACAGAAAATCAACAAATTGCGATATTTTAATGCAACAAAAACTAATATTTATAATAAAAAACTCATACTACAATATATATTAAAACACACATACACACATACATAACGCCTGTATTCAACAGTTAAAGGTATATATAAATATTATACAGACATATAAACAATAAATACAATAAACCCAACTGGAGTGAAAAATTAGCCAGAGCCAGGAATCGAACCCGGGACCAAAAACTAATATTAACTTAAGGGATTATATTAATTCGATTTTTCCACATTAGGAAAAAGAATGCGGTTTCTTTCTTTTAACCCAATATAGTAAATTTTGTTCTCTTTTCATAAAAGTTTATTCGGAATTCATGCAGCGATTTTGGAATTTTTAGCGAATTTTTTATGCGATTATTGAACAGCATGTAATGCATGTCCATACCTATAAGGGAGGCTACAGTAGGGGGGGGGGGATCAAGTTTTGTCGCTAAATAACGCCAAGTTTGTGGCCAACTTGGCGATATCTCTGATATTTTGCCAAATTCCGATAGACTTCCACTGTAAAACAATAGGGTTTACTTGCTTACAGAAAATCAACAAATTGAGATATTTTAATGCAACAAAAACTAATATTAACTTAAGGGATTATGTTAATTATATTTAAGGGAGTCCAAGTAAATTAACTACGAATAAAAGTAACATGATCTAATGCTTAGCATGATTTCCAAAACATAAATTTTAAGAGAGTCCACTGGTCAAAGGAATTAGATTTGAAACTTTTATCCAATTATAGTAAATTTTGACTTTCGTGATTCTTGAACTTTTTGTGATTTTTAATGCGATTTTTACGTTTCTTCGCGATCTGCTGCAATTTTTTGACATTCCATTTTTGACCTAAAGTACATTCTGCCCTCATTTCAATAAAGTTTATTCGGATTTCGTATAGCAATTTTCGAATTTTTCGGGAATTTTGTATGTGATTTTTAGTGTATTTTAGCGATTTGCTACTATTTTTCCACATTAGTGAAAGGAATCAACTTGCAATCTTCGAACATAATATATATATATTTTTTTCTCTTTTCAGAATTTGAGAAGCGATTAAAAATTTTTTCGCGATATCTTATTGTGATTTTCAGAGTTTTTTCCGTAATTCCTGCTGTTTTTCGACGTACCCGGGCAACGCCGGGCAAGTTCGCTAGTAAACAATATAATCAAAAGTTTCGAAACAAGATTTCGACAAAAGAACTTTTTCGAGTTCGAGCAAAAGTTGTTTTATGCTTATAAGAATTATTATTCATTCTTTAGCATAACAGAAATTTGATAACATCTCCAAATATTTTTATCCAACCGAAAAGTTACGGAAAGTTTTTATAATAATGAGTAATATAATATGATATTTTTATGCAACCATATTTTGCTCAAAAGTATGATAATATCTTAAGGTGCTGTTTAGCAAACTTAAACAATGACATAAAAACATTTGATGCATCCTACATATTTTTTTAAATAAGCGATGATGTGTCACAACAGCGTAATGTATTTCTTCTCTCTTTTGTGATCGCCGTTATTGATTTTTTTTGCCCTCATCCATCTGAGTTGCATTGAATAAACAAACCTATTTTACCATAGAGATAAATATTAATTACGTTTACTCCTTTCAAATTTAAAATCGGTTCCGCAAGAAAGAGAAAACCAAGTGAAAAAGTTGTACGACAAACGAGGTGAGTTCGTTCTATAACAAGTTTTATATCTTATGAAGAGCAAACATTCAAACCGTATTTTCTCACAAAAAAAAAAAAGAGTTATTGTTAGTTTTATTAACTCTGTGTTAGATTTCACAGAAATAAACAGTATTTTTAACCAAAAAACATTTTCATCCGATTATAAACCAATTTTAAAACTTGACGTTTCAATCAATGAGTGTTTCCTCCAAAGCCTGCATTCAGTCAAACAGTGATTTCTCCACTCTGCCAATCACAGTTGTCACTTAATGTGCACTTTCGAAACCTACCATATATATCACAATTGAAACGGATTGTTTTAGAGAAAAATAAGAGAACTGTTAAGGTTAAAGGGTTCCAGAATTATAGATGTGAAGATCTAAGTGAGGAATCTGGAGTAAATCTTCTTAAAAAGGAAGTTACTGTTGCCCGTGTTCAAAGGGTTGTTTTAGAATCTCTTCCTCTTAGCCACGCCATATCAGTTGAAAAGAAAAAAAGATCTTAACAAACTTTTGAAGGTAATGTATGGTGAACAGTGGCAAAACCATCCTGATGATGTCTTCAAATGGTACAACCATATTGTCCATGATTTGCCAGCCTGCAATGAAGAAGAGGGGACAGTGTGTGACTGTCTAAATGAAGATATTGATTTTAAAATTTGAAGTGAAGTTTTAGCAAACGAGTATTTATTTTGTAAATATTTAATGAATACTACTAGTTACCATAATCTGTCATTTTATTTTATCAATAATCAACTGAAGTTCAGGATTTGCTCAAATATAATGCTTTTGTATTATTTGTGAGTTAGAACTTATTTCATTCAAAAAGCGGTTTATTCACTTATCAAACAATCAAAACATGTTTCCTCCTCTGAATTCGGTCAAAACGTGATTTCTCCAAATATTAATTGCATTTTATTATTTTTTTTTAGGTTTATTGTCTTATGTATGTTTGCAATTCTTTCTAATAACCAGTAATAAAAATTCACAATAAAAATTAGAATTAAATGCAAGTTATTTTCAAATTTATCAGTTTTTGTGTTTTTTCAAAATTTGTATCTAAAGGAGAAAGCATGGTTTGAATGTTTGCTCCACATATTCAGATCTTGGTGCAATAGCAGTTGCAGGCTTACAATACAAATGCGCTTACAATACATGAATACAAATCCATCTTAAATAGGGAATCATCACCATGGCAATCTAGAATCATTATCAATCATGGGATATCATTGAATTATTCACGTATGATAGGATTTAATACAATGAAGAAAACTTTTATTAATGTCTTTTTAAGGTTTGATTCGGTTTTCATAAAAGTTGGAATGACTCGACAAAATTCTCCAGCGATTAGATATATTAAATTTTAAACCATTCGGTTGGGTAGTTTTTGCGCTGACAGATGGACGGACGGACGGACCAGGCGATGACTCTAAGTGCTACATACAGGGGCGTAAACCACCCTGGTCGCGTAGGGGGGTGTAGTCTCATAAATTTCCGACTCCAAGAAGAAAAATTTCCGAGTACTATTGCCAACAAAATGCCGACTGATTAATATGTATATATATATATACACTCATGTCCAAAAGTTTAGCATATATGATAAAAACGAAGAAAGGATATCGTAAATATCTTACGAAATTATTAAACTTTATAGATGATAGATGAAAGCCTCAAGATAATTATGACTGAGCGTATCGAGATAGTCAAATAGGTTTTAAAGCGCTGATGTTGATTCCTTTTGAATTATTAATGTAAGTCTCTAAAAATTAGTGGTGAAGTATTATATGATTAATATGTGTAGAAAATTGCGGTTTGGAACGCAAAACTGCTTTGTTTGATAGCGATATATCTTGTTTCTAAATGTACAAAATTTGATGAAACTGGATGATTGAAGAGCTGGGGATTCGATGCCTGTTTTTTTTTTTACTAATAAAGAGCTTAATGCATTTTATTTTTTCTGTGTGTAGCATATTTATTCACATAGACTACACTCCGGATAGAAATTCAAATTCTGAATTAAGCATAAGGAATCCTGTTACCAGTGTACGATGTACGTCTACAACATAAAAAAAGTCAAAATTTAAAAGATTGAAAATTTTCGAATGAACAAAACTTATATCCATTTCTTAGTACTCCAATAAAAGTTAATCGAATTTTGTACGTTTAGTAACAAGATATATCGCTATGTAACAAAGCAGTTTTTGATTCCAATCCGCATTTTCCTATACGTATTAATCATAGACTTTCTCCCCTAATTTTTAGATAAATTTATTAATAATTCGAAAAGAATCGACATCAGCGCTTTAAAATTATTTGACTATCTCAATACGATACGCAAAGTCATAATTATCTTGTGAATTTGATCTATAAACTTTAATAATTCCGTAAGATATTAACACTCCCTTTCTACGTTTTTGTCATATACGCTAAAATTTTGGGCATGAGTATATAAGGGAGGTAGGGGAGGTATGATACACTTTTTTTTTTACTAATTTTTTACAACCCTTAGAAAGCTATTTTTAAACAAATTTTTCGTGTTTTCTTATAAAGTAACCTTTTATTAATTTATTAAAAATATTGTGAATTTAAAAAATAGTCATTCAAAAAATATATCCTAATTATTTTGAATGGTTATTACTGTATCAAATCTCCCCATTACTGGGGAGGATTGATACACTAGCAAGGGAGATTTGATACATTGTTATGTAAATTAAAAGAAAAAATGCAGACAATTCAATTTATGCGTCATACAGTTTTTTATGATAAATCTTGAAATATTTAAGTAAAATTTGAAAAGAAATGACATTGACATATTTTTGTTTCAGAAATGTTTTTCACAAAAATATTTAAACTATTACAATTATTTAAACAGTCCCATTAACACACTTTTTAGAAAATAAATAATGAAAAAAAAAAAAACCCCTAGAGATGTAGCTGCAAGGAAAAATGAAGTGAACATTGCTGATTTGCAAACAATTTAACATAAATTTGGCACATTTAAGATTCCTTTAACTCTTTCAGGGGAAAAGCATTTTCAAGGCTAAAGTGTTGAATAAATGAACGGCACCGGGATTTACCAACAAATTTAATTAGAAATAAGAAAAGGGATATATTTCACTTTTATACTAAATGGAAAATATTTTACCAAAATGCTGATGCCAATGTGGCGTTTGGGAATTAAAATTAAGTGTTTTCGTAAACATACCACCACCCCTGAAATGGTTAAATGAAAAACTAATAACTCTATCATTTTGATAAGTAAAATCGGGTAGATGTAACGTTTTTTTTTAATTTGCCCTTCGTAAATTATAGAAACATTTTCCCTTTCAGGCCATTTAAACTTTTTCCCTTCTAAATGACGAGCAAAGTGAACTAACCATCTATCATCGCACTGCTTTTCTATGTAACTTACATAATGTCTATGACTAGTCTCTTTGTTCTTCCTTACCAATTTCCGTAGCTCTTGCTGTAAAACAATAATAAATATTACAGTCCTATATTAGTTTGCAAACTTAAAAAAACTATTACATTTCAAATATACAAGTGTATCATTTCTCCCTATTATGCCTTATTGGATTTTCAATTACTTTGTACAAATGCAGTTGCAAAATGGTAATCTACTTTCTAATAAAACTAATCCTAACAATGTGCTTTATAAATAAAAAAAAAATCACAAGATATTATCTTCACAATAATAAGAGTTATGAAAAAAAGTCTTTCAATGAAAAGATTTACATTGACATTCCAAAAACCTTCAAAATTAAAAGAAAAGAAAAGTTGTCAGTTCTTCACTGATTAGTCCAGCTAATGATGGCTTCAGCAAATAAAAGAAGTCTTCACATGTGTTAGAATGGCTCTTAATGCCATTTGTTGAGAAAAATTGTCAATGTATCATCCCTTCCTATGTATCAAACCTCCCCTACCTCCCCTATACTAAATATTTGCAATTCAGTTTTGAATTTTCATAGGATATCATCTAAATTCCGTGATACACGTTTCTAACTAAATTTAAAGTTAGATTTAAAAAAAAAAATAGAAGTTTCTTCACTTCAATCAGTATGTCTTAAAATTTCCAGACTAAACTAAAAACTTTCCGACTATAAATAAATACAGCTGGATATCTCGAAGTCAAAGGGAACAGAAAAAAGTTCGGAATATCAAAGTTTTCGATCAAAATATCAAGGTTACAAATAATATTAACACTGCTGGAATATGTATATAAATATCTTGTTTCTTCATATCGAGGTTTTCGAGTTCACAATATTTGACAAGTCAAAGTTTTTCTGAATAGTTTTAATCACAAAAATAAAATCTGTAATATTTCCGACTAAGTATAAATTTATATAGGTTTTCTTCGTTCTAAATTATTTTTTTCTAATTAAAAATTACAAGGGAAAAAAATCCGACTAAGAATAAAATTTTATAGGTTTTTTTCGCTCTGACTTGTTTTTCTTATTTACTAATTAAAAACTTCAAAAATATTTCTCCAATTCATAAGTTTCTAAATTTACTTTTTTCCGATCGAACGGGAATTTTTCCGACTGGTTTTTTCATTTTTCCAATTTATAAGTTTTTATAGGTTAATACCATTTTTTCCGACTAAACGTACTTTTTCCGATCGAACGGGAAATTTTCCGACTGATTTTTTTCGTAGGGGGGGGGGGGGGGGTTGCACCCCCCCGTACCCCCCCCCCAGGATTTACGCCCCTGGCTACATAGTTATATAATTAAGGACTCACCTAAAAAACAATACTTTATAATAATCAAGTAATTAAAAAAAAGAAATTAAAACTAATTTCTTAGTTTTTCGCGCAGATATTTATTTAGTACAATCTTTTATTTAACTCAATATTTTTTTATGTATGTAAAGATGGAAATTTATAATCTATTTTTTGCTCACTTTCTGATAGGCTAGCATTATCTAATATATAAAAATGAAAATGTGTCTGTCTGTCTGTAATTCTATACAAATCCACAGTTTTGAAGCCAGAACTGTGAAATGTTACGTATATGTGTTTTAAAGCACGACCGAGGCAACCAAAGTAATCCGGAATCTAAATAATTTATAGTTAATTTTTAATTAATAAAAAAACCACCCATTTAACAACAATTTCCTATCAAATCGAAACATTTTTCGTTATAGTAGTTGCCAACAATTAAAAACTCACAATAAAAATCTTACCGCTATCTAATCTTCTATTGTAAGATTTCCAAGTAAAAAATGAAATAAATATTTTGACAAATTAAAAAAAAAGTAATAATATTACGTCATGGCATTTTTATTGCAAGATTTCCATGTGAAAAATGAAAATGAAATAAATATTTTGACAAATTAAAAAAAAAAAATAATAATATTACCTCATGACATTTTTATTGCAAGAATTCCATGTGAAAAATGAAAATGAAATAAATAGATTGAAGAATTTAAATAAAAAGTGAATATTACGTCATAACTTTTTTATTGCAAGCTTTTCACGTGAAAAATAACAATGAAATAAATAGTTTGATACATTTTTTAAAAAAGTGAATATTACGTCACGTTGTAAATATAATAGACGTCAGCAGATAAATATATAATGTCACATCAGTTTGAAAAAACGTATTGAAACACGATAAAAACCCAATTATGGAAATAGTGGCATATTTTAACATTTTCAGGTTATCTGAATTTTTTCTCGCCATTTTTAAATCTATTCCATATATATACGTGTGTATATGCATATATATTAGAATTTGCACAAAGTTTTAGATCCCTAGAGCTCATTCTTAACGAAGAACTGAAATAAAGATGGCTTTATTGCTTTCTTTTATTGTTTATTTAATGCTGAATGTTTAATTTTGAAATTAAGTTTTCAAAACAAACATTCTTAAAATTCCGGGCAACGCCGGGTGCTTTAGCTAGTAAAATATATATATAAAGGTGTTTTTTCAATGACAATTGAACATTTTAATATTTTTAGGACTTAATTATAAATTAATAACTTAATTTTACGGCATTATTCCCGTTAGTCCGCCACAAGTGGCACATCGCCTATTATTATTTATGGTTACAATTGCATACCAGTTACAAGAAAAATGGATTTAACAATGCGCCAAGCCACATTTGCCTAAAAAGGTGAACTGGCTGCGAAGATAAAACAGCGAAATAGTTAAAACACTATAAAGTAGTAAATAAAAACAAACAAACAAAAAAAAAAGGCAACATGTTTTTTTTAAAAATGCGTTTTAATATAATAATAGTTTCATATTAATTAAATTATGATTATACACTGTTAAAAATTTCTGTAAAAACACGGAATAAAGAACGGGGCTCTGTAAATTTACACGAGTTTTCGGTTAAATGCATTCGACTGAGTTTCTCGATCATCATTGTACAGAGATTTCCTTTTTCTCATATCAAATTCTCTGTAGGGATTTCCATGTCTTTTATTTAAAGATATTTTAATCTTTGTTATAACCTGTAACTCAAAATACACACTTTTAAAATTCTTTTACAATTTTATTAGCAATATTAAAGAAGAAAATTCATTTCATTAAAAATTAGAATATTTTAGAAAGGGAAAATTCGTCTCTGTGGAGTTATTAGCGATTTTTATTGACAATCACTTTGCAACTGTTGCATTGAGCATATGCATGAAGCTTTGTAATATTAAAAGTAAATTAAGGGTCTCAAGGCTCTTAAAATTGGAAAAAATGAAAAAAAACACCATTTTCAACATTGAATATCTTAAAATGTATATAAATTTAAAAAACACAATTTTTAATGGAATGAAAGATGTAAGTATGTTTTTTCATTTCATGTCTTTAAAAAATTGCAAGATGCACAATTAGCATTGATAGGGGGCTCCAAATAGTCAGACATTTGACGAGCAGAAAATTGGCATAACGGCTTACGCACAGGATTACAAAATACGTATAACAACTAGAAAGAAAATTTTGGTGCCTATTTATACTTCAGATAGTAATAATTACCCTGAACCTAAATAAATTTTTATTTAAAACATTTTTATATTTTTAATACAAAGTTGCATTTAGCTAATACAAAATTTTGAAAATTTCAACAGTATAATCACCTAAAAAAATATGTTTTTTTGAACAATAAAAAGGAAATTTTGTTTCAGTTTATACGGACTAACATGAAACATACGTTTTGAAAATTTCGTGAAAAAATGTTTAGAAGTTTTGAGATAGCCTGCGCGTTATACCCCAAAACGTCATTTGGAGACAAATTGGAGTCCATTGAGTCAGTTCTCGGTAGCTGTTTTCACATCACTGTCTGAAGAGAACCTTGTTCCAGATAAGTATTTCCTTCAATTTCGGAAAAAGGATATAGCCACTTGGCGCGAAATCTGCGCTGTATGGGGGTACCTCCAACCTTCGCATTTGAACTTTTGAAGCAATTTTTGAGTTTGACGAGCAGTATGGGCTCTAGCATTGTAATGCAGGGGATGGCACCATCATTCATCATTCCAGGGCGTTTGTGTCGGATGGCTTCACGCAACCGTGTCAAAGTGGTACAAAAGAGACCCCTTATCTAACCGTTTTGCTATTTCAGTCTCTCTGACGCTTCTGGAAACTTTCACTACCTGCCAACACAAACGCTGTAAGACAACTACCGCCATCTGTCTCCACTCTTGGGAAAAATATCCCAGCCACAATAATTATTTTTAAATGTTGATGTTTGTAACCCTTCTTTTTGTCCACCCTCCTAAATATACGCAACGATTATTTTAAAAACGTAGCGTGGTATAAAAATCCGTAACGATTGTGATATAAAATGGATTATTATTATTTTTTTTTTATTCATTTAAATCTTTTCAAAATTCGGTTGGATTGTCGCATATGTATCTTGTTTGAAAACTAAAGGAAATCATTTATTTAATCCCATTCACAAACTTTGCAAGGCCAATACTTACAACTTCAAAACATGTATAAACTACTTAAACAAACATATGGGTAAACTCTAGAGTTTTCACAGGGACGCGGGTTAAAATAATCATAAAACTTTGTGGCGAATATTGGTTTACTTTGGAAAGGTATTCATTTCCAAAGGAAACTTTACTATTTTATAGAATAATATTTGTACTTCCCATAAGTAGAAATTAAATAAGTTAAAAAGTTTCTGTTAGAGGCAATAAATAAGTTAATAAATTTTCTGAGAAAGAATGCGTCCCATTTATTGAATAAATGTATTCTAAATTTCGTATTGTTTTTAAAATTTATTTACGAATGGCAAATGTTCTAAGTTATAAGTTATTCAGGGTTCTTAAATATCATGATATTTTCGAAAATATCAAAAATATCCGATATTTTGATATAGGGTGACTGCGCCAGTAGTTGATCAAATGTTTGAAATAGTGTGCCATTTCAGACGAAAATGAATTTTAGACGTGGCAGTAGACATAATATTTTTGTCTGAATGTTGGGTCACCTGTTGTCACATTGTTGACAACACAATTCCTCTGCTGTAAGAGAAGCCATTTTATGATTTTTTTAAATAGAAATTGTAAAAATTTAGTTTTTGATGAGTTGGAGACGATTACGATAAGTTAAAGTAATCCACTTAAATCTTGTTTATTTCAAATAATAGTTTTATATGAATTATTGTTAATCACAGCTTAAGCATGATATTTTAAAGATTAATTTTTGAATTTTCGACTGATTTCTTCGATTGATCCACTACTGGGTAAATGGCAATTAAAGAAACTATTTGCTTAGAATTTTGTTGCTGTTTAATTTCAGCAGATTTCATTTTTGCCCATTATAGGACATTCATTAAGGGTTGTAGCAATCATGCTAGTTTACTTCTAAAACTTACAAGGAAGGAAATATAATAAAAACCCCGTAGTACCGACCTTATTTGATCAACTACTGGCTCAGTCACCCTATATCCGATATTTTCGATATATATCCAATATTTTCAAAATTACAAATTTACTGTTGATAATAAATATTTTCAAGTATAATCAAATTAGAAACTAAAACATATTCCATTAAACATGAAAACTTAATAAAACTAGTTGGATGTGCCAATCCCAAAACTTTCTTCTATCTCATGTCAATATTTCGTCATAATTAGTTTTATTAATATTTTTATTAGAATTAAGCATAACTTCATTCACTTTTCGATGGTACAATATTGAAAATTGCACAAAAATCGATATTACAGCGCCCCCTTCCGGCGGAATTTTTTCAAATTCAGGGAGGATCTTCTTGCCATGGCCAAAAACATACACATAAGATTTCGTTCAATTCTATGCATAACTTCATACACGTTTCGATGGTACAATATTCAAAATGCACAAAAATCGCACAAAAATCGTTATTACAGCGCCCCCTACCGGCGAAATTTTTCCAAATTCAGGGAGGACCTTCTTGCCATGGCCACAAACATACACAAAAAATTTGGTTAAATTCTATGCATAACTTCATACACTTTTCGATGGTACAGTATTCAAAATGCACAAAAATCTCTATTACAGCGCCTCCTACCGGCGGATTGTTTTCAAATTAATGGAGGACCTGCTTGCCATAGCCAAAAACTTAAAAAAAAATTGGTTCAATTCTATGCATAACTTCATTCAATTTTTGATGGTACAATGGCGACATACGGACACACGGACAGACAGACATTTTCTATAAACATGTTTTTTAGAATATCTGACTCATAAAACGTGTAAATCCGTCGAAAACCGGAAGTCGAAAAAAATTTCGATTACAATACTTTCTTCTATTGAAGATAGAAAAAAGTAACAATATTTTAAAAATGCATTTTTATTTTTCATTTAAAACAAAATCGAAATAAAATCAACTAATTGAAAATAGAAACAATTTGTATACACACACACACATAATACAAACAATAACAACAACAATAAAAATGTAAGATTCGGATCAAGTATCAAGAAAATTTTATATTTTATAAAAGAAAATTTGAAATTCAAAATAGCTTTTTTTAATTGAAAAATTAACATAAATGTAATGTTGTCTTATTTTTTATTCCCCAAGTACATTGAGCTCAACTAAAACCAGATTTTTTTTTTCAAATGAAGCTATAAATGATTATCTAAATTAGACAATTTAACTTTCAATGGCTGTTCTGAATTAATTATGTCCCACATAATTGTCAGTTTTATGTTTAACAATAAAAGCTTCAATCATAGAAGTTGGAAAAGAAATTTGATTTATTTGGCTAAAAAGTCAGAACTGTCAAAATTAACAGTTCGTTATGACCAAATTTGTAGTATATAATCTACAGAACAACTGTCAATGAAAATTGAAATTTTCATTTACACTTGTTTTGGCTGTAAATATGAAAAATATCTTGCACAGTGAGATTTTGAAAATAATATCAAAGATAGGAAAATATAGAAAATATCAAACATCTTTATGTTTTGAAAAATAATATGAAATATATGAAAATATCAAACATCCTGATATTCTGAAAATAAATATCAAATAAATGAAAATATCGAAAATATCAAACATCTTGATATTTTGAAAATAAATATCGGATATATTTCATGATATCAACGAACCCTGGAGTTACTTAAAATAAAAAGTAGGTTACTTAATGCGTCGATAGGCACACATGCAGAAAAAGAGAAACAGAGACAATTTTAGAAAGATGAAAAAAAAAAGCACTACTAAAAAAGGTAATATTGAAATCCTTATTGCAGGCAAGCTTATTATACAGGATTCGCCATTAGGTTGTAATTATATTCAATGAATATTCGCAGGGCTACCACAGAAGATTATTTTTATATTCTATTCGCATCATAAATTTTCAAAATAATTTTTGTAGTATATTTTTCTTGTTTAACAGTGCTTAACAGTGTAGACATTTTGAGGGGTTTCATAGTTGGCATCAACTTTACGCCCGGTCTATAGATATAATTAATGAGACATTGGGAGATAAAAGTCTCGCTGTAGTATATAAACTACGTAATAAGTTTTTATTTTAAAATAAAAGTTTTAAATATTAAATAATTACCTTTTAGAAAATGTGGTATTAAAGTGAGATAATAGTGTAATTAAAATTGCAAGTTAAAAAAATGAAAAAAAAAAAACAAAACAAAACAAAACAAAACATAAAGTAAGTTAAAATGTTTAATATAAAAAAGTTAAAAATATATAAGTACAGTTAACAAAAGGAAAAACTTCGGACAAAGCTGGTAAGGGCAGGTCGGTCAAGGATTGACATATGTCAGATCACAGGTCTAAAATAAGGCAAATAAATAAATAGAATGCTAAATTCATCTTTAAAAAGTTAAACTTAAAATTACACTAAGTGCAAAATACTTAAAAGATGACAAAAATATCTAAAAAAGATGTTAAATTACTTCAATTCTTCTTAATACTTTCAACTATAAACATAGCCTTCGTCAGAGAATACAAAAATACTAATATTAGCGTCTTATTTTCAAATTTCATGTAGTTGGTGTCGAAAGGAGTGAAAGTGAAAGCCAATTTTTAGATCCGGAAAACATTGGGAAAATAAAAATATGGATACAGAGGGAAGTGGAATATTACATGTTTTATGATTCTTTAAGAAAACTGAGCAAAATTCTGAGTATATTGTAGGATAAAACGTCATTACAAACAGTATTTTCTTTAGTAATAATTTCTATTGATTCACGAATAATTAAATCATGATAATTCTTTAAGGGGCATATAATTTTTTGTATCTTATTGTATTGTTTCTCGTAAACTTAAAGATCATATTAAAGAACATTTGAGAGATTTGAAGTACAACCGGCCAAGAACAAACCTGCCAAGACTTAACCAGAAGCAGAATATACAAGTTAATTTTGAAGAGACCGAACATAGAAGCAGCGATAAAACGCAACAATATCTAAAGAGTGAAGACCACGCCCGGTCTGGGAAGTGGGAAGACCCGTGACATAAGAGCTTTAAAATACAAGCTGCACCAGCCAAATAATTGAAAAAATATGCTTCACTCATAATTATTTTACATTTAAAATTATATAATTTTTATTAAAATCAAGGGATTATTTAAAAAAAGAAAAACTATTTGTAATTTCTCTTTGGATTAGTGCAAAGAGTTTTAATCTTATCAAAAATTTACTTTAGAATAAAAAGTTTTTTTTTAATAAATAGAAGCTTACAATTTACAAGTTTTAAAATACAAGCTATATCAGCCAAATAATGGAAAATTTATGCTCCACCCATAAATATTTTCCTCTTACAGATATATAATTTTTATTATTATTTAGAGTAAAATCAATTGATTATTTAAATAAAAACCATTTGTAATTATACTTTTGGATTAGTACAATAAGTTTTAATCTTCTTAAAAATATATTTAACAGGAATTTTCTTTAATGCAAGTTTTAAAATACAAGCTATTTCAGACAAATAATTGAAAAATTATGGTTTACTCATAATTATTTTACATTTACAGATATACAGTACATATTATTATTTAGAGTAAAAACAAGTGATTATTTAAACAAAAACTATCTGTAATTGCATTTTTGGATTAATACAGTTTCAGTTTCAGGCCAGGCGGGGAGGCCTATCAATATGGTTTTAGCTCAACAAGCCCCGCCCAGCAGAATAACTACCATCATCACGGGCCGCTGCCGGAGGCAGGGCCCGGAAATACCTTCGTTGAATAAGACCCCTATATATTAAAACTTACAAAATTATACAAAAATGTTACAAGTGGCAGCCCAGTTATATCCCAGGCGTGCTGGACTTATCATTATACAATCTTGTGTACATTACAGATTTTAAAGGGAAAAAAAAATTATAATGCAGTATTATACATTGGTGGACAAGTAAAAAACAATAAAAATACACTAATCAAAAGAATAAGTTTTAATCTTCACAAAAATATTTTAGCAAGAAGATTTTTCTTTTTTTTTTTTTAACACAAACTTTAAAATAAAAGCTATATGAGCCAAATAACTGAAGAATTATGCTTTCCTCATAATTATTTTACATTTACATTTATTATTTGTATATTATTATTTAGAGTAAAATCACGTGATTATTTAAACAAAAACTATTTGTAATTATACATTTGGATTAATACAATGAGTTTTAATATTTCTCAAAAAATATTTTAGCAAGAAGTTTTTTGCGTTTAATGCGTGATCCAAGTTCGTTGAAATAAGTAATATACACACATACAATATTGTAATAGAAGAAAACTTTTTTTTCGGTGTGTATGAAATGTCAACTCAATATCTCCCTAATATTGGTTCCATTTACCCAAAAATTCTAATTGAAATTATATACAAAACGTTGTCAAAGTAGTAACAGAGAGCGGACTCCACGGAGACGGTGAACTGATATATCAAGAAAGAGAAGGGAAGGAGGGAGGTGGGATGAAGTTGCTTTTTGATTTCACATTCTGTAATTTTTTTTTCATTTCACGTACCAGCATCAGACGACATCATCGACATCATCGACATCATCGACGACATCATCGACATCAGCGTACGAGTAAACAGAGCTTCACGTACCAGTACTGGTACGCGTACCATAGTTTAGGAGCCCCTGCTCTATATCATCATATATAAAAGGTATGCATCACATCATATATATACAGGTGGTCATAAAAAAAAACTTCCTCGATATATGAATCCCTAGCGACCTAATCGCTCAACCAATCGAAAAGAAATTTTAAATATACTTATTTGAAGGTATGCGCTCGAGATCGCGATGATTTAAAACGATAGAGCTCTCACGGTTACAGTTACAGTGAAAACATTTCGAAATTTTCGAATGGCTACATCCACTTTTTTAATGCGCAAATTCATCAGCGCACTGAAAAACCATAAATGGCGTTGGAATGATACACGTACGATGAAAATTGCCGTCGTAAAACAATTGCAAAAAATACCATTGCGAGGAACGAAAGAGTGGCTACAAGACATGTTTTTCAGTAGCCTATTTTTTTTTCACTTGTAAACTGAGTAATGTTGTAATATTTGTTTGAAAATGTGTTTTTGAGTTGTGTTTGTGTACACATACTGAAAATAAAAATGTAATCATTTGTTTTAGTGTGCTGAATATTACGTTACGTAGGAACTGATTTGGATTCAGTGCCAAGATTTCCTACAAATCCCACCGTCAATTTTAGTCATGCGTGTATGGTTCCAACGCCATTTACGGTTTTTCAATGCGCTGATGAATTTGTGCAGAAAAAAGGGCGTTGCTATTCGAAAATTCCGAAATTTTTTCACTGTAACCGTAACCGTGAGATCTGTATAGTTTTAAATCATGACGATTTCGAGCGCATACCTTCAAATAACTAAATCTGAAATTTCCATTCGATTGGTTGAGCGGTTAGGTTGCTAGAGGTACATGTATCGGGGAAGTTTTTTTATGAACACTCTGTATATACGCACTATTTTAAAACCACAGAGCTAAAGCTTTCCGGCTGTCTACAGCAGTGTGCTCAAACTTTTTTCATTCTCGACCCCTCCCCCATTTTGTGTAAAAATTTTTCGCGATGCCTGTATAAACAGATACAGATTTCCGTTATTTGTGAACATAGTTAACGTGAAATACTTTTTTAGATTTACTCTTGTGTTTCTCTCTTGTTTGTACAAAATACATAATTTTATGACGCAATGCTTTTATTTATGTGTATAGATATCTTTTTAATGAAAAATTTTTTAAAAAACTAATCACTAATCACCCACTCGTGGACAGCCAACCTTTCGGTATAGGAGCTGATTAGTCCACGAGGAGAAAACACATATCCCCCTTCCCGCTGAAACCCCAGTACCCGCGAACGAGCCCAGAAGTCCCAGCAGGTTGGAAGACCCTGTTTAATGAAAATTATTAAAATGACAAAACAAACATAATGACTAATAAACAGTATAGCAAAATGTCCGGGCGAGTCCAAGAGAACAGTATATTAAAAGTAAATATTTAAGATTAAAGTTAAATTGCAGCATAGCACTATTTTTATATAATTATAGGTTAATTAATAATGAATAATTTTTATAATAAGGAATAAGATATAAGAAAGAATTCAATGTGAGGTATGCGTTTTCAAAGAGCCCATGATTGCTTCTTTGTTCGGATCTGTATTGTAAGTCGCCAGCCGTATACACTGAAAAAAAAAAAAATCCGTTAAAATACGGAAATTATACTGGCAATCGAGGCGCCAGTACTATTTCCGTATTTTAACGGAATATTTTTCTGTAAATTCCAGAAAAAATTTCGGTTTTTTCACAAAATTTACGGAAAAAAATTCCTTTAAAATACGGAAATAGTATGGCGTCTCGATTGCCAGTACAATTTCCGTATTTTAACGGAATTTTTTCCTACAGTGAAGTCATTCTCTGGATCCAAACGAGATCGATTTTTTGTTTTAATGGCAACTAATTTTGAGAAATCGGTTTCACATAAATGACTTAATTAAAGTATTAATTACTTTTTTCTTCAAATCGGCATATTCGTTTCCAATTTATAACCAACATTTTTGGCAAGTCAGAGACTTAAACTGAATGCACATATTTCGTCACTTGAAACGTGAATTAAGTGTTCTTTTTCATTTGATGGGATGATGGATTTAAAAATATCAATGGAAAATGAATCATTTACACTGGCCTCCAAAAGTTAAGGTACAGGGACAGAATGCTTTCGATTGTACACGGCTTGTCGAATATCTACCAAAATTATTGGCGAATTGTTCTTGAACTTCTGGGAAGTAAAGAACATGTTTGATTTCAAATTTCTCAGTGAAGGTTTAGTTGGGAGGACAATTAAGGGGCTAATAATAAATTTAATAATAAAATAATTTGCTATCACCAATGTAACAGAAAATGCTGAAAATGGTTTGTCACTGTGTCAAGTGTCTATTTGGGTCCTGTTCAACGTTTGTGTGCATTTGTGTAAGCTTAGCACTCATATTCGTGAAGATGTTATTATGTCTGTGAAAAATTAAAAAGCTATTTGTTTACAGCATACAGACTTTTCACACAAATTTAACACCACTTTCCGAAAACTTGACAAAATATAGTAGCAACAGTATACTGCAATTAAAACGTGAATATATTGGCAATTATTTTTGGTAGATATTCGACAAACCGTGAACAATCGAAAACATCCAGTCCCTGTACCTTAACTTTTGGAGGCCAGCGTATTTAACTTAATTCATTATCCGGAAATTTTTCGAACATTTTCGAAAAAGTTTTCTGCCACTTTTATCATACGACGGGAAATGACGTTTTCAAATAACAAGAAGTCTATATTATTTTCTTTAGTAAATTCTGAAAAGTATGGAAACATTTCTGTGTTGTTTTTTATCAATAAATTCTACTTGCTGTAGTAGAGTTAGTTGTAATTGATCCTTTTCTTTCTGAAGCGGAAAAAATAAGCAGATGGAAAATGCCTTTTGTATTTTTTAAATAAAACTGAAGATTTCCGTGATAATGTGCAAATGCGCGAACTACTCAACAACACAGATTCAGAAGATTACAAATAATACTTATAGCTCAAAAAATAGATTTTATGGAGATAGGAGAAGACACACAGGTGTCCTGGGAGTGACCTTGCTTACACACAAGAAATTCAATTACAGGTATCCCCCGACTTACGTAAGTAATGCGTTCCGTACAGTTTTACATAACTTGAATTTTACAAGTCGAATTTAAATTGCTTAGGTAAAATTTTGTAAGAAACTGCAATATTTAGTATATATATTTGTAAGTATACATACATATAAATATCATTTACACCGTATTATTTTATAAATAAAGCATCATGTGACAATGTTCGTATATAAACTATAAAAGTATGAAAAAATATAAAAACAAACTTAAAGAACATTTTTCAAATATCTTGTGGAATATGGGATTTATAAATCTAACATGGATGAATTGGTTTATAAAAATTTTGAATGTACATCAAACGACTATAAAAATAATAAATAATTAAAGAGGACTAATTTAACCTATTCTCCACGAATTTCTGATGGCAAGACAAATAAATAGCACTCACAAAATAAAATAATCCTTGATAAGCACAAACTGTATTTATTAAGAATTAGATGACTGCTATGAATAACTAACAATAAAGATTAAGTTGTTTTGTTGTAGATTTGATCGTATATACAAATAAAAATATAACTCTATCTAATATATAAACTATATTACGGTTGTGGTTTATATCTATATATTTTATTTATAAAATAAATATCAAAAGTATGCAACTGCGTATCAAATAAGCTAGTATGTTCACACATGTAATTTTCGAGCTTTATTACGTAACTGCGAATTTACGCAAGTCGCGTAATACGTAAGTCGGGGGATGCCTGTATATCTTTACATCATGAAGAGCAGGCAAAGAGTCATAGAGTTCACATTTTTCATTTGAAAATTTTTTTGTAAGAGATAGATATTGGCTAAGACACAGATCTTGCCAACGGATGACTGTTACATTGGAATACATGGGACACACTGTTAAAAATTTCTGCAAAAACACAGAAAAAAAACCCGAAACTCTCTGTAAATTTACACTAGTTCTCGGCTAAATTCATTCGATTGAGTTTCTCGGCTAAGACTCGCTGTAAATTTACACCAGTTCTTGGTTAAAAGCATTCGATTGAGTTTTTCGGTCAACATTATATGTGAATTTACACCATTTCTCGGTTAAATGCATTCTACTGAGTTTCTCGGTCAAAACTCTCTGTAAATTTACATTAGTTCTCAGTTAAATGCATTCGATTGAGTTTCTCGGTTAAGATTCTCTGTAAATTTACACTAGTTCTCGGTTAAATGCATTTTATTGAGTTTCTCGGTAATCGTTTTACAGACATTTCCCTTATCTTGTAACTAATTCTCTGTAGTGATTTCCATGTCTTTCAATCAAATTTAGATAAAGAAGAGAAATAGTCGAAGCTAAATATTTTCAAAAAGTGGTAATTTTCTTAATCATTTTCATAGTTATAAATTTTCTTTAAAAGAAATGTTACATGAAACATTTTCAACTGCAAAAGTCTTTCCATTTACAGAAAGGATTTTTGGTTAATTAATCTGTTTGTTTTTGTAAATATTTTACAAAAAGAGTTATAACTACCGATATATTTAACCAGTTTTAATGAAAAAGTATACCTAAATTTCAGATCACTATTATTTAAAAATTGCAGTATATCTTCATATATTAAAGAGGATTAATTATTGAGAAGAAGCAATTTCTTGATAAATAATTACGTAAATAAAGGATAAAATAATTAAATTTCATTAAAAAAATAATAGGTATTATGTATCGGTACAAACTGAATTAAAATAAATATCTACCGAATACATTTGAATCGAACTCTTTGAAAAGCACAAATACGATAGATTTTTCCACGCTTCATTCTAAAAGACATCCTTTGTACACAACAGCAGCGGTTCCTATGGCGCACCCAGTAAGGTGTTTTTTAGAGATGGTAAAAACAGTTACTTTTTGTTAACAGGTTCCATCATTACACCACTAGCTTGGTAACATGTTACAATAACCTAATAATTTTTTAACACCTTACCAGAGGCTAAAAATTTGTTGAAATTTGCACTTTTAGGGTCTTTCTTTAAATTTAGGTCATTTTTATAGATTTTGGTTAAGTATTTGTAGGTAAAGAACATTTTTTGGACTTTTGGGTAATATTTTGTTTCTTTGAAATATTAATGTCTGAAAAATGATCTAAGCTCATTTTTAAAACGTAGAGGTAAAATTTACAAAATGTCAAAACAGGTTTTTGAACTTCAGCAGTGGACATAAAGACACACTAAACAGAATTATATATTTATTTAAAAAGTTTAACATTAGAGTCTCTATCCAACATGATTCTTCTTTTATAATTACAGCATCCTACTTTCTTAGTCCCACCTAACCTAAGTCTGAAGATATCTGTACATAAAGGAATAGTACAAAAAAAAATTTCTTTTTAATAGCTTCTAGCATTCAAAACTCTCTAGGATTTAAGATGTCCCTAATTCAAATGTCATTCAATGTCTAGAATAATTCTCAAATTTTTAAGGTGAAAATTCATATATTCAAGCAAATGTATTCCTTATAAATTCATCTGCCTAATAATTGACTATATGATAGATATCTCACACGTATTCCTAAAATGCACAACTCTCTCTCCCTCTCTCTCTATATATATATTGAGCGTTCCTTAATATGAGTCGTTACAAACATACCCCCATTTGACATTAAAAAAAGGATGTTTAAATATCTATAAAAAGACCAAATTAGAGTAATTATATATATATATATATATATATATATATATATATATATTGCTTACAATATTTAGTCTCACCGTTTACCTATCGCTGCGACCCGTAAGAAAAGAGACGTGTCTTGCAAATATTCATTTTGCGTTTTTTCCCCACTAACAGGTCTGTCATAGGGGCGTCTTGCTACACAAACAGTTTCATAAGTGTATATATGCGGAAAATCACTTTATTACGCTATATGTCCATTTGTGACCACAGAAGAGGGGTGGATTGTGTGAGGAGGTAAAATTACCCAACCCTCTAAACCTCATCCTACGTGTTCATTTTTAAGGGTTTTATTCTTTTCTGCAAGTTTTTATTCCAGCATGCAGAGCTAAGTGCTATAATTTCATGTTACAGTAAAATCATGCAAATTTCCTTTTGCCTCTCCTGTAAAATTTACTTTTGTCGAGATGTGTCACTTTTCTTGCGGGTGAGCGATATGTTAAATTAACAAAATTCCTCATACTAAAATAAATATGTACTGTATGTATTCCCAAGCATTTTTTTTCTACATTTAAAAGTATTTTTTGTTTTTTTCTGAAACACTTCACTTTTTCATATGTGTCACTTATCGAATAATGGTGCGATGCAATCAACTGTGTATTTTGACCTATCCGATAACAACATCCAATAACATTATGGGGCATAAAATAATTTAATAAAATCTTTTAAACTTAATTAAGTTTGAGGCAAAATTTGTTAATTAAAACATTCCACTCTCATGATATTTCCACTTATATGAACAAATAGCTTTTAACACGCCGTCACTTTCATATTTGACAACAGTGATTATTATTTTTTCCAAATTGATTAAAGCATTTTTTAAATTTTTACAAATGTTCCTATAAAATAAGAATATTATTGCTTTAGTAAAATTAATTCCAAGAAAAAAGTTTTTTAGCAGTCATAGTTATGACAAAAAGTGTGATAAATAAATAAATAAACAGCTTTACCGCATCCGTACCTAACATCAACAGCACATATAATTCAACAACAATCGAAAAATACTTTACCTGACCTTAAACTATCCTCAAACCACAAAAGCAAAAGCGCGATACTAGCTTACAAATTACCTCAAAATATCCCCAGCCACGCGAATCTAACTTACAACCTTAGGAAAAACTTTTCCTCCCCTCTCGATAACGTAAAATTCTCAGATTCTAATACTATCAGTCTAGATAAACAATATATTCAAAGCAATAATATATCTTTTTAAATAATATAACTGCTTCATAGCTGTGTATTACAAAGTAACTATATTCTCTCAGAGAAAAGATTAAATCTTTTTACACATTCGACATTGAAATAACCACAAATTCATGCTGAAGCGAAATATTTGAATATTTAACAGTTGGTATAGAATATTTGATGCTGACAAATAATAATTACTGATAGATACTTTTTATTCCTAACAACAGAATGAGGAGAAACCAGCAGATGCATTTTGCCTTGGACGTTGGACGTCTCTATTTTTGTTAGCGGGGGTGAAAAGTGATCGAGTAATAAATAAAATGAAAATAGGTGTTCGCTTTTCTTTTCATACGTAGGACGCTGTTTAACGATACGAGTTGACTTTTATTTTTCATACATAGGACGGGGTTGACGTTTGGGTTTTGTTTTTTAAGTTGTAAAATTTACTTGATTCCTTTGTAATAGGGGATTTTTTTTTCACTTTTTCTTAGAATGTTATTAAAAGCTGGGTAAAAAGATTTTGCGATTTTATTTTCATTGCAATATAAAATTAAAATAAAGCTAAAATATTTTTCTTTTTTTTGTCTTATTTTCAGTTTTTCGCAAGGGAAATTGATAAATAATTATAAAATTATTAGGCAGTTTCTGATATTCTGTTACTAAAAAACAATCTTTAAGGCAATAACAGTGTTTTTTTAACTGTTATGTTAAATAATGCCCACCTCTAGTGTTTTTCTCCTGCCCACAGGTCTCGGGTTCAAACGCCATGCCGGCTGGAAGCAAATTATCTAAAAAATTAAATTAAATGGTATCGCAGTTCAAATTTACTCGAAAATTTCTGATATTCCGAAGTTCTAAAATTCTGTAATTTCAAAAACTATGTTAAATTATTTTCATTAAAAATAAATCGATTTACAGTCTTGTGTATTTTTAACGATATTAATTTACTGTAAATTTACCGAATAACTTCTTTGTTATTTAACAGAATCTCTGTAATTTTACATAAGATTTAAGATAATGGGTTACCAGTAGATTCTCTGTAATTTCACAGAAAATGTTTTATCAGTGCAGTTTAAATTTAGATGAAAAGCTTAATACATGATAATTAGCCAAGTGTTATTACGTGAGAAAATAAGTAAGAATTTGACGACTGTCGATAGTATTGGAAGGAATGCGGTAAAATAAAGGCGACAGTTGTTTAAAAGTACATCTAGATATTATCATATAACCGCTGGTTCAACGAAAGTTTTCACTACCTTTTAGCAAAGCTTCGAATTAAAAAAATATGACAGATAAAATTGCATAGGCAGATACAACGCGAAAAGAATCTTTTGAATAAAATGGCTGTGAATAATATTGTTTTTGTTTTTTTACTTTTCTTAGAGAAAAGAATAGTGTGAATTATCTGGGAATATTAAAGTAATACGTAAAATATTATTTATCTTTTTAACGATCTTTATTTACTTTTAAAATTCAAAGTTTCGTTTTCGTGTTGGCATTCTTTAAAAAGATATTTCAAATATATTTTTTAAAGAATGCCAACACGAAAATGAAACTTTGAATTTCAAAAGTAAATAAAGATCGTTAGAAAGATAAATAATGTCATAGCCGTCACCATATTTTGAAACATTAAAATTTAGAGGGTAATTATTATTAAATTGTTTTATAAGGAGAAATTTTATGTTATGTATTTATGACGTATAACAAGCAATATATGTAACATCAAACTACATCACACTTGCTAAAATATCAGTTTATTCTTAAAAGTTGAATTTTACTGCTTGATATTTTTGCTATCTCCCCGCAGACTTAAATTCAAATTGTTTAGTTTTTAGAAAATGTCAACCATGCAACGGAGTTTTCCAAGCCAATGTTCCTTAAGGAATAAACTTGCCAACATATTTTTATTTTCTACTAAAAAAAATTAAACTTCTTTTTTTTCAAATTGAAAATATGTCGCAGTATTTTACTGCGTAAGAGCCATCGGACTTCGGTATAAAGTAATAATGTCTCATACCAGTGGCGCATCCGGGATTACGATTTGGAGGGGGCTAGCATATTTTAGAGGCCTATATGTGCCCAGATCTGGCCCGGCCCGCTTCTGAGCTCTGACTTTCTTCCATTTGATTTGATGGGACGTGCCGGATCAGGTCCTGATTTAGATTTTTTCTGCTGACTTGAGCAGAATTGTAACCAGACAGAGAATACAGAGGAAGCTCTGGAAAGTTTTGGTTTGGCTAATTCTGAATGCTTTTTTTAACATGTTAAATAATGAAATACTATACTAAAATATATCTTAGTTTTTGCGATTTTTTGGTGTGTTTCTGTATTTAGATAATTTTAAAGTGTGTTTGCAATCAAACGATTTAAAATTTTATTATAAAATAAGTAAAATATTATGAAGGTTAAAGAGAGAAAGAGGTTGCACAGGGTCTTAAAATTTTAATCAAGTAAATTTTAAACATGCTAATATTTCGCATTTTACAATGAAATTTATGAAAGAGAAAATATTATGTGACAAAATTAACTTCGTTTAAAAAATTTCGATTTTTTAAGGACCTATTTTTAAAAATGATATTCTTTCATAATTAAAAAAATTTTTAAATATCAAGTCTGATCTGAAAGGGGCTTCAGCCCCCTTACCTCCCCCTGTGGGTGCGCCAATGTCTCATACATAGAATAACTCATCACAGTACAGAGTATTGAGAAAAGACTATACACTGTAAAAAAAATACTGCCAGTTTTCCGGTAGGAATCGGAAAAATAGTTGCCCTTATCTTACCGGAATAATTTCCGACCCAGCTCGGAATAAAATCCGGAAAAATAAAGAAAAAGTCAGTAAAACGGTATTTTCAGGATTTTATTCCGATTTTACGGATTTTATTCTGAGCTGGGTTGGAAATTATTCCGGTACGATAAGGGCAACTATTTTTCCCATTCCTACCGGAAAACTGGCATTATTTTTTTTACAGTGTATCTGCTCACCTGCCGGTTGCTGAAGTACAGGTATTATGTACTAATGCAGACAATTGTTTTCGTAAAAAAAAAAATAGTTCTGTTTTTATAAATATTACCTTATGTGGTATTATTATCATTGGTACCTGATACATTTTGAAGAAAAACCTTATATTTTTTATTGTCAAATATATTTCTTTGAATTTGGCGAACCACAAAAATTTTCACGCGACCCCAAGAAGGGTCAAGACCCACAGTTTGCGCACCACTGGTCTATAACAGTCGGTTGACTTACGACAAAAAGAACCAGGAATATCGGAACGAATTTCGAAACGGTAGGTGCAGAATGCGAAATTATCACTTCGTTAGCGAATTACAAGAAAGTCGTCCATCCGACAAGGCAGAATACTGTTGTCATGAATGAAAATTGACTCTAATCAGGTGTCTAAATAAATAAGTGTCTGACAAAACTTTAATGGTGTTGGTTTTGGAAGTTTGGAAGTTAGATTGGGAGAGGGGAAGGGCGGACGCTGAAATGGCATTTTGCCTGTGTGCCTCAGACTACTGTTGCTACTGTGCTTGAAAGGAAAATAAACAATTAAATTTAAAAAATCAAAAAACCCGGTTGCGTAAAAAGCGAACTAATTAATTATTTCTCATCAATGTGAAATTATTTTTTTTTCAGTTTCTACTATCAGCTCACATTCTCGCTATATATATCTTGTTCAAATTTTCAATCGTTAATAAAATACTTATTATTCATCCAATCAAGTTCAAATAATTTTTTTTAAACTTGTAGTGGATGACACTTGATGTTAATCAAGTTTTTTTCATATAGTAATTCATTAATTAAATTTCAATTAATTTTCAATAATCGAGAGAGCCCTCTTCTTGATCAAGGCATTTTAAGCGCCACTCAGGAGGAAAGAAGAATGGGAGGAAAAAAATCTCTTATTGACCTAAGTAAGAGTTGACTTAAAATATTTTTTTAATATTGTTTATATTACTTACAATTTTTTTGGTATAAAAATTTTATTTACTACAAATTTTTTTATTTTATTTTTGTTTACCTGTATTGATGATTTGTTTACCTGTATTGATGACTTTTAAGGTGTGTTTAATTGTTAGTTTCTATCTATGAACACTGTTTTGATGAGGTCTATAGATGTCTATGATGGTTAGAGTTGCAGTAAAGCTAGAGATCCTACCTACACAACTTCCAGGTTGTATAATATTTTAACGGAGCTTCTGACTGTAAAATAGTCAATGAAACATCGTCTTCTTTTTGAAAGACCTATCCAATGACATGCCACTCAATAGGGAGCGTAATTGTTTTTCGTCTATACCGCCATTTTGAATTTATAAAAACAAAACCTAGCCTATAACCATCGGGCCGTTAAGACGAATCGATAAAGAGCTCATTCATTAAAATCCATCCAACCGTTGGGATGTTTCGAAGGTATAAAGAAACCCACTTACACAGATACGCGTGAAACACATAACGCTTCTTTTCAGGTGGTAAAAAGAGTATGATTTACATTAAGACAGAATAGAATTTTTGCGATTTTATTTAGGAAACAAAATTACGGTTTTTTTCGAAAAACATAATTACAAAATGAATAGTTAAGGGGTCTCAGGACTCTTAAAATTGGAAAAAATGAAAAAAAAGGACCATTTTCAAAATTTAATATCTTAATATGTATTTGATTTTAAGACACAATTTTAATTGGAATAAAATATATAAGTATGGTCTTTCATTTCATGTATTTAAAAAATTATAAGATGCAGAATTAGCATTTACAGGGGGCTCCAAACTGTTAGACATTTGACGAGCAAAAAATAGGCATAACACCTTACGCGCACGATTACAAAATAAGGATTGCAACTAGAATGAAAACTTTGGTGCCTACTTATACTTCAGATTGTAATAATTACCCTGAACCTAAATAAATTTGTATTTAAAGCTTTTTTATATTTTTAATACAAAGTTGCATTTAGCTAAGGCAAAATTAAGAAAATTTCAACAGTATAATCACCTACAAAAATATTGTTTTGAACAATAAAAAAGAAATTTTAGGTTCAGTTTATACAAACTAACATGAAACATATGTTTTGAAAATTTCATGAAAAAATATTCATAAGTTTTTTAGATATCGTGCGCGTTATGCCCAAAAACGTCATTTGGAGAAAAATGGCTTCAAAGTTTCCGAAACGACGCTTCAGCTATTGAACGTGTATAAATGTAAAAGCCATAACTTCAGTTCTAATAGGAATTTCAAGGAAACAATTACAGTAAATTCTGTCTAAGGCGGACTCTGTGGAAGCCGGAAATCTGTCTACCGCGGAAAATTTTCCAAGTCCCGGCGAGCCCATAGAAAATTACATTAATTCATGCTGCATAAGGCGGAATCTGTCTAACGCGGAAACGGAAATGATTTTAAGGTTTCACCGAAACCAAAATTTTACATAACGCGGAAAAAAGGATATTTTAGTAATGAAAGGCATTTTGTTTGTCAAACTTTAAAACTGTCAAATACTCAATGTCGAGCATGTTAGTTAAATTGTGTAACACTTCGAAAAAGTTAATTCAAAAGAACAGAAACTGTTTAATTTTTAAGGAGTTCTTGCTTATGCCGTTTTTTCCTATACAAAATTGCATTTAAAAGTTATTATTTCTAGTAGAATGCACATTTATCAACATATATATTTTCTAAAGTACAATATATTATACTTTAAGGTTGTACTCAAATACAACATGATACCTTTCTGTCTCATTCTCTAAGTTTATTGTTTTTTGTCCGTGTAAACATCCTATTCGCATATATGATAGCAGTACTAAGAAATTGAATAGCGTTTCTCATTTATTTATAAAGACAAAGGATCTTTCAGAATTTCAGTTTTCAACCGATTTTCGAATCAGGAAAATCAATGAAAGAACGTCATCGGCAAGGGATTTTTTTGTGGGGGTGAGGGAGTTTTTTTTGCATAAGCCGGAATATTGTCTACCACGGAAAATTTTCTCAGTCCCGACCGATTCCGCCTTAGACAGAGTTTACTGTACATCAAAATGTTCAGAAAAGATAGGAGCTTAACATCTAAAAAAATTAAAATTTCGAAAATTTTAAAGCTTTAAGAGTCCTGAGACCCCTTAAATAAGAATCAAGAAAAAAAAAGGGAAAAAGACGTAAATATATTACTTGAAATTCATTACGTAATGCATTTCAAAATTCTTCACTATAAACATATTTACCCAGAACTTTCAACTCGATCAAACGTAATTTTTCAGAAAATCTCACTTTAAAGTAAGGAATTTTACCTAAACCCTCGAAAAAAGCAATTGATACCGGCAGAAAATATATCCCCAGGGGAACAGAACTTTTTGAAATTATTCTTTAAGGGAATTTAAAGAAAAACAAAATCCGCAAAAACAGATTGACTGAAGTTACGACGAAAATGTCGGATATGAGAAGACTGCAAGCAATAAAATTTTTCTTTTCCTTCGAAATTTTTATGATTTTGTAGAATAGACAAAACACAATTTTATATGTATGCGATCTAAAGATTTCTTAATACGTAAAATTTCTTTATAAGTAAATTGTAGTGATTAAGAATTTTTCTGTATATGGGTGTCAGGGAGGGTTTTTACCGGAAAAAACTTATTTTTCCGAGGATATGGGAAAAACAAGGTTTTTACCCATAAAAACTGGGATATACGCCTTTATGAGCTTTACAATCAATCTGGTCCCATTACTTTTCTACGCACTTTTTCACTTTTTTAGACTGAAGCAATTTGCCAATTTTTTATTGTAACTTTTTTAGATCGAGCTTTAATTCCTCTCTGGTTCAACCGGTTTTTAAATATGTAACCTTTGGAATTTCTTTTATGTTTGAAAAATATCTAGAAAAAAAAATCTCGCTTAAATGAAGTTTTGAAATTCTTTGAGGGTTAAACGTTTAAAACAATGCGAGTAGCTCTCCATTTACATACTTGCCAACTTTCCCTTAAACTTCCGTAAAATGTGAGTTAAATTGACCCAGATTAAACAGTTTCGAACCAGAAATTTACTAAAGAAATTAATTCAAATAGATTTCATAGAGAAACCTGATTTAAAATATATAATGATACATCAAATAAATTTTCTGGTTAGTAACGCGTATAACCTGGGTCAACTTAACTCGCATTTTACGGAAGTTTAATTGAATGTTGGCAAGTATGCATTTACTTTTTCCTGGTAATTTCAGGGAATCAGTTTTATTACCTTTTCAGAATTTAATTTTTCTAATAATTTGTTGAGATATTAATTAAACATTGCAACTCACTCTGATCAAAAGTCATCCCCAGTGAAGGGGATTGATTTGATCCCCATTCACGGAAAGCGCTTGCACATGCGCACAAAAGCATTTACGCATCGGAGGCTAGCGAAAAATCGACTTTCGATTTTATTTGTGTTTTTTAATTGTAATGTTAAGCTAAATCAACTACTAAACCATTGGTTCTGAAACTACGGTACGCGTATAGTATTGGTACGCGAAAGTTCGATACTAGTACATAAAATAAAATACAGCATATTATTATGAGACCAAAAACGGCTTGAATTCCTCGCCTTGAAATTTGTTGAAAATTTTTGAATACGATTTAAGGATTGTAAACGCTTTCTTATTTTTTTTTAACAAAACGTATTTGTTACAACAGATTCTTTGAAATCCGCGTACATTGCTTATGATACAATCACTTTTCCAGAATTAAAAGCGTATAATTAGTATATTTATATGGAAAGAAAATTAAATTTTGTAAATACAGGCCTAATTTAAAAATTAATGAATAAAACATTTTTAATCAGCGAAAAAAACATGCTTTTTTAAAAATAGAATTATCTGATAATAACGTCTGAATACGTGGAAGTAAGAAGGAGAATCTTGTGCGAATATAAGGAGTGAAAACAAAAATTTTGTGTGTTATGTACTATGTACCATGTGCAAAACAACAGTGCAACTTATAACTCGTTTTTTCTGATGCTTATTGGAAGAGCTGGTAGGAAGTGTTGTAATTAAAGATTTATGTCAAATATAATTCCTAATTTATTTCATTTATATGTCATTAAATATTGTAGTTTTTTTTCAAGTAAAACACCGTACTTTAATACTGCATGTATTTAAAAAATGTATTGATGATACTTTTTATTGAAATGATAATGTAAAGCAGTCAAGTTAAGTAATAATTTTTGTAATGTGATCCTGATCATGCATTTTTAAATACAGTAAAACCTCCTAAGACGAAAGCCAAAAAGACTGAAAAATTATTCCGGTTTATACGTCTTTCGTCACAGTTTTTTATGTATTAGCTTTACATTTGTTACCTTGTGGTACGCAGAAGTATGAACTTCGATTTAGTGGTACATCGGTCTAAAAGTTTGGGAATCCCTGGCTAAACCACTCGGTACAGTTAAAATTGAAACACATATTCCGAAAGACCGTAGTCTTACGTCTCTAAGGCCACAATCAATTCGAAAAAATGTCGCACCCTTTGAAAAAAAAAATTCAAAAAGGGTCATTTTTCCAGAAAACGTTTCCCCCTTGTTATAACGCCCCTTCAAGGAGCAATTTTAGAGGTACCGACAAACCACAAATATGTTCTTAAAAATGAGACGTTTTTCTTATCAATATTGCAATCTGTTTTGAAAAATATGAATTTTAACCCTTTCAAATATACCGGCGAACGCAGGTCACTTCGCGCCTCATGGAGACGATATTTTTTCTACTCTAAAAGTAACTAAATGTCCTTATTTCAACACAATCTTTTTAGGGCATCTCAATAGACCAGATTTACGTCACCTACAAAAATTTTGAAACGTTTGGACGGTTAGAAATATTTTTTTACAGCAGAAAATGTATGAAAATGTCAACGAAATCAGTAAAAATCTAAGTGTTTCCTCGCGGTTTCGCTCGCTTTCAGTACGCACAGACTTCAAAAATCCGATTATGCAGAAAATAAAATACCAAATAGCATATACTTTCAATTGCATAATTTTTCGAGATTTTTTTCATTAAAAATATAATAGAAGACAAAATGGAGTTAAAGATATAAAATCATACAAAATTTAGGTTCATTTAAGGATCATTCATAACGGGTCCTGCAATGCCGGTCGAGTCAGCTAGTGCATTATGCAAATAGTGATACACTATCATTATAACACGTAGACATATGACTGGAAAAAAAGGGAATGCGGTTTCTCGTGCTCACTTTTCTAGCAGATTTTAGCGAGTTAAAACTGTTCTATGTGAACAACACTCTGCTGAAATAAAAGTAAAAAAAATCGTATTATCATAGTGCAGGGTTGGCGAACCTTTTTATAGTCGCGTGCCGATTTTTTTGAAAAAAGCATCTTACATGACTTTGACGTGCAAACTAAAAAGTAAATTTTAGTAAATTTGTAAAAAACAAATTTAGTGGATTGAAAAATAATGAATCAAAACTACTGGAAAATTACTTATTAAGTTAAGATCTTCTTAATAAGTACTTAAGATTTACTTAAGATTTTTTCTAAAAGGGGTAACATACATGTAAATATTATAAGTATTGTAGTAATTACAGAAACAATTATAGTTTAGAAATAAATTTGAAAAAGAACGTGATTGTGTTGTATCTTGGAGGAAAAGTAATTAATATCATGTTCATGCTCAGTTAATTTTAACAGAATGTAAACTAAAATGTATTTATCTGGCAACTGCTTTCTATTTGATTTTTTATAATATTCATATACGAAAATAATGACGCACAGGTATAAATAGTAGGAAAAAGCATTAAAATGGGAGAAAGGCAGTTCATTTAAATAATTCTGAAATTAATTTCCAAGTTGCCATAATTTACCATCGATATTTCTATTAATATATAATAATCTTTCCCTTTTGATAGTTTTCAAGTATTTTCTTTGTTTGATGTATTTTCGAAATCATATATTGAATAAGATTAAAATTCTTCAATTTCCAATTAATTGAATTTATTATCGAATCACATCACCTAAGTTCGTGCATTTTGTGTAAAATCACTGTATCCTGATTTAAAGACTCAATCGACGTCACACAGTGGCAAAATCATTCTTTCGCGTGCCAAAAATGGCACGCGTGCCATAGGTTCGCCAACCCTGTTAGTGTCTGTGATATTTTAAAGTTACAAACTTACGATTTTTATACCCAAATTACCCAAACTGAGGATATTCCAGTACTAAAACAAAATATTACGTAATCAAAGCGCAGAGATGCAAGACACAAAAATGTTAAATAAAGATGAAAATTATTACAGATAGACAAAAAAACTAATAATGCATTTTTTAAAGAATCTAATACATATCTACCAACCTCGCACTAATATTCCGTAAAATACGGGTTAATTATACCCAGGTTAAGCACGTTTCTAACCAGAAATCCTTTTAAGAAATGAAGTAGTATAAGTTCCACTTAGAAACATGAAATTAAATAAGTAATAATAAATTAAATAAATTTTCTGGTTCAAAACGTGCTTAATTTCGGTCAAATAACTCATATTTTACAGGAGAATAGTTTGAGGTTGGCAAGTATGGTATTGTAGATTTAAATTTCCTGGTACTTTCGGCCTGCAATCCCGCGGCCATCCTCAGGGAATATTTTTATTAATTACTGTTCCATTCAATCAAATACGCCTCTTCGTTTGACATGGGACAGTCTCCTAATTATAAAGGTTGCAGGAAGTAGAAGTAGCAGTGTCTTGAACTGAACTTACGTAGAGAAAAATATTTAAATAAACTTGAATAAAATGTATATTTTTAACTTGTAACATCTGTATTATTAATATCTTTGTCATCTTTTAAGTAAAATGGTGAACTTTTTAAAGTTCATATTGTATATATTGTAAAACATGTTGGTTTTTTAACTAAAAATAATACTACATCTAAATACTACACCCATATACCTAAAATTTTATAATTGTTTTTCAAATAATCACATTTTCTTTTAAAAATAACTCAAAACTACTTGATTTTGTAAAAAACTACGATTTAATAAACATATTTAAGGGGATCCGTGGCTAAAAATTCTAAAAAAAAAAAAAAAAAAAAAAAACGCAATTTTTTTATTGGCTAAAAAAAATACCGAGTTTTTAGCGTTAAATACCGCAAACCGCACACTTTTATCTTCATTAGATCCAGAGATATAACATCTTTGCCTTGAGACGCGATGCATCACCTGGCCTCTGACGAGAACTTTTAGCTTTATTTATATCAGAATGAAATATTTCACGATTTGTCAACTTAAAAAGAATATATCCAAAGTTCCTTGCAAGATATGTGTATGAAATTTTCAACAGAGATTTTATGCTCTATTTCCAACAAATTGTCTTCAGGATTTTTTTATTTTGAGTGATAATTGTGAAAATAGGCTAATGAATGCAAAACTCACTCATAAAAAAACTTCATTTTCTTACTTAAAATTTTTTTAAATAAAATTTATAATCAATATCTTAACCCTTAAATGCCGGGTGTTGCTTTTCGACAACATACCCTATTTAGGCGCTAAAATATTATTAGAATAATATTGAAGCTGTAATGCCTAATGTTGGCAATAAAATACATTCTGGAAATATTATTAAATCGATTTTCAATATGTAGAGGGCAACACTTGTGCTGTTTAAGAATAAAGATAGATTTATTTTTTCAATTGTTGCTATTTGTTCTTTTTGTTTTGTTTGGAAGCTTGCGAAATACCCTATTTTGTTCTGCAGTGAGCAAATAAAATTTCTTTCTTATTATAGTTCCAAAAATTCTTGTGTGTTTAATATTATAGAATTTTATCAAGGAAAATTATTTTTTCAATTAAAGACCAGT
This sequence comes from Maratus speciosus, assembly GCA_963932465.1. Lineage (NCBI taxonomy): Eukaryota > Metazoa > Arthropoda > Arachnida > Araneae > Salticidae > Maratus > Maratus speciosus. The sequence continues at coordinate 622,202,293 of OZ010788.1, read as the reverse complement.
GTTGCCGATTAGTAACAAACTGTTTTTTAGCCGTAAACCATACTTAAAACAAAATATGATTTTAAAAAGTATTTTTCTCATGATTTATTTAAAAAATGAAAGCCGAAAAACATTATTACAGTGATTTTTGAAAAATCAGGCATTTAAGGGTTAAGAAATCCTGAAGACAAATTAAAATGACACATTTTCTGTACACAAAAGTCTAAAAATCTTGTAAATCGAGTAAGTACTTCCAGAGTTATATCAAAAATTAAATATGTTTCAAATTTTAAAATTTAAATGAAAAAAAATATTTAAAAAATTTCAGATTTTTGTACATGCAATACTCTCATTATATTAAAACATATTTCAGAAAAAAGTTTCATAACAAAATCTCTATAAATAAAAAAAAATCGAATTTTGAACACCGGACCCCCTTAAGTTTTCGAATTTCATTAATGTAAATATTTAATGCATGTTTCATGAGTATCGGATTAACGTTATCGTCTTGTGATATTTTCCTTGTATTTACTGATAATAAACTTTCTAAAAATACGTTGCCAGAATATAGAGTTCTGGAGAACCACTCCGCTGGCAGCCAAGAAATTTAATAACGAAAAGACCTGTCCTTTAAATTTATTGTCAGGTTGTTGTCAATGCAGACAGAAATAAAATTCTACGGAAAACGAATTTAAGATTCAGGGAATTTTCGATAAGGTTTCATATGAATTCACAAGGAGATGAAAAAGAAAAGGAAACGTCCATCAGCAGTTTTTTCCAGTTTTCAATTGTTTTGCGAAGCTCAATCTTGAAAATGGTTGGATTTCTTTGAAAAATATCAATTACATACAAGGTTGTAAGGTTTGCTGCCCGGGTAGGTACCCATTTTACCCACCGGGCCGGGTTAGTTTTGGGAAAATGGATTTTTATCAAATAAAACAACATTTTGTAATATTAAGTATACTTTTTGAACGAAAAAATACAACAGTTAAATGTTTCTTTACATATAAACATACATGCACAAAATCTTCTTGGCTATTAAATATCATACAATATTTATTAGAAGCTTATAGAATCCAAATCAAAACTTTTTATAGATAAGAGCAGTTTTGGTTTAGATTTGAAAAAAGTTAAAGTTGTAGTTACATTATATATTATTTCTGTTGTTATGGAAAGTTTTGGTTTAGAAGTTCAAAACCAAACCAATACCAGTATTTTTGTAGTATGTTTTGAGAGTAGGTACCTATTTAATTTGTCTGTCTATATCATTCGTTTTTATATCTGAATAAAAAGTATATCGTAAAAATAGCTAACAGAATAAATTCCTCAAAGTAAAAATTAAAAGTTAAATTTTATTAATGCAAGAAAGCAAGATTGCCAAAAAGAAAACCCTCTCTAATAAAGAAAAGATAACTAACAACAAACTTATATTTGTGTATTTTGGGACATTACATATAATTTTATTAATAACTTTTATTTGAAGATTAAAAGGATTAATAATTTAATTAATAATTTATTAAAATATTAATTTTTCTTGAGATTTTTTACTATATCCTCAAGGTGTCTTGTTTTGCGGTTTCCATGCTTAAAATTCAAACACAGTTGCTTTCTGGTGATACATGCAATTATTTGAAAACTGTCAGTTTCAAGCGAAATAATCAATTTAATTAATTAAATAATGTTTCTAATGTTCATTAAACAATGTATCTTCAAGCATAATAAAATATATAAACATATATATACATGTGTTACATACTGTTACTTTGTAGAAAATAATAAATTTCAATTCCCCATTTTCACCAAAAAACCCATGTTTTCTACCCAAAAATCCCGGGTTTTTAAATAAAACCCGCCCGGGCTGGGTTGAAAAAAATTCCGGTTTTCTTTTACAACCCTGATTACACAGGTGTGAAAAATAGTACTGCATTATTATTTTTTTTTTTTCGTGTACCGTTTTAGGTACTGCTAATGTTTTCCGATACGTCACGCCGAGTTAAAAATGGCCGAGAATTTTCCTATATCAAGTAAGGTTTTCCCACAAAGTGGGGATGACGAAATAGGAAAATCACACGATAAATGTAGCCGAGTAAAAAGTTATTATCCAAAAAACACTTACAAATAAGCTATTTATTACATTTAAAACCAGTTTCGTGGCGGGCGTCTTTTACAGAATTTTAAGTAGTTTATCGACGGTTTTTTCAAGATAGAATTTTTCGTCGAATTGAATCGTAACAGTAATTAACAGTGTAAAGTCTTTGAGGGGTTTCCGAGTTGACAACAACTTTACGCCCAGTCTATAGTTGATTGTCTTATAATTGTGAGCCATTGGGAAATAAAAAGTCTAGCTGTTGTTATAAACTACGTAAAGGTTTTAAGTTAAAATTAAAGATTAATACCTTATAAAAAAAAGTGGTATTATGATGAAGTGAGAGAATAATTAAAAATTACAAGGCTTAAAAGGATCAGGGTCCATAAACCGCGTTTTTGGCCCATGAAATATGGCTGAAATTCTATTATGCTATACTGACTTAATTATTTCACTTTTTAATATTAGAAGGTATATACTGTACGATTTTAACAATAATTTTTGTATTTTGTTCTGATTTATATGACTTACACAAGCTCAAAGCTCATATAATTCGTAGTTGTGACGAAAAATACGCAATTTCTGCTAATTTTACTAAAGCATAGCTCACTAAAAAAAATATAATCATATTTAATTAATTCATATTTCTAATGAATGTTCCATTTATTCTATAGTTTTACTAAAATAAATAAAATAAATTATTTTACTAAAATAAACCAATCAGCGTTATTATATTTCTATGTATTAAGAATAATGTTAGGCTTTCAGAGATTATGTCGTCAGAATATTAAACAGCGAAATTCCATTCCCACTGACAAGCGAGAACTTTAACAGTGAAAAGATTCATTCTTTAAATTTATTGAAAGGTTGTTGCGAACAGAAACAGGAATAAAAATTTCCCGGTAAAAGTATTTAAAATTCCGCGAATTTTTATCTGAACTCTTGAAGAGATGAAGAAACAAGATCTAAAAATCATGCGTACAGCATAGATTATGAAGCATTTTCCGACGCATTCAGAATACAGTAATCCATTAAGGGGTAAGATACCTTTAAGGCTGCCCCGAGATAAGTCGGGGGTAAAAGCACTGTTTCCCTATACCCGTCGCCGGTGAAGTGGTTAAACCTTCAAAATTTTCAAAAAAGAATTAATGCATATTTTGATTCCGTAATCATTTCTGAACAATATGCAAAAAAACGCATTAAAAAATTCCCATTAGTTTACTAATTATGGCAGTTTTATTAAGACTACATAAAATGATTAAATTTTGCGTTGCGTTTATTCAAAACGATGAATTTTGATATTGCGCGGAGTGTTACTAAAAAACTATTCATCGCAATCAAAAGAAATTTTCAACACATATTCATTTCTGTATTACCTACAGCTTAAAACCAGAAAAAAAAAAGATTTTTTTTTCCTGTTTTTGTACTTGGAAAATATTTTTTCAAAAATGTAAATTTTAAATTTTTTGTTAATTTTTTAATTTAGTCAATATTTTTTACAAATATTCTGGTTTTAGTATAAAGGTAACACTATTATGTATTTATTTTCTCCAAAATTTCCTCTTTTATATGCATATTTTCAGATTTTAACATGCGCGCAATATTTTTTTCTTTTATTATCATATATTTTTAAACATCATTTCAATATTTATTTATGAATTTACAAGTATATATACATTTTTAAATATAAATTTAAATATGAGCTTTATATTTAAATGAAGTTTGATTTTAATTTTTGACTTAGTATACAAACTAGTTTGAAGTTTGGAACATAGTGATATTTTTCTACTTTTTCGACGTTTTCAAAGGTATCCTACCTCCTTAACATTCGCGAGGGTTATGTTCGGGGAAAACTTGGCGAATGTCAAAATCGCGAATGTTGACACTATCTTTCCGTGCATAAAACAGGGTTAGGTTTTAAGATTTTTTTTTATCGGAAAAAGCAATTGAAACATAAAATTATGTTTACTAAGCATTAAAAATGCATGCTGTAAATAAATTTGAATAATTATAAACATATTGTACAAAGCTTAGTTGCTAGTTGATGGCTGAAAAATTTTTTTGATCCACGATTGTTTGGAAGAACAGATATTTTGTTTATGAATTTCCATGTAAGGAAAAATTACGCTCTCGATTTCTCTTATAAATGAAAGACTCCGCACCAGTGAAAGATCTTTTTCTATTGTTTTCTACACAAGTTATTGTTAAAGTTTTTAAATTTTGCCATACAATTTTTGCAGAAAATATTTCACCTACAATACAAATTTTGAACTTTAGAAAGTTTAGAATTTTTTTATTTTTAGCCCCAAGTCTTGTTTCGGGTTTCTCGGAATTACTGATCTATATTTTGGCTACAATACAAGGGTTGAAGTTCTCGAAACTTAGGCTATACACTAAAATGCAGGTGTCCAGTGTCAAATACTTTATGGAATTGATTAAATGAAGTGAGTTTACTTTGTAAAAAAATATTTTTTATAAAACAAAATTCGCGAATCACAAAGTTAAGTATTCGCGAATGTTGAAATGTTCTTCATTCTTTATTTCGCGAATAATCAAAACTCGCGAATGTTAAGGGATTACTTACTGTACTGTAACAAAACTTTATAGTTCACTAAGGTGAAAGATGATATATAAATGAACAATTATGAAAACGCATAACGCATTTGAAAACCAGATTTCTGCTATTAACATAAATAATCGTTAAAATATATGATATTTTAACGTATATGATCTACAGATATGTATGCACATTACATACAGTGAAACCTCCCTGTTCGACCACCTCCATTAAGCGACCACCTCTCTGAACGACCATTTTTGTCATGGATTGAAATTTATTCCCATAGGCTCAATACTAATTTTACCTCTATTCAGAGACCATTCCCGATGAACTTTCTCCAGGAACGACCCATTTCTTTGAAGAAAATGAAACAAATTCCGTTTTCTCCTGGTCACTTGAAGAAGGTTTTGTTAGAAAAATAATTCCGGTGTGCGCATTATTCATCAAACTTCTAAACTAAGTTTAGAATTCTTATTTATTCCGGTAACTTTTAAGTGTTTAAACTCATTTGTGCCTTTTTAGGCAATGAATTTAACTCTGATGACAAATTAAGGATGACGGTTAATAAACTCCCCTGACCTATTCTGTCAGGAAATTCTCAAAGAAATAGATAAATGAATGAAATCGTCATTATTTGTTCCCGTCCAAAAAAAAAAAAAAAAAAAAAAAAAAGCATTTATTTAATGAATTTCGAAAGAACTTGGAAATAAAAGTTATAAAAGGTTAAAATCTTAAAATCAAAGCAAACGTCAATGTATTCATTTTTTAAACTCTGCAGTCATTAACTTATGCAATTAACTTTCGTTTTGACACTTAAATTTTCATATTTTTCCTAATGTGAAAAAGAAATTTTAGTAACGTTAATTTTTACCTTTTTTCAACAAATAAAATCTAGATATAAACATGACCTCCATTAAGAGACCACCTCTCGGGGCGACCCATTTTTATTGGAATGGAAGGTATTCGCTTTAGGGAGATTTTACTGTAGTATGCTAAAATATAGTTCAGTTAAACGCATAGCGCAGTTGAAAATTTCCGTTCAGTTATTTCCGCCAATAAACGGATGTTGTTGAGATCTTTTGTGCGACCCTGTATAGGGTCTATAGAATTTATACACACCAAGCAATTAAAAAAAAAATAGTTAAATTTAAAAACGCATACCACAAATGAAAACACACTTCCAGCAATCAGTTCGTAGGCTTCAATAGTTTAATTATTGCTCATTTCTTTCTTTAGCCAAACTCTTTTGTGTGTCCCCGTAAATGAACGATAAGTTCTATTCACACCCTATTCTATAGTAAGAACCTTGCAGTAGACCTCAGTGATGTACAGTACAGCCCCGATTATCCGCGGAATTGAGTGGCAAAAGCACCGCGGATAACAAAAATCGCCGATAACACGAAAAAGACTGAAAATGGGGTGCAAGCACGAAAAAAACGAAAATTCAACATAAAAACTATGTTTCAGAGTACAAAAACATAATAAAACGTTTAAAATACATACATATGCACACGCACAGTACAGTAGAAACCTTTGCTTTACGTCTAAATCACCAAAATAAAGAACAGTAAACAAGAAACAGTGCCATATATGCTGTACAAAAAGTGTCGAGTTACACCTTTAAAAAAAAGTCAGTCACTTATTTTTGCTTCTTGCTTTGAAAACACCTTTTCTATCTCAAAAATGAAGCTATTTTTGATATGCTCCCCTGGAATTTATCATAATAGTCTTATTTAATTGTTAAATATTTTAATTGCTGCGTTTACGTTTTGTTAATAAAATCAAGATAAGACATCATTCTTCTATTACTTTCAAATACATGAAGTTTTCTCTTTATATTTATTAGTAGGGATTATTGTATTTTCCTTGCTGTTGACTTAAATTGGAAAAAAAGAAATAGCTTCGCGGATAAACCGCACCGCGGATCATCCGCTCGCGGATAATCGGGGCTTTACTGTATATCAATTTCAATATGTTTAAAATACTGTAGTATCATTAAAATATACTGCACCCATAGATTGTAATGTAACGGAATTATTTTGAGTGGTCCTGTAAAGGAACCAAACATGCTACAGTAAACCCTAACAACATATATCAATTTCATAGCAATCGGACTCTATTTACGCGAGTGAGTGCTCGGACAGACAGACTGACAAACCGAATCCATGAGCACTTTTCAACTATGTTGAAAAGTATTAACAATTATGTTGGAAAATGTTAAAAAAGGAAATATCTATCATCAGTTCATTTTCCTTCTTTTTGCTTAGTTCTTTAAATTTTTTCCAGCTCATTTTTAACATTTTATGTCCCCGAATTATGATTAATGAGAATTCCACCTTCCTTCATTTTTCTTGGGTTTTAGAACGACTTTGTCTATTAACCCTTTATCTACTGCATTATGATCTATTGCAATTTTGTTCATGTAATTTTTTTTCGGTTACTACAATGAAAATTAAAGAATATTCATAAAACAAATACTCATCCGTGAGAAATTTAATTCGTTAGAGCTAATTAGAGTGGTATTTTAAAGTACCGTCAGTACACTATGACTAAAATATTCTCGTAAGAGAAAAACCAACCTGATATTTCAAATAAAGTTTAAATTCAATAGAGTCAAAACACTGTTTTAAACACTAGTGTCGTGAAGGAAATTTTCACCTTGTTATTAATAAACTTTATAATATACTTATAACTGCTTAAAAGGTGACAAAAACATATAAAAACATATAAAAATATTATTTAATGTAACCCGAGATCTTTCGAACACACAAGCGTTTATTTTCAAAGGGATAAACGATGATTGACTGAATAGAAATACATTTAAAAACAAAAACAAAAATAGTACGCATGCGCAAGAATTTTTAAGAATTTAAAGTTTAAATTCTTAAAAATGCTAAATAACAAGGAGACACTCATAAGTTAACAATAAAAAAATATTAAATTGACATAATTTTATTTTACACATGAAAAATGAGTAAAAATTAAAACTTGATGGCATTAAAAAATGTTTCTTTTTAAGGTTTCAACCTTGTTAGCAGTTTTTTAGTTTATTTATTTAATGAACACATACATCTGACTTGGCTTGACATCAGGGGTCCGCTTATAAGTCATCGTCAATACATAAGAACGAGATAGCACAAGAAAATTTACAACACTAGGGAATTACACCCGGAAACTCCACAAGGAGAGTGCAACGGAACTAGCTAGAGTTTAACCCGCAGCCCACCTACGCTCTCAAGCGGTGTGGTGCATTAAACACTCAGCCACGGTGGGCCCCAACCTTTAGTTATGCGACGTCTATATTCCAGGGACAACATGTTCTCTCGCATTTTCACATTTTCAATATATGAATTTACATATGCCATTTCTAGCATAGCAAAAAAGAGCCTCTGCCACAACTTTTTAGATTTCCTATAAAAAATAATAATGAAACAGAAAAGAAGTACCAGGATAAACATTACTACACTACAATTTAGTAATTACATTATAAAGCAGATAAAAAGATGTATAACTACACAGGCAAAAAGTAAATAAAAGGTTTTTCTCCAAATCACAGTATACTGACGGTACTTATAAGTACTACCGAGTAATTAAACTGTTAAATCAAATACATGCACAGATCCCCTAAAATAGCTAGTCAAATTGTATTCTAAGATATTAATGAACACATAAAAAAATCCAACACTTATCTTATATCCTTTACTGTGTTTGCAGCAATAAAAAGACGAGCGTGAAGATCTGTACAAAATGTCGGCACAAAACACATCGACTGTTTCAAAGATTGCCTCCTTCCTCGCTAAAATAACAAACCTAGAACTACTGCTGCCATGTATCCGGATAAAGTGGAGTTAAAAGAGCGTTTTTTGCAAAGTACCATTAGAATATTAGAAATATTCACTATGGAATGAAAGTTTAAAGTGAGTGGTACCGTCACTATTTAGCACCGTCAGTTGATAAAAGGTTAAGGAAGCTGTTCTACCTCTTTGGACTAAAATGAATATGGTTTTTACCCCATCTTTTTGGTTACAAAGAAAAGAAATATCACGTTCTGACTTTTTGCATTATATTTATTGACATTTCAGTTATATACTTAAAATTTTCTGTGTAAAAAATGAATAATGACATGGCTTTAGACACGTTTCGAGACGCATTTTCGACAGGGTTTTAAGACGATTTTGACATGGTTTTAGACAGTTCGAAACACATTTTTTGACAAGTTTTTTTTTCGGACATGGTTTCGAGACAGTTTCCACATGGTTTTAGATATGTTTCGAGATGCATTTTTGACATGATACTTCACATGTTTCGAGACGCATTTTCGACATGGTTTCGAGACGATTTTGTCATGGTTTTAGACATGTTTCGAGACACCTTTTCGAGATTTTTTTTTCAGACGCAATAAAATTTGAGCGTAGAGCTGCGCGTAGAAAACCTTTTCTTGGCTCCTGGAGCGTGACGTTCAGCATGAAAAAAGGATGATAAGGAATTTGAATATGACGAAACTGCTGAGGGGAAGAATTTACACACTTTAAAGATAAAAAGAAGAAGAAATCGAAAGTTTTGACTCAAAGAAGTAGAACTTCTTAAAATTAGTTAACTAAATCAGTATTTATAGGCGTTTAGTGGAACATCTACAACTCTTCTCAAATTATTTCCTGTAAAATATATTTTTTAATATTACATACAATTAGAAAATTTATAAATGTAATAGCTTGAGAATATAAATATAGAAATATTGTAGAATTAAAATTTTCCACTCCACGGCTTTCAACATCAAAAATGTTGAACTGTTATAACTAGAAAAGAAATTATCCTTTTAAAAATACTTTTCCTTTGTACTAGAGAACAATGTTTTTGGAACGTGATAAAATATCATATCAAAAAGTCATCCTAACTTGCATTAGTGAGGATCGACTTGTTAAATAAATTAATTCTGTAACACTTTTTAGGTTTTTGTTCATCTGACGTAATCCTATTCGTCTCACCTCATGTGTCTGTCCGTCACAGTTCATTCTCAGAAAGTGTATAGGTTAAAGACTTTAAATTTTGCATACTTATAGCTAAATACCCCCAATCATACGAAAAATCATAAAATTTTTGAAAAAGTCTTATATTATTTTAATTAAATAAATAAATTTAATGATATCCGACCATTTTTGCGATTTAGATTTTAAAACAGAATCGTAATTTCAGCCTTTTACACGCAGTGCTCCGTGGTAGCGTATCTTCCTGCTAATCGAAAGGTTTCCGGCTCAATCCTTGGTGTCGGAGATTTAAATTTTCCCTTGTGAATCGATTTCATTATGTAATAAATTCAATTTTACAGAATTTTTGTATTTTTTTTCGCCATTTTAAGGCCAAAAGTTGTAAAATATTTTATCAATTTTTTTTCATCCTAAAATTCTGTTTTTGAGATATTGCGAAAGTTTCAATTGGCTACATTTCATTGTACAACGCATATGATTAAAAGAACTTTCGTATTTCGTTTGCCACTTTAAGGGTGCTTCGTTTTTTTTAGTTGAAATTAAATCATGTAATTAAATATGTTTTTCAGATATACAAACACATGTGTTTCCATTGCCTGAAAAACAGTTCTTGAACATTTTTATTTTAATTAAAACAATATCTTCCAATTGCAATAATTAAAAAATTAAATTTAATGGTGCTGCCATCTATGTTATTATTAAAAAAGTTAAGGATTTAATAATTGTAGAGTAACGATTTGGATTTACTAATTAAAGGATAAAGGTTCTGAAAGGAATATTAAACGAAACCCTCGGTGCGATCTTCGATCTCTCTTACCCACTTGTTTTTTCTTTAATGTTACTTGACTGTACTGTCAGGGCATGAAGGTTGAAACTGAGTAAAATTCCTCACAAATTGTTATTTATTTTTGAAACATTTGGTCATTAAAACAAGAAGAAGGTAAAAGCGAGCTTCCCGGGTTATAGAAAATAGGTGAAAACCATTTTTTTTTTTTTTTAAATTGATAACTTTAATAGAATTTTTACATTTAATATATTTCTTTAGAAGGCCCACTAAAAATACCAAAAATCATATTTATATGACAAAAAGGATAATGCGTCAAATAAAATTTTTAAATTTATTAAAAGCGATATTGGTCTCGAGCTAGGAGTTAGAAGCTAGGCCGAAGATATCGCCAAAGATGGCTATTTACAAACAGCCAATTCAGTTGATTTCAGTGGTTTAAGCGCGTAGTACGATTACACGCCTTAAATTGATATTTTATTTAGATTTCGCCGCTTTTTTTATTGATTGATGAATGTGCTAATTTCGTTTGGAATGTAAGCTGGAAACAAATGCTGAGCTATTTTTATATATATATTTTAAATGCAAACGGATTTATCTTTCGCAATACTACACTCGATGGAACTAGATTAAAAAAATCCTGCTTGAAAATTATTAAAAAAAAATAATAAAAACTGAGTAAATAGCGATACAGTTTTTGAACAATCTGTGATACCGTGTGCAAAAAATTGCTTTTGAAAGTACATTTTTTTCCATATTCGACGGTGTAAAAATGGAAAATGTGTGATTTTTGAAGTAAAAAAAAAAAAATTGCATCAAAAATCTTGCAGTAAAAGCGAGATTTAATTATCTACTGTTGCATCCGTCAAAATGACGTCAACTTAACGGACGGAGACGTTTGTCCTTTATAATATAGATGAAATGGAAGAGAAGAATGGCTGATGAAAAAAAATGGCCTTTCTTTTTAAAATTCAATAACGGAAAGACTAATTCTTTAAATTCATTTTCAGGTTGCTGTCAAGGGAGACAGGTAGAAAAATTCTCTGAGAAATGCATTTAAAATTCAATGAATTTCCGGATAAGATTTCATCTGAATTCTCAGGAAGGTAAAAAAGAATGGTGATGTCTGTCAAAAATTCATTTTTTTTCCTTAGCCGTTTGCTTGGTGCGCCTTAGTTTTAAAATGAGCGAATATATTCAATAAAAACATATTGTATTTGACCCTTTATGTTCTGAATTATGAATTGATAAAATTTTATCTTCTAAACCATTTTTCGTGAATTGTTTAAACTACATTAGAAGATTTACATAATCATTTAACAAATTTTAGAAGGATTTTAGAAGGATTTAGAAGGATTCATTGAATTTCAATTTATAGGGATTTTGTGCAATATTTATAACCCCTCTCAAATCTTTTATTTTAAATATTTTTCTTAGTTTTTTCCAGAATTAGGAAATGTACAAATAAAATGTTCTTGCAATAGAAATATAGAAATGTTTCCGAATCAAAAAAATTCCCTTCCCCTAAAGCCAAGAAAACTGAAAAGAGGCAAAGGCGAAAGCAATCATCCTTTAAATTTTGTTTTGTTCTGTGTAACCCATAATGCTTTTGGAACAAGATAAAGCAATGTATCTATAACTCATTCTAATCTGTATTACAACTAATCGATGTATTAAATGAATTTTATAACAAGTTATTTTAATGGTACTTATAAGTACCATCAGTAGATGTGAATTAAGATGTCTCCGTCAAAGAAAATCGTTTTTAGTACATTGTTAAAAATATCCCTGTAAAATTACGGGCAGAGGCCGGCAGCAGGGATTCCAGTCATACCCCGTAAAAAAATGTCCATGCCCATCATTTTGTGTCAACGTGTACACCCTAGCGGAGGAAAAAGTATGGGGTCGTATCGTAATTTTGCTAACAGATGGGCTAGAACTGCAAGAATATGTGGATAGCCCTTAATTTTCTAAGTATCTAAAAATATACCCGTAAAATTACGGGCAGAGGCTGGCAGCAGATATTCCAGTCATACCCCGTAAAAAAATCCATGTCCATCATTTTGTGCAGCCCGTAATTTTACGGGGCAAAGACATAATGCACTTCAAAACACAATAACACTTTACTTACTGTTCCGTAGCACGTTAGATAATCATCACAGAATCGCTTTTTTGGCGGTTAAAAAATATGTTACGGTCACGGTTAAGGGGCATTATTTTTCGAAACACGACTAAAATGAAGGGTTACACGCTAGCGGAGGAAGATGTATGGCGTCGTACAGTATTTGTTTAGTGGATCAGACCGTTTTTCATTAAATAAGGCTGTTGCCCGTGAAAATTGAAGAGAAAACGCTCATAAATTAACAGTTTTTTTCTGAGAGTGTAGAAGGTATGACTTCTCCGGACAACCAGCAATCTTTGAAGCACGGAGTCAATGAGGCTATTAATGAGGAGCTGGGGTATTTTGCCCTACTCCTTCAGAACAACTCTTTCCAGTTCTTGGAGAATTTGTGGGGGTGGTAGGCGGCCAGCAATTTGTCTACCTAGAATGTCCCGAACATGCTCTATTGGCTTCATGACCGGAGAACTCGCTGAGCATTCCATTTGTATGATTCCTTCCTCGAAAAGGAAGTCATCCACCAAGTGAGCACAATGTGGCCTGGAATTGTCATCCATTAACATGAAGTCATATCCAATTGCTGTAGCGTAAGGGACTACAATAGGTCTGGGGATTTCGTCCCTGTATCGCTGACCGGTCAAAGCCCCATCTCAAAGGATGTGGAGGTCGATGCGCCCATCAATGTCGATGCCATTCAAATGTACCCCACAAACGCATGCGACTTCGCGATAAAATGATCCCGCCTAAAGGAATACCGTATAAATCTACCATCAAAGACGGAATATTTTCTCTGTCCTTAGTGATTCTGTTTTTACATGTTTTGCTGTATCTTACTTAGTAAAACCTGTGAGAACGAAACCTGTTTGCCACGGAATCCTGTCTTAAATTTTAAAGCCCATGGTCATTACGAAAGGAATACCACACAAGTCTAATTCATCAATTGGAAAAATTCCTAAACTGAATATTTATTTTCGGTACTACAGCTTCCCTTTGACGAATTTCTCTGTATAAGGTTATTGTGTTTATTTCGTACGGTAAAACCTACTGAAACGCGATATCAAATGACCTGAGAAAGATTCTGTTTTAGAAAGGTTTTCCGTGTTAGTGGGTATAGGACCACGTTTAAGACAGAGTTACGTTACAGACAGGTTCAGTTTTCGTGGAATTTAGTGCATTAGTTCCGATTTAAAAGTAGCTGTCCCGCCATTTATTTGTCTCCTTGTCCCACAATCCCACAATTTTGTGACATTGGACTGGGCAACACTAACTTATACCTCCTGTATTTTTGGCTGCATAAGTGGATTGCGATACTGGTTCGCTATTCAAAAATTGTTTCACATGATGAGTCATAAGAACTTTCTTACTTTGTAAAACATTTTGTGAATACTCTGTATATGCAGATAAAAAAAATGCACACATTTTACTCATTTTCTAATGCAATTATTTTACTTTTTTTTAATTTATTGCATACATATAAATGAAAATAAAAGTCAAACCACGAGACTCAAAAGACTTGCGTCACATTTAACCCTTTCAGGCGCAAGTAGTTGTGTTACTTTAATGTTATATTCACATTAGAATTTTAGAAAAAAAATTATTTAAAAATAAGGAAAAGCAATTTTACAACTCTGCCCCCTCCACCAAAGCTCTAAAAGAAAATTTCATTAAATGTTTCTGATGTAAATCTTGATCAAAAATGGATGGGATATAATATACTAGATTAATTTCAACATAATTATTCTTATTGGTAAATAAATCATATTAGATGTAAATTACATAATAACATAAATAGATTTACATCTCATATGATTTATTTACCAATTAGAATAATTTTATTAAAATTTATTCAGTTTCATTACGTATCCAGCGATTTCTGGAGTTCCATTACTTGCGATTTATTCTGTTGAGCTGAGCCAGATTTCAGACCAGCTGCTATGATCAATAAGGTTAGCTGGGTGAAAAAGTTCCACCAGATTCGTCCGGGATAGCTCAAATGGTAGAGCAATGGCGGCTTCAGCCAAGAGGTCCCTGGTTCGAATCCTGGTCCGGACATTTTCCGACCAGTTGGATATTTACATCTAATGGGATATAATATATCTCACCGCCCCTCAAGGGGTTAGAATTTTTTTTTAGATAGTTTTAAAGTTTGGAGAAGTTTTATGTCTAAAAGTAAAATACTTTGAAGAAATGTGTAATCTTTATGGCTCTCACTCTAGGGAGGCGATTTGTGTGTCAAAAGTTCGATAATATTTTCTCTTTATACTTTTAAAACTAGAATAGGGTTACTTAAATATTCAGTATCTTTTGTTTGAAGATCTTTGGACATCCTTTAAATATAGTTTTTAAAAATGGCAAAGATTCTTTGAAAGAAGATGAATGTCCTACTTTTCTAACTTTTTGGAGTCAAATACATTTCAATTTTAAAACTTGAAAATGATTAATGGGGCAGTAGATTTTGAGTAGTCCTGCTGAATGGAAATTCTTGAGTAAATTAAAGTAAAATATGGTAAAATATTTGTCATAAATTATGGCATACATTTATTTTGTTTCATTCAACTTTTATCTACTTTATAAAAAACCACAACCGCTTTTAAAAATTGCTTCTTTTTATTACATAAATAAATCCATCAAGCATAACTGTAGAAAAAAATCTGGAGAAGTGTCAGATAAGGAAAAAAATGTAACATTAAACCCCATGGGGACGAGCGTAACGTATAAGGTGCTTTGATTATTCCCACCAGTTATTTTTAATTGTAAATTTTGCCTTATTTAACCCTTTATCTACTGACGGTACTTATAAGTACCATTAAAATAACTTGTTATAAAATTCCTTTAATACATCGATTAGTTGCAACACAGTTTAGAATGAGTTATAGGATACATTATTTTATCTTGTTCCAAAAGCATAATGGGTGATACAAAACAAAAATATTTTTAAAAGGATGATTTCTTTTCCCTTTGCATCTTTTCAGCTTTCTTAGTGTTGTCGGTGGTCTTTTTAAATTCGGAAATATTTCTATTGAAAGAACATTATATTTGTACATTTCCTAATTCTACAAAATACTAAGAAAAATATTTAAAATAAAAGATTTGAATGGTGTTTTAGATATTGCACAAAATCCTTATAAATTCAAATTTAATTAATCCTCCTAAATCCTCCAATCCTTCTAAAATCCATTTAAAATTTATTAAATGATTATGTAAATCTTCTAATGTAGTTTAAACAATTCACGAAAAATGCTTTAGAAGATAATATTTTCATGGATTCATAATTCAGTACATAAAGGGTTAATAATAGCATTTTCTCGCTTCAACTAGGGAAAAAAAAACCCGGTAAAAAAGATTAAAAATTCTGTAAAAGACTCTCATCGCTAAGGAGTTAAACAAAACAAGATACATCCTACACTGTAAAAAAAAAATCTGTAAAGTTACAAAAGTTTTTCTAGGAAACTGGGATTCCAAGAAATCTTTATGTAACGGCAACAAGAAAAATACCTGTAACATACGCTGTTACAGGATTTTTTCTTGTTGCCGTTACATAAAAATTTCTTGGAATCCCAGTTTCCTAGAAAAACTTTAGTAACTTTACAGATTTTTTTTTACAGTGTATGGCAGGCACGGCGAACCTTTTTGCGTACGCGAGCCCAAAATTCACAAACAATATCTATTAAAAAATGTCACGTGCCAAACTTTTGTGCAGTGTACGATGTTTATACAAAACAATGTTTATAAAATCAGTTTACTTTCATGCATTAATAATTAATAATTAAGCAATATTCTAAACCGAAATGCGATTTCTCTCTAATAATGGAATCAGCCATTAAATTAATGAAATTTTAATTCGTAAATATGATTTATTTAAGGAATACGTACTGTAATCAATGAATGAAAAAAAAACTGTTA
Source organism: Maratus speciosus (assembly GCA_963932465.1). Taxonomy (NCBI): domain Eukaryota; kingdom Metazoa; phylum Arthropoda; class Arachnida; order Araneae; family Salticidae; genus Maratus; species Maratus speciosus. The sequence goes on along the minus strand of OZ010788.1, from coordinate 622,185,877 downwards.
ATTTTTATTTTAGTAATTAAAAAAAAAAAATAATTTTTTATGAAACATCTAAGTGATAAATATCCAAGTTGTTTTAAACAATATATTTATAATGTATTGGTGGGATTTTTTGCTGTTGTATATTCCATGGAAAATGCTTTATACGTTGTTCATATTTTGTTATTAAATTCCTACTATTAGTTCACACCCTCCCTATATATATCTTGTTCAAATTTTCAATCGTTAATAAAATACTTATTATTCATCCACTCAAGTAAAAATATATTTTTTTAAACTTGTAGTGGATGACACTTGATGTTAATACAGTTTTTTCAAATATTAATTAATTTATTAAATTTAATTAATTTTAGTTTTATATGGGAGAAAAAATGGCGGCCATTGGTTACTGAACAGCATTTAATGCATACCCATATCTATAAGGGGACCCTGTTCTGTCGCCAAATACCGCCAAGTTTATCGCCAACTTGGCGACATATCGCCAAATTTGGCGACCAAAATGAGTCACCAAAAGTGACGCCAACTGGGCGATATCTCTAATATTTCGCCCAATTCCCATAGACTTCCATTGTAAACCAATAGATTTACTTGCTTATAGAAAATCAACAAATTGAGATATTTTAATGCAACAAAAACTAGTATTAGCTTAAGGGATTATATTAAATTTTTCTTTGGTGAACTAAGTAGGAATTGAGTTAAATTTTTTTTTTTTTATATTACTTGTTTTTGTTAATATACATATCAAAATTGGGTCCATTTGCCCTTTTATTGCAGCGGCTATCTAACTTTATTCATCTGAAAAATACAGATTTTAAATTCATACACAAAGGCAAAACGCATGCCTAAAACATTACAAAGCATCACAGGAAAAGAAAGTTAGCAAATTTAAATCGAAAATTTTTTAATTTCACGTGCCAGACAAATTGTTTTGCGTGCCATAGGTTCCCCAACCCTGCACCTATGGTAATGTAAACAGGGTGCTACGTTCGTTTGCACTCATATGAATTATGAACGTATAACGCTAGAGTTCACAAGCGCCTACCTATAGAATATGATTATGCCGAACTGCAGCGGTTCCTAGTGGCAAACTTGGGAGGTTATCGAGCCTAACTCAAAATTTATGAAATACAGTCGAACCCGGTTAAGACGCTCACGGTTAATACGCGATCCCGCTTTATACGCGGATTTTCTCCAATCACTTGAACATTGCCCATAAGGCTAATGCAAAAATATCACGTTTAAGACGCGAACGGTTATTACGCGATACCGCTTAATACGCGATAAATTTTCAGTCCATTGAGTTAAAAAAATCACGCATAAGACGCGAGTTCCTTCTTTCTTCTCGAATGTTGCCAATTTAGAGGATTTAAAAAAAAAATCAGATTAAAAAAAACTGTTTCCAAATAGTATTATTTACTTTATTTAATAGCAGATTACTTAAGACGAAAATTACTAATAGGAAATAATGGTAGATACAGTCGAACCCGGTTAAGACGCTCACGGTTAATACGCGATCCCGCTTTATACGCGGATTTTCTCCAATCACTTGAACATTGCCCATAAGGCTAATGCAAAAATATCACGTTTAAGACGCGAACGGTTATTACGCGATACCGCTTAATACGCGATAAATTTTCAGTCCATTGAGTTAAAAAAATCACGCATAAGACGCGAGTTCCTTCTTTCTTCTCGAATGTTGCCAATTTAGAGGATTTTAAAAAAAAATCAGATTAAAAAAAACTGTTTCCAAATAGTATTATTTACTTTATTTAATAGCAGATTACTTAAGACGAAAATTACTAATCGGAAATAATGGTAGATATTTGAATTAAACAAAAACCCGCTAAATTATCAACATTGCAAAATTCTTTGATCCCACCTCCTAACATTCTTTGGCTCTCAATTCGTGTATGTTTTTTTTTTTGTAGGAGAGAGATATAGATGAATTCAGGTTACTCAGATAAATGGTAAAAATTATTATGATTAGAGATGATCATACCTGTTGTTAGTGAGTTTTTAAATTTACGTTATATCACTACTATGTTTTATAATGCATATTATAGGCAACAAAAAATGAAACTCCTACAGATTAAACAAATACGACTGCGGTTGGATAATTCTTTTGTGTTTTCTTTACATTTTGTTATGTTAACAATATTTTTTACATAAAGATTAATAAGGACTTTTTTTTTTTTTTACATTAAAAAGAAGGACAAATTATAATGGTATGGTACTCATTTTTAAAAGTAAATATCATTTTAAAAAATTGATTACATATTTATTTTCCGTTATTTTTCGAGTCTGTCGTATAAAAATAAACAATGAGTTAAAGTACACTGTAAAAAAAATCTGTAGTTCTACAGATGTAAAGTTACATGCTTACTAAACTTTCACCTGTAACTGTACGAAAAAAGCTGCAAATCTACAAAACTAGTTTTTTTAAAGCTACAAAAATCTGTAACTTTACAAATAAATCTGCTAAAATTTCAGTAATCTTACTAAACTTTTATTTGTAACCCTGGCTGCAGTTACATGAAAAGTTCTCGGAATACCAGTTTCCAAAAAAATTCTTAGTAACCTTACAGATTTTTTGATTTTCGGCGCAAAAGTGTGTTTGTTACATGAAATTTTGTTGTTGCCGTTACATGAAAAGTTCTAGGAATCCCAGTTTCCTAGACAAACTTTAGTAGCTTCACAGATTTTTTTTTACAGTGTAGAATACAATTAATTTTAATGTAAATAAGCGTAAAAGCACAATTTTCGAACGTAAACATATAAATGAAAGCTCTAAAGTTTATATAGATGATTAAATGTGTAAATAATCTAAGTTCCTGCAACATTTTACAAATCACGTTTAATACGCGATCCCGCTTAATACGCGACTTTTGTCCACTCCCTTGAAACGCGTCTTAACCGGGTTCGACTGTATTTGAATTAAACAAAAACCCGCTAAATTATCAACATTGCAAAATTCTTTGATCCCACCTCCTAACATTCTTTGGCTCTCAATTCGTGTATGTTTTTTTTTTTGTAGCAGAGAGATATAGATGAATTCAGGTTACTCAGATAAATGGTAAAAATTATTATGATTAGAGATGATCATACCTGTTGTTAGTGAGTTTTTAAATTTACGTTATATCACTACTATGTTTTATAATGCATATTATAGGCAACAAAAAATGAAACTCCTACAGATTAAACAAATACGACTGCGGTTGGATAATTCTTTTGTGTTTTCTTTACATTTTGTTATGTTAACAATATTTTTTACATAAAGATTAATAAGGACTTTTTTTTTTTTACATTAAAAAGAAGGACAAATTATAATGGTATGGTACTCATTTTTAAAAGTAAATATCATTTTAAAAAATTGATTACATATTTATTTTCCGTTATTTTTCGAGTCTGTCGTATAAAAATAAACAATGAGTTAAAGTACACTGTAAAAAAAATCTGTAGTTCTACAGATGTAAAGTTACATGCTTACTAAACTTTCACCTGTAACTGTACGAAAAAAGCTGCAAATCTACAAAACTAGTTTTTTTAAAGCTACAAAAATCTGTAACTTTACAAATAAATCTGCTAAAATTTCAGTAATCTTACTAAACTTTTATTTGTAACCCTGGCTGCAGTTACATGAAAAGTTCTCGGAATACCAGTTTCCAAAAAAATTCTTAGTAACCTTACAGATTTTTTGATTTTCGGCGCAAAAGTGTGTTTGTTACATGAAATTTTGTTGTTGCCGTTACATGAAAAGTTCTAGGAATCCCAGTTTCCTAGACAAACTTTAGTAGCTTCACAGATTTTTTTTTACAGTGTAGAATACAATTAATTTTAATGTAAATAAGCGTAAAAGCACAATTTTCGAACGTAAACATATAAATGAAAGCTCTAAAGTTTATATAGATGATTAAATGTGTAAATAATCTAAGTTCCTGCAACATTTTACAAATCACGTTTAATACGCGATCCCGCTTAATACGCGACTTTTGTCCACTCCCTTGAAACGCGTCTTAACCGGGTTCGACTGTATAACGAAAAATTGTTTTTTCATAAGCCTACACTACGATTGCACGTTCGTAAAAATAAGTAACAGAGATACTATGAAAAAAATTGCTTCTTATTCTTTTAATCTAAACTGTTGCTATGAACTGGAGCCATTAGAAAAATCGTTGTTATCGTTCAAGTTTTCAAATATATGACCAGAAATAAATCAACACTTTTGTCATAACGTTATAGCCAAAAAACATATGCTTTTTAAGCTTTTACCTCTTGAGAAAATTTGACAAGAAAAATTGGGATGACATTAGAAGTGATTTATGACGGGGTATAATATATAGACTTTGCTATATAGTTTATGATGAATGAAATGTTGCTTTCTAGACATATTAATAAGTCATTCTATTCATAAAGGACTAGATCTTTTATTAAATATTGTTCGAAAAAAAAAAACATACATTTATTTTAAAAATGAGTAAAATTGCCTTTATACCTACTAAGAAATATGCTGTTGTATATTTTTGCAGATATATCATGTGTATCTTCAACCAATAACTATAAGTACTATATTAGACATGAGAAAAGGATATATTTTTCACATTTCATCATTTTCATATTTATTATTATTTATATTTTATTAATTACATTAAAATAAATAGAACAATGTACTACAAAAATGTATTATATTATACAAATGATAAAAGAAATGAACTAGTTACCACATAATACAGGGTGTACTAAAAGTTTCCGTATTGACGACATATTTATTTATTATTCACAAAACAACAAACTTTAAAACGGTTACTTTTATGCTAAGGCTAATGTCAGACGGACGTCTTTTTGCACGCTTTTTTCCTTACGTATTATCCCTACACAATGCCGCTAGCGTTGTGCAGGGATAATACATAAGGAAAAAAGCGTGCAAAAAGACGTTCGTTTGACATTAGCCTAAAGATTAAAGGCACTTTTAACATGACGTAGGAAAAATATACTGAATTTACATTTATAATAAATGTACAAAATGTCCACTCCTTTCTAGGAGTCAAAGCTGAATTTGTTTGCGCATGTTTCTTGAAACGCGTTTTAACATGCTGGGAGTGGCTTCTGGTATCCTTTGAGTAATGGTAATTTTCAGATCATCTATTATTTGAGGATTATTTGCATAAATTTTGTTCTTTAAATATCCTCACAGAAAAAAGTCCGGGATGCTCAGATCATGGGAACGAGGTGGCCAAAGATTTTCTGAGACGAGTCGATTGCCAAGAATTTTTTCAAGCATGTCCATGGTTTCATCACTTGTATTGCATGTTGCACCATCTTGATGGAACCAAGAATCTCGTTCATTCACTTCTAACAATGCAACAAATTCCTGGATAACTTCCCTGTTGATGGTGCATTTGATGTTAAACAATTGTCCAATTGTTGCAATAATGCAATTCTCTAAATATGTGATAAATTCATTTCACTATGAAGAAAAAAATAACACAGAGCTTTATTCTTGCACCAACTGATCGTGAAAAAAAAAACAAACAAACGCTGAACTCAAGAAGTGATGCAATGATAAGCAGACGATAAAATTTAATATAACGAAAAAATTCAAAATTTGAATTAGCCTATCTTTAAAACCTTTTTATGTATAAATATGAAATTTTGGATATTGATTAAACAGATTTTGCTTTGTAATATGCTATCATTAGAAATTTATTAGGCTTTTACAGAATTTGTACATTGTTGAAATCAAAATAGCTCTTTTTTTTACTCCATAAGTCATTGCGCGCATGATATCTTGAGAAAGTATGTATGTATTGTAATGAAATTTGGTAAAGATACTAAAAAAATATGTGTGTAATTTGACATGTTTACAAATATATGTGTAATCTGCAATAAATAGAGATTTAAAGTCCTGATTAATGATATGGTAGCGCTAGGACAGGAAATCGTTCATATTTATACTTTAATCCAATTTCACTCTTGGTTAAAAGGTATCAAAATAATTATACAAATATAGAAAACTGGGTTCGATGTCCATTATGATTGGTAAGTCAAACCACTACCCCCTGCATACTAAATGCCTCTCGCATTCACTGTTTTCCCCATATAAGAACTGGAAGTCAGCTTAGCCCCAAAATGCTCTGCCATCTATCGGTGACAATTGACATGATTTTTAAAAACCTATAGATAAGTAACGTAAACAAAAATTGTTTTGAGAATATTTAAATAAAAAATTTAAAAATAAATTAGCTTAAAAAACAAAATTTGTTAAAAAATTTTTGTTATTTAATCCTAGAATTTCACTTTTTTTTTTTTTTTCTCTTTTCGTATTTATTTTAATTGTTGTATTAAATGATATTTTTTCTATAAAATATTTGAAAAGAGAAATTATTTCATAATTTCTCTTCAATTTCAAATGATGAATGATAAAATAACGCACCGGTGTGATAATTCACATCATTAATATTCAAAAATAACGCACATAATTTATTTTATTATATGAATTTTAAATTATATGTTCTTTTTTAAAATTAATTATAATATATAAATTAATAGCACTTACATTTACTTGTAAATAGATTTCCATCAAAAATAAAATAAACAAGGTTTATGAAGTGAAAATATTTATTAACACTATAAAATGGTACATGAATTTTAATTAGTGGATCAAAAACTATGAGCAAGTTTAAAAAGGTTATTGCAAAACATAAAAGTATTTGATTAAATTAAATTTTACTAAATAGTAAGACATGTATTTCTTTCAGGCAAAATATTAATAATAAACAAAGTTAATGTGGGGTGAATGTGTCAGTGAAGGACAATCTTAAGGAATTGCTTTAAAAATAATTTTTAATTAATAATTATAATTATTATATTCCTGTTTTTTTTACATTATATTAATCTATCAACAATATTTAACTAACTTCATCGTTGTACTTCCCATTGTGAATTAAAATTTAATTCTAATAACATAATTACTTGACACTCCAGTACTAGTACCATACAGTTGCCTCAATGAATAGATTGCAATATTTTTCTGAACTTCCCTATTTAATATTTTCTGTCTAAAATAATTAAATCATTGATATTGTTATAATAATACTATAAATATTAATTACCTTTATCATAATAATGGAACTAGCAAGTCTTTTTTTTAAGTGTTTAAAAAACATTTAACTCACAGTTTCATTTCTTTTATATTTGAATTATTAATTATTATAAGTAATCATCAAGTACTTTCAGGAAATTTAAATAGTTGGAAATATGATTCTGTTCAATGATGCTCCAAGACACTTTTTTTTTCATCTTTTTGACTACCCCCCCCCCCCCCATACACACACACACCAGGGCCGAAACTAGCCTTTTTTGCAACCGGGGCAAACATGAATTTTGGCGCACCCCCCATCCCCCTCCCTCTTCCACAAAGTATATTTACAAAGAGAATTTTACTAATTTTATAATAGAGGACTTATTTCAAAATTTAAAATATGTAATCATAAAATATGTAATAACTGAACTACGTAATCTACAGTGGCGGATCCAAGGGGGAGGTCCCTCTGAACACCAGCAAAAATATTCTAAAGATCATTTTTTAAATGAAATATACATTAGAGTCCCGATTATCCGAGTCCTGCCTAACCTAGTTTCCGCTTTCACAGAGTTATTTTATTCTGATGGACTGATGGCTTCCATTATTATAAAACAGCCATTACAAATGAAGTGTTAGGTGAAGATGAAAGAGCAGTCGTAAAAAGTTAGAGCTCTTATTTTCTGGTCAGAATGGGAAAAATATGGGCAAAAATGTTTTTGAAAAAAAAAATTATGGCCATTTTTTTTTTCGAGAACTCTGATTTTCTGGTCAGAATGGGAAAAAATTGGGCATATTTTTTTTTGCCATTTCTTTTCTCATTCTAACCAGAAAATCAGAGTTCTAACTTTTTACGACTGCTCTTTCATCTTCGCCTAACACTTCATTTATAATCGCTGTTCCATAATAATGAAAGCCACCAGTTCGTCAGAATAAAATGATCCATTCTGAAGGTAAAATCCTTCGTTTGGCGCCCGGGGCACATGCCCCCTCTGCCCCCGCTTAGTTTCGGCCCTGCCACACACACACATACACACGCATGTTGCCTGAATAAATTAATTACAATGTTTTTCTGAAATTCCCTATTTAATATTTTCTATCTAAAATAATTAAAATATTGAAATTGTGATAATAATATTATAAATATTAGTGACATTTATTGTAATAATGAAATTAGCAAGTTTTCGGGTCAGGACCTCAAACGTCACTTCTGCAGCTTTTTTTTCTTTCTCCCTGTCTCTCTTTCTCTTTTTTTTTTTTTTTTTTTTTTTTGCAGTGTTTAAAACAGTCAGCTCACAGTTTCATTTTTATTTGCATTATTAATTAATACGAGTAATATATGAAGTACTTTCAGGAAATTTAATAAATTGGAAATACGATTCTATGCACTTCATTCTATGCATTAATTTCTATGCACTGACGTTCCAAGACACTTTTTTCATCTTTTTTTCGGTCAGGACCTCAATCATCAATTCTGCTCTCTCTCTCTCTTTTTTGCAGCGTTTGAAACAGTCAACTCACAGTTTCATCTCTTTCATATTTGCATTATTAATTATTACGAGTAATATATCAAATACTTTCAGGAAATTTAATAAATTGAAACTCTCTCTCTCTCTCTCTCTCTCTCTTTTTCTTTTCTTGCAGTGTTTAAAACAGTCAACTCAGTTTCATTTCTTTCATATTTGCATTATTAATTATTACGAGTAATAGATCAAGTACTTTCAAGAAATTTAATAAGTTGGAAATGCGATTCTGTGCACTGATGTTCCAAGACACTTTTTTCATATTTTTTACTATCCCCCCCCCGATACACACACACGTTGTCTCAATAAATTGATAATAGTATTTTTTTTAATTCCCTATTTTATATTTTCTATATAAAATAATTAATTTATTGATATTGTGATAATAATACTATATATATTAATTACATTTATTATGATAATAAAACTAGCAAGTCTTCCGGTCAAGGCCTCAAAACGTCAATTCTGCAGTTTTTTTTTTTTTTTTTTTAAACATTTAATTTAGTTTCATTTTTTTTTATATTTGTATTATTAATTATTACAAGTAATAATCAAGTACTTTCGGGAATGAAATTATTGATATATTTCAATTACATAATATTTATATTGCTTCAAAACACAATGCTATGAATACATATTTATTTTGATCACATTACTGATTCGTATTTGATTTCATCGTGTATCATTTATTATTATTATCATTATAACTTTGCTGGAAGAAATTTGAATAATTTTGAATGTTATTGTATTTTCATTTTCATACAGAAAAGGCTTAGCATAATTATTTGATAAAAAGAAATACTTTGATCTATCATTTTTATTATTAATAATAACAATATTATTTCAGATTCTTTCAGATTAAGGTACTCTTTTCCTTTTAAGACATTGTAAATTAATAAAAATACATCTTATTAATAGCAACTGTACATTAATTTAATTTATTATTCAACGAAATGTTATTAGAAACATGCAAATAATAGTAGTAAAAATATGTATTTGTATTTTTAAAAATACAATGAAAAAAAGTTAAAAAGACTCGTTGACTGTCTTCTACAGGAATGGTGAAAAGAAATATTTTCCTTTATTCTGCTGGATGAACAGCAGTAAGGCACACAGCAATATGGCAATTTATAGAGAATATATTAACTTCATTAAAAGTAAACATTCTGTTTAAAAAAATCACAAATTACTGCAAAAAATAAAAAAAATAATAGCTTTCAAAGGCAGGTCTATGAGGCGATCCATGTAAATACAGCAATAACATACCCCAAACAGTAGCGCCATCTATCAACCTTGCTGACTTCCATTTTTGAGTCAAATGCGAGAGGCATGTAGTATGTAGGGGGTAGTGGTCAAACACACCACTAAGTCCAGTGAAATTACTGAGTTCAACTTATTCACGAGACATGATGTGTCTTCGAGGAATGGAAATCGCCAGCTACCTGCTATCTGCGAAATCCCACCACACTCTCCGAGTTTCAAAACTCTTCTCCTTCGTTCCGTCACCTTTTCTCCACCCTCTCCGCCTGAGAAAAACTGGGCGGAGGGCGCGTCCCCCCTTACCGCACTTCCAATCGCTGCGAGGTCCCTGCGTTTCGTTGGAGTTCTTTGTTCTCTCTATGGCGCGGATGTTGCCATTGGACGTCTACTCAGAGGCTGAAACTTTGGCCAGCGAAGATCGCAGCAGAGGAGAAAGCCATCTACAAAGGATGCACCGTGGCTAATTTTTAGTGCCAAGGCATAGAAACTAAAAATACTTTGAGATGCCTGCTTATTGTCCATGCAAGACATATCGTTCTCTCCCTGTGGGAAAATGTAGTCCGTTGTAAAGTCTACATGTTGGGCACAGTCCTGTTAATTAAATCACTAATTACTTGAAGATTTTTCAATATTCATTCATGTTGGCATAACTTTCGAAAGAAAAAGAACGTTTTTTCCACGCATCAACTAAGTGGAATCCCCCTAACGGTTTGGTCTGCGTTTTCCTGAGAAGCTAAGATTAGAATTGCTTTTCTAGAAAGACGACAAAATAGACATACCTATATTCGCATGTTAGAACGCCATTTTTTGAACCAAGAGGCAAAAAATGTCGGTCTTATTTATAGTTTTCACACGAAATAATGCCTCAATCCTATCTGTAAACCACACAAAGAAGTGGTTTGAAGATAATAACATTCCCACACATGATTGGCTGGCCAATAGTAAGTCCGGTCCTGAATCCCATGGAGAATCTTTTGTGTTAGCATGCAATATCTACCGAAAAATTGGTCAAATGAGCCATAATAATTACAAAGTAGAATTAAAATCACTCATTTGTAAAGCATTATGGCATGTTTTGTCACCTCATCATATTCGAAACCTTGTAAACTTTATGCCACAACGCTGCATTGAAATTATTAACCCATTTTTGACTAGCGTCCCATTTTTGGGACGTTTGGAATTTTAATAAATTTTCACAATTTTCTTCGTATTTACAACATGCAAATTGTATGAATTAATTGTCTATAAATGTCTTTATCTATTACTGAGAGATGACAGGATAAGATTGATATTTATTGGTTTAAATGAAGGCCTTTTTTCGGTGTTTATAGATTTTTCATTTTTCAAGATAGCGAAATTTAAAAAGTAAGTTTATTTGTATATTTTCTATCGAGGATGCAAATAAATTAGCCATTTAGGGGACAGTTATTTATGTATAATACTTTTCAAGATGATTATAAAAACATTGTTTTTAAGCCAAATAAATAACTCATAATTTTAGCTTGTAGACTTCTTTGAAATACGTATTTTTTGAAATTGCGAAATTAAATGTTCAAGCCTGTTTTTTATGCATGTTTGTAACGTAAAAATATAGGGCTCAAGGCACAAATGGGTACATATTTTTATTAGCCATTTAGAGCAGAGTTATTTATGTAAAGTGCTTTTCAGGATGACTTTGCAAAAAATTGTTTTTTAACCTCAAATACGATTATTATTAATTATACTTATAATGTTATTAGTCTCTGTAAAGATATAAATATATATTTTTAATAGTTCATAAAATATAATAATTATAGTATATAATATACAATTTAAAAGCTTAATTTGTATAAATTTAGACTAAACATATAATTATTCATTTTTGAACATCCCATATTTAGTACGTTTACATTTTATCAAATAAATACAAAAGTATTTTGGCGTAACTTTTCTTAGTATTTTTCCAGTTCATTTTGCAACATTTTAAAGAGACAACCAACAAATTTGAGAAAACAAAAATTCAGGCATAAATGGGTTAAACCGTTGCCATCGAAATACTCAACTCCAGAGGACACGAGTTGTGACGTCATCACTAGTCGACCGACTTCTCACTGGTGTTGGAATTCACACCGGAAAATTTTGAATAGCAATTTTCTTTAATTTTATTTGTGGAATATCTATCATCTTATCAAACAATAGTAACTATTTAAACTTACTGGTGAGAATTCGGAATCCCGAAATAAAAATTCAGTGAGATGCGAAATAACGCAGTGCTGCCGCATCTGGCTGACTTTTAATTGGGGGATTCCAACAAGTAAGTTTAAATAGTTATTATTGTTTGATAAGATGATAGATATTCCACAAATAAAATAAAAGAAAATTGCTATTCAAAATTTCACGGTGTGAATCCCAACACTTGTGAGAAATCGGACCATTAGTGATGACGTCACAACTCCTGTCCTCTGGCCTTGAGTATTTCGATGGCAGCGGTTAAACGCAAAGGAAGTTCGATCGTCTAGTTAATATTTCGGCAATGTAGAAAAATCTGTACCATTCTTATTATTTTGATCCTATTGCTTATCAAATGAAAATGCTATTTAGTATTATATTGTAATAATAATTAATGTTTGATAATAGTTTCTTTATGTTTATACCGTTTAAATAGCTTTATGAAAGCAATTTATATGGTTATATGTTAATTAATAAACGGAATAGCCTCAATTCCGGTTTCATTTCTCGTTTTTTTTCTTCAAAAAATACAGCAGTATATCGCTGGTAGCCTTATCCTCATGGCACATAACACTATGAAGATTGTTTGGTTATTGGGGCCCGAGACACAAAAATCTTCAAATTTTCTAAAAAAAAATTATTGCATTAAAACTTAACTTTTTCTGTTTTTTTTTTCCCTGCTTAAAATGACGTTTAAATCATGTTTCAAACTCAATTGAAATAGGAAATATAATTTTTTTCGTTTTAGTTTGGTTTCAAAATTTAGCTTTCAAGCAATGGTTGTTGTGGAAACGACTTCTTGTGAAAAGGCGTTTTTCTTCGTGATGGATCCCCCCCCCCCCCATTTCTCGCATTAAAATTGTTATAAGTCAAGAACCATTAAAGATAAATGATTCAAACTTGGAACATGTCTTTTTCAATTGTTTTACTTTAATTTTGATTAAGAAAATTTGAAAAAAAATATATTTACTTTTGAAAATATGATTTTTTTTAAAAAAGTTACATCATTTAAACAAAAAATACTTTGAATATTTTTAATTTTTATTTAAATTAATATTTTTAAAAATGCTGAATCAAAATTAAAACTTATATATTTCTGTTTATTTAAATGCAAAAAAAAAATTGAAATTCTACAGATAATATTTCAAGTTATAACGATTTTAAATTACTTCACTTTAATAAATTTTAAATTAAAAATTAAAAAATATATATGAGGAGTTTAATCATGTGATTTTACAAATGATATAGTTAACCATCACAAAAAATTCGAAAATTTTAAGTCAATAAATAAAAATTATTTTAAAATGTGTCCCGGAACCCCTTAAATGAAGTACCGAGATAGTTGGATAGAAGTTGGATAGAATGTCTTCTTTGAAGATAGGTATTAAAGCATATTTCCTCGTATTAAACACAAAAATCCTTTCGAAAAACGTCAAGAAATATGTTAAATATTATCCTAACTCATTTCATAAAAACTAGTGGGATGTGGCTATCCTAAAATTTTCTTCTATCTTATACATGTTAATACTTCAAAATTTGCTATCACAGTGCCCAAATTAAATTACAATCTATGTCTATCATGAGCATTCTAAAGATATGAAATTCCGTGCATTAGTTCTTAAGATATGACTATTGCTAAAATCGCGTAAATACTGAAAAATGCTGCATAGCAGCGCCACCCATTGGGTGATTTACACCAAAAACTAATCAGCACCAATTTATATCAGGGACTAATTGAATCTGAAGTTTGATGACAAATCGTGCATTATTTCTTGAGATATAGCTATTGAGGAAATCGAAAAAAAAAAATACAGCGTAGCAGCGCCACCTGCTAGGCGATTTACACCAAAAAGTAATCAGCACCAATTTATATAAGGGACTAACTGAATCTAAAGTTTTATTAAATTCCGTGCTTGAGATAGAGCGCCCACAAAATTTGTGTCACATACGTACATACATACATACAGACAGACTCACAGACAGACATTTTCTGAAAATAGTCAAATCATGTTCAGGACCTTCTAAAACGTGTAAATCCGTCGAAAACCGGAAGTCGAATTTTTTCACGAATCCAATACTTTCTCCTTGTAAAGACAGAAGAAAGTAATAATAAATATAAGGGTTTTTGAGAGTTGTTTTTCAATGCAAACCAAAAGAAGTTGCCATGCAAGAGACATCTAATAATGGAAATAAATATATTAAACTTGCTTAGCATTAAATTTCTTATTCACGAAAACCATTAAATATTCAAAATTAAAAAAACCTAAAAGGTATTCTTCTATTTAAGAAAACAGCCGAAAGGGCGAAAAATGAAAAAAATTTCTATCAGATCTCATTTAAAACTTTCCAGAGTTTAATGAGATGTGGACAAAATTATGTAAAGGAGAATGAATGCATCTTTAAGATTAAGGACAGTAACATAAAAGTTCTTTTTAAAATTTAGTTATTTTGGAAAGAAAAAAAAACATTTGCGTACGGGTTTGTAAAAGCTTTTGAAAAATCATTTTTTAACAGTTTTTTGATGAATATGAGGGACAAGTATTAATTACGTAACGCTATTATTATTATTTTTTTTTTTTGCTTTCACCTTCTCCACTCCACACCCCCTCCACTATATCGGAACTTGTCACATTCGATTGATAACCTATTCTTGTTGTAAGGTAACATTTTACGAACCAGCTAATGTATAGTGAACAGTTTTTAATTAAAGTGAACATATAATTTATAGCGAACCTTTTTTTTTTGAAATTATTAATTTATAATGAACAGTAATTTTCAGCAACAATTGTTTTATAGTATAATTTTCATTAAAGCAACAATGCGTTTATTATGATTTTATTTTTTTTAAACTTTAAATTTTTATCTTCTTGCATTTACTTAAAGTTGCTGCAATTTAAAGGAAAAGAAAAATGTGCATAATATTCCAGTAAAAAGTATTTAGTCAAAACGCGACTACCTGGTTGTCTTCATAATGTACAGATGGGTGACAAAATAATACGAACACCTATGTCACTAATGGATTACGAATTGCAACTTTTCCATAAATATTCGAAGTATGAAGTTCCCTTTGGAAAATTTTTGCTAAAATGAGATTCTGGAGATGACTAATAATTTTGATTATTATTAAATTATTTAATAAAACGTAATTTTGACCAATCTATTCTTTCTCTTTTAAATATTCACGTGAAAATACTTTTGTTAGAAATGAAATATTATTTGCGCTTTCCTAACAAAAATAGTTGAAAAGATACTCTCAAAATATCAAATAATTGTCTAGCACAATTTCTAAATTTAAACTGTTTTGCAATATTATGTTGTGTTCATTTTATGTAATAACTGTAATGTGACGTAAATATGACGTAATTTCTCCTATTTAAGACTTCTAACGCATGTTAATGAATTTATTATTTTACAATATCCTTTCTCTTTTAAAATTCACGTGTATACTTTTTATGACGTAATTTTCAATAAGTTCTTGCTTTTTATACGCAATTATTTAATTTTAATTTGAAAGTATCTTTTCTGTTTATAATACTCACGTGCAAATAAATTTTTAATTTGAAGCAAACATTGTTTCCGTTGTTTATACAGTTGGCAACAGGTTAAATTAGTACAATTTTCTAAAATCTCTCTATTCTAAAAAAAGTAACTACCGCTGTCACCGCCGCCGGTTTTGATTTTTTTGTGACCGGAGGCCTTTCTTCGTTAATATTAACAAAAATAATGCATGCAAAAATATGAAAATCGGTGGTTTTATACAGAAATGTTTGATAAACACGCTGATGCAGACAGTTTTCAAATCGAAGAATTATTTTAAGAGTTATTTAATGCTAAAGTTGGACAAAATCGTTCCACTAAAAAAGTTTTATAGCAGCGTTCTTTGACGTTATCTGGGATAAAGATTGCCTGCGCTTTCGGACCGCTAGGAGGATCAACTCTCGTTTATCCCTCTCAGAAAGCTTTCTTTTCCGTCCACTGTTGTACTTTGCAGACGACACTTTACCGCATTTTGTGTATGCTTTCATAACGGCTGACACAGTACTCCTTGCACGCCCCATATATTTGGCTGTTTCCGCCAGGGAGCAACCAGCGCACCGCATTCCAACAATCATTCCTTTTTCGAATTCTGACAGGTCAGACATTATTGAATTTTCTAGAGCGTATGGAAAGCGCATGCAACACCTAAGACTGATGTTGAGCGACTGACACCTTACCTTTCATAACCAGTAGGTGGCAGAATTAAGTGCAAAGTGAAATGCATGTTCTGCCCCTTTGAAATGGACCATGCCTTTTTCATGGGTGTTCGTATTATTTTGTCACTCATCTGTCGATGTGATGTCACAACGTTTTACCCCCCCACCCCCACCCCTTTTTTTCCTATCAATCTGTGCCCTTTCTATTTTGTAGTACTATAGTAATCTTGTTCTGTAGTAAACGTCAATAACATATAACATTTACATGGATATCCGAGTATATTTACGAGAGTTAAAGCACGGCCAGACGGCTAGACAAACCGAATTCGTAAATGCTTTTTAATTAAGTTGGAAAATGTTACAAAATGTTTGAAAAGGAATGCTTTTTTTGCAGCGTGCGAAGAGAAAACTGCACCCGGGGCAAAGTTTCAATTTGTCGCCCCCCCCCCCCCCACTTTCCAAACTTTTAAAATTGAAAAGTACAAAAACAGAAATAAATTTTACTGATTACATATTTCGCGGTTTTTTTAAAATTTCTGTTTAATTTTAATTCATCAATTAAAAAAAAAACTAAATAACATAAGAGAAACTTGCACTTATATTTTGGCAAAGGTGATCTGGAAAATGACTGTAGAAAAAATGTATTTAACAGTACAGTATAACAGTTTGGAACCCTTTTATATTCAAATAAAGAAACCCCATGCTATTTTGACAGTACTACAGTCGGACCTCTATTTAACGAAGTCGCTAAATCCCGAAAAAATGTTCGTTATATGGAAAATTCGTTAAATAGAGAGTCACCTTTTAGAACACTTTAAACTACATAAAACATGTCCATAAACACTAAATATAATTTAAAAAAGTAATTAACAATATTTTTTTTATAAATTATATCTATTTGTTTTATTTATTTTACCCATCAAAAAGAAATCTGCAAGGTAAATAAGAATGAAACAAAACACTGTCTGGAAATGCATTGTATTTTCAGTTTAAAAAATGATCTTACATTAAAATCACGATTTTTTATTATGGTTGATAAGCTGTTTGAAGGAATACCAAATTTTAAAGCAGCATTAAGCCTTGAACCTCCTCACCAAGAGTATTTTTTTTCTTTGATGCTCAAGCACTTTTGCTTTGAAATTTTCGAGCTACAAGAACCGAAATTACCAACACGACTGGTCATGATCAACAATCTAGAAAAGGGGAGACTCTAAGGACACGGGACAGCTCCATTGAGGGTTAAAAGGGGATATTGAAAGTTTGCACTTCTTGGATGAAAAGCAAAGAATCACAGCAATTTTACTGTTCTCGGTGAGTTAGATGCGTGGTAAGACCCGGTCTTGCTCATTAATCATCATAAAATGTGTTAAACGAAAGAATAAGTTTGAAATGTCCAGTAATATTTTGCGAAATAGTGAGAAAAAAAAATTAGAGAACAAGAAAAAGTTCGTTAAATAGAGAACGCACTTCGCTATTTGGAGGTTATTTAACGAAGAAATTTGCAAAATGTTTTTCGTTCCAAGTAAAAGTTCGCAAAATAGAGAAATTCGCAAAATAGAGGTTCGTTAAATGGAGGTCCGACTGTATATGTTTTTGTCATAAGACTCAGAAAAGAGAAGGTTAACTAAAGAGATTAAGACAAAGAGAAAGACCCAAAACAAGTTTTGAAAAGAAAGAAGTCCTTATTCATAAATTTGTATTTCGGTGTGAGGAAAAGGACAATGCTATTTATGACAATGAAATTTGTATTTCGGTGTGTGTGTGTGTAGGGGGGGGGGTGGTAAAGGACAATGCAATAACTTTGAAACGAAAAATGTACGTACTTCCATTGGGAAAAAAAATTTAAATATGTAAATATGCATTTTCTTTTACAAAAGAGACGGAAAAAAAGAGGTTTGTAATATAAATTTGGCGCCCCCTCAATTTCCGCACCCGGGGCGACTGTCTCCTTCGCCCTCCACTTCGCACGGCCCTGGCTTTTTGAAACACCTCCAGAAATACAGGGTGCCCCAAAAGCCACTGACACATTTTAAAATTCAATATAAATCCAGTAATCTTCGCACAGGAAGGATTGCGGTTTGGACTAAAATGCTTCGCACGATGATAAGTTTTCTTCAAGAGCATGCAAATAACTACTTTCAAACTTCGATCACAGAGGACGCCACTAGTCCGTATTTTTGGTTTCAAACATACGTTTTTTCTGATTTTCAGATTAGTTTTGAGGCTGTGACACAGAAATAGTGACTTCCCGCGAAAAAAGCTAATTGCGTAGGTTGGTATTTCGAAACCAAATCAAAACTTTTCTGAAAATCAGAAAAAACACATGTTTGAAATCAAACATACACACAAGTGAAGTGACACTATGATCGAAGTTTGAAAGTAATTTTTTTATTCGCCCGAAGAAAACTTTTCCTCATGAAAAGCATTTTAGTCCAAACCCGCACTGCTGTACGCCAATTATTTGATTTTATATTGAACTAGCTTTTTTACCCGTTCTATGCACTGGAGTTCATGAATTTAATTCTAAAACCAAAATTTAAAATAACTATTCAATTTACTAAAATATTTTTCTACTACTGCGCATTTTTTTTAATGAAATTTAATTTATCATGTTACTATATGGCAGCAGGCGGTAAAACGATATCTTTGGAATAGGGGAATAAATAGAATAAAAAGTTTTGTTGATGTTTGTGATAAAACGTTTGTCTTTGTTTCTTTAAAAAATTGTAATAATTAAGCGCAATTAAATAATCTCTAATTATTTGCATGTGAGGTAAAAGAATTATCGTAATACCCACTGGAGCTTTTTAGTATTGCAGCGTGGCGTACGTAATATGTATATCTCTAATTATTTGCATCTGAGGTTAAAGAATTATCGTAATACCCGCTACAGATTTTTATTATTGCAACGTGGCGTACGTAATACGTATATCTCACATTGGTTAAAGAACTCGCGCGATTACGGGATGAACATAAAAAAAAAGGATTTTATTGTGAATTTTTAACTGTCGGCAGCTGCTATAACGAAAAATATTTAAATTTTATAGGAAATTGCTGTTAAATTGGTGGTTTTTTATTAATTAAAAGTTAAATATGAATTATTTCGATTCCGGATTGCTTTAGTTGCCTCGGCCGTATTTTAATATACATACACATACCATTTCACAATTCTGGCTTCGAAACTGTTGATTTGTATAGCATTACAGACAGACAGACAGACAAATTTCCATTTTTATATATTAGATTTTATAATGCGTCAAGAACTTTTAGGACACCCTGTATGTTAAATGTTAACCTAACTCATTTCATAAAAATAGCAAATATATGCAGTGTTTTTTAGGGTTGTTTTTCAATGCAAGTCAAAAAACGTTGCCACGCATAAGAGAGTGAATGGAAATAAATGTGTAAAACATCCTTCCGATGAAATTTCTCATTCATGAAGGCCATTAAATATTCAAAGCTAAAAAACCCGAAAAGGTGTTTTTCTATTTAAGAAAACAGCCTGAAAGGATGAAAAATGAAGGAAATTTCTATGGGATCTCATTCAAACATTTTCAGAGTTTAATGAGGTGCGGACCAAACTTATGTAAGGGAGAAGGTATATTTAATAAACAGGACAATAACATTAAAGTTCTTTTTGAAGTTTAGTTATTTTGGAAAGAAAAGCCTTTTGCGTATGCGTTTCTAAAAGCTTTTAAAATATTTTTAATCAGTTTTGTGATGAATATAAGGAAGTGTGCCTTAATTACGTAACGCTAATTTCGGTTTTTGGTTTAACCTCTCCCCACGGCCCCCACTATGTCGCATGATGTCACACTCGAGTGATAACCCATTCCTGCTCTGACGTCCTATTTTGTGAAACAGTCAATGTATAGTTATGTACATAATATGTACACTGCAAATAAGGGCGTCTTAAATTCAGACACATATGTGACTGAAAAAGTAATTGAAACACTTAAGTGTCTGAATATGGAATTTCAGGCATCATAGGTGTCTGAAGTTAAGACACTTAAGTGGCTTACTATATGATCATGGTATAAACACTCTAAACTGAAATGTCTGAAACTGGAGTGTTCAATTTTCAGACATTTTAAAGTGTCTTAATTTTTAAAACACGTGTATGTGTCTGAATTTCAGACATTTCAAACGTCTGAATCGCATCCATTTTTGACCAATCTGCAAGTCCGGTAATAGGCAGTCAATTTTTCACTTTGTTTTGTAATCTTTATACACTGTAAAAAATATCCGTTAAATTATGGAAATTATACTGTCAATTTACCTATTTTAATGTAAATTTTCTTCCGTAAATTCCAGAAAAATTTCCATTTTTTGCATATTTCTGTATTTAAAAATTTCCATTTAAAAGGTAAAATGTAATCTCTCAAGGACAAATCCACATATTTCGCAATCAGCACTTTCTAAACCCATGTATATTAGACATGATTTATTTATTTATATTCAAACCCGTGCATTGCGCACCCACGGGGGCAGCTAAGGAGGCTGAAGCCCCTCCCAGACTAGACTAGATATTATTTTTTTTAATCATGAAATAATATTATTATTATATTTAATAGGTTTAAAATATCGGAATTTTTGAAAAGATATTAATTTTGTCACACAATTTTTTTTTCTCTTTTATAAATTTTATTACGAATTTCGTAATTATAGCATGTTTAAAATTTACTTAATTATAAATTTAAGACCCAGTGCAACCTCTTGTTCGCTTTAACCTTCATAATATTTTGCTAATTTAAAAACAAAACTTTAAATTGTTTGATTGCAAACACTCTTTAAAATTATCCAAATACAGAAACACACCAAAAAAAGCGCAAAAATTAAGGTATATTTTAGTACAGTATTTCATTATTTAACATCTTAAAAGCATTCGGAATTACACCCACTAAAACTTTCCAGAGCTTCTTCTGATTTCTCTGGCTGGTTACGACTCTCAGTGTTGAATTCAGGGGTGGCCGGGGAAGAGAAATTCCCCCTCGGAGCAAAGAGATGTCCCTCATACACATACACGTACACATACACGTGAGAAAATTTGAGATTTTGAGTTTTCAATGGTCAAAAAGTGCAATCCCCACCCCGGAGCCTCAGAAATTCCTCCCGGAGAAATGTGTCTGAATTGTGTCTGAAATGTGTCTGAATCACTGACGACTTTGCTCAAGTCAGCAGAAAAAATAAAAGTCAGGACCTGATCTGGCACGTCCCATCAAATCAAATGAAAGAAAGACCGGACCAGATCTGAGCATATATAGGCCTCTAAAATATGCTAGTCCCCTCCAAATCGCAATCCTGGATAAAAAATGTCAAGTTTAATTACGAAAATTTCCCAAAAGAAAAATGATTTGAAAATACCAAAAGCAGTAGCGCTATCTAGTTTGAGTAAGAGAAGTCCAACGTATTATTATTATTTTTATTGGATTTATGGAATATTTCTGAAATTTTTTACTGCATAACTTTTTGGCTGTTGGTTCAGTATCGATCTAATTCAGGTATGATTTCACCGTGAGAAAATTAGTTTCATCAAAAAATTTGTATTTTGACCTGGGAAAAAAGGAAGAAAAAAAATTTGTGCGTAAAACAATGATTTTTATTATTTTTGCAGAAAAATTATACACAATATTTATAACTGAGAAATTTTGTTCAGAATATTTAGCATATTGGAGGAAGTAATGAGTCCAATTTCAAAAATTCTGCCATATATTTACCCGATCAGAATAAAAAAAAAAGAAAAAAGAATCAAAGAAAACAGAACACTATATTCCTTCACACACTTTCATATACACATACCTTCGCATTAAAATTAAACGCAGGCTTTTGGCAATAAGAAATGCATTTACTTTTAAATGAAAAATTGATTTTACTTTTAAAGGTTACCCCCTCCCCCCTCCCACACACACATACACAACTGAAACGGGACAAGCCCGAATTAAATATATGTATATATTAATTAATTAAATTTATGTATATAATATATATACATACGCACTGTTAAAACGTTTTAAATATTTTAATATTTCAAAAATAACGTGTTTTCTGTATAAACAATAATATTTGTGTTCTGAAAATTTCTTCGGTAGCAGTAAAAAAACTTTCTGCTGGTTCTACATCACATGAAATTAAAAAGCAAAACATTCAAAATTCTAGAGAGAAGATGTGTAAAATCTTTCAGAATTATAAGCAGATTGACAAAATACTTACCGTTACCGTAAAATAAATTGTGAGTCATAAATAAGTAACAATATTTGAGAGTTCTATCTGTGAAGACGTGGCCGATAGGGTATATCGGCTAGTTTTGAAACCATGAAGTCCCGAGTTCGTATCCTGCGTCGTTTAAGTGTAATATTGTTAATATTGTCAATTGAATTATGAGTAAATCATGTAAAATGTCTGAGACCTTCTACTGAAAAGAAAGCCTTCCTTGACAGCATAATTTTTATTTTTTAAATACAGAAATTTCCATAACAAATTAAATTTTTCTGGAGATTGAAGAAAATTTCCACTAAAATGCGTAAATTGTACTGGCGTTTTGATTGGCGGTACATTTCTTATATTTTAAAGGATTTTTTTTCTGTGTATAAGACTTACCAAAAAAAAAAAAGTGAAAAAATGGCTGCTTTTGCAGAGAAATTACAGGTGGTCAAACATGGATGCAATTCAGACGTTTGAAGTGTCTTAAATTTAGACACATACAAGCGTCTTAAAAATTTAGACACTTTAAAATGTCTGAAAACTGAACACTCCGTTTCAGACACTTATTTGTCTGAATTTCAGACATTTCAGTTTACAGTGTAGTATTATGTACAACAAGTATCATGTATTATTATACACATATTATGTACAACGTAACATATATGTTGTACAACATATGTTACATAACTTATATGTTCTTACATACTTATTGTTATACACACTTATAGTTATACACACTTATTGTTATTATATGTATTACAATTATTATTGTTATTACATGTGTTACACTTATTATTGTTAGTATATGTCACTTATATATGTCACTCACTTATTATTATTATATGCTGTTACACACCTATCGTTCACAACATATATGTGTAACATATATGTTGTACAACATGTTATGTACAACCTAACATAGCGTGTTGTAAATATTATGTACAGTCGTGGAAAAAAAAAGTAAACACCCCCTACTAACTCTGCAAAAAATTATTGTAGAAGAAAGTTACTGGTGCCACACGTTTGGTCATAGGGTTCGCTTTTAAATGATG
Organism: Maratus speciosus; assembly: GCA_963932465.1. Classification (NCBI taxonomy): domain Eukaryota; kingdom Metazoa; phylum Arthropoda; class Arachnida; order Araneae; family Salticidae; genus Maratus; species Maratus speciosus. The sequence continues at coordinate 622,162,365 of OZ010788.1, read as the reverse complement.
TATATAAAATTTGCTTAGGGGGCCATCTACATAATAAAACGAACCATAACTTTGTTTTTTTTCAATAGCACTACACAATTCTGACAGCATAAATGAACTCTACACCCTTGAATTAGCTTAAAAACAAATTTTTATGCAATTCGTACGATACGTTTTCGAGAAATTATTTATTTTAAAACGAGCGTATTTTAGGGGCTGTATCCAAATTGAAGTTCGGTATTCGACTGTTGACCGAGAGAGCCCCCTTCTCTATCAAGGCAACTGAAGTGCCACTCAAGCAATCATTGAAGACTGCTAGATTACAGGATAGAAAAGAAATTTCAAAACATCTAGTCACTTCTATCATAGACGGCCCCTTAAACCATCATTTTGCCGTTTTTTAAACATAATTTGAAAAATACTTTGAAGAAAAATGTAAAATTTTGGATTTCCATAAAGCAGGACTTAATAAATCTAAATCCATCAAAAAATTGTAGGTTTCAATTCATAATTTTTTTGAATAATAATTTCATAATTTATAATTCATATCATAAACTTATAAAAATTGCAAATTTAACGTATTTATGTTTGGGTATTTTAGTATTATTGCTACACAAAAAATTAGCACATTAGGAGTATAATTTCAGGAGATATTAATGAAAATATGAAAATGCAATTTAACATTAGAAGCACTAAATTTTGATTGTTTATAATTCAAAAACTTATTATTCAAATGACTTGAAATTTGGTGTCTAGGTATAGTTTGAACAGAAGATTTGAAATATCTTGTTAGAATTAGGTATTGCCATTGAAAAAAAATGAAGTTTGGGTTCGTTTTAATATGTAAATGGCCCCCTAAGCAAATTTTATATACATCATTTAAAAGTAGACTTTATTTCAAATCGTTCGGTACCAGTAACTTTCTTCTAGGATAATTTGTTGAGGAATTAGTAGGGGGTGTTTACTTTTTTTCCCACTACTGTACAACATGTTATACATTATTATGTTGTAGATAATAATGTATAGTGTTATACATAATGTATAGTGTGGTGCATAATGTACAGTTAATGTATATCGTTTTTAATTAAAGTCGAACACATAATTTACACTGAACAGTTATTAATTTATAGCGAACACTAATTTACAGCAACAATTATTTTATAATATAATTTTGCATTAAAACAATAATGCGTTTATTATTATTTTAACCTATAAATTTTTATCTTCTTGCATTTACTTAATGTTATTGCTATTTAAAGGAAAAAGAAAAATGCGCATAACACTCAAATAAAAATTATTTAGTAAAACCCCGACTACCTAATTGTCTTCGTATTTTAGATATGATGTCAGAAGGTTTTAACCCCCACTCCTTCCTATCAAACTGTCACTTTCTGTTTTTGAATAATTATTTTGAAAATATTCTAAAATCCTTTATGAAAAATAAAATTCGGTAGGAAATCATTCATTGATTAAATAGACAGATTTAAACTAGATAGATCGATCGATTATTCGGTTTTGATTTCGTTTTCTCCCCAAAATCTGAGTTTCGCCGAACATTCGATTTCGACGAAAATGCTGGAGAAATTTCGGCTGGGATCGAAACTTGGCCGCAACTATTTGTATTCCAAAAATCTCGTTTCTTCCTTCGGAAATTTTCAGCAATGTTAATTGATTTGAGTTGTATCGGCTGAGACACTCTTTTTTCATTGCTATGAATTTCACTGTTTAAAATTATCAGTAATCATTGACTCAATATGTGAGTGCAAATTATAAAGCAAAAGCGATGCATATATGATTAATCTCTGAAGACGTTTTCCACGTGCTCATTAAAAGCTTCAAACTTAACAGCAACATTACATTTTTAGTTTGTAACCGCAGAAGTGTTTTGAATGCTCTGTAAGAAAGGTGTAGTAAAACAGATGAAGACCATTTACAAAAACCATTATAAAAGATAAATAGAAGTCCGTATGCCTAAAACATTTTTTAATTAGATGAAATTCGTATAATTAGAAAATAATTCCTTGTTGTTGATGAATTCATCACACTTTATTTTATATGAAATAAAAAAGTTTTGTAAGAGGCATAGGGAGTCACTTGGCCTCCGGAGATAAAATTTCCAAACAGGGGCTCCATTTCAAATCTTCCTTAAGGGGGTTGTCTGGGGGGGGGGGGGGCGGGGGGGGGGGGGTTGAGGAAAAAATTATTTTGATCTTGTTGTGCATATCAGAGAAATAATTGATAATTTTTATTCTTAGATACATTTTTAAAATTAGCTAAAGTATTTAATATTGTTAAATATCTATGTTAAAAATATAAGAGGTATTCTCACAATCTTTTGACTTTTCTACATTTTTCTTTCCCTGAATAATAATTTTTATTTTAGTACATATTCTTGGTTTTTTATTAATTTCTTATATTGGAAAACATCCCTTTGTATAACTGCATAACAATACTAACGAGTTAAATAAATTTTGGACGATGTTCGAGGTCCAAATATACCATGAAATTCCTATACCGTCCCGTGTCCCTGATGCTGATTTTTAAGTTTGGAGCTGTCTGTATAAAATTGTTTCGATAAAAGTAATTCGATGTAATTTTTTTCCGAAACTGGGACTATTGTTTTATACAAAAATGTAGCAGAAAATTAACCTGCACACATTTTTAGGTTTGTTATTATTTTTTGAACTCTGTCCCTGGGTTTTAGATTCTTTACCGTCCCTCTTGCTAAACTTATATAGAAAATCACTTTAGATGCAGCCACAGAATTTTTTTCAATTTTTTCTCGTGCAGAAATATGCTAGAGAAAGATTGGATAAAAGTTTTTGACAGGAAATTTACTGCAGAATTTAAATCAGCATTTAAATATCAATTTCAAGCATCGTGGCTTTATGGGTAGTCTTACCGTCACCAAGGTTTATCCCTGCACTTTTCGAGGTAAATTATTATTATTTTTTTTTATTTAATCCAATGTAAATGTTTCTTAAAATCAATGAAAATTGTGGCTATCACTTAGTTTTAATATGATTTGCCTACAAAAATAGGTGGTAATTTTCGTTACCGTCCCATCTTTACCATCGCTTTTTTCCTATACCGCCCCTCTTTTCCTGTACCGTCCCTTTTTTTCCCCTTACCGTTCCTTCTTTAACACCTCTTTAAGACAATGTTATAGCAAAATTTGTACTAAAAGTACTACATTGCTATTATTTCTTATTTGAATACTGTGGTACTATGCAAATTCATTATAAGTAAAAATTTTGAAGAAAATAAAAAGTTACAGCAGTAATATAGTAAGTAAAATTAAACTCGCAAGTTTAACTTAAACCTCAGTTAAATAAAAAAAATTTTCGCTGCTGACCATTTTTTTTTTTTAAATTTCAATCATTAAGGCATTCGTTTATAAGTTTAAAATGTTATTTTAGTAAGTTTAATTTCGCCAGATTTTTATTCCTGAAAAGTCAAAAGATTGTGAGAATACCACATAACACTTTGAGAGCGTTGAAATGGAAAATAAAATTGATAATTAATAATATCTTGGCTTAAGGTGTTGTCTTAATCCTAATGTTCCTGTTTTAGCCAAATTTAACAAGTTATTTTCGCTTTGTGCATTTTTTTAAAACTCTGACCTATAATAACTAATACATTCTTATCCTATTCTTTGAGGGGCCTCTCCCCACTTATCTTCCCAAATGGTACTTCAGTTTGCAGATTACCGCACACATATATTCGTGTAAGAGCAAGGGGGGGGGGGGGGTAAATCTAGAAGGTATAAAAATTAATAATCTATATGTATATTACGTTATCATACGTTGCACAGAAATCGAGATTATTTTTCAATTGTTTAATGGCAACGCTCGAATGAAATGCATCTCATTGGTTATTGAGCAGCATTTAATGCATCTCCATACCTATAAGGGTGGTTACCATAGTGGGGACCCTGTTCTGTCGCCAAATACTGCTAAGTTTGTGGCCAACTTGGCGATATATCGCCAAATTTGGCAACAAAAATTAGTCGCCAAAAGTGACGCCAACTTGGCGATATCTGTAATATTTCGCCAGATTCCCATACACTTCCATTGTAAACCAATAGGGTTTACTTGCTTACAGAAAATCAACAAATTGAGATATTTTAATACAACAAAAACTAATATTAGCTTAAGGAATTATATTAATTATATTTAAGAGATTCCAAGTAAATTAAATTATGAATAAAAATAACTTTATAAAATGCTTAGCATACTTTCCCAAACATAAATTTTAAGGGAGACCAAAATAGCTAGTATTGATTAAATTCATTATTTTTAAAATCCATTCTTTTTAATCGTTTTATAAGTTTACAACAATTTAATTCAATATTCGTTGTTGAATTTACTGAAATTGGTGAAATACTGACTTTGAATTAACTATTCTAATTATAACCGTGTTCTAAAAAAAATATTTTTTTCTGCGAAACTATTGAAATGATTTGGAATCGAATAGTTTTTTACTTATTCTTGATAAATGCATTACACCTTGTGTTATAAGCGGTTTCTTTCGAGCTGTCGCGTCCGGAAGTTTGATTCAAAATGCAACGTTGGCAGCATTTTTTTTCTTGAGGGGGGGGGGGGGTCGTAAAAATTTCATAAACCATTTGATTTCTTAGTGTCTGATTGAGAGAACTTGCCAAAATTATACGATTGTGAGCAAAAAAAAGAAAGTAGCCCATTTGGATGTGAGAATAGCCTTAGCGGCATTTAAACTTTACCCGAAAATCGGGATTTCTAACAATGATGAATGTGCCAACGTTGTTGAGTATTCTCAGTAAGTCCTTTAAAAGCCACTTGCAACCGATTCTATAAGGAAAATCACCAAGGAAATTCCACCAAGTATAAATGATAAATATTGCGACGACGTCATCAATCATTTGTATTGCAGCGATGATACCTCCAGTTTTAAAACGGTAGGTCCAGCGTTCGAATCTAAACAAATCCATTGTGTCAGAAATGTTCATATAGAGGAAGTTCAGGTATTATAGAATACCATTTCCATTTTTATTTCTAAGTAAACATAAAAGATTCAGATACATTAAAAGTTAGCAAAGAACAAATTTTGACTACTTCTTAACACGTTTTTAATGCGTTTAAAGTGGGTAAAAATACATATCAATATTTAGCTTAACCTTTAATTGATGTCACAGAAATTGTCACATAACTAGTGTGAAGCGGTCTGTGAGGCCGCTCCATCGAAAGATGAATAAAAGGCACGATTAACTCATAGGATGGTGTTTTTGTACTAAACTTTTTGTACAGGACTGTTATAATTAAAATCCAACTATTCAAAAGTATCTGGTAATAGTACTAAAGTTCCAAACGGAACAAAATATCGGTAGTGTTTGTGGTTAAACTGAAAATTGCAAGTTAAACTATAAAAATTGAAAAAAGCCGCGGTCTGAGAGACCGCATCAGTTAAAGCTTAAGAAAAAAATGTACACTTTTTGGGTTATGGCAACAAATTGGCTAATATGTAATAGGGTTATACATATATTAAAAATTCAAGAAAAAACACGATTTACAACAACAACCAAAAATTATTTAATAAGTAAACTTTAGTACATACTTTGTAAATTTCCAGATTCTTTGAAAAACTGCTTTAAATTTTACAAAAATTGTTTCAGCCCCAACACCGTCCACATAAGCCTACATCAGGCATTATATCCACTCCTCCCCTCTTCTATCCTATGAATATTTTCCATTGAAAAACAAGTAGTTGTGGAAAAGAAAGAAACACCCCCTACTAACTCCTCAACAAATTATCGTAAGAAAAACGTTACTGGTACCGAATGATTGGAAATAAAGTCTACTTTTAAATGATGTATATAAAATTTGCTTAGGGGGCCATTTACATATTAAAACGAACCCAAATTTCATTTTTTTCAATGGCAATACCCAATTTTAACAAGATATTTCAAATCTTCTGTTCAAACTATGCCTAGACACAAATTTTCCAAGTCATTTGAATGATAAGTTTTTGAATTATAAACATACACATTTTAGAGCTTCTAATGTTAAATTTCATTTTCATATTTTTATTAATATCTCCCGAAATTATATTCCTAATGTGCTAATTTTTTGTGTAGCAATAATACTAAAATACCCAAACATAAATACGTTGAATTTGCAATTTTAATAATTTTATGATATGAATTATGAAATTAATATTCGAAAAAAAATTATGAATTGCAACCTACAATTTTTCTTTTGATGGATTTAGATTTTTTAAGTCCTGCTTTATGGAAATAAAAAATTTCACATTTTTCTTCCAAGTAGTTTTAAAATTATGCTTAAAAAACGGCAAAATGGTAGTTTAAGGGGCCGTCTATGATAGAAGTGACTAGATATTTTGAAATTTCTTATGCGATCTTGTAATCTAGCAGTCTTCAATGACTGATAGAGTGGCGATAAAGATGCCGTGATCAAGAAGAGCTCTCTCGGTCAACAATGGAATAGCGAGCATCAATTTGGATACAGCCTCTAAAATACGCTCGTTTTAAAATAATTAATTTCTCGGAAACGTATCGTACGAATTGCATAAGAATTTGTTTTGAGGCTAATAGAATAGTGTAGAGTTCTTTTATGCTCTCAGAATTGTGTACTGCTATCGAAACAAACTAAATTATGGTTAGTTTTAATATATAGATGGCTCCCCCTAAGCAAATTTTATGTACATCATTTAAAAGTAGACTTTATTACCAATCGTGTGGTACCAGTAACTTACTTCTGCGATATTTTTTTGCAGAGTTAGTAAGGGGTGTTTACTTTTTTTCCCCCACGACTGTGCAATGCATCTTCCTGATCTGGTGTATAACCTGGTAAAAAGTCCATCTGAAATGATACGTCGGAGTGGATTGATTGTTCGTCCTCACTTAGACTCGTCTTGAAACAGTTGTCTAGCAGATATTCCATATTATCCGACACACTAATTTGAAAAACATAACTTCTTCACTCGTCAACAAGTTAGCATAGAAGAAAACCGACTAGCACAGCAATAAATATAACTGTCCAACTTTATACTGAACTTTGTTGAACTGACAATTAGATTTTAGAATACGAATTTATATACGAAATTTATAAAATTTACCTGGAAAAATCTGCAAATATTGAGAATAACATTTTATTTCACCTCTTCACTCCAACAAGATATATATATATATATATATATATATATATATATATATATATATATAAAACTGAGTACAGTTCCTCATATGGGTACTAGGAAGTCGTTGGTCAAATTTACGCTTGGCTGAAACGACGTACGCGCCAACTATTGAAGTTAAGGATCGACCGAAACAGGTTTTTAAGACCGAAACCGAAACTGAATTTCGGTAATCTTCCTATTTTTGGCTGAAATCGAAAGTGTCTAAAATTTTCTTAAAAGTAATTAATTCATACATAAATAGACAGAGTTATTAATTAATTATACGTGTGGCCCAAGTTTATTGTCCGTCCTCTGACCAAAACTTTTTATTTTCATACAAAATTAAATGCAATTAATTCATCTACTACACAGAATGATTTTCTAACTATAAGAATGTTATCTAGTTAAAAAATATTTTAGGTATACATACCTCGATTAATATTTTAAACGATTTTTGTTAATGATCATGTGTTATACAAGAACTTTCTCAAAGAGTATTCGAAACTCTTCTGCTGTTCAAACCAACAAACAGAAAAATCCATTACTGTGAAGTCATCAGCTTTCAATGAGCACGTGAAAAGGGTCTTCAAAGGTTTGCCATATATGCATTGCTTGCTTTATAATTTACACCCAGGTGATGAGTCAGTGATGACTGATAATTATAAACAGCGAAGTTCATAACAATAAATAAAGCGTTTCATTCATTTGAGTCCAAATACAGCTCAAATGAGGGGTCATGTTGAATATTTCTTTAGTAAGAAACGAGACTTTTGTAATACAGATGTTTTCGGTGAAATTTCGGTGCGGCCGAACCTTCAAGAGCATTTTTGCCGAAACTCAGATTTTGGGCGAAAACAAAAACGAAACCGAATTTTCGGTTGATCTCTATTGAAGTATTCCATATTGACCGACCATTCCATAATATCCGAACTTCCTGTATATTTTAACTTCCTTGACACCCCTATTAGTATTCGGAAGGTCTGGAGTCACTCCAGCTTTTTTCTTTATTTTTATTTTACCGTACCTAAAATGGATATTCAAGATTGCGATGTTATTTCAATGTTTTGGAAATCGTTGAATTTAAGATTAAACTATTACTTTTCAAGTATTTACGCTATATTGTATTAAAATTCACATTAAAACTGAAACATCAATGATATCTCAATGTATATTGCCAACTCTACCTTTTCAAAAATCTGAAGTGTTTTCAAGGTACTTTTGAAGTCGAAGTTGTCAGCGAATATAAACAAACTTGTTCAAAAAGCTTTTTTTTTTTTTTTTTTTTCAAACTCCGTTAAAGAAATATTATTCTATATTCTGACATTTGTTTAAGATTTCATTGTTTAGTTTGACTTTATTAAGAAAAGATTGTTTTTAATTCCATATATAATAGAAATATGGGATATTTTCCATTCACATTATTTTAAGGAGTTTTGGGACACGAAATTAATTTTTTACTTTATTTTATCTTTACAAGACGAAAGTATTGGATTCGTGAAAATTTTCGAATTCCGGATTTCGACGGATTTACATGTTTTAGGGGTCAGAGATCCCGACTCACACACTTGTTGAACTTTTATACAGTCTCTGGTCAAACAAGTTGTTTTTAAAAAAAGTTCTCTATGCTCACACAGTAAAATTTCCATTCTTCCACCACCAAAACTAACTAAATTATAATACATTGGATTTTAGGAAATTCCAAAGCTCCGAAATTTCATAAAATTGAAAGTATCATAACTTTGTGAGTTTTAATCGTAGAATAATGAACTCTTTTTACTGGTCTTTTGTGTTCTCGTCCGAATATGGAGGAAATTTTACTTAATAAAACTTATAGCGCCTAGAGACCGTATGAAAATTTAACAAGTGTAACTTTTTAAAAATAATGGCAGGGTATTTCACGAGCATTATCGTACCTCCTACCTCATTTTGAACACTTCTGCAATTTACATTGCCTTGCCTACCTACTCCAACAAGTTTAAAAAAAAAGTTTAAAAGTGTGTTTAAATATTTTTTTGGGACACACTCTATATGAGGGGGTCGCGTGTAAAATATGGTAACTAACTTTTAAAAAAAATGGGATTTTCATGTAAAATGATTTAATAGCATCCAGATATTTATTAAAAGCTTAAGTTTTAATAATTATTTAACAGATGACGTCATAATCAAAGCTAAGTTTCAGATAAAGACAACGAGTTTTGTTAAGATTCAATAAGTCTAATAAAATCAAATCTGTATTACCAAAGATGTTTAACCCTTTAAGACCTGAAGATTTTTGGTAGGAATGAAAACTTTTGGTGGCTTCCCCTAATTAATAGGAGCATATTTGATTGAAAAAAATATATAAAAAAATACCCGATGTTAGGTTATGTAAAGGGAAGATCCACGAAATCTGTGTGCGCAGGCTCGACTTTAAATTGCACAAAAAGAGGAAAATGCAATAAAAAGTTAAAATTTCAGTGCGAAATTCACCTTGATTAATAATTAAAATTCATAAAGATACAAATAAATGCAAAAACATTGCATAAATGTGCGTAAAACATAATAAAATCGTTTAAAAACACATTAAAGCCCTTAAAAAAAAAAAAAAAAAAAAAAAAAAAAACGTTTTCAACCGAAACTTACTCGGTCTTCATCAGTGAAAGTGTTTTTTTTTTTAAGGATTTTAATGTGTTTTTAAATGATTTTATTATGTTTTACGTACCTTTAAGCAATGTATTTACATTTCTTTGTATCTTTATGAATTTTAAGCGGAGAATATATTTTTATTTGCTTTAGGATCACCTACACAATTGTGTGGGCCAGGTCTTAAAGGGTTAACTGAACCTCCAGTCAGTTTAACTGAACTTCCAATTCAGATATTTTAGAGAAAGCAATCATAATGTTTTTGTGATGAAAAATGCATAAAAATTTGCATCTTTTTAGTTATCGCATTTTACACCGGAGCCCTTCCTGTAGTATATTCTTTTAGGCGATATTTATTTTTGGTGCTCTTTGGCATTAAAAATTAAAAAAATGTGTTTTTTGAGCCAGAAAACGCTAAATATTAAAAAAATTCAAGTACCTTAATGCGGTAAGTTTTGCTCATAGAAGAATAGAATTTTCACTGTTTTATTCGTTACAGCATGGCGAAAGGTTTTCTAAATACAGCTTATAACACACAGAGCCCGCAATAAAATTTACATTTGGTAACATATACATTATTGTTTTAAATATTATAAATATTATTGTTTTAAATAACTAGGGGGGCTCCGCCCTTTTGCTCGCTACGCTCACCAACCCCGTTCGGTACCGCGAAGCAATCCCTATTTTTTAGCTAATCCCAGACGTAATTGTTTCGCGATTCCTCATTTTCTATGATTCAGTTTTTAGATTCCACTTTGTAAAAACGCGCACCTCCCCAACTCCTGACAATTTTATTTCCTTATCTCCAAGATCATAATCATTAGAGCTTACAGAGTTTCTAAAAATTATTCAATATAAAATCATTAAAAAAAGGTAAAATTTATAATTTATTTGAATAATTAAAAATTAAATAAAGATTATATATATAATAGTGTTACGAATATCGTAAATAGTTAGTGCTTGTGCTTAAAAATAATGTAAATAGTTTAATTAAGCTCTATTAATAAGCTAATATTAGTTTTTATTGCATTGAAATATCTCAGTTTGTTGATTTTCTGCAAGCAAGTAAACCCTATTGGATTTCAATGGGAGTCTATGGAAATTTGGCGAAATATTGGAAATAGCCCCAAGTCGGCGTCCCTTTTGGCGACTAATTTTGGTCGTCAAATTTGACGACGTATCGCCAAGTTGGCGTCAAACTTGGCGACGTTTGGCGACCGAGCCGTGTCCCTCCCAACTTGATAACCCCCCTTATATGGTCAGAAAGCTATGACCAGAGGTATCTACGCAGATTTTCATTGGTCCATTTCCAAAGCGTTACTTTTTTCTATATATAGAAGGATAACTGTTTCAATGTAAACTGATTTTGATATGATGAAGAACACCATTTGCAACATTTGTGAAACTAGAACAATCAGAACAATCTATATATTATAAAGGACAAACGTATCCGTGCGTAACGCTGACGTCATTTTAACGATGGCAACAGCAGAGGATTTAATTTTTATTAGCTTTTATTGCAATTTTTAAACTTCTTAGACTAATGTCAGACGAACGTCTTTTTGCACGCTTTTTTCGCTTTTAATCCCCCCCCCCCCACCTTCGCTAGCATGTGTAGGGAGGCATTAAAAGCGAAAAAACATGCAACGAATAGAGAAAAAAATGTACTTTCAATGCAGTTTGTTTGAAAACTATATCGAAATTTATTTGAAAACTGTATCGCCACTGACTCAATTTTTATTGTTTTAAATTAGTTTTCAAAGATGCATTTAAAAAAAAAAAATCACCCTCTATCGGATGCAGACGATTAGGAAAAATAAATCCTTTTGCATCTAAAGTAATATAGACAGTTCATCATTTGATTCCAGTTTATATTCCATAACTAAATTAAAACATTCATCAATGAATAAAGAAAACAATAAAATGCAACTGAAACGCAAATTTAATAAATTTAATCGAATAATGCGTTTAATTCACTGAAAAAAAAAAAAAAAAAAAAAAAAAAAAAAAAAAAAAAACAGAATGAAAAACGCTGATTGTAAATAGACTTTGAACATTTCTTCTGTTGTTAACTCCCGACATGAGGCCAATATGAAATTATCGTTTTTAATACTTTTCAAAACTTTATTTGAACGCATTACTCCTTTTTTTTTAAAATATAAATATGATTTTTAATATTGTTAGTGGATATTCTAAAAATATATATTAAATGTAAAAAATCTGTTAGAATTATCAATAAAAAAAAAGTAGTACGAGGCTTTCTCACCTCAACTTTTAAGATTATTTGCTAAGTTTTTCTTTAATTTTTGATTAACTGCAACCCTTTTTATCAAACGACGTATTTTAACGATATGTCAATATACTACACTGTTAAAAATATCCCATGCTGCCGGCCTCTGCATGTAAAATTACGGGCAGATGTCGGCAGCAGAGATTCCAGTCATACCCCGTAAAAAAAAGATCCATGCCCATCATTTTGTGTCAACGTGTACACTCTCACGGAGAGAAATGTATGGGGTCGTACCGTATTTTTGCTAACAGATGAGCTAGAACTGAAAAAAGTATGTGGATTGCCTTAATTTTCTAAGTATCTAAAAATATCCCTGTAAAATTACGAGCAGAGATTCCAGTCATACCCCGTAAAAAAAAATCCACGCCCATCATTTTGTGCTGCCCGTAATCTTACGGGGCAAAGATATAATGCATTTCAAAACACAATAACACTTTACTTACTGTTCCGTAGCACGTAGCACGTTAGATAATCATCACAGAATCGCTTTTTTGGCGGGTTAAAAGATATGCTACGGTCGCGGTGAAATGACATTATTTTTCAAAACATGACTAAAATGAATTGTTACAACCTAGCGGAGGAAAATATATGGGGTCTTACCGTATTTTTTTTAGTGGATCAGACCGTTTTTCATCAAATAAGGCTGTTGGCCGTGAAAATTGTATAGAAAAAGGCCGTAAATTTACATTTTTTTCTGAGAGTGTATGTCAAAAGCCGCTTGCAGAATCTTTCGAAAAATACCTCACTCATCGTTGTGCCTTCAGTATGTGAAGAGGAAAAAGATGTTAACATGAAAATAATATATATATGATGGTTTTCGCCTGTATTCTGTAATCTGGATTAATCCCTTTGTGTCTTTAAATGTATGATTTCAGGAATTAACTAGGTATTAATCAACGATAAGTAAGGACGGGACACACTGTATACAAATTTGATTTTTGTAACACACACACACACCCATATATATATGTTATTAAAAAAACTATTTTTATGTAAAGGATTTTCATATGATTGAAAAAATTACCATTGAATGTAGCTTTTTGAATAAGCTTTATACTCCATTTTTCTATAGTTAAATTTCCTGCTAGTCGTACCAATATAGTAATTCTTTGACCCGTCTGCTCTAATAAATGGTATTTCATACACCTCTGAGTAATTCTGAAAATTAATTGGGTCAATTTTAGCGCAAATCATATTCTTCAATTTCGGAGGTGGTTTGGATACTAAGAAGATATTGAAACGTTTAAGACTATATTTTAATTTCTCAAACAAGCTTGGAATATATTGAATAGCATAAAGTTTGTATTTTTCCGAATCAAATTTACTGCTTTTAAAGTTTTAATTTACTACCTTTTAGCATTTGAAATTAGTATGTTATTACTAGGTGTTAATTTGCTAGATTTGTTTTTTTAAAAATCATAATGAATTTTTTTTTTAACTAAGAGTTTATAAGAATAAACTATTGATCAACGATAACAAGGGACTTCCTCTAAAAAGGCATCGTATATGAAGTGCTGAAGAGAAAAAACATTTTTTAACTTTTAGGTCTAAGAAACATCTTCAAGAATTAATTGAATTACTTTCACTAATTGGTGCTTTTATCTTACAGTAGCTTACTTTCAGATCCGATCTTTATTTTGTTCTGTCAAAATGGAAAAAATTGGCCAAAGTGAAATATTTATCTTACGAACATAATTGCATTTTACGTCAGCTTGATATATTTGATTATTTTCTCAAAAGATTTTGCTGTAAAAAATTCATTAAAAATGCATTAGAGGGTATTTTTATAATTAATTTCCCAGTCATTATTTTCTTAATTATCGCTTCTCAATTTATTATTTTTGTAAAGAAATTCTAAAAAAAAGTTATCAGCAGTATAAAAATAGTCTTGATATACAGTGCACAGTAAAGGAAAACAGATGTTACTTAATATAAGAAAATATAATATAACCACGAATGAAAATATACAATAAACATCTTCCCGGTTACTAACGGCTCCGAAACTATACAATAAACATATTCCCGGTTAATTACGGTTCGAAAAATATGCAATAAACATCTTTCCGGTAACTCAGGCTCCGAAAATATAGAATAAACATCTTCTCGGTTACTTACGATTCCGAAAATAAATAAACATCTTCCCGGTTACTTACGGTTCCGAAAATATACAATAAACATCTTCCCGGTTACCAACGGTTCCAAAAATATACAATAAATATCTTCCTGGTTACTAACGGTTCCGAAAATAAATAAAAATATCTTCCCGGTTACTAACGGTTCCAAAAGTGTTCTTTGTTTTTTAAAACCCTTAGGAACTAATGTTTTTCGAGATTTATAGAAGCACTTGTTAAAACAAAATTTCTTTTGCTATCATTAATTTTCGAAAACATTTCCGAGTAGGTTTTTTTGGTGTAGTTTGTCAAATTTCTCAACCCAAAATACAGGTTTTATAGCTGTTATCCATTCTCAATCTCAAATCCTACCAATTCTAAAACAAATGTTTTCATGTCCAAAAAACATGTTTTAGAGAGAAACATGATACATTAACAGATTAACATTAAAATTAATAATATTTCGTTACTCTTACATGTATAAATTAAATCACATGATACATTAACAGCATTAACATTAACATTGAAATTAATAATATTTTGTTATTTTTGCATGTATAAATTAAATAACATGATACATTAACAGCATTAATATTAACATTAATATTAAAATTAATAATATTTTGTTACTCTTGCATGTATAAATTAAATCACATGATACATTAACAGCATTAGCATTGAAATTAATAATATTTTGTTACTCTTGCATGTATAAATTAAATCACATGATACATTAACAGCATTAGCATTAAAATTAATAATATTTTGTTACTCTTGCATGCATAAATTAAATCACATGATACATTAACAGCATTAAGATTAACATTAACATTAAAACTAATAATATTTTGTTACTCTTGCATGCTTAAATTAAATTTGCATGCATAAATTAAATCACATGATACATTAACAGCATTAACATTAACATTGAAATTAATAATATTTTGTTACACTTGCATGTATAAATTAAATCACATGATACATTAACAGCATTAACATTGGCATTAACATTAAAATTAATAATTTATACAATCTTTATTTTATTCTCAATTTACAATATTTTACAATATTTATTCTATTATATACAATCTTTATCTTAATTTTGTTACTCTTGCATGTATAAATTAAATCACATGATACATTAACAGAATTAATATTAACATTAAAATTAATAATATTTTGTTACTCTTGCATGTATAAATTAAATCACATGATACATTAACATTAATAATACTTTGTTACTGTTGCATGTATAAATTAAATCACGCAGCTGGAAGAGA
Organism: Maratus speciosus; assembly: GCA_963932465.1. Lineage (NCBI taxonomy): Eukaryota > Metazoa > Arthropoda > Arachnida > Araneae > Salticidae > Maratus > Maratus speciosus. The sequence goes on along the minus strand of OZ010788.1, from coordinate 622,146,910 downwards.
TATAATTGAGAATGTACAGCTTCCTAAATATCGATACTCCTGTTTGAGAAAACTGATAAATACAGCATAAAAACTACTCGAAAAAGTTTCCGAAAATCAGTGGCAGCAAAATAAACTTTGTTTTCATAAATGCTTCTTTAGGCCTTTGCATTCGTATGTCTGCTCTCAGCCAACACAACAAAGAATCCGGCTGATCTTATATTATATTAACCCTTTATATACTGATGGTACTTATAAGTACCATTAAAATAACTTGTTATAAATTTAATTTAAAACATTGATTAGTTATAATCTAGTTTAGAATGAGCTATAGATGCATTACTTTATTTTTTTCCAAAAACATTATTGGTTATCATACAAATTGAATATTTCCAACTGAGCGAAAAAACGCCCACGCTGGGAATCAAATCCAGATTCTTGGCTTACAAGGCCAATGTTTTACCGATTAAGCTAACTGGGCCGACAACCAGCCAGCATATTTCGTCCAGAAACCTTGTAAGCGAAGGATCTGGGTTCGATTCCCACCCTGGGCGTTTTTTCGCTCAGTTGGAAATATTCAATTCGTATAACTTTACCAATCAGTTTGACTGTGTTAAAATAATAGTGCATTATTGGTTACATAAAACAATTAAAAAAAAAAAAAAGGATTATTTCTTTTGCCTTTGCATCTTTTCAGCTTTTTTTGGCGTTGAGGGATTTTTCAATTCGGAAATATTTCTATATTTATATTGCAAGAACATTATATTTGTACATTTCCTAGTTCTAGAAAATACTAAAAAAATTTTAAAAATAAAAGATTGGAGTGGGGTTATAAATATTACAAAATCTCTGTCAATTCAAATGAAATGAATCTTTCTAAATCCTTTAATCCTTCTAAAATTTATTAAATGATTATGTAAATTTTCTAATGTAATTAAAAAAATTCACGAAAAATGCTTTAGAAGATAAAATTTTCACGCATTCATAATTCAGTACATAAAGGATTAAATCTTTGGGTACGAATTTATTTTTGATTAGAAATTACTGCAACAGGCAATAATTTTTTTATACTCCAATACCATTTTTTAAAACCAGAAATTTTATGATGCATTTCTATGAAAAATTTCCAAGAAAAATCTAACATAAATAAGGTATTTTAAAATTAGTGGTATGAATATAATATAAGAATAATCACCAGTTGAAGAAATTTCGAATTAATCGCATAACAAGTCTCAGTCGTCATCTCATATGTACCCAAGGGGTTAAATCGACAAGCTTCGGAGATACGTAAGATTCGAAATAATATTTTGCAAACTGTGTTTAAGTGTCATGAGGCATTTTCGCTTCTTAAAATATTTTTTAAATAACACTCTAAAATGGCAAAAAGAAAGTTAGCGAAAGAAGTGTATAGTGAAATTGAAAGTAGTTTAAAAAAGAGGAGCTATAAGATGTGAAGAGATTGTTCTGTAAGTTCAAACAGAAGGGTTGCCTAGTTGTTTAAAAGTGTTATAAGGTATCTGGGTCCAATATGGCCCACGTCGTATATTTCATTTACTTTCATTTTAATTCAATAAATAGCAGTATACGTTCGACCCGCAGGCCGATAGACAGTGGAAAAAAAAACAATAAGGCGAAGTCGTATCACGTGGGTTACGCTACTGGCAGAGGAAGTGAAATGTTCGGCCAAAAGAAATCGTGTTATTATTTATTAAAGTTAAGGAATATTCCGTATTATTAATATTTGTTAGCATTTAAATCAAAGTAAAAATGAATCTAATAACACCGTTAATCTACTTATTTTTAAGATACTATCAATAGTTTTATCATTACTTAGTAGTATATCCGTTTTTTGGGGGTAAAATCAAAAAATGGCGGAGGTTTCCATTATGGTCAGGGTGGGCCATATTGGGAAAACTTTTCTGTTATATCTGTTTTTTTTTACTAATTTAGCTGCCTTTTTTATTATTAGCCATAATTTTGTTTCACTCCTGTTCCTCAATTAATAAATTTCTTAATAAAAATAAATCTTTTTTTAAATATTTTTTTTTGTTCTAATTTTAATTTTTTTGTGATTTTCCTGGTTTTTAAAAAATTGCAATTATTATACATATAATATGCATATATAAATATATATCTACATATTTTATAACATATAATAATTTGAAATTTTCTAATTTTATTTTGCAAATTTCTAAAAATTTACAAATTGAGCCATATTGAGAACGGGGTGTTCCCAATATGGCACATATGACACTTTTTATATTTCAGCTTAATATAATTTTTAATAGTATAATTACAAGTATAAAATCTCTTCTTTTATTTACCACATTAATCCCTCTAAGCAACAGCATAAATAGTTTCCGGGAAAAATAATATTAACATGGTGAAAAAAACAGCCCATAATTTGGCCGGGTACCTTCTTACTTTTGAAACTATTTTTAAATATTATACAATTTTTTATAGTATATTTTTGGTTTCGGCCTCGGATTTAAAATTGTCGGGCTCGGGCCCCAAAAAAAGAGCCCGAGCTCATCTCTAAATTGCCGCATCAAAAATTGTAAAACTGACATTTCATCGTCAAGTGTTGCCATTAGCAAAATGACGTCAGCGTTACGCATGGACACGTTTGTACTTTATATAGATAAACATTACTTCTATAACAAATTTTGTTAATTGATTGGAATCCAAAATAAATTCATTTAAAAATAAATTTATGTTTTTTTTCCTCGTACGGGGATGGTCTAATTCTAGTACTGATTTAACCCTTTATCTACTGACGGTGCTTATAAGTACCATTAAAATAACTTGCTATAAAATTCATTTACTACATCAACTAGTTGTAATACACTTTAGAATGAGTTATAGATGCATTACTTTATCTTGTTCCAAAAGCATGGGTTACACACAACAAAAATATTTTTAAAAGCATGATTTCTTTTGCTTTAGCATCTTTTCAGCTTTCATGGCGTTGGGTGGGGGGAGGTATTTTTCAATTTGGAAATATTTCCATATTTCTATTGTATGAACATTATATTTGTAAATTTCTTAATTCTACAAAATACCAAGAAAACTATTTAAAATAAAAGATCTGAGTGGTGTTATAAACAGTGCACAAAATCCCTATAAATTCAAATTTAATGAATCCTTCTAAAATCCTTCTAAAACTTATTAAATGATTATGTAAATCTTCTAATGTAGTTTAAACAATTCACGAAAAATGCTTTAGAAGAAAAAAAATTCATGAATTCATAATTCAGTACATAAAGGGTTAAATGCTCATAGGTATTTTATTTCGAAAAAGTATTTTCTGGAAAACAAAAGCGGATTCGCCGGAACTCTTCCTCTTTTAAATGCTATTTCTGTTGCAACATGTTAAAAAAGTCCCTACTTCGGATTTACTATTCATTCTATTTATAACTTTAAGGGAATGTCAACAGATGTTTCAGAGAAAAGTAAAACTGCATAAAATTCTTGATAAGCTTTTGAAAGAATGGATGCATTCATGATTTCTTTTTATTTAAATGCGAATTCACATATTTATACAAGAAAAAACAAAGAAGTTTTTCATTTTTAGGTAGCTTTCATTACAAAAAGCTACCTATTGCAGCCGTTCGGAGGAAAGCGATTTCAAAAAAATTTGGTATATTTTCATCGATCATGACCCCCAGACCCCGAAACCACCCTCCGTTCAAAAGTTGATATATATATATATATCATATATATATATATATATATATATATATCTGACCTTTGTCATACTGTAACTCTCGAATTTATGAACCGATTTGGATGTAATTCGGTATGTACATAGTACATACCAATGTCTCAACCGAGTTCGTTGGCCAGCATCATCCGCCATTTTGTTTCAAAATGGCGGCCATTTAAATTTTTTTTTAATTTTAAATTTGAAATGTGGTACCAAAGAATTGAAAATGGAAAAATATTTTTTTTCTTATGCATTTGACCTTTATACAAATATTCCGGAGCAGTTTTTGTTTCGTCTATATCTTAAAAAATGGCTGAGTTATAGCATTTTGAATTTCTAGCGTGGCTGACATTTTGAAACGTCCTGAAATTTGTCACGCGATAAAAGGCGTATTTATGAACCGATTTGGATGTAACTTCGTTTGTACATAGTACATACCAATGTCTCGACCGAGTTCGTTGGCCAGCTTCATCCGCCATCTTGTTTAAAAATGGCAGCCATTTAAATTTTGAAAAAAAATTTAAATTTGAAATGTGGTACCAAAAAATTGAAAATTGAAAAAATATTTCTTTTTTATGTATTTGACCTTGATACAAAGATTCGGGAGCAGTTTTTGTTTCGTCTATATTTTAAAAAATGGCTGAGTTATAGCATTTTGAATTTCTAGTGTGGCTGACATTTTGAAACGTCCTGATATTTGTCTCGTGATAACAGGCGTATTTATGAACCGATTTGGATGTACCCTTGGTGTGTACATAGTACATACAAATATCTTGACCGAGTTCGTTGGCCAGCTTCATCCGGCATCTTGTTTCAAAATGACGGTCATTTAAAAAAATTTTAAAAATTTAAAATTTAAAATGAGATGCCAAAAAATTGGAAAATTAAAAAGATTTTTTTCGTATGTGTTTGACCTTAATAGAAAGATTCCGGAACAGTTTTTGTTTTGTCTATATCTAAAAAAATGGCTGAGTTATAGCCTTTTGAATTTCTATTGTGGCTGACATTTTAAAACGACCTGATTTTTGTCACGCGATAACAAGCGTATTTATGAACCGATTTGGATGTTACTTGGTCTGTACACAGTACATACCAATGTCTCGACCGAGTTCGTTGTCCAGCTTCATTCGTCATCTTGTTTCAAAAGGGTTGCCATTTAAAAAAAATTAAATTTAAAATTTAAAATGAGGTATTAAAAAATTGGAAAATGAAAAAGATTTTTTTATGTGTTTGGCCTTGATACAAAGAATCCGGAGCAGATTTTGTTTCTGAAAATTTGTTCTTTTGTTTATATCTTAAAAAATGGTTGAATTATAGCACTTTGAATTTCTAGTATGGCTAACATTTTGAAACGATCTTGTATTTGTCACGCGATAACACACGTATTCGCCTATTTCCATGTAAGAAGGCATGTGGATAGTATACATCAACATCTCAGCCAAATATAAGTTACTTTAAATAAAAACATCTTGGATAAAGCTGACTAATTTCGCGAAATTATCATTCATAATGATTTAGTATTGATAAAAATTAGTATTGAATCTCCGATATTCGGTTTCCACTAAATTGAGCTTCGTGTGTTTGAATAATATAAGTTGGCACTTTTAACCCCTTGAGCTCTGGTGATGAATTTCTACAAAATGCCCAAATGTCACATTGGTACCAGTATTTTGCAAACAAAAGATTTGGCTTATAAGATACACGAAAAAAATGCATTTATATATTTTCGAATAAATTTGGTTGAATAGTCCGGTGCCAATGTGATATTTGGACATTAAAATTAATTGGGTGAAAATTCACCCATCAGAGCTCGAAGGGTTAAAATAAGGAATATGAAAGCTACCTCTTCCTCCCGGCACTGGCCGGAAGGACTTTTTAGAAACAGAATATTTCGAATCATGGAAAACAATTGTCTACATAGCATAAGACAATTCTAAAATTATTTTACACACGCAACCACTGCATACTGTATGTTTTATAAATTCCCCCTCTTTTCCTAAGGTGGTCGAAAGCGTAATATACATACACGCACATGTATATAAGTATAATAGAAAAAACACTATAATTCATCATATACAAATAGGGAAAAATGAAATTCATAATTTTTATGATAATATATGCCAAAATGTAAATATTATAAAATCTATAATAGAATTTTCAAGTCCAAATTAATACATATTTCTCAAAACATGTACCATTTTACCATTGCGCGAGCTATACAAGCTAAAAAGGTGCAAGATTTGGGCTGGCTATCGTATATAAAATAAACCACAATTTTAATTAATTTTTCAGCAGTGAAACTACGCATGAAATTATTGAATATTAAAGCAGTGAATTATCACTTTGCTAACAAGACGTAAACCGACATAGTGAAAAACGTCCAAGCCGGGAATCGAACCCGGGCCCCTGGAATAGCGCTCCAGTGCTCTACCGTTAAGCGACGAGGACGATGCCCAGCTTGGCATCTCTCACATATATAAGTCGGTATATACCGACTTATATATGTCCTCGTCGCTTAGTGGTGGAGCACTGGAGCGCTATTCCAGGGGCCCGGGTTCGATTCTCGTTTTGGACATTTTTCACTATGTCGGTTTACGTCTTGTTAGCAAAGTGATAATTCACTGCTTTAATATTCAAAATAAACCACGAAAACGTATTTAAATAATGGAAACATTCAAAATGAAGAATACTTAAGAATATTTTATAAATATAATTCAGAACCGCGTGAATGAAAAGAGACAAGCATGCCTGAATTGCACGTATAGAAGATATTGCCAACACAATATAATAATTCAATATGATCTGTAAAATAAAAATATATATCAAAAATATCAAATATGTATTTGATATTTCAGTATATAAAAAATGAGCATACAGCTGATATTAAATATAATAGAAAATTTCAATGACAGCAAGACGATTTTTTGCTCCAGTCTATACTATCCATCGATTATAAGAGAAATCATAGAGATTGTAACACGCAAAAATTCAATGTGTAACAATTCAGCATCATTTAACTTACCAAAATTAGGGCTCGAGGTACTCAATGGTTATGGAAATAAAATAAACATCTAAGTAAAATAAAAAATAACATTCATGATATTAAAGAGTACGTGGAAAATTAAATGAGGCGCTTCACAGACAGTGCAATTTTTTGAACATTTTTATTTTCTTTATCTTGAAAATGATTCAGGTAGAGTCGAAACATGTAAATAGTCGAAATAAACGTATTTTTACTGATTTTAAAAGTTTTAATTTACACCTTTTAGCAATTAAAATTAGGAAGGTATAGTAGTACACAGTGAGACGTGGTACACAGTGAGACAGCAGTCACTTTGACATATAGTTGTAACTTTTTTTCCTAACTGACACTCATACATAACCACCTCATCCTATGCAACACGTGGATGTAGTTCCGGCACTTCGGTTACTCGTCCAACAAAATATTAAATAATTCTTTATTTTTTAGCGGTTAAAGTTCCATAAACGTCTAATTTAGAGTTAATTTCCTTCATTATGGCATATATTTACTTAACCAAATCTAGATATATCTAATAGTAGTAGACTATTTCGACAAAACGACACACATTTTTTTAAAGTGATGAAATTGATGCAACAGATCTGGCATCCATTTTGTTATAACATAACGAAAGTATACAGTGAGACACATAGCTGTTACCTACTATGTGGTTATAATGTTAAAAAAGTTATTTATTAATAAAAGTAGGTTTCGTTTTCTCTCTCTCTCTCTGTCTCTCTGTGTGTGCGTGTGCGATGGCTAGGGAAATATACAAAAACGTACGAGGCTGAAAATTTGATAGCCCAATGTCTGCTAATGTGCACCTGGAAAGTTTTACTATTTTGAAAATCTAGAAATATTAATTAGAAATCACAAACGACACCTCAAAGTGGCGCAATTCTGATCTAGGCAACAGAAACCCTTCCTGTAATAAGAAGGAAGGAAAGTCGGAATCCATAGCTTTATTTCCGAAATCTTCAAAAATGCACCAGACGGTGCAGAATGGTTCATCCTCAGATCAGGTGAAGATACACAGATGGTTCTGGACGATTCTTCTGACGACGATGATTCATTTAGGTTTCAGGAACTAAAACGGGAGCTTATCGTTCGTGATTATGTTCTTGTGCGGTTTTCAAATATTGTGTTTTATGTAGGAATATCTTAACCTGTAAGGAAGAAAATGGGGATTTTGAAGTGATTTATCTTCGCAAGAGTGTGAAAACAGCAGGATTCGTGCCTCATGTTCCATATATGGCGTCTCTTAATGAATCAGAAATTTCAATGCTGCTACCAGAACTACAATTCATGATAACAAAGCAACTACCAGGATATCTCAGGTTTCCGATTTTCTTCGGGTATTTGGATGTACGTTCGGCTACACGCTGCCATTCGTAGGCATACCCTTAAGCCTTTATTTAAAAATGATAACTATATAGTTTAATTACCGCAATCCACCATACGTGTTCAGTTAAGCTCAAAATGCGGTTGAATTGGTAATAATATGCCTACTTGTAACTATTTAAAATGTCTTTCATTTCTTCTATTGCTCTATCAAAACTACTCGATCCCAAAAATGTCAGATAAAACTCCAACTGATAACCACGATTTCAGGCAGTAGTTAAGACATTATTGCACTGAAAAAATGATACAATTTCCGATACTCCGTTATCATGCTTCTATGCTTCTATAAATAACTTTTTTTAAAAACCACTAGGGGGCTCTGCCCCCTACGAGCTACGCTCGCCAACCCCCGTTCAGGCACACCAAAATCCAAAAAGCACGCTAATTGCACGCATTTGATCGGCTTTAAAAATATTGAATTAAAAAAAAAAAAAAAAAAAAAACAGTAGCGATCTCTCTGTAAACGGGTTTCCATTCGTTTTTCTTGGATTGAGGATTTTTAAGACCAAATCTGTTGCTGTTAAGAGATACAATGGCTGTTTTCGTATTTAATTAAACACATTAGTTATTTGAAAATAAGCTAATGTAAAATGAATTGAGTAAACAGTATCATTGTCTCCCGGTATTTTTTAGCAGCGCTATAAGATAGTTCTTTTAAATAATTCATTTTAAATGTATCGTTTCAAATCTGACGTAATTTACACCAAACTTTTATTTCTCTTATTAATATTCACGTAAAAATACTTTTGTTGTTAGAAGGAAATATTATTTGCGCTGTCTTCGAATTCACGATAATAGTTGAAAAGATTATCTCAAAATATCTCGCGCAAATATATTTTTCAATTTAAATTGTTTTACCATATTTTTGGGGCATTTTAAATATGACGTAAAATGCACGTGTAAATATGGTTCTTATGACGTAATTTTCCTGCTTTTAACATGTAATCATTTAATTCTAATTTTAAAGTTTTTTTTTTCTGTTTGTAATAGTCACGTGTAAATAAATTTTTAATTTGAAGAAATATTTGATATGATAATTTGTTTCGCTGTTTATACAATTGGCAACAGTTTAAATTAATGACATTTTCTAAAATTTGTAAAAAACATCTCTCGAAATGCTGAAAATTTGAATTAAAAATAGAAATAAAACCTCAAAAAATGCGTCAAATAAGAAAAATAAATGCAATCTGCGCATTGGGAACTTATAACGTATAAAATGATCTAAAAATGATTAAATTCTCATGCATAGTTTTTGCTCAAATAAAACTTTTTTAATGGAACGACTTTGTCCAACTTTAGCATTAAATATCTCTTAAAATAATTCTTCGATTTGAAAACTGTCTGCATCAGCGTGTTTATCAAACATTTTTCTATAATACCACCGATTTTCATATTTTTGTATGCAACAGTTTTCTTAATACGATGAAAGGCCATGCTTAAGCATTCAAATTGGATGCGGATCAACCCGGAATATATACGCAGATGTTCATTGGTCCATTTCCAAATCAAAACTTTTTTTTATATATAGAAGGATTTATATATTAATGTGTAGGGAATTTCTGCTGCTTTAAGATGTATAAAAAAATTTTCAAAAGAATAAAAATAGTCGCCATACGTTTAGAAGTAATATATTTCGTCTCACTGTGTACTACCCCTCCCCTATATATATATATATATATATATATATATATATACCTCTTCAAATGCGAATTCTTAAAAGAAATTAAAATTTAATTTTTTAAAATTATAAGTTGCATTAATTTCAAATTATAAAAATAAAATTATATATTAAATATATATTATATTATATATAAATAATATATTATATATAATATATATTATATATTATAATATATTATATAAAATATATTATATATAAATAAAATATAAATAATAAAATTAATTTTTAAATTACTAATTTAAAAATTTATTATATCTCTGGAAAAATTCCTTGTTTTGCATACTTTACAGAAGCAGATGCTATTACATAAAATGGGATATATCTTTTGATATAATTATTGTTTTTACACATACAGATTGTGTCATTTTAATCCGTAACTGGAGACATGAACTTTCTTACGCGTTCAGAGATATAATGTTATTTCCTTTTTTGTCTTTTGTAAACAGCATTGAAATTTTTTTTAGAAACGCAATACATTCTGGAAATCATGTAATGATAAAAGAACTATTTGTCGGTACTGAGGAATGATTTTATTCAAGGAAAAAAAAAACACATGATAATCAGAGCCAAAGAATAATGCGGAGTCATTTTGACTCCCGTCTCCAGTTACAGGTTAATCAAAATATTTGTGGGCATATTTTAAGCATAATCCTATGTATTGTTACTTAGAAAAATCATAATTTAACATTCGAATTATCATCTTTTGTCATTTGCTTCTCACATGCTCCTCTCTCAGTACACACACACTAAGGTGAAAAAATGTATGTGTTATTTTACTCAAAAATGTTTGAGCACACCCAATATTTTTCAAAAGGTGGCGCTACTGCTTTGGGCAACCCTGGTCTGGAGACTGCGGAAAATAGAAAACTCTATATCGTAGATCCAAATTAAAGAAAAAAAAACTCGCTTTGAGTTTCTTCTAGATGTACATCATAAAATGGGTTTCATATTAGTTAACATGAAGTGAGAAGCAGGTAAAAGGCCAAACCTTGCTGATAAAACATGCATATATGTCTAAGTGACCGCTGTCTCACTGTGTACTAATATACCTTCCTAATTTTAATTGCTAAAAGATGTTTTAGTACGATCACCAAAGTAAAGTATTATAGAGCGTGGTTAGTATTTGGAAAAGTGAGGCCTGTGAACACCACGTTCTATTTGTTGGCTTACATTTAAGTGTACGAAAAATTTGTACTATGAAATGTACTCTCATTTAGACGTTGGTTGGTGGATGCTCCTTAGGAGGGATTGTAATTGAAGGAAAACTTTAAGGAGACCGGGAAAACAAAATTCAACTAAAAAATCGATTTTTACATTTTTATATCATTAAATAGTTTAAACTTTTATCTTACCAACGATGTGTCACACATGTTTGTATATAAAAAAAAGAAGGGTTGGAATTATTCATTCTTTTTAAGAGTACTTCATAGCTTATTGGCCATTTGAATCTTTAATTGACTTTTTCTGAAAACTTGGATTTTTCATATTTATGTTCCTTTTTTTCAATATCTATTAAACTTAAGAACTCAGATTTTTATTTAATATTTATATTATGTTATATTGCATATTTATCACAGGTATTTAATGATTTGTTGTGAATTATTTATTTTCGGCAGTGAAATATTACCAAAAATGCTAATTTAAAAATGACTTTCAATAAATAATTAACAATTAATTTTCATTTTCACTTAGAAAGAAAATGGGCTGTTAAAATACGTAAAGCATGTTATGTTAACTACTCTAAAAAATCTAGACCTCTATCTTTCACCATTTCTGAGAAAAAGGTACATAAAGTTGGTGAATTTAACATGGCGGAGATAGGGCTTTCCCGGTTCCCTTAGCATTAAGTACCTTTCTGAAGGTTGAACTTGGTTGAAATAAAAGGACACGTGAAGTGAAAATAATGATGCCTATACATTATGCATCTATGTTTTAGTGATATTAAAGGGGTACAGGGCTGAGTTTGTCGAAACGATAAAAAACATCGCCTTTTTCAACGTACCAAGATACAAATAATATGCAATTAAGATCTTTTTTTTCGCTTTCTGCCTAAAGTACATATTCTTAGCTATATTATCCAGAAAAATATATGTTGTATAGACAAAAGTAATACTTAAATTTTAAATTTAAAAATTCATCTCACTCATGCGTGAATTATAACATTGAGTGCTGCGCGCATGATTAGACTCTAAATTATGCATATCGAAAACAATTTTTGAAGAAAATAGAATAATAACACACCTACTCTTAAATTAAAACGAAAATGTATGCAAAAAGTTTTATTTAAAATTTAATTTTAGCACAAAACATGAAAAATTATATATGTAAAAAAAAAAAAAAAAAAAAAGAAAACTAACAAAAATATGTGATTTTTTTTTGTTTTAGCATAAAGACTATAAAGAAACGCATATTTGGTTATTTTTTTAAACTATAGCTTATGTTGTTTGAAAGTAACAGTATGCGCAAATTCCAAATTGACTAATCTGAGAAAATGCATTTTAAAGTTTCGATATCAACGGACTTTCAATTGTATTCATAGTCTATAAATGATAATAATACAAGAAATAACGCAGATTTGTGAATGGGGTTTTTTGAATACTGCTTTGAAATTTTAAAACATTCAGAATAAATAAAAATCTGAAAACTGATTTTTTGAAAGTTTAATGGTCCTGTGCCCCCTTAAAGCCTTCGCTAGAAGAGTCACGTATAGGATGTGAACAATTCTTAATTTTGACCGCCACTATGTCCATTTAAAAAAAAATCACCATATTTAATCTCAGAATTTCATGTCTAAAAAAGGGCCAAGATTACTATTTCGAAACAGTGGTTGTGAAAATTTAAAAAATGTATAAAGTTCATCATGGAGGTATTACACCTACTGGGGGAGGAAATTTACAAGGAGTTCCCATATTAACCTTTGACCCCAGAAAAAGGTCCAGTCGGTAGGGCTTGGGACTCTTAACCCGAGAGTTATGGGTTCAATTCTTAACTCCAACAACAAATCATTATGATAACCTCTGTTGGTATAAGAAATTCGTCAGATACGAAGTCTTATACGGCTTGTTGGATACATTATTAGTTAAATCTTCATTACTGAATTCAAGGATAATAAAAACTATGCAATTTCAACGCTATTTCGAGTTGCTATATGAGGGGCTCTCACCATAGTAGACCAAGTCCATAAAAAAATGAGATAGTCCATTTGGAAGGAGCATAAAATCTTTTTTATTCACTCCCACAGTAATACGAGTCTGTAAAATGATGACACTGATGAGAAAGCATATGAAAACAGACTTTGTTTATTGTGAGAGTGGATAAAACATATTTCCTTTTATATTATTGCCCTAATTATCATTTTATAAGTTAAAGTAAAACGCTACAGGTTCGATAAAAAATAAAATATATAAAAGCAGCTAAATAAATAAAGAACAAATATATCGTCTGCCTCTTTCGCTGCCTCTGCTTCGTTTTAGGAAAGAATAAATATTCAAAACATAGAGCATAAACAAATTTCTTCAACATAGGTAAATTTCGGAGGCTTGCCAATTCTTCCCCCTTGTCGGTAGTGACGCTAGTACTGTTGCCATTACAGATTTTGACGTAAATGTCACATCTTGTATGTTAATCTATGTTCAGACTCACTTCGTCAACTGACATGTCGGTAGGGCGTGGGACTTTTAACCAGAGAGTTACGAGTTCAATTCTTAAGTCCAACAACAAATCACTATGATGACCTCTGTTGGTATGTAAAATTCGTTAGGTACGAAGTCTTGCGGATTTGTTGATACATTATTAGTTAAAGCATCATTACTGAAATCGAGGATAATAAAAACTATGTAATTTTAATGCTATTCGAGTTGCTATATGAGGAGCTCAGAATCATAGTAGACCAAGTACATATTGAAAAAAAAAATAGATAGTCCATTTAGAAACTGCATAATTTTTTTTAATTCACTCCCACAGTAAACCGAGTCTGTAAAATGATGACATAGATGAGAAAGTTTGTGAAAACAGACATTGTTCATTGTGGGAGTGGATAAAACATATTTTATCCAACTTCTAAATGGACTATCTCATTTTTTTTTTCAAAATGAATTTGGTCTACTATGGTTGTGAACCCCTCATATATTAGGTACTTTAACCAATCGGTAATCAACTATTCTTAGGTCAACAAATTCGTCAAATCTGAAATTGATCTGGGGACACATTTTTCTTTTAAATTTATAAGTATTTTTACTTATTCCTCAAATATATGAATATATATACATATAAATATTTATATGTGTGTATGTGCTTTATGTGTTTTAGTTGAATAAATGTTAGAGTTTTTTAAAATATCATCTTTTTACACTATTTTTTGTTTTGTAGTTTTGAAAGAGAACTTCAACAACATATGACGGTTATTTTCTACGTAAAAGTTCTTATAATGTTTTCCAAACCATGTAATTTCACGTATTTTCTTTTATATTGTACACTGATATCTATATCTATATATTTCTATTTTTAATGTGCAATTATTTGTCATAATTACTGAAAATTTTAGCTTGTTTTTCCTACGTACTTTTACATGTTCATTGTATTCTAATTTATTTTAAACTTCAGATTACTCGTGATATTGTTAGCTCGTTCTAATGTAGTTAATTACAAATAAAAAGAACACATTGTGTCATGAAAATTTTTATTACAAACATTTTTCAATGACATACAACAATCAGTTTCAAATGCCGCATCTAAAGCAAGGAGGTTATACTTTTTTTATTCCCCAAAAGAAGACAAGATAAATTGGAGATAAAACATTGGGCCGTTTGCGACACCATCTGCCCCAGGTGCCATTCATCCCTCGGCACGGCCCGACACCTTGGATTGGGGGCCGATTTTAGTCGCCTCTTACGACATGCATGGGCTTACAGGGGCGCTATTCTGATCCGGACACCACACGGATTTACACAACCATCATGATGATAGACAAAATACGAAAAATCCATCAAGGAACATTCTCCGCACATCAGTAGGCAAAATTGGGAAGTCAGCAAAAGTCATGATCAGTAAGGTCAAAGTTCTATGCAGGAAAGATATTGCATGTTAGAACAGCATTATATTTTATCACAATCACAATGATTAAATACAAAATCTTACGAACTGGAAAATTTCAACCTAATTGAGACAATGTCAACTTCAGGAGTCCATCAAGCTTAACGCGCCAACTCTCTGAGCTAACTTCGACTACTCTGCCCGACACTTGTGACTTATTAGACAAACTTTTACTTTTAATATCGGGTTGCAATATCACGCAGCTTAATAGATTAAATTTCAGGTAATGGAAATTGCCCGAAGTTCTATTATTACTTCTTCATACATGGAGGACACTTTTTTACTCGGTTGGAATTTTTCAACTTGTATAAAAATGCATTATCGACAATTTGAAAAATAATAAATACAAACGAAACCTCTGAAAACATAACTATCTTACACCACACTTTTTAATAGAGTTAAAAGCTAAAAAGATATATAATTTAAGATGAAATAAAATGTTGTTTACGTTACGATATTAGTTTAAATTTATAATAAAAACGGTCCTTGTCTAATTTTTCTGTCTTTCTATCTGCATATTACAGAGAAAAAACTACCCAGTCGAAAGTTTTGAAATTTAATATATATATAATCGTTGCAGAATTTTGTCGAATCATGTCTGCTTAATGTATTTCGATTCAAATTGCTCTGTTAGTTAGATAATTTTTGAGTGAAGGATTTAGTATATAACATACGTTAATATGTTGCTTAGTTATAGAATTATACGGAAAATTCTGAAATAAGATGAACCCGATTACTACAAATTAGTCTTTTTAAATTCTAATAGGCGGATGTTAACGACGCTTAGATTGTGAGTTAAATAAACCTTCAAGGATGGTTTTAGTACATTGCATATTATTTTACGTTGCTTAGTTATAGAATTAAGTTGGAAAGTTCTATAATCATGTCAACCCTATTATGAAAGATAAGGTTTTCGATGAAATTTTGTTGGACCTGTTTTGATAAGACATACAATGTTGGTTAGATGATTTTTCAGGGATAATTTTAATATACTGCATATCGTTTTGTTATTCTTTACAAAATCCTACTGTAAATGATCTTTTACAAATGTTGGTCTTTAACAATCCAAATTTTGCCTGACAGGTTAGACTCAATGGCATTCCTGTCGTCTTCAGAAATGCAAAAAGACATCCCAGGTAAAGTTCCATATTGATTTAAAACACAAGATGAAGTTCATCGATATACACTGCTCAAAACAATTAGGGAAGCACATGGTTTTAACAAAATTACGCAAATATTTACACCGATAAGTAATGTAAAATAAAACATCCATAATTTAAAGCGTAGCAGAAAACAGATAAAAAAATCTTCACATGCAAATTAAAGTTTATGACATCAAAAACTAGAAAAAGGAGATAAATACAGAAATCGGGATTTTGCAGAAACGTCTGCTTCACCGTCTCAGTTGTAAAATTCATATCTCAGCTTGTGTTTTTAGAAAAGGGGATTTGAAAATGTCACAACAATGTGATTTAACGGAATTCATGGCTTGGCGTGTTATCGGAACAGTTGGATCTGGGGAAACACAACGAAGTGTAGCGGACGTTATTGGAGTCGCATGAAGTCTCAATGCAACGCTGCGGAATCGATTCCAAGACACATGGAATGGTAGACATTGACAAGGGCAAGGTCGGCCAGATGCTACCGCAGAAACTGATGACTGATATATCCTGTTAACAGCTCGTCAAGACGGAAAGGGCAATGCTACTCTGCTGCAAACACAGTTGTTCTTGGCCACAGGACGAAGGGTGTCCAACCAAACAGTCCGAAATAGGCTTCATCAAGGTGGTCTCTATGCACGTAAGCCAATGGTTTGTATTCCGTTGATCTCAAGCAACTGTGCGGCCCAAAGAAGGTGGGCAACTGAACATCGAATTTAGAGGCAACGTTATTGAAGTCAAAAGCTGATTACAGACGAGTCCCGATTCAGTCTGGATGTACCATCTGATGTGTTTTGGCATGGAGAAAAACAGGCACTTAAAATAAACCCCCATTCGTTCTTGAAAGATCGCATTACCGGCGAGGTTGGTCGATGCTATGGGCTGGAATCAGCATAGGTGGACGTACGAGCCTGCA
Source organism: Maratus speciosus (assembly GCA_963932465.1). Lineage (NCBI taxonomy): Eukaryota > Metazoa > Arthropoda > Arachnida > Araneae > Salticidae > Maratus > Maratus speciosus. The sequence goes on along the minus strand of OZ010788.1, from coordinate 622,129,957 downwards.
ATCATTCGGAATGGCACTTTGACGGTCCGAAGTTATACAGATGAGATACTGACACCTCATGTCGTATGTTATGTTGCAGCAATTAGTGATTTTTTTTACATGCATGATAATGCCAGATCTCATATAGCTCGTCTTGTGGAAAACATGCTTGAAGCTGAAACAATACAAAGTATGGAATGACCAGCATGCTCTCCTGACCTGAATCCGACCGAGAATGTTTGGGACATAGACGATGTATTGCTGCGATACTAAGGCCTCCTTTTACTGTCCGAGGCTTGGAAATTGAAATTCTTTAGCAGTGGACCAGTATTACCCAAACCCTTATCGATAACCTCATCGAATCCATGGAAAACACGTGTGCAGCACTTTTAGCTGTTCGAGGAGACCACACGCCATAATAAAAATCTTGCATCATTTCTAAACAATACTTCTTTTTACTATTTATATGTAATCAAATTGTTGCCCTAAACCATCTTTTCATGTTATTTCCATCTTTTCAAAGAATAAAAGCTCCCTTACAATTTTTTTTGCGTCTTTTTTTTCTGTACGGCGCTTTGATACACGTGTACTATCCATTTTATGCCCATACATGGCTGTCTTGCACTGTTCTCTTCACTTTTTTGCTTGCTCCCCTAATTTTTTTCAGCAGTGTATTTCATTTCATTCAATGTTCGTTATGTGAAACAGACCACAGTAGCGGACGGAGTCACCTACATATAAATAAATAAAAGCACGATCATTATAACGCTATAATTCTCATGCAATTTTTAGTTGCGTTCGTAATTATATAAACTCCTAGCACCTATAGTCGTGTTCTGGTCCGTTCATCTCGCTGTCCGTCTGTCTGTATATAACAGTGAAAAGAGCCAACCGAAAGGTTTGAAATTTACTATATATATGCATTATACTATATATACTATATATATGCATTATAATTTACTATATATATACGTTGAGGAATTGCGTCGTGTCATTTCAAATTTTATGAAAACCGAATCAAAACTAAGAAAGATATTAATAAAAGCTTTCTTCATTCTATTAAATCCTATAATACGTAAGTAATTCAATGATATCCCATGATAGCGAGCGATTTAAGTTGCCATGATCATGACGTCCTATTTTCAGTCCTAGTATATCCGTATTACTGAAATTAATACAAGTAATCGTAATAAATTTTGTATTCGTGCATTTTTGCATAAGTGTGGAACAGCTATTGCACCAAGATTTACTTATATATATAAAACTAGTTATGGTACGGACGCACTTCATTTGCTACGTTCGACGTAAAATGTCCGACTTGTTTGAGTTTAAGTTTAGTTAGTTTCAATAGATTTTTTTACATATAAAAAACAAAAGGCATTTTCTATGTTTTAGTTGTAAAAATATCTTTGGTAAAAAGTTTCATTGCCATTAAATATTCGAAATTCTTTTTTTTTATTTTTCTGAAAATTGATGGCCATGTTTTTCATCAATTAAAGGCCTAGAACTAGTTAGTCTATTACATTAACAAGAATTGAAGAAATGGGAGCTTTCTTTTTAATTATCTCAATTGATATCCATATTTTTAAATGATTCATTTTTACTGCGTACCTAAAGTTGACGTCGAACATCGTATTTTTTTATTTTTAAAGTGTCTTTATTATAAAAATGCAGAAGAAAGAAAAAAAACCAGAAACATGCTAACTTGCTTATGTTCTTATGCTCGTGAACATTTTTCCGTAAAACAGATTATTACTTTTAACATTCATCATGTAATATTTCACACAAGAGCGACTTTTTATACATTAAAAAAATTACAATAAATTAGAGATTATGGACTCAGCAAAAACTGTTAAATCAAAAAACTTGCATTTTCAAGAAAGAAACAAATTCAAAATTAACAATAATTGTTTCTAAATATTGTTTCCATAAACCTAAATTAAAGGTAAAATCAAATATATATTATACATTTAATATGAATGCAAAAAATATATTAAAATTAAGTGGAGTGTTGATCTCTACTACTTACAATATGTTAATACATCTGTAGAAGAATTTGTCTTTCTGCAGAAACAAGCTCTGAAGAATCCAACAAAAGCGGCTTTCTTTTTCTGCCACCATTTTCTGAATTTCTTTCGACGATTTGGTGGTGAAGAGTGAGGGATGTCCACATAATTATCCAATACTGAGACACAGTGAGAAGATGTATTCATGGAGACGAGGCCGCTAACGGGTGAATCGAATACAAAACCAAAGTTAGGAGGAACCACTTCATTTGATATTGGATGATGACTTACTGACGTTAAGGTTTCTTTACTTTTTGGCGAATTATTTGTGATATCAAAATCTTTTTTTGGTTCTATTGAAGTGGGAAGTGGCTTGTTATCTTCAAACGTAGACTTGTGATGAAATGAAGAAAATACACCTTGGCCATTATCGACTTCTTCATGAATGGCATGGAGTTGAGGAATCACGACGGGATCGACTTCAACTGCTTCTCCATACATTTTAAGGCCCTCATTGTCACCGGATTGATTGTTGTAAGAATTTACTGTTTCAAGCCCTGGAACTAAATATAATTTGTTTTCTTTCAAGATGACATTAAACTCGTGGATGCTCGCTGAAATGAGATAGAAAATAATTAAACATAAGATGGTATTCTCCTGGTTTTTTGCTATAATTGAAAATTAGTTAAATAGTTATGACTTCTACAGTGTATTATTAGATAGCTATAGCTATTTCTTAGACTGCTGTTGTGCGCACATAATATCTCTAATCCTCATACAGCTTGTTCCGATTGGAGTTATGTGCCGATCGGTATACTAAATTGTTATTTCAACTTTTCTCACCGGATTTGAACATGAAGCGCAAAAAATTCCATACCAACCTGATATCGAAATGAAAGAAAACTTACTACGTATTTAAGTGTCAAAAAACTTATCTATATTCATGTTTATAGTACTAATTTTATCTGTTGGGGATACATTTAAACTTCTTCATATTTATTTTCATGTGAAAGATCATTCTGGACATTTTTATAAAGAATTTATTATATTATAAAACTCACGCGACAAAAATATAGAGTCTATTTGACCCAGTTTTGAACCGCATCTAAAAATTTAGAGCTTACAAAATATTTGGCTTTGCTCGAGTTTGCTTTATACATAAGATTTTCTGAATCGAAGCTAATATACCACTTGTGATAAAGCTTTTGAAGACTTTTGGACTCTAGTTCTAACCGCAGTATCATTCTCTCGCTGAAGTCACTCGAGGATCACTCGACAAAATCGAGGAATACTGCAACTATTTATTTATGTTTTACATCTTTCTGTTAAACAACTAATATTATATACTATAGGGATTGTGGAAACTTTTTGAAAGAACTACGTAAAGGGTATGCTCTATAACAAACACACATGTCTTAGACATACGCTCACATAACGTTTAAAATTGATAAACCCGAATCCCTGTAGAACATTTTTTATAGTTTTGTTGTTGTCGGCCTTTGCTCACGAATTAGAGCAACACATATTTGTTGTCTGAAATTTTACACAGGCAATCTTGTCGCCTAAAACTGCGCAATTTGTCATACTCGGAACACCATTAGCATTATATAGAAATCGACATTTTTAATTGCCAGAATTCTGCGATTAAACAAGCTTAATATTTTGATTGAAAATTAATGGTATTTCTCGGACAAAAAGTTTGACAGCCCATCTGTAACACATAACTTAAATTAGACTACATCGCGCCCGTCAAGATTTAACGTAAATAACTTGAACGTTTCATTAGAAAATTCTTGAATTTTTAATTAGTTGCTTTTAAATTAATTATTGAATGAAGAATTACGTGACGAATTTATATATATATATATTGCATAAATAAATCCTATTTCTCTAAGGCGATAGCTGGTGCTGTCAGTCTAACCTATTTAATGAAGATAAATAATTTCAAAGAAATTTACCTAAAAATACCGGGTAGAGAAATAATTTTTTCTTACTACGGCCTCTTTTTTTTTTGAAATTATAAGAATATTCATTTATTTTTATTTTTTTCTAAACTATACGACCATTAAAATCTGCTATGAATTTTATTTTTATCTGCCTCATTCTCTAAAAACGTAAATTTGAAACTTGATGCAGCTAACGATTTGTAGAAAACGATTTGACGAAAATACTACACATTTTGCCAGGATTGGATTCGAACCTGCGTCCTCTACAATAATTCAGATCTTTAAAGCTACTGCTTTAACCCGCTACGCTAGCAAGAACTCGTTTTTCTCCCTTCTAAATTGAAGAGGTTCGATAAACGCATACGCAATTGCCTCGAATTTGAGTTCTGATCTTACAGAAATAGTTTTAGGTTTTAATATTTATGATACCTTATTTTTTTCAAGGAAGCAGCTACAACTTAACATTCTAGTTTCCTAATATCCGTATGTAATTATTAACAATACATAAGACGGAGCACCAGCCATAACTTTTAGCATCAAATCACTGTGTTTATATTCTGTGTGTAATATGACCAAAACAATATAACAACCCGGAAATAAACCGTAATCTAGTTCTTAATATCGATACAATAAATTTCTGAATTTTTAATCATGCTGAAAGAGCCAAATAATATTAACTTTGTAGAAGAAAGAAAAGTTTGTTTACAGTAAGATCGAATATCAGACGCACTTAAAATAATTTCTACCTGTGATGTGATAGTTCAAATGACCGAGCATGCAGCGCGCCACTCCAAACGCAGACCTGCACTGATATACAGCATATTCGCAACTGTAGAATTTTAATTTAAAATTACGGCTAATTAATAAAATATTTGAACAAACGAATGTACGATAACAAATCTGTGGCCAAAAATATCTTTAATTTAAAAGATATTGGTGTAATTTGATGCAGTAGTTGCTTGTCACTAACTGTCGAAAGAAGACTCTTAGCATTTAAAATATATAGATTTCGAAATAATGTGTAAGTAGCTTAGACAAGAATGTACTTCTTAATTGTTTTCTTTGAGTAACAGTTAAACAATGGCGAAAAAGAAATGACAAAAACAACATTATAAGAGTCATTATTTGCTGGTTATGCATTTGAAAATTATTTTTGGAATTTATTTTTTATTTTTTGGTGTTTAATTTCGGTTTTAAATTAATTGCCTCATCAATCAATACCAATCAGCTAACATAAAGCCAAACAACTGAATTTTTGAAAAATTATAATGTACGAGTGTAAACAACCCATCCATTGCACCTTTTTTTAACATTTCTGTGCTTTCTCATTATAATTCAAAAATATAAAAAATATGTACAGTTAGTATGTAAAAAATGTAAATAGTGAACTATATATAGTAAAAATCCCTTACTTAGAAAAAAATTTTTAATCCCCACTACATATAAGTTATTTGTATGTTTTACCTTCTGTATAGGAGACAATTTTTTTTTGGTCAAGCTTTGTCTGGTATTTAGGTTGTATATCAACGTGGCGACTAAATCAAACATTTCTCCTTTTTCTATCAAAGTAATGGATTCAACTACTTGATTTTTACTCGCCTGCCAAGAAGGGTTATGTGTTTCACGCGTATCTGGGTAAGTGGATTTCTTTATAGCCTCGAAACATCACAACGGCTAGATGGATTTTAATGAATGAGGGCTCTATTGATTCGTCTTAACCGTCCGATGGTTATAGGCTAGGTTTTGTTTTTATAAATTCCAAATGGCGGCCGTAAAATACAAAATGGTGGTAGAGATGAAAAAAACTTTTTACGCGCCCTATTGAGGGGTATATCATTGGATAGGTCTTTCAAAATGAAGACGATGTTTCATTGACTATTTTACAGTCAGAAGCTCCGTTTAAATTTTACACAGCCTGGAAGTTGTGTAGCTAGGATCTCTACCTTTACTGCAACTCTAACCTTCATAGACATCTATAGGCCTCATCAAAACATTGTTTATAGATAGGAACAAACAATTAAACACAACTTAAAAGTCATCAATACAAGTGAATAAAAAATAGGTAATATAAAAAATAGTTTCACATTAATGAGAAATAATTAATTAGTTCGCTTTTTACGCAGTCTGGTTTTTTTGATTTTTTAAATTTAATGTCATTTCATGTCAGTTGTTAAGCTACATCAAAAAAAAAAAAAAAAAAGAAAAGACACAAAATAATCACCTTTATTTTTCCAAATGTCAACTTCACTATTTGTGTATTGCCACATCCCACCAAAGAGCTTGTGATCCTGTAACTCTAGGATTGAGGGTCGTTTTTCTGGTACTATATTCAGACAACCTGTTATGAAATTCAAGATGTCATCAACTATTTGATGATTCATTTTAGAAGTTGGAAAAGCCTCTTTTATCAACTTTACAAGGCTCCTTTTCTAAAAATAAAGGAGAACGTTAGTATGAAATGTTGGAACTAATATTGTGAGTTGTTTTAATGTTCAGGTGCTTCATGATTCGTCCCTTGGAATCAAATCGCTTTACGCTAAAAGCCTCGATATTTCATTATTCAAATAAAAATAATAATCCTAGTAGTGGAATTTAATGAAGTAAAATCTGTTAAAAGACACTAGAACGGAAAATGTCTAGGGTACTACGAATGGTATCAACTCTACTTTGTATTACATAAAACAAAATATTTTTTCCGATCACCAGTTGCTCTGCTTTTACTATATTGTGTTGTTGTACCAATCTGTTAAACGGAACGTATGTATAGCGTAATTTTGTCTTAAATGTAAAAAATTCATACTCCCTATCAAACTTCCACCACACAATTTACAGCTTCCAGCTTCATCGGAAATCTCACTAAAAAGTAATTTTGTTTCGGTGCATAGCGATTTCTTTTTCACAGATTTTATTGTGTAAGGTTATATTGAAGATTACATTGTTTATTAAAAGCAGAAAAGTCTACTAAGTTTAACTACGTTAATATCAAGTGATTGGAGAAAAAATTGAGTTATAAACAGGTTTTCTTTTGAGAAGATGGGTCATTCCAATTAAAAATGAGCAAATCAGCTGTGGCTGACATGTCACAGATTTTAATAAAAATCAGTCTTTAAGTAGATCATATCTATTTATGAGTAAATGTAAAATAGTAGATCTAAGATTTGTTTATTTAAATACTAAAATTTACAGAAAAAGTTGATGCAAAATCGAGGTATTGTCTACATGCTTGAAATTTCAATTTTGATTATTAGCGTTAGGAATGGAAAGACTATATTAAAAATTATTTATATTTAGGAAGGAATAATAAGTCACAGATTGGCGCAAGTTAGTAATTGTATTTTTATTCCTTAATGAGAATTTTTTTTAAAATTTTTAGGGTAAAAATTCAATATTGCTATCCCTTATTTCTACACGAAGGACAGCTCTGACAAGTTTAAACTTACTTGACGTTGTAGCTAAAGGTATATATTTTAAATATCGAAACTTTCATTCTTGTCTTTTTATTCCTTAATGAGAAAAAAAATAGTAGAAAATGTTGAGTGTAAAATGCAATATTTCTATCGCCTGTTTGTATGTAAAGGAAATCTCTTTTAAGATATTTAAATTATTTGATATTATCGATAAAAGTGTATATTTTAAATATAGAAACTTTTATTCTTGCTTTCAGTTAATTTTTGGCTATTAATATATTTATTTTAAACTACAGTAAAAAAATGATTACATTGAAGAAAAATATATATATTAATCTTAAATTCATAGATGGCAGCATTACATTTTTTTTCTTGAAATCTTCCAATATTGTAAAATACGGATTCAAAGAGGAAAACTCATGGGATATCAACAAATATTACTTTTTTAACCCAATGTTTTTACATTAGGAATCAAAAGGCAATCTTGAATTTTTTTTAGCAAATCATGGACTTATTGATCTTTATGTGTGTGCAATAATTGTAATGTCTGACCTTTCCTTCATTAACATTTTTGCCTATCAATAAAAAGGAAAATAATGATTTTGTAACTTTTTTTAAGTTTCTAATTTTCTTTAAAGATGAAGGAAATACATGGAACTTAAAAAGTTCAGCAATTCGATATTAATATGTAACACTACATCAGACATCAATTTCACAGATGTTTTTGAATTCCTTTGACTTTTATAACGTTTTTAATTTCTCAAAATTGACAAAATTTCAATTTTTAACACAAATTTAAGATTAATCATGACGTTACAAAATTATTATTACTAAATAAATGTGAAGATAATTTTTCAGAGATTAGAATATTACAAAAAAATTTAATTTATGCTAAATAGTTTTCTATAGATACGGAACTTAAAACTTGCAACTTTGAACGATTGTACACCTGCTATTCTATGTCACAAGTTTTTGAAATGTACAGAACTTCCCAAAATTTTTATTTTTTCGTCGAAATATTTTGTAATGCACTATTTGAATATGAATTGAATTTGCGTATCAAATTTTATTAAAATCGGTTAATATGTAGCCACGACTTTTTTTTTAATTTTTGCTCATTTTGTGTGGAATGACTCAGATGCAATTTAACTGCATTTTTTTCCCAGGAGAAATGTAGTTTCCACGTTTAAAACAGGATTCTGTTCTGGAGGGGTTCCGTTCTCATAGAATTTACTGTATTCTTATGTCCCGATTTCGAAGCAGCTTCCCATATTTCGTAACAGTGTTCATGGCAACCATATGCAAATTTTACAATTTGTCCTACTCTTGGAGGAATAAATGTGAAATACAAACATACAGTCACATTTTAATGGTTAAGATTCGTATCGATGTACGATGAAATTCATTATATAATCGTAGACACCTCGTAGTATTAGAGATTTATATCCTTAGATAGAAACAAAATGTAAAACACACGTGTGCAAATACTTGTATTACTGTGAATTGTGCAAAGAAATTAAAAAAAAAAACTGTCTTGATATAATGCGGAGTTTAGGAATCCTATTTCTGAATCGTTATGATGTAGACTAACCACAAACAACTCCAGCCCTTACCCGACTGCGTATCTTTATTTTTGGAATATATTTATACTGGATTGTACTTGTAATAATTATTATTAATGCATATAAGTGTGAGTGGCATATGCTTTAAGGTAAACTGCCTTACTATATCCTTAGTTTAATAAACTTCAGATTTTTACAGAATGTGACATACTTTTCGTCAAACAAACGTTTCTCAGTATAATAAAATAAATATTTCAATTAATATAGTATAGAATGAACTCCAGTTTGAATAGTCTTTTGATCGAAGTTATTTTTCGACGCACTAAATAAAGTCTGTAAACGATATAAAGGTTTCAGTGCTGCAAAAATAATCCCTTGCGTTGAATTATTTAATTTCAATTTTTTATGAAATTGAATCTGTTAAAACTTTATATTAAACGAAACAACGTTTTTTTTTTTTTAATTTTATATTTTTAGTAAAAAGGTCAATCAAAGGCAATACTGCTAATATAGAAGAAATAATTACTCAGCATAAACTAAACATACACTAGAAAAAAGTGCCATGATTACAAAATTTAATTTTTTTTCAATGAAGGAGTTACTTTTCTTTTTGATAATGGAGCAAGAGATGTTTTTTTACCACAGCGTTTTCTAATTTTGCGACACACATCAAAACTCGTTTTTTTGTATCATATTCTGATTAGAAATATCGACAAAGAGCCGGCAACATTTTGTGAACCTCTTACGTTGTCAGATGTTGATGTTGAGATTCTGTACTCCAGTTTAACTAACACTTTCATGATGTCTCAACAAAATTGATTTGGAAAAGTAATGTACATGACGGCTGCTCTTAGGTTCTGCCCGGTTAACTAAGAAAAAATTATACGCATTTTTCGATGAGTAATACGCTATAACTGATGATCTTAACATTCATCTCAAATAAAAAATTATAGAGCCGAAATCGCCCTCATTATTTGGAGATACATCTTAAACGGATATACATTAATAATTGATCACAGTGTGTAAATACAGGAATCAATACCAGTTAGACAAAATTAAATCAAATTCTTTATAATTAAGGTAAACGAAACATATTTTTTATAATTCTTCCGAACTGTTACTTTGTTTGTAAGCCAGAGAAAGTATTTATATAGTGGTTGATCGGTTAACGAACTCTTCGGTTTAAGAACGAGTCGGTTAACGAATGCTTTCGCGAAAGATTTTTATGTTCGTATAACGAACACATTTTGGGTTAACGAATGAAAGAATGAGAGAAGCAATGCTGTGTTTCAGATTTGCCGAGCTGTATTTAATAATTGCATATATTGTCGACTTAGAGAACATTTTACGTGTTGTATACGTATGACCTATTTAATTCATGGGCTACCGGGGGTTCAGGACCTAGATTTTAGGACCCCTAAGTTGGATTGAACAGATAAGAAGCGTTATTTTTATATTTTGTGTCCCTTTTTAAAGAAATATTTTTAATTGAAATTTATATTAATTGAAAGTTAGTTCATAAATTCTTACATACTCTAGGCTCCACTTGAGCTTTATCGGGCCCTGCAGTAATCACGATTTTTTAGAGAAGTAAGGCATAGCATTTATTTTTTTAATACACCAGAACACAGACAACGCCACCAAAATACGATCGTACGTATTGAAAAAGGTCTCATAATAACATTATTATACAGGGAAGATTTAACCCTTAAATGCCGGGTGTTGCTTTTCGGCAACATACCCAATTTAAGCTTATAAATACGATTAGAATAATATTGAAGCTATAATGCCTAATGTTGCCAATAAAATACATTCTGAAAATATTATTAAATCGATTTTCAACATTTAGATGGCAACACTTGTGCTGTTTAAGAATAAAGATAGATATATTTTTTCAATTGCTGATACATGTTCTTTTTGTTTTGTTTGGAAGCTTGCGAAATACCCTATTTCATTTTGCAATGAGCAAGTAAAATTTATTTCTTAGCACAGTTCTCAAAATTCTTGTGTGTTTAATATTATAGAATTTTATCAAGGAAAATTATTTTTTCAAATAAACACCGGTATTGCCAATTAGTAACAAACAGTTTTTCAGCCGTAAACCATACTTAAAACAAAATAGGATTTTTTAAAGTATTTTTCCCATGATTTATTTAAAAAAGAAAGCCGAAAAACATTTTAAAAATGATTTTTGAAAACTCAGGCATTTAAGGGTTAATGCGTCATTTAACTTTTGAGAATTAATTAATTGATTTCCGTTACAAATCAATTCAAAATTTATGATCGGTTACCGATCACTCCCTGTAATTCATAAGTGAAGTATAGGGAAGTTTTGAACTGCTAAGAGATACACAACCTTTTTATAGCCAAACTATTTAAGGGTGTATTCCGATCCAAACTGCTTATTTTCTGATTCATTTTAAAATTCATTTTTGCCCTCAAACGCATCAAACTGGGAAATTCTCTTATTTAGAAACTATATAATGTGCCGTGCTTCTTAATTTTTTGATAAATGCAGAAAATACTGTAAAAAACGCTGTCAAAGTTGACGTTTTGAACCGAATTTTCCGAAGCGGGCGATCTGGGAATGAAAAAAAAAATGGTCATACTGAGAAAATAATTGTTTAAAAATCAAATTCTAATTAACTGAGCTGAAAATGAAATCACACGGCATATTAAACATGTCTTCAGAAATCACCCCAGCAAGTTTCATGTTTTTACTTTTAAAAATGAGTCTGAAAATGTCTCAGAAAATTTCGAGCTGTTGAGGGTGGAAAAATATTTTTTCGAATACACCCTTAAAAGGAATAGTAAAATAGCTATTCGATTGGGAATGATATGTCTTCTTACAATTTATCTTTAAAAAATAAAATTACGGGGCGATCTCCTTATTGAAAGTTTATATTGCAGAACAAGGATCTTTACCTTACAATCTTTACATTATATCGCCCCCTTATAATAATGGAGCCTTATAATTGTTAAAAATAAGCTTTCGCAATAAAATAATTTTTATTAAGAATTATATGTAAATGTTAAAATTGCCCTCTATCTTTTTCAATTCCTACTATTAGTTCACACTCTCCCTATATTTATTTATTTATATATCTTATTCAAATTTTCAATCGTTAATAAAATATTTATTATTCATCCTATCAAGTTGAAATAAATTTTTTAAAACTTGTACTTGATGACAATTGATGTTAATACAGTTTTTCAAATATTAATTCATTAATTAAATTTTAATTAATTAATTACATGGGAGACAAAATGGCGTTTCATTGGTTATTGAAGCATTTAATGCATCTTCATATCTATAAGGGACTCTGTTCTGTCGCCAAATACCGCCAAGTTTGTCGCAAACTTGGCGATACATCGCCAAATTTGGCGGCCAAAATGAGTCGCCAAAAGTGACGCCAACTTGGCGATATCTCTAATATTTCACCAAATTCCTATAGACTTCCATTGTAAACCTACTTGTTTATAGAAAATCAACAAATTGAGATATTTTAATGCAACAAAAACTAATATTAGCTTAAGGGATTATATTAAATTTTTCTTTGATGACCTAAGTAGGAATTGACTTTAAAAGCAAAATTTTTATATTACTTGTTAAATTGTAGATTAATACCTAAAGAAACTTCATTTCTTAAACGTAAGTAACTTAATAAAATATGCCTTAATAAAAGTGAAAACATTTCGTACCAGTAGACTATTTTGGATAACTGGATAGACTTGGGTGTACCAACAAGACAAAGGTCCCTGGTCCCACTTAGAGAATATTTTCAGAAGACTCATCCCGGTGAAGAGTTCGAAAGCCATCGTCCCGATACTCCATACGTCCAATTTCTTTCCATCCACCTCCGTCAAGCCGGATTCGGTCAAGCGACCTTCAGGACAACGATAGATGAAAGGAGCTCCATATCTAGCAGGAAACAAGGATTTTTAAAATACTACTTAGAATTTCAAAGAAAGTTTCAGTTCTGTTGAAGTTTAACATCAACATTTGATAAGAAAGTGTATTCCTTTTAATAAAACTATATTGACCGCAGAGGCGTTAGTGGAATAATTTTGAAGGTGTAAAAGTACTCCTAGACATGATTTTTAGCAGTAAATTTAGCGTTGAAAAAAAGTACGAAAATAAACGCAAGCATGAAAGTAACCATGAATGGTTTCTAATCGTTTCGTTTCGGGGATAAATGTGTTATCTACGGGAAGAATTTCGCGGGGTTTCATCCAATGTTTTATGTAATGGGAAAAAATTAAATAAAACTTCTAAAGTATGAGAGGGGTATTTGCCCCCTTTACCACTCATATAAAGCTCTGGATGGGCAGTGCAAAAATGTAAATAATTGATGCAATAATTAATGTAAATAAACCCCGGATTTTACGTCGTTGAATAATTTTAAACTCTGGATATCCCGACGGTTTAGGAAGATTGTACATTTTTCATAATCCATTTTATAAGCACGGAAATTAAGTGGTAAGAATTTTTTTAGCCAAACTTTTCACAAAAGTGTCTAAAATACCCATTGAGATAAATGTGGAATTTTACTTCAACTCTTTGCCTGAATAAATAAACCCTCACACTGCGAATGACCCACTTAATTCCAGATAGACGTATCAGTCTACTCGCGGTCTTTTTGTTCTGGTCAGACGGCGCTTTCTTGTGGTTACACGGCGTTTTTCATCTGACTAAAACCGAAGTATTGAAACGATAAAAATTATCTAACATACATTTTTGAAACAACGAATATTGAATACAATTCATTGTATAATATTGAAATAAAAATTGTAGGAAGCAAATCTAGGGATAAGCAAACCTTGATTCATGAATACTTCATGTAACAATAAAAAAAAAAAAAAAAAAAAAAAAAAAAAAAAGTCATTATAAATCTGATTTTTATTCTTTTCAATTATGTTTTTGTGGATTTTTTTTTTTTTTTTTTTTTTTTTTTAGTAATAATGTTTTATTGCTTAAAAATGCAATATCAGTTATGCATTCAAAATTGTCTTAAATTAATTAAAAATACAGCTTTTTATTAACATATTTTTCTCCAACTCCGGTTCCCGCGACACTCCGCTTAAGACGACACTCTTCTCTGGTCCTTAGAAAGTCTGGATAACGAGGTTCGACTGTGTTTACATGTTATTGCCAACTTTAGTCATTATGAACTAAACAAAATTTTTAAGACGAGTTTTATATTTTTTATGCGTATAATTTTTATGAGAGTTTTTTATAGGTGACATACGCTTGTAGGAGCATTAAACGTATATCTCGTTGAGCCAGTATTGTTTCTGTTATTATATGTTGGCAAAGGCAATATATTTACAATATTTTCGATTTATTAATTTTGCCTATATTGTACAATATATTCAAGAAATATTTTGCTGCTTCATTCCAAATATTTCAATTGAAAATTCAATATTTTTACAATGTTTGTGCAAGGTTCTAAGTTCGTTGGAAATACTTTCAAAGGAAATCCACTCTTTCTTCAATATTGTAATTTCGTTGGACATATTACCCATGTAAAGACAATGTTGAACACACATTGGTGATTCACGGAGTGTTATCACGAAGAATTCTATATGAAGTTCTGATGTAACCAACATTAGTTTACTGGTGAGGATGTGTAACACATCACTCTCACTTTGCAGGTGGTTAGTTACCTTCATATGTGGTCTTACAAGAGAAGTCTTCTTAGAGTAAACTCAGAATATTTTGAAAAAAAAAATGCTAATGAATCTACTTATGTATGCAATAAAGGATCAGTAAAATTTAGCGGTGAAATTTCCGTAGAAAGTGTGCAAAAAAATAAAATACTTTCAAATATTTGGCGCGAAAAGACGAACGTACTAGCCATTAGGCAAGCCACATTTTCCCTCGTCATATGCATTAACTTATAATGCAGTTTGAAACTGCTAGTAAAATGTGTGTTTAAATACGCAGTACTTAATGCATTTAATGTTAAACGATGAAACTGTTTATTATTTTTCTGTAAGTTTATATAATGTTTACTAGTTGGATGCTGCTGAAGTTAAATTACTTAATTTTACATGGTTTTACTGGAAGGATAAATTTTAAGTGTATAATTAAAAATTAACTGATCGAATAAGAAAGCTCTCCAATTCTTTCAAATCTCCAAGCTTATATATTTCGATATTAAATAAGTCGTTGTTTTTATGGCAACAATATAAAGCGGGCGGCGGCGACACAATGACTACGTCATCGAGTTGCGGGATGAAATCATGACAAGATTTTTAGGAGTAGATTAAAGAATGGCTGGTCTGTCTTGACATTTCTTGGTACGATAGGCGCAGCAGCGGGCGCCAACTCGTCATTTTGGCGTCACTATCACGTCACCGAGTAACGGTATCAAACCGGTGCCAAATTAAAGGTAAAAAAAAGTCTTTTATGAATATTTTGATCTGCCTGCGCATATGCTGGTAGAAACCCCCGGCAGACTAAAATCTATAACAAAAAAATACGTCATAATGTACCACTGAAACCCTATAAACATAATATTTTACATTACATTGCCATATATATTACTTCGAATCGACTTTCAAGATGAATTAATGGTTTAGGAAAAGCTTATTAACTGTACATGAGAAAATGACTGATTCGGCATAACTTGGTACAAAGCGAGAAGAATGGGGCGCCAATTCCATATTTTGACAGTACTATTACGTCATCGAGTTACGGATTGAAATTTTGGCACATTAACCATGCCGATTAGTACAATACGAATATTTCAGTCTGCCTCGTTATATCTTAGTAGGAGACGAGCAGAGCGGGGCGCCAATTTACCTATTTTGACAGTACTATTACGTCATCAAGTTACGGGATAAATTTTGGCACATCAAACATACCGATTAGTACAATATGAATATTTCAGTCTGCCTCGTCATATCTTAGAAGTAGAGGAGCAGAGCTGGGCGCCAATTCTTAATTTTGGCAGTATAATCACGTCATCGATATACGACTTGAAAATTTGGCACATTGAAGGTACATATCAGTAAAATAAAAATAGTTCAGTCTGCCTCGTCATATCTTGGTATGAGACGAGCAGAGCGGGACACCAATTCCCAATTTGGTGGTTTTATACATCATCGAGTTACGACATGAAATCTTCATGTAGGACAAGATATTTAGGAGTAGATTAAGGAATGAATGGTTTGCCTGGGCATTTCTTAGTACGATATGAGCAGCAGCGGGCGCCAAGTCGTCATTTCGGCGTCACTCTCACGTCATCGAGTTACAGGATAAAACCGGCGCCAAATTAAAGGTAAAATAAAGTGTTTTATGAATATTTTGGTCTGCCTGCGCATATCTTGGTAGAAATACCCGGCAGGCTAAAATCTATAAAAAAGAATACGTCATATTGTGCAATTGAAATTATACCGCCAAATTTAAGAATTGGCGCCCCGCTCTGCTCATCTTCCACCAAGATATGACGACGCAGACTGAAATATTTGTATTGTACTAATCGGTATGTTTAATGTGCCAAAATTTCAAGCCGCAACTCGATGGCATAATAGTACTGTCAAAATAGGGAATTAGCGCCCCGTTCTTCTCGCTTTGTACCAAGTTATGTCGAATCAGTCGTTTTCTCACGTACTGTTAATAAGCTTTTCCTATACCCTTAATTGATCTTAAAAGTCGATTCGAAGTAATATATATGTAAATTGAATGTAAAATATTATGTTTATAGGGTTTAAATTGTATATTATGACGTATTGTTTTGTTATAGATTTTAGTCTGCTGGGTGTTTCTACCAGGATATGCGCAGGTAGACCAAAATATTCTTAAAATACTTTATTTTACCTTTAATTTCGCATCGGTTTTATCCCGTAACTCGATGACGTGATAGCGACGCCAAAATGACGATTTGGCGCCCGCTGCTGCTCATATCGTACCAATAAATGTCGATGCAGACCAGTCATCCCTTAATCTACTCCTAATAATCTTGTCCCACATGAAGATTTCATGTTGTAACTCGATGACGTGTTAAAACCGCCAAAATTGAGAATTGGCGCCCCGTTCTGTTCCTCTCGTACCAAGATATGACGAGTCAGACTGCAATATTCTTATTTTACTGATATGTACCTTTAATGTGACAAAATTTCAAGCCGTAACTCGATGACGTGATTATACCGCCAAAATTAAAAATTGGCACCCCGCGTTGCTCATCTCCTACCAAGATATGACGAGGCAGACTGAAATATCCGTATTGTACTAATCGGTATGTTTAATATGCAATAATTTCAAGAAGTAACTCGATGACGTAATTGTACTGTCAAAATAGGGAATTGGCGCCCCGTTCTTCTCGCTTTGTACCAAGTTATGCCCAATTAGTCATTTTCTCGCGTACTGTTAATAAGCTTTTCCTAAACCTTAATTCATCTTGAATGTCGATTCGAAGTAATTTATATGGCAACGTAATGTAAAATATTATGTTTATAGGGTTTCAATTGTACATTATGACGTATTTTTTGTTATAGATTTTAGTCTGCCGGGGGTTTCTACCAGGATATGCGCAGGCAGATCAAAATATTTTTAAAAGACTTTTTTTTTGCCTTTAATTTGACACCGGTTTCATCCCGTAACTCGATGATATGATTAATGACGCCAAAATGACGAGTTGGCGCCCACTGCTGCGCCTATCGTACCAAGAAATGTCGAGGCAGACCAGTCATTCCTTAATCTACTCCTAAAAATCTTGTCCTGCGTCATGATGTCATCCCGTAACTCGATGACGTAGACATTCGTGTCGCCGCTGCCCGGTCTAATACTGTTCTCTTGTTGTCTCCAACGCAAAAAATATCGAAGTAAAATTGATAGTGCTCACAATCGGAACTTAATTTTGAGTTTGAAGCTACTTTAGACTATTAAATTTGGTTTTAAACCGTCGTTAAACGATCGTTAAATTTCATTTAGATTCACATAAATGCATATGAGAATTCCTTAAGTTATAAAAGTGTATTTACTTAAGTTAAACTTACTTAAACAAATTCAGCATAAAAACATTTTTCATTAAAGAGAATTTCACAAAAAGTGTATATTTTTATTATTATTTCGTTACAACAGGGGATAAATTGCGATGAATAATTGTGTGATAAATAAACGAACTTTTTATTATTTTTTAAATGACGCTATATCGAAGTTCCATCGGAATTTTTTATAAAAATACATATATATCCACACGAGAACATTCGCCAAGGTTTTCAGATTTATCTGAATATGTGCGTATGGAGAACTTCCATGTTACATTTAGAATATGTGTTTCAATCATACTGACTGATAAATAAATAATTTTAATCGAAATTTATTAGCGCAATTCAAACTTATTCAAGAAACCATATCTAGTTCAGTAATCGAACCTAGAACCTCTGGCTAAGCATTCTAACTCTGTATCCTATGAGCTATCCTGGTCAACTTTTGCCAGCATCATGCACTCAAATAACTTCTTATAATTGGCATCTTTTCTGCGATTTAAAGTAGCTCAAAACATAAAAACTCAGGTAAACAAAACTTCAATAAATGATTGCATACGGAATTAAACATTGCAATTATTAGCTCAATCCCATTGATTCATAAAAACTTACATGAATAGAAATTTTCCAACTGAACGATGATGCTGGCTAGAATTGCCAGAAATTGCACAGACAATAGGTAGTCGGGTTATTAATCTCTCAATTTCGACTCCTGTACTGCACACATTTCAGTGAGTAGAAAAATTTCTTTTCATGGAGTATAACAAATTTCGTCACAAAAAAAAACTCCCTTAATTTTATTTAAAATAAAAGCATGCAGATGGCAGCCTTAAAAATCAAGGTACAAGATTTCCTAATTTGCTAAGCGAGTTTGAAGTACTTTTTGCTCTACGGCTGTAAACTGTTTTAGAATGGTATTTTTTGATTGACGTCATATTTCATCAGTGATATAAATGTTGAGAGGTTACTTACTACAATTAATTATTAATTGAAATTATTTTTAATTTAATTTAAATAATTTTTTTAAGATACCAAAGAAATCTGCTCACTTTTTAATCGGTTTTTCCGCATTGCTAAGAAATCCAAAGTCTGAGAGGACCGCCGAATTGTTACTGGTTATCAGTACATTATTCCCTTTTATATCGTTATGTGATAGGTTATTGCTGTGAAGATAGGATACGGCCTCCAAGGTCTGTTTTAACCACACTATTGTCTGTGGCAATGCATTTTTATTTTTCAAGAAAGAAGATTCCAAAAGCGCTTGTTCTAAATTTTTTGGATGTACTCGTGTAAGAAATAAATACGAATCAGCAAAATAGACAAACTGTATGTCCTCTAACTTTAAGATGTTTGGGTGGTTTAGTGACTTCCACAAATTGGTTTCACCTTCTGAAGCATACTTCTTTTCGACGACCTTCGCGGCCATTTCTTCCTTTCTCTCAGAATTTTTTACCTTCAAGACACAGCCAAATGTGCCTTGGCCAATAACATCAATAAACGTGTAGCCGTTTTCATTTAAGTGATTAGCGATTTCCATCATTTTATCGCAGGTTTTAGAATCAATTAAACCTGCTTGACGTTGTTTTCTAAAATACTCCATATTTAAACGGTTTTTATCACAATAATTCGCAAAAAATCTCTTTTTTTTTTTACGTAGTAATCACAAATCAGAACTAATCTGCAATCCGTTTTTTGATTACAAATACTATATTGTTGAGTTTCATTTTAAGTAAAAAACTTTTTGCATTGTTGACGTGGGCAAACATTGTTACGCAGGGATATTATTTTGCACTTTCAACAATGTTTTTTCAGTTAAACTGTCCAACAATCGACCACTGTTGGACAGCCCGAACAGGAAATTAGAATGTGACGAGGTCGGCTTTCCGATGTTGCATAAACAAATGGCCTTAGTAAACAATTATCGAGAGATCAGCGGGCTAAGAATTTCGAACATATATTATTAAAAAAAATAATAAGAAGAGTGGATGTATTTTTCTTTAAAAAAATTGCTTTGATTAGTTTATTTAAAATTAGACATACACACAATTTGAAATTTTCTTTTATAAATAAAAATTCACGTTCTTTATAGAACATTGCATTTTTGAGAACAGTCGGCGTAGTTAAAAAAGAATTCTTTGAAAGGAACTCTTGACTTTTCTTCGCAGACTGTTTAGAGCAAATCACACGAGAATTATAATTAAACTTGTTTAGAACAAATCACACCAAAAGTATAATTAAACTTGTAATAATATCTTCTTTCAGAATATGAAAGTTATTTTTAAACGGGTGTCATCTATATGTTTAAAAATGCACCAATTTAGATTTTTCAATTAGCAACACCTACTTTTGACACTTTATTTGTGTTTCTTTGATCAAATCCAGACGTAAATGCATATAGTTCATGGCAGTTTTGATAAATCTTCATAGAGTTAGAAGAGCTCAAATTTGAGGTTGTTAATGTTAAATTAACGTGACAAACATTAATTTATATCTTCCCAAAAATTAATCTTATTAAAAAATTTTGTCTTCAGTAAGACATATTGGATGAACCCAAAAATTAATCTTATTAAAAAATTTTGTCTTCAGTAAGACATATTGGATGAACCCAAAAAATAGTCTAGGATTCTTTTGTTGTTGTTGCTTATGAATTATGTAAATTGTTTATAAATTTATATGGAAGAAAATAATGAAATATGACACACATGAATATTAACGTAAACTTTATAAGCCTTATCAAAAACAGTTTATTCCAATAATTAGTTTTCGAGGTATAGCGAATTTTTTTACTTTTCCATGGTCTAATATAAAAGGGGCGTATTTTGCTAACGGCCAATCATGTATAAGAAAATCGGAAAGAGCAACTAGAAACAGTGTGTGAAATATTCTGTTAAATTAAATTTAAAGAATAAAAAAAACCGACTGCATAAAAAGCGAACTGATCATTTCTCATCAATGTGAAACTATTTTTTATATTACTTATCTATTTTTTTATTTACATGTATTGATGACTTTTAAGTTGTGTTTAATTGATAGTTCAGGATAGATGAGGACTATAGATGTCTATGAATGTTAGAGTTGCAGTAAAACTAAAGATCCTACTTACACAACTTCCAGGTTGTGTAATATTTAAATGGAGCTTCTGACTGTAATATAGTCAATGAATCATCGTCTTCATTTTGAAAGACCCATCCAATGATATGCCACTCAATAGGGTGCGTAAATTTTTTTTTCGTCTCTGCCGCAGTTTTAATTTATAAAAACAAAACCTAGCCTATAACCATAGGACGGTTAAGGGGAATCGACAGAGCCCTCATTCATTAAAATCCATCCAACCGTTGGGATGTTTCGAGGGTATAAAGAATCCACATACCGATATACGCGTGGAACACATAACCCTTTTTGGCAGTCGGTTAATAAGTTTTAGAAGTGTAATTTAAAAAAAAAGCTTAAAAGAATAATTATTTACCCTTTCCGAATTGTAAAATTTTACGACCCTTATTGTTTTAGATTTTGTGAATGGAGAAATTGTATGAATTCAACATGTCGCCTGCAGGCGGCATCAATCACAGAATCACAGAACCACAGAATCACAGCATCAATCAACTCATATAAACAGTAGGGCGTCCAACACGGGCTTCCCGAATTACAAAACATAGCTGAAAATCTTGCTTTTTATAATCGATTTTTTCATTTAATATTTTTTTTAGTTTTCCCATTGGGTGTTGTATACTGCCAAACAGGTGTCGCTTTTATGCTGTTTGGGTTGGGAATTTTAATCGCAGACATCCAAGAGGGTGGGAGCCGAATTTAAATGATTTGTTTGAAAAATGCTATGCTTATATCTCCTTTTTAAATGCACATAAATCAACGAATCTGTATGTTTAGAATCTTGACGATGGACGAAAATTGACATTTAATTGTGGCACTGTGTTAGTGATTTTTAAAGCATGAACATGTATTTTATCTAGATTACAACATTACGTTACTATAGGGTCATCCCATACAAAATGAGCAAATCAGCTGTGGCTGACATGTCACAGATTTTAATAAAAATCAATATATAAGTAGATAATATCTATTTATGAGTCAATGTAAAATAATAGATTTCAGATTTGTTTATTTAAGTATTAAAATTTACAGTAAAAGTGGATGCAAAATCGAGGTATTGTCTACATGCTTAACATTTCAATTTTGATTATTAGTGTTAGGAATGGAAAGACTATATTAAAAATTATTTATATTTAGGAATGAATAATAAATAACAGATTGGCGTAAGCTAGTAATTGTATTTTTATTCCTTAATGAGAAAAAAATAATTAAAAAATTTTTTGAGGGTAAAAATTCAATATTGCTATTGCTCATTTCTACATGAAGGACAGCTCTGACAAGTTTAAACTTGCTTGACGTTATAGCTAAAAGTATAAATTTTAAAAATCGAAACTTTCATTCTTGCTTTTTTATTCCTTAATGAGAAAAAAAAATAGTAAAAAATGTTGAGTGTAAAATGCAATATTTCCATCGCCTGTTTGTACATAAAGGAAATCTCTTTTAAGATATTTAAATTATTTGATGTTATCGATAAAAGTGTATATTTTAAATATAGAAACTTCTATTCTTGCTTTCAGTTCATTTTTGGCTATTAATATATTTATTTTAAACTACAGTAAAAGAAAAATGATTACGCTGAAGTAAAATATATATATTAATCCTAAATCCATAGATGGCAGCACTACATTTTTTTTCTTGAAATCGAGCAATTTTGTAAAAAACGCGCGTGGATTCAAAGAGGAAAACTCATGGAATGCAGCAAATATTACTTTTTTAACCCAATGTTTTTACGTTAGGAATCAAGAGGCAATCTTGAAATTTTTTTTAGCAAATCATGAACTTATTGATCTTTATGTGTGTGCAATAAATGTAATGTCTGACCTTTCCTTCATTAATATTTTTGCCTATTAATAAGAAGGAAAATAATGATTTTGTATCTTTTGTTTAAGTTTCTAAATTTTTTTAAAGATGAAAGAAATTCATGACAACTTAAAAACTTCAGGAATTCGACATTAATATGTATAGGCATCCATTTCACAGATGTTTTTGAATTCCTTTGATTTTTATAACGTTTTTAATTTTCTCAAAATTGACAAATTTTCAATTTTTACAACAAATTTAAGATTAATCATGACGTTACAAAATTATTATTACTAAATAAATATAAAGATAATTTTCCAGAGATTACCATATTACATAAAGATTTAATTTATGTTAAATAGCTTTCTAGATACGGAACTTAAAATTGCAACTTTGAACGATTGTACACGTGCCGTTCTATGTCACAAGTTTTTGAAATGTACAGAACTTCCAAAAATTTTTATTTTTTTGTCGAAATATTTTGTAGTGCTTTATTTGAATATGAATTGAATCTGTGTATCAAATTTTATTAAAATCGGTTAATATGTAGCCACAACTTTTTTTAAATTTTTGCTCATTTTGTGTGGAATTACCGTATATCAAACATATATGCTGTATTTTATATTGAAATAGTTTTTTTTCCCATGCAAGAATAATTTTTCACCAAAAGCTTAAACGTTATGTATCGGTTTCAAATCATTTTTTAGGATTTTCCTGCATACCAATCTCCTCATAAAGATTATATAAATGATAATAATAAAAAAAAATCCAAAATATATACCTTCTTAACGCTGAACCTCACTACGAATAAAATCGAATAATGTTTATTGTTGTACGAGAAAGTAACGATACTTATGTTAGTTCATAAAATCTTGTTAAAACTTCAGGTAAAAGCGATTGGTGCAGTTAAAAATACGAAAAAATTGCAACTATTTTGCTTTTTTCGAGTTTTATTGAAATACTAAACAGTCACTCTAGGTTGCTGTTGAAGGTGGTTTTTCACTCCATCAAAATCCGCTAACTGCTAAAGATCGCACCTAGGCGCAGGTAATCACAAAGTTTCTTACTCCCCGAGTGCTTACCATAATGAATAATCTTTATGTTTTCCACGAGTTTCACGTTATTCTGAATTAAATCATTGTTGGGAGAGCAAAGTTAGAGATTTTGAATTTATATCACATTAAGATCAAGAGCACTATGAATGTTTTTTTTTTTCGAAAGTCAAGAATCTCTTATTCAAGAATCACTGAAGAATTACAAATTTTCAGTTTATATACGATACATAACTATTTACATTTAATTTGTACATATTTACAGTTTTTTAGAAAAATCTTCTTAAATTTCTGGAAATTAACATCCAAAAGCAATTAATAAAGGTACAATAATTTTCTTATATTTGAAGCCATGAAAAAACAATAGCATGATTTCATGCTCGAGATAAATTTCCTTTTTTAAAATTAAAACATCATTTCTTCTATTAGAAGACCAAGACAAAAAAACATATATGCAGTCTACCTGTTGCGTTCAGCGTTTTTCATTACTACTATAAAACTAAACTAAAAGAACAAGAGAAAATGTTTTTAATATTAATTCTCTGGAAGGTCACGTGATCTGGCGCCTCCTGTCTGGCTAAGAGAGGCCCGCACATAGGGTTTGCGAAATATTCCACATAACATAAGGGACTCTACCAGCGATTTTGCACGAGTAGGACCTTGAATTTACACGGCGGAGATGATGAAATTAAAAAAAAAAAATTGA
Organism: Maratus speciosus; assembly: GCA_963932465.1. Lineage (NCBI taxonomy): Eukaryota > Metazoa > Arthropoda > Arachnida > Araneae > Salticidae > Maratus > Maratus speciosus. The sequence goes on along the minus strand of OZ010788.1, from coordinate 622,105,397 downwards.
CAGTGTATGAAAACGTAATAATTTGAAAAAAAAAATGGTTCAGAATATTGCTCAAAACACGAAAAAAAAAAAAAAAAAAACTTACAGCAATATAAAAAACTACTTTAGCATTTTTTCCATCAGTTACAAATTTATGGTTTCACCTTTTTTTCCTACTTTTTCGATACACTTCCGTCTAAAATCGGGGCTAGAAAGTATGTGACAAAAGAAAATTCTCACGCAGCAAGATTAATACAACGATACTACATAGTTGACAAACCTTGGGAAAATGCATAACATAAATGCCGTTTAGTAACGTAAGTAACGTAAAATTTTATGAAGACATTCCACTTTAAAATTCAATACTTTATTAATAATAGGTTGAATATGATTATCTCCAAACTCTGCTCCTCTGTCACAAGGAGTCACGTGCTAATTAAGCGGAGTTCGTTATGCATGATTTGCCAATATTTTTGTAGTTATAATATTAATTTTTGTTATGTTGTAAAAGCTTTACATAATATTCCCCCTCCTTAAATTTACATAAATTCAATTTTGTATATTTTGTTTATTTTAATTAACTACTTCGAATTACGACCTTTCAATTTGACAGCAAATTTTACTAAGTTTAAATATTAAATTCTAAATTTTATCCTTAATTATTTTAATTTGAAATTAAATTTATTGTATTTTATTATTTTTACATATTCCTCTGGTAAAGTTTCAGAATAATTACTAAAATAGTTTGCCAGAGAAACGAGCTTAAATTTCCTACACTTCTCCTCATTTTAATGACTTTCTATTCGATCCGTGTATCAAAAAAACAATCTTTTTAGCTCAGAAAATGCTCTTATCTCGGTAAACTCCAGAAATTCCATTTGACGTCACAAGAACTCCCAAGACGCCAACATTCCTTCTTTCCCGCCCGTTAGAGTGTTGCCATTCCACGGTGATTATTCCGCCGCTAAAATATTTTCCATCGATTCATTATCAATATTCCGGCCTTTGGAGTTTTCTGATTGACTATTCCGCGGAGAGCGTACTCCCGATTTTCGGCAGGCGTTTAAAAAAATGCCAGTTTATAAGAAATTCTCGGAGTATGAAACAAGCACGAATCTTTAGGGGATTTTTCCCCCGTTAGGCCTCAGGGTCTGGCCGAAGCGTAAGAGTATTCAATGAACAAGTAATTCCTATTAAAATATGTTTTATGTTGCAAACTTTGATGAAAATACTGCCTATTGTAGTTTTAAATGAATGATCTACAAGCAGATAAGAAATCCTTTATCTTCAGCATTCTATAAATAGACGACAGATTGTGCCACTCATCATTTTCTTCAGTCATCCTACGAAATTATATATATCTTCATCTAATTGATTCTTGTGGTTGGTGTTTCTCCAAATAGTCAAATTCCAGCTACAACTCCAATAGAAAACGTGTTATTTTTGATTGCTCAGAATGATCGTTTTTTTACAAAAATTCTATGCGTCACTTTAAAGCATTGGTGTTTGCGTTTCTTTACGATGAAACAAGGTACTTGCAAAAGAAGTCATCATTCATATCTCAGTGTATCAAATAATCAGAAACTATCAACTTAAAATTTTTTATTCATATCTCAGTGGATTAAATAATCAGAATCTATCAACTTAAAAACTTTGCTGACTTTATTTGAAATTATAAACCACTTACATCATGAAGATAAGTGCACCATATACTATTCTCATACCGATAAACCTAACTGTGTGCAAGATATTTAAATTTATTAAGTGTTATGATAAGATGTTTATATTTTTAGAATAGATATTTAATATTTTTATCTCCTACTGGATCCAGTATTCATAAATTGAAAATGTTTTGGTGAATAAAATCTCTGCAATATTTAGTTATCTTAGATTGTTTGTGTTTCTTGGGGTGAGTAATTATTTTGTTTTCCTTTTCAGATTTATTTAAATTTATTTACATCGCAATCCCTTCTTCCGCTATACCTAACGGCCGTAGCGTGATTCTGGGAGGTATGAATTTGATTTATTTTGGTTGAATTTGAATTTTTCAATTGAATGTTTGCTCCAATTTACATATCCCAGAGTCACATTACAATTTTCTTTAACCCTTTATGCCCCAACGAGACTTTTAAGTCCCATTTAAGAAAATACAGTATAAAATTTATTTAATTCGTCTACTAATAAAAGCATATCGTACTTTTCATACAAAATACATTGCCGGATCCGATTCAGTAAGAACAGCGAAAGAATCGAAGCGAAATATTTTTAATGTGGTTATTTTTCAATCATTTACATGGATTTAGTTTTATCTCCTATTAAGACATATTGGACCGCTGTCCTGTAAATAGGACAGCTAATAAAACATTTTTTAAAATGAAATTGGTAAGGATTTTTTGGATGCATTTTGTTATGACGTATTTAAAATACATAAAAGTATAACATATAAACAAAAAGGGTTCATTATTAGAACTAATTTTACCTTAAGTTTAATGTAAAATAATTGTGAGTGAAGCATAGTTTTTCAATTATTTGGCTAATATAGCTTGTATTTTAAAACTTGTATTAAAAAAAAATCTTTATGCTAAAATATATTAAAATATATTTTTGAGATTAAAACTTATTGTACTAATCCAAAAGTGTAATTACAAATAGTTTTTGTTTAAATAATCCCTTGATTTTGATCTAAACGCTGAAAAATATATAATTGTAAACGTAAAATAATTATGAGTGAAAGATAATTTTCCAATTGTTTGGCTCATATAGCTTGTATTTTAAAGCTTGTATTCATAATAATAATAATAATAATAATAATCCTAAATAATACATTAAAACTTATTGTACAAATACTTTTGTATAAATAATTTCTTGATTTTACTCTAAATATTAATAAATATTATATCATTGTAAATGTAAAATAATCACGACTGAAGCATAATTTTTGAATTATATTTGGCTGATACAGCTTCTATTTTAAAACTTGTAAAAAAAAAAAAAAAAAAATAAGCTTGTATTGAAAAGTTAGTTTAATAAAGTGTACTCACATAAAAAAGACTTTATGATAAATTTATATTTGAGAAGATTAAAACTTACTGTATTAATTCAAAAGAGTAATTACAAATAGTTTTTGTTTAAATAATCCCTTGATTTTAATCTAAATATTAATAAAAATTATATACCGTATATACTCGTGTATGAGTCGACCCCCCCACCCCCATTCTTAAGGAAAAATTAAAAAAAAATTGAATTTTCGTGTATAAGTCGAACCACATTTCTGGTAGCATGTTGAAAAATGATTTATTTGTAACAGAGGATAAAAAAATTTAATAAATTTTCATTAAATTAGTAAATTTTTTACGTTTCTAATCAGATTTGTTTTTTAATTCAGCGTTTTAAAACTGTATAATTATGTATAACCGAAGAAGCTTAAACTATTTTGAAACCTATTCACATCAATTCAATGATACTTAAAAAGAATTTTTTTCTTTCAAAAATCTATTCAAGCATTATTTACAAGGGTAAACAACTTCTTATACTGCTAAAATATATTGTTGTAAAATATATAATCTTCTTTGTATTATAGGACTTTTAAGAAAGATATCTAGAAGCATTCTCAAGTAGAACTCTTTTTAAAAAGGGGATAAAATGCTGAAAGGAATGTATTGAAGGGTTTTCTGTCCCAAGAGAAAATGGATGCAAAACAATTACAGGGACATTGAGCTTTGTTTGTCAGTCACTTGGATATGACCATTTATAACGGCTTTACCGTTATATATTCATTATTCCTCCTTTTCCCTCAAAAAATCAACTTTTAACTTTACTGGTTTATTATAAATTGTCATTATTCTTCCCCCCCACCCCTTCAAATAAAATATTTAGTTTAAATTTGACATTTTAGAGTTAATTTCATATGTCTTTATTCATTCTCTTCCCCCCCCTCTCACTACTGTAAGTTTCGCTTTTACTTTTTAAAGTTCTTTTCAAACGCAGACATCATTTATCTCGGTTCCTTTTTCTGTCTTTCAAATTCACACGATAGAAAAAGACCTTAACTGCAGTTATTTTCCATTGAAATAAAGTAAAAGAATAAAATACAAATGAATCTCTTTTCGCTTTGTAGCCGACGTTATCTAATGCATATTTTCCCAGCCTCTGGGCTTGCATTAGTATTCAATTCTCACCCTTGTACGTTGTCGGATACAAACCATATGCCCATTGCTGACTAATTTGCAGCTGTAGTTAGATCTGTAACGTGCATATAAAAATCACGTGTTCCTTTCTTTAACCACTTTTCCTTACCGCAGGAATGTTAAGAGACGTGTAACCATATAGCCGCGCCATGGCGTAAGTTTGAATTCTATGTAATACTTCAGAATGATTCTGATTCCTTTGTCCACGCCACCAATATTCATCGCCAATTTAGTACATATGTTGCTATTCATCTCGTCAATGAGTGAGTGATTGTAATGAATATTTTACCACTACTCCCGCTGATCTCGAAGGTGAGACCTCAGCTCGCTGCCCTTCGGGGTCGCTCCCGTCGGGGTCGCTCCCGTCGGGCAGCCTTCCGTTTGACTTCTCCCGTCCCATTGTACTATCATGGCCCTCCTCTTAAAAAGTTTCATAATAAAGAAGTAAGTCCTCGAAATCCTCGTGTTGGAGTTTTTTTTCATTTATTCATGAACCTGGAATCTCTAATAAATCTCCTCTATACAAATTGGCGCCGTTGCCCAGATTTTTTCTCCAACAGTAATAAAAAAAAAATTAAAAAAAAATACGAGGAGAAGTATCGTTCCTTCCGTATCATCCTTTACCAGCGACGCGAAAGGATGTCCATAGATCTTTTTCCCACGGGAGTTCCGGCTTCCTCATCCGACTTCGAGCACTCATTCTCCGGCGTCACCTTTACGGGACTTCCCCTGCCCTCGCTGCCCTGATGAACTATTGTGCTGTCGTTGCCGGCGATCCCTCAACATCTCTCTGTGATTCTACTGTCTCAGGTCTCAGCTACGATCTCCTTCGAAGGTGACTACCCCCCATCCTTTGCTGACTTTTCCTGATTCAATATTCTGTTGTTTCTCCAAAGCCTGACTCAAGAATTTTTAAACTTCTATCGTGTAATCGTCAATAAAGTCGAGAAACCTTCTCCGATAGCGGTGCGCTTCGCTCAAAAAAAAGGACACATCTGAACGGTAAACTGCTACGTCGGTCCTGTGATGTGCATTCACCTGAAAATAACCACCCCCACTCCTAAAAAAAAAGGTGATTTTCACCTGTTTGTGTGCTTTCTGCTCTTCCTTTCCGTGTGACCGCTTAGTGTAAAATTGTGTCTCCAATAACGCTCTGTTCTACTTATGAAATAATATTTTTGTTCGACCATATCCAAGGGAATCTCTATCAGTGTGTTTTATATTCCTGTTTTGTGAAAAGAAAAAGTGCCATCTGAACGTACATCCCCTCCATAGTTTCCTAAAAGGGAAATGTTTTGTGAAAAAGTCCTCACCTAGCTGTGGTATGAATTATCCGCACAAGTAACACAAATTTTAAACAAATTTCTCAGTGCAACAAGTCCAGGAAATGTGCGCCGTTTCGCTTTGTTTGTGATCTTGTGATTAATATTTACAGTGCAAAGTGTCCAGGAATCCCACAGATATGGTGACAAGAGTGAAATATGCTAAAAAGAAATATAATTTCGTGAAAGTGTCATCTTGTGTTAATATAACAAATTGTGTCCGAAGCAACAGTCAAAAAAAAAAAAAAAAAATTCGATTTACTTGGTGCTTCTTTGTGGTGATATCTTCAATTTTTCTAAAAAAAAATAGAGAATGCACAAAGGGTGCCATGAGTTCGAGGAAAAATGTTTTCCTTTGGTGGTGTGTTATCAAGATACAAAAAATTACCCTGGTGATGTAACAGTGCTTCAGTTAAAAAAAAAAAAAGAAACCACTCTACAATTAAAAAAAAAGAGTGTACTAAATCACACTTCACAGGTTGTGTCATCTATCATTCAACATTTTTATAGCATTCAGAGTACGAAAATAGGACGTTAATGATATTTTTGTTTAATTTTTTTCGTTACAAATTATCACTAAAATCTTTTTATTTTAACTCTCTTTTTCTAAAAAAAACAAGCGTTGTTTTCTCATCGCTCTGTTTTTGTGCTCCAAATGAATGCTCTCTACAAAAAAATGACATACTAGTTCATCCAATTCAATGAAAACACTTGTGTCACAATACTTTATACAAAAAAAAGAAACACAGTTTGCATGTAAGTATGAACAGGGAATGCTTTCATATTAAATTATTTACTCTAAATTGTTATAACCTTTTTTTCTTTCTTTTCAATATCAGTAAATTATCAGTTTCTATTCATGTTATGGTTCCCTATTCATACTTGTACTTTTACCATTTGGATTTTCATAAGTTTGTTGATTTGACAGCTTGAACGGAGAAATCACTGCTGAACTATATATTTTTTTTTACAATATTTTTTAGCAGTGATAGCATATTTGCTCCTTATTATCTTCTTCCAAGCTGCATTTACGTGTTGTTTTTTTTAAGTACTTTTTGCAGTTAAAATGATAAAATTATTATACTTTTATTAATATTTCACTTATAATGTTTTTATGGTTAAATCATGACATACTTCTCATATTTGTTTCTTCCGTGAATTTACATAAACATGCTATGTTTCCTTTTTCGTAAAAATGATTTTTATGCAGTCAAAAATCTAGAGTTTAACCTTTTAGCCCCACTTGTATATTTTGAAAGTACACTTATTCTGCCGATAGGCAACAAAAAAGTTCTCTGCTCCAAGTTTTGCAGTATTTGATATCTTTATATAAATATGTGCATATTTCGCTCACAACATTTGCACATTTTCACTTGTGTGTGACATTTGCACAATTATTCTCAGCATGTGTTGCTCGACTCTGACCTTCTTTGTTTGTTTTTATTTTTTTTTTGTATTTTAAACCAGAATTACAATTTAATTACCTGTTTTTTTTTTTTTTTTTTTTTTTTTTTTTTTTTTTTTTTATTGAATTTCGGAAACTTTAATCCAACTGGATGTTGACAGAAATTTAACTTTCAGAAATGTTGTGATTGATACACTCATATTATTTTTACACTCCCCCCCCCCGTCCTTTTTTTCTTTTGTGTATAATTTATTTATGCAACTTATTGTGTTTTATTTTAGGTGCATGCATTTCATTTCTGCTAACTAGAGTTTTTGCATACATACACCTTTTTGAAAAACTAGTTTTATTTATTTTGCATTATTTGTGTTGCTCTCTCAAAAAAAAAAAAAAAAAAAAAAAAAAGAGTTCCTTCTTTTTCCATTTTGGCGGTCAAAAAAAAAGAAAAGTAAACAACAGAAATTATATAAACGCGAGATAAAAAAAAAAGGATTTTGCAGATAACAGACACTTCACCAGTTTATTTTTACAATATGGCAGCAAATGATGTAATTTCTATTAGTGATTTTAATCACCCCATTTCTGTATCTCCATGGGTAGATTATTTTGAGGACATATTACTAAGATATTCAGATTCCATTAATATGGAAGCCACATCTATTCAAAATTCACTTAAGACCGAAAATGCTGCATCCATGTCTGAAAATATTATAGATTTCCTTCAGATCATTAAATTCAATTTTCATGTGCTTAAACTAAACTTTAATGTTCTAAAGGATGATTATTCCAAATTAAAACAGGATAAAGATAATTTATTTCTTGTAAATCAGAAACTTATTGAGAGATTACATGAAATCACAGACCAACAGAAAAATAAGAAGAAGCTAACTAAATGTAGTAAGACTATGGTTGATCAGGTGGTAGATGTCAACAACAAACTCCCTTCATCTGCCCTAGATAAATCTACACAAACTATCCCCTCTTATATGTGTAAACAAGAAAAGTTACCACAACTGGAATATGATAAAAAAACACATATCTTAGCTCCGACCTGCACACTCAAGGTAAGCACAAGGAAATATTTACAGCTATTAGCGATTCCTCTCTAAAGTCCTTATCCCCTGCTAAACTTAATGTACCTAAGCCTAGTCGTGTCATTATTTTTAACCTCCCTGAAAATTTAAATATTCCTGATATCTTGTTTGGTATCTCAGATTTAATCCATATACCTGAACCTGATTTACACTTTGTTAAAAAGTACAAGCTCCTACATATTAAGTCCTTTAATTGGATCTTTGAGCTTGCACCACAGGATGATAGGCAATTATTAATGCATAAGGAAATTATCATACAATCAAAACCGTACCCTGTTAAACCACATATAAATGTTAAACGTTGTTTTAAGTGCCAGGTATACAATGATCATATTGCAATTTCATGTTGTAATGACATTAGATGCTCGGTGTGTGCCTTGCCACACATTGACCCTCAGTGTAGAAATCCTCCAAAATGCATTAATTGCATTAGAAATAATGATAGCAATAACACCAACTTTGACATTTTCCACAGTGCTTTTGCACCTTATTGTCCATCATTAAAAAAATTCATCAAGCAAATGCGAGAAAAAGTATACAACTGCAATACATTCCCATAAACATCTCACACAGCTTCCTTTAAAAAAAAAAAAAAAAAAAAAAAAAAAAACAATGTAACATACATTTTACATTTTTCGTTTTTATTTAACACACATTACTGTGAAGGAGTTACTATCTACAGCATTCCTTTTAAAATTTTTATTTCCCTATACATTTACATACATATGTCAGTTTTCGACAGCATTATTCATACTGATTTGATGTTTACAATTAACTTAATTCTTTCAAGATTTTTTTTATAAACACAAGTGTACAGTAGGTTGCTTTTTCATTTGATTATTTAGCCGGCAAATAGTTAAATGAATCTCGAAGTGGAACGTTTGTGAAAATTTTTCTGATGCGGGTCATCAGACGTTGGGATTTTCACATTTGAGGTAGATATTACTGAAAGAGTACACATTCATTCAACTTTAAAAATTCATCATTACACTAGTTACATCTTTAGTTTTTTTTTTAGAAATTTGGATTTAATTTCACTTGTTAATCTTAGTTAAGTTTATTTAGTTACATTTCATCACACAAGTAGCGTTTCCTGGTTACATTTTATCCGTTTTCACTTTCCTTTATTTAAAAGCACATTTTTTTTGGTTTGTTTGTTTTACTTTAGGCGATGAATTTTTGTACTTGTGATACAAGGCTCTTGGTTCCATATGTACACAATGAGTTTGTGTTCATAGTTTATACAACTGAGTTCATAGGTCATACAACTGAGTTCATAGGTTACACAACTGAGTTCATAGGTTACACAACTGAGTTCATAGTTCATTGAGTTCATAGATGAAAACACGTTACACGAGTTCATAGTTCATTGAGTTCATAGAAAATACACTTTACACGAGTTCATAGTTCATTGAGTTCATAGAAAAAACACTTTTACACGAGTTCATAGCATTGTCAATTCTTTGTGTACTTCAGGGACCAATTGCACTATCATTTTTGTTTCATGACAATACTTAGTTCATAGAATATTTCCTTACACATATTAGTTCATAGTTTGTTTCCTTTCTTGTGATTTGTTTTGCATACTAGTTCATACCAATTTTTGTTTTGGTAGACACTTTAGGTCACTGGAATATTTTTTTGTTAGACACATGAGTTCATTGTAAGTTTTTTTTTTCACACATTTGAGTTCATCGTATTACTTTTACACTTTAAGTCAGTGAAATACTTGCTCATAATTTGTTCATTGAGGCTTAGACTGCTGTGTTCACAAACATACATCTAAGTCGTTGAAATTTTCCTTTTCTTTCACTGACATACACTGTTTTAGTTCATAGTGAAATACTTTTTCTTTGATTCATTCATTGAAATACACATTTTTTCTTTGGTTCATAGAGATACACTTACAATTTAGTTCATTGATATTACAATTTAGTTCATTGATATTACAACTGAGTTCATTGATATTTTGTTTGGTAAAAAAAAACACATTATACACAATTGAAAATATTTTGTTTCTAGGTTTCAACGTTACACATTAGGATATTCCTTTTTTTGTTTTCATTATACCAGGAACTACTTTTGACCTCACATGATATGCACGAATTAAACATTTATTAAAAGGTTAAGTTTTAACACATTCTTAATTTTTCCATTATTATTATATTTCTTTTATGCCATGACATTTCATGTCACCATCACTTTGTTTCACAACAAAGAACGCCCAGTTTACAGGATGCTACCCCTTCACATGCATTTTCTTTAAATTTCAAACCTATGATGTTTTTATTGTTTTCAGCACACTTGTTTTGGTTTTCTACATGTACATAATTACACGTTTTCTTTTAAATTTGGAGATTAAATAAAATCTCTGGTTAAGCTTCACTTAGACAATACACGCGTCTAAGATATTATGTCGTTCTTGTAATAACATAACTTCACAATAACACAAAAAGTTTTTTTTTTCCGTTTGTAGCATTAGTAACCTAGTGCAGTTACACTAAATGTTTCAAACATTATCTAAGGTTATACAATACACATACAGTTCATATCCTGCTCGATACATTGCAAGGAATGCAAAGTTAGAAGTTACTTTAAAAAATTGTGGTTGTTATACTTACCCGATCATGTCACCAGTCTCTCCACACACTCGGATTGTCCTTTTACATTTGATATGTGAGATATTTATCTCAGTTTTTTTTATTATTTTTAATTTATCCCCTCTGAAGTTTTGTTCCCGTTCAAAATTTTTGCCCTAAGGGTCCAAACTTCATTGTGTAGAGAGACAAAACCCTTGAATTGTTGTTTCAATTCAATAAACATAACTTTTTATATGATACATTGACGCATGCTCCTTTGAAGATCAATGTGATCTTTGGGGAGCAGGGACCTAGGTATCACTTGGTGTCTGGGTCTCATAACTCCCTCCCCCCCTAGGGCTGATGTTCTAAACTGACGCCATCACACTTGTTTATTAACAAGATTAAGGGCTACACCCATTCATAGGCATGCTATATGCATCCCGTTCTTTTGTAGTCCTGTGCGGTGTGCACGAAAACCAATTTTCTACTTTTTTAATTTTATACTTTTTCATTTAGCTTCTATTCACAGACATGCATATGTCATTTATTTTCTATTTCATTTTAAAGTAGTATCTGTGTATTTTGTTGCTTGCACTTATATTATATTATTTTTATTTTGAGAAGATATTATAACAAGTTACTAAAAAAAATATTTACTTCTCTTATTTTGGTCATGAAAAATGCTGGTACCAGCCTCTTAATCAAATACTAAAAAAGATATTTAAAAAAAAGGATCCTGTTAAATCAAAAAATTATTATTTGCAGTTTCTGGTGACTGTAAAGACTAATGAATACCAAGGAATGAATAAAAATAAAAAGGCGCCATTTATCATGACCTGAAAAGTTTTGCTTTATGCAAACATTTAAAGAATTGCAAGCACACAGTTATATGTTATATATATATATATATGGAGGATTATCTTTCTTATTATGTTATATCTGTTTTAAATACTTATATGTATGGGGTGGACAAAGTAATCTTCAAATATAAAAAAAAACTGTTCTTCAAGATTCACAGTTTTTTTTTTCTGGTGGTAATGGGTGATATATATAACGGCTTTACCGTTATATATTCATTATTCCTCCTTTTCCCTCAAAAAATCAACTTTTAACTTTACTGGTTTATTATAAATTGTCATTATTCTCCCCCCCCCCCCCTTCAAATAAAATATTTAGTTTAAATTTGACATTTTAGAGTTAATTTCATATGTCTTTATTCATTCTCTTCCCCCCCCCTCTCACTACTGTAAGTTTCGCTTTTACTTTTTAAAGTTCTTTTCAAATGCAGACATCATTTATCTCGGTTCCTTTTTCTGTCTTTCAAATTCACACGATAGAAAAAGATCTTAACTGCAGTTATTTTCCATTGAAATAAAGTAAAAGAATAAAATACAAATGAATCTCTTTTCGCTTTGCAGCCGACGTTATCTAATGCATATTTTCCCAGCCTCTGGGCTTGCATTAGTATTCAATTCTCACCCTTGTACGTTGTCGGATACAAACCATATGCACATTGCTGACTAATTTGCAGCTGTAGTTAGATCTGTAACGTGCATATAAAAATCACGTGTTCCTTTCTTTAACCACTTTTCCTTACCGCAGGAATGTTAAGAGACGTGTAACCATATAGCCGCGCCATGGCGTAAGTTTGAATTCTATGTAATACTTCAGGATGCTTCTGATTCCTTTGTCCACGCCACCAATATTCATCGCCAATTTAGTACATATGTTGCTATTCATCTCGCCAATGAGTGAGTGATTGTAATGAATATTTTACCACTACTCCTGCTGATCTCGAAGGTGAGAGACCTCAGCTCGCTGCCCTTCGGGGTCGCTCCCGTCGGGCAGCCTTCCGTTTGACTTCTCCCGTCCCATTGTACTATCATGGCCCTCCTCTTAAAAAGTTTCATAATAAAGAAGTAAGTCCTCGAAATCCTCGTGTTGGAGTTTTTTTTCATTTATTCATGAACATGGAATCTCTAATAAATCTCCTCTATACCATTGTCCGCTTTTATCTCTCATGTAATTACTTAAAAGACTGAAAAAAAATCGCAGACTAATCGCCAATTACTTTGCGATTTTTTTTCTACTTTTTCGTGTATAACTTGACCCCCCATTTTTAACTCTCAAATTTTGTCTAAAATTCTTCGACTTATACACGAGTATATACGGTAATTGTAAATGTAAAATAATTATTATGCGTGAAACATAATTTTTCAATTATTTGGCTGATATTTTAAAGCTTATAGTTTAAAAAAAAATCTTCATGCTAAAATATAATTTTTAGAAGATTAAAAATTGTACTAATCTAAAAGTGTAATAGCAAATAGTTTTTGTTTGAACAATACCTTAATTTTACTCTAAATAATATTAAAAATTATATAACTGTATCTTAAAACTTCGTAAAGATTATTTATAACTCGCCACCTATTAAAACTTTACACACTATTTATCCCTTTAAGACCCGATGTATTTGTAAACAAAGCTAGTCATGCCTGTAGAAAGTAAAACATTGGCTGTAATCGCTACCTGTTGTTAAAAAATAATACTTTACTCTATCTGCAAACCAGAACTATCGTTCGATTCGAGTTCTTATTACATACGACTCAGAAGAAAAGATTTAAATGAATGTCTAACCCGCACGATCGTGCGGGTTGGGTCTTAAAGGGATATAGCGATATTTTATAATTCCCTTTATATCAATCTATAAAAAATCAATATATAATCATAGTGCCAATTAAAGGTCTCTTTTTAAAGGGGTCGCACGTCAACACACATGTTTAAATTTCAGATAAATAAACAAACCACACGAGTCCTTGGAAGCCCTTGATCGAAATTCTAGAGGATCTAGTCGAAACTAGTTAACCTTGAAAGGGAGAGGTTGAACGTTGCTCGCAAATTCCTTTACTGGGGTAGAATTGGAAACTGTTGAACATCGGTATGGATTACGTGAACGGGTGGTTCTACTCGGTTTGTTCCGTTAAGGGCAGAATACTGCCACCTGGTCGGGTTTCGGGTTAACTTTAAGTAGAACTTTTAGACTGGATTCTGGTTCTACCCGACCTATGCTCGATAAAGATTTTTAAATTTTCTAGTCAATATAACAAATTGAAACACTAAAAAATACGTATTTGATTATAATTTTTAAAAATGTATTCATATTATTAGTTATTAGTGCAAAGAATAGTTATAGTTGATTTAATCCTAAAGATACAGAAATACTCATTTAAAAATTATATAGATGGGGAAAATGATAAAATACTTCTTTATTCTGGTCGATAATTGTAATAATTAATGCGAAAATACATTAAAAAATTGACGGAATATTTTCTCACATTTTGTTTTATTGAATCTCTTGAAATAGCATTCGATAATAAAAAACAGAGAATAACGGAAAAAGCGCATCTTAACGGACCTTCTGTCTTAGTCTCTTGCGGTGTGGAAAATTTAAATGTTTTGAAAGTTATTTATGTGGAAGCTAAATGCATGAGAGGTACATAAGAATTTACCTTATTCAGCATAACGGAGCTTTTTATGATAAAAAGATTTCTGAATTCGCCAAAACAAATTGAGTTTAAGGATTCTTGAATACAATTTGAATCTTTTAATATCGATTATTTTGTCTTTTTCCTAGTCCAAAAGACAGTTATGTCTTGTTCCTTTACATAATGTTGTATTTCCGCGGGCTATATCTAATTGAGTGTTAGTGCTATTATACTTCTATTACTCAAGTAGAAAATATAAGTGTACAAGACACAATTTGAAAATATGTATAGAAAAATGTAATTTTTAATCACAAAACCTACGTGAGAAGTTATTTATCACTTTAGTTTACTGATATTTATTTACAAATTTTTGTAATAGTGCCATGGTACATAACCTAATAGGTTTTGAGAAACCTACTAACTTATTACTAAATAAATTACTAACCACATTCGCTTAAAACCCCATTTCTGCGAATATCACTTTTTTTGACGCATGGTAGGATATATTCTGTTAAACTTTCTGTAACTCATATAAACTGTACATAAAAGGCTGACTACTCTAAAATCATAAAGTTGCACTGTGTACCTGGACTAAAATTTCGTGACAAAAGCACACATTTTACGAAAGTTAGAGAAAACGAAAAAGAGAAAAAAAGAAAAACGATATTATTTAATTAAGTAAGGTTGTATTTGACAACTGATTTCTAACACGAATGCTAGATTATTCATATTTGATTTGCCTGTAAAAATTTTATGTATACAACAAATCTTTTAAAAATTGTAAATTGGTAACAAATAAAATACTTTGACATTTTGAGTGAGATTTCTAGTATCAGGATTATGTCTAGATTCGTTTTCTTGTGACAAACTGACTGTTAGCTTTAAAAAATACAAAGTTCAATCATGAAAAATATGGTAACAAGCCCACACTAATGCATTTTTATGGTTCTGTTATTAAAAAGTAAAAACGGAACCACTATAAGATCACTCGTGTGTCTGCCTGTCACGGTTGTTTTACTCGGAAACTATGGAACGTGGAAAGTTCAAATTGTAAGAAGTAATAAAGACTATTTTGACTCACATATTAACAGATTATTCAATATTCATAAACATAGTTAGGAAAAATGTAGAGTTAATAAGACTAATTAAGTTACTTGAAAAAAAATTTTTTTTTTGCATATTGTGTGGGGTATCGTGTGAAAGCATTCGTAACGCTGATCTCAAAAATACATTTCTATTAATTTTACGTATTAAATTTCAGAGATATTGTCGAAAATGTAGTGCAAAAATATGTCCCCCCCCCCCCATCTTATTCCGAATATACTGAAACTAAAATTATAAAAAAAATTAGAGGTAATAGATGTTAATTTAAGCATTGCAGAAAAACTATAGCGATTACCCGAGGTCACATAGTGTTTGAGAAAAGTGTATTTTCCTGTTACACACAAGTTTCGATTTGCAGGCATTCAGGAAAGGTGTTGAAGAGCGCTGGAGGTACCTGTCATATCAGAAGTATAAAAAAGTTGTTAATAATAATTTTCGAAAAAAATGTTAGTAATTAACCGAGATATTAACCCTTAAAGAAAAAGGACGGTTTGGACATACATAATGACAGGAGCGGCGTACTCTATGTACCATCGGATTATAAAGCCTGGGTAACAACGTTTAATGATATATTTGTGCAATGCAATGCCCAGTAGCAGTATAAAAGCAATAAATGTCAAATTGTTAAAAACAGACTAATTTAATTAGAATTAATCACGTAAATACTATGGAATTGGCGACAAGTTTGCATTGAGTAGATCCTTAAATAGCGCTCCTGTGACTTTAAAAGTTAATTAAAAACCTATCTGGAAAAACGCGGCATGGATCCAGGCGGCTTTGCAACTTTGCGACCTCCTTTCGAAGCGCGCTTAGCACAATGGCAAGTTTAAACTTTGAACAAGTGTTTTATTTTAGCTACACTGAAAAAGAAAACTACGCTGAATTATTACTACGCTGAATTTAGTTTTATGAAATGTCAAATGGAGTTTAAATATGCACTAACAGGGATATGTTTAGGAAAATTTTAGGTCCTTTAAAGGACCCTTCATAAAATAATTTATCCTCAAACAGGACCCTTCACAAAACATTTTATTCCAAAACAGGACCCTTCACAAAATTATTTGTCTCTTAAATAGACCTTTCACAGAATTTTTTCACTTTCACATTGAACTATTCACAAATTTAGTAATTTAAAAATTAAATCTGGCCTGTAAGTAAGCAGGTGAATTCACCAAAGACCCAAAGAGCATATTACTTAGCTTTTTATGTATATGAAGGATAGAACAGGAAGGCATCGATAATTTAAAATTCACAAAATTATGACTAGAATTTTCACAAAAATAAGAAAAACTTCACAATTTCACAAAAACAGGACCCTGTGAGAAAAGTCTGGACAGACCCCTGACTAATTATCAGTACCGAATTAAGTTCATTATAAACAGATTAAGATGAGATTAAAAAATGAGTTATACAGAATAGCAATATTTGGTGTTATTTAGGATTCATATCTTTTTGAACTTTTATGGTATAACCATTCATACTTTTCTAGTCAGACTTTTTTTTCCCGGGGAAGGAAATGTCCAGGCCAACTTTTTTCTGCATTTTATTTATTTTTCTTAGCAAATGTAAAATGTTATATATTTGTATGAAAATATCTTTGGAATTTTAATTTAGTTTAATAAATTATAGAGGTAAATAAACTTTCAAATTTACATTTTTTTGGTAAAGTTTTAAATTAGAATTTTCATTTACCTTCTTTTTATTTTATTGTAAACTACGATAATTTTGTTACTGAACTATCATTTGAAAGTAATTGTATAAGTTATGAGTATTTATAATTTATTTTCGTATGTTTTATTTAACACATGTATATATATACAGTATGTCAGCCCTCAACTGTGTTCAATGACTAATTCCTAAATAATTAGTCATAGACACATATTTCCAAGTACAAAAATGTTTTAAATCAAATAAAGAAATACATTAAAAGCGATTTGGGTCAATAAAAACATTTTTTTAAAAATTACGAAATTTAAATTTTTATACTGCCCCCCGGTCCTATAAGTTATATTTAGTAAAATTTTTCTATTACACTGACAAGTAAGTCAAAAACAGTCCCATTCATATAACACTAAAATTGAGCGATTTATGAAAATTTAAAAATGCATGACTTATGTCACTTTTCTGCTCTGAAAACAAATGAGTTCGGCTTGGCTTTGAGGTGTCACATACCAAGTGCTTAAAGTATTCGAAGATCTTATTTCACGTGTATCTGCTCTTTGAAAAAAATCGTACAAATATTGCGATTAAGTTAACATTTATTAAGTTACAGATTGGATAAAATAACATTTGTTTTAGTTTGTCACGATTTGAGACTGTTTCTTTTATGATTTCTTTTAACAAAAATTGTGTTATTTTTATAAGTTTTTATGTTACTTCAACGATCGTATGTATGTTTTTCCAGTTAAAAATTTGTACTCGACATTAACCCACTTTCAAATATCCGATCGAGATTACATCTTACATACTTGCGCAAATCCGATAATAATCTAATATTATTATGATTTTCGGTGGTTACCATTTATACTTATTTTACAGGATAACACAAAAAATTTCGGATAGATTACCGCCAAAAAGTTTAAGAAAAAGTTTTAGATTAGATAATACAAGACTGCGATTGTTGGGGTTTTTAACTTGTATTTTTTAGCACTGAATTCGGAAATTACCTTAATTTTTAACCATCATGTCGGGATATTTCGCAAATCATAAATTGTCAAAATTAAAGAATAACAAAAATCGGATACTATAAAGTAGAGGAGATGGCTGCATTTTCAAACTTTTGATAATTGATTTTTACGTACTTTTTAGCACTGAATCTGAAAATAATCTTCATTTTTAACCATCACGTTAGAATTATTTTGCAAATCGTAAATGTGTAAGTTAAAATATAGCGAAAATCTCATATTATAAAACATATTTAAACCTTTTATTATTTTATTTTATTTTATTTTATTCAATAATTTATTCAGTATTTTTGCTTATCCTGGGATTCTTACAGCTAAACAGCTGAGTGGTCCAATGAGATGGGGTGGGAGGTTCAATTTTACCTTTGAGCTTTTTAACTTTGAAATTTGAGATTTGCGAAAAATCCTGATTTGATGGTTAAAAATGAAGGTCAATTTCGGATTCAGCGGTACAGAATACATAAGAATCAATTATCAAAAACTAAAAAACATGACATAACTCAACTTTTTCAGGCTAATGCAATCTAATAATATTTTTAAATACGTATAATTTGGTAAAGAATTGAGGCTGTTAATTTAGCATAATTTTATTTAACAAATATTCCGTTTTTCTTTCTTCTTAAATGTTTATTACAAATTGTATATTTTACATTAATATGCCAGAATAATTAAAGATTTCAAATTTATATTGCAATGCTAATTTTACTCTTAACCATTTTTTAAATATATCTGACGAAATTATATTTCGACTAAATTTGTGAATGACCCCCAATTTGCAGTAAAAAATATGCTCCAACTTTAAACAGCTATTACTCGGTCAATTTTAATCGTAGTATAACGGGACTTTTTTGCATTACCTATCAGTGTAAAAGGAAAATTTTACTAAATATAACTTATAGGACCGGTGGACCGTATAAAAATTTAAATTTCGTATTTTTTAAAGAAATGTTTTTATTGACCCAAATCGCTTTTAAAATATTTCTTTACCTGGTTTAAAACCTTTTTGTAATAGGAACTATATGTCTATGACTAACGGTTTAGGAATTAGCCATTGGACACCGTTGAGAGCGGACACCCTGTATAATTAAAAGAAGCATTTCAAATTTATCTGACGATATTAATTTCCTTTTTCAAATGACTCCTAAAATGTTATTTTAAATAGAAACAAATAAGTGCCTAATACTCCATAAAAACTAACGAATCCTCCATGATTCGTTGGTTGTTAACATTCTGAAACGTGAACGTTTTGTTAAACAGTAAAAAGAACTGTACATTTTAATAAGTTACAATATACAGTTACAAAAAGAAGTAAAGTTTTTATAAAAGATCTTTTTATGTTTTTTTTCTAACAGTCAATTCGTCTGTAATTAGTGTAAATAATCAGTTACATTACACAGTTACAAAAAGAAATACACTCTTTATAAAAGCTCTTTTTATATTTTCTCATTTATCAGTCAATTAATTTTGGTTGTTTGGATTTTAATCACTTTTGCACGTAAAATTTAACCCATTCACTGGCGGTGGGATACATAATATCCCATCTAATTTTAATCAAGATTTGCACCATAAAACTTTAATTAAGTTGTACTATTTTACCTTTGACTTAAACAAATTGAAAAATTGCTTTTCTTATATTCGAATAAAATTTTTTGAAAATTCCGGTGTAAATTCAATATTACAGAAACACAGTTACGTGCTCCTGAAAGGGTTAAAGACAGTTATGTTAACAATTATGAAATTTAAAATAAACTGATTTAAGCAAAAATCAATAATTTTGGAATTATGAATTTAAATTTAGAAACTTGTAATTCATCTCTAAAATGTACGATTAATACAATATGTAATTTTTTATATATGTTATGTTAGTCTATTGAGTTTTTAAATTCAAGTTTATAGTTACATAAGTACATAATATTATATTAAAATACATTTACCAACACAATAGTAAGGACTGATTGGGTTATATTCCAGAGCATAAACGGGGATTATTCAATGATAAAATATAACAGGAAATTGTCTTATTTTCAAATTTTATTTTCAAACCCGAATGGCTATGATTCTTTATCTGCTGATTCCCATTTAATTTTCCGTTGTATCTCTATTTTTCTCCTCGTTCTGTATCTCATTTCTTTCTCTTCCCTTTTCTCTTATTTCTTATTAAACTTACGGCTACTTTTGCCATTTCGATTTAACTGCTATGAAATATTCGATCTCACAAACAAGTTACTAATAACTGTCAAAGATTAATATAGCAGCAATTTTCTGATTCATTCAAACCTATTCATAATTTATTTTTTAGAGTATTAAAAAAATATTTGCGCGTAATAGATATTCTAAAAGAACACATTTAAAAATATATATAGGAGTACAATCAAGTTAAAAAATTGATTTTTTTTCAAAAAGGTAAAGATTTCTTCTTGAATCTTATTAAAAATATGATATTCATATATTACATCTAACAATCAAATTACACCTTATAAAAAATTATGTTTACTACGTAATAATTTTTATCTGGCAGTTCTGCCAGGACTATTTCCGTGCATTGAAGAAAGTATTTATGAGAATGTATTACGTGCACTACAGAGCTGCCACAGTCGACTATTTTTTAATTCTACCTCTCACTACTTTCTCAAAGTAAAATCTTTGACATACAGTTTGACAACATTTGCAAGCGAAATATATTACAAATTTTTTTTTTTAATAGTGGTGCGAATATAATAGAAAAATAGTCGCCTTTGGCAGCTCTGGAACTACTACTGATACTAAAATCAATTATTCAAGTTGAGGTACTAATAATGCGTACATTGTAATGATTTACAACATTCAATATTCTCTAAATATTCCAATTGTTTGTTATATGATGCACCCAATCTATGATTAGATGAAATTTTATGAACAACTTAATATCATTCTATTTCTGTTATTAATATCTATAGCTTGTCACAGATAATATGGATAGTTAAAAGATCAACAGAGGGAGATTGTATAATACGTATTCTTTAAGTGTAACTTTTAGTAAATATCCACTTATTCATAATTTATGGAGTCATCAATCATAATTTGACAAAGAACTTTTAAAATGAATTAGCAAATGGCGTTAAAGTTATTCTTCCTGGAGCTTAATGTTTGAAGTCGAGAATATCTTTACTACACTTCATAAATTATATGAACTTTAAAAAGTTCACTGTTTTACTTAAAAGGTGACTAAAATAATTAGAGAGATGTTACAAGTTTAAAATATATATTTTATTTAAAACTTCTTCGTACTTTCAAGCTTTTCCAAGTTCTTCATCAGAGAATATTTTAATAACTAATTTCTGTTTATTTATATAAATACATCACTTCGTTTTGAAAATGAGAGTGACAATAATTATTAGGCTAATGTCAGACGGACGTCTTTTTGCACGCTTTTTTATTCACGTATTATCGTTACACAATGCTAGCGACATTGTTTAGGGATAATACGTAAGTAAAAAAGCGTGCAAAAAGACGTCCGTTTGACATTAGCCTTAGAGTTGAAAGTAGATGCAGCAGTTTCTTGGATTGAACTTAATTAGAGAAAATACATATTATTATTAACTGCTGTTCTATTTATTTTATCACTCTGTTCTCATACGTCACTTTCCTTTTTAAATGCGTAGCTTGACAGAGATGGAACAGAGCGATAAAATAAATGGAACTGCAGTTAATAATAATATATATCTTCTCTAATTAAGTTCAATCCAAGAAACTACCTCTACTTTCAACTCTAAAAATAATTGGCTCTTTCATTAGTTATTAAAATATTCTCTGATGAAGAGCTTGGAATAGCTTGAAAAGCAGAGTTGGGCAAATTCGTAATTGTAGTCATCTTCATGTAATTACAATTCAATTGCGTGTAATTAATTAGTTATAATTACATACCGTTAAACATTCTTGCAGCACTGTAGTCGGAACCGCCCCATTCCATTATGTAACGAAATTTCTGCGTTCGAATGTGTCTAACTATAATCAATTGTTTGCAATTAACTTGTAATTTCAATGCGGATAATTGAGATTACAAATTTGTCCAACTCTGCTTGAAAGAACTAAGAAGCTTTAAATATATAAGTATATTTTTAACTTATTTTATTTTAAAATAAAATGTATATTTTTAACTTGTAACACCTCTTTTATTATTTTAGTCGCCTTTTAAGTAAAACAGTGAACTTTTTAAAGTTCATGTAACATATTTTATGTTTGAATCAAAGTGAAAAATTGCGTTTCGTCTTATGATATTGTCTTTACTACACTTTCTTAAACAATCACTTATACAATAATTGTCTGAAACTGTCACAATGTAAAAAAAAAATCTTGTAAAGTTACTAAAGTTATAATATCATAAGACGAAACGCAATTTTTCACCTAGATTCAACATGAAATATATGATATGAACATAAAAAATTCCGCAGTCTTGTAATGTAATGAAAAAGATGTTACAAGTTTAAAATATACATTTTATTTAGAAACTTCTTAGTGCTTTCAAGCCTTCCAGGTTCATCATCAGAGAATATCTTTATAACTAAATGTTGTTTATTTATACAAATACGCCAGTCTGTTTTGAAAATGAGAGCGCCAGTAATTACTAGAGTTGAAAGTAGCAGTAGCAGTTTCATGGATTGAATTTAATTAGAGGAAATATATATTATTATTATTAATTGCAGTCCCATTTATTTTTATGACATCACTTTGTTTCTCATACGTCACTTTCCATGGGTAGAAGAAAATATTTAACTTCTATACTTTAAATTTTATTACGTCACTTTGCTCAGGTTTTTAGGATTTATTTTCAGGATACTGCTACTTCTACTTTCAACTCTAGTAATTATTGGCTCTCTCATTTTCAAGACAGAGTGACGTATTTGTATAAATAAACAACATTTAGTTATCAAGATATTCTCTGATGATGAACCTGGAAGGTTTGAAAGTACTAAGAAGTTTTTAAGTAAAATATGTATTTTAAACTTGTAACATGTTTTTTATTACATTAGTCGCCTTTTAAGTAAAATTGTGGAATTTTTAATGTTCACATTATATATTTTATGTTACTAAAGTTTTTCTAGGAAACTGGGATTCCTACAACTTTCCATGTAACGGCAGCAACAAAAATTCATGCAACAGGCAAACTTTTACGCTGAAAATCAAAAATTCTGCAATGTTACTAAGAATTTTTTAGGAAACTGGGATGCCTAGAACTTTTCATGTAGGGGAGATGGGGGCACATGTGAACACGGGGCACATGTGAACATCGCAATTTTTCGATAGTTATTATAAGTTTTTTTATTTGAAAAAAATTACTAAATATGATAGCACCTGTAGACATATGGTAAACATTTTTTGAAGCTCTATGACATTTTGTTTATCCTCTGTAACCAAAACACTGTTTTTAGATCTCAAAAGTAAAAAATTTGTTCCAAGTTAATAAGCGAATAACTTTATTTATTTATTCATTTATTTGAATTTGAGTATTTTACCATATACTATGAATACTAATAAACATTTTTGATACAGTTCTTTTTCTTCTAAAATTGAGAAACGTTAATAATTTATCAATTTAACAAAATCAGCAATGTGAAGCACTTGTGAACAGACTAGTTGGGGCAGATATGAACAGTTCATAAGTGCCCCAATAATCATTCTGTGATTCTGTTTCTTTCAGTTAATTAATGAGAAATAATGTAATTTTCCTGAAATAGAAGATATTTTCCTCACACAAAGTTTATTTTGTATTGAAACTTCCACAAATACATAAAGAGCAACAAGCTCGTTTACGTTTAATTGTACTTTAAATAAATTTAATGTTTTCTAAAATGCAATAAGTGTTATATATTATTTTACTAAACGGTTTACAACAATATTTTTTATGCATTGTTAATACAAAAGTATTACTTGAACAACTTTGCAAATTTTTCTGTTGCATTTGTTCTAACCTTGCAATGATGGCTTACTTCCATCTCTAAAACAGTTATGTATATGATGCTTTGAATAGAGCTATCCATTCAAAATACCATATCCATAAATACCAGTAATATTTTAAGAAAGTAAAATTTTTAAACTGATAACTACCGTAAAATTCTGATTGTACCCCCCCCCCCCCCCACTCTTTCAAAAGCAAAATAAGTTGGGGGGGGGGGTTATAGTCGAGATTTTTTTGCCGGAGCTTGTTAGCAACACTGGTGGCTAGTGACATACATCCGCCAAAAGCGCCAGAGAGCAAGGAGTTAAAAAATGCTTTTTCTATAGAAATTTCACTTCTTTTCTGTTTTTCACTGCTGAAATTAATATTTTATAATTTATTTTATACATAATTTATTTTAATAAATATAATATATACATAGTTAATACAACACTCTCAAATTACCTTTTAAGCATGCCACGAGATAATTGCTTTCCACATCATTAAATGGATATTTTGTACATTTTTTTCATTTATGGAAATTGCTTTTCGTAAATCGTTTTCAAGTAATAAATATATATAAAAATATTTTGGAACATTTTCACTTAATTAATTGCGAACAAGTTCTATTTTAAATATTATTTTCAGGATTATTTTTTTAAATTAAATGTACTTAAAAGTATGTTTTCTGAAATCATGTACCGTCAACCGGGGCTACTTTGGTCCTTGCGGGGTGGGGTTACTTTGGCCCATCCCATAAAAAAAGGTTTTATTCTTTGTATTATACAAACAATACAAGATAATTTGGAATTTTTGCCCTTGAAAAATATTTTATACCCTACTATAGGGTAATTGAATAGTTTGGGGATAATTTAAATTTTTTTAGTGACAACACTGGATGTGTTTGTAAAGAACTGTTTTCGTGTGTAAATTTTAACTCTCCAAACTTTCTATAGTGAAACAATCTGGATAATAGCTACAAATAAGGTAAATGTCAAAATATTACTTTTACTAACCTGTGACCCATGTGTGATCATAGTTTTTCCTTTAGCTTTTTATTTTGACAGGAATTCTTTACGTTTTCATAAAGCTAACATGAAAACTAGTATTTCAGGCCTACTTTGTGCCAGGCCTTTTTTGGTCCGAAAATAGCCCCAATTACTTAGAAATGC
The DNA here is from genome assembly GCA_963932465.1 of Maratus speciosus. Lineage (NCBI taxonomy): Eukaryota > Metazoa > Arthropoda > Arachnida > Araneae > Salticidae > Maratus > Maratus speciosus. The sequence continues at coordinate 622,080,469 of OZ010788.1, read as the reverse complement.
TTTTTTACAACCAAATCAATTAAAACATGTTTTAAGCAACGTTTTTTTCCCATGTTATTGTAGCAAAATGTTACATTAATTATTTTTGTTTCAGTTGTTGAGGATAACATGACGAAATCTGTTTCTTGTTTCTTTAATATTAAAAATTAGTTTATTGTGCTGAAATGTTAAAAAAAAAATCATTTGTTTGTTCAGTTTGCAGTATTAATTTATTAGCTAATGCTATTGCAAGGGGATTTCAATAAAAATGTATTCATTTAAATATGAAATGTATTCATTTTAAAGAAACTAAGTGAATGGACCAAAGAAGCCCCCCAGTAGGGGCTACTTTGTTCCAAAACTTTAAAAATAGTTTAAAAATAAAATAAATTAAAAATTTCCTCTTTAAAACTATACAGTTTGCTTCATTGTTTCGTGTGAATTGTTTACAACTCCATTTCGACGTTGAAAAATCATATATAATATTTTTTAATAATGGAAATGTGAGTGGCACCGGGAAAAAAGTGTCCCAAACTATCCCCGGCCGACGGTATTTCATTTTATTTTGCTTCATTATATTCCAAGCATCAAGTTAAAATTCCTTTCAATTATTAGAAAGGTATTTTGTTTAATTAAAAAAAATATATATATACCTGTTTTCTGTTTCTTTTTTTTTTAAATTTATATAATTATATGTTAAATCGTCTCACAAGTATAAGCATCATACGAATTAAAACAGTTTGCTTCCAAAAATTTTAATATAGTTAACAAATAAAATTTATCTCATGGCTTTTGATATATTTTCATTTGACTCCACTTTATTTTTCTTACGGTAGTTTTGAAATGGCATCGTGCTATTCTTATTCTGGTTTGAATTTTATGTCAGTTAATTAAATGCGAGAAAATTTCAGATTTTTAAACTTTATTATTCGCCTTGATTTATTTTATTTTATTTATTGACGTTTTATTATGAATTTCTCTTTTTTTCACACTTTTTTTTTCATGAACAAATTTGTAATAAATTAGTTTATTTGTAAACTACCTTATATATTGAGTTAAAAGCAGCCATCAATTTAATTATTTTTTAAAAGGTTAATTTTTTTTTCATTTGAAGATTAATGATTAGTAGAAGTACACATAAACCTCTCTACTAATATAACATTATATTACTCATTTTGGAATAAATATAATTGTAATAGCGAACACTTAAGCTATATATTTTTTAATATATAAAAAGCAGTTATTAGCAGTAAAATCAAACATCAATGGTGTCGAGATGAAAACCATGAATTTAAAAACACGTGTGATCAAGAATTCGAATTCATCTGATTCCTTTGTGTAAAAAATAGTAAAATTTTCCTTCTTTCACTTTCTGATCACGTATTTCAGTGTTCAAAAAGTCGAGTAGTGCCATTACAACTTTCGGTTTCTGTTTATTGTAACCTTTCCAGGTAACAAATTTTCCAATGCGACGCGTTATTTAATCTTGCGTGTCTCTTATATGAGCCGTTCAGTGCACAAATCGATTAACTCGATCAAATGAAAATGTTCAGTATAAACAGTTAAAGTTATTGTAACTATAAAAATATTGCATCTATATTATTAGTTTTCTCGGGATATTTTGATTGAACTCATTAATTTTCTTTTAATCAAGCATAAATTTGTATCACTGCATAAATATACAGAAAATTTTCAATGTTCCTTTGTTTAAAAAAAGCCATTTAAAATGGAGTTATAGTCGGATTGTCTTTTGAACGCCCCATATGTTTGGCATTATTTTACTGAGATACAGCTATATGTCATCTTCAATTTTAACCATATTTTACAATTTAGTTGTTTAACAGTCTACAGCATGAAAAACACTATTTGTGAGCACAAACTCGTTAAGTACATTTGAGCATCTTAGAAAGCACACGAGTACAACACTTTGGATCAACTTATATGGCGCTAAATTATACGGGCCGTGAGGCGAAAGCCTCAACAAAGAACAATTTGATCTTTCCGCCCACCCAATTTTCCTTTATTTATTTGATTATTTATTTATTTAATCGCTGAAATAATATTGGGTTTTATTGAAAGTTTTAAAATACCTTTCCACGAAAGTATAATTAGATGTTTCTCAAAAAAAAAAAAAAAAAAAAAAAAAAAACCCTGCATATTTTGCAATTTTACATCGATGAAGTCCTTAGGTGAGTAAAATATACGTTTTCTTAAACTTTTAATAGTTAGCAATTTTTACGATGTTTATAATAAACATTAATGTATTTAATAGAAACATCTTATGAGAATATAATTTAATAAAATTATTTGTTAAATTATGATAATTTTATATTTTACTTAGATAAACCATTATTTAACTTCGAATTATCATTTTTAGTCATTTGCTTCTTCCACACTCTTCTCTCCGTACACATGCAATAAGATGAAAAAAAAATTGATGTGTTATTTTATTCAAAACTTTTTGAGCCCGCCCAATATTTTGCAAAAGTTGGCGCTACTGCTTTGGGTAACCCTGGTCTGGAAACTACGGAAAATAGAAAACTCTATATCGTAGAGCCAGATATTGGAAAATTTTCTTCTCTCCCTCTCTTTGTATTCCTTCTGGATGGATATCATAAAACGGGTTTCATGTTGGTAACCATGAACTGAGAAGCAGGTAAAAGGACATCCTTGCTGATAAAATTTAGTACGATCACCAAAGTAAAGTATTATAGAGAATAGTTAGTATGCAAATGTGAGGCTTATGACCACGTTCTGTTTGTTGGCTGCTGTTTACGTGTAAGTAAAATTTGTACTATGAAATGTACTTTCATTTATATGTAGGTTGTGGATTTTCCTTACGAGGGATTAAAATTGAAGGCAATCTTTAAGAAACATTAAGTGTCTTTCTGCAGGGTGAACTTGGTTGGAATGAAAGGACATGTGAAGTCCTTTGCAGTAATGCATATACATTACGCATCTAGTATGTTTCAGTGATATGAAACCCTTCGCTAGAAGAGTCACGTATACGTGCAGTATAGCATGCGAACAATTCTTAATTGTGACCGCCACTATGTAGGTTTAAAAAAACTCACCTTATTTAATCACAGAATTTCATGTCTAAAAAAGGGAAAAGATTAGTATTTCGAAACAGTGATTGTCAAAATTTAAAAAAATGTACAAAGTTCATCATGGAGGTTATTACACCTATTAAGGGAGGAAATTCACACGAGTTCTCATATTACCCTTTGTCCCCGGAAAAAGGTCCAATCGGTAAGATGTGGGACTCTAAGGCTAATGTCAGACGAACATCTTTTTGCACGCTTTTTTCCTCACGTATTATCCCTACACAATGCTATCGGCATTGTGTAGGGATAATACGTAAGGTAAAAAGCGTGCAAAAAGACGTCTGTCTGACATTAGCATTAAACCCGAGAGTTACGGGGACGTTCAGTTCTTAACTCCAACAACAAATCACTATGATAACCTCTGTTTGTATAAGAAATTCGTTCGATACGAAATCTTACAGATTTGTTGAATACGTTATTAGTTAAAGCATCATTACTGAAATGAAGGATAATAAAAACTATGCAATTTCATTGCTATTCAAGTTGCTGTTTGAGGGGCTCACAAGCATAGTAGACCAAGTCCAATTTGAAAAAAAAAAGATTGAGATAGTCAATTTGGAAGGTGAATAGAATCTTTTTTAATCACTCCCACAGTAAACCGAATCTGAAAAATGATGACATAGATGAGAAAATATGTAAAAAGAGAATTGGTTCATTGTGGGAGTGGATAAAACATATTTTATCCACCTTCTAAATAGACGATCGAGTTTTATTTTCAAAACGAACTTGGTCTGTTATGGTCGATAAACCCTTATATATTAGGTACTTTAGCCAATCGGCAATCAACTATTCTTAGGATAACAAGTTCGTCAAATCTGAAATTCGTCTGGGTACATACATTCTGATATATATTTTTCTTTTAAATTTATAAGTATTTTTACTTATTCCCTTCAAATATATGAATATATATATATATTTATATGTGTGTATTTACTTAATGTGTTTTAGTTGAATAAATGTTAGAGTTTTTTTAAATATCCTCTTTTTACACTACTTTCTGTTTTATAGTTTTGAAAGAGAGCTTCAACAACATACGAAGGTTATTTTCTACGTAAAAGTTATTATTTTTTCCAAACCATTTAATTTCATGTATTTTCTTTTGTATTGTACACTGATATCTATATCTATATATATTTCTATTTTTAATATGTAAATATTTAGCATAATTACTGAAAATTGTAGCTTGTTTTTACTTCGTAGATTTACATGTTCATTGTATTCTAATTTATTTTCCATTTCAGATTATTCGTGCTAATGTAGTTAATTACAAATAAAAAGAACACATTCAGTCATGAAACTTTTTATTATAAACATTTTTCAATGACATACATCAGTCAGTTACAAATGCCGCATATAAAGAAAGGAAGTTATGCTTTTTGCATTCATCAAAAGAGTACAACGTAAGTTGGAGATAAAACATTGGGCCGTTCGCGACACCATCTGCCCCTGGTGCCACTCATCCCTCGGCACGGCCCGACACCTTGGATTGGGGGCCGATTTTAGTCGCCTCTTACGACATGCATGGGCTTACAGGGGTGCTATTCTGATCCGGACACCACACGGATTTACACAACCATCATGACGATAGACAAAATGCAAAAAATCCATTAAGGAACAAACACCCTCAGCACATCAGTAGACAAAATTGAGAAAAGTCATGATCAGTAAGGTGAGTCAAACTTCTATGGAGAAAAGATATTGCATGTTAGAACAGCATTATATTTTATCACAATCACAATGATTAAATACAAAATCTTACGAACTGGAAAATTTCAACCTAATTGAGACAATGTCAACTTCAGGAGTCAGCTTAACCCGTTAAAGCCAAGCGCCATATAAGTAGGGAAAGAAGGAGAGTTCAGCGCCAGCAGGCGGTGGCGGTGTGTGTGGATGTGGGTGGAATCCACCTTGTGGGTGGAGGAGGAGAGTGGAATCCACCTGGGGGAGACTTATCCTATAGTAGGAGGGGCTAAATTTGTGAGGGAGCTTAATTTTTGAGGGGGCTTAATATTTTTTTTTGAATTGATTTAGTATTAGAATGGAAATATCATACTATAACATAGTGAGTTAGGTGTTTTCGAAAGGGAGTTTGAGGGGTCTAAATATTTTAGTGGGGCTTATTTTTAGGGGGGCTTAATTTTTTTTTTCTTCGAATCGACATAGAGTAGAAATGGAAATATCATACTATAACATAGAGATGTAGGTATTTTCGAAAGGGAGTTTGAGGAGCCTAAATTTTTCAGAGGGGCTTATTTTTTTAGGGGGGCTTAATTTTTACGGGTGATTATTATTATTTTTTTTTTTTTCTGAATTGTCTTAGAATTTGAATGAAGATAAAAATGTCTTATGTTTTCTGAAAAAATTTTTTGATGCTGCCATCTGTATGCGGTAGTGCGAATTTATTATTGAAAATAGTATTTTATTTTTGAAAAGTTTTGAGGAAGGTTTGAACCTGCAAAATAGTCTCTTGGCTCGATGATATGTTGAAGACTTAACTAATCGAGCCAAGAAACTATGTCTATATGTTTAGATTTTAGATGTTTCAAAACAAAAAATTGTATTCCCCCTTCTGTATGTGCAAAGAGCGGTTGGTTTCTTAAGATAACTCATTAATACCTATTTTAACTGCACACTTTGCGAATTCCTTTAATGTATATGATTTTTATTTTTAGTTTAACTGATTTTATCGATTTTGCGAATGAGAGTTTGATTATTTTACAAAGCTAAGGTTTCGAACTTGCGAACTCCGATTCAAATTTAATTTTTTGTAACCGATAAGCTATCCACTATCCAGACTGCGTCCCGACAATTACTGAATTACTTTTGAACACTATATATTTTTAAAAATACCTTCCTCTCCCTCTTTCTTATACTAGGGAAGTTAATACAATTTATGTTTAAATTGAAGAAATAATTAATTTTTTATATTTCTTTAATAAGCAAGTCATTTTTTTTAGATGGATTAGAAGGCTACCAAACGATTTGAATTAAACATTGCTTTTACCAGTATTAATCCTCTTACCTAATTTTAAAATTATACTTTTTCTTGTGAACCATATCATATTCATTTAATCGTCTGAAATACACTTCCTAAACCCTCTTATCAACGTTACTCACTATCTATCACAAACATCCGATAAGTCTAATCAGCTTTTTTCAACAGAAAATAGCTAATATGTAAATATTGATAACTATTGAAGAGATTATTTCACTTGTTTTCAGATTTTAAATGAAAGTTTGAAATATTTGTCAGATTTTCTATTTATCAATTATTATAAATTGAATCAACTCATAGTTTGTTATTGCAATATATAATTATTTGATGATTCTACACTAGTTCTAATGAATTTTAAAACTACTGCTTCACTTCAACTCATTCTTTTATACAGTTTAATAAATTTAGTTTGAATTTATCCATTGGTTTGTCATATATTTCACTGAAATAATAAAATTAATGTGTAAAACCTTAGAATGACGAATTCAAAAACGTAACGTGATGAATCATATACTTTTTAAACATTACATAAAAACCTTTGGATTAATTCACTTCCTGTGAACTTCCTACACATACTTTTTTATGCCACGTGTTTTTCTGAAATTTTTGCACCAATCATATTACATGATTTGCACTATCGTAATAATTTTTTAACATGCGCCCCTTATGATTATATATAAAATTGAATGAAACGAGACTTTTTCATTAGTGTTTGCTATTTTTTGAGTGTGTGAAGACGCTTTTTTCACTTAAGATAATATGGCTAGTTTTCAAGATGGACATTCTACTATGTTAAGCGATGATGTATCAAGTTTGAATAATCAATATTTTTCATCAAGATTAAATGATCAAGACATGGGATTAATAGTACAACCTAAAGTAGAACCCGTTTCAGATGATGAAGCGGAATCCTCCTCATCAGAACTAAAGAAACAGAAGCCACCTTTTTTGTGTACTGTTTGCACCAAATCTTTTTCACGAAAAGGCAATTTAAAACAACATTTGATGATTCATTCAGAAGAAAGACCATTTATATGTGACATCTGCCAAAAAGCATTCTCTAGAAAGGCTATTTTGAATCGTCATAAACTATCCCATTTAAAGAATTCCTTCCCAACATAAATGTGAATCGTGCGGTGAAACGTTCTCAAGAAAGTATGACTTATCAAAACACATGAAGATCCACAAGTCCTCCAAAAAGGATAAATGTATTCAGCGTAACGAAATATTCAATCCCAACTCCGATTTTTTATATCATTTGAAAACTTCACAGAGAGTTAGATGCAAAATTGATAATTCATCCTCTTTAAAAGATATGTTTTTTGAGAAGGTTAAGCATTTTAAAAGGCAAAATGCGTTAAACATATTTACTAAAACTGTAATCAACTCTAACGAGGAGAATGTTACAGACTTTAACACATTTTTTAATAGTATTCATTCGGACGTTTTAAACGAATTAAACTACCAGATTCAAGTTAAAAGATCGATGAAATGGTATGCAAGTATACAAGTTGTTGTATATCGTGTAACACAGGAGGGTGTATTAGAGATTGCCACACCCTATTTCCATTCAAAAACTATACTTGAATTAACGAAACAAAACTTATCTGAACATGTTGAGGATACCTTTGCAAAAATTATTAAGTCCTATGAGAAGTCCACCAGACGTGGTTTTAATTGGGCATTAGATAAAATATTGAATTTAGAACTATCTACCTTTAAAATATAACATGATTTGAAATGTTTATACCTTTTTGAAATATGTGTACTCATGTTCTCACTATTGTAACTATTGAAAATGACGAATAAATAATGTGTAAATGAAAAAGCTGTTGTCTGTTTATTTTTGTTAGAACAACTTGTGATTTTTAATAACTCATGAAGTCGTAACGACTTTACTTAATATTTTTTTTTTCAATTTCTTATCAAATGAATAATGAGTTAGTTATCTTTTACTAATTTCATATTGAAAGTCTGAAATTATCCCTTGAAATAGTTATTTTTCGATATTTCTAATTTTTTATAATTATTTTTAAAGTTTAATATATCACTCGTTGTTTGTATAAACAATTGTTATTGCTCAATAATAATAATATTATCATTTATTACCAAACAATTCTTTAAAAAAGCATAGAACCATTAACATAATATATCATTCACCACCTTTTTAAAAACTGTTACCCTGTGTTGACATTGAATTCTTCAAAACAAAAAAGAATAAAACTAAAATCATTATCATTAAATATCATACACCACTTATATAAAAATTGTTACTTTGTGTTGCCATACTATTCTTCAAAAAAAGAATAAAACTAAAACTATTAACATTAAATATCATATACTGTAAATATAAAAATTGTTACCTTGTGTTGCCATACTATTCTTCAAAAAAGGATAAAACTATTGACATAATATATTATTCACCACTTAAATAAACTGTTTATATATATATTTTTAGACTTAAACTAAAATTAATGACATTACTAATTCTTTTAAGTGTTTATCTGTAACCGACACTGATTTTTAACGTATATTAAGGGATGTGCTGTTTCTAAACATTCAGTTTCCAACTGATTTTTGTTCTAACTTCATCTAATGCTACCTTTATTTTTTGAAAATGGGTTCTGTAGTAAATATGTTTAAAAGATCTTTCGACAAAGTGGCTTCTTCTTCAAAGTATCAACGTTTAGAAGAACCTAATGACCCCACTTCTGCGAGTGAATTAAATATACCAAGATTGGAAATTCCTAATTTATTAAACACTGACTGTGGAACAATATCACGTGATTTATCCACTACTGATTACTCACCGAATGTGAAATCTGAAATCGATATGAATTTTTTATCCCAAACTTTGATGATGATACTACATCTTTCAAGAATTCATGCCAAGAATCAATTTCTGTCGAGGACTATTTGAATATATTTTTCAAAGACATGAATTTTGAATCCGCTTTAACCTCGAGCCCAGCTAGTAACATAATTTCCCAAGACGAATCCTTTCAAGAACGTACTATTGACCAAGAGGTTTCTGATTCCCAACCAAGCAACCTTTCTAAAGCAAGTGATGAATTACAAAGCACAACCCCACCTACGAATGTCATTCCACAGTCTAAAACTAGCAAATCCAATCATCCTATTGTATTTCGAGAAGAACTCAGTGATTGTATCTTTTTAATTTTAAAGTTGCATAATAGACAATTTCATATTCATATTCGAGAATTTAAACGCAGTGGGCTTACTAGTGAAGAAATTCTAACGAAAAATGGTATTATTATGGATGTTAACAGCTGGTTCGAATTTTGCAAGAAAATTTTTTCATTTAATTTGAGATATAAAAGTTCCTCATTTGTTTCTAATAACATGATATTAGTGTTAAATTTTAATAATTCTATCATGCGAATTAAAAATTTAAAGAATTATTCTCATATTGACTTAAACGAGTATCAGTTGCTGAAATTAAAAGAAAAAATACATGATTTGAATAAGGAACTTCTTCAGCATATATATGTAAACCATATACCAAGCTTAATTAGGCAGAAATGTATCATTGGTCATATATCTACAGAAAATGAACTCATGTTGCAGTCTAAACTTATAACATGTATTGAGAATAATGTATTAACTATACTAAACCGCATTTTTGAATGTGATGGATGTATTTTTAATCAGAAATCTCAAAGCCCTCATTCCTGTTGTATACTAAATAATCGACAAAAATTTGAAAAACTAGGAGAGATGTTATTAACACTTATAGATTTAGATTTTGTTATTTCCTCATTTTTAAACGGAGTGGATTGTGTTAGTGAAAACTTTTTATCAAACATTCATGTAGAAACAATTCAAAACGAATTGTTTAAAATAATAAAATAAAATGTATTGCTATCCTTTTTAATACGTGTGTGTTTATTTTTCTAAAGTGTATGTTTATTTTGTTATGTCTTTTAGAACTTTTAATAGAGTGTTAGACTTAAATTTGCATATGTATATAACTAAAGAAATCAACAATTCTTTAGCAATTAAAAAATTAACACAAGTTTAAAATATTAAACTAATAATCTTAATAGTATAATTTCTACTTTCTAATATATATATATATGTGTGTGAAACTTAATTATATAAAAAAGTTTTCAATAATAATAATAATAAGTTTAGAAAATTAAAAAGTTTAAAAAACAAAATTAAGAAACTCATTAAAAAAAATATTTGAAAAGTTAAAAAAAATAAAGTTTTCAAAATTAAAAAATCTTTATAAAAAAAAAATAATAATTAAAAAAAAAAATTAAAAAGTTTACAAAAGTTAAAAAAAAAATATTAAAAAGTTTACAAAAGTTAAAAAAAAAACTTGGAAAAAAAAAACTAAAAAAAAAATTAAGTTATCAAAATTAAAAAAAAAAAAATTATAAAAACTTAATACATTAAGTTTTCAAAAGTGAGTTTACCTATTCATATATGTATACATGCATGTGACTTTCATTATGTTTCAGTTTAATACTTCTTTTTATCCTATAAAAGTGTTAGATTGATATATACTTATAAAAATATTTGTAAGTTAAATTAAAAAAAATGTTTACAAAATCTTTCTAAATAAAAAGTTTTTAAATAAAAAATGTTTTCAAAATTTAGAAAAAAAACTTTTTAAATAAAAAATGTTTTCAAAATTTAAAAAAAAAATTGTAAATAAAAAAAAAGTTTTCAAAATTAAAAAAAAATACTTTGTAAATAAAAAAAAATATTAAAAAGTTTACAAAAAAAAAACTTTTTTTATAAAAAATATTTTCAAAATTAAAAAAAAAAAATTGTAAGTAAAAAAAAAGTTTTCAAAATTAAAAAAAAATAATTTGTAAATAAAAAAAAATATATTAAAAAGTTTATAAAATTTAAAAGTTAAAAAAAAACTTTGTAAAAAGTTTTCAAAATTAAGTTATCAAAAAAAAAACTTAATAAATTATGTTATCAAAAGTCAGTTCACCTAACTGTATATGTATCTGACTTTCATAATTAAAAATGTTATCAAAAAGTTGAATTAGATTGCAAATACAATCAATCATATATCAATCAGTCATAGCAATTAACCAATCAATGATATCAATCAATAAATCAAACCAATCAATCAATCATATTAATCAACCAAACAATAATATCAATCAATCATATCGATCAATAAATCAAACCAATCAATCATGTTAATCAACCAAACAATAATATCAATCAGTCATATCGATCAATAAATCAAACCAATCAATCATATTAATCAACCAAACAATAATATCAGTTAATCATATCGATCAATAAATCATATTAATCATATCAAGCTATCATATCAATCATATCAATCAATCAACCAATCATTCATATCAGTCAACCAATCATTCATATTAATCAATGATTCATATTAATCATATCAATCGATTAATCAAGATACTGAATACAAGTATTCATACAAATAAATCACATCAATTGCAGTTCAAGTATTACAAGTTAGTATAATAACATTATAAGAAAGTTTTGAATTAATACAATGATTAACTATCAACATTTTGTAACAGCACTTTTACAAAAGCAATGTATGAATAAATATTTTAGTTACAAAAAATATTTAAAATGCTTTTGAAAGTTAATAAAATTATTTTCCAAAAATGTTAAAAACATTACAAGCTGCTAAAACCTACAATTTAACAAGAATGAGTTGTCCTATATTTCCTTTGTATTTGCATGTCCTATATTTCCTTTCTATTTGTATTTGAGTATATGTATACGGATTCCTCCTTTTAATTATGTTTTGTAGTATACACTTAAAATATATATAGTATATATAAAACATTAAATTAAAATATTCTTTAGTTATTAAAAAGTTTAAAAAATCAGCAATTTTTTTAATATTATAAGATATCAAAAATTATTTTGTAATTTATTAAAAGTGAATTTACCTATCGCTATATATGCGTTTCATAAGATAAATCTTCTTTATGTTAACATCCTACCCACATTTTATTTTATAGTTATACACATCGAAACGAAAAAACAAAAAATAAACAATCTATTATTAAATTCTTCAATTTAAAATTTTAATACATACATACTTAAACATTTATATAAAAATAATGAACTCACCATGTTTGAACTCAGAAAAGAGATGATGAGCTTATCACGTGGTAGATTGTGACGTAATCAATTAGATATCACGTGCCTTTTGATTGTCTTATCTACAATCAGATTGTATTATCAATCACGTGATCTAATTGATATGAGTCTATACCAAGACACTAGCCATTTTCACTTCAGTCATCGAATATGTAGGTCGTATATTTTTTTGAAAGTCTTTTATTTTATGGAATCTTCAGCAACATGACATCAGATATTTGCAAATAAAATCCTATTAAAATCTTTCTCGCAATTGTGAACAAAGATTAATTTTCATATTGTTTAAGTATAATCATTGATTATTTAACTGGATAATAATATTTTTTAGAAGTAACTTAAATTTCTTATAAAAACGGAAGTATTTATTGCATCATTTATAGAATTCAAGTTTGAATATTAACCAAGTTTTTTAAACTTTTATAAACTCTTTATACTAGAATATATACCAGTTTTTACTAAGTACTAGTATATACTAAATACTAGTATAAATTATAAAAGTTTAAAAAACTTGGTTAATATTCAAACTTGAATTCTATGAATGATGCAATAAATACTTCCGTTTTTATAAGAAATTTAAGTTACTTCTAAAAAATATTATTATCCAGTTAAATAATCAATGATTATACTTAAACAATATGAAAATTAATCTTTGTTCACAATTGCGAGAAAGATTTTAATAGGATTTTATTTGCAAATATCTGATGTCATGTTGCTGAAGATTCCATAAAATAAAAGACTTTCAAAAAAATTTACGACCTACATATTCGATGACTGAAGTGAAAATGGCTAGTGTCTTGGTATAGACTCATATCAGTTAGATCACGTGATTGATAATACAATCTGATTGTAGATAAGACAATCAAAAGGCACGAGGAAGGCACGTGATATCTAATTGATTACGTCACAATCTACCACGTGATAAGCTCATCATCTCTTTTCTGAGTTCAAACATGGTGAGTTCATTATTTTTATATAAATGTTTAAGTATGTATGTATTAAAATTTTAAATTGAAGAATTTAATAATAGATTGTTTATTTTTTGTTTTTTCGTTTCGATGTGTATAACTATAAAATAAAATGTGGGTAGGATGTTAACATAAAGAAGATTTATCTTATGAAACGCATATATAGCGATAGGTAAATTCACTTTTAATAAATTACAAAATAATTTTTGATATCTTATAATATTAAAAAAATTGCTGATTTTTTAAACTTTTTAATAACTAAAGAATATTTTAATTTAATGTTTTATATATACTATATATATTTTAAGTGTATACTACAAAACATAATTAAAAGGAGGAATCCGTATACATATACTCAAATACAAATAGAAAGGAAATATAGGACATGCAAATACAAAGGAAATATAGGACAACTCATTCTTGTTAAATTGTAGGTTTTAGCAGCTTGTAATGTTTTTAACATTTTTGGAAAATAATTTTATTAACTTTCAAAAGCATTTTAAATATTTTTTGTAACGAAAATATTTATTCATACATTGCTTTTGTAAAAGTGCTGTTACAAAATGTTGATAGTTAATCATTGTATTAATTCAAAACTTTCTTATAATGTTATTATACTAACTTGTAATACTTGAACTGCAATTGATGTGATTTATTTGTATGAATACTTGTATTCAGTATCTTGATTAATCGATTGATATGATTAATATGAATCATTGATTAATATGAATGATTGGTTGACTGATATGAATGATTGGTTGATTGATTGATATGATTGATATGATAGCTTGATATGATTAATATGATTTATTGATCGATATGAGTAACTGATATTATTGTTTGGTTGATTAATATGATTGATTGGTTTGATTTATTGATCGATATGACTGATTGATATTATTGTTTGGTTGATTAACATGATTGATTGGTTTGATTTATTGATCGATATGATTGATTGATATTATTGTTTGGTTGATTAATATGATTGATTGATTGGTTTGATTTATTGATTGATATCATTGATTGGTTAATTGCTATGACTGATTGATATATGATTGATTGTATTTGCAATCTAATTCAACTTTTTGATAACATTTTTAATTATGAAAGTCAGATACATATACAGTTAGGTGAACTGACTTTTGATAACATAATTTATTAAGTTTCTTTTTTTTGATAACTTAATTTTGAAAACTTTTTACAAAGTTTTTTTTTAACTTTTAAATTTTATAAACTTTTTAATATATTTTTTTTTATTTACAAATTATTTTTTTTTTTAATTTTGAAAACTTTTTTTTTACTTACAATTTTTTTTTTTAATTTTGAAAATATTTTTTATAAAAAAAGTTTTTTTTTTGTAAACTTTTTAATATTTTTTTTTTATTTACAAAGTATTTTTTTTTAATTTTGAAAACTTTTTTTTTTATTTACAATTTTTTTTTAATTTTGAAAACATTTTTTATTTAAAAAGTTTTTTTTCTAAATTTTGAAAACATTTTTTATTTAAAAACTTTTTATTTAGAAAGATTTTATAAACATTTTTTTTTTATAAGTTACTTTTTTTTAATTTAACTTACAAATATTTTTATAAGTATATATTAATCTAACACTTTTATAGGATAAAAAGAAGTATTAAACTGAAACATAATGAAAGTCACATGCATGTATACATATATGAATAGGTAAACTCACTTTTGAAAACTTAATATATTAAGTTTTTATAATTTTTTTTTTTTTAATTTTGATAACTTAATTTTTTTTGAGTTTTTTTTCCAAGTTTTTTTTTAACTTTTGTAAAATTTTAATATTTTTTTTTTAACTTTTGTAAACTTTTTAATTTTTTTTTAAAATTATTATTATTTTTTTTTATAAAGATTTTTTAATTTTGAAAACTTTATTTTTTTTAACTTTTCAAATATTTTTTTTAATGAGTTTCTTAATTTTGTTTTTTAAACTTTTTAATTTTCTAAACTTATTATTATTATTATTGAAAACTTTTTTATATAATTAAGTTTCACACATATATATATATATATATATATATATATATTAGAAAGTAGAAATTATACTATTAAGATTATTAGTTTAATATTTTAAACTTGTGTTAATTTTTTAATTGCTAAAGAATTGTTGATTTCTTTAGTTATATACATATGCAAATTTAAGTCTAACACTCTATTAAAAGTTCTAAAAGACATAACAAAATAAACATACACTTTAGAAAAATAAACACACACGTATTAAAAAGGATAGCAATACATTTTATTTTATTATTTTAAACAATTCGTTTTGAATTGTTTCTACATGAATGTTTGATAAAAAGTTTTCACTAACACAATCCACTCCGTTTAAAAATGAGGAAATAACAAAATCTAAATCTATAAGTGTTAATAACATCTCTCCTAGTTTTTCAAATTTTTGTCGATTATTTAGTATACAACAGGAATGAGGGCTTTGAGATTTCTGATTAAAAATACATCCATCACATTCAAAAATGCGGTTTAGTATAGTTAATACATTATTCTCAATACATGTTATAAGTTTAGACTGCAACATGAGTTCATTTTCTGTAGATATATGACCAATGATACATTTCTGCCTAATTAAGCTTGGTATATGGTTTACATATATATGCTGAAGAAGTTCCTTATTCAAATCATGTATTTTTTCTTTTAATTTCAGCAACTGATACTCGTTTAAGTCAATATGAGAATAATTCTTTAAATTTTTAATTCGCATGATAGAATTATTAAAATTTAACACTAATATCATGTTATTAGAAACAAATGAGGAACTTTTATATCTCAAATTAAATGAAAAAATTTTCTTGCAAAATTCGAACCAGCTGTTAACATCCATAATAATACCATTTTTCGTTAGAATTTCTTCACTAGTAAGCCCACTGCGTTTAAATTCTCGAATATGAATATGAAATTGTCTATTATGCAACTTTAAAATTAAAAAGATACAATCACTGAGTTCTTCTCGAAATACAATAGGATGATTGGATTTGCTAGTTTTAGACTGTGGAATGACATTCGTAGGTGGGGTTGTGCTTTGTAATTCATCACTTGCTTTAGAAAGGTTGCTTGGTTGGGAATCAGAAACCTCTTGGTCAATAGTACGTTCTTGAAAGGATTCGTCTTGGGAAATTATGTTACTAGCTGGGCTCGAGGTTAAAGCGGATTCAAAATTCATGTCTTTGAAAAATATATTCAAATAGTCCTCGACAGAAATTGATTCTTGGCATGAATTCTTGAAAGATGTAGTATCATCATCAAAGTTTGGGATAAAAAATTCATATCGATTTCAGATTTCACATTAAGTGAGTAATCAGTAGTGGATAAATCACGTGATATTGTTCCACAGTCAGTGTTTAATAAATTAGGAATTTCCAATCTTGGTATATTTAATTCACTCGCAGAAGTGGGGTCATTAGATTCTTCTAAACGTTGATACTTTGAAGAAGAAGCCACTTTGTCGAAAGATCTTTTTAACATATTTACTACAGAACCCATTTTCAAAAAATAAAGGTAGCATTAGATGAAGTTAGAACAAAAATCAGTTGGAAACTGAATGTTTAGAAACAGCACATCCCTTAATATACGTTAAAAATCAGTGTCGGTTACAGATAAACACTTAAAAGAATTAGTAATGTCATTAATTTTAGTTTAAGTCTAAAAATATATATATAAACAGTTTATTTAAGTGGTGAATAATATATTATGTCAATGGTTTTATCCTTTTTTGAAGAATAGTATGGCAACACAAGGTAACAATTTTTATATTTACAGTATATGATATTTAATGTTAATAGTTTTAGTTTTATTCTTTTTTTGAAGAATAGTATGGCAACACAAAGTAACAATTTTTATATAAGTGGTGTATGATATTTAATGATAATGATTTTAGTTTTATTCTTTTTTGTTTTGAAGAATTCAATGTCAACACAAGGTAACAGTTTTTAAAAAGGTGGTGAATGATATATTATGTTAATGGTTCTATGCTTTTTTAAAGAATTGTATGGTAATAAATGATAATATTATTATTATTGAGCAATAACAATTGTTTATACAAACAACGAGTGATATATTAAACTTTAAAAATAATTATAAAAAATTAGAAATATTGAAAAATAACTATTTCAAGGGATAATTTCAGACTTTCAATATGAAATTAGTAAAAGATAGTTAACTCATTATTCATTTGATAAGAAATTGAAAAAAAAAATAGTAAGTAAAGTCGTTACGACTTCATGAGTTATTAAAAATCACAAGTTGTTCTAACAAAAATAAACAGACAACAGCTTTTTCATTTACGCATTATTTATTCGTCATTTTCAATAGTTACAATAGTGAGAACATGAGTACACATATTTCAAAAAGGTATAAACATTTCAAATCATGTTATATTTTAAAGGTAGATATTTCTAAATTCAATATTTTATCTAATGTCCAATTAAAACCACGTCTGGTGGACTTCTCATAGGACTTAATAATTTTTGCAAAGGTATCCTCAACATGTTCAGATAAGTTTTGTTTCGTTAATTCAAGTATAGTTTTTGAATGGAAATAGGGTGTGGCAATCTCTAATACACCCTCCTGTGTTACACGATATACAACAACTTGTATACTTGCATACCATTTTATCGATCTTTTAACTTGAATCTGGTAGTTTAATTCGTTTAAAACGTCCGAATGAATACTATTAAGAAATGTGTTAAAGTCTGTAACATTCTCCTCGTTAGAGTTGATTACAGTTTTAGTAAATATGTTTAACGCATTTTGCCTTTTAAAATGCTTAACCTTCTCAAAAAACATATCTTTTAAAGAGGATGAATTATCAGTTTTGCATCTAACTCTCTGTGAAGTTTTCAAATGATATAAAAAATCGGAGTTGGGATTGAATATTTCGTTACGCTGAATACATTTATCCTTTTTGGAGGACTTGTGGATCTTCATGTGTTTTGATAAGTCATACTTTCTTGAGAACGTTTCACCGCACGATTCACATTTATGTTGGGAAGGAATCTTTAAATGGGATAGTTTATGACGATTCAAAATAGCCTTTCTAGAGAATGCTTTTTGGCAGATGTCACATATAAATGGTCTTTCTTCTGAATGAATCATCAAATGTTGTTTTAAATTGCCTTTTCGTGAAAAAGATTTGCTGCAAACAGTACACAAAAAAGGTGGCTTCTGTTTCTTTAGTTCTGATGAGGAGGATTCCGCTTCATCATCTGAAACGGGTTCTAATTTAGGTTGTACTATTAATCCCATGTCTTGATCATTTAATCTTGATGAAAAATATTGATTATTCAAACTTGATACATCATCGCTTAAAATAGTAGAATGTCCATCTTGAAAACTAGCCATATTATCTTAAGTGAAAAAAGTGTCTTCACACACTCAAAAAATAGCAAACACTAATGAAAAAGTCTCGTTTCATTCAATTTCATATATAATCATAGGGGGCGCATGTTAAAAAATTATTACGATAGTGCAAATCATGTAATATGATTGGTGCAAAAATTTCAGAAAAACACGTGGCATAAAAAAGTATGTGTAGGAAGTTCACAGGAAGTGAATCAATCCAAAGGTTTTTATGTAATGTTTAAAAAGTATATGATTCATCACGTTACGTTTTTGAATTCGTCATTCTAAGGTTTTACACATTAATTTTATTATTTCAGTGAAATATATGACAAACCAATGGATTAATTCAAACTAAATTTATTAAACTGTATAAAAGAATGAGTTGAAGTGAAGCAGTAGTTTTAAAATTCATTAGAACTAGTGTAGAATCATCAAATAATTTTATATTGCAATAACAAACTATGAGTTGATTCAATTTATAATAATTGATAAATAGAAAATCTGACAAATATTTCAAACTTTCATTTAAAATCTGAAAACAAGTGAAATAATCTCTTCAATAGTTATCAATATTTACATATTAGCTATTTTCTGTTGAAAAAAGCTGATTAGACTTATCGGATGTTTGTGATAGATAGTGAGTAACGTTGATAAGAGGGTTTAGGATGTGTATTTCAGACGATTAAGTGAATATGATATGGTTCACAAGAAAAAGTATAATTTTAAAATTAGGTAAGAGGATTAATACTGGTAAAAGCAATGTTTAATTCAAATCGTTTGGTAGCCTTCTAATCGATCTAAAAAAAATGACTTGCTTATTAAAGAAATATAAAAAATTAATTATTTCTTCAATTTAAACATAAATTGTATTAACTTCCCTAGTATAAGAAAGAGGGAGAGGAAGGTATTTTTAAAAATATATAGTGTTCAAAAGTAATTCAGTAATTGTCGGGACGCAGTCTGGATAGTGGATAGCTTATCGGTTACAAAAAATTAAATTTGAATCGGAGTTCGCAAGTTCGAAACCTTAGCTTGGTAAAATAATCAAACTTTCATTCGCAAAATCGATAAAATCAGTTAAACTAAAAATAAAAATCATATACATTAAAGGAATTCGCAAAGTGTGCAGTTAAAATAGGTATTAATGAGTTATCTTAAGAAACCAACCGCTCTTTGCACATACAGAAGGGGGAATACAATTTTTTGTTTTGAAACATCTAAAATCTAAACATATAGACATAGTTTCTTGGCTCGATTAGTTAAGTCTTCAACATATCATCGAGCCAAGAGACTATTTTGCAGGTTCAAACCTTCCTCAAAACTTTTCAAAAATAAAATACTATTTTCAATAATAAATTCGCACTACCGCATACAGATGGCAGCATCAAAAATTTTTTTCAGAAAACATAAGACATTTTTATCTTCATTCAAATTCTAAGACAATTCAGAAAAAAAAAAAAAAATAATCACCCTTAAAAATTAAGACCCCCTAAAAAAATAAGCCCCTCTGAAAAATTTAGGCTCCTCAAACTCCCTTTCGAAAATACCTACACCTCTATGTTATAGTATGATATTTCCATTTCTACTCTATGTCGATTCGAAGAAAAAAAAATTAAGCCCCCCTAAAAATAAGCCCCACTAAAATATTTAGACCCCTCAAACTCCCTTTCGAAAACACCTAACTCACTATGTTATAGTATGATATTTCCATTCTAATACTAAATCAATTCAAAAAAAAATATTAAGCCCCCTCAAAAATTAAGCTCCCTCACAAATTTAGCCCCTCCTACTATAGGATAAATCTCCCCCAGGTGGATTCCACTCTCCTCCTCCACCCACAAGGTGGATTCCACCCACATCCACACACACCGCCACCGCCTGCTGGCGCTGAACTCTCCTTCTTTCCCTACTCATATAAATAGATCAGCTTTTTTTTTTTGTCTAAATATAATTAGTTAATAAAAACTATTGCTTTTTTGTGCACATGTGTGCATCACAGCATATCTCCTTGCTCTTCCATTCCACTGTCTACCGGTATAGTCAAGTTTTCTCGTCAGCAGATTGAGCCTAAATAACAGAATTTTTCTGATTTTGCAGTAAATCGTTATCTTTTTACTACAAATCAAGACTGTTTATGTGTATGTACGACCTGACCATTACGGGAGTTAAAAAAAGATTTATTTCTGCTCTCGTAATGGTAGGCCTTTTTTGCGTCTGATAAGAAAGTGTATTTCTTTTCGAAACATGTTGCATTAGGTTCTTTCTCCATGATCTAATTTAGAAGTGATTTACTTTTTTATTATGGGAAAAAACTGCAGAAATTCTTAATAGCTTTATGTTACAAAGATGTTTATAAAATGTAGCTTTAATTAAATTTTAAAACAATTTTGTCGTTAACTGGTTAACGTGTCAACGCTCTGAGCTAACTTCGACTACATTGCCCAAGACTTGTCACTTAGACAAACTTATACAAATGATATCGGCCTGCAATAGTATGCAGTTCAATAGATTAAATTCCAAGCAATGGAAATGGCCTGAAGTTTCATTACCACTACTTTGGACATTAATGTCACCTTTTCATTCGGTTGGAATTTTTCAACTCGTATAAAAAAGCATTCACGACGATTTGAAATCAAATGACAATTTGAAAAATGATAAATACAAATAAAACCTCTTTAAACAAACTATCTTACACCACATTTTAAAAAAGAGTTAGGAGCTAAAAAGAAATATAAATTAACTTGGAATAAAATATCTGTTTATGTTGCGATATTAAATTAAATTTACAATAAAAACTGTCCTTGACTAATTTTTCAGGTAGGGTTGTAATTATATAAATAAGTATAAACTATAATTGTCATCTAGTTCGTCCGTCTGTTTGTCTGTCTGTCCGCATTTAAGACCGCAATAACACCAACCGAATGGATTGAAATTTAATATATATAATCGTTTCAGAATTTTGTCGCGACATTTCAAATTTTATAATAATCAATTCAAAACTCGAAAAGAGTTTAATAAAAGTTTTCTTCATTCTATTAAATACTATTGTACGTAATTAATTGTATGATGATGATTAATTCAATGATTAAATATTTCTATTGTGACTCCGTCCTATTTAAGATGAGTCATATTATTTCCATATTATTGAATTTAATACATGCAATTGAGATAAATTTTGTATTCATGCATTTTTGCATAAGAGTGCAACAGCTATTGCACCAAGATTTGAATATATATATTACTATTTATGGTATGAATGCGTATAATGTCCGACATGTTTGAGCCTAAGTTCTCCGATTGTTTTACATATAAAAAATAAAGGCATTTTCTATGTTTTAGTTGTAAAAACATCTTTAGTAAAAAGTTTCATTACCATTAAATATTTGAAATTCTATTTTTTATTTTTCTAAAAATGGATGGCAATGTTTTTCGTCAATTAAAGGCCGTGAACTAGTCAGTCTGTGACATTAACAAGAATTGAAGAAATGGGAGCTTTCTTTTTAACTTTCTCAATCGATATCCTTATTTTTAAATGATTCATTTTGAGCTGTGTACCTAAAGTTGTCGTCGAACATTGCATTTTTTTATTTCTAAAGTGTCCTTATTATAAAAATGCAGAAAAAAGAAAAAAAAATAGAAACATGCTAACTTGCTTTTGTTCTTATGATCGTGAACAAGTTTGTGTAAAACGGAATATTAGCTTTGACATTCTTTATGTAATATTTCACACAAGAGCGACTTTCTATACATTAAAAGAAATTACTATAAATTAGAGATAATGAACTCAGCAAAAACTGCTAAAATAAAAAAACTTACATTTATCAAGAAAGAAACAAATTCGAAATTAACAATAATTGTTTCTAAATATTGTTTCCATAAATATAAATTAAAGTTAAAATCAAATAAATATCATACATTTTATATGAATCCAAAAAATATATTAAAATTAAGTGGAGTGTTGTTCTCTACTACTTACAATCTGTTAATACATCGGTAGCAGAATTTCTCTTTCTGCAGGAACAACAAGCTCTGAAAAGTCCAACCAAAGTGGCTTTCTTTTGTTGCCACCATTTTCTGAATTTCTGTCGGCGACTTGGTGGTGAAGACGGAGGGATGTCCAGATAATTATCTAATACTGAGACACTTTGAGAAATTGTATTCATGGAGACGGAGCCGCTAACGGGTGAATCGAATACAAAACCGAAGTTAGGAGGAACCACTTCATTCGATATTTGATGATGACTCACTGAAGTTAAGGTTTCTCTACTTTTTTCTGAATTCTTTGTGATATCAAAATCATTTTTGGGTTCTACTGAAGTGGAAAGTGACTTGTTGTCTTCAGGCGTAGACTTGTGATGAAATGAAGAAACTGGACCTTGGCCATTATCGACTTCTTGTATGGCATCGAGTTGAGGAATCACGACGGGATCGATTTCAACTGCTTCTCCACACATTTTAAGGCCCTCATTGTCTCCGGATTGGTGGTTGTAAGAATTTACTGTTTTAGGCCCTGGAACTAAATCTAATTTTTTTTCTTTCAAGATGACATTAAATTCATGTATGCTCACTGAAATGAGATAGAAAATAATTAAACATAAAATGGTATTCTCCTGGTTTTTTGCTATAAATTAAAAAATAGTTAAATGGTTATAAATTATAGAGTGTATTAGTATAGCTATTTCTTAGACTATGTTCTGCGCACATAATATCGCTAATCATCACATAGCTCGTTCCG
Source organism: Maratus speciosus (assembly GCA_963932465.1). Lineage (NCBI taxonomy): Eukaryota > Metazoa > Arthropoda > Arachnida > Araneae > Salticidae > Maratus > Maratus speciosus. The sequence goes on along the minus strand of OZ010788.1, from coordinate 622,057,169 downwards.
ACAGGAGTTATGTGCCGATCGGTATACTAAATTGTTATTTCAACTTATCTCTAAACCGGATCTGAACATGGAGTGCGAAAAATTCCGTACCAACCTGATATCGAAATGAAAGAAAACTAACTTCTTATTTAATTTCTGAGTCGGAAAACTTATCTATGTTCATACTTATAATATCAATTTTATCTGTTATGGATATATATCAACTTCTTCATATTTATTTTCATACGAAAGTGCATTCTGGACATTTTTTATAAAGAATATATTATATTCTAAAACCCACCCGACAAAAATATAGAGGCCATTTGACCCAGTTTCGACCCTCTTGTAAACATCTAAAACTTACAAAATGTTTGGCTCTGCTCGAGTTTTCTTTATACATAGGATTACCTGAATCGATGCTAATATACCACTTGTGATAAAGCTTTTGAAGACTTTATTACTCTAATACTAACCGCAGTATCGTTTTCTAGCTGAAGTCACTCTTCAAATTCGAGGAACGCTACAGCTATTTATTTTTGTTTTACATCTTTCTGTTAAACACGTTTTGTTGTATACTATAGCGCATTATGGAAATTTTTTGAAAGAACTATGTAAAAAAAAATGTTCTATAACAGACACACATGTCTTACACCCACGCTCACATAACGTTTAAAATTGATTAACCCGAATCTCTGTAGATTTTTTTTTATGTTTTTGTTGTTTTTGGCCTTTGCTTACGAATTAGTGCAATGCATATAACATTACACAGAAATCGACACATTTTCAATTGCCAGAATTTTGGCAGTTAAACAAGCTTAATATTTCGATTAAAAATTAATGGTACTCCTCGGACACCGGATTTGACATCCCATCTGTAACACATAACTTAAGTATAAGACCAGATATTGCGCATCAAGATTTGATGGTAAATAACTTGAACATTTCATTAGAAAATTCTTGAATATTTAATTAATTAATTTTAAATTAATTATTGAATGACGAATTATGTGACGAATTTCTATATTGCATAAGTGATTCCTATTTCTTTAAGGCGATAGATGGTGCTGTCAGTCTATCCTATTAAATAAAGTGAAAGAATTTTAAGTTTACAATTTACACCCATTTTTGCTTGCTTTTTATCAAACATTTACCTAAAAATACCCGGTAGAGAATTTATTTTTACTTACTACGGCCTGCTTTTTTTTTTTTTTGAAAAAATAACAATATTTATTTTTATTTATTAATTTTTTTAAATTACACGACCATTAAAATCTGCCATGAATTTTATTTTTATCTGCCTCATTTTATAAAATCCTAAATTTGAAACTCGATGCAGCTAACGATTTATAGTATGCATTTTTTATTACTTGCATTTTATTTTACATTTTTATACATTTTTTAAAGATTAAACCTCGATACCAAGGTAATTCTTTTTATAGCTCTTATACGAATATTTTTCTTTGTTTCCGTTTTATTTTTTACGCAAATGAATGCCAAACTTTTCTTTCTGACACACATGCATATATATTCTTGATGATGGTCAGAAAATATAGCGAAAATTGTTGATAAGCTGAATTTATTTAATTGATAATTACATGCAAAATATTTTAGATTTAATATTTTAAATAAAAATCGTTATTTTTCAAAATAGTATTGAGTGTTAATTTTTATTTTTTTGCAAAGCATTCAAATAATAATAATAATAATAATAAAATTAAAATCCTATAACTTCTCTTCCTAATAAAATATGTCATTACTGAAATGAATTATCGACAAAAATATTTCACAATTTGACAGGATTGGGCTCGAACCTGCGTCCTCTACAATAATTCAGAGCTTTAAACTGCTGCTTTAACCCGCTACGCTAGCCGGCACTCGTTTTTCTTTCCTCTAAATTGAAGAGGTTCAAAAAAGGAATACGCAATTGCCTAGAATTTGAGTTCTGATCTTAGAGAAATAGTTTTGCGTTTTAATATTCATGATACCTTACTTTCTCAAAGAAGCAGCTACAACTTAACATGACAGTTACCCAATGTCCGTGTGTAACTATTGGCAAATCATAAGATGGAGCAACGGACATAACTTTTAGCCTCAAATCATTGTTTTTATCTTCTGTGTGTAATATGGCCAAAACAATATGACACCCCGGAAATAAACCGTATAATATCGATACAATACTCTTAATAGCGATACTATAAATTTCAGAATTGTTAATAATGCCGAAAGAGCCAAATAATATTAACTTTGTGAAAGAAAGAAAAGCTTGTTTACAGTAAGATCGAATAATAGACGAACTTAAAATAACTTCTATCTGTGATGTGATAGTTCAACTGAGCGAGCATCAGTGCGCATGTGCAGCGCCTCACTGCAAAGGCAGACCTGTACTTATATACTGCGCATGCGCAACTGTAGAATTTGAATTTCAAATTACGTCTAACTAATAAAATATTTAAACAAATGAATGTACGATAAGAGATCTGTGACCAAATACCTTTCATTTAAAAAAGGGCTTTTCAAATTTGATGCAGTAGTTTCTTATCACGGACTGTCGAAAGAAAATGCTTAGCGTTTTAAATATATAGATTTCGAAATAATGTGTAAGTAGCTTAGACAATAATGTACTTTTTAATTATTTTCTTTCAGTAACAGTTAAACAATTGAGAATAAGAAAGGACAAAAACAACGTTATAAGATTCATGCATTGCTTGTTATGCATTTGAAAAATATTTTTGGCTTTTAATTTTTATTTTTTGGTGTTTAGTTTCGGTTATAAATTAATTTCCTCATCAATCAATACCAATCAGCTAACATAAAGCCAAACGACTGAATTTTTGAAAAATTATAATGTATGTACAACCCATCCATTGCATCTTTCTTTAACATTTCTGTGACTTTTCATTATAATTCAAAAATATAAAAAATATGCACAGTTAGTAAATAAAAAATATATACAGATAAATATACATAGTAACAATCCCTTACTTAGCAAAAAAAAAATTTTCAATCCCCAGTACATATAATTTATTTGTATGTTTTAACTTCCGTTTAGTGGACAATTTCCGAGGTTTTGGGTTGTCCGGTATTTAGATGGTATATCAACTTGGCGACTAAATCCTTTTTCTATCACGGTAACGGTTTCAATTACTTGATTTTGTCATTTCATGTCAGTTGTTAGGCAATATCGAAAAAAGATAAGACAAGAAATAATTACCTTTATTTTCCCATATGTTAACTTCACTATTTGTGCATTGCCAAATCCCGCCAAAGAGCTTGTGATCTTGTAACTCTAGGACTGATGGTCGTTTTCCTGGTACTATATTAAGACAACCAGTTATGAAATTTAAGACGTCATTAACTATTGGATGATTCATGTCAGATGCTGGAAAAGTGTCTTTCATCAACTTTACAAGAATTTTTTTCTGAAAGTAAAGGAGAACGTTAGTATGAAATTATGGAACTAATATTGTGAGTTGTTCCGATGTTCAGGGGCTTCATGATTCTTCCCTCGGAATCAAAGATCTTTACGCCAAAAGCCTCGATATTTCATTATTCAAATAAAAATGATAATCCTAGTAGTGGAATTTAATTAATTAATTTTTTTCCGATCACCAGTTGCTCTGCTTTTAGTTTTTACTATATTTTGTTTAAACCAAGCTGTTAAACGGAACATGTATAGCGTAATTTGTCTTAAATGTAAGAAATTCACACTCCCTACCCAACGACCACCAAACAATTTACAATAGCTTCATCGGAAATCTCACTAAAACGGAATTTTGTTTCGGGGCGTAGCGATTTCACTTTCACAGACTTTATTGTGTAAGATTATATTGCTTATTAAAGACAGGAAAAACTGCTACCTGAGAATTTTTTTTAAAACAGGTTTTCGTTTGGGAAGATGCAATTTATCGGATTTCTTTCACAGGAACAATGCATTTTCCACGTTTAACCCCTTGGGGACGAGCGACCGGTATACGTGTCGAGTAAGGTGCTCAGAATCCGTGATTAATCTCATCAGTAAATTTTTATTGTAAATTTTCCCTTATTTTATCCGAACATTTTGTCGGAACAGTCTGTATAAACTGAACCTAAAATTTTTCTTTTTATTGTTCAAAACAATAATTTTTTAGGTGATTATACTGTTGAAATTTTCTTAATTTTGTATTAGCTAAATACAACTTTGTATTAAAAATATAAAAATGCTTTAAATACAAATTTATTTAGGTTCAGGGTAATTATTACAATCTGAAGTATAAGTAGGTACCAAAGTTTTCATTCTAGTCGCAACATTTATTTTGTAATCGTGCGCGTAAGCTGTTATGCCGATTTTTTGCTCGAAAAATGTCTAACAGTTTGCAGCCCCCTGTAAATGCTAATTCTGCATCTTATAATTTTTTAAATACATGAAATGAAAGAACGTACTTAGCTATTTTATTCCAATTAAAATTGTGTCTTAAAATCAAATACATTTTAAGATATTAAATGTTGAAAATGGTCTTTTTTTTTCCATTTTTTCCAATTTTAAGAGCCCTGAGACCCCTTAAAATGAATGGGATATATCGTTTTGTTTTTGACACCGAACATAGAGTTGGCAGTATTGGAAAACAAGAATATTTATCCACAGATAACCTCGTCTTTTTGTAGAAATGGATCTTTATAACTCTCAAAAAGAAACTTTGACAGTAAAAATGATTTTCAGCAACAATTATACAAATGTTTACATTTTTTTCTGTTATATTGTACATTTTTTAAAAATTGTAGATTAAAAGATTTAAAAATATATATATCTTGAACAAATAACAAACATAATGTGAATTAAAAAAGGTGAAAACATCTCGTACCTGAAGTCTATGTTGTATAACTGGATATACTTCTGTATACCAGCAAGATAAAGGATCCTTGTCCCATTTGGAGAAAACTTTTAGGAGAGTCATTCCAGTGAACACTTCAAAAGCCATCGTCCCAATACTCCAGACGTCCAATTTCTTTCCATCAACTTCTGTCAAGCCGGATTCGGTCAAGCGAGCTTCAGGACAGCGGTAGATGAAAGGAGCTCCATATCTAGCAAAAGACAAGAAACATAGAAACTATGATGAGAATTTAAAAAACGGAACAAAGAAATATTCATATAAAAGCACAAATAATTCTACAAAAATTTCTTTCAGGTGCATATATATAATAAGATACAGTGAAACCTCTCTGTGCGACCACCTCCATTAAGCGACCACATCTCTGAACGACCATTTATTGATGGAACGAAATTTATTCCCATACGCTCAATACTAATTTTACCTCCATTCAGAGACCAACCAAGTTGGACTCCCTCCATGAGAGACCCATTTCTTTGAAGAAAATTAAACAAATTCCGTTTTTTCTTGTAGCTTGAAGAAGGTTTTATTTGAAAAATAATTCCAAAGAGCGCATTATTCACCAAACTTCTAAACTAAGTTTAGATTTTTTTAAAAATTATTATTCCGGTAACTTTTAAGTGTTTAAACCCCTTTGTGCCGTTTTAGGAAATGAATTTAACTCTGATGACAAATTAAGAGTGACAGTCAATAAACTCTCCTGCCCTATTTTATCAGGAAACTCTCAAAGAAATAGATAAATTAATGAAATCGGCATTATTTGTTTCCATCCAAAGAAAAAAAAAAAAAAAAAAAATGCATTTATTTACTGAACTTCGAAAGGACTTGGAAGTAAAAGTTATAAAAGATAAAACCGTAAAATTAAAGCAAACGTCAATGTATTCATTTTTTAAATTCTGCAGTAATTAACTTATGAAATTAACTTTTGTTTTGAAACTTAAAATTTTATATTTTTTTCTAATGGGAAAAATAAACTTTAGTAACCTTATTTGTTACCTTTTTTTCAACAATTAAAATCTAGAATTAAACATGACCTCCATTAAGAGACCACTTCTCGGAGCGACCCATTTTTATTGGAACGGAACGTAGTCGCTTTAGGGAGGTTTTACTGTATTTAAAATACATTCAAAATATCTTAAAGTAGATTTTAATAAATCGAAAATTATCTTTCGTACAAATAATTACCAGGAAGCTATTATAAAAGAATCAGTTGAAATAATTGCTAATAAAGATGCAGCTGGTAACGATGCACTATCATACCATATCCATGGAGTATGGAGGCATTTTCTGCATAATAGATGAAAGCTCGTTTTGTCGAAAATTTGAATAACTTTATATGGCATCTCATCTGACGTGCTATTTGTAAATTACAATGTTTTCTTCTGGACAAATCTCGAATAAGCGCAAAGAAAATAGTAACAACATTTAAATCCTACTGATGACGGCCTTGTAATGGCTGAAAACATTCTGGGTTTTTCTAACGTATTTTAAAATATTTTAAATGTATTTTAAATATCTTTATATTATATGTATAACCCTGAAAGTAATTTTTGTACAATTATTTGTGTTTTTATATGTATTTTAATTATTCAACTAGAGGTGAATATAGCACTAGAATTTTAACTTTCATTTATTGGAACAAAGAAAGTTTCAGAAACTTTGGTCTAATATTGCAGCGCAGTCTTCTAAAATATCTTGGAAAACACCTGCATTCACCATGCACTCTAACAAGCTGGTGACATTAATATCTGATCTGCGACTTTATGTAGCTCAGCAGAATAAACCTCCGGTAAATTAAACTACAATAAAAGATTGGATAGGAAATCATACTTTATATTTTTATCCGACTGCCAAGAAGGGTTATGTGTTTCACGCGTATCTGGGTATGTGGATTTCTTTATACGCCCGAAACATCCCAACGGCTGGATGAATTTTAATTAATGAGGTCTCTATCGATTCATCTTAATCGTCCGATGGTTATAGGGTAGGTTTTGTGTTTATAAATTCAAAATGGCGGTAGAGACGAAAAAACAAATTACGCACCCTATTGAGTGGCATATCATTGGATAGGTCTTTCAAAATGAAGATGATGTTTCATTGACTGTTTTACAGTCAGAAGCTCCGTTTAAATATTACACAACCTGGAAGTTGTGTAGGTAGGATCTCTACCTTTACTGTAACTCTAACTTTCATAATAGACACCTATAGGCCTCATCAAAACAGTGTTTATAGATAGGAACTAATAATTAAACACAATTTAAAATTCATCAATACAAGTAAATAAAAAAAATTGGTAAGTAATATAAAAAATAGTTTCACATGGATGAGAAATAATTGGCTCGCTTTTTACGCAGTCGGGTTTTTTGATTTTTTAAATTTAACATATTTATTTAACTTAATAAAAAGAAACACATGGATAGAAACTTTCCAAGCGATGGTGTAAGCCAGATTTCTCCAGGACTGCTCCGATGGTAGAGCGTCGGAATATTATGCTACCAAGTTCAACTGAATATTCTTCAGACAGGTGGAAAATGTCTATTCATATAGTGTAAAACACATTCCACACAAACAATTTTTACTCACTTTCTGATTGTTTTTTCTACACTGCAAAGAAATCCAAAGTCTGAGAGAACTGCAGTATTATTATTGGCTATAAGTACGTTATTGCTCTTGATGTCATTATGCGAGAGGTTACCCCTGTGGAGATATGATACAGCATCCAAGGTCTGTTTTAACCATTCTAGTATTAGTGATAACGCATTTTTACTCGTTACGAAGGCAGATTCTAAAACTGCTTGCTCCATATTTTTAGCGTACAGTGGTGAAAGAAATAGGTACGAATCAGCGTAATAGACATATTGGACGTCCTTTAACTTTAAGATGTTAGGATGATTCAAAGTTTTCCACAAATCGACCTCACCATCGGATGAATATTCCTTTTGAACGACTTTCGCGGCCAGTTCTTCATTCGCTTTAGAATTTTTGACTTTAAAGACAGAACCGAATGTTCCTTGGCCAATAACATCAAGAAAACTATAACCGTTTTCTTCGATATGATTAACAACTTCTATCATTCTCTCGTATGTTTTAACGTTAATTACACCCTCTCGACGCTTTTGTCGAAAGTACTCCATAGTCGAATAGTTTTTTCAGAAACTTATATCGCAAAAATCGCTTTTTTACTAACTAATCACAAATTATACTTGATTTGCAATCCGTTTTTTGATTAAAAATTCTTCATTGTTGCGATTCACTTTAAGTAAGATTTGTTTGTTTGCATTGTTAACGCATTTATACATTGTTACGATGAGATGTTATTTTACAATTTCAACAATGTTATCTCCGTAAATTTGTCCAACAAATGAGTACTGTTGGACAGTCCGGAGAGGAAATTAGAATTTTAAAAGGTCGGGTGACCTAGACGTGGATAAACAGATGTGCAGGAGAAACGACTGTCGAGAGATGCGTGTACTAAGAAATTCAGTTGCATGTAATGAAAAAAAAAGAAATAAGAGTAGAGATATATATTTTTAAAAAACTACTTTTATTAGTGTATTTAAAAGTAGAAATACACACAATATGAATTTTTTGTTTTATTAATGAAAATTCGCCTTCTTTATATATTAGGTTGAGCAAAAAGTTCTGGGAAATTTTTAATTTAATAGTTACGAAAATTTATATCGTACATAGGAGTACCAATGGTATATCTATAGGAGTTCAGGAATCTTGGCTCCAAAATTCCTATTGAACAGTATTATCTGCGTGTGTTGGCATTATTGGAGAAAAGGTCTAACGATTCTGAACGAATGAAGTTGAAGAAGCATGTCAAGAGTTTTTCGACTCCAAGGAGACGCCATGGTACGTCTAACAAATCCGGAATCTGGAAGAACGATGGCAGAAAGCATTGGATAATGATGGTCTCTACTTTGAAGAATAGTCCTTGTTGTTTTTGTTGTTAATTTGCGCATAACAACGCAACTTTCACAAATTTCCCAGAACTTTTTGCTCAACCTAGTAACATCAAGTTCTCAAGTACAGTCAGTGTAAAAATAAAATAATAAAATAAAATCTACACCTGCCCTTTTTTCGCAGGTCGCTGATGACAAAATCATACCAAAGCACAAATGTCAAAACAATGTCCGCTTTAAGAATATAAAATAAGTATTAAAAATAATTTTTCTTCTAATTTACTGTGAATAAATTTTTAAATAGGAGTCATCTACGTGTATTAAATGCATCAATTTAGGTTTTTTTAAAATGGCAACAAGAAATTTTGACGATTTTTTTGAACTCCATGGATCAAATCATCCGTAAATGTGTATAATATGTATTTTTGATAAATCTACAAACTGTTAGAAGAGGTCAAAGTTCTAGGATGCTCATGTTAAATTAACGCGACAAATTTTAATTTAGAACGGCCCAAAATTTTGTGCTTTTTTATATGAATTTAATGTATTTTTTCTATTTATAATTCATTAAATGATTTGGAATTAATATTTTATTTATCATATCTAAAAATTCTATTTTTACTGTTACTAAACACAATGTATTTTCTGTTGAAAACACGCAATTTTTTTTGGGTAATAATTCCTTTTACCTTTCTATGCTGAGTATTATATTCAAATAGTCTGCGACCAATACCAAAAGTGATATTCAAAAGACCTACAAATTAATAAGTTAATTCTGAATAGAGCTAATTTTCATTAGAAAAAAACTTGGCAAAACACTCCCTTAGTTTCTTGTGAGAAAAAAATAAAAAATAAACGCCTTTAACCCTAAAATTTAATCGGATTAATTTTTTTATCAGTATGATACATTGAAAGAATCCAGACATATTGTAGGATTATTTTTTCTCAAAGGAATTTTTATTAAATTTGTTAATAAATTCATATTAAAAGAATCATGAATTATGACCAATAAAATGAAAATGGCAGGTGTTGTTATTTACAAAATATGTGATCGGAAGACTTTTTTCATTTTTTTTGGTAAACTCTAGAGATCTTTCAGAAAATACTGTCAAAGTTGGCGTTTTGAACCGGATTTATGGACGGAAAGAGAAATATCAGTCAGCGAAGGGAGGAAAACCAATTATCATGTGACCTAAAATCGCTTATAACTCGATAAATAATTTACTTATCAAGAAATGAAAAATGTCTTTCGATTCCATATCGCTTCCATAGTCATCCCAGCCAATTTTGTGTCTTTATGTTTAAAAATGAGTTAGTAAATGTATCGGAAAGTTTCGGGTTTGTTGAGCAGTGGACTTGAGAACCTCCTTATACTATCTATAACAATTTCGAATAAATCGAAATTTAAAACGTTTTTGGCTCACTTCACCTTTTTCAATTTCGAATTTTTGAGTAATTGTTCTTAGTGACCATTTACATTTTAAAAGTTGCCACCATGCCAAATTTCAAGTTCCTAGCGTTAATAGAACCACAGAAATCGCAATTTTCAGAACAATTTTTGCTTCTGACTCATTTTAGAGTTCGCATTATTTAGAAACTGTTCTGTGCATGCGTTCATATCTTAACAGCTATGTCAAATTTTAAGTTTATATCCGAGCAATTCCAAATAAATCGTTAATTAGAACATTTTTAGAACTTTTTCAGTTCGTTTCATCATTTTAAATTTCGAATTTTTTTGGAAACTGTTCTTAGCGTCCATTTATATCTTAAAAGTAACCACAATGCCAAATTTTAAGTTCCTAGGCTAACATTAATACAGCAATCACAATTTTAGAACTTTTTTTTTTTTACTCCTACACCCTTTTGGGATTAGTTGTACCGACATAAACTATACTTGTGTTAGAGCAAACAAAATTACCGTCATTTCGCCATCATTACTCTTGAAATTGGTTCGGTTCTCTAGAGATTATCCCAACCAACAAATAAACAAAAACGTTGATAATGTATAATAAGATAATTGTACCAAGTAACGCCATACTCTTTTAATAAAGCCATCAGCCTAAATCTTGTAGGGAACGCTCTCGGGTCGATAAATGACAGAATATACCTAATAGTACAGGTAAAATATAGGTTTTTTTAGGGGGACCGGGAAAGCAAAATTCAACCAAAAAATCGATTTTTATTTTTTTATATCATTAAATAGTTTAAACACTTATCTTTCCAACGATGTTTCACACATGTTTATATATAAAATAATAAGTGTTGAAATTATTTACTCTTTGTATGAGGGACTTCACAGCTTAATGGCCATTTAAATCTTTAATTGACTTTTCCTCAAAACTCAGGTTTTTATTTAAAACTTATATTATGCTATATTGTATACTTTAACACAGGGATTTAATGATTTGTTGAGAATTATTTATTTTAGACGGTGAAATCTTACCAAAAATGCTAATTTAAAAATGGCTTTCAATAAATAATTAATAGTTAATTTTGAGTTTCACTTAGAAAGAAAATGGTGTGTTAAAATACATAAATCATGTTATTTTAACTACTCTAAAAAATCTAGACCTATATCTTTCACAATTTCTGAGAAAAAGGTACATGAAGTTGGTGAATTTAACATGGCGGAGATAGGGCTTTCCCGGTCCCCTTAAACAACTGACGGCCATTCACCAAAATTTGGGAAGGACATCGTTTTGGCACTAGAAATAAAGACCCGGTGAGTCCCAATACCCCCGAAAAAAGTTGTTTTACGGTGTTTAGGAGAGCAAAAAGGGCATTTTAACGCAGGGAAGAAGAGTTCAACTTTTTTATATTAGGCCAATTGGGTTATCTTTTGTCATGTATGTTTTAATTCTGAATCAAATGACATCTTCTTAATCGAATGATGCAAATCGATACGGTTATCCATTACAAAGTTATGGTAGGTTTTATTAGTACAAAGTCGAAAATTATACTTTAATATTGAGTATAGCTTTGTCACATTTATTTTCCGTTCAAAATATGTTGTATATATATATCATATCAAAATCTCTTCAAAATAGGTAAGATCAAAATCATCTGATTCTTTCTTCTTCGAGGTCTTTAAAGTTGTCAAAAACCGTGTATTCGTAAAAACCATTCATGGTTTTGTATTTATAAAACCTGCCTAACTTTGTAACGAATGATACTAGCGATTTGCGGATGGTGTCATTCGATTCATTTTTAAAATATACATACTAAACGATACCCCACTTGACCTGGTTCAAAAATTTTGATTTTTTTCTCCCTTCCTGTGGTAAAATCCCTCCCCTTTTGCCCCCCCCCCCCCACTCCCAAATAAGGTAAAACAACTTTATTTTGGGGTGGATTCATCGGATCTTTATTTCTAGTGCCAATACAAGGTTTTCCCCAAAATATAATGCTACCAGTTGTTGTATTTTACTCAAGTTTTGGTCTATTTTACCTTGATTACAACTGTTTATTGTACCTTTTGACATGTGAGGATATTTTCACCCACAAACGATGTCATATAGTCGTCGTTTTCGACCACCGAATCTTTTATAAGCTATTAAAAATTGTAAGTAAACTTTCATATGGAATCAGCGTAAATTACTCATTAAATTTTGTAATCTTTACATGATGTTTGAGATACTTTAACGATGTTTTAGAATGTATATTGAAATATTCTGTATTTTGAATTCAGTTTGTGCTTGAAAGTAAAATATGTGAAAAATAGAAATACCATACTAAGGTCTGGTCTTATTAAGGAAAACTTAATTTTTTTATTGTATTATCATTACCAAAGCAAATTGAGCATTTTCTATGTCAATATTTGTAGAAAAGTTTTGTAGGAAATAACAATGGAATATCTCAAATCGGTACTAAAGAGAGATCAGTATAGTTAAGTACAAATAGAATCAGAAGTTTTGGCTGTTCAAAACGACTGCTACATCAGGGCAGTCACAGAATATTGCATTCTTTATTTTGTTGTATATTGGTGTGATACCTGCAAAATATCCATTAATTAGCTTTAAATCCTGTATTTGGAAAATTATAGAGTTATTTATAACATTTACTCCTTATAAAACCACTTTAAAATGTCCTTTGTTTTGAACTTTCCTGGTCACAATTAAACAGCGGCAACAATATGCATATTGTAAAAACATGTATAAATATTAAATGCAAAAATATATAAAATGCAAATTGTAACACACTTTATTGTGATTTGAAAGCTTAGCGTGGCCTTAGTTACCTTTTAAGCATGTAAAATATGTGGCTCAATCAACTCTACTTTGCAACTATTTCCTGTTCCTGATCAAAAACATTAAAAAAATTATTTTACATTTATTTGATACCTGTTAATTTCAGTTTTATTTATCCGTAGAATGGCTGGAACATTAATGTATGCTTTAGTAATTGTGATTTTCTAAAATAATTGTTAATAGCTTTGTTTTTGTAGGTATAGGTGACAAAACAAGAATTTCTAGAAACGGTAACATTATGGACATAAATATAGGGTAACACAATAACTGTTCAAAATAACGGTAACTAAAATGTATGATGACCTTAATAAAACGAAAAATGGTACTTGAAACAAAAAGTGCCCTGCTGATTAGCGTAGCCAAAACTAGAGTCCTGCATCGGGCTGGGCAACAGAATTTTTCTCAAACAAGACTCATCCCGAACCGCCGATCATTTTCTTAGATAAAGCTAAACATTTTAACACAAACGCACCTAAAAAACACAAATCGGGCAATTTTTTATCTCCGGTATTGAGATTAGAATCTCAAGTTAAGAGTGTAGCTGTTCACATGCAAAGATGTTGCTGATAATCGTGACTTCAAGTTTTGAGTTAAAATGATCAAATTAAAATGATTTTAAAATGATCAAATTAAAATACCATTAAAAAAAAAGTGAAAACGGACATGAGAAGTGCGTATGTAAATTTTGAGAAGGTGAAAATGATGTCGGGTTTAGATTTCATGTGGAATAAATTCTATGATCGTGTCAAAGTGGAATAAATTTTGCTGTTTTTTATTCTGGGATACCAAGAATAAGAGCCTCAATTGATAACTTCATCATAATAACTGATCGTTATTATATTTTACTGATTACGTATCTATCTATATTATAAAGGACAAATATATCTATGCGTAGCGCTGACGTCATTTTGTTAATAGCAACACTGCGTTACTGCAATTTTTTAATCTCCTGACTATCGTACATTTTCAATTTTTAGAACGTCGTTTAGGGGAAAAATCTGTTTTCAAATGCAATTTGTTTAAAAACTGTATGTTAATTGACTGATTTATTAATTTTTTTAAATAATTTTCAAACTTGATTTTTTGTAATTTATTTTATAACGAGCAGGCTTCAATACATAATAATAATAAACATTTTGCAGATAAAGCAATAAAAATTGTTCAGCATTTATTTCTGACTAATTTTCCAGAACGGAATTAATGTTTTCTCTATAAATAAATAAAAGAATAATATTAAAAAAATACATTTGTAATCGAACAATGTAAATTTTTAGACAGTCAAACAGGAAAAAGAACAAACAAATTATCTATGGTTTTAAAAACAGTTTTCAAGCGTGAAATAATTTTAAATTTATCTCTACTGCGTCGAGCTCGATTACGAAAGATTAATCCGTTTGCCTTTAAAACAACATAAAGAGTTATTCATTTTCTTGCGACTAATGTTCCATACAAAAAATTTCCTCTTTGAATAAATAAATAAAATAATATAAACAAAACATAAATTTAACAGACATGCAATTGAAGTACACGCTTAAAGCTCTGAAATTATCAAAATTCAAAAGGATGCCGTAAGTATCAAAATCTTGGGTTAATACCTCTTAACATGCAACTAATATGTAAATATCGCTTTCAAAAAAATTCAAAACTTTATTCGATTATTCATATTTTTCATGTGAAAAATGCTTTTTTATTGTTAGTGGGGAATCTAAAAAATATATTGCATGTAAAAAAAAAATTTTAGTTTTCAATTTTAAAAATGTTTTCGCCTATATTCTGTAACCTGGGAAGCGCGGGTACTATCCCCTAGTATGCATAATAGATAAATAAAAAATTAACTTGTTCAGCAAAGCGATGCTTTTCATGATAAAATGTTTTCGAACTCTCCAATAAAAATTTAGCTTACTGATTCATGAATACAAATTGAATATTTTAATATCTATGATTTCGGCTTTATCCTGTTTTAAAAGAAAATGCCTCATTTATGTAATATTGTATTTTCGCGAGCATTTTCTAATGCTAGCATTAGCACGATTACACTTGTATTAATAGGAATCGTAAGTGTAGAAAAATATGGATTGGGAAAAGGCATTTTCAAGGATAGCACCGACTTCAAGAAATAGTTTCTTTCTCTGTTCCACTAATATTTATTTATTATAAACTTTTTGGCGGATTTTTAACAAAATGCTTTGGCACAACTAAGTTGTTTTTTTCAAAACACTTTATTGTTAACAACATCCACTTTAAATCTCAAAATTAAGAATATGGCTAATTTTGATGCATAGTAGATGGATGACCTGATATAAGTACTACTGAGAACCTTAACATGATATCTAAACTGTGTGACGATTGGAAGATTTTTGCGAAAATTGGAATCTACAGAAAAGAAAACAAAATACAAGGTAAAGAGATAAAAAAGAATTAAATTTAAAAAATCAAAAAACCCGACTGCGTAAAAAGCGAACTAATTAATTATTTCTCTTCAGTGTGAAACATTTTTTTTTTATGTTACTTACCTATTTTTTTATTTACTTGTATTGATGGCCTTTAAGTTGTGTTTAATGGTTAGTTCCTATCTATAAACATTGTTTTGATGAGGCCTGTAGATGTCTATGATGGTTAGAGTTGCAGTAAAGCTAGAGATCCTACCTACACAACTTGGAGGTTATGTAATATTTAAACGGAGCTTCTGACTGTAAAATAGTCAATGAAACATCGTCTTCATTTTGAAAGACCTATCCAATGATATGACACTCAATAGGGTGCGTAAAAATTTGTTTTCGTCTCTACCGCCATTTTGTATTTACGGCCGCCATTTTGAATTTATAAAAACAAAACCTAGCCTATAACCACCGGGTGGTTAAGGCGAATCGATAGAGACCTCATTCATTAAAATCCATCCAGCCTTTGGGATGTTCCGAGGGTATAAAGAAATCCACATACCCAGATATGCGTGAAACACATAACCCTTTTTAGCAGTCGGGTAAAAAAGAACAGCGAACTTGTTTGTTTGTGTAATGTTGCATTTGATCATGCAATTTCTAAAGCGATTGTTGAAGTACCGTATTTTCGCGCGTATCCACTTCACCTCAGATAACTCAATTTCCTACCAGAATTAATTTAAAATAAAATGTGATTTCCTTCTGCTTAGCATTTATTTGATTTCTTTTTTTCAATAAAATTTCCGGTTTGAAAAAGACTTAACTGAGCTGCGGCGGATACACGGGGAATTACGGTAATTATAGTTGTACTATACAAGTAAAAAATACAAGTTTATAAAAAACATTTTATTTTAATTTAAATTGGAAAAACTATAAAATACTTCGATGTTTTGACGTCTATTTATAGTACCAGGATTATGTTTAAATTAGTTTTCTCTTGTTAGCACTGACTGTTAGCTTTGAAAAATATAGTTTAAGCAAGTGCGCATATGAAAACAGCCCCACTCTTATATATGTTTTTAAATATACATTTTTGAGAGGAATACAAGGTGGCCATAATTAACTGACAGTACTCAGAGTGTTTTGTAGCGCGAACTAATTGAGACAATGACGCCAAATTTTGTAAGAAGATTAAACAAAACGGGAGATGAAGGATTAAAAAAAAAATTAGCTCGAAAAGTCACCGCTAGGGGAATACGTGGCGCTGTGTAACAGAGAAAAGAGAGTTTTGTAAAATTGCGAACGTTGATGTCTGGCAGAAGTCTGCATACGCCTGTGCTGGTCCGAAATCCCTGAAAGGGACAGATTCAGGTCAATTTTCTTTCACTGAAATTCCGGCCTAGGCTGGTCTTCATTATTCGCGGAGTCTTTACATTTTCTCTAGACTCGGACGGGCCAGACTTTTTTTCGGGATCGAGCCGTTTCTGGTCTTTCTTTTTCCGAGCCCACATTGGGCTGGCATTTTATTTATTTACCTTATCAAAAATAAAGAGATGCTGTACATTTGTTAAACGAAATTTTTTAGAAATTTAATTAGTTTAACAAAAGTCAAATATTTTCAAAACCTTTTTTAACGTTTTAATTTGTGATTTTCTTTTACTGTGCTATTTTTTTATGTTTTTACTACTAAATCATCATTTGAATGTAATCGTGAAAGTCATTTTTTTAATGAATGTTTTCAAAGAACAGTCGATAATAAAAACAAATATTCTTCGAATCAGTCATATGTCACATCAATTCAAATAAAATAATATGCAGAACAATTTTATCCATTCATAATAAATCAGCACGCTAATAATTAAAAGCTCGAAGAATTGAATATTAATATATTTATTATGATTACCAGGCAATCCTGGTTCAGATCACATATAGCGGTGATCGCTCGCTTCAGAATTTACTTACATCTACCTTAAAAACAAACTGAAAAAAGGTAAAGTAAAAAATAGGGTTACCATAATTCTTGGCGATGATCAATTTTCGCCAAGTCAAACAGAAAGAAAGGGGGGGTTTTAACAAATGTTTATGCATGTAATGGTCGAAGTGGTCTTTAATATTATTGTTATTCCGTATTCAATAAATTGCTGGTATATAATGTTTAGTATATAATCTTAAAATAAAATCTATGAACAAACAAGTGTGCTGAATAATTTCAATTGTAGGACAATGTTGCTTCAGAAGTAACCGCATGTTTCTTAGAAACTGATTTTGGATGTGCCGGTCGCGATCAGAATTTTTAGATTTCATAACTGGCTGGGCCGGGATGGGATAGATAATTTTTAGTTTTTATGTGGAGTCAAGTCAAAAAAGTTTTTGTACGGGCCAGACTCAGGCCTGTAAATTTCAGCAGATGCTTATCTCTACTATGTGATATATAGGGAATTTACAGTTAAAATATAAGTTTAAAATTAATGGTCAGAATTGATATTATGTTTTGATTTGTTTCAATTAACTGCACACTAAGTAGATATTGTTTTTTACCCGACTGCCAAGAAGGATTATGTGTTTAACGAGTATCTGGGTATGTGGATTTCTTTATACCCTCGAAACATCGCAACGGCTGGATGGATTTTATTGAATGCGGTCTCTATCGATTCGTCTTAACCGTCCGATGGTTATAGGCTAGGTTTTGTTATTATAAATTCAAAATGGTGGCCATAAAATACAAAATGGCGGTAGAGACGAAAAAACATGTTAACGCGCCATATTGAGTGGCATATCACTGGATAAGTCTTTCAAAAAGAAGACGATTTTTTATTGACAATTTTAAGAAGCTCCGTTTAAATGTTACACAACCTGGAAGTTGTGTAAGTGGGATCTCTAGTTTTACTGCAACTCTAATCTTCATAGACATCTATAGGCCTCATCAAAACAGTGTTTATAGATAGGAACTAACAATTAAACACAACGTAAAAGTCATCATTACAAGTAAATAAAAAAAAAATAGGTAAGTAATATAAAAAATAGTTTCACATTGATGAGAAATATTGAATTAGTTCGCTTTTTACGCAGTCGGGTTTTTTGATTTTTTAAATTTAATTTTTACTTGTTCAAAAAGGCAGATATCGTACAAAAAAAATTTAACAATGCGAAAAATTGTTTTTTCAAAAGTATCTAAAAAATGCAAAAGAAAAAAATGGTCTTAATTTCGTCCCCCCCCCCCCCCCCAAAAAAAAAAAAAAAAAAAATCCAATAAGCCGAGGCTTAACTTCAACTAAATCAAAATTTATTTCTAAATGAGTAAGTAATTTAATTTACATTGAAGTAAGGCACAAAGAAATGCACTAATTACCAGTGGAAGAATAACATAACGAAACATTAGCCATCCAAACATGTGAAAAAAATTGAAAAAAAAAAGTCATTAAAAACATTCCTAATTTCGTCCCCAGGGCGAAAATATGAACTACAAGGGGGACGAAATTGGAACCACGCTACTTCCCAATATGACGGAGCTACAATTCCCGTAATATGAACTGAGAGTTCTAAAACTCACTGTATGCTACTGTCAGCATCTTACCAACCTAAAATACATGCAATGAATAAGTAATAAATACTTACAGCACAGTAAATAACGTTCTAAAACGACGTAATAAGAACTCAGGTCTTCTAAAAATAGGAAATTCGCCGTCTTTAATTTATATATGAGTCTTGGCGAACGAAACTTTCAACACTGACCCCTTTTACTTCTCGTCCCCTGCGCTTCGCGTCATAAGTGGCGTCACTTTCGCAGAAGCGGAGAAGTTAAGGGGGACGAAATTAGGAGAAGGGACGAAATACGGGCACTTTACCCTATCTTTTTTTAAACAGTTACATTACATCATTAAAAAAAAAAAAAAAAAGGACAGAACTTTTTATAAAAGCTATTTCTATGCTATAGCTTTTACCACTCAATTAATATCTAATTAGTATAAATAATCAGTTAGATTACATTGTTACAAAAATAAATACACTCTTTATAAAAGTTCTTTTTTACGTTTTCTCTTTTATCAGCCAATTAATTTCACTTTTAGTATTTCTAATCACTTTTGCACATAAAAATAAAAGATTTCATTACTATCGCCAGAATTACGAAATTTAAAAGACACTTAATTTAAGCAAATGCAATAATTTATGAATAATAAATGACACTTCATAACCAATAATTATTTTTAAAATATGCGATCAATATAATATATAAATATTTTTTAATGCTTTATATGAATTTACTGAGATTTGAAAGCAATGTTTGTAAATACATATGTAATGTATATTAGATATGTATTTTAAGACATTTATTTACACACAAGTAAAGATAGATTAGGTAAGATACGGGAATTTATATAATTATTATATTAAATATTAATATATGCATCAATATGATAAAAGAATAGTGCTTTCAGTGCAAATTATATTTACAATCAGAATTGCTAAAACTTTTATCTACTAACTCCCCATTTCACTCCACGTTCCTTCTCTTTATTTTATCTCCTTTCTTTTATTACTTATTAAACTGGTCGCAGCTCTCCTAGTAGAAGCAGCCAATTTTCTAAATAAAGATGATAAAATTTTGCAAAACTCGTCACAATTTCTATATTTATGATTTATTTATTTTCCCTGATAAAAATAATTTGTTCTTGTCTTCATCTATTTTTCAAACCACTTTTACCATTTTCAGTTCAACTGTTATGAATTATTCGTTTTTAAACACATTAATAATAAGAGGAGAAATTTCGAATTCATACCAGATATTCTAAATGGTAATTTTGTTTTATGCAAAAACAGATATTTTGTGGCGACATAAAGTTATTTTTTCGGAATTCCCGGTATGAAATCGGAGTTTTTCAATAAAAAGAAAAAGCGGCCAAACTTGCAACCCTGTTTCAGTGCAACGTATTAAAGAAAGAAATAACTGAAATTTCGACGCAATAATGAAATACTTTAACAGTGCTATAAATAGAAACGTTTTGGGATAAAGAATTATTTATGCGTATTTGATAATTCTATATAAAAGAGAAACGTATTTAAAACGTAATTTCAATTTCGAATCTTAAGTTATACTTGTTAGTAAAAATCTAAACGTTAAACACCGTAAAAATTATTTCATACGTTATTGTTTAATAATTGTTTTTCTTTTCATATCAATAATTTTCTTCTTCTACTCAAAATTATGATTGAAGAAAAAAGAATAAGGTAATTTTTTCACTGTACCAGTTTTGAATACTTCACAAGGATAATTACTTTCTACAAACTCATATATATTTTGTGTGTTTTCATTTCTTTTTTTTTTTACCCGACTGCTAAAAAGAGTTATGTGTTTCACGCGTATCTGGGTATGTAGATTTCTTTATACCCTCAAAACATCCCAACGGCTGTATGGATTTTAATGAATGGGGTCTCTATCGATTTTTCTTAACTGTCCGATGGTTATAGGCTAGGTTTTGTTTTTATAAATTCAAACTGGCGGCCTTAAAATATAAAATGGCGGTAGAGACAAAAAAAAATTACGCACCCTATAGAGTGGCATATCACTGGATAGGTCTTTCAAAATGAAGGCGATGTTTCATTGACTATTTTACAGTCAGAAGCTTCGTTTAAATATTACATGACCTGGAAGTTATGTAGGTAGGATCTCCAGCTTTAGTGCAACTCTAACCTTCATAGACATCTATAGGCCTCATCAAAATAATGTTATAGATAGCAACTAACAATTAAACTCAACTTAAACTACATCAGTACAAGTAATTAAAAAAATAGTTTAGCAATAATAATAATAAAAAAAAAGTTTCACGTGGATGAGAAATAATTAATTAGTTCGCTTTTTACGCAGTCGGGTTTTTTGATTTTTTAAATTTAATTTTTACTTGTTTCAAACCAGAGTTTTAATAACTTGTTTTTTGATTGATTTAGGGGTGTACTACTTATGTATTATTTACACAAATTTTATTTCTGTGACATAAACCTAAAAGCAATACTTTATTTTATTTTATTTCAATTCTTGAGTTAAAAGTACCTTTTTTAAAATAAAACTTTGGTTACTTATTTTTTAATGAAAAAAATATGCACGTTTTAGAATTTGCAAGGTGTTTGGCACCAGTATTTCAAATTAGATATCTAATTTTTTTTTTTCTTCAGATTCAAAATTTATTAAAAATTAGTTTTAGAATTTGAAAAAAAATTTCTGCGATTAAGTAAGGCGAAAATTTCTACTATGAATTTTTTTTAAAGAATATGTTATGAAAATAACTTCAATAATGCATTATTAAATGTACGAGTTATCGAACGAAGGATCAGTTTATGACAATATCATAAAAAATTAATCATCTTATTTATTAACTGAATATCTGAAATTAAAATTTAATAAACTGCTTAATTTAAGCATTTAATCAAATATTGCGCGAAAGAAACAACTAATTTAGTTTAATTCCTAATTGGTTCAACTTTAATCTTTCAGTTGATGTTGCCCATTAGTGAAAAATAGAGAAATTACTCTTAAAACCTACTATACCTTGCATTCACAGTAAAAATAATCTCTTCGAGTATCAATGAATGTTTAAAAAATGTATTTATTATGAGCATTTTAAATGCATTTAAAAATTTCGTGATTAAGTACAAATGCGGAATGAAGGAGTAATCAATGAAATTACCTTAAAGGAATTTCAGTTTATAATTTTAAATTAAAATTTTGAGTGTATTCCTGCAAATTATACATAAAAATACTTTAGCTGAAGGGGATTTTTACTTTAAACTCTAATAATTTTCAATTATTTTGTAATAATTTTCAATTATTTTCTAACAATTCTCAACTTTTAAAAATTGCACTCAAGTATAAATTAATGAGAAATATTTTAACTATATTTTTTTCGCCTTACTTGCTTTTGAATACTCCGCAGAGATAATTACTTTCCGCGGAATTTAAAGAAATATTTTCTTTCTTTTCCATTCATAAAATTTCTTTCTATGAAGTTTGTTTGAGCTATCAATAATAAAAAATTGATTCATGAAAATTTGTCATTTAATTACTTACAAACTAATACTGCTTTGAACGTTCTGTTCAAGATTTTCTTTACTGGATAAATGTACGTAACTTCATTTCTTTAAAGACAACTATTGTATTTAATTCATTATATTTTAAATATTGAGTTAAAAATTCTTTTGTGTAATAATTGAAATCTGTTTTACATTAGTTGAAAGACAATTTTATATCATTATTGTTTTTTTATTTATTTATTCAATCTGTAAACAATTTTACGAATATTCTTGACAAACGAATAAAAAAAAACATGTAAGAGGCGCTTTTTATTTGTTTTATTTTTAATATTACTACATGTTTCTTCTTTGAAATTTGCAATCAAGTCTGCATTAAAGAAAAACAATGAAATCCACCACTGTATCTGTTTACGAAAGCTCTGTGGAATAATTAATTTCTGCAGTTACATTTTTTTTAATCTTTTAAATTCATAAAAGTGATTTTTACAAAAGAAAAAAAAGAAGGAAAAGAAAAACAATTACAACTATTATAAGAGAAATATTATTATTATTATTTTTATGGGTATTCAACTATAACTTTTGGACCAATTCTCTTATTTTTTCTATTGCTTGTTGAATTGATTGCTAATGGACACAAAATATAATTTGGATATCAAATAAGAAGTTTTTCTTTTTGTCTGTTTTTTTTTTTTGTGTTAAGTTTGTAAAAATTGGCCAATTACCATGAAATTTAAATATGTTGAAGCACAGTGCAACTTCACATTTTTTAAAGCGTCGTCGTATCATGTTTAAACAATTTAGAAGGCACAATTTGCCATTTGTCATTGTATACTTCGAGTTAAAATAAGCGATATTTTCAATGTTTCAAACATAAAAGTACCAACTTTTTTATGTAAGATGAGAAATATAATACAAGATATAAGAATATAAGATAAAAAATTCGTATGATTTCAAATTTTCAAAATTTATTTCATTTAATTTATATTAAATGTAGACTTGATATTTAGCCTGAAATTCATTTTGTTTAACAATTTCACTTGATGATATGGAAAGAAGGGAAATATATATATATATATATATATATATCAATAAGAAAAGAAGAAAAATCAAAAGAGGAGCTAACCGACACTCTTTAAAATGGAATATCATGCAAGTGGTGTTCTTGTAAGTAATTCGAAGTCGATAATATACTTGCTGCACTTTCTTATTCAAACACAAATAATACCGATGCAAAGCGCAGCTTGTTAGAGCATTCAAATTAACGTATAAAAATTTATAAAAGTTCTCCAAGATCTTTACCTTCATTCTATTTAGCTGGTCAAACGCAAAATATATAAGATTGGATGTTTCACAAAATTGAGTATGAATGTAACTTAAACGTTGAGAATACAGTAGAACCTCGATTATCCGAAGTAATCGGGAACGACCATTTTTCAGAAAATCGAAATTTTCGGATAATCGAGAATGCTTCAATTTTAAGTTTAAGGTGAAATATATGCAATATTTATTCTTATCGTAACAAGAGCTTAATAAAAATAAAGCAGTAAAAAAATAGAAACAAAAATAAATTACCTGAATTTTAATTTTGAAATTAAGTACCTTTTACATATATCATAAGTGTTTGAAAAAATATTTTGTTTGTCGCAGTTTCAATTGCCTTTGCTTTGAGCTCTATCACGGAGTTTTTAAATATTATTAGTTTACCAGTATCACAGTCTTTCTGTTGCACATGACATGCCAAACCTTTTGCAATACATTCAAAAGCTTCAGAATTGCTAATTTGTTCGTTTTCTTCGTTCCACTCCGCAGCTTACGAGAGCTCAAGTTAAATTCAAAGAAACTCTACCAAAAGGGATAGAAAATATTTATATGTACTCGTAGTTCGGAAAGGACCGCTTGCACACAAGGAATATGATGGTTTAATAAAAGAAAAAAAAAAGGCTTTCGAAATGGATTTTGCACACGAAAAAAATAATAATAGTCAAAAAAAAAAAAAAAAAAAAAAGCTTTAAAATGGATTTCGGTTAACCCTTTATCTACTGCAATTTTTTTTCATGTATTTTTTTTTTCAATTACTACAATCAAAATTAAAGGATAAACATAAAAAAATACTCACCCGTGAGAAATTTAATTAATTAGAGGTAATTCATTAAAGTGGTACTTTAAAGTACCGTCAGTACACCATGCCTAAAATATTATCGTAACAGAAAACCCACAAGGTATTTCAAATGGCACCAGAAAATATTTTCGATTTAATAAGTATGTGAAATATAGCCTTTTTTTTAATTTACAAATAAATTTTTGGGCAAATTCCGATGCCAATCCTTTATTTCAACACTTTAGCATTTAAAAAATGCTTTGCCCCTGAAAGGGTAAAAAAAAACTATTTTTTTTAAGGTTTTGATCTTGTTAGCAGTCTTTTAGTTATCCGATGTCTATATTGCAGGGATAACATGTTCTCTCGCATCTCCACGTATGCAATATATGAATTTACATGTGCCATTTCTAGCATAGCAAAAAAGGGCCGGTGCCACAACTTTTTCGATTTCCTATAAAAAATAATAATGAAACAGAAAAGAAGTACTAGGAAAATTATTACTACGCTACATTTTAGTAATTACATTTTAAAGCAGATGAAAACGATGGATAACTACACAGACGAAAAGTAAAGAAGAAGTTTTTCTCCAACACCCAGTGAACTGACGGTACTTATAAGTACCACCGTGTAATTCATCTGTTTAATCAAATACATACACCATTCACCTAAAATAGCTAGTCAAATTGTATTCTAAGATCATAATGAACACATAAAAAAATCCAACACTTATCGTATATCCTTTACTCTGTTTGCAGCAATAAAAAGACGAGCGTGACAATCTGTACAAAATGTCGGCACAAAATACATCGATTGTTTCAAAGATAGCCTCCTTCCTCGGTAAAATAACAAACCTAGAACTACTGCTGCCATGTATCCGAATAAAGTGGAGTTAAAAGAGTCTTTTTGCAAAGTACCATTAGAATATTAGTAACATTCACTATGGGATGAAAGTTTAAAGTGAGTGGTACTTATAAGTACCGTCAGTAGATAAAGGGTTAAAAGAGTTTTGGATAAAAGAGGTTCTACTGTATTTGGATATTTTCTATTCATGAGTTTACCTTTCGGTGAAAGACAGCGTACAGTTAATATATTCAGAATTAAGACAAATCCTCTAATGCTAAGCATTCTTGGAATACCGATCATATTTTTAATTTTCAAAATGCGAAGATTATTTTTAATTCTAATAGCACCTCAAAATTGGACTTTAGTGAAAATTTATTTATTTATCTTAATCGTCTAGTTATTGTTAATGAAAAATCTGATTCTTCCATGCGCCCTGCATCTTGGAAAAAACCTTTCGATCCTATATTAAATTTATTTTTTTACTTAATGAATATTAGTTTGGTATTTTCATTTTTTATATTTGCATGTATTATTTATTTTGTATCATTTTGTTGATTTGATTTTACTTTATTTTATTTATTTACCTTTTTACTGTTATTTATTATTATTATTATTTAATTTTATGTTTTCATTTACTTCTTCAACTATATTTATTATACATATTGTCTTT
Organism: Maratus speciosus; assembly: GCA_963932465.1. Classification (NCBI taxonomy): domain Eukaryota; kingdom Metazoa; phylum Arthropoda; class Arachnida; order Araneae; family Salticidae; genus Maratus; species Maratus speciosus. Next base: position 622,031,158 of record OZ010788.1, on the reverse strand, counting down.
TCGCATATATTTTATGTATCCATGTTTTTCCTTTAATTTCTTTTATTATTCATATTGCTTCCTAATTATCCTTCTACTCTTTTTTCTTCTGATTGGATAATGCTCCTGTGTGATTGGCTGATTCCTCTTGCTTTCCTATTAGCTGTTTCTTCAACTGGTCCTTCCCCTTATCTTTCATTTCTATCTTTCTTGTGCTTTCAAAGTAGAAGCACGTCTTCTTTGCGCCTAAGGATGAAAGACTGGGTTCTTTCGAAAGGCCTAGCGCATTTATGTATTTTTATGGTATTTTAAAAAGTTTTTTTTTGTTCTTACTGTTTTACACCAGCTTTTCCTGTTATTAACTCATATTAATATGAATATGTTCTAATTTTTCTCTAATATGCTAAAAAATAACGAGTAAATTATAAATATCATTGAAGGAAAATGAAAGATTTCATAAATGACTAATCTAAAAACATATAGACACATAAAAGTATCTTTCGCAAGAAGCTCGGTATTATTCTTAACACTTTCATCGCGAAGGACGAGATAACTCGTCTTCCAGGAATATTTGCTATGCGCGATGGATGAGATAACCAGTGGTGTAGTCGTAAAAAAAGCAGAGGGCATACGCTCTAAGCAGAGGGTATACGCTCAATGCAGAGGGTATATCCTACAGTGTATATATTATAGCTTTTTTGAGAAACAGAGGGTATACGGTGTTCCTTAAAAAGCTCCAGAAGGTATACGGCGTATACCACCCTATACCCTCCACTACATCCCCCGTATAAACTCGCTCTCTACTCAAGATTTTTTCTATTATTGTAGCATATGCCGCGACTTATTTTATCTACATTTTAGCGTATAGCGGACCCTAATATTTTCTCTTTACAACATTTCTACAAGGTGGCGTTAAGAGCACAATTTGTAGTGCTTTCATTTTTATTACGTTTCTCGTAGGTTATGCATATTTGTACGCTTTTTTGACCAAAATTAAAGTGAGTATCTGTGCAAAAACATGCACATCAAAGCCAGCATTATGTGTAGTACCTCGTTTTGAAAAATATCGCAGTTCTGAGAGAGACATCCTAATTTATGCAATATTTAGGATTTTTATTTTATTATTGTTTTTATGTTTGTAAGCACAAACAAATCATTAGCGTGAGAATTGTCATTGATTATTATTTTTTAAAGTAAAATAAACAAGTTTTAAATGAATTTGTGTTTTGTTTCAATTTTAGCGTTGCGAGGAGCGGCTGAAAACTGCATCTCAATTAATTTTTGATACATTAATTTTTTTGTAGTCTTTAGCGGCTTTTGTTTAATGTTGGTAACTCAAATACTCCATTTCTGTAGAAAATAAAGAAAAAATTGTGTCAAAATAGTTATCATGTATTTTTGTTGCCATTTTCCCATAACAACTGAAAAAAAGCAGTTAAAATACGTGCTATTTTGAAAAAATATAAATGAATTTATTCTGATAGAACATGGAGCAATTACAGTGCTCAGCAAAAGTTTAGACAATGATCTATTATGCTTCTGTACTGCGAAGTATGTAACGAATTGTTGTAACTCAACTGTCACATATTACTGGGGACTTATCCTTTATTCACAAACAATAAATTTTATATTATACCTTTTACATAATAAATAATGACAAAAAAAACAAAATTAATATGGTGGCAAAAGTATAGACAATTTGTCTCTTTACAGAAAAATAATCATAAATTAAAATCGAATTACACCTACATTGTGTGCAATTAGTGCAAATATGTGACTAGGAATCTAAACTGTATGAGGAAACTAAATCCTACATCACTTGGGAGTCTATTTCGTACCAAACACGTTCAACAACAGTTTGATGTTCATTAACAGAGGAGTATTGCCAAAAAAATTGCGTAAACCTTATGAGATATGAGGCCAGAAAAACTTTCGATTGGGTTCAGATCGGGGTTATACGCGGGCCAGTCGAGAACAGTCATATTTGGAGAGTTAAATCAAATTTTGTCTTGCATGCAACATGAATGGACGCATTATCTTACACAAATACAAATTTGGAACAGCTAAAAGTTCACCGAATGGCTGTAAATTGTTTTCATATGTATGTATGTTCTTACGCTGCATGACAACCATTGAGGATCTCCAGAGATACTTGAGCATTAAAACGAAGTGAGGCCCAAATCATTAAAGAGTCACCTCCTTGTTGACGCCGAAAGAAAGCCCGAGGCTGTTTACGCAAGACATGCCAATAGTATTCCACCCTATCTAGGTCATCCAAATTCCGCTATTTTTTTTTTGTCACTGAATGTCACAGTACACCACTTTGGTCCACATGACATATCTTTGCGAGCCCATTGCATTCTCGTCAATTTGTTGTGAGATTTCAAGGCTGGTTGTTTTATCATTTTCATGAAAAGTAATTTACATCTTTCTTTTATTCCCCTACGAATCGTATCCGTTGACACAGAAAGCTCTGACTCACTTTTAATGCGAATAGCAATCATTATTTGTCTAGATGACAGTTTATGGATCCTGCTACTATCTCGTTTTCTGGCCAAGCGAGGCCTTCCAGGTCTATGTTTTGCTTTGAAAGAATCACCCTTAGACAGTACTTTATAGACAGACTTCTTTGGACGATTCAAAATAGCTGAAATTTCTGCAACAGTCTTACCTTTCGATTTCAGCTTCCATGCTACAATTAATTGACTGAAAATTTCTAGCTCGCGGCATCTTCACTAACCAATGCTATTGCGAGGTGCACTTAAATACTTCATGCATGTGGCGTCAAAAGTTAGAAATTTGCGTTTTTCTGTGAACAGTTGCCACAAAATCACGAAAGGGTCTAAACTTTTGCAATAAACAAATTTCACATTTTTCAGTTAAATTAAATAAAATCCGTCATTAAAACCGTTATTTCGTCCTAAAATGTTTAAAATATGTTTAAAAATAAGTACAGCCTTTTGTATAGCCCAAGTGTTCGTATTTTTTATTTAAAGGTCAAATATCACCTGTGTCTAAACTTTTGCTGAGGACTGTATAAACTATATTTAATTTTAAGTATCTATATTACTATTACAAACAAATGAAGGCATATGAATCATTAGATATCCAAATTTTTTGTCGAGTCTCTTGAATGGCAACATCTCTTTTTTTAGATTTGTGTATTATTCAGCAATAGTGACGTCATATGCATACTTTACGAGGCTAACGAGAAAGACAGGCTACCGCGGTGGGTCCGATTCTTCTTTTTTTACAGACCGCTGGAGTCACGTGATGCTCTTTTCGCACACCTCCATTCGTGCATTCGAGCATCATGTGACTCCAGTGGTCTGTAATAAAAGAAGAATCGGACCCACCGCGGTAGCCTGTATTTTTCGTTAGCCTCGCATACTTTACTCTAGGTGTTATTTAAGACTGGATCGTAAATGAGGAATTCTTCAGCGGGTGCGAATAACGTCATTTTATATGAAATAAAAGCTTGTGTTTTAAGTCTTAAAACTGAAATATGTTTTGTACTATCTATATTTATATACGTATGCATTTATATTTATATACTTTTTTTGATCGGGGGCTGAAACTAAATTCTGAAAAAGTATAATTCTTTTTTTCTAGTAATTTATTTGACAAATATTTTTGGTAATTATATTGGCAATTCTTCTTTAACAGGTCGCCAGCCAGGCCAGAAGTGTTTCCTTAAGTATAATAGAAATTGGCAGTTTTATGGCTCCCAGATTTAAATCATGGAAAAAGATTTCTGTAAGAAAAGAAAAAACGAGCGCGTGGCGTTTTGTTGTAAGGGTAACGTGGAAGCACTCGCATCTCTATGTAATAGGCAGATACTTTTATTTATGAAACAAATATTGGGTTTCACTAATTAATTGAAAATTATACATAAAATAATTCCATGAATATAGATACATGAGCTTAATACAGTTTACACGCAGCATCAAGCTAATGACGCAGGTAAAGTATGTGATAATAATGAAATGGAAACTAAAGTTCTATTTTAGATTACAAGTAGATTCATGAATGTCAACAATGAAGTTCAAGGTTTTTGTGCAATAAAATTTTGTACAATAAAAGTATTGTGAATAATTACAATTTTCTCGTTTTGATATTTTTATCAAAAATTGTTATAAAATATTGTAAAAATTTCCTTTAGAATAATAATTTAAAAAAATGAGTTATAGAAGAGAATTTTTCTTTTCATGAGTACGAATCTATGTAGAATCTTTTTTAAATCAACGTTCTGTTTCTAAACTTGCTGATAATACAGTTTAAAGAATTATGGATTTGTAAAACTCCGAAAGTTGTGAAACTATTTTTTTACCGTTTATAAACCGGAAAAACATTAATCAAGCATAAAGATTTTTTAAACTTATCAACACTAAGTGTGTTAAATTTTTCATATGATTAAAAAACAAAGTTACATGCGTAAGAGAGAAGGAGTTAAGACACAAAATTAGAACAAACAAGAAAGAAAATTCATGAGTTAAGCATAGATTATGAAACACTTTCCAACACTTCCTGAATGCTTTAACAAAACTTCTTTATTTAGGGAAATAAGGTAAATAACACAACTAAGTAAACTTGTAAAAAAACTGATTTCAGCAGTTACAGCCCAATGCCAAATATGTATTCCAATTATTTTGAACAGCCCTGTATTTGATCAGTAGTTTGATATATATACTATATAATGGGAAAATTTATTTTAGCTAGAAAACGCATAACAGGTTGAAATTTCTCTTTCAGCAATTTATGCTAATAAATGGAAACATACTTGAATACTTTTTTACAACTCTGTAGTTTACCTAGAACCTTTATTACACGCTATTATTTAGCTAAAATTTAATTCAAACTAAAACACTCTTAAAACTCCTGAAATCACATTTCCAGAAATTATTATTTATAGACAGCCATGTATCCAATTCTCTGTGTGACCCAATTTATCATTTTATGTATATTCTACAAGCATTTCACAGTAAACTAAATGCAATTCAGCGTAAAAATGCATAACTTATTTTAAAACCACCTTTAAGTCATTTGCGCTCATACCCAGTAACCCTTACGAATTCTTTTGTGTAGCCCTGTATATGAATTATAGCATTTATACACACGATATAGTATGCATAAATATAGTGAACCATAAAAGCGCATATCATAATTAAAAATGCATTTCCAGCAGTCACCGCTAATGTACAGTACTTCTGATGCAATATAATAACTGAAATCTTTTGGGTGTCCCTGTAAATGCTATGCACTTCGTATTATAGATGAAATAACTTACGTAAACCTCAGCGACGTATAATAATTTCATTCTATATGAAATAGTTTAACATAATTAAAATACGCCGCAAACAATTCCCCCTCCCCTATATCATTATGTAACGGAATTCTTTTGTGTTGCCCTGTAAATGAATAATAAGTATGCTTTGCATCGCATATTCTACAGAATGCATATTTTAGTACACTTCATAAATGTATATCAATTTTGTTATGTTTGGATGCGTGTAACATTAATAAATAATTTGAAACGATTTTTTCCCATTGACCGCAATGTAACGGAATACTTTTGACTATCCCTGTAAGTAAACTAAACATGCCACAATAGGGTGGTCACAAGCAACATGGGGAAAAAAAATTAACGTTTTCTTAGGGGGGATCCTCCTAAAAGTTGCCAATTAGTTAAAAAATGAGATTGGCAAAGTTTCAGCTCAAATGAATAATATTAACTCGTGAACTCATCGAAGTTGAATTCTTAAAATTTGCAGTTTTTGGCAAAAAATTGTCTTTTTTTTTTCTTTAAGTGGAAACTATTTGTTTTAGAAACTTGTTTCTTGTTTTATTTCATAGGAATTGTTCTTGCCTTGGTCTTTTACTCTCATCAAAACTTATATTTAATGAACATTTCGTATTTTTCAGGTCAGCTCGTGAACCATACCCTCAAACTCTTAATCTTTGAAACATAAGTGAAAAATGACAAATTAATGTTACTTTTGATAATTTTTTTGTATTATTTTCATTAATAGGCAAAAATAAGTGAACAATTTTTGTAACTTTAAAAATATTTCACGAATTATATTTGATTATTTGTTATTTAGTTCTGTGTCTAGTAAGAAAGAACTGCTCGGTTTGTATTGCAGTTGAACCTCTGAATTTCTCTTTATATTACAAGGTTGTTTTTGTTACCTGTTATCGTTATCTATTTTTAGAATTGACGAAACATTCCGTAAAATCCCATCCCTCTTTTGATATGATAGCAGAAATGTAAGATTTTTCTAAATTGGCAGCATGTCTCATTAAATCATAGACAGTAAGCTACTAAGTAATTGTCAAGTTTTATGTAATTTATTTTATAATATTCGCAAAATGAAACTGAATGCCAGAGAAGCTTCTAGACTTAGAGTACATCCACCAATTTATTACAGACTTTAATTTTAAGTAGAAGTCCAATACGACTCCGCAAATAACTATTTCGTAAACAAAGAACTGAGCTCATCAAAAACAGATTTAAAAATTCCGGTTCAGAGAAAACTGTTGTTCACTGGGGTGGAAAACTGCTTCACAATTTTTTGAATAAAGAAAATGTAGAGTGGATAGAAGTTTTAATTCGTTGTGGGGATGAAGAACAGTTACTACGAGTTCCACAACTTGACAATAGTATCGGAATAATTCAGGCGAAAGCTGTATTTTCGGCAGTTGAAGCGTGGGAGGAACTTGGTAAAATCCAGGCAATATGTTTTGATACAACTTCAGTAAACACCAGTCGCCTCAGAGGAACCTGCATTTTTCTATAGCAATTGTTAAGGGAAAAGTCTTCTGTATATACCATGTCGCCACCATATTTTAGAAATTACCCTAAAAGCTGTTTTTTGATTGTGAAGTGGGCATAATTACTGCCCCTCAACCAGATATTAAAAAAAAAAAAAACAATTCTGATTGGGTGGTCAAAATTAAACCAGAGTAAGTATAAAAATGCTACTGAAGATGAAATACTAGATATCAATAGTTAATTCAGAAGAATTTTCAAGTTTTCTTACAGGCCCTTTTAAAAATTAACAGCTCAAGGATGATTATAAAGAGTTATCCAACTTTGTTTAATTTTTATAGGACTCCTTCCCGCAAAAGACTTTTTTAGAGCACCTGGTGCTTTTAATTATGTCAAATGGATGGCACAGGCCATTTATTCTCTCAAAGTATATTATTTCAGGGATAATCTCTCAGTAACAAATTTAGAAAAAGAACGTATTAGAGACGTTGCATATTTCTAATCAATATTTATATAAAAACATGTTACATTATTTCCACTCCCACTTTGGATTCCAATCCAAGACCTGCAAATAATAAAATCATTTGTTCACTGCAGAAAAATTCATAAATAGGTTGCAGACAAAGCACTCACTAAAATGATAAACCGTCTTCGGTATTTTAACTCGGATCAAGTTGTATTTTCATTTTTAGATGATACTTTGAAAAAAGAAATGATGATGATGATATGAATTTAAGAACAACTGAGGGTTTCAACTAAGTGGATTATTTATTGAACAAAGAAGTCGATGTTTGTTTCATCTCAAACTGTAAAAATTTTTAAGAGATTTTATATTAATAAGCATTTTTTAAATACTGATCCCAATGTTTGGTGTGAAAATAAACCTTACTTGAAAGCAAGGAGATAGTGATTGGTTTTAAAATTGCCAGTGACACAGGTGAAAGGGGAAGGGAATTAATCCAAGATTTCAATTTCTGTTTAACAAAAGAAGAAAAAGAAAAACAGTATATGCTAAAAGTTGTATCTGGAAGTAGAAAAACTTTTCAAGATTCTTCAAAAGTCACCTTATCTAAGCCTTACACCTTAATCCTTTCCTGCGCAGTAGTCCCATGTCGGGAATACCTAATTTTAATTCCAAACGGCACCAAGAATATTTTTTTAAAATTTTCCTTTTTCAATGAAAGGTTAAAGTAATGTGTTTTTAATTTCTAAAAAAAGTAGTTTGTAAATTTCGGTGTAGTCAATCATTTCATTATTTCACGAAGAGAATGTTTCGGTATTGGAAAGGGTTAACGTGACAATTGTAAGGTAGAATAATTTCTTTTCTTTATTATGCTTCCTTTCTTGTAACACAACTTTAATAATAAAATGCATTTGAGCATTATTTGTTCTCATTTTTATACTTTCTTTGCCCCCCTTTTTTAAATTCTTTCAGTTTAAAATACGATTTTTTTTCTTTGGAATTAAAAAAAAAATTAAACCCTTTATTATGTACAAAATGAAAAAAAAAAGAAAAACAAAAGGTGGAAAGCAGATGAAATAGAATGTTACATTTTTTTTCGCTTTTTCATAAAAAGTAAATTATTAGGATTCGGGTGAAGTCTGGTCCTAAAAAATGCGCATATTTTTAAATCTATGCATTTTTATAAAAACAAGGTGTGTGGTTCTTCAAAGCATAACTTTTGTTTTATAAAATGAGACCTGAATTATGTTTCTATTTTCAATTATATTTATTTCATGAAGGAAAAACAGAATTTTTTTGCGAAAAATCACGTTTTTTTCAAATTTAAACTTCAATGAGGCACGGGTTAATATTATCCAAATGAGCTGATATTTTGACAATTTCATTTTCTAGTCTATTGGGAATTTTTTGGGAGTCTCCCATAAAAAATTCGAAAATTGATTTCTTGTGACCACCCTAATGCCACAAACTTCATTTGAAATAGAGATCGTGCTTTTGTAAACATCAAACCCATCCAAAAATTTCAGGGCAATCTGAGTATATTTACGAGAGTTAGAGCGCAGACAAACCGAAGTCATAAACACTTTTCAACTTTGTTGGAGAGTGTTAAAAATCAATGCTTTCCTGGATTTAAAAAGAAAAAAATAATTTAAGAAATAAAAGAAGCTCCTTGAAAAGCAATAGCACCTTAAATTTGCCTCGAAAGTTCTTACATAACTTTACGAAAAAAAAAATTCGGAACATAATATAAAATATGTACTAAAATATCATCTTTTATAATTAAAAAAATTATTTCTTTCGGAAAACATTAAAAATCTTTGATGAAATAAAGATAAAATAAAAAGTATGGGAAAAAATTATTTTATATTTTTAAAAGTTTATAAAAGAAAATTTTAATATGTTGGAATTTATGCGTTTCAAAATAGCCTAGTGAACGACTTTCGCAAGATAATATTTCATAAAATGCATAATAAAATTTGTCGAAATGCATTTAAATCTGATGGTCCCAATGTCTCAAAATTAATGAATTTTGATAAAATCTGCTTATTTTCAAAAGGTATATTACAACAGTTGAAAGAATTTATTTGGATATTATCTTCGTGTAAATAAATTTTTTCTATAAAGTATTTTAAAGTATTAGATAAGCGTAGCAAAGAAGGATGAAGTCTTGTAATCCAGAAACAATGTTATCGTTTTAAATAATGCGTTATGCATATTTTAAACATTTAATAAAATTCGCCCTGAATATCGTCTAAAGCTGTGCTCTTTGTAATAATAATTCCAAAAAAGCAACATAAATTTGAAAGCCAATATGTTTGTGCTTTTCTATATAGATATATAACCAAAGTTATGTAATTAGTACCAAGAGATTTATAAACATCAACAATGTTTAACAATGTTTTTAAACTAACTTTTGTACAGTCAAACAGTCGTCAATAGTTATGTTTCTGCTTTTGATTTTATAGTAAAAAATGTTTCAAAATTTGATTATTTTTTATTTTGAATAGAAAATTTCCGTTATAAACGCATAAAATGCCGCATGACACTTAAACATAAATTTAAAAATATTATTGTTCTAATATTATTCTAATATATCGCCGAAGATTGTAGACTTAAAACAATATAAGATCAATAGTGTTCTTTGCTGTGATAGCTGAGAACAGGCATACGACTGAAACGGTAAAAAAAACTCCTGTTGCTGAGGAAAGGCATACGACCGTAAAGTGTTAATCCGTTTTCATAAACAGGAGTATTGGTATTTCGGATACTATGAATCCTTAAGTAAACATATTCATGTTCCACAAAAATGTTTCACAGACAAACATACTATTAAAATAATTCTTGCAGGAGTGAGTATGATGCAGTATGATGTCAGGAGATTTTTTTACGGTGATTCTCGATCTTAGTTCGAATTTCAAACAATAGGTGGCGCTGAGAGCAATGGGCGCTCACTCCAGACACGATTTTTGGTATTTCGGGATCCATTCAACACATTTTAATCTCCTTTTTTCGCATGGAAGAAGAGAGAGACCGAAAAATCGAGCCTGGATTTAGCGGTTATTGCTTGCAGCGCCATCTATCGATACTATCTGTAACTAAAACTGAGAATCACAGCATAAAAACTCCTGACATCTTACATAACCCTCCTGCAAGAATTTTTTAATATCTGTCACCGTTTGCAAGTTATTGGATTTTAAAATCTATCAATCATTTTTGGGACATCCGGTACATTAACATTAAAAATAATGTTATTTATTTTGTTACTCTCCTTAAAGGGCAAATTCAATGACGCAGCTGGAAATGTTTATTTGGGAATAGATAGCAACAGAAAAACTAATATTTCAGTTTGAGAAAAGTCATTAATACAATTTAGTAAAAGGGCCGGAAATGTTTCCGAAAATCAGTGGCAGCAAAAGTAACAGTTTTTTTTTTTAAATTATTCGTTGAATATAGGAAATAAATTGTTTTCTGATATTTTTAACACTAGAACGCCAGGAAAGTTTACTCAAGTTTCATAAAAATATTTCACCCCAGAATTTTTATTTAAAATTATTTAACTAATTTATGTAACGTAATTCTACGGTGCTTGAATTTAACTTATTTTATGAAAAAAATTCTGCCTCTAATGGACATTTAATCATGTGGTCGGAGTCGAATCGACTCGTTCCGGGCGTTCCAGTGTTAAAGATAAAGAAGACTTTTGAGAATCGTGAGTAATTTGGAAGAGTTTATTGTCCATTTTTGTTCATAGTTATATTGTATTTTCGTAGAATAAGAAATATTTGTCTTTTTTAAGTGCAAGGTTGCTAGGTTTAACACCTTTCTTATATCATACTTATGATGAAGTACAGACCACCTTTCGTAAATAATAGAAATGAAGATTAATTTAAAATTCTTACCTCCCCAAACAATAACATAATTTTAAAATAATCTAATAATAATAATAGCTGTGAACAGGAACAATATAATAAAATTCAAGGCTTATAAAAGGTAAGTACAGACATACTTTTTCACGATGCATTGTAAATATATAAAAATTGGACTTTTTCCCCTTATATACAAAAATAAGCTTAAATTTTCAGTAAGATGCAAAATTAATTTTGAATAGGCAGGAATATTTGCAAATGAAACGACATTTTCTCAGAGTAAATTGTGGTAAATCTATAAAAAGCTAAACTTAACATTTCACATGAAAGATAAAATACGTGTTTTAAAAATTTTAAACGTTAAATATCGTACTTCTTCAAGCACAAAGAAGAAATACGAAGTTCTTTCAAAAAATCCTTTTGCATTTCTTAATTTTATGGTGCTTTCAAGAATTTTTTTTCATATTATAAATGTATCACGAAAGTTTATTCTACATTTTAATGTTAAGTATCGTATTAAGTTTACACATGGTTACATCTTAAAGACGTTGAAAAGATCTGAACATGAATTAAGAACTTAAAATTATGAAATTTAAGACTCTTTTTTTTAAATTAAATATTCATGGCATGTTTAGTTTTGTCTAGTTAAACTTCCTATGCTTATAAACATTAGAGAAAAATTGCGAAATGAGTATTTTACATAACTTTAAAAAATTAAGTTAACACTCATCAAAGTAAAGTTACATATATTGTTAATATTTTCGTTATTTGAAATAGTAAATATCGCAATCGCTATCTCAGTTCTTCGGGAAATTTTATACATTTTAGGTATTTCTTTCTAAAAGTATGTTTGGCTAACAGCATAATCTTCTTTAGTGTGAGGATCATTTTAGCTATAATTTAAATTTAAAAAAAGGTGGAGAATTGAAGTTAAAAAACACATTCAAAAGAATAAAGTTTTTATTAATATCTGCCCTAGATTAACGATAATTCCGCCTTTTAGGACACGTGCACCAATGTTCCGAAATCGAGTGGAGTCACTATAGATTTTTGAAATATAGATTTTTTTTTTTCATAAGAAATACTACCTATTGCAGTCGTTAACATGGTGCGACTTTTGAAAAATTCCTTCACAACTTTTCATTATATGACTCCAGAAACCCCTACCTAAAAAGTTTATATATATATATATATATATATATATATATATATACATATATACAGGGTGTCTCAAAAGGTCGTTTACAAACTTAACATGCTGATCTGTCATATCATGATAAACAAGATTTACATAGGAACTTATGTTCGAAAATACAAACTGCGACCGCTAGAGGGCAATGAACGCAGGCTTACGGGAGAGTGGGAAGCGTAATAATTTCAGCCTAGGACGTTGCCGAAGAAGAATGAATCGGTTTAGTAACGCAGAATTGGCCGATATGGATTACGTATATGGCGCAGCAAATGGAAATGCTCGAGCCGCGGTACGGGTGTACCTTGTGTTTCCCCAGCAGACGTCAGCCAAGTCCTATTTTGTTTGAACAATTGCAGCGCAGATTGCGTGAAGCAGGCGATTTCCAAGTACGTAGCCACATCGGTCGAGAAAGCAGTATACGCACGTCTGTCGTAGAGGAAACCGTGCTACGGGAATTTGCCAGAAACCCGCAAACAAGTCTCCGAGCAAGCGAACACGTCTTGGGTGTACATCGTTCCAGCATTATGCGCATACTGCATGACGACACGCAACATCCCTACCACTTACAAGGTGTACAGGCATTGTGCGTTGACGATTATACCAACGCGTTGCATTCGCAGGCTGGTATTTGCAACAACGGATCGCATAGCCGGATTTTCCCTCGTGGATTTTGTTTCATGAATCCTGTTTTACACAGGACGGTGTCCTGAACCAGAACTATATGCACATATCAGCGTATGAAAACGCAAGGTCTAGACGTGCCCATGCACGTCAACAACGTTTCGACGTGCGCGTATGGGCGAGTGTTATCGGTGTCATGTTAATTGGCCCTTACCTACTACCTCAGCGCCTCGCCGGGAATACCTATCGCGTTTTCTTAGAAAGAGTCTTGCCGGATCTGATGGGTAACGTTCCAGTCGCTATATGCCGAAACATCTGGTTTCAGCATGATGGAGCTCATTTTAGCTACACTGTGTGAGAATACCTCGATAGAACAGATCCTAATCGCTGGATTGGCAGAGGCGGACCAGTTGCATGGCCGCCGCGATCCCTCGACCTAACTCTCCTGGATTTCTATCTGTAGGGACACACGAAGTCCATGGCGTACGAGACGCCCGTAACATCTGACATGGATCTCGTAGCCAGGATCGTGGAAGCGGCGGCACGTGTCCGTGACACACCTGCCCATTTTGAACGGGTCCGTAAATCCATGCGTTCGACGTTGTGAAGCATGCATTGCGGTGAATGGAAGGAATTTTGAACACCTTCTTTTAATACAAAACAAATAGGTGTTGCTATCCAACGCACAATTTATTCACAAGTTCAACATAAAACTCTCTGAATAAATTGTACGTTGGATAGCAACACCTATTTGTTTTGTATCGATATTACAACGTAAAGTCCTTTATTATTATTACCTTCTTTTAAATTAAACCATGTTCTTTAATAAAAGTCATATTAATACCTATTTCGACATCCTTTCTTTCTTCACCTCCAAACCTGCGCTCATCGTCCTCTAACGGTCGCAGTTTGCATTTTCGATCACAAGTTCCAATGTAAATCTTGTTCCTAATGATATGACAGACCAACGTGTTAAGTTTGTAAAAGACCTTTTGAGACACTCTGTATATATGTATGTCTATACTAAATTTTGTCCGCACGATAAAAGTCGCAATTATGCACGGATCGTCTTGAAACACGCCAACAACATTGAGATGGCTAATATCTCGGCGGGGATTGGAAATGAGCAAAACGGCCCAAGGAGGTGGAAATGGGGAGGGTTAAAAACTTTGAATACCGTCTTAACATGATTCTGATAAAACCAGCTTTTACACAACAATGACAGGAAAAAATAAACATTTTTCGTTATAGCAGTTGCCAACAATTAAAAAAAAACCAATAAAATTTTCACCAGAACAATCGCTTTTCTATTGCAAGATTTTCACGTGAAAAATTAAATTAAATAATTAGTTTGACGAATTGAAAAAAATGAATATAACGTCATGAGTTTTCTAGAGCAAGATTTTCGCAGGAAAACTGAAACTGAAATAAATAGTTGGACGTCCAATTATTTATTTAATTCGTACGACGGGGAAAAATTGTATTGTAAAGGATTTATGTTAAATACTTATGAAAAGTTATCACTCTCTTGGCCCCACTGTATTGAAGGCATTTTGCAAACTCAGAAGAACATATCGATCAGAACTAATCTAACAAGTATAATTTAATTCGTACGAATTAAATTATATATATATATATATATATATATATATATATATATATATATATATGTATATTGCGTCATATTGGAAAAGTAATGAACCTCAGCACGTGAATATGTAACGTCATGTGAGTTTGAAGAAACGTATTAAAACATGATAAAAACCCGACTATGGAAATATTAACATATTTTAACATTTTGAGGTTCCCTGAATTTGTTTTAGCCATTTTAAGACCTATTCCATATACATGCCTGTGTGTAGAATTTTCACAAACAGTTAGCTCCCTAGAGCTCATTCTTAGTGAAGAAACTGGTTTTATCTCTAATCTTGATTTAAGTTTTGTGAATATACTACTTAACTTCGAAATCTACCTCCGCCTGTAGGCCGAGCCGGCAGGGATTTTTTTCAACTTGTAACAATCATGAATAAGAAAATGGGGGAAAAAAAACAGCGATAGGATGAAAATAAATATAACTTCGAGTCTACATTTATTTTCAGTTTTACAGGTCTGAAATTTTCTAATCTGATACGTTTTCACCCTCGCGTGTTTTTTGTCTATTTGGTGTTATATTTTTAGATAGACCTAAAGCCAGCTCCAACTTTTAGTGTGTGTCGAATTCTTGTTGTGAACACAGAGTCCTCAAGTATCCCCCCTAGAAACTTATTCCATACCCGACGCTAAAATAATGCTATAAATACTTATTCATTGGTTTTTCACTAACGAAATGACATCATAGATGACCTTAAAAAGAAACTTTCTGATATTGATCCTTTAGGGGACTAGTTAATTAGGTTTACAAATATGTATCTAAAATTACAAATCTCTTTAAAGTATCTGTTGAATTATCACTAACCGGAATACACACAATCACAAATTTTAAGGGATTTAAACAAGTCCATGGTACACAACACCTCAAAAAATTTTATTGTAAAGGATTTATGTTAAATACTTATGAAAATTTCTCACTCTCTTTGGGCACACTGTCTTGAAGGCACTTTGCAATCTCAGAAGGAAAGAAACATTTATGTTATGAGGAAATCAGCATAGATGTTGGCCTTCATGTTTTTGCTTTTAAAGCAAAAAGCATTCAGTTGTTAAGAAGTGAAGTCAAAATGTAAATCATCAAACACTTCAGTTCCTATGATGAAAAGAATAGAAGTTTACATACGTAGATAGCGAACAGGTCAAGCGTGCGAGCACTTCATTTTAGGAAACATTAGTCCAGATTCGACGGAAAAAAGACAATCCTACATCGTGGAAACATATAATGTCAAAAAAAAATTCTTCTATAGTCACCGACTTAATAGAAGCGACGGGGCAAATCAAGCAAACTTTCACCCCTAATTTTAAAATGCTATTTTTGATTTAATTAATAACAGAAATTTTATAAATTTGTGGTGGAAGTATGTCTGATTGCCTGTTTCTTTCTCTTGAAGTTGGCGTTGGTTGAAATGAAAACTTGGTATACTTAGAATACTTCAAGACAATTATAATGTTGCATATGGAAAACGTATCTATATTTTGGTTACACTAAACCAAATTATAAATAAGAACTTGCCGCATTGACTGCTTCTAATTCTTAATTTTGATCCCCATTATCTCGCTTAAAAAAAAATTCCACTTATTTAACTACAGAATTTCTGTGTCTAAATAAGAGTAAAGCTTACTTTTCGTAAACATTGGTGGTCTAAGTTTAAAAGTTTTGTACCGCACATCGTAGACATCTTATACATACACAGCAGAAAAAATACAGTGAGTTCCAAATTCATTCTTTGACGCCAGAAAAAGGCCCAGTCGGTAGGACGTCGGACTCTTAACATAAGTGTTACGGATTCAACTCTCAACTTTAACAAATAGACCACTAAGATGGCCTCGGTGGGCACGAAATCTGACGGAGTTGCTGGATACATCATTAGTTAAAAGCAACATTACTTAAATCAAGAATAATAAAAACTATGCCATTTCAATGCTATTCAAGGCACTATATATCAGATGTTTCAATCATTTGGTAAACTATTAATATCTGGCCTCCAAATACATGCAATCTGAAATTGGTACGGGACAATTTGTTTTTATTTAGAAATATATATGCTTATATTTTTATATGAATTTATATAATACATATATATACATGTGTGCGTGTGTGTGTGCGCGTGCACGCTTTATATCTTTTTGCTGAATGAAATTTAGAGTTTTTTTTCAATTCCTTTATTTACATTTACTTTCTGTTTCATAGTTTTGGAATAGAATATAAAAAAAATCAATGGTATTTTCCATGTAAAATCTTTTATAAATCTTTCCAAACGATTTAATTTTATGGATATTTTTAGAAACTGTACAGTGTACACTGATCTAAATATACATATATTTTTATTTTTAATGTGTAATTATTTGGGATATTTACTGGAAATTGCAGCATATTCTTTCTTTTTATCTTTAACTGTTCACTGTACTTTATTTTATCTTCACTTTCAGATTACTCATGTTAATGTAGAAGACACAAAATAAAAGGAACACAATATGTCACGAAAATTTTTATTGCAAACATTTTCCAATGACATACAACAATCGGCAACAAATGCCTCATCAAAAGAAGGGAAAATATACAAAAAACCTTTTTAAATATTATTTGAACCGATCCATCAATCATAGTAAAAATCTTCATATCTCTCAATTATTTTTTTCAAATCATTTTTCCATTCCTCAAACGTAGACAAGCAAAATAGAAGATAAAGCTGGGGGCCGTTAGCGACACCTATTGCCCCAGGTGCCACGCATCCCTCGGCACGGCCCCAGACACCTTGGATTAGGGGGGTGATGCCGATTTTAGACGCCTCCTGCAACATGCTTGGGCTAGGTTTCGGACACCACACGAACATGAACAGCCATCAATATGATAGACAAAATTGGAATAAATCCTGTAAAGAATGCCCTCGGCATATATTAGACACATTCGGGAAAACAGCAAAAGTCATGTTAAGTCATGTAAAAAGTCCTGTGAAGCCAGGCAAAATTCTATAGAGAAAGAAAGCACAGATTAAGACAGTATTATATTTTATCACAGTCACAATCATTATACACGAAATGATACTAAATTGAAATTTTCAACCTGATTGAAAAAATGTCCAGTCCTGGAATCGATAATAGAACATATGGCTTAAAGTATAAACGATGTTAGGTAACTTCGATTACTCTGTCAAATAATTGTCACTTAGACAGCATTTTACCATTAACATCTGCTTGAAATATTACGCAACTCAATAGATAGAACTCCAGGCAATGAAGATTGTCTGAGGTTCTAATATTAGTAGTTCACACTTGGAGAACACTTTTTCCAATTGTTGAAAATTTTCACCTCGTATAAAATAGCATTACCGAAATCTTTGATTAGAAATCTCAGAGAAAATTTAAATTTGAAAAATGATAAATCCGAATGAAACCTCTAAAACCACAAGTATCATATACCTTATATTTTGAAAAGGTTTCAAAAGCTGAAAAGAAAATAATTTAGCATAAAATTAAATTTCTGTTTACGTTACGATATTAGATGAAATTTAAAATAAAAACAGTCTTGTCTCATTTCTTGAGTCCAAATTCTTCAATAGATTTTTTTACTTATAGAAAGGGGCATTTTATATGTATTAGTTATAAAATTTAGTTATGTAACGCTCGATCAATACGCACTCCATCATATTTTCTCTCCTTTTGTTTTTTTTTTCTTTCAAAAGAACTGATAAGCTGAGTAAATTAGACTTTATGAGATGAGAAGAATGTTTACAGAGTTGTTGCCGACAAGGCATCTGAGCTAAGCCGTAACTTTAAATTAACTGAGTTATTTTGTAAATAGTAACATGCAAATACGTTGTAAATATTAAATTTATTAGTCGATGAAAAGTTATCGAGTTTTAATTTGTAACTAAGATAGTTTCCACCCCGGAGTCTAAATAATATGTTACAGTTAGAATTTCATTGCCAGTAAATATTCGAAATTCAATTTCTATTTTGTTAAAACTTGATGGCAGTGTTTTCATCAACTAAATGCCAGAACTTGTTACGCTATGATATTAACAAAAAGGAAACAAATGATAGAATTATTTTTTAATTTCTCGTTTGATTTCATCATTTTTAAATGACTCTTTTTGAATAGGGTGCCTGAAGTTGACGGCTAATATTGTATTTTTTATTTTAAAAGTGCACTTAAAATTAAAATCTCAAAAAAGAAAGAAGAAAAAATTTCAGAAACATACAAAATAAGACTGTGACATCAGATATCCTGTGCAAATTTATCCTGTTTAAAAATAATGGAATGTTAACAGGACATCTGTAAAAAAAGGCTCCGTTTGCTTTAACACAAGTTTACGAAATTTTATTCCGACTTGCTCAAGGTCTTATATTTATTAGCTTTGATATTCATCATATATTATTTCATACAAGAACAATTTTTTGTGTATTTAAAAAATGTTACAGTAAGCTACGGATTATTAAATGAACAAGAAATGCTGAAAGTCAACACTTCCATTTCCCAAAAAGAAAAAAAATCGAAATTAAAAATAATTGTTTCTAAATATTCTTTCCATAAACCTAAATTAAATAAATAATATACATTTTATATGAATGTCAAAAATATATTAAAATTAAATGGATTGTTGTTCTCTACTACTTACAATCTGTTAGAACATTTGTAGAAGAATTCCTCCGTGTGTCGGAGCAACAAGCTCTGAAAAATCTAACGAAGGTGGCTTTCTTTCGTTGGCACCATTTTCTGAATTTCTGTCGCCGACTTGGTGGCGAAGATTGAGGAATGTCTTGAAAGTTTTCTAGTACCAAGTTGCAGTGAGAAGATGTAGGTATGGAGCCGAGACTGCTAATAGGTGAATCGAATGTATAACTGAAATTAGGAGATATCTCTTCATTCGATATTTGACGATGCTGCTCTGAAGTAAATGATTCTATACATTTTGCTGGATTCTGTGTGATATTAAAGTCATTTTTTGGTTCTCTTGCAGAGGAAAGTGACTTGTTACATTCTAAGGTAGATTTCGGAAGAATTGAAGATACTTCACTTTGGATAATACCGACTTCTTCATGACTAGCATCGAGTTGAGGAATAACGACAGAATCGACGTCAACTTTATATGTTTTTCCATTCATTTCCAGGTCTTCATCATCTCCGGATGGGTTATTGTAAGAATTTATTATTTCCAACTCTGGAACTAAAACTAATTTGTTATCCTCCAAGACGGCGTTGAATTCATGGATGCTCACTGAAATGAAACAGAAAAAAACTTTTTTAACATAAGATGGTGTTAAAATGATTTTTTGCAGAAAATGAAAAATAGTTAAGTGATTCTAATTTCTAAATTTTAATAGCGTGTCTGTTTCGTAGACCGTGGCTGTGATCACATGACTCTAATCGACGAATATCCCATGCCGAGTTGTTCAGTCATGTGCTGATCGGTAAATGAAAATGTCATTTAACGTCATCTCGAAATCGGACCCCATCCTAAAGCTTAACGAATTCGATACCCACCTAATACTGAAATGAAAGAAATCTAACAACGTTGCTAGTTTTAATGTCAGCGGAAAAATTATCTGCATTCATATTTATAATACCTATATGAATATATGACTGCTTATTCATAGTTATTCTCATATAAAAAAAATTTTGATTTTTAAAAAATCAAAAATACATTATACTCTAAAACTACCCGAAAGCAACTTCATTGGGCATAGTTTCGACACGCATCTAAAAATTTAAAACTAACCAGATGCTTGGATTGGCTCGAGTTTTATTTTTAGAAGAAAATCTAACTGGTTGCAATTAAAACTTCTGTTAAAGTCGGTGAAGACATTTGGATTCTGGTACTAACTGCAGAGTCGAACTGTAGTTCAAGTCACACTTCAAAATCGAGGGACCCTACATTATTAATTTTTGTTTGTTTTACAAGATTCAATTAAACACCTCTTCTTACTGAGCATTCTGGAAACTTCTTCAAGAAAATTCTCTGACAGACAGACAATGCCTTACACATACACGCACAAGTTTTAATATTCATTAAGAAGACCTTAGCTTAGCTATGTGGAACAATTTTATTGATTTGTTGTTGTCGGCCGTTGCTCACGAGCTAGCCCAGCACATATTTCAAGTCTGACATTTTACATAGGCAATGCCTGAATGCTATGCTCTAACATAAGGCGTCCAACTTGGAATTTTGGAAATATAATTAATTTTTACTGAAATCTCTACAGTTTTTGATTGTCCTAATTCTGCGATTGTAAAAGCTAAATATTTCAAATAAAAATTTATGTTAATCATTGAGCATAAGGTTGGACAGCCCTTCTGCAGTACATAACTTAAATATAATATCAAAGTGATGTTAAAGTAGCTTAGACAACAGTATACTTCGTAATTAGAGTCACAATAATGAGAAGAATGAGAAATGGCAAAAACAACGCCAAACGAGTCAACACATACTTTGTGTTAATGAATCATTGAAATGTTTTTAGGTTTTAGTTAAGCATTTTACTTTGTTACAAATTTAGTGCTTCAGCAATCAATACCAGCCAATCAAACAATTCCATAAATCCAAACCTCTGATTTTTTGGAAAAACAATAATGTATGCGCAATGCATACTTTAGCACCTTTCTTTATCATTTCTGCGCGTTTTCATTGTCATTTAAGAAAGTTTTACAATAAAACCTTTATATAGAACAATCCCCATATTTAGAGAACACCGTTTTAACCTCAATATTTTATCATGTATTAGCGCATATATAATAATTGTATGTTTTCGCTTTTGAATAGGGGGCAAATTCCGCAATCCAAGTGAGCCTCTATACACCGGAAGTGTTCAGTATATAGATTCTCTATGAATTGATGACCAAATCAAAGATTGGCTCTTTTCCTAATGGATTCAATTTATGTGAAATTAGTCATTTCATGCCAGTTGTTGAATTACATCAAAAAAGTAAAAAAAAAAAAAAAAAAAAAAAAAATCCTCACCTTTTTTCTCCCAAATATCAACTTGGCTATCTGCATACTGCCATATACCTCCAAAAAGCTTGTGGTCAAGTAACTGTTGGGCAGTGGGGCGTTTTCCTGGCACTATATTCAGGCAACCAGTTACAAAATTCAAGACGTCATCTGATATTGGATCATTTCTTTTACAGGCAGGAAAAGTGTCTTGCATCAACTTAACAAAGTTTTTCTTCTGAAAATAAAGGAAATGGTTAGTATGCAAAGATTTGTCTAGTATTGTCATGTGTGCGGAGTTTCACAGATTTACAGAACCGTCTCACGAATTCAAGGCACGTTACGCCAAAAATCTCGATATTTCATGATTGAAATTGTAAAATTTTTTAGTCCTTGGTATGTGTTAATGGAATTTAATGCAGTAAAACATGCACACTAGAAGGGAAGATTTCTATGGTGCTGCAAATGATAATCCGTAAAAATCTACCTGCTAAGATGTAAAGATACAATATTTTTTTCGATCTCTAGTGGTTGTGCTTCTACAGATTTTACTTAGAAACTTAAAATAAAGTATGAAAACGAAACATACGTATAGCAGAATATTGTCTAAATGTAAACAAGTTAGATTTGTACATCAAACGGGGCAAATGAGGTGAGTTTGTACTATAACTAATTTTATAAATATTCAGATCTTGGCGCAATAGTGGTTGCACTCTTGTACAAAAATGCACGAATACAAAATTTATTACGATTATATAGTATATAAAATTCAGTAATACGAAAATAATATGACATCCTCTTATATAGGACGCCATCGCCATAGAAACCAAGAATCATTATCTATGATGTGATATCATTGTATTCATTACTTATGATAGGATTTAATAGAATAAAGAAAACATTTATTAATAATGTTACAAGTTTAGATTCGATTTTCATGAAATTAGAAATGACTAGACAATATTATGCAACGTATATATATTTTAAATTTCAAACAATTCGGTTGGGTAGTTTTTACGCTGTTATATGCGGACAGACGGACGGACCAGGTGAGGACTATAGGTGCTACGTATTTATATAATTCCAACGCACCTAAAAATCCATACATTCCAACTGATCGAATACCACACAATTTATAATTGCTCAAACGAAAATGTCACTAAAGTCGAATTTTATTGCGGTGCGTAGCGATTTTTCTTTCACAAGCTTTGCCGTATAAGAATATTGTGTCTAATAAATACAAAAAACCTACTACCTGGAATTTCAAATAATAGGCGTAAAATTTGGTATATACAAGTTTTTGTTTTAACAGCTGCAATTCATTGTATTCATCTTACAGAGGCTATTAATTTTCTGCGTCTAAGATAGTATTCTGTTATAAAAATATGCCGTTTCGATGGTATTTTGTATATCTTCATGTTTCGATTTCATAAATAACTTCCCGTATTTTATAACAATGGTCCCTGGAACAGTAGGTATAATCCACAATTTTAACTATTCTCCGTGGCATTGATGTGAAAAACACACTTTCTGTCGCATTTTAATGTACGATCACAATCGATGTACGATGAAATTATTTATAGAATCGTAGACATCTAGTAGTAAAAGTGTTGTACTATCTGTATACACTCTCGGAAATTCCTTTTTTATTCGCGGAAATATTCCATGCAGCACTGCTACCGGGATATATCGGAGAATAGAAGTAATTTCCGTTTTAGGACAGAAAATTTCCGTAGTCTAAAAAAAGAATTTTTTATAGAAAAAAATACGCTCTTCTTTTTTACCCGACTGCTAAGAAGGGTTATGTGTTTCACGCGTA
Organism: Maratus speciosus; assembly: GCA_963932465.1. Taxonomy (NCBI): domain Eukaryota; kingdom Metazoa; phylum Arthropoda; class Arachnida; order Araneae; family Salticidae; genus Maratus; species Maratus speciosus. Next base: position 622,007,873 of record OZ010788.1, on the reverse strand, counting down.
TCTGGGTATATGGATTTATTTATACCCTCGAAACATCCCAACAGCTGGATGGATTTTAATTATTGAGGTCTCTATCGATTTGTCTTAACCGTCCGACGGTTATAGGTTAGGTTTTGTTTTTATAAGTTCAAAATGGCGGCCGTAAAATACAAAATGGCGGTAGAGACAAAAAAAAATTTACGCACCCTATTGAGTGGAATATCATTGCATGGGGTCTTTCAAAATGAAGACGATGTTTCATTGATTATATTACAGTCAGAAGCACCGTTTAAATATGACACAACCTGCAAGTTGTGTAGGTTGGATCTCTAGCTTTATTGCAACTTCAACCTTCATAGACATCTACTGGCCTCATCCAAACAGTGTTTATAGATAGGAAATAACAATTAAACACAACTTCATAGTCATCAATACAAGTAAATAATAAAAAAAAAATAGGTAAGTAATATAAAAAATAGTTTCACATTGATGAGAAATAATTAATTAGTTCGCTTTTTACGCAGTCGGGTTTTTTGATTTTTTAAATTTAACTTTTATTACGTGGATCCACTTGGTTTTGAACCTCGTACCGCACGTCTCGAATCGAGTATCTTAACCACTCGGCCAGCAAGCACTTGGTAAAGAGCGAGTTTAAAACGAACGTATAAGTTTCATTCAAATGGGGGGGGGGGGGTTGATAAGGCTTGTTAAATTTCTTGTGCAGAAAGCTCTAAAATTTAAATTTAATTTCAGGGACATTTCGGAGTTATGAAATAACGTTTGGTGTTTTAACACTTATAGAATAATAGAAGATAAAAATTATTGCATAGTAGACATATTTTTAGTAAGACATAATTTTATCGTTAGATGTAAAATATGAATATTATATTTTGAATTAAATTCGAGAACAAATGCTTTCTTTTAATATAAAATCGATTTTTTTTTTAACTTGATTGAAGTACTGTATATTTTTTTAAATGTTCATTTAGAATATGCTTTAACCACAAATATTTTTTAATACTCTAGAAAATAAATTGCGAATAAGTTTAAATGAATGAGAAAATTACTACTTTGTTAAATTCGAAAGCATTATTTTTATTTGTTTGTTTTTAAATAAATGAGAAATTTTAGTTTTTTGAATTTTCGGTTTTTCATTTAAAAATTTAATTCTAAATTTCGGTATTAATACAGCCAATAAGCATGCGCGCAAGCAATAAGCGGTAAATTACCCTTTTTTTCGGAATCAGGGAAGAATTAACGCAAAAAGCATGTTTTCTAGAAGTAAGGTTATTATTTGTTTAAAAATGACGAATAATTTAGTGTATAAAGACGAATTTTTCGGTCAGTGTATGTAATCAAAAGTACGAGAGAAAATAAATGAATTCTAGAAAACAGGGATTCTGCTGAAAAGAGCGGCCAAAAAAATTGAAGCAAGCAAAATTGACATCGATGTTTCCGAAATTACAAGAGAAGAAATAATTTCAGTCTTTATTAGATTTATTTTTTCTGTAACATAGAAAATATCATTTAAAGAAAGTATTTTTTTGTTTAATTTTCTATTTTTCTTACATAATTATCACGTAATAATGCATTAAATTATGGCTAAAGACACCATTAAGAATATAGTACTACTTTTGATATTCCTAAATACTATTTTTGATATTCCTTCAAAAGTCCGGAATTTTCGAAATTCCGGCCAACTACTCCTTTACTTCCCTTACCAAAACTACTCCTTTATGTACATTTAACCTTCTCTTACAGTTTGTCCCATGAATTTGGGACCACACTGTATACACCAAATCCAGTACAAATTGTCAAAATTGAATGAAACGCTAATAAAATAAAATAAAATAAATATACATATAATTTATAATCCTTGACCGGAAATATTTAGAAATTTTCGAAGAAATACAGTGTGACACAAATAAAACAGGAAGTTTTGAAATGCGCAGAGGTACACTCTATGTATTTTAATAACTAAATTATTTCAAAGGAAAACTAAAATTCGATCTGAAATGATGTCTTCTATCAGTTTATCTTTTAATAAATTAATCTTATGAGGCCATTGTGCCAATTAAAATTGTAAAAGTATTTTAAATTTTCAATAGGAAAACCCAATTTTGACAGTATATTTGGACTATTCGGTAATTTTACCTCCGGATACTAGATATAAAGACAGTCGTTGAAGTAATTTAAGAAATGTAAAATTTCAAACTTCTAATGGTAAATCCATTTTTAATACTTTCAAAAAACGGGCAATTTTTGGAATATTTTTAAGCATATCTCAAATAGTACTCAGCGGAATAAGCTGTAATTTTGGATTCGCATTTTTTAAAGCTTTTAGAAAGTGCATTCTGATAAAATTTGTATAGTTTCGAATGCTCATTGTTTTTTTAATAACAATTTCGTAGTTTATGTGAAAATACTACCCACATTGAAATTTGTTTTGTAACTGGTAAAAAGGAATTCAATATTAGGAATTTATTACATTATGTTTCAACTTTTCCTAAACTTTTTCTCTTCTCGTTTTGTATCTGAGTGTACATTTTACTGTAGAACGCAAATATGATGTCAAAATTAAGTGTTCCTATAGAAATTAGGCAAAGTTTGTTTCGATTTCAATAAGCTCTTTAGGTTTTTTTTTTTTTAAATAAATTGAAAAAAGTAATTCATAATCGATTGGTTGATTTTGTTTTTCTCTCCAATAATTTGTTGTGTAAAATGAATAAGATGTACCTTTTCTTTAAACAGTGTTTTCTGTTGACAGCATTGCAGAACAACAATATTCAGCTTCATACGACTTCGTCACTTTGTATTAAAGGAACCTTATAATTATCGAAAATATGTTTTCACAACGAAAATGACTTTCATCAATAATTATATCGGCTGGTCCATCTGTTGGTTCTTTTTTTATTAAGAAAGAAAACGCATTTTTTTAGGAGTGAAAATCGAAATTCTTTAATGAACATGGAAGGTGGGTCTATGCCATTTACGTATGGAATATAATATCGCACGCGTGGCTACCGCGGCTCCGCTTACATGCCATCATCCGAACATCAAAATTTTCAATGACCTTTGGGGTCTTCCACAAATGATGTCACGCTTGGAGGGGGGCAGGGGGGGTTCATGAAAATGTGACAGTTTGTGACAAGGGTGTGGCAGGGGGTATGAAGAAATGTGACATCACACATTTTGGTTAAAATAAAAGCATTAAAATACGCAGATTAAATTTTGAAGTTATTTTGAAATTATAGTATTATGTGTTTGTAAAGTAGATTTAAAGCCAAATATATTAAATTCGAAAATACGACTGTTTTCAACTGCTCTTTCGTATTACTATTTTATTACTATTGTATATTAATTATATTTTTGTTATAAACCATAATCTTATTTCATACAAAATAAGTACATGAATCCTTTTTATTGTTATGCTCACAAATGTCGTTAAAACACATAGCTAAGTTTAAAAATAAAGTTTGAAACATGATCTATAACGTAGTGTTTTGTTTCTGAACTGCAAGTATATGTTTATGTAATATAGCGTGACATGTGACAATGGGGGGAGAGGGGGTATGGTGAAGTGTGATACTTTGTGACAAAGGGGGGGAGGGGTGTCAAAAATATTGAAAAAAATTGTGACATCATTTATAGACCTCCCCATTCCCAGAATGAGCGGATCCATGGCTAAAATTTCAGCCCGAATGTAACGTTTGAGGTCTTGGATTGTGCGGGGTAAGGCTACTAAATATAGTTAGTAGTATTACTTTATATAAGTGTATTTAGAAGCTCTAGTGCGGGAACATAGGAGTATACTTTACTTTTCAGAATCCCCCAAAGAAAATAATCCATCGGTGTTAAATCGCACGATCTTGGCAGCCCATTTACATACGAATTTCTTGAAATTACGCGATCTGGAAAGTTCTTGTTTAATAAGTTGGTGGTTTGGCGAGCAGTGGGTGCCGTTGCACCGTCTTTTCATACAAATGGCATACATTTGACAGTTCATACATGCATGACACATGAAAACTGACACAAATAAAATGTGAAATATTTATAGTTAAAAAAAAAAATCAACAGATGGACCACCCTATATAAATGGTTACATTTTTTTCTATTACTATTTACATATTTAAATTTTAGATTAACAGATGAAAAAACAAAATTTAATTCTTTATCCCGAAATAACATAGAAAAATGTGCTTTAAAAATGGTGAAAACTTTTCATACCTGTAGAATGTTTTGTATAACGGGATAGACTTCAGTGTACCAACATGACAAAGGGCCTTCCCACTTCGAGAATCTTTTCAGTAAAGCCATCCCAGTGAAAAGTTCGATGGCCATCGTCCCGATACTCCAAATGTCCAGCTTCTTTCCGTCCACTTCAGCCAAGCCGGATTCGGTGAGGCGACCTTCTGGACAACGATAGATAAAAGGAGCTCCATACCTGGCAAGAAACGAGGAACATTCAAATAGTGCTGAGAATTTCAAAGACAAAACAAGTGAATCGGTCATTTCAAAAACCACATAAGTCAGAGAATCAGAACTTTTCAGAAAAAAAACTGTATTATTCATAAGTAAACAAATTCTTATTTATATTTTTGGGCTGATTATAGAGCTTGGACTTCAAAGTTTGTAAATATTGAAATTTTTTTATAATTTATGATTAATTAAAAGAAGAATAACAGACAAACTGTTCCTGACTTATGTTGTTTTAGCAAAGAACAAGGTTAGGTGCTATTTAATTTGAGCAAAACAATCATATTATACATATTTTTAATCAAAATTAATAAAGATAAAACTTATACAGGAACAGTTTTATGTTTTAATATCATTATGACGCGAAATCATATTCTTCAGCATTCTCAATTGGATTACCTGACTATTACCTGATTATTGGATTACTTCGTACCTGACAACCTGACAAGAAACTTAAACATAGGAACTGTGATGAGAATTTCGAAAACTGAACAAAGAAAGTTTCAGCTATTTTGAAGTTTAAATTCTAGTTTTGTTAAGAAAAAACATTCCTTGTAAGAAAATAATATTGAGCCCAGAGATACAGTTGAGATATATTTGTTATGCTATAAAGTCTCTCTGACATGATTTGGATGAAGTTTTTAGCTATACAAAAGTACGAAATCAATGGAATACATGAAAGCGAGCAAGGATAGTTTCCAAAGATGGGGAGTGCCATTTAGAAGTAAAATTGTGTTATTGACGTGAAACATTTCGCATGATTTTGTCGACTGCTTTAGGCAAAATGGTAAAACTTAAATAAGTAATAATAATAAAAAAAAATGGGATGAGTATTTAATCATTCTACCCCACCCTAAATTCTGTAAACGGGGTGGTGTAAAAAAGTCCTTCCGGCAAGTGACGGGAGGAAGAGGTAGCTTTCATATTCCTTATTTTTAAAAAGCAAGCTTAAATTATTCAAACACACGAAGCTTAATTTAGTGGAAACCGATTATAGGGGATTCAATACTAATTTTTATCAATACTAAACCATTATGAATGAGAATTTTGCGAAATTAGTCAGCTTTATCCAAGCTGCTTTTATTTAAACTAACTTATATGTGGTTGCCAAATTCGGCAATATCTTGAAGTTACTGTATTTTTAAGACAACATGGTGGATGAGGCTAACGAGTAAACTTGGTCGAGACTTAGTAATTCTTGCGCACATGCTCACTCACATCAGAATTGGTTGATATATACAAGTGCTGTCGCAGGCAAAAAATCAGATTTTTCAAAATGTTACCCACATAAAGAAATTCAAACTGCTATATCTGAGCCATTTTTTAAGATAAAGAGAAAACAAAAAATGTTCCAGAATCCTTATATCCAGGTCAAATACTTAAGAATGAAATCTTTTTCAATTTCTTATTTTTTGCACTTCACTTTAAATATAATTTTTTTCAAATTTAATGGCTGCCATTTTGAAACAAGAGGGCGAATGAGGATGGCCAGCGATCTTGGTCGAGATTGTTGCTACAGACTATCCACATACCTTCGTACATCCAAATAGGTTAATAAATACGTGTGTTATAGCGTGACAAATGTCAGATCGTTTCAAAATGTCAGCCATGCTAGAAATTCAAAGTGCTGTAACTCAACAATTTTTTTAAGATATAGGCGAAACAAAAACTTCTCCGGAATCTTTGTATCAAGGTCAAAGACATAAAAAAATCTTTTTCATTTTCCAATTTTTTGATACCTCATTTTAAATTTAAAATTTAAAAAAATGTTCCCTTTTGAAACAAGATGGCGAAGGAAGCTGGCCATTGAACTCGGTCGAGACATTGGTATGTACTATGTATACACCAAGTTACATCCAAATCGGTTCATAAATACGCCTGTTATCGCATGACAAAAATCAAGTCGTTTCAAAATATCAGCCACAATAGAAATTCAAAATGCTATAACTCAGCCATTTTTTTAGATATAGATGAAACAAAAACTGTTCCGGAATCTTTGTATTAAGGTCAAATACATAAGAAAAAATCTTTTTCATTTTCTCATTTTTTGGTACTTTATTTTAAATTTAAAATTTTTGAATATTTTTTTAAATGGCCGCCATTTTGAAACAAGATGGCGGATGAAGCTGGCCGACGAACTCGGTGACATTGGTATGTACTATGTACATACGAAGGTACATCCATATCGGTTCATAAATACGCCTGTTATCGCGTGACAAAAATCAGGACGTTTCAAAATGTCAGCCAAGCTAGAAATTCAAAGTGCTATAATTCAGCCATTTTTTAAGATATAGACAAAACAAAAACTGCTCCGGAATCTTTGTATCAAGGTCAAATACATAAGAAAAAAATATTTTTCCATTTTCAATTTTTTGGTACCACATTTCAAATTTTAAATTAAAAAAAATTTAAATGGCCGCCATTTTGAAACAAGATGGCGGATGAAGCTGGCCAACGAACTCGGTCGAGACATTGGTATGTACTATGTACACAGGAAGATACATCCATATCGGTTCATAAATACGCCTGTTATCGCGTGAAAAGTATCAGGACGTTTCAAAATGTTCAGCTACGCTAGAAATTCAAAGTGCTATAACTCAGCCATTTTTTAAGATATAGGCAAAACAAAAACTGCCCCGAAATCTTTGTATCAAGGTCAAATACGTAAGAAAAAAATATTTTTTCATTTTCAACTTGTTGGAACCACATTTCAAATTTTAAATAAAAAAAAAAAATAAATGGCCGCCATTTTGAAACAAAATGGCGGATCAAGCTGGCCAACGAACTCGGTCGAGACATTGGTATGTGCTATGTACACACCGAGTTACATCCAAATCGGTTCATAAATACGAGAGTTACACTGTGACAAAGATCAGATATATATATATATATATATATATATATATATATATATTATATATATATATATATATTTATATATATTTATATATATATATATATTTATATATATATATTTATATATATATATATATAATTTTTTGAAATCGCTTTCCTCCGAACGGCTGCAATAGGTAGCTTTTTGTAATGAAAGCTACCTAAAATTAAAAACTGAATATTTATGCATAGAGAAGGTGGTGAGGGATATTTCCATATTATCCACAATTTTAATTTTTAATATATTATACACATTATTAAAAGATTTATCCGTTATGAATCAATATATGCAATTTTTATGAAGAAAAGTTCTTCTTTTACAAACCATGAAAATACACTTAGTGAATTTTTTAAGGATTATTTTATATTTTTAAATGATAAAATTCTGTTGTACCTTCTTTAAAAATATCGCTGATTAAGCCCATATTCTTTGTATCGGTTCTATCACTGACAATGGAGCATTTCCAATATTTCTGGTGTTTTCATTTTGCCAATATTGCACCAATATTTTCTAGAAATACTTTGTCATATCATCGCCAATATAAAGACAAAATTTCGACGAAATTCTAATTTCGTTGAAAATATTTTGAGTGTAAAGTCAAATATTTAATACATTTTCTTTTTTCACGAAGAAAGGCTATATGAAGTTCCGATGTAACTAATACTAGTTAGAGTCTTTGAATCTGTACCCACGTTCATCTCGCTTTGTAAGTAAGTACTTTCCTTAGTATGTAAGTTCGCATAAAATAAATACTTTATTAATTGTGTTTTAATCATATAGGTAGATAAAGAAATCATTTGAATGAAGAATGTCTGAGTGTAAATGAATGTAAGAAATCACATGCAGGTCAGGAGCCAAAACTAGAACCATTACCTCAACAGATCATTGCTCTATCGTCCGAGCTATTCTGGACAACACTAGACATCACCTTGAAATCAAACAACATTTTGGCAATAATGTCTGATCTGAAATTTTACGCACATAAACGGAATGAACCTCAGGAATATGAAACTTCCATAAATGATCAAATATGAAATATACGTTACAAAATTTATAATAATTCTACTGAATCATAAAGATATCCCATTAATAGAAAATTTGCCACCGAGTGATGATGTCGGCTAGAGTTGTTCAGAATTTGCTAGATGACCGAGCAGAGTCATGTGAAACTGAATGTCCTAAGTTCGACTCCAGTCTTGGACCATTTTGAAGTCAATTAAAAAAATTATGTTCATGTAGTATACCAAATATTTGTCATAAAGAAATATACTTACTTTGTAATAGGTTTTACCGCACTGCAAAGGAAACCAAAGTCTGATAGAACAGCCGCATTATTAGAGCCTATTAGAACATTATTCGCCTTTATATCATTATGAGATAGGTTTTTGTTGTGAAGGCAAGATACTGCATCCATAATCTGTTTCATCCAATCAATTATTTGCAGCAATGCATTTTTATTTGTTAAGAAAGATGATTCTAAAACAGTCTGTTCTAAAGTTTTTGGATATACTGGTGTAATAAAAATGTAAGAGTCAGCGTAATAGGCAAACTCAACGTCTTTCAACTTCAAGATGTTTGGATGATTTAACGTTTTCCACAAATCGACTTCTCCATCTGACACATATTTCTTTTGAACGACCTTCGCGGCCATTTCGTCATTTGTTTCATTATTTTTTACTTTCATAACTGAGCCATATGCACCATGACCAATAACATCAATAAATTTATACCCGTTTTCTTCTACATGGTTCACGATTTCCATCATTCTTTCGCAAGTTTTAGTATCAATTAAACCTTCACGACGTTTTTCTCTAAAGTAATCCATACTTAAGAAGTTTCGAACAAAAAATATTACAAAAATAACTTTTTTTTAAGCAGTAATCACAAATTACAAGTTATCTGCAATCCGTTTTTTGATTACAAAGGCTTCATTGTTGCAATTTCTTATAAGTCGGATTTCTTATTTGCATTGTTAACATATGCAGTCATTGTTAAGACGGGATTTATTTTACAATTTCAACAATGATACCACTCTAAAATTGTCCAACAATCGAGTATTGTTCGGAAATCCGAAGAAGAAATTAAAATGGGATAAGGTCGGTTGACTGAGGGCTTGATAACCAAATCGCCTGAGAAAACAATTGTCTATAGATCCGTGGACTAAGAATTTCAAACATATCTGATTCTAAAAATATTAAATACGGGTAGATAAATTTTTAATTAGGAAAACCTCTTTTATTAGAGATTTAAAATTAGAAATACGCACAATAGGAAATTTTCCTTTTAAAAATAAATATTCACGTTCTTTATATAACATGGTATTCTCAATACAAGTGCAATCAGAGTAAAAACAAGAAAAGTTGAACCTGCCTCTATTCTCAAGCTCTTAACGACAAAATCATAGATCAAAGATGTCTTTAGGCTCAGAAACAAAACTTTGGCTTAGATGTTATATATTCCCATGGCCGCCATCTTGGATTTCGCGGCGATGTTTTGTCGGCGTTTATCGATAAGGCAACCCCGACAAGTGACGTGTTCTGGCGATCCATTAAGCTTAACATGTTCATAAATCTGCTTGGAGACATTTACTTGGCGGAAAAGGGGTTTTCACATCAAGAAAAAAAATCCAAGATGACGGCCGCGGGAATATATAACATCTGTTCCATATCTTTTTTTCAAAATATGAAAAAAAAAAATAAATACATCTATATAATTCTTGGAAATGTTTCTGTAGAAAGCTTCTCACGTCTTGCATTTAATAATAGAGTAAACTTTCGATTATTCGGCACTCATGGTACCGAGGGTGTGGCGGATAATCGAAAGATACTCAAAGACCGTTACTATAATCAAGTTTATTTTTGCCAGTCTATGAAGAATTTCAAGTTATTCCACAATTAAATCACAGTTCACGAAATTGTTATAGGGAGAGCATTATTATAAGAAGTCAAGATTCCATTTAAATCATATTAAAGTCATCATATTTCACAAATAAAAGTTTTTACTTTTGTAGATTATTATTTACAGTTCGAATATATACATAATGTATATTATTTACCTATTTACAGATGAAACATATTTAGTTGCTTTGCTCCTTCTAGAAGTCATGATTCTAAATACAATTAAATTTCCAGCAACTATTTTCTTCTATTAAGAAGCCATAAAGAACAATAGCATGATTTTATGCTCGAGATAAATTTTCTTTTTAAAATTAAAACAACATTTCTTCTAATTTTAGAAGACCAAGAGAAAAAATGCAGTCTACTTACTGCGTTCATATTTTACATTCACAAAACCAACTAAAAAGGAACAAGAAAGAAAAAATGTCTTTTAATATCAATTCTCTCAAACGTCACGTGATCCTTCGCGGCGCCCGCCTGGCTAAGAGAGGGCCGCGAGAGAAGGTTGCAAAATATTCCACAAACTCCCCCCCGATGAACAAGGGTTCATCAAAATGGGGATTCAAATAATTAAAGTAGAAATAAAAATTATTCTAAAAAATTATCAGTTACACTATACATAAATACAATACAAAATCAAAATATATACTTACATACTGGGCTTCAATAAAATAATAAACAATTTAAAAAATTAGCCAAGATGTTTCTGCTACTAAAAATAGAAAGAACAATTTAAATCTATACAACTTTTCTAGAATCATCACAAAAAAAATTAAACTAAAAATTAGAAATATTATCAAACAAGAAACATTTTTTTTTTTTTTTTTAAGTGAAAAAAAAAAAATAAAAATCTTTTTTTTTTTTTAAGTCAATAACAAAAAGAGTTCAAGATTTGTTTAGTCAAATGTCCATGAGAGTTTTTTAGTCTAATAATATCAAAGTTTTTTTTTTTTTTTCAGTCAAGTAAGAGTTTTTTGAATCTATTAATAATAAAGTTCAGAGGTTTTTACTTCTAAATTATACACAAGAATTAATAGGTCTTTTAATATAATGTTCATATGCATAAGAATCACATCATATATTTCAAAGTCAGAAGTATTATTCTGGTCCGTGTAGTGAGCAGATTGTAAGTTGAGAAGTACTCATTTTTCAAGCGCTTCCAGAAATGATTCAGAAGAGTCTCACGTAAACGGAAGCATTTCACTAAAGATTCTTTGGTTGCTAGTAAAATCAAATCGTTCACTTTTATGGTAGGTAAACACAAGATATGTTTTAGAGGTGCTCTAACTTGTTCACCAGGGCGTGCGTTAGATTTCTTCCAGATTGCACGTTTGTTTAGGACTGATTTTATGCGCTGGCTAGATTTTGAAATCCAAAACTTTTCACAAGTTTGCACTAATGTTCTGGGCACTTCTGAATGAAAAACTTTTTCATGTGCATCTTTCACGATTAATTCAGTCAATTTATGTTTTGCAGGAATCACATCAGGATGTTTTTCATAAAATGAGGAATCAGACTTTTGTAACCGTCCTCGTAGCAACAGCAAAACATCATCTGACAACATAGGATTTAACTGTAGAAGATTCGATTCACTAGGGATACTTTTGTTACATTTCAAGTATTTTGTAACTTCAGGGAAACTTTTTTCCTGCACCAGCTTTAACCAAAAATTTTCAGCATGTAACATTTCCTCAGCTGATAATTCTGAAAATTTTCTTTTTTCTACCTTTAATTTTACATTAGAAATAAATCTAAATATCCATGCAGATACTCGATACAATTTCTTTAGGGAGCTACAATTTTCAAGAATAAAAATGGTAATTTCATCAGCTTTATTTGTTTGAACAACACAAGAAATGGTTGCTGATTTTCGAGACTTCTCTTTAGAAACATCAGGTAATTGTGTAGCGATAATTTTAACGCTAGGGCACTGATCTTCGGGCAAGGAAAGAAATTCAGGAACATACATATTAGGGTTAGCATCAGGAAAAATATGCAACTGGAGATGCTCCTTTCCCATGATCAGGTTGCTAAAATACTGCCAGGGAATTTTCAAGTGAGCGAGATCAGGGATTTCTGAAAGCCAATTTTTCCAATTATTTTCTAGTTCACCAGAAACAAAAGGGGCAATAAATCCGGCTGAATCAAGGAACATAGTTGCAATTTTCAAAACATTGCGTTTAGTAGAAGAATCATTATTTAATTTTTCTAACAAGGGTCGTAATTCTAGTCCTAATGTATCTTCTGTATTGATCCAGATCAATGCTAAAATTTTCAAGGAAGTATTTGGGGGTTCGAAACTCGAAACAGGAATGTTTTCATCATTTAAAACATTAGAATTCAAGTTAGGGACATGATACAAACATTCGTTTAATGATAGAGAATCACCATATTTGGAAGAAGCATCATAGACTATGCGCATTTTTGTTGTAGTTTTGTCGTCACGGATAACAGGTCTGTGTGGCATGTAATAGGAATTATTAGAATGTTTCTCGGTGCATAATTCTATTACACCCTCATTAAACTGCTCTAGCAAAATGGAGTTATATTCTTTAAATAGAGAATCGTTTTTCAAGAATTTATTTTCTAAACTAGAAAACCGCTTCTTTGCTACTTCAAGATTATTTCTAAGTAATTCGCGAGAATCTTTCCACAATAATTTTGCTTCATAACGCCCATTTACGAATTTTAGATTTTCTTTAAATTCTTTTATTACCTCATGATCGGTAATGTTCTTTTCATTGCTTTCAGCAATGCCAATTGATTCAAGATCCCAAAATGCTTTCAGTTGGGTATTTATATTTTCAACTGAAACACGCAAACAAGCTACTTCTTTTTTATTCGACTCTATCTGCCCTTGCACCGTATGACCGAAAATAGTTTCTGCAACGTATAATTCTTTTGTCAATTTTCCCTCGATTCCCTTTAATATTTTCCACAAAAAGTCAGACCCTAGCAAAATATTTATTTCCTGTTCAAGACCTGTATCAGCAGGCTTAAAGCCTCTTGTTCTCATTATGTCTAGAAGTTCTGGTTCTAGTGTTTTCACAGAAGCCCCAGTTATATTATCAACCACAAGAGCTTCGATATTTATCGAGTTAATAGGTTGCACAACACTGGATAATTCTAGAGCAACTACTTCATAACAAGATTCATAAGGGCGTCTCCGCCCAAAAGGATAAACTAATAAATTTTCTCTTCGCAATGGCTTCAATTTTAATTTTTGTACTAGAGATCTCTTCACAAAACATTTTTCTGAACCACTATCACATAAAACGCGAGCCAACAAGCATTCCTTACCAGCAGACACAGAAACTGTACAAGTCTGCAATAATGTTGCTTTATTTTGTTTATATTTTTGTTCCGACATCATAGATACAATTGCACCTTTCATTTCTTTTTCAGGATTTTCTTTTGCTGTTTCTTTAAAACAAAACAAAGTACTATGGGTAGTGTTACCACATTTGGAACAAGGGTTAATTTTTGTTCTACAATTAATTGATAAATGGGACTTGTAAAAGCATTTGTAACAGCGACCTTCTTTCTTTAATTTATATCGTTTCTGTTCATCAGTGAATTCTGAACAATTTAGTCCTACATGATCAGAAGACTTACAAAATATGCAAAACTGTTTTGTAGATGTATTTAAAGCAGCAGCTGAAGGTATATTTTTCTTTTGCGGAAAATTTTGATATTTACTTGAAGGATTTTCATATTTAGTTTTAGAATTTTCATAAGTCTTGGTTTGGGAATTGTTTACTAAATTAGTAGCTTCACGACATCTTAATTCCGTTTTAATAAAATTTATTAAATCGGTGACTTCACAGTCCTTATCGGGGTCACGTTTTCGATGGAAATCTAGTATCAAATTTTCTGGTAATAACCTTAATAAAATTGGTAGTAATAAATGGCCGTAAGAGCCTGATGTTACTCCTAACGCATCAAGATTTCTCATACTAGTTTCAATATTATCGTACAGCTTCCTTAAAGAAATAACATTGTTAGAGGATTTCACTGGTTCAAGATTTAGAATTTTATTCATGTAACAGTTTATGGTATTTTCCCGCTTACCATACCTCTCTTCTAACAATTTTAAACAAGTAGAATAATTTTGATCTGTCAGTTCAAAACCAGATACAATATTATATGCAGGACCAGACAACAAGGATTTGAGATATTGGAATTTTTCAATTTTTGATAACGATTCGTTTGAATCTATCGCACTAGTAAATAAATTAAAAAATTCTAAGAACTGGCTTGCATCACCAGAAAATTTTTCTATATTAAGTTTAGGAAGCTTCACTGCCGAAACTGGTTTACTTCCGATTTTTGAACCGTTACTTGATTCTAGTACAACTTTTGGTTCAGTTTCGATTTTACATTTTTTAAGCCTCATCTTAATTTTAAATTTCAAACTGGATATTTTTTCAGAATATTCTTCTACCGATTTTAGTTCTTTTTCATATTCAGTTTTTTCCTGAATTAGCTCATCCATTTCGGAATCTAATTCCTTTAGTTGAGCTTCCTTTTCATTTACGAGCTCTAATGATTCCATTAATGAGTCGCAATCAGTTTTATCAATATCAACAGATAATAATGTATCACATTTTGTGATTAATTTCGTAATGGCTGCACGAACAGTAGCTCTTTTACTTTTTAACTTATCAGGCTTATCCATGTTTAAATTTAAATTCAATGTTCAAAATAAATGATCATGAAAAATGTATATTTTCAAAAAATCAACAGTCATGCAGAATAATAAAGGTATTTCTTACCTTTTTTCCCGGTTGTTGAGGCACCAAAAAACTTGAAGAATTTCAAGTTATTCCACAATTAAATCACAGTTCACGAAATTGTTATAGGGAGAGCATTATTATAAGAAGTCAAGATTCCATTTAAATCATATTAAAGTCATCATATTTCACAAATAAAAGTTTTTACTTTTGTAGATTATTATTTACAGTTCGAATATATACATAATGTATATTATTTACCTATTTACAGATGAAACATATTTAGTTGCTTTGCTCCTTCTAGAAGTCATGATTCTAAATACAATTAAATTTCCAGCAACTATTTTCTTCTATTAAGAAGCCATAAAGAACAATAGCATGATTTTATGCTCGAGATAAATTTTCTTTTTAAAATTAAAACAACATTTCTTCTAATTTTAGAAGACCAAGAGAAAAAATGCAGTCTACTTACTGCGTTCATATTTTACATTCACAAAACCAACTAAAAAGGAACAAGAAAGAAAAAATGTCTTTTAATATCAATTCTCTCAAACGTCACGTGATCCTTCGCGGCGCCCGCCTGGCTAAGAGAGGGCCGCGAGAGAAGGTTGCAAAATATTCCACAGTCTATAAGTAGAAATATTTAAACGCTTTTTTTATCTGTTGAGCACATTCGTTAATAAAAAGCATAACTGTTAATAAGAAATCAACTTATGAGACAAATTTCAAATTTTACAGAATGAATATGTAGTACCTGTTTTCAACCAAAGTAATCCATTATGCATTTTTGTGTGTGTTTTACTTTCGCTTTTACAGCAGCAAGATTAGGGACTCTACGTAATGAAAGTACTTGGGTTGCATCTGCTTTCACTTGTATCTCAAATCAATTAATGCACTTAAAGAGTATAGTCACCACTTCTGCGTGACTGAAACCTGAATCATCATTCTCTGGCTCATCATATGCATCTGTATCAGGCTTCATTGGACTGAAAATATTTTGAATAATTTCGTCATCTGTTAATTCTTCATAACCCAGTATTTTTTTCAGAATAGCTCGTCGATTGACTCGGTTTGACTGTGTATTTGTGTTTTCGTAATTCGCTTGTTATAAAAAATATTTTGGTAAGGGGGTGGCGGTTAACCGAGGGTTGCAGTTGATAGAGTGGCGGATAATCGGAAGTTTACCGTATTTCAAATTTTAAGCGCTTAAAATGCGTACAGCCAATAGAGTGAAAAAGCGTCTAAACCGAGACTCGAACCCGGATCATTAGTATAGCGCACCGACTTTCTATCAACTGAAACACTTGGAACGGTATGCTGGATTCTCTTTAGATTCGTGTTTGCCCCAGAGTCAGTGGCTCACAGAAAAATAATCGATCTTGCGCTGCAGTTGTAACTTTGCTAACATATAACAGTGCGAAGTGCCAGGCTAGTTCCCGTTCAAGTGGTTCAGTTGGTAGAGCGTCTGTCCGCTATAGCGATTACCCGGGCTAGAATCCCAGCTTGGACACTTTTTCCCTCTGTTGGCGGTACGCGTGTTAAGCACTTAAAATTTGAAATATTAGAGAGCAAATTATTTTACTCCTAATTTACTACTAATTAATTTTTAAATGGTAGTCATCTACTGGTAACAAATGTACCAATTTGCATTTTTATAAATGGCAAAACCCGATTTTGGCACTTTATTTGAAGTCCATGGGCCCAGTAAGGTATATAATATTGTTCACTCGCAAGAAAAGTCGCACATATCGACAAGAGTAAATTTCACAGGAGAGGCAAAAGAAAATTTGCGTGATTTTACTGTAATGTGAAATTATAGTAGTTAGCTCTTCATGCAGGAATAAAGAGCTGTATAAAAAGGGGAAAAAAGGAAGGGAAATCCGAACCGTAGCTCCAAGCTGCAAGCCTGATGGAGTGTTTGCCTACGGACAGCGAAAACCCATTTGTTAGTCCATCGTTTTGGTAGCAGTTAAAAAAAAATGTTCAATGTTTATATTTATGCTTTAGTAATTAAAAAAAATTGTAACATTCTCAATATAGCTGCCTGGTTCAAAACATGACGAAATATAATAAATACAAAATATTAACAAAAACACCACTCGTAATAACTATAATACCAATAATAATAAAATAAATAATAATAATATTTAATGAATATATATGAAAATAATTTACAATAGAAACAAAGAAGATAACTAAAGAAAAAAAAAACAACCCCTAAATCATCGTCTGAAGAAGTGTCCGAGATCTATGGATAGTTATTTCTAAAGTGACTTCATTTTTCTCTATAAATCTCCTTAGTGCTGATATTCTGTCCATGAGAACAGGATTTTCACTAATATAATTAATACAATCCGGAAACGCCATAGCTCTATGTTTTTTAACGTGGTAATAGGTTGTTAGAGGGTAATCCAATACGTAGTGAAGTGAGGTGGAGGGAAACCCACATACACAAAGACGGGATTCACGTTTACCTATGTCGTTAAGATATTTCTGGAAAGGGTCGTGATTTGTGAACAAAGAAAACGGTAACGATTATATACGGTAAATTGAATGGGAACACTTGGTAATAAGTTATGTGTGTAGCGGCCTGTTTCTTCATTGTCCCATCTTTGCTGCCATTCATTTTTTATTTTTTGTTTTAATTTATATTTTAAATGAGAAACCGGATGTAGAAGGAACGTATGATATGGCATTAGTGTCCTGAACTGTCTTTTTTGCATTGGTATCAGCTAATTCGTTCCCTATGCCTCATGAGTGCCCGTTAATTCGTTTAAAATGGAAAATTTTGCTGGATTTGTGTATTAAACTCAGAATATCTGAAATCTTATAGTCAACTGTATCTGTATTTTGAAGAGCCTAAGGCAAACTTTCAAACTGGCCGTAAGATAAAAAGCTATTTTTTTCAAGGAGTCGTATGGTCTATAAAAAATAACAACAAATGTTCAAGCCGGACATTAAAAAAAAAAAAAAAATAAGGCGGATCAACTGATCTGATAAAACAAATTTAAAAGGGTTTGACAAACCTGAAAAAAATATGAACAATTTTCAGTGGATCCTCCTCGGGCGAGAATAAGTTACAAATGATGAATCCTCCTCGAGCTCATGGTCACAACATCAATATACAGGGATGTAGTGGAGGGTATACGGTGGTATACGCCGTATACCTTCTGGATTTTTTAAGGAACACCGTATACTCTCTGTTTCTCAAAATAGGCTATAGTATGTACACTGTATGGTATACTCTCTGCCTTGAGCGTATACCCTCTGCTTACAGCGTATGCCCTCTGCTTTTTTTATGACTACAGCAAGATCAGTATAGAAATTTAGCGCATGAACCGTAGAGATTTTTCTCAGACAGTTGCATCGTATCTTAACAAGGGCTGGATTTTTTCAGCAGATTTGGGCCGGGATCAAAGCTTACACTTTTTTCTAGATACTCGGATCTAGCCGGGGCTTAACTGTTCACGAATTCAGTCATTTTTCTTTCACATAATAGTGATTACGAGCGTTTGTATATGGAATCTTTTGAATTATACTTTTAAAAATTACTGAAAAATATGTAAAAAAATCTACTTATTTTCAATATACAGCTGCAAAAGTTATGATATTTTTAACGATCTTATATTTCTTCTATTCTAAACCCCCTTAATTTTGAATGAGTCTATATCTCAATCAGTGGCGTGGCGTGAAAATTTTCGGTGGTCATCGCAATTATTTAAGTTTGTGGTGAAAAATTATTAACTCTAAAATTCAATGGTTGAATGTTCAAAAAAGAAACCTTAAATCTTACCTTCACTTATACATGAACTCCAAATGTTCTGCTAAAACTGGATCGTAGAGTTTTAAAAGCTTATTAAGAGTTTTAAAATATTGCTTGGTCATCGCCGCATCCAGCGATGACCGGACGCCACGCCACTGATCTCAATGTCTAAGGCAAGTCACACACAAGGCGACACATAAGACATATCACTTGAATTCGCTGGGAAAACTGGTTTGAAACAACTTCGTTCTTTGTTTTGACCGGTTTTTGCACTTTATGTTGCGCTTCATGTCACTCTGTCGTCTCAGTGTGGGATATGCCTTAGAAACTAAGTAATCATCAATGTGGTGTCTTCGCATTCGGTCTTCGGTATTCTATGGCTTGCGGTGACATATTTTGAAATCGGTAAAATTTTCGCATAAATATGTATGCAGTATTTCTTTAAAAACATCGTACTCGTATGTTAACAAAAATCGGAATAATTTGTAGAAATTGACTTGAGCCTGCGGGTCTGAGGTGTTTTTTTTTTTTTTTTTTTTTTTTTTCGCACGGCTGGGATATGAAAAGTAAAAACATAAATGTGCCGAGCCAGAAACGAGCCGAACTTCTAGTTTATACACCGGGATGAGCCGTGCCTCGTATTTCGCCCTTTCCAGACCTCTAACTCAGAGAAAAAAAATTATCTGCCTTCTTTAAACGACGCCTTTGGCTGCGCCTGCACTTGCTAATGCGAGAGTCAGAGTGATTATATTTATATTACGCAAGTAAATTAAGTGTCTAAATCTTTGCACATTTTTCCTGTCCTCATCAAAAAAGTTTATAAACCTATTTGATACTTAAGGTATGTCCCACCAAAATAAAGTCACCGTGATTATGCTCTGTAATTGGACACGAAAGAAACCAATAAGAACGAAACAAATATATTAAGAATGTCTACATTCAAGAACATATTTACAAGCAGTAACTCATTCCCTGCCTTACCTGGGCAGGAAAAAAATGAATTTATAGAAAAAGAGGGGAGAAAAGTGTCCCGCCGAAATAAAGCCACTACCCACACAACACAGATTCGTCCAATTTTCGCCTAAAGTACGTAATTTGGATGAATGGACGTGTCCAGTTGAAGTCTAAAAGTCCTCCGGACTTCAACTAAATTTCGTCAAATTACGTCCAAATGTCACCCCCCTTTACGTAAGAAGTACGTCTTTTGGGCCATGAAATGAGCGTAAAATGAACATAAAATGAACAAAATTTGGATGAGCCAAAATTTGTCCATATTACGTCCAAAAAATACCTCCATCCGGACGAAATACACACGAATTTTGGCTGTAATATAGGCGTCCAAAATTTGTCCATATTATATCCGAAAACACCACCCACATTTGGACGAAATATAGACCCCTTTTAGCCTTAATCTGAATGTGTTTATTGATCCAAAATACGTAGTTTGGACCAAAACGAGACGAATCTGTTATCTCCCCTAGGCAAGGATGACGTTATATTAAAAAACTGAAATAACAAAAGTTTTTAATATAAATAATTTTGATAGAAATTTACTTAGAATTTTTTTCCCCAAAAATCATATTAAATACTTAAATATTTTAAATTAATTCCTTGCCAGGACTCATTCATATAAATCAGTAAAAGCATATATATTTTATACATATTGCTAATAAACTTTTTTTATGATACTTTTAATTTTCTAAGATCTTTAAAGAAAATATATTAATTCCTAAAGTATATGCTATAGCATGATTTGAAAAACAGAGGCTATACCAGACTTTAATCCGCTACATTTGGCCCAGACACAACTACGTTCTTTCACGAAAAAAGAAGAAAATTTTTAGTAATACAGTTTTTAATTCATAATACAATGAAATGCTACTTCAGAATGCTTAAACATAAGCCGATCACTTTCATTTAGAGAAAAAATGCACAGGTGATGTTAATGAATTCGGTCTCTGTTCCAGGTGCTTGTTCTGTTTGGGCCGAATGAAAGCATTTAAATTTGAACAAAAACCGGTTTCATATAGTAAACAGTTTTTATAGCATATATATATGCCATAAAAATAGTTTACTAATTTCAGAACATTTATTTTAGTAAAAGGAAATGACACATTTTAATGTTTACAATCTTATTTCATTATCAGAAACTTTCTATGGATAATAAGGAAATGAAAAATGTAAGATACCTACCAGCATACTGGCTTTTATGTTTTGTGCATTTCTAGATTCTAGAAATCTATGCATTTCTGCTATTTTTACTCTTCACATTTTTATTTTATATACTATTTCTCCTGGAAAAAATATACATATATTTTGGTTTTCGTTTATATTATCATTGGTGATGATAATGCTTCTAAAAAGGTCCTATATTTGCATAGCTGTCAACTGCTACAATTTTTAGCTAGCACTAATTTTTAATGAAAATCTTCGCTTAATAACATATATCTGTAATTAAATCAGATGAAGATTTTAAAATCAAATTAGTGATGGCTAGAACTCGTAGAATTTTGCCGTTGTATTTAGAAATTTTATTATATTATTCATTAGCATACAATATCGTCAACTGCAAAGTTTTACATTTTGTGAACAATGGATTTTTTCTTTTAAATTCTTTGTAAATTCAACTACTCCACTTTTTTTTTTTTTCACTTGAATTAAAATAGCTCTAACAGGGAATATAATTTTCCTTTTAAGGATGGTTACCCTTAAGAATGGAATGTATCAAAGCAATTGAAAATTTTGAGTTTTTCAAATGCTGCTAATTCATGGAAGAAAATGCGATATTCCCTAACAACTTTTATGTATTGTGAATAAAGTTTTACACACTGAAATTTGCATTTGTTGCCAGGTGTGCAAAAAAATTATTTTACATTTTTAATAATAATAACAAACAATATTTTGAAATATCATTAAAGAAATTTAAAATGTAATACGAGCGCAAACTTTGTTTTTCATATGCAGACCTACTCCCTTATGTAAAAAAAAAAAAAAAAAAAATATATATATATATATATATATATATATATATATATATTGGTGCCGCTAGCAAGGCTTTGCTGGGGGTGCTGGAGGGGGTGTTTGACGGAGTGATGGGGGGAGAGACGACTTTTATTATCAAAAATAGCTATACACTATTAGATAATCTGAAAAAATTAAAAAATATTACTGGTTTATTCGCTTACGATTTTGCAGACCTCTATAATACAATTGATTTGACAGATTTAAAAGATAAAATGTTAGATTTTTATAATACAAATAGTACTTTGGATGTTCATTATGATTTTTTCATAAATTTATTTCAGTTAGTTGTACAAGAAAACTACCTTTACGAAGGAAATACAATATTTAAACAGATTCGGGGTATTCCAATGGGGGGGAGTTGCAGTTCCATTTTGGCAAACATTTACTTACATATATATGAAAGAAATAATAATTTAAACAGTAACACATTATCCTACAGATATATAGATGATGTTTTGATAGTTAAATTAAACAATGATATTGAAAATGTTGATTTTACATATTATCCTATGTCTCTGAGTCTGGAACCCTCATCCCAGAATTGTAAAAATATTAATTTTCTAGATGTGAACCTGAGCATAGAAAGTGAAAATTTGATATCTAAGATATTTGACAAGCGAAATGATTTCAACTTTAATACCTTAAAGCTGATATATTTTGATTCCAATGTGCATGTTTCGATTAAAAGAAATGTACTTAGAAATGGATTAATACGAATCGAAAGACTGAGTACTAGAGTTAAAGATATGTTTAGTGATATTTTAGAGTGGTGCCGCTTGGGATTCAAGCATGGTTATCCTCGCAATTTCATCAGGAGAATAACTTGTGATTTTATTAAGAGTAGCAGGTACGGAACTGAACTGAACTCCGTGATGGATGAGAATGGAGGTTTTGATGAGTTGATTGATCTAATGAGTTAGAGAGATATTTTGGTGGATGTTGCAGTTCTGTTTAGTTTTTCATAGTTTTTCATTTTTTCAATTTTGGTCTCGGCGAGTGAAGGGGGACGTAGCATGCGTAAAGTCTGACTTAACCCTGCAGTGTATGTCGTTAGCCATACCGCTCGCCTTCTGTTCTGTTCTGTTATGTCTTGCAATTATATATATTTTCTTTAGTTTGGTTATTCAGTTTGATTTTAAGAGTTAAGTTTATGTTGGTTGTTATAATATTTTTGATGTGAGTTTCAATGCAGCTATGGTGAGTGATGGATTTTGATATTTTGTTTGTGGTTTTAAATATATTTTGTCACGTGTATTCGGTGGCAAGTCTACGTTTACATCGGGACATTCTTGTAATTTAATATTTGGTGTTTATGAGTCGCCTGGATTAGTATGGAGGACTACTGTAGGCTTGAGTCAGGTATGTCTTTTATGCTTTATAATAAAATTTCGGTATATGATCATGCTTACCTTATTATAGCTAATTGATGTACGGGTGGATGGAGTTGATGAGAATTGGTTGGTTTAGTTGATTTATTTGGATTTATTAGTTTTTTATTGATTTTGGCTAGTTTGTTGAAGTTTTTATGATTGTTTAATTTAAGAGTATTATTAGTTCTTTCGAGTTTATGTTATATGTTATATTGTTATAAGTTTATTTAACTTTCTTATAGTTGTACATTTTTAAGTACACATTTAAAATATTTGGAATTGCTTATATTGTATTTACATAGAATAATTAAACATTTAATATGAATAGACAAAATTATATTGTAAAAGGTACCGGCAAGATACGGAATTTTTATAAATTTCGTAGTGCTCGGTCGGCTCCAGAATCCATGGTGGGGAGCGGATCGTCAAAAAGTTACCATGGACCAAATGTATTTAAAAATGTGGATGTATTGGAGAGTAAAGCTAGTGATTATGGTGAGATATGTGAGAAGAGGGGGAAAGGTCATGTATGCAATTTTTATAGTAAGCAGAGTTATATAGATGAGAGTTCGATAGATGATTGTTTAGTAATGAAGAAAAATTGTGAATTGTGTTATAAGTTAAATAAGGACAAGGGTGTTTATAGAGATACAGAAGTTGTTAGGTATCGGACAAGATATGTTTATAATACAAATTTAATGAATAAACATAAGAAAAACATAGATTGCATCGATATAGTGAAAAGGTATAAAACAAGATTGTTTTATAATAGGGGTATAAATATTGGAAGAAATATCAATGGAATAAACTTAATAAAATGTAGTGACAAAAGATGTAGAGTTTGTATTTGTGCCGATACGGATAATAGAGACAAAGTGATTGAAGAAAAATCTTTAAAATTTTGTAAGGTATATAATTGTGTGTATTGTTTAAGATGTAATGTGTGCAATCAAATGTACATAGGAGAGACTTCTACTCCTTTAAATAAGAGATTCAATAATCACAAATCAGACATTAGAAATCTTAAGTATAAAAAAGAGGATCAAGAAATAGAAATTTCACATTTTTCAGAACATGGCATAGATAACATTAGGATTTCTATATTGTGTATTATACCTAATAAAACGGAAAGAAAGATTCGTGAAAAGGACATGATGATAAAGTTTGGTACGGTCTATCCATATGGACTTAATGTTATGTTTAACCACAGTAATATAATTAAAAACTTTAAAACTAACAATTTAGATGATACAATTTATGACAAAATTAATCATGACATTGGAAACGAGTTGATTAGAAATAGTAATCAATATACTAAGTTGAATAATTTTAAAAAATTAAATACTTGTACAGACATAGTAAATGAAATAATTAATTATAAAGGTGAGCGAAGAGTTAATGTGATTAAAGGTTTGATTTTCAACATTAAGAAGAAATTAATTCCCGTAACTTTAAGAACTTTACAGTCTAGGGTAGAAAATGGGAATGTTGACCTAGGTTTGGATTTGTTGAGATATAGAATCAAGACACAAAAATTACAAATGTATTGTAACATTGATTATGGCCATGTTAGTGCAATAAATAAAATCTATTTTATAATGGATTATTTGGGTGATAGCCATAGGGGTGTAAATTACAATAAAATGCTTAATAAATACAATGAATTACTACCAGTCGGTAAAATAAAAATAGTTAAGGCTTTTAAATATGATAAGCCTTTGGGGAGAACTATTTTTAATTATAATTTATTTGCTAAAGATCTACAGAAAAGTATTGCAGGGAGTATCTGCCATTGCAATGATTCTGAATTTGTTAATTATAAAGACAAGTATTATGGACATGTTATTACTGGAGATCTAAAGATAGTAAAGGATGAGGAGTTGAGGAGGTTAATGGAGTACGGAACTAAATATCGTGTGAAACGTACTCTCACTAAAAGTGTTGCAATTAAACGTTTTACTATTAATATAGATATATTTATAAATAAACTAATGTATAGATACAATTTGCCATCCAGTGTTTTTGACGAGTGGAAGTATTATATATTAAGAGATTTTAAACGAGAATTTTCCAGAGATTTTGACGGAGTTAATAGAGAGAAATACAACAAACTTACACATTCAATTAAAGAGATTCAGGAAAATTTTATAATCACCTATGTGGATAAAGCAAATACAAGTTATGCACTGATATGTAAGGTACTTTACGGTAAACTTTTGAATGATTGCTACAATAATAAAAATAGCTATTTACCATTGAATTCGAAAGCTGCAGTAATAGAAAATAGGATTAAAGCCATCTATAAAAAAGTTAAGCTGAAACAAATGAGTCAAAGTTTCCCTTATCTCATACTAGTGCCTAAATTCCATAAAACCCCTATCAAATTCAAGAGTGTGACCTGTGGATTTGGTTCATATATTGGTGCCGCTAGCAAGGCTTTGCTGGGGGTGCTGGAGGGGGTGTTTGACGGAGTGATGGGGGGAGAGACGACTTTTATTATCAAAAATAGCTATACACTATTAGATAATCTGAAAAAATTAAAAAATATTACTGGTTTATTCGCTTACGATTTTGCAGACCTCTATAATACAATTGATTTGACAGATTTAAAAGATAAAATATTAGATTTTTATAATACAAATAGTACTTTGGATGTTCATTATGATTTTTTCATAAATTTATTTCAGTTAGTTGTACAAGAAAACTACCTTTACGAAGGAAATACAATATTTAAACAGATTCGGGGTATTCCAATGGGGGGGAGTTGCAGTTCCATTTTGGCAAACATTTACTTACATATATATGAAAGAAATAATAATTTAAACAGTAACACATTATCCTACAGATATATAGATGATGTTTTGATAGTTAAATTAAACAATGATATTGAAAATGTTGATTTTACATATTATCCTATGTCTCTGAGTCTGGAACCCTCATCCCAGAATTGTAAAAATATTAATTTTCTAGATGTGAACCTGAGCATAGAAAGTGAAAATTTGATATCTAAGATATTTGACAAGCGAAATGATTTCAACTTTAATACCTTAAAGCTGATATATTTTGATTCCAATGTGCATGTTTCGATTAAAAGAAATGTACTTAGAAATGGATTAATACGAATCGAAAGACTGAGTACTAGAGTTAAAGATATGTTTAGTGATATTTTAGAGTGGTGCCGCTTGGGATTCAAGCATGGTTATCCTCGCAATTTCATCAGGAGAATAACTTGTGATTTTATTAAGAGTAGCAGGTACGGAACTGAACTGAACTCCGTGATGGATGAGAATGGAGGTTTTGATGAGTTGATTGATCTAATGAGTTAGAGAGATATTTTGGTGGATGTTGCAGTTCTGTTTAGTTTTTCATAGTTTTTCATTTTTTCAATTTTGGTCTCGGCGAGTGAAGGGGGACGTAGCATGCGTAAAGTCTGACTTAACCCTGCAGTGTATGTCGTTAGCCATACCGCTCGCCTTCTGTTCTGTTCTGTTATGTCTTGCAATTATATATATTTTCTTTAGTTTGGTTATTCAGTTTGATTTTAAGAGTTAAGTTTATGTTGGTTGTTATAATATTTTTGATGTGAGTTTCAATGCAGCTATGGTGAGTGATGGATTTTGATATTTTGTTTGTGGTTTTAAATATATATGTATATATATATCCCTGGACTGCAAGATTAACCTTCCATTACTCATGCATGGATTATTAAAAAAAAATAGTTCCATTTCATTTATTTTAGTAATTGACTTTTCACTGATTAATGTAAAAATACATACTGTATATTCTGGTATGTAACAATAACTTTTGAAAGAAGAAAAATTATCAAAATTTATAGGTGCACATTATGCATCAATTTTAAAAATAAATTATAAAAAATATGATCATAAGAACTAAGACTTTTGATTTAATCAACATATGATTTATATTTAAAAAATGTTGCTATTAGAGTACATGAAAAATAATAGTATTGTACTTAAAAATAATTTACATCTTATTTTTCACTATGTATCTCATGAAAGTTTTTGCAAATAATCAAACAACAATCTGCACAACATATGGCGATTATAATAAAAAATACAAAAATTAAATCTAACAGTATACGTATGTGTTACATGCCAGAATACAATATCAGTAAAATGGTTTCATATACATTATAAATAGCTTTCAAAAAATATATTTTTAATTATAGCAATCAGTTTAAGCTAACTTTGTGAAATAGTGTTAGGGAGTTAGTGTTTACAAGACTCACTAAAAGGAAAATTCTTTTGAAAAGCCATTGGGAGAGGGGGGGGGGGGGTAAATTTAAAATATTATTGCATATTGTTATACACTATATATTATTGTAAAGCAAAGATAAGAGTACTAGTACAAAATTTAGTATATCACCAAAACTTATTCATTTAAATACTGATTTTTATTTATGTTATCACCAAACTAAGTCTAAAAATTTAATCTGTGCTCTTAATTAAATATCATATATTCAATTAAATATTGAATAATCATTTATAAATGAATTTACATTTTGTACAATTAAATATGTAAATTATCAAATGTATTTCAGATTAACCTGATTATTTGTAGTATATTATAAAATAACAAAAACAATACATTCAGTGTATTTAAGTAATGTTTTGAAATCAAAGTTTATTTAAACTTTGCTTAAGCATTAAAAATGAAATTTATCAAATATTTTCATGCATAAAATATGGTTAAAAATTATGTACAAACTTTTAGTTTAAAATTATTCAAAATCTTTAGTGAACAGAGTACATATATTATCATTGTTATAAAGGAATATACAATAAAGATGCAAGAAATACTTTCAAAAATGAAGTTTTATTTATTTATTTTCCAATCTGGCTCTTGTTGACAACAATATTTTCTTTTTACAATTCATATATAAAATATATTTTTCATTAAAGGCAAAAAGGATGCTATATTTCATTACTATAAAGTAGGCAGGATGATCCTGAGGAAACTGTTTGGGGAAAACTCTGTTCTACGTTAATGCTTCTCAGACTTATTTTCATTATATTTAACAGACAGCAGCTTCAAAGCCTATAAATAAAAAGAATAATAATTCATTAAAATGAAAAGATGGATTGTATTTAATAGCACATATCAATAATTCATAACGTTAGATACAAATTAAAAATAATTTAATTTTAGTTTTAATTTTTGCTTATAGGTAGCATCATCAGACATCTTGTATTATTTCATAATAAAATGAAGTTTTTTCATCCAGCTTTGAATGATATTAAAAAAAACATTTATGTATTTTTAAAAATTACTAGCCAGTGTTTAATTTAATTTATTTATCAATTTTTTTTTTTTTTTTTTTTTTTTTTTTAAACAAACAACTACTGATGCAATGTTTACAAAATACATAAAAGTCAAGTACTTTATAATGTTCAACTGTGTCCTTTATTTTGAGTATTTAAAGATCTATATTTATATAAAGTAAGGATAAAAAAAGAAAAATCAAATAAAATTTGGTGCTTTCTCATTATAGCAGCCTCCTCAATTACAATTATGTCAAGGTAGCAGTTTCAAACTTGCTAAAGATCATCACCAAGCTTATATATACATCATGCACAATATGTATAAGCCAAATGCTCATATATGAGCCATATAAGTAAATATTTATATCATATATCAGTCATATATATCTTTAAACAAAAACATAATTTGCAGAACAAAAAAAAAAAATTATTTTACACATTGTTTATGCTCGAGAAGGGATAGATACAGTAGATTCGCTCAAATCCGTGCAGCTTGAGACCAGAGGTTGTGCAGATTTCAGAATTTTGTGGATTTCTGGTTTGTTAACATTTTTTAGACAATATTTTGAATGTAATAAATAATGCAATCAAATGTATAATGGATGTTTGAATTAAAGCAAAATATTAAAATAATTAAGTAAAGTAATAAACTAAAATGATAAAAAGTAATATAATTAAAAAAATGATTAAATTATTAAAGGTAAAGGTCAAATAAATAATTAATAATATATAATTAAATATGCAATAAAAAATGAGATACATTTTCCTTGAATCATTCAATGACACTTTCCTCATAAAGGTAACCCTATTAATTCACATCAAAATCAAAAAGTAAGGAAGTTTTATTTCAGGTTTGCCAGTGTTAATAACTATAAAAAAAAATTAATACATATATATATTTGGTTAAAAGGCTGACTAGCAGTGATATCAGCAATATCCTTCTTTTTTTTTTTCAGTAATAAATTTTTATTTCCTTCATGAAAAACAACGAGTTTAGTCTCATTATATTATCGAGAATTACATATTAAAATACATACGAAATTATATAAAACTAAAAAATCCTGTTACTTTGCCTCTACAGCTTAACTGAAATTTTCATTGTTTACATCTGCGATGATGTGCGGATTTTAGGCGGTTGCAGATTTGAGGAAGTCCTGTATTATAATTTTTCTTCAGCTGCTTCTACAGTTAATGTTAAAGTCTTGCAAAAAATATGTTTAAACCAAATGAATTTAAAAAAATAAAATTCGAACAATAGGATACTTAAACTACCCTAAAAACTTAAATTACAAAGATACATGGAAAATGCAACCCTTTAAAAAAGTCTCAGCTTTATTTCCATTTTATTCGAATGGAATGCAAGTTTTTAGATTAGTTTAAGTATCATATTGTTCGAATTTTATTTTTATTTCTTTAAGTTAAATTGGTTTAAACATATTTGTGGCAAAACTTTAACATTTACTGTAGAAGCAGTAGAAGAAAAATTCTAATATCTATCCCTTCTTGGGACTATACAATGCATGAAATAAACTTTTTTTTTTTTTTTTTTTTTGTTCTGCAAATTATGATTTTTTTAATATATCAAGTTTTATAACTACTGCAATTCAGAGGAATGTATTACAAAATTAATTAGGGTTTGATATATAGGGTATTGCATCACAATTTGTGATGTAACTAAAATCCATAATAAAAACAAAAAATTCAAATTTACTTAAATTTAGTTATCCAATTTTCCACTGATAGTGGTCTCTATGAATGCAAAAGTAAATTGTGTTGCATGTTTGCTGGTTATTTATGCTACTATGAACGGCAATTCTGCAGCATTGAAACATTTCACCCCTGAACTGGGAAGGCCGGTGTGTAAAGGTGAATTGAATTGCCAGATTCATGAATGAATAAAAGAAACTCCAACACAATACTTTAGGAGACTTACATTTATTGTAAAGAACTTTTAAGGAAGGGGCCGTGAAAATACAGAAGTACGGGGAGAGTTTCAATAACTGCCGAATGGGCAGACGCCCCACAGCGGGGCTTGATTTTGGTTTACATGGCTCAACGTCAGGAGCAAGAGTGCCTGAGATTTTGTTACCAACACTTACAGATTGGCGAACATTAGTCAACCATATGTATGATGTTTGGCGTAAAACAAATTGGATAGACAAAACAATCATGGAGTTTTACATTGAGTTAAAAACTATGCCATGGCGGGCCCCTTTAGGGTTACACTAAATAACATTCCAGCGGTAAGCAGGGAGGCTTAAAGGAATAGGAACACGTGATTTTTATATGCACATTACAGATCTAACTACAGCTGCAAATTAGTCAGCAATGGGCATATGGTTTGTATCCGACAAAGTACAAGGGTGAGAATTGAATACTAATGCAAGCCCAGAGGCTGGGAAAATATGCATTAGATATCGTCGGCTGCAAGGCGAAGAGACATTCATTTGTATTTTATTTTTCTATTTCATGTCTAGGGAAAATAGCTGCGGTTAAGATCTATTTCTGTCCGTGTGAATTTGAAAGACAGAAAAAGGAACCGAGATAAAATGATGTCTGCATTTAAAAAGAGCTTTAAAAAGTAAAAGTGGAACTTACAGTAGTGAGAGGGGGGGGGGGGGGAAGAGAATGACTAAAGCCATAAGAAATTAAGTATAAAATGTCAAATTTGAACTAAATATTTTATTTGAGGGGGGGGGGGGGGGGGGAGAATAATGACAATTTATAATAATCCAGTAAGGTTAAAAGTTGATTTTTTTTGAGGGGAGAGGAGGAATAATAAATATATAACGGTAAAGCCGTTATACGGTGAGTGAATCAATTTCTTTTCACCAGTCTCCGACAGAGGAGTTAATTATTGGTAATATTAAAGAAAGTTGAAATCTTTTTGAACTGCTTAAAAAACAAAACAAAAAAAACATAATAAATTTATCTTGTAATCAACACCATTACATTTTAAGTTGTCCTATCAGAGCCTAACACCATTTGTCAGTTTACAGGTGCATAAATGTCAGTTATTGAATACTTGCATTACTAATAATTTAAAACATGAAAAGAGAGACACATCTGAAGTATGATATTGATATCATATATAAATAAAGTTTAATTAATTTGTTTTTATAATAAATATTAAAGTATTTTTAAAGCATAATTTTTCTTTTTTTTTTTTTTTTTTTTTTGTTGCAAGTAAAGTGTGAAACACTGGCTCATTTTGTGTCAGTTATTGGTTTTTTCAAAATGGGGTTATGTCAGTTACTGAAGTTATTCACCATATTTATGAAAAACATTTATTTTTAATAATACAATATATAATTTTTCAAAATTTTGTCAACAGTAATTTTTAAATGTATTTCTACCATCCATTCAAAAAAAAAAAAAAAAAGGTAGAATGGATTTAAAATTTTGTAATAGTGATTTGAAGAATAATTTTTAATGTGTCAGTTACTGGGGGTTTCACCCTAAATCAAGTAATAAAGAAATTTAAACAGATTATTAATAGAACATAAATTTGTTTTTAATTCTTTTTTCCATTTTAAAATTTTAAACTATGTATGTATATATAATCAAAAGTTATTTTCTTTGTTGGAAAAGAAACTTGGTATTAGGCTGCCGAATATTCAGTATTCGGTTATTTGGCCACATCACTATTTGTCCCATCCCTAATTACAAGTAATTTTGATTCATTACTGTTTATTGATTATTTTTTTATAAGGCAGGGGGGGGGGGGTGTCGTTGGCACATTACAGTTACATAAAATATATTTTTGGAAGCCTTTGGCATGCGAATGTGAAAAGGTTTGCCATCCCTGAACTTTTATAATTGCATTACATTTAACTATTCACTCTCACAATTTTAAACAATTATTTTTAATATCAACATTTTTATTAGTTTGTGGGCTAAACCTTAAAATTCAGGCACGCTACACCTGCTGAAATCCCAACCCCCAGGCATGTAAAATTGTTTTATGTTTTTTAATTTACGTATCCAAGGACTACATAAAATATTGGCATTAAAATATTATATAAAAATGGAAATGCTTGCAATTTTTTTTTTTTTTTAATACTAACTTCCAATATATTTCAATTTAACCGTAAAAAATATACTGTTTATTCTCCAAACAGAAATTTTTATGAGTTATAAATATATGTTTTCCGAAACTGAGATTATACACTGCGCTGTAAGCGGGTAATGCTGCCCGCCACAAAATTGAATAATTTTAATTTAAATAGTTCTTTCTTATCTCAATCAAAAAATTTAAACATAATATCATATTAGAATTTATAGTAGATAGATAGACACATTCACACACAGATGGTGTTATATAGTAACAGAATATAAGAAAAGAGATTAGGGATATAAAAAAAAAATATTTAAACGGAGTTGTAAATAATAAATAAAATAAAACAAAAAAATTTTTTTTCACTCATCATTACAGTTGAAGTACAAAGGTTTAATAAGAAACAATAACACAAACCAAAACATTTTATTTCAATTTCTAATCGTTGTTTCTAATATTTACTATGTGGAAAAAAAAGTTGCTACTGGCAAAGAAAAAACAAATTCTGTTAACATAATTTGCACCTGGCTAACATAAAAGTACCACATTATTCATTTTTTATGCAAGCTGACAATTGTAAAATCAAATACCCACAGAGATATAAATTGAAAATTTATTTAATAACAGCATTTATGGACTTTAACTGAAAATTTACCTTATTCAAAGTTAAATCCTGTTTGAAAAGAGTTGAGTCCTGCTGAGTCACCTTTTATTCAATCAATAATGATATATATCCACAAAACAGTTGTTTTTCCAAAGACAAGAAGCTTGTATCTACTGGGTGAAAAAGAAGGAAAAAAAATGAGTGGATCCAGTATAATCTTATTTTAAAGCAATTTTAAAATGCATGAATTTTGCAAATATTGTGATTACTTTAACTCATGCACACACACATAAAAAAATAACAACATTAGATTAATTTGTTTTCTTCTCTGATCGAGAATCAAGCATAGATCAATTGTCTTGTTCACAAAAGAAATTAGCACCTGATAAATGTGCTTTCCACAACCAATGTTTTATGTGCATTGTACTATAAAAGAACATAGCTACTCAGTAATGTAAAGATAGTGTTGACTCCAGGCCAATTTGGCAGGAGTCGGCAGCCCTTTATGCACCTAGTGGCTCATTTTAATTATTTTATATCTATTGATTATAAGAAATATTAATTTAATTATTTGGTTTCAGGGAAGTAACGTGAAATATATCAGATGCATGAAAAAAAAATCAAGATACTCATCCATCGATTTATCGCATAAAAAAAAAAAAAACCTTGAGAGTTTTGCCAGTAAGTCAAAGGGAAAAATTCAGAAATTCACCAACTGTTCATGTAAAAGAAAATCATGAAATTTGTGGATTAGTCACAAAAAAGATCTGCAAACTTCTGCAAAAATTTAAAAAAAAACCTGCGAATTTCACCAATTGGTCATAAGGAAATAAAAAAACCCACAAAATTTGTCAACTGGTGAAATAACAGGTGAAAATTTCATTTACACTTCGTTTGAATGTGAAAAGTATCAAAATTACCTTGCACGGTGATATTTTAAAAATAAATATCAATATACAAACTATCAAACATCTTGATATTTTGAAAATAAATGTAAAGAATTTGAAAATATCGAAAATATCAAAAATCTTGATATTTTAAAAAATCGGATATATATCAAGATATGTTACACTGCTCAAAACAATTAAAGGATATTTGAAGTTTTATATAAAATAAAGATATAAACGAAATTTTTTTTGCCGAAAATAGAAGAAGAGAATCACAAATGCAAATTTTTCTGGGTTTCAAACTGTGGAGTATGCAAATTTTGAGTTCGACGTCAAAAACGTCGCTTCAGCGGCAGCAAATGAAATTTGACTTTCAACTGGATAAAAGAGAATGAAGACAAGGATGATCGGCATTCAGTGATTGCTTTGTTTCGATGAGTACGATGTCTCAGCGAAGTCATTTGACAGATTCAGAAGCTTTGAGAATTGTTGGTAGGTTAGAAGGGGGCCAAACTCAAGCCGAAGTAGCGCAAGCCATTGGAGTGTCACAAAGTGTCATTTCCAGGATCTGGAACCGTTTTTTGGAGAGTAGATGTGCAGGCCGAAGACCAGGGCAAGGTCGTAAACGGGCAACAACGCCCAATGAAGATCGGTATTTAGCGTTAACAGCAGGGTTGGGTTTTTGACGTCAAAAACTGGTTTTTGACATGACAAGCGTCAAAAACTGGTTTAAACTGTCATAAACAGGTTTAAACCGTCAAAAACTGTCATAAACTGGTTTAAACCGTCAAAATCTGCCAAATGCATGTAACACACTAAAACATTTTAACAACAATAGGTAAACATTAAATAAGTCAATGATTTATGTGATCCTTTAAATTTATGGTAATTTAATAATTTAAAAAAAAAATAAATTGTTAATTGCCATAAAATATTTTTATTTTTTTGTATTTTCAATCAGAAGAAAATCCTTTTAGTACAATTAAATAATCTGGATCAATTTTACCCCCAGCATGCTGCAGCACACAACGTGTTCACATTTATTTACACCCAGATGATTTCTGAGTTTAGAGTGTGTGAAGCATTAGAAAATAGCCTGTCTTTTGATAGCATGAACATTGCTAATGCTAAATGGGCAAGTTTTGAAACAGGCTCAAAAAGCTATTGCATTTAATGATACCTTTCCACCAAATAATGGGGTCCTCCCTATAGCACTGAAATAACAAGACGAGAAAGGGGATTCTTTAGCTTCATACACAATCAGTTATGGGTAAGCATCCATAAATTCTCTCTATAGCTCAAGCATGAGCTGAATCAACTGATACATCAGTCAACCCTTGCCCCTGATGGTTGAGATGCAAAATATAAGCCAAACAATGGTATAGTTTCATGATTTGATCCCTTCTATTATGCACTTTTTCAATATGGGGCTTAAGTGAATTTTCTTTTAGAAGACTGAGCCAATTTTGTTCAGTTTTAAAATCGAAAACATATTTTTATATATTTAAAAGAAAGCTGTTTAAAAAGAATTTTGACTTTAAGCTTTTCTTTTATTATTATTATTACTTCTCTTATTTTGTAAATGTTTAAGATTAATAATCCAATTTCAATTTTGAATGGAATGGTTATTGCTTAGACTAGAATAACATTGATGCACATTATCTTGTTATATATATAAAAAAAAATCTGCACTTTTCTAAGTTTTTATTTCTTATTTAAAAAAAAAAAAAACCTAGCTAGTGCTTTAAGCTCTCAAAAGTAAGAGAAATTAAAACGATTTTAAGTACCGTATTTTATGGAAGAAACGCTGTGGCGTTTACGGGTTTAAAAGTTCATTTTCTTTCAAGTGCGGCGTTTACACCATGTGCGGTGTTTACGATTTTTTTTTTTTCCGCACGTGTAAAATTGAGATAAAATAAAAATTCCTTTAGACTGCTTTCAAGTCCCCTGCCCAACAACTTTCTGACTTTGCTGATAATGAAAACTGTGACATTTCTGATGATGATAGCGAACCATACAGCATGGAAGAAGAAAATTTACAACTCATGCATTCTGATATTGAAGACTCAGATTTTGAGGGCTTCGAATAGGAACTAAAGATCGCCTAAAGTAGATACGACCCACTCGTAAAAAGCGTGCCAAGTTGCCCGGCCACTTAAAAAAAAACATGGAACGCCTAAGGAGAGGGTCTGAGTCCCGCGCTCTTGGTGTTTTAAATACCAACTGACATCTCCTTCATTTAAAAATTACATAAAAATATTTTAAACACGATTTAAATATTTTAAATAAAATTTTAGATATCTTAAGATATTAAAAATTAGGCACCCTACACTTACAATGCTCAGAAAACTTTGATTAAAGTTAGGTCAATGTGACGCTGTCGACAAAAGTAGCGTTGCCACAGGTTACGATATTTTTAATCTTATTCAGGCCAGTTTTCAGTAGTGCGGCGTTTTCTCCGTAAAATGCAGTAAGAGAAAAAATTTTCAGCTCAGGTGAGCTTAATGTCTACTTTTTAGAAAAACACAATTTTACAAAAAAAAAAAAAAAAATTAAATGAAAATTTTACCCTGTTAAAAAATTGCACTTAACAATAATACTTAACTATGTACTAATTATTGATATACAGTAAAGTGAATTTAAAATATCACAATAATACTTAACTATGTACTAATTATTGATATACAGTAATGTGAATTTAAAATATCACAATAATACTTAACTATGTACTAATTATTGATATACAGTAATGTGAATTTAAAATATCACATATAATGTTGTAATGTGTGACATTTAATGTGAATTTTTACAGATCACTATATAGTATTTTAGGTTTTTGACAGATGGTTTTTGACAAGAGGTTTTTGACATGACGGTTTAAACCATGGTTTAAACTGTCATAAACTGACACATATCAAAAACCTGCCAACCCTGGTTAACAGCTTAGAGACACCGAACCATGAACGCTACTCTTCTCCAACAACACCTTCACTCGGCTACAGGCACCACGATTTCAACTCAGACTGTCCGAAACCAGCTCCATGCTGTAGGTGTGTATGCTCGCCAACCGATGGTATGTGTTAGATTAACATCAAGGCATCGTCGCGACCGCAGGGAGTGGACCACCGAGCATGTCAACTGGAGGATAAATGAATGGAGCAATATTCTGTTTTCTGACGAGTCCCGTTTTTCTGTGCATCCGGATAATAGGCGTATTTTCATCTGGAGGGACCGTGGCAGTAGGAATAATCCTGCGTTCGTGCACGAAAGTGTCAGATTTGGCGGTGGAGGAGTGTTGGTGTATGGTGGCATCTCCATTGACGGGCGCACTGACCTCTACATCATTCGAGATGGAGTTCTGACTGATCACCGATATAGGGATGAGATCCTCAGACCTATTGTAGTCCCTTACGCTGCAGCAATCGGAGATAACTTCATTTTAATGGACGATAACTGCAGGCCACATCGTGCAAACCTGGTGGAGGATTTCCTTTTCGAGGAAGGAATCGTTCGAATGGAATGGCCAGCGTGTTCTCCAGACATGAATCCAATCGAGCACGTTTGGGACGCTCTAGGAAGACGAGTTTCTGGCCGCCAACAACCCCCACAAACTCTCCAAGAACTGGAAAGAGCTCTTCTGGAAGAGTGGGGCAGAATACCCCAACTCGTCATTAATAGCCTCATTGAGTCCATGCCTCAAAGGTGTTCAACGTTGCTGGCCGCCCGTGGAAACCATACCCCCTACTGAAAATGATTTTCTTTGAAGAAAACACCTTTTCTTATTCTTTTTTTCTCATATGCACAAATTGTGTTTTTTTCCTTTAGTACACAAATGCGCAATAAAATGCATTTTTTTCTGCCAAACATGTGTAATTTATTCTCATATAACCTACTATGTCTGTTGACCATGTATCAATCAGCTAAACAGTTTACCAGATACAAAATCCACCTAAAACTGCAATATCCTTTAATTGTTTTGAGCAGTGTATATCAACGAACCCTGAATGCTTCATAACATAAAATTACATTATTACACCATTACATTATTCATTATTACAAGAATGAATCACCAATCAACCAGGATTTATTGCGACATTATAAAGCATAATATGACATTAAAATAACATTAAGATGTTTTTAACTATAACATTTTGTGACACATATGGCCCAGTTATAGTCAAATGTGACAGATAATATCAGGGCCGAAACTAGGCTTTTTTTGCTTAGGTTCGCCTAGAGCAAACATGGATTTTGACGCCCCTCCCCCACCCCTCCTCCTCATGCACAATAAAAATTATCGACCGCAGGTAATCTATGCAAAAAAAAAAAAAAATCATTTAATAATAATTAAAATGCTAGCAAGATGTATCTAAACAATGCTCCCATAGGATTAACATTAGCTTGAGCATTTAGAGCCTACACTAGTTACACGTAGAAGTTTGGAATGCTAATGTTAAACCTCTGGGAGCGTTCTTTTTAAAATTTCTCACTTGCATATTAATAGTTTTAAATGATTTTTTGCCTTGCTTAGAATAGCTGAGGATTCAATTCTAAACGGGCTAGTGTTTACTTTATCAATTTTGGTTGTAGATTTTATATATATATATATATATATATAAAGTTACTTTCACAAATTTGAAAACAATGCTTCCATAGGTTTAACATCAGCTTGCAAGTTTCTTTGTATTTCATATATATGTATATATATATCATCAAAGCAGAATATGCTTATAAATGTAACGTACATCGCAAAACATTTCAAATCCTCATTTTCAAGAAAATTCACCATTCAGTCTTAGGAAAAATTGTGAAATTTTCACTCAATGGCTGAAAAAAAAAATATATCGCCAAATTCTTCATTTAAAAAGATTGTGAAATGACAACTGGTCATATGAAAAACTTGTGCAATTCGTCAGTTTATCATGGAGAACAAATCATGAAATTCTTCCGCCTGTTGTGGGAAAACACAAAATTCAACAAACAGTTGCAGGAAAAAAATCCACGATTTTCGCCAATCAGTTACAGATAAAAACCTGGAAATTTGTCAGTGCACCAAGGAAGAAAACTGCGAAAAAACCCCCACGATTTTCTCTAATCGGTCTCAAGAAAAAGCCTCAAAATTTGCCTATGATACAAGAAAAAAAAAAAAATCATGAAATTTGCAAATCTGTCGCTGTTTAAAAAATTGCGAAATTCGTCAGTAGATCGTCGGAAGAAACTGTGAAATTCATAGATCAGTAGCAGAAAAAATTCATGATTTTCTCTAAGTGGTCTCAAGAAAAAGCCACAAAAATTTGCCTATTGGTTCAAGAAAAATATTGCGAAATTTAAAAATTGGTCACAGGTATTAAAAAAAAAAAAAATTGTCAGCGGATTGTCAGGAAAAATAGGAAATTCATTGATCAGTCGTGCAACACCCCCCCCCCCCCCCCTTCGAGATTTGGCCGATGAGTCTCAAAAAAGCGACGAAGTTTTCCAATTGACTGAAAGAAAATATTGCAGGTTTCACTGATCTGTCGTGGGTAGAATGCAAAATTAGTCAATCAGTTGCACAAAAAAAAAAAAAACGAGATTTTTACCAATCGTTCGCAAGAAAAAGCGGAAAAAATTGCTAATCAGTAGAAAGAAACTATTGTGAAATTCATCAGTCTCTCGTCAGAAAAGCTGCAAAATTCGTTGATCAGTAGTAGAGAAAATGTATGATTTTCTAAAATTGGTTGCAAGAAGCTACTGCAAAATTTGCTTATCGGTACAAGGAAAATTTTTCAAAATTCCCCAATCTGTCGTGAAAACGGCCTGTGAAAATCATCAAAAATTGTAAATTCATCGACCAGTCATGGAAAAATCCACAATTTTTGCCAATCGGTCGCAAAAAACCTGACAAAGTTTGCTAATAAGTAGAAAGTAAATATCGCAAAAATTGCCCATTGGTCGCGGCTAAAAAATTGCAAAATCCTTTAGTTGATCTTTTAAACAAATCAGAAATTCGTTGATTCAATCAGTCGCAAGAAAAAGAGAAAAAAATTGCAAATCGATAAAAAGAAAATATAATGAAATTCGAATCAGTCACGTGTAAAAAAAAAAAAAATGTCAGAAAAATCACAAACTTCTTTGATCAGTCATGAAAAAAAAACGATGATTGTTTCCAATCTGTAGCGCCCCACCAGTGGCCGAGAGGTTCTGCCCTCGAAGCTGGTAGACGGGAAGTGCTGGGTTCGATCCCAATCGCGCCCGTCGGCCTAATCGTTCGGAGTTTCTGTGGTTTTCTTCGAGCCATGGATTTTCCATGTGTAAATACGGATTAGGTTCCCTTAGAAAGACCCCCACGGAGGGCACTCCCCCCGGGCCTATATCCCTCATGTAGATAATCGGCCTTCAAAAAATCAACCAACCAACCAACCAATCTGTAGCAAGAAAAAGTTGAAACATTTGCCAATCAGTTGGTGGTAAAAAACATGAAATTCATGGATCAGTCATGTGAAAAAAAATATGATTTTTACCAAACGGTCAAAGAAAAATATCGCAAAATTCAACCACCAGTTGCAGTTAAAAATCTCAAAATTTGTCAGTGAATTGTAGAAAATATCTCGAAATTCTTCAACCAGTTGTGGGAAAAAAAGTCGCAAAATTTGATGATTGGGTCCGAGAAAAAAACGGCAAATTCGCCAGTTGACAGAGGGAAAATTCTGAAATATTGCGAAAATCAATTGATTGTCGGAAAAAACAGTGAAATTCATCATTTGACCACAGTAAAATCATAAAATTTGCCAATAGTTTCTTTCGGTTGAGTATGTCAGCGTTTTACAAAATGTATTTTGCATTCCTATAAAAGATGCCATTGCACTTCTTCATGTATTAAGAAAAAATCCCTGCGACTTTCTTTTTTTAAATTCCCACAGAACATTTTTGTTCAGACGAAGTTTGTAGCAGAACATTGCAAAGTATTCTGCTTTGGGGATATATACATTTCAGGGATCTGTCCAGACTTCTCTCAGGGTCCTGTTTTTGTTAAATTGTGAACAGTTTTTTTACATTTGTGAAAAATCTAGTCTTAATTTTGTGAATTAAAAATGATAATTATATTCAGGTTCTTTTTTATATGTTTTTAAGAAGATATAGGCATGTAAAATACATATATTTTCTTTATATATGTAAAAGTGACAGGCCAGATTTCACTTTTAAATGATTAAATTTGTGAAAGTTTTAGTTTTCAGCTAAAAAATTTTGTAAAAGGCCTATTTTTAAGACAAGGAATTTTGTGAAGGGTCCTTTTTTAAGGTGAAAAGTTTTGTGAAGGGTCCTGTTTTGAAATAAAAATTTTGTGAAGGGTCCTTTAAAGGACCAGTTTCTTCCTAAACAGATCCCTGCATTTTTGTATGAAACGACAAACAAAATCTTCATTTGGTGCCCCCCCCTTCGCCTTTCGTTCTGGCACCCGGAGCACATACCAGGGTTGCCGGCTTTTAGCCAGGCCAAAAAAAGCAGGCTGGCTTTTTTTGGTTTTAGCCACTTAAAAAAAGCCGGCTTTTATTTTTCAAAAGGTGGTCTATAGATAATTCATATAAAATTTGGATTAATTTATTTTTAATACATTTATAAATATTTTCTACTAAAAAAATATAAATTTCTATTAAATTTTGTCAAATAAATAAGTCCTTATAACTGCTAGAATGCAACTGTGAAGGCATTATGTCAGAAAAAAAATTATAAATATTCAGAAGAATATATTAAATTAGACTCCAAAGTATTGGTTTGGAATTCTTTATCATAGTTCTACACATACCACACAGTTTACAGATTATATGAAAGAATAAGAAAATATCACACATCAAAATAGAAATATTCTTACATACTGATATTTACTTTTAAAATTGATTAAAACTAAATAGCACATATGTATTTAATAACTGAAATTATCTTATATAATACTTGAGAACAAACACTCACTAATAAACAATTGATATTCTAACTTATAAAAATGATATAGTAAAAAGTTTTTCTGCTACTAAGCTGTTATATAACTTATTCCAGATATGTCCATACGGACAGATTAAAATCGTAGAATGAACAATGTTGAAAGAGAAATTAGGAAGAATGTAACATTTGAGGAAATTTTAGTACATGTAAGTGTGCATAAAATAAAGAGAACAATTAAAAAAATGGAACAGTGTTAAGGTCAGTGTAAACCAGAGAAAACAATTGGTAAGGCATTTTATTTCAATATTAATGTCTTCATTATATTGAAAAATTGGGTTATATTGATTTCTACCTCAATTAAATGCCTTTAAAACTAATTAAAAAACACATAAAAATGTGTCATTTATAATTAAAATGCTTCACTGTATAAAAGCTAATTTTGGCCAAAAAAAGCTGGTTAAAACCAATAAAAGCCACCGGCGTGGCTTTTTTAAATTTTAGCCGGCATTTTTGCAACCCTGGCACATACCCCCTCTGCTTCTCTGTACTCCCCTAGTTTCAGCCCTATATAATATAAATATGATATAAAATGTATAAATGGCATCCAAGAAGTAAATAATATGCATATAATGATACATATAAGGCACATATATACGAGCATTAGTAGTACTGTTTCTTTTAGGCCATCATTTAACGGCACAGCACCCTGCTTATTCTAAAATTGGCAAAATGCATCCTGTCCTTTTTAAAAATTGTGAAATGAACCTTCAGTTGTATCTAGAACATACTAGTAAAAATTCCTCATACATTTTTCATGCACACAATAATATAACAATTCATGTTGTTCAGCAAAATAATTCAGACTTTCTTTTAAAATTATTAGTATTAAGTAAATAAGTTCACATTACAATATGATAATGAATGAATAACATTTGAGTAATGATCTTTCATTAGAGCACTAGAAAATTTAAAATATAAAAAGTTTGGTGTCTTAGTAAGAACTCGATATTACATAAATTTAAATCAGTCAAAAAAAGAAGTTGCTATCAAATGGGAAGTTCTTAGAAATTGCGTACTTGCAACACATAATATATTAATTGTCAAAGAATTTTTTTTTAAATATGCCCCTAAATCAATGTAAAATTCGTTTCAACCCAATAAATGTTTTTTTTTAGTTTTATAAAACTGCATTATGACCGAGAAAAATCATGTAAACAAAGCATTCTTATTTACGTAATCAAACGCTGATCTCTCCAAAAAGTCCAGACTAAAGTCAAAACTATTGATAAATCAAATAAATAACAAAACACAAAATCGTGACAGAAATTTTTTATGTAAAGTATGCACACAAACACAATAAATCTAGAAAACAAAGTCAATTTACTTACCTGCATTCACACTCATTTTCACTATTTCCGCATGGCTTTGATTTCCGCGATGAGATAAACAAATCTTCCACACGTTGATTGATTGATGCGGAGCGTAACTCCACAAAGTGATATTCTGGTAAAAAACAATGCATTAAATTCTTTACTTGTTGAAAGCTGTATAAAAAATTAATAAAACAAACAAAAATAAATAATACAAGTTTCGGTCAATGAGGCCTAAGTCTGTATATGCCGCCATTTTTTGTCCAGATTATGTCCGTACATGACGAGGTCAGGTTTTTGTCCCGGAATTAACGAAAATTAGACTAGTACTGTTTCCATCCAGTTTAAGTTATTAAAACAGAAAATTGGACAAACAGGTGAAGGTTTAGTTTGGGAGTTGACGAAAATTGGATTAGTTGCGTTTTCATCCAATTTATGTTCGTAAACTGGTGTCCATATTTTGTAGTTATTTCGTAGTTACGTCTATGTCAAACATTCAACAAATTCTGAACGTATTTTAGCTGGCTGTATACGTCCAAATTACATATATAGACGTATTTCGGAAATAGTAGATGAAAACTGAATATAATCTGGACGTATGTGTTGTGTGGGTACTGTTAATAGAAAGTATATCCGCCACGATTATATATGACTTGGAATATAC
This sequence comes from Maratus speciosus, assembly GCA_963932465.1. Lineage (NCBI taxonomy): Eukaryota > Metazoa > Arthropoda > Arachnida > Araneae > Salticidae > Maratus > Maratus speciosus. Next base: position 621,963,954 of record OZ010788.1, on the reverse strand, counting down.
GATGTGGCATGTTATTTACCAATCCTTGGAGGACAGTAGCATGAATATTCTCCCACGCTTCAATGATGCCGACCTTCAATTTTGCTACAGACTGAAACTGTCTTCTATTGGCATATGTAGCTCTACTGAGGATACCTCACACATTTTCTTGGGGATTGAGATCAGGGGAAAAAAGGCAGGCCATCCTATGACATGCACCCGATTATCCAAAACCCATTCCCAGGAGTATTTTGCAACGTGAATGAAGGTCTTGTCCTATTGGAAAATCCAACTTAATTCACTAATTCTCTTTTTAAAAGTCAGTAATTGGTTTTCTAGCATTTCTTGGTAATTGGTGTCCTTCATGCGGCCTGAGAGAAAAGCCAGGTTAAGTTTACCTCGATAGCCAAAGCCTCGCCACACCATTAATAAACCTCCATCTTACTGTCTTTAGGACAAAATTTCCTCTTCTTTCCTCATATGATACCAATAGAATGTAAAGCCACCTGGCCCATCAAAATTAATTTTTTTCTCATCTGAGACTATAACACTATGCCATTGGTCCTTCCAGGTCTGATTATACTTAACCCAATCGACTCTCTTTTGCATGTGTATGGCTTTCAATTTGGGCGGCTTTTCCTTTTCTTATATCGCAAGATACTTGTACGTTTTTCAATTCGTGACAGGGTGGATTTTGTAACAGGGATGTTATCCTCTTTGGCCAACTGTTTTAGGGAAATACCACCTCGTGAAAGACGACGCAAAACTTCTCTTTCCTGTCTGGAAGTCATTTTTCTGCATGTATACCACCTTTCTTTTATACCCGTATGCGTTGCCTTGATTTACAAAATTGTCTATTACGGTGTTAGATCGTTTGATTTGCTTAGATATTGACCTATGTGAAAGGCCTCGTTCCTTAAGACTCCTGTCCCTGCCGGCGAAGGAACTCACGAGCTAATGCTAATCCTATGGGGAGGGATTTTTCTAATATCTCATTTGCATTTCGACATTTTTAAATAATTTTTTTTTTTGCATTGGATAGCCGAGGTCCGTCTCTACATCGCACCTTTTTTATTTTTTCGATTTTGGTTGCAGATATTTTTTAGAATGACACTTTCATTTTCAGAACCGGTTTTGAAAGAGAAAGTAGCTTTATAAAAAATATCTGCAACCAAAATCGAAAAAGTAAAAAAGGTGCGATGTAGAGACGGACAGCGGCTATCCAATGCAAAAAAAAAAAAATTATTTAAAAATGTCGAAATGCATACGGGGTATTAGAAAAATCTCCCCCCCCCCCCATAGGATTAGTATTAGTTCGTGAGTGTCTTCGCCGGCAGGGACAAAAGCTTTAAAAGCTGTTATTTGCCCTTTCTCGAACTTTGATAGTTGGGTTTTCTTTTCCATTGCAATACTGCCGGAGAAATAGAAAATATAACCTTCCAAAGTTTGCAAACGTTCGATTGACACAGAACAGGTTATTTGACAACTTCCAGACGTCATAAACATGTTGAAATGCTGTAGGTCGAATGTTGGTAGTTGGATTTTCTTTTCTATTGTAATACTGCAGGAGAAATAAAAAATATAACCTTCCAAAGTTTGTACAACGTTTGATTGACACAGAACAAGTATTTGACAACTTCTAGACGTCATAAACATGGTGAACTGCTGTAGGTCGAACGTTGGTAGTTACCAATAAATACTAATATTGGCAGTGGCTTTATTTTGGAGGGACACTTTTTCCCCTCTTACTTTACCCATTCATCATTTTATCCTACCCAGGTGGGGCAGGGAGTGAGTTACCCCTTGTAAATATGTATTTATATATAGGCTTTCTTAAAATATTTGTTTCGTTCTTACTTGTTTGTTTCGTGTCCAGTTACTGCACAGAATTACAGTGGTTTTATTTCGTTGGGACACACCTTATTAGCTTTATTTATCCAAAAAACAGCTGGAACTTTGATCTATGATTTAGCAGTGCAGCATTTAAAAATAATGTTTAATATCTTTGTGTTATCTTGAAGGTGACAAAAGAAAAATATCCGGAAAGTTTAACATAGTACATATATGTATAGAACTTGAAGTAAAGTAGGGTCTTTGGCACACAAAAGTGAAATGCTGGTTATTGTAGCTAAAACAAGAGTCTTGCATCGGTTCGATAAACCTATTTTTAAACGAACTCGATATGACCAGCACTCGATTTCGGCTCTAGTTTTGATTCTTTCTGACCCAGTTCGGGTTAAACAGATATTTCAAAAGAAAATCCTAATTAATTTTAAATTGAAAAAGACTTTGAATAATAATGAGTGTATATATGTTGATTTTTATACAAAAAAGATAAAAATAATATTCGATATATAATTGTAGGCTACCTTTCCATAATTGTATTGAAATATGGAGCAATTTTCTCTCACTTCGGATTCGGGTTTAAATATTTTGTGCTCGGATCGGCTACGGCTTAGCGTGTGTCCAGTTCGGGTTGACAATTTTTTTTTGTCAAGTACGGGTGTGGGTTTTGTGTTGACTTAACAATTAAATGCCGTATGTTGCCTTTCGCAACATACCCAATTTAGGCTTCTAAAATACTATTAGAATAATATTGAAGCTATAATGCCTAATGTTGCCGATAAAATACATTCTGAAAATATTATTAAATCGATTTTCAACATGTAGATGGCAATACTTGTGCTGTTTATGAATAAAGATAAATTTATTTTTTCAATTGCTGCTAAATGTTCTTTTTGTTTTGTTTTGAAATGTGCGAAATACTCCATTTTGTTCCGCAGTGAGCAAATAAAATTTATTTCTTATCATAGTTCTTAATTTTCTTGTGTGTTTAATATTATAGAATTTTATAAAAGTAAATTATTTTTTCAAATAAACACTAGTATTGCCGATTAGTAACAAACAGTTTTTTAGCCGTAAACCATACTTAAAACAAAATAGGATTTTTTAAAGTATTTTTCCCATGATTTATTTAAAAAATGAAAGACGAAAAACATTTTTAAAATTATTTTTGAAAAGTTAGGCATTTAAGGATTAAAGCAAAACTTTCGGATTCGGGTTGGGTATAACCCGACATGTGAGGGGTTCTCGCTAAAATTATCTTTATCATTCTTGTGAATGTCTTATTTATTTATTATTCCAATTAACGCATTCAAACATTTGCAAAAAATCTATTTATTTAATATTATTAAAAAATTGCATGATCTAATTCGTTTTCTGTGCAAAAAATTGTTTTTTGACCCATATAAAAATAAAAGAAATATTTATAAATTATATTGATTGGGAAAATGGTAAAATACTTCTGTATTCTATTCGTGATTTCTAATTTCTAATGCGAATATACAATTTCTAACTGACGGAATATTTTCTCAGATTTTGTTATCACATTTTTTTTATTGTTTTCGCGAATGGAAACAGAGAAGAAGAGCAATATCATCTTAAATAACGTTTCGTTTTAAGCTCTTGCGGTGTAGAAAATTTAAATGTCTCGAAAGAATTTATGCGGCAGCTAAATGCATGGGATTTAAATAAGAATTTATATTGTTCACCAAACTGGCACTTTTCATGATTTTGAATTTTCCAAAACAAATTGAATTTAGGAATTTATTAATACAAATCGGATCTTTTAATACCTATTATTTCTTCCTTTTCCTTACTGTAAAAGAAAATACCTTGTTTATTTAAATTTTATTTACGAGTGAAATTTCTAACGCAGGTCTTAGCGCGTTTATACTTATAATACTAAAGTATAGAAAATATAAGTGTACAAGACACATTTTGAAAATAAATATTAAAAAAAGTAATTTTTAATTAAAAAAAAAGTCTTTGAGAAATAATTTCTTACTTTAACACATTGATATTTTTGTTGCAACCAGTTGTTAAATTTTTGTGATAGTAATATCGCACAATTGAGTGGTTTTGTTAAAACCGTTTATTACTAACCACATTCTCTTAAAATCCCATTGTGTCAAATATTGCTTACTTTGGTGCACAGTAGACGATCTTATATTAAATTTATTGAGGTCTCCCTGTAATTGATAAACTGTACAGGAAAAGCTGATTATTTTAAAATCATAACGTTGTACTGTGTACTTAGACTCAAATTTCGTGACGAAATCACACTTTTTACGAAAGATATCGAAAGAAAAAGCGAAAAACGAAATTATTCGTTTAGGTAATATTGTATTTGTGCATGTGGTTTTTAACGTGAGTTGGTGAATGACCATACTTGTACTGCATAAGTAAAAAATGAGGGCTAGAGTGAGCGCACTCAGCAATCCGTCTTTCCTTTGCAATTTATATCACTTACAGGAGGACATCAAAAAGTTTAATATAAGATCGTCTACTGTACATTATAGTGGGTCGTAAAAAATCGAAATTTCTCAAATCCATTTTAATATTGCGGAAAACTTGCCCTTTGTGACTAGAAGTTTTTTTTTTTTTTTAAATCGGTTAATATCTTTAGGTCGCGCATCGCACTTGAATTTTGGAAAATATTATCAAAAATGACAATTTTTGAAGTCAATGATAAAATTTTTTTTTAAGTTCATACATACTTCTAATAGTGCGTAAATTTTGACTTTTAGAAATTTAAGAATAACACAAAAAGAAAAATTGAAATCTGTTAAATTCTTTAGGTCGCGCATCGCCATCGAATTTAGGAAAATATTATCAAAATTGACGAAGTTTCATATGAAGTATAAAAATTAATTATTTTCACATCAATGTCTAATAATGTAAAAAAAAAAAAAAATTGTTTTTTATACATAGAAACTTAACGTAAAATTAATTTTAAATTAGGTTAATATCTTTTGGCTGTGCATTGTTTTTAAGTTATATTTTTTTTATATAAAACGATAGTTTCCAATTATTTTCTTTATTTACATTTAAACAATTTTACTGAAAAATAACCACTAATCATTAAAGCACTTTTGCACAGTATTTCTTGAAGCAATTTTAAACAATGTGCATTCAAGCAATTTTATATAATTGTTATAGAACTCACTTACCTATATTTTGTACTATAGGTAAGAACTTGCACTGAGATTTATTAACAAACTTTGGCATCAGGCAAAGCGAAAGCAAAGATCATTCAACACAGCCGCCTCTGTTATCATTGCGACTACATAGCTTTTTTTTTAGAAGTTTCAGTCACATGTTTTACACATCGTTCCACAGGATGCGTGTGGCACGGAAACGCCTTTAGGGTTTGCAGTTCCAATTTTGAGGTAGCTTTTGAATCATTGAGAGACAACCTGCTCTCTGAAATGATTCTATGCAATATGGGACGTAAAATAACCTTACAGGTTGACCAATCATTAAGTTATGAGTAATATCGAGCACTAAAATTGAACTTGGTATCACAAAATCTCGCACAGTTCTCACTCTTTCTTCAGCATAACTTTTTCTATGAATACACAAAACACACAATGATGACTGAGGTAGCATTCGAAAGGTACATTTGAAAGGTATTTGAACACGATTCTGATACAGGGCACTCAATGTTTCTGAGTTTTCCGATTGAATTTTAAAGGTAAAATGAAGGCTTTCAAAATCGTAAGTAATGCAAGATTACATTGGATTTTTATAAGCGTTTGTACTATCTATATGCAAATTTTTATTTTCCAAACTCATAGGCTGACTAAGTAACGTATTGTAATTATAATTATGAAACCTGTGCATTTGTGTCTGAATCCGATTTTGAAAAATTTCTCTTATTCTGTATATATGGTATCTATGTATACAATCTTGAAATTAATAACCCCAGATGCACTTCGGAAACATCACCCAATTAAATAAGAAAGGAACCCAATTAGTAAACTAAAAACATTTTAACGAACTGCTATTAAGTTAACCTTTCTTCCATATTTTAATGAAGGTCTATTGCACCACTCAGAAGTAATTTCCGAAACAGATGTATGTACTTTAATTTTAACAGACTTATTTTTATATTTTATTTCGTGGCATATGTTTCTTTCCCCACTTCTGTATTTCTTAATCTTCGCCGTAATCGCCCAACGTAGACGGAATTTTTTTAAGTGCTCCGTAATATGTGTTTTAATATTCATATATATATCTAATTTTCTCTCAAAATGGACTCTTTTTCTCTTCCATAAATATACAAGAACCAGCCAAACATTTTTTCCAGAAGACATGGATATAATATGTTGCTCTTCTATCCATTCAAATATTAAATGCGTTATTTACATGACAAATAAGGATAAATCGTTGAAAGACTGTGACCAATCCCTGGCCATACTCCATGCTGACGTTGACGAATCCCGAGACGACACGAAATAAGATGTATAACTGGTAAGGGACTTTTCCTTACCTCTATTTTTGTACGAGCAGCATAAAGTCACAAGAAGATATTTTCTTATTTACGTTTATTCATGAGAGAGCGCGTTTTTGCTATCGAGTGCTTTTGGCTCAACACGCCATAAATTTCCTACATACAAATGTGTGTATGTTAGGGTTTTTTTTTATGTTTCTAGATATCCATATTAAGTTTTTTGTGTTTTACACATTGTATGTGTACAAAAAGGCGTAAGGATAAACGAATAATTCACAAAACGAGAAAATTCTGATAATTTCAGATTTTTCTCGTTTTGTGAATTATTCGTTTATCCTTACGCCTTTTTGTACTTTTCAATGTTATTTTAAAGCTTAAAAAAAGTAGAATGACTTTTTTCTTTTTATAAATCTTTCAAATTTTTTGCGACTGGTAAGCGTAAAGAAAGCATTATTTAAAATATAATTTTAATATAATAAAAAATATTACTCAAATTCTAAAAAAAAGAAGTTTTCCGTGTTTTTTAGCTTAGAAGGAATTTTAGTTACTTTGGATTTTAACCATCCTAATTCCTTTTTAAATGCTTTTAACTTTTTATAAAAACCTGCTTAAATATTATTTTGAATGAGAAGTAAACTTAAAAAGTTTTTTATTTTTTATAAAACAAACTAGTTTGTTTATCCAAAAAATGGTGCATTCGCATCGAGTCCCAAATTAAAGTACACACATCAAAAACTATTCTTGAGAAAAAGTTCTATTCTTCAGACATTTTAGGAGAGTCGTAAAGAGATGACTAAAATGTTTTCTGGAGGAAAAAAAAGTTTGTTCTCAAAACCACCAATAGACGGCGCGTAATATCTTAATAGGAAGAATATAACATGTAGTACGCAATTTATTCGTTTCATCAGAGCGGCTCAATATGATGGAGACCATTATCCGATATCATCTAGACTTTTTACACAGTATGTTCAACGGTTCATTGCAGTGTATGCTTTGGAATGCTCTGCACGTGGTGTGTTATGCTGCTTTTGTTTGGACAGAGTTCTAATGAGATCAAGATAGATAAATTAAACTGACACATCCTAAGAAATTAAAATTGTATAGTTCCGAATCTAAGCATCTTAGAAGCCAAGTAGTAAGGGAATGACAGCTGATGGTTTTGTCATCAGAAAAATGGCATACTGTGCAATCAATAACAAACATACCATGTCACGATTTTACATGGCAGCAGGTAATTATGGCCACCATCATATTGAATGTGTTTAATCCATGCTATATTTTCTGTAAAAACATTTTATGCGCTCTGAATTGGCTCTTTGGAACTAGCCTTTTTTCGACCAAGAGCAAATTGCCATAATTGCCTTCAAACGGAACACTTCAAATCCCATGATATTCTTATTAAAAGTTTTTTTTTGACGAAAATTTGTAAAGTTCAATTTGGGACAGCTTGTACTTCAGCTGTTAAGAATTGATAAGTTTATTTTACTAGAAGTCGAAAATAAGAGTCCCTCTTCGTTTCGAGAAATCGTAAAACAATGGGACAAACAAGATTTCAGTTTTATGCGAGAGTTATTCATTCGCTATTTGATGACATACGACGAGATTGTGTAAATAACGCTACCCCAATGCAATCAGACAGATCATATGAGGTGTCATTCTGTAAACGATTTGCATCAGGCGTGTTTTCAGTTGTTCACAATGAGGGAATGCAACAGTTATGTTAAACGAATGGGCTAGTGAGATGTCAGAGGACAACATCCCTAACCAGCTCATGGAAGTGTAGGATCCAAGTGTATTGAGGAACTCGGTTGGTAACGTCTTGTCCATCCACTCTGCAATAACAATCTGGCATTAAGTGACGTAACCTCTTTACGGCATTAAAAAAGACTCTCGCACAAGGATATATTTGCAGCAATGAAGAGCAATGAACACGCATCCATGAAGTGAACAGTTGTTCCGTATCAGGATACACATTTGTTTGAATAGGAGATTTTAAACTTTCTGAAGCATTATGTAAGCGCAACAGAGTCCTTTTGAATTCTATAGAAGAATAAAGTAAATTTACTTTACATTCACAGGACACTGTTTGTCTTTAATAAAAACACTGTCCATAGCAGCCTAGAGAAATATTGTTGTTCGACTTTGCACTGTACAGATTTCATCTATATAAGGTAAGGTTGTGTGCACACACACACATACGCTCGCGTGATTACACAAATACACCTATTTTAATAAACACACGTACTCATATATTTAGACATTTATGCAAATATGTTTACAGACACTCATTTAAGCACAAATTCATGCACACTTCCAATACGTCACGCGAAAATAATGCTTATTAAAAAAATTAATACTTATCTGATACGCGTACTAATTATTTATTTATAGGTATTTAAGTGAAAAGCCATTTCTAAGGTTGCATATGTCCGAATACACACACATATAAATATGTTACGGTCAATTTGATTAATCGGTTATACTTAATAATAATTATTAATTATTAAAAATAATATCCAAATAAACCAGTTAATATGATTAATTTCCGAGAATTTATCAAATTAATCGGTTATTATTAATAATTACCAATCAAGTTGGGTCAATTTAATAAATTTCAACTCGATTATCTTGATATTTTCATTATGTATGCGTGTATTTATTCCGTCTCAGCGCCTCCCTATTGTGCAACTGTACAATAACTTTTGTGAGCGCAAAAGTTTGTTTTTGTCCGTTGGCAACAATTTCACGATATCTGTTGATTCTTTATTTTAGATGCAGGCTGCCGCATCGTTCGGGAGGCTCACTAATATTTATTTTTCGCTAGTTTTGATTGTTTTGAATGCCAAGTAGCGTCAATTTGATGTTAGTTTCGTTCTGAGTTTGACATCTATTCAATTAAGAGCATTAAAAACAAACGAGCCGAGGAAGTTGCTTATGACCTAATGGATGTGTTCACAATATCTGCAGCAACGTGCGTCTGGCAAAGTGACAATGGTCGAGAATTTGATAATAAAAATATTAAAGAAGTTTGTAGATTGTGGAATCTACTCAAATTTTTTCGTGGAAAACCAAGACATTGTCAATCGCAAGTTTAATTGAAACAGCAAACCAATATATTGGAAAAATCTTATCCACTTGGCTTGACACTAACAATACGAAAAGGTGGTCAGAAGAAATAAAAATTCATTCAATTTATGAAAAATAGAGTTGGAATAGATTGCAGTCAATATCAAGCTTTATTTTGTTATAAAGCGAATGTAGATTTAATAATCTATTTGCCAGTCGATACTTTGTGAGGAATTAGAAGTGCAGAAGATCATTTTGCATAAAAAATCAATCTAGAAATGATATTTAACTTCAGACAGCAATCTCAACCGAGGATGAGGATATAAGCATAATGAATGATGACAGTATGATGTGAAACTGGATAATTCTAACGAAAACTTCGAGGGAACTGTTCTATGTTCAGTCAAAAACATTAATAAGAGTTAAATGTTAATTGAAGTTGAACAAAATAATTCTGAAATAGAAAAGAGAAAAAAGAAGTTTTGTTGATGTTGAAATGGAATATTTTGATGAAAATGATGAAGATTTTTCTTTTTCACTAAATGAAATCTCGAAAGATATTGAAGAAGCTCAACACTTAGATAAACAGTCAACTAAATAAGCAAGCTGAAAAATGTTACAGCCAGTTAAGATGCCATATAAATTGGCACTTCTAGACGGGTGAGGCACTTAAAGACCTACCTCTTTTTCTTCTTTTATTATTCTATTAGATTGGTGTAAGAATTGTCTCATTCCGCCAGTAACCTCTCTTAATATATTTTCTGTATGTTAAAATTTATTTAATGACAATCCAATTTTAAAACTTTCTACTCCTGCTACATTTTTCTTAATATTCATTGCTAAAATCGTGCACTTTAAAATTGAATTATTTAATCGTTCATTATTTCAAAGTTTAAAATTTTTGCCTAATTGATTCAGTAATTATAAATATAATTAATTATCTTTAATCTCTCAGCCCTTGGCATCGTATCAGCAGGACACATCTTTTTATTGAGTATTATTGTCTGTTAACAATTATTTTTGTTATTAGCTTCATACAGTTATGATAATACAAAGGACATAGTCGTTATTAAGCTTAATTAATCATATTGCCCGAACTTCATTAGGAATTATTAATTATAACCGTTAAATATGATTAATATGCAATATTTATCAAATTTGCCAGAAGACGCGGTTATTATTAATAATAACCGATTAGTTTTAATAATGACCGAATTTATCAAATTGACCGTACCATCTATCGCAATAACGTGAAAGCTTTGTCTGAAGTTATTTTATTCACTGTTTTTCTTTACAGTGTTCAAATTGATTTAGCGACACATAAAAAAACTTCATTATCGCAAATTGTTAAAAAAAGTAATTTCCAAGGTTCATTTTTCATTGAAATGTCTCGCGGAAACTTTATTCTTTAAATTTTAATTAAAATTAAACTATTCTCTTAATTTAAGCTTTTATTCCTGCGTTTTTAATCAAATTGTTCGAATTCCGAAATTATTAGAACGTCCCGTAGGATTTTTTTTCCTTTTTACGATAAATAAATTTCTTTGTAGAAGAGTAATTATTTATTCGCTTTCTTATTTAAATCCGTCGTTCATTATTAAAAGAAAATTTTCGTATTATTTTGCAGGAAAAAAGGTGTTTGTACTATATTTCCAAATTTATAAGTCTACACCACATTTATCGGAGTCAATAAGTTTCTCTAAGCTACTATGGACAGTATTTTCATTCAAGTTAAACATGTGAATGTAGACTTACTTTATTTTTCTACATAATTCCCCAAAACGCCAGTGCATTTACATAATGGTAAAAAAAGTTTCAAATTTTCTGTTGGGGAAAAAATTGTGTGTGCTATGTAATTGATGCAAACGTCTTCATTGCTGCAAAATTTCTGAGGATGTTTCTTAGTGCGGTAAAGAGGTTGGGAATGGCAAAACTGAATATTAAAATTTAAGCAACTTATCAACTGAAAGTTTGTGTGAAACTTAAAATATAATGATTAACTTAACCCTTTATGTACTGGGTTCCATTTCAAGTGATCCAGCACTGGTTGCTGGACCATTTTTAAAAAGTCTGAAATTTTTTATACAACAACCCTAATATGATGGAAGTTTAAAATGACTAATATTTTAATTTTATTAATTTTTGTTTGTGCATGACGGCCATCTTTGTTTCATCGTCTGTAGCAATTTTATCACATGGGATTGTAAATAACTCATCGTTTATTTCTCCAATTCAAGTGCGGATTAAAGCAATTTGTACAGAATATATTGGGCTAAAAATTTGGTAATAGAGTAGTTTCAGAAAACAAATCGTTATTGGAGAGATTTTAGCATAAAGCTTCAGTTTTTTTTCCAAAATTTGTCCGTTTACAAGAGGAAATTTTTCTAGCAAGGATAACTATCAGCATGACATAATTTTTTTTTACAAATAGGCCGAAAGTACTTGTACTCACATGCCACGTTCCAGATCTGAGATTTGCTTTCGCTTCGCTAAAAAAAATCCCAAATTTCCCCAAAATGTCAAAAATCGCACTTTTGAGGCTTTGATATCTCTGGCGGGGCACGAGATAAAAATCTGAAGTTCTGGTTTCTGACAGTAATTTATGGTAGTGTTATGCACAAAAAATTTCAGTATGGATTTTGACAACGAGCTGAGATATGGCAAGGGCAACATGTCAAAACAATACTGCCAAACTATTGTTTTGTTGTAGTCACAGGTAAGTATTTATCTCAGAGTGTCACTTAAATTTATGTTTTTGATTATCTTTAAATAATAGTAACAGAAAACAAAGCCTTTTACATAGCTTAGCAATTAATTTTAAAAATAATTATGCCTAAGACCTACATTTTGTATTGTTTCAGTGATTTTTGTTGTAAGTAATTTTAGTAACTAAAAGAAACCTCGATGCTTTTACATAAAGAAAAAAAATATTTTTTTACAAGTGTACTGAGACAAAAACAGAATAGGGAAAGAGAAAAGCTGTTAATGTTGACATACGTGTTAAGACATGATCAAACGTGTCAAAACACATTCCGCCTTGTTGGTTTAAAAACCACAATTTTTATGCTGCTTGCCAGTCTCTGAAACTTGTTCCTACCATAAGTATGTTACTGTAAATGAGACATTTATACGGTGTCATGCATCAGCCTGAAGTAATTTTCAAAAAGTAAAGATATCCAAAGCCCTTTCAAAATTTATACTGCAGATAAATGAATTTGTTGCATGATAAGAAATAAGCTAGGAATTATTAACGATGTGAGACTTGAACATAGTGATTTCAAAGTTCATTTCTATGAGCCAGCAGAGCCAAGAACTTTAGTCAAGTTATAAAGGGATGACAAGACTTGGTTCCTACAAATAAAATTTTGAGAAGGATCACCCCTATGGAACAGACAACAGTAACTGGTCGAACTCATAACATCTATTCTAAATTATATGAAGATATTTCTCAGATCTTTGTTGAACACATATAGTCGCTCAATAAATTAAATGTTTGTTATTACACTGTTTTCGACAAACCACATTTCGTGTGTAAATATTATAATAAAAAGAGATAAAAATTAATTCATCTTAAGGCACTCTTAATAGCATTTATTGATATATTTTTCTCGCTATATCTCGGCTTGCAGTCAAATCTCCATCTTTAAATTTTTGGTGCATAATAGTACCATAAAATGTTATCCGAAGCCATAATTTCAGATTTTTATCTCGTGCCCGACCAGAGATATCAAAGCCTCAAAAGTGCGAGTTTTGACATTTTTAAAAAAATTGGGATTTTTTTTTTTTTTTTTTAGCGAAGAGAAAGCAAGTCCCAATTCTGGAACTTGGCGTATGAGTACAAGTACTTTCGGCCTATTAGTAAAACAAATTATGTCATGTTAACAGTTTTCTTTGCTAGAAAAATTTCTTCTTGTAAACAAACAAATTTTGGGAAAAAAATGAAATTTTATGCTGCAATTTTACTAATATAAGTATGTCAACCTTAACAGCTTTTCTCTTTCCCTATTCTGTTTGTGTCTCAGGTCTCGTATAAAAATATTTTTTTTCTTTATGAAAAAGGGCTGAGGTTTCTTTTAGTTACTAAAATTACTCACAACGAAAATTACCGAAACCATTCAAAATGTAGGCCTTAGGCATAATTATTTTTTAAATTAATTGCTAAGCTTTGAGAAAGACTTTATTTTCTGTTACTATTATTTAAAGGTAATAAAAAAAAATTAAATGACATTCTAAGATAAGACTTACCTGTGACTACAACAAAACAATAGTTTGGCAGTATTGTTTTGACATGTTGCCCTTGCCATACCTCAGCTTGTATTCAAATCTTCATCCTGAAATTTTTTGTGCATAACACTACCATAAAATACTGTCAGAAATCAGAACTTCAGATTTTTATCTCGTACCCCACCGGAGATATCAAAGCCTCAAAAGTGCGATTTTTGACATTTTTCAAAAATTTGGGTATTTTTTGGCGAAGAGAAAGCAAGTCCCAGATCTGGATCTTGGCGTGTGAGTACAAGTACTTTTGGCCTATTTGTAAAAAAAATTATGTCATGTTGACAGTTTTCCTTGCTAGAAAAATTTCCCCTTGTAAACGGACAAATTTTGGAAAAAAAAACTGAAACTTTATGCTGAAATTTCCCCAATAAGGATTTATTTTCGCAAACTACTCTATTACCAAATTTTTAGCACAATGTAATCTATACAAATTTCTTTAATCCGCACTTGAATTGGAGGAATAAACGATGAGTTATTTACAATTCCGTAAACCCTTCATGTGAGAAAATTGCTGCAGATGATGAAAAAAAGATGGCCGCCATGCACAAACCAAAATTAATAAAATTAAAATAACAGTTATTTTGAACTTCCATTATGTTAGGGTTGTTCTATGTTATAACCTATGTATATAAACCTTATGTTAGGGTTATGTTAGGGTAGGTATGTTAGGGTCTGTTTTCAAAATGGTCAAGCAACGAATAAATGATTTTCTGGACCACTTGAAATGGATTGACCCCTATAGTATTCAATAATGAAGATGATTTATTTTCAAAATATTCAACGTCACGATCGCATGGACTAAAAGAAATTGTAATCCTTTTACTTCACGTAATAAGTGTGAACTAAACTTTTTTTTAAGTACATAGGTATGCAATTATTCGGAGTCGAGAGTAGAAAGAGGGCAACTTTTTACTTTCTTCTATCGTTACAAGAAGAAAGTATTGGATTCGTGAAAATTTCCGGTTTTCGACGGATATACACGTTTTAGGGGTCTGAGATTCCGAAAAACACGTTTTCACAAAATGGCTGTCTGTGAGCCTGTGACCCTGTCTGTCTGCCTGTCTGTATGTATGTATGCGACACAAATTTTGTGGTCGCTCTATCTCAAGAACTGATGCATGGAATTTAACAAAAATTTATATTCAGTTAGTCCGTGATATAAATTAGTGCTGGTTAGCTATTGGCGTAAATCGCTCAACCGGTGGCGCTGCTATGCAGCATTTTTCACGATTTATCCAATACGTATATTTCAAGAACTAATCCACGGGTTTTCCTAAAACTTCAGATTCAATTAGTCCTTGACATGAATTGACGTTTTATACATTTTGGTGTAAATCGCTCAACAGATGGCGCTGCTATGCTGAATTTTTTGCGATTTCCGCAATAGCTCTATCTCAAGAACTAATACGTGGATTTTCAACAAACTTCAGATTCAGGTATACCTGGATATGAATTAGTGCTGTTTAGGTTTTAGTGTAAATAGCTCAACAGGTGGAGCTGCTATGCTACATTTTTCAGAATTATCGCTATAGCTCTATCTCAAGAACTAATGCACGAATTTTCATCAAACTTCAAATTCAGATGTACTTTGATATGAATTGGTATTAAATTGATGTAATTTCTTGTACTATTTAAATAATTTAATTGACGTGATTTATATAGAAAAAAGTTTTGTGATGGCCACAACATACTAGTTTTTCTTGGTTTTAGCGAACATGTTGGAAAGTTACGTGTGCGTGCACGTCTTGACAGTAATACAGATGCTGCAGAAATTAATTTCTCACTGCCTTAAATGTGGCAAGAGAAAATTTATTGCAAAATTCTGTATTTCACTGCTTCAAATGTTTAATCGAACGCAATGTCGTCTTGTAGACTATCGTTTTCAAATGGCCTGCGTGAAAAAATGTATGTGCCAGATCTAGAGAATTTGGTGGCTATTTCAAAAATGATCTTCGCCTGCCTATTCACCGATTTGTATAATTCTTATAGAGATTTTCTTTTGTAATGAAATGAATAGCTGTCTTTTTGGAAAACGATCTTTTTTCTGAAATAATTTGTTCTTCGGAAAACTTTCTCGGGATTTTTAGCAACTTGAGCGATCACATGATCGATTGCTTTCGCAGCATAGTGAGATAAAGATCGCCAGTTAAATTTTCGGTCAGGATAAGAGGACCGATAACATCATCTCGTGGATATCCTTCCCCAGAAATTAAAATAACTGGTTGTACAATTCAGTTAATACATCGATTAGTTGTAATACAGTTTAGAATCAGTTATAGGTGCATTACTTTACCTTGTTCCAAAAGCATTATTGTTTACACAAAACCAAAATATTTTTAAAAGGATGATTTCTTTTGCCTTTGCATCTTTTCAGTTTTCTAGGCATTGGGGGGGGGGGGGGGGTGATTTTTCAATTCGGAAATATTTCTATATTTCTATTGTAAGAACATTATATTTGTACATTTGCCAATTCTACAAAATTCTAAGAAACTTATTTAAAATAAAACATTGAGTGGGGTTATAAATATTGCACAAAATCCCTATAAATTCACATTTAATTAATCCTTCTAAGTCTTTCAATCCTTCTAAAATCCTTTTAAAATTTATCAAATGATTATGTAAACCTTCTAATGTACTTTAAACAATTTACGAAAAATGCTTTAGAAGATAGAAATTTCATGAATTCATAAATCAGTACATAAAGAGCTAATTCGGCGGGATTCAGTTGGATCTCGAACTTTTTCCATGAAGATGTTTAAGTAAATAAGAAATTGGTCACTGTGGTCATTTTTTTAAAATTCATAATTGCTTACAATAAAAACTTGCAGAAACTTCTTACCAGAAACACAGGTCATCATAAAGCACTGAAGAAAAGATTAATTTTATGTCTATCGCATTCAATAATGAAGATGATTTATTTTCAAAATATTCAACGTCACGATCGCATGGACTAAAAGAAATTGTAATACTTTTACTTAACGTAATAAGTGTGAACTAAACTTTTTTTAAGGACATAGATATACAATTATTCTAAGTCGAGAGTAGAAAAAGGGCAACTTTTTTTCCTTGGTTTCAGTCAACAAGCTGGAAAATTCCGCGTGCGTGCACAGTCTTGACAGTACTACAGCTGCTGCAGAAATTAATTTCTTACTGCCTTAAATATGGCTGGAGGAACTTTATTGCAAGCTGCCGTATTTCACTGCTTCAAATGTTTAATCGAACGGAATTTCGTCTTGTAGGCTATCGTTTTTGAATGTCCTGCCTTGATAAAGGTAACCATGTGCCAGATCTAGAAAAATTGGTGGCTATTTCAAAAATGATCTTCGCCTGCCTATTCATCGATTTTTATAATTCCTATAGAGGATTTCTTTTGTAATACAATGAATAGCTGTTTTTTTTTTTTTTTCAAAACGATAATTCTTTCTGAAATGATTTGTTTTTCGGGAAACGTTTTCGGGATTTTCAACAACTTGAATGATTTTATTAAAGATATCTGGTAAAATTATACGCACTCTGCATAAATACGAGGCATTTCGAAAAGTAAAGATACACCGTACGCCGGAGGAAAAGAAAAGTTTTGACAAGCAAGTTGGCAACACAGGTGTTAACCTTGAACCATTAGCTTTCTCCTCGCGGTCGTTCGGCATTTCAACGTTGATTCTGGTTGGAGTAGGTCGTGTTTAACCCTTAACCGGAAACGTGAAAATTCCGTGCACAAAAGAACACTTAATAATTTACCAAATAGTGAACTTAAACATTTAATCTTTAATAGTAATGCATTAACATGACCAATTTTTTAATATGACAGCATAAAAATACGTTTTGAATGTCGGAGAGAGAAAATATTAAGGGCAAATATGTAAACGCAACCGTCTCACAGACGGCGCGTTTCCAGTTAAGGGCTAAAATGGTTCCGCCGATTCAGAATCCTGCCAACTGCGAAGTGCGCTCCGTCATACGTTTTCTTCATGCAAGAGGTCAGCGACCAGCGGATATTCACAAAGAAATTGTTTCTGTTTATGGGAACATTATGAATCGACAAAATGTAACGAAATGGTGTCGTGATTTCTCTGAAGGTAGGACCGATGTTCATGACGAACGAAGAACAGGTCGGCCATCTGTGATCTCTGATGCCCTTCTTCAGAGAACGGAGGAAGCAATTCGTGCAAATAGACGTCTCCTGTTACCTGAAGTCACATCTTGGAGGAAAATCATTCCACGACGATGATGAGATCAAAGATGAAGTTGAAATGGGGTTCCGACAACAGGCGGAAACCTTCTATGACTATGGGATACAAAAGCTTTTGCCCCGACTTAACAATGTTTGGATAACGGGGGTGATTATGTCGAAAAATAATAAATAATCCAGTTAATAAGATGTAACTTACGTTTTCTAAATAAATGTTTTTGTTTTTAAAGAATGCGAGCCATTGTATCTTTACTTTTCGAAATACCCTCGTAAAATTATACCATAAATATAAACTATAACGTATTACATGAACAGTTTTATAAAATTGTTGAAAGCGTGAGAACTTTTACATAGACGTCAGCGGTTTTTTTAAAATCAAATACAGAAAATTTATTTACAGAAATGTTATTTCCTTGCGGTTAATATTTTCTCTAATTTTCTATTTATTAAAATTTCTGATTTTATTTGATTTAAAATTTAGCTTGATATTCCCTTTTTGTGTAAAACAATACTTTTTATCAAATAAATTTAAATTTGTCTTAAATATTAACACAAGAAATAAATTATTTCTTATTTACTGGAAAGAAAGAAAAATATATTCTCAATTTTGGATATCAGTTTCTTTTTACTAATTCGTCGAGAAAAGAAATTAGATATATTCTCTTTTTAATGAAACAAACACGTGTCTACACAAAAAGAAGGAGTGGAACAAAATAAATTGTCAATTTTAATCGGAAACTGCATTTCTAAAAAGAAAGGAAATAAGACTCGTTTTCTTTTAATTAAGCACGTATCTACCAAGAAGTAGCAGGAAAAAATAAATTTCAATTTTAATTGAAGATTGCAATTCTAAATAAGACTATTTTTCCAATTAGGTTTTCATGGGAGCAAATAGGAAATCTCTATAGATTAAATTCCGGTGTGAATTTGGAAGGACGGTTTCATATTTTAGCAACAAAGTCCTATTTTTTTTTATTACGGACTTTTAACTAAAGTAAACCTTAGTAGAAATGGATTTAATGAGAACTAGTCGGATGTACCAATCCCAAAACTTTCTTCTATCTCATACATGTCAATACCTCAAAATTCGTTATCACTGTGCCAAAAATAAATGCCAATCTATGATCATCACGAGGATTCTAAAAAGTTGAAATCCCGTGCATTAGTTCTTGAGATATGAATATCGCTGAAATCGTGTAAATCCTGCAGAATGCAGCATAGCAACGCCACCTATAGGGTGATTTAAACCAGAATCTAATCATCAACAACTAATGTGAACATCTAACTGAATATGAAGTTTCGGGAAAATTCGTGCATTAGTTCTTGAGATAGAGCTATTGCGCAAATCATGACAAATGCAGCATAGCAGCACCACCTGTTGAGCGATTTACACCAACACATAATCAGCTGCAATATTAATCAATGTATACTAGAATCTGAAGTTTGATGAAAATTCGTGCATTAGTTCTTGAGATAGAGCTATTGAGGAAAATGTGCAAAATGCAGCACAGCAGCGCCACCTATTGGGCGATTTACACCAACACGTAGTCAGCATCATTTCATAGCAAGGACTAACTGAATCTGAAGTTTGATGAAAATGTGTGCATTAGTTCTTGAGGTAGAGCTACTGCAGAAATCGTGTAAATCCTGCAAAATGTAGCATAGCAGCGCCGCTTGTTGGGCGATTTACACCAAAACACAAACAGCACCAACTCATATGAAGGACTAACTGAATCCGAAGTTTTATAAAAATCGGTGCATTAATTTTTGAGATAGGGCTATTGCGGAAATCCTGCAAAATGCAGCATAGCAGCACCACCTGTTGGGAGATTTACACCAAAAACTAATCAGCTCTAATTTAAGTCACGGACTACCTGAATATAAATTTTTATTGAATTCCATGCATTATTTCTTGATTTAGAGCGCCCACAATATTCGTGTCACATACAGACAGACAGACTGACATTTCACACATTTTGTAACAACATGTTTTTTAGAATCTCTGACCTCTAAAACGTGTAAATCCGCCGAAAACCAGAAGTAGAGAATTTTCACGAATCGAATACTTTCTTGTTGCAAAGATAGAAGACAGTAAAAATAGGAAAGATGCGAAATATTTTCACCGGTAATATTAACTTAAAAAAAAAAAAAAAAGAGTTTTGTGAAATTTAAAATTTGAAAGTGAAAACCAAAAGTGAAAATAAATAGTCTTTTTAAAACTTAAAGAGGAACGATAGCACAAAAAGCCATATATTCTTCGCTTTCTCAACTTGTGGTAGTATTACTCACAATTACCTAACATTAGAAACAACTGACGGTCTTTAATATATGCATTCCAAATCGATAAAATGTGTGTGAAACTTAATATGTGCAAGTTGCATATCTGACTTGCATTTTCAATGAACCTGCCACCACAAATTTTAATTTAGAATTTTATATTTAATATATAAATCGTAGGTCTTGTAATTGCCGCGTTTCATTGCAGACTTTGTAATATTCTTCTGCGGTTAAATAAGGCGAAATATTTTATTAAAGATTTCTGGTAAAATTATACGCACTCTGCATACATAAAATTATACTATGAATATAAATTATACGTATTACAGGAACAGTTTTATAAAATTGCGAAAGCGTGTGAACTTTGACATAGACGTCAACGGTTTTTTTCAAATCAAATACAGAAAATTAATTTACAGAAATGTTATTTCCTTGCGTTTAATAGTTTCTCTAATTTTCTACTTATTAAAATTTCGGGTTTTGTTTGATTTAAAAACACCCGGAAGTTGGCAGCTATGCTCTTTTTGGGGCAAAACAATACTTTTTATCAGATAAATTTAAATTTGTCTTAAGTATTAACACAAGAAATAAATTATTTCTTATTTACTGGAAAGAAAAAAAAAATATTCTCAATTTTGGATATCACTTTTGTTTACTAATTGATCGAGAAAATAAATTAGATATATTCTCTTATTAATGAAACACACGAGCACACTCCAGTGTCTACACAAAAAGAAGGAATGGAACAAAATAAATTTCAATTTTAATCGGAAATTGCATTGCTAAAAAAGATTATTTTTTCAGTGTGGTTGTCATGGCAGCGAATAAGACATCTTTATTGTTTAGTTTCAGGCATCTTTCAGGGATGAACTTTCCTTACGAATTTTAGGTGCGTTCGTAATTATATAAATACGTAGCACCTATAGTCGTCATCTGGTCCGCCCGTCTGTCTGTTCGCCTCTCTGTCTGTTCGCCTGTCCGTATATAACAGTGCAAAAACTATCCAACTGAATGATTTGAAATTTAATATATATAATCGTAGCAGAATTTTGTCGAATCATTTCAAATTTTATGAAAATCGAATCAAAACTTAAAAAGTGATTAATAAAAGTTTTCTTTATTCTATTAAATCCTCTCAAACGTAATGAATTCAATGATATCCCATGATAGGTGATGATACTAGGCTGCACGGTGATTCTTTTTTAAGACGGAGTCCTATTATTTCTGTATTAGAGAATTGAATATACGTAATCGTAATCAATTTTGTATTCAAGCAATTTTGAATAAGTATGCAACAACAATTGCACTAAGCAGTAATTATCAGCAGTAAATATTTTTAACTAAATAAAATGTGTGAAAATTTCTACGAAATCGGTAAAAAACCGAATGTTTCGTCGCTATTTTGCTCGCTTTCGGTACGCATAGATTCCAAAAATAAAATTACGCAGAAAATAAAATACCAAATACCATGATATACTTTGAATTCAATATTTTTCCGCAATTTTTTCATTTAAAAATATAAATTCAGACAAAATGCAGTTAAAGATATAAAAACATACAAATTTGAGGCATAAAAAAGATTGAAAAACTTTGCTCTAAATACATTGTCAATCTCAGTTCTTCATTATTCGATACGATGAAATAAATTATACAAAATATGGGCACATGCTTAGCTGATAATAGTTTGTTTACTTCATCTGAAATCTTTTGAAATACTGATGAAACCTTTCGCTGATAGATAATGGGAAGTAATTGAGAACTCGTTTGTTTCCTTTTATTCCAAATTGTCGAATGTAAAACTTCTTTTATGGTTGTAGAATTTAGACTTTTTCTTGGAAATATTCCTTCAATAAAACTAATCAGAGATATCCATGTATTTAAAATAATTTTTGATTTGAAAACATATATAAAGAAATTGGTAGTGATATTTTATTCTGTTAATTTTACTAGCGTACACAATAGGAAATTTAAGAATGTTAATAAGAATAGGTTTAAACAAATATTTTGCTTAATAATTAACTAAAATCAATCAAATTTCAAATAAAAAAGTTTGAAAAACCTTGCTCTAAATCAGCCATACTCAATCTGCGGCCCGCGGGTCGCATGTGACCCGGCGACTTTTTATGTGCGGCCCGAGATACATAATCATTAATCTATTTTAAAAATTAATTGATGTGCATAAAAAGTATTTAAGTCTTTAAATGTTTTATTTATTTTCATGGGTAGACAAAATCTGCCCTGATATTCAGAATTTAAAATTATGTTAACATACCTGAAATGCCACTTGCTTAGTAAAAAAAGTTTAACCCCTTGAGGGGCGGTGGGATATATTTTACCACACTTATTTTTAATCAAGAATCGCACCAGAATTTTTAATTAAAATTTTACTTTTATAACTTTGGTGGACAAAGGCTGTAAAACTGCATCTTCTTATTTTGAAAAATCTGGTGTGAATTCAACATTAGATAAACACAATTACTTGCCCCTAAAAGGGTTAAATGTAGTTCTAGTTCTGCTACAGTGGTGTACACCTTTCTTAATCATCAACACTAATAAAACATTATTCTAAATTAATTTAATTTGCACTATATATTTATACATTAAAAAAGAATATTGCACTGAGCAAAAGATCGATTTATTAGAGAAAATCTCCTGCTTTATTTCCCTTTAGAATTTGAAAATTCTGCATTGTTATACTATTATATTTTGTACTTGTTGTATAGATAATGCTGCTTTTTAGGATTGGGATTTTGTCTCATAAAAAGACGGCAACAAAAAAAATTTACCCCGCTATTTCCAAACAAAACACTTTGCGGTATATTTCTACAACATTTGGAAATAGTGGCGATAAACGTTTTTCTTACGATTTCATCCGCGGAAAACTTTTAAACGTACTAGTAAAAATAACTTTGTTATATTGCTTTGTTATACTACTTATGATATCTTGCTATTTTAATTACTCTTTTTTTTCTCCTTTTATAAGTATGTTGCGGCTCGCCTAGCATTGCAAACATACGTTTGTGGCCCGTGAGAAGAAAAAGTTGAGTATGGCTGCTCTAAATACATTTTCAATCTCAGTTCAACGTCATTTGATACGATGAAATAAATTAAATGAAATCTGGGCACATGCTTAGTTGATAACAGTTTGTTTACTACATCTGATGTCTTTTGAAATACTGATGAAACCTTTTACTGACAGATAATGAGAAGTCATTGAGAACTTGTTTGACTCTTTTCATTCCAAATTGTCGAAAGTAAAACTTCTTTTTTATGGTTGAAGGATTTCGACCTTTTCTTGGAAATATTCCCTCAATTAAACTAATCAGAGATATCCAAGTATTTCATATCATTTTCGATTTGAAAACATATAAAAAAGCAATTGGTAGCGATGTTTCACTTTGTTAATTTTACTAGCATACACGATATGAAATTTAAGAATGTAAATAAAAATAGGTTTAAACTAATATTTTGCTGCATGAGAAATAAAAAAAATATATAAGAAATGCATCATTCTTTCTTTAAGAATCATTTTTTCTTCTTTCGAAATATGAAAAATGTTATCAACATTTTGTTTTTTATACACATAAATAAGCATGTATGGTATTTTTGATAGTTTATATACACATACACGTGTTACATGGTAACATGTGTGTAGAGTGAGAGTGCTCGCTATTTAGATATAGAAGCGTTCAAATATATACATTTTAGGAATTGAAAAAGTGTTCGCTAAATAGAGTTGTCCGCTTTAGAGGCACGCGTCGGGATGTATGCGACCAGAACCCGAAAATTCCATTTGAAGTTGACACGAACCCGAAATGAAAGAAAAGTAAGTCATGTTTTAATGCAATATGAAATATGATTAATAAAAATCTACATTCTTTATCAATAAATAGAACTATCAATATAATAAAATTCACCCTCCATTAAATGAATATCACATGTATGATAAATTATACCCGAACTTTGATGGAAAGAAAGAAGAAACGATAATGTTTCAATCGATATGTAACGGTATAAAACTAAAAATGTAATCTTTATATATGCTTTAAAATTAGTTGCAGCTTCAAAAGTTCCACTTATATCGGTACACCCTTTTTTGCACATCATCCCTTTAATTTTTGCCATTCCCCCTTTAATTTATCATCATTATCAACAGTTATTATTTTAAAATTTTGCCCCTGTAATATAGCGCATCCTGTATATCATTTACATTTTGTACATTTTTAACGGGAGATCTAGAAGTATTAGTCATTCTTTCCCGAGTCTTCGAAATAACAAAGTGCATTATATTTCTACAGTAGTTTAAAAGTACAATGCACAGTAAAACGTTAAAATGATCTTTCATTTCTTCCTGCATTCCATAGGGTAGACCGGGGGCACATTTACGCGGATTTTTTTCAATGAATTTTCTAATTTTTATGGTTCAACCTAGAAATATTTAGACATTGTGGTTTTATAAAGCAGATAATAAAGTTAAAATTTGTGTATTTACTTGTTGCCCTATTTGTGTTTTTAACCGTAAAAAATTTTTTTTTTAGGTCCAAGTCTGTTACGTAAACTTGCCCCCCCATCAAGTGGGGCTCGTTTACGCATATTATAAGTGATATCAAGGAGTAAGTGAAATAAATATTTAATCAAATTGCAATGTTTTATTTGTAACTTAAAATCTGTTAAAAAAATAACAAAGATAATAAATTTAAGAACATTTTATAGGCTAAACTGAAAACATAGGACTTATTGCTAATTAAAAACGGAAACTATTTAGTCATCTACATCTGTTACAGTTTTTACAAACAAAAATTAAAGTATTTCCTTTTACACACTTGTCATGGGACCACCTTTTGCATCTAAGACATTGAACCCAGTCTTGACCTTTTTTGGATTAGTTGTTTAATTTCAAACAATAAATACATACACAGTTTTCATTTTCGTCATCAGATTCATTCACTATTTTCTTTATTCGAGAGTGTACAAACTTTTTCACTTTTGCAGTTTTTGGTTTCATACTTTTTCCACTGTTGCCTTCTTGTTCTGCTTCCACAGAAACAAGTAAATTTTTACGTAATTTCTTCTTTTTGAGCGTGCGTAAAGGTTCCCCGATGTCGATGTGTAAACGTGCCCCGTCGCCATGTTTGGATTTATTTTTAACATGCAACGAAAATTAACGACATTTCTGTTCATACAAATACAGTTCTCAAAAAAGGATAAAATTCTGCTAATGTTCATATATTTGTTTATCCTTAACTAAGTATTATTTGTTCACAATAAGTTTCAATAAGTTCAACACAAAATTTACTAACCTTGACAGAAAACAGATTATCCTTTCCTCATGCTAGACTGAAGCTCGACTGGCGCTCAAAAACGTGTGAGAAATACCCACTAGGGAGTAGTATCAATCTGTCATGACTGGTGGTGCGCCTGTAATAACTCGTTTCGGAAAAAGTGCCTTGCGTAAACGTACCCCATGCGTAAACCTGTCCCGGTCTACCCTACAGTTAGTTTTTTGTCATAACAACATTAGGAGTATCAAGAATTAGAAATGTAACTATTCAGCAGTAATTTTTCAGCAGTACAGAAGCGTTCGTTATAATCTTTATCGTACCAATACTTGAAAAAGCATATGTTTATATTAACTTCGTGAAACAAATTCTAAATGACTAGACAAAACGGACAGACATCATTTTGCTTTTGTGAAAATTTGATCTGTGATTTATATAGACTTTTAACGTGAAAAAATAATTTGGACATTATTTAAAAAAAAATCGGCACAACACGAACCCGATCCGCAAGAGTCAAAAAGCCAACCCTTAACAATGAAAGCCAACCCGACCCGCAACAAAAATTTAAAGTCAACCCGACTCGAACCCGAACCGCAATGGAAAAATATAGCACCAACCCAACCCGACCGAACTGCGGGTCGGGTTGGGTTCGGGTAAAAGTGGGTAACTCGACCTGATGCAGGACTCTAACTCCACGTTTCATGCTCAACTACGTGATCATTCCGAAAGAAATTAGTCTGATTTGAAAGATAAACCGCCTGACCGCAAAGTAATCTATGCATGCTTCAAAAGAAAACATCCCACCAATTGTTAAAACAAATATAACATGTCCTGGACATAGCTGCAGAATTCACGGGTGCAAAATAGGTAATAAGATATACTGCTACAACTAATTTAAAATTTTCCTTTTGTCCTGTTTAATCACTGTGATTAATTAGTACAAAAATGTTCTATAATTAGTGATAGAAGTTTGTCTTGTTAGACTAAGTCCCCCCAGTTAAGTCGGCGCTTACCTGATATTTTATTAGTTTGTGAAGATCATATAATTGCAAAGACTCTTGACAAACCTCGTAAAATTGATATTGTCTGGAATTTCCTTTATGAAAAAGTTTTTAATTTAGTATCAATATTTCATGTCAAATAGATCATTTTTTTAAAGATTAACTCTAACAGATGACGTAAAAGAACACTTAAGAGCATCTTCACTCTTTAGTTGTACAAAATTTGCACTACAAATGAATGAATCTATTAACGTCACTAGATTAGCAATTTTTCTAGTATTTTTCAGTTACATATACTAATATCCCGTTCAGACATGGGAAGTTAAGAGTTTTTTGAAACGGACACCCGGAATTTGACTTTTCTATTTTTACGGTGTTTGAGAACATTAACTTGATTAAAATTAAACGCCTTACTAACACCAGTGTGAAAGAAGTTTCACAAAGCTATCAGGATCATATTTTTTATAGATCACTACAAACCAACGCACTACACTGTTAAAAATATCGTGAAAAATTACCTCTGTTTTTAAAGGCTATCTATTTTCTGACCAATGAGAACGCTCCAAAGGTGTTTATGCAATGTTTTCATTGGTCAGAAAATAGATAGCCTTTAAAAACAGACGTAATTTTTCACGATATTTTTAACAGTGTAAGGAACGAAATATTTTTTGATCAAAACACATATGAACATGAGTGCACTGATGATGCGAACGCAGTATTGGGTCACAATGCCATTTCAAAAATGATAGAGATGATAAATTGCAGAGATGATAAAGCACCGTAGTACCATATATTGCGTTCTTTACATATACACGCTATCCCCGGGAAAATGTCTTTTAAACTTATGAAAAGGTTAAATGCTGCCATTAAAATAAAAAACTATATAAAAACACGAACTCTTAAAAGTAACTTTTAAGGTTACTTTTAACTTTTACTAAGGTTACTTTTAACTTTAAAACTTTTTAAGGGTACCTATGAAGTTATTCGATGCCGGCATCCGCCCCTCCTCCTTACATACCGAAGTAATATTGTGGATCTATGGGATATTAATTTAGTCATCGTATTTTCCGTCATCGCGTGCTGTGCGATTGCCGGCCGATGACGTTCCCCAACATGGTTTATTCGTGAGAAATCGCCGGCCTAGGATATCGGCCAGGTTAGCTCAGTGGTTAGAGCAACAGCACGGTATGCTGTGGATCCAGGTTAGGGTCCTGGCCTCGGCTAAATTTTGATTTCTCACTCTCAGAAATAAAACTCTCCTTTTTGACGATTCAGAAATCCTCGAGCTGTATTTCGTCGTTTTTGACGATCATTTCCTATTAACATCACGTGACTTATAACGAAACTTAAACCCTCAAATATTTGACGAAAGTTTTGCCTCAATCACGGTCAGACTCAATGCATTTTAAGGAAACAGTTCCTCAAATCCTGCGATTTTAGCAAACAGATATTTGCTGGCTTATGTTAGTCCTGTAATAATTTATTTTAAAACAGCACTTAGTGTTTTTCAGAAAATACTGAATAGGTAGTTATTGGTTTTCATTAGTTATTTTTTTAGCTGTTAGAATTTTTAGGAATGCTTATTATTATTATTATTATTTTATTTATATGTTGTCGTTCGTTATGTTTTATTTCGAAAAGAATAAATTTCCTGTGTTCTTCAAAACCATTCAATAAGAAAATTAGGCCAATAAAATTTCAAACTTCTAGGATATATATATTTTTTAAGAAGTATATTACGTTTTCAATCAAATTAAAAATAAACATAATTGATCCCTCTCCTCTTTATAAACAGTAAAGTGTTAAAATCTTATCCCCCTACTCAAAGTGATAAAATCTCACGCAATATGCACTTCACAATTCGTTATTTGTGAGCAACAAATTAACCAGACAATATTCTAATCATCCATTGATCAAAGAAAATTTCAGTTGTAAATTATTTAATCAAGCCATATTATAATTATTCATTGATACGAGAAAACCATAAAAATAAATTAGCCTTTCTTAAAACTTTCAGAAAATATAGCAGCGCTGATAAAATTGCAATCTACGTTATAAAAATATTAACACGAAGTGGAATTCATTACACCAGTCTAAAAGCAAACGATTTCAAGTTCCCAGCAGCCTGGTTGGAAGAGCATCTACCTCCCGTACGAAATGTCGTGAGTTCGAATCACGCCGAGGAAAGAGGGAGAAATGATTTTTTTCCTTTCCCCGTGTCAAATGCTGGAGCTTCCAAACTACTTGTGAGATGGCGCCACCAGCCCTCTTTTGACGAAACTATTGACGAAATTTATATCGTCAAGCAAGTGAAGAAACTAATTTCATCAATTTGACAAAATGTTCGCTCGGAGCATTTTCCAGGAAACCATTTCGTCAAAAACAAAGAAAATTTCGTGAAATCTGAGTATTCATTTCTGAGAGTGCTGTTGGGTTATTGTATTAATTGTGTTCTAGTCTGTCTTAATATATGTATCTTTAAGATGGTATTGTCTATGAAGAGCGTTTACACGATTGTTGCAACTACAGAGGTGATATTAGAAGAACCATAACACTAAACTGGCAAAAGTTTTAACTAATGAAGTTTGTGAATTTTAATTGCATATTTCCCGATGTGTTTAGCAAAATGAAATACACTGGAGGAAAAAAAAATCCCAACACCAAGAAAGACTTGTGTTAGATAAACGAAATTTGGTAGGCGTGTTTATACATCTGAAAGATGACATCGATTGAAATTTCGCGCTTCGCGCATAAGTGTGGGCTAGTAGCGCCACTCAGAACTTGCAGATCAGGTTTACGTGAAATGCGTGCTGTAAAGTTCGTGGGCGTTATATAGCTTCGAAATGTGACGTATTGAGTTGATGTTAGCCAAGAATGCCTTTAACAAGACGAAGAAGCCACTGTCAACAGCTCACCGAGTTGGAACGAGGTCGCATTTACGGACTACGAGAAGGTGGATTTTCTTTCCGCGATATTACAGAAAGACTTGGCTGGAATGTATCCACTGCGCATGATCGTTGGAAGCAGTGGTCAAGGGATGGTACTGCCTCAAGAAAACCGGGTTCTAGGCGGCCACGTGGCACTCCTGAGAGGGAAGATCGCCGTATTCGGCGTGGGACTGTGGCGCATCGTACTGCATCTGCGGCAGAAATTTGAGCTGCAGTTGGTACCACTGTGACACAATGAGCTGTTAGAAATCGGTTACTTCAAGGACAGCTCCGAGTCAGGCGCCCTGTAGCGTGCATTCTACTGACTTCAAGCCATTGCCGTTTGCGACGCCATTGGTGTCAAGCCAGAGCTCATTGGAGGACAGAGTGGAGATCTGTTGTGTTTTCTGATGAAAAAGAAACACAACAGATCTCCACTCCACCCTATGAGGCCTATGAGATTGAAGCTTGTTAGTGATGTCATTCAACCTAGACTCTGACTGGGCCATAGATTGCCTTTGTTTTAAAAAGGTGAATTTGAACGAACAGAGAAAAGGGAGAGATGCGTTTTTGAATCCCAAGGAGAGAGCTGCTCTCTGAGTTGGGATTTGAGTTTTCGGATAGATCCGATGGGATAGAAGAATCTGCCGTTTCGGGCAGGGTAATATTTCTCCAGTGGAAACCGCGAGATATTGAGTAGTTGACAACGGACTGATATACACCAGAAAACAGAGGCAGCTGTTTCTTACGAGACTATCGTGACAGGATTTTGGATTTGTATCGAGAAAGAATCTAATAGAATTTGAATGCTAATCTTATACACTGAACATTAAGCCTTTAATGAACATTGTCGTCAGCTGAAAGTACCCAAAAATATTATGTAGTTGTAAATACAAGTAATTAATCAAGAAATATTAATTTATCTTATGCATTTAAATAAATTGTTTGATTTAATTATTACTTGGGCCTCCGCTTGACTGAAGTTCCACGCTACCACTTCCACCTGTTAGTCTAAGGTTTTACAAGTGTTATACGATTTTCAGATGATAGTGTTAGAAAAAGTTTGAAAATGTATGCTTGATACACGATTTTTCGTTCTTGTTAACCTAATCAGTGCTTAACATGGATACGGAAACCGAGAATCAATTTAGACTATTACTTCTTTGTGCATTGACTTATTCCTGCGATATCTAAAAAAAAAAAATTCAAAAATAGTGACAAAAGTTTTAATATTGAATGACAAAATTAATCTTGCAAAATTAGTTTTGTAATGACGAAACTTGACTGTATTTTGATCGCAGATTGGGAAACCTGGAATTAATTTAGACACTTACTTCTGTTTTTTGCTGATTTATTTATGCGTTATTGAAAAAAAAAACTTGTTAAATTGCAAAAATAGCGACACAAATTTTAATATTGTATGACAAAATTAATCTTGAAAATTAGTTTTATAATGGCGAAATTTGACTGCATTTTGATTGTGGATTTGGGAAACCTGGAATTAATTCAGACTATTACTTCTTTTTTCACGGGCGTATTTATGCGTTATCGAAAAAAAAATATATTAAATTTAAAAAATAGTGGCAAAAGTTTTAATAGTGTATGACAAAATTAATCGTGGATTAGCAAACCTGGAATTGATTTATAAATTTATGTTTTATGGAAAAAAATATGTTAAATTGCAAAAGTAGTGACAAAAGTTTTAACCCTCTCGCTGCGCAGCCTGAGCTATGCTCGTGCATGCATTTTACTGTCAAATTAATACTATTTGGTTGTTCCCACCAGTTGTTTTTGAGAAAAAATTTTGATTTAATCAGGACATTTTCCCCTATTACGATAGTCAAAAATTTTTGCTTCAAAGAATCGGTGATAAACGATTAAAAATTCTGTAAAAGACGCTCATCGCGAAGAAACACTTACGCAGCGAGAGGGTTAATACCGTATGATAAAATTAATCTTGCAAAATTAATTTCGCCACTAAGTCCAGGTTCTATATTTTTGAGACTTCATTTCTTCAGTATATAACAAATACGAACACCCATAGATAATATACTTCAATAATTTCTAAAAAATGTTAAAAAAACCCATGAGAACAGAAAAAAAGTCTTAATAAACTGCCGTCGTGTTTCGGATTCACCGAATCTTTTATCATACACTCTAAATAAAAAGGAGTGACTATTCACTCCGGAGGAGTGAATAGTCACTCTATCGCAGAGTCAAAATATGCCCAACCTCTTTAGAGTGACTATTCACTCTGAGCAAAAGTGAAATTTTTGACTCTCTGAAAGAGTGAATAGTCACTCCTGGAAAGTGAATATTCACTCTAAACAGGGGTGGATAATCACTTTTTCGGAGGAGTGACTATTCACTCTTGCTAAAGGAGTGCGGTTTTTCACCCCTGGTAGGAGTGAATAGTCACTCTTTCATAAAAGTGAATGTTCATTTTTTAATGTAGTCGTTTTTTTTTTTTCGCTTCTATGGTCATTTTAAAAGAATCACATCTTTTACAGCATGCAATGAAAATAGATACAAGCGTAGTAAAGATTGGAATAAAATACTTTATTAGCAATATTTATTTAATTCATGGTTTGTAAAACTAATTGAACTTTTAGGGAAAAGTTCAGTTAAAGTTACATACGAATTTAAATTAGATTACTAATAGTAATAAACTAAAATATTTTATTCCAATCTTATCCTTTGTGTTTGCTTTTATTGCATGCCCTATAAAGATATTACTTTTAAAGTTTTATTAATAACTTTTTAATCAGCAGATGTTATATGTTTAACAATGTTTGATTTGATTTTAATTTTTGTTTTAAATATAAAACCGTACTTTTTCTTTAAATTATTGCTATTTTTGCAGAGTCCTATTGTTTTAAAATATTTTTAATTTTTCCATTTAAAAAACAAAACTTATAAACTCACATCTTTTTTTAAATAAGTTCTAAGCATGATTTAAATATTAAGAATGTATATATATATATATTATCCGCTGTCATTTGCTTTTGTTTTATTTAATATGAACTTGGAGTCTAAAGTTAAACTTTTAAGTTCTCTGGAATATGTATATATTTTTCTTTTAAACATATTCCTTAACTTAATCATGGTTTCTAATTTTCGTCCGTCATTGCTGAAAAATGAAATTAATACAATACTTATTAATGAAATGACGCGATAAGCCATGTTTAATTTTTTTATTCGCGTAGATATTGTATTTTGTGAATATGAGCAAAATAGATTTTATATGTTTTATAGGAAAAGATTGACCTCGAAAATAGAAACAAGTTGGATATTGCTCGTCAAACGTGGCAAATGAGGTGCGTTCGTACTATAACTAATTTTATAAATATTTTTTGCACCGCATATTGTGCTGAATGTATATTTTGGTGAACTTTATAAGTGCATATCAATTTCATTCTGTTCAAAAGACTGTAACATCATTAAAATGCACTTGAAATATTTTTTTCCCATTGACCTTAAAGTTAACGGAAAGCTTTTGACTCCCTGTAATTAAACTGTACATCCGATTTTCATAAAATTTGAAACGACTCGACAAAATTTTGCAACAATTAAATAGGGTAGATGTGCCAGTAATAGACACTCTTAAGGAATTTCTTTTAAAATTATTTTTTTTTATTAATAGTTATAATTATTACATTCCAGTTTTTTCAATATTATATTAATCTATCAACAATATTTTACCATTCTTATAGTCTCATTTTCCAATGTGAATCGAAATTTAATTTTGAATAACAGAAATATACCAAAACACCCAAAAGCCCAGTAATGGACACCCTCTGGCCCAGTAACGGACACCCCATAAAAAGTAATAAATATAATTGTTTTTATGACTGTATTTAGAACCAGAATTTAATGAAAACATACTAATGAAACAAAATGGTTATTTTCAAATAAATTTAACAATAAGGATACCAGTAATTAATAAAAAAAATTGTGATGATCATTTACTGTTTGCATCAATTATTGTAATTATCAGACGATCAATGTTTTAATTATTTTAGATGGATAGTTTAAAATACTAAATATCAGGCAATTACAGCTATTAAATTATTGAAACAGTGGGGGATTTAAAAGGTAATAATAATAAAAAAAAGTTTTGGAATGTTAGTGATGTTTAGTTTTGTCTCGCTATTTTTAAAAATTAATCTTCCAGAGATTACTTGATATATCATTTATAATAATTAATATTGCAAATATGAAAGAAATGATATTGTGAGTTGAATATTTTAAATGCTAAGTAAAATAATTTCAAAATAAAACTGTAGAACTGATGTTTGGGGCCACTGATCTGCAGATTTACCAGTTTCATGAATATTGCCTATAAATTAAGGAATATTACTTTTTTTTTCCTTCCTTTTTTTTTTTTTTTTTTTTTTTTCAGATAAGAATAACCAAACATTTAACACAGAAAATAGATTTTTAATAGCTTCTGTAACTTAATTGCTTTTATTTAAAAGGAGAGGTATTAAGCCCTATGAGCCCGTCTTTGGCTGTGCTCTTAAACAGTATTTTCTACTACCTAGCTGGTTTGATTGCCAGATTTTAAAATAGCAAAGTATATATACATAAAAAAAGAATAAAATATTGAAATTTTATTAATCACATAAACTAACTTAAAAGCAGCTATTTAAAAAGTTTTGGTGGAAAATGACTAATTAACCATTCTAGTAATAGACACCCTCTCTTAAAACCTTAAAAATAAATGAAATTTCGTAAATGACCGTTAGTATATAAAAGTCTAAGTTTTCTATTGCTACTCAAACAAAAGCATTCAAATTTTGCAAGAAAATAAATAATATATAAATTAATTAAACGAAGCCAGCTCTTAGCCTCTTCATTAAGATTTTCACAGAAAAATAGCAAAACTTTGAAACATTATTTTCTACTTCCTAATTGGTTTGATTAAAAGTGTCAACAATAACCCAGTTTTATAAAACATGCAAGGGGAAATTATAAAAAAATTAATTAAAGTTAAATATTTATTACTTATTTTTTTATGAACCAAAAACATCAAAGGGTGACCACTACTGGCACATCTGCCCTATTTAAAATTTCAGACCATTCGGAAGGCTGTAACAACATTAAAATGCACTTGCAATAATATTTCTCATTGGCCGTAATGTAACAGAAAAATTTGACTGTCCCTGTAATTAAACTATACGTCCGATTTTCATAAAATTTGAAATGACGCGACAGAATTATACAACAATTATATATTTTAAATTTCAAACGATTCGGTTGGGTAGTTTTTGCGTTGTTATATGCGGGCAGACGGACAGACAGACGGACTGAACGACGACTATAGGTGCTACGTATTTATATAACTACGAACGCACCTAAAAAGCGATTTTTATTTTTTTATATCATTAAATAGTTTAAACTTTTGTCTTTCCAACGATGTGTCACACATGCTTATATATATAAAAAATAAGTGTTGAAATTATTCATTCTTTCTAAGAGTACTTCACAGCTTAATGGAAATAAATCTTTAATCGACTTTTTCTCAAAACTTGGATTTTTCATATTTATGTTCCTTTTTTAGGTGCGTTCGTAATTATATAAATACGTAGCCTCTATATTCGTCGTTTAGTATGTCTGTCAGTGTTGATTTCAGGGGGTGGCCCGGAGGGGGGGGGGGCATTTCCCCTCCGGAAGATTTGAGATTTTGTGTTTTCAATGGTCAAAAAGTGCAATTCCCCCCCCCCCGGAACTCTATAATGTCCACCCCCCTCCGGAACCACAGAAATCCCTCTTGGAGATAAGGGTCTGAATTCAACACCCGCATATAACAGAGCAAAAACTACCCAACCGAACGGTCTAAAATTTTAAATATACAATTGTTGCAAACTTTTGTCGAGTCATTTCAAATTTCATAAAAATCGGATGTATAGTTTAATTACAGGGACAGTCAAAAGTTTTCCGTTACATTACGGCCAATGGGAATAAATTATTGAAAGTACATTTTAATGATGTTACAGCCTTCCGAATGATCTAAAATTTTAAATATATATTTGTTGCAAAATTTTGTAGACTCATTTCAAATTTCAGGAAAATCGGATGCATAGTTTAATTACAAGGACAGTCAAAAGTTTTCCGTTACATGACGGCCAATGGGAAAAAAAATATTTTAAGTGCATTTTAATGATGTTACAGCCTTTCAGAACAGAATAAAATGGATATGCACTTATGTATTGCACTAAAATATACATTCAGTACAATATGCGGTGCAAAAAATATTTCTAAAACTAGTTATAGTACGAACGCACCTCATTTGCCACGTTTGGTGAGCAATTTCCAACTTGTTTGAATATCTGTTAAACATAAGAACTCAGATTTTTTTTAATACTTATACTATATTATATTGTATACACAGGGATTTAATGATTTGTTGAGAATTATTTATTTTAGGCAGTGAAATCTTACCAAAAAGTGCTAATTTAAAAATGACTTTCAATAAATAATTAATAATTAATTTTGAATTTTACTTAGAACGAAAATGGTCTGTTAAAATACGTAAAACATGTTATTCAAACTACTCTAAAAAATCTAGACCTCTATCTTTCACCATTTCTGAGAAAAATGTACATAAAGTTGGTGAATTTAACATGGCGGAGATACGGCTTTCCCGGTCCCCTTAAAACAATTACATTTCAGTCCGCTACATGAAGAAATCTCACAATCACTTTAGAACGAAAATGGTCAGTTAAAAACGTAAAGCATGTTATTCAAACTACTCTAAAAAATCTAGACCTCTATCTTTCACCATTTCTGAGAAAAAGGTACATAAAGTTGGTGAATTTAACATGGCGGAGATACGGCTTTCCCGGTCCCCTTAAAACAATTACATTTCAGATCGCTACATGAAGAAATCTCACAATCACTTATGAATACTCCACGATCAATCTTTTGCTTTACAAACATACAACTATTTAGCTCATAATCTGGACATTCCACATATCTACACGGATAAATGCTTAAAATTAAACAAGACTTACCTTCATTTTATGTATTCCAAAGAATAATTTTAATGATATCCTAATCTTAAAATGGCGGACGAAAAAGTGATCATTTTTCTTATCTTTAAAGGGTGTCGTCGCCTGGCTTCTCTGATTGGTTAATAAGCAATGCACACGTAAGTCACTCTTCTTTCAGGAGTGAGACATCTCACTCCTTTCTAGAGAGTGGAAAACTCCACTCTTTAAGGAGTGTATTTTTATAAAACTCACTCCAAAAAGAGTAAAAATGCCTGTCACTCTTTCAAAAAGTGAACTTTTCACTCCTCCCAATTTTAGAGTGTAACCATATCATAAACGTCAAAGTAAAAAACAACAACAAAAAAAAAAAAAAAAAAAAAAAAAAAAAAAAAAAAACTGAATAATGTGAGTAATGTGAGTGAGAACGTGAAAGGTGACATTTCAAATCATTGTACAGGGTGATTGAAAAGTCGCGCAAACCTTCTAAAATATTTTGTTTACTGCAATACAAGCATGATTCAAAATGCAAGCATAAACTAAATTGAAAGAATAACAATACTGAGCGAAAATTAACATTGTTACAGAAAATATTGAAAATGTGACCCTTTTACTCGGATACAAAGATATGTGCGTTTTTTTTTCAAATTTGAGGCCACTTTTAAAAATGTTGGAACACTTATTTTTTGAATCTCATGTTCAGTGTTTGCTTTCAGGACAGGTTTGCTTTCACCTAAAAGTACCTATTTTTGCGAACAAGCCACACTCCATCGTTGACCTGAAAATAAACATTGAAGATGAGATTCAAAAAATAAGTGTTCCAACATTGAGAGCAATAATTAAAGAAAATGTCTTCCACAATTAAAGAAAAACTAAGGACAGTGGTCGCTTTTACGCACGTAGCTAATCCTCTACACTGTAAATGGATTACAGCCTTCCTAATTGACCATTAAAGCTTTTCAAAGACTGCCATTTCAAAAGCTTTTAGTTTTTTTCA
This sequence comes from Maratus speciosus, assembly GCA_963932465.1. Taxonomy (NCBI): domain Eukaryota; kingdom Metazoa; phylum Arthropoda; class Arachnida; order Araneae; family Salticidae; genus Maratus; species Maratus speciosus. The sequence continues at coordinate 621,926,674 of OZ010788.1, read as the reverse complement.
AAGGACTACCACCACAATTATTACTGTAATAGTCGACACAAATAGGGTATTTTTGTGGAAAAACTGCAGCAAATATTCGTAAACAAAACAACGTTTATATATTTATAAATTATTCTTATTTTAATTAGATTCATTAATAACAGTTGATAAAATTCTTCACGTATTTAATTTGAAACCTAATCTATCTTATATCTACGTGATTGCTTTGTTCCAATTTGAATACGTTCCCATAATTAATGAAATGTCTGAACGTAATTTAAAATTCATATCATATATCTCAAACGTAAAAAAAAAAAAAAAAAAAAAAAAAAAATTCAAGCGAAGAATATTTTATTGTTTTTATATTACTTAATGAATAATTTTTTTCTTGTTAGTAAATCTATAAAGAAGGGATTATTTTTCGTAGAAAAGATTGTATTTTAATTAGTTATTTCTCACAAATATCTCAAAGAAGATTTGAAAATGAAAAAAAATAATAATCTAATTTCAAATTAACGATATTCTGAAAACTAAAAAACAAATAATAAGCAATAATAATTGATATTATATGTAAAATTTCAAAATTGCAGAATTAAATTGCAGAAAAGAATAATTATTGCGCATTAGAAATAGTTTTTAAATAAGGAATGGGAATAAATAATGAATATAAATTTTCCCTTCTCCATTTTTATTTACGTTAAGGTATGTTGGAAGCACTGTATATATGAGTTAGTGTTAAAAATATGCGAATTATTTATTGTGATATCAGAATAGGGTAGAATATTAATTGATGCGCATATGCAGTGTAGGATTAATTGCAAAATCAACACTAGATCTCACAACTTGAAGATTGCTTTTGCTTTGATTGTACAAATCTTCTAAATTTTTTTTCAGTTGTATATTTTTAAAATTTATATGAAATTTAAATATTTAAAAGAATTTTAAATTATCCATTCAGACAGATTTTTTAATTCAATTTTGTTCGGAAATGCATGAAATTGGCAGGTGTTGTTATTCAGAAACTGTGTAAATGTGACTGCGACAAAGAGAAGAAAAACTGGTCATCACGTGGCCAAATTCACTTACAACTGAATAATTCATTTATTTATCAAAATATGGAAAAAAATATTTAGATTCAAAATCACTTCAATAGACAGTCTGCCAATTTTATGCCTTTACGTTTAAAAATGAGTCAAAAAGTTTTGTGTCGTTGAGCAGGGAACTTGAGAACAGCCTTAAGAACAAAGTAGAACGCCAAGTAAGGGGCTATTATACATATAAACGTTATCAGCATTTTGCTAATTTTAGATCCCGCTCCCTTCCTTACGGTATCATACGTTATCATTTGTCGACACCCTTCCTGAGGATATTGTTATCAATGCCTAAAAATCCTCTTTATTTTTACATTTTTTTCTTTCTTTTTATATGTTTGCAGTGATAAACCGATATGGTTATACACTTATTAGTCACATACTTTACGGATTCAAACGAATGAAGAAGTCAACAAAATATCCATATTAAACACGAAATAAATTTATATCAAGTAACATCTTAAAGATATAGATACAATTTAAAATTATTTATTAAAAGCTTATTGTTACATGAGGCATTCAGCAGTAATATTTTCTTCTTGCACTTTCCCACTGCCCGGGGAGTGTAAAAGCAGAACTTATCTCCAAAAAAGTGGACAATATTATTTCTCTTTCCTTACTGGCAAACGCTAGTATCATTTAAAAAATATTTTGCTCCTGGTTTCTAAATTCAGTGTTGCCAGATAGTCAAAAGTGAATTTCCCCAAAATTTCTGAAATTTTCCCCAAATCAATCATTTTTTCCGCAAAAGTCCTCAACTCAGTTTTTACTCAAAAAGGGAATTTTTAAAATTTCAATTTATCACTATAAAAAATATTTAAGTAATTTAAGCTCAAAAATTTTCCCCAAATCAAGCCTTTTTTTGAAAAAATTCCCCATCTACGAAAAACAAACTTTTAAACTGGACTGAATGCATATTCTGTAGCTACATTAAGAGAATGACACATATATTTTGCAGTGACAAGTTATTTTACGTTTGTTTTTTTAAAGTATTGTCTAATAATGCTGGACTATTGTTACATTACCTCTATAGCTTTAGACAATCTCTTATCAGTTGGTGTTTGAATGAATCCGAGATGGTACGCTGTTTTAATTTTTTTGTCAACCCTATACTGAAGTACATAATCATAATGCGAAGTATTTTCGCTGTATCAATCGATATGCTTTTGTATATCATGAAAGAAAAAAATATCTGCTTTCCACATATTTAAATTAATTTTTTTTAAGCACGGCGAAGGAATTTTTCACTAAAGTCCTGCAGATTTAGTGACGCGCTGGTTTAAGCTGCTTAAGACTTTAAAGTCTCATGCATCTGTAATATGTGTAAACTGTAATGTAGTAAACAACGAACACGACCACGTTCAAGAGAATAATGATTGATATTTCCGATTTCTGGATTGTATTTTCGTTTTTCAAATCAAAATCGAGTTCGAGACAGATCCAGTTTTTCTACAGGACTAAAATAAATCTTTACGGAAAATAGTACAAAAAACAAATCCCCAAAATTTTCCCCAAAATTTTTGTAGCCCCCAAAAATTTCCCCACGAACTACTTGTCCCCCAAAAATTCCCCTAGAGGTTCAAAATTCCCCAAAATGGGGACAAAATCCCCAATCTTGCAACACTGTCTAAATTACCGAATTATATGCTCACATGGCAGAAGAACAGGAATTCCGAACGTTAAGGTATTTTATATTTTGGAAGGAAGTAATTTTATAAACATTTACTGGCTTTAATATTAGATTTGTATTTTTATAAAATCAAATAAGAATAAAAGAAAAGGTAACAGACTGTTTTAATGTAAAGAAAAAGTTACTGAAAAAAGAAAAGATTGGTTGGATAAAAAATGATAACGATTTCAAAAAGCAAAAGCCCCCTGCTCTTAGAGATATCTTTCGATATCAAGTACCAGAACACTCCCCTCCCTCTTAAAGTGATTACGTTATATATGCACTATCCCTAACCATTAAGATTGGTGTCAAGTATTTCCTGTAAAATCTTCTATATTGGCGAATACGCTTAATTCGACAGTATTTACGAAACTAATTTTGCAACAACTAAACAGTAAAATGTTTCTTAATCCAGAAAAATTTAATATAACCACAAACAAAAATACACAATAACCTCTTCCGAATTACCCACTATTCAGAAAAATGTTCTTTTTCTTGAGAAACTTCATTTTCGAGATTTAAAGAAATATTTATAAAAAAATTCTTTTGCCGCCGCTATTTTTCAGGGGCGTTTCCGTGACGTTTTTATAGTATATTACAGTAAATCCTCCCTACACTGTACAGTAAAACCTCCCTAAAGCGACCACGTTCCGTTCCAATAAAAATGGGTCGCTCTGAGAAGTGGTCTCTTAATGGAGGTCACGTTTAAATCTAGATTTTAATTGTTGAAAAAAGGTAACAATTAATGTTACTAAACTTTATTTCTCACATTAGGAAAAAATACGAAAATTTAAGTATCAAAACAAAAGTTAATTACATAAGTTAATTACCGCAGAATTTAAAAAATGAACACGTTGACATTTGCTTTGATTTTATCTTTTATAACTTTTATTGCCAAGTCCTTTCGAAATTCAGTAAATAAATGCAGTTTTTTATGGACAGGAACAAATAAGGACGATTTCATTAATTTATCTATTTCTTTGACAGTTTCCTGACAGAATGAGGCAGGGGAGTTTATTGACCGCCATTCTTAATTTGTCATCAGAGTTAAATTCAATTACCAAAAAGGTACAAATGGGTTTAAACGCTTAAAAGTTAGCGGAATAAAAAAAAAATTCTATACTTAATTTAGAAGTGTGATGAACCTTCTTCAAGCGACCAGGGAAAAATGGGAATTTGTTTCATATTCTTCAAAGAAATTGGCCGTTCATGGAGGGAGCTCAACTGGGACGGTCTCTGAATGGAGGTAAAATTAGTATTGAGCCTATCGGAATAATTTTCGTTCCATGAAAAAATGGTCGTTCGGGGAGGTGGTAGCTTAATACAGATGGTCACACAGGGAGGTTTCACTGTAATTAGTTTTCTGTGACTGGTTTATATGTTTTTTTTGGGTGCTACCCATTCTAAAGTAAACATTTTCATATTCAACAAATGCGTTTTACACACAAACAGGTAAATTAACAGCATTAACTTTAGCATTGAAATTACTATTATTCTGTTACTCTTCCATGAATAGATTCAGTTACGCAGCTGAAAAAACGTTTTCGAAAATCAGTGGTAGCAAAATGAACTTTTTTTTTTTTTTTTTTTTTTTTACAAAAAAGCTTCTTGAAATGATTAGATTTATTTCTGTGGTTTCTACAGATAAAGAAAACTTTTCGGAATCGTGGGTTACTCGGAAAAGGTTATTCCACGTGTTTCTTCTTGGTTAAAACTATTAAAAACAGAAAGCAAACTTTAAATTAAATTAAATAATCATGTGTTAAAATCAGTAAATGAGGAAGATTCATCAAAGTATATATCCATAAAAAAATATATTCATCAAAATATACATACACGCGAATATTAAAAAAGAAAGAAAACCTTAAAATAATTTCAAATTATTGCCCGTAAAATGTATTTAAGGCTGCTAGTCAGTCAATTTCCGAATCCCCTTCCGTAATGTTAAGTCTACGGGAGTAGAATGCCCCCAACCGCCGACCGAGACTAATAATAAGCTCGACGCAGCAGGAGTCGTTCGGTGGCTTCAGGGCCCCAAGCCCTCCCTTCCCTCTTTCGGTGTTTTTAATTTGTGATATTTCCCTTTTAAATTTGTCCGGTTTCAATTTTTGATCCCCCCCCCCCCCCCAAATCTGGCTTCCTCAAAAGAGTCGGAATAAGAGTAGAATAAAAGGCTGCGGGCGTAAAGTGGCCGCTCGCCGCAGCGGTTATGTTACATTTTCGTAGATTAAGAATTGTTTCTTTTTTCTTCTTCTTTTTACAGTGTACCTACAACTGAGCAGATTGGAAAATATTTAAAATAAAGATACAAATAAAAAAAAATATATCTATTTATCTTAAGGCTCCTGTCTCTGCCGGCGAAGACACTCACGAACTAATGCTAATCCTATGGGGAGGGATTTTCCTAATATCTCGTTTGCATTTCGACATTTTTAAATTTTTTTTTTTTGCATTGGATAGCCCAGGTCTGTCTCTACATCGCACCTTTTTTACTTTTTCGATTTTGATCGCAGATATTTTTTATAATGTTACTTTCACTTTCAAAGCCGGTTCTGAAAATGAAAGTATCATTCAGAAAAATATATGAAACCAAAATCAAAAAAGTAAAAAAAATGCGATGTAGAGACGGATCTCGGCTATCCAATGCAAAAAAAATAAATAAATAAATAAATAAATAAAATAAATAAATAAATAAATAAATAAATAAATAAATAAATAAAAAAAATAATAATAAAATAAAAAAAAAATAAAAAATATGGAAATGCAAACGAGATATTAGAAAAATGCCTCCCCATAGGATTAGCATTAACTCGGGAGTGCTTTCGCCGGCAGGGACAGGAGCCTTAAGGAGGCTAGGACGTTTGCTATAACTAAAAAGTTGAAAATTCAGGCTATTCTTGTAAAGTCCCCATCTCGTTCAAATAGGCATGCATCATTGGGATTTTTTTAGGTAGATTTCGTAAGAAATACTACCTATTGCAGTCGTTACCATGGTGCGACTTTTGAAAAATTCCTTCATAACTTTTCATTATAGGACCCCAGGAACCCAAAACCACCCCCATCTAAAAAGTTTATATATATATATATATATGTGTGTGTGTATGTATGTATGTACTAAATTTTGTCCGCACGATAAAAGTCGCAATTATGCACGAATTATCTTCAAAATCGCCAACAACTTTGATATGGCTAATATCTCGGCGGGGATTGAAAATGGGCAAAATCGGCCCAAGGGAATGGAAATGGGGAGGGTTCAAAATTTTGAATACCGTCTTAACAAGATTCTGATAAAACCAGCTCTTACACAACAATGACAGGAAAAAATAAATATTTTTCATTATAGCAGTTGCCAACAATTACAAAAAAAAACACTAAAATTCTCACCACAACAATTGCTTTTCTTTTGCAAGATTTTTCACGTGAAAAAATAAATTAAATAAATAGTTTGGCGAATTGAAAACAAATTGAATATTACGTCATAAGTTTTCTAGAGCAAGATTTCAGAATGAAAACTCAAAATGAAATAAATAGTTTGACGAATTAAAAATATATATATATTACGTCATATTGTATATATAATGTACCTCAGCAGGTGAATATGTAACGTCATGTGAGTTTGAAGAAACGTATTAAAACATTATAAAAACCCGACTATGGAAATATTAACATATTTTAACACTTTGAGGGTCTCTGAATTTGTTTTAGCCATTTTTAAACCTATTCCATATACATGCGTGTGTGTATTCGTGTATATAAGAATTTTCACAAAATGTTTAGCTCCCTAGAGCTCATTCTTAGTGAAGGAACTGGGTTTATATTTAATGTTGATATAAGTTTTGTTTTGAATTTAGTACTTAACTTCGAAATCTATCTTCGCCTGTAGGCCCAAGCCGGCAGGGATTTTTTTAAATATTAATTTAGTAAGAACTTTATAAATGTATTAAGATTTTAAAAATACTATTTGGGTTTAAAACCTTGCCCGTGGAATATATTTGAGATAAACATACCAAAAATGAAAAAAAAAATTCTGTAATTTTGTTCGTTATTATCATTAAAATGTCAGAAATACACTATATGGCTGTAACGGAGCCGGTGTCGTAAGGTGGTGTGGTTACGGTCGACTTCAACGGCCAAGTCTTATTTAAATCGAAAAAATATTTTATTGCATTACAAGCAATTAAATGATGGTTTTCCAGATTAAATAATAACTATATACAACATTCTACATTATTGGGTTCGTTTACAGCTTCTAATAAAGTGTTTATCGATTCAAGTCCAGTCCTCGAATAGCAGATCGCTTTCAGTTGAGTCAGTCTCTTATATATTCAAAGTCCACAATTTTCGTAGATAAGAGTTTGAGATGCTCGACAGGAATTTCGCACTTTTTGTAGCTATTCAACCGAGGTTTAGAAACCTCCGATGTTCCCTACGTGATGGAACAAACTTTACAGCCTGGCTTCCACTTTACCGTGCTTCGGAAAATGTTCCGAAGCCGTTCACCCGTGAGAGATTTGCACTCTACACGGCCAGAAACTACTTGAAGTCTCAACTTCAACAGAAAGGAAAAAAAGCTCCCGAGCATCCTCTGCATCTCCCTTTATCAGTTCAGTTTTTAGTCTCGAACAAAAGCTACTTCCCTTAGTCACTCACCATCTGTGACCCATGAGATCATAAACAAGCTCGTTCTCTATAGACTGCAGTCAGAAACCTGACGTCAGGTTAACATGTAGTTTCACTATCTAGTTTCTCATGGGAAAAAGATCCTCGTGAACATCAAAAGAATATTTTCTCTCGCTAAATAAAGGAGTACCTTTCACCTGTCACCTGAAAAGATGGATTGAAATTGATATATTTGTTTCATCTTTTGCGACATTTTCTAGGACTCTGAAGAAATTTTGAGACTAGGTGAAAATACATTAGATTCCCTATGCTGGCTTCTGCCTTGTAAATTGGGAGTTTCAATGTGAGATATCGTCGAATTCTCACTAAACCCCTCCCTCAAATCATATTTCGGCTGTAAGAAGCAATATTCTACAAGGGAAAAGGTTAGCTCATACATTTTAAGTGGCCCATATTTAATTATATCAATTCCTAAAAAAACCTTTTCCTGCATTTTATACTTAGCTTGCAAATGCTGGATACATTTGGTTACGAAATTTCTAACTAAGACTAGACGAATACGAGGCAATAAAAGGAGAGTAAAAAAAATCGTGGAATACGAAACCAAAATTTGAAGGAAATTCGCGGGATAGGAGAATAGAAAAAACGGAAAATGAGGACGAAGCGAGAGATTGGCATTCGGAAACCAAAACTAATTGGAGAGAGAAAAACGCTGAAAAAGAAAGAGAAGATCTTCGAACGTAAAAATTGGAATAAGTGTTTTATTTGCTCCAAAATTGGGTATTTAAAAGCCAATTGTCCGGAAAACAAAAGAAACTTAGAACCTATTGCTAGCATTCACCACATTACCGAAGGTACGAATTTTGAAGAAAGTTTCAAACCAATTTAACAAAAAGCAAACTAAGGTTTGAAACTTTCTTCAAAATTCGTACCTTCGCTAATGTGGTGAATGCTAGCAATAGGTTCTAAGTTTCTTTTGTTTTCCAGACAATTGGCTTTTAAATGCCCAATTTTGGAGCAAATAAAACACTTATTCCAATATTTACGTTCGAAGATCTTTTCTCTTTCTTTTAAAGCGTTTTTCTCTCTCCAATTAGTTTTGGTTTCCGAATGCCCATCTCTCGCTTCGTCCTCATTTTCCGATTTTTCTATTCTCCTATCCCGCGAATTTCCTTCAATTTTTGGTTTCGTATTCCACGATTTTTTTACTCTCCTTTTATTGCCTCGTATTCGTCTAGTGCCTTAGCGAGCACCAAGGGGTCTTTATAATTCGCCCACGAATAAATGAAATGTTCTTCCAAATTGACCGGCGCGCGTCGTTTGATCTGATCAGTGATCAACAAGTCTTTTAATTCAGAAAATTGCGTAATCCCCAAACCGTTTATCTATCCTTCAAGAAAACTATTCTATTCGAATATGAGATCTCTCCACGAGTTTCCTGGATTACGTGCATGTTTATTCAATTTTTGACGGTATTCTTCCGCACTCAGTCTGTACCGGGCTAATAGAAGCGATTTAACGTGTTCAAAATTGTCAATTTTTTGAGTTGGTTCGCGTAAGATCAATTCCGCAATTTCTACCTGCAATAATGCTAACGTATTCGTCTGGCTCTATTCCGGACCTATTTGCCTGCCGTTCGAACAAATTCAGGAATAATGTTATATCGGATCGCTCAGGATCAAAACAATGCATAATAGTTTTAAGGGGAAATTTAGCGGATCTTTCGGAACCACTGCTAGTCGTAGAATTTCACCTTTCTGAACTCTGCGTTAATTTTATCTGTTCTAAAGTAAACGCCCTTTCTTTTTCAAAGGAAAAAAAGCTCCCGAGCATCCTCTGCATCTCCCTTTATCAGTTCAGTTTTTCGTCTCGAACAAAAGCTACTTCCCTTAGCCACTCACCATCTGTGACCCATGAGCTCACAAACAAGCTCGTTCTCTATAGGCTGCAGTAAGAAACCTGACGTCAGGTTAACATGTAGTTTCACTATCTAGTTTCTCACGGGAAAGAGATCCTCGTGAACATCAAAAGAATATTTTCTCTCGCTAAATAAAGGAATACCTTTCACACTACTGTCACCTGAAAAGACGGATTGAAATTGGTATATTTGTTTCATCTTTTGCGACATTTTCTAGGACTTTGAAGAAATTTTGAGACTAGGTGAAAATACATTAGATTCCCTACGCTGGCTTCTGCCTTGTAAATTGAGAGTTTCAATGTGAGATATCGTCGAATTCTCACATGGCCAATGGTGATGGTCACTTGCGATTTTAGACGTTTTGTTAAATATCTAGAAAAATACATGAGGAATTAATCTGAAACTGCAAGTGTGTAAACAGTATAGTATAGGTCACATATTTACGCGAAGATTTTTTTCCTGAAATCCCATAGGGGACCGTCAACAAATTGAAAAAGAACGAATATCTTTTGGATAACCCTGTAAAAACTAATGTAGCAAAAGCATTTAAACACGAGATTATTAATAAGCGGCTTATTGAAATATACTGTGTTCATTTTTATGAGGACAGCATGCATACTCGTAGAGAAATTAAGTTTCTTATAAAAGCAGCCCCAAATTTCGCCAAGTTTTGTGCTTATAATTTGCAAAGTTCTTAATATAAAAAAAGTTCTTTTCAGAAAATATCACAAACAATCTTGTACATAATACTTTGCAATCGGAATTAAAAAATAGTATAAATTGGATGAAAAATGAGCAGATTTACTAAAAAACGTTTCATTGCGCATGTGCGAATGCAATCAAAATACAATGTGCATAATGTATTAGCTAAGTATATAGAGCAACTTTTGTAAAAGTCTGAAAATCATAGCTTGAAAATTCTGAAAATTATCGTAGGTAGAATAAGCTCAAAATCCGTTGTTCCCAAAAAAGAAGCAAAAAGATGAGGGGTTGTATCCAAGTATAGTAGTTCATGCAATATTGTGTACGCTATCTTAGCATTAATCAACATATATTTAATACAACCCCTGATCTTTTTGTTTGTTTTTGGGAACAACGCATTTTGAGTTTATTCTATCGACGATTATTTTCAGAATTTTCAAGCTATGATTTTGAGAATTTCACAAATGTTGCTCTATATACTTAGCTAATACATTATGCACATTGTATTTTGATTGCATTCGCACATGCGCAGTGAAACATTTTTAGTAAACCTGCTCATTTCACATCCAATTTTTATTATTTTTTTAATTCTTATTGCAAAGTTTTGTGTACAATACTGTTTGTCATAGTTTCTGAAAAGAACTTTTTTTTTATATTAAGAACTTTGCAAATTATAAGCAAAAAACTTGGCGAAATTTGGAGCTGTTTTTATTAAAACATTAATTTCTCTACGAATATACATGCTATCCTCATAAAAATGAACACGGTATATTACAATAAGCCACTTATTAATAATCTCGTGTTTGAACGCTTTTGCTACATTAGTTTTTACAGGGTTATCCAAAAGATATTCGTTCTTTTTCAATTTGTTGACGGTCCTCTATGGGGTTTCAGGAAAACTTTTTTTCGGAAATATATGACCTATACTATACTGTTTACACACCTGCAGTTTCAGGTTAATTCCTCATGTATTTTTCTAGATATTTAACAAAAAGTCTAAAATCGCAAGTGATCGGTCACCTTTGGCCATATAGTATAGATTATTTTAAAAATAATCATAAAATTTTAAACGAAATAACTACTATATTCAATATTTTCACATATATGGGAAATATTAATGGATTACAGTAATTTTGCTCAGATTATAGCTAAATAAATCAAATGACATAATTTTCAAAATAAATATAATAAACTAATACAACAATTATATCAGCATTTATATCAACTGTCATGAATTCTATGTCCCCCAGACTCCTTTGATTTTCACAAATCCTTTAGAGTATGGTATATACGAAAACGCGGCACGGCACACTAGAGGTCTGCAGGGGCCGGAATTTCCAGGCCCGGTGTAAAAATTGGAATTTTGGCCTGAGCCCGTCCCGGCCCGTGTGCATTTTTACAGTTCTCGGCCCGGTCCGTAAAAAATCAGTGAAAACAGGCCCGGCCCGACACAATTTCTACAAAAAAAAAAAAATCCGTTTTTTCTCAACATACAATTAAGATTCTTTTAATGAATACTACATACATATTTATGGGAACATTTTACAGTATATTTTACATTACTAAGATGTTCGCAAAACAGAAAACACACAATAGTAAACATTAACGATTACTTACAGTGTTTTAGTCATCGTGTCTACAGACATTTCAAAATGGAAATAAGGATTCATTAAAAGATTAATGTAGTTCAGAATAAAGGATTAAAAACATAACTTTTGAAGCTGTATAATAAAAAGTAGATTTGTGAAAATATTTCTCTCATTTTTAAGGCTTTTCTCAAATCCAAAGGAGCTACATTTCGACACATTTATGAATTCTTTTCTTTTCGAAAACGAGTAAGATTGGCAGGTATTCTTAGTCAGAAGCTATGTAAATGTCTTTTTTTTCATAGATAAAAGAAATATATCTTTCTGAAAATATTATCAAAGTTAGCGTTTTGAATCGAATTTCCAGAAGCGATATCACAGGAAAGGAGAAAAACGTACAGTCACGTGACAGGAATCTCTGTTATCTCTGTAAGTAATTTATCAAATATGGAAAAAGCTATTCATTTCCAAATGCCTTCAATAGGCAGGCCTGTCAATTTTATGCCTTTATAGTTAAAAATTTTGTCAGAAAATGTGTCTGAAAGCTTCGCATTGTTGAGCAGTGAATATGAGAACCAACTTAAGGTATATTTCCAAAGATACTGTTAAGAGAAGTTCATTATCACTATTAATACTACAAAACACAATGACTGTTCTACACATCCTGAGATCGATTAAGACCAGTTCCGTCCCGGCACGAGTCTGCTGAAAAAAAAAAATAAACTCGGAATCAGACATCTTGTAACTGTGCGATGCCGATCTGTACGATGGACATGTTACATTTCTGTATTGATATTGTTAAACTCGCATCAGCTCGTGAGGCACATTTATACTTCTCGAGAAAATCATATTCATTGAAAATGGCTCGTATTTTATCTGCTTCGCTTAAATTCTTATATCGGGCCGATAGACCCGATAAAATTTTTTGCCGACCCGGCCCGGCCCGTTTATTTTGTCTGTCGGCCCGGCCCGTTGAAAAAATTGTCCTAATTCTGCCGGCCCGGCCCGTTTGAAAATTCGCCTTCATTCCGCCGACCGGGCCCGGCCCGCGGGTCGGGCCGTGTACGGGCCTCGGGCCAAGCCCGGGCCCGTGGCCTCTACGGCACACAAGCCTACATCATGGTTGCTACAATAAACTCTAGTCTCGCGTCGTATTCTTTTTGCATTTTTATCAGTTTTACAACAAAGAAAACATTATAAATTACATATTGGTATATTACATATTATGCATTTGACGAACTGAGTTCGGGTTTCACGGAATTGAAAAACCGATTTTCTCTTGCCCGAACTCAAGTCGGGCATTCCAAAATTGGAGCATTTGCGTTGCCCGAACTGTTATCGGGTGTCACAGGCAAGGGGTTAAAGATACATTTAAAATAACAATGAAAAAAAAAAAGATGTTTATTCCTCGTAGAAGTTTTGAGGTATTCACTTTGGTACACAAAAAAAAAAAAAAACTAATGAAAACCTTACCTTGAAATCTTGTAGGATGATAAAAAATGTACTTTATTTTATATACTGAACTTATTTTAATCCTTATTACATATTCTTAAAAATGTAAATTTCAGTTATCAGAAATCTGCATATTTTTATCAGACATTTACAAAAATATCCTAATATTCCAAGAGCCGGCCGACTGCACAAAAACCTATGTTATAAAGAAAAGAACAAAAACCTTTATTTTATGAGAGAGTAGAAGTAGGGGAATAACTAATGTTCCATGTCTGCCGAAAGTGAAGTGGTGCACAAGCCAAAAATCAATACCACCAGTTGTTGACTTGTAGGTTTATGATTGTGTTTGTCTTACAACTATCTTCCATGTTTTCATACCTTTTTTTGTAATTATGAAAATTTATTTATTTAATAATTGCAATTAGTCTTGTTTCTGATTAGTAAATTTCACTTATCAGAAATCTGCATAGTTTTGTGATATATTTACAAAAATATCCTAATAGTCCAAGAGCCAACGGCACAAAAACTTATGTTATCAAGGACAAGAAAAAAACCTTTATTTTATGGGAGAGTAGAAGTAGGGGAATCTAATGATCCATGTCTGCCGGAAATGAAGTGGTGCAAAACCCAAAAATTAATACCACCAGTGGTTGACTTGTAGGTTTATCATTGTGTTTGTCCTACAACTATCCTCTATGTTTTCATACCTTTGTTTGTAGGACAAACACAATGATAAACCTACGAGTCAATCACTGGTGGTATTAAATTTTGGCTTATGCACCACTTCACTTCCGGCAGACATGGATCACTAGATTCCCCTACTTCTACTCCCCCATAAAATAAAGGTTTTTTTTGTGCTTGATAACCTAGGTTTTTGTGCTGTCGGCGCTTGGACTATGGGGTATTTCAAAAATAAGTTCACAAGATTCACACACAGGTAAGATTTACTCTATTTTATTTGAAAATTACAGAGATGTACTTGCAACAAATTTCGCACAAACTGTACTATTATAAAAAAAAAATCACATTTTGAGAAAAATGCAAAAAGAACTTGTCCCTAGAAATGGGATTTAAATGTTTATACTTTTAACCTGTTTATAATGAGTGTTAGAAAGTAAAAAAATAGGGGAGAGTGGGGTGGAATGGGACAGTGGGAAGAATGAATGGTACAGCAGGTTTTTCACTTTAAGTGTCATTCTAAACATTTCATCAATCACACACTAGATGAAGCAATGGTAACCCAATCTTCAGTTGAAAGAAGTTGCTGATCTACATAAGCTTGGACTTGTATAAAATAAAAGATTATTTCAAGAATCAAAAGTAAATTTGCTTCACATACTTTCTATGCTTTCTGTATATTAATGACTTGTTCATGCGTAATCGTTTCCCTATTTTTAGAACATTATACTGTAATAGGGGGCTCTGCCCCTGCAAGCTACGCTCGCCAACCCCCATTCAGACACTGTAGAATCTAAAAGCACGCTAATCTGATCAGTTTAAAAAGATTAGAGGAGATTGAATTATACTGAAAAAACCTGTAGCGATCTCCCTGTAAACGGGTTTCCATTCAATTCCCCTTGATTGCAAAAATTTAAGGTAGAATCAGTTGCTGTTAAGACATCCAATGGTTGTTTTCGTGTTTGGTTAAAGAAGATCAGTTAAACATTTGAAAAGATGCTAAAACAAAATGAATTAAGTAAACAGAGTCTTTGTCTCTCTGGGAAATAGAATGTAGTTTTGAGTAGCTAGTCAGCAACTCAAAAGGGGAGAGTGTTATCGATAAATATAATTTAGATATCATAAATTAATCAAAAATGAAGTAAAGTGCTTTTTCCATTCAATCAGAAAGATTTATTGCTATCATAATCTTTTTGTAAATTGCTAAGTAATGTTTATTGATGTTCTAATAATTTTGTAAATCATTAAGTGTTGTTTATTGCTTTATATGTTTATCTTATGTTACGCAGCTGTGCTCAATGACGTCAGATACTCTTTCTGATGAAAGTGTAAACGGGAAATAATGTTTAGTATGCATTAAAGTTTTGATCATGTAACTGCTTTTCGTAATCTTTGAATCTGAGTTATTTTGTCGCTTAGAAGTGCCGTTAATTGCTATGATAACTACAGTTGTAGTTTTTTATGAATTTAAATTAAGTTATTAGAGATAACAAATATAGTAAGTTACAGTTATCCCAGAGTGCCACATACAAATATAAAGTCATTACTAACCTGACCATGATTTTTATTTATTATTTTGTGGAAAGCTACACTGTAAAAAAAAAAAAAAAACACTAAAAAACGGAGATTCTACTTGCAATCTAGACGCCAGTACCATCTCCGTATTTTTACGGAAATTTTTCCCCATAACTTACAGAAAAATTTCCATTTCTAATCAGAAAAACAGAATTTTTTCTGTAACTTATGGGGAAATTTTTCCGTAAAAATACGGAAATAGTGCTGGCGTCTAGATTGCCAGTAGAATCTCCGTTTTTTT
Source organism: Maratus speciosus (assembly GCA_963932465.1). Taxonomy (NCBI): domain Eukaryota; kingdom Metazoa; phylum Arthropoda; class Arachnida; order Araneae; family Salticidae; genus Maratus; species Maratus speciosus. The sequence continues at coordinate 621,911,163 of OZ010788.1, read as the reverse complement.
TTTTTTTTTTTTTTTTTTTTTTTACAGTGTACCTGTTACCCGCGGTTGATGTTCACGGCACAGAATGAAAAAAATTGAGACCCACCGGTGATGATCATGGCAGTGAATGTGTTAATAAACATGATAATAAATTTAAAAAACGGAGTATGTACTTACTCTCTTTCCCATGCTATTGGCCTTGCTATTTACTATTTGATAAACGAAAAAAAACCGGAAAAATTTATTGGCACTTACACCCCGTTCAAAGTCAACGCCTCAATTATTATAAATGGTTGTTTGTGTTTTGTACCAAGATAGTAAATAATGCAAGCGTTAAAATAAATCACACAGATAAACACTTAATTTATTAACAAATTTATTAACTAAAAATATATCATTACATTATTAATATTAGGTTGTAATGAAAGTTTTCCGCCAAATCACCATTACACAATACTAATTATAATGTATATATAATTAACTGTAATTTTATAAATAACCACCATTCTGCCAAACATTCACAGTGTCATATGATACTACATTAGTACCTAAAGCTGTGCACTTTATTCGGTGACATTCTGTTGCTGACTTTTTGCAACAGAACTGGAAGTAAATGATGGTTCTAACCTGGCAGCATGATAGTTCCATTTCATACACCTTGTACTTAATGATAACTATATTTTCTTAGAAATTTCACACACTGCTATAAAGCAAGTCTCTTTCTTTCAAATGCCAAAAATCGTTTGACAAAATATGAACAAACACGTGAACGCGAATTGTTTGCACAGACCGTATTAGCTGTGGCGAGAAACTTTCGTTACAACCTGATATAAACACAGATTTAAGTACATTTTACAGCGAAAAAATTATATCGCTTGTTACCTAATACATCATATCGATTAACAAATGCCACGTTGTCTTATCAACCGATAGTCGAAACAACACCATAAATTACGAGGGACACTAAAACCACGCAACGGATCTTTAATATACGCTGTACCACTGAGTACGTTAAATCTTAGTAATTTTACCACGAATATGTTTTTTTTTATTAAAAAAGGAAGAAATTTGCCAAGTATACGATTGTCCGACAAGCCAGAGGTTGATTACAGCCGATGCGAAAAATTCACGTAAATCGAATTTCGACAGATGCTCTGAAAAAGTGCCAATGCCAAACCAAAACAAATTGTATAAAGCCACATATTTTAGAAGATTTTAATTACAGTTCAACTTTCAAAAAGCTGTAAAAAAATGAAGCATCGGTGAGAAAGACCTCAAAATTTGACCTGAATATACGCAAAGAAGGGGGAAATGGTATAGCATAAGAATAAAAATAGTTCGAAATTTTAGCAATAGATGGCGCTTCCCTTTACTTGTCATAACGTAAATGGGTTCTTCTATCAGTGACATTGAAATCCTAATATGACAGCTATTGCGTGAGTTACAGGTTAAACCGACTGTACTGTTCAGTGTGCATCACTGTATCGTTTTTTTACTATAAAAAATGATTTATAGGCCATTCAACAGTTGTGGCAATCTTAGTGAAAAGCCCATCCACCGCGACAAGGTGTTGCCACGTCGGATGGGGTCGGTTTTTAATTGTCCTGCCAAAAACCGTAGAAAAAGCAGCAATGAAATCGGTTTTTAATTGTCCTGCAGCCAAAAACCGTAGAAAAAGCACCAAAAATCGGTTTTTAATTGTCCTGCAGCCAAAAACCGTAGAAAAAGCACCAAATATCGGTTTTTAATTGTCCTTCAGCCAAAAACCGTAGAAAAAGCACCAAATATCGGTTTTTAATTGTCCTGCAGCCAAAAACCGTAGAAAAAGCACCAAAGAAATCGGCTTTTAACCCTCCGAGCGTCTTGCAAAAGGGCAAAATTGTAATGTGTTTTCTTTGAGATTTGTTTTAAATGCTAAGTAAATATGATTCTTTACACATTATAAAAAAATATTACAAATATGAATATAATCCTTGAAAGTATTAATCATTCTTCAACGTATTTAAAATTCATTAAATCTATAGAATTATATTATCTTAAATGTTGATTATATTGCTGTGGAACCTGGAGCTTAGTGAACGGAATATTACGCCCCAAACACTTAGAGGGTTAATTGTCCTTGCTCATTAAAAAAACAGTTGATATTTTTCTGTAAAGATCTAAAAATTGATACTGTGATGGTATTGTAATCTATTGAACTCTGGGGGAAATTTAGAATAATAAGCCAAAGTATTTTTTTAAAGAATATATCCAGATAATTTTGAAGTACAGTAAGCCAAACATGATGATTAACTTGTTTAATTACATAAAACTTACAATAATAATAATTTAGATATTTACAGAACAATGAACGAATGTGATATCTTAAAAACTAACTTAAAACTAAATATATAATATAAATAAATAAATTAATCTTATACATACTAGATTAACAATACACTAATCCCACTTCTGATTTAAAAAAAAATTTCAGGGGTCAGGTGCCTTTTAAAGTGTTGAAAAATCGATTTTTTAAAAATAGCTTATAATTAAATATGATAATTTATGTACATTTAAGAACCCCTTTAAAAAGTTATTCTGAAACACTTTTAACTCCTTCTATGTGGTCAAGGGGGGTGGGAGATTTAATCCTTAAAGTCCATTTTCTCAAAAAGGCGATTTTGGACACGAGCCGTTAATTCCTAAATTGGCTCATCCGATCTCAGTAATCTGATTCTTTGTTAATATTAATATTTTGGATTACTTTACTGTGATTTTGATCAAATTTAACAAAATAAATCAATTTAAGTCATTATATTGCATTCTATTTTACATTACACTACTTCATAAGAAAATAAATATAATTATCTACTATATAAATATCAGTTTTAGCCAATCAGATTGCTGGGCTCGGTTGAGCGAATTTGGGAATTAACGGCTCGTATTTTGGACATTGCACACACGATTTCTGAAAAATGGCTGCCCACAATTTCATGAAAATTTCACTGAATGTATTAAACGTATAGAGGAAGAAAATGACCTATTATTAGTATGTTTCTCAAGTTATGAGTTTAGAATTCACGACTACTTTTACATTAAAAAAACACTCCGATATTTCGAATTTCTTTGATATTTTTTTCTCGGGATATTTTTTTCATTCTATATTTTTCATTGTAGGTGGTTTTGAAAACTCATTCTATCTGTACTCATTACAAAATCTTGGCTGAATTTAGCATTTCAAGCATGAAAAATCATGCACGCAATAGCTGCAAGAAAAATTCTTTCGTAAAAATTGTATTATCTATAAAAATAAATTAAAAAACTTTAAATGTGTGTATTTCTTTTGAGAACGTTTACTGATAAAATAAATCTTTCTTAATATGTATTTTAAATTTTATAGAATAGAATTAAATTTTATAAAAGTCAGTTACAGAGTAATTGCAGTTCTTATAGAGGTCACTTTTTCACATATTTTATTAGTTCAAAGAATACCTGACTCCATAAGGGATCAAGTACCTTTAAATCAAATAGTTTATTCTTTTTCTTTTTATATTTATTCATATTAAAAATGTAATATTTTAAGCAAAATAAGTTATAAAAAAAACACCTCAACTATCGTTTCTAAGTCATTTCATTAATAATGGATATTTCGTAGCTCAATTTCTCCAAAATGGCGTAGCCTGATTTTCACAAAACTTTGACATTTTGCATAACTAATAAATATTCTCAAAATAGCTTAAATTTTTTATTATCCAGTTAATTCTAATAATATTATGCTTTCTAATGTATTGAAAATGTTTCCGAATTCGTAAATTTTAATAAAGTATTGCCTTAGGTTATTACAAAATACAAGTTTTGTTTTAATGCCGATTATTTTGGATTCTGTTATTCTAGATATAAAAAAAAAATAGTTTATATGATTAAGTTAGGTGGGTGCTATCCTCCGCGCTTTACATCCATTTTTTTTTTTAAAATATATATATAAAAAATATAGTTGATTTCCTAAAAAAGAAAAAGCCGAAAAAATACAGCGCTGCCACAGGCGACAATTTAATTCTACCTCACACCACTTTCTCCAAACTAAAATTACTGACATACTGTTCGAGAGCATTTGCAGGAGAAATATATACTACAAAATCTGCTTTTTTTTTGTACTGGTGCGAATAGAATAGAAAAATAGTCGCCTGTGGCAGCCCTGAGAATACGGTTGTTTAAATATTCCTATTACGTTATTTCTACAAGTGCGTCTAACGATATTTTAAAAAGTGCTTTAACATTTTTTGACATTTAAAAAGTACGCTACGCAACCTTGAAATTGGGCCGCGCTATATTGTTTTTAACTTATTCATGCTCAGAGAGATGTATACAGGGTGTTCCAAAATCTGAATGACAAATTAAAAGGTGTGATTAAAAGCATCTAGAGGATGAAAAATCACCATAGAACATGGGGTCGCAAACCGCCCATTTAATCAAACATGCAGGATGTTCTACCCTAACACAACTTTTGCTGATGGACATAACTTTAAAAAAATCTGAAGCATATTAAAATGCAACATTTAACAGACATGATCACCTTTAGAGCAAATATGATAATATAAGAAAATAGTGGTAGATGTTTCCTTTATACGTGCCTGCAGCATGCACTTGACGCTCCCCATTTCGGACCGTGAATATGAGTTCATACGATATCAACGATTGAGTAAGCACGCTGTTTTTTCAGAGCTTTTCGTGATGTTATCACATTTCATAGAAACCAAAGTACATATCGTAATTTGTTTTTTGAAATATTTTTATTTTTCGCAAATTTAATACCGTCATGCCGACTTCAGTTAGGGTGAAACACCCTGTATTTGTGACTCAATAAGTGATTTGCGACCCTCTGTTCTATGGCATTTTTTCATCCTCTTGATGTCTACTATCACCCCCTCTTAATTTGTCGGTCGAATTTCGGAACACCTTGTATATATACATACAGGGTGTCCCTAAAAGGAGTACCTATTTTTAAAAAATGAATAATTAACAAAAGAATAGAGTTATTAAAAAATTCTTGCAGGAAACGGATGTGTGAAGTCTAGAATTCTGTTTAGAATATTTTATCATAATAGTTCACAATCTGACCGACAGATGGTGCTACAGCACATTTTGGTGGCTATATTACAGCATTTTGAAGAATTTACGCAACGACAACTACTGTTTCCCTTGAAATGGTTACTACTGATCTTTCTCTGACCACGTCTACTTCTGTCTGGTCTTCACGTAAGCTTCGTTTGTTCATATAGCCACCAAAATGCGCTGTAGCGCCATCTGTTGGGCACATTTTGAACTATCATAATAGAGCATTCTAAACAAAATTCAGGACTTCACACATTCGTACCATGTGTTTAAAATATTAGCAGGTGTGGAACTGAACTGTATCAAAAAAACTTATTCATATTTAATTTTAAACATTAAATTTATTAATATTATTTCCATTATTAAATTATAAAATATTAAATATTAATGAATAATGTCTTAAATCTTCAAGTCTAAAATAGAATTTTGGTATTTTAGCTTTACCATGTGATGGAATACCTGATTACGCCTTCGTACAAAAGATAAAATAATTTTTAAGAAAATGTAGCATAACATGTTCTTCCCCTCAGCTCTTCAATTATAAAGAGTAATAATATTTTTGAGTACATTTGTTTGTTAATTGATGCATCATAAATTACTTGTTGGTTTAGTTAAATCTGAAAATGAAAAAATGCATTTATTTCAAAAACACCTGACCCCTTAATTATTCATTAATAAAATTTAACTTAATGCATGCTCAAACCGATCTATTCCTAATCAAATATCCCCCCGTTTGCAACCCCCCCCCCCTTAATTGAGAGATGGATCTGCGGTCCTGAACTAGGCCGACCTACCGAATAAGAGAGCGAGCCTGCTCAAACGTGCTCTCTGTTTGGAAATAGAGGAAACATTTAACCCTGACAAATCATGATTACTTTCCAGGGCCCGCAGCATACTGTCCGAATCTCTCAAGCTGCGGTGAGAAACTTCAACCGCAACTTCGCGACCCTCAACACCCCCTTTTGGCCCATCTCCATGCTGTGCACTCAAGTCCTCAAGAGGACGATAGGGTACACAGGCTTCTATCCCTACACCTGAACTGACCCTTCCCCCCTGCGGTGAAGAACAATCACCGCCACCTACTTCTAACCCCCTCTGAACGTCCCTAGCCTGGGCAGCCGCCCAACGTTTCCTCAAAGCATCCCTATAAGACTGGAGCATGCGCATACGAAGAAAAACGAAATCGTTTACCTGGATCTCCTCAGCCATCCTGTCGTACCTGCAGGGCTCGGGAACAGGGCGACGACGGCGAAGACGGCCGAAACTGAAAAAAATTAGGAATTAAAATTGGGGATTTAAATGAATACATAAAACTTACTTCTTGGTTTAAATACTTTTACAATATTTCATATTTATATTTGACAATTTTATAATATTCGATAGTTTTATAATATTTATCTCTCTCTTATATACATATGATGCAAATGGGAATTCACCCGATTATAACTTGAGTTCTGTTAAATGGATTACGATGGGCTTGCATTGTTCATTAAATAATTTTTCGGGGGAGGTTTTAGTATATGGTACATGGCACAACTTTTTACGTTTCTTAGTTATAAAATTATGAGAGAAAATTGTATAATGAGATGAATCCGATTATGAAAGATTAGCATTCTTAAAATGTTCTGCGATTTCGATTAGACTTGCACAGTTAGTTAAATAAATTTTCAGGACTGGTTTTAGTACATTAGATATCCGTCTACGTTGTTTAATTACTGAGCTATGGGTGAAATTTTAATAATTAGGTTAACCTGATTATGAAACAGAATTTCATTTCGGACGGTTATAATTCACGTTCTGCTTAACGGATTTTTATAGGACTTACATAGTCAGTTTGGTAGTTCTTAAGGAACAACACATCTTTCTACGTTGCTTATTTACAAAGTTACGGGATAAAGCATTTAAAATGCAAAAATAAATTTAATTTCTAAGCTTTTATCTCACTTTATGCTAAACATATTTTTATGAGATTTACATTGTTACTTAGGTAGTTGTAGGGGAGGGAGGTTTTAATGTTAATGTATAACGTTTCATTCAACATTACTTAATTCTATTTTACTACTTTTCGGTTAGCCGGGCGCCTGTGTTATATATACATGTATATACAATATAAATATATATACTACATATATGTGGATACATATCTATATATGTGACACATACAATGTATGCTTGTATATATGTGTGCATATACATATACATGTTTGTATATATAACACTGGCGCCTGGCTAACTGAAAAGTACCCTTAATTATAAAGCTATGGGAGAAATATTTTATAATTTGATCTACCCGAATATGAGATATTATCTTTTTTAAAATTACTATTGGACGGATTTTGATGGGAGTTGCACTATTAGTTAGATAAATACATGACATGGTATTTTATATTTTGTTAAAAAAGTTGTTTGATACAGTTAATTATAAATTAATGAAAAGTGTATCAGAAAATAAACTCGAGGATTTCAGTGCGAAAGCCTTACGCTGTATATTTTGTATATTTTACACTTGTATATTTAAGAAAACACCACCCTTGCCAATTGAAATGGGAAATTTACTAGGATAAAACTTAATTTATTTCGCTATTGTCCCACCGTAATAACTTAAGAGAACAAAAAAAAATGTTTCTCTACAAAAAATAAGTCACTTAAATCGCAATAGACAATACAGTGCTAAAGTTTAAAATTGTCACTCCGCCTTTTCCATGCAGTCAGAGAAATTATGTTAAAGAAATAAAAATAAACCCAATTTCAAGAGATTGTTTACATTTGCGCTGTTGTCACATCGAAGTCGTAAACGAGTCGGTAAAATCAGACCCGAACCAAAAATCTATTTAATTGCGACCCAAATCCAAGGTAACCGAACATGAAACCGAAAAGGAAAATAAAATAAGCCCTGTTTTGGTACTTTTCTAGCATAGGGTCCTTGGCGTTTTTTAAAAACTCTCGGCGCAATTCGGACTTCAGAAAGTGAGATTCGTTGCCAAATAATAAACAGCTTTTAAAACAAACCTCATGGACTTTTATGATTGCTTACTATGTACATTACATGTACAATATACATGTATAACCAATTTTTATATATATATATCAGTGGCGTGGCGTCCGGTCATCGCTGGATGCGGCGATGACCAAGCAATATTTTAAAACTTTTAATAAGATTTTAAAACTCTACGATCCAGTTTTAGCAGAACATTTGGAGTTCATGTATAAGTGAAGGTAAGATTTAAAGTTTCTTTTTTGAACATTCAACCATTGAATTTTAGAGTTAATAATTTTTCACCACAAACTTAAATAATTGCGATGACCACCGAAAATTTTCACGCCACGCCACTGATATATATATATATATATACATATATATATACACATATATTTTTTTATTTTTTATACACACTTTACTTCTGTTTGCTAGTAAAAATCGATAAATGCCCTCTTTATATTAAATAAATCGTGTACATATTGAAAAAATTGCATGTGTAATATGAATCGGTTGCCAGAAAATTTGTTGCCAAATTTCCTTATCTCGCCAAGGATATTTTCTCTATTTCACCTAGGCCCCTATACACTGGAAAAGTACCTATATTTTAACGCAATTATGAGAAAAAAATACTCTTTAATTATATCTATAATACCAATTTTATTTTTTATGTAGAAAAATGAAGATTATACTTATTTAAAATTTAGCTGTTTATTATTTCGTAACAAACCTCCCTTTCTGAAGCCCGAACTGCGCCATGCTTCTTTAAAAAAACGCCAAGGCTCCTATACTGGAAAAGTACGAGTATTAGTCCAGTCATTTGGTAGAAAATAGGGGAAAGTTTTGGTGTAGTTTTTATATTTGGTGCCTTTATGTTTTTTGGGTCGCTGAACACGAATCTGAAGTTTGCCAACAAAATTTATCCCGGGAAACACGTTTTTTTGGCAAAAAACTGGAAAAAACGGGATTTTCTTAGTTTTTTTTCAAAATAACTTCAAAATTATGCATTTTACGCAAAAATGCTCAATACATAAATTAAAGAGGATAAAATTTCCTACATTTTACGTACTAAAAGTTTTTTTCTCTGATCAATGGTTTAGCCGTGACACCGCCGCAAAAATGGGTGTGAAAACAAAAAATTTCTGAAAAAAAGGGAATTACGGCAGTGCACGGTGGGTGATTTACCGATTCTAGTTGGCCAAAGTTATTTTTGGCGTCAATATAGTCGCATCGCCATGAAATTGAAAAATGTTATTAATATTCACTATTGAATGTTAGGTATTGTAAAATGTTGCGTGTAGCAGTCATAATTTCGTTACAGGGACATTGAAAAGTATTTCATTATATTACGGCCTATGGGGGAAAATCCTTTATGGTGGTTTTTAATAATGCTTCATAATTTCAAACACTTTGAAATTTATATACATGTCTATGAAGTGCGCTACAAGATGATTTCTTATAGAATATGGTAGTATTTATCGATCATTTACAGGGACACTAAAAAGAATTATGCTACATTACGGTCTATGGAGAAAAATTGTTTGTGGTATATTTTGTTCATGTTACCACCTTTTCAAAAGTATTTAAATTGATATATATCTCCGAAGTGCTCTATAAGATGCTTACTATTGAATATGATGTACCATTGATCTTTCATATACAGGGGCACACAAAATAAATCAGTTATATTTTTCTCTGTATGAACAATAATTGATGGAAGTGCGTTTTCAGTCGTGGAACACTTTTTAAAATTTTTAAAATTGCATACTATTTAGCGTGTATAAATTCTATAAATCATATATAGGGCTGCACAAGACATCTATATCTAACAAAAACATAGCTGTGAAAAAAGGGAGCCAAGTTCTGTAAAGACAATGGCAAGAAAAGAAGTGATATCTAAGTGGGTGCCAAGTTCAAATAAAATTCACTCAAACTTACCTACTGAAGTATTATAGCATTTTTTAAATTGTTTAGAAATAAAAATTATTGATAGCATATTAATAATAAATCTAGAACTTGGCAAGTTTTTACCTACAAGTCATTTATTTTTATCAATGACATTATTATATCTAAACTTGTTATTTCATGTTTGGAAGCCTTCATTTGAGTGAGCTCCTTCCCCTTGAAGGATGGTGGGATAAAATATATCCCACCTAATTTTAACTGAAAAATGCCACATTAACACTAGAATTCAGGACTAAAAAGTTTAATTTTATTAAATACGTGAAAAGAAGCTTTAACGCATTTTGAAATAAATTTGTTTTTAAATTCTGGTGTGATTGAATCATTTCAGCATGTCACGAATAAAAGCTCTTTGCCCCTGAAGGGTTAAAGGGGTGCAGTCTCTAGAGGGATGACCAAGAACAAGTGTAAAGATATCTGTCTCTTTTTCAGGCCTTTTAGTCTGTTTGCATTGAGCTTTCCGAAGGGTGGGTGCTAGAGTGATAACCAAAGACGAGCGGGAATGTATTTGTGTATTTGTTGGTTTATCAAATCTTTGACATGAGTCATTTGTTTATAATAATAACTATATTAATTTTTTTATAATGACATTGTTGTTAATATTGACATCATCATTTTATTAAGACATGAAATTGATAGGCATAATATTTATCAAAAACTTGCCAAGTTCTAGATTTATTATTAATATGCTATCAATAATTTTTATTTCTAAACAATTTAAAAAATGCTATAATACTTCAGTAGGTAAGTTTGAGTGAATTTTATTTGAACTTGGCACCCACTTAGATATCACTTCTTTTCTTGCCATTGTCTTTACAGAACTTGGCTCCCTTTTTTCACAGCTATGTTTTTGTTAGATATCATTACTTTTTGTAAAGTTACAATATATTTAGACACTTTACTTAATGCTTTTTAATGTGTTTACATGAGACTATTTTATTCACCAAGCAACATTCAATTTTAATTTAAATTTCCTACAACAAACTATTTGGTTGTCAATTTGCGGCAGAAATCTATATTTTAATGCTGCTACACTAAATGCATGTTTTGAAACGAAATGTATTGATTCGAAATTTTTATTGTTTCTGAAACAACAATTCCTATTAAATTCCTGTATTAAATTTTCCTATTAAATTTTCCAATTAAATATCCTATAGCTGGGCCTGCCTTTTTGTACTGAAAGTGAAAAATAAAGTTATGTGCTTATGCCACACACTATGTATCATTCATCCATGGGTGCGGGCAAAGAGGCAGTGCAGAGGGAGGACATTGCCCCTTCCTGGATTTTCAAATTTAATTAACTAAATAAACTTTTCTCTGATGACTTTGAAAATAACAAGTGGGTAAGTGTGATCACAGATCGCACAGAGGGTTTTGTTTAATATTCCTTTCAAAACACTTTATCCTTTTGAAAAATCTGTTAGTTCCACATTTCGCAACCAGGGGCGCACTCTATTCTAAACAAACCTCTATCCGAACGAAACTCCGGTTTACATACTATCCGTAGATATATTAGTCGAGGGGATTGAGCCCATAGCACCCGAGATAAGTAGATGCCCCTGGCGATAAAAAGTGGAACTAAAATATGTAAGACTATGGTGCATAATATTAAAGAATGGTCAAAGGGGTGTCGGCAAAAGTTGGAAAAGGGCTCCCCGGGTGAAAAGGGCGGAGGTTAGAAAAATTGCTTAAAATACACAAATTAGAGCCCGGAGGAGTAAATAATATAAGACTTTTTGAAAATTTTATTATTTGTCGTGTGGTCTGAGGTATTCAGCTATACGTATGCTAAAAGACATGTCTCCAACTTAATTAGGGACTCCCTTAGAAAGAATTGCTTAAAATACATATGTGGTAGCTCAAAGGGTTAAGCGTAAGACTTTTTCAAGATTTTATGATTTGTCGCCTGGCCTTGGGTGTTCTGCTATAAGTATGCAAAATTTCAAATCTGCAATTTAATAAGGGGCTCAGTTAGAAAGAATTGCTTAAAATGCTGCCCAAAGGGTTAAATGTACGACTTTTTCAAAATTTTATGTTTTCTCGTTTGATGTGAGGTGTTCAGCTATAAGTATGCAAAATTTCACGCCTCCAACCTAATTAGGGTTCACTTAGAAAGAATTGTTTAAAATACACATGTGAGAGCGCAAAGGGTTAAATGTACGACATTTTCAAAATTTTATGATTTGTTGTTTGATGTGAGGTGTTCAGCTATAAGTATGTACAATTTCACACCTCCAACCTAATCAGGGGTTCACTTAGAAAGGACTGTTTAAAATACACATGTGAGGCCCCAAAGGGTTAAATTTACATCTTTTTCAAAATTTTATGATTTGTCATTTGATGTGAGGTGTTCAGCTGTAAATATGCAAAATTTCACGCCTCAAACATGTATAGTTTCTGAGAACGGGCTCTATGGCGGACAGAATATCTCAATTTGTTGATTTTCTGTAAGCAAGTAAACCCCAGCAAGAAGATAGGTTTACAATGGAAGTCTATGGGAATTTGGCGAAATATTAGAGATATCGCCAAGGTGGCGTCACTTTTGGCGACTAATTTTGGTCGCCAAATTTGGCGATATATCGCCATGTTGGCGAGAAACTTGGCGGTATTTGGCGACATAACAGCGTCCCCTCCTACGGCAAATTAAAATTTCGCCTAATAGACGCAATGGTAAAGTAAAAATGGGCACCCGCAGGTGGGTAATTCATCGATTTTCACAATTTTTTTATTTTTTTCCTCAGTTTTATAGTGTAAACGAACTTCGCACCAAATTTGGAGTCTGTAGCTGCAGTAGATATAGGAGATCTTTTTGATGAGTGAGTGAGTGAGTCAGTCAGTCAGTGGTAAAATTATCGATTATCAGACATTTTCAAATGTCATTGTCTCGGAAACTCATTATGCGTTATTTATAAAATTTTGGATTTTAGGTAATTAGGGTGGCCTTACTACACATTTCGTATAACAAGTACGTAGTTCTCATAGATTTTCAGTTGTAGAGCATTGAAATTTGATGAAAAAAAAATCGAAATGGTTCGTGTAAATAACACACGGCTATGTCAGGCGAACTTGGCGCTGACACACTGCCGTGTGTCTAGATTTAAAATTTTTAAAATTGCATACTATTTAGCGTGTATAAATTCTATAAATCATATATAGGGCTGCACAAGACATCTATATACCAGCTTATTGACGGAAATTGCTAACGAGGCATTTTCAACTGTGCTATGCGTTCACTAACAGTTCTAAATTTTAGCATATTGTGAATTATATGATAAATCTATAGTTCATATACAGGGATGTACAACATTTTCAGCTATTTTTTCGATTTTGGTTATAATTGTGTTTTCAAACGTGTTATATGTTTTACAAATTATTACTTAGACATCGTTTTTCACGTTATCAAACTACGAAGTTTTATTATAGTAGCCCGAATGCATTCAAAAATGTTCCATAATCTGATTGACGCATGATTTTACGTTCTTCTTGATAATTTTAATGATACTTTCTTAACGGTATGGAAGCTAAAGTGATAAAACTATTTTTGTATTATTATAACAAATTCTAAAATTTCTTTTTCCAAAATTTAAGGTACGGGACAAACATTCGACAGCATTTATGAAAATTGCTGTGTTGCATATTCTGTTGTATATTCATATTTATTTCTGCACAAACCTTACAGGAAACCTAACAGGAACTTTATGTAAAGATAGGGAATCATAAGGTATCGTGATTAATATATCATGAGAAAATGCCTACATTATGTTTTGCATTGTATCAAATTTGAATTTGGAGAATTTTTCTAGATCAGTTTTGTAACCACTCAGAATTTGCAGCCAAGTAATATATTTTAAATGATTTTGTCCCGATATAGCTCGATACAACTGGCAATTTTTGTCCAATTTTGGTCATAAATTTAAACATTTCGCTCTTGCAAAACTTCATGTGCTCTTCATTGAAATTTTCCTCTATAAACAAAATATTTTCAACCAAATTCACATTTTTGTTACATTTTAAATCTTGTTGCCGTTGCATAATGGTGCAAAAGTTTATTTGTGTGACTAACTTAAATTCTGCTGTCTTTGATTTTAAAAAAAAATGGTACTTGAACTAAAATGTCAAGAAAAAGTCATGCCAGAAGGTATCAAATATTTTTTATTAAAAAAAAAAACATTTATTTTATACTGTTGGTAGTAATAAAAACATCCACTAATTCCATACGTCTATTTTCTATGCTGTAGATGTCGGTGAAAAGCAGGGACCCTCAAGTAAAAGAAAGCGGAAATAATATGTTTTTGTTTTTAAAATAAATGTACTTACTAATGTACATGTTTATTTATAATTAAATAATGATTCATAATGAGTCGTCTTATTTATTATCAGCAACTTCATTGTAAAATGTAGTCATTCACATAATCTTTAGTATAATTTATAGTCAATGCTTGTGTAAAATGGTCAGTTTTCATGTTAAATCTACGTACAGCGGCGTAATTCCCGTTTTCTCTGAATTTTTTGATTTTCACTGCCATTTTTGTGGCATTGTCACGGCTAAACCATTGATCAGAGAAAAAAACTTTTAGTACATAAAATGTAGGAAATTTTATCCTCTTTAATTTATGCATTGAGGACTTTTACGTAAAATGTATAATTTTGAAGTTATTTGAAAAAAAAAAATCCCGTTTTTTCCCGAAAAAAACGTATTTCCCGGGATAAATTTTGTTGGCAAACTTCAGATTCGTGCATTTAGTTGGGGGGATATTGTTTTAAAAGTTTTTTACACTGAGGATGTGAGTCCTAGTACTCACGAAACGTATACGTCTGATCAAATCAACTTATTTTGTTGTGTGTTTAAACGTTGTTTTCAAATAATTCAGATTCGTGTTCAGCGACCCACAAAACATAAAGGCACCAAATATCAAAACTACACCAAAATTTCCCCCTATTTGTCCTTTTTGAGCACCTAACGCCTGGACTATATATTCGAAAGTGTTAAAACATGATTTTTCTATTTACATCATTCTAGCGGTTTGACAGTACTCTTTGAGAAACTTATCACAGCCCACCGCAAAGAAAAACAAAAAGGAAAAATCAGGCGTCAAGCATAGATTATGAAACACTTTCCAACACTTTCAGAAATAATATTTTAACAAGACTTAACGCTCTAATAAGGTGAAAGGTGATGTCTAAATAAGCAGTTTGAAAGTAGTCGAATATGGCAATTCCAAAACTTTCTTCTGTCTCGTACATGTTAATACTCCCTGAAAAATGAAGCATATCAGCGCCACCGGCTAGGTGATTTACAACAAAATCTAATCATCAACAACATATGTCAAGTTCTAACTGAATCTGAAATAGCGAAATAAAATCAAAGAAAAATTTGCTTAAAAGGTGCATTTTGTATAAAAGAAGTCACAATATAAAAGATGTTATTACATATTATACTTTTTTAAAAACTTAAAAAGAGTTCACAACATTCGCGCCGAGCGCTTTCAATCAAAACCTTGATCATCTTCAATGCCGCTTTGCGTAAACTGACACCTCTTAATCGTACTTTCATCCTCGGCCGGACAACCAGGTTAGGATGAAAGTACGATTAAGACGTGTCAGTTTACGCAAAGCGGCCCTGAAGATGATCAAGGTTTTGATTGGAAGCGCTCGGCGCGAATGTTGTGAACTCTTTTTAAGTTTTTAAAAATGTATAATATGTAATAACATCTTTTATACTGTGACATCTTTTATATAAAATGCACCTTTTAAGCAAATTTTTCTTTGCTTTTATTTCGCTATTTTTCAAGTTGAATGTGACATTTCCAACGATATATGTTTATTCATATATACGTTTTTGTGAATCAGAAATTTGATGAAAATTAATACATTAGTTTCTGAGATACAGTTATTGCGGAAATCGTGATAAATACAGCCTAGCAGTGCCACCTGTTGGGCAATTTACACCAAAAACTAAACAGTTTTAATTTATATCAGGGACTAACTGAATCTGAAGGTTTGAGGAAAATTCGGGCATTCTTGAGATAGAGCTATTGTGATAATCATAAATGATGCCACACAGCAGCGCCACCTGTTGGGTGATTTACACCAAAACGTAATCAGCACCAAATTTTATCAAGGACTAACGGAGTCTGTAGTATTATAAAAAATCTGTGCATTAGTTCTAGAGATGGAACTATAGAGAAAATCCTGAAAAATTCAGCATAGAAGCGCCACCTCTTGGGAGATTTACACCTAAAAGCAATCAACACCGTTTATATCAGGGTTTGAATCTAAAGTTTTATTAAATTCCGTTTATTAGGTCTTGAGACAGAGCTCCCACTATGTTTGTGTTACATACATAGGGGAGAGTGGTGTGGAAAGGGACAGTAGGCTTTTCTCTTTATGTAGCATTCTAAACATTTAATCAATCACACACTAGATGAAGCAATGGTAGCCCAATCTTCAGTTGAAAAAAGTTGTTGGGCTGCATGAGCTTGCAATTGTATAAAGGAAAAGATTATTTTAGGAATCAAAAGTAAATTTGCTTCATATACATGTTATGCTTTCTGTATATTAATGTCTTGTTTATGCTTAGATGTAATAGTTTCCTTATGTATGGAACATTATACTACGCTGGTCATCAAAATTAAATGATAATGAGAAAAAATATGCTCACTAAGTTAATGTTGCAACCAATGCCCAATGCTGCAATTATTTATGTTAATTAAATACTATTGAACTCAAAATTGCACTTCCTCGCATACGTTAGAGTCGGAAATATGCAAATTAGATGATTGACAATGTGGTGCGCAATGGACGTATGTTGGAATTCTCGTCTGTAGTGTAGTTTAAAGTGTATGGGGTGTCTGAGTGTGATCAGTATTCATTAGTTATGGCTCAGAGGCATCATCTAAGTTAAGGTCAAAAGTGGCGAATAATTGGTAGAATCGAGGAAGGCCAAAAACAAATGGAGGTCGTTCAAGATTTGAATATCCCTCAAAGTGTCATATCAAGAGCTTCGAGCCTCTTTTTAGGCATTGGATCCGTTGATAGACAGACTGGGCAAGGGAGACCAAGAGAAACAACTGCATAAGGCCCCCTAAGCAAATTTTATATCCATCATTTAAAAGTAGACTTTATTACCAGTCGTGTGGTACCAGTAACTTTCTTCTACGAGAATTTTTTTCAGAGTCAGTAAGGTGTGTTTACATTTTTTTCCCACGACTGTATATATCGTTGCATTTTCATTACAATGTTTTTAATTTTCTAAATATTTTTACCGTCAGCTCGAGTTCAGTTAGGATGAAAGACCCTGTATCTATGACTTTATAAGTGGTTTGCTACCCCATGTTCTATAGTAACAGATGAACAGATGAACATACAGAAACAGATAAAACAGATGAACAGATTATAGAGATTAACATAACAGAATTTTTTTTTATTGTATTCAAGGAGGATAGAGGCTAAGATGTCAGAGAGGCTCTTAAACAGTGATGAAAATTCTCAATCCCTATCCCTTTTAGTATTCAATTAGTTTAAATCGGTACTTCTCGGTTAGCCGGGCGCAGGTGTTATATATACCTATTAATACACATACATATATATAAATATATACATATATACATATACATGTATTATATACATACACGCATATATATATGTAGATATATATATATGTATATATACATACCTGTATATATATACATATGTATTTATATATAACACTGGCGCACGGCTAACCGAAAAATACCGTTAAAAATCTTTTGAGAAGAATAAATTTTACAATAATTTTCAAAATCACAACCGAAGAAAAATTAATTAAATTTGAGAACTAATTTTGAACAAGGGATACTTTTTTATATAAAACGTAAGTAGAATATTTTTTTAAAAACTCGGCTATCTACCCCGCCAACCCCGTACACACCCGCAGCTTCTATAAATACACTAATTTCCTCTGTTGTAAAATAAATTTCCTAATTACGTAATATCGAAGGATTTTATGACCACCAGTGACGACCTTCTCAATCAAATTGTCATTCATTTATCTTTGCCATTTATCTTTGACTTGGCGATTTTCGGTACCCAAGGCCGCATCCTCTACTGCCGTATCATCTGGCAATCGATTTCCATATTAAATAAGATTTAACATTTGTAAATAAGCGTGTGTGAAATTGTTAAGTAAAAAATGTTGTTGCCTCTCGGACTTAAGGTCTACAAGAAAAGTTTTCTTTTAGACGCTATAAGTAAATCATTCTAAATGTACTGCTTGGAAAATGGCGTAATTTTCAAATTTAAATTCTTCTCTCACTCGTCATTCTTCTCGTATAATTTAAATATTTAAAAGTTTTCTTTCTTTTTAAAACCCATGAGTAAATACATTTTTCAACTGAAAATTATTTGGATGTATAACTTAAGCTTTATAAAATCCGACATAATATGGACACAACTATGAAATAAATCTTTATTCAGATAATGAAAGTTTTAAAAAAATGGAAAAACCCTAAAAAATTAGACATTTTATAAATAATTGGACACACTCTAATGAAGTATATGCTTGCAAAATAGGTTTAAATTGCTACCAATAGTTTTTTATTTTATAAAACTTATTTAACTGAACTATCTTGACCGATTTCAACATTAAATAAAATTTTACTGTCTGCTGCAACTTATTTATCATATATTTATCTATAAAACTCTCTGTTTTCATATATTTATATGCAATAGTTTTTGCAGAATAATGCGAGAAAGTAAAAATGTGAGAATAAATTGGCAGCAGAAGCGTTAGTTACATTTTTTAGAATAGAGATAAATTATAGAATAGTTGTATCCAATAGTCCCATATAATTCTGTACAAATACGAAGAATACAAGAATCTCAATTAATCCACTGTAAAGTCAAAATAAGTCACAGAAACGAGAAATTCTTTAGACCAACAGAATATTATTGTCAAAGCATGGAATTTTTCATCCCACCACGTATACGTCAGTGGTACTCATTCGGACAGCCTTTTGGGTAACCACCTCGGAATTCTTTCGTCGGATCTTTCTGTCGGATATGGCCAGGCATATCCGACCATTTCGGGAATTCATTGGTCAAAGCCCAAAATACACGGTTCATCGGTCTTTGGCGAGAATTCTTGCAGACTTCACAAAACAGCCTTTTACTTCGCGAACTGGTGGTACTTCGGGCTCTAGCTGTAACATATATAGATATATATATAAATACACAGGGTCCGACAAACCCCGGGCGCCAGGTCGCCCAGGCGACTAAAAATTTCCTCTTGGCGACTAACTTTTTAACCTTCTTATGATTTTAATTGTTTTCCTTTAACCAAAAAAATTCCATGTGCGAAAATATTAATTTTTAATAGCGCGATTATTTGCAGTGGAAGAAAATACACCATAGCGGCGCAACAACTTTCCCTATTTTTCAGAAGGCAGGGTCTTTGCTAAGCAAAACTAAAGTGCATGGTGAAAGAGCACAGCTTAGATTAGAAAAACTTAAAAATATTCCAGAAGAAAAGGGAAAAAAAAAATAAATGATGTTTCATTAAGTGGAATATACCAAAATGTTGAGTTATCAGATATATCTCACCAAAATGACAAATGGACAAATGGCATTTTAAATCAAAATCTCAAAGGAATTGTTAATTTATGTATATAATTTCTTGTTGTGAATTAAAGATATGAACATTAATTTGTCTGCTGTTTTAATGTTTAATTTCATAGTTTGTTTTATTTAATTTGTCTACTGTTTTAATGTTTAATTTCATAGTTTGTTTTATTTAACTTGTCTACTGTTTTAATGTTTAATTTCATAGTTTGTTTCTATTTAATTTTCACAATGTAAAAGTGGTATTATTTTAAAATTTTTGATCAGTTTGATTTTTTTTTTATTGAATAGTTAACTTGTTTACTTCAAAATGACACATATCACTCAAAAATAGCCGAATACGATTATGAGTATCCAGTGTTCCATTTTGCAGTGAAAGCGGAGAAATTTTTCTTCAAGTTGGCTTCTAAGATTTTTTTCCTGGCGCCTAATAATTTTCAACTTTTGTCAGTCCCTGTTGTACATACATACATATATATTTATATATAAAGCTATTATAAACATTTAGAAATTACCAACAAAAATTGTGAATGTATAAATAATAAAGGAATTTATTCAAATTAAAAATCATGTATAAACTACCATAGGCTTAGATGGTGCTTCATACATCATTTTTAATTTGAATAAATTTATTATTACTTTCACCTATCTTTAAAAGAAGAAAGTATAGGATTCGAGAAAATTTTCAACTTTCGGTTTCCGATGGATTTATATGTTTTAGAAGGTTATTAACAAGACTTGATGGTTTTTAGAAAATGTCTGTCTGTCAGTATATCTTTGAGTCTGTCGGTCATTCTGTCTGTGAGTCTATCTGTGTGTGACAAACACTTTGTGGGCGCTCTATATCAAAAACAAATGCACGGAATCTCACAGAACTTTAGATTCCGTTAGATCCTATTATAAACTGTTGCTGACAGTTTTTGGTGTATATCGCCCAACCGCTGGCGCTGTTATGCCGCATTTCTAATGATTTCCGCAATAGTTCTATCGCAAGAACTAAAGCACGAATTTTCGTCTAACTTCAGATTCAGTTTGACGTTGACGCAAGTTGTTGCTGATTAGGTTTTCGTATCAATCGCTCAATGAGTAGCGGTGTTATGCTGGGTTTTTTCTCGATTTTCGCAATAGCTGTATTTCAAAAACTAATGCACGGATTTTCATCAAACTTCAGATACAGTTAGACGTTGACCTAAGTTGTTGCTGATTAAGTTTTGGTGTAAATCATCTAACAGGTGACTCTGATATTCTGCATTTTGCATGATTTAGACGATTTTAGCGATAGTCATATCTCAAGAACTAATGCTCGGGATTTCATATCTTTACAATCCTCATGATGGGAACAGATTGCAATTTAATTTTAGCAGTGTGGTAGCGAATTTTGAAGAATGAACATGTACGAGATAGAAGAAAGTCTTGGGATTGGCACATCCGACTAGTTATATTTTTTTTTCTAGATGATATTTATTTCTGTCTCGTATATAACTATAGGTAATCGGTTTTTTATACAAAATAAATTGTACAGATATAGAAAAAGATTGGTTGAGTATATGGAAGAGTAAATAAGTTGCTAGATAACATGTTTCCAAATTTCCTTCTCTTGTCAAGGCCATTTTTACTATCTTTACAAGGCCCTATACTGGAAAAGTACCATTTTTTGCGTGTGTGTATATACAATATTTTGATGATGAATATTTTTTTCTGTATTTTATCAATTATTTTTTTATATTATTTTTCTGTATTTTGACTGAAATGAGTAGCATGCATTTTAAATGTATGTTATGTAATGTGTGTACTGCTTGTATTTAAAATGTTATGAATGCAATGCGGATGATGCTATTAGGAACAATATTTGGCAATTTGTCACTTGCGCCTGGCTAAAAAATGCATCTATTTCTTTACTAAACTTTACGTGGAGATCTATTATAATTAATATTCACATATTCAAAAGTTCTAGGGATGATAGCACTAGGATTCTAAAATAAAAAAGCACCCAAGGACAGAGAGATATTGGCAACATATCTGGAACATATACACTTAAGAAAAAATGACTTTAGGAACAATGAAACAATATCTACATATTTGCCAAATGCATAAAAAACAAATTGTTCCAAATACCACGCCAAAATGTATCGATAGTAGATATGGAGTCAGAACAAGCAGACAAGCATATACTCTTGGTTATGTAACATTCTTCAATAAAACTTGTATACAGAAAGTTTAATGATAAAAAAAAAATAAGCTTTTGGTACAGATGTCATATTCGCCCCATATTGGCGCGATTTTTTTCGGTTGCCAATTTGGCGAAAACATCAACAGCATAAACAACATAATCTGGGTTACCACATCAAGCAAAATAACGACACTTTGACGCAAGTTAAGTACCTGTTGCCTATATGATATTGGCGACAGAAAAAAATCGCGCCAATATGGGGCGAATATGACATCTGTTCCAAGCTTTTATACCTTTTGATTACCATTTCCTGTAATAAAAACAGTTTTAAAGAAATAAAATTTAAGAATCTATGATATGAACTGACGAAATATGTTGCACTATAAAATAGTTATTATGTTTCTATATGATAGAATGTAAAATAGTAAAAGGTGCACATATTTCACACCAAACGTCAGACACATTATAACAAAATACGGTACTTTTCTGTTAGGCTGGCGCCACTGATATATAAATAAATATACAAATATATATATATATCTACATATCTGTCTATCCATCTATCTATCTCTATATAGATAGATATAGCGATATATCAGTGGCGCCCGACTAACAGAAAAGTACCCAAAATACTTTTATTTATTCTCTGATAACTAAAATGAAAACTTTTATATTTTAGTGCATCTTAGGGGATATTTAACTAAATTTTATTCCAGATTTGTAGCAGAAATTAACCCAAATATTTAAACATCAATTCTTAGCATCCAATTTTATAAATTGATTGAATAAAAGAAGTATTTAAGTCTTATTTTGAACGAAAAAACTTTTAGAAAGAAATGTATTAATTACATTACATAAATATGTGTACTACAAATCCAATAAAATATGTAAATTGTAAACAGTTTATGGATATTTAACGATTCTCGTGAAATGGTATCATCGCATGCAACTATTGATATTATAACACTCTCGCGATAAAATATTCAATTACATTAAAATAAACAAAAATATTAAAATATCAATATATGTACACATACCAGCAAGCGAAAAGTCCCATCTTCTTCTTGAAATAAATAGGATTTGAGTAAAACCAAAGTATTCACAATTAGTAAATCTTGATAGCAAAATCAGAGCTGTTTAAAATAGAGTAATCTATTTTTTCAAAGAAAAATTTCAAATATTACTTTGCAACAATGAGTCTCGTGCACTAATATTTTTCAACAATGAGTCTTTTGGCTTACTGTTGAGATGCAATTCTCAAATTTTGAACTTCATTTTTTGTACGGCAAAATATTTTTAGTACGGTGTTGCCACGCATTTTCTAATTTTTAAACAATTTTCTTGCAGAAATGAGAAAACTTTGGACTGATCAGATATTTAAAAATTGAAATACAAGCCGGGTTTTTTCGTCATTTGCCATTGAGAATTTGCCTACTGATCCAACATAATATGTAGATATACATTTTTTCTTTCAATTTGTAAATGAGCGACCACAAATTTTTAAATGTTTTAATTTCTATAGAGTATGCTACGATTTTGAATTAAGTAAAAAAATTAACAAAAATACTTCAAAATTGTGGTAATCAGGCTATATACTTTGTTTGTGATTCAAAAAGGGATTAATATCGATTCTGTTTTTATTTTGCTGTCATTTTCACAATAGAATTAATAAAGATATGTTTTTCTATAAATTGGAACAGATCGTACTCAAGACCATCAACAAGTCAATGATCCTAAAAGTAAAAATGTAAAAAGTTTAAAAAATGAGCATTGATTTAAAAACTTGAAACTGCAATATTTTCTCTTAATTGCGTTACAATTTTAGTGACTTTTTGTTCCAATAGTTCTGGAATTCGAGATCAAATCTACAGGCAAAGAAAGGCTTTCATCTGTGGAATTGACGTCATTTTAAAAGGGCCGAGGCTAACGAAAATGACAGGCTACCGCGGTGCATCCCAAGTGTCTTTTAACAGACCGCTAGAGTGACATGATGCTCTTTTCGTGCACCTGCATTGGTGCATTCGAGCATCACGTGACTCCAGCGGTCTGTAAAAAAAGATAGGTGTGATGCACCGCGGAAGCCTGTCTTTTTCGTTAGCCTCGAAAAGGGCATTCGAATTACCCTACCGGCATCCTTTCATCTCGAAAGGAACGAAATACTTGAGCATGTGAAAATGACGTAATATTTTAACAAGAAGAAAATATATTCAATGATAAAAGTGACATATTTTCATACGAATATATCTAAATGACGTAAATTTTAGTTATACGTAGCCGTTACTGAAGAACAAGAACTTCAAAGGGCTCCAAAACTTTTAATTTCAGAAACCGCTGGTAAGCATTTGAAAATGACATCATTTTGTCGCAATTGTTATGAAATATTTTAGCTTTATGAATAAACTAGCAGGCTACGCCCGCTACCGCTAGTTCTATTTTTCCAAACGAACCTTGAATGAAACGAAATATATCATTGAATATGACGTATTTTAAGCCAATATGGATTCCTACCTGTAATATAGATGAAAACAGTATTGAAAATTGGCGATAAGACCTGGATGTTCATTTGTGAGCTTGTTTCCTTATTACGGATATGTGATTACTTTGGCAGATGACGGGTTGTTATAATTTCCACTCCGAAACGCGTCCTGTGTTTTTTTAATGGAGATAAATACAAAGTTTTATTAATTAAGTGCATGCAATATAATTCCTGATTACGGGAAACGATATCAACGCAATTGAGGTATAACATTTTCTAATGTGTTGGATAAAATTTGAGTTATTAAGCACCAACGATTTTACTTGATCAATTACGGTATTATTTAGTAGCACAAGGAAGCCGTTATGACAACATAAATCAAAATGTTTTTTAATCCCTGCACTACTGAAATGGAGTGCAGTACAATGATTGCAGAGGTTGTCCGTAGCATCGAAATACTAATGTTCAGGTGATTCATCCTCACTTGTTTGTTCTCGAATTCCAGGCTTCTCGACTTTGCGCCTTATGCGGTTCTTGTAGTTTAAATGCCATCTCACTATACGCCCTGTTATATTTCGTAAAACGCAAGTCTACCACGGCTTTTCGCATTTGCATTCTAGCAGAATAAATGCTGCTAAAATTGTAATAGCAGTAAATAAGACTGTAGCTTCTATCATCAATTAAAATACTGCACTCTTTTTTTAATACGTCACGAAAAGCTCTCTCGAAAAAGGAAAAAAAAAATCTTGTTTTAATTCATTATACGACGATTGTATGAGAAGTTTTAGCCCCGGGTACGGTATGCTATTTCTTTCTCCCAGCTTATTTTGTGCCATCTCCAAAAAATAACGTTTCCTTACAGAAGCTAGCCGTAAAACAAAGCAGTACGATTAAATACGCTATAGCAATTTTTTTAACTTCTAAACATCGCACATTTTCAATTTTATACCGTCGTATTGGGGAAAAAAAGTACTTTTAAATGCAATTTGTTTGAAAACTACATCTCCATTTATTTTTGAGATATTAATTTTTTTGTAGTTTTAAGCAGCATTTGTTTAATTTTGGCAACTCAAGTACTCATTTTCTGTAGACAGTAAAGGGAAAATAGTTGAAAAATAGCAATTATATCTTCTTGTTGCCACTTTCTCATAAAAACTGAAAAAAAAATTAAAATACGTGCTATTTTGAGAAAAAATATATAAATGAATTGATGTCTTTTTGCTGCATTTGTGTATTATTCTGAGATAGTGACGTCCTACCCATACTTTATTGTAGATGTTTATGATTGGATCGTAAATGAGGAATTCTTCAGCGGATTCGGATGACGTCATTTTATATAAATAAAATCGCGTGTTTTAAATCTTAAAACAGAGCTACAGTAGAGTCCCGATTATTTGAGTCCCGCTTAACCGAGTTTCCGCTTTAACCAAGTTATTTTCTTCTGATGGACTGATGGCTTCTATTATTTTGAAACAGCCATTAATGAAAAAAAAATTATGGCCATTTTTTTCCCCATTCTGACCAGAAAATCAGAGTTCTAACTTTTTACGACTGCTCTTTCATCTTCACCTAACACTTCATTTATAGTGGCTGTTTCATAATAATAGAAGCCATCAGTCTATCAGAAGAAAATGATCCATTCCAAAGGTATAAGTTCAATTAACTCGGATAATCCGGACTCTATTGTATATTTATATACATATATATATTTTTTTTTCATTAGGGCGACACTAAATTCTGAAAAAGCAGAATTCCTGTTCTCTAGTTTTATACTTATTTCTTTGATTAACAGAAGTAATATTCATCTTTTTCATAATCGGAATTTCCATTGGGTTGATGCATGATTGCGTCATCCCTGAAAATTTATTTAACAGTGTAGCTTACATCAAATTTCGTTCGGTAGAAATTCTTAAAAAAGGTAATCTTTAATAATCGGGTTCACAAATTTTAAAAATTTCCCCGTAGCTCTATAAATAAGCGAGCTAGAACAATGTTTTATACACCTACTCCCAAAAACTAATATTGCATTTTCGACCAAAATAGTATAAACTTTCCGGTTGGAATACAAAGTTGCGTTTTATATATGTAGTAGATGATTATATGATTTTTTGTAAATGACTTCATCATGAAGGTTTCACTTGTAATAAAAACGGTGCTTTCAACATTATATTTAGTGCGTCAATTGGCGAGATATCGGATTACGGAAGATTAGCCAGGAATGCTATCAACAACTACGTAATGAAAACGCTGAAAGCTGAAAAATAAGAAGTAACATATAATTATAAACATATGATCTAAGCTTTATCTCAGCAAGCACTTTTTTTTAAATCGCGAGATTTATGCAAATAATATTAATACATAATTACATAAATATTCATAAGAATAATCTTTAATTCGGAATTCCTGAGATGGTTAATACTAACATAAAAATAAAAATAAAAATAAAAAAAAGAGGAAGAAAAATAAGGGGGAGTGGAGATTGCATATTTTTTTAGGTAGATTTCGTAAGAAATACTACCTATTGCAGTCGTTACCATTGCGCGACTTTTGAAAAATTCCTTCACAACTTTTCATTATAGAATCCCAGGAACCCAAAACCACCCCCCCCCCCACCTAAAAAGTATATATATATATATATGTATATATATACTAGGGGGCTCTGCCCCCTGCAAGCTACGCTCGCCAACCCCCGTTCAGACACCGCAGAATCTAAAAACACGCTAATTTGATCGGTTTTAAAAAGATTTGAGAAGATTGAATTATACTGAAAAAACCTGTAGCGATCTCCCTGTAAACGGGTATACATTCAATTCCTTTTTATTTCAAAAAATTAATGTAGAATCAGTTGCTGTTAAGACACCCAATGGTTGTTTTCGTGTTTGGTTAAAGAAGATCAGTTAAACATTTGAAAAGAAGCTAAAATAAAATGAATTAAGTAAACAGAGTCTTTGTCTCTCGGTATTTTTTAACAGCGTTATAAAACGATTGACATAATACAATTACTAAAATTTGCAGCTTTAGCCCCTTCAAGGGCGGTGGTTCATTTTTGGACCACTTAATTTTAATGCTTAAATGCCACATACATTAGCATCAGAATATTGGGATGAAAATTTTCATTATTTTAAGTATGTGAACAAAAGCATTTTTGTATTTCGAAATTTGTTTGTAAATTCTGGTGCCATTCACTGATTTCAAGATTTTACGAATAGAAGTGCCTTGTCCGTGAAAGGGTTAAACGCATATTAATGTATTTATTATTTTAAAGTTTCCTTTCCCTTTTAATATTCACGTGTAAATACAATTTTCAGGACATAATTTTTAATATTTTCCTGCCTTTAACACGTACTCATTTAATAGTAATTTTAAAGTTTTATTTTTCTTTTTTTAATAGTCACGTGAAAATAAATTTTTAATCGTTAGGAAATATTATTCTTTGCGCTGTTTTTAAATTGAAAACAATCTCTATAATAATAGTCTAAGTCGTGTGACTATCATCAACAGCTCGAGGCGGATCCCTTCGCTTTTTTATTCCAGGCGGCCATTTTGGTACTTTAATGTTAGCCAGCCACAGGTGTGATAAGTCGCCGAATATTATTCTATACCCATTATTTCGTTTATATTATAATAGTCCAAGTCATGTAACTGCCATAAACAACTGGCTGATTTCTTCGCTTTTTATAAGAAAGGCTTCCATTTTGATTAAAGAATCAAAATTATTTTTTCGAATAAAACTACATAAAAGTTGCCATGATCACAAAGAATTCCTGGTACTTTTATGTTAGCCGGGTGAAAATCTCTCGCCAATAGCTTTTTTTAAACTCGCCAGTTAGCATTTTTTTTATTTGTCGAGTGGTAAATTAAAACGGTTCTACTTGGTTATCCCATCGACCAAAAATCTGTCACCAAACTATAAGATTAAATGCCAATAATGGTTGATCGTAAATGTCACATTCACTTGACTTTAAGGAAGTTACACATGTTCACGCCATCAAGTGATTTTTATTTCGACGTTTTATTTGTATTTTTATTAATGTTATACTGATTTATTTGTTCTTTTGTTATTTAAAATAAAAAAAAATATGCCAATTTGTATAATTTGGCTATTTATATAATTTGGCGAAATTGGTCGACAGGAGAAGTAATAACATTAAAACGTTGCTTTGAAGTGGAAATTAAATCTCGCGATTTGCTGCATTGTCACATACATATGTAAGCGAGATTTTTGGCTGTTGGTTTGATGTTTGGCGAGATTTTTTTTTTTTACGACAATTTGGCGAAAACCTCGTTTTCAAATACCTGTTACATATGTATTTTTAACTTATTTTCTGTTATTTTTAAAATGAAATAACAATAAATAAAAAATAATAATTAATAACTATAGAACAAAACAATTTATAACATTTGTTGTAAATAAAAAGAAAATAAATTCAAATAAACATTTATTAATAAATAAGCAACAATAGCCGGGTTACCATGTCAGGCAAAGTAACGCCATTTTGGCGCCAATTACGTACCCCGTTGCGTATATGACATCTTTGTCTAATATTTTTCTTTTCGTTTCGTTTTAAAAAAAAAAGAATGAAGTAAAAGCCATTTATTTTAAAGGTTTCAATTTTAAATGAAAGTTTTGTATTAAATGAAATGATAATGAAATACAAATTGAATTCTGAATAAAAGTAACATGATGCATTTCTTAGCATACATTTAAGGGAGGACAAACTCGTCGCCAAATTAATTTAAAATAACCTTTTCTAAAATATGAAAAAAAAAAAAAATATCTGTTATGATTAAAATTTGAGTTGCCATCATTAGAAAAAAAGTATTTAAAATTAGAAAAAAATTCATATTTAGAAAACTAATTCTAATTTTAAAATTCTAATACCAGTTTTGAGATCTGTGGATCAATGCGTATTTTTGGTATTAATTTCATCGCAAAGTATTCCATATTTCAGGAGAAATCGCCGGGAAACGTAATCAGTTGTTTAATCAGTCGTTTCCTAGAATCGTTACATAAATTCGTTTCAATTCGATTCATTAGGATTTTATATATGTAGGGTAGATATTATCCATAATTTAAACTGGGCCTAAAAGAAGGATTTTTGTTTATACAAGAAGTTTGACATAAAAGAATGTAATGGGGAGGAATGGGAAATCCCAGAAAAGGGAGGAAAGGGACAAGGCGATTTCCTTCTTTTTAATAAGATGAATGTAAATTGCTAATATGAAAATTTATAGCTGTCTTATACCTCCTTGTTAGTGGAGACGTATTGGACGCATATGAAGGTATTTGACGTCCCAGTCCTCTTATTCGGTAATGCATGTACAAATACGCTGGTGTCCAAAATTAAGGACCAGTGACAAAATGCGAATTTTCAAGTACGCGAATACCCAAAAGGAAATAATATAATTCGAATAATTACTATCTCTACAGCACAGCTAGTCCATATAACATCTCATTCATGTCACACATTGTCACAAGTGTCACAGTCACTACGGTGAAACAAAAGAACTGGAAATTCCATACATCTCATTATGAGTCTCAAATGAACACTATATATGGCTCCACTGAGACGTCAATGTGACTGCTGCTTTGTGACAAGTCACTATGTGACTTTACAATGTAGTTACATTGTGACTCTCATGTGACTGTCATCTGTAGCCTCAATTTCAAAGTCATCGTGAACGCTGCATTGTGATAAGTTACCAAATAATGTCACATTAAAGTCACATGATGACTTTCAGGTGACAGAGAGACTACTGTGAAGTCACCATTGTGCTCTTTTGGGAAAAGTCACCATGTGACTATAATGTGATATTATTTGGTGACTTATCCTAATGCAACGTTCATGATGACTTTGAAATTGAGTCTAAAAATGACAGTCACATGAGAGTTACAATGTAACTACATTGAAAAGTCACGTGGGGATTCGTCACAAAGCAGCAGTCACATTGACTTCTCAATGGAGTCACATATAGTGACCATTTGAGACTCATAATGAGACGTGTGGAATTTCCGATTTTTTGTTTCACCGTAGTTACTGTGACACTCGTGAGCATGTGTGACTTGAATCAGATGTTATATGGACTAACTGTGCTGTAGGGATAGTAATTATTTGAATTATGTCATTTCCTTTTTAGTATTCGCTTACTTAAAAATTAGCATTTTGTGACTGGTCCTTAATTTTGGACACCAGAGTAAAATAAAATTTGCTGACAAAAATAAAAGAGATTATTCCGTTTCTTTGACTAATTGTCTTATTGCACGAGCTTACTAATTAATTTTGAAACTTACAATTTCTTTAATTATAAAATTATTTCTGCAAATTATGTTTCTATATTGTCCCACGGACATTAGAAAGTGTTTCATTTTGTATTCGATAAATTGAAACTTTTGTTTTAGTGCCAAACAAAGTTGATTTCCTTATTTTGTAAAACGTATCCCATTCATCCCCACTCTCTCCTACTTAAATTATATAGAGGATGTCTCAGGATTATTGGGACAAACTTTAAGAGGAGGTAGGGGACATCACAAGGATTCAGATTTGCATGGCAACTCATGGTCAGAAACGGCTTCGTTCGCCGTTAGGTAGTGTTGTTCACAAGATCCACGCTCTTGGCCACCACGTTCTTCCGATTTAAGCAGCATAGGTTTCTTTCTTTGGGGTGCACTGAAAAGTGCAGTGTATGCAACGCCTGTCGATTGGATCTGGTTTCAAGACTCCTCTGTGCTGCGGTGGATATCCAACAAAATACAGGTGTACTTGAGCTATACCGCCAATCCGTGGCCCGACGGTGTAATGCTTGCATCGCTAGCAATTGGGGAACTTTGAACATCTTTTGTCACATTTTCACATATCATCTACCACAGCACATGTGATATCTTTGACCAATAAATTATTTCAGATGATCTCAGTCTTGTGTCTCTTCGTTTCTTGTACCTGTCACACCACTTTCCCGTGACGTTTCCGACCATGGGTTGCTATGCAAATCTGAATCCTTGTGATGTCCCCTACCTCCACTTAAAGTTTGTCCCAATAATCCTGGGACACCCTGTATATTTGCAAATTGCAGAATCTGCTCTATTTTGTAAGCCACAAATTGAAAAATCGATTTTTTAAAGGTATTCGACGTCCCAGTCCACTTATTTGGTAATGCATTTACAAATATAACTAGAAAACAGGAATTCTGCTTTTCATAATTTAGTGTCACCCCGATAAAAAAAATATATATATATGTATATAAATATAGATAGTTGAAACCATGTTTCAGCTTTAAGACTTCAAACACACGCTTTTATTTTATATAAAATGACGTCATTCGCACCCGGAGGAAGAATTCCTCATTTACGATCTAGTCTAAACAACATCTACAGTAAAGTATGCATAGGACGTCACTATCGCTAAATTATACACAAATCCAAAAAAAGAGATGTCTTCATTCAAGAAACTCAACAAAAAACACGGCTATCTAATGATTCATGTGCTTTCATTTGTTTATAATTTTTATATAGATACTTAAAATTAAATATAGTTTTTAATAGCTCCGTGTTTTATTAGACATCATTAATTTTTATTTTTTTCAAAATAGCACGTATTTTAATTGCATATTTTTTTATTTGATATGGGAAAAGGGCAACAAAAAGATATTATTACTATTTTCCAAATTATTTTTCCTTTACTTTCAACAGAAATGTAGTACTTCTGTTGTCAACATTAAAAAGAAATTCCTTATAAACTAGAAAAAAAAATATATCTCTCAAAAATAAATTGAGATGCAGTTTTCAAACAAATTGCATTTGAAAGTACTTTTTTTCCCAATAGGACGGTATGCAAATTGAAAATGTGTGATGCTCAGAAGTTAAAAAAATTACAGTAGAGTATTTAACCGTACAATGATACATCTGCTTTGATTTACGGCAGGCTTATACAACCGAACGTTATTTTTTGGAGACGACACTTTAATTGCTGAAAGAAAGAAATAGCATACCGGGGGCTAATAAAATATGCTGACAAAAATCAAAGAGATTACTCCGTTTCTGTGATTGATGGTCTTATTGCAGGAGCTTATTAATTAATTGCTAAAACTTAAAAACTCAAAAATGAAAGACTGGAATGGAAAATCAAATAGAACGATTTAAATCATTTATTCATTCATTCCCTTCGAAACCCATAAAAAGATGCAGAGAGAGAAATACCTTAAACTGAAACTTCTTAATTTACGCTTTGTACAGTTATC
The DNA here is from genome assembly GCA_963932465.1 of Maratus speciosus. Lineage (NCBI taxonomy): Eukaryota > Metazoa > Arthropoda > Arachnida > Araneae > Salticidae > Maratus > Maratus speciosus. Next base: position 621,878,676 of record OZ010788.1, on the reverse strand, counting down.
AAAGTAGCTTCGAATGGTTTCCCTAATTTATTAATGAAAGCTTTCAACCGATTCAAAAGAATAAATGCATTAGAATTTAACAAACAGTGAATTCACACGTTTGCGAAAGAATTAGAATACAATTATTTCATTTCATTGAATTTAAAATACTTCAAAACCCTTAATGCTTTTCTACAATTAAAATATTTTAATGAAGATAATTCGTTCTACGCTATTTACTTCTGCTTTTTATTTCGGAGTTATCGGAAAGTGAAAAGTTGGTTTTAAAGCTGGTAATTAATGTTCCAAACTTTACATTAGGTGTCTTTGAACAGTTTTAAAAAGTCATCTGAATGGCTTTCTTTTCATTGTCTTTGAAATATTGAAAATTAGCGAAACTTTTAAAGCTCAAAATCTATTAATACACCTGCATGTACAAAACTTTAAATAAATGTTTAAGCAAAAGTATTCTTTTAAAGTTTGCTGTTTAAGAAATTAAATACACTTAATTTTTATTTAAAGTTATAAATGCATGGATGTTTTTTCCCGGAATTTATGCACTGCACGCAGGATAACACTTGCATAACTGAGTCGTATGAGCTAATTTTGTTAACATTTAGAAGGGACATAGAACAAATATGCATAGATAATTTATGGAAATTTGTAGAAAATTTCGCACGTCTGTTTTTTAGTAATTTGAAAAAAATATGTTTGTGAAATTTTCTACAAAATTACAGAAATTATATATGTATAGTTAAGAGATGGAAAGATTTTACAACTGGATAAAAGATAATCATAGATAGAGTAGCACAGTTGAGGTTTTATTTCAACAGATAGTTTATTGTAAATTTATTTACTATACAGACCATCAAAAATTTCGTGAAAATATGAGTTGTAGTTATTATCGTGACATCATGCGTTCAATATGATGAAAAAAAAGTTTTGAGTCTTAAACTTTAAAAATGAACAATCTTTAAGTCATGTAGGGCGATAAATGACGTTGTTATTACGGTATTGTTCTAACGAAAAATTTGAATGACGATTTCTTTAAAATATTACAAATTAATATAATTTTAATACGAGTGAATAACCCCCCCCCCTAATTTTTTGGCTATTTTAAATGTATTTGACCTTTTAATCAGAAATAATTCGTCAAAATAAGAAAAATACTTATACCACATAAGTTTACAATTCAATTAATAAAATAAACAAAACTGAAGTAAAGCAGGTTAACAGGGAAAATTAACTAGAGCCCTTCCAATTATTTATTCCTTTTTAACGACATAAAAGAAAGCAGAGAAAGAAATGCCTTACACTAAAACGCCATTATTTATCTTTGGAAAGCTATCAAATTGGTTTCGAATAGTTTCTATAATTTATTAATGACAAATTTCAATATATTCAAAAGAAATAGAATTAGATTTACATTATTTTTATTTCATTAGAATTTTACCTAGAACGAATTCGCAGAAATGCGAAAAAATTAGAACGCAACTATTTAATTTCATTGAACTGAAAGCACTTCAAAATACTTCATTGTTTTTCTACTAACTTTAATACATTAATGTTGTTAATTCGTTCGACGCTATTTCTGACTTTTTACTTTTTATTTAAGAGAAAGTGAAATGTTGCCTTTAATCCCGATAGGTTTTGATTAGTTTTGAATGTTTCAAAGTTTAGATTAGCTAGTATTAAATAGTTTTTTTTTAACCATCTAGATAGATTTCTCTAAATTGCCACAGTTTAAAAGAAGGTTAGTTGTGTGAAATTATGGAAGCGGCGAAATGTTGATTTTACAGGAGACAACTTTTAAAATCTCATTTTTAACAATTTACAACATAGTTAAAAAGGCTTTATGAATTCGGTTTGTCTGTCTGTCCGTGCTCTAACTAGTATAAATAGAGACAGATTGTCATGAAATTAATATATAATATTGGGGTTTACCATGGCATGTTCGGTATTATAAATGAAGTTTGTTGCGTTTATGGTTAGTTACAGGGGCACTCAAAAGAATTCCGTTGTATTACGGGCTATGGAGAAATCTTGTTTGTAGTGTATTTTAATGATATAATTTTTCTTAAACATAGGGCAATTCCACAGAAAATTATCATTTGGGAAGGTGGAGGAAAATTAATAATGTCGTTAATTTAAGGGTATGATTGGAAAACATGATATTTTTATGTTCTATAAAAAAAATTCCTAGTACGGAGGCGTTGTAAATTGCTGTTCACAGACTAAATTAAGTACCATTGTTGTCTTTGTAAAGTTATAATGTCACGTCAGTTACACAATAAAAGTTACGTCAGTTACATATGTCAACGCCATTTTTTACTTTTTATTGTTCAAAAATTAATTAAAAAAATTATTATTATAATTTGTCATTACTTAGTGTTGTTAAAAACATAAAATCTTTCTTTTTTTAAGTGAAAACTTCTTTAGGCGCGTTGAGCTTTTTTTGAGATGGAGAAAAACCACTGATTTGGAGACACTGTTACGTAACCGACATGCTAGCGTTTTGGCACATAGGCACTAGCGCGCCAAGCGGTGAATGACAGAAACTTTTCCCTCTTCAGCTCAATCCGCAAAAGAAGAACGAAGCTAAAACTCACTTTTTCTCCCGGCGTTCACACAGGAACACACACACACACACATACATTATCAGTTTTCGAAAACTTCTTTAGGCGCGTTGAGCTTTTTTTTTGAGATGGAGAAAAACCACTGATTTGGAGACACTGTTACGTACCGACATGCTAGCATTTTGGCACATAGACACTAGCGCGCCAAGCGTAATATAATTGTGGTACTGTATTCATTAATAAAAATACTTTTGGATAGTATTGAATTGGAGTATGGATTTCAATATTTGGATAGCATTGGATTGTAATGGTTGCCGTTTATATTTCACCGGATAAATCTTTAAATGCAATACGAGAATTTTTGTACAAAAATTTGTTTATTTATATGTACATGTATAATTTAATAATATAATTTAATATAATAATATATATTACAAATTATTAATGTTTATTTATATGTAATTTATAGTTAAATTATATTACTATGAAAATTGTAATATAATTTTGGTAGTAATAGTTTATAATAATGAATAAAAAAAACACTACATTTAAAAGTATTTCCTGCACAATAAAACATTTCCTGACGATTAAAAAAACACACACGTAATTGTTCAAGTTTTCACTTCTATTGGCACTCCCGGAGTGCCACTGTTTTTTTTTTTTAAACTGGATAGCTTGGATAACTTTTACACTTCAATGAAGGCAGAAAATATATTTGTCTGTTTTATGTTACATCACTTACAGAATTTTGAAATGCAATTTTTAGGACTAAAACAAAGACTGAAATAATTTGCAGGTATTTGGGTATTAAGCGTCCTTAACAAGAAATATTTTAAATTATAAAAATTTGTCCTACCTTTATTAGTAAATTTTCTACACAGTTTAGAAAACAATAATCAGTCATCAAATGTTACGTCATTTAAGATGGAATTGACCCATATTGAAATATATGTATATCACTGCGGCATTAGCAAAGAAGTTCTGTTCAGACGATCACCCGATCTGACGCCATGTGATTTCTACCTGTAGGGGTTCATAAAGGATCGTGTGCATGTGCCTCCACTACCAGCTGACCATTGCAGCTATTGCAACAATGACCCCACAAACACTAATCAACGTTTGGGAAAAACTGAGCTATCGACTTGATGTGTGCCGTGTAACGAAAAGTGCTCACATTGAACGCTTGTAAGCTTGTAGGTTGAGTAGCTGTTTGAGTTGTTCTTTCATTTTATATATTAATTATATTTTTATGTTTTATGTAATAAATACTACCAAGCGTTAAAACCTCGATATTAATTTAGAAGCACCCCGTATTGTGGCGACGTCATCAAGAATTAGTAGCTTAGCGGAGAGGTTTCCAGTTACGAAATGAGAGGTACAGTGTTTGAATCTTGCCAACACTGAGCTCCACAATAGTACTGAGAGTAATTTATACCCCACCACCATTATTTCTATCCTTTAGTCAGGGTGTCCAATTAGATTTCCTTTTTTATTCAGAAATTCCGAATTCATATCGGAAATTCTGAAAGATTTTTTTTTTTACTTTATGTAATCACGGAACAACTGTCGCTAATTAAAGAAAAGTTACTATTGAAATGTCTGTATTCGAATTTCATAATAAAACAAAAGTCCAAACTAGCAGTCCTGCTCTGAACAAGTTCACCATTGTTTGTAACGTGTGAAATCGCATAAAATGTAATTATCTTTATAATTTTCTTAAGAAATTTCCAGTAAAACTGAGACAAAACAAACTCATAAACTCTTTTGAAATATCTCGGAAAGTTTTAAAATCTATAAATTAAAAAAAGACAGCATTATTGAGAAAAGCTTTACATAATAGCATGAAGTGAAATTCATTTCCTGTCTATAGTTGCTACACATGGAAAAGTCATAGAATTTCGAATTTTTATTTTCCAAGTTAATAACTTTTCCTAGTTGCAAAATATTTTTGGCAACATTGAACCGAACGAACGATTAATCTTGCGGCTGAAGGAGCATTTCCGTGTTTCTCGAGGGGATTTCTTCTCCCAGATGAGCATAAGTCAGACTTCGTTGTTACATTTCGAAATTATTTTTCTCGAAATAAGCCCAAGAAATTACATTCTTATTCTTGATAAAGATGAAGCATGGGATAACCAGATGCAATATTAAACTTTCTGTTTCAGTATATAAATTTAAAGAAATTTTTGTAGGATGTTCTAACGCAAAATTTTGAAAGGCGATTTATTTGACCCTTAAACGGAAACGTAAAAATCCCGTACACAAACAGAAACGTGCCATCTGTAAGACTTCTAAATTAAAAAAATTGCTATAAAATTTTAAAAAGAAAATAACTCTTAATAATTTACAAAATAGTGAACTTAAACACTTAATCTTTAGTAGTAATGGACAAATTTTTTAATAAGCAGCATAAATATAAATTTTAAATGTCGGAGACAGAAAATATTTTTAAATTACACAAAAATTCAAAATATTAAATTTTCGACATAATAATTAAATAAATGCTAATATTTTATGTATTTCGGTACAATATGAATTAAAAAAATATATTAAGAAATAAAATTAACAAAACATTTAATAGTAAATATTGCAGCATGTTCTAAATATCTCCAATTTTTATGCATTTTCTGACAATGTTCAGTCGCTTTCGTGTTCAGAATTTATATATTCCTCATTTGAAATAATTTCAACATCACTTATCTCACTTCCTACTTCACCAAACCATCGCAAAACAGTTTCTTCAAATTATTTATTACCATAGAGTGTTGTACCATAGTCTCTTTGACAACCCCTCCATTTCAGTATGCCAGAGCAAAAATTGCATAAACGGAAACACGCCGCCTAAGAGACTGCTTTGAAAATAAAATACTTTTTCTTTCAATAACTAAAAATGCCAAGTGCTGCAAATGGGTGGGGGGAGGCAGAGGACCAATAGCGTAAGGATTAAATTGCGTGATAAGATAGGAGGACGCGTTCATTTTTGTGTAAAGAGTAGATATGTAAACGCAGTTATCTCAAATACGGTACGTTTCTGGTTAAGGGTTATAATGTTTCAAATGAAACTAATTTTAATGTGAGAGAATCAAAATTGAAAAAGAATTATTTTTTGGTCATTTTAAATATATTTGATCGTTTATCATGCAATATGTGATAAAAATATAGCTTATAGTTCAATCAATTATATTTAAAAACTGAAGTATGAAATATTAAAATAAAAAATTAAATGGGAATTTTCTAGCATTTTTGTTATTTATTCCTCCTGAACAACATTAAAGAAAGAAGAAAAAAAATTACATTAAAATAACTGCCATTATTTATCTTTTAGAAAACAATAAAGTAGTTTTGAATGGTTTCTCTAATTTGTTAATGACAGCTTTATACAGATTCAAAAGAATAAACACATTACATTTTTACCAAGGATGAATTTGCACAAATGCGAAAGAATTAGAACGCAATTATTTCCCTCCATTGAACTAAACGCATTTTAAATACTCTAATGAAGTTAAATTGTTCTACGCTAAGTTTTACATTTTACTTTTTATTTAAGAGAAAGTGAAGTGCTGGTTGTAATGCAGATAGATTGGTTTTCGAATTTTCAAAGTTAGGATTAGCTGTCACTGAATAGTTTTTAAAAACCAAATAAATAAACTTCTGAAATTTTCCACTGTTTAAAAAAGTTTAGTCGTTTCTGTCAAATTATATTAAGCGACAAAATGTTACTTGTATAGGCGACAGTTTTTAAAACCTCAATTTTTACTTCTCAAACACATAGTGTAGGGAAAGTATTGAAATCACGATTTATGTGAACACGGTAATTTCCAAACTTTTCTTATGCTTGAGCGAATGTGTTATAGACCACTTACGCATTAACTGCGTAGATTTCTATAAAAATCGGTCGCCGTATTAGATATTTAATCTTTTTAAAAATCATCTTCAACGAATCTGGGACCGATACTGTAAGGGAAATGACCAAGAAAATTAGACAGATTATAGGTGATAAATATTGCGGCGATGTAATCAAGAATTAGTAGCGCAGAGGAAGCGCTTCAAGTTATGAAAAGTGAGGTACAGTGTTCGAGTCTAGCAAACACTGAGCTATATAATAGTACGGAGGTTAATTCCGTGTTTTGTTACATTATGCCAAGTTTAAGGAGTGAACTAAACAAACCTGCTTTCCTACAGCCACACTTTCCACTGCAGTTTGTTTTGCATTTCCAGGATTCTTTCGCAAAACGCTTCTGGTGCGTGAGGTTTGACAGTTGTTATGGGTGTGATGCTTCTCTTGATTTTATCCCAGCATCATTCCTCAGGTTTTTTACAGTTACCTAGTCATAGCTGTACTGGTTATAAAATTCCAGACATGGGTATCGAGCTGCATCTTCTTTTGGAGGAAGCGATGCTATATTTGTAGTGGAAGCAGGACGTTTCGGTCCCGACACTTCGGTCCCGCCATTTCGGTCCCGCCGTTTCGGTCCCAAGACATTTCGGTCCCGAGACATTTCGGTCCCAAGACATTTCGGTCCCGAGACATTTCGGTCCCAAGACATTTCGGTCCCGAGACATTTCGGTCCCAAGACATTTCGGTCCCGAGACATTTCGGTCCCAAGACACTTTGGTCCCGACACATTTCGGTCCCAAGACATTTCGGTCCCGAGACATTTCGGTCCCGAGACATATCGGTCCCGAGACATTTCGGTCCCGAGACATTTCGGTCCCGAGTCATTTCGGTCCCTAGCCATTTCGGTCCCTTCCATTTCGGTTCCTTCTCCAGCAAGCTGAAATTTTGTGCACTTGAAATAGGTGACATAATTTTATAGGAGACATTGTAGAGTTTTTTAAATAAAGGCCTTAAAATTTTTGTAACAGCTCACACAAATTTCGTATGGTAATCATTTTAAAATGCAGGAAGGGGAGATTGACATTTTCTATATTTTAGTGTATTATAAGTATAAGGTCCTGATAAATTAAAACATTTATAACTCGATCTATAATTATCGCAAAACACTCATATTTCGTATGGTAAACGTAATCTTTATAAAAGGAGGGACATTATCGGATTTTTAAACTGAACTCCCTAAATTTTAGTACAACCCGAATATAAGGACTCGAAAACGCAAACACTTACAACACAGATCAAAATTGTCGCAGCCCACACAAATTTCCTATGGTAATCGTAATCGTTTTAAAAAGCAGGGGGGGGGGGGTGGTCTGTTGACTTTTTCTATATTTTAGTGTATCTTAATATAAGGTCCTGATAAATTAAAACATTTATAACTCGATCTATAATTATCGCAAAACACTCATATTTTGTACCGTAAACGTAATATTTATAAAAGGAGGGACATTATTGGATTTCTTAACTGAACGCCCTAAATTTTAGTACAACCCGAATATAAGGACTCGAAAACGCAAACACTTATAACACAGATCAAAATTGTCGCAGCCCACACAAATTTCGTATGATAATTGTAATCATTTTTAAAAACCGGGCGGGGGTGTTCTGTTGACTTTTTCTATATTTTAGTGTATCATAAGTATAAGGTCCTTATAAATTAAAGCATTTATAACTCGATCTATAATTCTCGCAAAACACACATATTTTGTTTGGTCAACGTAATTTTTATAAAAGGAGGGATATTATCGGATTTTTTAACTGAACCCCCTAAATTTTAGTATAACCCGATTAATCATGGGACTCGTCATAAAAGGACTCGAAAATGTAAACACTTATAACACAGATCAAACTTGTCGCAGCCCACACAAATTTCGTATGATAATCGTAATCGCTTTAAAAAGCAGGGGAAGGGAGGGGGCTCTATTGACTTTTCCTATATTTTAGTGTAACTTAAGTATAAGGTCCTGATAAATTAAAACATTTATAACTCTCTCTATAATTATCACAAAACATTCATATTTTGTACGGTAAACGTAATCTTTATAAAAGGAGGGTCATCATCGGATTTTTTAACTAAACCCTCGAAATTTTAGTATAATCCGAATATAAGAGCCCGAAAACCGCAAACACTTATAACTCGGATACAAATTGTAGCACCCCATGCAAATTTCATATGGTAGAAGTAATCGTTTTGAGGAGTGGGTGGAAGGGGAATTCTGTGGATTCTTTATAGAAGCTCCTCATATTTTAGCCTATAATAAATATAAAGTCCAGACATTTTAAAAACATATTTATAAGTCGAGCTTTAATTTTCACATGCAAATGCCCATGTACTGCACATATTCAGTTGCATATAATTTGGACACTATGTGATTAATTAAGAAAAAAATCTGCAAATATTTTTACAAATCTTTATTTGATTCTATTATTTAACGGCCCATGAATTTTAGATGTATTGCATTTTACATATTTTTTAAAAGGGGCTTCTTAACATGGAATTGTGATAAAGACACATTACTTTTTAAATTTTGCATCGGAACAGACTACAACTTCTTTTAATAATTATTTTAATTTACTATTTAAAAAAAAAACTATTTAAAAGTTTGCATTAATATTTTTACATGTAACATCAACGCTATTTCTACCGGTATCGAATGACACCTTTAAAAAGATTTCGATTTAAGTTTTTTCATTCGTGATTTTTAAATTGCAACAATTACAAATCCTTTTTAATACATTTAAGACTTTTTTTATGCTTATTACATTAAAAAACTACGAGCAAAATAAACATAAATCAAAATTTTAAAAAGGCGTCATTTGACACCACTAGAAATAGTGTTAAAGAAATAACTTTTCTGTAAAGTTGGGAAACAAAGGTTCAAATTTCTAATAATCATAAAATATTCTTTTCGTGGTTAAAATTAATTCTGTATTTCAAATATTTACTTATTATTTATTTGACTTATATACTTAAAATTAAAACAGCCTACCTATTTTAATATGACAAATAAAAAATAGAAATAGAAATATAAAAAAAATAGCATATAATCTCAAAATAGTAATGTATGGTGAATTACTTTTGCATAAAATTTCATTTAAAATGAAGAAATTTTATAATTATATCACTATGAAAAAATTTGGCAATTTAGAAAGCATATTTTTTTATCTATATATTCTTTATTCAAAAGAATATATATATATATATATACATAAATATTTTTGTACTACATCAAGTGTAGAAGGCCTGACTTCCCACATTTGACTATGCTAAATAAAGCTCCAAATAGAAGTATTATTCTTCTCGGGCTCTCTTTGTTCTGGTCAGCCGGCGCTTTTTTGTGGCTACGCGGCATTTTTCATCTTTAATGGCTTAAAAAGAAACTTCCGGGACATCATGCAAGAGGACGATCTTTCCTTCAAGTTGAAATCAAAGTTTCTTATATCCTAGCATTGTTCTACCTCCCTCTCCTATTGTGAATAAACCATTAATGTGTTTTAAAGGATTGGTTTCCAAAAAAGTGTTGAATGATGGCAGGACAAGCATTTGAATGGAGCCCACTTTTAAATCCCCCTTGAATATTGACAAGTAAAGATAGATAAGAATTTCTCCATTTTTCCAGTAATAAGGATTAATTGGTTGAAAGGTAATCCCAGGAAAAATCTCAACTACATCTTTGCTACCTTATCATACTATTTGGCGACTTTTTCTTTAAGGCTGTTCTTATCTGCTCTGCTCAACAAGCGCAAAACGTTTTGACACACTTACAAATTCATTTTTTAACGGAAAGATATAAAACTGGAAAGCCTGGCCATGGAAGAGATTTGGAATTGAATTGTGTTTTCCAATTATATGTTTAACTATCCTAATTTAAGTTGATAGCCTTATCTTATAGTGGAAAAAAAAAATCTAAAGAAATCAACTTTTTTCTTTAAAAATTGTTATTTTCCATTTTTTTTTTTTTTTTTGCTTAATTAATAATACTTATTAAGTAAGTTGATCATTCAAAATTTAAATATATGTTTAACTTTCCTCTTTTAAGACATTCCTCATTTCATCACACAACATAACATTCGTCATTTTATCATCATAAAAAAAATCAACCTTTAAGACATAAAAACATGATACTTGCAGACGTAACTATTGAAAGATTTTTTTTTTAATTTTTCGATAAATAAATTACATCTTTAGTTATAAACAATTGTTTTCTCAGGACGGCAGTTTTTTTTTCCAGTCCTGTTTCAAAGCATCATCTTTGACAGCGTTCGCTGGAAGATCTTCTACTTATTCCTAAGAATGGGGGAAATGTTCGATTGCAATAGTTTTTTAATAAGAGTACCTACCCATTTTCCATCAGTAGTCATTTTTCGTCCTGGGTGTTATTCATTTAAACACACAAGTAAAATAATGGCTAAATATAATATCTCCTGATATTGTTATTCATTTATCAAACATCATTTCCTGCCTTTTATTCTGTAGTTCGGACGATGTTTAATAAAAAATATTAAAATAAAATAATTTTGGAGCTCTTTATTGAAAATTTTTCTAATATGTACCTGTATATACATATATATATATATATATATATTGTAATTAGACATTTAAAATTTCCTTAATTTTTTAAATGGTGGACAGAAAGCCTGTTTTTATTTTCCAGTTTTCTTTCTTGTAAAAAATAGAGTAAAATTAAATGACTAAGGTGTAAAACGATAATAGTCCATTTTTTAAAATTGGATATGACAGTTTCATTTAATAGCTTGAAAGGCGTACTATCGTTTGCTAATCTTCGACAAAGGAATAGAATGAAAATAACCCTTTGAAAATTAATTATTAATTAATTATTACTTAGACCTTATGTTTTAGACTGATTTTTTTTAATTCTATTTTATTTCTTGAAAAATAATAAACCAAAAATTTTGAATGAAAACTTTAAGTGATGAATAATTACTATTAATTAATTGTCAAAACAGTTAGTACTTTTCATATAAAAATTAAATTAATATTTTAGTAAATATATATTTTTTAATTTAATGTATCCTTAATTTATTAAATTAATAACATTATTAATATACATTACAAATTTCTACTTTAAAATAAAATCGATACATAATATATTTTATATTCAATTTATCATTATATTCTATAGTAGCTATAAACTGAAATTTATCCTTTACCTATTTATTTTTATATTTAAAGTTACCGAAATGTAAAACTATTAATATAATTAATAATAAAAGTAAAATAAAATTATTTTTTTTTTTTTCTGGGAAAGTGGGAGGAAAAGAGTAATATAAAAAATAAATAAACGACAAATATAAAAAAGCTTAGTTTTGTCAGTTAAAATTTACAAATAAAATTAATTAAAATATTAGTTACATTATTATATAAAATTAAAAATAATAATCTTATTACAAAGAAATAGGCCCAGATTCAATAAAATTAGCTCACAAAAATCGTCTTCGAAGGGTGAGAAGACTTAAAAAATTGCAAGAAATAATAATAATAAAAAAAAATGAAGTAGTGGGTGGAATTTTCTGAAAACAAAATATTTTTCATAGCACGCCTAGTTACCAAATCACTATTGTTTTCCCAATGTTTATAATGGTAAAGTAACTTATGAAAACAAATTTATAAGATGCAACTTTGTATTATAAAAATAATAAGAAAAAATAAATTTGTGCTTCAATAAATATATCTCATTTCTGAATTATTAAAAGGAGAGGGTGTAGAGGGGTGATTTGAGGAAATATTTGCATATAATAGCTTATATGTGTCTAATTGAATTACTGAATACATTTATGATTAATCTAATTGAAAGAAGAAAAAAATAAGCACAGTTTAATTATTTAATTTATGATAATTTAAACATTCCAAAATATGCATGAAAACAACCAAAAAAACATTTATGGCAGTTTATACTAGTATATATAAAATACCTAATAATAATAATAAATAATAAAACTTAAAAAATCCATTCTGTTAAATAATAATAGTTAAAAAAAAAAAAAGACAATGTCCCCTGTAAAATTATACCACATTGTTCAATCAAACAAATTTTCAGCTCGCTGTGATTTCATAATCACGAGTTATAAAAGTTTAAATTTATCGGACTGTTTTATTCAGCTTTTTATAAAATTTGAGGGGGGGGGGGGTATTTTTTAAAAGGGTCCATGTTCAAATTGCAACGTTTGGCGGGCCCACGACAATTAAAATCCGAGTTATAAGGTGGTGAGCACCAAAATTGTAAGGGACTGAAATGGTTAAGGACCGAAATGGCAAGGACCGAAATGGCCAGAGACCGAAATGGCCAGGGACCGAAATGGCCAGGGACCGAAATGTCTCGGGACCGAAATGTCTCGGGACCGAAATGTCTCCGGACCGAAATGACCAGGGACCGAAGTGTCTCGGGACCGAAATGGCCAGGGACCGAAATGTCTCGGGACCGAAATGGCCAGGGACCGAAGTGGCCAGGGACCGAAATGTCTCGGGACCGAAATGGCCAGGGACCGAAATGTCTCGGGACCGAAATGTCTCGGGACCGAAATGTCTAGGGACCGAAATGGCGGGACCGAAACGGCGGGACCGAAGTGTCGGGACCGAAATGTCGTGTACCCATTTGTAGTGGCCTTAGAGGAATTCTTGGTCATAGTGCAGTAATAATGCAGTGAGCTAGTGCAGTACTCCTATTATAGCATTTATCAAGATCTCCTTTTCTCTTTCTTAAATGTAGTCTTTCTATGAAAATCTTTATGGTTTCTGGAATGAGAGGCTCTTTCTCTTTCAAAAACTCATCTGGAGGAGGATATTGAGTAGATTTATAAACCTCAGACCGAATACCTTCTGCCAATATCTTTGCCGCAGTCTGGACAGTACGCTGTCGTTCTTCCTGGTGAGATGAGCATCGTTGTTGATACCAAACATCAGTCAAAATCTTATGACCACTGTTCTTGAAGTAAAGAGCATGTACCTTGTTTACACTGGTTGATATAACAATAATTTCTTCATGCTTGTTTAGAAGGTGTGCTTTAACTGTTTTCACTAAAGGACCGTATTAACCTGCTTTAATCTGGTCTGTTAATTCTTGTATAGAAAATTGGCATTGTTCTTCATTTTCCTCCAGATAAAAACAAATGACATGCATGGCTGTGTCCATGTTAGAGGCAAATGGACCCATTTCCTACTCTCTGTGGGTTTTGCGCTTTGATACAGCTTTTCATATATTTCAAATACTGCCCATCAGCAGTAAGCAGCTCAGTCAGATTATCTCGTCGTGGATTATGGCGCATGCCCACTCATCATTATGATTTTCAGCAAGTTATTTAACTTTTTTAAAGGCCGTCAGCGAACGAACTGTGTACACCGTATTTTGTTTTGTTATTGCTTCATGAATTTCTATTGCTTTAAAGTATGGTTGGATTTCTTGTCCGCTCAAAAAGCAATGACTTTGAAACGAAAACTGTTATACTGCTGAACGTAATTTCATTTGGTTTTCAACACCTTCAGAAACCCTTTTCAAGTGGACATCAATGAGCTTTTCTTTTGTGTACTGTTTACGGCTTTTTTCATGGATCCTTAGAGAATCCTTTTTCATTAAAATATTCCTTTTCTTATCTTTTTGTTTTTTACTTCCTAATCTGAAGGACCCTACACTTTTGATTTCACTTATGTTACTTTAGTTCAATCTCTAACTCCGTGTCACAGATAAAACATTTCTCTGCCATCATGAATATCACTTCATGCCTCACAGAACCGTTTTATAACTACCATTTTCTAACAGTTTTATAACCACATAATTTGTAATTAAATACACACTGCACATACATTAAAACCGCTTGAGGAGCAGTGGTATATATTATATCCTATCTAATTTATACAAGATTTACTCAAGAAACTTTTAATCAAAATTTATGCTTTTATCTATGGGGGTAAAATGTTCAAAAAGTGCTTTTACTTATTTAAAAATAAAAAATTTCGACTATTCCGGTGAGAATTCAATATTACAGAAACATTATTGCTTGCCTCTAAAAGGGTTAAGGCAAATGCATAACCGACCGAGGAGACATCTAAAAACAACATGAGAGCTGAGCTTTCAACATGTGCCAAAAAAGCCCTGAAAAAGAAGGGGAGAAGGAGAAAGGTGTGGGGAATTCTTGTAGTATAATGTGCGTGGTGCTATGAGGTGTTTCAAAGTCTCAAGGGGTTTTAATTCACAAAAACATTACATTAAACGTTTTCGGCCTCCGTTTATGGAATTTGAATATATCGCTAAAATTCTTTTTACTCGTATTGCAAAAACTATCCATCTTAGAAAAAAACATTGTATGTGAAAAATGTAGCAAATTTTCTCTAGTTTAATTTGGTACAATATTTTTTTCAAAAAAGTTTACTCCTCTAACGAATGCAACGAAAAAGCCGCCCCCCCCCCCCCCAATATTTTCATGATTTTTCGCTTATAACTTTTTAAGCAGACCAAATACGAGATGGCAAAATCGTGTAGAAAATCGTGTTCATGATAGAAATGGAGCTGAATTATAAGAACTCAGGGTTTAAGGTCTTTGGTGTGACGTCAATTATATAACACGTTGATCAAACAGTTCAACTTACAATAACAGTTCCATTTATTAACTCATATTGAATAATAAACTTAAATGATAAAGTCATATACATCTACTTCCAGCTTTTGCTGGAAACTTGGTTATATTAACATATTACAAACATAACTGCAACAAGGAGTAAGCTTAAGCTCATCGGTTCAATCGTCCTTCCATCACAATCCATTGAGTTGTTTCACACAAGATATACTTAGTCAGTACATCAAACTGGAATAAAAATATTCATACAGTTAACAGTTAAAAGGGAGTGCCTTTACGACCGGAATGGAGAAAGGAAAACCGGTTTGGAACGACATCACTTCTGAACAAACCACACGAGAAATTGAGGGGGGTAAAACTTTGTCTGGATTTCCAACAGTTCCTAATCTGATAACCCAAAAATACCCTAAAAAACATAAAGGGAGAAAGTGAAAAAAACTTCTCCAAACCTTTCCAGGCAGAAACCTTTTTCGATCTAATTTTAGTGGAGTAAATGTGGTGTGTTCACGACAGAAAGTGGGTCGGTGTGTTAGCTCTCCGTATTATTTTGGAGCTCAGTGCTAGCAAAATCCATTGCTTCAGAAATTTATGAAAATTCCTTCCCGATTTTTTTAGTCACTGGGGCTCCTAACATAACTTCAGATTTTTCTTTCTTATCAATTAGCAGATTTTATTTTTCATTATATTTTGCCTAAGGAATTTCCATAATTGTGACGAACCAAATTGATAAACTATTTAAAAATATGTTGGAAAGTGTTAAAAAAAAAAACCCAGCAGTATTGAGAAACTTTGTAACAGGAAGTGAAAATTATTTCCTGGCTACAGTTGCTATATACTGAAAAATCATAAAATTTCGAATTTTCATTTCCGAAGTACAGTAAAACCTCCCTAAAGCGACCATGTTCCGTTCCAATAAAAATGGGCCGCTCCGAGAGGTGGTCTCTTAATGGAGGTCATGTTTAAATCTAGATTTTACTTGTTAAAAAAAGGTAACAATTGATGCCACTAAAATATGAAAATTTAAGTTTCAAAACAAAAGTTAATTAAATAAGTTAATTACTTCAGAATTTAAAAAATGAATACATTGACGTTTGCTTTGATTTTGCGGTTTTATCTTTTATAACTTTTATTTCCAAGTGCTTTCGAAGTCCAGTAAATAAATGCAATTTTTTTGGACGGAAACAAATAATGACGATTTCATTACTTTATCTATTTCTTTGAGAGTTTCCTAACGGAATAGGGCAGGGGAGTTTACTGACGGTCATTCTTAATTTGTCATCAGAGTTAAATACATTGCCTAAAAATACACAATGGGGTTTAAACACTTAAAAGTTACCAGAATTAAAAAAAAAAAAATCTAAACTTAGTTTAGAAGTTTGATGAAAAATGAGCTCTCCGGAATTATTTTTCTAATAAAACCTTTTTCATGTAACCAGGAAAAAACGGATTTTTTTTTTCATTTTCTTCAAAGAAATGGGTCTCTGATGGAGGGAGTTTAACTGGGATGGTCTCTGAATGGAGGTAAAATTAGTATTGAGCCTATAGGAATAAATTTCGTTCCATGAAAAAATGGTCGTTCAGGAAGGTGGTCGCTTAATGGAGGATGTCGCACAGGGAGGATTCACTGTAAATGTCTTTTCCCGGTTGCAAAATAGTTTTGGCAACATTGAAACGAACGAACGATTAATCTTGCAAATCCAATAAAGGAGGTTTTCCGAGTTACTCAAGGGGATTTCGACGTCTCAGTTGCGCATAAGTCAGACTCTGTTCTTGCATTTCGGATTTCTATTTTGAGAAATAAGTCCAAGAACTTACTATTAGTAAAGTTGAAGCATGTCCTCATCAGATGAAAATTTAATCTTTCTGATTCAGCTTCAAAATATAAAGAAATTTTTGAATGTGGTTCTAATAGAAAATTGTTAAGGCCAATTTATTTAAAATGTTTTAAATTACCAAAATTTTAATGTGAGTGAGTAAAAAAAAAAAGAAAATTGATTTTTTGGTTTTTTTTTTTAAATGTATTTATTTGATCGTTCAATATGAAATATGCTGTCAAAAAAAAATAATAATAAAATAAAATAATAATAAACTTAGCAAATGAGCTTACAATTCAATTAATGATATTTAAAAACTGATATATAAATATGAAATATTAAAATGTAAAATCAAATGGAAATTTTCCAACATTTCAGTTATTTATTCCTTTTGAACCAAATAAAAGAAAGTGGAGAAAAAAAAATACCTTAAATTAAAATGCGATTTTATCTTTTAAGGAACAATCAAAGTGGTTTCGAATGTTTTCTCTAGTTTGTTAATGGCAGTTTCACGCAGATTCAAAAGAATAAACGCATTAGATTTTTACCAAAGACGAATTTGCACAAATGCGAAAGAATTAGAACGCAATTACTTCCAATTATTTCACTTCATTGAACTGAATGCACTTCGAAATACTTTAATGAAGTTATTGGTTTTACGCAAATTTTTACATTTTACTTTTATTTAAATAGAAAGTCAAATGCTGGTTTTAATGCCGATAGTTAAATTAGTTTTCGAATTTTAAAAGTTAGGTAGGATAAGCTATTACTGAATAGTTTTAAAAACCATCTAAATAGGCATCTCAAATTTTCCACAGTTAAAAAAAAAAAAAAAATAGTCGTTTCTGACAAATTACCGTAAGCCGCAAAGTGTTAATTTTACAAGAGACAACTTTTAAAATCCCATTTTTTACTTCACACGCACTCTACACATAGTGAAGGGAAAGTATTGTAATCGTGATTTATAGCACAGAAAATCACCTCATTGAGTTGGAGTCTGAAATTCCAGGATTAAACAGAAATCGATTAGCATGTTAAAATGCAACTGATCTGTTAAGTCATATCTTGGTAAAAAACAACCTGCGAAGCCGATTTTAGTGGTTGACTTTTAGGCTTATCATTGAATTTTCTTGCACCCAAAGGTATGAAAACATGAAGCACTGGGCGCAAGAAAGCTCAATGGTAAATCTACGAGTCAACCACTAAAATCGAGTTTGCGAGTATTTTTCACCAAGATATGACTTCGCAGCAGGGACCGATTTACAAATTTGGGAGCCCTGGGCACAGATGCTAACGGGTCCCCAGTTGAACCGATGCTTACAGGGGGATTGAGTAATATATATATATATATATATATATATATGTATATTGAAAAGGTGCGACTACGATAACCGCTTTTGACTTTAATAATTATTTTAAAATATCCATTAAAAAATTAAATGTAATAATCATTAATTTTCTTTTAAGTAATTATTTCACAATTATGAAATTTAACACTAGAACCGCCGGAAATTTTACTCAAGTATTATAAAATTATTTTACACCAGAAGTTTTATTTAAAACGATTTAACTTATTTATTTAACCCTTAAATGCCTGATTTTTCAAAAATCATTGTAATAATGTTTTTCGGCTTTCATTTTTTAAATAAATGATGGGAAAAATACTTAAAAAAATCATATTTTGTTTTAAGTATGGTTTACGGCTAAAAAACAGTTTGTTACTAATCGGCAATACTGGTATTTAATTGAAAAAATAATTTTCCTTGATAAAATTTTATAATATTAAACACATAAGAATTTTAGGAACTATAATAAGAAATAAATTTTACTTGCTCACTGCAGAACAAAATAGAAACAAAACAAAAAGAGCAAGTAGCAACAATTGAAAAAATATATCTATCTTTATTCTTAAACAGCACAAGTGTTGCCATCTACAAGTTGAAAATCTATTTAATAATATTTTCAGAATGTATTTTATTGACAACATTAGGTATTATAGCTTCAATATTATTCTAAAAGTATTTTAGAGCCTAAATTGGGTATGTTGCCGAAAAGCAACACCCGGCATTTAAGGGTTAACTCATTTCTCTCTGGTACATATTTAACTTATTTTAGAAAGAAATTTCTGGCTCGAATCGAAATATTTTTTTTTGGTACCGGTCAAAATGACCGCTATAGCGATTCTAGTGTTAAAGGAGTAGACGTTTTATAATAAATTTGGTGGTGCTGATTATCTCTTCCTGTGCAAGTCTATATATCTAGAATGATAAAGCATACAATAGCTAATAATAAATTTTTCGTAATATCAATGTACAAAAATATTTAAAATATTAGGGAACTTACGACTTAAGTCCAGTCAAATGTTGTGAAAACTTAGGAAGATGTAGTGAGCTGATTGAAAAGTTGTGTAAAATCCCTTGTAATAAAGCTATTTTTAGGAAGCAACTCACCATATCGACCCCATCTTTGTGAATTTTCGCGATATTTGACTAGACTTTTTATATAAGTTGCCCTAAATAGCTGACTACCAAATTCTGAAATAAAAATTTTGAAATCTGCTGCGCATGCGCAGTTAAAAATTATCTCATAAAAATGCCCAAATCTCAACAAATATTCAATATATTCATGTTTTAATTGCAGTATACTGTTTCTACTGTTCTTTGTCAGGTTTTTGGAAAGTTGTGTTAAATTTGGTTGAAAACTCTGTATGCTATAAAAAAAAAAGTTTGAGTTTTTCACAAAAACGTTAACATGTTCATGAATATGAGTGCTATGCTTACACAAATGCATACAAATGTTGAACAGGACTCAAATAATCATTTACCACAGTGACAAACCATTTCCAGTCTTACCTGTTACATACGTGATCGCAAATATTATTTTATTATTAGATTTATTATTAGCCCCCTAATTGTACCCCCGACTAAATCTTCACCGAGAAATATGAAATGAAACATGTTCTTTTCATCCCAGAAGTTCAAGAACAATTCGCCAATAAGTTTTGTAGATATTCGACAAAACGTGTGCAATCGAACGCATTTAGTCCGTGTACCTTAACTTTTGGAGGCCAGTGTATATATACTTGTAAATTCATAAATAAATATTGAAATGATAAGTTAAAAAATATATGATAATAAGCGAAAAAAATCTTGCGCGCATGATAAAATCTAAAAATATGCATATAAAGAGGAAATTTCGGTGAAAATAAATACATAATAGCGTTACCTTTATACTAAAACCAGAATATTTGAAAAAAAAATATTGACTAAATTAAAAAAAATTACAGAAAATTAAAACTTTTCACTTAAAAAAATCTTTTCAAAGTAAAAAACAAAAAAATAAATAAAATATTACCTTTTTCTGGTTTGAAGTTGTAGATAATACAGAAATGAATATGTGGTAAAAATTTTTTTTGATTGCCATGCATAGTTTTTTAGTAACACTGCGCGCAGTATCAAAATTCATCGTTTTGAATAAACGCAACGCAAAGTTTAATTATGCTATGTAGTCTTAATATGTAGTCATAATAAAACTGCCATAATTAGTAAACTAATGGGAATTTTTTAATGCGGTTTTTTGCATATTGTTCAGAAATGATTACGGAATCAAAATATGTATTAATAAAAATTCGAAAATTTTGTAGGTTTAAAGGTATCCTACCCCTTAATATACGAATCGAGTTTGAACTAATTCTGGAATTTGAACCTCCAACTCGATCAAGTGATTGTCCGCGCTGATGCCTCCCGGTCTATAGGTTTCCAAACGGTATTTCCAATTCAGCTCCCACTGAGCGAATATCTTATAGATCACTGTCACAACAACTTTATAGATTTTCATAAAAAATTGGTCAACGGTATTTAAACCATTTTTCAACCGCTTTCAAACCTTTTCAAGGATATCTGCCAGAGTATATGCGATTAACCCTTTATCTACTGACGGTACTTATAAGTACCATTAAAATAACTTGTTATAAAATTCATTTAATACATCGATTAGTTGTAATACGTGTTTAGAATGAGTTAAAGATACATTACTTTATCTTGTTCCAAAAGCACAAAACAAAAATATTTTTAAAAGGATGATTTCTTTTGCCTTTGCATCTTTTCAGCTTTCGTGGCGTTTGGGAGGAGGGGGGGATGAGAATTTTTCAATTCGAAAATATTTCTATATTTTTATTGTAAGAACATTATATTTGTACATTTCCTAATTCTACAAAATACTTAGAAAAATATTTAAAATAAAAGATTTGAGTGGGTTATAACTATTGCACAAAATCCCTGTAAATTCAAATTTAATGAATCCTTCTAAATTCTTCAATCCTTCTGAAATCCTTCTAAAACGTATTAAATAATTATGCAAATATTCTAATGTAGTTTAAACGATTCACGGAAAATGCTTCAGAAGATAAAATTTTCATGAATTCATAATTCAGTACATAAAGGGTTAATATCGGCCCGATGTCATCAGAAATTAGTAGCTCAGAGGAAACGTTTCCAGTTTCAAAACGGGAGGTACAGTGTTCGAATCCAGCAGATTCCTTTGCGTCTGTAATATATATCTTCCCAACACTTTTTTTTTTATCTTCTAGTCCAGAGTTGCTAATTTGGATTACCTTTTAATTCAGAAATTCCGAATTCATACAGGAAAATCTGAAATATTTTTTTTAACTTTATGTAATCAGGAAATATCTCTCATTGCAAAATGAAAAAAATACTATTAGAAATGCTTTGTATGGATTTGGAATTTTTTAAATAAAAGAGAAAGCCAAACTGCCAATCCTTCTGTGAACACGTTCACCAATGTTGGAAAGTCGAATGGAATCATTCCAGATTTTTTTTCTTAATTGACGATTTAATTTTACATTCTTTATCATTTACCTAATAGAGCCCGGAAGCCGGCAGTAGAGACAATCATCTCTTCGAGTTCACTGATGAAATTCTAGGATTAGTTAAATCTTGATTCGCATATTAAAACTCAATCGGTCTGCCAAATCCCCTATGTTGATGGAAAACACCTGAAAACCCGATTTTAGCAGCTGACTCGTAGGATTACCATTGTGTTTTCCTGCACCAAAAGGTATGAAAACATGGAGGACTGGGAGCAGGAAAACACAATGGTAATCCTACGAGTCAGCTGCTAATATCGAGTTTTCAGGTGTTTTCCACCGAGATAGGGGATTTGGCAGACCGATTGCGTTTTAATATGCGAATCAAGATTTAACTAATCCTAGAATTTCATCCGTGAACTCGATGATGTGATTGTCTCTGCTGCCGGCTTTCGGTCATAAGAAAGTTTTGTGAAATTTTCGCGAACAAAAGTTATAAACTCTTTTGAAATATGTTGGAAATTGTTAAAATTTATAAATAAGCAAAAAAAAAAAAAAAACAACCGCATACTTCTTTTATTTGATAAAAAGTGTAAAATGAAAACTTGAAAACAGTTAATTGTTTACACGTATCGGCTCCGGATTTTCAAAACAAATACAGGGTGTCCATAATTAAACAATTCTATTTTAAAGTTGTGTACAGACGAAACTGTTGTTCAGAATGTTGTGAAATTTGGTGGAGGACATAATAAGAGCATGGAAATTTGTTTGAGCGAAATGCAAATTAGTTCAAAATTTCGCCGCTTTTCAACGAATAACGAATTTAGTATACATTTACGATAGTTTACAAATTTTGTTTTCCCAAATATGTTTCACATGACGGTCATAGTTTGCGGATACCATCTGGAATCGTAAGATAGCATGTCTCAGAAATACTTTCTTCAATTGACGGAAATTTTCCTGGCAGCAGTGCTACCGGGATTTTTCCGGAAATAGCGGATATCCGTTTCTTTTTTTTTCTCCGTTATAGAAGATAAAATAAACGTCAATTGAAGAAAATGGGAATAAAATAAAAGTTGTTGACCTTGGAGTCGAACTAGCTATCTTAACCATTAAATACCGGATTTTTCAAAAATCATTGTAATAATGTTTTTTGGCTTTCGTTTTTTAAATAAATCATGGGAAAAATACTTTAAAAAATCATATTTTGTTTTAACTATGATTCATAGCTAAAACAATTTTGTTACTAATCGACAATACTGGTCTTTAAAACCCCCTCACTGACAAGCCCGTGTTAATACGTTCACTAAGCTCCAGGTTTCATTGCAATACAATCAATATTTAAAGTAATATAATATAATTCTATTGATTTAATGTATTTTTAATACATTGAACATTGATTAATACTTCCAAGGATTGCATTCATATTCGTTAGTAAGTTTTTTTTTATAAAATGTTCAAATAATCATTTTTTTTTAGCATTTAATACAAAATGCAGAAAAAACAACATTGCAATTTTGCCCTTTTCCAAGACAGTCGGAGGGTTCATTGAAAAAATAATTTTCCTTGATAAAATTCTATAATATTAAACACACAAGAATTTTAGGAACTATAATAAGATATAAATTTTTCTTGCTCACTGCAGAACACAGAATAGGGTATTTCGCAAGCTTCCAAACAAAACAAAAAGAACAAGTAGCAACAATTGAAAAAATAAATCTATCTTTATTCTTAAACAGCACAAGCGTTGCCATCTACATGTTGAAAATCGATTTAATAATATTTTCAGAATGTATTTTATTGGCAACATTAGGCATTATAGCTTCAATATTATTCTAATATTATTTAAGAGCCTAAATTGGGTATGTTGCGGAAAAGCAACACCCGGCATTTAAGGGTTAATGTTACGAGAACAGTAGTCTGATCGCTCGGCTACAGTTGTGCTGCAGTAAAAGAGTTTGGACTAAATATGTTTGCCTCAGTTAAATATGGCCCGGTTAATTCCTTTGAAAAGCTTTGAATTTTTAAGTTAATTTCGGGAAGATTTCGTCTTTAACCTCTTCGGTCCCTGGGTCCCCGTACGGGGGACCTCTGTTCTTTTTCTTATAAAAACTAAAATGTCCAATTTTGTTACATTTTCACATCACTTCTTAATAGCTTAATGATTTTTGCGTTCAAAGCAAACGAATAAATGGCAGCCTCTAAGATGATTCCCACATAAAAAAGTCCTTCCGGCCAGTGCCGGGAGGAAGAGGTAGCTTTCATATTCCTTATTTTTAAAAAGCTAGCTTATATTATTCAAACACACGAAGCTCAATTTATTGGAAACCGATTATACAAGATTCAATACTAATTTTTATCAATACCAAATCATTATGAATGAGAATTTCGCGAAATGAAGCTGGCCAGCAAACTCGGTCGAGGCATTCGTATGTACTTTGTACACACTAAGGTACATCCATATCGGTTAATGAATACGCCTGTTATCGCGTGACAAAAATCAGGGCGTTTCAAAATGTCAGCCACGGTAGAAATTCAAAGTGCTATAACTCAGACATTTTTAAAGATATAGACGAAACAAAAACTGCTCCGGAATCTTTGTATCAAGGTCAAACACATAAGAAAAAAATATTTTTCAATTTTTAAATTCTTGGTACCACATTTCAAATTTTAATTAAAAAAAATTTTTTTAATGGCCGCCATTTTGAAACAAGATGGCGGATGAAGCTGGCCAACGAACTCGGTCGAGACATTGGTATGTACTTTGTACACACCAAAGTACATTCATATCGGTTCATGAATACGCCTGTTATCGCGTGACAAAAATCAGGACGTTTCAAAATGTCAGCCACGGTAGAAATTCAAAGTGCTATAACTCAGACATTTTTTAAGATATAGACGAAACAAAAACTGCTCCGGAATCTTTGTATCAAGGTCAAACACATAAGAAAAAAAATATTTTTCAATTTCCAATTTCTTGGTACCACATTTCAAATTTAAAATTTTTTAAAATTTTTTAAATCGCCGCCATTTTGAAACAAGATGGCGGATGAAGCTGGCCAATGAACTCGGTCGAGACATTGGTATGTACTATGTACAAAACGAGTTTCATCCAAATCGGTTCATAAATACGAGAGTTACAGTGTGACAAAGATCAGATATATATATATATATATATATATATATATATATATAACCAATAATTAAACATAACCTACCACCATCAAAAACCGTAATATTATGAATTAAAGCTATAAGTATATATATATAAAAAAAAAGATTAAATTATTTATAAGAATTATTATGGAAGAAAAATAAATAAATATATATATATATATATATATATATATATCAATTTGGAACGGAGGGTGGTTTCGGGGTCTGGGGGTCATGATCGATGAAAATATACCAAAATGTTTTGAAATCGCTTTCCTCCGAACGGCTGCAATAGGTAGCTTTTTGTAATGAAAGCTACCTAATAAATGTTATTTTCATCTGACTTTGTAAAATGTCTAAAAATTTCCGAAAGACAAGAAAGAAAAAAATGTTGAGGATTTGTAGATTATTTACTTGTTTAAAGCTCTTAAAACTGTGATTGCGTTTATTTAGGTTAATGGTTATTAAATGAATGTTTTTAAGGAGATTTGTAGTTTTAGATCCTTATTTTTGAACATAAATTACTAAACGCCTAAAGGATCAATTTCAAAAAATATATTTTTTCTGTCATTTACGATGCCATATTGTTTGGAAAAAACCAATGAATAAGCATTTGTATTATTATTTTAGCTTCGGAACTGAAGAGGTTAATGAGATTGTGGGTAGGGTTTTAATACTTTAGTATTAAAACAGGATAAAATTATGAATTATGAATATTTTTCTGTTGATTGCTAGACGTAAAATATGAATATTATATTTTTATGACAGAATTTTTTGTTTAAGTAAAATCGATTTCTTTGCATTTAATATTCTAATTACCCGACTGAAAAGAAGGGTTATGTGTTTCACGCGTATCTGTGTATGTGGATTTCTTTTTAACCTCGAAACATCCCAACGACTGGATTGATTTTAATGAATGACGTCTGTATCGATTCGGCTTAAATGCCCGATGGTTATAGGCTAGGTTTTGTTTTTATAAATTAAAAATGGTGGCTGTAAAGTACAAAATGGCGGTACAGACGAAAATTTTTTTTTACTCACCTTATTGAGTGGCATATCATTGGATAGGTCTTTCAAAATGAAGACGATGTTTCACTGACTATTTTACAGTCAGAAGCTCCGTTAAAATATTATACAACCTGGAAGTTGTGTAGGTAGGATCTCTAGCTTTACTGCAACTCTAACCCTCATAGACATCTATAGACCTCATCAAAACAGTGTTTATAGATAGGAACTAACAATTAAACACAACTTAAAAGTCATCAATACAAGTAAATAAAAAAAATAGGTAAGTAATATAATTCACATTGATAAGAGATAATTAATTAGTTCTCTTTTTGCGCAGTCGGGTTTTTTGATTTTTTAAATTTAATTCTATTATTAAATATCTATTTTAAATGTGTTCATTCAAAATATATTTTAAGTGCGAATATTTTTTAGAACTTTAAAAAATAAACTAAGAATATTTTTAAATGAACGAAAAAATTAATTGTTATTTTTTTTTTAAATTCGAAAACGTTTCTTTTCTTTTTTGTTAGTTTAGTTTTTTTTTTTTATCATTTTTTTTAAAATTATATTAGAAATCTTAATTTATAGAATTTTTGGTTTTTCGCTTTTAACCCATTAAAGACTGACGTTGCGTTTTCGCAACATTATATTTGTGATTTTTTTAAAAAAAATTTTATACCAGTAAAATAGAAAAGTGAAATTGCCTTATTTAATTAACACATTTCAGTGATTCTTAAAGTAAAAGTAAGTGCTTACCAAAAAGCGGTGTGAACTGAATAAAATTCCTGTAAAGCATGTTGGTCCTTAATGGGTTAAAACGATTTCGGATTTTAGTATTGATAGAACCAATACGCATGCGTGCTATGAATGAACGGAATTTCTCCCTTTTTTTCAGACTTTCGGGGAGAAATCACGGATAAAACATGTTTTCTGGGAGTACGGAAATTATTTATTAAAAAATGAAGAATAATTTTGTGTGTATGGACGAGTTTTTCTGTCAGTTGACCACAATGTGTTCTGTGAAATGCTGTCTTTAATATCAATTAAACTTAATAATAAAATCTCTAAATTATCGTAAATGTATGCTAAATGTGTAATTCATAAAAACGCCCTCTGGTGGCGAAATTTTGAACTATTGTTTTCGCTTAAACAAACTCCTATCCCTTTATTATGTATTTCACAAAAATTCACAACTTTATGAACAACAGATTCGTCTGTAGACAACTGTAAATTAGGGTCGTTTAACCCTTTATGCCCCGACGATACTTTAAAATACCATTAAAATAACTTGTTATAAAATTCATTTAATACATCGATTAGTAGTAATACAGTTTAGTATGAGTTATAGATACTTTACTTTATCTTGTTCCAAAAGCATTATGCACAAAGCAAAAATATTGTTAAAAGGATTATTTCTTTTGTCTTTGCATCTTTTCAGCTTTTTTGACGTTGGAAGATTGGGGGTGAAAAATATCAGTTCGTAAATATTTCTATATTTTTATTGTAAGAACATTATATTTGTGCATTTCCTAATTCTACAAAATACTAAACATTTTTTTTTTTAAATAAAAGTTTGAGTGGAGGTATAAATATTGCACAAAATCCCTATAAATTCAAATTTAATTAATTCATTTTAATTGGCAAAATCCTTCTAAAATTTATTCAATGATTGCGTAAATCTTCTAATTTAGTTTTAAAAAATCTCGAAAAATGCTTTAGGAGATGATATTTTCATCAGTTCATAATTTGGGACATAAAGGGTTAATTATGGACGCGTTGTAAATGAGAATATGGATATTTTTATTTATTTGTTTTGAAAATGGCCCGTAATAGAGTCGAAACATATAAACAGTGTAAAAGTATTGAGAAACACTTCACTTTTTGACACGAAGCGAAAATCATTTCCTGTTTACAGTTGCTACACACAGAAAAGTTATAAGATTTCGAACCTTGTATTTCTCCTGTTAATATCTTTTCCCAGTTGCATGATATCGTTGGCAACATTGAAATGAACGAACGATTAATCTCGCGAAAGGAGCGTTTCCGTGTTACCCGAGGGGATTCTTTGTCACAATCCAACATGTCAGACTTCTTTGCTGCATTTTGCATTTATATTTTTAGAAATAAGTCCAAGAAAATACATCTTTATTCTTAATAAAGATAAAGCATGTCCGATGCAGGATTGATCTTTCCGTTTTAGCTTAAGGAATGTTTTTGAGAAAGATATACTACTTTCTGAACAGATAATAATAATAAAAAAAAATTATAATGAAAGATTTCGATAAATTTAATTTTCAGTGTACGAAAAAGTAGCAGTAAGGAAAATTTTTTATTAGAATCTTTTTGATAGAATTTGAATACTTTGTCTGGTTTATAGGAAAGAAATGCTTAGATGGTTCGTTGGTTGTGTTTATGACGGCCAATTATCAACACGAGGGATATGGGCCCTAAGGGGAGGGGGGTGCCCTTCGTGGGGGTCTTTCTAAGGGAACCCAACCCGTATTTACGCTTGGAAATCCAAGGTTCGAAGAGAACCACGAAAACTCCGAACGATTAGGCCGACGGGCGCGACTGGGTTCGAACCTAGCACCTCCCGTCTACCAGCTTCGAGAGCAGAACCTCTCGGCCACTGGTGGGCCAAGAAATGCTTAGAACTCACCCCTTGCGAATTTTTAATATGGTTGAAAAGTATTTATGAATCCGGTTTGCCTTATTGGCTGTCTGGCCGTGTTCTAGCTCTCTTAAATATATTCGGATTGTCATGTAAATTGTATATGTTATTGAGTTTTACCATAGATTGTTCGGTATTGAAAATGAAGTGTATAGCATTACGAGTGTGTATCAATAAGTTTTTGCCCTCACACAGAAATAATTGAGTGAAATTTATGAAATTGCTACATTGTATGAGTCCTCTTCTATATAGTCACCGTGCATGGTCACATTTCTGCAAACGGTATTTCAAAGAGAGGGGGGGGGGGATGTATTCCAGGATGCGCGATAGTAGACCCAAAGGGGGGCATTTTTCTAACTTTTACCAACCCCCACATGTGACATATTGTTGGAAAGCTATGTGACCACTTATTCAAGCGATGCACCTCCAGAGCCCTCCCCTCAAATTTGCCCTCTGGGGGCATGAATGATGTCCGCAAAATTTAGAAAAGTGCCCCCTCCCCGGAGGGCAGATTTGGGGGGAGGGGCTCTGGAAGTGCATAACATGAATAAGTGGTGACAGGGCTTTTCAACAATATGTCACATGTGGGGGTTGGTAAAAGTTAGAAAAATGGCCCCCTTAGGGTCTACTATCGCGCCTCCTAGAATACATCCTCTCTCCTCTCTTTGAAATACTGGTTGCACAAATGTGTTACTGTGCACACTGACTATATAGAAAAGGACTCATAAAATGTAGCAATGTCACAAATTTCACTCAATTATTTCTGTGTGAGGGCAAAAACTTATTGGTACCCCCTCGTAATAGTTTGTACAGAGACATACAAAAGTTTTCAACTACATTATGGTCCATGAGAAAAAGCGGTTTGCGGACATTTTATTGATGTTACGATATTTAAAACATAATTAAATTGATAACAACTACTGAGGTGGACTACAAATTGATTTCTTATGAGTATAAAATAATTAACCTTTATAGTTCGTTTACAAGGGAGCTGAAAATACTTCCGTAACGTTATGATCTATGGTGAAAAATCGTTTGCCCACTTGTGGATTTTTATGATGTTATGATACTTCAACCATAAAATAATTCGTTTACAGGGCTTTGAAATGCCTTTTTAATCACGAAATGTATGAAAGAATTTGCACATATTATCGGATAAAGACAGCAATTGCTGAAAAGGGATTTTTATTAAGTTATGTGTTGTTGTTTTTTTTAAGTTTCTTATTTAGATATCTCATTTATTTCTAGAAAAAAATTAAATATCTTAATAATTTTCTTCTAGTGTTAGATAATGTTTAATAAACTATGTCTGATGTTAGATTTTTTGTTCCTGTTTCTTTAACTGCGAAAGAAGGTAGAGGAATATTTTAATGCAAAATCTCATCTCTCGAATCTCGAATATTTTCTATTTTCAGAATCGTATTTCTCGGAAAAACTGTATTTATTTCGCTTGGAACTTGATTTCAAAGTATTTTCTGTGCTGAGAAATACGGTTTCTTTATCTATAATTTTTTTTCGAACTTTATAGACTTGAAAATGGAAAAACTATTAAGGTAGCGTTTCTATAGTTTTCAGTGTAATATATATATAAATTACAGGATAATTTTTTTTCAGCTTTTAGCTTTTTTTCTCACAGAAAACGACTGATTTTGCTTATATAATTGAATTCTGTACTCTTGATAACGTAATTCAATATATACGTTTTTTAATTATTTTTATCGAAATCCATATTCTTCTTTTTTTTTTCATTATTAATTCTTGTTATATAGTACAAGGGACTTTATTTTATACATAGCAGCTTGTTTATTATGTTTTTGGTATCCATTCAGTGTGTTTGGGGACACTGTATTTTTGTAAATTCATTCATACTATCACAATTATTGATGGTGGTCAGTAATGTTTAATTAATGGTTATATATATATATATATATATATATATTTACAAATATTTTTCTAAATACGGCAACGGGATATATATATATTAGCTAAATTTTGTTTATTATTTCTTGTGAATGTTAATTTTTGAGGTCTTAATTATAGAGTTTCAATAACTTCCTTTGTAAGTTAAGCCAGTAATTTTCTGTAAGCATTTCCTTAAACAATAGAGTTGAATTAGCTAAATTAGTCTTAGCTAAATCTTGTTAAGTATTTTTGATGCGTATTTATTTTTTTTAGTTTATTAATCAATACAGCTAATATAATAAATACTTTTTCCAGTAAAATAATGCATAAAACTTTCATCAGATAAAAATAATTGTCAAAAAATATTCCAAGACTAATAACTGAAAACAACTGAATATATAAAAAAAATTTCTTTGAAATTTCAATAAAAATGCTGAAAACAATGAAAATCCCATAATAATGCGAAATAATAATAAGAAATTAAATGTTTTTATTATATTATAGTGTTTATTTCATTTAGCTAACGCAAAGTAGAAAAAAAAGATATACTGAATTTTTCTAGCAGTAATGTTTCAGAATAGACCCCCAAGAGATTAAAAATTAAAACGAAGTTGTATTTCTTTTTTTAAAGTTATTTAAGACAAGTCAACATAAATTTATTCTTTTTAGGTGCGTTCGTAATTATATAAATACGTAGCACCTATACTGGTCGTCTGATCCGTTCGTCTGTCTGTTCGTCTATCCGCATAGAAAGAGCAAAAACTACCCAACCAAATGGTTTGAAATTTAATACAGTGGAACCTCGATTATCCGAAGTAATTGAGATGGACACTCTTTCGGAAAACCGAAAATTTCGGATAAACGAGAATGCTTTAATTTTAAGTTTAAGGACATTTATGTGCACTATTTCTTAATATGGTAACAAGTGCTTAATAAAAATAAAGCAATAGCAAAATAGGAATAAGAATAAATTACCTGAATTTCAATTTTGAAATTAAATACCTTTTACATATTTCACAAGGGTTTGGAAAAAAAAGTTTTGTTTGTCGCAGTTTCGATTGCCTTTGCTTTGCAGCTCTATCACGATGGGTTTTTTAAAAATATTATTAGTTCGCTAGTATCACGGTCTTTCTGCTGCTCCAGCCATGCAAAACCTTTATAGTCCAGTCATTTGGTAGAAAATAGGGGAAAGTTTTGGTGTAGTTTTTATATTTGGTGACTTTATGTTTTTTGGGTCGCTGAACACGAATCTGAAGTTTGCCAACAAAATTTATCCCGGAAAACACGTTTTTTTGGCAAAAAAACTGGAAAAAAACGGGATTTTATTTGTTTTTTCAAAATAGCTTCAAAATTATGCATTTTACGCAAAAGTTCTCAATACATAAATTAAAGAGGATAAAATTTCCTACATTTTACGCATTAAAAGTATTTTTCTTTGATCAATGGTTTAGCCGTGACAACGCCGCAAAAATGGATGTGAAAATAAAAAAATTCTGGAAAAACGGGAATTACGGCAGCGCACGTTGGTTGATTTACCGATTCTAGTTGCCCAAAATTATTTTTGGCGTCAATATAGTCGCATCGCCATGAAATTGAAAAATGTTATTGATATTCACTATTGAATGTTAGGTATTGTAAAATGTTGCGTGTAGCAGTCATAATCTCGTTACAGGGACATTCAAAAGTATTTCATTATATTACGGCCTATGGGGAAAAATCGTTTATGGTGGTTTTTAATAATGTTTCATAATTTCATACACTTTGAAATTTATATACATATCTATGAAGTGCACTACAAGATGATTTCTTATAGAATATGGTATGGGTAGTATTTATCGCATTTACAGGGACACTAAAAAAAATTATGTTACATTACGTTCTATGGAGAAAAATTGTTTGTGGTGTGTTTTGCTCATGTTACACCTTTTCAAAAGTATTTAAATTGATATATATCTCCAACGTGCTCTATATGATGCTTACTATTGAATATGATGTGCCATTGATCTTTCATATACAGGGGCACACAAAATAAATCAGTTATATTTTTCTCTGTATGAACAATAATTGATTGAAGTGCGTTTTCAGTTGTGGAACACTTTTTAAAATTGCATACTATTTAGCGTGTATAAATTCTATAAATCATATATAGGGCTGCACAAAACATCTACATACCCGCTTATTGCCGGAAATTGCTAACGAGGAATTTTCAACTGTGCTATGCGTTCACTAACAGTTCTAAATTTTAGCATATTGTGAATTATATGATAAATCTATAGTTCATATATAGGGATGTACAAAATTTTCAGCTATTTGGTTGAAATTGTGTTTTCAAACGTGTTATATGTTTTACAAATTATTGCTTAGACATCGTTTTTCACGTTAATAAACTATGAAGTTTTATTATAGTAGCCCGAATGCGTTCAAAAATGTTCCATAATCTGATTGATGCATGATTTTACGTTCTTTTTGATAATTTTAATGATACTTTCTTAACGGTATGGAAGCTTAAGTGATAAAACTATTTTTGTATTAGTATAACAAATTCTAAAATTTCTTTTTCTAAAATTTAAGGTACGGGACAAACATTCGATAGCATTAATGAAAATTGCTGTGTTGCATGTTCTGTTGTATATTCATATTTATTTCTGCACAAACCTTACAGGAAACCTAACAGGAACCTTATGTAAAGATAGGGAATCATAAGATATCATGATTAATATATCATGAGAAAATGCCTACATTATGTTTTGCATTGTAGCAAATCTGAATTTGGAGAATTTGTCTGGATCAATTTTGTAAACACTCAGATTTTGCAGCCAAGTAATATATTTTAAATGATTTTGTCCCGATATATCGACATACAACTGGCAATTTTTGTCCAAATTTGGTCATAAATTTAAACATTTCGCTCTTGCAAAACTTCATGTGCTCTTCATTGTAATTTTTCTCTGTAAACAAAATATTTTCAACCAAATTCACATTTTCGTTACATTTTAAATCTTGATGCCGTTGCATAATGGTGCAAAAGTTTATTTATGTGACTAACTTAAATTCTGCTGTCTTTGATTAAAAAAAAAAAATGGTACTTGAACTAAAATGTCAAGAAAAAGTCATGCCAGAAGGTATCAAATATTTTTTATTAAAAAAAACATTTATTTTATACTGTTGGTAGTAATAAAAACACCCACTAATTAAATGCATCTATTTTCTATGCTGTAGATGTCGGTGAAAAGCGGGGACCCTCAAGTAAAAGAAAGCGGAAATAATATTTTTTTGTTTTTTAACTAAATGTACTTACTAATGTACATGTTTATTTATAATTAAATAATGATTCATAATGAGTCGTCTTATTTATTATCAGCAACTTCATTGTACAATGTAGTCATTCATATAATCTTTAGTATACTTTATAGTCAATTCTTGTGTAAAATGGTCAGTTTTCATGTTAAATCTACGTACAGCGGCGTAATTCCCATTTTCTCTGAATTTTTTGATTTTCACTCCCATTTTTGTGGCGTTGTCACGGCTAAACCATTGATCAGAGAAAAAAACTTTTAGTGCATAAAATTTAGGAAATTTTATCTTCTTTAATTTATGTATTGAAGACTTTTATGTAAAATGTATAATTTTGAAGTTATTTGGAAAAAAACAAAGAAAATCCAGTTTTTTTCCCGTTTTTTGCCAAAAAAACGTGTTTTCAGGGATAAATTTTGTTGGCAAACTTCAGATTCGTGTTCAGCGACCCGCAAAACATAAAGGCACCAAATATCAAAACTACACCAAAACTTTCCCCTATTTGTCCCTTTTGAGCACATAATGCCTGGACTATTAGTAGTTCACACTTGGAGAACACTTTTTCCAATTGTTGAAAATTTTGGGTCTATGTCATTTAGCAGACAACCAAATAGCCGACAAGACATTTAGCAGACAGCAATTAGACGACAGGACGTCTAGCCGCCAAGTACATTTAGTCGACACGTACATTTAGTCGACACGACAATTAGCCGACAGCGACAGTTAGCCGACAAGATTTTACAGCCGACAGAGACAATTAGCCGACAGGACAATTAGCCGATAGGACAGTTAATCGACATGGACAATTAGCCGAAAAGACGTTTAGCAGACAGGATGATTAGCCGACAAGACAATTAGCCGACAGGACTATTAGCCGACAGGACATTTAGCCGACAAGACAATTAGCCGACAGGACATTTAGCCGACAGGACAATTAGCCGACAGGACATTTAGCCGACAGGACAATTAGCCGACAAGACATTTAGCCGACAGGACATTTAGGCGACAGGACGATTAGCCGGCAGTACATTTAGCCGACAGGACAATTAGCCGACAGGACATTTAGCCGACAGGACAATTAGCCGACAGGACGATTAGCCCAGTTAGGTTATGGTTTGGATACTGTTAGGTTTCGGATAGGTTACAGTTAGAATACAGTTAGGTTATAATTAGTTTACGGTTACGTTAAACTTAGGTTACAGTTAGGTTACGGTTAGGTTACAGTTAGATTACGTTTCTGCTAAGATTTGGTTACGGATAGGTTACAGTTACGTTACAGTTTGGTTACAATTAAGATTACGGATAGGTTACAGTTAGATTACGGTTAGGTTAAGGATAGGTTACAGTACGTTACGGATAGGTTCCAATTAGGTTACGGTTAGGTTACCGCCGGGTTACAGTTAGGTTACGGTTAGGTTACAGTTAGATTACGGTTACGTCACAGTTAGATTAAATTTAGGTAACAATTAAGTTACGTTTAAGTTACAAATAGGTTAAGGTTAGGTTACGGATAGGTTACAGTTAGATTACGGTTAGGTTACGGATAGGTTACAGTACATTACGGATAGGTTCCAATTAGGTTACGGTTAGGTTACCGCCAGGCTACAGTTAGGTTACGGTTAGGTTACAGTTAGATTACGGTTACGTCACAGTTAGATTAAATTTAGGTAACAATTAGGTTACATTTAAGTTACAAATAGGTTAAGGTTAGGTTACGGATAGGTTACAGTTAGATTACGGATAGGTTACGGATAGGTTACAGTAGGTTACGGATAGATTACAATTAGGTTACGGTTAGATTACCGCCAGGCTACAGTTAGGTTGCGGTTAGGTTACAGTTAGGTTATAGTTACATCACAGTTAGGATACGGTTAGGTTATAATTAGGTTACGGTTAGCGTACCGTCATGTTACGTTTATTTTACAGATGATTACTGTTAGGTTACAGTTATTTTACAGTTAGGTTATGGTTAGGTTATAAGTAGGTTACGGTTAGGTTACAGTTAGATTACGGTTAGGTTACGGATAGATTACAGTTAGATTACGTTTCTGCTACGATTAGGTTACGGATAGGATACAGTTACGTTACAGTTTGGTTACAAATAGGATTACGGATAGGTTACAGTTAGATTACGCTTAGGTTCCGGATAGGTTACAGTAGGTTACGGATAGATTACAATTAGGTTACGGTTAGGCTACCGCCAGGATACAGTTAGGTTGCGGTTAGGTTACAGTTAGGTTACAGTTACATCACAGTTAGGATACGGTTAGGTTATAATTAGGTTACGGTTAGCGTACCGTCATGTTACGTTTATTTTACAGATAGATTACTGTTAGGTTACAGTTATTTTACAGTTAGGTTATGGTTAGGTTATAAGTAGGTTACGGTTACGTTACGGTTAGGTTACAGTTAGACTACGGTTAAGTTACGGATAGATTACAGTTAGATTACGTTTCTGCTACGATTAGGTTACGGATAGGATACAGTTACGTTACAGTTTGGTTACAAATAGGATTACGGATAGGTTACAGTTAGATTACGCTTAGGTTCCGGATAGGTTACAGTAGGTTACGGATAGATTACAATTAGGTTACGGTTAGGCTACCGCCAGGATACAGTTAGGTTGCGGTTAGGTTACAGTTAGGTTTTAGTTACATCACAGTTAGGATACGGTTAGGTTATAATTAGGTTACGGTTAGCGTACCGTCATGTTACGTTTATTTTACAGATAGATTAATGTTAGGTTACAGT
The DNA here is from genome assembly GCA_963932465.1 of Maratus speciosus. Classification (NCBI taxonomy): domain Eukaryota; kingdom Metazoa; phylum Arthropoda; class Arachnida; order Araneae; family Salticidae; genus Maratus; species Maratus speciosus. The sequence continues at coordinate 621,842,216 of OZ010788.1, read as the reverse complement.
TATTTTACAGTTAGGTTAGGGTTAGGCTATAAGTAGGTTACGGTTACGTTACAGTTAGGTTACAGTTAGATTACGGTTAAGTTACGGATAGATTACAGTTAGATTACGTTTCTGCTAAGATTAGGTTACGGATAGGTTACAGTTACGTTACAGTTTGGTTACAAATAGGATTACGGATAGGTTACAGTTAGATTACGGTTAAGTTCCGGATAGGTTACAGTAGGTTACGGATAGATTACAATTAGGTTACGGTTAGGTTACCGCCAGGCTACAATTAGGTTACGGTTAGGTTACAGTTAGGTTATAATTACATCACAGTTAGGATACGGTTAGGTTATAATTAGTTTACGGTTAGCGTACCGTCATGATACGTTTATTTTACAGATAGATTACGGTTAGGTTACAGTTATGTTACAGTTAGGTTAGGGTTAGGTTATAAGCAGGTTACGTTTACGTTACGGTTAGGTTATAATTAGGTTACGGTTAGGTTACGGTTATGTTCCATTTCCGTTACAGATAGGTTACGGTTAGGTTACGGTTATGTTCCATTTCCGTTACAGATAGTTTACGGTTGGATTATGGATAAGTTACAGGTAGGTTACAGTCACGTTACATTTAGCTTAAAATTAGTTTACGTTACGGTTAAGTTACCGATAGTTTATAGCTACGTTACAGTTAGGTTACGGTTATGTTATAATTAGATTAAGGTTAGGTTGCAATTAGGTTACAGTTAGGTTACGGCTAGGGGATAATTTGTTTATAGTTAGGTTGAAGGTATGCTACTGTTAGGTTACCGTTAGGTTACGGTTAGGTAACATATTACAGCTAGGGTACAGTTAGGTAATGTTTATGGTAGAGTTAGATTAAGGTTACGTTACAATTAGATTACTGCGCCCAGGGCTTAAATTCTAACAAAAAAAGTTCCGGAGCCCTAATATTCTGCGCTACCGGTACAACAACTGTACCGTTCCACCCCCTTCCCTTCCCCGCCCCTGTAATCTGCATATTTATATTTCGTACATTAGTTGCAAAATTTAAAGCATTTTTTTCTTTAGCAAAATAAAAAAATTAAATATATCTATCAGCATATACTTAGCTGTCAACTATTCCACTTTTTAGTTATCACTTCTTCTGAATAGTAAAAATCCGTGCCTATTTTTTAGTGCCTATTAATCCGTGCCTATTTTTTATGTTAATTAATTGCAGAATTCTGCGATTAAATAGGGTAACGATTATGATTAGAAAATGGTGTTAACACAAAAAAGAGATAGTTCGCAGCTATGCATTTTTAAGAAAAAATGAATGAAAATTACAGAAATGAATATTTATATGCTGAAGAATGGAACAATGTTTTACAATTTCCTGTAAAAGGTGCATATCTTAAGCTACAATCATTTCCTTCCGCATAACAATCTTTTGCGGTAAGTCCCTGAAAATCAGATAAAATTAAAAATTTGACAACGTTATCGGAAAGAATCTACGCTTTTATAGAAAAAGGGGAAACACTGCTCTATTGCTTTCTATCAGAATAACAATACATGGTAATTATATCTACTTACAAAGGAAAGTGACTTCGTATAGGTGCACAGAGCCTTAGCGTGGGCACCGTTCATGATACAAAATAAATAGAAAAATCACTAACGTGATTTTTATACTCGTACGCAATAGAAGACAAAAAACCTCGAACAGACAAAACGTCAAGCTGATGCTTGTTGGATAAAACAGAAAATATTCTTTTCAGGTTAGATATCGAAATAAAAAAAGAAAACCCAGCCAATAAAAAATTATCCTACAGTCACAAAAGAAAATCGAACTGAAAGCAAATTTATTGTTCACTCTCTTGAGTGGCGCCGTATCAACACGTCGCCGATATAAATTTGAAATAGAAAAACACGATTTCTGTTTCCCCTTCATTCTGATCAAAATAGCATTAAAATGATTTGAAGTGGAATATAATACGTAATTTTAAAAGAAGATTTTTTTTCAATACATGAATAAATAAAATTTTAAATGTAATACAGATTGAGCTCGAGTCAGTCTAAGCCTAAATACTGATATAAAAATTGAGTACGTTTTATCTCCATCCCCTACGTGTGTGACACATTACGTCACATATAAGTGTTTTGGTAAAAAGAATGCAAAAGCTTGAAGATGGGAAAGAAAGGAAAAGGTAATTTAAGCTTCGGTTTTTCGGAAGCGCTATTGCACTGGGCTCCGGAGCCCTGTACTTATGAGTTCCGGTGAATTCCGAACAATATAATTAAACTTTTTGTTATGTCCCTGTAATTGATATAAACTGGTCATAAAAGGCTGACTATTCTAAAATCTTAAAGTTGTACTGTGTACATGTACGCAATACAACTCCATTTTAGTCCATGCAGGGGCTAAAATTTCGTAACAAATGCACACATTTTAGGAAAGTTAGAGAAAACGAAAACGAGGAAAAAGGAAGATGTTTAAGTAACTTTATATTTGACAATTGATTTCTAACACGAGTGCTAGATTACTCATTTGTACTATGCATGTAAAAATTTTAGATGTATAACAAAAACATTTTTTTAATGTAAATTGGAAAAAAAAATAATACTTCGACATTTTGAACGGGATTTCTAATATCAGGATTATGTCTAGATTCGTTGTTGTGTGAAAGTGCTGTGCAAAAGAGACCTGCACATGCCTTAGTCCAACATTGGATTCTTCTTCGGGCTCGGTCAATTTTTTTTCATGACACTTGAGTCCAGCATGGTAATCATTATATCCAGGCCTTTCCAGTCCCCAGGATTACTTTTTGTCTGTAGACTTGCGACAGCCCGAACTGGATCAGATTTTTTTTTTTCCGGGGAAGTAAAACGATGGTGACATTAACATTTTTTCTTTCTTTTTGTGTTATTTTGATAACAATATTTTGTTTCTACGAGCAGTTTTTAATAGAATAATTATAAAATCATGACAACGAAAATAGAACAGATTCACGTACAGAACAGTCCATTTAATATTATAAAGCAGCATAAAGCATATTTCTTTTTAGTATTAGATTCTTTTTAAAGAGCATTTAATTTATCTAAATATTGTGTTAAAAAATTGCTTATAAAAGATTTCAAAGTAATAGAAAAAGTGGTTTTAAATATGAATTATATTTTTTCGAACACATTAGCGTTACCTTAAAAAGTTAGACTTTTTCAATTTATATGCAAAAGGAAGCTTAAATTTTCATTAAGATGCAAAATAATGTTTAAAAAGGCAGAAATATTTGCTAATGAAATAACATTTTCCGCGAATAAATTTTGTAAATCTATAAAAAGCTAAAATTTACATTTCCCATAAAAAATAAAATACGTGTTTTAAAAGTTTTATACGTTAAAAATAGTTTATCTCCAGGCGTAAAGAAGAAAGACAAAAATCTTTAGAAAATCCTTGCGCATTTCTTAATTTTATACAGTTTTTAAGAAGGCTTCCATATTTTATATGTATCACAACAGTTTAATCAACATTTTAATGTTAAATATTGTGTTAGGATTACACACGAGTGTATCTTAAAGAAGCTGAAATGATCTGAACTCGAATTAAAAATTTTTAAAAATGATGAAATTTAACACTTTTTTTATATTTTCTATTAAATATTCCTGCTATGTTCAGTTTTGTCTATTTAAACTTATTGCCAAAACATTAGGGAAATAAATCAAAAATGAATAGTTTACATAACTCTTTAAAAATAATTATACACTATTCAAAATAAAATTACATATATTGTAAATTTTTTCGCTGTTTGAAATTGTAAATATTTCAAAGGCGGTATTAGTTTTACTGTAAATTTTATACATTTTTAGTATTTATATTTAAAATTATGTTAACCTCTTCAGGAACGATTTTTTATGAAAAAAATGACTCATTTTTTTTCCTTTTACGATTTATTCATTTTATATTAATAGGAATTAAAAAAAATGGAAAAACTATAAAAATTCACTCAAAAATAACGTCCACATTTGTGGCCGCAGATCATTAATGGTACCGTATGAATGAAATGATTTCATACATTCCGGGCACACCGGTTCTTCCCATTTCTCACCAGTGTAACGAGTTCGTCTTACACAATTTTTGTCGTGACATTTTGGAGGATTTTTCAGCTACCTTTTATTTAGATAAATTATACTTACGATTGTATTTAAGTAAAAATACCACCTCGAATGATAACTGTAGATATATGTGTACGTTTGTTAATGTCTTATAAAATAAAAAACTAACAGTAAATTTATTTCTTACATCTCTACAAATTCTTAAAATTTAATATATTTAATATATCTGATTTTATTTTTATCGAATATTAACGGTTTGTTCAAATAATCCAACAACACTGACTGCAGAAAATGACTTCACCCTTTTTTAGGTGCGTTCGTAATTATATAAATACGTAGCACCTATAGTCGTCGTTCAGTCCGTCCGTCCGCATATAACAGATCATAAACTGCCCAACCGAATGGTCTGAAATTTTAAATATATAATTGTTGCAAAATTTTGTCGAGTCATTTCAAATTTTATGAAAATTGGATGTACAATTACAGGGACAGACAAAAGTTTTCCGTTACATGACGGTCAATGGAAATAAATTATTACCAATGGGAAAAAATTATTGCAAGTGCATTTTAATTATGTTACAGCCTTCCGAAAGGTCTGAAATTTACACATATAATTGTTGTAAGATTTTGTCGAGTCATTTCAAATTTTATGAAAATCAGATGTATAGTTTAATGACAGGTACAGTCAAAAGTTTTCCGTTACATTACGGCCAAAGGGAAAAATTATTTCAAGTGCATTTTAATGGTGTATAGCGTGTTTTGAAAATTAAACGTTAATAACCATTGTATTTCTCATATTTCTCTGACGAAGACTATGTTTTTATAGTAGAAAGTACTAAAGTATTAAAATAATTTAACATCTTTTTGAATATTGCCTCATCTTTTAAGTAGTTTTTGCGCATAGTATAAGTTTAACTTTAACTTTTTAAAGATGAATTAAGCATTTCTATTTATTTATTTACAGAAACATTTGTCTTTTTTTTTTTTTTTTTTTTTTTTTTTTTTAACTGCAAGGTTGCAGGTTTAACACCTTTCTTATATCATACTTATGATGAAGTACAGACCACCTTTCGTAAATAATAGAAATTAAGATTTATTTAAAATTCTTACATTCCCAAACAATAACATAATTTTAAAATCTATTTATATAAAATCCAAGTCTCTGTGTGTCCCTCACAATTCCAGTAGGACCGCCTCATTGTAATGAGTAATTGTTGAAAATTAATAATGCAGGGTTACCACAGTAACGCCAAATGTTGACCAACTTGGCGATATATCGCCAAATTTGACGAAATACCGCCAAATTTGGCGATTTTAATTCAAACTCCGCGCTTTTGTGGGGTTTTTTCAAAATCTATGGGTGAGAATTTAAAGTGTAATATACTAAAATGTACGTTTCTACATCTTCATCCCGATTCTACTAATAACATAACAGCCAATAGACGGCGCTGTACTGTCTGAGCTCCTAACTACCTGATTTTAATGTGCTTTAGGTACTTTTCCAGTATATGGGCCTTGGCGAGATTGAGAATATAAAATTTGGCAACATATTTTCCAGCAACTTATTCACTGTTTCATGTATACAAGTAATTTTTCAATATTTATGCTATTTATTTAATATAAAGAAGCTATTTAACTATTTTGGTATACAAATTGAAGTAAATGTATATAAAAAACAACAATAATTAGATAAATATAAATTAAATATTTATAGATTATATAAATAAACTTAAAAGCTCATTAATTTTGTTTTCATAGTTGTTTATATCATTTCGCAAAAATGTCACTTCTGAAGCCCAAATTATAACAAATTTTAAAAAAGTACTCCAAAAAGTACTGGAAAAGTACCATGCTTTATATAGTCGGATAGAAAAATTAAATTCTTGGTACTTTTTCCACTTTAGGGACCTTGGCGAAGAAGGAAAATTGGCAACATATTTTCTGGCAACCTATTTCATATATACACGCATTTAAAAAAAATATTTATGCAATTTATTTAGCATAAAGAAGCCATATATCAAATTTAAAATATAGACATGACCTGTAATCTGCAAAGAGCCCCAATCCGCACAACACTTGGAACAAAGCTGTGCGGATTAGTGAGTTTCATTTTTAAAATCTGTTATTTTCATGTATCACTGCGGATCAGGATAAGAAAACTATATTCTTGCACATGTGTTGTATATATCTATTTATATCTCATATTCCGTCACTTTTGGCGGGCTATCTTTCTAGTAATCTAATAATAATAAAAATAATAGCTGCGAACAGCAACAATATAATATAATTCAAGGCTTGATAAACGGCTTATAAAAGGTAAGTACGGACATACTTTTTCACAATGCATTGTAAATGTAAAAATCGGACTTTTTCCCTTATGTACAAAAGGAAGCTTAAATTTTCAGTACGATGCAAAATTAATTTTGAATAGGCAGAAATATTTGCAAATGAAATGACATTTTTCCCGAGTAAATTTTGGTAAATCTATAAAAAGTTAAAATTAACATTTCACAGGAGAGATAAAATACGTGTTTTAAAAATTTTAAACGTTAAATATAGTACTTCTTCAAGAACAAAGAAGAAAGACGAAATTTTTTCAAAAAAACCTTTTGCATTTCTTAATTTTATGGTGCTTTCAAGAAATGTTTTCTTATTATAAATGTATCACGAGAGTTTATTCAACATTTAATGTTAAGTATCGTATTAAGTTTACACATGATTACATCTTAAAGACGTTGAAAAGATCTGAACACGAATTAAGAACTTAAAGAAAATTATGAAATTTAAGGCTCTTTTTTTTTTAAATTAAATATTCATGGCATGTTTTGTTTTGCCTAGTTAAACTTCTTATGCTTATAAACTTTAGAGAAAAATTGAGAAATGAGTATTTTACATAACTTTAAAAATTAAGTTAACACTCATCAAAGTAAAGTTAAATATATTGTTAATATTTTCGTTATTTGAAATAGTAAATATCTCAAAGGCTATCTCAGTTCTTCGGGAAATTTTATACATTTTAGGTATTTCTTTCTAAAGTATGTTTGGCTAACAGCATAATATTCTTTAGTGTGAGGATCATTTTAGCTATAATTTAAATTTAAAAAAAGGTGGAGAATTGAAGTTAAAAAACACATTCAAAAGAATAAAGTTTTTATTAATATTTGCCCTAAATTAACGCTAATTCCGCCTTTTAGGACACGTGCAACAATGTTCCGAAATCGAGTGGAGTCACTACAGATTTTTGTTAGGTAGATTTCATAAGAAATACTACCTATTGCAGTCGTTATCATGGTGCGACTTTTGAAAAATTCCTTCACAACTTTTCATTATATGACTCCAGAAAACAATCCAGACTCCCTACCTAAAAAGTTTATATATATATATATATGTAGGATTTAAATTTAAGAATCGTTTATTTTCTTTATGACGTGCATTATCAATAAATTAACTGACGCTCTGATATTTTTATTATCCATGGTTTCAAAGCACGAGTTATGAAAATTCACGATCACGAGATCATGTTTGGATATATTCAAAGATTGGAAAAGAGTCAGTCTATAAAATTATGTTGTTCATCGAGCATCGACTTTTGCAGTGCCAAGGAAGGCATTATTAGGCCTAAGTGGCTTATTCGAAGGAAAATAATTCATAGGTTTTGTGTTAGAAATGTAATATCTTTAAATAAGCTATCGACTAAGTTAAGTAAATTTATCTGTATAGAATTGTATTAAAGTTTGTGTTGTTATTCAAACGTCTACTTATTCAAATCTTCTATATATATTAACATTTTACCAACAATAACTTCTACAAATATATATACATATATACAGGGTGTCTCAAAAGGTCGTTTACAAACTTAACATGCTGTTCTGTCATATCATGATAAACAAGATTTACATAGGAACTTGTGTACGCATATGGATTACGTATATGGCGCCGCAAATGGAAATGCTCGAGCCGCGGTACGGATGTACCTTGTGTTTCCCCAGCAGACGTCAGCCAAGTCATATTTTGTTTGAACAATTGCAGCGCAGATTGCGTGAAGCAGGCGATTTCCAGTACGTAGCCACATCGGTCGAGAAAGCAGTATACGCACGTCTGTCGTAGAGGAAACCGTGCTACGGGAATTTGCCAGAAACCCGCAAACAAGTCTCCGAGCAAGCGAACGCGTCTTGGGTGTACATCGTTCCAGCATTATACGCATACTGCATGACGACACGCAACATCCCTACCACTTACAAGGTGTACAGTTATTGTGCGTTGACGATTATACCAACGCGTTGCATTCGCAGGCTGGTATTTGCAACAACGGATCGCACAGCCGGATTTTCCCTCGTGGATTTTGTTTGATGAATCCTGTTTTACACAGGACGGTGTCCTGCACCAGAACGATATGCACATATCAGCGTATGAAAACGCAAGGTCTAGACGTGCCCATGCACGTCAACAATGTTTCGACGTGCGCGTATGGGCTAGTATTATCGGTGTCATGTTAATTGGCCCTTACCTACTACCTCAGCGCCTCTCCGGGAATACCTATCGTGTTTTCTTAGAAATAGTCTTGCCGGATCTGATGGGTAACGTTCCAGTCGCTATACGCCGAAACATCTGGTTTCAGCATGATGGAGCTCATTTTAGGTACACTGTGTGAGAATACCTCGATAGGACAGATCCTAATCGCTGGATTGGCAGAGGCGGACCAGTTGCATGGCCGCCGCGGTCCGCCGACCTAACTCTCCTGGATTTCTATCTGTAGGGACACACAAAGTCCATGGCGTACGAGACGCCCGTAACATCTGACATGGATCTCGTAGCCAGGATCGTGGAAGCGGAGGCACGTGTCCGTGACACACCTGCCCATTTTGAACGGGTCCGTAAATCCATGCGTCGACGTTGTGAAGCATGCATTGCGGTGAATGGAAGGAATTGTGAACACCTTCTTTTAAATTAAACCATGTTCTTTAATAAAAGTCATATCAATACCTATTTCGATATCCTTTCTTTCTTCACCTCCAAACCTGCGCTCATCGTCCTCTAGCGGTCGCAGTTTGCATTTTCGAACACAAGTTCCTATGTAAATCTTGTTCCTCATGACATGACAGACCAACATGTTAAGTTTGTAAACGACCTTTTCTGACACCCTGTATATATGTATGTCTGTACTAAATTTTGTCCGCACGATAAAAGTCGCAATTATGCACGGATCGTCTTGAAACTCGCCAACAACATTGAGATGGCTAATATCTCGGCGGGGATTGGAAATTAGCAAAACGGCCCAAGGAGGTGGAAATGGGGAGGGTTAAAAACGTTGAATACTGTCTTAAAATGATTCTGATAAAACCAGCTCTTGCACAACAATGACAGGAAAAAATAAACATTTTTCGTTATAGCAGTTGCCAACAATTAAAAAAAAACAATAAAATTTTCACCAGAACAATTGCTTTTCTATTGCAAGATTTTCACGTGAAAAATTAAATTAAATAATTAGTTTGACGAATTGAAAAAAAAATGAATATAACGTCATGAGTTTTCTAGAGCAAGATTTTCGCAGGAAAACTGAAACTGAAATAAATAGTTGGACGTCCAATTATTTATTTAATTCGTACGACGGGAAAAAATTGTATTGCAAAGAATTTATGTTAAATACTTATGAAAAGTTATCACTCTCATGGCCCCACTGTATTGAAGGCATTTTGCAAACTCAGAAGAACATATCGATCAGAACTAATCTAACAACTATAATTTAATTCGTACGAATTAAATTATATATATATATATATATATTGCGTCATATTGGAAAAATAATGAACCTCAGCACGTGAATATGTAACGTCATGTAAGTTTGAAGAAACGTATTAAAACATGATAAAAACCTGACTATGGAAATATTAACATATTTTAGCATTTTGAGGTTCTCTGAATTTGTTTTAGCCATTTTAAGACCTATTCCATATACATGCCTGTGTGTAGAATTTTCACAAACAGTTAGCTCCCTAGAGCTAATTCGTAGTGAAGAAACTGGTTTTATCTCTAATCTTGATTTAAGTTTTGTGAATATACTACTTAACTTCGAAATCTACCTCCACCTGTAGGCCGAGCCGGCAGAGATTGTTTTCAACTTGTAACAATCATGAATAAGAAAATGGGAACAAATAAAACAGCGATAGGATGAAAATAAATATAACTTCGAGTCTACATTTATTTTCAGTTTTACAGGTCTGAAATTTTCTAATCTCATACGTTTTCACCCTCGCGTGTTTTTTGTCTATTTGGTGTTATATTTCTAGATAGACCTAAAGTCAGCTCCAACTTTTAGTGTGTTTCGAATTCTTGTTGTGAACACAGAGTCCTCAAGTATCCCCCCTAGAAACTTATTCCATACCCGACGCTAAAATAATGCTATAAATACTTATTCATTGGTTTTTCACTAACGAAATGACATCATAGATGACCTTAAAAAGAAACTTTCTGATATTGATCCTTTAGGGGACTAGTTAATTAGGTTTACAAATATGTATCTAAAATTACAAATCTCTTTAAAGTATCTGTTGAATTATCACTAACCTGAATACACACAATCACAAATTTTAAGGGATTTAAACAAGTCCATGGTACACAACACCTCAAAAAATTTTATTGTAAAGGATTTATGTTAAATACTTATGAAAATTTATCACTCTCTTGGGCACACTGTCTTGAAGGCATTTTGCAATCTCAGAAGGAAAGAAACATTTATTTTATGAGGAAATCAGCATAGATGTTGGCCTTTATTTTTTTGCTTTTAAAGCAAAAAGCATTCAGTTGTTATGAAGTGAAGTCAAAATGTAAATCATCAAACACTTTAGTTTTTATGATGAAAAGAATAGAAGTTTACATACATGAACTTAGATAGCGAAGAGGTCAAGCGACAGGCACTTCATTTTAGGAAACATTAGTCTAGATTCGACGGAAAAAAGAAAATCCTACATCGTGGAAACATATAATGTCAAAAAAAAATTCTTCTATAGTCACCGACTAATGGAAGCGACGGGGGCAAATACGGCAAACTTTCACCCCTAATTTTAAAATGCTATTTTTGATTTAATTAATAACAGAAATTTTATAAATCTGTGGTGGAAGTATGCCTGATTGTCTGTTTCTTTCTCTTGAAGTCGGCGTTGGTTGAGATGAAAACTTGATATACTTAGGATACTTCGAGACAATTATAATGTTGCATATGGAAAACGTATCTATATTTTGGTTATACTAAACCCTTTTATAAATAAAAACTTGCCGCATTGACTGCTTCTAATTCTTAATTTTGATCCCCATTATCTCGCTTAAAAAAAATTCCACTTATTTAACTACAGAATTTCTGTGTCTAAATAAGAATAAAGCTTACTTTTCGTAAACATTGGTGGTCTAAGTTTAAAAGTTTTGTACCGCACATCGTAGACATCTTATACATACACAGCAGAAAAAATACAGTGAGTTCCAAATTCATTCTTTGACGCCAGAAAAAGGCCCAGTCGGTAGGACGTCGGACTCTTAACATAAGTGTTACGGGTTCAACTCTCAACTTTAACAAATAGACCACTAAGATGGCCTCGGTGGGCACGAAATCTGACGGAGTTGCTGGATACATCATTAGTTAAAAGCAACATTACTTAAATCAAGAATAATAAAAACTATGCCATTTCAATGCTATTCAAGGCACTATATATCAGATGTTTCAATCATTTGGTAAACTATTAATATCTGGCCTCCAAATACATGCAATCTGAAATTGGTACGGGACAATTTGTTTTTATTTAGAAATATATATGCTTATATTTTTATATGAATTTATATAATACATATATATACATGTGTGCGTGTGCGTGTGCGCGTGCGCGCTTTATATCTTTTTGCTGAATGAAATTTAGAGTTTTTTTTCAATTCCTTTATTTACATTTAATTTCTGTTTCATAGTTTTGGAATAGAATATAAAAAAAACAATGGTATTTTCCATGTAAAATCTTTTATAAATCTTTCCAAACGATTTAATTTTATGGATATTTTTAGAAACTGTACAGTGTACACTGATCTAAATATACATATATTTTTATTTTTAATGTGTAATTATTTAGGATATTTACTGGAAATTGCAGCATATTCTTTCTTTTTATCTTTAACTGTTCACTGTACTTTATTTTATCTTCACTTTCAGATTACCCATGTTAATGTAGAAGACACAAAATAAAAGGAACACAATATGTCACGAAAATTTTTATTGCAAACATTTTCCAATGACATACAACAATCGGCAACAAATGCCTCATCATAAGAAGGGAAAATATACAAAAAACCTTTTTAAATATTATTTGAACCGATCCATCAATCATAGTAAAAATCTTCATATCTCTCAATTATTTTTTTCAAATCATTTTTCCATTCCTCAAACGTAGACAAGCAAAATAGAAGATAAAGCTGGGGGCCGTTAGCGACACCTATTGCCCCAGGTGCCACGCATCCCTCGGCACGGCCCCAGACACCTTGGATTAGGGGGGTGATGCCGATTTTAGACGCCTCCTGCAACATGCTTGGGCTAGGTTTCGGACATCACACGAACATGAACAGCCATCAATATGATAGACAAAATTGGAATAAATCCTGTAAAGAATGCCCTCGGCATATATTAGACACATTCGGGAAAACAGCAAAAGTCATGTTAAGTCATGTAAAAAGTCCTGTGAAGCCAGGCAAAATTCTATAGATAAAGAAAGCACAGATTAAGACAGTATTATATTTTATCACAGTCACAATCATTATACACGAAATGATACTAAATTGAAATTTTCAACCTGATTGAAAAAATGTCCAGTCCTGGAATCGATAATAGAACATATGGCTTAAAGTATAAACGATGTTAGGTAACTTCGAATACTCTGTCAAATAATTGTCACTTAGACAGCATTTTACCATTAACATCTGCTTGAAATATTACGCAACTCAATAGATAAAACTCCAGGCAATGAAGATTGTCTGAGGTTCTAATATTAGTAGTTCACACTTGGAGAACACTTTTTCCAATTGTTGAAAATTTTCACCTCGTATAAAATAGCATTACCGAAATCTTTGATTAGAAATCTCAGAGAAAATTTAAATTTGAAAAATGATAAATCCGAATGAAACCTCTAAAACCACAAGTATCATATACCTTATATTTTGAAACGGTTTCAAAAGCTGAAAAGAAAATAATTTAGCATAAAATTAAATTTCTGTTTACGTTACGATATTAGATGAAATTTAAAATAAAAACAGTCTTGTCTCATTTCTTGAGTCCAAATTCTTCAATAGATTTTTTTACTTATAGAAAGGGGCATTTTATATGTATTAGTTATAAAATTTAGTTATGTAACGCTCGATCAATACATACTCCATCATATTTTCTCTCCTTTTGTTTTTTTTCTTTCAAAAGAACTGATAAGCTGAGTAAATTAGACTTTATGAGATGAGAAGAATGTTTACAGAGTTGTTGCCGACAAGGCATCTGAGCTAAGCCGTAACTTTAAATTAACTAAGTTATTTTGTAAATAGTAACATGCAAATACGTTGTAAATATTAAATTTATTAGTCGATGAAAAGTTATCGAGTTTTAATTTGTAACTAAGATAGTTTCCACCCCGGAGTCTAAATAATATGTTACAGTTAAAATTTCATTGCCAGTAAATATTCGAAATTCAATTTCTATTTTGCTAAAACTTGATGGAAGTGTTTTCATCAACTAAATGCCAGAACTTGTTACGCTATGATATTAACAAAAAGGAAACAAATGATAGAATTATTTTTTAATTTCTCGTTTGATTTCATCATTTTTAAATGACTCTTTTTGAATAGGGTGCCTGAAGTTGACGGCTAATATTGTATTTTTTATTTTAAAAGTGCACTTAAAATTAAAATCTCAAAAAAGAAAGAAGAAAAAATTTCAGAAACATACAAAATAAGACTGTGACATCAGATATCCTGTGCAAATTTATCCTGTTTAAAAATAATGGAATGTTAACAGGACATCTGTAAAAAAAAGGCTCCGTTTGCTTTAACATAAGTTTACGGAATTTTATTCCGACCTGCTCAAGGTCTTATATTTATTAGCTTTGATATTCATCATATATTATTTCATACAAGAACAATTTTTTGTGTATTTAAAAAATGTTACAGTAAGCTACGGATTATTAAATGAACAAGAAATGCTGAAAGTCAACACTTCCATTTCCCAAAAAGAAAAAAAACTCGAAATTAAAAATAATTGTTTCTAAATATTCTTTCCATAAACCTAAATTAAATAAATAATATACATTTTATATGAATGTCAAAAATATATTAAAATTAAATGTATTGTTGTTGTCTACTACTTACAATCTGTTAGAACATTTGTAGAAGAATTCCTCCGTGTGTCGGAGCAACAAGCTCTGAAAAATCTAACGAAGGTGGCTTTCTTTCGTTGGCACCATTTTCTGAATTTCTGTCGCCGACTTGGTGGCGAAGATCGAGGAATGTCTTGAAAGTTTTCTAGTACCAAGTTGGAGTAAGAAGATGTAGCTATGGAGTCGAGAATGCTAATAGGTGAATCGAATGTATAACTGAAATTAGGAGATATCTCTTTATTCGATATTTGACAATGCTGCTCTGAAGTAAATGATTCTATACATTTTGCTGGATTCTGTGTGATATTAAAGTCATACTTTGGTTCTCTTGCAGAGGAAAGTGACTTGTTAAATTCTAACGTAGATTTCGGAAGAATTGAAGATACTTCACTTTGGATAATACAGACTTCTTCATGACTAGCATCGAGTTGAGGAATAACGACAGAATCGACGTCAACTTTATATGTTTTTCCATTCATTTTCTGGTCTTCATCATCTCCGGATGGGTTATTGTAAGAATTTAATATTTCCAACTCTGGAACTAAAGCTAATTTGTTATCCTCCAAGACGGCGTTGAATTCATGGATGCTCACTGAAATGAAACAGAAAAACTTTTTTAACATAAGATGGTGTTAAAATGATTTTTTGCAGAAAATGAAAAATAGTTAAGTGATTCTAATTTCTAAATTTTAATAGCGTGTCTGTTTCGTAGCCCGTGGCTGTGCTCACATGACTCTAATCGACGAATATCCCATGCCGAGTTGTTCAGTCATGTGCTGATCGGTAAATGAAAATGTCATTTAACGTCATCTCGAAATCGGACCCCATCCTAAAGCTTAACGAATTCGATACCCACCTAATACTGAAATGAAAGAAATCTAACAACGTTGCTAGTTTTAATGTCAGCGGAGAAATTATCTGCATTCATATTTATAATACCTATATGAATATATGACTGCTTATTCATAGTTATTCTCATATAAAAAAAATTCTGATTTTTAAAAAATCAAAAATACATTATACTCTAAAACTACCCGAAAGCAACTTCATTGGGCATAGTTTCGACACGCATCTAAAAATTTAAAACTAACCAGATGCTTGGATTGGCTCGAGTTTTATTTTTAGCAGAAAATCTAACTGGTTGCAATTAAAACTTCTGTTAAAGTCGGTGAAGACATTTGGATTCTGGTACTAACTGCAGAGTCGAACTGTTGTTCAAGTCACACTTCAAAATCGAGGGACCCTACATTATTAATTTTTGTTTGTTTTACAAGATTCAATTAAACACCTCTTTTTACTGAGCATTCTGGAAACTTCTTCAAGAAAATTCTCTGACAGACAGACAATGCCTTACACATACACGCACAAGTTTTAATATTCATTAAGAAGACCTTAGCTTAGCTATGTGGAACAATTTTATTGATTTGTTGTTGTCGGCCGTTGCTCACGAGCTAGCCCAGCACATATTTCAAGTCTGACATTTTACATAGGCAATGCCTGAATGCTATGCTCTAAGATAAGGCGTCCAACTTGGAATCTTGGAAATATAATTAATTTTTACTGAAATCTCTACAATTTTTGATTGTCCTAATTCTGCGATTGTAAAAGCTAAATATTTCAAGTAAAAATTTATTCTAATCCTTGAGCATAAGGTTGAACAGCCCTTCTGTAGTACATAACTTAAATATAATATCAAAGTGGTGTTAAAGTAGCTTAGACAACAGTATACTTCGTAATTAGAGTCACAATAATGAGAAGAATGAGAAATGGCAAAAACAACGCCAAAGGAGTCAACACATCCTTTGTTTTAATGAATCATTGAAATGTTTTTAGCTTTTAGTTAAGCATTTTACTTTGTTACAAATTTAGTGCTTCAGCAATCAATACCAGCCAATTAAACAATTCCATAAATCTAAACCTCTGATTTTTTGGAAAAACAATAATGTATGCGCAATGCATACTTTAGCACCTTTCTTTATAATATCTGCGCTTTTTCATTGTCATTTAAAAAAGTTTTACAATAAAATCTTTATATAGAACAATCCCCATATTTAGCGAATACCGTTTTAACCTCAATATTTTATCATGTATTAGCACATATATAATAATTGTATGTTTTCGCTTTTGAATAGGGGGCAAATTCCGCAATCCAAGTGAGCCTCTATACACCGGAAGTGTTCAGTATATAGATTCCCTATGAATTGATGACCAAATCAAAGATTGGCTCTTTTCCTAATGGATTCAATTTATGTGAAATTAGTCATTTCATGCCAGTTGTTGAATTACATCAAAAAAGTAAAAAAAAAAAAATCCTCACCTTTTTTTCCCCAAATATCAACTTGGCTATCTGCATACTGCCATATACCTCCAAAAAGCTTGTGGTCAAGTAACTGTTGGGCAGTGGGGCGTTTTCCTGGCACTATATTCAGGCAACCAGTTATAAAATTCAAGGCGTCATCTGATATTGGATCATTTCTTTTACAAGCAGGAAAAGTTTCTTGCATCAACTTAACAAAGTTTTTCTTCTGAAAATAAAGGAGATGGTTAGTATGCAAAGATTTGTCTAGTATTGTAATGTGTACGGAGTTCCACAGGTTTACAGAACCGTCTCACGAATTCAAAGCACGTTACGCCAAAAATCTCGATATTTCATGATTGAAATTGAAAAAAAAATTTTTAGTCCTTGGTATGTGTTAATGGAATTTAATGCAGTAAAACATGTGAAAGCACACTAGAATGGAAGATTTCTATGGTGCTGCAAATGATAATCCGTAATAATCTACCTGCTAAGATGTAAAGATACAATATTTTTTTCGATCTCTAGTGGTTGTGCTTCTACAGATTTTACTTAGAAACTTAAAATAAAGTATGAAAACGAAACATACGTATAGCAGAATATTGTCTAAATGTAAACAAGTCAGATTTGTACATCAAACGGGGCAAATGAGGTGAGTTTGTACTATAACTAGTTTTATAAATATTCAGATCTTGGCGCAATAGTGGTTGCACTCTTGTACAAAAATGCACGAATACAAAATTTATTACGATTCTATAGTATATAAAATTCAGTAATACGAAAATAATATGACATCCTCTTATATAGGACGTCATCGCCATAGAAACCAAGAATCATTATCTATGATGTGATATCATTGAATTCATTACTTATGATAGGATTTAATAGAATAAAGAAAACATTTATTAATAATGTTACAAGTTTAGATTCGATTTTCATGAAATTTGAAATGACTCGACAATATTAAACAACGTATATATATTTTAAATTTCAAACAATTCGGTTGGTTAGTTTTTACCCTGTTATATGCGGACAGACGGACTGACCAGGTGAGGACTATAGGTGCTACGTATTTATATAATTCCAACGCACCTAAAAATCCATACATTCCAACTGATCGAATACTACACAATTTATAATTGCTCAAACGAAAATGTCACTAAAGTCGAATTTTATTGCGGTGCGTAGCGATTTTTCTTTCACAAGCTTTGCCGTATAAGAATATTGTGTCTAATAAATACAAAAAACCTACTACATGGAATTTCAAATAACAGGCGTAAAATTCGGTAGATACAAGTTTTTGTTTTAACAGCTGCAATTCATTGTATTCATCTTACAGAGGCTATTAATTTTCTGCGTCTAAGATAGTATTCTGTTATAAAAAGATGCCGTTTCGATGGTATTTTGTATATCTTCATGTTTCGATTTCATAAATGACTTCCCGTACTTTATAACAATGGTCCTTGGAACAGTAGGTATAATCCACAATTTTAACTATTCTCCGTGGCATTGATGTGAAAAACACACTTTCTGTCGCATTTTAATGTACGATCACAATCGATGTACGATGAAATTATTTATAGAATCGTAGACATCTAGTAGTAAAAGTGTCGTGCTATCTGTATACGCTCTCGGAAATTCCTTTTTTATTCACGGAAATATTCCATGCAGTACTGCTACCGGGATGTATCCGAGAATAGAAGTAATTTCCGTTCTAGGACAGAAAATTTCCGTAGTCTAAAAAAAGAATTTTTTAAAGAAAAAATACGCTCTTCTTTTTTACCCGACTGCTAAGAAGGGTTATGTGTTTCACGCGTATCTGGGTATGTGGATTACTTTATACCTTCGAAACTTCCCAACGGCTGGATGGATTTTAATTATTGAGGTCTCTATCGATTCGTCTTAACCGTCCGACGGTTATAGGCTAGGTTTTGTTTTTATAAGTTCACAATGGCGGCCGTAAAATACAATATGGTGATAGAGACGAAAAAAATTTTTTACGCACCCTATTGAGTGGAATATCATTGCATGGGGTCTTTCAAAATGAAGACGATGTTTCATTGATTATTTTACAGTCAGAAGCACCGTTTAAATATGACACAACCTGGAAGTTGTGTAGGTTGGATATCTAGCTTTACTGCAACTCTAACCTTCATAGACATCTACAGGCCTCATCCAAACAGTGTTTATAGATAGGAACTAACAATTAAACACAACTTCATAGTCATCAATACAAGTAAATAATAAAAAAAATAGGTAAGTAATATAAAAAATAGTTTCACATTGATGAGAAATAATTAATTAGTTCGCTTTTTACGCAGTCGGGTTTTTTGATTTTTTAAATTTAACTTTTATTACGTGGATCCACTTGGTTTTGAACGTCGTACCGCACGTCTCGAAACGAGTATCTTAACCACTCGGCCAGCGAGCACTTGGTAAAGAGCGAGTTTAAAATGAACGTATAGGTTTCATTCAAATGGGGGGGGGGGTGATAAGGCTTGTTAAATTTCTTGTGCAGAAAGCTCTAAAATTTAAATTTAATTTCAGGGACATTTCGGAGTTATGAAATAACGTTTGGTGTTTTAACACTTATAGAATAATAGAAAATAAAAATTATTGCATAGTAGACATATTTTTAGTAAGACATAATTTTATCGTTAGATGTAAAATATGAATTTTATATTTTGAATTAAATTCGAGAACAAATGCTTTCTTTTAATATAAAATCGATTTTTTTTTAACTTGATTGAAGTACTATATATTTTTTTAAATGTTCATATAGAATATGCTTTAACCACAAATATTTTTTAATACTCTAGAAAATAAATTGCGAATAGGTTTAAATGAATGAGAAAATTACTACTTTGTTAAATTCGAAAGCATTATTTTTGTTTGTTTGTTTTTAAATAAATGAGAAATTTTAGTTTTTTGAATTTTCGGTTTTTCATTTAAAAATTTAATTCTAAATTTGGGCATTAATACAGCCAATAAGCATGCGCGCAAGCAATAAGCGGTAAATTACCCCTTTTTTCGGAATCAGGTAAGAATTAACGCAAAAAGCATGTTTTCTAGGAGTAAGGTTATTATTTGTTTAAAAATGACGAATAATTTAGTGTATAAAGACGAATTTTTCGGTCAGTGTATGTAATCAAAAGTACGAGAGAAAATAAATAAATTCTAGAAAACAGGAATTCTGCTGAAAAGAGCGGCCAAAAAAATTGAAGCAAGCAAAATTGACATCGATGTTTCCGAAATTACAAGAGAAGAAATAATTTCAGTCTTTATTAGATTTATTTTTTCTGTAACATAGAAAATATCATTTAAAGAAAGTATTTTTTTATTTAATTTTCTATTTTTCTTACATAATTATCACGTAATAATGAATTAAATTATGGCTAAAGACACCATTAAGAATATAGTACTACTTTTGATATTCCTAAATACTATTTTTGATATTCCTTCAAAAGTCCGGAATTTTCGAAATTCGGGCCAACTACTCCTTTACTTCCCTTACCAAAACTACTCCTTTATGTATATTTAACCTTCCCTTACAGTTTGTCCCATGAATTTGGGACCACACTGTATACACCAAACCCAGTACAAATTGTCAAAATTGAATGAAACGCTAATAAAATATAATAAAATAAATATACATATAATTTATAATCCTTGACCGGAAATATTTAGAAATTTTCGAAGAAATACAGAGTGACACAAATAAAACAGGAAGTTTTGAAATGCGCAGAGTTACACTCTATGTATTTTAATAACTAAATTATTTCAAAGGAAAACTAAAATTCGATCTGAAATGATGTCTTCTATCAGTTTATCTTTTAATAAATTAATCTTATGAGGCCATTGTTCCAATTAAAATTGTAAAAGTATTTTAAATTTTCAGTAGGAAAACCCAATTTTGACAGTATATTTGGACTATTCGGTAATTTTACCTCCGGATACTAGATATAAAGACAGTCGTTGAAGTAATTTAAGAAATGTAAAATTTCAAACTTCTAATGGCAAATCCATTTTTAATACTTTCAAAAAACGGGCAATTTTTGGAATATTTTTAAGCATATTTCAAATAGTACTCAGCGGAATAAGCTGTAATTTTGGATTCGCATTTTTTAAAGCTTTTAGAAAGTGCATTCTGGTAAAATTTGAATAGTTTCGAATGCTCATTGTTTTTTTAATAACAATTTCATAGTTTATGTGAAAATACTACCCACATTGAAATTTGTTTTGTAACTGGTAAAAAGGAATTCAATATTAGGAATTTATTGCATTATGTTTCAACTTTTCCTAAACTTTTTCTCTTCTCGTTTTGTATCTGAGTGTACATTTTACTGTAGAACGCAAATATGATGTCAAAATTAAGTGTTCCTATAGAAATTAGACAAAGTTTGTTTCGATTTCAATAAGCTCTTTAGGTTTTTTTTTTTAAATAAATTGAAAAAAGTAATTCATAATCGATTGGTTGATTTTGTTTTCTATCCAATAATTTGTTGTGTAAAATGAATAAGATGTACCTTTTCTTTAAACAGTCTTTTCTGTTGACAGCATTGCAGAACAAGAATATTCAGCTTCATACGACTTCGTCACTTTGTATTAAAGGAACTTTATAATTGTCGAAAGTATGTTTTCACAACGAAAATGACTTTCAACAACAATTATATCGGCTGGTCCATCTGTTGGTTCTTTTTTCATTAAGAAAGAAAACGCATTTTTTTAGGAGTGAAAATCGAAATTCTTTAATGAACATGGAAGGTGGGTCTATGCCATTTACGCGTGGAATATAATATCGCACGCGTGGCCACTGCGGCCCCGCTTACATGCCATCATCCGAACATCAAAATTTTCAATGACCTTTGGGGTCTTCCACAAATGATGTCACGCTTGGAGGGGGGGCAGGGGGGGGGGTTCATGAAAATGTGACAGTTTGTGACAAGGGTGTGGCAGGGGGTATGAAGAAATGTGACATCACACATTTTGGTTAAAATAAAAGCATTAAAATACGCAGATTAAATTTTGAAGTTATTTTGAAATTATAGTATTATGTGTTTATAAAGTAGATTTAAAGCCAAATATATTAAATTCCAAAATACGACTGTTTTCAACTGCTCTTTCGTATTAATATTTTATTACTATTGTATATTAATTATATTTTTGTTATAAACCGTAATCTTATTTCATACAAAATAAGTACATGAATCATTTTTATTGTTATGCTCACAAATGTCGTTAAAACACATAGCTAAGTTTAAAAATAAAGTTTGAAACATGATCTATAACGTGGTGTTTTGTTTCTGAACTGCAAGTATATGTTTATGTAATATAGCGTGACATGTGACAATGGGGGGGGGAGGGGGTATGGTGAAGTGTGACACTTTGTGACAAAGGGGGGGAGGGGTGTCAAAAATATTGAAAAAAATTATGACATCATTTATAGACCTCCCCTTTCCCAGAATGAGCGGATCCATGGCTAAAATTTCAGCCCGAATGTGACGTTTGAGGTCTTGGATTGTGCGGGGTAAGGCTACTAAATATAGTTAGTAGTATTACTTTATATAAGTGTATTTAGAAGCTCCAGTGCGGGGACATAGGCGTACACTTTACTTTTCAGAATCCCCCAAAGAAAATAATCCATCGGTGTTAAATCGCACGATCTTGGCAGCCCATTTACATACGAATTTCTTGAAATTACGCGATCTGGAAAGTTCTTGTTCAATAAGTTGGTGGTTTGGCGAGCAGTGGGTGCCGTTGCACCGTCTTTTCATACAAATGGCATACATAATTACAAATGGCATACATTTGACAGTTCATACATACATGACACATGAAAACTGACACAAATAAAATGTGAAATATTTATAGTTAAAAAAAATCAACAGATGGACCACCCTATATAAATGGTTACATTTTTTTCTATAACTATTTATATATTTAAATTTTAGATTAACAGATGAAAAAACAAAATTTCATTCTTTATCCCGAAATAACATAGAAAAATGCGCTTTAAAAATGGTGAAAACTTTTCATACCTGTAGAATGTTTTGTATAACGGGATAGACATCAGTGTACCAACACGACAAAGGGCCTTCCCACTTCGAGAATCTTTTCAGTAAAGCCATCCCAGTGAAAAGTTCGATGGCCATCGTCCCGATACTCCAAATGTCCAGCTTCTTTCCGTCCACTTCAGCCAAGTCGGATTCGGTGAGGCGACCTTCTAGACAACGATAGATAAAAGGAACTCCATACCTGGCAAGAAACGAGGAACATTCAAATAGTGCTGAGAATTTCAAAGACAAAACAAGTGAATCGGTCATTTCAAAAACCACATAAGTTAGAGAATCAGAACTTTTTAGAAAAAAAAACTGTATTATTCATAAGTAAACAAATTTTTATTTATATTTTTGGGCTGATTATAGAGCTTGGACTTCAAAGTTTGTAAATATTGAAAAACTTTTATAATTTATGATTAATTAAAAGAAGAATAACAGACAAACTGTTCCTGACTGTTCCTGGCAAAGAACAAGGTTAGGTGCTATTTAATTTGAGCAAAACAGTCATATTAAACATATTTTTAATCAAAATTAATAAAGATAAAACTTATACAGGAACATTTTTATGTTTTAATATCATTATGACGCGAAATCATATTCTTCAGCATTCTCAATTGGATTATCTTTATACCTGACAACCTGACAAGAAACATAAACATAGGATCTGTGATGAAAATTTCGAAAACTGAACAAAGAAAGTTTCAGCTATTTTGAAGTTTAAATTCTAGTTTTGTTAAGAAAAAACATTCCTAGTAAGAAAATAATATTGAGCCCAGAGATATAGTTGAGATATATTTGTTATGCTATAAAGTCTCTCTGACATGATTTGGATGAAGTTTTTAGCTATACAAAAGTACGAAATCAATGGAATACATGAAAGCGAGCAAGGATAGTTTCCAAAGAGGTTAGTGCCATTTAGAAGTAAAATTGTGTTATTGACGTGAAACTTTTCGCATGATTTTATCGACTGTTTTAGGCAAAATGGTAATACTTAAATAAATAATTTAAAAAAAAAATGGGATGAGTATTTAATCATTCTACCCCACCCAAAAATCTGTAAACGGGGTGGTGTAAAAAAGTCCTTCCGGCAAGTGCCGGGAGGAAGAGGTAGCTTTCATATTCCTTATTTTTAAAAAGCAAGCTTTAATTATTCAAACACACGAAGCTTAATTTAGTGGAAACCGATTATAGGGAATTCAATACTAATTTTTATCAATACTAAACCATTCTGAATGGGAATTTTGCGAAATTAGTCAGCTTTATCCAAGCTGCTTTAATTAAAGTAACTTATATGTGGTTGCCAAATTCGGCGATATCTTGAAGTTACTGTAATTTTAAGACAACATGGTGGATGAGGCTAACGCGTAAACTTGGTCGAGACTTAGTAATTCCTGCGCACATGCTCACTCACATCAGATCGGTTGATATATACAAGTGCTGTCGCAGGCAAAAAATCAGATTTTTCAGAATGTTACCCACATAAAGAAATTCACACTGCTATATCTGAGCCAAATTTTAAGATAAAGAGAAAACAAAAAATGTTCCAGAATCCTTATATCCAGGTTAAATACTTAAGAATGAAATCTTTTTCAATTTCTTATTTTTTGCACTTCACTTTAAATATAATTTTTTTCAAATTTAATGGCTGCCATTTTGAAACAAGATGGCGAATGAGGATGGCCAGCGAATTTTTTGGAAATTTTTTGAAATTGCTTTCCTCCGAATGGCTGCAATAGGTAGCTTTTTGTAATGAAAACTACCAAAATTAAAAACTGAATATTTATGCATAGAGAAGGTGGTGAGGGATATTTCCATATTATCCACAATTTTAATTTTTAATATATTATACACATTATTAAAAGATTTATCCGTTATGAATCAATATATGCAATTTTTATGAATAAAACTTCTTCTTTTACAAACCATGAAAATACACTTAGTGAATTTTTTAAGGATTATTTTATATTTTTAAATGATAAAATTCTGTTGTACCTTCATTAAAAATATCGCTGATTAAGCCCATATTCTTTGTATCGGTTCTATCACTGACAATGGAGCATTTTCAATATTTCTGGTGTTTTCATTTTGCCAATATTGCACCAATATTTTCTAGAAATACTTTGTCATATCATCGCCAATATAAAGACAAAATTTCGACGAAATTCTAATTTCGTTGAAAATATTTTGAGTGTAAATTCAAATATTTAATACATTTTCTTTTTTCACGAAGAAAGGCTATATGAAGTTCCGATGTAACTAATACTAGTTAGAGTCTTTGAATCTCTACCCACGTTCATCTCGCTTTGTAAGTAAGTACTTTCCTTAGTATGTAAGTTCGCATAAAACAAATACTTTATTAATTGTGTTTTAATCATATAGGTAGATAAAGAAATCATTTGAATGAAGAATGTCTGAGGGTAAATGAATGTAAGAAATCACATGCAGGTCAGGAGCCAAAACTAGAACCATTACCTCAACAGATCATTGCTCTATTGTCTGAGCTATTCTGGACAACACTAGACATCACCTTGAAATCAAACAACATTTTGGTAATAATGTCTGATCTGAAATTTTACGCACATAAACGGAATGAACCTCAGGAAAATGAAACTTCCATAAATGATCAAATATGAAATATACGTTACAAAATTTATAATAATTTTACTGAATCATAAAGATATCCCATTAATAGAAAATTTGCCACCGAGTGATGATGTCGGCTAGAGTTGTTCAGAATTTGCTAGATGACAGAGCAGAGTCATGTGAAACTGAATGTCCTAAGTTCGACTCCTGTCTTGGACCATTTTGAAGTCAATTAAAAAAATTATGTTCATGTAGTATACCAAATATTTGTCATAAAGAAATATACTTACTTTGTAATAGGTTTTACCGCACTGCAAAGGAAACCAAAGTCTGATAGAACAGCCGCATTATTAGAGCCTATTAGAACATTATTCGCCTTTATATCATTATGAGATAGGTTTTTGTTGTGAAGGCAAGATACTGCATCCATAATCTGTTTCATCCAATCTGTTATTTGCAGCAATGCATTTTTATTTGTTAAGAAAGATGATTCTAAAACAGTCTGTTCTAAATTTTTTGGATATACTGGTGTAATAAAAATGTAAGAGTCAGCGTAATAGGCAAACTCAACGTCTTTCAACTTCAAGATGTTTGGATGATTTAACGTTTTCCACAAATCGACTTCTCCATCTGACACATATTTCTTTTGAACGACCTTCGCGGCCATTTCGTCATTTGTTTCATTATTTTTTACTTTCATAACTGAGCCATATGCACCATGACCAATAACATCAATAAATTTATACCCGTTTTCTTCTACATGGTTCACGATTTCCATCATTCTTTCGCAAGTTTTAGTATCAATTAAACCTTCACGACGTTTTTCTCTAAAGTAATCCATACTTAAGAAGTTTCGAACAAAAAATATTACAAAAATCACTTTTTTTTAAGCAGTAATCACAAATTACAAGTTATCTGCAATCCGTTTTTTGCTTACAAAGGCTTCATTGTTGCAATTTCTTATAAGTCGGATTTCTTATTTGCATTGTTAACATATGCAGTCATTGTTAAGACGGGATTTATTTTACAATTTCAACAATGATACCACTCTAAAGTTGTCCAACAATCGAGTATTGTTCGGAAATCCGAAGAAGAAATTAAAATGGGATAAGGTCGGGCGACTGAGGGCTTGATAACCAAATCGCCTGAGAAAACAATTGTCTATAGATCCGTGGACTAAGAATTTCAAACATATCTGATTCTAAAAATATTAAATACGGGTAGATAAATTTTTAATTAGGAAAACCACTTTTATTAGAGATTTAAAATTAGAAATACGCACAATAGGAAATTTTCCTTTTAAAAATAAATATTCACGTTCTTTATATAACATGGTATTCTCAATACAAGTGCAATCAGAGTAAAAACAAGAAAAGTTGAACCTGCCTCTATTCTCAAGCTCTTAACGACAAAATCATAGATCAAAGATGTCTTTAGGCTCGGAAACAAAACTTTGGCTTAGATGTTATATATTCCCATGGCCGCCATCTTGGATTTCTCGGCGATGTTTTGTCGGCGTTTATCGATAAGGCAACCCCGACAAGTGACGTGTTCTGGCGATCCATTAAGCTTAACATGTGCATAAATCTGCTTGGAGACATTTACTTGGCGGAAAAGGGGTTTTCACATCAAGAAAAAAAATCCAAGATGACGGCCGCGGGAATATATAACATCTGTTCCATATCTTTTTTTCAAAATATGAAAAAAATAAATACATCTATATAATTCTTGGAAATGTTTCTGTAGAAAGCTTCTCACGTCTTGCACTTAATAATAGAGTAAACTTTCGTTTATTCGGCACTCATGGTACCGAGGGTGTGGCGGATAATCGAAAGATACTCAAAGACCGTTACTATAATCAAGTTTGTTTTTGCCAATCTATAAGTAGAAATATTTAAATGCTTTTTTTATCTGTTGAGCACATTCGTTAATAAAAAGCATAACTGTTAATAAGAAATTAACTTATGAGACAAATTTCAAATTTTACAGAATGAATATGTAGTACCTGTTTTCAACCAAAGTAATCCATTATGCATTTTTGTGTGTGTTTTACTTTCGCTTTTACAGCAGCAAGATTAGGGACTCTACGTAATGAAAGTACTTGGGTTGCATCTGCTTTCACTTGTATCTCAAATCAATTAATGCACTTAAAGAGTATAGTCATCACTTCTGCGTGACTGAAACCTGAATCATCATTCTCTGGCTCATCATATGCATCTATTTCAGGCTTCATTGGACTGAAAATATTTTGAATAATTTCGTCATCTGTTAATTCTTCATAACCAAGTATTTTTTTCAGAATAGTTCGTCGATTGACTCGGTTTGACTGTGTATTTGTGTTTTCGTAATTTGCTTGTTATAAAAATATTTTGGTAAGGGGGTGGCGGTTAACCGAGGGTTGCAGTTGATAGAGTGGCGGATAATCGGAAGTTTACTGTATTTCAAATTTTAAGCGCTTAAAATGCGTACAGCCAATAGAGTGAAAAAGCGTCTAAGCCGAGACTCGAACCCGGATCATCAGTATAGCGCACCGACGTTCTATCAACTGAAACACTTGGAACGGCATGCTGGATTCTCTTTAGATTCGCGTTTGCCCCAGAGTCAGTGGCTCACAGAAAAATAATCCATCTTGCGCTGCAGTTGTAACTTTGCTAACATATAATAGTGCGAAGTGCCAGGCTAGTTCCCGTTCAAGTGGTTCAGTTGGTAGAGCGTCTGTCCGCTATAGCGTTTACCCGGGCTAGAATCCCAGCTTGGACACTTTTTCCCTCTGTTGGCGGTACGCGGGTTAAGCACTTAAAATTTGAAATATTAGAGAGCAAATTATTTTACTCCTAATTTACTACTAATTAATTTTTAAATGATAGTCATCTACTGGTAACAAATGTACCAATTTGCATTTTTTTTTAATGGCAAAACCCGATTTTGGCACTTTATTTGAAGTCCATGGGCCCAGTAAGGTATATAATATCGTTCACCCGCAAGAAAAGTCGCACATCTCGACAAGAGTAAATTTCACAGGAGAGGCAAAAGGAAATTTGCGTGATTTTACTGTAATGTGAAATTATAGTAGTTAGCTCTTCATGCAGAAATAAAGAGCTGCATAAAAAGGGGAAAAAAGGAAGGGAAATCCGAACCGTAGCTCCAAGCTGCAAGCCTGATGGAGTGTTTGCCTACGGACAGCGAAAACCCATTTGTTAGTCCATCGTTTTGGTAGCAGTTAAAAAAAATGTTCAATGTTTATATTTATGCTTCAGTAATTAAAAAAAAATTGTAACATTCTCAATATAGCTGCCTGGTTCAAAACATGACGAAATATAATAAATACAAAATATTAACAAAAACACCACTCGTAATAACTATAATACCAATAATAATAAAATAAATAATAATAATATTTAATGAATATATATGAAAACAATTTACAATAGAAACAAAGAAGATAACCAAAGAAAAAAACAAAAACAAAACCCTAAATCATCGTCTGAAGAAGTGTCCGAGATCTATGGATAGTTATTTCTAAAAATGACTTCACTTTTCTCTATAAATCTCCTTAGTGCTGATATTCTGTCCATGAGAACAGGATTTTCACTAATATAATTAATACAATCCGGAAACGCCATAGCTCTATGTTTTTTAACGTGGTAATAGGTTGTTAGAGGGCAATCCAATACGTAGTGAAGTGAGGTGGAGGGAAACCCACATACACAAAGAGGGGATTCACGTTTACCTATGTCGTTAAGATATTTCTGGAAAGGGTCGTGATTTGTGAAAAAAGAAAACGGTAACGATTATATACGGTAAATTGAATGGGAACACTTGGTAATAAGTTATGTGTGTAGCGGCCTGTTTCTTCATTTTCCCATGTTTGCTGCCATTCATTTTTTATTTTTTGTTTTAATTTATATTTTAAATGAGAAACCGGATGTAGAAGGAAAGTATGATATGACATTAGTGTCTCAACTGTCTTTTTTGCATTGGTATCAGCTAATTCGTTCCCTATGACTCCTGAGTGCTTTTTAATTCATTTAAAATGGAAAAATTTTCTGGATTTATGTATTAAACTCAGAATATCTGAAATCATATAGTCAAATGTATCTGTATTTTGCGGAGCCTAAGACAAATTTTCAAACTGGCCGTAAGGTAAAAAGCTTTTTTTTCAAGGAGCCGGTATGGTCGATAAAAAATAACAATAAATGTTCAAGCCGGACACTAAAAAAAAGAAGCTGGATCAACTGATCTGATAAAACAAATTTAAAAGGGTTGGACAAACCTGAAAAAATATGAACAATTTTCAGTGGATCCTCCCCGGGCGAGAATAAGTTATAAATGATGAATCCTCCTCGAGCTCATAGTCATTTGACAACATCAATATACAGGGATGTAGTGGAGGGTATACGGGAGTATACGCCGTATACCTTCTGGATTTTTTTAAGGAACACCGTATACTCTCTGTTTCTCAAAAAAAAAAAAAAAAAGCTATAGTATATACACTGTAGGGTATAGGGTAACTCCGGGAGAGTCGCCGCATACGGGTTAGATGCCGCACCCCTTCTATTTCATGTAATTATCGATAGATGATCGTCAAACGCACAGTATAGGTGCGCAATGAGATTATTTTATCCAGTGTATAGCGTGAATCCCATTTCGATGATTACTTGTAGAAATACAATCCTTAATTTGACGTAAGTGCATGATTTGGCTGTCCACTGTCACACGTTATGTTTAAATACTTTTCATACACTAATTACTAAATGCATGCATGATTTCGAAGTCAAAACTATGTGTAGCGTTTGTATAGAGTACTGTGTGTATGATTACGCCATTCCCCTTAGCGATGGCAGGTAACTGTGATGGCCGACGGCTTCACCATGCAAAAAGGGATACATGCCGCACTGATATTAAGGTATACATGCCGCAGTTTCTTTTGTACGGGATGATTAAGTGTTATTAATTTTTCCTTTTCTTTTTGCACAGACTATCCATCTTAGGCATGTTATCAAGTTTACTAAAACCAAAGGAGAAAAGGGGGAACATAAAAAGTAAGAAGGGCAAAAAAGATGCAAGTCAGGATGATAATAATGAAAAATTGGATTACGCGTAACGCAGATGTTCTTTGTAAACTACTCCAAAAACAGAGGAAGTGTAATTGGCTTGGCTGCATCATGTGTTTAAATGTAGTTACATAAAGACTGTACTTTTTCGACACTTTTTCTGTAGATTGAAGTCGATCTCTTAACCCATTCGGGACCATAGGTAAATATAAGCACCTTCATAAAGGGCTTACAAAATTAGTTTCTAGCACCAGTAAAAAAGAAAAGTAAATATTTGCTTTGTTTAATTAGAGCGTTTTCATAATTATTTAAGTCAAGCTAACTTCTTTTAAAAAAATGGTACCAACCGAATAAAATTTGTGTAAAAGCTACCGGTTCCGTAAGGGATAACAAATAAATTATGTAAACACAATTTTACTTTTTTTCTTTTCCCTTTCTAATACATTTATGTTACGTTGTTGTTGAAATAACAATTAAAATTTAATGTAAAAAAAAAGTCGATAAATTTAATAGTGAAAGTACGCAACAATTATTAATTTGAGTCTACTAATACGTTTCATTGTACTCATTTAGATTCATTTTGTTGTTACGTCCATAATTATAGTCCAGATATGAATATTTTTTTTAATATTTTTATTTATAACTTCATTCTGTTCTTATTACAAGCGCGGCATAACTACCGCACAAGTGCGGCGTCTCAGCCTGAATGTGCGGGTGACGCACCGCAATATAATGTTTTCGAAAAATATTATTTATTTGTTTTGATTTTTTTGTCGCAGTACACCCGTTGTATATTTAACATTAAATAGCAGAGTATGATTTTTTTTATTTTATGTCCACCATGGGACTTTATACACAAATTCAAAAAAGAAAATGTGCGGCATAAATCCCTGAATTACCCTACTCTCTGTCTTGAGCGTATACCCTCTGCTTAGAGCGTATGCCCTCTGCTTTTTTTTACGACTACGGCAAGGTCAATATAGAAATTTAGCGCATGAACCGTAGAAATTTTCCTTAGACAGTTGCATCGTATCTGAACAAGGGCTTGATTTTTTCAGCAGATTTGGGCCGGGATCAAGACTTACACTTTTTTTCTAGATACACGGATCGAGCTGGGTCTTAATTGTTCACGAATTCAGTCATTTTCTTTCAGATAATAGTGATTACGAGCTTTTGTATACGGAATCTTTTTAATTATACTTTTAAAAATTATAGAAAAATATTTAAAATAATCTACTTATTTTTAATACACAGCTGAAAAAGTTATGATATTTTTAACGAACTTATCTTTCTTCTATTCTAAACCACCTTAATTTTGAAGGAGTCTATATCTCAATGTCTAAGGCAAGTCACACACCAGGGCTACACATAAGACATGTCGCTTGAATTCGCTGGAAAAACTTGTTTAAAACAGGTTTGAAACAACTTCGTTCTTTGTTTCGACCGGTTTGTTCACTTCATGTTGCGCTTCATGTTTCTCTGTCGTCTCAGTGTGGGATATGCCTCAGAAGCTAAGTAATCATTAATGTTGCTCTTCGGTATTCTATGGCTTGTGGTGGCATATTTTGAAATCGGTAAAATTTTCGCATAAATATGTATGCAGTATTTCTAAAAAAAAAAAAAAAAAAAAAAAATCGTACTCGTATGTTAACAAAAATCGCAATATTTTGAACAAATTGACTTTAGCCGGACCGGGTCTGAGATTTTTTTTTCGCACGGCTCGGATATGAAAAGTAAAAACATAAATGTGCCGGGCCGGAAACGAGCCGGACTTCTAGTTTATACACCGGGATGAGCCGTGCCTCGTATTTCGCCCCGTGCAGACCTCTAACTCAGAGAAAAAAATTATCTGCTTTCTTTAAACAACGCCTTTGGCTGCGCCTGCACTAACTAATGCGAGAGTCAGAGTGATTATATTTATATTACGCAAGTAAATTATGTGTCTAAATCTTTGCATATTGTTCCTGTCCTCATCAAAAAAGTTTATAAACCTATTTGATACCTAAGGTATGTCCCACCAAAATAAAGCCACTGTGATTATGCTCTGTAATTGGACACGAAATAAACCAATAAGAACGAAACAAATATATTAAGAATGTCTATATACAAGAACATATTTACAAGCAGTAACTTATTCCCTGCCTTACCTGGGCAGGGAAAAAAAATGAATTTGTAGAAAAAGAGGGGAGAAAAGTGTCCCGCTGAAATAAAGCCACTACTGTAAATAGAAAATATATCCGCCATGATTATATATGACTTGGATATATATACGATGTGGCATGCCATTTACTAATCCTTGGAGGACAGTAGCATCAATATTCTCCCACGCTTCAATGATGCCGACCTCCAGTTTCGCTACAGACTGAAACTATCTGCTATCGGCATATACAGCTCTACTGAGGATACCTCACACATTTTCTTGGGGATTGAGATCAGGGAAAAAGGGCAGACCATCCCATGACATGCACCCGATTATAAAAACCATTCCCAGGAGTATTTTGCAGCGTGAATGAAGGTCTTGTCCTATTGGAAAATCCAACTTAATTCACTAATTCTCTTTTTAAACGTCAGTAAATGGTTTTCTAGCATTTCTTGGTAATCGGTAGCCTTCATGCGGCCTGAGAGAAAAGCCAGGTTAAGTTTACCTCGATAGCCGAAGCCTCCCCACACTATTAATAAACCTCCATCTTACTGTCTTTAGGACAAAATTTCCTCTTCTTTCCTCATATGATACCAATAGAATGTAAAGCCACCTGGCCCATCAAAATTAATTTTTTTCTCATCTGAGACTATAACACTATGCCATTGGTCCTTCCAGGTCTGATTATACTTAACCCAATCGACTCTCCTTTGCATGTGCATGGCTTTCAATATGGGCGGCTTTTCCTTTTCTTATATCGCAAGATGCTTGTACGTTTTTCAATTCGTGACAGGGTGGATTTTGTAACAGGGATGTTATCCTCTTTGGCCAACTGTTTTAGGGAAATACCACCTCGTGAAAGACGACGCAAAACTTCTCTTTCCTGTCTGGAAGTCATTTTTCTGCATGCATACCACCTATTTTTGTACCCGTATGCGTTGCCTTGATTTACAAAATTGTCTATTACGGTGTTAGATCGTTTGATTTGCTTAGATATTGGTGTATGTGAAAGGCCTCGTTCTTTAAGGCTCCTGTCCCTGCCGGCGAAGGAACTCACGAGCTAATGCTAATGAGAGGGATTTTTCTAATATCTCATTTGCATTTCGACATTTTTAAATAATTTTTTTTTGCATTGGATAGCCGAGGTCCGTCTCTACATCGCACCTTTTTTACTTTTTCGATTTTGGTTTCAGATATTTTTTAGAATGACACTTTCATTTCCAGAACCGGTTTTGAAAGAGAAAGTAGCTTTATAAAAAATATCTGCAACCAAAATCGAAAAAGTAAAAAAGGTGCGATGTAGAGGCGGACATCGGCTATCAAATGCAAAAGAAATTATTTAAAAATGTCGAAATGCATACGGGATATTAGAAAAATCCCCCCCTCCCATATGATTAGTATTAGTTCATGAGTGTCTTCGCCGGCAGGGACAAGAGCTTTAAAAGCTGTTATTTGCCCTTTCTCGAACTTTGATAGCTGGGTTTTCTTTCCCATTGCAATATTGCCGGAGAAATAGAAAATATAACCTTCCAAAGTTTGCACAACGTTCGATTGACGCAGAACAGGTATTTGACAACGTCCAGACGTCAGAAACATGTTAAAATGCTGCAGGTCGAATGTTGGTAGTTGGGTTTTATTTTCGATTGTAATACTGCAGGAGAAATAAAAAATATAACCTTCCAAAGTTTGCACAACGTTTGATTGGCACAGAACAAGTATTTGACAACTTCTAGACGTCATAAACATGTTGAACTGCTGTAGGTCGAATGTTGGTAGTTACCAATAAATACTAATATTGGCAGTGGCTTTATTTTGGAGGGACACTTTTTCCCCTCTTACTTTACACCATTCATCATTTTATCCTACTCAGGTGGGGCAGGGAGTGAGTTACCCCTTGTAAATATGTATTTATATATAGGCTTTCTTAAAATATTTGTTCCGTTCTTACTTGTTTGTTTCGTGTCCAGTTACTGCACAGAATTACAGTGGCTTTATTTCGTTGGGACACACCTTACTAGCTTTATTTATCGAAAAAACAGCAGGAACTTTGATCTATGATTTAGCAGTGCAACATTTAAAAATAATGTTTAATATCTTTGTGTTATCTTGAAGGTGACAAAAGAAAAATATTCGGAAAGTTTAACATAGTACATATATGTATAGAACTTGAAGTAAAGTAGGGTCTTTGGAACACAAAAGTGAAATGCTGGTTATTGTAGCTAAAACAGGAGTCTTGCATCGGTTCAATAAACCTATTTTTAAACGAACCCGATACGACCAGCACTCGATTTCGGCTCTAGTTTTGTTTCTTTCTGACCCAGTTCGGGTTAAACAGATATTTCAAAAGAAAATCCTAATTAATTTTCAATTGAAAATGACTGTATATTTGAATAATAATGAGTGTATATATGTTCATTTTTATACAAAAAAGATAAAAATAATATTCGATATATAATTGTAGACTACCTTTCCATAATTCTACTGAAATATAGAGCAATTTTCTCTCACTTCGGATTCGGGTTTAAATATTTTGTGCTCGGATCGGCTACGGCTTAGCGTGTGTCCAGTTCGTGTTGGCAATTTTTTTTGTCAAGTACGGGTGTGGGTTTTGTGTTGACTTAACACTTAAATGCCGTATGTTGCCTTTCGCAACATACCCAATTTAGGCTTCTAAAATACTATTAGAATAATATTGAAGCTATAATGCCTAATGTTGCCGATAAAATACATTCTGAAAATATTATAAAATCGATTTTCAACATGTAGATGGCAATACTTGTGCTGTTTGTGAATAAAGATAGATTTATTTTTTCAATTGCTGCTAAATGTTCTTTTTGTTTTGTTTTGAAGCTTGCGAAATACTCCATTTTGTTCTGCAGTGAGCAAATAAAATTTATTTCTTATCATAGTTCTTAATTTTCTTGTGTGTTTAATATTTTAGAATTTTATCAAAGTAAATTATTTTTTCAAATAAACACTAGTATTGCCGATTAGTAACCAACTGTTTTTCAGCCGTAAACCATACTTAAAACAAAATAGGATTTTTTAAAGTATTTTTCCCATGATTTATTTAAAAAATGAAAGACTAAAAACATTTTTAAAATTATTTTTGAAAAGTTAGGCATTTAAGGATTAAAGCAAAACTTTCGGATTCGGGTTGGGTGTAACCCGACCTGTGAGGGGTTCTCGCTAAAATTATCTTTATCATTCTTGTGAATGTCTTATTTATTTATTATTCCAATTAACACATTCAAACATTTGCAAAAAATCTATTTAATTAATATTATTAAAAAATAGCATGATCTAATTCGTTTTCAGTGCAAAAAATTGTTTTTTGACCCGTATAAAAATAAAAGAAATATTTATAAATTATATTGATTGGAAAAATTATAAAATACTTCTGTATTCTATTCGTGATTTCTAATTCCTAATTCGAATATACAATTTCTAACTGACGGAATATTTTCTCAGATTTTGTTATCACACTTTTTTTATTGTTTTCGCGAATGGAAACAGAGAAGAAGAGCAATATCATCTTAAATAACGTTTCATTTTAAGCTCTTGCGGTGTAGAAAATTTAAATGTTTCGAAAGAATTTATGCGGAAACTAAATGCATGAGATTAAATAAGAATTTACACTGTTCAGCAAAATGGCACTTTTCATGATTTTGAATTTTCGAAAACAAATTGAACTTGGGGATTTATGAATACAAATCAGATCTTTTAATACCTATGATTTCTTCCTTTTCCTTACCGCAAAAGAAAATACCTTGTTTATTTAAATTTTACTTGCGCCTGAAATTTCTAACGCAGGTCTTAGCGCGTTTATACTTGTAATACTAAAGTATAGAAAATATAAGTGTACAAGACACATTTTGAAAATAAATATTAAAAAAAGTAATTTTTAATTTAAAAAAACGACTTTGAGAAATAATTTCTTACTTTAACACATTGATATTTTTGTTGCAACCAGTTGTTAAATTTTTGTGATAGTAATATCGCACAATTGAGTGGTTTTGTTAAAACCGTTTATTACTAACCACATTCTCTTAAAATACCATTGTGTCAAATATTGATTACTTTGGTGCACAGTAGGCGATCTTATATTAAATTTATTGAGGTCTCCCTGTAATTGATAAACTGTACAGGAAAAGCTGATTATTTTAACCCTAGATCTACCGGGAATTTTATTCAAGTTTTAATAAAACGTTCTACACCAGAATTTTTATTTAAAACTATTTAACTTATTTATTTACCTTATTTTTGTCTGGTTTATATACTTAGTTTATTTTAAAGAAATTTCTGGTTTGAATGAATATTTTGTATGTACCTGTCGGGTCCAATGGACCCGTCTGGTAGACGGAGGGTTAAAATTATAACGTTGTGCTGCGTACTTGGACTCAAATTTCGTGACGAAATCACACTTTTTACGAAAGTTATCGAAAGAAAAAGCAAAAAACGAAATTATTCGTTTAGGTAATATTGTATTTGTGCATGCGGTTTTTAACGTGAGTGTGTGAATGACTATACTTGTACTGCATAAGTAAAAAATGAGGGCTAGAGTGAGCGCACTCAACAATCAGTCTTTCCTGTGCAATTTATATCAATTGCAGGAGGACATCAAAAAGTTTAATATAAGATCGTCTACTGTACATTATAGTGGGTCGTAAAAAATCGAAATTTCTCAAATCAATTTTAATATTGCGGAAAACTTGCCCTTTGTGACTAGAAGTATAATGCAGTTTTTCTTTAAAAATCGGTTAATATCTTTAGGTCGCACATCGCACTTGAATTTTGGAAAATATTATCAAAAATGACAATTTTTGAAGTCAATGATAATTTTTTTTAAAGTTCATACATACTTTTAATAGTGCGTAAATTTTGACTTTTGGAAATTTAAGAATAACACAAAAAGAAAAATTGAAATCTGTTAAATTCTTTAGGTCGCGCATCGCCATCGAATTTAGGAAAATTTTATCAAAATTGACGAAGTTTCATATGAAGTATAAAAATTAATTATTTTCACATCAATGTCTAATAATGTAAAAAAAAAAATTGTTTTATATACATAGAAACTTAACGTAAAATTAATTTTAAATTCGGTTAATATCTTTTGGCTGTGCATTGTTTTTAAGTTATAAATTTTTTTTATAAAACGATAGTTTCCAATTATTTTCTTTATTTACATTTAAACAATTTTACTGAAAAATGACCACTAATTATTAAAGCACGTTTGCACGGTATTTCTTGAAGCAATTTTAAACAATGTGCATTCAAGCAATTTTATATAATGGACCTTATGCACGCGACCTGAGGTCGAGGCTAAAATTCGTCTGCTGGCGGTATTTACTGGCGGTGTTTAGCATAGCAGTCTATGGAGTGTGAGTTATTAATGCTTGTTTGTTAAAAATACCGCAAAAAAATTCTTTGATGCAGCAGCATATACTTAATATATTGTAATCTAAATTCAAAATGTTGTTCTGTAAGCTTGCAAATTCTCTAAGCTTGCAAATTTTCAGTTAAAATGTATGCACTCAACCTGGGTCAAGGCTAAAGTCGTCTGCTAGCGGTGTTTGCGCCTGCGCATACTGGTATTCTGCCGGTGCAGTAACTAGAATAACAGATCATCATACCGCCAGCTCTGGCGTCTGACGTCACCTGAATAGAGTCCATTGTTATAGAACTCACTTACCTATATTTTGTACTATAGGTAAGAACTTGCACTGAGATTTATTAACAAACTTTGGCATCAGGCAAAGCGAAAGCAAAGATCATTCAACACAGCCGCCTCTGTTATTATTGCGACTACATAGTTTTTTTTTAGAAGTTTCAGTCACATGTTTTAGACATCGTTCCACAGATTGCGTGTGGCACGGAAACGCCTTTAGGGTTTGCAGTTCCAATTTTGAGGTAGCTTTTGAATCATTGAGAGACAACATGCTCTCTGAAATGATTCTATGCAATATGGGAGGTAAAATAACCTTGCAGGTTGACCAATCATTAAGTTATGAGTAATATCGAGCACTAAAATTGAACTTGGTATCCCAAATCTCGCACAGTTCTCACTCTTTCTTCAGCATAACTTTTTCTATGAATACACAAAACATGCAATGATGACTGAGGTAGCATTCGAAAGGTATTTGAACACGATTCTGATACAGGGCACTCAATGTTTCTGAGTTTTCCGATTGAATTTTAAAGGTAAAATGAAGGCTTTCAAAATCGTAAGTAATGCGAGATTACATTGGATTTTTATAAGCGTTTGTACTATCTATATGAAAATTTTTATTTTCCAAACTCATAGGCTGACTAAGTAACGTATTGTAATTATAATTATGAAACCTGTGCATTTGTGTCTGAATCCGATTTTGAAAAATTTCTCTTATTCTGTATATATGGTATCTATGTATACAATCTTGAAATTAATATCTCCAGATGCACTTCGGAAACATCACCCAATTAAATAAGAAAGGAACCCAATTAGTGAACTAAAAACATTTTAACGAACTGCTATTAAGTTAACCTTTCTTCCATATTTTAATGAAGGTCTATTGCACCACTCAGAAGTAATTTCCGAAACAGATGTATGTACTTTAATTTTAACAGACTTATTTTTATATTTTATTTCGTGGCATATGTTTCTTTCCCCACTTCTGTATTTCTTAATCTTCGCCGTAATCGCCCAACGTAGACGGAATTTTTTTAAGTGCTCCGTAATATGTGTTTTAATATTCATATATATATCTAATTTTCTCTCAAAATGGACTCTTTTTCTCTTCCATAAATATACAAGAACCAGCCAAACATTTTTTCCAGAAGACATGGATATAATATGTTGCTCTTCTATCCATTCAAATATTAAATGTGTTATTTACATAACAAATAAGGATAAATCGTTGAACGACTGTGACCAATCCCTGGCCACTCCATGCTGACGTTGACGAATCCCGAGACGACACGAAATAAGATGTATAACTGGTAAGGGACTTTTCCTTACCTCTATTTTTGTACGAGCAGCATAAAGTCACAAGAAGATATTTTCTTATTTACGTTTATTCATGAGAGAGCGCGTT
Organism: Maratus speciosus; assembly: GCA_963932465.1. Lineage (NCBI taxonomy): Eukaryota > Metazoa > Arthropoda > Arachnida > Araneae > Salticidae > Maratus > Maratus speciosus. The sequence continues at coordinate 621,802,553 of OZ010788.1, read as the reverse complement.
TTTGCTATCGAGTGTTTTTGGCTCAACACGCCATAAATTTCCTACATACAAATGTGTGTACGTTAGGGTTTTTTTTATGTTTCTAGATATCCATGTTAAGTTTTTTGTGTTTTACACATTGTATGTATAGGTGTATGTGTAGAAAAAGGCGTAAGGATAAACGAATAATTCACAAAACGAGAAAATTCTGATAATTTCACATTTTTCTCGTTTTGTGAATTATTCGTTTATCCTTACGCCTTTTTGTACTTTTCAATGTTATTTTAAAGTTTAAAAAAAGTAGAATGACTTTTTATTTTTATAAATCTTTCATATTTTTTGCGACTGGTAAGCGTAAAGAAAGCATTATTTCAAATATAATTTTAATATAATAAAAAATATTACTCAAATTCTAAAAAAAAGAAGTTTTCCTTGTTTTTTAGCTTAGAAAGAATTTTAGTTACTTTGGATTTTAACTATTTTAATTCCTTTTTAAATGCTTTTAACTTTTTATAAAAACCTGCTTAAATATTATTTTGAATGAGAAGTAAACTTAAAAAGTTTTTTATTTTTTATAAAACAAATTAGTTTGTTTATCCAAACAAGTGGGTAAGTGTGATCATACATCGCACAAAGGGTTTCGTTTAATATTCTTTCCAAAACACTTTCTTTCAAAACGTCCAGTACATTTATCGCCATGGAATACCTTCTAAATTTTGGCAAACACATCCTTTCGCCTAACATATTCGCCTTGTTATATTTCCTAATTTTGTTCGCCCCCCCCCCAAAATGCTACGATATATCACATGACGGGTATCTGCCAAATTTAGAAAAGTGCCCCCCTTGGGGGGAGTGGGCAGATGGTCACCATGATTTTTCACGCGGCCTGATTTTAAAAATTTATGTTATGTTTTATAAGCCATATTAAAGTTTCAAACAGATCGTCCAGTTATATTTCCTAATTTTGTTCGCGCACCTCCCTCAACCGCTCCCCCCCCCTCCTGGAAATGCGACGCGCCCTTCTTCTTTATAATTTATTATCGTGTGTTATAAAGTATCTTAAAGTTTAAAACAGATTGAATTGTTAGATTTCCTACTTTAAATGAAATCGCGGTCTGTTAATTCCACATTCCACCACCAGGGAGCGCACTGTATTCTTAACAAAAGCGTATCTGAACGAAACTCCTTTACACAGCCCATTAGTAGATATGTTACTCGAGGGGGTGGCGGTCTTCAGCAAGAATTTAAGATAATTGTTGAAATTACTATTCGGAAATAGTGGTAATTTAACTTTTGACATATTTATATTTAATAAGTATAAGTAGCATGTATCTGAGGATTCCATCAAAAAACGCACCTGAAACGGTATGAAACAAAAAAGAAATATTTTGCCCCTCCCCCTCTCCCCACCTTCCCGAAATTTCACGCGCCATTTTTTATAAACTTTTTCTAATGTGTTATAAACTATCGTAAAATTTCAAACAGATCGCCTTGTTATATTTCCTAATTTTAACAAAAATGTTAGTTCCACATTCCACCACCAGGGAGCGCACTCTATTCTCAACAAAACTGTATCGGAAGGAAACTCCGTTAAACAACCTATAAGTAGATATGTTACTCGAGGTGGTGGCGGTCTTAATAAGAAATTAAGATATTTGCTGAAATTTCTATTAGGAAATAGTGGTAACTAAACTTTAGACAATTTTATATTAAATAAGTAGCATATATCTCAGGACTCCCTCAAAAAGTCACCTAAAGCGGTCAGAAACGCTAATTTTTTAAATAGAAATCTACCGCCCCCCCCCCTCCCCGGAATTTCGCGAGTCGTTCTTTCTTACACTTTATCTTATGTGTTATAAAATATCTTAAAGTTTCAAACAGATCGACTTGTTAGATTTCCTAATTTTAACAAAATCGCGTTATGTTAGTTCCACATTCCACCACCAGGGAGCGCACTGTATTCTTAACAAAAACATGTGTCAACGAAACCCCTTCACGCAACCTTTCCTTAGATACATGGGTCGGGAAGGTGGCGGTCTTAACCAAGAATTCTGTTAGTTCCACATTCCACCACCAGGGAGCGCACTCTATTCATAACAAAACTGTGTCGGAAGGAAAGTCCGTTAAATAACCTATCAGTAGATATGTTTCTCGAGGTGGTGGCGGTCTTAAGCAAGAATTTAAGATATTTGCACAAATTACTATAAGGAAATAGTGGTAACTAAACTTTTGACATTCTTATATTTAATAAGTAGCACATATCTCATGTGTTATGAACTATCTTAAAGTCGTAAGCGGATCGCCTTGTTATATTTCCTAAATTTAACAAAATCGCGTTATGTTAGTTCCACATTCTACCACCAGGGAGCGCACTCTATTAATAACAAAACTGGAGCGGAAGGAAAGTCCGTTAAACAACCTACCAGTAGATATGTTACTCGAGGTGGTTGCGGTCTTAAGCAAGAATTTAAGATATTTGCACAAATTACTATAAGGAAATAGTGGTAACTAAACTTTTGACATTCTTATATTTAATAAGTAGCACATATCTCAATGTGTTATGAACTATCTTAAAGTCGCAAGCAGATTGCCTTGATATATTTCCTAAATTTAACAAAATCGCGTTATGTTAGTTCCACATTCTACCACCAGGGAGCGCACTCTATTCTTAACAAAAACATGTCTGAACGAACCCCTTCACGCAACCTTTCCGTAGATACATGGGCGGGAAGGTGGCGGTCTTAACCAAGAATTCTGTTAGTTCCACATTCCACCACCAGGGAGCGCACTCTATTCATAACAAAACTGTATCGGAAGAAAAGTCCATTAAACAACCTATCAGTAGATATGTTAAACAGATCGCCTTGTTAGATTGCCTAATTTTAACAAAATCGCGTTATGTTAGTTCCGTATTCCACCACCAGGAAGCGCACTGTATTCTTAACAAAAACATATCTCAACGAAACGCCTTCACGCAATCTTTCCGTAGATACATGGGTCGGGATGGTGGCGGTCTTAACCAAGAATTCTATTAGTTCCACATTCCACCACCAGGGAGCGCTTTCTATTCATAACAAAACTGTTTCGAAAGGAAAGTCCGTTAAACAACCTACCAGTAGATATGTTACTCGAGGTGGTGGCGGTCTTAAGCAAGAATTTAAGAGATTTGCACAAATTACTATTCGGAAATAGTGGTAACTAAACTTTTGACATTTTTATATTTAATAAGTAGCATATATCTCAATGTGTTATGAACTATCTTAAAGTTTCAAGACACATCTACTTGTTATTTTTCCTAATTTTAACAAAATTGCGTTACGTTAGTTCCGCATTCCGCCGCCAGGGAGCGCACTCTATTCGTACCAAAAGCGTATCTGAAGGAAACTCCTTCACGCAACCTTTCCGTAGATACAGGAGTCGTAATGGTGGCGTTATTAACCAAGAATTCTGTTAGTTCCGCATTCCACCACCAGGGAGCGCACACTATTCATAACAAAAGTGTATCTGAACGAAACTGTGTTAAAAAACCTATCAATGGATATGTTACTCGAGTTGGTGGCGGTCTTAAGCTAGAAATTAAGAAACTTGCTAAAATTACTATTCGGAAATAGTGGTAACTAAATATTTGACATTTTTATATTTAATAAGTAGCATATATCTGAGGACTCCCTCAAAAACGGTATCTAAAAAGGTCATAAAAGCTAATTTTTAAAAAAGAAAACCATCGCCTCTCCCCGTTTGCCTAAAAACGATCCAAAACGCACCCCATTGTCCACTACACATGCAGATTCATTAAATAAAAATTAATATCGCAACTTACAAATAAGCTATCACGCACAGAAAGATAGAAATTATCCGATAACGGGCGAAGCACGCTGGTCTTTGTCATAATAATATCTGTAATTCGATTTAATTGGGATATTTAATCAAAAGTATTACCCCCCCCCCTTCCCATCGACACAAACCTAACAAAAATTATGCGATAGCGGGCGAAGCACGCTTTTTCTCACCTCGAATATACTTATCTGATAGCGCTGAACCTCATGCAAATTGATATATTTCCTAATTTAAATTTTTTCGTGGTTTAAAAAGCACGTGCCACCCGCATTTCATGGAAATGAAACCTAATTAATTAAATAATAATTAATATCTCCGCTTGTAATTAAGCTAGGAGTTTGAACTGGGTATGTATGAAATCACCGAAGAATTTCAAATCAGGATGGCAAAAAATTTAATCAAAAAATTTAATATTTAAAAAGTTTAAATTTCGTATTAAAATAAAAACCGCGAGCGCGCCGTAATGTCTGAGATAAAAAATCAAGTCTGCAGTTTGCTAGCCTCGCCAGATAAAATCGGGGTTCAGCTTTCGTGAATCCTCCAATGGTAGTGCTCCGAAGCTAGCCTCGCAAAAAGGGTCCAATTGTAGTCAGAGAGGTGCTTTTGATAAATTAAAAAGGTGGATTGGTTAATTTTAGAAGTTAATTAGCCCGTAATTCGGTTAATTACCAACTTTTTCAAAATTTTATGATTTGTTGTTGGATGTGAGGTGTTCAGCTATAAGTACCCAAAATTTCAAGTCTCTAAAGTATAGATAGTTTCTGAGAACGGGCTCTGTGACAGACAGACGGACAGACAGACAGAGGAGCGAGACGAATAGGGTTTCGTGAGATGAACGAAACCCTAAAAATGGTGCATTCGCATCGAGTCCCAAATTAAAGTACACACATCAAAAACTATTCTTGAGAAAAAGTTCTATTCTTCAGACATTTTAGGAAAGTCGTAAAGAGATGACTAAAATGTTTTCTGGAGAAAAAAAAAAGTTTGTTCTCAAAACCACCAATAGACGGAGCGTGATATCTTAATAGAAAGAATATAACATATACTACGCAATTTATTCGTTTCATCAGAGCGGCTCAATATGATGGAGACCATTATCCGATATCATCTAGACTTTTTACACAGTATGTTCAACGGTTCATTGCAGTGTATGCTTTGGAATGCTCTGCACGTGGTGTGTTAAACTGCTTTTGTTTGGACAGAGTTCTAATGAGATCAAGATAGATAAATTAAACTGACACATCCTAAGAAATTAAAATTGTATAGTTCCGAATCTAAGCACCATAGAAGCCAAGTAGTAAGGGAATGACAGCTGATGGTTTTGTCATCAGAAAATGGCATACTGTGCAATTAATAACAAACATACCATGTCACGATTTTACATGGCAGCAGGTAATTATGGCCACCATCATATTGAATGTGTTTAATCCATGCTATATTTTCTGTAAAAACATTTTATGCGCTCTGAATTGGCTCTTTGGAACTAGCCTTTTTTCGACCAAGAGCAAATTGCCATAATTGCCTTCAAACGGAACACTTCAAATCCCATGATATTCTTATTAAAAGTTTTTTTTCACGAAAATGTGTAAAGTTCAATTTGGGACAGCTTGTACTTCAGCTGTTAAGAATTGATAAGTTTATTTTACTAGAAGTCGAAAATAAGAGTCCCTCTTTGTTTCGAGAAATCGTGAAACAATGGGACAAACAAGATTTCAGTTTTATGCGAGAGTTATTCATTCGTTATTTGATGACATACGACGAGATTGTGTAAATAACGCTACCCCAATGCAATCAGACAGATCATATGAGGTGTCATTCTGTAAACGATTTGCATCAGGCGTGTTTTCAGTTGTTCACAATGAGGGAATGCAACAGTTATGTTAAACGAATGGGCTAGTGACATGTCAGAGGACAAAATCCCTAACCAACTCATGGAAGTGTAGGATACAAGTGTATTGAGGAACTCGGTTGGTAACGTCTTGTCCATCCACTCTGCAATAACAATCTGGCATTAAGTGACGTAACCTCTTTACGGCATTAAAAAAGACTCTCGCACAAGGATATATTTGCAGCAATGAAGAGCAATGAACACGCATACATGAATTAAACAGTTTTTCCGTATGCAGGATACACATTTGTTTGAATAGGAGATTTTAAACTTTCTGAAGCATTATGTAAGCGCAACAGAGTCCTTTTGAATTCTATAGAAAAATAAAGTAAATTTACTTTACATTCACAGGACACTGTTTGTCTTTAATAAAAACACTGTCCATAGCAGCCTAGAGAAATATTGTTGTTCGACTTTGCATGGTACAGATTTCATCTATATAAGGTAAGGTTGTGTGCACACACACACATACGCTCGCGTGATTACACAAATACACATATTTTAATAAACACAGGTACTCATATATTTAGACACTCATGCACATATGTTTACAGACACTCATTTAAGCACAAATTCATGCACACTTACAATACGTCACGCGAAAATAATGCTTATTAATTTAATTAATACTTATCTGATACGCGTACTAATTATTTATTTATAGGTATTTAAGTGAAAAGCCATTTCTAAGGTTGCATATGTCGGAATACACACACATATAAATATGTTACGGTCAATTTGATTAATTGATTATTCTTAATAATAATTATTAATTATTAAAAATAATATCCAAATAAACCAGTTATATGATTAATTTCTGAGAATTTATCAAATTAATCGGTTATTATTAATAATTATCAATCAAGTTGGGTCAATTTAATAAATTTTAACCCGATTATCTTGATATTTTCAATATGTATGGGTGTATTTATTCCGTGTCAGTACCTCACTATTGTACAAACGTATAATAACTTTTGTGAGCGCAAAAGTTTGTTTTTGTCCGTTGGCAACAATTTCACGATATCTGTTGATTCTTTATTTTAGATGCAGGCTGCCGCATCGTTCGGGAGGCTCACTAATATTTATTTTTCGTCAGTTTTGATTGTTTTGAATGCCAAGTAGCGTCAATTTGATGTTAGTTTCGTTCTGAGTTTGAAATCTATTCAATTAAGAGCATTTAAACAAAACGAGCCGAGGAAGTTGCTTACGACCTAATGGATGTGTTCACAATATCTGTAGCAACGTGCGTCTGGCAAAGTAACAATGGTCGAGAATTTGATAATAAAATTATTAAAGAAGTTTATAGATTGTGGAATCTCTCAAAAATTTCGTGGAAAACCAAGACATTGTCAATCGCAAGTTTAATTGAAACAGCAAACCAAGATATTGGAAAAATCTTATCCACTTGGCTTGACACTAACAATACGAAAATGTGGTCAGAAGAAATAACAATTCATTCAATTTATGAAAAATAGAGTTGGAATAGATCGCAGTCAATATAAAGCTTTATTTTGTTATAAAGAGAATGTAGATTTAATAATCTATTTGCCAGTCGATACTTTGTCAGGAATTAGAAGTGCAGAAGATCTTGTTGCATAAAAAATCAATCTAGAAATGATATCTATCTTCAGACAGCAATCTCAACCGAGGATGAGGATATAGGCATAATGAATGATGACAGTATGACGTGAAACTGGATAATTCTAACGAAAACTTCGAGGGAACTGTTCTATGTTCAGTCAAAAACGGTAATAAGAGTTAAATGTTAATTGAAGTTGAACAAAATAATTCTGAAATCGAAGAGAGAAAAAAGAAGTTTCGTTGATGTTGAAATGGAATATTTTGATGAAAACGATGAAGATTTTTCTTTTTCACTAGATGAAATCTCGAAAGATATTGAAGAAGCTCAACGCTTAGATAAACAGTCAACTAAATAAGCAAGCGGAAAAATGTTACAGATTTCGAAGTTAAAATTTCCAAGTGCAAATGTAGGAGAAACCGTTCGTATAAGAATACCAGAGGTAGATAGCTGATAGCCGAAATATTATAGCTGTTATAATTTCTAAGTCAAATGAAAATTTTTATAAACTTAGTACAAAACATGGGATTTTAAATCAACTGTACACAAAGAATGATTTCAATAAGTCAAAGAAAATATGAACTGTTTCCTAGAAATCCGCACAAACTTTGTAGTTATACAAAATAGAAAAAGAATACGAATCAGGCGAAACCTGCGCGTGAAGCGTTGCGTTATCGTATATAAGGTCACGCCCGTTCCGTTAGCCAAGGGTTTATTAATTAATCTGTTTTTTTTTTCGAGAAGGGAGTCGCAAGCGGAGTGTGCGTATGCGTGTGTACAAGTTTTACGAAGGCAATATTCATCATAGGAACAAGTCCATCGCGAACCCTTTGTTGCCGAAAATATTTCCAAACGAACTAACTATATATGATTTCCTACAAGGTTACTAGAAGAGATTCCCGGGCAAATGACAAGCGAGATCGGGTTAGGAAGGCCCACAAACTCACCAGGCCAAAGTTATAGCAATACCAAAACGAACAGAAAAGCAAATGGTTGCCGCGAAAACGAAGTGTAGTAGCTTGTTCGGCAAATTCTCTGATCGAGCAATCCTCTTGGATGACGAGTCATATTTCACACTCACCCACTCCACTTTTACGGATAATGGTGCTCATACACATCTAACGTCTTCACGACACAACCTATCACCAAATTCCCTACTAAAGCGAAATTCGAGGAGAAGATTCTCGGTTGGATTATGGTAGGTCCAAAAGGCTTCAGTCGTCCTTTCATCCGAAAGTCCAGGGTTCGCTATGAATGGGCGACGAGATTAAAACAAGTGCATCCATCATCGTCTCATCCCCTGAATGCGTAAAATTACAACGACGGTGATTACGTCTTCTGGCCTGACTTGGCCAGCAATTATTACTGCAAAATCGTTAGGAGCCACTTCCGCCAGCAAAACATCACTTTTGTAGAGAAGTCCGACAACCCGACTAACGTTCCCGAAACTCGAATAATTGAGTGGTTCTGGGCGTTTGTTTTCCAAGTCCAAAGTGGCTTTTCTAAGTCCTAAATGCTGGAAAGCAGATAACAACCAGAAAATGATCAATCGAATCAAGCACTGTCTCAAAATTATGGTCCTAAATTTTGTACAATGTCTAGCAAGTGCCACCAAAAGTAAAATCGATAATGTTCGACGAAAGAGTTTACTTGAAACTCGATAATAGGTTTACATTTTAATGTGGTTATTAAAATTACCTTAAAGTGCCCATTTGTGTTCTTTGTCTCGTTTTTTCATAGCTTTCTAGTCAAGAAAAGTTCGTGCGGATTTCTAGAAAACACTCCTTATGCTCGTACGAATTCCAACTTTATTGATCAAGGATTTCAATCTTAAAATTGTAAAAAAAATGTAAATAAAGTTGATGTAAATGTAAAAAATCAAAAACCTTTTGTAACTGCAAATGCCACAATAGCTCTTCCTGCCAAAATAAATAATTTGTTAAAAATGCAATAAAAAAAGAAAAACATTTTAAACTCCAAATGCCACAATACCCCATCCTGTTAAAATAAATAATTTGTTAGAAATGTAATAATATCGTATTTCTAGTGTAATTTGTTTGCAATCTGGTGTTTGTTATAAAAATAATAATATGCTATTTGGAACCCTTAGTCCATCTTTTGTACTGACAAGATGTATTTTCTTCAACTTTTCGATGCCATATAATTTGGCACTTCTGGGCGGGTGAGGGACATAATGACCTACCTCTTTTTCTTCTTTTATTATTCTAGTAGATTGGTGTAAGAATTGTCTCATTCCGCCAGTAACCTCTCTTAATATATTTTCTGTATGTTAAAATTTATTTAATGGCAATCCAATTTTAAAACTTTCTACTCCTGCTACACTTTTCTCAATATTCATTGCTAAAATTGTGTACTTTAAAATTAAATTATTTAATCGTTCATTATTCCAGAGTTTAAAATTTTTGCTAATTGATTTAGTTATTATACATTTTATAAATTTTATAAAGTTTTTTTCAAAGTTTTAATTTTTTAAATTTTATAAAGTTTTTTTTTTCAAAGTTTTAATTTTAAATTTTATAAAGTTTTAATTTTTAAAATTTTATAAAGTTTTTTTTTTAAGTTTTAATTTTTAAATTTTATAAAAGTTTTTTTCTTTCAAAGTTTTAATTTGATAAAGTTTTTTTGTCAAAGTTTTAATTTTTAAATTTTTAAATTTTATAAAAGTTTTTTTTCTTTCAAAGTTTTCATTTTTAAATTTTATAAAGTTTTTTTAAACTTTTTAATTTTAAATAGTATAAATTTTAATATTAAGATTATTAGTTTAATGTTTTAAACCTATGTTATATTTTTTATTTATTAAAGAATTGTTGTTTTCTTAAACATATGCAAATTATACTCTAACACTATTAAAAGTTCTAAAAGGTATAGCAAAATAAACATACATATTAGTAATGATATGATATGATTGATTGATATGACTGATTGATTAATTGATTGATATGCATTATGTTAACGGTTTTATTCTTTTTTCGAAGAATAGTATTAACTTTTTTAATTCTTGAAAGGTATGAATCATAGTATTAAGATTTTTAGTAGGATATTTTATAGGTGTGTTATACATTTTTTAATTGTCATGAGATTGTTTATTTCTTTAGTTATACATGTACAAATTATAACATTCCTTTAAAAGTTGTAAGAGGAGTACCATACTCGAACACTATGAAAAATAAACACACGGATTAAAGAGGATAGGAATACGTTTTGTTTTAAACAATTCATTTGCATGGCGGTTTTATCCTTTTTGAAGGATCGTGTGATAACAGTTTTTATATACAGGGTGAGTGATATATATTATGTGAATGGTTTTATCCTTTTTTGAAGAATAGTATGGTAACACAAGGTAATAGTTTTTATATACAGGGTGAATGATATATATTAAGTTAATGGTTTTATCCTTTTTTGAAGAATTGTATGCTAACATATGATAATATTCATTATTAATAAGGGAATGACAGTTGTTTATACAAACGGTGGGTGATATATTAAACGTTCTAATGTATTAAAAGTATTGAAAATTAACTTATTTAATGGATAACTTCAGGAATTTAATATGAAATTAATAAAATAAAGTTAACTCAAGATTCATTTGATAAGAAATTGAAAAAAAAAATTAAGTGAAGTTGATTCAAGAGTAATTTAATTAAACTACGTGTTTAAACACTTTGGCTGATGTCTTCACTATTGTATGATTTCTTTTAGTAAAATATGAATACTTAGTAAATATTATTTAATTGAACACCATTACTTAGATAAAATTTGAAATACTATATATATACATTTTTTTCTTTTTAGTACAATATTAGTTGAATACTTATTAATTGTTTACTTAATTGAATACAATTTTTAGTAGAGTGTTATATGAATACTTAGTAAATATTATGTAGAAATATCAATAAATGTTATACAAATACTTATACAAACTTTGAAATATTATATATTTTTTCTTTTTAGCATAATATTATATGAATACTTAGTAAGTATTTACTTAATTGAATACAATTACTTAAACAAAATTTTGAAATATTATATTTATTTTTTCTTTTTAGTATAATATTAGTTGAATATTTAGTAAATATTATGTAGAAATATTACTAAATGTTTTGCAATTACTTAAACAAAATTTGAAATATGGTATGTATTTTTTCTTTTTAGCATAATATTAGTTTAATACCTAATCAATATTATGTAGAAATATTATTAAATGTTTTGCAATTACTGAAACACAATTTCAAATATTATAATTTTTTATTCTTTTTAGTATAGTATTATATGAATATTTAGTCAATATTATGTAGAAATATTATTAAATGTTTTGGAATTACTTGAACAAAATTTTAAATATTATATTTATTTTTCTTTTTAGTATAATATTAGTTGAATACTTAGTAACTATTATTTAATTGCATATAATTACTTAGACAAAATTTGAAATATGAAATTTATTTTTCTTTGTAGTATAATATTATATGAATACTTAGTAACTATTTACTTAATTGAATACAATTTCTTAGACAAAATTTGAAATATTATATTTTTTCTTTTTAGTATAATATTATATGAATACTTAGTAATTATTTACTTAATCGAATACAATAACTTAGACAAAATTCGAAATATTATATATATTTTTTCTTTTTAGTATAATATTATATGAATACGTAATAACTATTTATTTAATTGAATACAATTTTTAGTAAAATGTTATGCGAATACTTAGTAAATATTATTTAACTGAACACAATTACTTAGACAAAATTTGAAATATTATATATTTCTTTCTTTTTAGTATAATATTATATGAATACTTAACAAATATTTACTTAATTACATACAATTACTTAAACAAAATTTTGAAATATGATATTTATTTTTTCTTTTTAGTATAATATTAGTTGAATATTTTTTAGTGAAATATTAGTTGAAAACTTAGTAAATATTATGTAGAAATATTATTAAATGCTTTGCAATTACTTGAACAAAGTTTGAAAAAATATTATTTAATTGGATACAATTACTTAAACAAAATTTGAGATATGATATTTATTTTTTCTTTTTAGTATAATATTATATGAATACTTAGTAAATATTTACCTAGTAAGCAAGTAATCCCTATTGGTTCACAATGAATGTCTACAGGAATTTGGCGAAATATTAGAGATATCGCCAAGTTGGCGTCACTTTCGCTGACTAATTTTGGTTGCAACTCTCTTTTTAGTATGGATATGCATAAAATTCTGTTTAATAACCAATGAGTATTTTTTATTTGGTAAAATATTATATGAATATATAGTAACTAATTTCTTAATGGAATACAATTTCTTAGATAAAATTTGAAATGATTTTAGAACAAAAAATAAAAGACAAAATATGTTTCACTTACATAATATTTATTAATCATTTTCAATAGTTATAGAAAGACAAATAATTTTAGAAAGGTGTAGATATTCAAATCAATTTATATGTTTAGACAAAGTTTTCATTTATGCATTTTGATAAGATGATGTATAAACTCAAAGTCGAGATAAAAGATAATGTTACAGTGATTACATTTATATTTCTTAGAATGAATTTTTTTATGTTTAGTTAAAATAGACTTTGATGAAAATGAATTGGAACATTTATCACAAATCAATTTATATGTTTAGACAAAGTTTTCATTTATGCATTTTGATAAGATGATGTATAAACTCAAAGTCGAGTGAAAGTCATCTACATGTATAGGCAGGTAAACTCACTTTTACAAACTTAATTTGTGAAGTTTTCTTAAATATTTTTTTTTTAATTTTGATATTTTTTTTCAAAGTTTTAATTTTTTAATTTTGTAAACTTTTTATTTATGTTTTTTTTTATTTTTTTTTATTTAAATTTTTTTATATTTAATTTATTTTTAATTTATTTTTTCTATTTTTTTTTCAAAGTTTTAATTTTTAATTTCAAAATTTTATAAAGTTAATTTTTTCTTTTTACTTATAAATATTTTTATTAAGTATATATAAATATATATATTAATCTTATGCTTTTATATAATATAAAGAGGATACATATTATTAAACTATAACATAATGAAAGTCATATACATGTACAGCCAGGTAACCTTGCTTTTGCAAACTTAATTTATGAAGTTTTTTTAAATATTTTTTTTTTAATTTGACAACTTAATTTTTTTAACTTTTTTTAAAGTTTTTATTTTTTTAAAGTTTTTATTTTTTAAATTTTGCAAACTTTTAAATTTTGAAAAACTTTTTTAAGTTTCTTATTTTTAAAAGTATTAAGATTATTAGTTTTAATATTTTAAACTTCTGCTATGTAGTTGATCTGTTAGTTCGTTTTAATTAATTTTCATGGTTTAGTAATTCAAGTATTTAATTTAAAATTACTATTTATCGCCAAATTTATAGCCAAATTTAATACAGTATAGTAATATAGCACTCAAAATTTATTGATATATTATCTGTATTTTTAAAATACAGATGATCTATTAGTTCATTTAAATTAATTTTCCTGGTTTAGTAGTTCAAGTATATAATTTAAAATTACCATTTATCGTCAAATTTGATACAGGATAGTAATACAGCATTCAGAATTTATTGATATATTAAAATTATTATATGTACTTTAAAAATGTAGATGATGTGTTAGTTGAATTTTATGTTATTTAATATATTTTTTCTGTATGCATAAGATTTTTAGAAAGTTTCATTAATATTTTTATGTTGTTATAAAATTACATTAAGATTCAAATTATCTTAATCAGGTAATTCCTCTTAGTTAATTTTCATGTCTTACTAGTTCATCTATTTCATTTAAAATTATTGTTTATTGATAAATTAATAGTTATATATATATATATATATATATATATATATATATATATATATATATATTATTTTTTTAAATTTAAATGGTTTGTTTGTTCTACTTTATATTATTAGTCAGTTGTATTTTCAGATTTTTTTATTTAGCATACTTGTATGTATGCAATTTTTAAGAATTTTCACGTGAATTGGTAGTATATAATTCAATGTATACAGCATTTGTTATTGATATACAAGGAAATCATGACTCTATAATGCATGTTTTGAATAACAGTTCTAAAGTAAAATTATTTCTGTATGAATAAAGTATTTTTTAATCATTAATTTATAAAAGTCATTAGTATTAGACTTTGGTAAAGACTTTTCAATAATATCAATTGCATATGTTAACACATTTGTGATATAAATTTAATTAAATCAAGAATAAATTACAAGGCTTTGGGTTTAATGATCTTTAAAATAAACTGTTGTATACTTCATAAAGAACTTATTTACAAAAACATGCAAAATGGTTTGCAATCAAAAATTAAGTTATTTAAAATAAGATATATTTCTTCGATGCTTATAAAACTTTTACTTTGAAAAAATATCAGGGTTAGTGACTAAATAATATATTTAAATTGCAGTAGTGTGTTAAAAAGTAATGTACATAATTAATTTAATTGGAATGTTAAAAAATCTCCTTTCTTAAAATTTGTGTACTTGTGAAATAATCTCCCTTAAAATCAATGAGTATCATTATTTACATAATAGTTAGTTTTTGTTGAAAAGGCTGATTACTTATCGAATGTTTGCGAAAGATAATGTTTAAAAGCATGCAAATAAACGTTAGAGACGCAGTCTGGGCATTGGATAGCATATCAGTTATTAAAAAAGTGACTTTTGAACCCCTAAAAATTTAGCCCCCCTACATACTTCCTTTTCGAAAAGACATAGCCGAAAATTAAAAAAAAAATAAAAACTATCACAATTTTAAATGTTGTGATGCAATTATAACTCCCGTTAAGTTAAATTAATATTAAACGAAAGCATAATAAAATGATAAGTATTTAGAAAAGATAGTATTCAAAAATATATTAGTAAATGTTGGGGCACGGTTTGCCCAATGCACAGCGTATCAGCCACAAAAAATGAAATTTGAATCACAGTTTGCAGGTTCGAAACCAGGGTTTTGTAAAATGAACCTACTCTCATGCGCAGAATCGATAAAATATGTTAAAACTGAAAATGAAAATCGTATACATTAAAGTAATTCTCAAATAGTGCATAGCATATCAGTTACAAAAAATGAAATTTGTTACGAAGTTCGAAACTAAGGTATGGTGGAATGACCCTACTCTCGCATGCAAAATTGATAAAGTCGTATACATTAAAGTAATTCTCAAAGTGTAGTAGTAGTTAAAATAGGTACTGTTGACTTATCTTAAGTAACCGACAAACCAACGTCCATAGATGAGAGGACCACAATTTTTGCCTTGAAACAACTAAAATCTCGACTTACAGGTATAGTTTCTTGGCTTGATCAGTTAAACCTACTTCAAATTATCAAGTCAAGAGACTATTTTGTTACAGGTTCGATTCCAAGTGAAATTTTTATGAAAAAAACCTAATTACAATAATTTCCAATTCCCGCCGGTAGAGGGCGCCACCTAGCATTTTCATGTCCAAACACTAAGTCGATTCCAAAAAAATAAGCTTCCTCTCAAAAAGACCTAAACTCTTATGTTATAGTATAACATTATCTTATATGGACATTCATTCAAACCCTAAGATGCTACGAAAAATTAAGCCCCGTCTTAAAATTTAGCCCCCACCTACTCTATCATACTATAGTATGATCTAGATCTACTCCTTACGTTCGAAAACTATCTATAATTTTCTTCTAAACTAATACTCTCCTACTATAGCATGATCTTTCCACACTTTACTCTTATCTCACTATCAGATTATCTTATCTCACTATCTTATCTCCTTTCCGACTGATAAGAACTTAACACACATATTTCTCAAACCCTCTCGTACTATAGTACGATTTGCTCATCCCTCCTCAATCCACAATCCACCATCGGAATCGAACACCCTTTTCTATACTACTTATATACGTATTTTCTTCTGTTCTGGTTCCTTAGAAATATAGAACTTTTATAGAAAGTAAGCACTTCCATTTCTGACCAGTTTTCATCAAAATGTTTTTTTTAACAGTCTGTGGACATCCTTAAGTTTCTCTTGCTTCACGGGGACTCCCTCTCCCTTCTTTTTAAGAAGAAAGTTTAGTTTTAGATGCCTCTAGCAAAACTTTTACACTCTGAATTTTGATATTCCAAGAATCTTCCGAAATACACTTCCACAAATTTGAAGATCGCCATGGTTCTTAGTCTTTATATAGTACCTTATCATAATACCTTTGAAAGTCCCGGAAATGCCTTAGGTTTATGCCTTAGAATAAAAATTAAATCTTTTAACATCTTCTGACAGTAAGAAATATAGAAAGCGATTCCCCATTTTTAACTTACATTTTAATCTTCTTTTGCGTGTATTCTTTACTAGCCCATGTGTTCGTATTTCTTTTTCTATTCTTCACCCGTCCACTACAAAATGCAAGAGTTTATTCACTGCCCATTACACATAAGACATGCTGTAAAACTTATTTAATTAGTTTGTATGAATAGAAGAGGTAAAATCTTTAAACGAAAATAACACAGAGAAATGAAGGAAAATTACCGTAATAGTAGCTGATAAGCTAGCCGTTCGTTGGTTTTACGCATGCCCAAGGATAAAGCTAGTTTTGTTGCCAACTCCCTAGTGGATAAGGCGAATTTTGAAACAAAACCAATATTTTAAGAGCCCAAAAATAAAGGATAAAAATATTTTTTTTTACAGATTATAGTGTTTTTTCTGTGCAGGTTTACCAATAGAATAGATTGGTAGAGAAAACGCGATTTTTTAAATTTTGGATAAGGCGAGTTTTGAAATTCACGTCCTCATATGTATTACAATTATTATTGTTATTACATGCGTTACACTTATTATTGTTAGTATATGTCACTTATATATGTCCCTCACTTATTATTATTATATGTTGTTACACACCTATCGTTCACAACATATATGTTACACATATATGTTGTACAACATGTTATGTACAACCTAACATAGCGTGTTGTAAATATTATGTACAGTCCTGGAAAAAAAAGTAAACATCCCCTACTAACTCTGCAAAAAATTATCGTAGAAGAAAGTTACTGGTGCCACACGATTGGTCATAAAGTTTGCTTTTAAATGATGTATATAAAATTTGCTTAGGGGGCCATCTACATAATAAAACGAAACATAACTTTGTTTTTTCAATAGCACTATACAATTCTGACAGCATAAATGAACTCTACACCCTTGAATTAGCCTAAAAACAAATTTTTATGCAATTCGTACGATAAGTTTTCGAGAAATTAATTAGTTTAAAACGAGCCTATTTTAGGGGCTGTATCCAAATTGAAATTCGGTATTCGACTGTTGACCAAGAGAGCCCCCTTCTCTATCAAAGCAACTAGGGTGCCACTCAAGCAATCATTGAAGTCTGCTAGATTACAGGATAGAAAATAAATTTCAAAACATCTAGTCACTTCTATCGTAGACGGCCCATTAAACCATCATTTTGCCGTTTTTTAAACATAATATGAAAATACTTGGAAGAAAAATGTAAAATTTTGGATTTCCATAAAGCAGGACTTAATAAATCTAAATCCATCAAAAAATTGTAGGTTTCAATTCATAATTTTTTTGAATAATAATTTCATAATTTATAATTCATATAATAAACTTATAAAAATTGCAAATTTAACGTATTTATGTTTGGGTATTTTAGTATTATTGTTACACAAAATTTAGCATATTAGGAGTATAATTTCAGGAGATATTAATGAAAATATGAAAATGCAATTTAACATTAGAAGCACTAAATTTTGATTGTTTATAATTCAAAAACTCATTATTCAAATGACTTGAAATTTGGTGTCTAGGCATAGTTTGAACAGAAGATTTGAAATATCTTGTTAAAATTGGGTATCGCCATTGAAAAAAAAGGAAGTTTGGGTTCGTTTTAATATGTAAATTGCCCTTAAGCAAATTTTATATACATCATTTAAAAGTAGACTTTATTTCAAGTCGTTCGGTACCAGTAACTTTCTTCTACGATAATTTGTTGAGGAATTAGTAGGGGGTGTTTACTTTTTTTCCCACTACTGTACAACATGTTATACATTATTATGTTGTAGATAATAATGTATAGTGTTATACATAATGTATAGTGTGGTGCATAATGTGCGGTTAATGTATATCGTTTTTAATAAAGTCGAACACATAATTTACACTGAACAGTTATTAATTTATAGCGAACACTAATTTACAGCAACAATTATTTTATAATATAATTTTAATTAAAACAATAATGCGTTTATTATTATTTTAACCTATAAATTTTTATCTTCTTGCATTTTCTTAATGTTGTTGCTATTTAAAGGAAAAAGAAAAATGTGCATAACACTCAATTAAAAATTATTTAGTAAAACCCTGACTACCTGGTTGTCTTCATATTTTAGATATGATGTCAGAACGTTTTAAAACCCACTCCTTCCTATCAAACTGTCACTTTCTGTTTTTGAATAATTATTTTGAAAATATTCTAAAATCCTTTATGAAAAATAAAATTCGGTAGGAAATCATTCATTGATTAAATAGACAGATTCAAACTAGATAGATCGATCGATTATTCGGTTTTGATTTCGTTTTCTACCCAAAATCTGAGTTTCGCCGAACATTCGATTTCGACGAAAATGCTGGAGAAATTTCGGCTGGGATCGAAACTTGGCCGCAACTATTTGTATTCCAAAAATCTCGTTTCTTCCTTCGGAAATTTTCAGCAATGTTAATTGATTTGAGTTGTATCGGCTAAAATGAGACACTCTTTATTCATTGCTATGAATTTCACTGTTTATAATTATCAGTAATCATTGACTCAAGATGTGAGTGCAAGTTATAAAGCAAGCAATGCATATATGATTAATCTCTGAAGACGTTTTCCACGTGCTCATTAAAAGCTTCAAACTTAACAGCAACATAACATTTTTAGTTTGTAACCGCAGAAGTGTTTTGAATGCTCTGTAAGAAAGGTGTAGTAAAAATGATGAAGACCATCTCCAAAAACCATTATAAAAGATAAATCGAGGTCTGTATGCCTAAAACATTTTTTAATTAGATGAAATTCGTATAATTAGAAAATAATTCCTTGTTGTTGATGAATTCATCACACTTTATTTTATATGAAATAAAAAAGTTTTGGTAAGAGGCATAGGGAGTCACTTGGCCTCCGGAGATAAAATTTCCAAACAGGGGCTCCATTTCAAATCTTCCTTAAGGGGGTTGTATGGGGGGGGGGGGGGGGTTGAGGAAATATTTATTTCGATCTTGTTGTGCATATCAGAGAAATAATTGATAATTTTTATTCTTAGATATATTTTTAAAATTAGCTAAAGTATTTAATATTGTTAAATATCTAATATTAAAAATATAAGAGGTATTCTCACAATCTTTTGACTTTTCTACATTTTTCTGTCCCTGAATAATAATTTTTATTTTAGTACATATTCTTGGTTTTTTATTAATTTCTTATACTGGAAAACATCCCATTGTATAACTGCATAACGCTATTAACGAGATAAATAAGTTTTGGACTATGTTGGAGGTCCAAATACCAGGAAAACTCCTATACCGCCCCGTGTCCCTGATGCCGACTTTTAAGTCTGGAGCTGTCTGTATAAAATTGTTTCGATAAAAGTAATTCGATGTAATTTGTTTCCGAAACTGGGACTATTGTTTTATACAAAAATGTAGCAGAAAATTAACCTGCACACATTTTTAGGGTTGTTATTATTTTTTTAACTCTGTCCTGGGTTTTAGATTCTTTACCGTGCCTCTTGCTAAACTTATATAGAAAATCACTTTAGATGCAGCCACAGAATTTGTTTCAACTTTTTTCTCGTGCAGAAATATGCTAGAGAAAAAATGGATAAAAGTTTTTGACAGGAAATTTACTGCAGAATTTAAATCAGCATTTAAATATCAATTTCAAGCATCGTGGCTTTATGGGTAGTCTTACCTTCACCAAGGTTTATCCCTGCACTTTTCGAGGTAAATTATTATTATTTTTTTTATTTAATCCAATGTAAATGTTTCTTAAAATCAATGAACATTGTGGCTATCACTTAGTTTTAATATGATTTGCCTACAAAAATAGGTGGTAATTTTCGTTACCGTCCCATCCTTACCATCGCTTTTTTCCTATACCGCCCCTCTTTTCCTGTACCGTCCCTTTTTTTTCCTTACTGTTCCTTCTTTAACACCTCTTTAAGACAATGTTATACCAAAATTTGTACTAAAAATACTACATTGCTATTATTTTTTATTTGAATACCGAGGTAACTATGCAAATTCATTATAAGTAAAAATTTTGAAGAAAATAAAAAGTTACAGCGGTAAAATAGTAAGTAAAATTAAACTCGCAAGTTTAACTTAAACCTCAGTTAAATAAAAAATTTTTCGCTGCTGACCATTTTTTTTTAAAATTTCAATCATTAAGGCATTCGTTTATAAGTTTAAAATGTTATTTTAGTAAGTTTAATTTCGCCAGATTTTTATTCCTGAAAAGTCAAAAGATTGTGACAATACCACATAACACTTTGAGAGCCTTGAAATGGAAAATAAAATTGATAATTAATAATATCTTGGCTTAAGGTGTTGTCTTAATCCTAATGTTCCTGTTTTAGCCAAATTTAACAAGTTATTTTCGCTTTGTGCATTTTTTATAACTCTGACCTATAATGACTAATACATTCTTATCCTATTCTTTGAGGGGCCTCTCCCCACTTATCTTCCCAAGTGGTACTCCTGTTTGCAGAGAACCGTACACATATATTCGCGTAAGAGCAAGGGGGGAAGGGGTAAATCTAGAAGGTATAAAAATTAATAATCTATATATATATTACGTTATCATACGTTGCACAGAAATCGCGATTATTTTTCAATTGTTTAATGGCAACGCTCGAATGAAAAGCATCTCATTGGTTATTGAGCAGCATTTAATGCGTCTCCATACCTATAAGGGTGGTTACCATAGTGGGGACCCTGTTCTGTCGCCAAATACTGCCAAGTTTGTGGCCAACTTGGCGATATATCGCCAAATTTATCAACAAAAATTAGTCGCCAAAAGTGACGCCAACTTGGCGATATCTCTAATATTTCGCCAGATTCCCATACACTTCCATTGTAAACCAATAGGGTTTACTTGCTTACAGAAAATCAACAAATTGAGATATTTTAATACAACAAAAACGGAATTATATTAATTATATTTAAGAGATTCCAAGTAAATTAAATTATGAATAAAAATAACTTGATAAAATGCTTAGCATACTTTCCCAAACATAAATTTTAAGGGAGACCAAAATAGCTAGTATTGATTAAATTCATTATTTTAAAAATCCATTCTTTTTAATCGTTTTATAAGTTTACAACAATTTAATTCAATATTCGTTCTTGAATTTACTGAAATTGGTGAAATACTGACTTTGAATTAACTATTCTAATTAACCGTAAAAAAAAATATTTTTTTCTGCGAAACTATTGAAATGATTTGGAATCGAATAGTTTTTTACTTATTCTTGATAAATGCATTACACCTTGTGTTATAAGCGGTTTCTTTCGAGCTGTCGCGTCCGGAAGTTCGATTCAAAATGCAACGTTGACAGCATTTTTTTTTCTTGAGGGGGGGGGGGGGGGGGGCGGGGATCGTAAAAATTTCATAAACCATTTGATTTCTTAGTGTCTGATTGAGAGAACTTGCCAAAATTATACGATTGTGAGTAAAAATGTGTTCAGGAATGTGTTAGAAAGTAGCCCATTTGGATGTGAGAATAGCCTTAGCGGCATTTAAACTTTACCCGAAAATCGGGATTTCTGACAATGCTGAATGTGCCAACGTTGTTGAGTATTTTCAGTAAGTCCTTTTCAAGCCACTTGCAACCGATTCTATAAGGAAAATCACCAAGGAAAGTCCACCGAGTATAAATGATAAATATTGCGACGACGTCATCAATCATTAGTATTGCAGCGATGATACCTCCAGTTTTAAAACGGTAGGTCCAGCGTTCGAATCTAAACAAATCCATTGTTTCAGAAATGTTCATATAGAGGAAGTTCAGGTATTATAGAATACCATTTCCATTTCCAAGTAAACATAAAAGATTGAGATACATTAAAAGTTAGCAAAGAACAAATTTTGACTACTTCTTAACACGTTTTTAATGCGTTTACAGTGGGTAAAAATACATATCAATATTTAGCTTAACCTTTAACTGCACTGCAAATAGAAGCGTCTTAAATTTAGACACATATGTGACTGAAAAAGAATTTTAGACACTTAAGTGTCTTAATCTGAAAATTAAGACACTATAGATGTCTTAATTTAAGATACATAAGCGTCTTACTATGACCATGGTGTAAACGAACTGAGAATAATGTCTAAAATATCCGCAAACGTCTTATTTTAAGACACTTCATTGCTTTAAACGTGTCTTAATTTTTGATTCTTCCGACGCAATAACCACCAGGGGGCACTAGCACTCCCAGTTGCGCATGCGTTTTAGATGTCTTCGTTCGAAGTGGTATACTTTGTAATTCAAACAAAGTTTGTTTTTATGTACGCGTGTATTTTAATTCGTTTTTTGCGAAATGTGAAGTACTGTGATTTTAATTCGTATTAACTTGGATTATGTATTTATTGAATACATACATCTGACGTGTGTGCTCGGCATCAAATGTCTCTTAGAAGCTGTCGTCGATACAAGGGCGGGATAGACACAGAACCGAAGTAGACGACGGTTGAAGATTACACCCGGAAATTCTACAAAGCGTGTGCAATGGGCTTAGTGTTAACTCGTATCAATTTATATCAATAATATTGTGTTATTCATCTTCGTCCTGTCGAAGCTGGCAAAAAAAAAAGAAACTTTTGTCTGGCGGGTCCTGTTTTTAGGATGAAACATCTCATCCTTTAAATATGGCTAGTCGGATGTATTATGGATTACCTTTTAAACTGATGAAAGTCTTTCTCCCTCACTGTGGTTGTGGTAGTTTTTAAAATTTCAAATCAAGGAATATTTCTTACCTCTTGCAGCAACTCAAGTAAGTTTCTTTATAGTAGTAAAATTAGTGTATTTTATGATTTTATTTATTGTACTAAACAAAATCCTGCATGAAATTTAATTAGTTTTGAATCTGTTCGCAAAAAACCCCACTAATTCTAGAAGTATATATTTTTAAACTTATGACGTTCTTTTTTATTACGAATTATATATTCAATGTCAGTTCTTAGTTTCAATGAATAATTTTTATCTCGCAGTAAATGACGGCCACAAGGAAGTAAAGATAAAAAAAAACTTTGAAAGATGACCTAATGCTTTCTTACTTCCTGGCATAAAACCGCAGATTAAAAAAAGATAAATAAAGTAAATGAGACTCGTCTATTATATGAAGCTGCCTGTAAAAATATACGTATGTATTTGATTTGCAATCAACTCTAATACTGATTTTTTTATTATTTTTAATAAAAAAGTAATTTGAAATTTATAATGGGAAAAAGTAAAAACCTCTAACTAGATTTCGTATTTAAAATTGTGGTAACTTTATTTATATGCACTTATACGAAAAATACAAAAATGACAGATGTTACTGTATATATTTAAGACGAAAGAAGTTTGGAAATCATAAGTTATTTTTTCCTCATGTTTTTAATATAGAATATGTACTTATTTGTTTTTATTGATAGTTGAATAGCTTTTGTGAGTACCCTCTGATCTACATAAAAACTTGCCCATGTGGAAATATAAATTTTTTAAAAACATAATTTTTAAATAAGTATTTTCATTTTGGGGGGGGAGGGGGGGGGATTTTGCATGAATTTTTGTAAAGCTGATATCTTAAATCTTGCACTGATTATAATGAAAGTTTTGAACTTTTAGAGTAGGACAAGTTTAAAAACGCAAATATATTTAACAAAATACCAAAGTCATTTTTTCCCCAATGTTATTAAAGTAGAATATTTATTTATTTATTTTCATTATTCATAGTTAAATGGCTGTTGTGATTATCAAGTGATGTATATGTAAAATTGCCTATGTGGCAATATATTTTTTTATATTTTCATTTTTTTTTGGGGGGGGGGGGGGATTTTTGCAATTTTCGTACATCTGATATTTTAAATCTTTTTCCACATTCAACCGAGTATAATAAATATTTTGAACTTTTAGAGTAGGACAAGATTATAAAATATATATATATATATTTATCTATGTACCTTAAAAGCCCTTAATAGCGAACACTTCGGGAACGCGGAATTTGTCCGATAATTGGAGATGTCTACTTTTTTGAGGTAAAAATATACAAATATGTATGTCTGCTGATTTAAAAAGTATTCGTTAAATAGAGGTGTTCGCTATTCGAGAATGTTCATTAACCTCCACAACGGATACTCCCGAATATCGGACATCTCAATTTAGACAACTATAATGCAGGGTTGCGTTTTTTGCAAAAGTACTTCTTGATTAAAGGAAGGGCAAACTGGGAAGTGCCCCGTCCCCCTACGACTGTAGTGCCCCCAAATTTGATGTGCAATATTTGTAAAGCTTATATTTTAAATCTGTTTCGAAATTGTACTGATTATAATCAATATTTTGAACTTTTAAAGTAAAATAAGGTTAAAAACAAAATAAATTTAAAAAAATCTAATATTTAGATAAATATTTTTTGTTTTTTAATCTTGTTCTACTCCTGAAGTTCAAGATATTGATTATAATCAGTACAATGTCGTAAAAGATTTAAATTATCAACGTAACGAAAATTGTATACCAAAACTGAGAGCACCAAAAAAATCAGGCTGTATTGGGGGGGGGGGAGGGGCAGGACCACAGCCAAATATTTTTCCAGGATTCAACGTGGTCAAACATGGCTACGTATGATGCTTAGAAAAAAAAATGGATGCGATTCAGACGTTTGAAGTGTCTGAAATTCAGACGCAAAAAGTGTCTGAAAAAATTCAGACATTTTAAAATGTCTGAAAATTGAACACTCCATTTCAGACACTTAAGTGTCTGAATTTCAGACATTTTAATTTAGAGTGTGATGTCACAGAAATTGTCACATAACTAGTGTGAAACGGTCTGTGAGACCGGTCCATCGAAAGATTAATAAAAGGCACGATTGACTCATAGGATGGTGTTTTTGTACTAAACTTTTTGTGCGGGGGTGTTATAATTAAAATCAAACTATTCAAAAGTATCTGGTAATAGTACTAAAGTTCCAAACGGAACAAAATATCGGTAGTGTTTGTAGTTAAACTGAAAATTGCAAGTTAAACTATAAAAATTGAAAAAAGCCGCGGTCTGAGAGACCGCATCAGTTAAAGCTTAAGAAAAAATGTACACTTTTTGGGTTGTGGCAACAAATTGGCTAATATGTAATAGGGTTACACAAATATTAAAAATTCAAGAAAAAACACGATTTACAACAACAACCAAAAATAATTTAATAAGTAAACTTTAGTACATACTTTGTACCAGATTCTTTGAAAAACTGCTTTAATGTTTACAAAAATTGTTTCAGCCCCAACACCGTCCACATAAACCTACATCAGGCATTATATCCACTCCTCCCCTCTTCTATCCTATGAATATTTTCCATTGAAAAACAAGTACAGTTGTGGAAAAGAAACACCCCCTACTAACTCCTCAACAAATTATCGTAAGAAAAACGTTACTGGTACCGAATGATTGGAAATAAAGTCTACTTTTAAATGATGTATATAAAATTTGCTTAGGAGGCCATTTACATATTAAAACGAACCCAAACATCATTTTTTTTCAATGGCAATACCCAATTTTAACAAGATATTTCAAATCTTCTGTTCGAACTATGCCTAGACACAAATTTTCAAGTCATTTGAGTGATAAGTTTTTGAATTATAAACATACAAATTTTAGAGCTTCTAATGTTAAATTTCATTTTCATATTTTTATTAATATCTCCTGAAATTATATTCCTAATGTGCTAATTTTTTGTGTAGCAATAATACTAAAATGCCCAAACATAAATACGTTGAATTTGCAATTTTTATAATTTTATGATATGAATTATGAATTATGAAATTAATATTCGAAAAATATATGAATTGCAACCTACAATTTTAGGTAGCTTTCATTACAAAAATCTACCTATCGCAGCCGTTCGGAGGAAAGCGATTTCAAAAAATTTTGGTATATTTTCATCGATCATGACCCCCAGACCCCGAAACCACCCTCCGTTCAAAAGTTGATATATATATATATATATATATATATATATATATATATCTGACATTTGTCATACTGTAACTCTCGAATTTATGAAGCGATTTGGATGTAATTCGGTATGTACATAGTACATACCAATGTCTCGACCGAGTTCGTTGGCCAGCTTCATCCACCATTTTGTTTCAAAATGGCGACCATTTAAAATTTTTTTAAAAATTTTAAATTTGAAATGTAGTACCAAAGAATTGAAAATGGAAAAATATTTTTTTCTTATGTATTTGACCTTTATACAAAGATTCCGGAGCAGTTTTTGTTTCGTCTATATCTTAAAAAATGGCTGAGTTGCATTTTGAATTTCTAGCGTGGCTGACATTTTGAAACGTCCTGAATTTTGTCACGCGATAAAAGGCGTATTTATGAACCGATTTAGATGTAACTTCGTTTGTACATAGTACATACCAATGTCTCGACCGAGTTTGTTGGCCAGCTTCATCCGCCATCTTGTTTAAAAATGGCAGCCATTTAAATTTTTAAGAAAAATTTAAATTTAAAATGTGGTACCAAAAAATTGAAAATTGAAAAAATATTTTTTTTATGTATTTGACCTTGATACAAAGATTCGGGAGCAGTTTTTGTTTCGTCTATATCTTAAAAAATGGCTGAGTTATAGCATTTTGAATTTCTAGCGTGGCTGACATTTTGAAACGTCCTGATATTTGTTACGTGATAACAGGCGTATTTATGAACCGATTTGGATGTACCTTGGTGTGTACATAGTACATACAAATATCTCGACCAAGTTCGTTGGCCAGCTTCATCCGCCATCTTGTTTCAAAATGGCGGCCATTTAAAAAAACTTTTAAAAATTAAAATTTAAAATGAAATACCAAAAAATTGGAAAATGAAAAAGATTTTTTTCGTATGTGTTTGACCTTAATACAAAAATTCCGGAACAGTTTTTGTTTCGTCTATATCTAAAAAAATGGCTGAGTTATAGCAATTTTAATTTCTATTGTGGCTGACATTTTAAAACGACCTGATTTTTGTCACGCGATAACAAGCGTATTTATGAACCGATTTGGATGTTACTTGGTCTGTACATAGTACATACCAATGTCTCGACCGAGTTCGTTGGCCAGCTTCATTCGCTATCTTGTTTCAAAAGGGTTGCCATTTAAAAAAAAAAATAAATTTAAAATTTAAAATGAGGTATTAAAAAATTGGAAAATGAAAAAGATTTTTTTATGTGTTTGTCCTTGATACAAAGATTCCGGAGCAGATTTTGTTTCTGAAAATTTGTTCTTTTGTTTATATCTTAAAAAATGGTTGAATTATAGCACTTTGAATTTCTAGTATGGCTAACATTTTGAAACGATCTTGTATTTGTCACGCGATAACACACGCATTCGCCTATTTCCATGTAAGAAGGCATGTGGATAGTATACATCAACATCTCAGCCAAATATAAGTTACTTTAAATAAAAGCAGCTTGGATAAAGCTAACTAATTTCGCGAAATTCTCATTCATAATGATTTAGTATTGATAAAAATTAGTATTGAATCTCCTATATTCGGTTTCCAATCAATTGAGCTTCGTGTGTTTGAATAATATAAGTTGGCTTTTTTAAAATAAGGAATTTGAAAGCTACCTCTTCTTCCCGGCACTGGCCGGAAGGACTTTTTCTTTTGATGGATTTAGATTTATTAAGTCCTGCTTTATGGAAATCAAAAATTTCACATTTTTCTTCCAAGTAGATTTAAAATTATGCTTAAAAAACAGCAAAATGGTAGTTTAAGGGGCTGTCTATGATAGAAGTGACTAGATATTTTGAAATTTCTTATGCTATCCTGTAATCTAGCAGTCTTCAATGACTGATTGAGTGGCGATAAAGATACCGTGATCAAGAAGAGCTCTCTCGGTCAACAATGGAGTAGCGAGCATCAATTTCGATACAGCCTCTAAAATACGCTCGTTTTAAAATAATTAATTTCTCGGAAACGTATCGTACGAATTGCATAAGAATTTGTTTTGAGGCTAATAGAAGGGTGTAGAGTTCATTTATGCTCTCAGAATTGTGTACTGCTATCGAAACAAACTAAATTATGGTTAGTTTTAATATATAGATGGCTCCCCCTAAGCAAATTTTATGTACATCATTTAAAAGTAGACTGTATTACCAATCGTGTGGTACCAGTAACTTTCTTCTACGATAATTTTTTGCAGAGTTAGTAAGGGGTGTTTACTTTTTTTCCGACGACTGTGCAATGCATCTTCCTGATCTGGTGTACAACCTGGTAAAAAGCCCATCTCAAATGATACGTCGGAGTGGATTGATTGTTCGTCCTCAATAGACTCGTCTTGAAACAGTTGTCTAGCAGATATTCCATATTATCCGACACACTAATTTGAAAAACATAACTTCTTCACTCGTCAACAAGTTAGCATAGAAGAAAACCGACTAGCACAGCAATAAATATAACTGTCCAACTTTATACTGAACTTTGTTGAACTGACAATTAGATTTTAAAATACGAATTTATATACGAATTTTATAAAATTTACCTGGAAAAAACTGCAAATATTGAGAATAACATTTTATTTCACCGCTTCATTCCAACAAGATATATATATATATAAAAAACTGAGTACAGTTCCTCATATGGGTACTAGGAAGTCGTTTGTCAAATTTACGCTTGGCTGAAACGACGTACGCGCCAACTATTGAAGTTAAGGATCGACCGAAACAGGTTTTTAAGACCGAAACCGAAACTGAATTTCAGTAATCTTCCTATTTTTGACTGAAATCGAAAGTGTCTAAAATTTTCTTAAAAGTAATTAATTCATACATAAATAGACAGAATTATTAATTAATTATACGTGTGGCCCAAGTTTATTGTCCGTCCTCTGATCAAAACTTTTTATTTTCATACAAAATTAAATGCAATTAATTCATCTACTACACAGAATGATTTTCTAACTATAAGAATGTTATCTAGTTAAACAATATTTTAGGTATACATACCTCGATTAATATTTTAAACGATTTTTGTTAATGATCATGTGTTATACAAGAACTTTCTCAAAGAGTATTCGAAACTCTTCTGCTGTTCAAACAAACAAACAAAAAAATCCATTACTGTGAAGTCGTCAGCTTTCAATGAGCACGTGAAAAGGGTCTTCAAAGGTTTGCCATATATGCATTGCTTGCTTTATAATTTACACTCAGGTGATGAGTCAGTGATGACTGATAATTATAAACAGCGAAGTTCATAACAATAAATAAAGAGTTTCATTCATTTGATTCCAAATACAGCTCAAATGAGGAGTCATGTTGAACATTTCTGTAGTAAGAAACGAGACTTTTGTAATACAGATGTTTTCGGTCAAGTTTCGGTGCGGCCGAACCTTCAAGAGCATTTTTGCCGAAACTCAGATTTTGGGCAGAAAACAAAAACGAAACCGAATTTTCGGTTGATCTTTAATTGAAGTATTTCATATTGACCGACCATTCGATAATATCCAAACTTCCTGTATATTTTAATTTCCTTGACACCCCCATTAGTATTCGGAAGGTCTGGAGTCACTCCAGCTTTTTTCTTTATTTTTATTTTACCGTACCTAAAATGGATATTCAAGATTGCGATGTTATTTCAATGTTTTGGAAATCGTTGAATTTAAGATTAAACTATTACTTTTCAAGTATTTACGCTATATTGTATTAAAATTCACATTAAAACTGAAACATCAATGATATCTCAATGTATATTGCCAACTCTACCTTTTCAAAAATCTGAAGTGTTTTCAAGGTACTTTTGAAGTCGAAGTTGTCAGCGAATATAAACAAACTTGTTCGAAAAGGTTTTTTTTTTTTTTTTTTTTTTCAAACTCCGTTAAAGAAATATTATTCTCTATTCTGACATTTGTTTAAGATTTCATTGTTTAGTTTGACTTTATTAAGAAAAGATTGTTTTTAATTCCATATATAATAGAAATAATGGATATTTTCCATTCACATTATTTTAAGGAGTTTTGGGACACGAAATTAATTTTTTTTTACTTTATTTTATCTTTACAAGACGAAAGTATTGGATTCGTGAAAATTTTCGAATTCCGGATTTCGACGGATTTACATGTTTTAGGGGTCAGAGATCCCGACTCACACACTTGTTGAACTTTTGGTCATACAAGTTGTATTTAGAAAAAAAAAAATTATGTTCAGACAGTAAAATTTCCATTCTTCCACCACCAAAACTAACTAAATTATAATACATTGGATTTTAGAAAATTCCAAAGTTCCGAAATTTCATAAAATTGAAAGTATCATAACTTTGTGAGTTTTAATCGTAGAATAATGAACTCTTTTTACTGGTCTTTTGTGTTCTCGTTCGAGCATGGAGGAAATTTTACTTAATAAAACTTATAGCGCCTAGAGACCGTATGAAAATTTAACAAGTGTAACTTTTTAAAAATAATGGCAGGGTATTTCACGAGCATTATCGTACCTCCTTGCTCATTTTGAACACTTCTGCAAATTACATTGCCTTGCCTACCTACTCCAAGAAGTTTAAAAAAAAGTTTAAAAGTGTGTTTAAATATTTTTTTGGGACACACTCTATATGAGGGGGTCGCATGTAAAATATGGTAACTAACTTTTTTAAAAAAAATGGGATTTTCATGTAAAATTATTTAATAGCATCCAGATATTTATTAAAAGTTTAAGTTTTAATAATTATCCAACAGACGACGTCATAATCAAAGCTAAGTTTCAGATAAATACAACGAGTTTTGTTAAGATTCAACAAGTCTTAATAAAATCAAATCTGTAATACCAAAGATGTTTAACCCTTTAAGACCTGAAGATTTTTGGTAGGAATGAAAACTTTTGGTGGCTTCCTCTAATCAATAGGAGCATATTTGATTGAAAAAAAATATATAAAAAAATACCCGATTTTAGGTTATGTAAAGGGAAGATCCACGCAAATCTGTGTGCGCAGGCTCGACTTTAAATTGCACAAAAAGAGGAAAATGCAATGAAAAGTTAAAATTTCAGTGCGAAATTCACCTTGATTAATAATTAAAATTCATAAAGATACAAATGAATGCAAAAACATTGCTTAAATATGCGTAAAACATAATAAAATCGTTTAAAAACACACTAAAGCCCTTAAAAAAAAAAAAAAAAAAAAAAAAAAAAGTTTTCAACCGAAACTTACTCGGTCTTCATCAGTGAAAGTGTTTTTTTTTTAAGGATTTTAATGTGTTTTTAAATGATTTTATTACGTTTTACTTACCTTTAAGCAATGTATTTACATTTCTTTGTATCTTTATGAATTTTAAGCTGAGAATATATTTTTATTTGCTTTAGGATCATCTACACAGTTGTGTGGGTCAGGTCTTAAAGGGTTAACTGAACCTCCAATTCAGATATTTTAGAGAAAGCAATCATAATGTTTTTGTGATGAGAAATGCATAAAAATTTGCATCTTTTTAGTTATCATATTTTACACCGGAGCCCTTCCTATAGTATATTCTTTTAGGCGATATTTATTTTTGGTGCTCTTTGGCATTAAAAATTAAAAGAATGTGTTTTTTGAGCCAGAAAACGCTAAATATTAAAAAAATTCAAAGTACCTTAATGCGGTAAGTTTTGCTCATAGAAGAATAGAATTTTCACTGTTTTATTCGTTACAGCATGGCGAAAGGTTTTCTAAATACAGCTTATAGCACACAGGGCCCGCAATAAAATTTACATTTCGTAACATATACATTATTGTTTTAAATATTATAAATATTATTGTTTTAAATATTATTGTTTTAAATAACTAGGGGGGCTCCGCCCTCCTGCTCGCTACGCTCACAAACCATGTTCGGTACCGCGAAGCAATCTCTATTTTCTAGCTAATCCCAGACGTAATTGTTTCGCGATTCCTCATTTTCTATGATTCAGTTTTTAGATTCCACTTTGTAAAAACGCGCACCTCCCCAACTCCTGACAATTTTATTTCCTTATCTCCAAGATCATAATCATTAGAGCTTACAGAGTTTCTAAGAATTATTAGATATAAAATGATTAAAAAAAGGTAAAATTTATAATTTATTTGAATAATTAAAAATTAAATAAAAATTATATATATAATAGTGTTACGAATATTCTAAATAGTTAGTGCTTGTGCTTAAAAATAATGTAAATAGTTTAATTAAGCTCTATTAATAAGCTAATATTAGTTTTTATTGCATTGAAATATCTCAGTTTGTTGATTTTCTGCAAGCAAGTAAACCCTTTGGATTTCAATGGGAGTCTATGGAAATTTGGAGAAATACTGGAAATAGCCCCAAGTCGACGTCCCTTTTGGCGACTAATTTTGGTCGTCAAATTTGGCGACGTATCGCCAAGTTGGCGTCAACTTGGCGACGTTTGGCGACCGAGCCGTGTCCTTCCAACTTGATAACCCCCCTTATATGGTCAGAAAGCTATGACCAGAGGTATCTACGCAGATTTTCATTGGTCCATTTTCAAAGCGTTACTTTTTTCTATATATAGAAGGATAACTGTTTCAATGTAAACTGATTTTGATATGATGAAGAACACCATTTGCAACATTTGTGAAACTAGAACAATCAGAACAATCTATGTATTATAAAGGACAAACGTATCCGTGCGTAATGCTGACGTCATTTTAACGATGGCAACAGCAGAGGATTTAATTTTTATTAGCTTTTATTGCAATTTTTTAAACTTCTTAGACTAATGCCAGACGAACGTCGTTTTGCACGCTTTTTTCGCTTTTAATCCCCCCCCCCCCTACACCTTCGCTAGCATGTGTAGGGAGGCATTAAAAGCGAAAAAACATGCAACGAATAGAGAAAAAAATGTACTTTCAATGCAGTTTGTTTGAAAACTATATCGAAATTTATTTGAAAACTGTATCGCCATTGACTCAATTTTTATTGTTTTAAATTAGTTTTCAAAGATGCATTTTTAAAAAAAAAATCAACCTCTATCGGATGCAGACGATTAGGAAAAATAAATCCTTTTGCATCTAAAGTAATATAGACAGTTCATCATTTGATTCCAGTTTATATTCCATAGCTAAATTAAAACATTCATCAATGAATAAATAAAACAATAAAATACAAATGAAACGCAAATTTAATAAATTTAATCGAATAATGCGTTTAATTTACTGAAACAAACAAACAAACAACAACAACAACAAAAAAAAACAGAATGAAAAACGCTGATTGTAAATAGACTTTGAACATTTCTTCTGTTGTTAACTCCCGGCATGAGGCCAATATGAAATTATCGCTTTTAATACTTTTCAAAACTTTATTTGAACGCATTACTCCTTTTTTAAAAATATAAATATGATTTTTAATATTGTTAGTTGATATTCTAAAAATATATATTAAATGTAAAAAATCTGTTAGAATTATCAATAAAAAAAAGTAGTACGAGGCTTTCTCACCTCAACTTTTAAGATTATTTGCTAAGTTTTTCATTAATTTTTGATTAACTGCAACCCTTTTTATCAAACGACGTATTTTAACGATATGTCAATATACTACACTGTTAAAAATATCCCATGCTGCCGGCCTCTGCATGTAAAATTACGGGCAGATGTCGGCAGCAGAGATTCCAGTCATACCCCGTAAAAAAAAGATCCATGCCCATCATTTTGTGTCAACGTGTACACTCTCACGGAGGGAAATGTATGGAGTCGTACCGTATTTTTGCTAACAGATGAGCTAGAACTGAAAAAAATATGTGGATTGCCCTTAATTTTCTAAGTATCTAAAAATATCCCTGTAAAATTACGAGCAGAGATTCCAGTCATACCCGTAAAAAAAAAAAATCCATGCCCATCATTTTGTGCAGAGATTCCAGTCATACCCGTAAAAAAAAAAAATCCATGCCCATCATTTTGTGCAGCCCGTAATTTTACGGGGCAAAGATATAATGCATTTCAAAACACAATAACACTTTACTCACTGTTCCGTAGCTCGTAGCACGTTAGATAATCATCACAGAATCGCTTTTTTGGCGGGTTAAAAAATATGCTACGGTCGCGGTTAAATGACATTATTTTTCAAAACATGACTAAAATGAAGGGTTACAACCTAGCGGAGGAAAATATATGGGGTCTTACCGTACACTATGACGCAAAAGTTTAGACAATGACGTCATTCAGCTTTAAAATGTAGAATTATGACGTCAGAATTACAAAAACCTGTAAATATATTCAAAAACTGATTTAAAATGCTATGTACAAAAGACAGTCGTTTTATTTGCTATAATACTAATTTTTTTCATAAAAATTCAAATGTGCTTGTCGCAAAAGTTTAGACACTATTCTAAATTTCTTTGAATATTCGCTGGCATATGCAAATTTAGAATCGATGATGTCACAAATTTGGAGTACTTAAGTTCTGCAAACGATTGCGCTTCATAGTCGACATGCCGAGAGCTAAAGAAATTCAAGTGAATGAGGTTTCAAGGATTTGGCAGTTGAAAGGTGAAGGGAAGAGCGTTTCTGAAATTTCTGCTATTATTAATAGGTCAAAAAAATCTATTTATCGAGTTTTATCGAGTGGTTCCGAATATAAAGCAAAATGTCGGTCTGGGAGGCCACGTGTGACAAATGTACGAGAGGATCGCCTGATACAAAGACTAGCGAGTACTCAACAAATGAGCGTACGTGGAGTTCAAAGCTCATCGGGACTCTCTGTATCAAAGGATACGATTCGTAGACGAATTTTGGAAAAAGGAACAATCGTTTATAGCAAAATGCAGAAGAAACCAGCTCTGAAACCATATCATAAGTTACAAAGACTTATGTGGGCTCGAAAGCATATGTCATATGGAGAGAAATGGCAGTCAGTCATATTTAGCGATGAAAAAAAGTGGAATCTGGATGGTCCAGATGGTTGTTTATCGTATTGGCATGACTTGCGGAAGGAACCTCGACGTTTTTTTAGTCGCAGACAAGGAGGGGGCTCGGTGATGGTTTGGGCAGCCTTTTGCTATAATGGACAAGTATCTCTGACCTTCACCAGTGGTCGTCAAACTTCACAGCATTATACACAGACATTAGAAGAAAACCTACTGCCATTTGCTGAGCTTCTAGGGGGTCCTCAGTGGGAATTTCAGCAAGACAATGCTTCAATTCACACTGCAAAACATTAAAAATCTTGGTTTAATTCCCATAATATAAGAGTTCTCGACTGGCCAGCATGTAGCCCAGATCTTAACCCTATAGAAAACCTTTGGAGCATCATGTGTCGCAAAGTTTATAGCAACGCTAGACAATACTCTTCTGAAAAGGAACTTAAGACATCTATTGAGAATGCATGGTACGATATTGATCCACAAACTATGCAAGATTTAGTTTCTTCCATGCAATCTCGTGTATATGACGTAATACATAAGCATGGATGCGCAACCAGGTTTTAAAAATTGTTTATTTCGATTTTATTTAATTTGTGTCTAAACTTTTGAGACAGCAGTTTATTTTTGTTACCATTTAATTTATTGCAATATGCGCAATTCCACTTTTCTTTGTTATAAATATTGTTTATATGTACAGCACATTAATTTCAAGCAGTGATTTGAAAATTGAATAAATATTTTTCAAAGTATGTAAGAATTTCTTCATTGTCTAAACTTTTGCGTCATAGTGTATTTTTTTTAGTGGATCAGACCGTTTTTCATCAAATAAAGCTGTTGGCCGTGAAAATTGAAGAGAAAAAGGCCGTAAATTTACAGTTTTTTCTGAGAGAGTATGTCAAAAGCCGCTTGCAGAATCTTTCGAAAAATACCTCACTCATCGTTGTGCCTTCAGTATGGGAAGAGGAAAAAGATGTTAACATGAAAATAATATATATATGATGGTTTGTCGCCTATATTCTGTAATCCGGATTTATCCCCTTGTGTCTTTAAATGTATGATTTCAGGAATTAACTAGGTATTAATCAACGATAAGTAAGGACGGGACACACTGTATAAAAATTTGATTTTTGTAACACACACACACACCCATATATATATGTTATTAAAAAAACTATTTTTATGTAAATGGATTTTCATATGATTAAAAAAATTACCATTGAATGTTCTAATTTCAAATGATAAAAGTTGTAAATTAAAATTTTAAAACCAGTAAAAATACGTTTATTTCGACTGCTGACATGTTTCGACTCACCCCGAGTCATTTTCAAAACAAATAAATAAAACTATTCCAAATTTGACGGTCTATTAAACGCCATCATTCAGATTTTCACGTATTCTTTCATACCATGCACGTTATTTTTTATTTTACTTGGATGCCTATTTTATTTTTATTTTCTTAACCATTGAGTATAGCTCGAGTCATAGCTTTGGTAAGTGAAATTTTTCTGCATCGTTACATATTGATTTTTTGCGCGTTTTAATCTATTTGGTTTTTCTTATAATGGATGGATAGTATAGACTAGAGGTGAATATTATTTTACTTTTATTGAAATTTATTTGGGTGGTTTCTTCTTGATAAAATCTTGCCAGGGCTGTGGTTTTTCTATTATATTTAATATCAACTATATGCTTCTTTTTTCTATACTTGAATTTCTTGCTAGTCATACCAATATAGTAATTCTTTGATTCGTCTGCTCTAATAAATGGTATTTCATACACCCCTGAGTAATTCTCAAAACTAATTGGGTCAATTTCAGCGCAAATGATATTCTTTAATTTCGTAGGTGGTTTGGGTACTAAACAGGTATTGAAATGGTTATATTTTAATTTCTCAAAAAAGCTTGGAATATATTGAATAGCATAAAGTTTATGTTTTTGCGAATCAAATTTACTGCTTTTAAAGTTTTAATTTACTACCTTTTAGCATTTAAAATTAGTATATTATTACAAGGTGTTAATTTGCTAGATATTTACCATTGTTTTTTTTTTTTAAATCA
The DNA here is from genome assembly GCA_963932465.1 of Maratus speciosus. Lineage (NCBI taxonomy): Eukaryota > Metazoa > Arthropoda > Arachnida > Araneae > Salticidae > Maratus > Maratus speciosus. The sequence goes on along the minus strand of OZ010788.1, from coordinate 621,765,091 downwards.
TAATGAATTCCTTTAAAACTAAGAGTTTATAAGAATAAACTATTGATCAACGATAACAAGGGACTTCCTCTAAAAAGGCATCGTGTATGAAGTGCTGAAGAGAAAAAACATTTTTTAACTTTTAGGTCTAAGAAACAACTTCAAGAATTAATTGAATTACTTTCACTAATTGATGTTTTTATCTTACAGTAGCTTACTTTCAGATCCGATCTTTACTTTATTCTGTCAAAATGGAAAAAATTGGCCAAAGTGAAATATTTATCTTACGAACATAATTGCATTGTACGTCAGCTTGATATATTTGATTATTTTCTCAAAAGATTTTGCTGTAAAAAATTCATTAAAAATGCATTAGAGGATATTTTTATAATTAATTTCCCAGTCATTATTTTCTTAATTATCGCTTCTCAATTTATTATTTTTGTAAAGAAATTCTAAAAAAAAGTTATCAGCAGTATAAAAATAGTCTTGATATACAGTGCACAGTAAAGGAAAACAGATGTTACTTAATATAAGAAAATATAATATAACCACGAATGAAAATATACAATAAACATCTTCCCGGTTACTAACGGTTCCGAAACTATACAATAAACATATTTCCGGTTAATTACGGTTCGAAAAATATGCAATAAACATCTTCCCGGTAACTCACGGCTCCGAAAATATAGAATAAACATCTTCTCGGTTACTTACGGTTCCGAAAATAAATAAACATCTTCCCGGTTACTTACGGTTCCGAAAATATACAATAAACTTCTTCCCGGTTACCAACGGTTCCAAAAATATACAATAAATATCTTCCTGGTTACTAACGGTTCCGAAAATAAATAAATATCTTCCCGGTTACTAACGGCTCCAAAAGTGTTCTTTGTTTTTTAAAACCCTTAGGAACTAATGTTTTTCGAGATTTATAGAAGCATTTGTTAAAACAAAATTTCTTTTGCTATCAATAATTTTCGAAAATATTTCCGAGTAGGTTTGGTGTAATTAGTCAAATGGTCTAGTTAGTCAAATTTCTCAACCCAAAATACAGGTTTTATAGCTGTTATCCATTCTCAATCTCAAATCCTACCAATTCTAAAACAAACGTTTTCATGTCCAAAAAACATGTTTTAGAGAGAAACATGATACATTAACAGATTAACATTAAAATTAATAATATTTTGTTACTCTTACATGTATAAATTAAATCACATGATACATTAACAGCATTAACATTAACATTGAAATTAATAATATTTTGTTATTCTTGCATGTATAAATTAAATCACATGATACATTAACAGCATTTATATTAACATTAATATTAAAATTAATAATATTTTGTTACTCTTGCATGTATAAATTAAATCACATGATACATTAACAGCATTAGCATTAAAATTAATAATATTTTGTTACTCTTGCATGTATAAATTAAAGCACATGATACATTAACAGCATTAGCATTAAAACTAATAATATTTTGTTACTCTTGCATGCATAAATTAAATTTGCATGCATAAATTAAATCACATGATACATTAACAGCATTAACATTAACATTGAAATTAATAATATTTTGTTACACTTGCATGTATAAATTAAATCACATGATACATTAACAGCATTAACATTGTCATTAACATTAAAATTAATAATTTATACAATCTTTATTTTATTCTCAATTTACAATATTTTACAATATTTATTCTATTATATACCATCTTTATCTTAATTTTGTTACTCTTGCATGTATAAATTAAATCACATGATACATTAACAGAATTAATATTAACATTAAAATTAATAATATTTTGTTACTCTTGCATGTATAAATTAAATCACATGATACATTAACATTAATAATACTTTGTTACTGTTGCATGTATAAATTAAATCACGCAGCTAGAAGAGATATAATTGAGAATGTACAGCTTCCTAAATATCGATACTCTTGTTTGAGAAAACTGATAAATACAGCATAAAAACTACTCGAAAACGTTTCCGAAAATCAGTGCAGCAAAATAAACTTTGTTTTCATAAATGCTTCTTTAGGCCTTTGCATTCGTATGTCTGCTCTCAGCCAACACAACAAAGAATCCGGCTGATCTTATATTATATTAACCCTTTATCTACTGATGGTACTTATAAGTACCATTAAAGTAACTTGTTATAAATTTAATTTAAAACATTGATTAGTTATAATACAGTTTAGAATGAGCTATAGATGCATTACTTTATTTTGTTCCAAAAGCATTATTGGTTATCATACAAATTGAATATTTCCAACTGAGCGAAAAAACGCCCACGCTGGGAATCAAATCCAGATTCTTGTCTTACAAGGCCAATGTTTTACCGATTAAGCTAACTGGGCCGACAACCAGCCAGCATATTTCGTCCAGAAACCTTCTAAGCGAAGGATCTGGGTTCGATTCCCAGCCTGGGCGTTTTTTCGCTCAGTTGGAAATATTCATTTCGTATGATAACTTTACCAATCAGTTTGACTGTGTTAAAATAATAGTGCATTATTGGTTACACAAAACAATAAAAAAAAAAAAGGATTATTTCTTTTGCCTTTGGGTCATTCCATACAAAACGAGCAAATCACCTGTGGCAGACATGTCACAGATTTTAACGAAAATCATTTTGTAAGTAGATCATATCTATTTATGAGTAAATGTAAAATAATAGATTTTAGGATTGTTTATTTAAGTATTAAAATTTATATTAAAAGTGGATGCAAAATCGTGGTTTTGGTTACATGCTTGAAGTTTCAATTTTGGTTATTAGCCTTAAGAATGCAAAGACTATATTAAAAATTATTTATAATTAGGAATGAATGATAAGTAACAGATTGACGTAAGTTAGTAATTGTATTTTTATTCCTTAATGAGAAAAAAATTATTTTTGAAAAAATTTGAGGGAAAAATGCAACGTTTCTATCGAGATGAAGGACACCTCTGGTAATATCAAAATTGCTTGACGTTATAGCTAAAAGTATATATATTAAATATTTAAACTTTCATTCTTGCCTTTTTTATTCCTTAATGAGAAAAAAAATAAATAGTAAAAAATGTTGACGATAAAATGCAATATTTCTATCACTTGTTTCGACGTGAAAGAAAGCTTTTTTAAACTTTTAATTCTTTTGATATTATAGATAACAGTGTATATTTTAAATATAAAAATTTTTATACTTGCTTTCAGTTTATTTTTTCCTCAAGAAGATTTTTAATTAAAGTAGAAAAAAAAACTCAATTGAACAGAAAATTATATATTAATTTCTAAACCCACATACAGAAAATAGATGGCAGCACTAAATTTTTTCACCTTGAAATCGTGCAATATTTTAAGAAACGCGCGCGAATTAAAAAAAAAATAGCTCATGGAATATAGTTAATATTGCCTTTTTTAACCCAATTTTGTGACGTTAAGAATCAAAAAGGCATGCTTGAAATTTTTTTTAGCAGATTATGGACTTATTGATCTTTATGTCTGTGCAATAACTGTAATCTGGGACATTTCCTTCATTGTTTTTTTTTACCTGTCAATAAGAGGAAAAATTACGATTTTGTCATTTTTTAAAAAGTTTCTATATTTTTTTAAAGGTGAAGGATTTACATGGCAACTTAAAAACTTTAGTAATTCGATCTTAATATGTAAAACTACACCAGGCATTAATTTCTCAGATGTTTTTGAATTCCTTTAATTTTTATTACGTTTTTAAAAATTTGCAAATTTTCAATTTTTACAACCAATTAAAGAATAATCATGGTGTTACCAGATTATTATTGCTCAATAAATAATAAGATAATTTTTCAGAGGTTACATTATTAAAAAAAAAATTCATTTTAGTTAAATAGTTTTCAAGATACAGAACTTCGAACCTGCAACTTTGGACGATTGCACACATGCCATTCTTTATCACAAGTTTTTTAAATGTCCAAAACTGCTAAAATAATTTATTTTTTATGAAGATATTTTGCAGAGCTCTATTTGAATATGAATTGAACCTGTATATCAAATTTTATTAAAATCTGTTACCATGTAGCCACGACTTTTTTTAAATTTTTGCTCATTTTACGTGGAATGACCCCTTTGCATCTTTTCAGCTTTCTTGGCGTTGAGGGATTTTTCAATTCGGAAATATTTCTATATTTATATTGCAAGAACATTATATTTGTACATTTCCTACTTCTAGAAAATACTAAGAAAATTTTAAAAATAAAAGATTGGAGTGGGGTTATAAATATTACAAAATCTCTGTCAATTCAAATGAAATGAATCTTTCTAAATCCTTTAATCCTTCTAAAATTTATTAAATGATTATGTAAATCTTCTAATGTAATTTAAAAAATCCACGAAAAATGCTTTAGAAGATAAAATTTTCACGCATTCATAATTCAGTACATAAAGGGTTAAATCTTTGGGTACGAATTTATTTTTGATTAGAAATTACTGCAACAGGCAATAATTTTTTTATACTTCAATACCTTTTTTTACAACCAGAAATTTTATGATGCATTTCTATGAAAAATTTCCAAGAGAAATCTAACATAAATAAGGTATTTTAAAATTAGTGGTTATGAATATAATATAAGAATAGTCACCAGTTGAAGAAATTTCGAATTAATCGCATAACAAGTGTCAGTCGTCATCTCATATGTACCCAAGGGGTTAAATCGACAAGCTTCGGAGATACGTAAGATTCGAAATAATATTTTGCAAACTGTGTTTAAGTGTCATGAGGCATTTTCGCTTCTTAAAATATTTTTTAAATAACACTCTAAAATGGCAAAAAGAAAGTTAGCGAAAGAAGTGTATAGTGAAATTGAAAGTAGTTTAAAAAAGAGGAGCTATAAGATGTGAAGAGATTGTTCTGTAAGTTCAAACAGAAGGGTTGCCTAGTTGTTTAAAAGTGTTATATGGTATCTGGGTCCAATATGGCCCACGTCGTATATTTCATTTACTTTCATTTTAATTCAATAGATAGCAGTATACGTTCGACCCTCAGGCCGACAGACAGTGGAAAAAAACAATAAGGCGAAGTCGTATCACGTGGGTGACGCTACTGGCAGAGGAAGTGAAATGTTCGGCCAAAAGAAATCGTGTTATTATTTATTAAAGGTAAGGAATATTTCGTATTATTAATATTTGTTAGCATTTAAATCAAAGTAAAAATGAATATAATAACACCGTTAATCTACTTATTTTTAAGATACTATCAATAGTTTTATCATTACTTAGTAGTATATCCGTTTCTTGGGGGCAAAATCAAAAAATGGCGGAGGTTCCCATTATGGTCAGGGTGGGCCATATTGGGAACACTTTTCTGTTACATTTGTTTTTTTACTAACTTAGCTGCCTTTTTTATTATTAGCTATAATTTTGTTTCACTTCTGTTCCTCAATTAATAAATTTCTTAATAAAAATAAATCTTTTTTAAAATATTTTTTTTTATTCTAATTTTAATTTTTTTGTGATTTTCCTGAAAAAATTGCAATTATTATACATATAATATGCATATATAAATATATATCTACATATTTTATAACATATAATAATTTGAAATTTTCTAATTTTATTTTGCAAATTTCTAAAAATCTACAAAGTGAGCCATATTGAGAACGGGGTGTTCCCAATATGGCACATATGACACTTTTTATATTTCAGCTTATATAATTTTTAATAGTAAAGTTACAAGTATAAAGTCTTTCTTTTATCTACCGCATAAATCCCTCTAAGCAACAGCATAAATAGTTTCCGGGAAAAATAATATTAACATGGTGAAAAAAGCAGCCCATAATTTGGCCTGGTACCTTCTTATTTTTGAAACAATTTTTAAATATTATACAATTTTTTTATAGTATATTTTTGGTTTCGGCCTCGGATTTAAAATTGTCGGGCTCGGTCCCCCCAAAAAGAGCCCGAGCTCATCTCTAAATTGCCGCATCAAAAATTGTAAAACCGACATTTCATCGTCAAGTGTTGACATTAGCAAAATGACGTCAGTGTTACGCATGGACACGTTTGTACTTTATATAGATAAACATTACTTCTATAACAAATTTTGTTAACTGATTGGAATCCAAAATAAATTCATTTAAAAATAAATTTATGTTTTTTTCCTCGTACGGGGATGGTCTAATTGTAGTACTGATTTAACCCTTTATCTACTGACGGTACTTATAAGTACCATTAAAATAACTTGCTATAAAATTCATTTAATACATCAACTAGTTGTAATACACTTTAGAATGAGTTATAGATGCGTTACTTTATCTTGTTCAAAAGCATTATTGGTTAAACAAAACAAAAATATTTTTAAAAGGATGATTTCTTTTGCCTTAGCATCTTTTCAGCTTTCATGGCGTTGGGTGGGGGGAGGTATTTTTCAATTTGGAAATATTTCCATATTTCTATTGTATGAACATTATATTTGTAAATTTCCTAATTCTACAAAATAACAGGAAAACTATTTAAAATAAAAGATCTGAGTGGTGTTATAAATAGTGCACAAAATCCCTATAAATTCAAATTTAATGAATCCTTCTAAAATCCTTCTAAAACTTATTAAATGATTATGTAAATCTTCTAATGTAGTTTAAACAATTCACGAAAAATGCTTTAGAAGAAAAAAATTTCATGAATTCATAATTCAGTACATAAAGGGTTAAATGCTCATAGGTATTTTATTTCGAAAAAGTATTTTCTGGAAAACAAAAGTGGATTCGCCGGAACTCTTCCTCTTTTAAATGCTATTTCTGTTGCAACATGTTAAAAAAGTCCCTACTTCGGTATTTACTATTCATTCTATTTATAACCTTAAGGGAATGTCAACAGATGTTTCAGAGAAAAGTAAAACTGCATAAACTTCTTGATAAGCTTCTGAAAGATTGGATGCATTCATGATTTTTTTTTTTTTTTTAATGCGAATTCACATATTTATACAAGAAAAAACAAAGAAGTTTTTCATTTTTTAGAAACAGAATATTTCGAATCATGGAAAACAATTGTCTACATAGCATAACACAATTCTAAAATTATTTTACACACGCAACCACTGCATACTGTATGTTTTATAAATTCCCCCTCTTTTCCTAAGGTGGTCGAAAGCGTAATATACATACACGCACATGTATATAAGTATAATAGAAAAGACACTACAATTCATCATATACAAATAGGGAAAAATGAAATTCATAATTTTTATGATAATATATGCCAAAATGTAAATATTATAAAATCTATAGTAGAATTTTCAAGTCCAAATTAATACATATTTCTCAAAACATGTACCATTTTACCCATGCACGAGCTATACAAGCTAAAAAGGTGCAAGATTTGGGCTGGCTATCGTATATAAAATAAACCACAATTTTAATTAATTCTTCAGCAGTGAAACTACTCTTGAAATTATTGAATATTAAAGCAGTGAATTATCGCTTTGCTAACAAGACGTAAACCGACATAGTGAAAAATGTCCAAGAAGGAATCGAACCCACGCCCCTGGAATAGCGCTCCAGAGCTCTACCACTAAGCGACGAGGATGATGCCCAGCTTGGCATCTCTCACATATATAAGTCGGTATATACCGACTTATATATGTCCTCGTCGCTTAGTGGTGGAGCACTGGAGCGCTATTCCAGGGGCCCGGGTTCGAATCCCGGCTTGGACATTTTTCACTATGTCGGTAACGTCTTGTTAGCAAAGTGATAATTCACTGCTTTAATATTCAAAATAAACCACGAAAACGTATTTAAATAATGGAAACATTCAAAATGAAGAATACTTAAGAATATTTTATAAGTATAATTCAGAACCGCGTGTATGAAAAGAGACAAGCATGCCTGAATTGCACGTATAGAAGATGTTGCCAACACAATATAATAATTCAATATGATCTGAAAAATAAAAATATATATCAAAAATATCAAATATGTATTTGATATTTCAGTATATAAAAAATGAGCATACAGCTGATATTAAATATAATAGAAAATTTTAATGACAGCAAGACGATTTTTTGCTCCTGTCTATACTATCCATCGATTATAAGAGAAATCATAGAGATTGTAACACGCAAAAATTCAATGTGTAACAATTCAGCATCATTTAACTTACCAAAATTAGGGCTCGAGGTACTCAATGGTTATGGAAATAAAATAAACATCCAAGTAAAATAAAAAATAACATTCATGATATGAAAGAGTACGTGGAAAATTAAATGAGGCGCTTCACAGACAATGCAATTTTTTGAACATTTTTATTTTCTTTGTCTTGAAAATGATTCAGGTAGAGTCGAAACATGTAAACAGTCGAAATAAACGTATTTTTACTGATTTTTAAAGTTTTAATTTACACCTTTTAGCAATTAAAATTAGGAAGGTATAGTAGTACACAGTGAGACGTGGTACACAGTGAGACAGCAGTTACTTTAACATATAGTTGTAACTTATTTTCCTAACTGACATTCATACATAACCACCTCATCTTATGCAACACGTGGATGTAGTTCCGGCACTTCGGTTACTCGTCCAACAAAATATTAAATAATTCTTTATTTTTTAGCGGTTAAAGTTCCATAAACGTCTAATTTAGAGTTAATTTCCTTCATTATGGCATATATTTACTTAACCAAATCTAGATATATCTAATAGTAGTAGACTATTTCGACAAAACGACACACATTTTTTTAAAGTGATGAAATTGATGCAACAGATCTGGCATCCATTTTGTTACAACGTAACGAAAGTATACAGTGAGACACATAGCTGTTACCTACTATGTGGTTACGATGTTAAAAAAGTTATTTATTAATAAAAGAAAGTTTAATTTTCTGTCTCTCTCTCTGTGTGTATGCGTGTGCGAAGGTACGGAAACCTACAAAAACGTACGAGGCTGAACAATTGGTAGCCCAATGTCTGCTAATGTGCACCTGCAAATTTTTACTATTTTGAAAATCTAGAAATATTAATTAGAAATCACAAACGATATCTCAAAGTAGCGCAATGCTGATCTAGGCAACAGAAACCCTTCCCGTAATAAGAAGAAAGGAAAGTCGGAATCCACAGCTTTATTTCCGAAATTTTCAAAAATGCACCAGACGGTGCAGAATGGTTCATCCTCAGCTAACACATCTGGTGAAGATACACAGATGATTCTGGACGATTATTTATGACGACGATGAATCATTTAGGTTTCAGAAACTAGAAAGGAAGCTTGTCATTCGTGATTATGTTCTTGTGTGGTTTCCAAATAGTGTGTTTTATGTAGGAATATTTTAACCTGTGAGGGTGAAAATGGTGATTTTGAAGTGATTTATCTTCGCAAGAGTGTGAAAACAGCAGGATTCGTGCCTCATGTTCCATATATGGCGTCTCTTAATGAATCAGAAATTTCAATGCTACTATCAGAACTACAATTTATGATAACAAAGCAACTATCAGGATACCTCCGGTATCCGACTTTCTTCGGGAATTTGGATGTACGTTCGGCTACACGGTGCCATTCGTAGGCATACCCTTAAGCCTTTATTTAAGAATGATAACTATATAGTTTAATTACCGCAATCCACCATACGTGTTCAGTTAAGCTCAAAATGCGGTTGAATTGTTAATAATATGCCTACTTGTAACTATTTAAAATGTCTTTCATTTCTTCTATTGCTCTATCAAAACTACTCTACCCCAAAAATGTCAGATAAAACTCCAACTGATAACCACGATTTCAGGCAGTAGTTAAGACATTATTGCACTGAAAAAATGATACAATTTCCGATACTCCGTTATCATGCTTCTATGCTTCTATAAATAACTTTTTTTTAAAACCATTTATACATTAATGTGTAGGGAATTTCTGCTGCGTTAAGATGTATCAAAAAATTTTCAAAAGAATAAAAATAGTCGCCATACGTTTAGAAGTAATATATTTCGTCTCACTGTGTACTACCCCTCCCCTATATATATATATATACCTCTTCAAATGCGAATTCTTAAAAGAAATTAAAATTTAATTTTTTAAAATTATAAGTTGCTAATTTTTAAATTACTAATTTAAAAATTTATTATATCTTCTGGAAAAATTCCTTGTTTTGCATACTTTACAGAAGCAGATGCTATTACATAAAATGGGATATATCTTTTGATATAATTATTGTTTTTACACATACAGATTGTGTCATTTTAATCCGTAACTGGAGACATGAACTTTCTTACGCGTTCAGAGATATAATGTTATTTCTTTTTTGTCTTTTGTAAACAGCATTGAAATTTTTTTTAAAAACGCAATACATTCTGGAAATCATGTAATGATAAAAGAACTATTTGCCGGTACTGAGGAATGATTTTATTCAAGGAAAAAAAAACACATGATAATCAGAGCCAAAGAATAATGCGGAGTCATTTTGACTCCCGTCTCCAGTTACAGGTTAATCAAAATATTCGTGGGCATATTTTAAGCATAATCATATGTATTGTTACTTAGAAAAATCATAATTTAACATTCGAATTATCATCTTTTGTCATTTGCTTCTCACATGCTCCTCTCTCCGTACACACGCACTAAGGAGGAAAAATGTATGTGTTATTTTACTCAAAAATGTTTGAGCACACCCAATATTTTTCAAAAGGTGGCGCTACTGCTTTGGGCAACCGTGGTCTGGAGACTGCGGAAAATAGAAAACTATATCATAGATCCAAATTAAAGAAAAAAAAACTCGCTTTGAGTTTCTTCTTGATGTATATCATAAAATGGGTTTCATATTAGTTACCATGAACTGAGAAGCAGGTAAAAGGCCAAACCTTGCTGATAAAACATGCATATATGTCTAAGTGACTGTTGTCTCACTGTGTACTAATATACCTTCCTAATTTTAATTGCTAAAAGATGTTTTAGTACGATCACCAAAGTAAAGTATTATAGAGCGTGGTTAGTATTTGGAAAAGTGAGGCCTGTGAACACCACGTTCTATTTGTTGGCTTACATTTAAGTGTACGAAAAATTTGTACCATGAAATGTACTCTCATTTAGATGTTGGTTAGTGGATGCTCCTTAGGAGGGATTATAATTGAAGGAAAACTTTAAGGAGACCGAGAAAGCAAAATTCAACTAAAAAATCGATTTTTACTTTTTTATATCATTAAATAGTTTAAACTTTTATCTTACCAACGATGTATCACACATGTTTGCATATAAAAAAAAGAAGTGTTGGAATTATTCATTCTTTTTAAGAGTACTTCATAGCTTATTGGCCATTTGAATCTTTAATTGACTTTTTCTGAAAACTTGGATTTTTCATATTTATGTTCCTTTTTTTCAATATCTATTAAACTTAAGAACTCAGATTTTTATTTAATATTTATATTATGTTATATTGTATATTTTAACACAGGTATTTAATGATTTGTTGTGAAATATTTATTTTAGGCAGTGAAATATTACCAAAAATGCTAATTTAAAAATGACTTTCAATAAATAATTAACAATTAATTTTCATTTTCACTTAGAAAGAAAATGGGCTGTTAAAATACGTAAAGCATGTTAACTACTCTAAAAAATCTAGATCTCTATCTTTCACCATTTCTGAGAAAAAGGTACATAAAGTTGGTGAATTTAACATGGCGGAGATAGGGCTTTCCCGGTTCCCTTAGCATTAAGTACCTTTCTGCAGGTTGAACTTGGTTGAAATAAAAGGGCACGTGAAATGAAAATAATGATGCCTATACATTATGCATCTATGTTTTAGTGATATTAAAGGGGTACAGGGCTGAGTTTGTCGAAACGATAAAAAACATCGCCTTTTTCAACGTACCAAGATACAAATAATATGCAATTAAGATCTTTTTTTTCGCTTTCCGCCTAAAGTACATATTCTTAGCTATATTATCCAGAAAAATATATGTTGTATAGACAAAATTAATACTTAAATTTTAAATTTAAAAATTCATCTCATTCATGCGTGAATTATAACATTGAGTGCTGCGCGCATGATTAGACTCTAAATTATGCATATCGAAAACAATTTTTGAAGAAAATAGAATAATAACACACCTACTCTTAAATTAAAACGAAAATGTATACAAAAAGTTTTATTTAAAATTTAATTTTAGCACAAAACATGAAAAATTATATATGTAAAAAAAAAAAAAAAAGAAAACTAACCAAAATATGTGATTTTTTTTTGTTTTAGCATAAAGACTATAAAGAAACGCATATTTGGTTATTTTTTTAAACTATAGCTTATGTAGTTTGAAAGTAACAGTACGCGCAAACTCCAAATTGACTAATCTGAGAGAATGCATTTTAAAGTTTCGATATCAACGGACTTTCAATTGTATTCACCGTCTATAAATGATAATAATCCAAGAAATAACGCAGATTTGTGAATGGGGTTTTTTGAATACTGTTGAGGAATTTTAAAACATTCAGAATGAATAAAAATCTGAAAACTGATTTTTTGAAAGTTTAATGGTCCTGTGCCCCCTTAAAGCCTTCGCTAGAAGAGTCACGTATAGGATGTGAACAATTCTTAATTTTGACCGCCACTATGTCCATTTAAAAAAAAATCACCATATTTAATCTCAGAATTTCATGTCTAAAAAAGGGCCAAGATTACTATTTCGAAACAGTGGTTGTGAAAATTTAAAAAATGTATAAAGTTCATCATGGAGGTATTACACCTACTGGGGGAGGAAATTTACAAGGAGTTCTCATATTAACCTTTGACCCCAGAAAAAGGTCCAGTCGGTAGGGCTTGGGACTCTTAACCCGAGAGTTATGGATTCAATTCTTAACTCCAACAACAAATCACTATGATAACATCTGTTGGTATAATTGTTGGATACATTATTAGTTAAATCTTCATTACTGAATTCAAGGATAATAAAAACTATGCAATTTCAACGCTATTTCGAGTTGCTATATGAGGGGCTCTCACCATAGTAGACAAAGTCCATAAAAAAAAATGAGATAGTCCATTTGGAAGGAGCATAAAATCTTTTTTATTCACTCCCACAGAAATACTAGTGTAAAATGATGACACAGATGAGAAAGCATATGAAAACAGACTTTGTTTATTGTGAGAGGGGATAAAACATATTTCCTTTTATATTATTGCCCTAATTATCATTTTGTAAGTTAAAAGTAAAACGCTACAGGTTCGATAAAAAATAAAATAAATAAAAGCAGCTAAATAAATAAAGAACAAATATATCGTCTGCCTCTTTCGCTGCCTCTGCTTCGTTTTAGGAAGGAATAGATATTCAAAACATAGAGCATAAACAAATTTCTTCAACATAGGTAAATTTCGGAGGCTTGTTAATTCTTCCCCCTTGTCGGTAGTGACGCTAGTACTGTTGCCATTACATATTTTGACGTAAATGTCACATCTTGTATGTTAATCTATGTTCAGACTCACTTCGTCAACTGACATGTCGGTAGGGCGTGGGACTTTTAACCAGAGAGTTACGAGTTCAATTCTTAAGTCCAACAACAAATCACTATGATGACCTCTGTTGGTATGTAAAATTCGTTAGGTGCGAAGTCTTGCGGATTTGTTGATACATTATTAGTTAAAGCATCATTACTGAAATCGAGGATAATAAAAACTATGCAATTTCAATGCTATTCGAGTTGCTGTTTGAGGGGCTCACAACCATAGCAGACCAAGTCCATTTTGAAAAAAAAATAGACATAGTCCATTTGAAAGGTGCATAAAATCTTTTTTATTCACTCTCACAGTAATCCGAGTCTGTAAAATGATGACATAGATGAGAAAGTTTGTGAAAACAGACTTTGTTCATTGTGGGAGTGGATAAAACATATTTTATGCACCTTCTAAATGGACTATCTCATTTTTTTTTCAAAATGAATTTGGTCTACTATGGTTGTGAACCCCTCATATATTAAGTACTTTAACCAATCGGTAATCAACTATTCTTAGGTCAACAAATTCGTCAAATCTGAAATTGATCTGGGGACACATTTTTCTTTTAAATTTATAAGTATTTTTACTTATTCCTCAAATATATGAATATATATACTTATAAATATTTATATGTGTGTATGTGCTTTATGTGTTTTAGTTGAATAAATGTTAGAGTTTTTTAAAATATCATCTTTTTACACTATTTTTTGTTTTGTAGTTTTGAAAGAGAACTTCAACAACATATGACGGTTATTTTCTACGTAAAAGTTCTTATAATGTTTTCCAAACCATGTAATTTCACGTATTTTCTTTTATATTGTACACTGATATCTATATCTATATCTTTCTATTTTTAATGTGCAATTATTTGTCATAATTACTGAAAATTTTAGCTTGTTTTTCCTACGTACTTTTACATGTTCATTGTATTCTAATTTATTTTAAACTTCAGATTACTCGTGATATTGTTAGCTCGTTCTAATGTAGTTAATTACAAATAAAAACAACACATTGTGTCATGAAAATTTTTATTACAAACATTTTTCAATGACATACAACAATCAGTTTCAAATGCCGCATCTAAAGCAAGGAGGTTATACTTTTTCCATTCCCCAAAAGAAGACAAGATAAATTGGAGATAAAACATTGGGCCGTTTGCGACACCATCTGCCCCAGGTGCCATTCATCCCTCGGCACGGCCCGACACCTTGGATTGGGGGCCGATTTTAGTCGCCTCTTACGACATGCATGGGCTTACAGGGGCGCTATTCTGATCCGGACACCACACGGATTTACACAACCATCATGATGATAGACAAAATACGAAAAATCCATCAAGGAACATTCTCCGCACATCAGTAGGCAAAATTGGGAAGTCAGCAAAAGTCATGATCAGTAAGGTCAAAGTTCTATGCAGGAAAGATATTGCATGTTAGAACAGTATTATATTTTATCACAATCACAATGATTAAATACAAAATCTTATGAACTGGAAAATTTCAACCTAATTGAGACAATGTCAACTTCAGGAGTCCATCAAGCTTAACGCGCCAACGCTCTGAGCTAACTTCGACTACTCTGCCCGACACTTGTGACTTATTAGGCAAACTTTTACTTTTAATATCGGCCTGCAATATCACGCAGCTTAATAGATTAAATTTCAGGTAATGGAAATTGCCCGAAGTTCTATTAATACTTCTGCATACATGGAGGACACTTTTTTACTCGGTTGGAATTTTTCAACTTGTATAAAAAAGCATTATCGACAATTTGAAAAATAATAAATACAAACGAAACCTCTGAAAACATAACTATCTTACACCACACTTTTTAATAGAGTTAAAAGCTAAAAAGATATATAATTTAAAATGAAATAAAATGTTGTTTACGTTACGATATTAGTTTAAATTTATAATAAAAACAGTCCTTGTCTAATTTTTCTGTCTTTCTATCTGCATATTACAGAGAAAAAACTACCCAATCGAAAGTTTTGAAATTTAATATATATATATAATCGTTGCAGAATTTTGTCGAATCATGTCTGCTTAATGTATTTCGATTCAAATTGCTCTGTTAGTTAGATAATTTTTGAGTGAAGGATTTAGTACATAACATACGTTAATACGTTGCTTAGGTATAGAATTATACGGAAAATTCTGAAATAAGATGAACCCGATTACTACAAATTAGTCTTTTTAAATTCTAATAGGCGGATGTTAACGACGCTTAGATTGTGAGTTAAATAAACCTTCAAGGATGGTTTTAGTACATTGCATATTATTTTACGTTGCTTAGTTATAGAATTAAGTTGGAAAGTTCTATAATCATGTCAACTGGATTATGAAAGATAAGCTTTTCGATGAAATTTTGTTGGACCTGTTTTGATAAGACATACAATGTTCGTTAGATGATTTTTCAGGGATAATTTTAATATACTGCATATCGTTTTGTTATTCTTTACAAAATCCTACTGTAAATGATCTTTTACAAATGTTGGTCTTTAATAATCCAAATTTTGCCTGACAGGTTAGACTCAATGGCATTCCTGTCGTCTTCAGAAATGCAAAAAGACATCCCAGGTAAAGTTCCATATTGATTTAAAACACAAGATGAAGTTCATCGATATACACTGCTCAAAACAATTAGGGAAGCACATGGTTTTAACAAAATTACGCAAATATTTACACCGATAAGTAATGTAAAATAAAACATCCATAATTTAAAGCGTAGCAGAAAACAGATAAAAAAATCTTCACATGCAAATTAAAGTTTATGACATCAAAAACTAGAAAAAGGAGATAAATACAGAAATCGGGATTTTGCAGAAACGTCTGCTTCACCGTCTCAGTTGTAAAATTCATATCTCAGCTTGTGTTTTTAGAAAAGGGGATTTGAAAATGTCACAACAATGTGATTTAACGGAATTCATGGCTTGGCGTGTTATCGGAACAGTTGGATCTGGGGAAACACAACGAAGTGTAGCGGACGTTATTGGAGTCGCATGAAGTCTCAATGCAACGCTGCGGAATCGATTCCAAGACACATGGAATGGTAGACATTGACAAGGGCAAGGTCGGCCAGATGCTACCACAGAAACTGATGACTGATATATCCTGTTAAGAGCTCGTCAAGATGGAACGGGCAATGCTACTCTGCTGCAAACACAGTTGTTCTTGGCCACAGGACGAAGGGTGTCCAACCAAATAGTCCGAAATAGGCTTCATCAGGGTGGTCTCTATGCACGTAAGCCAATGGTCTGTATTCCGTTCATCTCAAGCAACTGTGCGGCCCAAAGAAGGTGGGCAACTGAACATCGAATTTAGAGGCAACGTTATTGAAGTCAAAAGCTGTTTACAGACGAGTCCCGATTCAGTCTGGATGTACCATCTGATGTGTTTTGGCATGGAGAAAAACAGGCACTTAAAATAAACCCCCATTCGTTCTTGAAAGATCACATTACAGGCGAGGTTGATTGATGCTATGGGCTGGAATCAGCATAGGTGGACGTACGAGCCTGCATATCATTCGGAATGGCACTTTGACGGTCCGAAGTTATACAGATGAGATACTGACACCTCATGTCGTATGTTATGTTGCAGCAATTAGTGATTTCTTTTTTTACATGCATGATAATGCCAGATCTCATACAGCTCGTCTTGTGGAAAACATGCTTGAAGCTGAAACAATACAGAGTATGGAATGACCAGCATGCTCTCCTGACCTGAATCCGATCGAGAATGTTTGGGACATAGACGATGTATTGCTGCGATACTAAGGCCTCCTTTTACTGTCCGGGGCTCTGAAATTGAAATTCTTTAGCAGTGGACCAGTATTACCCAAAGCCTTATCGATAACCTCATCGAATCCATGGAAAACACGTGTGCAGCAGTTTTAGCTGTTCGAGGAGACCACACGCCATAATAAAAATCTTGCATCATTTCTAAACAATACTTCTTTTTATTATTTATATGTAATCAAATTGTTGCCCTAAACCATCTTTTCATGTTATTTCCATCTTTTCAAAGAACAAAAGCTCCCTTACAATTTTTTTGCGTCTTTTGTTTCTGTACGGCGCTTTGATACACGTGTACTATCCATTTTATGCCCATACATGGCTGTCTTGCACTGCTCTCTCACTTTTTTGCTTGCTCCCCTAATTTTTTTGAGCAGTGTATTTCATTTCATTCAATGTTCGTTTTGTGAAACAGACCACAGTAGCGGACGGAGTCACCTACATATAAATAAATAAAAGCATGATCATTATAACGCTATAATTCTCATGCAATTTTTAGTTGCATTCGTAATTATATAAACTCCTAGCACCTCTTCTGGTCCGTTCATCTCGCTGTCCGTCTGTCTGTATATAACAGCGAAAAGAGCCAATCGAAAGGTTTGAAATTTACTATATATATGCATTATACTATATATACTATATATATGCATTATAATTTACTATATATATACGTTGAGGAATTACGTCGAGTCATTTCAAATTTTATGAAAATCGAATCAAAACGAAGAAAGATATTAATAAAAGCTTTCTTCATTCTATTAAATCCTATAATACGTAAGTAATTCAATGATATCCCATGATAGCGAGCGATTTAAGTTGCCATGATCATGACGTCCTATTTTCAGTCCTATTATATCCGTATTACTGAAATTAATACAAGTAATCGTAATAAATTTTGTATTCGTGCATTTTTGCATAAGTGTGGAACAGCTATTGCACCAAGATTTGCTTATATATATAAAACTAGTTATGGTACGGACGCACTTCATTTGCTACGTTTGACGTAAAATGTCCGACTTGTTTGAGTTTAAGTTTAGTTAGTTTCAATAGATTTTTTTACATATAAAAAACAAAAGGCATGTTCTATGTTTTAGTTGTAAAAATATCTTTGGTAAAAAGTTTCATTGCCATTAAATATTCGAAATTCTTTTTTTTATTTTTCTGAAAATTGATGGCCATGTTTTTCATCAATTAAAGGCCTAGAACTAGTCAGTCTATTACATTAACAAGAATTGAAGAAATGGGAGCTTTCTTTTTAATTATCTCAATTGATATCCATATTTTTAAATGATTCATTTTTACTGCGTACCTAAAGTTGACGTCGAACATCGTATTTTTTTATTTTTAAAGTGTCTTTATTATAAAAATGCAGAAGAAAGAAAAAAAAACAGAAACATGCTAACTTGCTTATGTTCTTATGCTCGTGAACATTTTTCCGTAAAACAGATTATTACTTTTAACATTCATCATGTAATATTTCACACAAGAGCGACTTTTTATACATTAAAAAAAATTACAATAAATTAGAGATTATGGACTCAGCAAAAACTGTTAAATCAAAAAACTTGCATTTTCAAGAAAGAAACAAATTCAAAATTAACAATAATTGTTTCTAAATATTGTTTCCATAAACCTAAATTAAAGGTAAAATCAAATATATATTATACATTTAATATGAATGCAAAAAATATATTAAAATTAAGTGGAGTGTTGATCTCTACTACTTACAATCTGTTAATACATCTGTAGAAGAATTTGTCTTTCTGCAGGAACAAGCTCTGAAGAATCCAACAAAAGCGGCTTTCTTTTTCTGCCACCATTTTCTGAATTTCTTTCGACGATTTGGTGGTGAAGAGTGAGGGATGTCCACATAATTATCCAATACTGAGACACAGTGAGAAGATGTATTCATGGAGACGAGGCCGCTAACGGGTGAATCGAATACAAAACCAAAGTTAGGAGGAACCACTTCGTTTGATATTGGATGATGACTTACTGACGTTAAGGTTTCTTTACTTTTTGGCGAATTATTTGTGATATCAAAATCTTTTTTTGGTTCTATTGAAGTGGGAAGTGGCTTGTTATCTTCAAACGTAGACTTGTGATGAAATGAAGAAAATACACCTTGGCCATTATCGACTTCTTCATGAATGGCATGGAGTTGAGGAATCACGACGGGATCGACTTCAACTGCTTCTCCATACATTTTAAGGCCCTCATTGTCACCGGATTGATTGTTGTAAGAATTTACTGTTTCAAGCCCTGGAACTAAATATAATTTGTTTTCTTTCAAGATGACATTAAACTCGTGGATGCTCGCTGAAATGAGATAGAAAATAATTAAACATAAGATGGTATTCTCCTGGTTTTTTGCTATAATTGAAAATTAGTTAAATAGTTATGACTTCTACAGTGTATTATTAGATAGCTATAGCTATTTCTTAGACTGCTGTTGTGCGCACATAATATCTCTAATCCTCATACAGCTTGTTCCGATTGGAGTTATGTGCCGATCGGTATACTAAATTGTTATTTCAACTTTTCTCACCGGATTTGAACATGAAGCGCAAAAAATTCCATACCAACCTGATATCGAAATGAAAGAAAACTTACTACGTATTTAATTTAAGTGTCAAAAAACTTATCTATATTCATGTTTATAGTACTAATTTTATCTGTTGGGGATACATTTAAACTTCTTCATATTTATTTTCATGTGAAAGATCATTCTGGACATTTTTATAAAGAATTTATTATATTATAAAACTCACGCGACAAAAATATAGAGTCTATTTGACCCAGTTTTGACCCGCATCTAAAAATTTAGAGCTTACAAAATATTTGGCTTTGCTCGAGTTTGCTTTATACATAAGATTTTCTGAATCGAAGCTAATATACCACTTGTGATAAAGCTTTAGAAGACTTTTGGACTCTAGTTCTAACCGCAGTATCATTCTCTCGCTGAAGTCACTCGAGGATCACTCGACAAAATCGAGGAATACTGCAACTATTTATTTATGTTTTACATCTTTCTGTTAAACAACTAATATTATATACTATAGGGATTGTGGAAACTTTTTGAAAGAACTACGTAAAGGGTATGCTCTATAACAAACACACATGTCTTAGACATACGCTCACATAACGTTTAAAATTGATAAACCCGAATCCCTGTAGAACATTTTTTATAGTTTTGTTGTTGTCGGCCTTTGCTCACGAATTAGAGCAACACATATTTGATGTCTGAAATTTTACACAGGCAATCTTGTCGCCTAAAACTGCGCAATTTGTCATACTCGGAACACCATTAGCATTATATAGAAATCGACATTTTTAATTGCCAGAATTCTGCGATTAAACAAGCTTAATATTTTGATTGAAAATTAATGGTATTTCTCGGACAAAAAGTTTGACAGCCCATCTGTAACACATAACTTAAATTAGACTACATCGCGCCCGTCAAGATTTAACGTAAATAACTTGAACGTTTCATTAGAAAATTCTTGAATTTTTAATTAGTTGCTTTTAAATTAATTATTGAATGAAGAATTACGTGACGAATTTATATATATATATATTGCATAAATAAATCCTATTTCTCTAAGGCGATAGCTGGTGCTGTCAGTCTAACCTATTTAATGAAGATAAATAATTTCAAAGAAATTTACCTAAAAATACCGGGTAGAGAAATAATTTTTTCTTACTACGGCCTCTTTTTTTTGAAATTATAAGAATATTCATTTATTTTTATTTTTCTCTAAACTATACGACCATTAAAATCTGCTATGAATTTTATTTTTATCTGCCTCATTCTCTAAAAACGTAAATTTGAAACTTGATGCAGCTAACGATTTCTAGAAAACGATTTGACAAAAATACTACACATTTTGCCAGGATTGGATTCGAACTTGCGTCCTCTATAATAATTCAGAGCTTTAAAGCTACTGCTTTAACCCGCTACGCTAGCAAGAACTCGTTTTTCTCCCTTCTAAATTGAAGAGGTTCGAAAAACGCATACGCAATTGCCTCGAATTTGAGTTCTGATCTTACAGAAATAGTTTTAGGTTTTAATATTTATGATACCTTATTTTTTTCAAGGAAGCAGCTACAACTTAACATTCTAGTTTCCTAATATCCGTATGTAACTATTAACAATACATAAGACGGAGCACCAGTCATAACTTTTAGCATCAAATCACCGTGTTTATATTCTGTGTGTAATATGAACAAAACAATATGACAACCCGGAAATAAACCGTATCTAGTTCTTAATATCGATACAATAAATTTCTGAATTTTTAATCATGCTGAAAGAGCCAAATAACATTAACTTTGTAAAAGAAAGAAAAGTTTGTTTACAGTAAGATCGAATATCAGACGAACTTAAAATAATTTCTACCTGTGATGTGATAGTTCAAATGAGCGAGCATGCAGCGCGCCACTCCAAACGCAGACCTGTAATGATATACAGCATATGCGCAACTGTAGAATATTAATTTAAAATTACGGCTAATTAATAAAATATTTGAACAAACTAATGTACGATAACAAATCTGTGGCCAAATAAATATCTTTCATTTAAAAGATATTGGTGTAATTTGATGCAGTAGTTTCTTATCACGGACTGTCAAAAGAAAACGCTTAGCGTTTAAAATATATAGATTTCGAAATAATGTGTAAGTAGCTTAGACAAGAATGTATTTCTTAATTATTTTCTTTGAGTAACAGTTAAACAATGGAGAAAAAGAAATGACAAAAACGACGTTTTAAGAGTCATTATTTGCTGGTTATGCATTTGAAAAATATTTTTGGCTTTTATTTTTTATTTTTTGGTGTTTAATTTTGGTTTTAAATTAATTGCCTCATCAATCAATACCAATCAGCTAACATAAAGCCAAACGACTGAATTTTTGAAAAAAATATAATGTACGAGTGCAAACAACCCATCCATTGCACCTTTTTTTAACATTTCTGTGCTTTCTCATTATAATTCAAAAATATAAAAAAATATGTACAGTTAGTATGTAAAAAATGTAAATAGTGAACTACATATAGTAAAAATCCCTTACTTAGAAAATTTTTTTTAATCCCCACTACATATAAGTTATTTGTATATTTTACCTTCTGTATAGGGGACAATTTTTAATGGTCAAGCTTTGTCTGGTATTTAGATTGTATATCAACGTGGCGACTAAATCAAACATTGGTCCTTTTTCTATCACAGTAATAGATTCAACTACTTGATTTTTACCCGCCTGCCAAGAAGGGTTATGTGTTTCACGCGTATCTGGGTATGTGGATTTCTTTATAGCCTCGAAACATCACAACGGCTGGATGGATTTTAATGAATGAGGTCTCTATCGATTCGTCTTAACCGTCCGATGGTTATAGGCTAGGTTTTGTTTTTATAAATTCCAAATGGCGGCCGTAAAATACAAAATGGTGGTAGAGATGAAAAAACTTTTTACGTGCCCTATTGAGTGGTATATCATTGGATAGGTCTTTCAAAATGAAGACGATGTTTCATTGACTATTTTACAGTCAGAAGTTCCGTTTAAATATTACACAACCTGGAAGTTGTGTAGGTTGCCCCTAGCTTTACTGCAACTCTAACCTTCATATACATCTATAGGCCTCATCAAAACAGTGTTTATAGATAGGAACAAACAATTAAATACAACTTAAAAGTCATCAATGCAAGTAAATAAAAAATAGGTAATATAAAAAATAGTTTCACATTAATGAGAAATAATCAATTAGTTCGCTTTTTACGCAGTCGGGTTTTTTGATTTTTTAAATTTAATGTCATTTCATGTCAATTGTTGAGCAATATCAAAAAAAGAAAAGACAAAAAATAATCACCTTTATTTTTCCAAATGTCAACTTCACTATTTGTGTATTGCCACATCCCACCAAAGAGCTTGTGATCCTGTAACTCTAGGATTGAGGGTCGTTTTCCTGGTACTATATTCAGACAACCAATTATGAAATTCAAGATGTCATCAACTATTTGATGATTCATTTTAGAAGTTGGAAAAGCCTCTTTTATCAACTTTACAAGACTCTTTTTCTGAAAATAAAGGAGAACGTTAGTATGAAATGTTGGAACTAATATTGTGAGTTGTTTTAATGTTCAGGTGCTTCATGATTCGTTCCTTGGAATGAAATCGCTTTACGCTAAAAGCCTCGATATTTCATTATTCAAATAAAAATAATAATCCTAGTAGTGGAATTTAATGAAGTAAAATCTGTTAAAAGACACTAGAACGGAAGATGTCTAGGGTACTACGAATGGTATCAACTCTTCTTTGTATTACATAAAACAAAATATTTTTTCCGATAACCAGTTGCTCTGCTTTTACTATATTGTGTTGTTGTACCAATTTGTTAAACGGAACGTATGTATAGCGTAATTTTGTCTTAAATGTAAAAAATTCATACTCCCTATCTAACTTCCACCATACAATTTACAACAGCTTCATCGGAAATCTCACTAAAAAGTAATTTTGTTTCGGTGCATAGCGATTTCACTTTCACAGATTTTATTGTGTAAGATTATATTGAAGATTACATTGTTTATTAAAAGCAGAAAAGTCTACTAAGTTTAACTAAGTTAATATCAAGTGATTGGAGAAAAAATTGAGTTATAAACAGATTTTCTTTTTAGAAGATGGGTCATTCCAATTAAAAATGAGCAAATCAGCTGTAGCTGACATGTCACAGATTTTAATAAAAATCAGTATATAAGTAGATCATATCTATTTATGAGTAAATGTAAAATAGTAGACCTAAGATTTGTTTATTTAAATACTAAAATTTACAGTAAAAGTTGATGCAAAATCGAGGTATTGTCTACATGCTTGAAATTTCAATTTTGATTATTAGTGTTAGGAATGGACAGACTATATTAAAAATTATTTATATTTAGGAAGGAATAATAAGTCACAGATTGGCGTAAGTTAGTAATTGTATTTTTATTCCTTAATGAGAATTTTTTTTAAAAATTTTTAGGGTAAAAATTCAATATTGCTATCCCTTATTTCTACACGAAGGACAGCTCTGACAAGTTTAAACTTACTTGACGTTGTAGCTAAAAGTATATATTTTAAATATCGAAACTTTCATTCTTGTCTTTTTATTCCTTAATGAGAAAAAAAAACTAGTAGAAAATGTTTAGTGTAAAATGCAATATTTCTATCGCCTATTTGTATGTAAAGGAAATCTCTTTTAAGATATTTAAATTAATTGATATTATCGATAAAAGTGTATAATTTAAATATAGAAACTTTCATTCTTGCTTTCAGTTAATTTTTGGCTATTAATATATTTATTTTAAACTACAGTAAAAAAAAATGATTACATTGAAGAAAAAATATATATTAATCCTAAATCTATAGATGGCAGCACTACATTTTTTTCTTGAAATCTTGCAATATTGTAAAATACGCGCGTGGATTCAAAGAGGAAAACTCATGGGATGCAACAAATATTACTTTTTTAACCCAATGTTTTTACGTTAGGAATCAAAAGGCAATCTTGAATTTTTTTTAGCAAATCATGGACTTATTGATCTTTATGTGTGTGCAATAATTGTAATGTCTGACCTTTCCTTCATTAACATTTTTGCCTATCAATAAGAGGGAAAATAATGATTTTGTAACTTTTTTAAAGTTTCTAAATTTTTTTTAAAAATGAAGGAAATACATGGAACTTAGAAAGTTCAGCAATTCGATATTAATATGTAACACTACATCAGACATCCATTTCACAGATGTTTTTGAATTCCTTTGACTTTTATAACGTTTTTAATTTCTCAAAATTGACAAAATTTCAATTTTTAACACAAATTTAAGATTAATCATGACGTTACAAAATTATTATTACTAAATAAATGTGAAGATAATTTTTCAGAGATTACAATATTACAAAAAAATTTAATATGTTAAATAGTTTTCTATAGATACGGAACTTAAAACTTGCAACTTTGAACGATTGTACACATGCCATTCTATGTCACAAGTTTTTGAAATGTACAGAACTTCCCAAAATTTTTATTTTTTTGTCGAAATATTTTGTAATACTTTATTTGAATATGAATTGAATTTGTGTATCAAATTTTATTAAAATCGGTTAATATGTAGCCACGACTTTTTTTTAATTTTTGCTCATTTTGTGTGGAATGACCCAGATGCAATTTAACTGCATTTTTTTCACAGGAGAAATGTAGTTTCTACGTTTAAAACAGGATTCTGTTCTGGAGGGGTTCCGTTCTCATAGAATTTACTGTATTCTTATGTCCCGATTTCGAAACAGCTTCCCGTATTTCGTAACAGTGTTCATGGCAACCATATGTAAATTTTACAATTTGCCCTACTCTCGGAGGAATAAATGTGAAATACAAACATACAGTCACATTTTAATGGTTAAGATTCGTATTGATATACGATGAAATTCATTATATATAATCGTAGACACCTCGTAGTATTAGAGATTTATATCCTTAGATAGAAACAAAATGTAAAACACACACGTGCAAATACTTGTATTACTGTGAATTGTGCAAAGAAATAAAAAAAATTGGTCTTGATATAATGCGGAGTTTAGGAATCCTATTTCTGAATCGTTATGATGTAGACTAACCACAAACAACTCCAGCCCTTACCCGACTGCGTATCTTTATTTTTGGAATATATTTATACTGGATTGTACTTGTAATAATTATTATTAATGCATATAAGTGTGAGTGGCATATGCTTTAAGGTAAACTGCCTTACTATATCCTTAGTTTAATAAACTTCAGATTTTTACAGAACGTGACATACTTTTCGTCAAACAAACGTTTCTCAGTATAATAAAATAAATATTTCAATTAATATAGTATGGAATGAACTCCAGTTTGAGTAGTCTTTTGATCGAAGTTATTTTTCGACGCACTAAATAAAGTCTGTAAACGATATAAACGTTTCAGTGCTGCAAAAATAATCCCTTGCGTTGAATTATTTAATTTCAGTTTTTTATGAAATTGAATCTGTTAAAACTTTATATTAAACGAAACAACGTTTTTTTAAAATTTTATATTTTTAGTAAAAAGGTCAATCAAAGGCAATACTGTTAATATAGAAGAAATAATTACTCAGCATAAACTAAACATACACTAGAAAAATTGCCATGATTACAAAATTTAAATTTTTTTCAATGAAGAAGTTACTTTTCTTTTTGATAATGGAGCAAGAGATGTTTTTTTTACCACAGCGTTTTCTAATTTTGAGACACACATCAAAACTCGTTTTTTTGTATCATATTCTGATTAGAAATATCGACAAATAGCCGGCAACATTTTGTGAACCTCTTACGTTGCCGGATGTTGATTTTGAGATTCTGTACTCCAGTTTAACTAACACTTTCGTGATATCTCAACAAAATTGATTTGGAAAAGTAATGTACATGACGACTGCCCTTAGGCTCTGCCCGGTTAACTAAGAACAAATTATGCGCATTTTTCGATGAGTAATACGATATAACTGATGATCTTAACATTCATCTCAAATAAAAAATTATAGAGCCGAAATCGCCCTCATTATTTGGAGATACATGTTAAACGGATATACATTAATAATTGATCACAGTGTTTAAATACAGGAATCAATACCAGTTAGACAAAATTAAATCAAATTCTTTATAATTAAGGTAAATGAAACATATTTTTTATAATTCTTCCAAATTGTTACTTTGTTTGTAAGCGAGAGAAAGTATTTATATAGTGGATGATCGGTTAACGAACAGTTCGTTTTAAGAACGAATCTGTTAACGAATGCTTTCGCGAGAGATTTTTATGTTCGGATAACGAACACATTTTCGGTTAACGAAAGAAAGAATGAGAGAAGCAATTCTGTGTTTCAGATTTTCCGAGCTGTATTTTATAATTGCTTATATTGTCGACTTAGAGAACATTTTACGTGTTGTATACGTATAACCTATTTAATGCATGGGCTACCGGGGGTCAGGACCTAGATTTCAGGGCCCCTAAGTTGGATTGAACAGATAAGAAGCGTTATTTTTATATTTTGTGTCCCTTTTTAAAGAAATATTTTTAATTGAAAATTATATTAATTGAAAGTTAGTTCATAAATTCTTTCACTCTAGGCTCCACTTGAGCTTTATCCGGCCCTGCAGTAAGCACGATCTTTTAGAGAAGTAAGGCATGGCATTTAGTTTTTTAATACACGAGAACACAGACAACGCCACAAAATACGATCATAAGTATTAACAAGTTGGAAATTGCTCGTCAAACTTGGGAAATGAAGTGCGTTCGTACCATAACTAGTTTTATAATTATTTTTTGCACCCCCATATTGTACTGAATGTATATTTTTTTGCACTTCATAAGTGAATAGTCTGTAACATCATTAAAATGCACTTGAAATAATATTTTCCCCATTCCCCGTAATGTAACGGAAAATTTTGACTGTCTCTGTAATTAAACTATGCATCCGATTTTCATAAAATTTGAAATGGCGTGACAAACTTTTGCAACAATCATATATTTAAAATTTCAAACCATTCGATTGGGTAGTTTTTGCTCAGTTATATGCGGACGGACAGACGATCAGACGGACTGAACGACGACTACAGGTGCTACGTATTTATATAATTACGAATGCACCTAAAAAGGTCTCATATTAACCTTATTATACAGGGAAGATTTAATGCGTCATTTAATTTTTAAGAACGGATTAATTGAATTCCCTTACAAATCAATACAAAATTTATGATCGGTTACCGATCACGCCCTGTAATTGACAAGTGAAGTACAGGGAAGTTTTGAACTGCTAAGAGACACACAGCATTTTTATAGCCAAACTATTTAAAAGGAATAGTAAAATAGCTATTCGATTGGGAATGATATGTCTTCTTACAATTTATCTTTGAAAAATAAACTTACGGGGCGGTCTCCTTATTGAAAGTTTATATTGCAGAACAAGGATCTTTACCTCACAATCTTTACCTTACTTCGTCCCCTTATAATAATAGAGCCTTATAATTGTTAAAAATAAGCTTTCGCAATAAAATAATTTTTATTAAGAATTATATCTGTACCTTGGAACAAAAAGGGCCAATGTCCATTTTTTCTCAAAGGGCAAAAAACCCAATTTAAATTTGAGGAATTTTAAGAATCTTGCTACGATTTCTGTACTATTATTTTTCAAAGTTGTACCTTTCAATTCAGCAATGTTTTTCTCACTACAATCTAATGTTACATTGATTTAGCTTTTTTTTTTTTTTTT
Source organism: Maratus speciosus (assembly GCA_963932465.1). Taxonomy (NCBI): domain Eukaryota; kingdom Metazoa; phylum Arthropoda; class Arachnida; order Araneae; family Salticidae; genus Maratus; species Maratus speciosus. Next base: position 621,736,602 of record OZ010788.1, on the reverse strand, counting down.
TTTACATTTCAAATTGACCATTTTTACATTGACAGTAACTTACATTGTCTCGACAAAATATTTTGTTTTCAGTGATCTAATATTGGGAGGACTTTGGCCCTTTTAACAATTACTTTATATCGCATCCTGAATTCATTCATGCATTTAATTCAAATTTCTCAATTTTGGACATTGGCCCTTTTTGTTCTAAGGTACAGTTATATAAATGTTCAAATTACACTCTATCTTTTTTAATTGTAGATTATTACCTAAAGAAACTTGATTTCTTAACCGTAAGTAACATAATAAAATATGCCTTAATAAAAGTGGAAACATTTCATACCTGTAAACTGTTTTGGATAACTGGATAGACTTGGGTGTACCAACAAGACAAAGGTCCCTGGTCCCATTTAGAGAATATTTTCAGAAGAGTCAACCCGGTGAAGAGTTCGAAAGCCATCGTCCCGATGCTCCATACGTCCAGTTTCTTTCCTTCCACTTCTGTCAAGCCGGATTCGGTCAAGCGACCTTCTGGACAACGATAGATGAAAGGAGCGCCATATCTAGCAGGAAACAAGGATTTTTAAAATACTACTTAGAATTTCAAAGAAAGTTTAAGTTCTGTTGAAGTTTAACATCAACATTTGATAATAAAGAGTATTCCTTTCAATAAAACTATATTGACCGCAGAGACGTTAGTGGAATTATTTTGAAAGTGTAAAAGTAATCCTAAACATGATATTTAGGAGTAAATTTAGCGTTGAAAAAAAGTACGAAAATAAACGCAAACATGAAAGTAACCATGAATGGTTTCTAATGGTTTCGTTTCGGGGATAAATGTGTTATTTACGGGAAGAATTTCGTGTGGTTTCATCCAATATTTTAGGTAAAAGGAAAAAAATTAATAAAATTTCTAAAGTATGAGAGGGGTATTTGCCCCCTCAACCACTCATATAAAACTCTCAATGGGGCAGTACAAAAAAATTTAAAAATTAAATATTTATGCACAGATGAGGGGATAGGAAAGAAAAACTTTCTATAATAAATTTTACTTTTTAACATATTTGCATATTATTGGCAATTTTAGTCATTATGAACTGAACACAATTTTTATGATGAACAGTTACTGTTCTTTTAAAAAGTACAAAAATGCGACTGATTAAATTTTTAAGACGAATTTTATATTTTTTATGTGTGAAGTATAATTTTTATGAGAGTTTTTTATGGGTGACATATGCTTGTTGGAGCATTAAACGTATATGGGGCATTCTCACAATCTTTTGACTTTCATGTACCTGAATAATAATTTTTATTTTAATACACTTTTTCGTTTTTTTTTTTTATTTCATATATTGGGGAACATCCCATTGCATGTTTGCACAACAATATTAACGAGATAAAAAAGTTTTGGATGATGTTGGGGGTCCAAACACCTGGAAACTCCTATACCGTCCCGTGTCCCTGATGCTGATTTTTAAGTTTGGAGCCGTCTGGATAAAATTGTTTCATTAAAAATAATTCGATGTAATTTTTTTCTAAAACTGGAACTATTGTTTTATATAAATATGTAGCTAAAAATTAACATGCACACATTTTTAGGGTTGTTATTATTTTTAAAACTCTGTCCCTGGGTTTTAGATTCCTTACCATCCCTCTTCTAAAACTATACAGAAAATCATTTTAGATGCAGCCACAGATTTTTTTTCAAGTTTTTTCTCATGCAGAAGTACGCTAGAGAAAGAATGTCTAAAATTCTTTGGCAGGAAATTTACTGTAGAATTTAAATCAGCATTTAAATATCAATTTCAAGCATCGTGGCTTTATGGGTAGTCTCACCGTCCCCAAGGTTTATTCCTGCACTTTTCGGGGTAAATTTAAAAAAAATTAATTTAATCCAATGTTAACAACTGTTTCTAAAAATCAATGAACACTGTGGCTATCACTTAGTCTTAACATGATTTTCCTAAAAGTAGGTGGTAATTTTCCTTATCGTTCCATCCTTACCGTCCCTTTTTTTACCATTTCGTCCCTTTTTTCCAATACCGTCCCCTATTTATACCTTACCGTTCCTTCTTTAACAGACCTTTAAGACAATGTTATACAAAAATTCTGTATTAAAAGTACTACATTGTTATTATTTCTTATTTGAATGTCCTGTGGGTACTATGCAAATTCATTATAAGTAAAAATTTAGAAGAAAATAAAAAAGTTATAGGGGTAAAAATGGTAAGGAAAATGAAACTCGCATGTTTAACTTAAACCTCAGTTAAATAAAAAAATTTTCGCTGCTGACCCTTTTTTCTTTATTTTGAATCATTAAGGCATTCGTCTGTCAGATTAAAATGTTATTTTAGCAAGTTTAATTTTGTCGTATTTTTTCTCCCAAAAGTCAAAAGTTGTTAGAATGCCTCATATCTCGTTGAGCCAGTATTGTTTCTATTAATTATATGTTGGCAAAGGCAATATAATTACAACATTTGCGATTTATTCATTTTACCTATATTGTACAATATATTCAAGAAATATTTTGCTGCTTCATTCCAAATGTTTCAATTGAAAATTCAATATTTTTACAATGTTTGTGCAAGGTTCTAAGTTCGTTGGAAATACTTTCAAAGGAAATCCACTCTTTCTTCAATATTGTAATTTCGTTGGACAAATTACCCATGTAAAGACAATGTTGAACATACATTGGTGATTCACTGAGTATGATCTCGAAGAATTCTATATGAAGTACTGATGTAACTAACATTAGTTTACTTCTGAGGATGTGTAACACATCCCTCTCACTTTGCAGGTGGTTAGTTACCTGCATATGTCTTTTACATGAAAAGTTTTCTTAGAGCATAATCAGCATATTTAAAAAAAAATGCAAATGAATCTACTTATGTATGCAATAAAGAATCAGTCAAATTTATCGGCGAAATGTCCGTAGAAAGTCTGTAAAAAAAATAAAATACTTTCAAATATTTGGCGCGAAAAGACGAACGTGCCACGCCATTAGGCAAGCCACATTTTCCCTCGTTATATGCATTAATTTTTAATGTAGTTTGAAATTGCTAGTAAGATGTGTGTTTAAATACGCAGTACTTAATGCATTTAATGTTAAACGATTAAACTGTTTATCATTTTTTCTATAAGTTTATATAATGTTTACTAGTTCTATACTGTTGCAGTTAAATTACTTAATTTTACATGGTTTTACCGGAAGGATAAATTTTAAATGTGTAATTAAAAGTTAACTGTCCGTATAAGAAAACTCTCCTTATATATTTCGATATTAAATAAGTCGTTGTTTCTATGAGAACAATACTGTTCTCTTGTTGTCTCCAACACAAACAATATCGAGGTAAAATTGATAGTGCTCAGAATCGGAACTTGATTTAGAGCTTGAAGCAACTTTAGACTATAAAATTTGGTTTTAAACCGTCGCGTCGTTAAACGATCGTTAAATTTCATTTAGATTCACATAAATGCATATGAGAATTCCTTAAGTTATAAAAGTGTATTTACTTAAGTTAAACTTACTTAAACAAGTTCAGCATAAAAACATTTTTCTTTAAAGAGAATTTCACAAAAAAGCGTATATTTTTTATTATTATTCCGTTACCAACAGGTGATAATTTGCGATGAATAATTGTGTGATAAATAAACGAATTTTTTATTATTTTTTAAATGACGCTATATCGAAGTTCCACCGGAATTTTTTTATAAAAATACATATATATCCACACGAGAAGAACATTCGCGAAGGTTTTCAGATTTTTTTGAATATGTGCGTATGGAGAACTTCCATGTTACATTTAGAATATGTGTTTCAATCATATTGACTGATAAATAAATAATTTTAATTGAAATTTATTAGCGCAATACAAACTTATTCAAGAAATCATATCCAGTTCAGTAGTTGAACCTAGAACCTCTGGCTAAGTATTCTAACTCTGTATCCTATGAGCTATCCTGGTCAACTTTGGCTAGCATCATGCACTCAAATAGCTTCTTATAATTGGCATTTTTTCTGCGATTTAAAGTAGCTCAAAACATAAGAACCCATTTAAATAAAACTTCAATAAATGATTGTATACGGAATTAAACATTGCAATTATTAGCTCAATTCCATTGATTGATAAAAACTTACATGAATAGAAATTTTCCAACTGAACGATGATGCTGGCTAGAATTGCAAGAAATTGCACAGACAATAGGCAGTCGGGTTATTATTCTCCCAATTTCGACTCCTGTACTGAACACATTTCAGTGAGTAGAAAAATTTCTTTTCATGTAGTATAACATAAGTCACAAAAAATTGCCTTGATTTTATTTAAAATAAAAGCATGTAGATGGCAACCTTAAAAATCAATGTACAACATTTCCTAATTTACTAAGCGAGTTTGAAATACTTTTTGCTCTACGGCTGTAAACTGTTTTAGAATGGTATTTTTTGATTTACGTCATATTTCATCAGTGATATAAATCTTGAGAGGTTACTTACTACAATTAATTATTAATTTAATTTAAATAATTTTTTCAAGATACCAAAGAAATCTGCTCACTTTTTAATCGGTTTTTCCGCATTGCTAAGAAATCCAAAGTCTGAGAGGACCGCCGAATTGTTACTGGTTATTAGTACATTATTCCCTTTTATATCGTTATGTGATAGGTTATTGCTGTGAAGATAGGATACGGCCTCCAAGGTCTGTTTTAACCACTCTATTGTCTGTGGAAATGCATTTTTATTTTTCAAGAAAGAAGATTCCAAAAGCGCTTGTTCTAAATTTTTTGGATGTACTCGTGTAAGAAATAAATACGAATCAGCAAAATAGACAAACTGTATGTCCTCTAACTTTAAGATGTTTGGGTGGTTTAGTGACTTCCACAAATTGGTTTCACCTTCTGAAGCATACTTCTTTTCGACGACCTTCGCGGCCATTTCTTCCTTTCTCTCAGAATTTTTTACCTTCAAGACGCAGCCAAATGTACCTTGGCCAATAACATCAATAAACGTGTAGCCGTTTTCATTTAAGTGATTAGCGATTTCCATCATTTTATCGCAGGTTTTAGTATCAATTAAACCTGCTTGACGTTGTTTTCTAAAATACTCCATATTTAAACGGTTTTTATCACAATAATTCGCAAAAAATCTCTTTTTTTACGTAGTAATCACAAATCACAACTAATCTGCAATCCGTTTTTTGATTACAAATACTTTATTGTTGAGTTTCATTTTAAGTAAAAAACATTTGCATTGTTGACGTGGGCAAACATTGTTACGCAGGGATATTATTTTGCACTTTCAAAAATGTTTTCTCAGTTAAACTGTCCAACAATCGACCACTGTTGGACAGCCCGAACAGGAAATTAGAATGTGACGAGGTCGGCTTTCCGATGTTGCATAAGCAAATGGCCATAGTAAACAATTATCGAGAGATCAGCGCGCTAAGTATTTCGAACATATATTATTAAAAAAATAATAAGAAGAGTAGATGTATTTTTCTTTAAAAAAATTGTTTTGATTAGTTTATTTAAAATTAGACATACACACAATTTGAAATTTTCTTTTATAAATAAAAATTCACGTTCTTTATATAACATTGCATTTTTGAGAACAGTCGGCGTAGTAAAAAAAGAATTCTTTGAAAGGAACTCTTGACTTTTCTTCGCAGACTGTTTAGAGCAAATCACACGAGAATTATAATTAAACTTGTTTAGATCAAATCACACCAAAAGTATAATTAAACTTGTAATAATATCTTCTTTCAGAATATGAAAGTTATTTTAAGTGTTTTAACTTCAATCGAAACACATCGGAGGCGCAACTCCGTTCACAAAAACAAGAAATTCTAAAATTTTTTTCAGTTTCTGTTCACTTCACTTCGGTACGTAAAAGTTTTTAAATTCCGGTGTCACTGTTACTGCAAAGGGATACAGAGGGAGCTGTCCGCGACATACTCCCCCCGTTGAGTTTTGCCAGGTCAAACTCAACCACAGTCGTGGACAAGTTCAGGAGGTCCAACAGTTCTGATGTTCGTATCACTCGTCCAAATTTAGACATTCTAGGAGAATCATTTTTAACAGAACCAGGAGAATCTTTAAGGTGAGCAGACTCGATGGTTTTCGGAGAAAAGTCATTTGCCTGGAAATTCGCTTCCATCGGATACAACCTTTGTACTGGTCGAAGCAACTCACCAAACTTAGTTCGTAACTTTGCCAATCGTACTATGCCGTCTTTACCTGGGAACAACTGGATGACTTTTCCTAGAGGCCAATTCATTCTTTTTTCTTTTGTATTAATTATAACAATATCTCCAACTGAGAGCTCGGGATACCTGTTTGACTTTTTACGATAATTTTTCAGCTGTCCCAAATATTCTAGTCAGAAACGTTTTCTCAAATCTTCATGAATTTTCATCCGATATTCATATCTTCTTTGAAGATAACTTGCATCTATATTGTCCAGATCAGGAACATCACCTTCTTTAATTTCACGAAGAAACATGGCAGGGGTTAAGGGCTCTAATTCAAGATCTTCAGATATGTATGTTAACGGTCTGGAGTTTACAACATTTTCACAATCGCAAAGAATAGTATTAATTTCTTCATATTTCAATGATGCATTTCCTAAAACTTTTCTGAGAATATTCTTCATCAATCCTATCATACGTTCCCAGAATCCTCCCCACCAAGGAGATGCAGGCGGAATAAATTTCCAAGTAATTCGTTCTACGGTATGTTCCTTAATCACTCTTTCCCAATCTATTTTCTTCCATAAACAATTTGAACCAACAAAATTACTTTCATTTTCTGTATAGACAATCTGAGGTCTTCCACGTCGTGATATGAATCGTCGAAATGCAAGCAAGAAACTGTCAGTAGATAATGAAGTGACAAGTTCGAGGTGAATAGCTCGATATACGGCGCAGGTGAATAAGACAATCCAAGATTTTGACCCATTCTTCAAAAACAAAGGTCCAGCCAGATCGACACCTATGACTTGAAATACAGAACAGTCTTTAATTCTATCTTCCGGCAATGGTGGTATTTCAACATTGTGGGGTTTGGCATCAAACTTCTTACATCTTACACAGTTCTTCAGAACTTTCCGGATCGTTTTACGACTTTTTAAGATCCAATATTTCTCTCTTAAGACTGCCATTAATGTTTGAACTCCACAATGTAGGGAATGATTATGTTTTTCAATTATTAGTTTCGTAACAACTGGGTGGTCAGATGGCAAAATTATAGGTAGTCTGAAATCCTCCGAATCTTCTCTCATAATTATTCTGGATTTAAGTCTTATGAGCCCATATGTATCAACGAAGGGTTTTAAATGACGTAAGCGTTCACCCTTTTCTGATTTGAAGCAACCTTTTTGCACAATTTTCCATACAATGACTTCAGCTCGGTTAATTTCTTCAATTTTTAAATTCCCGAATTCTCGTTCTTTTTTGTTAGTTTTACAGTTGTCAATAAATCTCTTCATCCAAGCAGTGATTCTAATTATCTTCTTGAACTGTGAAACTCGAGAAAAATATGGAAATTCTTCATCTAGAGCAATCAAAGAAGATATAACTGTCTCCTTCTTTTCTTTATCAACCTCATCCTTTTTCGGAGTTATATCAAAGGCTGGCCAAAAGTCTGGCTCAAGTTTCAGCCACGTCGGACCTTCATGCCATTTCTTAATTTTAAGTGTTTCTACGGAACATCCTCTTGAAATAATATCAGCGGGATTTAAATTCCCAGGAACAAACTTCCAGTTTTCCGGATTACTATGTGCCCTAATTTCTTTGACCCTATTCATCACAAATACACCCAATTTTCTGTATTCTTAATCCAATACAAGGTATTCATCGAATCCGTCCAGTAGAATATAGGAATATTTTCCAATTTTAAATCTTGCTTAACCGTTTCCATTAGTCTCACTCCAATAGCGCAAGCTAACAATTCAAGTCTACAAATTGTTGTAGGTTTCAGGGGGGCTACTCTTGCACGAGCTTGTACAAGTTGGCACGATACTTCATCTGTGTTTTTATATCTTAAATAAATGCATGTGGCATATGCCTTTTGGGAGGCATCACATCAGACATGATAAGACAAATATGTATTTGAATTAGGGTTGGGTTGATTTTTGACGGCCAATTATCTACACGAGGGATATAGGCCCGGGGGGAGTGCCCTCCGTGGGGGTCTTTCTAAGGGAACCTAATCCGTATTAACGCATGGAAGATCCACGGCTCGAAGAAAACCACGTATTTGAATTAGGATTAAGCATCATATACCGGGGAATTTTCAACTCTGCCAAATGACACAAATCTTTTTCCCATTTAAGAAATTTTTTACTTATATCTTCGGGAAGAGCTTCGTCCCATGTAACTTTTAGCTCCCAACACTTTTGTAGTAAGAGTTTCGGAGTCAGTGTCACACCACATGTAAAACCTATTGGATCATAAATTTTATGTGCTTCTGATAAGATCACTCTTTTTGAAATGCATTGGTTATCGGATTCATTTATTCCTTTAATGTCGCAACTTAATGTATCTTCTTCTAAATCCCAAATGAGGCCAAGAATAGAAACCGTTTTCCTTTTATTTGAATTTTCGGACACTGAAATTTCCGAAAAAGTGTCATTACCTGTAATTTCGTTCTTCGTTGGCAAATTATAAGCCCAATCTTGCAATTCAAATTTAGCATTCGCTAAAATTTCAACAGAATTACTTTTAAGTTTTCGCAGTTCTTCTTCATTATTTACACTTGTAATTAAATTGTCAACATACCAAGCTTCAGAAATTTTTTCTGCCCTTGATCTAAGATGCTCAGGTACGTCATTTAGTAACTTAGTTAAACTAGCACTCAATAAGAAGGGACTACTGGAAATTCCGAAAACGACTCTCCTATGTCTATACATCTTAAAATGTCCCGGATTACCTTGTTCCCACCATAAGAATCTCAAAAAATCTCTACCATTCGGATTAAGTCCTATTTGAAGAAAAGCCTTTTTGATATCAGAACTTACACCGATGCATTTTTCTCGAAATCTGTTGATAATTGCAGGAATAGTTTCTAGCAAATTAGGCCCCTTTTCTACACAATCATTTATTGACGGAAACCCCTTAATTTTCGCTGACCCATCGAATACTGGTCTTATTTTTGTTGTTGTGGAATTCATTTTAATAACGGCACGATGGGGTAAATAATGGCAGGAATTATTATATTCATTTTCAGGTACAATTTCTATAATTTTTCTTCCTCCCAAGATTTGAAAACCGCTTCATAATCTTCTAAGAAACCCTTGTCTTTCAAATTTTTTACTGTAATTTTTAATCTTCTCTCAGCGATCTCTAGATTATTAGGGAGTGGGGGATGGCCCTCTATCCAAGGTAAACAGACTTCAAATCTGACTTCGTTATCCCTTTTAACCGTTGAAAGAAAATGTTGCAGTGTTTGTTCTTGCAACTCTTTTTTAGTTTCATTTTCGGATGGATCTAAAATTCCTAGAGTATCAAGATTCCACAATTCAGAAATTTTATAATCTGATACGTGCATCGAAAATGTAAATGAGTTGTCAGTTTTATTTTCTATTTCCAAAGGAACTTTCCCCATAACTGTCCAGCCTAAGTAAGTTTCGACACATACTAAACCACATTTTAATTTTCTTATCTTACCGGTGAGTAATTTTCCTGCAATATCCGCTCCAATAAGAATATGAATTTCAGTTGGGGATGATTCAAACAACAATTTTTCCTTCATACGGCTAGTGTCATTCAAATATATTCTATGTTCTTTAAGCTCATGTAATATGGGTTTTATTTCTATTTGTGGTACATCGGAACAAATTTTAGTTTGATCAAAAGCCTTAAAATTACATTTATAATCCCCCTTTACATTACTAAGATACACAATAAATTGTTTATGGATTTCAGAAACCTCCGTTCCACCAAATAGACTATGAATAATGTTGCTCTCACTTATAATTTTATATTGCATCATTTCAGCAACAAACTTCGAAATATACGACTTTTGTGATCCAGTATCGATTAAGCACCTAACAAACTTATCTTCACTATTTCCGCAGATTTTTACAATTAAAGTTTGTAACAAAACTATCTGTGTGAATGTTTTATTTGTTAAAGTGACATTTCTATCGTCAATTTGTTTTTTCTCATCTACTTTATTACTCTTGTCACAAATTAAAGAATTATGTTTTCCACTGCAAAACTCACATCTTATTTTTGAAAAGCAATCTTTTGCTAAATGATTTCCCTTTTTCATACAGAGATAACATATTCCGTTTTTTCTCAAACGTGCTCGTTTTTCTTCTACGGACTTAGAACAATCTGCAGAATTGTGATTAACTGATTCAGCGGAATCTCCGCAAAAAATACAATGATTTATCGAAACCTTCAATGAAGCAGCAGTAGGAACTGTAAACTTATTTATTTTTCTCTCCCTCTGCACTTGCGGTGGATTTTGAACGATAACCCTATCTTGAATTTGAATCGCAGTTTCTCTGCATTCTATTTCTGCCCGTAGAAATTCAAGCAGTTCGTTGACTTCAAAAAGATTATCTTGAGTTTTCCGTTTACGTTGAAATTCCAAATTTAACTCATTGGGAATTAATTTAAGCAAAATTGGCGTTAGCAAAGTACCATATGTTCCGGAAGTTACTTCAAGTGAATTTAAACTTCTTATTTGAGTCTCAATGTTATCATACAGCTTTCGCAATGCAAAAGTATTATTTACATTTTTAACTGTTTCTAAATTCAATAATTTTCCCATATGAGCATTTATAATCAGGTCTTTACGACCAAAACGCTTTTTGAGTAGTTCAATTGCTGCTATATAAGTTTCACTCGATAGCGAAAACCCACTAATAGCATTAGAAGCAGCTCCAATAAAAAAAGAATGCAAATAATTAAATTTATCAATGTCAGTTAAGCTATCATTTTGATGTATCGCGTTATCATATTGGTTCCAAAAAGATAACCAATAAGCAGGATCTCCATTAAATTTATTAATACTCAATTTCTGTAATTTAATTTTAGAATTAGAGCAAGAAGTCAAATTCTCTGTTGAAATACTTTCATTAACCGAATTTGTTTTCTTAATAGAACGTTCAGGTTCAACTTTTATTTTTAAAGCATACGTTAGTTTCGATTTCATAGAAATTATTTTTTCAGAATAACCTTCGGCAGTTTCAAATTCAGTTTCTAATTTGCCGTCATCATCCATTAAATTTTGGATCTGCTCATCTAACGTTGTTAAATTATTATACTTTGAGTTTAACTGATCAATACGTTCCGTAAGAACAGGAACTTCCTGTACTGATTCTGCAAGATACTGCTCACAAGTATTAATTAATTTCGTAGTCGCCGTTCTGGAAACAGCACGTTTCTTCTTTAGTTTTTCAATATCAGACATATTTAATCCGTAATTTTAAATATAATTAATTTTATAACAACTTGATATAAGAATAATGTGTTGTTGTGGGTTAGGATTAACTCGTTCGACACTTAAACAATCACATTTTAATAACAATCACACACAAAATATATACAGATTCGCGAAAAGCGCAAAATAACTTTGGAACATACATATTTCCATAAAAACATCTCTAGGGGAGATACATTTCGAACACACGCCGAAACTTTACTTAAACCCGAACGATCATAATTACATACATTCACTTCACTTCATGTTTGGCAAAATATCTCAGGATATTTTGCCGACAGTGGCAACAGCGCCATCTATATGCTATAAAAATAAGGGAAGCCAGTCATTTTGTTACAACCTCCCCCTCTGGTTCCGCGAACGTCCCGGTGAGGAACCAGTAACTTTTTTAGGTGGTCTGCCGCGTTTCCTAATAGGTGCAACAGGCACAATGTCAGAGTCATTACACAGTTTCAAAGCTGAAGTATGACATGTAGCAAGAGGTTCATTTGGATTGTCCATGCTTGCTATAACAAATGTGGTGGGCGATTTTTGAGTTAAAATAATAATGGTCCGTCACGTTTAGGCATGAACTTTGCAGTCTTATTGCTAGAGGCTTTACTTACTGGATGTAAGTCAACCCAAACCTTGTCTCCTGGAGCAAAACAATGTCCTGATTTTCTTTTACGGTCAGCGTATTTCTTTCTTTGATCTTGCTTGGCTTCAACTTTGTCCTTAATGTCTTTGGTGAAGTTTGCAAATTTCTTGAGGTATGGTGTAATTTCAGGTACAAAGTTGTCATTGTGAATTACAGCACGAATGTCGTGTTGAACATTGTCTGTCGTTCTTAATTCTCTCCCAAATTGTAAAAATGCTGCTGTTTCTCCAGTGGTGTCACACTTAGCAGTATTCATTGCAAAACGTATTGTTGGAAGTTTCTTTTCCCATGAACCGTGGTCATTCTCTACTAATATAGCCAATCTCGGCTTGAGATCTCTATTTTTTCTCTCCACAGGATTTGCCTGAGGATGATATATGGGAGTTGGGTGTTGTTTGATACCTAAAAGGAAACAAAGTTGTTGTATCACACTACTTACAAATTGTGGTCCGTTATCACATATTATACGCCTGGGTAGACCATATCTAAGAATAACTTCTTCAAGCAAAGTAGTTGCACACTGTGCTGCAGTAGCTTCTGTAAGGGCAAATAGTTCAATCCATTTTGTTGCACAGTCTTCTACTATGAATATCCATCTTTTACCATTCTTACTTTTTGGTAAAGGGCCAAAAAGATCAATTGATAGAACTTCAAATCGTTGTGAGTACACTGGTGTTTGTAACAAACCGGATGGTTTTTGATTAGAAGGTTTATACCTGTTACATTCAGCACAATGTTTGACGTAATCTGCAATGTATGAACGCATTCCAGTCCAATAATATCTTTTGGATATTCTATTAAATGTACCTTCAGCACCGTAGTGACCAGCCGTAGGTGAGTCATGGTGTTCTTTTAAAATTTTCTCCCTTTCATGTGAGGGGACTACTAGTTGTGCTTCTTCAGATTCCGAAGTTGGGGCATACCTGTATAAAACTCCTTGGTTCATAACATAACCGCGTTCAGTCCAGTTAGTGAAGTCTACACATAGACGTACACTACCATTTGGCTTAGGAATGAGCACGATTGGTGCAGAATATGGAGATTCGCATTGCTCAAAAATTCCTTTGGCAAGAAGATAATCAATTTCTGTTTTCAACAACTCTTTCTTAGCTGGTGATAACCTGTAAGGTGGTAATGATATTGGACGATGTTCTCTAGTGTTTATGTGATGTTCGACGACGGGTGTTGCTTCTCCCCCTGGTTGAAAGGTATTGGAAAAATTTTCAAGCAAGTCTTTAAGTCTCTTTCGTTGTATTGCAGATAGGTTTTGACCTTCATGTTCTCTTAACATAACTGTGTTAACTTTGACATTTGGTGTTGAGATTTCAGGTGTCGTTTTGAAAGGATCATCAACAAAAGGAAATTTATATCTTGGATTGTTCTGGAAATACCAACTTTGGCTTCGCATATCCAACACAATCCCCATTTTATTCAAAAAATCTATGCCTAACAATGTTCTATTTCCGGTGGCTCTGGGTAACGCAAAAATCGTTGTATCAGTTCTACGACCTTCTATTTCAACAGTGATTGTTGCTTGAAGAACGTTAGTTTCTTTCTGTATGCCATCAGCGAGCGTTATGCTTACACTGGTCTCTTCGAACGAAGTTCCTTGGTCACGGAGAAGCTTGAACAACATTTCTCCAGCAATGGAATGAGTAGCTCCGGTATCTGCGCAAGCTACCCCTGTAATACCATTTACCTTAATATACAACATAGGTGTTGCCTGTGTATTAATATAACAAGACTGGAGATGTAGGGAACTAAAATTTGCTGATTTTACTTGCGTAGATGGGGAACAATTAGGACATTTTGCTTTCACAAAACCTTGTTTCCCACAGCCATAGCAGTTTATAACTGGACGCTTATCATCGTTTACAAAGCGTGAATTCGTATATTTTGAGGTAGGAGAAGTATTTTTGTAATTTCCAAAATGTTCGCTAGTTTCATTTTTGGTTACCTGATTTTTCCAGAATTCCTGACCATTTGAATTTTTCAACAAAGCTTGTAGCTTAAGTTTTTCTAGCGCATACGCTCTTTCATCAGCGATACGTTTATCTTTAACTTTTTGTTCTTCTATGCTCTCTTGTTTTTTCCTATTTTGTTCTTCTATGCTCTCTTGTTTTTTTCCTATTTTCCACGATAGCAATTAATGCCTCTTTTACAAATTGCTCGTCGTTTTTGAAAAGTACGCACTTCATAATTTTTTCACGCAAGGCTACTAATTTATCATCTGCATCTACCGAAAACTCTAATTCGGTAGCCAAATTATATAAATCGATTTTTTTCCCTTTAGAAAGAAACGCCATTTTTCCTCAAATCAGTTAAATTTATGCTTAAATTACAAAATTATATGCAATACTTTACCCATTAAATAATTAAATACCAAAACAACTACCTTTCCCTTACAGGTAAATATGCATAAACTTTCATAAACAATTGATGAAACATACAAAAAATAATTTAATACCATACTAAAATTTATCTCTGATTAAACATGAGCTCATGTAAATATTAATGCAAAAATATTATAATCAGTTAATATGCAACTTTTTTTTTCTAATATAACTTACCGTATAAAACTGTCAGAAATATTTAAATCATAAAATTTTAAGTATATGAAATACCATGGATAATTTGATGTGAAAAAAATTTTTCATTCAGAAATAAATATGAAAGCAACAAAAATATCAAAATAAAGTACTTACTTACTTCTTTAAAATAAACAACATTCTAAATAATTACTGAAATCACTTTTCTTTTCTAATATACTACTCTGTGAACAGTTAAAAAATAATCATAAAATTCACTTACTCAAATAATATTGAATCGAGAAAGAAAAAAAAAATTACCAAAAGAAATTATATAACTCTTTCCCTTTCAGAAAATTAATCTTTCATAATACTCTTAAAGAAGAACAAAACAAAAAAACCCACATACATAAAACAGCATTTAAAAATAAATAAACCACCAGCTGGCCAGGAATAAACAGAAAAACAAAAAAAAATTCAACTTTTTACCGGTAACAAAACAAATAAAATAAGATTTATCTTTTTTAGCTAATCACTTTTCGATGATTCATATGGCTGAGAAAAACAAAAAAAAATTCAACTTTTTACCGGTAACAAAACAAATAAAATAAGATTTATCTTTTTTAGCTAATCACTTTTCGATGATTCATATGGCGGTTTGAGATTTCTTTGGTGTAGGAAATTGATTAAAATGATGCATGCATAAAATACACCGAATTCGTTCAGAGCAGTAACGCTTGGGATCAAGGTCACTAAAATAATATCAGTCCGAAAACATTTTAAACTGCGTAAAGAATTTTCGACGATCACAAACAGCAATTATGTAACAAACTCAAAGATTTTTTTTTTCACTTTTAACAGCACACTTTCGCCTTGAGAACTTTGAAGCTTGAAGCATACCCCACAAATAATTATTCCATAAGGATAGCACTAATTACTTGATTTATTATCAAAAAAGAATGCACACATTAGAACCGAAGTGGTTCTTTTTAAAACTATTCTTGAAATGACGATTTCTCACAATTAAGAATCTAGGTGATTCTTTTTATTCACTTGCAGGGCGGCAATACACTATAGAACAAAAGCACTTTCTTGAAATTATGCTTGCACGTTCAGAGAATTGAGAATGATTTCTCAAACTTACTTTGTCAGGATGACAAATACACAATTATCCACTGTCATTATTGTCCGGATGACAATTTTGAACCTGGTATAGCGGTTCCTTTTTATTTCGTTTTTGAAGAAGGAGATTTTTTCACGTTGGGCGTCATTTTGTGTCGTTGTGGGTTAGGATTAACTCGTTCGACACTTAAACAATCACATTTTAATAACAATCACACACAAAATATATACAGATTCACGAAAAGCGCAAAATAACTTTGGAACATACATATTTCCATAAAAACATCTCTAGGGGAGATACATTTCGAACACACGCCGAAACTTTACTTAAACCCGAACGATCATAATTACATACATTCACTTCACTTCATGTTTGGCAAAATATCTCAGGATATTTTGCCGACAGGGGCAACAGCGCCATCTATATGCTATAAAAATAAGGGAAGGCAGTCATTTTGTTACAATAATTATATAACTTTCAAAATATATTCAATAACTTTCAAAATAATCCTGTTCTTAAAATACGCTATCAATCAATATTATTAATAATATTATCTTCAACAGAATTAAGCATTCAAGACTTTTATTTATTTTTATACCCAATTCTTCATTATATTCAAGGTCAAAACAAACCATCAACAATATTTATTTCAATAGAACTAAATATTCAAAACTTTCGTCTATAAATAATTTTTCATTCAATTAAGATCAAATCAAAAACGGCGTCGCTGTTCTCGGGCGCCATAAAAATATGATAACAAGCTTGCAAAAAGACAAAAAAGAATGTCAGAAATCTTTAACTTACCCCTTCCTTCAGGTAAGCTCTCACTTGCTTCTGGTTCGGACTGCCGCATTTGATGACTTAATTCTAGTTAAAAATTCACTCTAACCAAATAATACATAACTCGTTATTCTTCAATAACTATTTACAACTATATTACAAATATTTACAGGATAATATTACTTAGCATTTAAGTGTTTTAACTTCAATCGAAACATATCGGAGGCGCAACTCCGTTCACAAAAACAAGAAATTCTAAAAGTTTTTTCAGTTTCTGTTCACTTCACTTCGGTACGTAAAAGTTTTTAAATTCAGGTGTCACTGTTACTGCAAAGGAATACAGAGGGAGCTGTCCGCGACAATCGGATTATAAAGCCTGGGTGACAACGTTTAATGATATATTTGTGTAATGCAATGCCCAGTAGCAGTATAAAAGCAATAAATGTCAAATTGTTAAAAACAGACTAATTTAATTAGAATTAATCACGTAAATACTATGGAATTGGCAACAAATTTGCATTGAGTAGATCCTTCAATAGCGCTCCTGTGACTTTAAAAGTTAATTAAAAACCTATCTGGAAAAACGCGGCATGGATCCAGGCGGCTTTGAAACTTTGCGACCTCCTTTCGAAGCGCGCTTAGCACAATGGCAAGTTTAAACTTTGAACAAGTGTTTTATTTTAGCTACACTGAAAAAGAAAACTACGCTGAATTATTACTACGCTGAATTTAGTTTTATGAAATGTCAAATGGAGTTTAAATATGCACTAATTATCAGTACCGAATTAAGTTCATTATAAACAGATTAAGATGAGATTAAAAAATGAGTTATACAGAATAGCAATATTTGGTGTTATTTAGGCTTCATATCTTTTTGAACTTTTATGGTATAACCATTCATACTTTTCTAGTCAGACTTTTTTTTCCCGGGGAAGGAAAAGTCCAGGCCAACTTTTTTCTGCATTTTATTTATTTTTCTTAGCAAATGTAAAATGTTATATATTTGTATGACAAAATCTTTGGAATTTTAATTTAGTTTAATAAATTATAGAGGTAAATAAACTTTCAAATTTAAATTTTTTTGGTAAAGTTTTAAATTAGAATTTTCATTTACCTTCTTTTTATTTTATTGTAAACTACGATAATTTTGTTACTGAACTATCATTTGAAAGTAATTGTATAAGTTATGAGTATTTATAATTTATTTTCGTATGTTTTATTTAACACATTTATATATATACAGTATGTCAGCCCTCAACTGTGTCCAATGACTAATTCCTAAATAATTAGTCATAGACACATATTTCCTAGTACAAAAATGTTTTAAATCAGGTAAAGAAATACTTTAAAAGCGATTTGGGTCAATAAAAACATTTTTTTTTAAAATTACGAAATTTAAATTTTTATACTGCCCCCCGGTCCTATAAGTTATATTTAGTAAAATTTTTCTATTACACTGACAAGTAAGTCAAAAACAGCCCCATTCATATAACACTAAAATTGAGCGATTTACGAAAATTTAAAAATGCATGACTTATGTCACTTTTCTGCTCTGAAAACAAATGAGTTCAGCTTGGCTTTGAGGTGTCACATACCAAGTGCTTAAAGTATTCGAAGATCTTATTTCACGTGTATCTGCGCTTTGAAAAAAATCGTACAAATATTGCGATTAAGTTAACATTTATTAAGTTACAGATTGGCTAAAATAACATTTGTTTTAGTTTGTCACGATTTGAGAGTTTCTTTTATGATTTCTTTTAACAAAAATTGTGTTATTTTTATAAGTTTTTATGTTACTTCAACGATCGCATGTATGTTTTTCCAGTTCAAAATTTGTACTAGACATTAATCCACTTTCAAATATCCGATCGAGATTACATCTTACATACTTGCGCAAATCCGATAATAATCTAATATTATTATGATTTTCGGTGGTTACCATTTATACTTATTTTACAGGATAACACAACAAATTTCGGATAGATTACCGCCAAGAAGTTTAAGAAAAAGTTTTAGATTAGATAATACAAGACTGCGATTGTTGGGGTTTTTAACTTGTATTTTTCAGCACTGAATTCGGAAATTACCTTAATTTTTAACCATCATGTCGGGATATTTCGCAAATCATAAATTGTCAAAATTAAAGAATAACAAAAATCGGATACTATAAAGTAGAGGTGATGGCTGTATTTTCAAACTTTTGATAATTGATTTTTACGTACTTTTTAGCACTGAATCTGAAAATAATCTTCATTTTTAACCATCACGTTAGAATTATTTTGCAAATCGTAAATGTGTAAGTTAAAATATAGCGAAAATCTCATACTATAAAACATATTTAAACCTTTTATTATTTTATTTTATTTTATTTTATTCAATAATTTATTCAGTATTTTTGCTTATCCTGGGATTCTTACAGCTAAACAGCTGAGTGGTCCAATGAGATGGGGTGGGAGGTTCAATTTTACTTTGAGCTTTTTAACTTTGAAATTTGTGATTTGCGAAAAATCCTGATTTGATGGTTAAAAATGAAGGTCAATTTCGGATTCAGCGGTACAGAATACATAAGAATCAATTATCAAAAGCTAAAAAACATGGCATAACTCAACTTTTTCAGGCTAATGCAATCTAATAATATTTTAAAATACGTATAATTTGGTAAAGAATTGAGACTGTTAATTTAGCATACTTTTATTTAACAAAAATTCAGTTTTTTCTTTCTTCTTAAATGTTTATTACAAATTGTATATTTTACATTAATATGCCAGAATAATTAAAGATTTCAAATTTATATTGCAATGCTAATTTTACTCTTAACCATTTTTTAAATATATCTGACGAAATTATATTTCGACTAAATTTGTGAATGACCCCCAATTTGCAGTAAAAAATATGCTCCAACTTTAAACAGCTATTACTCGGTCAATTTTAATCGTAGTATAACGGGACTTTTTTTGCATTACTTGTCAGTGTAAAAGGAAAATTTTACTAAATATAACTTATAGGACCGGTGGACCGTATAAAAATTTAAATTTCGTATTTTTTTAAAGAAATCTTTTTATTGACCCAAATCGCTTTTAAAATATTTCTTTACCTGGTTTAAAACATTTTTGTAATAGGAACTATATATCTATGACTAACGGTTTAGGAATTAGCCATTGGACACCGTTGAGAGCGGACACCCTGTATAATTAAGAGAAGCATTTCAAATTTATCTGACGATATTAATTTCCTTTTTCAAATGACTCCTAAAATGTTATTTTAAATAGAAACAAATAAGTGCCTAATCCTCCATAAAAACCAACGAATCCTCCATGATTCGTTGGTTGTTAACATTCTGTAACGTGAACGTTTTGTTAAACAGTAAAAAGAACTGTACATTTTAATAAGTTACAATATACAGTTACAAAAAGAAGTAAAGTTTTTATAAAAGATCTTTTTATGTTATTTTTCTAACAGTCAATTCGTCTGTAATTAGTGTAAATAATCAGTTACATTACACAGTTACAAAAAGAAATACACTCTTTATAAAAGCTCTTTTTATATTTTCTCATTTATCAGTCAATTAATTTTGGTTGTTTGGATTTTAATCACTTTTGCACGTAAAAATTAACCCATTCACTGGCGGTGGGATACATAATATTCCATCTAATTTTAATCAAGATTTGTACCATAAAACTTTAATTAAGTTGTACTATTTTACCTTTGACTTAAACAAATTGAAAAATTGCTTTTCTTATATTCGAATAAAATTTTTCGAAAATTCCGGTGTGAATTCAATATTACAGAAACACAGTTACGTGCTCTTGAAAGGGTTAAAGCCAGTTATGTTAACAATTATGAAATTTAAAATAAACTGATTTAAGCAAAAATCAATAATTTTGGAATTATGAATTTAAATTTAGAAACTTGTAATTCATCTCTAAAATGTACGATTAATACAATATGTAATTTTTTATATATGTTATGTTAGTCTATTGAGTTTTTAAATTCAAGTTTATAGTTACATAAGTACATAATATTATATTAAAATACATTTACTAACACAATAGTAAGGACTGATTGGGTTATATTCACAGCATAAACGGGGATTATTCAATGATAAAATATTACAGGAAATTGTCTTATTTTCAAATTTTATTTTCAAACCCGAATGGCTATGATTCTTTATCTGCTGATTCCCATTTAATTCTTCGTTGTATCTCTATTTTTCTCCTCGTTCTGTATCTCATTTCTTTCTCTTCCCTTTTCTTTTATTTCTTATTAAACTTACGGCTACTTTTACCATTTCGATTAAACTACTATGAAATATTCGATCTCACAAACAAGTTACTAATAACTGTCAAAGATTAATATAGCAGCAATTTTCTGATTCATTCAAAGCTATTCATAATTTATTTATTAGAGTATTAAAAAAATATTCGCGTGAAATAGATATTCTAAAAGAACGCATTTAAAAATATAT
Source organism: Maratus speciosus (assembly GCA_963932465.1). Taxonomy (NCBI): domain Eukaryota; kingdom Metazoa; phylum Arthropoda; class Arachnida; order Araneae; family Salticidae; genus Maratus; species Maratus speciosus. The sequence continues at coordinate 621,715,645 of OZ010788.1, read as the reverse complement.
ATAGGAGTACAATCAAGTTAAAAAATCGATTTTTTTCAAAAAGGTAAAGATTTCTTCTCGAATCTAATTAAAAATATGATATTCATATATTATATCTAACAATCAAATTACACCTTATAAAAAATTATGTTTACTACGTAATAATTTTTATCTGGCAGTTCTGCCAGGAATATTTCCGTGCATTGAAGAAAGTATTTATGAGAATGTATTACGTGCACTACAGAGCTGCCACAGTCGACTATTTTTTAATTCTACCTCTCATTACTTTCTCAAAGTAAAATCTTTGACATACAGTTTGACAACATTTGCAAGCGAAATATACTACAAAATTTATTTTTTTTAATAGTGGTGCGAATAGAATAGAAAAATAGTCGCCTTTGGCAGTTCTGGAACTACTACTGATACTAAAATCAATTATTCAAGTTGAGGTACTAATAATGCGTACATTGTAATGATTTACAACATTCAATATTCTCTAAATATTCCAATTGTTTGTTATATGATGCACCCAATCTATGATAAGATGAAATTTTATGAACAACTTAATATCATTCTATTTCTATTATTAATATCTATAGCTTGTCACAGATAATATGGATAGTTAAAAGATCAACAGAGGGAGATTGTATAATACGTATTCTTTAAGTGTAACATTTAGTAAATATACACTTATTCATAATTTATGGAGTCATCATTCATAATTTGGCAAAGAACTCTTAAAATGAATTAGCAAATGGCGTTAAAGTTATTCTTCCTGGAGCTTAATGTTTGAAGTCGAGAGTATCTTTACTGCACAACATAAATTATATGAACTTTAAAAAGTTCACTATTTTACTTAAAAGGTAACTAAAATAATAAGAGAGGTGTTACAAGTTTAAAATATATATTTTATTTAAAACTTCTTCGTACTTTCAAGCTTTTCCAAGTTCTTCATCAGAGAATATTTTAATAACTAATTTCTGTTTATTTATACAAATACATCACTTCGTTTTGAAAATGAGAGAGACAATAATTATTAGGCTAATGTCGGGCGGACGTCTTTTTGCATGCTTTTTTATTTACGTATTATCCTTACACAATGCTAGCGACATTGTGTAGGGATAATACATAAGTAAAAAAGCGTGCAAAAAGACGTCCGTCTGACATTAGCCTTAGAGTTGAAAGTAGAGGCAGCAGTTTCTTGGATTGAACTTAATTAGAGAAAATACATATTATTATTAACTGTAGTTTTATTTATTTTATCACTCTGTTCTCATACGTCACTTTCCTTTTTAAATGGGTAGCTTGACAGAGATGGAACAGAGCGATAAAATAAATGGAACTGCAATTGATAATAATGTATATCTTCTCTAATTAAGTTCAATCCAAGAAACTGCTACCTCTACTTTCAACTCTAAAAATTATTGGCTCTTTCATTAGTTATTAAAATATTCTCTGATGAAGAGTTTGGAATAGCTTGAAAAGCAGAATTGGGCAAATTCGTAATTGCAATTATCTTCATGTAATTACAGTTTAATTGCGTGTAATTAATTAGTTATAATTACATACCGTAAAAAACTCTTGCAGCACTATAGTCGGAACTAAGAGTTGTAGTCGGAACTGCCCCCATTTCATTATGTGACGAAATTTCTGCGTTTGAATGTGCATAACTATAAACAATTACATGCAATTTACTTGTAATTTCAATGCGGATAATTGAGATTACAAATTTGTCCAAATCTGCTTGAAAGAACTAAGAAGTTTTAAATAAAATGTATATTTTCAACTTGTAACATCTCTTTTATTATTTTAGTTTTCCCCAACCCCCTCCAAAATCCATTTCTTACGACCAGTCTGCACCGACAATTCGTCTTCTAAACCCCAGGACATTCAGAAGTAGTTCGAGCGGCGGTGGCCCAGTTGGCAGAGCTTCGAATCCGCAGCTAAGGCCGCGGGATCGAGGCCTACTGCTGGCTATAATCCTCCATGTACGCTAATGGCGCCTGGTGGATGTAAAATCCGTCGTGGGTGCAAAGTCCTCCAAGTTACCTGTGAATGATACCTCTGGAGGTGCCTTGCCAGGTGAAGGTCTCGTCATCTGATCAAGGTTCTAAACTACGAGACCAACATGAGTAGCAATGAGCAGGTGCCAAACAACAGGTTATAACGTTAAGTAACCGGCAAAACAAAGTATACACAAACGAACAGTAGGCACTGCAATAGGATGACGATCGAGTCAATGGTGTCAGGTTTATTGACGCTTCGCGGCGATTAGGCGGTCTTTCCCCCCGATGCCAGGTACTAAACCCGTTAAGCTGAGGCAACCCGGCAGGTAGGGGCCTGGTCATCGGTTAGAAAGAAAGGAGGTAAAACAGTGAGCTTTTCAAAAGTTCATGTAACATATTTTATGTTTGAATCAAGGTGAAATATTGCGTTTCGTCTTGTGATATTGTCTTCACTACACTTTCTTAAACAATCACTTATACAATAATTGTCTGAAACTGTTACAATGTAAAAAAAAATCTGTAAAGTTATAATATCATAAGACGAAACGCAATTTTTCACCTAGATTCAACATAAAATATATAATGTGAACATTAAAAATTCCGCAGTCTTACTTAAAAGGCGACTAATGTAATGAAAAAGATGTTACAAGTTTAAAATTTACATTTTATTTAAAAACTTCTTAGTACTTTCAAGTCTTCCAGGTTCATCATCAGAGAATATCTTGATAACTAAATGTTGTTTATTTATACAAATACGTCACTCTATTTTGAAAATGAGAGAGCCAGTAATTACTAGAGTTGAAAGTAGCAGTAGCAGTTTCATGGATTGAATTTAATTAGAGGAAATATATATTATTATTATTAATTGCAGTCCCATTTATTTTTATGACATCACTTTGTTTCTCATACGTCTCTTTCCACGGGTAGAAGAAAATATTTAACTTCTGTACTTTAAATTTTATTACGTCACTTTGCTCAGGTTTTCAGGATTTATTTTCAGGATACTGCTACTTCTACTTTCAACTATAGTAATTATTGGCTCTCTCATTTTCAAAATAGAGTGACGTATTTGTATAAATAAACAACATTTAGTTATCAAGATATTCTCTGATGATGAACCTGGAAGGTTTGAAAGTACAAAGAAGTTTTTAAATAAAATGTATATTTTAAACTTGTAACATGTTTTTCATTACATTAGTCGCCTTTTAAGTAGGATTGTGGAATTTTTAATGTTCACATTATATATTTTATGTTACTAAAGTTTTTCTAGGAAACTGGGATTCCTACAACTTTTCATGTAACGGCAGCAACAAAAATTCATGCAACAGGCACACTTTTGCGCTGAAAATAAAAAATTCTGCAATGTTACTAAGAATTTTTTAGGAAACTGGGATGCCTAGAACTTTTCATGTAAGGGAGATGGGGGCACATGTGAACATCGCAATTTTTCGATAGTTATTATAAGTTTTTTAATTTGAAAAAAATTACTAAATATGATAGCACCTGCAGACATATGGTAAACATTTTTTGTAGCTCTATGACATTTTGTTTATCCTCTGTAGCCAAAACACTGTTTTTAGATCTCAAAAGTAAAATATTTGTTCTAAGTTAATAAGCGATTAACTTTATTTATTTATTCATTTATTTGAATTTGTGTGTTTTAACATATACTATGAATACTAATAAGCATTTTTGATACAGTTTTTTTTGTTCTAAAATTGAGAAATGTTAATGATTTATCAATTTAACAAAAGCAGCAATGTGGGGCACTTGTGGGGCACGTTTCTTTCAGTTAATTAATGAGAAATAATGTAAGTTACATTATCTACAATTTTCCTGAAATAGAAGATATTTTCCTCACACAAAGTTTATTTTGTATTGAAACTTCCACAAATACATAAACAGCAACAAGCTCGCTTACGTTCAATTGTACTTTAAATAAATTTTTCTGTTGCATTTGTTCTAACCTTGCAATGATCGCTTACTTCCATCTCTAAAACAGTTATGTATATGATGCTTTGAATAGAGCTATCCATTCAAAATACCATATCCATAAATACCAGTAATATTTTAAGAAAGTAAAATTTTTAAACTGATAACTACCGTAAAATTCTGATTGTACCCCCCCCCCCCCTTTTTCAAAAGCAAAATAAGTTGGGGGGTGGGTTATAGTCGAGATTTTTTTGCCCGAGCTTGTTAGCAACACTGGTGGCTTGTGACATACATCCGCCAAAAGCGCCAGAGAGCAAGAAGTTAAAAAAATACTTTTTCTATAGAAATTTCACTTCTTTTCTGTTTTTTACTGCTGAAATTAATATTTTATAATTTATTTTATACATAATTTTTTTTAATAAATATAATATATACATAGTTAAAACAACACTCTCAAATTACCTTTTAAGCATGCCACGAGATAATCGCTTTCCACACCATTAAATGGATATTTTGTACATTTTTTTTATTTATGGAAATTGCTTTTCGTAAATCGTTTTCAAGTAATAAATATATATAAAAATATTTTGGAACATTTTCACTTAATTAATTGCGAACAAGTTCTATTTTGAATATTATTTTCAGGATTTTTTTTTAATTAAATGTACTTAAAAGTATGTTTTCTGAAATCATGTACAGTCAATCGGGGCTACTTTGGTCCTTTCGGGGTGGGGTTACATTGGTCCATCCCATAAAAAAGGTTTTATTCTTTGTATTGAACAAACAATACAAGATAATTTGGAATTTTTGCCCTTGAAAAATATTTTATACCCTACTATAGGGTAATTGAATAGTTTGGGGATAATTTAAATTTTTTTAGTGACAACACTGGATGTGTTTGTAAAGAACTGTTTTCGTTTTTAAATTTTAACTCTCCAAACTTTCTATAGTGAAACAATCTGGATAATAGCTACAAATAAGGTAAATGTCAAAATATTACTTTTACTAACCTGTGATCCATGTGTAATCATAGTTTTTTTTTTAGCTTTTTATTTTGACAGGAAATCTTTACGTTTTCATAAGGCTAATATGAAAACTAGTATTTCGGGCCTACTTTGTGCCAGGCCTTATTTGGTCGGAAAATAGTCCCAATTACTTAGAAATGCCTTGTTACATCCAAATCTCTCAAAACATGTATTAAGTAACATTTTTTTCCCATGTTACTGCAGCAAAATGTTACATTAATTATTTTTGTTTCAGTTGTTGAGGATAACATGACGAAAGCTGTTTCTTGTTTCTTTAATATTAAAAATTAGTTTATTGTGCTTAAATGTAAAAAAAAAAAAAAAATCAGTTGTTTATTCAGTTTGCAGTATTAATTTATTAGCAAATGCTATTGCAAGGTGATTTCAATAAAAATGTATTCATTTAAATATGAAATGTTTTCATTTTAAAGAAACTAAGTGAATGGACCAAAGAAGCCCCCCAGTAGGGGCTACTTTGTTCTAAAACTTAAAAAAAAGTTTAAAAATAAAATAAAATAAAAATTTCCTCTTTAAAACCATACAGTTTGCTTCATTGTTTCATGTTAATTGTTTACAATTCCATTTCGACGTTGAAAAATCATAGATAATATTTTTTAATAATGGAAATGTGAGTGGCACCAGGAAAAAAGTTGCCCAAAGTATCCCCAGTTGACGGTATTTCATTTTATTTTGCTTCATTATATTCCAAGTATCAAGTTAAAATTCATTTCAATTATTAGAAAGGTATTTTGTTTAATTAAAAAATATATATACCTTTTTTCTGTTTCTTTTTTTAAAATTTATATAATTATATGTTAAATCGTCTCACAAGTATAAGCGTCATAAGAATTAAAACAGTTTGCTTCCAAAAATTTTAATATAGTTAAAAAATAAAATTTATCTCATGACTTTTGATATATTTTCATTTGACTCCACTTTATTTTTCTTACGGAAGTTTTGAAATGGCATCGTGCTATTCTTATTCTGGTTTGAATTTTATGTCAGTTAATTAAATGCGAGAAAATTTCAGATTTTTAAACTTTATTATTCGCCTTGATTTATTTTATTTTATTTATTGACGTTTTATTATGTAATTCTCTTTTTTTCACACTTTTCTTTTCGTGAACAAATTTGTAATAAATTAGTTTATTTGTAAACTACCTTATATATTGGGTTAAAAGCAGCCACCAATTTTATTATTTTTTAAAAGGTTCAATTTTTTTTCCATTTGAAGATTAATGATTAGTAGAAGTACACATAAACCTCTCTACTAATATAACATCATATTACTCATTTTGGAATAAATATAATTGTAATAGCGAACACTTAAGCTATATATTTTTTAATATATAAAAAGCAGTTATTAGCAGTAAAATCAAGCATCAATGGTGTGGAGATGAAAACCATCAATTTAAAAATACGTGTGATCAAGAATTCGAATTCATCTGCTTCCTTTGTGTAAAAAATAGTAAAATTTTCCTTCTTTCACTTTCTGATCACGTATTTCAGTGTTCAAAAAGTCGAGTAGTGTCATTACAACTTTCAGTTTCTGTTTATTGTAACCTTTCCAGGTAACAAATTTTCCAATGCGACGCGTTATTTAATCTTGCGTGTCTCTTATATGAGCCGTTTAGTGCACAAATCGATTAACTCGATCAAATGAAAATGTTCAGTATAAACAGTTAAAGTTATTGTAACTATAAAAATATTGTACCTATATTATTATTTTTCTCGGGATATTTTGATTGAACTCATTAATTTTCTTTTAATCAAGCATAAATTTGTATCACTGCATAAATATATAGAAAATTATCAATGTTCCTTTGATTTAAAATAAAACACCACTTAAAATGGAGTTAGTCGGATTCTCTTCTGAACTCCTCATATACCGGGTGTCCCAAAAATAACTGATGGATTTTAAAATTCAATAACTTACAAACGGTGACAGATATTAAACAAATTCTTGCAGGAGTGAGTATGATGCAGTATGATGTCAGGAGTTTTTTTTACAGTGATTCTTGATTTTAATTCGAATTTCAAACATTAGATGGCACAGAGAGCAATAAGTGCCCAGTGCAGACACGATTTTTGGTACTTCCGGATCCATTCAAAGCATTTTAATCCCCCTTTTTCGCATGGAAGAAGATTGATGCCGAAAAACTGAGCCTGTATTTAGTGGTTATTGCTTTCAGCGCCATCTATCGATGCTATTTGTAACTAAAACTGAGAATCATAGCATAAAAACTCCTGACATTTTACATAACACTACTGCAAGAATTATTTTAATACCAGTCACTGATTGCAAGTTATTGAATTTTAAAATCCGTCAGTCATTTTTGGGACATCCGGTATTTGGCGTTATTTTACTGAGATACAGCTACATGTCATCTTCAACTTTAACCATATTTTGGAATTTAGTTGTTTAACAGTCAACAACATGAAAAACACTATTTGTGAGCACAAACTCGTCAAGTACATTTGAGCCTCTTAGAAAGCACACGAGTACAACACTTTGGGCCAACTTATATGGCGCCAAATTATATGGACCCGTGAGGCGAAAGCCTCAACAAAGAACAATTTGATCTCTCCGCCCAACCAATTTTCCTTTATTTATTTATTTATTTATTTAATCGCTGAAATAATATTGGGTTTTATTGAAAGTTTTAAAATACCCTTCCACGGAAGTATAATTAGATGTTTCTCAAAAGAAAAAAAAAAAAAAAAAAAAAAAAAAAACCTGCATATTTTGCAATTTTACATCGATGGAGCCATTGGGTGACTAAAATATACGTTTTCTTAAACTTTTAATAGTTAGCAATTTTTATGCTGTTTATAATAAACATTAATGTATATAATAGAAAGATCTTATGAGAATATAATTTAATAAAATTATTTGTTAAATTATAATAATTTTATATTTTACTTAGAAAAACCATAATTTAACTTCGAATTATCATTTTTATTCATTTGCTTCTCCCACACTCTTCTTTCCGTACACATGCAATAAGATGAAAAAAATTGATGTGTTATTTTTATTCAAAACTTTTTGAGCCCGCCCAATATTTTGCAAAAGTTGGCGCTACTGCTTTGGGTAACCCTGGTCTGGAAACTACGGAAAATAGAAAACTCTATATCGTAGAACCAGATATTGGAAAAAACTCTCTTTGGATTCCTTCCGGATGGATATCATAAAACGGGTTTCATGTTGGTAACCATGAACTGAGAAGCAGGTAAAAGGACATCCTTACTGATAAAATTTAGTACGATCACCAAAGTAAAGTATTATGGAGCATAGTTAGTATGCAAATGTGAGGCTTATGTCCACGTTCTGTTTGTTGGCTGCTGTTTACGTGTAAGTAATATTTGTACTATGAAATGTACTTTCATTTATATGTAGGTTGTGGATTTTCCTTACGAGGGATTAAAATTGAAGGAAATCTTTAAGAAGCATCAAGTGTCTTTCTGCAGGTTGAACTTGGTTGGAATGAAAGGACATGTGAAGTCCTTTGCAGTAATGCATATACATTACGCATCTAGTATGTTTCAGTGATATGAAACCCTTCGCTAGATGAGTCACGAATACGTGCAGTACAGCATGTGAACAATTCTTAATTGTGACCGCTACTATGTAGGTTTCAAAAAACTCACCTTATTTAATCACAGAATTTCATGTCAAAAAAAGGGAAAAGATTAGTATTTCGAAACAGTGATTGTCAAAATTTAAAAATATGTACAAAGTTCATCATGGAGGTTATTACACCTATTGAGGGAGGAAATTTGCAGGAGTTTCCATATCAGCCTTTGACCCCGGAAAAAGGTCCAATCGGTAGGATGTGGGACTCTTAGGCTAATGTCAGACGAACGTCTTTTTGCACGCTTTTTTCCTCACGTATTATCCCTATACAATACTATCGGCATCGTGTATGGATAATACGTAAGGTAAAAAGCGTGCAAAAAGACGTCTGTCTGACATTAGCATTAAACCCGAGAGTTACGGGGACGTTCAGTTCTTAACTCCAACAACAAATCACTATGATAACCTCTGTTAGTATAAGAAATTCGTTCGATACGAAATCTTACAGATTTGTTAAATACGTTATTAGTTAAAGCATCATTACTGAAATGAAGGATAATAAAAACTATGCAATTTCATTGCTATTCAAGTTGCTGTTTGAGGGGCTCACAAGAATAGTAGACCAAGTCCATTTTGAAAAAAAAAAGATTGAGATAGTCAATTTGGAAGGTGAATAAAATCTTTTTTAATCACTCCCACAGTAAACCGAATCTGAAAAATGATGACATAGATGAGAAAATATGTAAAAAGAGAATTGGTGCATTGTGGGAGTAGATAAAACATATTTTATCCACCTTCTAAATAGACGATCGAGTTTTATTTTCAAAATGAACTTGGTCTGTTATGGTCGATAAACCCTTATATATTAGGTACTTTAGCCAATCGGCAATCAACTATTCTTAGGATAACAAATTCGTCAAATCTGAAATTCGTCTGGGTACATACATTCTGATATACATTTTTCTTTTAAATTTATAAGTATTTTTACTTATTCCTTTCAAATATATGAATATATATATATATATATATCTGTGTATTTACTTTATGCGTTTTAGTTGAATAAATGTTAGAGTTTTTTAAAATATCATCTTTTTACACTACTTTCTGTTTTCTAGTTTTGAAAGAGAGCTTCAACAACATACGAAGGTTATTTTCTACGTAAAAGTTCTTATTTTTTCCAAACCATTTAATTTCATGTATTTTCTTTTGTATTGTACACTGATATCTATATCTATATCTATATATTTCTATTTTTAATATGTAAATATTTAGCATAATTACTGAAAATTGTAGCTTGTTTTTACTTCGTAGATTTACATGTTCATTGTATTCTAATTTATTTTCAACTTCAGATTATTCGTGCTAATGTAGTTAATTACAAATAAAAAGAACACATTGTGTCATGAAAATTTTTATTATAAACATTTTTCAATGACATACAGCAGTCAGTTACAAATGCCGCATATAAAGAAAGGAAGTTATGCTTTTTGCATTCATCAAAAGAGTACAACGTAAGTTGGAGATAAAACAGTGGGCCGTTCGCGACACCATCTGCCCCAGGTGCCACTCATCCCTCGGCACGGCCCGACACCTTGGATTGGGGGCCGATTTTAGTCGCCTCTTACGACATGCATGGGCTTACAGGGGCGCTATTCTGATCCGGACACCACACGGATTTACACAACCATCATGACGATAGACAAAATGCAAAAAATCCATTAAGGAACAAACACCCTCAGCACATCAGTAGACAAAATTGGGAGAAGTCATGATAAGTAAGGTCAGTCAAAGTTCTATGGAGAAAAGATATTGCATGTTAGAACAGCATTATATTTTATCACAATCACAATGATTAAATACAAAATCGTACGAACTGGAAAATTTCAACCTAATTGAGACAATGTCAACTTCAGGGGTCGATCGAGCTTAACCCGTTAACGCCAAGCGTCATATAAATAGATCAGCTTTTTTTTTGTCTAAATATAATTAGTTAATAAAAACTATTGCTTTTTTGTGCACATGTGTGCATCACAGCATATCTCCTTGCTCTTCCATTCCACTGTCTACCGCTATAGTCAAGTTTTCTCGTCAGCAGATTGAGCCTAAATAACAGAATTTTTCTGATTTTGCAGTAAATCGTTATCTTTTTACTACAAATTAAGACTGTTTATGTGTATGTACGACCTGACCATTACGGGAGTTAAAAAAAGATTTATTTCTGCTCTCGTAATGGTAGGCCTTTTTTGCGTCTGATAAGAAAGTGTATTTCTTTTCGAAACATGTTGCATTAGGTTCTTTCTCCATGATCTAATTTAGAAGTGATTTACTTTTTTATTATGGGAAAAAACTACAGAAATTCTTAATAGCTTTATGTTACAAAGATGTTTATAAAATGTAGCTTTAATTAAATTTTAAAACAATTTTGTCGTTAACGGGTTAACGTGTCAACGCTCTGAGCTAACTTCAACTACATTGCCCAAGACTTGTCACTTAGACAAACTTATACAAATAATATCGGCCTGCAATAGTATGCAGTTCAATAGATTAAATTCCAAGCAATGGAAATGGCCTGAAGTTCCATTACCACTACTTTGGACATTAATGTCACCTTTTCATTCGGTTGGAATTTTTCAACTCGTATAAAAAAGCATTATCGACGATTTGAAATCAAATGACAATTTGAAAAATGATAAATACAAATAAAACCTCTTTAAACAAACTATCTTACACCACATTTTAAAAAAGAGTTAGGAGCTAAAAAGAAATATAAATTAACATGGAATGAAATATCTGTTTATGTTGCGATATTAAATTAAATTTACAATAAAAACAGTCCTTGACTAATTTTTCAGGTAGGGTTGTAATTATATAAATAAGTATAAACTATAATTGTCATCTAGTTCGTCCGTCTGTTTGTCTGTCTGTCCGCATTTAAGACCGCAATAACACCAACCGAATGGATTGAAATCTAATGTATATAATCGTTTCAGAATTTTGTCGCGACATTTCAAATTTTATAATAATCAATTCAAAACTCGAAAAGAGTTTAATAAAAGTTTTCTTCATTCTATCAAATACTATTGTACGTAATTAATTGTATGATGATGATTAATTCAATGATTAAATATTTCTATTGTGACTCCGTCCTATTTAAGATGAGTCATATTATTTCCATATTATTGAATTTAATACATGCAATTGAGATAAATTTTGTATTCATGCATTTTTGCATAAGAGTGCAACAGCTATTGCACCAAGATTTGAATATATATATTACTATTTATGGTATGAATGCGTATAATGTCCGACATGTTTGAGCCTAAGTTCTCCGATTGTTTTACATATAAAAAATAAAGGCATTTTCTATGTTTTAGTTGTAAAAACATCTTTAGTAAAAAGTTTCATTACCATTAAATATTTGAAATTCTATTTTTTATTTTTCTAAAAATGGATGGCAATGTTTTTCGTCAATTAAAGGCCATGAACTAGTCAGTCTGTGACATTAACAAGAATTGAAGAAATGGGAGCTTTCTTTTTAACTTTCTCAATCGATATCCTTATTTTTAAATGATTCATTTTGAGCTGTGTACCTAAAGTTGTCGTCGAACATTGCATTTTTTTATTTCTAAAGTGTCCTTATTATAAAAATGCAGAAAAAAGAAAAAAAAATAGAAACATGCTAACTTGCTTTTGTTCTTATGATCGTGAACAAGTTTGTGTAAAACGGAATATTAGCTTTGACATTCTTTATGTAATATTTCACACAAGAGCGACTTTCTATACATTAAAAGAAATTACTATAAATTAGAGATAATGAACTCAGCAAAAACTGCTAAAATAAAAAAACTTACATTTATCAAGAAAGAAACAAATTCGAAATTAACAATAATTGTTTCTAAATATTGTTTCCATAAATATAAATTAAAGTTAAAATCAAATAAATATCATACATTTTATATGAATCCCAAAAATATATTAAAATTAAGTGGAGTGTTGTTCTCTACTACTTACAATCTGTTAATACATCGGTAGCAGAATTTCTCTTTCTGCAGGAACAACAAGCTCTGAAGAGTCCAACCAAAGCGGCTTTCTTTTGTTGCCACCATTTTCTGAATTTCTGTCGGCGACTTGGTGGTGAAGACGGAGGGATGTCCAGATAATTATCTGAGACACTTTGAGAAGTTGTATTCATGGAGACGGAGCCGCTAACGGGTGAATCGAATACAAAACCGAAGTTAGGAGGAACCACTTCATTCGATATTTGATGATGACGCACTGAAGTTAAGGTTTCTCTACTTTTTTCTGAATTCTTTGTGATATCAAAATCATTTTTGGGTTCTACTGAAGTGGAAAGTGACTTGTTGTCTTCAGGCGTAGACTTGTGATGAAATGAAGAAACTGGACCTTGGCTATTATCGACTTCTTTATGAATGGCATCGAGTTGAGGAATCTCGACTTGATCGATTTCAACTGCTTCTCCACACATTTTAAGGCCCTCATTGTCTCCGGATTGGTGGTTGTAAGAATTTACTGTTTTAGGCCCTGGAACTAAATCTAATTTTTTTTCTTTCAAGATGACATTAAATTCATGGATGCTCACTGAAATGAGATAGAAAATAATTAAACATAAGATGGTATTCTCCTGGTTTTTTGCTATAATTGAAAATTAGTTAAATAGTTATGACTTCTACAGTGTATTATTAGATAGCTATAGCTATTTCTCCTGGTTTTTTGTATACCTGTATAGGTATTCTCCTGGTTTTTTACTATAAATTAAAAAATAGTTAAATGGTTATAACTTATAGAGTGTATTAGTATAGCTATTTCTTAGACTATGTTCTGCGCACATAATATCGCTAATCATCACATAGCTCTTTCCGACAGGAGTTATGTGCCGATCGGTATACTAAATTGTTATTTCAACTTATCTCTAAACCGGATCTGAACATGGAGTGCGAAAAATTCCGTACCAACCTGATATCGAAATGAAAGAAAACTAACTTCTTATTTAATTTCTGAGTCGGAAAACTTATCTATGTTCATACTTATAATATCAATTTTATCTGTTATGGATATATATCAACTTCTTCATATTTATTTTCATACGAAAGTGCATTCTGGACATTTTTTATAAAGAATATATTACATTCTAAAGCCCACCCGACAAAAATATAGAGGCCATTTGACCCAGTTTCGACCCTCTTGTAAACATCTAAAACTTACAAAATGTTTGGCTCTGCTCGAGTTTTCTTTATACATAGGATTACCTGACTCGATGCTAATATACCACTTGTGATAAAGCTTTTGAAGACTTTATTACTCTAATACTAACCGCAGTATCGTTTTCTAGCTGAAGTCACTCTTCAACTTCGAGGAACGCTACAGCTATTTATTTTTGTTTTACATCTTTCTGTTAAACACGTTTTGTTGTATACTATAGTGCATTATGGAAATTTTTTGAAAGAACTATGTAAAAAAAATGTTCTATAACAGACACACATGTCTTACACCCACGCTCACATAACGTTTAAAATTGATTAACCCGAATCTCTGTAGAATTTTTTTTATGTTTTTGTTGTTTTTGGCCTTTGCTTACGAATTAGTGCAATGCATATAACATTACACAGAAATCGACACATTTTCAATTGCCAGAATTTTGGCAGTTAAAAAAGCTTAATATTTCGATTAAAAATTAATGGTACTCCTCGGACACCGGATTTGACATCCCATCTGTAACACATAACTTAAGTATAAGACGAGATATTGCGCATCAAGATTTAATGGTAAATAACTTGAACATTTCATTAGAAAATTCTTGAATATTTAATTAATTAATTTTAAATTAATTATTGAATGACGAATTATGTGACGAATTTCTATATTGCATAAGTGATTCCTATTTCTTTAAGGCGATAGATGGAGCTGTCAGTCTAGCCTATTAAATAAAGTGAAAGAATTTTAAGTATTACAATTTACACCCATTTTTCCTTGCTTTTTATCAAAAAATTACCTAAAAATACCCGGTAGAGAATTTATTTTTACTTACAACGGCGTGCTTTTTTTTTTTTTTTTTTTTTTTTTTTTTTTTTTTTTTTTTGAAAAAGTAACAATATTTATTTTTATTTATTAATTTTTTTAAATTACACGACCATTAAAATCTGCCATGAATTTTATTTTTATCTGCCTCATTTTATAAAATCCTAAATTTGAAACTCGATGCAGCTAACGATTTATAGTATGTATTTTTTATTACTTGCATTTTATTTTACATTTTTATACATTTTTTAAAGATTAAACCTCGATACCAAGGTAATTCTTTTTATATCTCTTATACGAATATTTTTCTTTGTTTCCGTTTTATTTTTTACGCAAATGAATGCCAAACTTTTCTTTCTGACACACATGCATATATATTCTTGATGATGGTCAGAAAATATAGCGAAAATTATTGATAAGCTGAATTTATTTAATTGATAATTACATGCAAAATATTTTAGATTTAATATTTTAAATAAAAATCGTTATTTTTCAAAATAGTATTGAGTGTTAATTTTTATTTTTTTGCAAAGCATTCAAATAATAATAATAATAATAATAATAAAATTAAAATCCTATAATTTCTCTTCCTAATAAAATATGTCATTACTGAAATGAATTATCGACAAAAATATTTCACAATTTGACAGGATTGGGCTCGAACCTGCGTCCTCTACAATAATTCAGAGCTTTAAACTGCTGCTTTAACCCGCTACGCTAGCCGGCACTCGTTTTTCTTTCCTCTAAATTGAAGAGGTTCAAAAAAGGAATACGCAATTGCCTAGAATTTGAGTTCTGATCTTAGAGAAATAGTTTTGCGTTTTAATATTCATGATACCTTACTTTCTCAAAGAAGCAGCTACAACTTAACATGACAGTTTCCCAATGTTCGTGTGTAACTATTGGCAAATCATAAGATGGAGCAACAGACATAACTTTTAGCCTCAAATCATTGTATTTATCTTCTGTGTAATGGCCAAAACAATATGACACCCCGGAAATAAACCGTATAATATCGATACAATACTCTTAATAGCGATACTATAAATTTCTGAATTGTTAATAATGCCGAAAGAGCCAAATAATATTAACTTTGTGAAAGAAAGAAAAGCTTGTTTACAGTAAGATCGAATAATAGACGAACTTAAAATAACTTCTATCTGTGATGTGATAGTTCAACTGAGCGAGCATCAGTGCGCATGTGCAGCGCCTCACTGCAAAGGCAGACCTGTACTTATATACTGCGCATGCGCAACTGTAGAATTTGAATTTCAAATTACGTCTAACTAATAAAATATTTAAACAAATGAATGTACGATAAGAGATCTGTGACCAAATATCTTTCATTTAAAAAAAGGCTTTTCAAATTTGATGCAGTAGTTTCTTATCACGGACTGTCGAAAGAAAATGCTTAGCGTTTTAAATATATAGATTTCGAAATAATGTGTAAGTAGCTTAGACAATAATGTACTTTTTAGTTATTTTCTTTCAGTAACAGTTAAACAATTGAGAATAAGAAAGGACAAAAACAACGTTATAAGATTCATGCATTGCTTGTTATGCATTTGAAAAATATTTTTGGCTTTTAACTTTTATTTTTTGGTTTTTAGTTTCGGTTATAAATTAATTTCCTCATCAATCAATACCAATCAGCTAACATAAAGCCAAACGACTGAATTTTTGAAAAATTATAATGTATGTACAACCCATCCATTGCATCTTTCTTTAACATTTCTGTGACTTTTCATTATAATTCAAAAATATAAAAAATATGCACAGTTAGTAAATAAAAAATATATACAGATAAATATACATAGTAACAATCCCTTACTTAGCAAAAAAAATTTTTCAATCCCCAGTACATATAATTTATTTGTATGTTTTAACTTCCGTTTAGTGGACAATTTCCGAGGTTTTGGGTTGTCCGGTATTTAGATGGTATATCAACTTGGCGACTAAATCCTTTTTCTATCACGGTAACGGTTTCAATTACTTGATTTTGTCATTTCATGTCAGTTGTTAGGCAATATCGAAAAAAGAAAAGACAAAAAATAATTACCTTTATTTTCCCATATGTTAACTTCACTATTTGTGCATTGCCAAATCCCACCAAAGAGCTTGTGATCTTGTAACTCTAGGACTGGTGGTCGTTTTCCTGGTACTATATTAAGACAACCAGTTATGAAATTTAAGACGTCATCAACTATTGGATGATTCATGTCAGATGCTGGAAAAGTGTCTTTCATCAACTTTACAAGAATTTTTTTCTGAAAGTAAAGGAGAACGTTAGTATGAAATTATGGAACTAATATTGTGAGTTGTTCCGATGTTCAGGGGCTTCATGATTCTTCCCTCGGAATCAAAGATCTTTACGCCAAAAGCCTCGATATTTCATTATTCAAATAAAAATGATAATCCTAGTAGTGGAATTTAATTAATTAATTTTTTTCCGATCACCAGTTGCTCTGCTTTTAGTTTTTACTATATTTTGTTTAAACCAAGCTGTTAAACGGAACATGTATAGCGTAATTTGTCTTAAATGTAAGAAATTCACACTCCCTACCCAACGACCACCAAACAATTTACAATAGCTTCATCGGAAATCTCACTAAAACGGAATTTTGTTTCGGGGCGTAGCGATTTCACTTTCACAGACTTTATTGTGTAAGATTATATTGCTTATTAAAGACAGAAAAAACTGCTACCTGAGAATTTTTTTTAAAACAGGTTTTCGTTTGGGAAGATGCAATTTATCGGATTTCTTTCACAGCAACAATGCATTTTCCACGTTTAACCCCTTGGGGACGAGCGACCGGTATACGTGTCGAGTAAGGTGCTCAGAATCCGTGATTAATCTCATCAGTAAATTTTTATTGTAAATTTTCCCTTATTTTATCCGAACATTTTGTCGGAATAGTCTGTATAAACTGAACCTAAAATTTCCTTTTATTGTTCAAAACAATAATTTTTTAGGTGATTATACTGTTGAAATTTTCTTAATTTTGTATTAGCTAAATACAACTTTGTATTAAAAATATAAAAATGCTTTAAATACAAATTTATTTAGGTTCAGGGTAATTATTACAATCTGAAGTATAAGTAGGTACCAAAGTTTTCATTCTAGTCGCAACATTTATTTTGTAATCGTGCGCGTAAGCTGTTATGCCGATTTTTTGCTCGAAAAATGTCTAACAGTTTGGAGCCCCCTGTAAATGCTAATTCTGCATCTTATAATTTTTTAAATACATGAAATGAAAGAACATACTTATATATTTTATTCCAATTAAAATTGTGTCTTAAAATCAAATACATTTTAAGATATTAAATGTTGAAAATGGTCTTTTTTTCCCCTTTTTTCCAATTTTAAGAGTCCTGAGACCCCTTAAAATGAATGGGATATATCGTTTTGTTTTTGACACCGAACATAGAGTTGGCAGTATTGGAAAACAAGAATATTTATCCACAGATAACCTCGTCTTTTTGTAGAAATGGATCTTTATAACTCTCAAAAAGAAACTTTGACAGTAAAAATGATTTTCAGCAACAATTATACAAATGTTTACATTTTTTTCTGTTATATTGTACATTTTTTAAAAATTGTAGATTAAAAGATTTAAAAATATATATATCTTAAACAAATAACAAACATAATGTGAATTAAAAAAGGTCAAAACATCTCGTACCTGAAGTCTATGTTGTATAACTGGATATACTTCTGTATACCAGCAAGATAAAGGATCCTTGTCCCATTTGGAGAAAACTTTTAGGAGAGTCATCCCAGTGAACACTTCAAAAGCCATCGTCCCAATACTCCAGACGTCCAATTTCTTTCCATCAACTTCTGTCAAGCCGGATTCGGTCAAGCGAGCTTCAGGACAGCGGTAGATGAAAGGAGCTCCATATCTAGCAAAAGACAAGAAACATAGAAACTATGATGAGAATTTAAAAAACGGAACAAAGAAATATTCATATAAAAGCACAAATAATTGTACAAAAATTTCTTTCAGGTGCATATATATAATAAGATACAGTGAAACCTCTCTGTGCGACCACCTCCATTAAGCGACCACATCTCTGAACGACCATTTATTGATGGAACGAAATTTATTCCCATACGCTCAGTACTAATTTTACCTCCATTAAGAGACCAACCAAGTTGGATTCCCTCCATGAGAGACCCATTTCTTTGAAGAAAATTAAACAAATTCCGTTTTTTCCTTGTAGCTTGAAGAAGGTTTTATTTGAAAAATAATTCACCAAACTTCTAAACTAAGTTTAGATTTTTTTTAAAATTATTATTCCGGTAACTTTTAAGTGTTTAAACCCCTTTGTGCCGTTTTAGGCAATGAATTTAACTCTGATGACAAATTAAGAGTGACAGTCAATAAACTCTCCTGCCCTATTTTATCAGGAAACTCTCAAAGAAATAGATAAATTAATGAAATCGGCATTATTTGTTTCCATCCAAAAAAAAAAAAAAAAAAAAAAAAAAAAAAAAAAAAAAAATGCATTTATTTACTGAACTGCGAAAGGACTTGGAAGTAAAAGTTATAAAAGATAAAACCGTAAAATTAAAGCAAACGTCAATGTATTCATTTTTTAAATTCTGCAGTAATTAACTTATGAAATTAACTTTTGTTTTGAAACTTAAAATTTTATATTTTTTTCTAATGGGAAAAATAAACTTTAGTAACCTTATTTGTTACCTTTTTTTCAACAATTAAAATCTAGAATTAAACATGACCTCCATTAAGAGACCACTTCTCGGAGCGACCCATTTTTATTGGAACGGAACGTAGTCGCTTTAGGGAGGTTTTACTGTATTTAAAATACATTCAAAATATCTTAAAGTAGATTTTAATAAATCGAAAATTATCTTTCGTACAAATAATTACCAGGAAGCTATTATAAAAGAATCAGTTGAAATAATTGCTAATAAAGATGCAGCTGGTAACGATGCACTATCATACCATATCCATGGAGTATGGAGGCATTTTCTGCATAATAGATGAAAGCTCGTTTTGTCGAAAATTTGAATAACTTTATATGGCATCTCATCTGACGTGCTATTTGTAAATTACAATGTTTTCTTCTGGACAATTCTTGAATAAGCGCAAAGAAAATAGTAAAAACATTTAAATCGTACTGATGACGGCCTTGTAATGGCTGAAAACATTCTGGGTTTTTCTAACGTATTTTAAAATATTTTAAATGTATTTTAAATATCTTTATATTATATGTATAACCCTGAAAGTAATTTTTGTACAATTATTTGTGTTTTTATATGTATTTTAATTATTCAACTAGAGGTGAATATAGCACTAGAATTTTAACTTTCATTTATTGGAACAAAGAAAGTTTCAGAAACTTTGGTCTAATATTGCAGCGCAGTCTTCTAAAATATCTTGGAAAACACCTGCATTCACCATGCACTCTAACAAGCTGGTGACATTAATATCTGATCTGCGACTTTATGTAGCTCAGCAGAATAAACCTGCGGTAAATTAAACTACAATAAAGGATTGGATAGGAAATCATACTTTATATTTTTATCCGACTGCCAAGAAGGGTTATGTGTTTCACGCGTATCTGGATATGTGGATTTCTTTATACGCCCGAAACATCCCAACGGCTGGATGGATTTTAATGAATGAGGTCTCTATCGATTCATCTTAACCGTCCGATGGTTATAGGGTAGGTTTTGTGTTTATAAATTCAAAATGGCGGTAGAGACGAAAAACAAATTACGCACCCTATTGAGTGGCATATCATTGGATAGGTCTTTCAAAATGAAGATGATGTTTCATTGACTGTTTTAGAGTCAGAAGCTCCGTTTAAATATTACACAACCTGGAAGTTGTGTAGGTAGGATCTCTACCTTTACTGTAACTCTAACTTTCATAATAGACACCTATAGGCCTCATCAAAACAGTGTTTATAGATAGGAACTAATAATTAAACACAATTTAAAATTCGTCAATACAAGTAAATAAAAAAAATTGGTAAGTAATATAAAAAATAGTTTCACATTGATGAGAAATAATTAATTGGCTCGCTTTTTACGCAGTCGGGTTTTTTGATTTTTTAAATTTAATATATTTATTTAACTTAATAAAAAGAAACACATGGATAGAAACTTTCCAAGCGATGGTGTAAGCCAGATTTCTC
Source organism: Maratus speciosus (assembly GCA_963932465.1). Classification (NCBI taxonomy): domain Eukaryota; kingdom Metazoa; phylum Arthropoda; class Arachnida; order Araneae; family Salticidae; genus Maratus; species Maratus speciosus. The sequence continues at coordinate 621,694,925 of OZ010788.1, read as the reverse complement.
CAGGACTGCTCCGATGGTAGAGCGTCGGAATATATGCTACCAAGTTCGACTGAATATTCTTCAGACAGGTGGAAAATGTCTATTCATATAGTGTAAAACACATTCCACACAAACAATTTTTACTCACTTTCTGATTGTTTTTTCTACACTGCAAAGAAATCCAAAGTCTGAGAGAACTGCAGTATTATTATTGGCTATAAGTACGTTATTGCTCTTGATGTCATTATGCGAGAGGTTACCCCTGTGGAGATATGATACAGCATCCAAGGTCTGTTTTAACCATTCTAGTATTAGTGATAACGCATTTTTACTCGTTACGAAGGCAGATTCTAAAACTGCTTGCTCCATATTTTTAGCGTACAGTGGTGAAAGAAATAGGTACGAATCAGCGTAATAGACATATTGGACGTCCTTTAACTTTAAGATGTTAGGATGATTCAAAGTTTTCCACAAATCGACCTCACCATCGGATGAATATTCCTTTTGAACGACTTTCGCAGCCAGTTCTTCATTCGCTTTAGAATTTTTGACTTTAAAGACAGAACCGAATGTTCCTTGGCCAATAACATCAAGAAAACTATAACCGTTTTCTTCGATATGATTAACAACTTCTATCATTCTCTCGTATGTTTTAATGTTAATTACACCCTCTCGACGCTTTTGTCGAAAGTACTCCATAGTCGAATAGTTTTTTCAGAAACTTATATCGCAAAAATCGCTTTTTTACTAACTCATCACAAATTATACTTGATTTGCAATCCGTTTTTTGATTAAAAATTCTTCATTGTTGCGATTCACTTTAAGTAAGATTTGTTTGTTTGTATTGTTAACGTATTTATACATTGTTACGATGAGATGTTATTTTACAATTTCAACAATGTTATCTCCGTAAACTTGTCCAAAAAATGAGTATTGTTGGACAGTCCGGAGAGGAAATTAGAATTTTAAAAGGTCGGGTGACCTAGACGTGGATAAACAGATGTGCAGGAGAAACGACTGTCGAGAGATGCGTGTACTAAGAAATTCAGTTGCATGTAATGAAAAAAAAAAGAAATAAGAGTAGAGATATATATTTTTAAAAAAACTACTTTTATTAGTGTATTTAAAAGTAGAAATACACACAATATGAATTTTTTGTTTTATTAATGAAAATTCGCCTTCTTTATATATTAGGTTGAGCAAAAAGTTCTGGGAAATTTTTAATTTAATAGTTACGAAAATTTATATCGTACATAGGAGTACCAATGGTATATCTATAGGAGTTCAGGAATCTTGGCTCCAAAATTCCTATTGAACAGTATTATCTGCGTGTGTTGGCATTATTGGAGAAAAGGTCTAACGATTCTGAACGAATGAAGTTGAAGAAGCATGTCAAGAGTTTTTCGACTCCAAGGAGACGCCATGGTACGTCTAACAAATCCGGAATCTGGAAGAACGATGGCAGAAAGTATTGGATAATGATGGTCCCTACTTTGAAGAATAGTCCTTGTTGTTTTTGTTGTTAATTTGCGCATAACAACGCAACTTTCACAAATTTCCCAGAACTTTTTGCTCAACCTAGTAACATCAAGTTCTCAAGTACAGTCAGTGTAAAAATAAAATCTACACCTGCCCTTTATTCGCAGGTCGCTGATGACAAAATCATACCAAAGCACAAATGTCAAAACAATGTCCGCTTTAAGAATATAAAATAAGTATTAAAAATAATTTTTCTTCTAATTTACTGTGAATAAATTTTTAAATAGGAGTCATCTACGTGTATTAAATGCATCAATTTAGGTTTTTTTTAAATGGCAACAAGAAATTTTGACGATTTATTTGAACTCCATGGATCAAATCATCCGTAAAAGTGTATAATATGTATTTTTGATAAATCTACAAACTGTTAGAAGAGGTCAAAGTTCTAGGATGCTCATGTTAAATTAACGCGACAAATTTTAATTTAGAACTGCCCAAAATTTTGTGCTTTTTTATATGAATTTAATGTATTTTTTCTATTTATAATTCATTAAATGATTTGGAATTAATATTTTATTTATCATATCTAAAAATTCTATTTTTACTGTTACTAAACACAATGTATTTTCTGTTGAAAACACGCAATTTGTTTTTGGTAATAATTCCTTTTACCTTTCTATGCTGAGTATTATATTCAAATAGTCTGCGACCAATACCAAAAGTGATATTCAAAAGACCTACAAATTAATAAGTTAATTCTGAATAGAGCTAATTTTCATTAGAAAAAAACTTGGCAAAACACTCCCTTAGTTTCTTGTGAGGAAAAAAAATAAAAAATTAAACACCTTTAACCCCAAAATTTAATCGGATTAATTTTTTTTTATCAGTATGATACATTGAAAGAATCCAGACATATTGTAGCATTATTTTTTCTCAAAGGAATTTTTATTAATTTGTTAATAAATTCATATTAAAAGAATCATGAATTATGACCAATACAATGAAAATGGCAAGTGCTGTTATTTACAAATTATGGGATCGGAAGACTTTTTTCATTTTTTTTGGTAAACTCTAGAGATCTTTCAGAAAATACTGTCAAAGTTGGCGTTTTGAACCGGATTTACGGACGGAAAGAGAAATATCAGTCAGCGAAGGGAGGAAAACCAATTATCATGTGACCTAAAATCGCTTATAACTCGATAAATAATTTACTTATCAAGAAATGAAAAATGTCTTTCGATTCCATATTGCTTCCATAGTCATCCCAGCCAATTTTGTGTCTTTATGTTTAAAAATGAGTTAGTAAATGTGCCGGAAAGTTTCGGACTTGTTGAGCAGTGGACTTGAGAACCTCCTTATACTATCTATAACAATTCCGAATAAATCGAAATTTAAAACGTTTTTGGTTCACTTCACCTTTTTCAATTTCGAATTTTTGAGTAATTGTTCTTAGTGACCATTTACATTTTAAAAGTTGCCACCATGCCAAATTTCAAGTTCCTAGCGTTAATAGAACCACAGAAATCGCAATTTTCAGAACAATTTTTGCTTATGACTCATTTTAGAGTTCGCATTATTTAGAAACTGTTCTGTGCACGCCTTCATATCTTAACAGCTATGTCAAATTTTAAGTTTATATCCGAGCAATTCCAAATAAATCGTTAATTAGAACATTTTTAGAACTTTTTCAGTTTGTTTCATCATTTTAAATTTCGAATTTTTTTGGAAACTGTTCTTAGCGTCCATTTATATCTTAAAAGTAACCACAATGCCAAATTTTAAGTTCCTAGGCTAACATTAATACAGCAATCGCAATTTTAGAACTTTTTTTTTTTGCTCCTACACCCTTTTGGGATTAGTTGTACCGACATAAACTATACTTGTGTTAGAGCAAACAAAATTACCGTCATTTCGCCATCATTACTCTTGAAATTGGTTCGGTTCTCTAGAGATTATCCCAACCAACAAATAAACAAAAACGTTGATAATGTATAATAAGATAATTGTACCAAATAACGCCATACTCTTTTAATAAAGCCATCAGCCTAAATCTTGTAGAGAACGCTCTCGGGTCGATAAATGACAGAATATACCTAATAGTACAGGTAAAATATAGGTTTTTTTAAGGGGACCGGGAAAGCAAAATTCAACCAAAAAATCGATTTTTATTTTTTTATATCATTAAATAGTTTAAACACTTATCTTTCCAACGATGTGTCACACATGTTTATATATAAAATAATAAGTGTTGAAATTATTTACTCTTTGTATGAGGGACTTCACAGCTTAATGGCCATTTAAATCTTTAATTGACTTTTCCTCAAAACTCAGGTTTTTATTTAAAAGTTACATTATGCTATATTGTATACTTTAACACAGGGATTTAATGATTTGTTGAGAATTATTTATTTTAGACGGTGGAATCTTACCAAAAATGCTAATTTAAAAATGACTTTCAATAAATAATTAATAGTTAATTTTGAGTTTCACTTAGAAAGAAAATGGTGTGTTAAAATACATAAATCGTGTTATTTTAACTACTCTAAAAATCTAGACCTATATCTTTCACCATTTCTGAGAAAAAGGTACATAAAGTTGGTGAACTTAACATGGCGGAGATAGGGCTTTCCCGGTCCCCTTAAACAACTGACGGCCATTCACCAAAATTTGGGAAGAACATCGTTTTGGCACTAGCAATAAAGACCCGGTGAGTCTCAATACCCCCGAAGAAAGTTGTTTTACGGTGTTTAGGAGAGCAAAAGGGCATTTTAACGCAGGGAAGAAGAGTTCAACTTTTTTATATTAGGCCAATTGGATTATCTTTTGTCATGTATGTTTTAATTCTGAATCAAATGACATCTTCTGAATCGAATGATGCAAATCGATACGATTATCCATTACAAAGTTATGGTAGGTTTCATTAGTACAAAGTCGAAAATTATACTTTAATATTAAGTATAGCTTTGTCACATTTATTTTCCGTTCAAAATATGTTGTATATATATATCATATCATAATCTCTTCAAAATAGGTAAGATCAAAATCATCTGATTCTTTCTTCTTCAAGGTCTTTAAAGTTGTCAAAAACCATGTATTCGTAAAACCATTCATGGTTTTGTATTTATAAAACCTGCCTAATTTTGTAACGAATGATACTACCGATTTGCGGATGGTGTCATTCGATTCATTTTTAAAATATACATACTAAACGATACCCCACTTGACCTGGTTCAAAAATTTTGATTTTCTTTCTCCCTTCCTGTGGTAAAATCCCTCCCCTTTTGCACCCCCCCCCTCCCAAATAAGGTAAAACAACTTTATTTTGGGGTGGATTCATCTGATCTTTATTTCTAGTGCCAGTACAAGGTTTTTCCCAAAATATATTGCTACCAGTTGTTGTATTTTACTCAAGTTTTGGTCTATTTTACCTTGATTACAACTGTTTATTGTACCTTTTGACATGTGAGGATATTTTCACCCACAAACGATGTCATATCGTCGTCGTTTTCGACCACCGAATCTTTTATAAGCTATTAAAAATAGTAAGTAAACTTTCATATGGAATCAACGTAAATTACTCATTAAATTTTGTAATCTTTACATGATGTTTGAGATACTTTAACAATGTTTTAGAATGTATATTGAAATATTCTGTATTTTGAATTCAGTTTGTGCTTGAAAGTAAAATATGTGAAAAATAGAAATACCATACTAAGGTCTGGTCTTATTAAGGAAAACTTAATTTTTTTATTGAATTATCATTACCAAAGCAAATTGAGCATTTTCTATGTCAATATTTGTAGAAAAGTTTTGTAGGAAATAACAATGGAATCTCTCAAAGCGGTACTAAAGAGAGATCAATATAGTTAAGTACAAATAGAATCAGAAGTTTTGGCTGTTCAAAACGACAGCTACATCAGGGCAGTCACAGAATATTGCATTCTTTATTTTGTTGTATATTGGTGTGATACCTGCAAAATATCCATTAATTAGCTTTAAATCGTGTATTTGGAAAATTATAGAATTATTTATAACATTTACTCCTTATAAAACCACTTTTAAAATGTCCTTTGTTTTGAACTTTCTTGGTCACAATTAAACAGCGGCAACAATATGCATATTGTAAAAACATGTATAAATATTAAATGCAAAAATATATAAAATGCGAATTGTAACACACTTTATTGTGATTTGAAAGCTTAGCGTGGCCTTAGTTACCTTTTAAGCATGTAAAATATGTGGCTCAATCAACTCTACTTTGCAACTATTTCCTGTTCCTGATCAAAAATATTAAAAAAAATATTTTAAATTTATTTGATACCTGTTAATTTCAGTTTTATTTATCCATAGAATGGCTGGAACATTAATGTATGCTTTAGTAATTGTGATTTTCTAAAATAATTGTTAATAGCTTTTTTTTGTAGGTATAGGGGACAAAACAAGAATTTCTAGAAACGGTAACATTATGGACATAAATATAGGGTAACACAATAACTGTTCAAAATAACGGTAACTAAAATGTATGATGACCTTAATAAAACGAAAAATGGTACTTGAAACAAAAAGTGCCCTGCTGATTAGCGTAGCCAAAACTAGAGTCCTGCATCGGGTTGGGCAACAGAATTTTTCTCAAACCCGACTCATTCCGAACCGCCGATCATTTTCTTAGATAAAGCTAAACATTTTAACACAAACGCACCTAAAAAACATAAATCGGGCAATTTTTTATCTCCGCTATTGAGATTAGAATCTCAAGTTAAGAGTGCAGCTGTTCACATGCAAAGATGTTACTGATAATCGTGACTTCAAGTTTTGAGTTAAAATGATCAAATTAAAATGATTTTAAAATGATCAAATTAAAATAATATTAAAAAAAAGTGAAAACGGACATGAGAAGTGCGTATGTAAATTTTGAGAAGGTGAAAATGATGTCGGGTTTAGATTTCATGTGGAATAAATTCTATGATCGTGTCAAAGTGGAATAAATTTTGCTGTTTTTTATTCTGGGATACCAAGAATAAGAGCCTCAATTGATAACTTCATCATAATAACTGATCGTTATTATATTTTACTGATTACGTATCTATCTATATTATAAAGGACAAATATATCTATGCGTAGCGCTGACGTCATTTTGTTAATAGCAACACTGCGTTACTGCATTTTTTTAATCTGCTGGCTATCGTACATTTTCAATTTTTAGAACGTCGTTTAGGGGAAAAATCTATTTTCAAATGCAATTTGTTTAAAAACTGTATGTTAATTGACTGATTTATTAATTTTTTTTAAATAATTTTCAAACTTGATTTTTTGTAATTTATTTTATAACGAGCAGGCTTCAATACATAATAATAATAAACATTTTGCACATAAAGCAATAAAAATTGTTTAGCATTTATTTCTGACTAATTTTCCAGAACGGAATTAATGTTTTCTCTATAAATAAATAAAAGAATAATATTAAAAAAATACATTTGTAATCGAACAATTTAAATCTTTAGACAGTCAAACAGGAAAAAGAACAAACAAATTGTCTATGGTTTTAAAAATAGTTTTCAAGCGTGAAATAATTTTAAATTTATTTCTATTGCGTGGAGCTCGATTACGAAAGATTAATCCGTTTGCCTTTAAAACAACATAAAGAGTTATTCATTTTCTTGCGACTAATGTTCCATAAAAAAACATCCTCTTTGAATAAATAAATAAAATAATATAAACAAAACATAAATTTAACAGACATGCAATTGAAGTACACGCTTAAAGCGCTGAAAATATCAAAATTCAAAAGGATGCCGTAAGTATCAAAATCTTGGGTTAATACCTCTTAACATGCAACTAATATGTAAATATCGCTTTCAAAAAAATTCAAAACTTTATTCGATTATTCATCTTTTTCATGTGAAAAATGCTGTTTTATTGTTAGTGGGCAATCTAAAAAATATATTGCATGTAAAAAAAAAATTTTAGTTTTCAATTTTAAAAATGTTTTCGCCTATATTCTGTAACCCGGGAAGCGCGGGTACGATCCCCTAGTATGCATAATAGATAAATAAAAATTTAGCTTGTTCAGCAAAGCGATGCTTTTCATGATAAAATGTTTTCGAACTCTCCAATAAAAATTTAGCTTACTGATTCATGAATACAAATTGAATACTTTAATATCTATGATTTCGGCTTTATCCTGTTTTAAAAGAAAATGCCTCATTTATGTAATATTGTATTTTCGCGAGCATTTTCTAATGCTAGCGTTAGCACGATTACACTTGTATTAATAGGAATCGTAAGTGTAGAAAAATATGGATTGGGAAAAGGCATTTTCAAGGATAGCACCGACTTCAAGAAGTAGTTTCTTTCTCTGTCCCACTAATATTTATTTATTATAAACTTGTTGGCGAATTTTTAACAAAATGCTTTGGCACAACTAAGTTGTTTTTTTCAAAACACTTTATTGTTAGCAACATCCACTTTAAATCTCAAAATTAAGAATATCGCTAATTTTGATGCATAGTAGATGGATGACCTGATATAAGTACTACTGAGAACCTTAACATGATATCCAAACTGTGTGACGATTGGAAGATTTTTGCGAAAATTGGAATCTACAGAAAAGAAAACAAAATACAAGGTAAAGAGATAAATAAGAATTAAATTTAAGAAATCAAACAACCCGACTGCGTAAAAAGTGAACTAATTAATTATTTCTCTTCAGTGTGAAACATTTTTTTTAATGTTACTTACCTATTTTTTTATTTACTTGTATTGATGGCCTTTAAGTTGTGTTTAATTGTTAGTTCCTATCTATAAACATTGTTTTGATGAGGCCTGTAGATGTCTATGATGGTTAGAGTTGCAGTAAAGCTAGAGATCCTACCTACACAACTTGGAGGTTATGTAATATTTAAACGGAGCTTCTGACTGTAAAATAGTCAATGAAAGATCGTCTTCATTTTGAAAGACCTATCCAATAATATGCCACTCAATAGGGTGCGTAAAAATTTGTTTTCGTCTCTACCGCCATTTTGTATTTACGGTCGCCATTTTGAATTTATAAAAACAAAACCTAGCCTATAACCACCGGGTGGTTAAGGCGAATCGACAGAGACCTCATTCATTAAAATCCATCCAGCCTTTGGGATGTTCCGAGGGTATAAAGAAATCCACATACACAGATACGCGTGAAACACATAACCCTTTTTAGCAGTCGGGTAAAAAAGAACAGCGAACTTGTTTGTTTGTGTAATGTTGCATTTGATCATGCAATTTCTAAAGCGATTGTTGAAGTACCGTATTTTCGCGCGTATCCACTTCACCTCAGATAACTCAATTTCCTACCAGAATTAATTTAAAATAAAATGTGATTTCCTTCTGTTTAGCATTTATTTGACTTCTTTTTTTCAATAAAATTTCCGGTTTGAAAAAGACTTAACTGAGCTGCGGCGGATACACGGGGAATTACGGTAATTATAGTTGTACTATACAAGTAAAAAATACAAGTTTATAAAAAACATTTTATTTTAATTTAAATTGGAAAAACTATAAAATACTTCGATGTTTTGACGTGTATTTATAGTACCAGGATTATGTTTAAATTAGTTTTCTCTTGTTAGCACTGACTGTTAGCTTTGAAAAATATAGTTTAAGCAAGTGCGCATATGAAAACAGCCCCACTCTTATATATGTTTTTAAATATACATTTTTGAGAGGAATACAAGGTGGCCATAATTAACTGACAGTACTCAGAGTGTTTTGTAGCGCGAACTAATTGAGACAATGATGCCAAGTTTTGTAAGAAGATTAAACAAAACGGGAGATGAAAGATTAAAAAAAAATTAGTTCGAAAAGTCACCGCTAGGGGAATACGTGACGCTAGGGGAATACGTAATTTTACAAAACTCTCTTTTCTCTGTTACATATAACAGAGAAAAGAGAGTTTTGTAAAATTGCGAGCGTTGATGTCTGGCAGAAGTCTGCATACGCCTGTACTGGTCCGAAATCCCTGAAAGGGACAGATTCAGGTCAATTTTCTATCACTGAAATTCCGGCCTAGGCTGGTCTTCATTATTCGCGGAGTCTTTACATTTTCTCTAGACTCGGCCGGGCCAGACTTTTTTTCGGGATCGAGCCGTTTCTGGTCTTTCTTTTTCCGAGCCCACATTCGGCTGGCATTTTATTTATTTACCTTATCAAAAATAAAGAGATGCTGTACATTTGTTAAACGAAATTTTTTAGAAATTTAATTAGTTTAACAAAAGTCAAATATTTTCAAAACCTTTTTTAACGTTTTAATTTGTGATTTTCTTTTACTGTGCTATTTTTTTTTTATGTTTTTACTACTAAATCATCATTTGAATGTAATCGTGAAAGTCATTTTTTTAATGAATGTTAATGGTTTTCAAAGAACAGTCGATAATGAAAACAAATATTCTTCGAATCAGTCATATGTCACATCAATTCAAATAAAACAATATGCAGAACAATTTTATCCATTCATAATAAATCAGCACGCTAATAATTAAAAGCTCGAAGAATTGAATATTAATATATTTATTATTATTACCAGGCAATCCTGGTTCAGATCACATATAGCGGTGATCGCTCGCTTCAGAATTTACTTACATCTACCTTAAAAACAAACTGAAAAAAAGTAAAGTAAAAAATAGGGTTACCATAATTCTTGGCGATGATTAATTTTCGCCAAGTCAAACAGAAAGAAAGGGGGGTTTTAACAAATGTTTATACATGTAATGGTCGAAGTGGTCTTTAATATTATTGTTATTCCGTATTCAATAAATTGCTGGTATATAATCTTTAGTATATAATCTTAAAATAAAATCTATGAACAAACAAGTGTGCTGAATAATTTCAATTGTAGGACAATGTTGCTTCAGAAGTACCCGCATGTTTCTTAGAAACTGATTTTGGCGGTGCCGGTCGCGAACAGAATTTTTAGATTTCATAACTGGCTGGGCCGGGATGGGATAGATAATTTTTAGTTTTTATGTGGAGTCAAGTCAAAAAAGTTTTTGTACGGGCCAGACTCTGGCCTGTAAATTTCAGCAGATGCATATCTCTACTATGTGATATATAGGGAATTTACAGTTAAAATATAAGTTTAAAATTAATGGTCAGAATTGATATTATGTTTTGATTTGTTTCAATTAACTGCACACTAAGTAGATATTGTTTTTTACCCGACTGCCAAGAAGGATTATGTGTTTAACGAGTATCTGGGTATGTGGATTTCTTTATACCCTCGAAACATCGCAACGGCTGGATGGATTTTATTGAATGCGGTCTCTATCGATTCGTCTTAACCGTCCGATCGTTATAGGCTAGGTTTTGTTATTATAAATTCAAAATGGTGGCCATAAAATACAAAATAGCGGTAGAGACGAAAAAACATGTTAACGCGCCATATTGAGTGGCATATCACTGGATAAGTCTTTCAAAAAGAAGACGATTTTTCATTGACAATTTTAAGAAGCTCCGTTTAAATGTTACACAACCTGGAAATTGTGTAAGTGGGATCTCTAGTTTTACTGCAACTCTAATCTTCATAGACATCTATAGGCCTCATCAAAACAGTGTTTATAGATAGGAACTAACAATTAAACACAACGTAAAAGTCATCAATACAAGTAAATAAATAAAAAAATAGGTAAGTAATATAAAAAATAGTTTCACATTGATGAGAAATATTGAATTAGTTCGCTTTTTACGCAGTCGGGTTTTTCGATTTTTTAAATTTAATTTTTACTTGTTCAAAATTATTTACTAATCTCAAAATTATCTCTCTTAATACTCAAAATTATATTTTTCCGTTCATGTAATGACTTATTCATAAATATATTTACCTGCATAGGGGCATTTTAAATTTATCTAACAATACTAATTTCCTTTTTCTAGCGCATCCTAAAATGTTATTTTCAAAAGTGACAGAAGCAAATCGGTTCACAAATCTTCACACACACACAAAAAAAATTTCGTTAATATTTTGAAAAATGAATTTTATTAAACAATAAAATAAAACAGGGTAAGGTGCCCTATTATCGGCCCCCAGCCACTTTTAGGCCCTTGGAAGTTGTAATTTTCAGTGAAAATCTACCAAATTTGGATTTTACATAAACTACCCACGCACATGGAAACATAGGCAGATATCGTACAAAAAAATTTTAACAATGCGAAAAATTGTTTTTTCAAAAGTATCTAAGAAATGCAAAAGAAATAAATGGTCTTAATTTCGTCCCCCCCCCCCCAAAAAAAAAAAATCCAATAAACCGAGGCTCAACTTCAACTAAATCAAAATTTATTTCTAAATGAGTAAGTAATTTAATTTACATTGAAGTAAGGCACAAAGAAATGCACTAATTATCAGTGGAAGAATAACATAACGAAACATTAGCCATCCAAACATGTGAAAAAAATTTAAAAAAAAAATGTCATTAAAAAGCATTCCTAAATTCGTCCCCAGGGCGAAAATATGAACTACAAGGGGGACGAAATTGGAACCACGCTACTTCCCAATATGACGGAGCTTCAGTTCCCGTAATATGAACTGAGAGTTCTAAAACTCACTGTATGCTACTGTCAGCATCTTACCAACCTAAAATACATGCAATGAATAAGTAATAAATACTTACAGCACAGTAAATAACGTTCTAAAACGACGTAATAAGAACTCAGGTCTTCTAAAAATAGGAAATTCGCCGTCTTTAATTTATATATGTGTCTTGGCGAACGAAACTTTCAACACTGATCCCTTTTACTTCTCGTCCCCCGCGCTTTGCGTCATAAGTGGCGCCACTTTCGCAGAAGCGGAGAAGTTAAGGGGGACGAAATTAGGAGAAGGGACGAAATATGGGCACTTTACCCTATCTTTTTTTAAACAGTTACATTACATCATAAAAAAAAAGACAGAACTTTTTATAAAAGCTATTTCTATGCTATAGCTTTTACCACTCAATTAATATCTAATTAGTATAAATAATCAGTTAGATTACATTGTTACAAAAATAAATACACTCTTTATAAAAGTTCTTTTTTACGTTTTCTCTTTTATCAGCCAATTAATTTCACTTTTAGTATTTCTAATCACTTTTGTACATAAAAATGAAAGATTTCATTACTATCGCCAGAATTACGAAATTTAAAAGACACTTAATTTAAGCCAATGCAATAATTTATGAATAATAAATGACACTTCATAACCAATAATTATTTTTAAAATAAGCGATCAATATAATATATAAATATTTTTTAATGTTTTATATGAATTTACTGAGATGTGAAATTAATGTTTGTAAATACATATGTAATGTATATTAGATATGTATTTTAAGACATTTATTTACACACAAGTAAAGATAAATTAGGTAAGATACGGGAATTTATATAATTATTATATTAAATATTAATATATGCATTAATATGATAAAAGAATAGTGCTTTCAGTGCAAATTATATTTACAATCAGAATTGCTAAAACTTTTATCTGTTAATTCCCCATTTCACTCTACGTCCCTTCTCTTTATTTTACCTCCTTTCTTTTATTACTTATTAAACTGGTCGCAGCTCTCCTAGTGGAAGCAGCCAATTTTCTAAATAAAGATGATAAAATTTTGCAAAACTCGTCACAATTTCTATATTTATGATTTATTTATTTTCCCTGATAAAAATAATTTGTTCTTGTCTTCATCTATTTTTCAAACCACTTTTACCATTTTCAGTTCAACTGTTATGAATTATTCGTTTTTAAACACATTAATAATAACAGGAGAAATTTCGAATTCATACCAGATATTCAAAATAGTAATTTTGCTTTATGCAAAAACAGATATTTTGTGGTGACATAAAGTTCTTTTTTCGGAATTCCCGGTATGAAATCGGAGTTTTTCAATTAAAAAAAATCGCCCAAACTTGCAACCCTGTTTCAGTGCAACGTATAAAAGAAAAAAATAACTGAAATTTCGACGCAATAATGAAATACTTTAACACTGCTATAAACAAAACGTTTTGAGATCAAGAAGTATTTACGTGTATTTGATAATTCTACGTAAAAGAGAAAGGTATTTAAAACGTAATTTCAATTTCGAATCTTAAGTTATACTTGTAAGTAAAAATCTAGAAGTTAAACACCCTAAAAATTATTTCATACGTTATTGTGTAATAATTGTTTTTCTTTTCATATCAATAATTTTCTTCTTCTACTCAAAATTATAATTGACGAAAAACATTTTCAAGGTAATTTTTTAACTGCACGAGTTTTGTATACTTCACAAGGATAATTATTTTCTACAAACTCCAATATATTTTGTGTCTTTTCATTTATTTTTTTTTTCAAACAAGAGTTTTAATAATTTGTTTTTTGATTGATTTAGGGGTGTACTACTTTAAGTATTATTTACACAAACTTTATTTCTGTGACATGAACCTAAAAGCAATACTTTATTTTATTTTATTTCAATTTTTGAGTTAAAAGTATCTTTTTTAAAATAAAACTTTGGTTACTTATTTTTTAATGAAAAAAATTACACGTTTTAGAATTTGCAAGGTGTTTGGCAATTTGGTGTTTGGAGTATTTCAGACTAGATATCTAATATTTTTTTCTTCAGATTAAAAATTTATTAAAAATTAATTTTAGAATTTGAAAAAAAATCTGCGATTAAGTAAGGCGAAAATATCTAGTATATATATATTTTTTAAGAATATGTTATGAAAATAACTCAATAATGCATAATTAAATGTACGAGTTAATATCGAACGAAGGATCAGTTTATGACATTATCATAAAAAATTAATCATCTTATTTATTAACTGAATTATAATATTAAATTAAAATTTAATAAACTGCTTGATTTAATCATTTGATCAAATATTGAGCGAAAGAAACAACTAATATAGTTTAATGTGGTTCAGCTTTAATCTTTCAGTTGATGGTGCCGATTAGTGAAAAATAGAGAAATTACTCTTAAAACTTACTATACCTTGCATTCACAGTAAAAATAATCTCTTCGAGTTTCAATGAATGTTTAAAAAATGTATTTATTATGAGCATTTTAATTGCAATTAAAAATTTCGTGATTAAGTATAAATGCCGAATGAAGGAGTAATCAATGAAATTACCTAAAATGAATTTGTGTTTATAATTTTAAATTAAAATTTTGAGTGTATCCATGCAAATTATACATAAAAAATACTTTAGCTGAAGGGGATTTTTACTTTAAACTCTAATAATTTTCAACTATTTTGTAATAATTTTCAATTATTTTCTAACAATTCTCAACTTTTAAAAAGTGCACTCAAGTATAAATTAATGAGAAATAATTTAACTATATTTTTTTCGCCTTACTTGCTTTTGAATACTCCGCAGAGATAATTACTTTCCGCGGCATTTAAAGAAATATTTTCTTTCTTTTCCATTCATAAAATTTCTTTCTATAAGGTTTGTTTGAGCTATCAATAATAAAAAATTGATTCATAAAATTTTGTCATTTAATTACTTACAAACTAATGCTGTTTTGAACTTTCTGTTCAAGATTTTCTTTACTGGATAAATGTACATAACTTCATTTCTTTAAAATCAACTATTCTATTTAATTCATTATATTTTAAATATCTTTCTATTCTAAAAAAAGTAATGAACGCTGTCACCGCCGCCGCCGCCGCCGGTTTTGAATCTTTTGTGGCCGGAAGGCTTTCTTCGTTTATACTAAGAAAAATATTGAATACAAAAATATGAAAATTGGTGGTATATAGAGAAATGTTTGATAAAGACACTGATGCAGACAGTTTTCAAATCGAAGAATTATTTTAAGAGATATTTAATGCTAAAGTTGTACAAAATCGTTCCATTAAAAAAGTTTTATAGGAGCAAAAACTATACATGGGAATTTAATCATTTTTATATCATATTATGCATTAGAATTTCCCGGTGTGCAGACTGCATTTATTGTTTTAATTTGACTCATTTTTTGAGGTTTTATTTCTATTTTAAATTCAAATTTTCAGCATTTCAAGAGATATTTTTTACATATTTTAGAAAATGGTATTAATTTAAACTGTTGCCAACTGTATAAACAGCGCAAACAATAATGTTTGCTTCAAATTAAAAAATTATTTACACGTGACTATTATAAACTGAAAATATAAAAAGCAGGAACGCATTGAAAATTACGACATAAAAACTATATTTACGCGTGAATTTTAAAAGAGAAAGAATATTGTAAAATAATAAATTCATTAACATGCTTTAGAAGTCTTAAATAGGATAAATTACGTCACATTACACTTATTACGCAAAATGAACAAAAAGTAATACTGCAAAATAGTTTAAATTTAAAAATTGCGCGAGACATTTATTTGATATTTTGAGATGGTCTTTTCGACTATTTTTGTTAGGACAGCGCAAATAATATTTCATTTCTAACAAAAGCATTTTTACGTAAATATTAAAAAGAGCAAAAAAAGTTTGGTGAAAATTACGTCAGATTAAAAACATTTAAAATGTCTTATTTAAAAAAATTTTCTTTTCGTTTTGTTAATAAATATCTGGAGACAAAGACTCTGTTTACTTAATTCATTTTATATTAGCTTATTTTGAAATGTTTAACTGATTTTATTTAATCAAAGACAGAAACATTCGTTGTATCTTTTAATAGCAGCTGATTTGGCCTTGAAATTCCCCAATCAAAGAGAAATGAATAGAAACCCGTTTATAGGGAGATCGCCGCTGTTTTTTAAACTATAATTCAATCTTCCGAAATCTTTTTAAAGCGGGTCAAATTCGCATGCTTTTAGAGTCTGCGGTGTCTGAATGGGGGTTGGTGAGCGTAGCTCGTAGGGGGCAGAGGCCCCTAGTTGAGTTAAAAATTCTTTTGTGTAATAATTGAAATCTGTTTTACATTGTTTGAAAGACAATTTTATTTCATTATTGTTTTTTTTTTTTATTTATTCAATCTGTAAACAATTTTACGAATATTCTTGCGAAATGAATAAAAAAACTATGCAAGAGGCGCTTTTTATTTGTTTTATTTTTAATATTACTATATGTTTCTTCTTTAAAATTTGTAATCAAATCTGCATTAAAGAAAAACATTGAAATTCACCACTGTATCTGCTTACGAAAGCTCTGTAGAATACTTAATTTCTGCAGTTACATTTTTTTTAAACTTTTAAATTAAATCTTTTAAATAAAACTGCTTTTTACAAAAAAAAAATAATTAATTAATTAATAATAAAAAAAATAAATAAATAAAGAAGGAAAAGAAAAAAAAATTGCAATTATTATAAGAGAAATACTATTATTTTTTTTTTTATAGGTATTCAAGTATAACTTTTGGACCAATTATCTTATTTTTTGTTTTGCTTGTTGAATTGATTGTTAATGGACACAAAATATAATTTGGATATAAAATAACAAGTTTTTCTTTTTGTCTGTTTTTTTGTTGTTGTGTTAAGTTTGTAAAAATTGGCCAATTACCATGAAATTTAAATATGTTGAAACACAGTGAAACTTCATATTTTTTAAAGCGTCGTCGTATCATGTTTAAATAATTTAGAAGGGCACAATTTGCCATTTGTCATTGTATACTTCGAGTTAGAATAAGCGATATTTTCAATGTTTTAAACATAAAAGCACCAAATTTTTTGTATAAGATGAGTAATATAATACAAGAAATGAGAATATAAGATAAAAATTAGTATGATTTCAAATTTTCAAAATTTATTTAATTTAATTCATATTAAATGTAGACTTGATATTTAGCCTGAAATTCATTTTGTTTAATATTTTCACTTGATGATATGGAAAGAAGGTAAATATATATATACATATATATGTTACAATATTACATCTATCTCCGCGATTTCCCTGTACTATTCTAAATTACTACTCTATATTCACTAAATCCTTATTCTTAAATAATCTCTATCATGAATTCTGTTAAATTCCTTTTAATTTAATATCTCACTTGTCTAATTTACTTAATTATTACGCTTTTAGTATTCTTACCCCCTCACTGACAAGCCCGTGTTAATACGTTCACTAAGCTCCAGGTTTTACTGCAATGCAAGCGATATTTAAAGTAATGTAATTCTATTGATTTAATGTATTTTTAATACATTGAACAATGATTAATACTTCCAAGGATTGCATTCATATTCGTTAGTAAGATTTTTATAAAATGTTGAAGAATCTTCTTTTTTTAGCATTTAAAAGAAAATGCAATGGAAACAACATTACAATTTTGCCCTTTTCCAAGACTGTCAGAGGGTTAAATGTTCCATTTTCGATCTTTCGCGTTTTAGAATGTTCTTTGGTAGCCATTTTTATTATTTTTCCAGCCGAGATTTACCTTCCCGCGTTTAATTCCGGGATTCCTTTTTGCTCTGTTATCCCTCCACTCGCTCTGTCAGTACTCTTTCCATGGCGTGATATATTTGCATCTTAATTGGTTAGGAGCGCGTACTACGTCAAAATTGTATTCCTACGCTTAGAAAGTAAAAAGCAGTTTCGCACGATTTTCCAGCAGATTTTGCTGAGTTTTTAAAATGTAAACTGCCTCCCTGGATGTGTGTCTGACAAAATGACGTTCGTTCTAAGTTTTTACCCTTTTTATGTAATCAAATGATTACTATTGATTATAGATATTTCTACATCGAAGTTATTGATGGTACTGCATCGTGAGTTGTGAGAACTGCTGCCCGATCTTATTGAATAAAATTCTGTGAACAGAATTGCGTTCGTTACTAGTCTCCTGGAGAAATCTCAATCTTTATCTCCATTATTTTTGTCATTAGCCACTTGGCTGCCAACCATCTTTCTTGGAAATGATGATCATATACAAAGATTAAGCTGTTCAATTAAATAGGTGAAGCTGTTGATCTAGTTTCACTTACTACATGTTCGTACATCTATGCTCCAGCTGCATGCTACATTCATATTCTTCATCTACATCGCTACTAGACTGACGAATTTGTTTTCCAGTAACACGATATCTTTACAGATATCAGTAAGAAAAGAAGAAAAATCAAAAGTGTAGCAACCCGACACTATTTAAGGTGGAATATTATGCAAGTGGTGTTCTTTGCAAGTAATTCGAAGTCGATAATATAATTTCTACACTTCCTTATTCAAACACAAGTAATACCAATGCAAAGCACAGCTTGTTAGAGCATTCAAATTAACGTATAAAAATTTATAAAAGATCTACAAGATCTTTCCTTCTTTCTATTTAGCTGGTCAAACGCAAAATATATAAGATTGGATGTTTCACAAAATTTAAATTCAGTATGAATGTAACTTAAACGTTGAGAATGTTTGGATATTTTCTATTCATGAGTTTATCTTTCGGTGAAAGACAGCGTACAGTTAATATATTCAGAATTAAGACAGATCCCCTAATGCTAAGCATTCGTGGGATTTCATAGTTTCGTGGGATCATAGTTTTAATTTTCAAAATGCGAAGATTATCTTTAATTCCAATAGCACCTCGAAATTGGACTTTCTTGAAAATTTATTTTTTTATCTTAATCGTCAAGTTATTGTTAATGAAAAATCTGATTCTTCCATACGATCTGCATCTTAGAAAAACCTTTCGATCCTATATTAAATTTATTTTTTACTTAATGAATATTAGTTTGGTATTTACATTTTTTATATTTACATGCATTATTTATTTTTTATCATTTTTATTGCATTTGATTTCATTTGATTTTATTTTTTTACCTTTTAACTGCTATTTATTATTATTATTGTTATTTATTTTTATGTTTTCATTTACTTTAACTGCATTTATCATACATATATTCTTTTCTATTATTATTATTATTATTATTAATTGTCTTTTCGCATATGTTTTATATATCCATGTTTTTCCTTTAATTTCTTTTATTATTCAATTTGATTCCTAATTATCCTTCTACTCTGTTTTCTTCTGATTGGATAATGCTCCTGTGTGATTGGCAGATTTCTCGTGCTTTCCTATTAGCTGTTTCTTCAACTGGTCCTTCACTTTATCTTTCATTTCAATCTTGCTTGTGCTTTCTTTCAGAATGCCTAGCGCATTTATGTATTTTTATGACATTTTAAGAAGTTTTTTTTTGGTTCTTACAGTTTCACACCAGCTTTTCCTGTTATTAACTCATGTTAATTTGGACATGTTCTCATTTTGCTCTAATATGCTAAAAATAACGAGTAAATTATAAATATCAAGGTTAGATATGTCATTTGAATAAAAAATATAAGATAATGTCCTTGGGTCCTACCCCATTTATGTACGACCGGACAGTAGATGAATATGACATCGTTAAACACAATGAACATATATGCACACTTTGAGGCAAATCGATTGCACTACAGTGCGCCGAAATTCGATTCTAATATTTGACCCAAACAGACAGCATACGAAGTTCAATAAAAGTTTGTTAATATTAGTATGAGTGCACCATTTGAGATAAATCGGTTAAGAGGAAGTGGGTTAAAATTCGACTCTAATATTTGACCAAAACAGACAGCAAAGGAAATTCATTAAAGTGTGCAAAAATTAGCATGTGTGCACCATTTGAGTTAATTTTGTTATTCGGAAGTAGTCTAAAATTTAACTCTAATATTTGACCAAAACGGACAGCAAACGAAGTTCAATACAAGTTTCTAAAATTTAGTATGTGTGCACCATTTGAAGTAAATCGGTTCAACGAAAGTGGTCAGAATTAGACTCGAATATTTGACCCAAAGAAACAGTTCATAAAAGTTTGCAAAAATTTAACATGCGTGCACCATTTCAGGGAAATTGGTTCATGGAAGTGGATCAAAATTCGACTCTAATATTTGACCCAAAAAGACAATTCATAAATTTATGCAAAAATTTATCATATGTGCAGCATTTGAAGAAAATCCTTTTCACAAAAGCGGGTCAAATTTGACTCTAATATTTGACCCAAACAGACAGCAAGCGAAGTTCAATAAAAGTTTGTATAACATGTGACAGAAACATAATAAATACAATCAATATATTTTCAAATGGATGCATGGAATTTAATTAAAATTTTGTTTTTCTTTCCAGAACTATTCTTATCATCAGAAAATAATTTTAAAACCAAACAACTTTTTTAATTCATTTCATCCTGGAGATGTTTTAGCAGAAGTAATTTAAATTATGTAGTCTTGTCGAAATTTCTTTTTTTAACATTTCTTTCGTTTTATAATCATACTTATAATCAGATATCAATTTTAAAACCAAACAATTTTCTAAATTATTTTGACAAAACTGCAGAGCGAAGGGTTTCTTTTACGATGGCAGCAACTCACTAGGAAAACACGATCGATTTCTTTATTAAGATCTCATTTATTAATCTGAGTGCAATGCCAACACCCACTCAGTGAAAGAGAATAAGAATGTGCTGTGAGGAAATCATAAATCACTTCCGAAAACAAAATCCTCGGAAATTGTATATTTTCATGAAAATAAAAATAATAGGATTTATTGAAAAACTTAAACAAGACAAATATGTTAAAACAATGCTCTTTAGTATTTTATTATTTAATTTATTGTTACAGGGATAATATTTGCCTTAAAATTTACAAATTGTGAATCTGGCACATTCAGGTACGGCTTTTTCTTTTCTTTTCTTTTCTTTTTTTTTTGGTCAATATTTCATAATTTATTTTCAATAATATTTATTCAACTGATTTCTTATTTTTTAACGAACTTCCAAAGAATGAAGCTTTAAAATTTGTTTGAATAAATAGATATATTTGTAAGGTATGTTCGAACATATTTTTTTTCCGGAAAAAGTTCATTTTTCTTGGGATCCTGTTTAAATATCACAAGAGTCTATCAACAATATATTCTCCTATAATAAAACACTCATACTACAAGATATATTAAAACACACATACACACATAAATAACGCCTGCATTCAACAGTTAAAGGTATATATAAATATTATACAGACATACAAACAATAAATACAATAAACCCAACTGGAGTCCGGTCATCCAAGGCTGTCGTATAGATGGCTGATGACTTCCCCAACTTGGTTTATTAGTGAGAAATTGCAGACTCGGGCATCGGCCGGAGTAGCTCAGTGGTTAGAGCGGCAGTCTTGTATACTGTGGTCCCGGGTTCGATTCCTGGCTCTGGCTAATTTTTCACTCCAGTTGGGATTATTGTATTTATGTCTGTATAATACTTATATATACCTTTAATATATTCTCTGTTTGCTTGTTATCTTGTCTTGATTTTATTTTCTATGCTTTAACATTCACTGAAATTCAACAATCGTCGCGAAATTTTAATGTGGTATTAAGGCGGTTCTCGAATTTCTTGTTCAACAAACTCGAAACTTTCTGGATAATTTTAAGAGTAAAAGCCTAAAATTGGCAGGACTGACTATTGAAGAGATTTGGAATGAAACGGAGTTTTTTATATTTTGATAAATAAATTACTTATTGGGTTATAAGGGATTTTTGTCCCGTGACGATAGGATTTTTTGTTATTTGTCAATATTTTATAATTTGAATATTAAAGATGTGAATTATCACATTGCTAACAATGCGTAAACCAACTTAGTGAAAAATGTCCAAGCCGGGAATCGAACCCGGGCCCCTGGAATAGATCTCCAGTGCTCTACCACTAAGCCACAAGGACGATGCCCAGCTTGGCATCTCTCACTTATATAAGTGGGTAAGGCTGCTACTGCAGCACTACATGGAAAAGTCTTCAGCTACTCTAGTGCTGCGGTCTAGTGCTGCCTAATGCTGCGGTCTAGTGCTGCTAATCTAGTGCTGCTGTTGCAGCTTTACCGACTTATATAAGTGAGAGATGTCAAGCTGGGCATCGTCCTTGTGGCTTAGTGGTAGAGCAGAGGAGATCTATTCCAGGGGCCCTGTTTTGATTCCCGGCTCGGACATTTTTCACTAAATTGGTTTACGCCTTCTTAGCAATGTGATAATTCACATCTTTAATATTCAATAATTTCAAGCGTAATTTCACTGCTGAAAAGTAGTTGAAAAATTAATTAAAAATTTTATAATTTATTTGCAATTAAGTTTATTTAATTTATTTCTTATTTAAAATACTTACAACGAATGAAGCTTTGCAATTTGTTTGAATACATGGGTATATTTGTTAGGTAGGTTCGCGCATATTTTGCTTTCGGAAAAATCTCATTTTACTTGGACCCTGTTTAAATATCACGAGAATCTAACAATGTTGTTTGCCGATATTTTTATCCTTCATTTCTCTTTAGAAGTTTAAACCTGCATCTAAAAAATATTAGACGGCAGTGCAAAATCGTCGCGCACGTCCCGTGGTACTTTAAAAAAGTCCTTCCGGCCAGTGCCGGGAGGAAGAGGTAGCTTTCAAATTCCTTATTTTAAAAAAGTCAACTTATATTATTCAAACACACGAAGCTCAATTTAGTGGAAACCGAATATAGGAGATTCAATACTAATTTTTATCAATACTAAATCATTATGAATGAGAATTTCGCGAAATTAGTCAGCTTTACCCAAGCTGCTTTTATTTAAAGTAACTTGTATTTGGCTGCCAAATTCGGCGATTTCTTAAAGTGCCTGCCATTTTAAGACAGCATGGTGGATGAGGCTAACCAGTGAACTTGGTCGAGACCTTAGTAATTGCTGTGCGCATGCTCACTCACATCGGAATCGATTGATACATACGAGTGCTGTCGCAGGCAAAAAATCAGATTTTTCAAAATGTCACCCACATTAGATATTGAAATTGCTATATCTGAGCCATTTTTTAAGATAAAGACAAACAAAAAATGCTCCTGAATCCTTATATCAAGGTCAAATACTTAAGAAAGAAACCTTTTTCAATTTCTAATTTTTTTGCACCTCAATTTAAATATAATTTTTTTTTAATTTAATGGCCGCCATTTTGAAACAAGATGACGGATGAAGCTGGCCAGCGTACTTGGTCGAGATATTGATGTATACTATCACCATGCCTTCTTACATGGAAATAGGCGAATACGTGTGTTATCGCATGACAAATACAAAATCGTTTCAAAATGTTAGCCATACTAGAAATTCAAAGTGCTATAATTCAACCATTTTTTAAGATATAAACAAAAGAACAAATTTTCAGAAACAAAATCTGCTCCGGAATCTTTGTATCAAGGCCAAACACATAAAAATATCTTTTTCAATTTCCAATTTTTTAATACATCATTTTAAATTTTAAATTTAATTTTTTTAAATGGCAATAACCCTTTTGAAACAAGATGGCGAATGAAGCTGCCCAACGAACTCGATCGAGACATTGGTATGTACTATGTACAGACCAAGTAACATCCAAATCAGTTCATAAATACGTCTGTTATCGCGTGACAAAAATCAGGTCG
Source organism: Maratus speciosus (assembly GCA_963932465.1). Classification (NCBI taxonomy): domain Eukaryota; kingdom Metazoa; phylum Arthropoda; class Arachnida; order Araneae; family Salticidae; genus Maratus; species Maratus speciosus. Next base: position 621,671,098 of record OZ010788.1, on the reverse strand, counting down.
TTTTAAAATGTCACCCACAGTAGGAATTAAAAATGCTTTAACTCAGCCATTTTTTTTAGATATAGACGAAACAAAAACTGTTCCGGAATCTTTGTATTAAGGTCAAACACTTACGAAAAAAAACTTTTTCATTTTCCAATTTTTTGGCATCTCATTTTAAATTTAAATTTTTTTTAAATGGCCGCCATTTTGAAACAAGATGGCGGATGAAGCTGGCCAACGAACTCGGTCGAGATATTTGTATGTACTATGTATGCACCAAGGTACATCCAAATCGGTTCATAAATACGCCTGTTATCACGTGACAAATATCAGGACGTTTCAAAATGTCAGCCACGCTAGAAATTCAAAATGCTATAACTCAGCCATTTTTTAAGATATAGACGAAACAAAAACTGCTCCCTAATCTTTGTATAAAGGTCAAACACATTAGAAAAAATATTTTTTCAATTTTCAATTTTTTGGTACCACATTTTAAATTTTAATTTTTCTTAAAAATTTAAATGGCTGCCATTTTTAAACATGATGGCGGATGAAGCTGGCCAACGAACTCGGTCGAGACATTGGTATGTACTATGTACATACCGAATTGCATCCAAATCGGTTCATAAATTTGAGAGTTACAGTGTGACAAAGGTCAGATACATATATATATATATATATATATATATAACCATTATTTAAACATAACCTACCACCGTGAATTATTATGAATTAAAGCTGTAAGTATTAAAAAAAAAAAAATATTATAAGAATTATTATGGAAGAAAAAAGTGGACACCGACAAAAATTGAAAAGCTTATACATTGAATTACGTTATCAAGGGCACAGAATTCAATCATATAAGCAAAATGGTCGTTTTCTGTGGGAAAAATAAGCTAAAGCTAAAAATTATTTTCCCCTATGCCCGAACAACCATTAAAATCAAGTGAATTGATTAAAAATGAAAGCAGAATAGAAACAAATAATATGAAATGGAAGAATCAATAAAACGTATTTAAATATTTATAGGATATAAAATATAAATAATAAACACCATACCGATTAATAATTCAGTATTTTACAAAAATCCATGCGCACATGTCAACCAGTATATCAAAAAGATTAAGGTGAATAAAACAGTTAAGAAATCACAGTAAATGATACCAAAGGATGCAGTTAATACATTTTGAAATAAAATTTGAAATACCTTGTTAAACACATTTAATCTAATATAAAATAAATAGATATTAATTACATTATTTAAAATGCACTATTAAATTAATTAATAACAGTTTAACAATATCGTCAAAATTTAGCTAAAAATACCCCCTGGTGTATAAATTATAACTGAAATGGAGCTAGAAAAATTAAAAATTAGAGCTATCTTCAAGAGACAAATTTGGTGTTGCCATCTATTATTACTTATATTAAACATCTATCGCAAGATAAATTTTTGTAAGCATTTGAATGTAAATAACTGTTTAAACAGCAAAACCAAACATATATATAGAGAATTATAAACCTAATATAAACCACACCATGTATTTAAAAACTATTGTTAATAAAATTTAAAATCATACAATACATTCTATTAGCTAACTTATTTAAACTAAACTAAGAATTTAAATAATTCTAGAACATTGATAATATATAGCATATAGCTATATGCTATAAAACAAAATAAATTCAGTAATAATTAATATAAATAAATATTAAAAATAATATAAAAATTATTTTTTAATGAATTATATATAAGATATTTATAAAATGAACAGGAAATAAAAAACATGTGGAAGCATATAGAAGGTTAAATTGATACTTAAATTCCCATTACTTAAAAAGCACAAATATAGAGTGTGGATTATTTTCAGACATCCATAAAAATCCATAAAGTATGAATGTGAGACATTCAAAAACATTAAACCGATAATAAATATTAAAAAGAATAGAGTAATAATAATAAAAATAATTACCCAATTTTAATGCATACAGTATAACTATATTTATATTAAACATACTTATATGTATATTATTCACTATAAGAATGGCATACTATTAGTAATTAATATGATATTGTCCTTAGTAAATTAAAATTTAATAACAAATAATTGTAAATTAGATTAATCAATAATTAAGCTAATTATAATATTAATGAAATTCTCCAATTACATATAAAATATCAAATCAACATCCATATAAAATACGTAACAAAAATATAGTAATAATACAAGAGCCCCATTTTTTTTTATAAATAATTAACCATTGCGTATTATCCAGACAACACCACCCTCCTCCGTACTCTAACATCTACCCACCCAACCAACCTATAATATTTTTTTTATATTATTTTACAATTTTTAATTTTTTATAGATATTTTTTTATTTTATAATTTTTTTGTAATTTTGTTTACGCATGTGTTAATTTGTTTTTATAGATCATGTAAGAAAAGTACTAATTGTATATTAATGAATATATGAATTTTTTTGGAAAACCATGATTTAATGCATCATAAATTAGTTTTTTAATATTATTGTTAATTAGAGGAGAAGAACATAAACATTTTATTCTATATAAATGATTAAGTATTATATTACGAAATACAGAATGATGTAGACAAGATTTAAAATTTGTAAATGTATTAACTGTGAATTTAAATTCTTTACGTTTGTCATATAAATCTGTGATTGTTTTATTGTCTTTTATTGTAATTTTAAGATCTAAGAAGTTAATTGTATTGTTAGATAAAAGGTTTTCCGTTAATTCCAAATTAGTGGGATAATCAACTGGAAATCGAGTAATTGCAGATTGATCAGTATCAATTAAAATGATGTCATCAATATAACGATATAAATGTAGATTATTATTAGTAAAATTACGTTCATAATGAGATAAGTATAAGTCTGAGAGTAAACTGGAAGTACAACCGCCTTGTGGTATACCGACATGCTGTAAATATAAAGTATTATCTTGCAATATATAATTATTATAGATAATGAAGTTAGTTAAAGATTTAAAATATGCAATATCTATATTAGATGGTAATTCCAGTTTTTTATAATACTTTTTAAATAATGCATTTATAATTTTATGTAAATCTAATAGGTCTATATTATTAAAAAGATCTTTGAAGTCATATGTCGTTATATTACAAACAGAATGAAGATTTTTTAAAATATTAACAAGTTGATAGCTATTTTTTATACAATGTGTATTATCATTGTTTGTAGTAAGTACATATAATTGATTAAGAATTTTTAAGAGAAGTGTATTGGCTTTATTATTATATGTATTGCAACCAATAGTAACAGTCCTAAATTTAATAGGAGTTTTATGAAATTTGGGAATAAGAACTAAATATGGATAATTAAAATTAGTAGATAAAATATTTAATAGTTTATAATAACTTCGAATTTTACGATTATTTACAATTACATTTTCATTAGTTTTTTGAAATGACTTATTAGAAGAAATAGAATTTGTAAGAAGTTGGTGATAATATGATTTACATATAATAGCATAATTGTTAGGAGATTTGCCTATATATATATATATATACATATATATATATATATATATATATACATATATATATATATACCGGGTGTCCCAAAAAGGACTGACTGAGTTTAAAATTCAATAACTTCCAAGCGGTGACAGATATAAAAAAAATCTTGCAGGAGGGTTATGCATAATGTCAAAAGTTTTTTTACAGTGATTTTCGATTTTAGTTCGAATTACAAATTTGGAATTAACGGACGCTGCGATCAATAGAGGCTAAATTCAGTCTCGATTTTTGGTACTTCGTGGCCCGGATAATACATTTCCATCTCCTTTTTCTGCATGGAACAACAGAAAGGACCAAAAATCGAACCTGTATTTAGCGACTATTGCTTACAGCGCCATCTATTGTTTGTAATTCGAACTAAAATCGAAAATCACTTTTAAAAAATTTTGACTTTATGCATAACCCTCCTGCAAGAATTTTTTTAATATCTGTCACCGTTTGGAAGTTATTGAATTTTAAAATCAATCAGACCTTTTTGAGACACCCGGACATATATATCAATTTTGAACGGAGGGTGGTTTCGGGGTCTGGGGTTCATGATCGATGAAAATATACCAAAATTTTTTGAAATCGCTTTTCTCCGAACGGCTGCAATAGGTAGCTTTTTGTAATGAAAGCTACCTGAAAACATTAAGATGATTATTTCCATTTTTTGCAAGAGAAAGAAGAAGTTGATCTTGCAATAAAAAGTTGATCCAGTTCCTGTTTATTAGGTTATCGCGAGTATAATGTGGCCACTGTTTCTATTGGATGGATCGTTTTTACATAATTTTGTGAAGTTTAAGGTCTTAAGGGGGTCCGAGATACATTTAAAAATAATTTTTATATAATGAGTTAAAATTTTGAAATTTTTTCTGATGGTTAACCATATCATTTGTAAACAAAATCACATGATAAAACTTGTCATAATTAAAAAAAAAATTTTATTTAAAATTTATTAAAAAAGTGGGGTAATTTAAATTCATTATAACTCGAAATATTATTTATAAAATTTTAGTTTGTTTTCATTTAAATAAACAGAAATATATAAGTTTTAACTTTGATTGAGCATTTTTTTAAAAATATTATTTTAAATAAACATTAAAAAATTTTTAAATAAAAATTTAAAAAAAAAATGATGTAACTTTTATTTAAAAAAATCATATTTTCAAAAGTAAATATTTTTTTCAAATTTGCTGAATCAAAATTGAAGTAAATCAATTGAAAAACACGTGTTCCAGGTTTGAACTGTTTATCTTTAACGGTTCTTGACTTATAACAATTTAAATTCGAGAAATGGTGATAAAGCCTATCATGAAGAAAAACGTAAGAAAAACTTGAACTTACGCTGTCAAATTTAATAATTAAAAACTCTCATGATACTCGTCAGCGTACACATAAATAAAAACTATATTAAAAGCACATTAAAAATTAATCCCAACGTTTCATGCTCTTTCTAATGAGCCATCATCAAGGGAGAGTCAGTTTGATGTTGTGAAAGTGACTGTGCTGTTTGTAACTTTCCTTCGTGGAGGTCAAGAACCCTCTCCACTAAACGCTGGGATTAATTTTTAATGTGTTTTTAATATAGATTTTTTTATGTGTACGCTGATGAGTATCATAAGAGTTTTTAATTAAGAAAAACGTATTTTCACAAAAAGTCGTTTTCACGACAACCATTGCTTGAAAGCTAGATTTTGAAAACAAACCAAAACGAAAAAATTAATATTTCCTATTCCAATTAAGATAGAAACATAGTTTATACATCATTTTAAACAGAATAAACAGAGAAAGTTGTAGTGCACTAAAAGTTTTTTTAGAAAATTTAAAGATTTTTGTGTCCCGGACCCCCTTAAATTAAAAAGCATCCCAACGTAACAAGAAAGTATGTACACAAAGAAAGAAAGCAATTTATTTTGCTTTTCAACATACTTAAAAAACACAATTTATCTCCAGTAATTTGTTAATAAATCAGATTTTCTGTCTTAAGAAGATATTTGCTCTTTTTAGGTTGCAAACAATCTTTTTCTTTCTTTTTTTACATTTTTTTTATTTCCTAAAGAACGTAGATTATTCTTGTAAAACGGATTGGCCGAGTTCTTCCGTTGTTATTTATTGCTTTATAGTCCAAGAGCCGACAGCACAAAACCCTATGTTATCAAGCACAAGAAAAAAACCTTTATTATATGGAAGAGCGGAAGTAGGGGAATCGAATGATCCATCTCTGCCGAAAGTAAAGTGGTGCGTAAGCTAGAAATGAATACCATCAGTGGTTGACTCGTAGGTTTATCATTGTGTTTTCCTGATCCCAGTCTTCCATGTTTTCATACCTTTGTTTGCTGGACAAACACAATGATACACCTACGAGTCAACCATTGGTTGTATTAATTTTTGGCTTATGCACCACTTCAGTTCCGGCGACATGGATCATTAGATTCCCTTACTTCTACTCTTCCATAAAATAAAGGTTTTTTTCTTGTACTTGATAACATAGGTCTTTGTGCTGTCGGCTCTTGGACGATTAGTGCACTGCGTACGTAGCTTATTCTCTTTTGTAGCACTATAAACGCATTTTACGCGAAATGACTTTTATCAAACTGGGCGAGATCAGAACGCAAAAACTATTAAACCGATCTTGCTATTTTTTTGTTTATTAAAGACAATATAATTTATTGGAGCTTGGATCACTTTTATATATAAAAAAAATATATATGTATATTGTTATTTTAGAAGCACGCCAAAGTGCGAAAAAAGGGCCAGAAATAAACCTCATTTTCAAATGACTACCACTTCGTTGATTGCAAACGACTCAGGTGATATATCGAATCCTGCCCGTTTGGAAATGCACGAGGTGCGCGGTAGGACATCCATCCACACAACTCGAGTCACATCATATATTTGTTTTTAAATATGTTGAAATATTCTTCAAATGATAATAAATAACATGCGAAAAAGGCCAGAGGTAAAACCTTTATTCTTATCCCAGAAAAAAATGCTGAAAAATTCCCATTTTTTGCCTTCTAAAGCAAATCCTTTTTAATCCTATTTTATCACAAATAGGAAAAATTAGTATTTTCACAAAAAATTTATTATAGATTAATCATAGCGATGAGACATTTTTTATATCATTTAATTTTAACTAAGATTCGTACAATAATTTTTAAATAAGCAATCTTTTGTGAAAAAAATTGTAAAATTGTGTTTGTTGATTTTAAATATTTTAATGGGTGACATTTACCTTTTTTCTTTTTTTCTGTGTGTTATTTTGATAATAATATTTTGTTTTTACGAGCAGTTTTTAATAAAATAATTATAAAATCATGACAACGAAAATAGAACAGATTCACGTACAGAACAGTCCATTTAATATTATAAAGCAGTATAAAGCATATTTCTTTTTAGTATTAGATTCTTTTTAAAGAGCATTTAATTTATCTAAATATTGTGTTAAAAATTGCTTATAAAAGATTTCAAAGTAATAGAAAAAGTGGTTTTAAATATGAATTATATTTTTTCGAACACATTAGCGTTACCTTAAAAAGTTAGACTTTTTCAATTTATATGCAAAAGGAAGCTTAAATTTTCATTAAGATGCAAAATAATGTTTAAAAAGGCAGAAATATTTGCTAATGAAATAACATTTTCCGCGAATAAATTTTGTAAATCTATAAAAAGCTAAAATTTACATTTCCCATAAAAAATAAAATACGTGTTTTAAAAGTTTTATACGTTAAAAATAGTTTATCTTGCAGGCGTAAAGAAGAAAGACAAAAATCTTTAGAAAATCCTTGCGCACTTCTTAATTTTATGCAATTTTTAAGAAGGCTTTCATATTTTATATGTATCACAACAGTTTAATCAACATTTTAATGTTAAATATAGTGTTAGGATTACACACGAGTGTATCTTAAAGAAGCTGAAATGATCTGAACTCGAATTAAAAATTTTAAAAAATGATGAAATTTAACACTTTTTTTATATTTTCTATTAAATATTCCTGCTATGTTTAGTTTTGTCTATTTAAACTTATTGCCAAAACATTAGGGAAATAAATCAAAAATGAATAGTTTACATAACTCTTTAAAAATAATTATACACTATTCAAAATAAAATTACATATATTGTAAATTTTTTCGCTGTTTGAAATTGTAAATATTTCAAAGGCGGTATTAGTTTTACTGTAAATTTTATACATTTTTAGTATTTATATTTAAAATTATGTTAACCTCTTCAGGAACGATTTTATATGAAAAAAATGACTCATTTTTTTTTCTATTACGATTTATTCATTTTATATTAATAGGAATTAAAAAAAATGGAAAAACTATAAAAATTCACTCAAAAATAACGTCCACATTTGTGGCCGCAGATCATTAATGGTACTGTATGAATGAAATGATTTCATACATTCCGGGCACACTGGTTCTTCCCATTTCTCACCAGTGTAACTAGTTCGTCTTACACAATTTTTGTCGTGACATTTTGGAGGATATTTCAGCTCCCTTTTATTTAGATAAATTATGCTTACGATTGTATTTAAGTAAAAATACCATCTCGAATGATAACTGTACATATATGTGTACGTTTGCTAATGTCTTATAAAATAAAAAACTAACAGTAAATTTATTTCTTACATCTCCACAAATTCTTAAAATTTAATATATTTAATATATCTGATTTTATTTTTATCGAATATTAACGGTTTGTTCAAATAATCCAACAACACTGACTGCAGAAAATGACTTCAACCTTTTTTAGGTGTGTTCGTAATTATATAAATACGTAGCACCTATAGTCGTCGTTCAGTCCGTCCGTCCGCATATAACAGATCATAAACTGCCCAACCGAATGGTCTGAAATTTTAAATATATAATTGTTGCAAAATTTTGTCCAGTCATTTCAAATTTTATGAAAATCGGATGTACAATTACAGGGACAGACAAAAGTTTTCCATTACATTACGGCCAATGGGAATAAATTATTACAAGTGAATTTTAATTATGTTACAGCCTTCCGAAAGGTCTGGAATTTACACATATAATTGTTGTAAGATTTTGTCGAGCCATTTCAAATTTTATGAAAATCGGATGTATAGTTTAATGACAGGTGCAGTCAAAAGTTTTCCGTTGCATTACGGCCAATGGGGAAAATTATTTCAAGTGCATTTTAATGATGTGACAGCCTTTCGAACAGAATGAAATGGATAGGCACTTATGAAGTGCACTAAAATATACATTCAGTACACTATGTGGTGTAAAAAATATTTATAAAACTAGTTATAGTAAGAACGCACCTCATTTGCCACGTTTGACGATCAATTTTTAACTTCTTTAAATTAGATAAAAAGAAAAATATATTAATAAAGTTAATCGCCACTCCTCCAGCAAAACTGAAAAATCTAATTAGTGCTAAAATAGATCCGATCCCGAAAAATGAAGTTTCTGGAGTATATATAATTCCACTGAAAACATAAAATATTTATCTAGAATACATAGGAATGACTTCACGTAAACTTAAAATCCGTATTAAAGAACGCTTCAGAGATTTAAAGTATAACCGACCTATAACAGACCTGTCAAGACTTAACCAGAAGCAGACTATACAAGTTAATTTTGAAGACGCAAAAAGTTATATATCCCTCAAAGAATTATCATGATTTAATCATCCGTGAATCAATAGAAATTATTACTAAAGATAATACTGTTTGAAATGACGTTTTATCGTACAACATACCCAGAATTTGGCTCGGTTTGCTTAAAGAATCATAAAACGAGTACTATTCCACTTCCGTATAACCATGTTTTAATTTCCCAATGTTTTCTGGATCTAAAAATTGACTTCCACTTTCACTCCTTTTATCACCATCTACGTGTTTTGAAAATTAGACGTTAACAACAATTGTATTTCTTATATTTCTCTGACGAAGACTATGTTTTTATAGTAGAAAGTACTAAGGTATTAAAATAATTTAACATCTTTTTGACTATTGCCTCATCTTTTAAGTAGTTTTTGCGCATAGTATAAGTTTAAGTTTAACTTTTTAAAGATGAATTAAGCATTTCTATTTATTTATTTACAGAAACATTTGTCTTTTTTTTTAACTGCAAGGTTGCTAGGTTTAACACCCTTCTTATATCATACTTATGATGAAGTACAGACCACCTTTCGTAAATAATAGAAATTAAGATTTATTTAAAATTCTTACCTTCCCAAACAATAACATAATTTAAAAATCTATTTATATAAAATCCAAGTCTCTGTGTGTCCCTCACAATTCCGGTAGGACCGCCTCATTGTAATGAGTAATTGTTGAAAATTAATAATGCTGGGTTACCACAGTAGCGCCAAATGTTGACCAACTTGGTGCTTGTTGGACGATTTTAATTCAAACTCCGCGCTTTTGCGGGGTTTTTTCAAAATCTGTGGGTGAGAATTTAAAGTGTAATATACTAAAATGTACGTCTCTACATCTTCATCCCGATTCTACTAATAACATAACAGCCAATAGACGGCGCTGTACTGTCTGAGCCCCTAACTACCTGATTTCAATGTGCTTTAGGTACTTTTCCAGTATATGGGCCTTGGCGAGATTGAGAATATAAAATTTGGCAACATATTTTCCAGCAACTTATTCACTGTTTCATGTATACAAGTAATTTTTCAATATTTATGCTATTTATTTAATATAAAGAAGCCATTTAACTATTTTGGTATACAAACTGAAGTAAATGTATATAAAAAACAACAATAATTAGATAAATATAAATTAAATATTTATAGATTATATAAATAAACTTAAAAGCTCGTTAATTTTGTTTTCATAGTTGTTTATATCATTTCGCAAAAATATCACTTCTGAAGCCCAAATTATGACAAATTTTAAAAAAGTACTCTAAAAAGTACTGGAAAAGTACCATGCTTTATATAGTCGGATACAAAAGTTAAATTCTTGGTACTTTTTCCACTTTAGGGACCTTGGCGAAGAAGGAAAATTGGCAATATATTTTCTGGCAACCTATTCGCTGTTTCATTTCATATATACACGCATTTAAAAAAAAATATTTATGCAATTTATTTAGCATAAAGAAGCCACATATCAAATTTAAAATATAGACATGACCTGTAATCTGCAAAAAGCCTCAATCCGCACAACACTTGGAACAAAGCTGTGCGGATTAGTGAGTTTCATTTTTAAAATCTGTTATTTTCATGTAATCACTGCGGAACAGGATAAGAAAACTATATTCTTGCACATGTGTTGTATATATCTATTTATATCTCATATTCCGTCACTTTTGGCGGGCTACCTTTCTAGAAATCTAATAATAATAAAAATAATAGCTGCGAACAGCAACAATATAATATAATTCAAGGCTTGATAAACGGCTTATAAAAGGTAAGTACGGACATACTTTTTCACAATGCATTGTAAAAATAAAAATCGGACTTTTTCCCTTATATATAAAAGGAAGCTTAAATTTTCAGTACACTGTAAAAAAAAAAAAATGCTAACGTTCCATGTAAAATCCAGGAACGTTTCGCCTTTTCTCAGGTTTTCAGAATAATTTAGCTCTTTCCTGTGAAATTCTGGTTTTCTTATCTGAAACGTTCCTGAACAAAAGTTGGAAACAGCAAAACGCTGCGGCCGCCATTTATTAATTTTTTGCTATAATCCGTTGCTCGCGCGCGAGTTTCGAAAACGAATTCCTTAAATGAATGTAAAAAAATCAATATGGAATGCAAATAAATCAATAGACGACATAATCCTTTACGTCTCTATTGTCAAGACAATTCAGATGAAAATACAATACCTCAGTGACATCGCTAAGAGAATATCTCTCGTACTTGTCTGTGGAATGTTTAACGAGCAGACCGTGTAAAAAAAATACACCTATTATTTGGATCTCCATTAACCAGGGGACCATCAAACATGATTCTCACCGATTTTGATTAATTTAAAGTATGTTTTAGAGTTCTTATCTCTAATTATTCTTGTGAAAGGATTTCTTCAAATGGGGCTTAGATTTTCAGAAATTAGATGCCGAGGTTTAGCATACGTTTCAAATACCCATTAGTTTGCAGTTCTCAACGTGTCTTTCGTGGTGTGGACGCAGAAAGCTCGCACGCCACCCGTACGGCCCGAGTTCGATGCTACCTCTTGACTTTTTTTTTCTTTTTTAATTAATTTTATATTTTAACACTTCATTGCAATTTGATTTAAATTTGATATAGATTTGACACTTTGAATTGCTGCAAATTTGAATTTTTTTTTATTTTCGGAAAAAATATACAATTACGTTTAGGTTTTTTTTTTCATGAAAATTTATATGCATTTTATCAAATTTGTAAACTAACATAATTACTGACGAAAATCCAAAATATTTTATGTCTAGATTTTTTTTTCTAATTATTATTTACATTTATATATTTTTATATTTTAAGCAAAGTTCAGAAACAATATATCATATATATATTTACTTTATTGAATTTTAACTGAAAATTTATTTTTTCGTGTAAATTATAAATGATAATTTTGATGTCAATTTCAAAATATTTTTTCATTCTAACAAATAATGATAATAAAGCGAAAATTGTCAACTGGAAATGTAAAAATCGTCTGCAGATCCCGCATGCTGTGAAATGTCAGTAATGTTTTGCTGTCAACAGAAATATTCCTGGTATTTCGCAGGAAACTTACTGGCATTTCTGTAGAAAGTTTTTAACATATACAGTAAAGTTCCAGTCATTTTCAAGAAATGTTTCTTGGAAATAATGGGCAACTCAGCGGCCCATTTTTTCCCAGGAACGTTGCGGAATTTTTTTTACAGTGTACGATGCAAAATTAATTTTGAAAAGGCAGAAATATTTGCAAATGAAATGACATTTTTCCCGAGTAAATTTTGGTAAATCTATAAAAAGCTAAAATTAACATTTCACAGGAGAGATAAAATACGTGTTTTAAAAATTTTAAACGTTAAATATAGTACTTCTTCAAGAACAAAGAAGAAAGACGAAATTTTTTCAAAAAATTCAAAATTTTTTCTTATTATAAATGTATCACGAGAGTTTATTCAACATTTAATATTAAGTATCGTATTAAGTTTACACATGATTACATCTTAAACACGTTGAAAAGATCTGAACACGAATTAAGAACTTAAAAAAAATTATGAAATTTAAGGCTCTTTTTTTTTAAAATTAAATATTCATGGCATGTTTTGTTTTGCCTAGTTAAACTTCTTATGCTTATAAACTTTGGAGAAAAATTGAGAAATGAGTATTTTACATAACTTTAAAAATTAAGTTAACACTCATCAAAGTAAAGTTAAATATATTGTTAATATTTTCTTTATTTGAAATAGTAAATATCTCAAAGGCTATCTCAGTTCTTCGGGAAATTTTATACATTTTAGGTATTTCTTTCTAAAAGTATGTTTTTCTAACAGCATAATATTCTTTAGTGTGAGGATCATTTTAGCTATAATTTAAATTTAAAAAAAGGTGGAGAATTGAAGTTAAAAAACACATTCAAAAGAATAAAGTTTTTATTAATATTTGCCCTAAATTAACGCTAATTCCGCCTTTTAGGACACGTGCAACAATGTTCCGAAATCGAGTGGAGTCACTACAGATTTTTGTTAGGTAGATTTCATAAGAAATACTACCTATTGCAGTCGTTATCATGGTGCGACTTTTGAAAAATTCCTTCACAACTTTTCATTATATGACTCCAGCAACCCAAAACCACCCCTACCTAAAAAGTTTATATATATATGTAGGATTTAAATTTAAGCATCGTTTATTTTATTTATGACGTGCATTATCAATAAATTAACTGACGCTCTGATATTTTTATTATCCATGGTTTCAAAGCACGGGTTAGGAAAATTCACGATCACGAGATCATGTTTGGATATATTCAAAGATTGGAAAAGAGTCAGTCTATAAAATTATGTTGTTCATCGAGCATCGACTTTTGCAGTGCCAAGAAAGGCATTATTAGGCCTAAGTGGCTTATTCGAAGGAAAATAATTCATAGGTTTTGTGTTAGAAATGTAATATATTTAAATAAGCCATCGACTAAGTTAAGTAAATTTATCTGTATAGAATTGTATTAAAGTTTGTGTTGTTATTCAAACGTCTACTTATTCAAATCTTCTATATATTAACATTTTACCAACAATAACTACTACAAATATATATACATATATACAGGGTGTCTCAAAAGGTCGTTTACAAACTTAACATGCTGGTCTGTCATATCATGATAAACAAGATTTACATAGGAACTTGTGTACGGATATGGATTACGTATATGGCGCCACAAATGGAAATGCTCGAGCCGCGGTACGGATGTACCTTGTGTTTCCCCAGCAGACGTCAGCCAAGTCATATTTTGTTTGAACAATTGCAGCGCAGATTGCGTGAAGCAGGCGATTTCCAGTACGTAGCCACATCGGTCGAGAAAGCAGTATACGCACGTCTGTCGTAGAGGAAACCGTGCTACGGGAATTTGCCAGAAACCCGCAAACAAGTCTCCGAGCAAGCGAACGCGTCTTGGGTGTACATCGTTCCAGCATTATGCGCATACTGCATGACGACACGAAACATCCCTACCACTTACAAGGTGTACAGTCATTGTACGTTGACGATTATACCAACGCGTTGCATTCGCAGGCTGGTATTTGCAACAACGGATCGCACAGTCAGATTTTCCCTCGTGGATTTTGTTTGATGAATCCTGTTTTACACAGGACGGTGTCCTGCACCAGAACGATATGCACATATCAGCGTATGAAAACGCAAGGTCTAGACGTGCCCATGCACGTCAACAACGTTTCGACGTGCGCGTATGGGCTAGTATTATCGGTGTCATGTTAATTGGCCCTTACCTACTACCTCAGCGCCTCGCCGGGAATACCTATCGTGTTTTCTTAGAAAGAGTCTTGCCGGATCTGATGGGTAACGTTCCAGTCGCTATACGCCGAAACATCTGGTTTCAGCATGATGGAGCTCATTTTAGGTACACTGTGTGAAAATACCTCGATAGGACAGATCCTAATCGCTGGATTGGCAGAGGCGGACCAGTTGCATGGCCACCGCAATCCACCAACCTAACACTCCTGGATTTCTATCTGTAGGGACACACGAAGTCCATGGCGTACGAGACGCCCGTAACATCTGACATGGATCTCGTAGCCAGGATCGTGGAAGCGGCGGCACGTGTCCGTGACACATCTGCCCATTTTGAACGGGTCCGTAAATCCATGCGTCGACGTTGTGAAGCATGCATTGCGGTGAATGGAAGGAATTGTGAATACCTTCTTTTAAATTAAACCATGTTCTTTAATAAAAGTCATATTAATACCTATTTCGATATCCTTTCTTTCTTCACCTGCAAACCTGCGCTCATCGTCCTCTAGCGGTCGCAGTTTGCATTTTCGAACACAAGTTCCTATGTAAATCTTGTTCCTCATGATATGACAGACCAACGTGTTAAGTTTGTAAACGACCTTTTGAGACACCCTGTATATATGTATGTCTATACTAAATTTTGTCCGCACGATAAAAGTCGCAATTATGCACGGATCTTCTTGAAACTCGCCAACAACATTGAGATGGCTAATATCTCGGAGGGGATTGGAAATTAGCAAAACGGCCCAAGGAGGTGGAAATGGGGAGGGTTAAAAACTTTGAATACCGTCTTAACATGATTCTGATAAAACCAGCTTTTACACAACAATGACAGGAAAAAATAAACATTTTTCGTTATAGCAGTTGACAACAATTAAAAAAAAACCAATAAAATTTTCACCAGAACAATTGCTTTTCTATTACAAGATTTTCACGTGAAAAATTAAATTAAATAATTAGTTTGACGAATTGAAAAAAATGAATATAACGTCATGAGTTTTCTAGAGCAAGATTTTCGCAGGAAAACTGAAACTGAAATAAATAGTTGAACGTCCAATTATTTATTTAATTCGTACGACGGGGAAAAATTGTATTGTAAAGGATTTATGTTAAATACGTATGAAAAGTTATCACTCTCTTGGCCCCACTGTATTGAAGACATTTTGCAAACTCAGAAGAACATATCGATCAGAACTAATCTAACAAGTATAATTTAATTCGTACGAATTAAATTATATATATATTGCGTCATATTGGAAAAGTAATGAACCTCAGCAAGAGAATATGTAACGTCATGTGAGTTTGAAGAAACGTATTAAAACATGATAAAAACCCGACTATGGAAATATTAACATATTTTAACATTTTGAGGTTCTCTGAATTTGTTTTAGCCATTTTAAGACCTATTCCATATACATGCCTGTGTGTAGAATTTTCACAAAAAGTTTAACTCCCTAGAGCTCATTCTTAGTGAAGAAACTGGTTTTATCTCTAATCTTGATTTAAGTTTTGTGAATATACTACTTAACTTCGAAATCTACCTCCGCCTGTAGGCCGAGCCGGCAGGGATTTTTTTCAACTTGTAACAATCATGAATAAGAAAATGGGAACAAACAAAACAGCGATAGGATGAAAATAAATATAACTTCGAGTCTACATTTTTTTTTTTGAGTTTTACAGGTCTGAAATTTTCTAATCTGATACGTTTTCACCCTCGCGTGTTTTTTGTCTGTTTGGTGTTATATTTCTAGATAGACCTAAAGTCAGCTCCAAATTTTGGTGTGTGTCGAATTCTTGTTGTGAACACAGAGTCCTCAAGTATCCCAAGTAGAAACTTATTGCATACCCGACACTAAAATAATGCTATAAATACTTACTCATTGGTTTTTCACTAACGAAATGACATCATAGATGACCTTAAAAAGAAACTTTCTGATATTGATCCTTTAGGGGACTAGTTAATTAGGTTTACAAATATGTATCTAAAATTACAAATCTCTTTAAAGTATCTGTTGAATTATCACTAACCTGAATACACACAATCACAAATTTTAAGGGATTTAAACAAGTCCATGGTACACAACACCTCAAAAAATTTTATTGTAAAGGATTTATGTTAAAAACTTATGAAAATTTATCACTCTCTTGGGCACACTGTCTTGAAGGCATTTTGCAATCTCAGAAGGAAAGAAACATTTATTTTATGAGGAAATCAGCATAGATGTTGGCCTTCATGTTTTTGCTTTTAAAGCAAAAAGCATTCAGTTGTTAAGAAGTGAAGTCAAAATGTAAATCATCAAACACTTTAGTTTTTATGATGAAAAAAATAGAAGTTTACATACGTGAACTTAGATAGCGAAGAGGTCAAGCGTACGAGCACTTCATTTTAGGAAATATTAGTCTAGATTCGACAGAAAAAGACAATCCTACATCGTGGAAACATATAATGTCAAAAAAAATTCTTCTATAGCCACCGACTTAATGGAAGCGACGGGGGCAAATCAGGCAAATTTTCACCCCTAATTTTAAAATGCTATTTTTGATTTAATTAATAACAGAAATTTTATAAATATGTGGTGGAAGTATGTCTGATTGCCTGTTTCTTTCTCTTGAAGTTGGCGTTGGTTGAAATGAAAACTTGGTATACTTAGAATACTTCAAGACAATTATAATGTTGCATATGGAAAACGTATCTATATTTTGGTTACACTAAACCAAATTATAAATAAGAACTTGCCGCATTGACTGCTTCTAATTCTTAATTTTGATCCCCATTATCTCGCTTAAAAAAAATTCCACTTATTTAACTACAGAATTTCTGTGTCTAAATAAGAGTAAAGCTTACTTTTCGTAAACATTGGTGGTCTAAGTTTAAAAGTTTTGTACCGCACATCGTAGACATCTTATACATACACAGCAGAAAAAATACAGTGAGTTCCAAATTCATTCTTTGACGCCAGAAAAAGGCCCAGTCGGTAGGACGTCGGACTCTTAACATAAGTGTTACGGGTTCAACTCTCAACTTTAACAAACAGACCACTAAGATGGCCTCGGTGGGCACGAAATCTGACGGAGTTGCTGGATACATCATTAGTTAAAAGCAACATTACTTAAATCAATAATAATAAAAACTATGCCATTTCAACGCTATTCAAGGCACTATATATCAGATGTTTCAATCATTTGGTAAACTATTAATATCTGGCCTCCAAATACATGCAATCTGAAATTGGTACGGGACAATTTGTTTTTATTTAGAAATATATATGCTTATATTTTTATATGAATTTATATAATACATATATATACATGTGTGCGTGTGTGTATGCGCGTGCGCGCTTTATATCTTTTTGCTGAATGAAATTTAGAGTTTTTTTTCAATTCCTTTATTTACATTTACATTCTGTTTCATAGTTTTGGAATAGAATATAAAAAAAATCAATGGTATTTTCCATGTAAAATCTTTTATAAATCTTTCCAAACGATTTAATTTTATGGATATTTTTAGAAACTGTACACTGATCTAAATATACATATATTTTTATTTTTAATGTGTAATTATTTGGGATATTTACTGGAAATTGCAGCATATTCTTTCTTTTTATCTTTAACTGTTCACTGTACTTTATTTTATCTTCACTTTCAGATTACTCATGTTAATGTAGAAGACACAAAATAAAAGGAACACAATATGTCACGAAAATTTTTATTGCAAACATTTTCCAATGACATACAACAATCGGCAACAAATGCCTCATCAAAAGAAGGGAAAATATACAAAAAACCTTTTTAAATATTATTTGAACCGATCCATCAATCATAGTAAAAATCTTCATATCTCTCAATTATTTTTTTCAAATCATTTTTCCATTCCTCAAACGTAGACAAACAAAATAGAAGATAAAGCTGGGGGCCGTTAGCGACACCTATTGCCCCAGGTGCCTCGCATCCCTCGGCACGGCCCCAGACACCTTGGATTAGGGGGGTGATGCCGATTTTAGACGCCTCCTGCAACATGCTTGGGCTAGGTTTCGGACACCACACGAACATGAACAGCCATCAATATGATAGACAAAATTGGAATAAATCCTGTAAAGAATGCCCTCGGCATATATTAGACACATTCGGGAAAACAGCAAAAGTCATGTTAAGTCATGTAAAAAGTCCTGTGAAGCCAGGCAAAATTCTATAGATAAAGAAAGCACAGATTAAGACAGTATTATATTTTATCACAGTCACAATCATTATACACGAAATGATACTAAATTGAAATTTTCAACCTGATTTTAAAAATGTCCAGTCCTGGAATCGATAATAGAACATATGGCTTAAAGTATAAACGATGTTAAGTAACTTCGAATACTCTGTCAAATAATTGTCACTTAGACAGCATTTTAGCATTAACATCTGCTTGAAATATTACGCAACTCAATAGATAAAACTCCAGGCAATGAAGATTGTCTGGGGGTTCTAATATTAGTAGTTCACACTTGGAGAACACTTTTTCCAATTGTTGAAAATTTTCACCTCGTATAAAATAGCATTACCGAAATCTTTGATTACAAATCTCAGAGAAAATTTAAATTTGAAAAATAATAAATACGAATGAAACCTCTAAAACCACAAGTATCATATACCTTATATTTTGAAAAGGTTTCAAAAGCTGAAACGAAAATAATTTAGCATAAAATTAAATTTTTGTTTACGTTACGATATTAGATGAAATTTAAAATAAAAACAGTCTTGTCTCATTTCTTGAGTCCAAATTCTTCAATAGATTTTTTTACTTATAGAAAGGGGCATTTTATATGTATTAGTTATAAAATTTAGTTATGTAACGCTCGATCAATACGCACTCCATCATATTTTCTCTCCTTTTGTTTTTTTTTCTTTCAAAAGAACTGATAAGCTAAGTAAATTAGACTTTATGAGATGAGAAGAATGTTTACAGAGTTGTTGCCGACAAGGCATCTGAGCTAAGCCGTAACTTTAAATTAACTGAGTTATTTTGTAAATAGTAACATGCAAATACGTTGTAAATATTAAATTTATTAGTCGATGAAAAGTTATCGAGTTTTAATTTGTAACTAAGATAGTTTCCACCCCGGAGTCTAAATAATATGTTACAGTTAAAATTTCATTGCCAGTAAATATTCGAAATTCAATTTCTATTTTGCTAAAACTTGATGGCAGTGTTTTCATCAACTAAATGCCAGAACTTGTTACGCTATGATATTAACAAAAAGGAAACAAATGATAGAATTATTTTTTAATTTCTCGTTTGATTTCATCATTTTTAAATGACTCCTTTTGAATAGGGTGCCTGAAGTTGACGGCTAATATTGTATTTTTTATTTTAAAAGTGCACTTAAAATTAAAAACTCAAAAAAGAAAGAAGAAAAAATTTCAGAAACATACAAAATAAGACTGTGACATCAGATATCCTGTGCAAATTTATCCTGTTTAAAAATAATGGAATGTTAACAGGACATCTGTAAAAAAAAAGGCTCCGTTTGCTTTAACACAAGTTTACGAAATTTTATTCCGACTTGCTCAAGGTCTTATATTTATTAGCTTTGATATTCATCATATATTATTTCGTACAAGAACATTTTTTTGTGTATTTAAAAAATGTTACAGTAAGCTACGGATTATTAAATGAACAAGAAATGCTGAAAGTCAACACTTCCATTTCCCAAAAAGAAAAAAAAACTCGAAATTAAAAATAATTGTTTCTAAATATTCTTTCCATAAACCTAAATTAAATAAATAATATACATTTTATATGAATGTCAAAAATATATTAAAATTAAATGTATTGTTGTTCTCTACTACTTACAATCTGTTAGAACATTTGTAGAAGAATTCCTCCGTGTGTCGGAGCAACAAGCTCTGAAAAATCTAACGAAGGTGGCTTTCTTTCGTTGGCACCATTTTCTGAATTTCTGTCGCCGACTTGGTGGCGAAGATCGAGGAATGTCTTGAAAGTTTTCTAGTACCAAGTTGGAGTAAGAAGATGGAGCTATGGAGCCGAGACTGCTAATAGGTGAATCGAATGTATAACTGAAATTAGGAGATATCTCTTTATTCGATATTTGACAATGCTGCTCTGAAGTAAATGATTCTATACATTTTGCTGGATTCTGTGTGATATTAAAGTCATACTTTGGCTCTCTTGCAGAGGAAAGTGACTTGTTACATTCTAACGTAGATTTCGGAAGAATTGAAGATACTTCACTTTGGATAATACCGACTTCTTCATGACTAGCATCGAGTTGAGGAATAACGACAGAATCGACGTCAACTTTATATGTTTTTCCATTCATTTTCAGGTCTTCATCATCTCCGGATGGGTTATTGTAAGAATTTATTATTTCCAACTCTGGAACTAAAGCTAATTTGTTATCCTTCAAGACGGCGTTGAATTCATGGATGCTCACTGAAATGAAACAGAAAAAAACTTTTTTAACATAAGATGGTGTTAAAATGATTTTTTGCAGAAAATGAAGAATAGTTAAGTGATTCTAATTTCTAAATTTTAATAGCGTGTCTGTTTCGTAGCCCGTGGCTGTGCTCACATGACTCTAATCGACGAATAGCCCATGCCGAGTTGTTCAGTCATGTGCTGATCGGTAAATGAAAATGTCATTTAACGTCATCTCGAAATCGGACCCCATCCCAAAGCTTAATGAATTCGATACCCACCTAATACAGAAATGAAAAAAATCTAACAACGTTGCTAGTTTTAATGTCAGCGGAAAAATGATCTGCATTCATATTTATAATACCTATATGAATATATGACTGCTTATTCGTAGTTATTCTCATATAAAAAAAAATCTGATTTTTTAAAAATCAAAAATACATTATACTCTAAAACTACTCGAAAGCAACTTCATTGGGCGTAGTTTCGACACGCATCTAAAAATTTAAAACTAACCAGATGCTTGGACTGGCTCGAGTTTTATTTTTAGCAGAAAATCTAACTGGAGGGAATTAAAACTCCTTGAAGCATCCTTGAGCATAAGGTTGAACAGCCCTTCTGTAGTATATAACTTAAATGTAATATCAAATTGATGTTAAAGTAGCTTAGACAACAGTATACTTCGTAATTAGAGTCACAATAATCAGTAGAATGAAAAATGGCAAAAACAACGCCAAAGGAGTCAACACATCCTTTGTGTTAATGTATCATTGAAATGGTTTTAGCTTTTAGTTAAGCATTTTACTTTGTTACAAATTTAGTGCTTCAGCAATCAATACCAGCCAATCAAACAATTCCATAAATCCAAACCTCTGCTGTTTTGGAAAAACAATAATGTATGCGCAATGCATACTTTAGCACCTTTCTTTATCATATCTGCGCTTTTTCATTGTCATTTTAAAAAGTTTTACAATAAAACCTTTATATAGAACAATCCCCATATTTAGAGAACACCGTTTTAACCTCAATATTTTATCATGTATTAGCACATATATGATAATTGTATGTTTTCGCTTTTGAATAGGGGGCAAATTCCGCAATCCAAGTGAGCCTCTATACACCGGAAGTATTCAGTATATAGATTCTCTATGAATTGATGACCAAATCAAAGATTGGCTCTTTTCCTAATGGATTCAATTTATGTGAAATTAGTCATTTCATGCCAGTTGTTGAATTACATCAAAAAAGTAAAAAAAAAAAAAAAAAAAAAAAAAAATCCTCACCTTTTTTTCCCCAAATATCAACTTGGCTATCTGCATACTGCCATATACCTCCAAAAAGCTTGTGGTCAAGTAACTGTTGGGCAGTGGGGCGTTTTCCTGGCACTATATTCAGGCAACCAGTTACAAAATTCAAGACGTCATCTGATATTGGATTATTTCTTTTACAGGCAGGAAAAGTGTCTTGCATCAACTTAACAAAGTTTTTCTTCTGAAAATAAAGGAGATGGTTAGTATGCAAAGATTTATCTAGTATTGTCATGTGTACGGATTTTCACAGGTTTACAGAACCGTCTCACTAATTCAAAGCACGTTACGCCAAAAATCTCGATATTTCATGATTGAAATTGAAAAATTTTTTAGTCCTTGGTATGTGTTAATGGAATTTAATGCAGTAAAACATGCACACTAGAATGGAAGATTTCTATGGTGCTGCAAATGATAATCCGTAATAATCTACCTGCTAAGATGTAAAGATGCAATATTTTTTTCGATATCTAGTGGTTGTGCTTCTACAGATTTTACTTAGAATCTTAAAATAAAGTATGAAAACGAAACATAAGTATAGCAGAATATTGTCTAAATGTAAACAAGTCAGATTTGTACATAAAACGTGGCAAATGAGGTGAGTTTGTACTATAACTAGTTTTATAAATATTCAGATCTTGGCGCAATAGCGGTTGCACTCTTATACAAAAATGCATGAATACAAAATTTATTACGATTCTATAGTATATAAAATTCAGTAATACGAAAATAATATGACATCCTCTTACATAGGACGCCATCGCCATAGAAACCAAGAGTCATTATCCATGATGCGATATCATTGAATTCATTACTTATGATAGGATTTAATAGAATAAAGAAAACATTTATTAATAATGTTACAAGTTTAGATTCGATTTTCATGAAATTTGAAATGACTCGACAATATTAAACAACGTATATATATTTTAAATTTCAAACAAATCGGTTGGGTAGTTTTTACCCTGTTATATGCGGACAGACGGACGGACCAGGTGAGGACTATAGGTGCTACGTATTTATATAATTCCAACGCACCTAAAAATCCATACATTCCAACTGATCGAATACCATACAATTTATAATTGCTCAAACGAAAATGTCGATAAATTCGGATTTTACTGCGGTGCGTAGCGATTTCTCTTTCACAAGCTTTGCTGTATAAGAATATTGTCCAATAAATACAAAAAACCTACTACCTGGAATTTCAAATAACAGGCGTAAAATTCGGTATATACAAGTTTTTGTTTTAACAGATGCAATTCATTGCATTCATCTTACAGAGACTATGAATTTTCTGCGTCTAAGGTAGTATTCTGTTATAAAAAGATGCCGTTTCGATGGTATTTTGTATATCTTCATGTTTCGATTTCATAAATAACTTCCCGTACTTTATAACAATGGTCCTTGGAACAGTAGGTATAATCCACAATTTTAACTATTCTCCGTGGCATTCATGTGAAAAACAAACTTTCTGTCGCATTTTAATGTACGATCACAATCGATGTACGATGAAATTATTTATAGAATCGTAGACATCTAGTAGTAAAAGTGTTGTGCTATCTGTATACGCTCTCGGAAATTCCTTTTTTATTCACGGAAATATTCCATGCAGTACTGCTACCGGGATGTATCAGAGAATAGAAGTAATTTCCGTTCTAGGACAGAAAATTTCCGTAGTCTAAAAAAAAGAATTTTTTAAAGAAAAAAATACGCTCTTCTTTTTTACCCGACTGCTAAGAAGGGTTATGTGTTTCACGCGTATCTGGGTATGTGGATTACTTTATACCTTCGAAACTTCCCAACGGCTGGATGGATTTTAATTATTGAGGTCTCTATCGATTCGTCTTAACCGTCCGACGGTTATAGGCTAGGTTTTGTTTTTATAAGTTCAAAATGGCGGCCGTAAAATACAAAATGGCGGTAGAGACAAAAAAAAAATTTACGCACCCTATTGAGTGGAATATCATTGCATGGGGTCTTTCAAAATGAAGACGATGTTTCATTGATTATTTTAGAGTCAGAAGCACCGTTTAAATATGACACAACCTGCAAGTTGTGTAGGTTGGATCTCTAGCTTTATTGCAACTTCAACCTTCATAGACATCTACTGGCCTCATCCAAACAGTGTTTATAGATAGGAAATAACAATTAAACACAACTTCATACAAGTAAATAATAAAAAAAATAGGTAAGTAATATAAAAAATAGTTTCACATTGATGAGAAATAATTAATTAGTTTGCTTTTTACGCAGTGGGGTTTTTTGATTTTTTAAATTTAACTTTTATTACGTGGATCCACTTGGTTTTGAACGTCGTACCGCACGTCTCGAAACGAGTATCTTAACCACTCGGCCAGCGAGCACTTGGTAAAGAGCGAGTTTAAAATGAACGTATAGGTTTCATTCAAATGCGGGACGGGGGGAGGGGTTGATAAGGCTTGTTAAATTTCTTGTGCAGAAAGCTCTAAAATTTAAATTTAATTTCAGGGACATTTCGGAGTTATGAAATAACGTTTGGTGTTTTAACACTTATAGAATAATAGAAGATAAAAATTATTGCATAGTAGACATATTTTTAGTAAGACATAATTTTATCGTTAGATGTAAAATATGAATATTATATTTTGAATTAAATTCGAGAACAAATGATTTCTTTTAATATAAAATCGATTTTTTTTAACTTGATTGAAGTACTATATATTTTTTTAAATGTTCATATAGAATATGCTTTAACCACAAATATTTTTTAATACTCTAGAAAATAAATTGCGAATAGGTTTAAATGAATGAGAAAATTACTACTTTGTTAAATTCGAAAGCATTATTTTTGTTTGTTTGTTTTTAAATAAATGAGAAATTTTAGTTTTTTGAATTTTCGGTTTTTCATTTAAAAATTTAATTCTAAATTTGGGTATTAATACAGCCAATAAGCATGCGCGCAAGCAATAAGCGGTAAATTACCCTTTTTTTCGGAATCAGGTAAGAATTAACGCAAAAAGCATGTTTTCTAGGAGTAAGGTTATTATTTGTTTAAAAATGACGAATAATTTAGTGTATAAAGACGAATTTTTCGGTCAGTGTATGTAATCAAAAGTACGAGAGAAAATAAATAAATTCTAGAAAACAGGGATTCTGCTGAAAAGAGCGGCCAAAAAAATTGAAGCAAGCAAAATTGACATCGATGTTTCCGAAATTACAAGAGAAGAAATAATTTCAGTCTTTATTAGATTTATTTTTTCTGTAACATAGAAAATATCATTTAAAGAAAGTATTTTTTTTATTTAATTTTCTATTTTTCTTACATAATTATCACGTAATAATGAATTAAATTATGGCTAAAGACACCATTAAGAATATAGTACTACTTTTGATATTCCTAAATACTATTTTTGATATTCCTTTAAAAGTCCGGAATTTTCGAAATTCGGGCCAACTACTTCTTTACTTCCCTTACCAAAACTACTCCTTTATGTATATTTAACCTTCCCTTACAGTTTGTCCCATGAATTTGGGACCACACTGTATACACCAAACCCAGTACAAATTGTCAAAATTGAATGAAACGCTAATAAAATAAAATAAAATAAATATACATATAATTTATAATCCTTGACCGGAAATATTTAGAAATTTTCGAAGAAATACAGAGTGACACAAATAAAACAGGAAGTTTTGAAATGCGCAGAGGTACACTCTATGTATTTTAATAACTAAATTATTTCAAAGGAAAACTAAAATTCGATCTGAAATGATGTCTTCTATCAGTTTATCTTTTAACAAATTAATCTTATGAGGCCATTGTTCCAATTAAAATTGTAAAAGTATTTTAAATTTTCAATAGGAAAACCCAATTTTGACAGTATATTTGGACTATTCGGTAATTTTACCTCCGGATACTAGATATAAAGACAGTCGTTGAAGTAATTTAAGAAATGTAAAATTTCAAACTTCTAATGGCAAGTCCATTTTTAATACTTTCAAAAAACGGGCAATTTTTGGAATATTTTTAAGCATATCTCAAATAGTACTCAGCGGAATAAGCTGTAATTTTGGATTCGCATTTTTTAAAGCTTTTAGAAAGTGCATTCTGGTAAAATTTGAATAGTTTCGAATGCTCATTGTTTTTTTAATAACAATTTCATAGTTTATGTGAAAATACTACCCACATTGAAATTTGTTTTGTAACTGGTAAAAAGGAATTCAATATTAGGAATTTATTGCATTATGTTTCAACTTTTCCTAAACTTTTTCTCTTCTCGTTTTGTATCTGAGTGTACATTTTACTGTAGAACGCAAATATGATGTCAAAATTAAGTGTTCCTATAGAAATTAGACAAAGTTTGTTTCGATTTCAATAAGCTCTTTAGGTTTTTTTTTTAAAAATAAATTGAAAAAAGTAATTCATAATCGATTGGTTGATTTTGTTTTTCTCTCCAATAATTTGTTGTGTAAAATGAATAAGATGTACCTTTTCTTTAAACAGTGTTTTCTGTTGACAGCATTGCAGAACAAGAATATTCAGCTTCATACGATTTCGTCACTTTGTATTAAAGAAACCTTATAATTATCGAAAATATGTTTTCAAAACGAAAATGACTTTCAACAATAATTATATCGGCTGGTCCATCTGTTGGTTCTTTTTTTATTAAGAAACAAAACGCATTTTTTTAGGAGTGAAAATCGAAATTCTTTAATGAACATGGAAGGTGGGTCTATGCCATTTACGTATGGAATATAATATCGCACGCGTGGCCACCGCGGTTCGGCTTACATGCCATCATCCGAACATCAAAAATTTCAATGACCTCTGGGGTCTTCCACAAATGATGTCACGCTTGGAGGGCGGGAGGAGGGGGATTCATGAAAATGTGACAGTTTGTGACAAGGGTGTGGCAGGGGGTATGAAGAAATGCGACATCACACATTTTGGTTAAAATAAAAGCATTAAAATACGCAGATTAAATTTTGAAGTTATTTTGAAATTATAGTATTATGTGTTTATAAAGTAGATTTAAAGCCAAATATATTAAATTCGAAAATACGACTGTTTTCAACTGCTCTTTCGTATTAATATTTTATTACTAATGTATATTAATTATATTTTTGTTATAAACCATAATCTTATTTCATACAAAATAAGTACATGAATCATTTTATTGTTATGCTCACAAATGTCGTTAAAACACATAGCTAAGTTTAAAAATAAGGTTTGAAACATGATCTATAACGTAGTGTTTTGTTTCTGAACTACAAGTATATGTTTATGTAATATAGCGTGACATGTGACAATGGGGGGGGGGGGGTATGGTGAAGTGTGACACTTTGTGACAAAGGGGGGAGGGGTGTCAAAAATATTGAAAAAAATTGTGACATCATTTATAGACCTCCCCTTTCCCAGAATGAGCGGATCCATGGCTAAAATTTCAGCCCGAATGTGACGTTTGAGGTCTTGGATTGTGCGGGGTAAGGCTACTAAATATAGTTAGTAGTATTACTTTATATAAGTGTATTTAGAAGCTCTAGTGCGGGAACATAGGCGTACACTTTACTTTTCAGAATCCCCCAAAGAAAATAATCCATCGGTGTTAAATCGCACGATCTTGGCAGCCCATTTACATACGAATTTCTTGAAATTACGCGATCTGGAAAGTTCTTGTTTAATAAGTTGGTGGTTTGGCGAGCAGTGGGTGCCGTTGCACCGTCTTTTCATACAAATGGCATACATTTGACAGTTCATACATGCATGACACATGAAAACTGACACAAATAAAATGTGAAATATTTATAGTTTAAAAAAAAATCAACAGATGGACCACCCTATATAAATGGTTACATTTTTTTCTATTACTAATTACATATTTAAATTTTAGATTAACAGATGAAAAAACAAAATTTCATTCTTTATCCCGAAATAACATAGAAAAATGTGCTTTAAAAATGGTGAAAACTTTTCATACCTGTAGAATGTTTTGTATAACGGGATAGACTTCAGTGTACCAACATGACAAAGGGCCTTCCCACTTCGAGAATCTTTTCAGTAAAGCCATCCCAGTGAAAAGTTCGATGGCCATCGTCCCGATACTCCAAATGTCCAGCTTCTTTCCGTCCACTTCAGCCAAGCCGGATTCGGTGAGGCGACCTTCTGGACAACGATAGATAAAAGGAGCTCCATACCTGGCAAGAAACGAGGAACATTTAAATAGTGCTGAGAATTTCAAATACAAAACAAGTGAATCGGTCATTTCAAAAACCACATAAGTCAGAGAATCAGAACTTTTCAGAAAAAAACTGCATTATTCATAAGTAAACAAATTCTTATTTATATTTTTGGGCTCATTATAGAGCTTGGACTTCAAAGTTTGTAAATATTGAAAAACTTTTATAATTTATGATTAATTAAAAGTAGAATAACAGACAAACTGTTCCTGACTTATGTTGTTTTAGCAAAGAACAAGGTTAGGTGCTATTTAATTTGAGCAAAACAGTCATATTAAACATATTTTTAATCAAAATTAATAAGGATAAAACTTATACAGGAACATTTTTATGTTTTAATATCATTATGACGCGAAATCATACTCTTCAGCATTTTCAATTGGATTATCTTCATACCTGACAACCTGACAAGAAACATAAACATAGGAACTGTGATGAGAATTTCGAAAACTGAACAAAGAAAGTTTCAGCTATTTTGAAGTTTAAATTCTAGTTTTGTTAAGAAAAAACATTCCTTGTAAGAAAATAATATTGAGCCCAGAGATACAGTTGAGATATATTTGTTATGCTATAAAGTCTCTCTGACATGATTTGGATGAAGTTTTTAGCTATACAAAAGTACGAAATCAATGGAATACATGAAAGCGAGCAAGGATAGTTTCCAAAGAGAGGAGTGCCATTTAGAAGTAAAATTGTGTTATTGACGTGAAACATTTCGCATGATTTTATCGACTGTTTTAGGCAAAATGGTAAAACTTAGATAAATAATAATAATAAAAAAATGGGATGAGTATTTAATCATTCTACCCCACCCAAAAAATCTGTAAACGGGGTGGTGTAAAAAAGTCCTTCGGCAAGTGCCGAGAGGAAGAGGTAGCTTTCATATTCCTTATTTTTAAAAAGCAAGTTTAAATTATTCAAACACACGAAGCTTAATTTAGTGGAAACCGATTATAGGGGATTCAATACTAATTTTTATCAATACTAAACCATTATGAATGGGAATTTTGCGAAATTAGTCAGCTTTATCCAAGCTGCTTTTATTTAAACTAACTTATATGTGGTTTCCAAATTCGGCGATATCTTGAAGTTACTGTAATTTTAAGACAACATGGTGGATGAGGCTAACGAGTAAACTTAGTCGAGACTTAGTAATTCCTGCGCACATGCTCACTCACATCAGAATCGGTTGATATATTCAAGTGCTGTCGCAGGCAAAAAATCAGATTTTTCAAAATGTTACGCACATAAAGAAATTCAAACTGCTATATCTGAGCCAAATTTTAAGATAAAGAGAAAACAAAAAATGTTCCAGAATCCTTATATCCAGGTCAAATACTTAAGAATGAAATCTTTTTCAATTTCTTATTTTTTGCACTTCACTTTAAATATAATTTTTTTCAAATTTAATGGCTGCCATTTTGAAACAAGATGGCGAATGAGGATGGCCAGCGATCTTGGTCGAGATTGTTGCTACAGACTATCCACATACCTTCGTACATCCAAATAGGTCAATAAATACGTGCGTTATAGCGTGACAAATGTCAGATCATTTCAAAATGTCAGCCATGCTAGAAATTCAAAGTGCTGTAACTCAACAATTTTTTTAAGATATAGGCGAAACAAAAACTGCTCCGGAAACTTTGTATCAAGGTCAAACACATAGAAAAATCTTTTTCATTTTCCAATTTTTTGATACCTTATTTTAAATTTAAAATTAAAAAAAATGTTCCCTTTTGAAACAAGATGGCGAAGGAAGCTGGCCAACGAACTCGGTCGAGACATTGGTTGTACTATGTATACACCAAGTTACATCCAAATCGGTTCATAAATACGCCTGTTATCGCATGACAAAAATCAAGTCGTTTCAAAATATCAGCCACAATAGAAATTCAAAATGCTATAACTCAGTCATTTTTTTAGGTATAGATGAAACAAAAACTGTTCCGGAATCTTTGTATTAAGGTCAAATGCATAAGAAAAAATCTTTTTCATTTTCCAATTTTTTGGTACTTTATTTTAAATTTTAAATTTTTGAATATTTTTTTAAATGGCTGCCATTTTGAAACAAGATGGCGGATGAAGCTGGCCAACGAACTCGGTGACATTGGTATGTACTATGTACATACGAAGGTACATCCATATCGGTTCATAAATACGCCTGTTATCGCATGACAAAAATCAGGACGTTTCAAAATGTCAGCTATGCTAGAAATTCAAAGTGCTATAATTCAGGCATTTTTTAAGATATAGACAAAACAAAAACTGCTCCGGAATCTTTGTATCAAGGTCAAATACATAAGAAAAAATATTTTTCCATTTTTAATTTTTTGGTACCACATTTCAAATTTTAAATTAAAAAAAATTTAAATGGCCGCCATTTTGAAACAAGATGGCGTATGAAGCTGGCCAACGAACTCGGTCGAGACATTGGTATGTACTATGTACACAGGAAGATACATCCATATCGGTTCATAAATACGCCTGTTATCGCGTGACAAGTATCAGGACGTTTCAAAATGTTCAGCTACGCTAGAAATTCAAAGTGCTATAACTCATCCATTTTTTAAGATATAGGCAAAACAAAAACTGCCCCGAAATCTTTGTATCAAGGTCAAATATGTAAGAAAAAAATATTTTTCCATTTTCAACTTCTTGGAACCACATTTCAAATTTTAAATTAAAAAAAAAATTTAAATGGCCGCCATTTTGAAACAAAATGGCGGATGAAGCTGGCCAACGAACTCGGTCGAGACATTGGTATGTTCTATGTACACACCGAGTTACATCCAAATCGGTTCATAAATACGAGAGTTACAGTGTGACAAAGATCAGATATATATATATATATATATATATCAACTTTTGAACGGAGGGTGGTTTCGGGGTCGTGGGGTCATGATAGATGAAATTATACCAAAATTTTTTGAAATCGCTTTCCTCCGAACGGCTGCAATAGGTAGCTTTTAGTAATGAAAGCTACCTAAAATTAAAAACTGAATATTTATGCATAGAGAATGTGGTGAGGGATATTTCCATATTATCCACAATTTTAATTTTTAATATATTATACACATTATTAAAAGATTTATCCGTTATGAATCAATACATGCGATTTTTATGAATAAAAGTTCTTCTTTTACAAACCATGAAAATACACTTAGTAAATTTTTCAAGGATTATTTTATATTTTTAAATGATAAAATTCTGTTGTACCTTCATTAAAAATATCGCTGATTAAGCCCATATTCTTTGTATCGGTTCTATCACTGACAATGGAGCATTTCCAATATTTCTGGTGTTTTCATTTTGCCAATATTGCACCAATATTTTCTAGAAATACTTTGTCATATCATCGCCAATATAAAGACAAAATTTCGACGAAATTCTAATTTCGTTGAAAATATTTTGAGTGTAAAGTCAAATATTTAATACATTTTCTTTTTTCACGAAGAAAGGCTATATGAAGTTCCGATGTAACTAATACTAGTTAGAGTCTTTGAATCTGTACCCACGTTCATCTCGCTTTGTAAGTAAGTACTTTCCTTAGTATGTAAGTTCGCATAAAATAAATACTTTATTAATTGTGTTTTAATCATATAGGTAGATAAAGAAATCATTTGAATGAAGAATGTCTGAGTGTAAATGAATGTAAGAAATCACATGCAGGTCAGGAGCCAAAACTAGAACCATTACCTCAACAGATCATTGCTCTATCGTCCGAGCTATTCTGGACAACACTAGACATCACCTTGAAATCAAACAACATTTTGGCAATAATGTCTGATCTGAAATTTTACGCACATAAACGGAATGAACCTCAGGAAAATGAAACTTCCATAAATGATCAAATATGAAATATACGTTACAAAATTTATAATAATTCTACTGAATCATAAAGATATCCCATTAATAGAAAATTTGCCACCGAGTGATGATGTCGGCTAGAGTTGTTCAGAATTTGCTAGATGACCGAGCAGAGTCATGTGAAACTGAGTGTCCTAAGTTCGACTCCTGTCTTGGACCATTTTGAAGTCAATTAAAAAAATTATGTTCATGTAGTATACCAAATATTTGTCATAAAGAAATATACTTACTTTGTAATAGGTTTTACCGCACTGCAAAGGAAACCAAAGTCTGATAGAACAGCCGCATTATTAGAGCCTATTAGAACATTATTCGCCTTTATATCATTATGAGATAGGTTTTTGTTGTGAAGGCAAGATACTGCATCCATAATCTGTTTCATCCAATCAATTATTTGCAGCAATGCATTTTTATTTGTTAAGAAAGATGATTCTAAAACAGTCTGTTCTAAATTTTTTGGATATACTGGTGTAATAAAAATGTAAGAGTCAGCGTAATAGGCAAACTCAACGTCTTTCAACTTCAAGATGTTTGGATGATTTAACGTTTTCCACAAATCGACTTCTCCATCTGACACATATTTCTTTTGAACGACCTTCGCGGCCATTTCGTCATTTGTTTCATTATTTTTTACTTTCATAACTGAGCCATATGCACCATGACCAATAACATCAATAAATTTATACCCGTTTTCTTCTACATGGTTCACGATTTCCATCATTCTTTCGCAAGTTTTAGTATCAATTAAACCTTCACGACGTTTTTCTCTAAAGTAATCCATACTTAAGAAGTTTCGAACAAAAAATATTACAAAAATAACTTTTTTTTAAGCAGTAATCACAAATTACAAGTTATCTGCAATCCGTTTTTTGATTACAAAGGCTTCATTGTTGCAATTTCTTATAAGTCGGATTTCTTATTTGCATTGTTAACATATGCAGTCATTGTTAAGACGGGATTTATTTTACAATTTCAACAATGATACCACTCTAAAGTTGTCCAACAATCGAGTATTGTTCGGAAATCCGAAGAAGAAATTAAAATGGGATAAGGTCGGGTGACTGAGGGCTTGATAACCAAATCGCCTGAGAAAACAATTGTCTATAGATCCGTGGACTAAGAATTTCAAACATATCTGATTCTAAAAATATTAAATACGGGTAGATAAATTTTTAATTAGGAAAACCACTTTTATTAGAGATTTAAAATTAGAAATACGCACAATAGGAAATTTTCCTTTTAAAAATAAATATTCACGTTCTTTATATAACATGGTATTCTCAATACAAGTGCAATCAGAGTAAAAACAAGAAAAGTTGAACCTGCCTCTATTCTCAAGCTCTTAACGACAAAATCATAGATCAAAGATGTCTTTAGGCTCAGAAACAAAACTTTGGCTTAGATGTTATATATTCCCATGGCCGCCATCTTGGATTTCGCGGCGATGTTTTGTCGGCGTTTATCGATAAGGCAACCCCGACAAGTGACGTGTTCTGGCGATCCATTAAGCTTAACGGGTGCATAAATCTGCTTGGAGACATTTACTTGGCGGAAAAGGGGTTTTCACATCAAGAAAAAAAATCCAAGATGACGGCCGCGGGAATATATAACATCTGTTCCATATCTTTTTTTCAAAATATGAAAAAAATAAATACATCTATATAATTCTTGGAAATGTTTCTGTAGAAAGCTTCTCACGTCTTGCATTTAATAATAGAGTAAACTTTCGATTATTCGGCACTCATGGTACCGAGGGTGTGGCGGATAATCGAAAGATACTCAAAGACCGTTACTATAATCAAGTTTATTTTTGCCAGACTATAAGTAGAAATATTTAAACGCTTTTTTTATCTGTTGAGCATATTCGATAATAAAAAGCATAACTGTTAATAAGAAATCAACTTATGAGACAAATTTCAAATTTTACAGAATGAATATGTAGTACCTATTTTCAACCAAAGTAATCCATTTTGCATTTTTGTGTGTGTTTTACTTTCGCTTTTACAGCAGCAAGATTAGGGACTCTACGTAATGAAAGTACTTGGGTTGCATCTGCTTTCACTTGTATCTCAAATCAATTAATGCACTTAAAGAGTATAGTCACCACTTCTGCGTGACTGAAACCTGAATCATCATTCTCTGGCTCATCATATGCATCCGTTTCAGGCTTCATTGGACTGAAAATATTTTGAATAATTTCGTCATCTGTTAATTATTCATAACCAAGTATTTTTTTCAGAATAGCTCGTCGATTGACTCGGTTTGACTGTGTATTTATGTTTTCGTAATTCGCTTGTTATAAAAAAATATTTTGGTAAGGGGGTGGCGGTTAACCGAGGGTTGCAGTTGATAGAGTGGCGGATAATCGGAAGTTTACTGTATTTCAAATTTTATGCGCTTATAATGCGTACAGCCAATAGAGTGAAAAAGCGTCTAAACCGAGACTCGAACCCGGATCATCACCATAATGCACCGACTTTCTATCAACTGAAACACTTGGAACGGCATGCTGGATTTTCTTTAGATTCGTGTTTGCCCCAGAGTCAGTGGCTCACATAAAAATAATCCATCTTGCGCCGCAGTTGTAACTTTGTTAACATATAATAGTGCGAAGTGCCAGGCTAGTTCCCGTTCAAGTGGTTCAGTTGGTAGAGCGTCTGTCCGCTATAGCGATTACCCGGGCTAGAATCCCAGCTTGGACACTTTTTCCCCTCTGTTGGCGGTACCCGTGTTAAGCACTTAAAATTTGAAATATTAGAGAGCAATTTATTTTACTCCTAATTTACTACTAATTAATTTTTAAATGGTAGTCATCTACTGGTAACAAATGTACCAACTTGCATTTTTTTAAATGGGAAAACCCGATTTTGGCACTTTATTTGAAGTCCATGGGCCCAGTAAGGTATATAATATCGTTCACTCGCAAGAAAAGTCGCACATCTCGACAAGAGTAAATTTCACAGGAGATGCAAAAGAAAATTTGCGTGATTTTACTGTAATGTGAAATTATAGTAGTTAGCTCTTCATGCAGGAATAAAAAGCTGTATAAAAAGGGGAAAAAAGGAACGGATATCCGAACCGTAGCTCCAAGCTGCAAGCCTGGTGGAGTGTTTGCCTACGGACAGCGAAAACCCATTTGTTAGTCCATCGTTTTGGTAGCAGTTAAAAAAAAATGTTCAATGTTTATATTTATGCTTTAGTAATTAAAAAAAAATTGTAACATTTTCAATATAGCTGCCTGGTTCAAAACATGACGAAATATAATAAATACAAAATATTAACAAAAACACCACTTGTAATAACTATAATACCAATAATAATAGTATAAATAATAATAATATTTAATGAATATATATGAAAACAATTTACAATGGAAACAAAGAAGATAACCAAAAAAAAAAAAAAAAACCCTAAATCATCGTCTGAAGAAGTGTCCGAGATCTATGGATAGTTATTTCTAAAAATGACTTCATTTTTCTCTATAAATCTTTTTAGTGCTGATAATCTGTCCATGAGAACAGGATTTTCACTAATATAATTAATACAATCCGGAAACGCCATAGCTCTATGTTTTTTAACGTGGTAATAGGTTGTTAGAGGGCAATCTAATACGTAGTGAAGTGAGGTGGAGGGAAACCCACATACACAAAGAGGGGATTCACGTTTACCTATGTCGTAAAGACATTTCTGGAAAGGGTCGTGATTTGTGAAAAAAGAAAACGGTAACGATTATATACGGTAAATTGAATGGGAACGCTTGGTAATAAGTTATGTGTGTAGCGGCCTGTTTCTTCATCGTCCCATCTTTGCTGCAATTCATTTTTTATTTTTTGTTTTAATTTATATTTTAAATGAGAAACCGGATGTAGAAGGAAAGTATGATATGACATTAGTGTCCTCAACTGTCTTTTTTGCATTGGTATCAGCTAATTCGTTCCCTATGACTCCTGAGTGCCCGTTAATTCGTTTAAAATGGAAAATTTTGCTGGATTTGTGTATTAAACTCAGAATATCTGAAATCATATAGTCAACTGTATCTGTATTTTGCAGAGCCTAAGGCAAACTTTCAAACTGGCCGTAAGATAAAAAGCTATTTTTTCAAGGAGCCGGTATGGTCTATAAAAAATAACAACAAATGTTCAAGCCGGACATTAAAAAAAAAATAAGGCGGATCAACTGATTTGATAAAACAAATTTAAAAGGGTTGGACAAACCTGAAAAAATATGAACAATTTTCAGTGGATCCTCCTCGGGCGAGAATAAGTACAAATGATGAATCCTCCTCGAGCTCATGGTCATTTGACAACATCAATATACAGGGATGTAGTGGAGGGTATACGGTGGTATACGCCGTATACCTTCTAGATTTTTTTAAGGAACACCGTATACTCTGTTTCTCAAAAAAGGCTATAGTATATACACTGTAGGGTATACTCTCTGCCTTGAGCGTATACCCTCTGCTTACAGCGTATGCCCTCTGCTTTTTTTATGACTACAGCAAGGTCAGTATAGAAATTTAGCGCATGAACGGTAGAGATTTTTCTCAGACAGTTGCATCGTATCTCAACAAGGGCTGGATTTTTTCAGCAGATTTGGGCCGGGGTCAAAAATTACACTTTTTTCTAGATACTCGGATCTAGCCGGGGCTTAATTGTTCACGAATTCAGTCATTTTTCTTTCACATAATAGTGATTACGAGCTTTTGTATACGGAATCTTTTGAATTATACTTTTAAAAATTACAGAAAAATATGCAAAAAAATCTAAGCTGCAAAAGTTATGATATTTTTAACGATCTTATATTTCTTCTATTCTAAACCCCCTTAATTTTGAATGAGTCTATATCTCAATGTCTAAGGCAAGTCACACACAAGGCGACACATAAGACATGTCACTTGAATTCGCTGGAAAAACTGGTTTAAAACAGGTTTGAAACAACTTCGTTCTTTGTTTCGACCGGTTTTTGCACTTCATGTTGCGCTTCATGTCACTCTGTCGTCTCAGTGTGGGATATGCCTTAGAAACTAAGTAATCCTCAATGTTGCTCTTCGGTATTCTATGGCTTGTGGTGACATATTTTGAAATCGGTAAAATTTTCGCATAAATATGCATGCAGTATTTCTTTAACAAAAAATCGTACTCGTATGTTAACAAAAATCGGAATATTTTGTACAAATTGACTTGAGCCGGATCGGGTCTGAGGTTTTTTTTTTCGCACGGCTGGGGTATGAAAAGTAAAAACATAAATGTGCCGGGCCGGAAACGAGCCGAACTTCTAGTTTATACACCGGGATGAGCCGTGCCTCGTATTTCGCCCCGTGCAGACCTCTAACTCAGAGAAAAATATTATCTGCTTTCTTTAAACAACGCCTTTGGCTGCGCCTGCACTAACTAATGCGAGAGTCAGAGTGATTATATTTATATTACGCAAGTAAATTATGTGTCTAAATCTTTGCATATTTTTCCTGTCCTTATCAAAAAAGTTTATAAACCTATTTGATACCTAAGATATGCCCCACCAAAATAAAGCCACCGTGATTATGTTCTGTAATTGGACACGAAATAAACCAATAAGAACGAAACAAATATATTAAGAATGTCTATATACAAGAACATATTTACAAGCAGTAACTTATTCCCTGCCTTACCTGGGCAGGAAAAAAAATGAATTTGTAGAAAGAGAGGGTAGAAAAGTGTCCCGCTGAAATAAAGCCACTACTGTTAATAGAAAATATATCCGCCATGATTATATATGACTTGGATATATATACGATGTGGCATGCCATTTACTAATCCTTGGAGGACAGTAGCATCAATATTCTCCCACGCTTCAATGATGCCGACCTCCAGTTTCGCTACAGACTGAAACTATCTGCTATTGGCATATACAGCTCTACTGAGGATACCTCACACATTTTCTTGGGGATTGAGATCAGGAAAAAAGGGCAGGCCATCCCATGACATGCACCCGATTATAAAAACCATTCCCAGGAGTATTTTGCAGCGTGAATGAAGGTCTTGTCCTATTGGAAAATCCAACTTAATTCACTAATTCTCTTTTTAAACGTCAGTAAATGGTTTTCTAGCATTTCTTGGTAATCGGTAGCCTTCATGCGGCCTGAGAGAAAAGCCAGGTTATGTTTACCTCCATCTTACTGTCTTTAGGAGAAAATTTCCTCTTCTTTCCTCATGTCATACCAATAGAATGTAAAGCCGCCTGGCCCATCAAAATAAAATTTTTTCTCACCTGAGACTATAACACTATGCCATTGATCCTTCCAGGTCTGATGATATTTGACCCAATCGACTCTCCTTTGCATGTGCATGGCTTTCAATATGGGCGCGGCTCTTTCCTTTTCTTATATCGCAAGATGCTTGTACGTTTTTCAATTCGTAATAGGGTAGATTTTGTAACAGGATGTTGTCCTCTTTGGCCAACTGTTTTAGGGAAATACCACCTCGTGAAATACGACGCAAAACTTCTCTTTCCTGCCTGGAAGTCATTTTTCTGCATGTATACCACCTTTTTTATACCCGTATGCGTTGCCTTGATTTACAAAATTGTCTATTACGGTGCTAGATCGTTTGATTTGCTTAGATATTGGTCTATGTGAAAGGCCTTGTTCCTTAAAAGCTGTTATTTGGCCTTTCTCGAACTTTGATAGTTGGGTTTTCTTTCCCATTGCAATACTGCAGGAGATATAGAAAATATAACCTTCCAAAGTTTGCACAACGTTCGATTGACACAAAACAAGTATTTGACAACTTTCAGACGTCATAAACCTGTTGAACTGGTGTAGGTCGAATGTTGGTAGTTACCAATAAATACTAATATTGGCAGTGGCTTTATTTTGGCGGGACAATTTTTTGCCCTCTTACGTTACACATTCATCATTTTTTCCTACCCAGGTGGGGCAGGGGGTGAGTTACCCCTTGTAAATATGTATTTATATATAGGCTTTCTTAAAATATTTCTTTCGTTCTTACTTGTTCGTTTCGTGTCTAGTTACTGCACAGAATTACAGTGGCTTTATTTCGTTGGGACACGCCTTATTAGCTTTATTTATCCAAAAAACAGCTGGAATATTGATCTATGATTTAGCAGTGCAACATTTAAAAATAATGTTTAATATCTTTGTGTTATCTTGTAGGTGACAAAAGAAAAATACCAGGAAAGTGTAACATAGTACATATATGTATAGAACTTGATGTAAAGTAGGGTCTTTGGAACACAAAAGTGAAATGCTGGTTATTGTAGCTAAAACAAGAATCTTGCATCGGTTCGATAAACCTATTTTTAAACGAACCCGATACGACCAGCACTAAATTTCGGCTCTAGTTTTGATTCTAACTGACCCAGTTCGGGTTAAACAGATATTTCAAAAGAAAATCCTAATTAATTTTCAATTGAAAAAGACTGTATATTTGAATAATAATGAGTGTACATATGTTCATTTTTATACAAAAAAGATAAAAATAATATTCGAGATATAATTGTAGACTACCTTTCCATAATTCTATTGAAATATGGAGCAATTTTTTCTCAATTCGGATTCGGGTTTAAATATTTCGTGCTCGGATCGGCTACGGCTTAGTGTGTGTCCCGTTCGGGTTGACAATTTTTTTTTGTCAAGTACGGGTGTGGGTTTTGTGTTGACTTAACACTTAAATGCCGTATGTTGCCTTTCGGCAACATACCCAATTTAGGCTTCGAAAATACTATTAGAATAATATTGAAGCTATAATGCCTAATGTTGCTGATAAAATACATTCTGAAAATATTATTAAATTGATTTTCAATATGTAAATGGCAATACTTGTGCTGTTTAAGAATAAAGATAGATTTATTTTTTCAATTGTTGCTAAATGTTCTTTTTGTTTTGTTTTGAAGCTTGCGAAATACTCCATTTTGTTCTGCAGTGAGCAAATAAAATTTATTTCTTATCATAGTTCTTAATTTTCTTGTGTGTTTAATATTATAGAATTTTATCAAAGTAAAGTATTTTTTCAAATAAACACTAGTATTGCCGATTAGTAACAAACTGTTTTTTAGCCGTAAACCATACTTAAAACAAAATAGGATTTTTTAAAGTATTTTTCCCATGATTTATTTAAAAAATGAAAGACTAAAAACATTTTTAAAATTATTTTTGAAAAGTTAGGCATTTAAGGATTAAAGCAAAACTTTCGGATTCGGGTTGGGTATAACCCGACCTGTGAGGTGTTCGCGCTAAAATTATCTTTATCATTCTTGTGAATGTCTTATTTATTTATTATTCCAATTAACACATTCAAACATTTGCAAAAAATCTATTTAATTAATATTATTAAAAAATTGCATGATCTAATTCGTTTTCAGTGCAAAAAATTGTTTTTTGACCCGTATAAAAATAAAAGAAATATTTATAAATTATATTGATTGGAAAAATTATAAAATACTTCTGTATTCTATTCGTGAATTCTAATTCCTAATGCGAATATACAATTCCTAACTGACGGAACATTTTCTCACATTTTGTTATCACATTTTTTTTTATTGTTTTCGCGAATGGAAACAGAGAAGAAGAGCAATATCATCTTAAATAACGTTTCGTTTTAAGCTCTTG
The DNA here is from genome assembly GCA_963932465.1 of Maratus speciosus. Lineage (NCBI taxonomy): Eukaryota > Metazoa > Arthropoda > Arachnida > Araneae > Salticidae > Maratus > Maratus speciosus. Next base: position 621,630,235 of record OZ010788.1, on the reverse strand, counting down.
CGGTGTAGAAAATTTAAATGTTTCGAAAGATTTTATGCGGAAACTAAATGCATCGGATTAAATAAGAATTTACACTGTTCAGCAAAATGGCACTTTTCATGATTTTGAATTTTCGAAAACAAATTGAACTTGGGGATTTATGAATACAAATCACATCTTTTAATACCTATGATTTCTTCCTTTTCCTTACTGTAAAATAAAATACCTTGTTTATTTAAATTTTATTTGCGCGTGAAATTTCTAACGCAGATCTTAGCGCGTTTATACTTGTAATACTAAAGTATAGAAAATATAAGTGTACAAGACACATTTTGAAAATAAATATTAAAAAAAGTAATTTTTAATTAAAAAAAAAGTCTTTGAGAAATAAGTTCTTACTTTAACACATTGATATTTTTGTTGCAACCAGTTGTTAAATTTTTGTGATAGTAATATCGCACAATTGAGTGGTTTTGTTAAAACCGTTTATTACTAACCACATTCTCTTAAAATCCAATTGTGTCAAATATTGCTTACTTTGGTGCACAGTAGGCGATCTTATATTAAATTTATTGAGGTCTCCCTGTAATTGATAAACTATACAGGAAAACCTGATTATTTAAAATATATAACGTTGTACTGTGTACTTCGACTCAAATTTCGTGACGAAATCACACTTTTTACGTTATCGAAAGAAAAAGCGAAAAACGAGATTGTTCGTTTAGGTAATATTGTATTTTAGCATGCGGTTTTTAGTACGAGTGTGTGAATGACCATACTTGTACTGCATAAGAAAAAATGAGTGCTAGAAGGAATGCACTAATATCAGCAACAATCAGCCTTTCCTGTACAATTTATATCAATTACAGGAAGACATCAAAAAGTTTAATATAAGATTTTCTACTGTGCATTAGGGTGGGTCGAAAAAAATCGAAATTTCTCATTTTAACTTTTAATAGTGCGGAAAACTTTGTGACTAGAAGTATAACGCAGTTTTTCTTTAAAAATCGGTTAATATCTTTAGGTCGCGCATCGCACTTGAATTTTGGAAAATATTATCAAAAATGACAATTTTTGAAATCAATGATAAAAAAATTTTAAAGTTCATACATACGTGTGTAAAATTTGCCTTTTAGAAATTTAAGAATAACGCAAAAAGAAAAATTGAAATCTGTTAAATTCTTTAGGTCGCGCATCGCCATCGAATTTAGGAAAATATTATCAAAATTGACTAAGTTCCACATAAAGGATAAAAATTAATTATTTTCTCATCAATATCTAATAATGTAAAAAAATGCTTTATAGACATAGAAACTTAACGTAAAATTAATTTTAAATTAGGTTAATATTTTTTGGTTGTGCATTGTTTTTAAGTTTTAAAAAATTTTATAAAACGATATTTTCCAATTATTTCATTTATTTACATTTAAACAATTTTAAAGAAAAAAAAACACTCATTATCAAAGCACTTTTGGACAGTATTTCTTGAAACAATTTTAAACAATGTGCATTAAAGCAATTTTATATAATTGTTATAGTTATCACTTACCTACTTTGGTCCAGCCCATAAAAAAAGTTTTTATTCTTTGTATTGTACGAACAATGCAAAATAATTTGGAGTTTTTGCCCTTGAAAAATAATTTATATCCTACTATAGGGTATTTGAATAGTTTGGAGGTAATTTAAATTTTTTTAGTGGCAAAACTGAACGTGTTTGTAAACAACTGTTTTCGTGTGTAGATTTTAACTCTCCAAACTTTCTATTGTAAAACAAACATGATAAGAGCTACAAATAAAGTAAGTATCAAAATATTACCTTTAGTAACCTGTAACCCATGTGTGATCATAACTTATCCTTTAACTTTTTATTTTATCAGAAAATATTTAAGTTTTCATAAAGCTAGTATGAAAACTAGTATTTCGGAGCTACTTTCAGCCAGGCCTTTTTTGGTCTGAAAATAGCCTCAATTACTTAGAAATGACTTTTATGCAACCAAATCTCTTAAAATATGTTTTAAGTAACATTGTTTTCAAATGTTACTGTAGCAAAATGTTACATTAATTGTTTTTGTTCAAGTTGCCTGAGGATAACATGACGAAAACTGCTTCTCGTTTCTTTAATGTGAACAATTGGTTTATTGCGTTTAAATGTTAAAAAAACAACAGCATTTGTTTATCGAGTTTGCAGTGTTAATTTATTAGAAAATGCTATTGCAGAGGGGTTTCAATAAAAATTTATTCATTTACATATGAAATGTACTCATTTTATATCAAAATAAGTGAATGGATCAAAGAAGCCCCCAGCAGGGGCTGCATTGTTCCAAAACTTTAAAAATTGTTAAAAAATAAAAAAATAAAAATTTTGTCTTTAAAAACCACCATACAGTTTGCTTCATTGTTTCATGTTAATTGTTTACAACTCCATTTCGACGTTGAAAAATCACATTTAATATTTTTTAATAATGGAAATGTGAGTGGAAGCAGGAAAAAGTGGCCCAAAGTAGTTCGACGGTACCTATATTTTGTACTATAGGTATGGACTTGCACTGAGATTTATTAACAAACTTTGGCATCAGGCATAGCGAAAGCAAAGATCATCTAACACAGCCGCCTTTGTTAATATTGCGACGTCATAGTTTTTATAGTAGTTACAGTCACATGTTTTACACATCGTTCCACAGATTGTGTGTGGCACGGAAACACCTTTAGGGTTTGCAATTCCCCATTTGAGGGAGCTTTCGAATCACTGAGAGCAGTGTTCTCGCTATCACTCGCCATTGCGCCGAATCGCGACAAAATGCACCATTTGGCGAGTAAAAGCGCAATCAGACTCGCCAAATTGCGAGTGCTCAATTTCTGCTCTTTTTGTGTGTGTGGTGTGCCAATACAGCTGAGATTCTTATCTGCATTACTAAACGACTGATGTCGCTTTACATGTTCAATCGCACCGTGTCATTTCCATTGCTCTATTTATAGAGATACTACTGACTCAACACCAATTCAGTTTAGCAACAGCCAAAAACACAGAAAGGACTGTGCGATAGGTATTTCTCTATTGTCAGTTAATCACTATCTATGCGCCGGAGTCACGCCTGTAAAAACCCAAACAAAATTACTCGCATCAAGCGCTATATAGAGAAAAGTATATATAATAAAAGCTATAATTCGATGTTGAAATTAGCGGTTTACCAATTTATCAATTAGTTGTCTGCAAAGTATCTCTGGCCGGTCAAATTTTTTTTTATCGGTTAAGGACCTACTTCAGTCACGCGAAAAGACCCGTTCGCTAATGCTATTCCTATGGAAGAAATTTATAAAGATATCTCGGTCGCATTTCACTATTTTTAGATGATTTTTTTTTTTTTTTTGCAGTGGCTAGCTGAGGTCGATTTGTATGCAGGACGTTTTCTACTTTTTCAATTTTGCTTACAAGTATTTTTAATCAGGACACTTTCATTTTCAAAACCGGTTCCTAAAATGAAAGCATCCTCTTGAAAAAAATCCCCGATGAAAATTGAAAAAGTAAAAAACGGCCTTTTTACAGATTGACCTCAGCTAGCCACTGTAAAAAAAATCATCTAAAAATATTGAAGTTCGACCGAGATAGCTTTATAAATTTCTTCCATAGGGCATTAGCGAACGGGTCTTTTCGTGTGACTGAAGTAGGCCGTTAAGAGTCGAAATCACATAACAATTTTTAGTGTATATTTTCCAACGGTAAATCAAAGATAGCTGTTTCTAATTTTTATTTGGATTGCTAAAAGAATATCGGAAAAATTTACATATTCTGGAGACATTTAGAATGTGCTTATTTTTTACAGTTTCTGTAGCGGATACTAAAATTTCTATTTTATAAGCAATTAAAAAAATTAGGTTATTTTAGAACATTTTGAAAAAAAAGGAATACAATAAGGGTTGATGATAAAGATAGATATTTCAGTGTTTCCCGCGGAATCTATTTTGCTAGCATTTCTTTTCATTTGGCTTTTGTTTTTTATTTCTTATTCGCCAAATCGCTAATGTTGGTCAAAAGCCAGCAAGAACACTGATTGAGAGACAACATGTTCTCTGAAATGATTCTATGCAATATGGGAGGTGAAATAACCTTGCAGGTTGACCAATCATTAAGTTATGTGTAATATCGAGCACTAAAATTGAACTTGGTATCGAAAAATCTCGCATAATTCTCACTCTTTCTTCAACATAACTTTTTCTACGAACACAAAAAACACACAATGAGGAATGAGGTAGCATTCGAAAGGTATCTGAACACGATTCTGACACAGGGCACTCAAATTACGTTAAATCACGACAGTGCAATGTTTCTGATTTTCCGATTGGATTTTTAAAGTAAAATAAGGGCTCTCAAAATCGTAAGTAATTCGAGATTACATTGCATTTTTATAAGCGTTTGTACTATCCGTATACAGTGTAACCTCTGAATAACGATTACCCATGGGACCGGTGAAAAAACGACCGCTCTTCAGAGGTGGGTGTTATTCAGAAATTTCATTAAAAAAATCAAAATTACATAAATTTAAATAGAAATACACACAGTCAGTTTAATTAATCCTCATTGTTTTAATATAATAAGAAAATCAGTGATTTTCAGCTGCTTTGTTTTTTTGCTGCAAAAGACTTTCTCCAAAGAAAAAGTATGATTTGATTTGCTATACAACTCACCATATTATGGTTTAATGAGAAATTTTGTATTTCAGGAAGGTTCTTGAAATCTTCGGTATATGTTTATTAATTGGTTGTTAATACTGGAAATTTTGGGTGATTCTATAATCTATTTCCTTTTCCTCTCTTCTATCTTCTACCATTTGCTGCATGGAATCAAATGTGGCAGTAACTGCCAAATTTTTGACCAGACATATAAACAAGATGGCCTTTATGTTAGCTATGCCTGAAGTTCTAAGAATATTATATAACATTTCCCCATTATTATTAATGTCTTCTTTTCTGTTTGTTCACATATCTAGTAAATTTTGTTTGATCTGCTTCACATTTCGGTTTACAAATAAATATGAAATTTTACCAGCAGCTGTAAAAAAATATTTCTCGGGACTTTTGCGTGGCCGCTGTTCAGAATTCCTTATTTAGAGGTTCGTACTAATGTTAATTCTATGGATTCTTTGGTTCCATCAACATGTGGCCGGTATTCAGAGGTTTTCGTTGTTTAGAGGTGGCCGTTAAAGGAGGTTTCACTGTACCTGGAAAAATTTCTTTCAATTTTATTTTCAATCTCATAGTCTAACTAAGTAATGTTTTGTAATTATAGTTATGAAATTTGTGCATTTGTGCCCTTTCACTTATTCTATATGTACTTCACTGTATTCTCTGTATTCAATTATTCTGTATTGAAAACTTTCACTTATTCTGTATGTATGGTATCTATGTATACAAATGTGTGCATGTTAGGTTTTTTTATGTTTTAGATCTCCACAGTAAGTTTTCTGTGTTTTCTACAATGATAAATGAAAAATACCTAAAAGGAAAAAAAAACTGATAACTTCAGAATTTTCTCATTTTGTGAATTATTCGTTTATCCTTACGACCTTTTGTACTTTTCAATGTTATATTAAACTTTAAAAAGCGTAGAATGACTTTTTATTCTTATAAATATTTCATATTTTTTGCGACTGGTAAGGGTAAAAGAAGCATTACTTTAAATATAATTTTAATATAATAAAGAAATATTTCTCAAATTCTAAAAAAAAAAAAGTTTTCCTTGTTTTTTAGCTTAAAAAGGATTTTAATTACTTGGGATTTTAGCCATGTTAATTCCTTTTTAAAAGCTATTAACTTTTTTATAAAAACCTGCTTAAATATTATTTTGAATAAGAAGTAAACTTAAAAAGTTTTTTATTTTTTATAAAACAAATTAGTATGTTTATCAAAAAAATGGTGCATTCGCATCGTGTCCCTCATTAAAGTACACACTTCCGAGACAGCTACATCAAAAACCATTCTTGAGAAAAAGTTCTATTCTTCAGACATTTTAGGAGAGTCGTAAAGGGATGATAATTTTTTTCCTGGAGAAAAACAAATTTTTGTTCTCAAAACCACCAATAGACGGCGCGTAATATCTTAATAGAAAGCATATAACATGTACTATGCGAATTATTTGTTTTATCAGTGCGGTCCAATATGATGAAGACCATTATCCGATATCGTCTAGAATTTTTATACAGTATGTTCGGCGGTTCATTGTAGTGTATGCTTTGGAATGCTGCCTTTGTTTGGGCAGAGTTCTAATGCGATCGAGATAGCCAAATCCATTAACGCATCCTCAGAACGAAAAATTGTATGGTTCCGAGTCTAAGCATTTTACATGTCAAGCAGTAAGGGAATAACACCTGATGGTTCTGTCATCTGAAAAAAGGCCTACAGTGCAATCAATAACAAACATACCATGTTACAATTTTACACGGTACAATTATGGCCATCATATTGAATATGTTTAGTCCTCATTATATGCACAATTTGCGTAATCCATGTTTTATTATCTGTAAAAAGATTTTATACGCTCTCAATTGGCTTTTTAGAGCTAGCTTTTTTTTGACCAAAAAAAATTGCTATGATCGCCTTATGGAAAGCTTCAAATGTCATGACATTGTTATTAATAGTTTTTTCTTCGCGAGAATGTGTTTAGTTTAATTTGAGACAACTTGTACGTCCGTTGTTAAGAATTGATAGGTTTATTTTACTTGAAGAAGTCGAAAAATAAGAGTCCCTCTTCGTTCCGAGAAATCGTAAAAGAATGGGACAAAAAAGATTTAAGTTTTTGTGTGAGAGTTATCCCTTCGTCATTTGATGACATACAACGAGATTATGTAAATAACGCTACCCCAATGCAATCAGACAGATCATATGAGGTGTCATTCTGTAAACATTTGCATCAGGTGTGTTTTCAGTTGTTCACAATGAGGGAATGCAACAGTTATGTTAAACGAATGGGCTAGTGAGATGTCAGAGGACAACATCCCTAACCAGCTCATGGAAGTGTAGGATCCAAGTGTATTGAGGAACTCGGTTGGTAACGTCTTGTCCATCCACTCTGCAGTAACAATCTGGCATTAAGTGACATAACCTCTTTACGGCATTAAAAAAGACTCTCGCACAAGTATATATTTGCAGCAATGAAGAGCAATGAACACGCATACATGAATTAAACAGTTTTTCCGTATGCAGAATACACATTTGTTTGAATAGGAGATTTTAAACTTTCTGAAGCATTATGTAAGCGCAACAGAGTGCTTTTGAATTCTATAGAAAAATAAAGTAAATTTACTTTACATTCACAGGACACTGTTTGTCTTTAATAAAAACACTGTCCATAGCAGCCTAGAGAAATATTGTTGTTCGACTTTGCACTGTACAGATTTCATCTATATAAGGGAAGGTTGTGAGCCCACACATATACGCTCGCGTGATTACACAAATACACCTATTTTAATAAACACACGTACTCATATATTTAGACACTCATGCACATATGTTTACAGACACTCATTTAAGTACAAATTCATGCACACTTACAATACGTCACGCGAAAATAATGCTTATTAAAAAAATTAATACTTATCTGATACGCGTACTAATTATTTATTTATAGGTATTTAAGTGAAAAGCCATTTCTAAGGTTGCATATGTCCGAATACACACACATATAAATATGTTACGGTCAATTTGATTAATCGGTTATTCTTAATAATAATTATTAATTATTAAAAATAATATCCAAATAAACCAGTTAATATGATTAATTTCCGAGAATTTATCAAATTAATCGGTTATTATTAATAATTACCAATCAAGTTGGTACAATTTAATAAATTTCAACTCGATTATCTTGATATTTTCATTATGTATGCGTGTATTTATTCCGTCTCAGCGCCTCACTATTGTGCAACTGTACAATAACTTCTGTGAGCGCAAAAGTTTGTTTTTGTCCGTTGGCAACAATTTCACGATATCTGTTGATTCTTTATTTTAGATGCAGGCTGCCGCATCGTTCGGGAGGCTCACTAATATTTATTTTTCGTCGGTTTTGATTGTTTTGAATGCCAAGTAGCGTCAATTTGATGTTAGTTTCGTTCTGAGTTTGAAATCTATTCAATTAAGAGCATTAAAACCAAACGAGCCGAGGAAGTTGCTTATGACCTAATGGATGTGTTCACAATATCTGTAGCAACGTGCGTCTGGCAAAGTAACAATGGTCGAGAATTTGATAATAAAATTATTAAAGAAGTTTATAGATTGTGGAATCTCTCAAAATTTTTCGTGGAAAACCAAGACATTGTCAATCGCAAGTTTAATTGAAACAGCAAACCAAGATATTGGAAAAATCTTATCCACTTGGCTTGGCACTAACAATACGAAAATGTGGTCAGAAGAAATAAAAATTCATTCAATTTATGAAAAATAGAGTTGGAATAGATCGCAGTCAATATAAAGCTTTATTTTGTTATAAAGAGAATGTAGATTTAATAATCTATTTGCCAGTCGATACTTTGTCAGGAATTAGAAGTGCAGAAGATCTTGTTGCATAAAAAATCAATCTAGAAATGATATCTATCTTCAGACAGCAATCTCAACCGAGGATGAGGATATAGGCATAATGAATGATGACAGTATGACGTGAAACTGGATAATTCTAACGAAAACTTCGAGGGAACTGTTCTATGTTCAGTCAAAAACGGTAATAAGAGTTAAATGTTAATTGAAGTTGAACAAAATAATTCTGAAATCGAAAAGAGAAAAAAGAAGTTTCGTTGATGTTGAAATGGAATATTTTGATGAAAACGATGAAGATTTTTTTTCACTAGATGAAATCTCGAAAGATATTGAAGAAGCTCAACGCTTAGATAAACAGTCAACTAAATAAGCAAGCGGAAAAATGTTACAGATTTCGAAGTTAAAATTTCCAAGTGTAAATGTAGGAGAAACCGTTCGTATAAGAATACCAGAGGTAGATAGCTGATAGCCGAAATATTATAGCCGTTATAATTTCTAAGTCAAATGAAAATTTTTATAAACTTGGTACAAAACATGGAATTTTAAATCAATTGTACACAAAGAATGATTTCAATAAGTCAAAGAGAATATGAACTGTTTCCTAGAAATCCGCACAAACTTTGTAGTTATACAAAATAGAAAAAGAATACGAATCAGGCGAAACCTGCGCGTGAAGCGTTGCGTTATCGTATATAAGGTCACGCCCGTTCCGTTAGCCAAGGGTTTATTAATTAATCTGTTTTTTTTTTCGAGAAGGGAGTCGCAAGCGGAGTGTGCGTATGCGTGTGTACAAGTTTTACGAAGGCAATATTCATCATAGGAACAAGTCCATCGCGAACCCTTTGTTGCCGAAAATATTTCCAAACGAACTAACTATATATGATTTCCTACAAGGTTACTAGAAGAGATTTCCGGGCAAATGACAAGCGAGATCGGGTTAGGAAGGCCCACAAACTCACCAGGCCAAAGTTATAGCAATACCAAAACGAACAGAAAAGCAAATGGTTGCCGCGAAAACGAAGTGTAGTAGATTGTTCGGCAAATTCTCTGATCGAGCAATCCTCTTGGATGACGAGTCATATTTCACACTCGCCCACTCCACTTTTACGGATAATGGTGCTCATACACATCTGACGTCTTTACGACACAACCTTTCACCAAATTCCCTACTAAAGCGAAATTCGAGGATAAGATTCTCGGTTGGATTATGGTAGGTCCGAAAGGCTTCAGTCGTCCTTTCATCCGAAAGTCCAGGGTTCGCTATCAATGGGCGACGAGATTAAAACAAGTGCATCCATCTTCGTCTCATCCCCTGAATGCGTAAAATTACAACGACGGTGATTACGTCTTCTGGCCTGACTTGGCCAGCAATTATTACTGCAAAATCGTTAGGAGCCACTTCCGCCAGCAAAACATCACTTTTGTATAAGTCCGACAACCCGACTCGACCAACCGAAACTCGAATAATTGAGTGGTTATGGGCGTTTGTTTTCTAAGTCCAAAGTGGCTTTTCTAAGTCCTAAATGCTGGAAAGCAGATAACAACCAGAAAATGATCAATCGAATCAAGCACTGTCTCAAAATTATGGTCCTAAATTTTGTACAATGTCTAGCAAGTGCCACCAAAAGTAAAATCGATAATGTTCGACGAAAGAGTTTAATTGAAACCCGATAATAGGTTTACATTTTAATGTGGTTATTAAAATTACCTTAAAGTGCCCATTTGTGTTCTTTGTGTCGTTTTTTCATAGCTTTCTAGTCAAGAAAAGTTTGCGCGGATTTCTATAAAACAGTCCTTATGCTCGTACGAATTCCAACTTTATTCGTCAAGGATTTCAATCTTAAAATTGTAAAGACAATTGTAAATAAAGTTGATGTAAATGTCAAAAATCAAAATCCTTTTGTAACTCCAAATGCCACAATAGCACTTCCTGCCAAAATAAATAATTTGTTAAAAATGCAATAAAAAAAAGAAAAACATTTTAAACTTCAAATGCCACAATACCCCTTCCTGTTAAAATAAATAATTTGTTAGAAATGTAATAATATCGTATTTCTAATGTAATTTGTTTGAAATCTGGCGTTTGTTATAAAAATAATAATATTCTATTTGGAACCCTTAGTCCATCTTTCGTACTGACAAGATGTATTTTCTTCAACTTTTCGATGCCATATAATTTGGCACTTCTGGACGGGTGAGGCACTTAAAGACCGACCTCTTTTTCTTCTTTTATTATTCTATTAGATTGGTGTAAGAATTGTCTCATTCCGCCAGTAACCTCTCTTAATATATTTTCTGTATGTTAAAATTTATTTAATGGCAATCCAATTTTAAAACTTTCTACTCCTGCTACATTTTTCTTAATATTCATTGCTAAAATTGTGTACTTTAAAATTAAATTATTTAATCGTTCATTATTCCAGAGTTTAAAATTTTTGCCTAATTGATTTAGTTATTATAAATATAATTAACGTTAATCCCTCAGCCCTTGGTATCCACATCTTTTTATTGAGTATTATTATCTCTTAACAATTATTTTTGTTATTAGCTTCATACAGTTATGTGTAGTTAGCTTCATATAGCACATGTTCCAGTAAAGGACATATTCGTTATTAAGCTTAATTAATCATATTGTCCGAACTTCATTGGGAATTATTAATAATAACCGTTAAATATGATTAATATGCAGTATTTATCAAATTTATCAGAAGTCGCGGTTATTATTAATAATAACCGATTAGTTTTAATAATGACCGAATTTATCAAATTGACCGTGACATATATCACAATAACATGAAAGCTTTGTCTGAAGTTCTTTTAATTCACTGTTTTTCTTTACAGTGTTCAAATTGATTTAGCGACACATAAAAAAACTACATTATCGCAAATTGTTAAAAAAAGTAATTTCCAAGGTTCATTTTTCATGGAAATGTCTCGCGGAAACTTTAACTACTCTTTAAAGCTTAATTAAAATTAAACTATTCTCTTAATTTAAGTTTTTATTCCTGAGTTTTTAATCAAATTGTTCGAATTCCGAAATTATTAGAAGGTCCCGTAGGATTTTTTTTCCTTTTTACGATAAATAAATTTCTTTGTAGAAGAGTAATTATTTATTCGCTTTCTTATTTAAATCCTTAGTTCATTATTAAAAGAAGGTTTTCGTATTATTTTGCAGGAAAAAAGGTGTTTGTACTATATTTCCAAATTTATAAGTCTACACCACATTTATCGGAGTCAATAAGTTTCTCTAAGCTACTATGGACAGTATTTTCATTCAAGTTAAACATGTGAATGTAGACTTACTTTATTTTTCTACATAATTCCCCAAAACGCCAGTGCATTTACATAATGGTAAAAAAAGTTTCAAATTTTCTGTTGGGGAAAAAATTGTGTGTGCTATGTAATTGATGCAAACGTCTTCATTGCTGCAAAATTTCTGAGAATGTTTCTTAGTGTGGTAAAGAGGTTGGGAATGGCAAAACTGAATATTAAAATTTAAGCAACTTATCAACTGAATGTTTGTGTGAAACTTAAAATATAATGATTAACTTAAACTTTTATGTACTGGGTTCCATTTCAAGCGGTCCAGCACTGGTTGCTGGACCATTTTTAAAAAGTCTGAAATTTTTTGTACAACATCCCTAACATGATGGAAGTTTAAAATGACTAATATTTTAATTTTATTAATTTTTGTTTGTGCATGGCGGCCATCTTTGTTTCATCGTCTGCAGCAATTTTATCACATGAAGGGTTTATGGAATTGTAAATAACTCATCGTTTATTTCTCCAATTCAAGTGCGGATTAAAGCAATTTGTACAGAATATATTGGGCTAAAAATTTGGTAATAGAGTAGTTTCAGAAAACAAATCGTTATTGGGGAGATTTTAGCTTAAAGCTTCAGTTTTTTTCCAAAATTTGTCCGTTTACAAGAGGAAATTTTTCTAGCAAGGATAACTGTCAGCATGACATAATTTTTTTTTACAAATAGGCCGAAAGTACTTGTACTCACACGCCACGTTCCAGATCTGAGATTTGCTTTCGCTTCGCTAAAAAAAAATCCAAAATTTCCCCAAAATGTCAAAAATCGCACTTTTGAGTCTTTGATATCTCTGGCGGGGCACGAGTTAAAAATCTGAAGTTCTGGTTTCTGACAGTAATTTATGGTAGTGTTATGCACAAAAAATTTCAGTATGGATTTTGACAACGAGCTGAGATATGGCAAGGGCAACATGTCAAAACAATACTGCCAAACTATTGTTTTGTTGTAGTCACAGGTAAGTATTTATCTCACAGTGTCACTTAAATTTATGTTTTTGATTATCTTTAAATAATAGTAACAGAAAACAAAGCTTTTTACAAAGCTTAGCAATTAATTTAAAAAATAATTATGCCTAAGACCTACATTTTGTATGGTTTCAGTGATTTTTGTTGTAAGTAATTTTAGTAACTAAAAGAAACCTCGACACTTTTACATAAACAGAAAAAAATATTTTTTTACAAGTGTACTGAGACAAAAACAGAATAGGGAAAGAGAAAAGCTGTTAATGTTGACATACGTGTTAAGACATGATCAAACGTGTCAAAACACATTCCGTCTTGTTGGTTTAAAAACCAGAATTTTTATGCTGCTTGCCAGTCTCAGAAACTTGTTCCTACTTGTTTCCTGTAAATGAGACATTTATACGGTGTCATGCATCAGCCTGAAGTAATTTTCAAAAAGTAAAGATATCCAAAGCCCTTTCAAAATTTATACTGCAGATAAATGAATTTGTTGCATGATAAGAAGTAAGCTAGGAATTATTAACGAAGTGAGACTTGAACATAGTGATTTCAAAGTTCATTTCTATGAGCCATCAGAGCCAAGAACTTCAGTCAAGTTATAAAGGGATGACAAGACTTAGTTCCTACAAATAAAATTTTGAGAAGGATCACCCCTATGGAACAGACAACAGTAACTGGTCGAACTCATAACATCTATCCTAAATTATGTGAAGATATTTCTCAGATCTTTGTTGAACACATATAGTCGCTCAGTAAATTAAATGTTTGTTATTACACTGTTTTCAACAAACCATATTTCGTGTGTAAATATTATAATAAAAGAGATAAAAATTAATTCATCTTAAGGTACTCTTAATAGCATTTATTGATATCTTTTTCTCGCTATATCTCGGCTTGCAGTCAAATCTCCATCTTTAAATTTTTGGTGCATAATAGTACCATAAAATGTTATCCGAAGACATAATTTCAGATTTTTATCTCGTGCCCGACCAGAGATATCAAAGCCTCAAAAGTGCGAGTTTTGACATTTTTGAAAAAATTGGAATTTTTTTTTTTTTTTTTTTTTTTTTTTTTTTTTTATCGAAGACAAAGCAAGTCCCAATTCTGGAACTTGGCGTATGAGTACAAGTACTTTCGGCCTATTAGTAAAACAAATTATGTCATGTTAACAGTTTTCTTTGCTAGAAAAATTTCTTCTTGCAAACGGACAAATTTTGGAAAAAAAAATGAAATTTTATGCTGAAATTTTACTAATATAAGTATGTCAACATTAACAGCTTTTCTCTTTCCCTATTCTGTTTTTGTCTCAGGTCTCGTATAAAAATATTTTTTTCTTTATGAAAAAGGGCTGAGGTTTCTTTTAGTTACTAAAATTACTCACAACGAAAATTACCGAAACCATTCAAAATGTAGGCCTTAGGCATAATTATTTTTTAAATTAATTGCTAAGCTTTGAGAAAGACTTTATTTTCTGTTACTATTATTTAAAGGTAATAAAAAAAGTTAAATGACATTCTGAGATAAGACTTACCTGTGACTACAACAAAACAATAGTTTGGCAGTATTGTTTTGACATGTTGCCCTTGCCATACCTCAGCTTGTATTCAAATCTTCATCCTGAAATTTTTTGTGCATAACACTACCATAAAATACTGTCAGAAATCAAAACTTCAGATTTTTATCTCGTGCCCCACCGGATATATCAAAGCCTCAAAAGTGCGATTTTTGACATTTTTCAAAAATTTGGGTATTTTTTGGCGAAGAGAAAGCAAGTCCCAGATCTGGATCTTGGCGTGTGAGTACAAGTACTTTTGGCCTATTTGTAAAACAAATTATGTCATATTGGCTGTTTTCCTTGCTAGAAAAATTTCCCCCTGTAAACGGACAAATTTTGGAAAAAAAACTGAAACTTTATGCTGAAATTTCCCCAATAAGGATTTATTTTCGGAAACTACTCTATTACCAAATTTTTAGCACAATGTAATCTATACAAATTTCTTTAATCCGCACTTGAATTGGAGAAATAAACGATGGGTTATTTATAATTCCGTAAACCCTTCATGTGAGAAAATTGCTCAGACGATGAAAAAAAGATGGCCGCCATGCACAAACCAAAATTAATAAAATTAAAATAACAGTCATTTTGAACTTCCATTATGTTAGGGTTGTTCTACAAAAAATTTCAGATGTTTTAAAAATGGTCAAGCAACGAATAAATGATTTTCTGGACCACTTGAAATGGATTGACCCCTATAGTATTCAATAATGAAGATGATTTATTTTCAAAATATTCAACGTCACGATTGCATGGACTAAAAGAAATTGTAATCCTTTTACTTCACCTAATAAGTGTGAACTAAACTTTTTTTTAAGTAGATAGGTATGCAATTATTCTGAGTCGAGAGTAGAAAGAGGGCAACTTTTTACTTTCTTCTATCGTTACAAGAAGAAAGTATTAGTGATTGGATTCGTGAAAATTTCCGGTTTTCGACGGATATACACGTTTTAGGGGTCTGAGATTCCGAAAAACACGTTTTCACAAAATGTCTGTTTGTGAGCCTGTGACCCTGTCTGTCTGTCTGTATGTATGTGACACAGATTTTGTGGTCGCTCTATCTCAAGAACTGATGCATGGAATTTAACAAAAATTTATATTCAGTTAGTCCGTGATATAAATTAGTGCTGGTTAGCTATTGGCGTAAATCGCTCAACCGGTGGCGCTGCTATGCAGCATTTTTCGCGATTTATCCAATACGTATATTTCAAGAACTAATCCACGGGGTTTTCCTAAAACTTCAGATTCAATTAGTCCTTGACATGAGTTGACGTTTTATACATTTTGGTGTAAAT
Organism: Maratus speciosus; assembly: GCA_963932465.1. Taxonomy (NCBI): domain Eukaryota; kingdom Metazoa; phylum Arthropoda; class Arachnida; order Araneae; family Salticidae; genus Maratus; species Maratus speciosus. Next base: position 621,614,601 of record OZ010788.1, on the reverse strand, counting down.
CGCTCAACAGATGGCGTTGCTATGCTGAATTTTTTGCGATTTCCGCAATAGCTCTATCTCAAGAACTAATACGTGGATTTTCAACAAACTTCAGATTCAGGTATACCTGGATATGAATTAGTACTGTTTAGTTTTTAGTGTAAATAGCTCAACAGGTGGAGCTGCTATGCTACATTTTTCAGAATTATCGCTATAGCTCTATCTCAAGAACTAATGCACGAATTTTCACCAAACATCAAATTCAGATGTACTTTGATATGAATTGGTGATAAATTGATTTAATTTCTTGTACTATTTAAATGATTTAATTGAAGTGATTTATATAGAAAAAAGTTTTGTGATGGCCACAACATACTAGTTTTTCTTGGTTTTAGCCAACGTGTTAGAAAGTTACGCGTGCGTGCACGTCTTGACAGTAATACAGCTGCTGCAGAAATTAATTTCTCACTGCCTTAAATGTGGCTAGAGAAACTTTATTGCAAACTTCTGTATTTCACTGCTTCAAATGTTTAATCGAACGCAATGTCGTCTTGTAGACTATCGTTTTCAAATGTCTTGCCTTGAAAAAAAGTATGTGCCAGATCTAGAGAAATTGGTGGCTATTTCAAAAATGATCTTCGCCTGCCTATTCATCGATTTGTATAATTCTTATAGAGATTTTCTTTTGTAATGAAATGAATAGCTGTCTTTTTGGAAAACGATCTTTTTTCTGAAATACTTTGTTCTTCGGAAAACTTTCTCGGGACTTTCAGCAACTTGAGCGATCACATGATCGATTTCTTTCGCAGCATTGTGAGATAAAGATCGCCAGTTAAATTTTCGGTCAGGATAAGAGGACCGATAACATCATCTCGTGGATATCCTTCCCCAGAAATTAAAATAACTTGTTGTACAATTCAATTAATACATCGATTAGTTGTAATACAGTTTAGAATCAGCTATAGGTGCATTACTTTACCTTGTTCCAAAAGCATTATTGCTTACACAAAACCAAAATATTTTTAAAAGGATGATTTCTTTTGCCTTTGCATCTTTTCAGTTTTCTAGGCGTTGGTGGGGGGGCTGATTTTTCAATTCTGAAATATTTCTATATTTCTATTGTAAGAACATTATATTTGTACATTTGCCAATTCTACAAAATTCTAAGAAACTTATTTAAAATAAAAGTTTGAGTGGGGTTATAAATATTGCACAAAATCCCTATAAATTCACATTTAATTAATCCTTCTAAGTCTTTCAATCCTTCTAAAATCCTTTTAAAATTTATCAAATGATTATGTGAATCTTCTAATGTAGTTTAAACAATTTACGAAAAATGCTTTAGAAGATAGAAATTTCATGAATTCATAATTCAGTACATAAAGAGCTAATTCGGCGGGATTCAGTTGGATCTCGAACTTTTTCCATGAAGATGTTTAAGTAAATAAAAAATTGGTCACTGTGGGCATTTTTTTAAAATTCGTAATTGCTTACAATCAAAACTTACAGAAACTTCTTACTAGAAACACAGGTCATCATAAAGCACTGAAGAAAAGATTAATTTTATGTCTATCGTATTCAATAATGAAGATGATTTATTTTCAAAATATTCAACGTCACGATCGCATGGGCTAAAAGAAATTGTAATACTTTTACTTAACGTAATAAGTGTGAGCTAAACTTTTTTTAAGGACATAGATATACAATTATTCTAAGTCGAGAGTAGAAAAAGGGCAACTTTTTTTCCTTGGTTTCAGTCAACAAGCTGGAAAATTCCGCGTGCGTGAACAGTCTTGACAGTACTACAGCTGCTGCAGAAATTAATTTCTCACTGCCTTAAATATGGCTGGAAGAACTTTATTGCAAGCTGCCGTATTTCAGTGCTTCAAATGTTTAATCGAACGGAATGTCGTCTTGTAGGCTATCGTTTTCGAATGTCCTGCCTTGAAAAAGGTAATCATGTGCCAGATCTAGAGAAATTGGTGGTTATTTCAAAAATGATCTTCGCCTGCCTATTTATCGATTTGTATAATTCTTATAGAGGGTTTCTTTTATAAAACGACGAACAGCTGTTTTTGTTTGCAAAACGATCTTTTTTCTGAAATAATTTGTTCTTTGAGAAACTTTTTCGGGATTTTCAACAATGTGAATGATCATTTGATCGATTGCTTCCGCAACATTCTGAGATAAAATCACCAGTTAAATTTTCGGTCTGGATAAGAGGATTTATAACATCATATCGTGGGTATCCTTCCCCAGAAATTAATTTTGTGGCGATGTTGGGTATTGATAACCCTTGAATACTATTTGTGAGATTCGAATCTTATCAGGAAATAACATTATGCGTGTATTTGGCCTCCCTATTCTTCAAGTCTGGCGCTTAATGACTTTTTTCTGTGGGGACAAATTAAAACATTTGTTATAAATACAAAATTAGGCAAGACAATACAGCAAAATGTTTTTTAACCAGATGGCGTAGCTCTCGAATTGATTGATTACGTATTTCACCACTTTCAAAATTCGAATGCATTTTCGAAATGAACTGTAGAGTGTGACTTTTGGAGTAATTTTTTAAAGTATTGAACATTCTAATTGGATCAAGAAGTACGCGAAAAATGTGAAATACACATAGAAAATACATATAAGCGAGTTTATGAATAAAAATCATATCTTATTCTATGAAGTGGTTTTGGTAAAAATTTTAAAAGCAATATTACTTTGTTAAACTATCACAGTGAATTTTACCAGATAAATTTAAATTTATGTTAATGAATAAATGATACTACAAAAAATAAATTACTTCTGATTTACTTGAAAGGAAAAGAATATTCTCGATCTTGGATACCACTTTCTTTTTTTCTAATTTCTCGAGAAAGGAAATAAGACACGTTTTCTTTTAATGAAACACACACTTGTCTACCAAGAAGAAGCGTGGAAATATAAATTTCAATTTTAATTGAAGACAGCAATGCTAAATAAGATTATTTTTCGAGTTAAGCTTTCATGGAAGCAAATAGGAAGTCCCTATTGATTAAATTCCTGCGTGAATTTGGAAGGACTTTTTCATATTTTTAGCAACAAAGTTTTTTTTTTCATTACGGAATTTTAACTAAAGTAAACCTTAGTAGAAATGGGTTTAATGAGAACTAGTCGGATGTACCAATCACAAAACTTTCTTCTATCTCCTACATGTTAATACCTCAAAATTCGTTATCAGTGTGCCAAAATTAAATGGCAAACTATGATCATCATGAGGATTCTAAAAAGATGAAATTCCGTGCATTAGTTCATGAGATATGAATCTTGAATATCGCTGAAATCGTGTAAATCCAGCAGAATGCAGCATCGCAACGCCACCCCTATAGGGTGATTTAAACCAGAATCTAATCATCATCAACTTATGTGAACATCTAAGTGAATATGAAGTTTAGGGAAAATTCGTGCATTAGTTCTTGAGATAGAGCTATTGCGCAAATCATGACAAATGCAGCATAGCAGCACCACCTGTTGAGCGATTTACACGAGCACATAATCAGCAGCAGTATTAATCAAGGTACATTTGAATCTGAAGTTTGATGAAAATTCGTGCATTAGTTCTTGAGATAGAGCTATTGAGGAAATCGTGAAAAATGCAGCACAACAGTGCCACCTATAGGGCGATTTAAACCAACACGTAGTCAGCATCATTTCATATAAATTACTAACTGAATCTGAAGTTTGATGAAAATGTGTGCATTAATTCTTGAGGTAGAGCTACTGCAGAAATCGTGTAAATCCTGCAAAATGTAGCATAGCAGCTACGCCTATTGGGCGATTTACACCAAAACGTAAACAGCTCCAACTCATATCAAGGAGTAACTGAACCTGAAGTTTTATAAAAATTCGTGCAGTAGTTCTTGAGATAGAGCTAGAGCGGAAGTCTGCAAAATGCAGCATAGCAGCGCCACCTGTTGGGCGATTTACACCAAAAACTAATCAGCACCAACTTATAGCAGGGACTACCTGAATATAAATTTTTATTGAATTCCGTGCATTAGTTCTTGAGATAGTGCGGCCACAAAATTTGTGTCACAGACAGACTCAAAGACAGACATTTTGTAAAAACATGTTTTTTGGAATCTCTGACCCCGAAAACGTTTAAATCCGCCGGAAACCGGAGGTCGAAAATTTTCATGAATCCAATACTTTCTTCTTGTAAAGATAGAAGAAAGTAAAAATAGGAAATGTGCGAAATATTTTCACCGGTAATATTACCTTAAAAAAAAAAAGAGTTTTGTGAAATTTTAACCCTTAAATGCCTGATTTTTCAAAAGTCATTATAATAATGATTTTCGGCTTTCATTTTTTAAATAAATCACGGGAAAAATACAAAAAAAATCCTATTTTGTTTTAAGTATGGTTTACTGTTAAAAAACAGTTTGTTATTAATCGGCAATACTGGTGTTTATTTAAAAAAATAATTTACTTTGATAAAATTCTATAATATTAAACACACGAGAAAATTAAGAACTATGATAAGAAATAAATTTTATTTGCTCACTGCAGAACAAAATGGAGTATTTCGCAAGCTTCAAAACAAAGCAAAAAGAACATTTAGCAACAATTGAAAAAATAAATCTATCTTTATTCTTAAACAGCACAAGTGTTGCCATCTACATGTTAAAAATCGATTTAATAATATTTTCAGAATGTATCTTATTGGAAACATTAGGCATTACATCTTCAATATTATTCTAATAGTATTTTAGAACCTATTATAGAATATTATTCTAATAGTATTTTAAACGTGGAATGACCCTTTAGCTATAATTTAAATTTAAAAAAAGGTGGAGAATTGAAGTTAAAAAACACATTCAAAAGAATAAAGTTTTTATTAACATTTGCCCTAAATTAACGCTAATTCCGCCTTTTAGGACACGTGCAACAATGTTCCGAAATCGAGTGGAGTCACTACAGATTTTTGTTAGGTAGATTTCATAAGAAATACTACCTATTGCAGTCGTTATCATGGTGCGACTTTTGAAAAATTCCTTCACAACTTTTCATTATATGACTCCAGAAACCCAAAACCACCCCTACCTAAAAAGTTTATATATATATGTAGGATTTAAATTTAAGCATCGTTTATTTTATTTATGACGTGCATTATCAATAAATTAACTGACGCTCTGATATTTTTATTATCCATGGTTTCAAAGCACGGGTTATGAAAATTCACGATCACGAGATCATGTTTGCATATATTCAAAGATTGGAAAAGAGTCAGTCTATAAAATTATGTTGTTCACCGAGCATCGACTTTTGCAGTGCCAAGGAAGGCATTATTAGGCCTAAGTGGATTATTCGAAGGAAAATAATTCATAGGTTTTGTGTTAGAAATGTAATATATTTAAATAAGCTATTGACTAAGTTAAGTAAATTTATCTGTGTATTAAAGTTTGTGTTGTTATTCAAACGTCTACTTATTCAAATCTTCTATATATTAACATTTTGCCAACAATAACTTCTACAAATATATATACATATATACAGGGTGTCTCAAAACGTCGTTTACAAACTTAACATGCCTGTCTGTCATATCATGATAAACAAGATTTACATAGGAACTTGTGTACGGATATGGATTACGTATATGGCGCCGCAAATGGAAATGCTCGAGCCGCGGTACGGATGTACCTTGTGTTTCCCCAGCAGACGTCAGCCAAGTCATATTTTGTTTGAACAATTGCAGCGCAGATTGCGTGAAGCAGGCGATTTCCAGTGCGTAGCCACATCGGTCGAGAAAGCAGTATACGCACGTCTGTCGTAGAGGAAACCGTGCTACGTGAATTTGCCAGAAACCCGCAAACAACTCTCCGAGCAAGCGAACGCGTCTTGGGTGTACATCGTTCCAGCATTATGCGCAAACTGCATGACGACACGAAACATCCCTGCCACTTACAAGGTGTACAGGCATTGTGCGTTGACGATTATACCAACGCGTTGCATTCGCAGGCTGGTATTTGCAATAACGGATCGCACAGTCAGATTTTCCCTCGTGGATTTTGTTTGATGAATCCTGTTTTACACAGGACGGTGTCCTGAACCAGAACGATATGCACATATCAGCGTATGAAAACGCAAGGTCTAGACGTGCCCATGCACGTCAACAACGTTTCGACGTGCGCGTTTGGGCTGGTATTATCGGTGTCATGTTAATTCGCCCTTACCTACTACCTCAGCGCCTCGCCGGGAATACCTATCGTGTTTTCTTAGAAATAGTCTTGCCGGATCTGATGGGTAACGTTCCAGTCGCTATATGCCGAAACATCTGGTTTCAGCATGATGGAGCTCATTTTAGCTACACTGTGTGAGAATACCTCGATAGAACAGATCCTAATCGCTGGATTGGCAGAGGCGGACCAGTTGCATGGCCGCCGCGATCCGCCGACCTAACTCTCCTGGATTTCTATCTGTAGTTGACACACGAAGTCCGTGGCGTGCGAGACGCCCGTCACATCTGACATGGATCTCGTAGCCAGGATCGTGGAAGCGGCGGCACGTGTCCGTGTCACACCTGCCCATTTTGAACGGGTCCGTAAATCCACGCGTTCGACGTTGTGAAGCATGCATTGCGGTGAATGGAAGGAATTGTGAACACATTCTTTTAAATTAAACCATGTTCTTTAATAAAAGTCATATTAATACCTATTTCGATATCCTTTTTTTCTTCACCTCCAAACCTGCGCTCATCGTCCTCTAACGGTCGCAGTTTGCATTTTCGATCACAAGTTCCAATGTAAATCTTGTTCCTCATGATATGACAGACCAACGTGTTAAGTTTGTAAAAGACCTTTTGAGACATCCTGTATATATGTATGTCTATACTAAATTTTGTCCGCACGATAAAAGTCGCAATTATGCACGGATCGTCTTGAAACTTGCCAACAACATTGAGATGGCTAATATCTCGGCGGGGATTGCAAATGAGCAAAACGGCCCAAGGAGGTGGAAATGGGGAGGGTTAAAAAGTTTGAATACCGTCTTAACATGATTCTGATAAAACCAGCTCTTACACAACAATGACAGGAAAAAATAAACATTTTTCGTTATAGCAGTTGCCAACAATTAAAAAAAACAATAAAATTTTCACCAGAACAATTGCTTTCCTATTGCAAGATTTTCACATGAAAAATTAAATTAAATAATTAGTTTGACGAATTGAAAAAAACGAATGTAACGTCATGAGTTTTCTAGAGCAAGATTTTCGCAGGAAAACTGAAACTGAAATAAATAGTTGGACGTCCAATTATTTATTTAATTCGTACGACGGGGAAAAATTGTATTGTAAAGGATTTATGTTAAATACTTATGAAAAGTTATCACTCTCTTGGCCCCACTGTATTGAAGGCATTTTGCAAACTCAGAAGAACATATCGATCAGAACTAATCTAACAACTATAATTTAATTCGTACGAATTAAATTATATATATATATATATATATATTGCGTCATATTGGAAAAATAATGAACCTCAGCACGTGAATATGTAACGTCATGTAAGTTTGAAGAAACGTATTAAAACATGATAAAAACCTGACTATGGAAATATTAACATATTTTAACATTTTGAGGTTCTCTGAATTTGTTTTAGCCATTTTAAGACCTATTCCATATACATGCCTGTGTGTATAATTTTCACAAACAGTTAGCTCCCTAGAGCTAATTCTTAGTGAAGAAACTGGTTTTATCTCTAATCTTGATTTAAGTTTTGTGAATATACTACTTAACTTCGAAATCTACCTCCACCTGTAGGCCGAGCCGGCAGAGATTGTATTCAACTTGTAACAATCATGAATAAGAAAATGGGAACAAATAAAACAGCGATAGGATGAAAATAAATATAACTTCGAGTCTACATTTATTTTCAGTTTTACAGGTCTGAAATTTTCTAATCTGATACATTTTCACCCTCGCGTGTTTTTTGTCTATTTGGTGTTATATTTCTAGATAGACCTAAAGTCAGCTCCAACTTTTAGTGTGTGTCGAATTCTTGTTGTGAACACAGAGTCCTCAAGTATCCCCCCTAGAAACTTATTCCATACCCGACGCTAAAATAATGCTATAAATACTTATTCATTGGTTTTTCACTAACGAAATGAAATCATAGATGACCTTAAAAAGAAACTTTCTGATATTGATCCTTTAGGGGACTAGCTAATTAGGTTTACAAATATGTATCTAAAATTACAAATCTCTTTAAAGTATCTGTTGAATTATCACTAACCTGAATACACACAATCACAAATTTTAAGGGATTTAAGCAAGTCCATGGTACACAACACCTCAAAAACTTTTATTGTAAAGGATTTATGTTAAATATTTATGAAAATTTATCACTATCTTGGGCACACTGTCTTGAAGGCATTTTGCAATCTCAGAAGGAAAGAAACATTTATTTTATGAGGAAATCAGCATAGATGTTGGCCCTCATGTTTTTGCTTTTAAAGCAAAAAGCATTCAGTTGTTAAGAAGTGAAGTCAAAATGTAAATCATCAAACACTTTAGTTTTTATGATGAAAAAAATAGAAGTTTACATACGTGAACTTAGATAGCGAAGAGGTCAAGCGTACGAGCACTTCATTTTAGGAAATATTAGTCTAGATTCGACGGAAAAAAGACAATCCTACATCGTGGAAACATATAATGTCAAAAAAAAATTCTTCTATAGCCACCGACTTAATGGAAGCGACGGGGGCAAATCAGGCAAATTTTCACCCCTAATTTTAAAATGCTATTTTTGATTTAATTAATAACAGAAATTTTATAAATTTGTGGTGGAAGTATGCCTGATTGCCTGTTTCTTTCTCTTGAAGTTGGCGTTGGTTGAAATGAAAACTTGGTATACTTAGAATACTTCAAGACAATTATAATTTTGCATATGGAAAACGTATCTATATTTTGGTTACACTAAACCCAATTATAAATAAGAACTTACCGCATTGACTGCTTCTGATTCTTAATTTTGATCCCCATTATGTCGCTTAAAAAAAATTCCACTTAACTACAGAATTTCTGTGTCTAAATAAGAATAAAGCTTACTATTCGTAAACATTGGTGGTCTAAGTTTAAAAGTTTTGTACTGCACATCGTAGACATCTTATACATACACAGCAGAAAAAATACAGTGCGTTCCAAATTCATTCTTTGACGCCAGAAAAAGGCCCAGTCGGTAGGACGTCGGACTCTTAACATAAGTGTTACGGGTTCAACTCTCAACTTTAACAAATAGACCACTAAGATGGCCTCGGTGGGCACGAAATCTGACGGAGTTGCTGGATACATCATTAGTTAAAAGCAACATTACTTAAATCAAGAATAATAAAAACTATGCCATTTCAATGCTGTTCAAGGCACTATATATCAGATGTTTCAATCATTTGGTAAACTATTAATATCTGGCCTCCAAATACATGCAATCTGAAATTGGTACGGGACAATTTGTTTTTATTTAGAAATATATATGCTTATATTTTTATATGAATTTATATAATACATATATATACATGTGTGTGTGTGTGTGTATGCGCGTGCGCGCTTTATATCTTTTTGCTGAATGAAATTCAGAGTTTTTTTTCCAATTCCTTTATTTACATTTACTTTCTGTTTCATAGTTTTGGAATAGAATATAAAAAAAATCAATGGTATTTTCCATGTAAAATCTTTTATAAATCTTTCCAAACGATTTAGTTTTATGGATATTTTTAGAAACTGTACACTGATCTAAATATACATATATTTTTTTTTTATGTGTAATTATTTGGGTTATTTACTGGAAATTGCAGCATATTCTTTGTTTTTATCTTTAACTGTTCACTGTACTTTATTTTATTTTCACTTTCAGATTACTCATGTTAATGTAGAAGACACAAAATAAAAGGAACACAATATGTCACGAAAATTTTTATTGCAAACATTTTCCAATGACATACAACAATCGGCAACAAATGCCTCATCAAAAGAAGGGAAAATATACAAAAAACCTTTTTAAATATTATTTGAACCGATCCATCAATCATAGTAAAAATCTTCATATCTCTCAATTATTTTTTTCAAATCATTTTTCCATTCCTCAAACGTAGACAAGCAAATTAGAAGATAAAGCTGGGGGCCGTTAGCGACACCTATTGCCCCAGGTGCCACGCATCCCTCGGCACGGCCCCAGACACCTTGGATTAGGGGGGTGATGCCGATTTTAGACGCCTCCTGCAACATGCTTGGGCTAGGTTTCGGACACCACACGAACATGAACAGCCATCAATATGATAGACAAAATTGGAATAAATCCTGTAAAGAATGCCCTCGGCATATATTTGACACATTCGGGAAAACAGCAAAAGTCATGTTAAGTCATGTAAAAAGTCCTGTGAAGCCAGGCAAAATTCTATAGAGAAAGAAAGCACAGATTAAGACAGTATTATATTTTATCACAGTCACAATCATTATACACGAAATGATACTAAATTGAAAAATTCAACCTGATTGAAAAAATGTCCAGTCCTGGAATCGATAATAGAACATATGGCTTAAAGTATAAACGATGTTAGGTAACTTCGAATACTCTGTCAAATAATTGTCACTTAGACAGCATTTTACCATTAACATCTGCTTGAAATATTACGCAACTCAATAGATAAAACTCCAGGCAATTAAGATTGTCTGAGGTTCTAATATTAGTAGTTCACACTTGGAGAACACTTTTTCCAATTGTTGAAAATTTTCACCTCGTATAAAATAGCATTACCGAAATCTTTGATTACAAATCTCAGAGAAAATTTAAATTTGAAAAATAATAAATACGAATGAAACCTCTAAAACCACAAGTATCATATACCTTATATTTTGAAAAGGTTTCAAAAGCTGAAACGAAAATAATTTAGCATAAAATTAAATTTTTGTTTACGTTACGATATTAGATGAAATTTAAAATAAAAACAGTCTTGTCTCATTTCTTGAGTCCAAATTCTTCAATAGATTTTTTTACTTATAGAAAGGGGCATTTTATATGTATTAGTTATAAAATTTAGTTATGTAACGCTCGATCAATACGCACTCCATCATATTTTCTCTCCTTTTGTTTTTTTTTCTTTCAAAAGAACTGATAAGCTGAGTAAATTAGACTTTATGAGATGAGAAGAATGTTTACAGAGTTGTTGCCGACAAGGCATCTGAGCTAAGCTGTAACTTTAATTTAACTGAGTTATTTTGTAAATAGTAACATGCAAATACGTTGTAAATATTAAATTTATTAGTCGATGAAAAGTTATCGAGTTTTAATTTGTAACTAAGATAGTTTCCACCCCGGAGTCTAAATAATATGTTACAGTTAGAATTTCATTGCCAGTAAATATTCGAAATTCAATTTCTATTTTGCTAAAACTTGATGGCAGTGTTTTCATCAACTAAATGCCAGAACTTGTTACGCTATGATATTAACAAAAAGGAAACAAATGATAGAATTATTTTTTAATTTCTCGTTTGATTTCATCATTTTTAAATGACTCTTTTTGAATAGGGTGCCTGAAGTTGACGGCTAATATTGTATTTTTTATTTTAAAAGTGCACTTAAAATTAAAATCTCAAAAAAGAAAGAAGAAAAAATTCCAGAAACATACAAAATAAGACCGTGACATCAGATATCCTGTGCAAATTTATCCTGTTTAAAAATAATGGAATGTTAACAGCACATCTGTAAAAAAAAGGCTCCGTTTGCTTTAACACAAGTTTACGAAATTTTATTCCGACTTGCTCAAGGTCTTATATTTATTAGCTTTGATATTCATCATATATTAATTCATACAAGAACAATTTTTTGTGTATTTAAAAAATGTTACAGTAAGCTACGGATTATTAAATGTACAAGAAATGCTGAAAGTCAACACTTCCATTTCCCAAAAAGAAAAAAAAAACTCGAAATTAAAAATAATTGTTTCTAAATATTCTTTCCATAAACCTAAATTAAATAAATAATATACATTTTATATGAATGTCAAAAATATATTAAAATTAAATGTATTGTTGTTCTCTACTACTTACAATCTGTTAGAACACTTGTAGAAGAATTCCTTCGTGTGTCTGAGCAACAAGCTCTGAAAAATCTAACGAAGGTGGCTTTCTTTCGTTGGCACCATTTTCTGAATTTCTGTCGCCGACTTGGTGGCGAAGATCGAGGAATGTCTTGAAAGTTGTCTAGTACCAAGTTGGAGTAAGAAGATGTAGCTATGGAGCCGAGACTGCTAATATGTGAATCGAATGTATAACTGAAATTAGGAGATATCTCTTTATTCGATATTTGACAATGCTGCTCTGAAGTAAATGATTCTATACATTTTGCTGGATTCTGTGTGATATTAAAGTCATACTTTGGTTCTCTTGCAGAGGAAAGTGACTTGTTACATTCTAACGTAGATTTCGGAAGAATTGAAGATACTTCACTTTGGATAATACCGACTTCTTCATGACTAGCATCGAGTTGAGGAATAACGACAGAATCGACGTCAACTTTATATGTTTTTCCATTCATTTTCAGGTCTTCATCATCTCCGGATGGGTTATTGTAAGAATTTATTATTTCCAACTCTGGAACTAAAGCTAATTTGTTATCCTTCAAGACGGCGTTGAATTCATGGATGCTCACTGAAATGAAACAGAAAAAAACTTTTTTAACATAAGATGGTGTTAAAATGATTTTTTGCAGAAAATGAAGAATAGTTAAGCGATTCTAATTTCTAAATTTTAATAGCGTGTCTGTTTCGTAGCCCGTGGCTGTGCTCACATGACTCTAATCGACGAATAGCCCATGCCGAGTTGTTCAGTCATGTGCTGATCGGTAAATGAAAATGTCATTTAAAGTCATCTCGAAATCGGACCCCATCCAAAAGCTTAACGAATTCGATACCCACCTAATACTGAAATGAAAAAAATCTAACAATGTTGCTAGTTTTAATGTCAGCGGAAAAATTATCTGCATTCATATTTATAATACCTATATGAATATATGACTGCTTATTCGTAGTTATTCTCATATAAAAAAAATTCTGATTTTTTAAAAATCAAAAATACATTATACTTTAAATCTACTCGAAAGCAACTTCATTGGGCATAGTTCCGACACGCATCTAAAAATTTAAAACTAACCAGATGCTTGGATTGGCTCGAGTTTTATTTTTAGCAGAAAATCTAACTGGATGCAATTAAAACTTCTGTTAAAGTCGGTGAAGACATTTGGATTCTGGTACTAACTGCAGGGTAGAACTGTAGTTCAAGTCACACTTCAAAATCGAGGGGCCCTACATTATTAATTTTTGTTTGTTTTACAAGATTCAATTAAACACCTCTTTTTACTGAGCATTCTGGAAACTTCTTCAAGAAAATTCTCTGACAGACAGACAATGCCTTACACATACACGCACAAGTTTTAATATTCATTAAGAAGTCCTTAGCTTAGCTATGTGGAACAATTTTATTGATTTGTTGTGGTCAGCCTTTGCTCACGAGCTAGCCCAGCACATATTTCAAGTCTGAAATTTTACATAGGCAATGCCTGAATGCTATGCTCTAACATAAGGCGTCCAGCTTGGAATCTTGGAAATATAATTAATTTTTACTGAAATCTCTACAGTTTTTGATTGTCCTAATTCTGCGATTGTAAAAGCTAAATATTTCAAGTAAAAATTTATGGTAATCCTTGAGCATAAGGTTGGGCAGCCCTTCTGTAGTATATAATTTAAATATAATATCAAAGTGATGTTAAAGTAGCTTAGACAACAGTATACTTCGTAATTAGAGTCACAATAATGAGAAGAATGAGAAATGGCAAAAACAACGCCAAAGGAGTCAACACATTCTTTGTGTTAATGAATCATTGAAATGGTTTGTGTTAATGAATCATTGAAATGGTTTTAGATTTTAGTTAAGCATTTTACTTTGTTACAAATTTAGTGTTTCAGCAATCAATACCAGTCAATCAAACAATTCCATAAATCCCAAACACAGATTTTTCGAAATAACAATAATGGATGCGGCAATGCATACTTTAGCACCTTTCTTTATCATTTCTACGCTTTTTCATTGTCATTTAAAAAAGTTTTACAATAAAACCTTTATATAGAACAATCCCCATATTTAGAGAACACCGTTTTAACCTCAATATTTTATCATATATTAGCACATATATAATAATTGTATGTTTTCGCTTATGAATAGGGGGCAAATTCCGCAATCCAAGGGAACCTCTATACACCGGAAATGTTCAGTATATAGATTCTCTATGAATTGATGACCAAATCAAAGATTGGCTCTTTTCCTAATGGATTCAATTTATGTGAAATTAGTCATATCAAAAAAGTAAAAAAAAAAAAAAAGAAATCCTTACCTTTTTTTCCCCAAATATCAACTTGGCTATCTGCATACTGCCATATACCTCCAAAAAGCTTGTGGTCAAGTAACTGTTGGGCAGTGGGGCGTTTTCCTGGCACTATATTCAGGCAACCAGTTACAAAATTCAAGACGTCATCTGATATTGGACACTTTCTTTTACAGGCAGGAAAAGTGTCTTGCATCAACTTAACAAAGTTTTTCTTCTGAAAATAAAGGAGATGCTTAGTATGCAAAGATTTGTTTAGTTATTGTCTTATGTACGGAGTTTCACAGGTTTACAGAACCGTCTCACGAATTCAAAGCACGTTACGCCAAAAATCTCGATATTTCATGATTGAAATTGAAAAAAAAATTTTTAGTCCTTGGTATGTGTTAATGGAATTTAATGCAGTAAAACATGTGAAAGCACACTAGAATGGAAGATTTCTATGGTTCTGCAAATGATAATCCGTAATAATCTACGTGCCAAGATGTAAAGATACAATATTTTTTTCGATCTCTAGTGGTTGTGCTTCTACAGATTTTACTTAGAAACTTAAAATAAAGTATGAAAACGAAACATACGTATAGCAGAATATTGTCTAAATGTAAACAAGTCAGATTTGTACATCAAACGGGGCAAATGAGGTGAGTTTGTACTATAACTAGTTTTATAAATATTCAGATCTTGGCGCAATAGTGGTTGCACTCTTGTACAAAAATGCACGAATACAAAATTTATTACGATTATATAGTATATAAAATTCAGTAATACGAAAATAATATGACATCCTCTTATATAGGACGCCATCGCCATAGAAACCAAGAATCATTATCTATGATGTGATATTATTGTATTCATTACTTATGATAGGATTTAATAGAATAAAGAAAACATTTATTAATAATGTTACAAGTTTAGATTCGATTTTCATGAAATTAGAAATGACTAGACAATATTATGCAACGTATATATATTTTAAATTTCAAACAATTCGGTTGGGTAGTTTTTACGCTGTTATATGCGGACAGATGGACGGACCAGGTGAGGATTATAGGTGCTACTTATTTATATAATTCCAACGCACCTAAAAATCCATACATTCCAACTGATCGAATACCACACAATTTATAATTGCTCAAACGAAAATGTCACTAAAGGCGAATTTTATTGCGGTGCGTAGCGATTTTTCTTTCACAAGCTTTGCCGTATAAGAATATTGTGTCTAATAAATACAAAAAACCTACTACCTGGAATTTCAAATAACAGGCGTAAAATTCGGTATATACAAGTTTTTGTTTTAACAGATGCAATTCATTGTATTCATCTTACAGAGGCTATTAATTTTCTGCGTCTAAGATAGTATTCTGTTATAAAAAGATGCCGTTTCGATGGTATTTTGTATATCTTCATGTTTCGATTTCATAAATAACTTCCCGTACTTTATAACAATGGTCCTTGGAACAGTAGGTATAATCCACAATTTTAACTATTCTCCGTGGCATTGATGTGAAAAACACACTTTCTGTCGCATTTTAATGTACGATCACAATCGATGTACGATGGAATTATTTATAGAATCGTAGACATCTAGTAGTAAAAGTGTTGTGCTATTTGTATACACTATCGGAAATTCCTTTTTTATTCACGGAAATATTCCATGCAGTACTGCTACCGGGATGTATCCGAGAATAGAAGTAATTTCCGTTCTAGGACAGAAAATTTCCGTAGTCTAAAAAAAGAATTTTTTAAAGAAAAAAATACGCTCTTCTTTTTTACCCGACTGCTAAGAAGGGTTATGTGTTTCACGCGTATCGGGTATGTGGATTACTTTATACCTTCGAAACTTCCCAACGGCTGGATGGATTTTAATTATTGAGGTCTCTATCGATTCGTCTTAACCGTCCGACGGTTATAGGCTAGGTTTTGTTTTTATAAGTTCAAAATGGCGGCCGTAAAATACAAAATGGCGGTAGAGACAAAAAAAAAATTTACGCACCCTATTGAGTGGAATATCATTGCATGGGGTCTTTCAAAATGAAGACGATGTTTCATTGATTATTTTACAGTCAGAAGCACCGTTTAAATATGACATAACCTGCAAGTTGTGTAGGTTGGAAATCTAGCTTTATTGCAACTTCAACCTTCATAGACATCTACTGGCCTCATCCAAACAGTGTTTATAGATAGGAAATAACAATTAAACACAACTTCATAGTCATCAATACAAGTAAATAATAAAAAAAATAGGTAAGTAATATAAAAAATAGTTTCACATTGATGAGAAATAATTAATTAGTTCGCTTTTTACGCAGTCGGGTTTTTTGATTTTTTAAATTTAACTTTTATTACGTGGATCCACTTGGTTTTGAATCTCGTACCGCACGTCTCGAATCGAGTATCTTAACCACTCGGCCAGCAAGCACTTGGTAAAGAGCGAGTTTAAAATGAACGTATAGGTTTCATTAAAATGGGGGGGGGGATAAGGCTTGTTAAATTTCTTGTGCAGAAAGCTCTAAAATTTAAATTTAATTTCAGGGACATTTCGGAGTTATGAAATAACGTTTGGTGTTTTAACACTCATAGAATAATAGAAGATAAAAATTATTGCATAGTAGACATATTTTTAGTAAGACATAATTTTATCGTTAGATGTAAAATATGAATATTATATTTTGAATTAAATTCAAGAACAAATGCTTTCTTTTAATATAAAATCGATTTTTTTTAACTTGATTGAAGTACTGTATATTTTTTTTAATGTTCATTTAGAATATGCTTTAACCACAAATATTTTTTAATACTCTGGAAAATAAATTGCGAATAAGTTTAAATGAATGAGAAAATTACTACTTTGTTAAATTCGAAAGCATTATTTTTATTTGTTTGTTTTTAAATAAATGAGAAATTTTAGTTTTTTGAATTTTCGGTTTTTCATTTAAAAATTTAATTCTAAATTTGGGTATTAATACAGCCAATAAGCATGCGCGCAAGCAATAAGCGGTAAATTACCCTTTTTTTTCGGAATCAGGGAAGAATTAACGCAAAAAGCATGTTTTCTAGAAGTAAGGTTATTATTTGTTTAAAAATGACGAATAATTTAGTGTATAAAGACGAATTTTTCGGTCAGTGTATGTAATCAAAAGTACGAGAGAAAATAAATAAATTCTAGAAAACAGGGATTCTGCTGAAAAGAGCGGCCAAAAAAATTGAAGCAAGCAAAATTGACATCGATGTTTCCGAAATTATAAGAGAAGAAATAATTTCAGTCTTTATTAGATTTATTTTTTCTGTAACATAGAAAATATCATTTAAAGAAAGTATTTTTTTTATTTAATTTTCTATTTTTCTTACATAATTATCACGTAATAATGCATTAAATTATGGCTAAAGACACCATTAAGAATATAGTACTACTTTTGATATTCCTAAATACTATTTTTGATATTCCTTCAAAAGTCCGGAATTTTCGAAATTCCGGCCAACTACTCCTTTACTTCCCTTACCAAAACTACTCCTTTATGTACATTTAACCTTCCCTTACAGTTTGTCCCATGAATTTGGGACCACACTGTATATACCAAACCCAGTACAAATTGTCAAAATTGAATGAAACGCTAATAAAATAAAATAAAATAAATATACATATAATTTATAATCCTTGACCGGAAATATTTAGAAATTTTCGAAGAAATACAGAGTGACACAAATAAAACAGGAAGTTTTGAAATGCGCAGAGGTACACTCTATGTATTTTAATAACTAAATTATTTCAAAGGAAAACTAAAATTCGATCTGAAATTATGTCTTCTATCAGTTTATCTTTTAATAAATTAATCTTATGAGGCCATTGTTCAAATTAAAATTGTAAAAGTATTTTAAATTTTCAATAGGAAAACCCAATTTTGACAGTATATTTGGACTATTCGGTAATTTTACCTCCGGATACTAGATATAAAGACAGTCGTTGAAGTAATTTAAGAAATGTAAAATTTCAAACTTCTAATGGTAAATCCATTTTTAATACTTTCAAAAAACGGGCAATTTTTGGAATATTTTTAAGCATATCTCAAATAGTACTCAGCGGAATAAGCTGTAATTTTGGATTCGCATTTTTTAAAGCTTTTAGAAAGTGCATTCTGATAAAATTTGTATAGTTTTGAATGCTCATTGTTTTTTTAATAACAATTTCATAGTTTATGTGAAAATACTACCCACATTGAAATTTGTTTTGTAACTGGTAAAAAGGAATTCAATATTAGGAATTTATTACATTATGTTTCACCTTTTCCTAAACTTTTTCTCTTCTCGTTTTGCATCTGAGTGTACATTTTACTGTAGAACACAAATATGGTGTCAAAATTAAGTGTTCCTATAGAAATTAGACAAAGTTTGTTTCGATTTCAATAAGCTCTTTAGTTTCTTTTAAAAATAAATTGAAAAAAGTAATTCATAATCGATTGGTTGATTTTGTTTTTCTCTCCAATAATTTGTTGTGTAAAATGAATAAGATGTACCTTTTCTTTAAACAGTGTTTTCTGTTGACAGCATTGCAGAACAAGAATATTCAGCTTCATACGACTTCGTCACTTTGTATTAAAGAAACCTTATAATTATAGAAAATATGTTTTCACAACGAAAATGACTTTCAACAATAATTATATCGGCTGGTCCATCTGTTGGTTCTTTTTTTATTAAGAAAGAAAACGCATTTTTTTAGGAGTGAAAATCGAAATTCTTTAATGAACATGGAAGGTGGGTCTATGCCATTTACGTATGGAATATAATATCGCACGCGTGGTCACCGCGGCTCCGCTTACATGCCATCATCCGAACATCAAAATTTTCAATGACCTTTGGGGTCTTCCACAAATGATGTCACGCTTGGAGGGGGGCAGGGGGGGGTTCATGAAAATGTGACAGTTTGTGACAAGGGTGTGGCAGGGGGTATGAAGAAATGTGACACCACACATTTTGGTTAAAATAAAAGCATTAAAATACGCAGATTAAATTTTGAAGTTATTTTGAAATTATAGTATTATGTGTTTATAAAGTAGATTTAAAGCCAAATATATTAAATTCCAAAATACGACTGTTTTCAACTGCTCTTTCGTATTAATATTTTATTACTATTGTATATTAATTATATTTTTGTTATAAACCATAATCTTATTTCATACAAAATAAGTACATGAATCATTTTTATTGTTATGCTCACAAATGTCGTTAAAACACATAGCTAAGTTTAAAAATAAAGTTTGAAACATGATATATAACGTAGTGTTTTGTTTCTGAACTGCAAGTATATGTTTATGTAATATAGCGTGACATGTGACAATGGGGGGGGGGAGGTGGTATGGTGAAGTGTGACACTTTGTGACAAAGGGGGGAGGGGTGTCAAAAATATTGAAAAAAATTGTGACATCATTTATGGACCTCCCCTTTCCAGAATGAGCGGATCCATGGCTGAAATTTCAGCCCGAATGTGACGTTTGAGGTCTTGGATTGTGCGGGGCAAGGCTACTAAATATAGTTAGTAGTATTACTTTATATAAGTGTATTTAGAAGCTCCAGTGCGGGGACATAGGCGTACACTTTACTTTTCAGAATCCCCCAAAGAAAATAATCTATTGGTGTTAAATCGCACGATCTTGGCAGCCCATTTACATACGAATTTCTTGAAATTACGCGATCTGGAAAGTTCTTGTTCAATAAGTTGGTGGTTTGGCGGTGCTTGCCGTTGCACCGTCTTTTCATACAAATGGCATACATAATTACAAATGGTATACATTTGACAGTACATACATGCATGACACATGAAAACTGACACAAATAAAGTTTAAAAAAATCAACAGATGGACCACCCTATATAAATGGTTACATTTTTTCTATTACTATTTACATATTTAAAGTTTAGATTAACAGATGAAAAAACAAAATTTCATTCTTTATCCCGAAATAACATAGAAACATGTGCTTTAAAAATGGTGAAAACTTTTCATACCTGTAGAATGTTTTGTATAACGGGATAGACTTCAGTGTACCAACATGACAAAGGGCCTTCCCACTTCGAGAATCTTTTCAGTAAAGCCATCCCAGTGAAAAGTTCGATGGCCATCGTCCCGATACTCCAAATGTCCAGCTTCTTTCCGTCCACTTCAGCCAAGCCGGATTCGGTGAGGCGACCTTCTGGACAACGATAGATAAAAGGAGCTCCATACCTGGCAAGAAACGAGGAACATTCAAATAGTGCTGAGAATTTCAAAGACAAAACAAGTGAATCGGTCATTTCAAAAACCACATAAGTCAGAGAATCAGAACTTTTCAGAAAAAAAAACTGTATTATTCATAAGTAAACAAATTTTTATTTATATTTTTGGGCTGATTATAGAGCTTGGACTTCAAAGTTTGTAAATATTGAAAAACTTTTATAATTTATGATTAATTAAAAGAAGAATAACAGACAAACTGTTCCTGACTTATGTTGTTTTAGCAAAGAACAAGGTTAGGTACTATTTAATTTGAGCAAAACAGTCATATTAAACATATTTTTAATCAAAATTAATAAAGATAAAACTTATACAGGAACATTTTTATGTTTTAATATCATTATGACGCGAAATCATATTCTTCAGCATTCTCAATTGGATTATCTTTATACCTGACAACCTGACAAGAAACATAAACATAGGAACTGTGATGAAAATTTCGAAAACTGAACAAAGAAAGTTTCAGCTATTTTGAAGTTTAAATTCTAGTTTTGTTAAGAAAAAACATTCCTTGTAAGAAAATAATATTGAGCCCAGAGATATAGTTGAGATATATTTGTTATGCTATAAAGTCTCTCTGACATGATTTGGATGAAGTTTTTAGCTATACAAAAGTACGAAATCAATGGAATACATGAAATCGAGCAAGGATAGTTTCCAAAGAGGGGAGTTCCATTTAGAAGTAAAATTGTGTTATTGACGTGAAACTTTTCGCATGATTTTATCGACTGTTTTAGGCAAAATGGTAAAACTTAAATAAATAATAATAAAAAAAAAATAAAAAAAAAATGGGATGAGTATTTAATCATTCTACCGCACCCAAAAATCTGTAAACGGGGTGGTGTAAAAAAGTCCTTCCGGCAAGTGCCGGGAGGAAGAGGTAGCTTTCATATTCCTTATTTTTAAAAAGCAAGTTTTAATTATTCAAACACACGAAGCTTAATTTAGTGGAAACCAATTATAGAGAATTCAATACTAAACCATTCTGAATGGGAATTTTGCGAAATTAGTCAGCTTTATCCAAGCTGCTTTTATTAAAGTAACTTATATGTGGTTGCCGAATTCGGCGATATCTTGAAGTTACTGTAATTTTAAGACAACATGGTGCATGAGGCTAACGCGTAAACTTGGTCGAGACTTAGTAATTCCTGCGCACATGCTCACTCACATCAGAATCGGTTGATATATACAAGTGCTGTCGCAGGCAAAAAATCAGATTTTTCAAAATGTTACCCACATAAAGAAATTCAAACTGCTATATCTGAGCCATTTTTTAAGATAAAGAGAAAACAAAAAATGTTCCAGAATCCTTATATCCAGGTCAAATACTTAAGAATGAAATCTTTTTCAATTTCTTATTTTTTGCACTTCACTTTAAATATAATTTTTTTCAAATTTAATGGCAGCCATTTTGAAACAAGATGGCGAATGAGGATGGCCAGCGATCTTGGTCGAGACATTGCTACAGACTATCCACATACCTTCGTACATCCAAATAGGTTAATAAATACGTGTGTTATAGCGTGATAAATGTCAGATCGTTTCAAAATGTCAGCCATGCTAGAAATTCAAAGTGCTGTAACTCAACAATTTTTTAAGATATAGGCGAAACAAAAACTGCTCCGGAATCTTTGTATCAAGGTCAAACACATAAAAAAATCTTTTTCATTTTCCAATTTTTTGATACCTCATTTTAAATTTTAAATAAAAAAAAATGTTCCCTTTTGAAACAAGATGGCGAAGGAAGCTGGCCAACGAACTCGGTCGAGACATTGGTATGTACTATGTATACACCAAGTTACATCCAAATCGGTTCATAAATACGCCTGTTATCGCATGACAAAAATCAAGTCGTTTCAAAATATCAGCCACAATAGAAATTCAAAATGCTATAACTCAGCCATTTTTTTAGATATAGATGAAATAAATACTGTTCCGGAATCTTTGTATTAAGGTCAAATACATCAGAAGAAAATCTTTTTCATTTTCCAATTTTTTGATACATTATTTTAAATTTTAAATTTTTGAATATTTTTTTAAATGGCTGCCATTTTGAAACAAGATGGTGGATGAAGCTGGCCAACGAACTCGGTGACATTGGTATGTACTATGTACATACGAAGGTACATCCATATCGGTTCATAAATACGCCTGTTATCGCGTGACAAAAATCAGGACGTTTCAAAATGTGAGCTACGCTAGAAATTCAAAGTGCTATAATTCAGGCATTTTTTAAGATATAGACAAAACAAAAACTGCTCCGGAATCTTTGTATCAAGGTCAAATACATAAGAAAAAAAATATTTTTCCATTTTCAATTTTTTGGTACCACATTTCAAATTTTAAATAAAAAAAAATTTAAATGGCCGCCATTTTGAAACAAGATGGCGGATGAAGCTGGCCACCGAAATCGGTCGAGACATTGGTATGTACTATGTACACAGGAAGATACATCCATATCGGTTCATAAATACGCCTGTTATCGCGTGACAAGTATCAGGACGTTTCAAAATGTTCAGCTATGCTAGAAATTCAAAGTGCTATAACTCAGCCATTTTTTAAGATATAGGCAAAACAAAAGCTGCCCCGAAATCTTTGTATCAAGGTCAAATACGTAAGAAAAAAATATTTTTCCATTTTCAACTTCTTGGAACCACATTTCAAATTTTAAATTAAAAAAAAATTTAAATGGCCGCCATTTTGAAACAAAATGGCGGATGAAGCTGGCCAACGAACTCGGTCGAGACATTGGTATGTGCTATGTACACACCGAGTTACATCCAAATCGGTTCATAAATACGAGAGTTACAGTGTGACAAAGATCAGATATATATATATATCAACTTTTGAACGGAGGGTGGTTTCGGAGTCGTGGGGTCATGATAGATGAAATTATACCAAAATTTTTTGAAATCGCTTTCCTCCGAATGGCTGCAATAGGTAGCTTTTTGTAATGAAAGCTACCTAAAATTAAAAACTGAATATTTATGCATAGAGAAGGTGGTGGGGGATATTTCCATATTATCCACAATTTTAATTTTTAATATATTATACACATTATTAAAAGATTTATCCGTTATGAATCAATATATGCAATTTTTATGAATAAAAGTTCTTCTTTTACAAACCATGAAAATACACTTAGTGAATTTTTTAAGGATTATTTTATATTTTTAAATGATAAAATTCTGTTGTACCTTCATTAAAAATATCGCTGATTAAGCCCATATTCTTTGTATCGGTTCTATCACTGACAATGGAGCAATTTCAATATTTCTGGTGTTTTCATTTTGCCAATATTGCACCAATATTTTCTAGAAATACTTTGTCATATCATCGCCAATATAAAGAAAATTTCGACGAAATTCTAATTTCGTTGAAAATATTTTGAGTGTAAAGTCAAATATTTAATACATTTTCTTTTTTCACGAAGAAAGGCTATATGAAGTTCCGATGTAACTAATACTAGTTAGAGTCTTTGAATCTGTACCCACGTTCATCTCGCTTTGTAAGTAAGTACTTTCCTTAGTATGTAAGTTCGCAAAAAACAAATACTTTATTAATTGTGTTTTAATCATATAGGTAGATAAAGAAATCATTTGAATGAAGAATGTCTGAGTGTAAATGAATGTAAGAAATCACATGCAGGTCAGGAGCCAAAACTAGAATCATTACCTCAACAGATTATTGCTCTATCGTCTGAGCTATTCTGGACAACACTAGACATCACCTTGAAATCAAACAACATTTTGGCAATAATGTCTGATCTGAAATTTTACGCACATAAACGGAATGAACCTCGGGAAAATGAAACTTCCATAAATGATCAAATATGAAATATACGTTACAAAATTTATAATAATTGTACTGAATCATAAAGATATCCCATTAATAGAAAATTTGCCACCGAGTGATGATGTCGGCTAGAGTTGTTCAGAATTTGCTAGATGACCGAGCAGAGTCATGCGAAACTGAATGTCCTAAGTTCGACTCCTGTCTTGGACCATTATGAAGTCAATTAAAAAAATAATGTTCATGTAGTATACCAAATATTTGTCATAAAGAAATATACTTACTTTGTAATAGGTTTTACCGCACTGCAAAGGAAACCAAAGTCTGATAGAACAGCCGCATTATTAGAGCCTATTAGAACATTATTCGCCTTTATATCATTATGCGATAGGTTTTTGTTGTGAAGGCAAGATACTGCATCCATAATCTGTTTCATCCAATCAATTATTTGCAGCAATGCATTTTTATTTGTTAAGAAAGATGATTCTAAAACAGTCTGTTCTAAATTTTTTGGATATACTGGTGTAATAAAAATGTAAGAGTCAGCGTAATAGGCAAACTCAACGTCTTTCAACTTCAAGATGTTTGGATGATTTAACGTTTTCCACAAATCGACTTCTCCATCTGACACATATTTCTTTTGAACGACCTTCGCGGCCATTTCGTCATTTGTTTCATTATTTTTTACTTTCATAACTGAGCCATATGCACCATGACCAATAACATCAATAAATTTATACCCGTTTTCTTCTACATGGTTCACGATTTCCATCATTCTTTCGCAAGTTTTAGTATCAATTAAACCTTCACGACGTTTTTCTCTAAAGTAATCCATACTTAAGAAGTTTCGAACAAAAAATATTACAAAAATAACTTTTTTTAAACAGTAATCACAAATTACAAGTTATCTGCAATCCGTTTTTTGATTACAAAGGCTTCATTGTTGCAATTTCTTATAAGTCGGATTTCTTATTTGCATTGTTAACATATGCAGTCATTGTTAAGACGGGATTTATTTTACAATTTCAACAATGATACCACTCTAAATTTGTCCAACAATCGAGTATTGTTCGGAAATCCGAAGAAGAAATTAAAATGGGATAAGGTCGGGTGACTGAGGGCTTGATAACCAAATCGCCTGAGAAAACAATTGTCTATAGATCCGTGGACTAAGAATTTCAAACATATCTGATTCTAAAAATATTAAATACGGGTAGATAAATTTTTAATTAGGAAAACCACTTTTATTAGAGATTTAAAATTAGAAATACGCACAATAGGAAATTTTCCTTTTAAAAATAAATATTCACGTTCTTTATATAACATGGTATTCTCAATACAAGTGCAATCAGAGTAAAAACAAGAAAAGTTGAACCTGCCTCTATTCTCAAGCTCTTAACGACAAAATCATAGATCAAAGATGTCTTTAGGCTCAGAAACAAAACTTTGGCTTAGATGTTATATATTCCCATGGCCGCCATCTTGGATTTCGCGGCGATGTTTTGTCGGCGTTTATCGATAAGGCAACCCCGACAAGTGACGTGTTCTGGCGATCCATTAAGCTTAACATGTTCATAAATCTGCTTGGAGACATTTACTTGGCGGAAAAGGGGTTTTCACATCAAGAAAAAAAATCCAAGATGACGGCCGCGGGAATATATAACATCTGTTCCATATCTTTTTTTCAAAATATGAAAAAAATAAATACATCTATATAATTCTTGGAAATGTTTCTGTAGAAATCTTCTCACGTCTTGCATTTAATAATAGAGTAAACTTTCGATTATTCGGCACTCATGGTACCGAGGGTGTGGCGGATAATCGAAAGATATTCAAAGACCGTTACTATAATCAAGTTTATTTTTGCCAGTCTATAAGTAGAAATATTTAAACGCTTTTTTTATCTGTTGAGCACATTCGTTAATAAAAAGCATAACTGTTAATAAGAAATCAACTTATGAGACAAATTTCAAATTTTACAGAATGAATATGTAGTACCTGTTTTCAACCAAAGTAATCCATTATGCATTTGTGTGTGTGTTTTACTTTCGCTTTTACAGCAGCAAGATTAGGGACTCTACGTAATGAAAGTACTTGGGTTGCATCTGCTTTCACTTGTATCTCAAACCAATTAATGCACTTAAAGAGTATAGTCACCACTTCTGCGTGACTGAAACCTGAATCATCATTCTCTGGCTCATCATATGCATCTGTTTCAGGCTTCATTGGACTGAAAATATTTTGAATAATTTCGTCATCTGTTAATTCTTCATAACCAAGTATTTTTTTCAGAATAGCTCGTCGATTGACTCGGTTTGACTGTGTATTTGTGTTTTCGTAATTCGCTTGTTATAAAAAATATTTTGGTAAGGGGGTGGCGGTTAACCGAGGGTTGCAGTTGATAGAGTGGCGGATAATCGGAAGTTTACCGTATTTCAAATTTTAAGCGCTTAAAATGCGTACAGCCAATAGAGTGAAAAAGCGTCTAAGCCGAGACTCGAACCCGGATCATTAGTATAGCGCACCGACTTTCTATCAACTGAAACACTTGGAACGGCATGCTGGATTCTCTTTAGATTCGTGTTTGCCCCAGAGTCAGTGGCTCACAGAAAAATAATCGATCTTGCGCTGCAGTTGTAACTTTGCTAACATATAACAGTGCGAAGTGCCAGGCTAGTTCCCGTTCAAGTGGTTCAGTTGGTAGAGCGTCTGTCCGCTATAGCGATTACCCGGGCTAGAATCCCAGCTTGGACACTTTTTCCCTCTGTTGGCGGTACGCGTGTTAAGCACTTAAAATTTGAAATATTAGAGAGCAAATTATTTTACTCCTAATTTACTACTAATTAATTTTTAAATGGTAGTCATCTACTGGTAACAAATGTACCAACTTGCATTTTTTTAAATGGCAAAACCCGATTTTGGCACTTTATTTGAAGTCCATGGGCCCAGTAAGGTATATAATATCGTTCACTCGCAAGAAAATTCGCACATCTCGACAAGAGTAAATTTCACAGGAGAGACAAAAGAAAATATACGTGATTTTACTGTAATGTGAAATTATAGTAGTTAGCTCTTCATGCAGGAATAAAGAGCTGCATAAAAAGGGGAAAAAAGGAAGGGAAATCCGAACCGTAGCTCCAAGCTGCAAGCCTGATGGAGTGTTTGCCTACGGACAGCGAAAACCCATTTGTTAGTCCATCGTTTTGGTCGCATTTAAAAAAAAATGTTCAATGTTTATATTTATGCTTTAGTAATTAAAAAAAAAATTGTAACATTCTCAATATAGCTGCCTGGTTCAAAACATGACGAAATATAATAAATACAAAATATTAACAAAAACACCACTCGTAATAACTATAATACCAATAATAATAAAATAAATAATAATAATATTTAATGAATATATATGAAAACAATTTACAATGGAAACAAAAAAAAAAAAAAAAAAAAAAAAACCCAAATCATCGTCTGAAGAAGTGTCCGAGATCTATGGATAGTTATTTCTAAAAATGACTTCATTTTTCTCTATAAATCTCCTTAGTGCTGATATTCTGTCCATGAGAACAGGATTTTCACTAATATAATTAATACAATCCGGAAACGCCATAGCTCTATGTTTTTTAACGTGGTAATAGGTTGTTACAGGGCAATCCAATACGTAGTGAAGTGAGGTGGAGGGAAACGCACATACACAAAGAGGGGATTCAATTTACTTATGTCGTAAAGATATTTCTGGAAAGGGTCGTGATTTGTGGAAAAAGAAAAAGGTAACGATTATATACGGTAAATTGAATGGGAACACTTGGTAATAAGTTATGTGTGTAGCGGCCTGTTTCTTCATTGTCCCATATTTGCTGACATTCATTTTTTATTTTTTGTTTTAATTTATATTTTAAATGAGAAGCCGGATGTAGAAGGAATGTATGATGTGACATTAGTATCCTCAACTGTATTTTTTGCATTGGTATCAGCTAATTCGTTCCCTGTGACTACTGAGTGCTCCTTAATTCGTTTAAAATGGAAAATTTTGCTGTATGTGTGTATTAAACTCAGAATATCTGAAATCATATAGTCAAATGTGTCTGTATTTTGCAGAGCCTAAGACAAACTTTCAAACTGGCCGTAAGATAAAAAGCTATTTTTTCAAGGAGCCGGTATGGTCGATAAAAATAACAATAAATGTTCAAGCCGAACAGTAAAAAAAAAAAATAAGGCGGATCAACTGATCTGATAAAACAAATTTAAAAGGGTTGGACAAACCTGAAAAAATATGAACAATTTTCAGTGGATCCTCCTCGGGCGAGAATAAGTTATAAATGATGAATCCTCCTCGAGCTCATGGTCATTTGACAACATCAATGTACAGGGATGTAGTGGAGGGTATACGGTGGTATACGCCGTATACCTTCTGGATTTTTTTAAGGAACACCGTAGACTCTCTGTTTCTCAAAAAAGCTATAGTATATACACTGTAGGGTATGCTCTCTGCCTTGAGCGTATGCCCTCTCCTGTTTTTTACGACTACAGCAAGGTCAATACAGAAATTTAGCGCATGAACCGTAGAGATTTTCCTCAGACAGTTGCATCGTATCTCAACAAGGGCTTGATTTTTTCAGCAGATTTGGGCCGGTATCAAGACTTACACTTTCTTCTAGATACTCGGATCGAGCCGGGGCTTAATTGTTCTCGAATTGAGTCTTCACATAATAGTGATTACGAGCTTTTGTATACGGAATCTTTTGAATTATACTTTTAAAAATTACAGAAAAATATTTAAAAAAATCTACTTATTTTTAATATACAGCAGTGGCGAGGCATGACATTTTGTGATGGTCATCGCTAGTTCACAACCTTGCAGTTCCCCTCCCCTCTCGTCTCCCTATAATAGGATGGTCAAAATTTATAACAGAACTTTTTAAAAATTGTCATAATTTAAAAGTTTTTAAATTTTTAATCTTTAACTTTTTTAGCCTCACTAATTTTATGGCTTTTTTTTTATAACGTTATAAGTGTTTTAAATCAATAACTATGGAAGCTGAGTGAGGAACTACAGTCCACAAATTTGAGGCCACCCTTGAATTTAGAGGACATTTGGTCATCCTAGCCTATTAATAATTTCCGCGTGTTCTGTTCATTAAAATTTTTTTAAATAATTTTCATAAGAAAACAAAAGTTAAGCAAATTTCATTTTATTTCTTTAATATTAACATGGATGTTGAAATGGTTAACTTCTTGTAGAATAGCGTTATTTACCAGTTGATTACCAGTAGAAGTAAGGTAATTTTGAATGTCATTCGAGATGCCTTCAAAATCTG
The DNA here is from genome assembly GCA_963932465.1 of Maratus speciosus. NCBI lineage: Eukaryota > Metazoa > Arthropoda > Arachnida > Araneae > Salticidae > Maratus > Maratus speciosus. The sequence continues at coordinate 621,584,847 of OZ010788.1, read as the reverse complement.
TAGCCATATCAATATGTCCCTTTCGTACTGGATCCCATCTACTTAAAAGATACACAATTGTTTATGTAATTACTAATTACCATTATTAAATAATGTTTCTCTCTCATCCTCAAAACCTAAATGAATCCGCCTCTTCACGAAATAGTAGTAAATTTCTAATAAACAGGTCACATCAATCAATTAAGTATTTGAAAACTTCGCGAATGTTTTTAATGATTTGATTGTATGGATGTTTTAGATCCATCAGATCTGATTTTAGATTAAAAATTCAGTTTATAGCTAAACATTATTTGTAAACTTAGAGAAGAACAATCACAACTAATCAATTACTTTAAGTAAAATATGACATCCAAATAGTCTGTTTTGACTCTTGTAACTGGATCTTGTAAAATATCTAACAGAAAACTTATTTTTTTATCTTCGACAATTGCTGTCCGCAAATTTTTTAAGGGATGTGCAAAGCCACCCATTCTTCACAATTAAAGACATTCTCAAATCTAGAGGATACAAAGAGCTTGCTTTTATTTGAGAAATAACATAGCTGTAATAATAATTAATATATATATTATAATGTCTTTTAAAAATATATATGAATCTAAATTGTAACCAATAGTTAAATAATTTACTTCTTCAAAAAATAAAATTTTGTTACTTTAATTTAAAAATGTCGTTGAACCAATCAAATAGATTATACATTTCTCTAATGAAACAAAATACTCTAAAAAATATTTGCATTAAGTATTATCTTGATATTTTTTAAATTTTAAGGTACTTGTCAAAATTGCAATAGGTAAAGTACTTTAACTCTTCTTAATGAATAATTTTACTTTGAATTATATAACTTTCAGAATAAATCGTATGCAAAATATATTTATTTAATGGTTTAAAGATAGTTATGACGTTTTTAAATAATTAAATGCCACTTCCACAAAAATTAAGGCAATCTTCGTATATTTCCATAATTATTTTTCATCATTTGTGCGTTACCAAAAATTAAACAAAATTAAATAAATACGCGTCTTTGTACTTATGAATCGGAAATATGCTGTTATCAGAAACCTAAGATTTATAATATTCTAACAGTACAGGAATGTAAAAAACATTTTAAAGCAATGATTTCTTTTCCAATTAATAAAAAATATTTTATTTAAGTGTAATGGAATAATAGAAATAATTTAAATTAGTCAAATAATTTTAAGATGAGCCCAGCATTGCTCAATAGAATAGAGTATTTTGTACTATTTAATAAAATTAAATCTGTTACAATAATGCTATGTCCATTGGAATAATATTCAAAATCGAAAAAGCATTGCAAAAAGAAATGTTCCTTTTCAAGTGGATTCGCTCAAATTAGCGATGACTAGACCCGATTATGTCTTGGAAAAGTGTGTCGTTTGATTGGTTGCGGGGTACTGTGGGTGAGTGAGCATGCTGTAAAGAGATTCGCAAATCTGGGCGCATCCTTTTTAGCCGTAAACGAGAGATACTATTTAACCTTTATGTTTTAGCCGTTTCATTTTAAAACTGATAGATGGCAGCACTAAAATACACTATTATCGCTTCATGTTACACATAGAATCTTTAAAAAAAAATTAAATGTGCTTGCAAAAAATATAAATGCTTTATGTTGCCTTTAAATTCTTATGGTCATCGCCGAATCTACCGATGACTGGACGCTTCGCCACTGATATACAACAGCTGCAAAAGTTATATTTTTAACGATCTTATTTTTCTTCTATTCTAAACCACCTTAATTTTGAATGAGTCTATATTAGTGATGGGCGATTTCGATTTTCTTAATCGATTTAATCGATACTATGGCCAACTCGATTTAATCGATACTATGAATTTTTTAATCGATGTCTCTAAGACAAAATAAGGTAATATCATTTTCATTTTTCTTCAAATATTGAAGATAAAGTAGTTGGATGTGCCAATCCCAAAACTTTCATCTGCCTCATAAATGTTAAAACTTCAAAATTCGCTATCACAGAGTCAAATTTAAATGATAACCTGTGCGCATCATGAGGATTTAAAAAGGATAGGTTCGTTGAAGTATGTGCATTTTAAAAGAAAATATAAGCATTGCATTTTCCTAACAAATCATTGAATTTCGGCCCACACCCTCTTAGGCTAATGTCAGACGAACGTCTTTTTGCACGCTTTTTTCCCTCTTACGCCATCCCTACACCTTCGCTATCATGTGTAGGGACGGTGTAAAAACGAAAAAAAAGCGTGCAAAAAGACGTTCGTCTGATATTAGCCTAGTTATCCGCAACGGAAAATCCCAATTCAAAGAACATAAAAGCGGCAGCTATTGGGCAGTATACAACCAAGCCTAATAAGGATCTATTTATCTGAAAGTGTAACAGAATATGAAGTTTTTGATTAAATTCTGTGCATTAGTTTTGAGATATGGCTATCACGAATATCATGCAAAAAAAAAAAAAAAAAAAAAAAAAAAACAGCAGTATAGCCTGTTACATGATTAACACGAACTCAGGAACAACTTATGTCAATGACACATAATATTAAGTTTGATGAAATTCCGGTCATTACTTCTTGAGATATTATCGCTAATATCGTGTGTAAATTCTGAAAAACAGTGTTAAATTCAGGGGCTAGTACGGGTGGACAACCCCCCCCCCCGGAACATTGAAATGTCCCTCATGAAGATTTGAGATTTTATGCTTAATGGATAAAAGTCAAATTCTCTACCCCCCCCCCCCCCCCACCGAAACTCTAGAATGTCCCTCTCCAGAACCATAGAAATCCCTCCCGGAGAAAAATGCCTGAATTCAACACTGCTAAAAAAAAGCAGCATGGCAGCACAAACTGTTATATCATTTACACGAAAACCTAATAATGAACAGAATATTAAGTTTGATGAAATTCCGTTCATTAGTTCTTGAGATATGATCCCTAAAATCGTTTAAATCCAGAAAAACGTGTTGAATTCCGCGGGTAGCCCGGAGGGACATGCCCCCCCCCACCCCTCCCGTGCAACATTCAAATGTCCCCCCAGAAGGTTTGAGATTTTATGCTTAATGTACAAAAGTCCAATCCCCTTCCCCTCTGAACTGTCCCTCTCTGATTCCGCAGAAATCACTCCCGGAGAAAATTGTCTGAATTCAACACTGCTGATAAAATCTGCATAACAACGCCCCCTGTTGGGTGATTTACATCGAAATCTAATATGCAACAATTTATGCCAACGTCTAACTGAATGTGAAGTTTGATGAAAATCCGTGCATTAGTTCTTGAGAAAGAGCTATTGCGAAAATCGAGGAAAATGCAGCATAGCAGCGCCACCTGCCGGTAGATTTACATCAAAAAGTAATCAGCACCAATTTATATGAAAGTCTAATTGAATCTAAAGTTTCAACAGATTCCATGCATTCGTTCTTGAAATAGACCGCCCACAATTTTTTTGTCAGAGACAAACAAATAGACAGAATGACAGACAGACAATATATAAAAATAGTCAAATCGTATTCCAGACAAGATCTTCTAAAACTATAAATCCTTCGAAAACCGGAAGTCGAAATTTTTCACGAATCCAACTCTTTCTTTTTCTAAAGTCAAAAGAAAGCAAGAAAAAATTAACGCATCGATTCTGCCCGTAAATTAAGATCAGAAATGGCGAATCGATTCAGTTTCGATTCGATGCCGATGTCGATCTTTAGATGCGGGCAGAATCGCTTATTTTTGATTTACTTCAATTCTTTAGATTCGGGCGAATCGATTCAGTTCAGATTCGATGCCGATTTTTAGATGCGGGTGAACAAATCGCATCGCGCATGATCCACGATTCGGGTTGAATAGATTCCTCCAATTTTACTGTTTTAGTGGCAGAATTGCTGTAAACTTTTGTATAAGAGCCTTTTTTTTTTTTTTTACCGACTTCGAAAAAAGGAGGAGGTTATCAATTCGACGCGTATGTATGTTTTTTTTTTTTTTTATGTATGTTCACCGATTGCTCCGGAACTTTTTGTCCGATTTATGTGATTTTGATTTTAATTGAAAGAGGATACTCTCGAATTGGTACCACTTCCGTTTCATCGAAATTGGTTGAGTAGTTTTTTAGTAATTCAACAAAAACCAATAAAATAAAGGATTTTTCGCAAATTATCTTTCATTGTTGTAACCGGTTTTTCATTCATAAGCATAAAGCTATGTATTCATATGCGTTATCGCCAAGTTGTCGCCAGACTTGGCGCCATTTGGTGAAATATCGCCAAATTTGGCGACCAAAATAAGTTGTCATAAATGAAGCCAACTTGGCTGTAACTGACTAATTTGGCGATATTCCCATTCAAATTCACTAATTGATCTTCTCCAATATGTTTCTTCACAATTTCTAATCGGCAGTCATATTTACAATTCTCAATTGCCAACCATTATTTAAAATGCTAAATAATACAGAAGCAAACTAAATTAATACATGAAAACATCTGAATTGTATCAAGAAATGAGAACATGTAAATTTTAATCAGATTGCACGATAAAAGCAAAAAGTGCGCTTTTTACTTTGCAGTAGTTTTTGAAGTCGGCTTTATTTTTGGTAAAAAAGTTTATTTTATTTTTCTTTATAGGTTCAGTGTTGAATGGCGGGTTGATTTCTAGACTGCTCCGGTCGGGATGGTTGGGGGGGGGGGGGGAGATTTTAGAGTTCCGTAAGGGGGGATGAACATTTGTCCATTAAAAAGCATAAAATCTCACAACTTTCGGGAGGGACATTCCAATGTTACCCCGGGTCACCCCCTGAATTCAATACTAGGTTAAATCGTTATACTTTTGTTTAGAAGCCTAGTTATTTGGGTTACTAGTTTATTATGTTGTATTTTTCAAGTTCGTCCCTTCTAATCCTTTCCGCCGCCCCCCCCCCCCCTTCCTCCGCAATCTTAATTTACAGGGCCGTTCAAAATATGCATGCTATTTTAAAAATGCCCAATTCTCGTTCTATTTTATTATAAATCCACATTTTGAAACCTTGACCAAAGATACATTTGAGGTTACCCCTCCCACCGTTTGAGACTTACCTGTCCCCCGGGGGCATATTTATTGTTTATTCCAAACCATCTCGTGTAACATATTGTTGGAAAGCTTTTAATGTTCTCTTTTATTTTCTGCCCTCCCCCCCCCCCCTAGTTACACGCTCTTAGCACTTTTTAGCTCACAGTCTATCAAAACCTGAGATCTAATGTGCCCGTCGGTTTTGTATGTATGTATGTACGTACGTAACGCGATAACTCTTGATAGAAATATCCGATTTGCTTCAATTTGTTTTCTATGTTCATTCTGCTAAGGCGCTTCCCTGATTAGTTTTGGGGGCTCATTTGTTAAGTATAAGGGGGAAACGGGGGGCTAATCCACCCCTTAGCTTAGATAAATGGGTTTTTCATGCAGAATTATCAGATTTTCTTCAAATTTTGGTATACCGGTTAATTTTGATAACGAGTTTCTCTGATTATATTTGGAGGTTCATTGTTAAGGTCTAAAGGGGGGTGTAGGGGGGACGAGGTGATAATACCCTCTCTAATTTAGATAGGTGGGTTTTGCTATCCGATTTACTTCCAATTTGGTATACCAGTTTATTCTGATAAAGCGCTTCCCTAATTAGATTTGGACGTTCATTGGTTAAATATGAATGGGGGAACAGGGGGCTAATACCCCTTAATTTAGATAAATGGATTTGGCTATCCGATTTGCTTCAAATTTGGTATACCGATTTATTTCGATAAGGCGCTTCCCTAATGACATTTGGAGGGTCATTGGTTAAGTATAAAGAGGAAAAACGGGGAGGGGCAATCCCCCCGCCCCCCTTAGTTTATTTTTCGAGGGGCGTTATTATTTGAAATAAGAGCATAATATACAGTTAGTGTGAATAGGCTGTGAGCTCAATGCCATCATTTTAACTGGGCACTTTTCTTTTTAGCTCACAGGCTATCAAAGCCTGAGAGCTAATGTGCCCGCAGTTTCTGTATGTATGTACATACGTAACGCGATAACTCTCGATAGAAATATCCGATTTGCTTCAAATTTTTTTTCTAGGTACATTCTCATAAGGCGCTTCCCTGATTAGTTTTGGAGGTTCATTGGTTAAGCATAAAGGACGGGGGTACAGGAACTATCCCCCCCCCCCCACTTAGATAAATGGGTTTTTCATGCAGAATTATCAGATTTGCTACAATTTTGGTATACCGGTTAATTCTGATAAGACGCTTCCCTGATGAGATTTGGAGGCTTATTGTTTAAGTATAGAGATGTGAAGGGGGGGGGGGCTGATTCCCCCTTAATTTATTTTTCGAAAGGCATTCTTTGAAGTAAGAGTATAAAATACACTTAGCATGAATAGACTGTGATCTCAATGCCATCAGTTTAACTCGATACTTTCCTTTTTTATTTATTATTGTTTCAGTGAGTGCACTCTACATGCCAGCGAATGAGTCAATAACTGTTTATAGTTTTTAGATTACTGCTGGAAAAAAAAGAAACATATAATCAAGGAATATACTTTTATTTATTTGTTAACCAGAGAAAAGTATGTTATTTTATTGTTAATAGGTCTAGGATGAGAACATTTTTTTTTTCTTAACAGCTGAAAATTTAATAAGCATTAAAAAGAAAGATATTTATAAACTGTAAATGAGATAAGGAGATATATATTTTAAAAAGGGAAAGAAATTTTAGTTAAATATATTATTAAAAGGAGAATTTTGATTATTAATTGGGGGATAATTAGTATGTGATAATTGGTTAATTACATTCATCACAGCTATTTTAAAAGAAGATTTGCAATATTTGCATTTCCCCCACACTTATAGAAGACCCTAAAAAGACTGAAAAATCATTTAACTTTTTAAATAAATTTAGAGCCTTCAAAATTTCGCTCATCTGCGCATTTTATACACGTTTTAGGGAGTTTATAGGAAGTAAGTCCCCATCTGTTTGGTTGAAGGAAATAAGAGTAGAAAGTACATCTTTTCCGGATGAAAAAAAAAAAAAAAAACATTTCTTTCTTTTTTTTTATATGACCGAGATCTTTTTTAAAGATAAATTTAAATATAATATAAATTATTATCAAAATTACACCTTAAAAATAATAATTTTAAAAGTTAAAAAACCTTATTATTTGACTCAAAGGTCTGTAGTAGCTTACTTCTGGGCCGCTAACATTGTCTAGGGCCCCCATAAATGGAGGTGAGGGGTGAGAGATAGTCGTTACGGCCCTGTTGATTTCCTAGGTTTTGGAATTACTATTTTTCAGCTTATCTGTGTGAATCTGTGAACATCGAAATATCGATTCAAGTATCGATTCTAGAATATGGAAATCGATTCTTATTGCAATCGATTCTGTTTTATACGATGTCGATTTTAATCGATCCTCAAATTTTCCAGAATCGCCCATCACTAGTCTATATCTCAATGTCTAAGGCAAGTCACACACCAAGGCGACACATAAGACATGTCGCTTGAATTCGCTGGAAAAACTAGTTTAAAACAGGTTTGAAATAACTTCGTTCTTTGTTTCAACCGGTTTTTGCACTTCATGTTGCGCTTCATGTCGCTCTGTCGTCTCAGTGTGGGATATGCCTTAGAAGTTAAGTAATCATTAATGTTGCTCTTCGGTATTCTATGGCTTGTGGTGGCATATTTTGAAATCGGTAAAATTTTCGCATAAATATGTATGCAGTATTTCTTAAAAAAAAAATCGTACTCGTATGTTAACAAAAATCGCAATATTTTGTACAAATTGACTTGAGCCGGACCGGGTCTGAGATTTTTTTTTCGCACGGCTGGGATATGAAAAGTAAAAACATGTGCCGGGCCGGAAACGAGCCGGACTTCTAGTTTATACACCGGGATGAGCCGTGCCTCGTATTTCGCCCTGTCCAGACCTCTAACTCAGAGAAAAAAAAAATATCTGCCTTCTTTAAACGACGCCTTTGGCTGCGCCGGCACTAACTAATGCGGGAGTCAGAGTGATTATATTTATATTACGCAAGTAAATTATGTGTCTAAATCTTTGCACATTTTTCCTGTCCTCATCAGAAAAGTTTATAAACCTATTTGATACCTAAGGTATGTCCCACCAAAATAAAGTCACCGTGATTATGCTCTGTAATTGGACACGAAAGAAACCAATAAGAACGAAACAAATATATTAAGAATATCTACATTCAAGGACATATTTACAAGCAGTAACTCATTCCCTGCCTTACCTGGGCAGGAAAAAAATGAATTTATAGAAAAAGAGGGGAGAAAAGTCAGTGTCCCGCCGAAATAAAGCCACTACTGTTAATAGAAAATATATCAGCCACGATTATATATGACTTGGAATATACGATGTGGCATGTTATTTACCAATCCTTGGAGGACAGTAGCATCAATATTCTCCCACGCTTCAATGATGCCGACCTTCAATTTTGCTACAGACTGAAACTGTCTTCTATTGGCATATGTAGCTCTACTGAGGATACCTCACACATTTTCTTGGGGATTGAGATCAGGGGAAAAAGGCAAGCTATCCTATGACATGCACCCGATTATCCAAAATCCATTCCCAGGAGTATTTTGCAATGTGAATGAAGGTCTTGTCCTATTGGAAAATCCAACTTAATTCACTAATTCTCTTTTTAAAAGTCAGTAATTGGTTTTCTAACATTTCTTGGTAATCGGTATCCTTCATGCGGCCTGAGAGAAAAGCCAGGTTAAGTTTATCTCGATAGCTTAAGCCTCCCCACACCATTAATAAACCTCCATCTTACTGTCTTTAGGACAAAATTTCCTCTTCTTTCCTCATATGATACCAATAGAATGTAAAGCCACCTGGCCCATCACAATTAATTTTTTTCTCATCTGAGACTATAACACTATGCCATTGGTCATTCCAGGTCTGATTATACTTAACCCAATCGACTCTCCTTTGCATGTGCATGGCTTTCAATATGGGCGGCTTTTCCTTTTCTTATATCGCAAGATGCTTGTACGTTTTTCAATTCGTGACAGGGTGGATTTTGTAACAGGGATGTTATCCTCTTTGGCCAACTGTTTTAGGGAAATACCACCTCGTGAAAGACGACGCAAAACTTCTCTTTCCTGTCTGGAAGTCATTTTTCTGCATGTATACCACCTATTTTTGTACCCGTATGCGTTGCCTTGATTTACAAAATTGTCTATTACGGTGTTAGATCGTTTGATTTGCTTAGATATTGGTCTATGTGAAAGGCCTCGTTACTTAAGGCTCCTGTCCCTGCCGGCGAAGGAACTCACGAGCTAATGCTAATCCTATGGATTTTTCTAATATCTCATTTGCATTTCGAGATTTTTAAATAATTTTTTTTTGCATTGGATAGCCGAGGTCCGTCTCTACATCGCACCTTTTTTACTTTTTTCGATTTTGGTTGCAGATATTTTTTAGAATGACACTTTCATTTTCAGAACCGGTTTTGAAAGAGAAAGTAGCTTTATAAAAAATATCTGCAACCAAAATCGAAAAAGTAAAAAAGGTGCGATGTAGAGGCGGACATCGGCTATCCAATGCAAAAGAAATTATTTAAAAATGTCGAAATGCATACGGGATATTAGAACCCCCCCCCCCCATATGATTAGTATTAGTTCAAGAGTGTCTTCGCCGGCAGGGACAAGAGCTTTAAAAGCTATTATTTGCCCTTTCTCGAACTTTGATAGTTGTGTTTTCTTTCCCATTGCAATATTGCCGGAGAAATAGAAAATATAACCTTCCAAAGTTTGCACAACGTTCCATTGACGCAGAACAGGTATTTGACAACTTCCAGACGTCAGAAACATGTTGAAATGCTGCAGGTCGAATGTTGGTAGTTGGGTTTTCTTTTCGATTGTAATACTGCAGGAGAAATAAAAAATATAACCTTCCAAAGTTTGCACAACGTTTGATTGACACAGAACAAGTATTTGACAACTTCTAGACGTAATAAACATGTTGAACTGCTGTAGGTCGAATGTTGGTAGTTACCAATAAATACTAATATTGGCAGTGGCTTTATTTTGGAGGGACACTTTTTCCCCTCTTATTTTACACCATTCATCATTTTATCCTACCCAGGTGGGGCAGGGAGTGAGTTAGCCCTTCTAAATATGTATTTATATATAGGCTTTCTTAAAATATTTGTTTCGTTCTTACTTGTTTGTTTCGTATCCAGTTACTGCACAGAATTACAGTGGCTTTACTTCGTTGGGACACACCTTATTAGCTTTATTTATCCAAAAAACAGCTGCAATTTTTATCTATGATTTAGCAGTGCAACATTTAAAAATAATGTTTAACATCTTTGTGTTATCTTGAAGGTGATGAAAGAAAAATTTCCGGAAAGTTTAACATAGTACATATATGTATAGAACTTGAAGTAAAGTAGGGTCTTTGGAACACAAAAGTGAAATGCTGGTTACTGTAGCTAAAACAGGAGTCTTGCATCGGTTCAATAAACCTATTTTTAAACGAACCCGATACGACCAGCACTCGATTTCGGCTCTAGTTTTGTTTCTTTCTGACCCAGTTCGGGTTAAACAGATATTTCAAAAGAAAATCCTAATTAATTTTCAATTGAAAATGACTGTATATTTGAATAATAATGAGTGTATATATGTTCATTTTTATACAAAAAAGATAAAAATAATATTCGATATATAATTGTAGACTACCTTTCCATAATTGTACTGAAATATGGAGCAATTTTCTCTCACTTCGGATTCGGGTTTAAATATTTTGTGCTCGGATCGGCTACGGCTTAGCGTGTGTCCAGTTCGTGTTGACAATTTTTTTTGTCAAGTACGGGTGCGGGTTTTGTGTTGACTTAACACTTAAATTACGTATGTTGCCTTTCGCAACATACCCATTTTAGGCTTCTAAAATACTATTAGAATAATATTGAAGCTATAATGCCCAATGTTGCCTATAAAAGACATTCTGAAAATATTATAAAATCGATTTTCAACATGTAGATGGCAATACTTGTGCTGTTTATGAATAAAGATAGATTAATTTTTTCAATTGCTGCTAAATGTTCTTTTTGTTTTGTTTTGAAGCTTGCGAAATACTCCATTTTGTTCTGCAGTGAGCAAATAAAATTTATTTCTTATCATAGTTCTCAATTTTCTTGTGTGTTTAATATTATAGAATTTTATCAAAGTAAATTATTTTTTCAAATAAACACTAGTATTGCCGATTAGTAACAAACTGTTTTTTAGCCGTAAACCATACTTAAAACAAAATAGGATTTTTTAAAGTATTTTTCCCATGATTTATTTAAAAAATGAAAGACTAAAAACATTTTTAAAATTATTTTTGAAAAGTTAGGCATTTAAGGATTAAAGTAAAACTTTCGGATTCGGGTTGGGTATAACCCGACCTGTGAGGGGTTCTCGCTAAAATTATCTTTATCATTCTTCTGAATATCTTATTTATTTGTTATTCCAATTAACACATTCAAACATTTGCAAAAAATCTATTTAATTAATGTTATTAAAAAATTGCATGATCTAATTCGTTTTCAGTGCAAAATATTGTTTTTTGACCCGTGTAAAAATAAAAGAAATATTTATAAATTATATTGATTGGAAAAATTATGAAATACTTCTGTATTCTATTCGTGAATTCTAATTCCTAATGCGAATATACAATTCCTAACTGACGGAACATTTTCTCACATTTTGTTATCACATTTTTTTTTTATTGTTTTCGCGAATGGAAACAGAGAAGAGGAGCAATATCATCTTAAATAACGTTTCGTTTTAAGCTCTTGCGGTGTAGAAAATTTAAATGTTTCGAAAGAATTTATGCGGAAACTAAATGCATGGGATTAAATAAGAATTTACACTGTTCAGCAAAATGGCACTTTTCATGATTTTGAATTTTCGAAAACAAATTGAACTTGGGGATTTATGAATACAAATCAGATCTTTTAATACCTATTATTTCTTCCTTTTCCTTACTGTAAAAGAAAATACCTTGTTTATTTAAATTTTATTTGCGCGTGAAATTTCTAACGCAGGTCTTAGCGCGTTTATACTTGTAATACTAAAGTATAGAAAATATAAGTGTACAAGACACATTTTGAAAATAAATATTAAAAAAAGTAATTTTTAATTAAAAAAAAACGTCTTTGAGAAATAAGTTCTTACTTTAACACATTGATATTTTTGTTGCAACCAGTTGTTAAATTTTTGTGATAGTAATATCGCACAATTGAGTGGTTTTGTCAAAACCGTTTATTACTAACCACATTCTCTTAAAATCCCATTGTGTCAAATATTGCTTACTTTGGTGCACAGTAGGCGATCTTATATTAAATTTATTGAGGTCTCCCTGTAATTGATAAACTGTACAGGAAAAGCTGATTATTTTAAAATCATAACGTTGTACTGTGTACTTAGATTCAAATTTCGTGACGAAATCACACTTTTTACGAAAGTTATCGAAAGAAAAAGCGAAAAACGAAATTATTCGTTTAGGTAATATTGTATTTGTGCATGCGGTTTTTAACGTGAGTGTGTGAATGACCATACTTGTACTGCATAAGTAAAAAATGAGGGCTAGAATAAGCGCACTCAACAATCAGTCTTTCCTGTGCAATTTATATCAATTACAGGAGGACATCAAAGAGTTTAATATAAGATCGTCTACCGTACATTATAGTGGGTCGTAAAAAATCGAAATTTCTCAAATCAATTTTAATATTGCGGAAAACTTGCCCTTTGTGACTAGAAGTATAACGCAGTTTTTCTTTAAAAATCGGTTAATATCTTTAGGTCGCGCATAGCACTTGAATTTTGGAAAATATTATCAAAAATGACAATTTTTGAAGTCAATGATAAAAAATTTTTTTAAAGTTCATACATACTTCTAATACTGCGTAAATTTTGACTTTTGGAAATTTAAGAATAACACAAAAAGAAAAATTGAAATCTGTTAAATTCTTTAGGTCGTGCATAGCCATCGAAATTAGGAAAATATTATCAAAATTCAGTTTTGTTTCAAAATTCAGTAAAGTTTCATATGAAGTATAAAAATTAATTATTTCCACATCAATGTCTAATAATGTAAAAAAAAAAAAAAAAATGTTTTTTATACATAGAAACTTAACGTAAAATTAATTTTAAATTAGGTTAATATTTTTTGGCTGTGCATTGTTTTTAAGTTATAAATTTTTTTATAAAACGATAGTTTCCAATTATTTTCTTTATTTACATTTGAACAATTTTACTGAAAAATAACCACTCATTATTAAAGCACTTTTGCACAGTATTTCTTGAAGCAATTTTAAACAATGTACATTCAAGCAATTTTATATAATTGTTATAGAACTCACTTACCTATATTTTGTACTATAGGTAAGAACTTGCACTGAGATTTATTAACAAACTTTGGCATCGGGCAAAGCGAAAGCAAAGATCCTTCAACACAGCCGCCTCTGTTATTATTGCGACTACATAGTTCTTTTTAGAAGTTTCAGTCACATGTCTTAGACATCGTTCCACAGATTGCGTATGGCACGGAAACGCCTTTAGGGTTTGCAGTTCCAATTTTGAGGTAGCTTTTGAATCATTGAGAGACAACATGCTCTCTGAAATGATTCTATGCAATATGGGACGTAAAATAACCTTGCAGGTTGACCAATCATTAAGTTATGAGTAATATCGAGCACTAAAAGTGAACTTGGTATCACAAAATCTCGCACAGTTCTCACTCTTTCTTCAGCATAACTTTTTCTATGAATACACAAAACATACAATGATGACTGAGGTAGCATTCGAAAGGTATTTGAACACGATTCTGATACAGGGCACTCAATGTTTCTGAGTTTTCCGATTGAATTTTAAAGGTAAAATGAAGGCTTTCAAAATCGTAAGTAATGCGAGATTACATTGGATTTTTATAAGCGTTTGTACTATCTATATGAAAATTTTTATTTTCCAAACTCATAGGCTGACTAATTAACGTATTGTAATTATAATTATGAAACCTGTGCATTTGTGTCTGAATCCGATTTTGAAAAATTTCTCTTATTCTGTATATATGGTATCTATGTATACAATCTTGAAATTAATAACCCCAGATGCACTTCGGAAACATCACCCAATTAAATAAGAAAGGAACCCAATTAGTGAACTAAAAACATTTTGACGAACTGCTATTAAGTTAACCTTTCTTCCATATTTTAATGAAGGTCTATTGCACCACTCAGAAGTAATTTCCGAAACGGATGTATGTACTTTAATTTTAACAGACTTATTTTTATATTTTATTTCGTGGCATATGTTTCTTTCCCCACTTCTGTATTTCTTAATCTTCGCCGTAATCGCCCAACGTAGACGGAATTTTTTTTAGTGCTCCGTAATATGTGTTTTAATATTCATATATATATATCTAATTTTCTCTCAAAATGGACTCTTTTTCTCTTCCATAAATATACAAAAAACAGCCAAACATTTTCCCCAGAAGACATGGATATAATATGTTGCTCTTCTATCCATTCAAATATTAAATGTGTTATTTACACAACAAATAAAGATAAATCGTTGAAAGACCGACTGTGGCCGATCCCTGGCCATACTCCATGCTGACGTTGACCAATCCCGAGACGACACGAAATAAGATGTATAACTGGTAAGGGACTTTTCCTTACCTCTATTTTTGTACGAGCAGCATAAAGTCACAAGAAGATATTTTCTTATTTACGTTTATTCATGAGAGAGCGCGTTTTTGGTATCGAGTGTTTTTGGCTCAACACGCCATAAATTTCCTACATACAAATGTGTGTATGTTAGGGTTTTTTATGTTTCTAGATATCCATATTAAGTTTTTTGTGTTTTACACATTGTATGTATAGGTGTATATGTACAAAAAGGCGTAAGGATAAACGAATAATTCACAAAACGAGAAAATTCTGATAATTTCAGATTTTTCTCGTTTTGTGAATTATTCGTTTATCCTTACGCCTTTTTGTACTTTTCAATGTTACTTTAAAGCTTAAAAAAAGTAGAATGACTTTTTATTTTTATAAATCTTTCAAATTTTTTGCGACTGGTAAGCGTAAAGAAAGCATTATTTCAAATATAATTTTAATATAATAAAAATTATTACTCAAATTCTAAAAAAAAAGAAGTTTTCCTTGTTTTTTAGCTTAGAAAGAATTTTAGTTACTTTGGATTTTAACCATCCTAATTCCTTTTTAAATGCTTTTAACTTTTTATAAAAACCTGCTTAAATATTATTTTGAATGAGAAGTAAACTTAAAAAGTTTTTTATTTTTTATAAAACAAATTAGTTTGTTTATCCAAAAAAATGGTGCATTCGCATCGAGTCCCTAATTAAAGTACATACATTAAAAACTATTCTTGAGAAAAAGTTCTATTCTTCAGACATTTTAGGAGAGTCGTAAAGAGAGGACTAAAATGTTTTCTGGAGAAAAAAAAAGTTTGTTCTCAAAACCACCAATAGACGGCGCGTAATATCTTAATAGAAAGAATATAACATGTAGTACGCAATTTATTCGTTTCATCAGAGCGGCTCAATATGATGGAGACCATTATCCGATATCATCTAGACTTTTTACACAGTATGTTCAACGGTTCATTGCAGTGTATGCTTTGGAATGGTCTGCACGTGGTGTGTTATGCTGCTTTTGTTTGGACAGAGTTCTAATGAGATCAAAATAGATAAATTAAACTGACACATCCTAAGAAATTAAAATTGTATAGTTCCGAATCTAAGCATCTTAGAAGCCAAGTAGTAAGGGAATGACAGCTGATGGTTTTGTCATCAGAAAAATGGCATACTGTGCAATCAATAACAAACATACCATGTCACGATTTTACATGGCAACAGGTAATTATGGCCACCATCATATTGAATGTGTTTAATCCATGCTATATTTTCTGTAAAAACATTTTATGCGCTCTGAATTGGCTCTTTGGAACTAGCCTTTTTTCGACCAAGAGCAAGTTGCCATAATTGCCTTCAAACGGAACACTTCAAATCCCATGACATTCTTATTAAAAGTTTTTTTTTTCACGAAAATGTGTAGAGTTCAATTTGGGACAGCTTGTACTTCAGCTGTTAAGAATTGATAAGTTTATTTTACTAGAAGTCGAAAATAAGAGTCCCTCTTCGTTTCGAGAAATCGTAAAACAATGGGACAGACAAGATTTCAGTTTTATGCGAGAGTTATTCATTCGTTATTTGATGACATACGACGAGATTGTGTAAATAACGCTACCCCAATGCAATCAGACAGATCATATGAGGTGTCATTCTGTAAACGATTTGCATCAGGCGTGTTTTCAGTTGTTCACAATGAGGGAATGCAACAGTTATGTTAAACGAATGGGCTAGTGAGATGTCAGAGGACAACATCCCTAACCAGCTCATGGAAGTGTAGGATCCAAGTGTATTGAGGAACTCGGTTGGTAACGTCTTGTCCATCCACTCTGCAATAACAATCTGGCATTAAGTGACGTAACCTCTTTACGGCATTAAAAAAAACTCTCGCACGAGGATATATTTGCAGCAATGAAGAGCAATGAACACGCATCCATGAAGTGAACAGTTGTTCCGTATCAGGATACACATTTGTTTGAATAGGAGATTTTAAACTTTCTGAAGCATTATGTAAGCGCAACAGAGTCCTTTTGAATTCTATAGAAGAATAAAGTAAATTTACTTTACATTCACAGGACACTGTTTGTCTTTAATAAAAACACTGTCCATAGCAGCCTAGAGAAATATTGTTGTTCGACTTTGCACTGTACAGATTTCATCTATATAAGGGAAGGTTGTGTGCACACACATATACGCTCGCGTGATTACACAAATACACCTATTTTAATAAACACACGTACTCATATATTTAGACATTTATGCAAATATGTTTACAGACACTCATTTAAGCACAAATTCATGCACACTTCCAATACGTCACGCGAAAATAATGCTTATTAAAAAAATTAATACTTATCTGATACGCG
The DNA here is from genome assembly GCA_963932465.1 of Maratus speciosus. Lineage (NCBI taxonomy): Eukaryota > Metazoa > Arthropoda > Arachnida > Araneae > Salticidae > Maratus > Maratus speciosus. The sequence continues at coordinate 621,567,840 of OZ010788.1, read as the reverse complement.
TACTAATTATTTATTTATAGGTATTTAAGTGAAAAGCCATTTCTAAGGTTGCATATGTCCGAATACACACACATATAAATATGTTACGGTCAATTTGATTAATCGGTTATACTTAATAATAATTATTAATTATTAAAAATAATATCCAAATAAACCAGTTAATATGATTAATTTCCGAGAATTTATCAAATTAATCGGTTATTATTAATAATTACCAGTCAAGTTGGGTCAATTTAATAAATTTCAACTCGATTATCTTGATATTTTCATTATGTATGCGTGTATTTATTCCGTCTCAGCGCCTCCCTATTGTGCAACTGTACAATAACTTTTGTGAGCGCAAAAGTTTGTTTTTGTCCGTTGGCAACAATTTCACGATATCTGTTGATTCTTTATTTTAGATGCAGGCTGCCGCATCGTTCGGGAGGCTCACTAATATTTATTTTTCGTCAGTTTTGATTGTTTTGAATGCCAAGTAGCGTCAATTTGATGTTAGTTTCGTTCTGAGTTTGAATACTATTCAATTAAGAGCATTAAAACCAAACGAGCCGAGGAAGTTGCTTATGACCTAATGGATGTGTTCACAATATCTGCAGCAACGTGCGTCTGGCAAAGTAACAATGGTCGAGAATTTGATAATAAAATTATTAAAGAAGTTTGTAGATTGTGGAATCTACTCAAAATATTTCGTGGAAAACCAAGACATTGTCAATCGCAAGTTTAATTGAAACAGCAAACCAATATATTGGAAGAATCTTATCCACTTGGCTTGACACTAACAATACGAAAATGTGGTCAGAAGAAATAAAAATTCATTCAATTTATGAAACATAGAGTTGGAATAGATTGCAGTCAATATAAAGCTCTATTTTGTTATAAAGCGAATGTAGATTTAATAATCTATTTGCCAGTCGATACTTTGTCAGGAATTAGAAGTGCAGAAGATCTTGTTGCATAAAAAATCAATCTAGAAATGACATCTAACTTCAGACAGCAATCTCAACCGAGGATGAGGATATAGGCATAATGAATGATGACAGTATGACGTGAAACTGGATAATTCTAACGAAACCTTCGAGGGAACTGTTCTATGTTCAGTCAAAAACGGTAATAAGAGTTAAATGTTAATTGAAGTTGAGCAAAATAATTCTGAAATCGAAAAGAGAAAAAAGAAGTTTCGTTGATGTTGAAATAGAATATTTCGATGAAAACGATGAAGATTTTTCTTTTTCACTAGATGAAATCTCAAAAGATATTGAAGAAGCTCAACGCTTAGATAAACAGTCAACTAAATAAGCAAGCAAAAAAATGTTACAGATTTCGAAGTTAAAATTTTCAAGTGCAAATGTAGGAGAAACCGTTCGTATAAGAATACCAGAGGTAGATAGCTGATAGCCGAAATATTATAGCCGTTATAATTTCTAAGTCAAATGAAAATTTTTATAAACTTGGTACAAAACATGGAATTTTAAATCAACTGTACACAAAGAATGATTTCAATAAGTCAAAGAGAATATGAACTGTTTCCTAGAAATCCGCACAAACTTTGTAGTTATACAAAATAGAAAAAGAATACGAATCAGGCAAAATCTGCGCGTGAAGCGTTGCGTTATCGTATATAAGGTCACGCCCGTTCCGTTAGCCGAGGGTTTATTAATTAATCTGTTTTTTTTTTCGAGAAAGGAGTCGCAAGCGGAGTGTGCGTATGCGTGTGTACAAGTTTTACGAAGGCAATATTCATCATAGGAACAAGTCCATCGCGAACCCTTTGTTGCCGAAAATATCTCCAAACGAACTAACTATATATGATTTCCCACAAGGTTACTAGAAGAGATTCCGGGAAAATGACAAGCGAGATCGGGTTAGGAAGGCCCACAAACTCACCAGGCCAAAGTTATAGCAATACCTAAACGAACAGAAAAGCAAATGGTTGCCGCGAAAACGAAGTGTAGTAGCTTGTTCGGCAAATTGTCTGATCGAGCAATCCCCTTGGATGACGAGTCATATTTCACACTCACCCACTCCACGTTTAACGATAATGGTGCTCATACACATCTGACGTCTTCACGACACAACCTATCACCAAATTCCCTACTAAAGCGAAATTCGAGGACAAGATTCTCGGTTGGATTGTGGTAGGTCCGAAAGGCTTCAGTCGTCCTTTCATCCGAAAGTCCAGGGTTCGCTATCAATGGGCGACGAGATTAAAACAAGTGCATCCATCATCGTCTCATGCCCTGAATGCGTAAAATTACAACGACGGTGATTACGTCTTCTGGCCTGACTTGGCCAGCAATTATTACTGCAAAATCGTTAGGAGCCACTTCTGCCAGCAAAACATCACTTTTGTTGAAAAGTCCGACAACCCGACTAACGTTCCCGAAACTCGAATAATTGAGTGGTTATGGGCGTTTGTTTTCTAAGTCCAAAGTGGCTTTTGTAAGTCCTAAATGCTGGAAAGCAGATAACAACCAGAAAATGATCAATCGAATTAAGTACTGTCTCAAAATTATGGTCCTAAATTTTGTACAAAATCTAGCAAGTGCCATCAAAAGTAAAATCGATAATGTTCGAACAGGGGCGTAGCTACAGATTTTTTTTCGGGGGGGGGGGGGGGAGAATTCGAAAATTTCCTAACTTGAAACAAATTCTCCCAACTTTCAACTAAAGTGTGTATAATACGTGTAACACAATGTGTATAATAATGATTATGAAACTTATGCATAAAAAATTCCTTTCCAAAGAAAAATTTTGAAACTGGAAACATAAAAATTCTAATTATTGGTTTGTTTAATAAAAAACAAACATGCAGGTCCTGAACTCGATTTGACTGTTTTTAGAAAATGTCTGTCTGTGTGTATGTGACACAAATTTTGTGGTTGCTCTATCTCAAGAACTAATGCGAGGAATTTAATAAAACTTTAGATTCAGTTACATCTTGATAAGAATTAATGCTGATTAGTTTTTGGTGTAAATCGCCCGAAAGGTGGCGCTGCTAAGGTGCATTTTTCACGATTTACATGATTTTAGCGATAGTTATCTCTCAAAAATTGTTGCACGGAATTTGACTAAACTTCATATTCTGTTAAATCTTGACATAATTTGGTGCTTATTAGGATTTTGTGTATATTATATAACAGGTGGCACTGCTGTGCAGCATTTTTCACGATTTTCGCGTTAACTATATCTGAAAAACTAATGCACGGAATTTAGTCAAACTTCATATTCGGTTGCACTTCCTTATTGGGCTTCCGTGTTTACTGGGTATCACTTTTGTGTTCTTTGGGTTTGGAATTTTGGTTGAATCTAACAGGGTGTGTGCCGAAATTCAATGATTCAATGATTAGTTTGAAAAATGCGAGGCTTCTATCTCCTTTTTAAATGAACACAATTAAACGAATCTATACCTTTAGAATTCATTATTATAGAATTATTATTTAATTTTAGCATTGTGGTTGCAAATTTTGAGGTATTAACATACATGCAGGGCTCCCAAATGGTCCACCAACTGAATACCAATATTAAATTTTTTCTTTTTAGATTTTTCTTTCAAACCGCCCCGGAAACACCTTTGAAAGTTAATTCTAACGCAAATCTACCATAAAATTTTCTGTTAAAATTTATTGGTATTCAGTTGGCGGACCATTTGGGAGCTTTGTATAAGAGATAGAATAAAGTTTTGTGATTGGCACATCCAAATTGTTTTCATTTAACATTAATTCTTCTGGTCTTCAAAGCAGCCAACCTGATGATAACATCATCCAGTTTAATAAAGATCCACTATTTGACTTTCATATTTTATAAGCATTAGGCTGTCACGCCTGTCATCCCTCATTGTAGTTTGTAATATATATATATTTTAATTTTTATTTGACTAAAGATTCTTTCATTAGATGCAACGCCATAAAGATAAGCTTCTGTGAATGTTATGATATGAGTATATAGTTTGACGGCATGACCCAAATAGTCTTTGAATTTCATGGCAGGAGTAAAAGGTTTGTTTAAAGCTGCTATCAGGTCCACCAACTTTACGAGCAATTTTTGAGCCAACTCTTGATTTCCTCCAACTTTTCGTGAAATATTGTCTCAACACCCAGTGTGATAGCAAACAGCAATATTCCCAACTTTTTATCCACAGCTCTAAAAAAGTATGCGCTAGCCGCGCCTTTTCCCCCCAACTTTCAACATTTCAGCCAATCAGAGATAAGCGATTGATACGAATAGGCGATAAATATTAACGGCTGGTACTAGTAGTAGTGATTTTCCTCCAACTTTAGCAACGACAACCTTTTTCTCCCGTTGAACGGGAAAAAGTTGGGTTTAAAATCGGCTGAAAAGTTGGTGAATTGGATAGCAGCTAGTCCGTTAGGATTTGGTTTATTTCTATTTGACTCTGCAAGTCATGTACATCCGTTTCTCATATACATGTGGAAACATTATTAACTTTTCTAAGTTAGTGATACTCAAATTTGCCTTGCACAATTGAAATTTAAATATGAAATGTATTGGTGCAATATTCTCCTGATATAGGGAACATTGTCATTTAAGCTCATTACTAAATTGCCGAAATTTTCTTGTATTTCTTATAATTATTTCGTGTAAAACTCATGTGTATCAATTGCTCTGCTATTATTTTTATCTATTCTCTTTGGTGAAACCGTTTTCCTACCGCGCTTTCGGAAGTCAGCTTCTTCAGTCATATTTTAATATTCATAATTGTTTGTGAACTTGTCTATAAAGAAATCTTTATTTCTTCAAAATTTTATTCATGTGCAACGTGTCAGCGTTACCGTGCATGTCGATTTTTTCTTCAGATGATGGACAGCTTTCATAGTCATATTTCTTTCCAAATTCAAATCGTTCTTTTTTTACCTTTATCATCCTCGAATGGATTCCAAAATCTTCCACGGATACTCTTTTCCTATTATGATTTATAGTCATTTTTTAGAACAGCTTTAAACGCACAACACTGGACTTTTGGTTTAAAATTTCACAAACACCCATAAATATAAACGAACAGGACCAATATATATTTCGCACACACACAAACAAAAGTAAAATGTGACAAATTTATCAGAACCAACGACTTCTTATATTCACATTTGCCCATATAACGCCCTTTTCTTGACTGCGAAGGGTTAACTAATTTTTGTGGCAAAAAATCACGAGAATGAGTAAAATATTGTCCAAAAATCGGGAAATTAGTTAAAAAATTATTGCAATTTGTGAAAACTCATCAAATCTTCTTGCCCAGCTGTGTTTCAAGTAGATGACTACATTCCTTTCTGTTGTGTTACAAGTGATCTCCAATTTTCAAAAGAAGATGCAATCCCTTTGGATTAAAATAGCTGGATTCTGTTTTAGGAGGAGAAGGTGAGGTAGGTTGAAATTTTTGAGAAAGAAACAAAGTTTTGGAGGAAATAAAGGAACTGGATAGTCAGCTATTGATGGACAGGAGTAGAGAAATTTAGGTCTGGTAGATGTATAATATTTTTTTTATAACTGAAAAACACAATGATAAATTGAGTGCGACTGATATCTTTTTGTATTTCTTTTGATAATTTAACTTATTTACTGTTATAGTACTCAGAAACGTAATCACCAAAACATTAAAAATTTCTTATTTTTTTTTACTATTACTTTTAAAAAAGAAATTGTCACAAAAATCTAGAATTTCCCAACTCTAAGCTCAAATTTCCCAACTTCACATATATTGGGGGGGGGGGAGGCTCCCTCCCCATACCCCCCATGGCGACGCCCCTGTGTTCGAAAAAAGAGTTTAATTGAAACCCGATAACAGGTTTACATTTAATGTGGTTATTAAAATTACCTTAAAGCGCCCATTTGTGTTCTTTGTCTCGTTTTTCCATAGCTTTCTAGTCAAGAAAAGTTTGTGCGGATTTCTAGAAAACAGTCCTTATTCTCGTACGAATTCCAACTTTATTGATCAAGGATTTCAATCTTACAATTGTAAAGAAATTGTAAATAAAGTTGATGTAAATGTAAAAAATCAAAAACCTTTTGTAACTCCAAATCCCAGAATAGCTCTTCCTGCCAAAATAAATAATTTGTTAAAAATGCAATAAAAAAAGAAAAACATTTTAAACTCCAAATGCCACAATACCCCATCCCGTTAAAATAAATAATTTGTTAGAAATGTAATAATATCGTATTTCTAGTGTAATTTGTTTGCAATCTGGTGTTTGTTATAAAAATAATAATATGCTATTTGGAACCCTTAGTCCATCTTTCGTACTGACAAGATGTATTTTCTTCAACTTTTCGATGCCATATAATTTGGCACTTCTGGGCGGGTGAGGGGCATAATGACCTACCTCTTTTTCTTCTTTTATTATTCTAGTAGATTGGTGTAAGAATTGTCTCATTCCGCCAGTAACCTCTCTTAATATATTTTCTGTATGTTAAAATTTATTTAATGGCAATCCAATTTTAAAACTTTCTACTCCTGCTACATTTTTCTTAATATTCATTGCTAAAATTGTGTACTTTAAAATTAAATTATTTAATCGTTCATTATTCCAGAGTTTAAAATTTTTGCCTAATTGATTTAGTTATTATAAATATAATTATCGTTAATCCCTCAGCCCTTGGTATCTTATCAGCAGGACACATCTTTTTATTGAGTATTATTATCTCTTAACAATTATTTTTGTTATTAGCTTCATACAGTTATGTGTAGCGAGCTTCATACAGCACATGTTCCAGTAAAGGACATATTCGTTATTAAGCTTAATTAATCATATTGCCCGAACCTCATTGGAAATTATTAATAATAACCGTTAAATATGATTAATATGCAATATTTATCAAATTTACCAGAAGACGCGGTTATTATTAATAATAACCGATTAGTTTTGATAATGACCGAATCTATCAAATTGACCATGCCATATATCACAATAACATGAAAGCTTTGTCTGAAGTTCTTTTAATTCACTGTTTTTCTTTACAGTGTTCAAATTGATTTAGCGACACATAAAAAAACTACATTATCGCAAATTGTTAAAAAAAGTAATTTCCAAGGTTCATTTTTCATGGAAATGGCTCGCGGAAACTTTAACTACTCTTTAAAGCTTGATTAAAATTAAACTATTCTCTTAATTTAAGTTTTTATTCCTGAGTTTTTAATCAAATTGTTCGAATTCCGAAATTATTAGAACGTCCCGTAGGATTTTTTTTCCTTTTTACGATAAATAAATTTCTTTGTAGAAGAGTAATTATTTATTCGCTTTCTTATTTAAATCCGTAGTTCATTATTAAAAGAAGGTTTTCGTATTATTTTGCAGGAAAAAAGGTGTTTGTATTATATTTCCAAATTTATAAGTCTACACCACATTTATCGGAGTCAATAACTTTCTCTAAGCTACTATGGACAGTATTTTCATTCAAGTTAAACATGTGAATGTAGACTTACTTTATTTTTCTACATAATTCCCCAAAACGCCACTGCATTTACATAATGGTAAAAAAAAGTTTCAAATTTTCTGTTGGGGAAAAAAATGTGTGTGCTGTGTAATTGATGCAAACGTCTTCATTGCTGCAAAATTTCTCAGAATGTTTCTTAGTGCGGTAAAGAGGTTGGGAATGGCAAAACTGAATATTAAAATTTAAGCAACTTATCAACTAAAAGATTGTGTGAAACTTAAAATATAATGATTAAATTAACCCTTTATGTACTGGGTTCCATTTCAAGTGGTCTAGCACTGGTTGCTGGACCATTTTTAAAAAATCTGAAATTTTTTGTACAACAACCCTAACATGATGTAAGTTTAAAATGACTAATATTTTAATTTTATTAATTTTTGTTTGTGCATGGCGGCCATCTTTGTTTCATCGTCTGTAGCAATTATCTCACATGAAGGGTTTATGGAATTGTAAATAACTCATCGTTTATTTCTCCAATTCAAGTGCGGATTAATGCAATTTGTACAGAATGCATTGGGCTAAAAATCTGATAATAGAGTAGTTTCCGAAAACAAATCCTTATTGGGGAGATTTTAACATAAAGCTTCAGTTTTTTTCCAAAATCTGTCCGTTTACAAGAGGAATTTTTTTTTTTTTTTTTTTTTTTTTTTTTTTTTTTTTTTTTTTTTTTTTACAAATAGGCCGAAAGTACTTGTACTCACATGCCATGTTCCAGATCTGGGATTTGCTTTCGCTTCGCTAAAAAAATCCCAAATTTCTCAAAAATGTCAAAAATCGCATTTTGAGACATTGATACCTCTGGCGGGGCACGAGATAAAAGTTTGAAGTTCTGGTTTCTGACAGTAATTTATGGTAGTGTTATGCACACAAAAATTTCAGTATGGATTTTTGACAACAAGCTGAGATATTGCAAGGGCAACATGTCAAAACAATACTGCCAAACTATTGTTTTGTTGTAGTCACAGGTAAGTATTTATCTCAGCGTGTCATTTAATTTGATCTTTTTTATTATCTTTAAATAATAATAACAGAAAATAAAGCCTTTTACAAAGCTTAGCAATTAATTTTAAAAATAATTATGCCTAAGACCTACATTTTGTACGGTTTCAGTGATTTTTGTTGTAAGTAATTTTAGTAACTAAAAGAAACCTCGACACTTTTACATAAAGAAATAAAAAATATTTTTATACAAGAGCTGAGACAAAAACAGAATAGGGAAAGAGAAAAGCTGTTAATGTTGACATACGTGTTGAGGCGTCAATCTTGTCAAAACACATTCCTGCTTGTTGGTTTTAAAACCAAAATTTTAATGCTGCTTGCCAGTCTCTGAAACTTGTTCCTACCATAAGTATGTTCCTGTAAATGAAACATTTATACGGTGCCATGCATCAGCCTCAAGTAATTTTCAAAAAGTAAAGATGTCCAAAGCCCTTTCAAAATTTATACTGCAGATAAATGAATTTGTTGCATGATAAGAAGTAAGCTAGGAATTATTAATGAAGTGAGACTTGAACATAGTGATTTCAAAGTTCATTTCTATGAGCCATCAGGGCCAAGAACTTCAGTCAAGTTATAAAGGGATGACAAGACTTGGTTCCTACAAATAAAATTTTGAGAAGGATCACCCCTATGGAACAGACAACAGTAACTGGTCGAACTCATAACATCTATCCTAAATTATGTGAAGATATTTGTCAGATCTTTGATGAACACATATAGTCGCTCAATAAATTAAATGTTTGTTATTACACTGTTTCAACAAACCATATTTCGTGTGTAAATATTATAATAAAAGAGATAAAAATTAATTAAGTTACTCTTAATAGCATTTATTGGTATCTTTTTCTCGCTGTATCTCAGCTTGCAGTCAAATATCCATCTTTAAATTTTTTGTGCATAATAGTACCATAAAATGCTATCCGAAGCCATAATTTCAGATTTTTATCTCGTGCTCGACCTGAGATATCAAAGCCTCAAAAGTGCGAGTATTGACATTTTTGAAAAAATTAGGATTTTTTTTTTAGCAAAAAGAAAGCGAGTCTTAAATCTGGAACTTGGCGTATGAGTACAAGTACTTTCGGCCTATTAGTAAATAAATTATGTCATGTTGACAGTTTTCTTTGCTAGAAAAATTTCTTCTTGTAAACGGACAAATTTTGGAAAAAAATTTAAACTTTATGCTGAAATTTCAACAATATAACTATGTCAACATTAACAGCTTTCCTCTTTCCCTATTCTGATTTTGTCTCAGGTCTCGTATAAAAATATTTTTTTCCTTTATGAAAAAGTGCTGAGGTTTCTTTTAGTTACTAAAATTACTCACAATGAAAATTACCGAAACCATTCAAAATGTAGGCCTTAGGCATAATTATTTTTTTAATTAATTCCTAAGCTTTGAGAAAGACTTTATTTTCTGTTACTATTACTTAAAGGTAATAAAAAAAAATTAAATGACATTCTGAGATAAAACTTACCTGTCACTACAACAAAACAGTAGTTTGGCAGTATTGTTTTGACATGTTGCCCTGGCCATATCCCAGCTTGTATTCAAATCTCCATCCTGAATTTTTTTGTGCATAACACTACTATAAAATACTGTCAGAAACCAGAACTTCAGATTTTTATATCGTGCCCCACCCGAGATATCAAAGCCTCAAAAGGGCGATTTTTGACATTTTTCAAAAATTTGGGTATTTTTTAGCAAAGAGAAAGCAAGTCCCAGATCTGGAACTTAGCGTGAATACAAGTACTTTTGGCCTATTTGTAAAAAACAATTATGTCATGTTGACAGTTTACCTTGCTAGAAAAATTTCCCCTTGTAAACAGACAAATTTTGGAAAAAAACTGAAACTTTATGCTGAAATTTCACCAATAAGGATTTATTTTCGGAAACTACTCTATTACCAGATTTTTAGCCCAATGTATTCTGTACAAATTGCTTTAATCCGAACTTGAATTGGAGAAATAAACGATAAGTTATTTACAATTCCGTAAACCCTTAATGTGAGAAAATTGCTGCAGACGATGAAACAAAGATGGCCGCCATGCACAAACAAAAATTAATAAAATTAAAATAACAATCATTTTGAACTTCCATTATGTTAGGGTTGTTGCACAAAAAATTTCAATTTTTTAAAAAAGTGGTCAAGCAACGAATAAATGATTTTCTGGACCCCTTGAAATGGATTGACCCCTATCGTATTCAATAATGAAGATGATTTATTTTCAAAATATTCAACGTCACGATCGCATGGACTAAAAGAAATTGTAATCCTTCTACTTCACGTAATAAGTGTGAACTAAACTTTTTTTAAGGACATAGATATACAATTATTCTATGTCGAGAGTAGAAAAAGGGCAACTTTTTTTCCTTGGTTTCAGTCAACAAACTGGAAAATTCCGCGTGCGTGCACAGTCTTGACAGTACTACAGCTGCTGTAGAAATTAATTTCTCACTGCCTTAAATATGGCTGGAGGAACTTTATTGCAAGCTTCCGTATTTCACTGCTTCAAATGTTTAATCAAACGGAATGTCGTCTTGTAGGCTATCGTTTTCGAATGTCCTGCCTTGATAAAGGTAATCATGTGCCAGATCTAGAAAAATTGTTGGCTATTTCAAAAATGATCTTCGCCTGCCTATTCATCGATTTTTATAATTCTTATAGAGGGTTTCTTTTGTAATACAATGAATAGCTGTTTTTTTTTTTTTTTCTCAAAACGATAATTCTTTCTGAAATGATTTGTTTTTCGGGAAACGTTTTCGGGATTTTCAACAACTTGAATGATCATTTGATCGATTGCTTCCGCAACATTGTGAGATAAAATCGCCAGTTAAATTTTTGGTCTGGATAAGAGGATTTATAACATCATCTCGTGGATATCCTTCCCCAGAAATTAATTTTGTGGCGATGTTGGGTATTATGTGAATAAGGGAATTCAAATAGAGGTTGTTTACAAGTTAAAGAGAAACAGGTGGCTGATATCTATATCAGGCACCTCTGGGGTGTGCTCGAGTGTCGCCAGTGTATCGGGCGAGGAACAATGGCTGGACAGTTCATGCCAAGAGTGAATTTATGAATATATTTATAGCAGGCAATAAAATTAGTCCACACACGTGGCGGTCACGTGAGTTGCATCTTCTAGGCCCCCCATCAGAGGGAGGTATCCTGTGTGAAAGCGCACGTTCTCTCAGAAAAGCCTTAGCGAATAAGCGGTTTTTAGGGGATGCCTTTAAAAGGGGTTTGTGTGTTCTGAACTCTGATTGCACGGAGGGGCTCAGAGGCCCATATTCCTATTTTACGTAACAAAGTATTACATAAGGGTATGTAAAAAAATGTTAGTTATCAGTAGTCATTACATTCTCAAATGTCATAAGTCGCTATACTCTCGCAGTTGTTAGAAGTCTCTCGGTGTGTTCAGATGTTATGAGTAGAGAGATGTTCGGGTCGTGTGCCGACCGAAATAGTTGGTTTAACCTGGATATTTTAAATCCACGGCTATCATCCGCTCTGCTAGTTGAATTAGCTTGACCTCATCGTTTAGCTCGCTTGAGAGCTTTAATATCAAGATAGCCTCAATTATAAAATTATTTGTGTGGTGCGATCGATATAACCAAGAGACAAACTCTGTGTCCTAATGCCCTTGCCTGAATCAATATGGAGATTACTACTACTGCCAAAATGATGTATAAAGGTATTTTGAATTTTTATATTTTGTTCCCAGTATTTTGAACCTGTATATGTATTTATCAAATAGGGCATTGTATGCTCAAATGGTAGCCATGTGTCAATTTAATATAATAAATAAGAAACTCAGAAGTATTTTCATAATTAAAATAATTAAATTGTTTTGCTCGCTGAGAGTGAGCGTATCGGATGACAAACCTTTTAAATTGTAAATATTAGTTGTAAATAAATATGTTAGTTGTTCATTTTGAGTATTTTCTTTACAACCATGAGTCTTGTTTGATTATTTTATTATTATGAGTTTTATTTCAGGTCAAGTTCGATTTTTAATGAGCATTATCAATTCTTAAATTTTATATTTTTAATTTAGTTAGTCGGCCAATTCTCGACCAGGAATGCACCTGTTGTGCTAGGTCTAAAAGTTAACTATTTTTAAAAAAATATTCACAGCGCATTGGGGTAGTGTTGAGGCAGATGCCTCCCGCCTTATTTCGGGATAATTGGGAAGTCATTATCTCAGAAGTTAGCCAGGACCCTTTAACGATCACATTTTATTATGTTATAAATTATATTGGTTTATATTTAACACTATGAATATTCCAGGTAATGAGTGATTAGAACTTGCTAACCTTAATTCACTTTGTGGTAATTGGGGTAATTGGGTGTTGAGTCTCCCCCTTCCCTTCCGTATTTGTTTATGTTTTGTCCGCCCCATTTTATCCTGTTATAATTAAATTCTCCCACTCTCCATCTATATGCCTGGGTAGTAAGCTAGGTGGTACGTTTTAGGAGCCCAGATCTGCCCAGAACTATTCTTCATGTCTGGCACTTAATGATTTTTTCTGTGGGGACAAATTAAAACAATTGTTATAAATACAAACTTAGGCGAGACAATACAGCAAAATGTTTTTTAACGAGATGGCGTACTCTTCGAAATGATTGATTACGTATTCCATATGTTTTTCAAAATTCGAATGCATTTTCGAAATGAAATGTAGGGTGTGACTTTTGGAGTAATTTATAAAAGTATTGAACATTCTAATTGGATCAAGAAGTACGCGAATAATATGAAATATATATAGAAAATATATATAAGCGAGTTTATGAATAAAAATTATAGCTTATTCTATGAAGTGGTTTTGTAAAACTTTAGAAGCAATATTACTTTGTTCAACTAGCTCATTTTTATCAGATAAATTTAAATTAATGTTAATGAATAAATGTTACTACAAGAAATAAATTATTTCTGATTTACTGGAATTGAAAAGAATATTCTCGATCCTGTGTATCACTTTCTTTTCTTCTAATTTATCGAGAAAGGAAATAAGACACGTTTTCGTTTAATGAAACACACACTTGTCTACCAAGAGGAAGCGTGGAAAAATAAATTTCAATTTTAATTGAAGACTGCTAAATAAGATTATTTTTCCAATTAGGTTTTAACGGGAGCAAATAGGAAATCTCTATTTATTAAATTCCTGTGTGAATTTGGAAGGACTTTTTCAAATTTTTAGCAAGAATTCCTATTTTTTTCATTACAGACTTTTAACTAAAGTAAAGCTTAGTAGAAATGGATTTAAGGGGTCTCAAGACTCTTAAAGCTTCAAAATTTTCGAAATTTTATTTTTTTTTTTAGATGCTAAACTCCTATCTTTTCTGAACATTTTCATATAATTGTTTCCTTCAAATTCCCATTAGAACAGAAGTTACGGCTATTAGAATTATACCTGCTCAATAGCTGAAGTTGCTTTTCCGAAATTTTGAAGTCATTTTTCTCCAAATGACGTTTTGGGGCATAACGCGCACGATATCCCAAAAGATTCTGAATACTTTTTCATGAAATTTTCAAAACAAATGTTTCATGTTAGTCTGTATAAATTGAACCTAAAATTTTCTTTTTATTATTCAAAACAATATTTGTTTTAGGTAATTATACTGTTGAAATTTTCAAAATTTTGTATTAGCTAAATACAACTATGTATTTTGCTGTAATGTGATTGTCTAAGTAAATGTTTTGTGTATTTAAAGAAGTTATGTTCATAGTAAAATACTTATCATTATTTTAACTAAAATGTTAAGAATAAATAACAATTTGGTAGCGGCGCAGTGGTTTTAAAAAGCGAATTTTGTATTTTGACTGCACAAATAAGAAGAGTAAATAAATATGAATTTCATCAAAACTAGGCCTAATACGAGATAAGAATTTTTTCCATTGGACTAACCGCCAATAAGAAAAATTTAAGAGGTAAGAAATTTATATGCATTTAAAAATTGTTTGGAAGATAAAGTATTTTAACTATGTGCGAATCCAATATGTTAGGGATTCCTAGAATAGAACCGTTAACAAGTAAAAACTATACATTATGGAGTATGCGAGTTGAAGCTTTAATTAAATCAAAACATTTATTTGATGTTATCGAAAATGATGAACCGGTGAAAAATGAAGGTGATCCCGATAGTTTAAAAGCGCATAAAACATGGCTAGAAAAGAATGATGAAGTTTACGGTATAATTATATTAACGTTGTCAGCAGAACAAACGATGGCAGTTAGAGGGATTAAAAAAGCTAAGGATTTATGGCAATTACTGAAAAAGCGTTATGCGGGAATTGAAAATAAGAGAAGAATTCAATTAAAAATAAATCTTACGAGAATAGAGAAGAACGAGAGAGAAATAATTGAAGAATATTTGATAAGAGCTCAAGGGATAGCTAATGAAATATTAGAATTGGGTACAGAAATTGATGAATGCGAATTAATAGGATTTATTATAGAAGGGCTCCCAAAGAAATATAGCGAAGTAACAACTGCGATATCATCAAACCCAAATATAACTTATGAAGTAATACGAGAAACTTTGTTGAGATATGAAAGAAAATACGATAAATTTCGCAAAAACGAGTCTAAAACATTTAGGGCTAATGAAAAGAAAAACGTTTTATGTTTTGCTTGTGGAAAGCCAAATCATATAGCGCGGAATTATCATAGTAAATCGAATATGGCACACTCGCGAAACAATAGGGAATATTCGCCTAAGGAAAATTTTAAAAACTGTTATAGTAATAAAGTTCAAGATGTATGAGAATATTCACGCAATAATAAGAATTATAATAAGAATAATAATGTTTCAAACAAGAAAGCAAAAGAATATACATGTTTTACAAATGAAAATGCATTGCAGTCAAGTGAATTCAATTAAAATGAGTGTAAAGAATCTGAAAATAATAGGAAAATAACTTGGATGTTGGATTCAGCATGCACTTCGCATATGACGCATAAAGAAGATATTGATGTAGAAAGAAAACCTGAAGATATAGAAATTGAAACTGCTGACAGCGAGCGATCAATACAAGCGAAATATCGTGGAAATGTTCATGTTACGGCATACGATAAGAAAAGTGGCGGAACAAAAATAAAACTTACAGACTTCTGTAAGAGAAAATTTAATGTCAGTTCCAAGTTTAGTCAGAAAAGGAAAATATGTGATATTTGATAATGAAGGAGCAGCCATTTAAGAAAAAAATACAGGCGAATTAATAGCTAAAGGAACATTTGAAGATAACACATTTAAAATAAACTTAGCTGTACAAGAAACAGATGAAGTTAGAAACGAATCTTGTTTACGAACAAATGAAATAAAGAAAGAATTATGGCATAGAAGACTTGGACATATAAATTAAGCATACTTACAAAGAATGTCGAGAGAAAATCTAGTAAGGGGATTAGAAAAGATGAATGGTGAAGAAACAAAATGTGAAATATGTATTCAAGGGAAATTAACAAGAACACCATTTAATCATGTGATAGAAGGAACAACATGCATTTTAGAAAGATTACATGTTGATTTATGTGGACCAATGAAAGTACACTCATTGGGAAGGAGTAAATACATGCTAATGGTAATAGATGAGAATAGTAGAAGATATTTTGTAGATTTTTAAGAAGTAAAGATGAAGCAAAAGAAAGAATTATAAATATAATAGAGAGAAGAGAAAATGAAACCGGCAAGAAAGCAAAAGCAGTTAGGTCAGATAATGGTGGTGAATTTACTAACGAAGAGCTCGTGAATTATTATAAAAGGAAGGGTATAAAGAATGAAAGAACCACAATTCATAGTCCACAAAGTAACGGGACTGCAGAAAGAGCTAATCGGACTGTTATTAATACTGCAAGAACATTGCTGATAGAAGCAAAACTACCTTTATCCTTTTGGGCCGAAGCAGTATCAACAGCTGCTTATATACATAGTGTTACTCCAACAGCCACGAGAAAGAAAACGCCATTAGAATTATGGTCAAATACTAAACCAACAGTGAAACATATGAGAATATTTGGATGTAAAGTTTTTTATCGCAACGATGATATCAATAAAAATAAATTTGATGTAAGAGCAAAACCAGCAGTGTTTATCGGATATTCAACAGATCGGCGAGCATACAGATTGCACGATTTAAAGCAAAGGAGAATACGTGAGAGCAGATATGTAGTATTTATAGAAGAAAAAATGGGATATGAAGATATAGCTAACAAGGAAGAAATGACTGATGAATTTGAATACATCAACATTACCAGTAATAAGAATGTAATAGATGAACAAGAAGAGAATAATTCCGATAAAAATGAAGAAGAGTTAAATTAGAAAAAGGAAACAATTGCGTTGTCAAATGATTTGAATGATTCTGTGACAGAAGAATATGAAGTAAATGATATAATTAATGAAAATGAGAAACAGCAAGAAAAAGAAACTAATGAAAATAAGCTGTTTGAAGAACCTAGAAGATTATCACGAATTAGGAAACCAAATCCAAAATATTTAGCAAATCTAGTGCACGAGGAAGTTCCAAAGAATTACAAAGATGTATTAAATTCTAAAGATAAGTATAAATGGATAGAAGCAATCAAAAAGGAATTACGCTCGTTAGAAGAACATAAAACGTGGAAAATCGTTGACAAACCAAAAGATGTGAAGGCACTGAGAAGCAAATGGATTTTTACTGTAAAAGAAAACGGTGAGGATGTAAAATATAAAGCAAGATTAGTAGCCGACGGATCAAGACTTAAATTTGGAACAAATTATCAAGATAGTCCTGTAATGTCCAAATAAAAATTATAGTCCTGTAATGAAAACTGAATCATTTAGAGCTTTATTGGCAATCGCAGCAATGAAAGGTTACAACACTAGATTTTTCGACGTAGAAACAGCATATCTGAATGCAGATCTAGAAACTGCTGTTTATATGAATCCGCAGGAAGGTCTACAAATTGGAGGAGGGAAAATATTATTGGTAACAGGAAATTTATGTGGGTTGCCAGAAGCAGGAAGATGCTGGTATGAAAAATTAGTTAATATATTTGATAAAATTGGGTTACAGCCAAGCAAACCAGATCCATGTGTGTTTTTTAATAAAAATGATAATAAATTTATTACAGTTGGAATATATGTCGATGATGGAATAATCGGTAGTGAATCCGAAGAATTAATAAATAAATGGATACAAAAATTGAATAAAGAAGCAAAAATTAAAGAGCTGAAGAAATACATTAAATTCCTTGATATTGATATTGAAGGAAATAATGGAGAATTTTTGCTAGGGCAAGCTAAGTATGCAGAAAAGATCTTAGAAAGATTTGATATGGAAAATTGTAAAAGTGTGAAAACCCCTGGTGTTTCTGGAATAAAATTAGATGAATATGAAAGGGAAAATAAAATTGATGAAACATTATATCTAGAAATGCTTGGAAGTATAGGATATCTAGTAAGAGGAACAAGGCCAGATTTAGCTTTCACTTTAAGTAATTTGTCTCAATATGCAAAAGATTCTAGAGAAATTCATTTACAGGCAGTGAAGGGAGTTTTGCGGTACATTCAAGGCACTAAAAACTACAAGCTTAGAATTAAAAATAAAAATGGCCAATTATCACTTTGCTCTGATGCTAGCTGGTGTACTACACGGGATTCAAAATCATTTGGTGGATGTATCGTAAAAATAGGAAAATCACTGATTGGGTGGAAAAGTAACAAACAGAAACTGGTTGCGCTTTCTACAATGGGATCTGAATTTTTAAGTTTATGTGATGCAGTTTGCGAAGGAAAATAGTTAATGGGTCTCTTGGAAGATTTAAACCAAGAAGAAATGGTGAAGCGTCCAATAGGAATCAGTACTGATTGTCAATCCGTAATTGATTGCATTAAAAACCCAAGAGTGAATAATCGCAACAAACATATAGGTAGAAAATATCATTTTGTAAAAGATGAAAGAGTGAAAGGAGAAATTGAAACAAAATATGTAAACTCGTCTGAACTGGAGGCAGATATAATGACTAAGAATTTGAGTTATGATGTCATGAAAAAACATATTACAAGTCTAGGAATTGCTGAGGATTATTGACATGCGAAAGGAGGGATTTGTATGTAAAGTCGCATGACAATATTTAAATTATTTTTTTCAGTAGATGAACTCTTGGACAATAGACAATTTTTTCTTTACTCCATGTATTTAATTTATTTTTATTCAGACGAAAAACGTGAGATGTTCGACGATGAGATTTATGTTGTTATTATGGTTTGGATATGTGTTTTCGTAGTTGCTGTAATGTGATTGTCTAAATAAATGTTTTGTGTATTTAAAGAAGTTATGTTCATAGTAAAATAATTATCATTATTTCAACTAAAATGTTAAAAATAAATAACAAATTCTACATCTTGCAATATTTTAAATACATGAAATAAGAGAACATATCTTTTATTACCAGTAAAAAATGTGTTTTAAAATCATATACATTTTAAGATATTAAATTTTGAAAATGGTCTTTTTTAGCTTTTTCCCGATTTTGAGAATCATGAAACCCCTTAATGAGAAAAACAGGAAAGGGGCGAAATATTTTCATCAGTAATATTACCCTAAACAAGTTGGAAATTGCTCGTCAAACGTGGCAAATGAGGTGCGTTCGTACTATAACTAGTTTTATAATTATTTTTTGCACCCCATATTGTACTGAATGTATAATTTTTTGCACTTCATAAAGCGCATAGTCTGATACATCATTAAAATGCACTTCCAATATTTTTTTCCCATTCCCCGTAATGTAACGGAACACTTTTGACTGTCCCTGTAATTAAACTATACATCCGATTTTCCTAAAATTTGAAATAGCTCAACAAAATTTTGCAACAATTATATCTTTAAAATTTCAGACCATTCGGAAGGCTGTAATATCATTAAAATGCACTTGCAATAATTTTTCCCATTGGCCGTAATGTAAAGAAAAACTTTTGACTGTCCCTGTAATTAAACTATGCATCCGATTTTCCTAAAATTTGAAAGGGCTCGACAAAATTTTGCAACAGTTATATCTTTAAAATTTCAGATCATTCGGAAGGCTCTAATATCATTAAACTGCACTTGCAATAATTTTTCCCATTGGCCGTAATGTAAGGAAAAACTTTTGACTGTCCCTGTAATTAAACTATACATCCGATTTTCATAAAATTTGAAATGGCTCGACAAAATTTTGCAACAATCATATATTTGAAATTTCAGACCATTCGGTTGGGTAGTTTTTGCTCTGTTACATGCGGACAGACGGACGGACAGACGGACAGACGGACGGACAGACGGACAGACGGACGGACTGAACGACGACTATAGGTGCTACGTATTTATATAATTACGAACGCACCTAAAAAGAGTTTTGTGAAATTTTAAATTTGATAATGAAAACGAAAACAAAAAGTGAAAATAAATAGTCTTTTTAAAACTTAAAGAGGACGATAGCCCAAAAAGCCATATATTTTTCGCTTTCTCAACTTTTGGTAGTATTACTCTCAGTTAGCTTACATTAGAAACAACTGTCCTCCTTTAATATATGCGTTCCAATTCAATAAAATGCGTGTGAAACGTAATATGTACAAGGTGCATATACGACTTGCATTTTCAATGAACCTGCCACCACAAATTTTAATTAAGAATTTTATATTTAATATATAAATCGTAGGCCTTCTAATAACCACGTTTCATTGCAGGCTTTGTAATATTTTTATGCGATTAAATAAGGCGAAATACTTTATTAAAGATTTCTGGTATAAAATTATACGCACTCTGCATACATAAAATTATACTATAAATATAAACGATAACGTATTAAATGAACAGTTTTATGAAATTGTAAAAGAGTGAGAACTTTTACATAGACGTCAGCGGTTTTTTCACATCAAATACAAAAAATTTATTTACTGAAATTTTACTTCCTTGCAGTTAATAATTTCTCTAATTTTCTATTTATTAAAATTTCTGGTTTTGTTTGGTTTAAAAACACCCGGAGATTGGCAGCTATGCCCTTTTTGGGTAAAACAATACTCTTTATCAGATAAATTTAAATTTATCTTAAGTATTCACACAAGAAATAAATTATTTCTTATTTACTGGAAAGAAAAAAAAAATTCTCAATTTTGGATATCACTTTTTTTTACTAATTGATCGGGAAAAGAAATTAGATATATTCGCTTTTTAATGAAACACACACGTGTCTACACAAAAAGAAGGAATGGAACAAAATAAATTTCAATTTTAATCGGAAATTGCATTGCTAAAAAAGATTATTTTTTCAGTGTGGTTGTCATGGCAGCGAATAAGACATCTTTATTGTTTAGTTTCAGGCATCTTTCAGGGATGAACTTTCCTTACGATTTTGAGGTGCGTTCGTAATTATATAAATACGTAGCACCTATAGTCGTCATCTGGTCCGCCCGTCTGTCTGTCTGGTCGTCTGTCTGTTCGTCTGTCCGTATATAACAGTGGAAAAACTATCCAACTGAATAGTTTGAAATTTAATATATATAATCGTAGCAGAATTTTGTCGAGTCATTTCAAATTTTATGAAAATTGAATCAAAACTTAAAAAGTGATTAATAAAAGTTTTCTTTATTCTATTAAATCCTCTCAAACGTAATGAATTCAATGATATCCCATGATAGGTGATGATACTAGGCTGCACGGTGATTCTTTTTTAAGACGGAGTCCTATTATTTCTGTATTAGAGAATTGAATATACGTAATCGTAATCAATTTTGTATTCAAGCAATTTTGAATAAGTATGCAACAACAATTGCACTAAGCAGTAATTATCAGCAGTAAATATTTTTAACTAAATAAAATGTGTGAAAATTTCTACGAAATCGGTAAAAAACCGAATGTTTCGTCGCTATTTTGCTCGCTTTCGGTACGCATAGATTCCAAAAATAAAATTATGCAGAAAATAAAATACCAAATACCATGATATACTTTGAATTCAATATTTTTCTGCGATTTTTTCATTTAAAAATATAAATTCAGACATAATGCAGTTAAAGGTATAAAAACATACAAATTTGAGGCATAAAAAAGGTTGAAAAACTTTGCTCTAAATACATCGTCAATCTCAGTTCTTCATTATTCGATACGATGAAATAAATTAAACAAAATATGGGCACATGCTTAGCTGATAATAGTTTGTTTACTTCATCTGATATCTTTTGAAATACTGATAAAACCTTTCACTGAGAGATAATGAGTAGTAATTGAGAACTTGTTTGGTTCCCTTTATTCCAAATTGTCGAATGTAAAACTTCTTTTATGGTTGTAGAATTTAGACTTTTTCTTGGAAATATTCCTTCAATAAAACTACAGAGATATCCAAGTATTTAAAATAATTTTCGATTTGAAAACATATATAAAGAAATTGGTAGTGATATTTTACTCTGTTAATTTTACTAGCGTACACAATATGAAATTTAAGAATGGGAATAATAATAGGTTTAAACTAATATTTTGCTTAATAATTAACTAAAATCAATCAAATTTCAAATAAAAAAAGTTTGAAAAACCTTGCTCTAAATCAGCCATACTCAATCTGCGGCCCGCGGGTCGCATGTGACCCGGCGACTTTTTATGTGCGGCACGAGATACATAATCATTAATCTATTTTAAAAATTAATTGATGTGCATAAAAAGTATTTAAGTCTTTAAATGTTTTATTTATTTTCATGGGAAGACAAAATCTGCCCTGATATTCAGAATTTAAAATTATGTTAACATACCTGAAATGCCACTTGCTTAGTAAAAAAAGTTTAACCCCTTGAGGGGCGTGGGATATATTTTACCACACTTATTTTTAATCAAGAATCGCACCAGAATTTTTAATTAAAATTTTACTTTTATAACTTTGGTGGACAAAGGCTGTAAAAAGTGCATCTTCTTATTTTGAAAAAGCTGGTGTGAATTCAACATTAGATAAACACAATTACTTGCCCCTAAAAGAGTTAAATGTAGTTCTAGTTCTGCTACAGTGGTGTACACCTTTCTTAATCTTCAGCACTATAAAACATTATTCTAAATTAATTTAATTTGCACTATATATTTATACTTAAAAAAAATATATATTGCACTGAGCAAAAGATCGATTTGTTAGAGAAAATCTCCTGATTTATTTCCCTTTAGAATTTGGAAATTCTGCATCGTTATACTATTATATTTTGTACTTGTTGTATAGATAATGCTGCTTTTTAGGATTGGGATTTTGTCTCATAAAAAGACGGCAAGAAAAAAAATTTACCCCGCTATTTCCAAACAAAAAACTTTGCGGTATATTTCTACAACATTTGGAAATAGTGGCGATAAACGTTTTTCCTACCATTTCATCCGCGGAAAACTTTTAAACGTACTAGTAAAAATAACTTTGTTATATTGCTTTGTTATACTACTTATGTTATCTTGCTATTTTAATTACTCTTTTTTTTCTCCGTCTATAAGTATGTTGTGGCTCGCCTAGCATTGCAAACATACGTCTGTGACCCGTGAGAAAAAAAAAGTTGAGTATGGCTGCTCTAAATACATTTTCAATCTGAGTTCTTCGTTATTTGATACGATGAAATAAATTAAATGAAATCTGAGCACATGCTTAGCTGATAACAGTTTGTTTACTACATCTGATGTTTTTTGAAATACTGATGAAACCTTTTACTGACAGATAATGAGAAGTCATTGAGAACTTGTTTGACTCTTTTCATTCCAAATTGTCGAAAGTAAAACTTATTTTTTATGGTTGAAGGATTTCGACTTTTTCTTGGAAATATTCCCTCAATTAAACTAATCAGAGATATCCAAGTATTTCATATCATTTTCGATTTGAAAACATATAAAAAAGCAATTGGTAGCGATGTTTCACTTTGTTAATTTTACTAGCATACACGATATTAAATTTAAGAATGTAAATAAAAATAGGTTTAAACTAATATTTTGCTGCATGAGAAATAAAAAAATATGTAAGAAATGCATCATTCTTTCTTTAAGAATCATTTTTTCTGCTTTCGAAATATGAAAAATGTTATCAACATTTTGTTTTTTATACACATAAATACACATGTATGGTATTTTTGATAGTTTATATACACATACACGTGTTACATGGTAACATGTGTGTAGAGTGAGAGGTGCTCGCTATTTAGATATAGAAGCGTTCAAATATATAAATTTTAGGAATTGAAAAAGTGTTCGCTAAATAGAGTTGTCCGCTTTAGAGGCACGCGTCGGGATGTATGCGACCCGAACCCGAAAATTCCATTTGAAGTTGACACGAACCCGAAATGAAAGAAAAGTAAGTCATGTTTTAATGCAATATGAAATATGATTAATAAAAATCTTCAATATAACAAAATTCACCCTCCATTAAATGAATATCACAGGTATGATAAATTATACCCAAACTTTGATACAATGAAAGCAAAGAAAGAAGAAACGATAATGTTTCAATCGATATGTAATGGTATAAAACTAAAAATGTAATCTTTATATATGCTTTAAAATTAGTTGCAGCTTCAAAAGTTCCACTTATATCGGTACACCTTTTTTTGCACATCCTCCCTTTAATTTTTGCCATTCACCCTTTATCATCATTATCAACAGTTATTATTTTGAAATTTTGCCCCTCTAATATAGCGCATCCTGTATATCATTTACATTTTGTACATTTTTAACGGGAGATCTAGAAGTATTAGTCATTCTTTCCCGAGTCTTCGAAATAACAAAGTGCATTATATTTCTACAGTAGTTTAAAAGTACAATGCACAGTAAAACGTTAAAATGATCTTTCATTTCTTCCTGTATTCCATAGGGTAGACCGGGGGCACATTTACGCCGATTTTTTTCAATGAATTTTCTAATTTTTATGGTTCAACTTAGAAATATTTAGACATTGTGGTTTTATAAAGCAGTTAATAAAGTTAAAATTTGTGTATTCACTTGTTGCCCTATTTGTGTTTTTAACCGTAAAAAAATTTTTTTTACGTCCAAGTCTGTTACGTAAACTTACCCATCAAGTAGGGCTCGTTTACGCATATTATAAGTGATACCAAGGAGTAAGTGAAATAAATATTTAATCAAATTGAAATGTTTTATTTGTAACTTAAAAACTGTTAAAAAATAACAAAGAGAATTAATTTAAGAACATTTTATAGGCTAAACTGAAAACATAGGACTTATTGCTAATTAAAAACGGAAACTATTTAGTCATCTACATCTGTTACAGTTTTTACAAACAAAAAATAAAGTATTTCCTTTTGTACACTTGTCATGGGACCACCTTTTGCATCTAAGACATTGAACCCAGTCTTGACCTTTTTTGGATTAGTTGTATGATTTCAAACAATAAATACATACACAGTTTTCATTTTCGTCATCAGATTCATTCACTATTTTCTTTATTCGAGAGTGTACAAACCTTTTCTCTTTTGCAGTTTTTGGTTTCATACTTTTTCCACTGCTGTCTTCTTGTTCTGCTTCCACAGAAACAAGTAAATATTTACGTAATTTCTTCTTTTTGAACGTGCGTAAAGGTGCCCCGATGTCAATGTGTAAACGTGCCCCATCGCCATGTTTGGATTTATTTTTAACATGCAACGAAAATTAATGACATTTCTGTTCATACAAATACAGTTCTCAAAAAAAGATAAAATTCTGCTAATGTTCATATATTTGTTTATCCTTAACTAAGTATTATTTGTTCACAATAAGTTTCAATAAGTTCAACACAAAATTTACTAACCTTGACAGAAAACAGATTATCCTTTCCTCATGTTAGACTGAAGCTCGACTGACGCTCAAAAACGTGTGAGAAATACCGACTAGGGAGTAGCATCAATCTGTCATGGCTGGTGGCGCGCCTGTAATAACTCGTTTCGGAAAAAGTGCACTGCGTAAACGTATCCCATGCTTAAACCTGCCCCGGTCTATCCTAGAGTTAGTTTTTTGTCATAACAACATTACGAGTATCAAGAATTAGAATTGTAAGTATTCAGCAGTAATTTTTCAGCAGTAATTTTTCAGCAGTACAGAAGCGTTCGTTGTAATCTTTATAATACCAATAGGTTGAAAAAGCATATGTTTATATTAACTTCGAGAAACAAATTCTAAATGACTAGACAAAACGGACAGGCATCATTTTGCTTTTGTGAAAATTTGATCTGTGGTTTATATAGACTTTTAACGTGAAAAAATAATTTGGAAATTATTTTTTAAAAAATCGGGACAACACGAGCCCGATCCGCAAGAGTCTAAAAGCCAACCCGACCCGCAACAAAAAAGTTAAAGTCAACCCGACCCGAACCCGAACCGCAATGGAAAAATATAGCACCAACCCGACCCGCGGTTCGAGTCCTGTTCGGGTAAAAGTGGGTAACTCGACCTGATGCAGGACTCTAACTCCACGTTTCATGCTCAACTACGTCATCATTCCGAAAGAAATTAGTCTGATTTGAAAGATAAACCGCCTGACCGCAAAGTAATCTATGCTTCAAACGAAAACATCCCAACAGTTGTTAAAACAAATATAACATGTCCTGGACATAGCTGCAGAATTAACGCGTGCAAAATAGGTAATAAGATATACTGCTACAACTAATTTAAAATTTTCCTTTTGTCCTGTTTAATCACTGTGATTAATTAGTACAAAAATGTTCTATAATTAGTGATGGAGGTTTTCCTTGTTAGACCAAGTCCCCCCAGTTAAGTCGGCGCTTACCTGATATTTTATTAGTTTGTGAAGATCATATAATTACAAAAACTCTTGACAAACCTCGTAAAATTGATATTGGCCCAGAACGAGATAGATTTTTCGCTATTAGCGAGACGAGATTGACCAATCAGAAGCCAGCCTTTTTGCGAACTTTTCGCTGCTAAAGGTAAACAAATTTTGACAGGTGTCAAGGCGGGGCTTATTTCTCTAACTGCGAAACTTTCGCAAAAATGCTGTCCAGTTTCAGAAATAAGCTCCACTTTTCGCAATAAGCTAAAATATACACCTGGAGTGTGCGTCAAGCTGCCGTTTCCAGTTTTACTGATTCAATTTTCAAATAATATTTGATTTTTAATAATTTATTTTAATTATTAAGGGTAGATAAGTGCGCTGACAACTTTTCACATTAAAGTAGTTTATATTATTGGATTAAAAATTGAAATATGCAGTTTAATGCGTAAAGTTTTCCTTTTTTTGTATTCGTTAACCATGTTTTCTGTATAAATTTACGAACTTTTTACAAGCCCATATTCGTTTTTTTCAGAAGCAGACTAGTAAGAAGTATATAAAATAAACTGAAAATAGCAATATTCAATGTCGAAAACTGATAATTTACCCATTTCATAGTAAAAATATTTCTCGGCTGTACACTATGACGCAAAAGTTTAGACAATGACGTCATTCAGCTTTAAAATGTAGAATTATGACGTCAGAATTACAAAAACCTGTAAATATATTCAAAAACTGATTTAAAATGCTATGTACAAAAGACAGTCGTTTTATTTGCTATAATACTAATTTTTTTCATAAAAATTCAAATGTGCTTGTCGCAAAAGTTTAGACACTATTCTAAATTTCTTTGAATATTCGCTGGCATATGCAAATTTAGAATCGATGATGTCACAAATTTGGAGTACTTAAGTTCTGAAAACGATTGCGCTTCATAGTCGACATGCCGAGAGCTAAAGAAATTCAAGTGAATGAGGTTTCAAGGATTTGGCAGTTGAAAGGTGAAGGGAAGAGCGTTTCTGAAATTTCTGCTATTATTAATAGGTCAAAAAAATCTATTTATCGAGTTTTATCGAGTGGTTCCGAATATAAAGCAAAATGTCGGTCTGGGAGGCCACGTGTGACAAATGTACGAGAGGATCGCCTGATACAAAGACTAGCGAGTACTCAACAAATGAGCGTACGTGGAGTTCAAAGCTCATCGGGACTCTCTGTATCAAAGGATACGATTCGTAGACGAATTTTGGAAAAAGGAACAATCGTTTATAGCAAAATGCAGAAGAAACCAGCTCTGAAACCATATCATAAGTTACAAAGACTTATGTGGGCTCGAAAGCATATGTCATATGGAGAGAAATGGCAGTCAGTCATATTTAGCGATGAAAAAAAGTGGAATCTGGATGGTCCAGATGGTTGTTTATCGTATTGGCATGACTTGCGGAAGGAACCTCGACGTTTTTTTAGTCGCAGACAAGGAGGGGGCTCGGTGATGGTTTGGGCAGCCTTTTGCTATAATGGACAAGTATCTCTGACCTTCACCAGTGGTCGTCAAACTTCACAGCATTATACACAGACATTAGAAGAAAACCTACTGCCATTTGCTGAGCTTCTAGGGGGTCCTCAGTGGGAATTTCAGCAAGACAATGCTTCAATTCACACTGCAAAACATTCATAATCTTGGTTTAATTCCCATAATATAAGAGTTCTCGACTGGCCAGCATGTAGCCCAGATCTTAACTCTATAGAAAACCTTTGGAGCATCATGTGTCGCAAAGTTTATAGCAACGCTAGACAATACTCTTCTGAAAAGGAACTTAAGACATCTATTGAGAATGCATGGTACGATATCGATTCACAAACTATGCAAGATTTAGTTTCTTCCATGCAATCTCGTGTATATGACGTAATACATAAGCATGGATGCGCAACCAGGTTTTAAAAATTGTTTATTTCGATTTTATTTAATTTGTGTCTAAACTTTTGAGACAGCAGTTTATTTTTGTTACCATATAATTTATTGCAATATGCACAATTCCACTTTTCTTTGTTATAAATATTGTTTATATGTACAGCACATTAATTTCAAGCAGTGATTTGAAAATTGAATAAATATTTTTCAAAGTATGTAAGAATTTCTTCATTGTCTAAACTTTTGCGTCATAGTGTATCATGCCATCAACCAAAGCAACTGAAAATTCTATCATCTCTCCCGGTCGTGATTGAGCTCAGCAATTTTCTGCTCATGTGACAGTTGAAGGCGGAGGTTAAAGTTAATTTTCGCAATTAACTTTTCTCGATCAGTAAAACAGAGAGAACTTCGCAGCTAGTTTTTCGCAATTTCGCATGAAAATCTGCGGATACTCAGAGATGCCGCAAGCAGCGTAAGCGTAAAGTCCGCAGTGGCATTTTCGCAGTCTCGCTTGAAACTCTGGAAGAGATCAATGGGTGTTGCATTTGTAAGTGTTCATTGTAAGAAAAATCGCAGAATTTTTTGCTATTCGACGATTGCAAAGATGTAAAAAACTCATCTGTGGCGTTTAAGAGATAGAAGAAACTAGGGATGCACCGAATATTCGGTATTCGGCCATACAATAGAATATTCGGTTAGGCGGAATATGAAACTATTCGGTAGGCTGAATATTCGGTTTGGCCGAATATCGAAATATTCGGCCAGACCGAATACTTAAAAAACCCTTTTTTTATCAATTAAAGAAACTTTAAAACTATCCTTTTCTTAAATAACAATTCAAAGCAAGCATGGATTTTGGCGCCCCCCCCCACCCCCACCTTCCTCTTCCACAAAGTATATTTCCAAAGAGAATTTTATTAATTTTCAAACAGTCGACTTATTTTAAAATTTAAAATATGTAATCTTCAAATATGTAATACTGAATTACGTAATCTACAATGGCGGATCCAAGGGAGGGGGGGAGGGGGGGAGGTCACGACTCCCCTCTGAACAAAAATATTCTAAAGATCATTTTTAAAATGAAATATACAGTTAGAGTCCCGATTATCCGAGTCCTGCTTAACCGAGTTATTTTCTTCTGATGGACTGTTGTCTTCTATTATTATGAAACAGCCATTATAAATGAAGTGTTAGGTGAAGATGAAAGAGCAGTCGTAAAAAGTTAGAACTCTGATTTTCTGGTCAGAATGGGAAGAAAAGAAATGGCCATAATTTTTTTTTTGGCCATTAAAATTTGGCCAAAAAAATTATGGCCATTTTTTTTCTTCCCATTCTGACCAGAAAATCAGAGTTCTAACCTTTTTACGACTGCTCTTTCATCTTCACCTAACACTTCATTTATAATGGCTGTTTCATAATAATAGAAGACATCAGTCCATCAGAAGAAAATGATCCATTCCAAAGGTATAATCCTTCATTTGACGACCGGGGCACATGCCCCCTCTGCTCCCCCTTAGTTTCGGCCCTGCAGAATAGTCACTATTCGGTATTCGGCTTGATAGTCACTATTCGGCTAGCTGAATATTCGGTATTCGGTTTACCTGTTGCTGAATATTCCGTATTCGGCCAAAATCTCTATTTGGTGCATCTCTAGAAGAAACTCATTTAATTTTAATGAAACTGGTTTCAAATGTCGTTTCAGATTATCAAAAAGAGGACACTCGATTGTTATGCGAAGAATTAAAGCTTCTAATGAAATATCTAAATAAGATAGAAGAGTACACCCCAGGTAGCACAGCAATATCGGGAACAGCGATTTCGCAATACCGGTGAACACCGGATTGGCCGATATTGCATGGCTAACCTTTTTACTTTCTTCTATCTTTACAAGAAGAAAGTATTGGATTCGTAAAAATTTTCGACTTATGGTTTTCGACGGATTTACGCGTTTTAGCGGTTAGAGATTCCGAAGAACATGTTTTTACAAAATGTCTGTCTGTCTGTGTGTGCCACAAATTTTGTGGGCGCTCTATCTCAAGAACTATTGCACGGAATTTAATAAAATTTCATATTCAGTTAGTCCCCGATATAAATTGGTGCTGATCAGTTTTTGGTGTAAATCGCTCAACAGGTGTGCTATGCCACATTCTTCAGGATTTCCGTAATAGCTCAATCTCCAGAACTAATGCACAGATTTTCATCAAACTTCAGATTCAGTTAATCCTTGACATGAGTTGAAGTTATATATTTTTTGGTGTACATCGCTCAACAGGTGGCGCTGCTATACTGCATTTTTTACGATTTCCGTAATAGCTCTATCTCAAGGACTAATGCTTGGATTTTCAACAAACTACAAAATAAGTTAGTACTTAACATGAATTGACATTTTATACATTTTGGTTTAAATTGCTCAACAGGTGGCGTTGCTATGCTGCATTTTTCAGAATTTCCACTATAGCTGTATCTCAAGAACTAATGCACGAATTTTCATCAAACTTCTGAATAAGTTAGTTCTTGACATGATTTGACTTTTATACATTTTGGTAGAAATCGCTCAACAGGTGGCGCTGCTATACTGTATTTTTCAGAATTTCCATTAAACTTCAGAATCAGTTAGTCCTTGACATGAATTGACATTTTATACATTTTGGTGTAAATCGCTCAACAGGTGGCGCTGCTAGGCTGTTTTTTTTGTGTTATCCGCAATAGCTCTATCTCAAGAACTAATGCTTGGATTTTCAACGAACTTCAGATTCAGGTATACTTTGATATGAATTAGAGTTGTTTATGTTTTGGTCCAAATCGCTCAACAGGTGGCGCTGCTATGCTGCATTTTTCAGAATTTCCACTATAGCTCTATCTCAAGTAACTAATGCACGAACTTTCATCAAACTTCAGATTCTTGTATACCTTGATATCAATTAGTGCTGTTTATGTTTTGGTGTAAATTGCTCAACAGGTGGCGCTGCTTTTCTACATTTTTCAGAATTTTCGCTATAGATCTATCTCAAGAATTAATGCACGAATTTCCATCAACCTTCAAATCGAGATATACTTTGATATGAATTGGTGCTAAATTGATGTAATTTCTTGTACTATTTAAATGATTTAATTGACGTGATTTATATAGAAGAAAGTTTTGTTATGGTCGCAACATACTAGTTTCCAATATCGGGGAAAGTCGGACAGGCCGATATAGGTCAAAACTGGATTCGGCATTATAAAATGGCAAAGCTTTTTACTTTCTTCTATCTTTACAAGAAGAAAGTATTGGATTCGTGGAAATTTTCGACGGATTTACATGTTTCATTAGGGGTCGGAGATTCCGGAAAACATATTTTTACAAAATGTCTGTCTGCATGTATGTGACACAAATTTTGTGGGCGCTCTATCTCAAAAACTAATGCACGGAATTTAATAAAAATTTATATTCAGTTAGTCCCAGATATCAATTGGTGCTGATTAGTTTTTGGTGTAAATCGCTCAACAGGTGGCGCTACTATGCAGCATTTTTCACGATAGCTCAATCTGCAGAGCTAATGCACGAATTTTCATCAAATTTCAGATTCAGTTAGTGAATTGACGAATTATATGAATTGACGTTTTATACATTTTGGTGTAAATCGCTCAGCAGGTGGCGCTGTTAGGCTGCATTTTTTGTGATTTCCGCAATACATCTATCTCAAGAACTAATGCTTGGATTTTCAACAAATTTCAGATTCAGGTATACATCGATATGAACTAATGCTGTTTATATTTTGTTGTAAATCGTTCAACAGGTGGTGCTGCTATGTTACATTTTTCAGAATTTCCACAATCTTAAGAACTAATGCACGAATTTTCATCAAACTTCAAATTCAGATAGACTTTGATATGAATTGGGGTTAAATTGATGTAATTTCTTGTACTATTTGAATGATTTAATTGATGTGATTTATATAGAAGAAAGTTTTGTAATGGCCACAGCATACTAGTTTTTTTTTCTTCCAACATAGGAAGATATTGATTATCTGTCTTGGCATAGTATTGGTAATCAATATCTCTTTATATTAGGGGAAAAAATGTTAGAAATATTAATGAATCCAGGTTTGAATATATATGTATATAAACATTTTTTAAATTATTTAAAATAAAATTTTTATTTGGCTGATATAGAAATATATATTTATATATAATATATATACACATTTCGACGATATAGAAAATTAAATTTTTAAGTTCATTTTCATAATAATGCAGAAAATATCTAAAGAACGGATTTTATGATGTATGTTGAGTGACAATTTGACAAATGATTAGTGATGGAAATGCTCTGAAATAACCTAGAAATTGTTTGGGAGAAAATTTTTTCTTTTTTCGAAGGTATTTATTTTTTTTTTAGTAAAATTTAAATACCATTAATAAAATAATTTATTCAAAATTTTATAATAGGTACATTCGGGTGTTTTTTAACTTTTTCTTTTCATGTTCAATGTTCTACTTGAAAACATTAACCCTTAAAGCTCAGGCGTCTCTTACACAAATTTTATTAATATTTTATTTTATTATTTATAATTTACTAATGCACGAATTTTCATCAAACTTCAAATTCAGATAGACTTTGATATGAATTGGGGTTAAATTGATGTAATTTCTTGTACTATTTGAATGATTTAATTGATGTGATTTATATAGAAGAAAGTTTTGTAATGGCCACAGCATACTAGTTTTTTTTTCTTCCAACATAGGAAGATATTGATTATCTGTCTTGGCATAGTATTGGTAATCAATATCTCTTTATATTAGGGGAAAAAATGTTAGAAATATTAATGAATCCAGGTTTGAATATATATGTATATAAACATTTTTTAAATTATTTAAAATAAAATTTTTATTTGGCTGATATAGAAATATATATTTATATGTAATATATATACACATTTCGACGATATAGAAAATTAAATTTTTAAGTTCATTTTCATAATAATGCAGAAAATATCTAAAGAACGGATTTTATGATGTATGTTGAGTGACAATTTGACAAATGATTAGTGATGGAAATGCTCTGAAATAACCTAGAAATTGTTTGGGAGAAAATTTTTTCTTTTTTCGAAGGTATTTATTTTTTTTTTAGTAAAATTTAAATACCATTAATAAAATAATTTATTCAAAATTTTATAATAGGTACATTCGGGTGTTTTTTAACTTTTTCTTTTCATGTTCAATGTTCTACTTGAAAACATTAACCCTTAAAGCTCAGGCGTCTCTTACACACATTTTATTCGATCGGCACCACTTTTTAAAAAGCAGTTTCCTTCAAGTACACAATTTCAAAAATGCTCTGATTAAATAAGGTGAACTTTATTTTCCTTTATTACTGGTACCAAAAACTAATTTTGCAAAGATTAAGAATGTCTTCGCAGCGGAGCCAACGGAGTGGGAAGAGTTAACTTGTAAAATTGAGAATTAAATGCTACTTTTCATAAAAAAAAAAAAAAGTTATATGCAAAATTATACAAATTATTGCATTTTGTGGAAATGGTAAGGTTGAGAGTGTAATATAGTATTACTTGTATAAAATTATTTTTATTACCAATTTTTCTTTTTTTTTTCACATAAACAATAGAAATATTCAACAATTATTAAAAATAATATGTAGCTGAAAGAATTTATTCTTTTCTGCCCTTAACATAAATATAAATCTTCACATTGTTTAATTGTATTTATATATAAACTTTGTCCCCCCCCCCCCCCCATTTTTTTAAAAATCTTTTGCCACAATTTAGTTGAAAACATTTTGTGTTAACTCATTAAAGACGGTTGGCAAGAAAGCTTGCTGTATAAGATGAACAAACTTTTAAATTTTAATTTGGAAATTTTCACATTATCTATTCTCAAATTTTGGGTGATTAAATAATTCAAAATTACAATGAGGAAAAACTGGTGTCAAAGAATTAAAAGAAATGTAAAAGAGGCTCGTCGTCAATGTGTTAAGGGTGCTAGTCACTCAGCTTCGGAATTCTCCTCCGTAATGTTAAATCTATGGACTTTTGATGGATTTGTATATTTAAAATATCTTCTCCCATATTTTTAACCTATTTTTTCTGTGTACTCTTTTTAAAGGATGTCTCTTTTTTTTCTTAGTTTTCAAAGTATTTCTAAGTTCTATGCTGAATTTAATATTTTATGTGTTAAAAGCAGGCGAACTGTGAGTATGCTTTAAGCACTTCCTATAAAATTAAGTCTATACTTTAGAAATATTTTGAGAACTAAAAAAAAAAAATCTTTTAGGAAGTGTACACAAAAAATAGAAGTTAAAAATATTAATTTCCCGAGGAGATATTTCAAATATATGAATGCATCAAATACCCATACACTTTAGATACCAGCCCCCTTAAGTTACATATTCAGAAATCGGCCTGTGTTGTTTCTTGAGACAAATTATTCCAATATTTAAAAAATATCAAAGCATTATTAAAATTTGAGTTTCCAATTTCTCATTCAATTCGACATTCAATTAACGCAGAACAAAATTTATATTTTATTCTTATGACAATTTTCACCCTGAACTTACCGACTCTACAATGCTGGGGGATGAATACTCAGTTGGAATACTATACTTATTTTCAATCTACAATCTGATCTTTTTCATGTTCAATATTCTACATAAAAACATTAACTTGTAAAACTGATAATTAAATGCTACTTTTCTCATTAAAAATAAAAAGTCATAACCAAAATTATATCATATACTGATTTGAGGAAATGGTAAGGCTGAAATATGCATTATTTAAAAAATAATTTTTATTACACGAACAGTTTTCCATATACCTTTTTCAAATACTCAATAAATACTTAACCATAATTTTAAAAAATAACATGTAGCTAAAATAGTTTATTCTTTTCACTTTTACTATAAATATTAATCTTTAGACTTATTTATTGCTTTTATTTACACATAAAACTTGCAAAAGAAAAAAAAAAGGCAAATTTCTGTCAAAATTTATTTAAAAACAATAAATTCACCTGTTGTTATGTTTTCAAACTATTTTTTTTAATTACTCCTAAATTAAAAAATGTATATTATTAGTTTTGAATTTTTAAAGTAATTAAGTTAGAACAAAATTTATATTTTATCATTATGACTGCCTTCATTCTAAACCAGAGTCTGAATTACTTTATGGGGGGGGGGGGGGGATGAACAATCTGTTCAAATCCCATTTTTTCATTGCATAAACACAAATTGCAGCAAATTTTGTTTTATTTAAAAATAGTTTTAATGAGAATTTAAAATAGAAAGTGCAACTAAAATGACCATCAAAAACAGTTAAATACATTACAAACCATGCTGTTAAATTCAGCATGAAAAGGTATTATGGAACTAATTTTCTTTTAGTAAATTTTTATTTCCATTTACAATATATACATATGAAGTAAAAATAAAACCTTTTTATTTTTAGACATAAATTCAAAAAATGTTTAACATTTTTTTTATGAAAAGCTCTTATTTGTAAAAAAAAAATCCATTTTTCCCCCTTAAATAGAAAAATGCTTTTTTCCATCATTTAAAAACTTCCAGAAATTGTACACCTACACAAAAAATAGACTAATATAACAATAAAGCTATCTTAATTCCAATTCAGAATTTCTAATGCCTACTTAGTTGATGAAATCAGTAAGACATGGTGGCTGATAGAAAGTAAAATTTATTTGAACACAATAAATTTCAGTGTTAACACCCCCCCCCCCCCACACACACACAAAAAAAAAAAAATCACTTAAATTAAAAAAATACTTTAAAAAGTCTTAAGTGATAAAAAGAAAGAAGATAATTAAAACATGGTACTTTTCATTATATCCATACATACATATATATATATTATGGAGTTTCCTCACTACCTAGGTGAAGTTATATAATACTTTTTTAGAAATACAAATTGATATAATCTCTATATTGCATATCAGGCATTTGAAATAAATAGAAATTAAAATAGTTTAGTTTTTCATCATCATAATTTATAAATGTTTCATTTAAATTAAAATTTTAGCTAGATTTTATGACTCAATTTTTATCAATTGTTTCTCATTTTTTTGGTCATGAATAGCAACTTTTAAGTTTAATTTACAATAATTTTAAGTTTATAAATTTATTTTATAAATATTTTATTGAAATATCTCAAACATGGAAGTGCTAATACAAAAAAACTTAAATTCTTAGAAATATAAATAAAACTTACTATGTAGAACAAATAAAATTTATTAATCACAAAAATGAATTAAATGTTTTTTATTTACAAACTATTATTATTCATAATTATACTATTACAAAAAAAAAAAAAAAAAAAAAAAAAAAAAAAAAATTCTGCAGCAAGTCATCTATTTCTTGTTTATCTGTTCATTCTTTTCCTTTGAAAATAATTTCCATCTCAATCAGCAGATCTTGCAAGGACCTTTCCAATGCAGTTAGAGATAGCGTGCCTTGTTCAAACTTCATTTCCACACTCATTAGAAAGATACAATGAGTCAAAATCAAAATCTGGCCAAGTAAATACTTGCTATAACAATTAATAATTTGCAATAGTTTATTTATTCTGTTTATTAAATTTTACAAACTATGTAATTGTAAATGTGAGATTTGAATTTATTCACCAAAATTTATAGCTTGAAAATTAAATATTTTTACAACATTGAGGATTTTAAAGGACTAATAGTATTTTTCCATGTATGATATGCCTTCATGTAACATGCATGTCCATCCTCATTTTAAGATAAAAACTATATTTGATTATATTAAAATCTAATAGTTAGAGCTAAAATTTTGCAGTATTCACAATGTATTGTTTAATGGTTTTATAAATCTGAATACAGAATTGCCAACCAACTACTTTATGCAGTGATCAATGATATTGTGTAGCAATAGTCATTAATGACACTCTGTTATAAGAATCAAACATAATTAAAAAAAGACAAATTCCAACTAAAGTGCAGAGTTCATTCTAGGCGCTTTTCACGGGACGGGCCGCCCTGCCTGCCCTTTTTTACAAAATTTGACGCCCAGATGCCCCCACTGTCCGAAATCCCCGCCCCGCAAGCCCTATCACTCGGAAAATCGACCAAGGGAAAAATAGCGCCCTTTCAGTTAATATCATCGCTTATTTCAAGCAAACTCTAAACTATTTGTAAACATTATATAATGTTCCTAGCCCCATTTTACTCCTAATCTGTTACTTTTCACTCCCCCCCCCCCAAACATCCTCATACAGAAACCAATTATTTTCAGTAAAATTCCAGCACCGACGCAGTCATAATTTCTCTCCCTCTCTCTCTCTACACCCCGCTTCTCGGCTACTGTGAAAATTCAGCTGAAATAAGGAAGAAAGAAAAAAAAACCGGAAAGGTCCTTTGACAAAATTGCCTTTTTTTCGCGATTCTCTGACGAAATTGGTTTTTTTCGGCGAACATTTCTCAAAATTTGCAATATAGTTTATGTCCAAATTTTTGGATTTATGACTGATTTTTTTTTTTTTTTTTTTTTTTTTTACATTTTCGGAAAAGAATCACCCCTGCACTGAAAAGTGTCATGAATGGAGTAAAGGGGTAGTAGCAAAGACTTTTTAGGGGGGGGGGGGGTCAGCGGAGGAAGAGTTAGTTGATTATTTATCATTACATTATTGTGCCCTTTTTTTCACTAAAGTGCCCTATTATGGCAAAGTGCACCCTGCCTGCCCTTGATCCTAGAATGAACTCTGAAAGTGAATATTTAAAATACAGTAAAACCTCCCAAAAGCGACCACGTTCCGTTCCTATAAAAATTAGTCGCTTTGAGAGGTGATCTCTTAATGCAGGTCATGTTTACATCTAGATTTTAATTGTTGAAAAAAGGTAACAATTAATGTTACTAAACTTTATATTTCACATTAGGAAAAAATATGAAAGTTTAAGTATCAAAACAAAAGTTAATTACAATAGAGTTAAAAAAAATGAATACATTGACGTTTTCTTTGATTTTACGGTTTTATCTTTTATAACTTTTATTTCCAAGTCCTTTCGAAATTCCCGTAAATAAATACAATTTTTTTTGGACGGGAATAAATAATGACGATTTCATTAATTTATCTATTTCTTTGAGAGGTTCCTGACAGAATAGGACAGGAGAGTTTATTGACCGTCAATCTTAATGTGTCATCTGAGTTAAATTCATTGCCTAAAAAGGCACAAAGGGGTTTAAACACTTAAAAGTAATTGTAATAAAAAAATTTCTAAACTTAGTTTAGAAGTTTGATGAATAATGCACTCTCCAGAATTATTTTTCTAACAAAACCTTCTTCAAGCGACCAGGAAAAAACCAAATTTGTTTCATTTTCTTCTAAGAAATTGGTCACTCATGAAGGGAGTTCAACTGGAATGGTCTCTGGATGGAGGTAAAATTAATATTGAGCCTATGGGAATAAATTTCGTTCCATAAAAAAATGGTCGTTCAGGGAGATAAAAGTAAAAATAGTTTTAAAAACATACACTTTTATAAGAATTCAATGTTTATCTTACATATTATTATCACACAATATACATTATTATCACACATACACTTTGTTTCACCTTAATTTGGCAGTGCTGATTACCTTAGATTAACCGAATTGTAGCCATTGCCGTAGAAACTGGAGATTGCTCAAACAGCAGAGGATTACTAATAAACAAGGAAAAGTACCATTTTGGCGGAAAAATATAACGTGTGTGGCAAAATCGGTACTTTTGAAGTTTCTATGAAATTAATTTTATTATATAACCATTTATTAAAATAACGAATGAAATTATTATTATTATTTTCTTTTGTTTATCACTTTTTAAATTGATTTCAACACTATTTTATATTATATTAGCTGACACACCTGACATACAAAATGCGAAAAATATCTAAAAATCACTGCATGAATTCCTGAAAAACTTTATTGAAAATATGGCAAAGTTTACCATATTAAGCTAAAAGTTTGAATTCCATGTACAAATGACAAAAAATCACATTGGAATGCAAAAAATTGCATCAAAAATTCTCTATTTAAAATCGCGGAAGGAAAAATTTCTTATTAATATTTAAGCTGCGAGTTTGAAACTGAATACCTTTTACAAATGTCAAAAAATCATTGCAAAAAGCAAAAAATATAAAATTGCTGTACGAATTCAGAATATATTTTACTGAAAATAGGACAGCAATATCTATATTGGGTTAAACGATTAAAACAGAATTATCTGACAATCTATTTAAAATAGAAAAATTGGTATTTATACCACGCCACTGGCAGAAATCTGGAAAAGGTTTGGCTTCACGACCTCAGACTGAGCCTGTGTCATCTTTAATGTACCTATAACTTTTGTTATTAGGATACAAAAAAGACATGATTTTTATAAATTTACATAAAATTTTTATGATGCCCCCCTCTCCCTCTGCTTTAAAATACATGATAGCAACCAAGAAGTTTATATTCCCAAAACAATTACATCTCTAATTGCTAATATAATCAATGTTTTATGTTTCAAATAATAAAATTATAACTATTAGTTAGAAATTACAAAAATTATATAAACTACAGAATAAGTAATTTCATTAGTTAGTATATAATAACTGAGGATAGACAAACAGTTTTTTAAGGCCGAAACCGAATTTCGGGGATCTTCCTACTTTCAACCGAAAACATCCAAAAATTTGTTTAAAGTAATTAAATTGTATACATGAAAGTAATTAATACATACATAAATATACATAATTATTAATTAATTATACATATTTATTAAATATGCATAATTATTAATTAATTATGCATATTTATTATATATATATAATTATTAATTAATTACATATGTGGCCCAAATTGACTCTCTGTGCCTTAGACCCAAAACTTTTTATTTTCATATAAAATAAAACATAATTAATTCATTAATGACACAGAAAGATTTTCTAACTATACGAATTTCATTTATTTAAAAAATATTTCAGTTTTAGGTATACACACCTCGATTTATCATTCATAATGATTTCTGTAAAGGAGCATCTGTCATACTAGAACTTTCTAAAAGAGTATTTGAAACACTTCTGCGGTTTCAAACTGAAAATTTTCTATTACTGTTATGTCCAGGGATGTAGTGGAGGGTATACGCCATATACCCTCTGGATTGTTTTTTTGAGGAACACCGTATACCCTCTGTTTCTCAAGAAAGCTATAGTATGTATACACTATGGTATACCCTCTGCTTAGAATGTATACCCTCTGTTTTTTTTTTACGACTAAACCACTGGTTATGGCTGCAGCTTTTAATGAGCACGTGAAAAAGTTTAGTTATATATGCATTGCTTGCTTTATTATTTGCACTCACGTCTTGAATCAGTCATGACTGATAATTATAAACAATGAAGTTCGTAGCAATAAATAGTCTCATTTGAGTCGATAAAGCTCAAATCAATGAGCAATGTTGAAAATTTCCGAAGGAAGAAACAAGATTTTTGGAATACTGATAGTTTTGATCCAGCCGCATTTTGGCCGAAACTCAGATTTTGGCCCAAAATCTCTAATACAGTCGAACTCGCTTATAACGAGCCCTGTTTTAACGAGGAAATCAGAAATGCTTGGTTGGTACAATGTTAAGTCTATGAGAGCATAACTCGCTTTTAACAAGCAAACCCCGGTTATAGCTAGCAATATTTCTATGATTCATGAAATTTCTATTGACTTCCACCCTCTCCAGCTTAGCTAACCGTTTCTTGGGAAAATTCCTTTAACATTCCGAAGTCAACCGAAAGTTAGTGATGAGTCATAAATCTTGAGAACAAGTGATGGTGGAATTTTTCATTGTGTGAAGGGCATGTGCGAGGACTTCCCACGGAGCGAGCACTTCCCTTGCGAGCACTTCCGCGAGCACTTCCCTTGAGGAGACGTACAGAGAAGACAGAGGTTGGTGATTGGATGGAAATATACTCTGCATAGGAGACTTGTGTAGAAGTCATTCTTTGATTTGGATTCATAGATTATGTTCGTCAAATCTTATCTTCGATGCCGAAACGTAAAATTTTATAAGTTGCCGAAAAAGTAAGGATTTTACGGGAATTAGAGAATGGCTTAAAAAATTCTGAAATCTGCAAAAAGTATGATTTATCTTCTACTGTTTCAACTTTGTTAAAAAATAAGGAAAAATTAATGGCTGCGTACGCTCAAAATAAGAATGACTGTAAACGTTTGAAGAAATGTGCTAAAGACGATTTGGACGAAGCTTTTTTGAAGTTGATGAAGGTGCAACGTAATGCAGATTTACCTGTAAGTGGTCCACTTTTTAAAGTTAAAGCAGAAGAATTTGCTGAACAATTTGACTATTCTGGATTTGTATGTTTGAATGGATGGCTTGATCGATTCAAGAATGTACATGAGATAATCTTTGGAAACATTTGTGGTGAAGCAAAGTCTGCCACCCACACATTGCCGGTTATTTCCCCTCTATTAGACAGGCACTTCGCAATCTACGAAGTTTTCGTGTAGGGCTGCATTCGGAGAGTTTTTCCATCTGTTTTTGCTATTTCCAGCACCTTGTTTTATGCAAATATTTCGGCAAATGTGTGGGTGTAAAGGATTTTTCTCGTAGCTCGGGAAAAGGTATTGGTAGAAGATTAAAACAATGCAAAGAAACTTTTAACTTGCAAACAATTTATATGCCTGCCTGCCAATTTATTTATTTACTTATTCACACTTCAAGTGAGGATATCTCTAAAACGGTTCGATTCCGACGGGTAGTTCCATTGGGCTTTTTGATGTGCATGACGAGACCTTTCTTTTGATACCACTCTCGTCCAAATCCACAACTTGCACCTGGGAACGTTCCTTAGTTAGTTACATGTTTTATTATTTAATTAATTTTAAGAGCTATTAATATAGAAGTCTTATTTTATTTCTAATAAACATTTAAAATTATACATAGTCGTATAATAAAAACATTATGAACAGCAGATGCATGAATATGCTTAGCAACAAGCTTTTCAAAATTTTATTTTTTTTTCTTGTTTGTTTAAATGTTCTATTTTTTATACACATATCTACCAAACTCTCCTCAAATATTATATCCTTTCTAGTTTCTCTGTTAACATTCATAACTTAACTCTCCATATGGACACATAATGTTTCCATTTTGTCATTGTTTAATTAAATATAACCTTTAAAATGTGTAGTATATGTGGAGCTATGTAATATAGATTTTCAAAACACCAGTTTGGAGAAAAAACTTATATTCTTTTCAATATTTATAATTTTTTTTTTTTTTCCCAGACATAATGCTTTCACAGTTGCCTTCTAGCATTCATAAAGACTTATTTATTTGTCAAAATTTAATAGAAATTTATAATTTTCTTAGTAGAAAATATTTATAAGTGTGTTATAAATTAATTGATCCAAATTTAAAATGAATTAGCTGTAAACCAACTTTTAAAAATAAAAACCAGCTTTTTTTTTAAGTGGTTAAAACCAAAAAAAGCTGGCAACCCTGCCCTTTCTTGAGTCATTTTTCTTTGTTTGCGTGGAAATTCGGTTCAAAACACCCACTTTGACACTATTTTCTGAAAGATTATTGTGTTTGCCAAAAAAAAAAAAAAAAAAAAAACAGCTTGATTACATAGTTTCTGAACAACAATGCCTGCTAGTTTCATGCATTTCGAACAAAAATAAATTAAAACTTATGTCATAAAGTTGCGTTTTTGGATTTGAGAACAGCCTTAATATACAGAAAGCATGAAATGTATATGAAGCAAATTTATTTTTGATTCTTGGGAACAGATGTCATATACTCCCGTGGCTGCTATTTTGGATTTCTTGGTGATCTTTATCGATATGGCAACCACGTTGAGTGTTGGTTCTGGTAACCCCTTTTTTTGGGAGATTGTCTTTTGCATCGGATTTATTTGATTGACCATGGCTTCCGTAGTTTGTTTACCTGCTGTGGGAGATGTTATTACAGGGTGTCTACAAAAATTGTAAAAAA
Source organism: Maratus speciosus (assembly GCA_963932465.1). Taxonomy (NCBI): domain Eukaryota; kingdom Metazoa; phylum Arthropoda; class Arachnida; order Araneae; family Salticidae; genus Maratus; species Maratus speciosus. The sequence continues at coordinate 621,524,758 of OZ010788.1, read as the reverse complement.
AAGTTCCCTGATTTTTCCATGATTTCCTTGACTATCATTATCAGACTTCCCTGATTTCCATTATTAACAATACACATATGGTATTTTTTCATGTAAACCAATTCCTCGCATAACACACTTATCCAATTTGCTAATATCTCGTTTGGGAGAAAAAAACAAGAGATAAACAAAAAAATTGCCTAATATTCATTAAGTATTGGTTGACAGTTTTATAAATCTGAACTCAAAATTTAGTCCAACTTCATACAGTGGTAACCAGTAAATCTCCTCATTTTCTGAAAAATATTAAATTCTAAGACTTATCTATATCTGACGGGATAGCTAATTGGATTAAGCTGACCACCTGGTTAGATTATGCTAATGTATCATTTTAAAATGGGTAAATCGCCTTCAATATAAAAGCTATCAACAGAAAATGAGGAAATCGGATCACCTTAATTTGCGTTAAATATCAAAAACTCATACTATGTGCATCTTTTTAAAAATATTGGGAAAAACTTATCAACATGTGAAAAAACATGGTATATAAAGTAGACGAATCAGTCTCGTTGACAAGATGAAAATGCGAATAGTTTTGCATATAGACAAATTTCCCTGATTTTCGAATATTTCTACAAAGTTCCCTGACTTTTCACTGATTTTTCCAGATCAATAAACCTCCCTGATTCCTTTTTCCATGATTCCCCGATTTCCAGATTCTGTAGACACGTCCTGTATTAAGAAATATCAGGGAATTTGATATATTTTTTGCTAATTTATTTCTTAAATAGTGTTATTTATGTTTTTTTTCTGCAATATTGCTCTTTTCTGTCAATAAAAACATAGTTTTATTGACGTCATTAATGATGTATTCTGATATTCGAGATTGAACATTTAGCTGAGCCGTGTTTTGACAACTCAACTCTGCATATTTTATAATTTGCAGTCAGGGAAGTTTTGAAGAACGGAGACATTTTGTATTTGTTTTTTATTGTAAAATTAAAATTATGGTAATGCGAAGTTTGATATTGGTAGTATATGTTCAATATTGCAAGTTAAAGTTTTTGTGTGATGGGCGATTCCGTGCGGAGAGTCACACACGTAACGCAGGCTTTAATTTTCATTTATTCAATTATTTATTAAATTTTAATTTTAATTGTGATTTTAGGTGGTATGGTAAATAAGTTATTACTATATTTTTTAGTCTAAACGTGTGGAAATAAAACTCACAGAAAGATATCATTTAATTTCATACTCAAAATGTGCTTTTTTTCTGAAGTAGAAAAAAAGCACATTTTGAGTAATGAAATTAAATGATATCTTTCTGTGAGTTTTATTGCCACACATTTAAATTTAAAAAGTCCTTCCGGCCAGTGCCGGGAGGAAGAGGTAGCTTTCATATTCCTTATTTTAGAAAAGGCAACTTATATTATTCAAACACACGAAGCTCAATTAAGTGGAAACCGAATGTAGGAGATTCAATACCAATTCTTATCAATACTAAATCATTATGAATGAGAATTTCGTGAAATTAGTCAGCTTTATCCAAGCTTTTATTTAAAGTAACTTATATTTGGCTACCAAATTTGGCGATTTCTTAAAGTGCCTGCCATTTTAAGACAACATGGTGGATGAGGCTATCCAGTGAACTTGGTCGAGACCTTAGTAATTGCTGTGCACATGCTCACTCACATCGGAATCAGTTGATATATACGAATGCTGTCGCAGGCAAAAAATCAGATTTTTCAAAATGTCACCCAAGTTAGAAATTGAAACTGCTATATCTGAGCCATTTTTTAAGATAAAGACAAACAAAAAATGCTCCTGAATCCTTATATCAAGGTCAAATACTTAAGAAAGAAACTTTTTTCAATTTCTAATTTTTTTTGCACCTCACTTTAAATATATATCTTTTTTAATTTAATGGCCGCCATTTTGAAACAAGATGGCTGATGAAGCTGGCCAGCGAACTTGGTCGAGATATTGATGTATACTATCCACATGCCTTCTTCCATCGAAATAGGCGAATACGTGTGGTATCGCGAGACAAATACAAGATCGTTTCAAAGTGTTAGCCATGATAGAAATTCAAAGTGCTATAATTCAACCACTTTTTAAGATATAAACAAAAGAACAAATTTTCAGAAACAAAAACTGCTCCAGAATCTTTGTATCAAGGCCAAACACATAAAAAAAATCTTTTTCATTTTCCAATTTTTTAATACCTCATTTTAAATTTTAAATTACATTTTTTTTTAAAAATGGCAACCCTTTTGAAACAAGATGGTGAATGAAGCTGGCCAACGAACTCGGTTGAGTTATTTGTATGTACTATGTACACACCAAGGTACATCCGAATCGGTTCATAAATACGTCTGTTATCACGTGGCAAAAATCAGGGCGTTTCAAAATGTCAGCCACGTTAGAAATTCAAAGTGCTATAACTCAGCCATTTTTTAAGATATAAACGAAACAAAAACTGCTCCGAAATCTTTGTATCAAGGTCAAACATATAAGAAAAAAATATTTATTTTCAATTTTTTTGTACCACAATTCAAATTTTAAATTTTTTTAACAAATTTAAATGGCCGCCATTTTGAAACAAGATGGTGGATGAAGCTGGCCAACGAACTCGGTCGAGACATTGGTCTGTACTACGTATAAACGAAGTTACATCCAAATCAGTTCATAAATACGTCTTTTATCGCGTGACAAATTTCAGGACGTTTCAAAATGTCAGCTTCCCTAGAAATTCAAAATGCTATAACTCAGCCATTTTTTAAGATATAGACGAAACAAAAACTGCTACGGTGTCTTTGTATAAAGGTCAAATACATAAGAAAAAAATATTTTTCCATTCTCAATTTTTTGGTACCACATTTCAAATTTTAAATTTTTTTAAAATTTGTAAATGGCCGCCATTTTGAAACAAAATGGCGGATGAATCTGGCCAACGAACTCGGTCGAGACATCGGTATGTACTATGTACACACCGAATTACATCCAAATCGGTTCATAAATACGAGAGTTACAGTGTGACATAGGTCACATATATATATATATAAATTTTGAACGGAGGGTGGTTTCGGGGTCTGGGGGGTCATGATCGATGAAAATATACCAAAATTTTTTGAAATCGCTTTCCCCCGAACGGCTGCAATAGGTAGCTTTTTGTAAAGAAAGCTACCTAAAATATGGTAATAACTTATTTACCATAGCACTTAAAATCAGAATTAACATTAAAATTTAATAAACAATTGAATAAATGAAAATTAAAGCCTGCGTTACGTGTGTGACACCATCCATGGAATCGCCCTGATTTAGTTTGAAATTGTGAGTAATTATTTTTATTTTTTTTCTGTAAAGTTAAATGACAGTTTTACAACGACTTCAAATTTGAGAAATTATGGCGAGTGACCATTTTATACAGTTGGGTTTCAAGGAATGAGATGTCTGTTAAGGTATGTTGATAATTTTATGTATATTTCTCATGCATTTCATGCATTTTTGAGATTGTTGTACAGCAACGTACGTGCATTTACTGCTGATTTAACAAGTTCTGTGCATTTTTGTGATTACTGCAGAAGTAGTTTGCTTAATCCAGTGATTTTTTTTTTTTTTTTTTTTTGGTTAAAGAACACGTAGCGTTCATATGTTCGTTTACTAATTGCCGCTTTAACGAGTTTCGTGCATTTTCCAGATTGCTGCAGAAGTAGTTTGCTGAATCCAGTGCCTTTTTTTTTTTTTTTGGTCTATGAATGTGTAGCATTCATACGTTTATTTACTAATTGCCGCTTTAACGAGTTTTGTTTATTATTTACATTTTATTTTTGTTAAGTTACATTTTATTTTTGTTGTGCATAAATCGGTGCTTGGCGACATTTACTACTTGGCAGAAAAGGGGTTTTCATGGCAAAAAAAGAATTCAAGATAGCGGATGCAGGAATACATGACATCTGGGCACAATCCCAGAACAGGCGAGACACCCCATTTGGCGACTTTTCTGACAAACGCCAAACACCCCACATACGCCAACTTAATATGCGACAGCCTGAAAACTAACGTGATTAGTCCACTCCCCTGAATGCTTCCAGACTGTTTTTTACTATGTCATCATCCTGGAATCATGGGAAATACAACATTTATAAATAACGATGTATTAGAAAACACAGGAGAGCTGATTTTTATGAGATTCAAAATAAAACAAACGATTTCAACATAAGTTTATTGAAAGATGTGAAATTTATAAAGTACATTTCCAAATCAGAGTAACAATTTAATGATTAAAATTTTTATTTTTCAACAACTTTTAGAAAAAATCATGTTGTCATTTAATATTTTAAAGTACGTCTCTATATCGGAGTAAACATTGAACAATTCATTTCTAATTTATAGAAGTATGAACACTTTGCATTCATAAAAAAATAATATATATCACTGAATACAGCAACATTGTTCTGCAGCAATATGAAAAATGCAGGAAACTCATTAAAGTGGCAATCCCTAAACCTTGTATGAACGCTACGCATTCATTAACTGAAAAAAAAAATCACTGGATTCAGCAGCTCTCGCTGTGTAGCAATCTCAAAATTCATCAGCTCTCGCTGTGTAGCAATCTCAAAATTCATCAGCTCTCGCTGTGTAGCAATTTCAAAATGTACAAAACTCGTAAGGCCAGCATACATGAGAAATATACAATAAACGGCTAATATGAAACACTACAACAAAAAATGCATAAAATTATTAACATACCTTAACAGACATCTCCTTTCTTGAAACCCAACTCTAAAAAATGTTGAATCGCCATAATTTCGTAAATTTCCAGTCGTCAGTAAACTTCATTTAACTTTCTAGCAAAAAAAAAAAAAAAAAAAAAAAAAAAAAAAAAAAAAAAAATGAACAAATACTCACTATTTCAAACTGAATTACACAGTTACTTTAACTTTCAAATTTTACAACTAAAAACAGCAAAAAAAAATTAACAAATATTAACAATAACAAACTTTTGCCTTGCCGTCATTTTAATTTTACAATTACAAAATGTCTTCCTTCTACACAAATTACAAAACATGCGGAGTTGAGTTGTCAAAACACAGCTGAGCTAATTGTCAATAAAAGTTTTCAGGTAGGCGTAACTATCCAATACACAACAAATCAACCAATCCCATATTAAACTGATCCAAATTCAAGATCAGACCACTGTAGGCATGGAAAGAATTTACGAAACGAACTGGTAACAACAAAAATCCATTTAAAGCCTCGCCAAATTGAACGATGCCAAGTGTCTCGGCTGTTCTGGGATTCAGCCGACATCTGTTTCTATAAAAGTTTTGGTGTTATTACCAGAGTTGTATAATATAGACGCACGCGCACACGCGGAAAATTTTCCACAAAATTCAGAACTTTGCGGAAAATTTCTTAGAAAAAAAAAAGTAATTTTTGTTCTTGTATTTTTTTTTTTTTTTTTTTTTTTTTAAATACCGAAAAATTAAAAATTTTCCCCAATTTTATGTACGATTTATTTATTGTTTGCCAGGGGTGATTCTGTTCCGAATTTTCCAAAAATTTAAGGCATTCGGCTCCGAAAATTTAAAAAAAAAAAAAAAAAATCGCCCATCAGTCCGAAAATTCTGGCATAAAAAATATCACTGAAACATATTGCGGATTTCAACAAATGGTCGCCTAAAATAAACCCATTCCGTCAATCGTTTGCAAAAAAAAAAAAAACAATTTTGTCAAAGCATCGCAGAAAAACACACGAATTTCTTTAAAGGATTGCAGGAAAAAACATTTCTTATCAAAGAATCGCAGAAAAAACGCAAATTACGTCAAAGAAGCACAGGTAAAACGAATCTCGTAAAAGCATAGCGGAATAAACGCGAATTTTGTCAAAGGATCGTGGAAAAAAAAAACGCAAATTTCGTAAAAGAATCGTGGAGAAAAACTAATTTCGTTAAAGGATCGCGAAAAAAAACACAAATTTGGTAAAAGGGCCGCGAAAAAAGCGTGCATTTCGTCAAAGGATCCTGAAAAAAACACACACACATATTTCCTCAAAAGGCCACAGAAAAAAATGCGAATATCGTCAAAGGAACGCAAAAAAAAAGCGAATTTCATCAAAGAATCGCAGAAAAAAGAAATTTCGTCCAAAAAGGATCTGGAAAAAAAGAATTTCTTAAAAGCATAGCGGAAAAAGCTTGATTTTTGTCAAAAGATCGCGAAAAAAATGCAAATTTCGTCAAAGAACTGCGTAAAAAAAAATTCGTTAAAGGATCGAGAAAAAAAAGCGTGAATTTTGCTAAAACGCCGCGAAAAAAGCGTGAATTTTGTCAACCGACTGCGAAAAAGGCAAATTTCGTCAAAGGATTGGAGAAAAAAGCACATTTTGTCAAAAGATCTAAAAAAAAGCGCGAATTTCATCAAAGCATTGAGAAAAAAAATGCAAATGTCGTTAAAAAATCGTGGAAAAATGGAAATTTCGCCACATGATCGCGGAAAAAACGAGAATTTCGTCAAAGGGCCGCAATAAAAACTCATCGGTCTCTTTAATGATGTTACCTATTAATTGCTGTTACCTATGAACGGAGCTCTCCTTACAAAATGTGATTCAGTTGTTTCAGAAGCAATGTCCATTATTGCATTTTTTCAAGAAGAGGTCACAATATTAAGGATTGGGCTGTTTCTAAATGCATTGACAAAATAACTGATAAGAATTCACTCCTTCTTATCATGGATTTTAGCTTTACTATTTTTTTAGCCAACATAACTATGCTGTAATTAATATTAATTAATTTTTAAATTAAAATTCTTACCATCAAAGTAATATAACACGTTATTTTACTAAACATTAAATTAATTTGCAGAAAGTTTTTGACCCAATATTTAAGTGCGCAGAAAGTTTTTGGTTTTATACAAGTCTGGTTTATTACATTTTGGTAAGTATAATTTAAAAATTAAATTTGATTATTTAGGTTTGCAGTTAAGTCAAAATATTTTATGCTTTATAAACATTGCTGAAATTGCATTTTTAGCAATGTCTACATGGGATGTCCATTACTGGAAAATGACTAATTAACCATCCCAGTAATGGACCTTAATGGACTCTTAAAATCTTAAAAGTAAATGGCCATTAGTATATAAAATTCTAAGTTTTCTATTGCTACCCAAACAAAAACATAAAAATTAGGCAAGAAAATAAATGCAGTAGAACCTCGATTATCCGAAGCAATTGGAACCGACCCTCTTTCGGAAAATCAAAATTTTTGCACTATACAAAATTGTGTTTTTTCTAACTATCAACATTGTAATTTATTAATATCTTTAACTTACCATTCGATGTAAATACTAAAAACTGGCATTAATATGTAATAGAAACATATAACCAAGAAATTACTGTTTCCGCAATGAAAGTCAAGCACATATTTGAAGATTTTTACACATACTTAATGCAATGTATAAAAGAGACAAGGAAATTGAAATATATTTTAAGAATTATTTTATTAAAATCTTGAATATTTTATTTTTACTATTAATTGCAATGAAATAAATCCATAGTAAATGTTAAGAAAGGTTACAGCAGAGGTGGAACCCCCCCCCAATCGACACTAACTACACACCGGCATTTTTCTGCAACCTTTTAACGAATTTCACTTTTTTTTCGCGATCAATTGACGAAATTCACGTTTTTTTCGCAATCTTTGGACGAAATCTGAGTTCTTTTCCCGCGATCTTTGGACGAAATAAGCGTTTTTTCCGCGATCTTTTGAAGGAATTCGCGTTTTTCCTCGATCTTTTGATGAAATTCACGTTTTAACCACGATATTTGCGTTTTTCCCACGATTTTTTGATGAAAATTGCGTTTTTTCTGCGATCTTTTCATGAAATTTGCTTTTTTTCGCGATCTTTTCATGAAATTTGTTTTTTATCCGCAATCATTTCGCGAAATTTGTGTTTTATCCGCGATTTTTTTCATGAAATTTCCGATTTTACCGCGATCTTTTCACGAAATTTGCATTTTTTCGCGATCTTTTCACGAAATTCGTGTTTTATCCGCAATCTTTTCGCGAAATTTGTGTTTTATCCACGATCTTTTGAGGAAAGTTGTGTTTTTTCCGCGATTTTTTTTTCACGAAATTTGCGTTTTTAACGTGATTTTTTTCACGAAATTTACGTTTTCCCGCGATCTTTTCACAAAATTTGCGTTTTTTCCACGATTTTTTTGACGAAATTCGCATCTTTTGCATGGTCCTTGGGTGAAATTCACGTTTTTTTGTTATTCTTTGACGGAATCGGCGATTTTTTTCTGCGAACGATTGACGAAATTGATTTTCTTCGGCAACCATATCGAAATTAGCGATATTTTTATGTCCGAATTTTTGGACTGATGACAGATTTTTTTTTTTAGTTTTCGGAACCGAATACCTTAAATTTTCTGAACAGAATCGTCCCTGCTACTTTCTTTTCTTACGTTCGGGAATCGCCGATCTGGACGCCGTAAATTCTGAACGAATTTCACCCCTTTCCTCCCTGGCATCGATGTTTCAACCATCGCATTTGGCGAGTGGCACCCATTGAGTTTGGCGAGTGAGGACAATAAAGCTAATCACCACGTTTTAAGTGTTACCTGGCGAATGGCGAGTGCTAATTTTGTGCTATACATTTATATACATAAATATAGGGTGTAAAAAAAATCATGATTTTTTTTTAAAAATAAAAAAAAATCGGATTTTTTTTATTTAAATCGGATTTTTTTGATTTAAATCAGATTTTTTAATTTTTTTTTTCCTGTGTTAAAATATTAAACATCTCCCAAGAATTAAGCATTTCAAAAATGAATAACCTTCCAATTACTAACATAATCTATGTTTTTATTTGCTTTAATTAATAAAATTTTAATTATGTAATTGAAGAAATTACAAAAGAACCGCAAACTAAAAATTTTTTTAGTGACATACAACATTATGTGCATTAATATTTTGCAATAATTAAGTAAACCAATATTAAATACTGCTTATATTTTAAAGTTATTGATAAATTGCATTTAATTTTAAATTGATGATACAGATTAAACCAATTATTAAACAATCAACTGTTTAATTAAGAACACAATCTACATTTTTGAAAAAGCGGTTGAAAAAATGTGATAAATGATAATTTGATAAATTCATAAAGCAGCCAGTAATTTTACACAGGTTCTAAAGCGTATGTATATCAAATTGATCAAAATTTGTAGCAATGTATACAGCAAACTCACACATAATTTATAAATAGATTACAAAAATTGTACTTTTGAAATTTAAATCAGATTTTTTCCCCACAACATTAAAATATTTGAATAGCTACTAAAAGTTATAATGTTTTTGAAGTTATTTAACATTTAGTCAGATGTTTTTTAAATGTATAATACTTCTTTTTACACAGTTTAATATTGTTATAATTAACAATAACAAATATTACATTTTTTACAAGTGATTTAGTGATCATTTTCGTTACTGATTATAATGCTTTTTCACACTATTTTAAAAAATCAGAAAATATGTGATTTTATCATCTGATTTAAATCAATTGATTAAAATCATTGACACTCTATTGCTATGTGTTTATTATATATAAAAGAAAGAATAACTTGACTATTAAAAGGAAATTAGGACATTGTAAGTTATATTAGATTTAAATATCATTTTTAAATTAAATGCTTTTTATGTTTGTTAGATAAAAACAATTCTTTTTACAAACTTACTGCACTTAAATTTTTCACAATACTCAGGAATTACACTTAGAAACAATTATTTAAAGCTTTGTTTTATGTATTCATAAGTCACAATACTTGTAGAAACTTTCCAAATTATGTTCATCTTAGATTTGAATACTTTTTTATGTCATTTTAAACATTTGGAAAATTTCTGATTTTAATCAATGATTTTTTTAAAAAAATCACTTGATTAAAATCATGATTTAAATCGCTGATTTGAATCAACTGATTTAAATCGTTGACACCCTACATAAATATGACTAATTATTCAGCCCAGTAATGGACATCCGTCTGAAAAACTTAATAAATAAAATTTTAGGGTACTACTTGGTTATCCCGTCGACCAAAAATCTATCGTCAAACTATAAGATTAAATGTCAATAATCAGGGGTGGGGAATTTTTAGAAAATCCTACTCACCAAGGATTTACTCTATCAGCCAACAAGACTTAAGGTACAGTATAAGAGAAATAAAAGAAAGTTTAGTATAAGGTAGAACTTAGTACCATGTTTACATTGCGGTAAATTTGAAAAATATAGCCAACAATTAGAATAAAAAAGTTTTTGGCATATCTTCTATAGTCTGCAGTTTTTCAAAGATTGCCTAAAAATTCACTCGCCCTGTCAGGAAATCTACTCGCTAGTGGCGAGTAAAATGATGTATTTCCCCATCCCTGTCAATAATGGTTGATCGTAAATGTCACATTCACTTGACTTTAGGGAAGTTAGACGTGTTTACGCCATCAAATGATTTTTATTCCGACGTTTTATTTGTATTTATTAATGTTATATTATTTTTATTGTTCTTTTGTTATTTAAATAAAAATTATGCCAATTTGTATAATTTGGCGAAATTGGTCGACGGGATAACTAAAGTACCAATTTTAGAAATGGCTGTTAGTATATGAAATTCAAAGTTATCTATTATTACTACCAAAAAAAATTGCTGCAAATTTTGCAATAAAGAATATAATAAACTTATTTAAAATGAAGCTCTTAGCATCTTCATTAAAGATTTTCACTGAAAAACAGTGGAACTTCAAAACATTATTTTCTGCCTCCTGATTGGTTTGATTATGAGTGTCACCAATAATGCAAGATTATAAAATATGCAAGGGGGAGTTATGAAAAAAATAATAAAAGCTAAATTTTTATTGGTTATTTTTTTTATAAAACAAAAATATTGAAGGGGGTCCATTACTGGCACATATACCCTAAATACATGATAAAATAACTTGTCAAATTAAAAAATTTACTGTAATAGTACTAATTTTAGAAATGGCTATTAGTATATAAATTTCAAAGTTTTCTATTACTCCCAAAACAAAATATAACCAAAAAAACATTTCTTACAGTATTATTCGGCCGTGTTGAATTCACACACTTTTCTCCGGAAGGGATTTCTGTGGCTCCGGGGGGGGGGGGGGGTTACACTTTTTGACCATTGAAAACACAAAATCTCAAATTTTAATGTACCCCCCGGGCCACCCCCTGAAATCAACACTGCAATAATGCACTTGATATTCGGCAAATAGGCCGATTATTCGGCTACGGCCGATTAATCGTCGCGTCTCTAATTTAGACCAACTTTTTAGCATAAAAAAGTTTCACATAAGAACATGATAAAGACATAATGGCAAAAGCAAACAGTAGTTTCATACCCCATAATAAAAAAATGTCAGCCAAAAAGAAACAGAAGCTAACCTATTGAAAACATAATTGTGAAATGTGGGGAAACTATACAGATAAATACTATACTGGCTAATCTCATAAAATACAACGAACAACAACATTTTATTTTCATTACAGAAGTTAAAACAGGTTGATGGTGTTAAAATATGTTAAAATGTAGAAGCAATACTTACTACTTCAGCTTTCCAAAATTTCGAGCTTTCAACGTGATGCTAAATACAAACGTTATGAATGTGTAATCAACTTTGCAGGGAAATTTTTAAACATCCGATTAAATTAAATAAAAATACTTTATCCAAAATCAATCTTATTTTTTTAATTGACTGTTTAGTTCGGTGTTCAACTCGAGAGATGTTGACATTTTCCCCCCTTCAATCTTTGGTGTCTATCGCTTGTATCAAACCCCATTTCTAGGCATTTCATTGGTGCAAGCTTCATGTCACGTGATCTCGCAAGTTATTTCTCGCTATTTTGAGGTGGGCTGGATTTCAACTTTGATTCAACTTGGCGAAACCCCGCCCCTGCGAACTGTTCGCAATCTCGCAAACAGCGCAAAGTCTATCTGGATCTCGGCCATTGTCTGGAATTTGCTTTATGAAAAAGTTTTTAATTTAGTGTCAATATTTCATGTCAAATAAATCATTTTTTTTAAGATTAACTCTAACAGATAACGTAAAAGAACACTTAAGAGCATCTTCACTCTTCAGTTGTACAAAATTTGCACTACAAATGAATGAATGAATGAATCTATTAACGTCACTAGATTAGCAATTTTGCTAGTATTTTTCAGTTACATATACTAATATCCCGTTCAGACATGGGAAGTTAAGAGTCTTAACCGAGTTTTTTGAAACGGGCACCCGGAGACTTTTCTATTTTTACGGTGTTTGAAAACATTAACTTGATTAAAATTAAAAGCCTTACTAACGCCAGTCTGAAAGAAATTTCACAAAGCTATCAGGATCATATTTTTTATAGATCACTACAAACCAACGCACTAAGGAACGAAATATTTTTTGATCAAAACACATATGAACATGAGTGCACTGATGATGCGAACGCAATATTGGGTCACAATGCCATTTCAAAAATGATAGAGATGATAAATGAGAGAGATGATAAATTGCAGAGATGATAAAGCACCGTAGCACCATATATTGCGTTCTTTACATATGCACGCTATCCCCGGGAAAATGTCTTCTGAACTTATGAAAAGGTTAAATGCTGCCATTCAAATAAAAAACTATATAAAATCACGAACTCTTAAAAGTAACTTTTAAGGTTACTTTTAACTTTTACTAAGGTTACTTTTAACTTTAAAACTTTTTAAGGTTACCTATGAAGTTATTCGATGTCGGCATCCGCCCCTCCTACTTACATACCGAAGTAATATTGTGGATCTATGGGATATTAATTTAGTCATCGTATTTTCCGTCATCGCGTGCTGTGCCATTGCCGGCCGATGACGTTCCCCAACATGGTTTATTCGTGAGAAATTGCCGGGGTAGGATATCGCCAGATTTGCTCAGTGGTTAGAGCAACAGCACGGTATGCTGTGGATCCAGGTTAGGGTCCTGGCCTTGGCTAAATTTTCACTTCTGTTGGGTTATTGTATTAATTGTGCTCTAGTCTGTCTTAATATATGTATCTTTAAGATGGTATTGTCTATGAAGAGCGTTTACACGATTGTTGCAACTACAGAGGTGATATTAGAAGAACCATAACACTGAACTGGTAAAGGTTTTAACTAATGAAGGTTGTGAATTCTAGTTGCATATTTTCCGATGTGTTTAGCAAAATGAAATAAATGTATCAATCATTTCGATGAAAATTTTTCACAATTTCCGATTCATTTACCAAACTTGTCTTTTAAGATGAAACGTGCATTGGTCGGATTCCGAGTCAAACGATGATTTCGATTACGTCCCTCTTGTTAAACAGGAATACAAACAGCACCAGATAAAAAAAAAGTATACAAATAAATAAATATTCAGGGCATCCTACACCTTTGAAAAACTCTTTCAAACAACATTTTTCAACAGCTGAATAGAAAAGGCTTTGAACGACTCTAAGTGTGTTCAGCGTTATAAGAAAAAACATCCAGCTTAAACTCAGTGAAACACTGAGGTCCTCGTTGATGTGACCTCTCACAGCAAGTTACACTAAATATACCAACAACAACCGGTTATTTGGTGGTACCAAATGAAAATACTTCGATTTGAACCAGAAAATTTTCATAAAATAAATAAATATAAATCAAACAGAAATAAGTTAAATAAAAGAGTTAAATAGTTTTAAATAAAAATTATTACATTATTGGTCTGAAATATTTTTTATAAAACTTGAGTAATGTTCTTAGTATATGTAGTAGTGTTAAATATCTTACTTTAAAGTCAAATCGAAATAAAGAAGTCTTTTAAATGCAGAACCAAACATTCGCCTGGAATTACTATCAACTGGACCTGAATTCCGCCATTTGTGCAAAAGAATCCATTCACATTAAGCGTTTATGTCTTATTGTATGTCACTCTAATAATGTAAAATTTATTGTAAAGCAAATGTTACAATTTCTTGAGTTTTGGAGTTTTTTTTAACTGTAGGTTTGTAATTTTTTGACAATTCCATCTGAATTGATGACAGTTGAAAATAAATTCAATATTACAGTAACAGTTTCAGAATATAAGTTTATTTTTGGAACAATGCACAATTGTTTAGATTACTATTCATGCCTTCTTCTTGTGCTCAGTAGCAATGCACCTAAAAAAGTTACCTTGTAACATACGGTACGGTGGGCTTCAGGGGCTCCGTCATAGAAATTCATTCTAAAAAGGGCTCCACCAGTTAAAAAGTTTGGGAACCACTGATTAAAGTAAGAATTCTTCTTTCGAAATTTCGTATGTCAATTTGAAATTTCAGATTAAAGTCGGAGGCCAAACTGGCAACCATGTTGAGAACCGTAGGAGACTAGGGCAATCTGTTATTTGCATTTTTTATGATTGAATTTGTCTGGTTACAGTCTTTCTGCGCTCTAAATCTCTAGAATATAATCGAATCGCTATGTAATTGATATATATTATTGAGGATGATGATATTTATATGATTTACTAAAGCATGTCCGCCATTGAAATTAAGATAGGTATCATTTACAGCTGGATTACAGGTACACTCAAAAGAATTCTATTACATTAAGGTCAGAAAAATCGTTTGCGGTTTAGTGATGTTGCGACATTTCAAACATAATGAAATTGAAATGTGCTTATGAAGTGCACTAAAACACACTTTCTATAGAGTATAAAGCAAGTAGTATTTATAGTTCGTTTACAGAACGCACAAAAGAATTCTATTACATTTCAGCCATTGGGAAAATTGTTTGCATTATATTTCAATGATGTTACACTGCTTCCAACATAATGAAATTGATATGCATCAGTAAGCTGTACTTCAACATGTTTTCAATAGATTATGGGAAGTTTGGCATTTATCTATCCTGGACAGAGACACAGAAAAGAATTAGGTTACAGCGACTGACAATGAGCGGCAATTTTTGGAATCGGGATTTCAGCTGCGATATGCATTTATAAGATTAACTATATTTCAGTGTCTTAATGGTGTTTATAATTTCGATAGATCATATACAGGGCTTCCCAAAATAATTCATAAGCATTATCGTCTAAAGGTGTGAATTGCCTAAATTGTGTTTATAACAGTGTTATACGATTTTCAGATGATAGTGTTAGAAAATGTTTGAAAATGTATGCTTGATAGACGATTTTTCGTTCTTGTTAACCTAATCAGTGCTTAACATGGATAAGGAAACCGAGAATTAATTTAGACTATTACTTTTTTGTGCATTGACTTATTCATGCGATATCTAAAAAAAAAAAAAAAATCAAAAATAGCGACAAAAGTTTTAATATTGAATGACAAAATTAATCTTCCAAAATTAGTTTTGTAATGGCGAAACTTGACTGCATTTTGATCGCGGATTAGGAAACCTGGAATTAATTTAGACACTTACTTCTTTTTTTGTTGATTTATTTATGCGTTATTGAAAAAAAAAAAACTTGTTAAATTGCAAATATATCGACAAAAATTTTAATATTGTATGACAAAATTAATCTTCCAAAATTAGTTTTGTAATGGCGAAACTTGACTGCATTTTGATCTCGGATTAGGAAACCTGGAATTAATTTAGACTTTTACATTTTTTTAAATTAATTTATTTATGCGTTAACGAAAAAAACTTGTTAAATTGCAAAAATATTGACTGACAAAATTATGCAAAATTAGTTTTGTAATGACGAAACTTGACTGTATTTTGATCGTAGATTAGGAAACCTGGAATTAATTTAGACACTTACTTCTCTTTTTTTGTTGATTTATTTATGCGTTATTGAAAGAAAAAACTTGTTAAATTGCAAATATAGCGACAAAAATTTTAATATTGTATGGCAAAATTAATCTTCCAAAATTAGTTTTGTAATGGCGAAACTTGACTGCATTTTGATCGCGGATTAAGAAACCTGGAATTAATTTAGACTTTTACATTTTTTAAAATTAATTTATTTATGCGTTAACGAAAAAAACTTGTTAAATTGCAAAAATATTGACTGACAAAATTAATCTTGCAAAATTAGTTTTGTAATGACGAAACTTGACTGTATTTTGATCGTAGATTAGGAAACCTGGAATTAATTTAGACACTTACTTCTTTTTTTGTTAATTTATTTATGCGTTATTGAAAAAAAAAACTTGTTAAATTGCAAATATAGCGACAAAAATTTTAATATTGTATGACAAAATTAATCTTCCAAAATTAGTTTTGTAATGTCGAAACTTGACTGCATTTTGATCTTGGATTAGGAAACCTGGAATTAATTTAAACTTTTACTTTTTTTTAAAATTAATTTATTTATGCGTTAACGAAAAAAACTTGTTAAATTGCAAAAATAGTGACTGACGAAATTAATCTTGCAAAATTAGTTTTGTAATGACGAAACTTGACTGTATTTTGATCGTAGATTAGGAAACCTGGAATTAATTTAGACACTTACTTCTTTTTTTGTTGATTTATTTATGCGTTATTGAAACTAAAACTTGTTAAATTGCAAATATAGCGACAAAAATTTTAATATTGTATGACAAAATTAATCTTCCAAAATTAGTTTTGTAATGGCGAAAGTTGACTGCATTTTGATCGCGGATTAGGAAACCTGAAATTAATTTAAACTTTTACTTTTTTTTAAAATTAATTTATTTATGCGTTAACGAAAAAAACTTGTTAAATTTCAAAAATAGTGACTGACGAAATTAATCTTGCAAAATTAGTTTTGTAATGACGAAACTTGACTGTATTATGATCGCAGATTGGGAAACCTGGAATTAATTTAGATACTTACTTCTTTTTTTGTTGATTTATTTATGCGTTATTGAAAAAAAAAAAAACTTGTTAAATTGAAATATAGCGACAAAAATTTTAATATTGTATGACAAAATTAATCTTGAAAATTATTTTTGTAATGACGAAACTTGACTGTATTTTGATCGCAGATTGGGAAACCCGGAATTAATTTAGACACTTACTTCTTTTTTTTTTTTTCTTGCTGATTTATTTATGCGTTATTGAAAAAAAACTTGTTAAATTGCAAATATAGCGACAAAAATTTTAATATTGTATGACAAAATTAATCTTCCAAAATTAGTTTTGTAATGGCGAAACTTGACTGCATTTTGATCGCGGATTAGGAAACCTGGAATTAATTTAGACTTTTACATTTTTTTAAATTTATTTATTTATGCGTTAACGAAAAAAACTTGTTAAATTGCAAAAATATTGACTGACAAAATTAATCTTGCAAAATTAGTTTTGTAATGACGAAACTTGACTGTATTTTGATCGTAGATTAGGAAACCTGTAATTAATTTAGACACTTACTTCTCTTTTTTTGTTGATTTATTTATGCGTTATTGAAAGAAAAAACTTGTTAAATTGCAAATATAGCGACAAAAATTTTAATATTGTATGGCAAAATTAATCTTCCAAAATTTGTTTTGTAATGGCGAAACTTGACTGCATTTTGATCGCGGATTAAGAAACCTGGAATTAATTTAGACTTTTACATTTTTTTAAATTAATCTATTTATGCGTTAACGAAAAAAAAACTTGTTAATTTGCAAAAATATTGACTGACAAAATTAATCTTGCAAAATTAGTTTTGTAATGACGAAACTTGACTGTATTTTGATCGTAGATTAGGAAACCTGGAATTAATTTAGACACTTACTTCTTTTTTTGTTAATTTATTTATGCGTTATTGAAAAAAAAAACTTGTTAAATTGCAAATATAGCGACAAAAATTTTAATATTGTATGACAAAATTAATCTTCCAAAATTAGTTTTGTAATGTCGAAACTTGACTGCATTTTGATCTTGGATTAGGAAACCTGGAATTAATTTAAACTTTTACTTTTTTTTAAAATTAATTTATTTATGCGTTAACGAAAAAAACTTGTTAAATTGCAAAAATAGTGACTGACGAAATTAATCTTGCAAAATTAGTTTTGTAATGACGAAACTTGACTGTATTTTGATCGTAGATTAGGAAACCTGGAATTAATTTAGACACTTACTTCTTTTTTTGTTAATTTATTTATGCGTTATTGAAAAAAAAAAACTTGTTAAATTGCAAATATAGCGACAAAAATTTTAATATTGTATGACAAAATTAATCTTCCAAAATTAGTTTTGTAATGTCGAAACTTGACTGCATTTTGATCTTGGATTAGGAAACCTGGAATTAATTTAAACTTTTACTTTTTTTTAAAATTAATTTATTTATGCGTTAACGAAAAAAACTTGTTAAATTGCAAAAATAGTGACTGACGAAATTAATCTTGCAAAATTAGTTTTGTAATGACGAAACTTGACTGTATTTTGATCGTAGATTAGGAAACCTGGAATTAATTTAGACACTTACTTCTCTTTTTTTGTTGATTTATTTATGCGTTATTGAAAGAAAAAACTTGTTAAATTGCAAATATAGCGACAAAAATTTTAATATTGTATGGCAAAATTAATCTTCCAAAATTTGTTTTGTAATGGCGAAACTTGACTGCATTTTGATCGCGGATTAAGAAACCTGGAATTAATTTAGACTTTTACATTTTTTTAAATTAATCTATTTATGCGTTAACGAAAAAAAACTTGTTAAATTGCAAAAATATTGACTGACAAAATTAATCTTGCAAAATTAGTTTTGTAATGACGAAACTTGACTGTATTTTGATCGTAGATTAGGAAACCTGGAATTAATTTAGACACTTACTTCTTTTTTTGTTAATTTATTTATGCGTTATTGAAAAAAAAAACTTGTTAAATTGCAAATATAGCGACAAAAATTTTAATATTGTATGACAAAATTAATCTTCCAAAATTAGTTTTGTAATGTCGAAACTTGACTGCATTTTGATCTTGGATTAGGAAACCTGGAATTAATTTAAACTTTTACTTTTTTTTTAAATTAATTTATTTATGCGTTAACGAAAAAAACTTGTTAAATTGCAAAAATAGTGACTGACGAAATTAATCTTGCAAAATTAGTTTTGTAATGACGAAACTTGACTGTATTTTGATCGTAGATTAGGAAACCTGGAATTAATTTAGACACTTACTTCTTTTTTTGTTGATTTATTTATGCGTTATTGAAAAAAAAAACTTGTTAAATTGCAAGTATAGCGACAAAAATTTTAATATTGTATGACAAAATTAATCTTCCAAAATTAGTTTTGTAATGGCGAAACTTGACTGCATTTTGATCGCGGATTAGGAAACCTGAAATTAATTTAAACTTTTACTTTTTTTTTAAATTAATTTATTTATGCGTTAACGAAAAAAACTTGTTAAATTTCAAAAATAGTGACTGACGAAATTAATCTTGCAAAATTAGTTTTGTAATGACGAAACTTGACTGTATTTTGATCGTAGATTAGGAAACCTGGTATTAATTTAGACACTTACTTCTTTTTTGTTGATTGATTTATGCGTTATTGAAACTAAAACTTGTTAAATTGCAAATATAGCGACAAAAATTTTAATATTGTATGACAAAATTAATCTTCCAAAATTAGTTTTGTAATGGCGAAATTTGACTGCATTTTGATCGCGGATTAGGAAACCTGAAATTAATTTAAACTTTTACTTTTTTTAAAAAATTAATTTATTTATGCGTTAACGAAAAAAACTTGTTAAATTTCAAAAATAGTGAACGACGAAATTAATCTTGCAAAATTAGTTTTGTAATGACGAAACTTGACTGTATTTTGATCGTAGATTAGGAAACCTGGAATTAATTTAGACACTTACTTCTTTTTTTGTTGATTTATTTATGCGTTATTGAAAAAAAAACTTGTTAAATTGCAAATATAGCGACACAAATTTTAATATTGTATGACAAAATTAATCTTGAAAATTGGTTTTATAATGGCGAAATTTGACTGCATTTTGATTGTGGATTTGGGAAACCTGGAATTAATTCAGACTATTACTTCTTTTTTCACGGGCGTATTTATGCGTTATCGAAAAAAAAAATATTAAATTTAAAAAATAGTGGCAAAAGTTTTAATAGTGTATGACAAAATTAATCGTGGATTAGCAAACCTGGAATTGATTTATAAATTTATGTTTTATGGAAAAAAATATGTTAAATTGCAAAAGTAGTGACAAAAGTTTTAACCCTCTCGCTGCGCAGCCTGAGCTATGGTCGTGCATGCATTTTCCTGTCAAATTAATACTATTTGGTTGTTCCCACCGGTTATTTTTGAGAAAAAATTTTGATTTAATCAGGACATTTTCCCCTATTACGATAGTCAAAAATTTTTGCTTCAAAGAATCGGTGATAAGCGGTTAAAAATTCTGTAAAAGACGCTCATCGCGAAGAAACACTTACGCAGCGAGAGGGTTAATACCGTATGATAAAATTAATCTTGCAAAATTAATTTCGCCACTAAGTCCAGGTTCTATATTTTTGAGACTTCATTTCTTCAGTATATAACAAATACGAACACCCATAGATAATATACTTCAATAATTTCTAAAAAATGTTAAAAAAACCCATGAGAACAGAAAAAAAGTCTTAATAAACTGCCGTCGTGTTTCGGATTCACCGAATCTTTTATCATAACCATATCATAAACGTCAAAGTAAAAAACAACAACAACAAAAAAAAAAACTGAATAACGTGAGTAATGTGAGTGAGAACGTGAAAGGTGACATTTCAAATCATTGTACAGGGTGATTGAAAAGTCGCGCAAACCTTCTAAAATATTTTGTTTACTGCAATACAAGCATGATTCAAATTGCAAGCATAAACTAAATTGAAAGAATAACAATACTGAGCGAAAATTAACAGAAAATATTGAAAATGCGACCCTTTTACTCGGATACAAAGATATATGCGTTTTTTTCAAATTTGAGGCCACTTTTCAAAATGTTGGAACACTTATTTTTTGAATCTCATGTTCAGTGTTTGCTTTCAGGACAGGTTTGCTTTCACCTGAAAGTACCTATTTTTGCGAAAAAGCCACACTCCATCGTTGACCTGAAAATAAACATTGAAGATGAGATTCAAAAAATAAGTGTTCCAACATTGAGAGCAATAATTAAAGAAAATGTCTTCCACAATTAAAGAAAAACTAAGGACAGTGGTCGCTTTTACGCACGTAGCTAATCCTCTACACTGTAAATGGATTACAGCCTTCCTAATTGACCATTAAAGCTTTTCAAAGACTGCCATTTCAAAAGCTTTTAGTTTTTTCAAAGGACTACCACCACAATTATTACTGTAATAGTCGGCACAAATAGGGTATTTTTGTGGAAAAACTGCAGCAAATATTCGTAAACAAAACAACGTTTATATATTTATAAATTATTCTTATTTTAATTAGATTCATTAATAACAGTTGATAAAATCCTTCACGTATTTAATTTGAAACCTAATCTATCTTATATCTACGTGATTGCTTTGTTCCAATTTGAATACGCTCCCATAATTAATGAAATGTCTGAACGTAATTTAAAATTCATATCATATATCTCAAACGTAAAAAAAAAAAAAAAAAAAATGTTTTTTCAAGCGAAGAATATTTTATTGTTTTTATATTACTTAATGAATAATTTTTTTCTTGTTAGTAAATCTATAAAGAAGGGATTATTTTTCGTAGAAAAGATTGTATTTTAATTAGTTATTTCTCACAAATATCTCAAAGAAGATTTGAAAATGAAAAAAAATAATAATCTAATTTCAAATTAACGATATTCTGAAAACTAAAAAACAAATAATAAGCAATAATAATTGATATTATATGTAAAATTTCAAAATTGCAGAATTAAATTGCAGAAAAGAATAATTATTGCGCATTAGAAATAGTTTTTAAATAAGGAATGGGAATAAATAATGAATATAAATTTTCCCTTCTTCATTTTTATTTACGTTAAGGTATGTTGGAAGCACTGTATATATGAGTTAGTGTTAAAAATATGCGAATTATTTATTGTGATATCAGAATAGGGTAGAATATTAATTGATGCGCATATGCAGTGTAGGATTAATTGCAAAATAAACACTAGATCTCACAACTTGAAGATTGCTTTTGCTTTGATTGTACAAATCTTCTAAATTTTTTTTCAGTTGTATATTTTTAAAATTTATATGAAATTTAAATATTTAAAAGAATTTTAAATTATCCATTCAGACAGATTTTTTAATTCAATTTTGTTCGGAAATGCATGAAATTGGCAGGTGTTGTTATTCAGAAACTGTGTAAACGTGACTGCGACAAAGAGAAGAAAAACTGGTCATCACGTGGCCAAATTCACTTACAACTGAATAATTCATTTATTTATCAAAATATGGAAAATAATATTTAGATTCAAAATCACTTCAATAGACAGTCTGCCAATTTTATGCCTTTACGTTTAAAAATGAGTCAAAAAGTTTTGTGTCGTTGAGCAGGGAACTTGAGAACAGCCTTAAGAACAAAGTAGAACGCCAAGTAAGGGGCTATTATACATATAAACCTTATCAGCATTTTGCTAATTTTAGATCCCGCTCCCTTCCTTACGGTATTATACGTTATCATTTGTCGACACCCTTTTTGAGGATATTGTTATCAATGCCTAAAAATCCTCTTTATTTTTACATTTTTTTCTTTCTTTTTATATGTTTGCAGTGATAAACCGATATGGTTATACACTTATTAGTCACATACTTTACGGATTCAAACGAATGAAGAAGTCAACAAAATATCCATATTAAACACGAAATAAATTTATATCAAGTAACATCTTAAAGATATAGATACAATTTAAAATTATTTATTAAAAGCTTATTGTTGCATGAGGCATTCAGCAGTAATATTTTCTTCTTGCACTTTCCCACTGCCCGGGGAGTGTAAAAGCAGAACTTATCTCCAAAAAAGTGGACAATATTATTTCTCTTCCCTTACTGGCAAACGCTAGTATCATTTAAAAAATATTTTGCTCCTGGTTTCTAAATTCAGTGTTGCCAGATAGTCAAAAGTGAATTTCCCCAAAATTTCTGAAATTTTCCCCAAATCAATCCTTTTTTCCGCAAAAGTCCTCAACTCAGTTTTTACTCAAAAAGGGAATTTTTAAAATTTCAATTTATCACTATAAAAAATATTTAAGTAATTTAAGCTCAAAAATTTTCCCCAAATCAAGCCTTTTTTTGAAAAAATTCCCCATCTACGAAAAACAAACTTTTAAACTGGACTGAATGCATATTCTGTAGCTACATTAAGAGAATGACACATATATTTTGCAGTGACAAGTTATTTTACGTTTGTTTTTTTAAAGTATTGTCTAATAATGCTGGACTATTGTTACATTACCTCTATAGCTTTAGACAATCTCTTATCAGTTGGTGTTTGAATGAATCCGAGATGGTACGCTGTTTTAATTTTTTTGTCAACCCTATACTGAAGTACATAATCATAATGCGAAGTATTTTCGCTGTATCAATCGATGTGCTTTTGTATATCACGAAAGAAAAAAATATCTGCTTTCCACATATTTAAATTAATTTTTTTTAAGCACGGCGAAGGAATTTTTCACTAAAGTCCTGCAGATTTAGTGACGCGCAGGTTTAAGCTGCTTAAGACTTTAAAGTCTCATGCATCTGTAATATGTGTAAACTGTAATGTACTAAACAACGAACACGACCACGTCCAAGAGAATAATGATTGATATTTCCGATTTCTGGATTGTATTTTCGTTTTTCAAATCAAAATCGAGTTCGAGACAGATCCAGTTTTTCTACAGGACTAAAATAAATCTTTACGGAAAATAGTACAAAAAACAAATCCCCAAAATTTTCCCCAAAATTTTTGTAGCCCCCAAAAATTTCCCCACGAACTACTTGTCCCCCAAAAATTCTCCTAGAGGTTCAAAATTCCCCAAAATGGGGACAAAATCCCCAATCTTGCAACACTGTCTAAATTACCGAATTATATGCTCACATGGCAGAAGAACAGGAATTCCGAACGTTAAGGTATTTTATATTTTGGAAGGAAGTAATTCTATAAACATTTACTGGTTTTAATATTAGATTTGTATTTTTATAAAAGCAAATAAGAATAAAAGAAAAGGTAACAGACTGTTTTAATGTAAAGAAAAAGTTACTGAAAAAAGAAAAGATTGGTTGGATAAAAAATGATAACGATTTCAAAAAGCAAAAGCCCCCTGCTCTTAGAGATATCTTTCGATATCAAGTACCAGAACACTCCCCTCCCTATTAAAGTGATTACGTTATATATGCACTATCCCTAACCATTAAGATTGATGTCAAGTATTTCCTGTAAAATCTTCTATATTGGAGAATACGCTTAATTCGACAGTATTTACGAAACTAATTTTGCAACAACTAAACAGTAAAATGTTTCTTAATCCAGAAAAATTTAATATAACCACAAACAAAAATACACAATAACCTCTT
The DNA here is from genome assembly GCA_963932465.1 of Maratus speciosus. Lineage (NCBI taxonomy): Eukaryota > Metazoa > Arthropoda > Arachnida > Araneae > Salticidae > Maratus > Maratus speciosus. The sequence goes on along the minus strand of OZ010788.1, from coordinate 621,500,327 downwards.
CCGAATTACCTACTATTCAGAAAAATGTTCTTTTTCTTGAGAAACTTCATTTTCGAGATTTAAAGAAATATTTATAAAAAAATTCTTTTGCCGCCTCTATTTTTCAGGGGCGTTTCCGTGACGTTTTTATAGTATATTACAGTAAATCCTCCCTACACTGTACAGTAAAACCTCCCTAAAGCGACCACGTTCCGTTCCAATAAAAATGGGTCGCTCTGAGAAGTGGTCTCTTAATGGAGGTCACGTTTAAATCTAGATTTTAATTGTTGAAAAAAGGTAACAATTAATGTTACTAAAATTTATTTCTCACATTAGGAAAAAATACGAAAATTTAAGTATCAAAACAAAAGTTAATTACGTAAGTTAATTACCGCAGAATTAAAAAAATGAACACGTTGACATTTGCTTTGATTTTATCTTTTATAACTTTTATTGCCAAGTCCTTTCGAAATTCAGTAAATAAATGCAGTTTTTTATGGACAGGAACAAATAAGGACGATTTCATTAATTTATCTATTTCTTTGACAGTTTCCTGACAGAATGAGGCAGGGGAGTTTATTGACCGCCATTCTTAATTTGTCATCAGAGTTAAATTCAATTACCAAAAAGGTACAAATGGGTTTAAACGCTTAAAAGTTAGCGGAATAAAAAAAAAATTCTATACTTAATTTAGAAGTGTGATGAACCTTCTTCAAGCGACCAGGGAAAAACGGGAATTTGTTTCATATTCTTCAAAGAAATTGGCCGTTCATGGAGGGAGCTCAACTGGGACGGTCTCTGAATGGAGGTAAAATTAGTATTGAGCCTATCGGAATAATTTTCGTTCCATGAAAAAATGGTCGTTCGGGGAGGTGGTAGCTTAATACAGATGGCCACACAGGGAGGTTTCACTGTAATTAGTTTTCTGTGACTGGTTTATATGTTTTTTTTGGGTGCTACCCATTCTAAAGTAAACATTTTCACATTCAACAAATGCGTTTTACAGACAAACAGGTAAATTAACAGCATTAACTTTAGCATTGAAATTACTATTATTCTGTTACTCTTCCATGAATAGATTCAGTTACGCAGCTGAAAAAACGTTTTCGAAAATCAGTGGCAGCAAAATGAACTTTTTTACAAAAAAGCTTCTTGAAATGATTAGATTTGTTTCTGTGGTTTCTACGGATAAAGAACACTTTTCGGAATCGTGGGTTACTCGGAAGAGGTTATTGCACGTGTTTCTTCTTGGTTAAAACTATTAAAAACAGAAAGCAAACTTTAAATTAAATTAAATAATCATGTGTTAAAATCAGTAAATGAGGAAGATTCATCAAAGTATATATCCATAAAAAAATATATTCATCAAAATATATATACACGCGAATATTAAAAAAGAAAGAAAACCTTAAAATAATTTCAAATTATTGCCCGTAAAATGTATTTAAGGCTGCTAGTCAGTCAATTTCCGAATCCCCTTCCGTAATGTTAAGTCTACGGGAGTAGAATGCCCCCAACCGCCGACCGAGACTAATAATAAGCTCGACGCAGCAGGAGTCGTTCGGTGGCTTCAGGGCCCCAAGCCCTCCCTTCCCTCTTTCGGTGTTTTTAATTTGTGATATTTCCCTTTTAAATTTGTCCGGTTTCAATTTTTGATTCCCCCCCCCAAATCTGGCTTCCTCAAAAGAGTCGGAACAAGAGTAGAATAAAAGGCTGCGGACGTAAAGTGGCCGCTCGCCGCGGCGGTTCTGTTACATTTTCGTAGATTAAGAATTGTTTCTTTTTTCTTCTTCTTTTTACAGTGTACCTACAACTGAGCAGATTGGAAAATATTTAAAATAAAGATACAAATAAAAAAAAAAATATCTATTTATCTTAAGGCTCCTGTCTCTGCCGGCGAAGACACTCACGAACTAATGCTAATCCTATGGGGAGGAATTTATCTAATATCTCGTTTGCATTTCGACATTTTTAAATAATTTTTTTTTTTTTTTTTTTTTTTTTTCATTGGATAGCCCAGGTCTGTCTCTACATCGCACCTTTTTTACTTTTTCGATTTTGATCGCAGATATTTTTTATAATGTTACTTTGACTTTCAAAGCCGGTTCTGAGAATGAAAGTATCATTTAGAAAAATATATGAAACCAAAATCAAAAAAGTAAAAAAGGTGCGATGTAGAGACGGATCTCGGCTATCCAATGCAAAAAAAAAAAAAAAAAATAAATAAATAAATAAATAAAAAATAAAAAAATAATAAAAAATAATAAAAAATATGGAAATGCAAACGAGATATTAGAAAAATCCCTCCCCATAGGATTAGCATTAACTCGGGAGTGCTTTCGCCGGCAGGGACAGGAGCCCTAAGGAGGCTGGGACGTTTGCTATAACTAAAAAGTTGAAAATTCAGGCTATTCTTGTAAAGTCCCCATCTCGTTCAAATAGGCATGCATCATTGGGATTTTTTTTTTAAATATTAATTTAGTAAGAACTTTATAAATGTATTAAGATTTTAAAAATACTATTTGGGTTTAAAACCTTGCCCGTGGAATATATTTGAGATAAACATACCAAAAATGAAAAAAAAATTCTGTAATTTTGTTCGTTATTATCATTAAAATGTCAGAAATACACTATATGGCTGTAACGGAGCCGGTGTCGTAAGGTGGTGTGGTTACGGGCGACTTCAACGGCCGAGTCTTATTTAAATCGAAAAAATATTTTATTGCATTACAAGCAATTAAATGATGGTTTTCCAGATTAAATAATAACTATATACAACATTCTGCATTATTGGGTTCGTTTACAGCTTCTAATAAAGTGTTTATCGATTCAAGTCCAGTCCTCGAATAGCAGATCGCTTTCAGTTGAGTCAGTCTCTTATATATTCAAAGTCCACAATTTTCGTAGATAAGAGTTTGAGATGCTCGACAAGAATTTCACACTTTTTGTAGCTATTCAACCGAGGTTTAGAAACCTCCGATGTTCCCTACGTGATGGAACAAACTTTACAGCCTGGCTTCCACTTTACCGTGCTTCGGAAAATGTTCCGAAGCCGTTCATCCGTGAGAGATTTCCACTCTACACGGCCAGAAACTACTTGAAGTCTCAACTTCAACAGAAAGGAAAAAAAGCTCCCGAGCATCCTCTGCATCTCCCTTTATCAGTTCAGTTTTTCGTCTCGAACAAAAGCTACTTCCCTTAGTCACTCACCATCTGTGACCCATGAGATCATAAACAAGCTCGTTCTCTATAGACTGCAGTCAGAAACCTGACGTCAGGTTAACATGTAGTTTCACTATCTAGTTTCTCACGGGAAAGAGATCCTCGTGAACATCAAAAGAATATTTTCTCTCGCTAAATAAAGGAGTACCTTTCACCTGTCACCTGAAAAGATGGATTGAAATTGATATATTTGTTTCATCTTTTGCGACATTTTCTAGGACTCTGAAGAAATTTTGAGACTAGGTGAAAATACATTAGATTCCCTATGCTTGTAAAATGGGAGTTTCAATGTGAGATATCGTCGAATTCTCACTAAACCCCTCCCTCAAATCATATTTCGGCTGCAAGAAGCAATATTCTACAAGGGAAAAGGTTAGCTCATACATTTTAAGTGGCCCATATTTAATTATATCAATTCCTAAAAAAACCTTTTCCTGCATTTTATACTTAGCTTGCAAATGCTGGATACATTTGGTTACGAAATTTCTAACTAAGACTAGACGAATACGAGGCAATAAAATGAGAGTAAAAAAAATCGTGGAATACGAAACCAAAATTTGAAGGAAATTCGCGGGATAGGAGAATAGAAAAAACGGAAAATGAGGACGAAGCGAGAGATTGGCATTCGGAAACCAAAACTAATTGGAGAGAGAAAAACGCTGAAAAAGAAAGAGAAAAGATCTTAGAACGTAAAAATTGGAATAAGTGTTTTATTTGCTCCAAAATTGGGCATTTAAAAGCCAATTGTCCGGAAAACAAAAGAAACATAGAACCTATTGCTAGCATTCACCACATTACCGAAGGTACGAATTTTGAAGAAAGTTTCAAACCAATTTAACAAAAAGCAAACTAAGGTTTGAAACTTTCTTCAAAATTCGTACCTTCGCTAATGTGGTGAATGCTAGCAATAGGTTCTAAGTTTCTTTTGTTTTCCGGACAATTGGCTTTTAAATGCCCAATTTTGGAGCAAATAAAACACTTATTCCAATTTTTACGTTCGAAGATCTTTTCTCTTTCTTTTAAAGCGTTTTTCTCTCTCCAATTAGTTTTGGTTTCCGAATGCCCATCTCTCGCTTCGTCCTCATTTTCCGATTTTTCTATTCTCCTATCCCGCGAATTTCCTTCAAATTTGGGTTTCGTATTCCACGATTTTTTTTACTCTCCTTTTATTGCCTCGTATTCGTCTAGTGCCTTAGCGAGCACCAAGGGGTCTTTATAATTCGCCCACGAATCAATGAAATGTTCTTCCAAATTGACCGGCGCGCGTCGTTTGATCTGATCAGTGATCAACAAGTCTTTTAATTCAGAAAATTGCGTAATCCCCAAACCGTTTATCTATCCTTCAAGAAAACTATTCAATTCGAATATGAGATCTCTCCACGAGTTTCCTGGATTACGTGCATGTTTATTCAATTTTTGACGGTATGCTTCCGCACTCAGTCTGTACCGGGCTAATAAAAGCGATTTAACGTGTTCAAAATTGTCAATTTTTTGAGTTGGTTCGCGTAAGATCAATTCCGCAATTTCTACCGGCAATAATGCTAACAGGTGTGTAACGTATTCGTCTGGCTCTATTCCGGACCTATTTGCCTGCCGTACGAACAAATTCAGGAATAATGTTATATCGGATCGCTCAGGATCAAAACAATGCATAATAGTTTTAAGGGGAAATTTAACGAATCTTTCGGAACCGCTGCTAGTCGTAGAATTTCACCTTTCTGAACTCTGCGTTAATTTTAGCTGTTCTAAAGTAAACGCCCTTTCTTTTTCAAAGGAAAAAAAGCTCCCGAGCATCCTCTGCATCTCCCTTTATCAGTCCAGTTTTTCGTCTCGAACAAAAGCTACTTCCCTTAGCCACTCACCATCTGTGACCCATGAGCTCATAAACAAGCTCGTTCTCTATAGGCTGCAGTCAGAAACCTGACGTCAGGTTAACATGTAGTTTCACTATCTAGTTTCTCACGGGAAAGAGATCCTCGTGAACATCAAAAGAATATTTTCTCTCGCTAAATAAAGGAATACCTTTCACACTACTGTCACCTGAAAACATGGATTTAAATTGGTATATTTGTTTCATCTTTTGCGACATTTTCTAGGACTTTGAAGAAATTTTGAGACTAGGTGAAAATACATTAGATTCCCTACGCTGGCTTCTGCCTTGTAAATTGAAAGTTTCAATGTGAGATATCGTCGAATTCTCACATGGCCAATGGTGATGGTCACTTGCGATTTTAGACGTTTTGTTAAATATCTAGAAAAATACATGAGGAATTATTCTGAAACTGCAAGTGTGTAAACAGTATAGTATAGGTCACATATTTACGCGAAGATTTTTTTCCTGAAATCCCATAGGGGACCGTCAACAAATTGAAAAAGAACGAATATCTTTTGGATAATTGGATAACCCTGTAAAAACTAATGTAGCAAAAGCATTTAAACACGAGATTATTAATAAGCGGCTTATTGAAATATACTGTGTTCATTTTTATGAGGATAGAATGCATACTCGTAGAGAAATTAAGTTCCTTATAAAAGCAGCCCCAAATTTCGCCAAGTTTTTTGCTTATAATTTGCAAAGTTCTTAATATAAAAAAAAGTTCTTTTCAGAAAATATGACAAACAATCTTGTACATAATACTTTGCAATCGGAATTAAAAAATAGTAAAAATTGGAGGAAAAATGAGCAGATTTACTAAAAAACGTTTCATTGCGCATGTGCGAATGCAATCAAAATACAATGTGCATAATGTATTAGCTAAGTATATAGAGCAACTTTTGTAAAAGTCTGAAAATCATAGCTTGAAAATTCTGAAAATTATCGTAGGTAGAATAAGCTCAAAATCCGTTGTTCCCAAAAAGAAGCAAAAAGATGAGGGGTTGTATCCAAGTATAGTAGTGCATGCAATATTGTGTACGCTATCTTAGCATTAATCAACATATATTTAATACAACCCCTGATCTTTTTGTTTGTTTTTGGGAACAACGCATTTTGAGTTTATTCTATCGACGATTATTTTCAGAATTTTCAAGCTATGATTTTGAGAATTTCACAAATGTTGCTCTATATACTTAGCTAATACATTATGCACATTGTATTTTGATTGCATTCGCACATGCGCAGTGAAATATTTTTAGTAAACCTGCTCATTTCACATCCAATTTTTATTATTTTTTTAATTCTTATTGCAAAGTTTTGTGTACAATATTGTTTGTCATAGTTTCTGAAAAGAACTTTTTTTTATATTAAGAACTTTGCAAATTATAAGCAAAAAACTTGGCGAAATTTGGAGCTGTTTTTATTAAAACATTAATTTCTCTACGAATATACATGCTATCCTCATAAAAATGAACACGGTATATTACAATAAGCCACTTATTAATAATCTCGTGTTTGAACGCTTTTGCTACATTAGTTTTTACAGGGTTATCCAAAAGATATTCGTTCTTTTTCGATTTGTTGACGGTCCTCTATGGGGTTTCAGGAAAAATTTTTTGCGGAAATATATGACCTATACTATACTGTTTACACACCTGCAGTTTCAGGTTAATTCCTCATGTATTTTTCTAGATATTTAACAAAACGTCTAAAATCGCAAGTGATCGGTCACCTTTGGCCATATAGTATAGATTATTTTAAAAATAATCATAAAATTTTAAACGAAATAACTACTATATTCAATATTTTCACATATATGGGAAATGTTAATGGATTACAGTAATTTTGCTCAGATTATAGCTAAATAAATCAAATGACATAATTTTCAAAATAAATGTAATAAACTAATACAACAATTATATCAGCATTTATATCAACTGTCATGAATTCTATGTCCCCCAGACTCATTTGATTTTCACAAATCCTTTAGAGTATGGTATATACGAAAACGCGGCACGGCAAACTAGAGGTCTGCTGGGGCCGGAATTTCCAGGCCCGGTGTAAAAATTGGAATTTTGGCCTGAGCCCGTCCCGGCCCGTGTGCATTTTTACAGTTCTCGGCCCGGCCCGGCCCGTACAAAAATCAGTGAAAACAGGCCCGGCCCGACACAATTTCTACAAAAAAAAAAAAAAAAAAAAAAAAATCCGTTTTTTCTCAACATACAATTAAGATTCTTTTAATGAATACTACATACATATTTATGGGAACATTTTACAGTATATTTTACATTACTATGATGTTCGCAAAACAGAAAACACACAATAGTAAACATTAACGATTACTTACAGTGTTTTAGTCATCGCGTCTACAGACATTTCAAAATGGAAATAAGGATTCATTAAAAGATTAATGTAGTTCAGAATAAAGGATTAAAAACATGATAACTTTTGAAGCTGTATAATAAAAAGTAGATTTGTGAAAATATTTCTCTCATTTTTAAGGCTTTTCTCAAATCCAAAAGAGCTACATTTCGACACATTTATGAATTCTTTTCTTTTCGAAAACGAGTTAGATTGGCAGGTATTCTTAGTCAGAAGCTATGTAAATGTCTTTTTTTTTTTCATAGATAAAAGAAATATATCTTTCTGAAAATATTATCAAAGTTAGCGTTTTGAATCGAATTTCCAGAAGCGATAGCACAGGAAAGGAGAAAACGTACAGTCACGTGACAGGAATCTCTGTTATCTCTGTAAGTAATTTATCAAATATGGAAAAAGCTATTCATTTCCAAATGCCTTCAATAGGCAGGCCTGTCAATTTTATGCCTTTATAGTTAAAAATTTTGTCAGAAAATGTGTCTGAAAGCTTCGTATTGTTGAGCAGTGAATATGAGAACCAACTTAAGGTATATTTCCAAAGATACTGTTAAGAGAAGTTCATTATCACTATTAATACTACAAAACACAATGACTGTTCTACACATCATGAGATCGATTAAGACCAGTTCCGTCCCGGCACGAGTCTGCTGAAAAAAAAAAAAAAACTCGGAATCAGACATCTTGTAACTGTGCGATGCCGATCTGTACGATGGACATGTTACATTTCTGTATTGATATTGTTAAACTCGCATCAGCTCGTGAGGCACATTTATACTTCTCGAGAAAATCATATTCATTGAAAATGGCTCGTATTTTATCTGCTTCGCTTAAATTCTTATATCGGGCCGATAGACCCGATAAAATTTTTTGCCGACCCGGCCCGGCCCGTTTATTTTGTCTGTCGGCCCGGCCCGTTGAAAAAATTGTCCTAATTCTGCCTGCCCGGCCCGTTTGAAAATTCGCCTTCATTCCGCCGTCCGCGCCCGGCCCGCGGGTCGGGCCGTGTACGGGCCTCGGGCCAAGCCCGGGCCCGTGCAGACCTCTACGGCACACAAGCCTACATCATGGTTGCTACAATAAACTCTAGTCTCGCGTCGTATTCTTTTTGCATTTTTATCAGTTTTACAACAAAGAAAACATTATAAATTACATATTGGTATATTACATATTATGCATTTGACGAACTGAGTTCGGGTTTCACGGAATTGAAAAACCGATTTTTCTCTTGCCCGAACTCAGATCGGGCATTCCAAAATTGGAGCATTTGCGTTGCCCGAACTGTTATCGGTTGTCACAGGCAAGGGGTTAAAGATACATTTAAAATAACAATGAAAAAAAAAAGATGTTTATTCCTCGTAGAAGTTTTGAGGTATTCACTTTGGTACACAAAAAAAAAAAAAAAAAACTAATGAAAACCTTACCTTGAAATCTTGTAGGATGATAAAAAATGTACTTTATTTTATATACTGAACTTATTTTAATCCTTATTACATATTCTTAAAAATGTAAATTTCAGTTATCAGAAATCTGCATATTTTTATCAGACATTTACAAAAATATCCTAATATTCCAAGAGCCGGCCGACTGCACAAAAACCTATGTTATAAAGAAAAGAACAAAAACCTTTATTTTATGAGAGAGTAGAAGTAGGGGAATCTCTAATGATCCATGTCTGCCGAAAGTGAAGTGGTGCACAAGCCAAAAATTAATACCACCAGTTGTTGACTTGTAGGTTTATGATTGTGTTTGTCTTACAACTATCCTCCATGTTTTCATACCTTTTTTTGTAATTATGAAAATTTATTTATTTAATAATTGCAATTAGTCTTGTTTCTGATTAGTAAATTTCACTTATCAGAAATCTGCATAGTTTTGTGATATATTTACAAAAATATCCTAATAGTCCAAGAGCCAACGGCACAAAAACTTATGTTATCAAGGACAAGAAAAAAACCTTTATTTTATGGGAGAGTAGAAGTAGGGGAATCTAATGATCCATGTCTGCCGGAAGTGAAGTGGTGCAAAACCCAAAAATTAATACCACCAGTGGTTGACTTGTAGGTTTATCATTGTGTTTGTCCTACAACTATCCTCTATGTTTTCATACCTTTGTTTGTAGGACAAACACAATGATAAACGTACGAGTCAATCACTGGGGGTATTAAATTTTGGCTTATGCATCACTTCACTTCCGGCAGACATGGATCACTAGATTCCCCTACTTCTACTCCCCCATAAAATAAAGGTTTTTTTGTGCTTGATAACCTAGGTTTTTGTGCTGTCGGCGCTTGGACTATGAGGTATTTACAAAATAAGTTCACAAGATTCGCACACAGGTAAGATTTACTCTATTTTATTTGAAAATTACAGAGATGTACTTGCAACAAATTTCGCACAAACTGTACTATTATAAAAAAAAATCACATTTTGAGAAAAATGCAAAAAGAACTTGTCCCTAGAAATGGGATTTAAATGTTTATACTTTTAACCTGTTTATAAAGAGTGTTAGAAAGTAAAAAAAAAATAGGGGAGAGTGGGGTGGAATGGGACAGTGGGAAGAATGAATGGTACAGCAGGTTTTTCACTTTAAGTATCATTCTAAACATTTCATCAATCACACACTAGATGAAGCAATGGTAACCCAATCTTCAGTTGAAAGAAGTTGCTGATCTACATAAGCTTGGACTTGTATAAAATAAAAGATTATTTCAAGAATCAAAAGTAAATTTGCTTCACATACTTTTTATGCTTTCTGTATATTAATGACTTGTTCATGCGTAATCGTTTCCCTATTTTTAGAACATTATACTGTAATAGGGGGCTCTGCCCCCTGCAAGCTACGCTCGCCAACCCCCATTCAGACACTGTAGAATCTAAAAGCACGCTAATCTGATCAGTTTAAAAAGATTAGAGAAGATTGAATTATACTGAAAAAACCTGTAGCGATCTCCCTGTAAACGGGTTTCCATTCAATTTCCTTTGATTGCAAAAATTTAAGGTAGAATCAGTTGCTGTTAAGACATCCAATGGTTGTTTTCGTGTTTGGTTAAAGAAGATAAGTTAAACATTTGAAAAGATGCTAAAACAAAATGAATTAAGTAAACAGAGTCTTTGTCTCTCTGGGAAATAGAATGTAGTTTTGAGTAGCTAGTCAGCAACTCAAAAGGGGGGAGAGTGTTATCGAAAAATATAATTTAGATATCATAAATTAATCAAAAATGAAGTAAAGTGCTTTTTCCATTCAATCAGAACGATTTATTGCTATCATAATCCTTTTGTAAATTGCTAAGTAATATTTATTTATGTTCTAATAATTTTGTAAATCATTAAGTGTTGTTTATTGCTTTATATGTTTATCTTATGTTACGCAGCTGTGCCCAATGACGTCAGATACTCTTTCCGACGAAAGTGTAAACGGGAAATAATGTTTAGTATGCATTAAAGTTTTGATCATGTAACTGCTTTTCGTAATCTTTGAATCTGAGTTATTTTGTCGCTTAGAAGTGCCGTTAATTGCTATGATAACTACAGTTGTAGTTTTTTGTGAATTTAAATTAAGTTATCAGAGATAACAAATATAGTAAGTTACAGTTATCCCAGAGTGCCACATACAAATATAAAGTCATTACTAACCTGACCATGATTTTTATTTATTATTTTGTGGAAAGCTACACTGTAAAAAAAAAAAAAAAAAAAAAAAAAAAAAAAAAAAAAAAAAAAAAAACACTAAAAAACGGAGATTCTACTTGCAATCTAGACGCCAGTACCATCTCCGTATTTTTACGGAAATTTTTCCCCATAACTTACAGAAAAATTTCCATTTCTAATCAGAAAAACAGAATTTTTTCTGTAATTTATGGGGAAATTTTCCCGTAAAAATACGGAAATAGTGCTGGCGTCTAGATTGCCAGTAGAATCTCCGTTTTTTTTTTTTTTTTTTTTTTTTTTTTACAGTGTACCTGTTACTCGCGGTTGATGTTCACGGCACAGAATGAAAAAAAATTGAGACCCACCGGTGATGATCATAACAGTGAATGTGTTAATAAACATGATAATAAATTTAAAAAACGGAGTATGTACTTACTCTCTTTCCCATGCTATTGGCCTTGCTATTCACTATTTGATCAACGAAAAAAAACCGGAAAAATTTATTGGCACTTACACCCCGTTCAAAGTCAACGCCTCAATTATTATAAATGGTTGTTTGTGTTTTGTACCAAGATAGTAAATAATGCAAGCGTTAAAATAAATCACACAGATAAACACTTAATTTATTAACTAAAAATATATCATTACATTATTAATATTAGGTTGTAACGAAAGTTTCCCGCCAAATCACCATTACACAATACTAATTATAATGTATATATAATTAACTGTAATTTTATAGATAACCACCATTCTGCCAAACATTCACAGTGTCATATGATACTACATTAGTACCTAAAGCTGTGCACTTTATTCGGTGACATTCTGTTGCTGACTTTTTGCAACAGAACTGGAAGTAAATGATGGTTCTAACCTGGTAGCATGATAGTTCCATTTCATACACCTTGTACTTAATGATAACTATATTTTTTTACAAATTTCACACACCGCTATAAAGCAAGTCTCTTTCTTTCAAATGCCAAAAATCGTTTGACAAAATATGAACAAACACGTGAACGCGAATTGTTTGCACAGACCGTATTAGCTGTGGCGAGAAACTTTCGTTACAACCTGATATAAACACAGATGTAAGTACATTTTACAGCGAAAAAATTATATCGCTTGTTACCTAATACATCATATCGATTAACAAATGCCACGTTGTCTTATCAACCGATAGTCGAAACAACACCATAAATTACGAGGGACACTAAAACCACGCAACGGATCTTTAATATACGCTGTACCACTGAGTACGTTAAACCTTAGTACTTTTACCACGAATATGTTTTTTTTGATTAAAAAAGGATGAAATTTGCCAAGTATACGATTGTCCGACAAGCCAGAGGTTGATTACAGCCGATGCGAAAAATTCACGTAAATCGAATTTCGACAGATGCTCTGAAAAAGTGCCAATACCAAACCAAAACAAATTGTATAAAGCCACATATTTTAGAAGATTTTAATTACAGTTCAACTTTCAAAAAGCTGTAAAAAAATGAAGCATCGGTGAGAAAGACCTCAAAATTTGACCTGAATATACGCAAAGAAGGGGGAAATGGTATAGCATAAGAATTAAAATAGTTCGAAATTTTAGCAATAGATGGCGCTTCCCTTTACTTGTCATAACGTAAATGGGTTCTTCTATCAGTGACATTGAAATCCTAATATGACAGCTATTGCGTGAGTTACAGGTTAAACCGACTGTACTGTTCAGTGTGCATCACTGTATCGTTTTTTTACTATAAAAAATGATTTATAGGTCATTCAACAGTTGTGGCAATCTTAGTGGAAAGCCCATCCACCGCGACAAGGTGTTGCCACGTCGGATGGGGTCGGTTTTTAATTGTCCTGCCAAAAACCGTAGAAAAAGCAGCAATGAAATCGGTTTTTAATTGTCCTGCAGCCAAAAACCGTAGAAAAAGCACCAAAAATCGGTTTTTAATTGTCCTGCAGCCAAAAACCGTAGAAAAAGCACCAAATATCGGTTTTTAATTATCCTGCAGCCAAAAACCGTAGAAAAAGCACCAAATATCGGTTTTTAATTGTCCTGCAGCCAAAAACCGTAGAAAAAGCACCAAAGAAATCGGATTTTAACCCTCCGAGCGTCTTGCAAAAGGGCAAAATTGTAATGTGTTTTCTTTGAGTTTTGTTTTAAATGCTAAGTAAATATGATTCTTTACACATTATAAAAAAATATTACAAATATGAATATAATCCTTGAAAGTATTAATCATTCTTCAACGTATTTAAAATTCATTAAATCTATAGAATTATATTATCTTAAATATTGATTATATTGCTGTGGAACCTGGAGCTTACTGAACGGAATATTACGCCCCAAACACTTAGAGGGTTAATTGGTCCTTGCTCATTAAAAAAACAGTTGATATTTTTCTGTAAAGATCTAAAAATTGGTACTGTGATGGTATTGTAATCTATTGAACTCTGGGGGAAATTTAGAATAATAAGCCAAAGTATTTTTTTTAAAGAATATATCCATATAATTTTGAAGTACAGTAAGCCAAACATGATGATTAACTTGTTTAATTACATAAAACTTACAATAATAATAATTTAGATATTTACAGAACAATGAACGAATGTGATATCTTAAAAACTAACTTAAAACTAAATATATAATATAAATAAATAAATTAATCTTATACATACTAGATTAACAATACACTAATCCCATTTCTGATTTTAAAAAAAATTTAAGGGGTCAGGTGCCTTTTAAAGTGTTGAAAAATCGATTTTTTAAAAATAGCTTATAATTAAATATGATAATTTAGGTACATTTAAGACCTCCTTTAAAAAGTTATTCTGAAACACTTTTAACTCCTTCTATATGGTCAAGGGGGGTGGGAGATTTAATCCTTAAAGTCCATTTTCTCAAAAAGGCGATTTTGGACATTGCACACACGATTTCTGAAAAATGGCTGCCCACAATTTCATGAAAATTTCACTGAATGTATTAAACGTATAGAGGAAGAAAATGACCTATTATTAGTATGTTTCTCAAGTTATGAGTTTAGAATTCACGACTACTTTTACATTAAAAAAACACTCCGATATTTCGAATTTCTTTGATATTTTTTTCTCGGGATATTTTTTTCATTCTATATTTTTCATTGTAGGTGGTTTTGAAAACTCATTCTATCTGTACTCATTACAAAATCTTGGCTGAATTTAGCATTTCAAGCATGAAAAATCATGCACGCAATGCCTGCAAGAATAATTCTTTCGTAAAAATTGTGTTATTTATAAAAATAAATTAAAAAACTTTAAATGTGTGTATTTCTTTTGAGAACGTTTACTGATAAAATAAATCTTTCTTAATATGTATTTTCAATTTTATAGAATAGAATTAAATTTTATAAAAGTTAGTTACAGAGTAATTGCAGTTCTTATAGAGGTCACTTTTTCACATATTTTATTAGTTCAAAGAATACCTGACTCCATAAGGGATCAAGTACCTTTAAATCAAATAGTTTATTCTTTTTCTTTTTATATTTATTCATATTAAAAATGTAATATTTTAAGCAAAATAAGTTATAAAACCCCCCCCTCAACTATCGTTTCTAAGTCATTTCATTAATAATGGATATTTCGTAGCTCAATTTCGCCAAAATGGCGTAGCCTGATTTTCACAAAACTTTGACATTTTGCATAACTAATAAATATTCTCAAAATATCTTAAATTTTTTATTATCCAGTTAATTCTAATAGTATTATGCTTTCTAATGTATTGAAAATGTTTCCGAATTCGTAAATTTTAATAAAGTATTACCTTAGGTTATTACAAAATACAAGTTTTGTTTTAATGCAGATTATTTTGGATTCTGTTATTCTAGATATAAAAAAAAAATAGTTTAAAAAAACAGTTAAGTTAGGTGGGTGCTATCCTCCGCGCTTTACATCCGTTTTTTTTTAAATATATATATAAAAAATATAGTTGATTTCCTAAAAAAGAAAAAGCCGAAAAAATACAGCGCTGCCACAGGCGACAATTTAATTCTACCTCACACCACTTTCTCCAAACTAAAATGACTGACATTCTGTTCGAGAGCATTTGCAGGAGAAATATATACTACAAAATCTGCTTTTTTTTGTACTGGTGCGAATAGAATAGAAAAATAGTCGCCTGTGGCAGCCCTGAGAATACGGTTGTTTAAATATTCCTATTACGTTATTTCTACAAGTGCGTCTAACGATATTTTAAAAAGTGCTTTAACATTTTTTGACATTTAAAAAGTACGCAACCTTGAAATTGGGCCGCGCTATATTGTTTTTAACTTATTCATGCTCAGAGAAACGTATACAGGGTGTTCCAAAATCTGAATGACAAATTAAAAGGTGTGATTAAAAGCATCTAGAGGATGAAAAATCACCATAGGACATGGGGTCGCAAACCGCCCATTTAATCAAACATGCAGGATGTTCTACCCTAACACAACTTTTGCTGATGGAAATAACTGAATTAAAAAAATCTGAAGCATATTATAATGCAACTTTTAACAGACATGATCACCTTTAGTGCAAATATGATAATATAAGAAAATAGTGGTAGATGTTTCCTTTATACGTGCCAGCAGTATGCACTTGACACTCCCCATTTCGGACCGTGAATACGAGTTCATATGATATCAACGATTGAGTAAGCACGCTGTTTTTTCAGAGCTTTTCGTGATGTTATCACGTTTCATAGAAACCAAAGTACATACCGTAATTTGTTTTTTGCAATATTTTCATTTTTCGCAAATTTAAAACCGTCATGCCGACTTCAGTTAAGGTGAAACACCCTGTATTTGTGACCCTGTATTTGTGACTAAGTGATTTGCGACCCTCTGTTCTATGGCATTTTTTCATCCTCTTGATGTCTACTAACACCCCCTCTTAATTTGTCGGTCGAATTTCGGAACACCTTGTATATATACATACAGGGTGTCCCTAAAAGGAGTACCTATTTTTAAAAATGAATAATTAACAAAAGAATAGAGTTATTAAAAAATTCTTGCAGGAAACGGATGTGTGAAGTCTAGAATTCTGTTTAGAATATTTTATCATAATAGTTCACAATCTGACCGACAGATGGTGCTACAGCACATTTTGGTGGCTATATTACAGCATTTTGAAGAATTTACGCAACGACAACTACTGTTTCCCTTGAAATGGTTACTACTGAACTTTCTCTGACCACGTCTACTTCTGTCTGGTCTTCACGTAAGCTTCGTTTGTTCATATAGCCACCAAAATGCGCTGTAGCGCCATCTGTTGGGCACATTTTGAACTATCATAATAGAGCATTCTAAACAAAATTCAGGACTTCACACATTCGTACCATGTGTTTAAAATATTAGCAGGTGTGGAACTGAACTGTATCAAAAAAAACTTATTCATATTTAATTTTTAAACATTAAATTTATTAATATTATTTCCATTATTAAATTATAAAATATTAAATATTAATGAATAATGTCTTAAATCTTCAAGTCTAAAATAGAATTTTGGTATTTTAGCTTTACCATGTGATGGAATATCTGATTACGCCTACGTACAAAAGATAAAATAATTTTTAAGAAAATGTAGCATAACATGTTCTTCCCCTCAGCTCTTCAATTATAAAGAGTAATAATATTTTTGAGTACATTTGTTTGTTAATTGATGCATCATAAATTACTTGTTGGTTTAGTTAAATCTGAAAATGAAAAAATGCATTTATTTCAAAAACACCTGACCCCTTAATTATTCATTAATAAAATTTAACTTAATGCATGCTCAAACCGATCTATTCCTAATCAAATATCCCCCCGTTTGCAACCCCCCCCCCTTAATTGAGAGATGGATCTGCGGTCCTGAACTAGGCCGACCTACCGAATAAGAGAGCGAGCCTGCTCAAACGTGCTCTCTGTTTGGAAATAGAGGAAACATTTAACCCTGACAAATCATGATTACTTTCCAGGACCCGCAGCATACTGTCCGAATCTCTCAAGCTGCGGTGAGAAACTTCAACCGCAACTTCGCGACCCTTAACACCCACTTTTGGCCCATCTCCATGCTGTGCACTCAAGTCCTCAAGAGGACGATAGGGTACACAGGCTTCTATACCTACACCTGAACTGACCCTTCCCCCCTGCGGTGAAGAACAATCACCGCCACCTACTTCTAACCCCCTCTGAACGTCCCTAGCCTGGGCAGCCGCCCAACGTTTCCTCAAAGCATCCCTATAAGACTGGAGCATGCGCATACGAAGAAAAACGAAATCGTTTACCTGGATCTCCTCAGCCATCCTGTCGTACCTGCAGGGCTCGGGAACAGGGCGACGACGGCGAAGACGGCCGAAACTGAAAAAAATTAGGAATTAAAATTGGGGATTTAAATGAATACATAAAACTTACTTCTTGGTTTAAATACTTTTACAATATTTCATATTTATATTTGACACAGGGTTGGGGTTTTGGACGCCCAAAACTAGTTTTGGACAGGACATGTGGGTTTTACTGTCCAAAACTGTACTAAAGTGTCTAAAACTGTACTAAAGCGTCCAAAACTGTACTAAAGTGTCCAAAACCTTAAAAAAGCAACATTCCACATATTACCACTTCACATTTATTAAACATATGAATAAATATAATTATATCACAATATATTTTACTAGCATTCAATTTAATTCTATGGTAAATGAAAAAAAGTTTAATTTTTTCTAATATCTGTGTAACATAAAAAGTTCTATTTCTGTTAAAATTGAGTTATAATAATAAGAAATTCTGTATAATACCACACATGTAGTATAGGGAGGGGAGATTTGCTTTTGTTTCAATTTTTGTGCAAGAAAATGTTACAAAGAAATTTCTTTTAAATAATGTTTCATTGTAAATTATTTTTTCTAGATTATAGGATAATGAAAGAAAACACAAATATTTAATTTAAAATGTAGAAGTTATTTTTTAAAATATGTATTTTTTATTATGAATTTAATCTAATTCTAGTGAACATTCTATTTCTTAAGAGTTAAATAGTGTTGTTATAATAATAGTCATATAATACAGTGTTATAATAATAGTCAATAACTAAATATCTCATAATCAAACAAAATCATTTTTATTTTTACTATTTCTTAATATACACATATACATATTTGCCAGCCGTAAGCTGGTTTAATCAGTATGCTGAACCTGAACTCCATTTATCAATTATTTCCAGTAACAACTCTCGGGACTTTCAGTAACAGAATCAGAATGTATTCGTCATAAAAATCGTTAGTACTTCTATTAACTACTATTATTTAAATGAATAACATTAAAATTATGATACATAATTAAATTTAATATCTTTTTAATGTAATTACTTTGTTACGTAGGGCAATTAGGTTGTTACTACTAAATTGTTAGGTAGTATAACGTAGGGTAATTAGGTTGTTAATACTAAATTGGTATTTTTCTATTGTAATCTTTTTGCCAATTTTTTTAACTTTTAGCATTGTTCTGAAAAATACAATTTTACTACAAAATATAGTTTTGGACAGTTTAAGACAGTTTTAGACAGAAGGGTTTTGGACAGTACGGTTTAA
This sequence comes from Maratus speciosus, assembly GCA_963932465.1. Classification (NCBI taxonomy): domain Eukaryota; kingdom Metazoa; phylum Arthropoda; class Arachnida; order Araneae; family Salticidae; genus Maratus; species Maratus speciosus. Next base: position 621,481,650 of record OZ010788.1, on the reverse strand, counting down.
ACCATGGATTTTACCGTGGTTTTTACCGTTGTGTCCAAAACCTTGCCAACCCTGATTTGACAATTTTATAATATTTGATAGTTTTATAATATTAATCTCTCTCCTATATACATATGATGCAAATGGGAACTCACCCGATTATAACTTGAGTTCTGTTAAATGGATTACGATGGGCTTGCATTGTTCATTAAATAATTTTTCGGGGGAGGTTTTAGTATATGGTACATGGCACAACTTTTTACGTTTCTTAGTTATAAAATTATGAGAGAAAATTGTATAATGAGATGAATCCGATTATGAAAGATTAGCCTTCTTAAAATGTTCTGCGATTTTGATTAGACTTGCACTGTTAGTTAAATAAATTTTCAGGACTGGTTTTAGTACATTAGATATCCGTCTACGTTGTTTAATTACTGAGCTATGGGTGAAATTTTAATAATTAGGTTAACCTGATTATGAAACAGAATTTCATTTCGGACGGTTATAATTCACGTTCTGCTTAACGGATTTTTATAGGACTTACATAGTCAGTTTGGTAGTTCTTAAGGAACAACACATCTTTCTACGTTGCTTATTTACAAAGTTACGGGATAAAGCATTTAAAATGCAAAAATAAATTTCATTTCTAAGCTTTTATCTCACTTTATGCTAAACATATTTTTATGAGATTTACATTGTTACTTAGGTAGTTGTAGGAGAGGGAGGTTTTAATGTTAATGTATAACGTTTCATTCAACATTACTTAATTCTATTTTACTACTTTTCGGTTAGCCGGGCGCCTGTGTTATATATACATGTATATACAATATAAATATATATACTACATATATGTGGATACATATCTATATATGTGACACATACAATGTATGTTTGTATATATGTGTGCATATACATATACATGTTTGTATATATAACACTGGCGCCTGGCTAACTGAAAAGTACCCTTAATTATAAAGCTAGGGGAGAAATATTTTATAATTTGATCTACCCGAATATGAGATATTATCTTTTTCAAAATTACTATTGGACGGATTTTGATGGGAGTTGCACTATTAGTTAGATAAATACATGACATGGTATTTTATATTTTGTTAAAAAAGTTGTTTGATACAGTTAATTATAAATTAATGAAATGTGTATCAGAAAATAAACTCGAGGATTTCAGTGCGAAAGCCTTACGCTGTATATTTTGTATATTTTACACTTGTATATTTAAGAAAACACCACCCTTGCCAATTGAAATAGGAAATTTACTAGGATAAAACTTAATTTATTTCGCTATTGTCCCACCGTAATAACTTAAGAGAACAAAAAAAATGTTTTTCTACAAAAAATAAGTCACTTAAATCGCAATAGACAATACAGTGCTAAAGTTTAAAATTGTCACTTCGCCTTTTCCATGCAGTCAGAGAAATTATGTTAAAGAAATAAAAATAAACCCAATTTCAAGGGATTGTTTACATTTGCGCTGTTGTCACATCGAAGTCGTAAACGAGTCGGTAAAATCAGACCCGAACCAAAAATCTGTTTAATTGCGACCCAAATCCAAGGTAACCGAACATGAAACCGAAAAGGAAAATGAAATAAGCCCTGTTTTGGTACTTTTCTAGTATAGGGTCCTTGGCGTTTTTTAAAAACTCTCGGCGCAATTCGGACTTCAGAAAGTGAGATTCGTTGCCAAATAATAAACAGCTTTTAAAACAAACCTCATGGACTTTTATGATTGATTACTATGTACATTACATGTACTATATACATGTATAACCAATTTATATATATATATATATCAGTGGCGTGGCGTTCGGTCATCGCTGGATGCGGCGATGACCAAGCAATATTTTAAAACTCTTAATAAGATTTTAAAACTCTACAATCCAGTTTTAGCAGAACATTTGGAGTTCATGTATAAGTGAAGGTAAGATTTAAAGTTTCTTTTTTGAACATTCAACCATTGAATTTTAGAGTTAATAATTTTTCACCACAAACTTAAATAATTGCGATGACCACCGAAAATTTTCACGCCACGCCACTGATATATATATATATATACATATATATACACATATATTTTTTATTTTTTATACACACTTTACTTCTGTTTGCTAGTAAAAATAGATAAATGCCCTCTTTATATTAAATAAATCGTGTACATATTGAAAAAATTGCATGTGTAATATGAATCGGTTGCCAGAAAATTTGTTGCCAAATTTCCTTATCTCGCCAAGGATATTTTCTCTATTTCACCTAGGCCCCTATACACTGGAAAAGTACCTATATTTTAACGCAATTATGAGAAAAAAATACTCTTTAATTATATCTATAATACCAATTTTATTTTTTATGTAGAAAAATGAAGATTATACTTATTTAAAATTTAGCTGTTTATTATTTCGTAACAAACCTCCCTTTCTGAAGCCCGAACTGCGCCATGCTTCTTTAAAAAAACGCCAAGGTTCCTATACTGGAAAAGTACGAGTATTAGTCCAGTCATTTGGTAGAAAATAGGGGAAAGTTTTGGTGTAGTTTTTATATTTGGTGCCTTTATGTTTTTTGGGTCGCTGAACACGAATCTGAAGTTTGCCAACAAAATTTATCCCGGGAAACACGTTTTTTTGGCAAAAAACTGGAAAAAAACTGGATTTTCTTAGTTTTTTTTCAAAATAACTTCAAAATTATGCATTTTACGCAAAAATGCTCAATACATAAATTAAAGAGGATAAAATTTCCTACATTTTACGTACTAAAAGTTTTTTCCTCTGATCAATGGTTTAGCCGTGACACCGCCGCAAAAATGGGTGTGAAAACAAAAAAATTCTGAAAAAAAGGGAATTACGGCAGTGCACGGTGGGTGATTTACCGATTCTAGTTGGCCAAAGTTATTTTTGGCGTCAATATAGTCGCATCGCCATGAAATTGAAAAATGTTATTAATATTCACTATTGAATGTTAGGTATTGTAAAATGTTGCGTGTAGCAGTCATAATTTCGTTACAGGGACATTGAAAAGTATTTCATTATATTACGGCCTATGGGGGAAAATCCTTTATGGTGGTTTTTAATAATGCTTCATAATTTCAAACACTTTGAAATTTATATACATGTCTATGAAGTGCGCTACAAGATGATTTCTTATAGAATATGGTAGTATTTATCGATCATTTACAGGGACACTAAAAAGAATTATGTTACATTACGGTCTATGGAGAAAAATTGTTTGTGGTATATTTTGTTCATGTTACCACTTTTTCAAAAGTATTTAAATTGATATATATCTTCGAAGTGCTCTATAAGATGCTTACTATTGAATATGATGTACCATTGATCTTTCATATACAGGGGCACACAAAATAAATCAGTTATATTTTTCTCTGTATGAACAATAATTGATGGAAGTGCGTTTTCAGTCGTGGAACACTTTTTAAAATTTTTAAAATTGCATACTATTTAGCGTGTATAAATTCTATAAATCATATATAGGGCTGCACAAGACATCTATATCTAACAAAAACATAGCTGTGAAAAAAGGGAGCCAAGTTCTGTAAAGACAATGGCAAGAAAAGAAGTGATATCTAAGTGGGTGCCAAGTTCAAATAAAATTCACTCAAACTTACCTACTGAAGTATTATAGCATTTTTTAAATTGTTTAGAAATAAAAATTATTGATAGCATATTAATAATAAATCTAGAACTTGGCAAGTTTTTACCTACAAGTCATTTATTTTTATCAATGACATTATTATATCTAAACTTGTTATTTCATGTTTGGAAGCCTTCATTTGAGTGAGCTCCTTCCCCTTGAAGGATGGTGGGATAAAATATATCCCACTTAATTTTAACTGAAAAATGCCACATTAACACTAGAATTCAGGACTAAAAAGTTTAATTTTATTAAATACGTGAAAAGAAGCTTTAACGCATTTTGAAATAAATTTGTTTTTAAATTCTGGTGTGATTGAATCATTTCAGCATGTCACGAATAAAAGCTCTTTGCCCCTGAAGGGTTAAAGGGGTGCAGTCTCTAGAGGGATGACCAAGAACAAGTGTAAAGATATCTGTCTCTTTTTCAGGCCTTTTAGTCTGTTTGCATTGAGCTTTCCGAAGGGTGGGTGCTAGAGTGATAACCAAAGACGAGCGGGAATGTATTTGTGTATTTGTTGGTTTATCAAATCTTTGACATGAGTCATTTGTTTATAATAATAACTATATTAATTTTTTTATAATGACATTGTTGTTAATATTAACATCATCATTTTATTAAGACATGAAATTGATAGGCATAATATTTATCAAAAACTTGCCAAGTTCTAGATTTATTATTAATATGCTATCAATAATTTTTATTTCTAAACAATTTAAAAAATGCTATAATACTTCAGTAGGTAAGTTTGAGTGAATTTTATTTGAACTTGGCACCCACTTAGATATCACTTCTTTTCTTGCCATTGTCTTTACAGAACTTGGCTCCCTTTTTTCACAGCTATGTTTTTGTTAGATATCATTACTTTTTGTAAAGTTACAATATATTTAGACACTTTACTTAATGCTTTTTAATGTGTTTACATGAGACTATTTTATTCACCAAGCAACATTCAATTTTAATTTAAATTTCCTACAACAAACTATTTGGTTGTCAATTTGCGGCAGAAATCTATATTTTAATGCTGCTACACTAAATGCATGTTTTGAAACGAAATGTATTGATTCGAAATTTTTATTGTTTCTGAAACAACAATTCCTATTAAATTCCTATATTAAATTTTCCTATTAAATTTTCCAATTAAATATCCTATAGCTGGGCCTGCCTTTTTGTACTGAAAGTGAAAAATAAAGTTATGGGCTTATGCCACACACTATGTATCATTCATCCATGGGTGCGGGCAAAGAGGCAGTGCAGAGGGAGGACATTGCCCCTTCCTGGATTTTCAAATTTAATTAACTAAATAAACTTTTCTCTGATGACTTTGAAAATAACAAGTGGGTAAGTGTGATCACAGATCGCACAGAGGGTTTTGTTTAATATTCCTTTCAAAACACTTTATCCTTTTGAAAAATCTGTTAGTTCCACATTTCGCAACCAGGGGCGCACTCTATTCTAAACAAACCTCTATCCGAACGAAACTCCGGTTTACATACTATCCGTAGATATATTAGTCGAGGGGATTGAGCCCATAGCACCCGAGATAAGTAGATGCCCCTGGCGATAAAAAGTGGAACTAAAATATGTAAGACTATGGTGCATAATATGAAACAATGGTCAAAGGGGTGTCGGCAAAAGTTGGAAAAGTGCTCCCCGGGTGAAAAGGGCGGAGGTTAGAAAAATTGCTTAAAATACACAAATTAGAGCCCGGAGGAGTAAATAATATAAGACTTTTTGAAAATTTTATTATTTGTCGTGTGGTCTGAGGTATTCAGCTATACGTATGCAAAAAGACATGTCTCCAACTTAATTAGGGACTCCCTTAGAAAGAATTGCTTAAAATACATATGTGGTAGCTCAAAGGGTTAAGCGTAAGACTTTTTCAAGATTTTATGATTTCACTGTAAACTGAAATGTCTGAACTTCAGACACATAAGTGTCTGAAACGGAGTGTTCAATTTTCAGACATTTTAAAGTGTCTAAATTTTTAAGACGCTTGTATGTGTCTAAATTTAAGACACTTCAAACGTCTGAATTGCATCCATGTTTGACCACCTTTAATTTCTCTGCAAAAGCATTTTCCACCTTTTTTTCGGTAAGCCTTAATACACAGAAAAAAAAAATCCTTTAAAATATAAAAACTGTACCGCCAATCAAAACGCCAATACAATTTACGTATTTTAGTGGAAATTTTCTTCAATTACCAGAAATATTTAAATTTTTTTTGGAAATTTCTATATTTAAAAAATAAAAATTATGGCTTTCAAGGAAGGGACATTTCACCCACATTTCAGTAGGTCTCAGATTTTACATGATTTAGTCATCTAATTCATTTTACAACATTAGCAATATTACACTTACCCGTCGTGGGATACGAACTCATGATCTATGGTCCGTAGACTATGCGATAATCCCTCTCGGCCACGATTTCACAGCTAGGTAGTTCAAATATTGTTAGTTATTTGTGACTCACAATTTATTTTACGGAAACTAAATATTTTGTCAATCTGCTTATAATTCTGAAAGATTTCACACATCTTCTCTCTAGAATTTGGAATATTTTGCTTTTTAATTTCATGCGATGTAGAACCAGCAGAAAAATTTTGTACTTCTATCGAAGAAATTTTCAGAACACAAATATTATTGTTTATCAGAAGACTCGGGTATTTTTGAAATGTTAAAATATTTAAAATGTTTTAATAGTGCGTATGTATATATATATATTATATATATATATATTTAATTCGGGCTTGTCCCGTTTCAGTTGTGTGTGTGTGTGTGGGGGGGGGGGCAACCTTTAAAAATAAAATCAATTTTTCATTCAAAAATAAATGCATTTCTTATTGCCAAAAGCCTGTGTTTAATTTTAATGCGAAGGTATGTGTATATGAAAGTGTGTGAAGTAATATAGTGTTCTGTTTTCTTTGATTATTTCTTCTTTTTTTTTCGTTTGATCAGGTGAATATATGGCAACATTTTTGAAATTGGACTCATTACTTCCTCCTATATGCTAAATATTCTGAACAAAATTTCTCAGTTATAAATATTGTGTATAATTTTTCTGCAAAAATAATAAAAATCAATGGTTTACGCACAAATTTTTTGTCTTCCTTTTTCCCCCCGATCAAAATACAGAGTAAATTTTTTGATGAAACTAATTTTCCCACGGTGAAATCCTGAAATCACGGTGAAATCATACCTGGAGTAGATCGATACTGAATCATTAGCTAAAAAGTTACATAGTAAGAATTTTCAGAAATATTCCATAAATAAAAAAAAAAAAAATAATAATAATAATAATACGTTCGACTTCTCAAAAACACGTTCTAATAAGAATATGTTCGACTAATAATAATACGTTCGACTCAAACTAGATGGCGCTACTGAATTTGGTGTATTCAAGTCATTTTTTTCTTGGGAAATTTTCGTAATTAAACTTGACATTTTTCTATCCAGGATTGCGATTTGGAGAGGCATATTTTAGAGGAGTATATGTGCTCAGATCTGGCCCGGTGTTTCTCTCATTTGATTTGATGGGACATGCCAGATCAGGTCCTGACTTTTATTTTTCTGCAGACTGGGGCAAAGTCGTCAGTGCTGAATTCAGACACATTTCTTCGGGAGGGATTTTCTGAGGGGTGGGGGGGACATTATTGAGTTCCGGGCTGGGATTGCACTTTTTGACCATTGAAAACACAAAATCTCAAATTTTCCGGAGGGACATCTCTTTGCTCCGGGGGGAAATTTCTCTCCCGCGGGTCAACCCCTGAATTCAACACTGATAAGTCGTAACCAGCCAGAGAAGCCAGAGGAAGCTCTGGAAAGTTTTAGTGGGTGTAATTCTGAATGCTTTTAAGATGTTAAATAATGAAATACTGTGCTAAAATATATCTTAGTTTTTGCGATTTTTTTGGTGTGTTTCTGTATTTGGATAATTTTAAAGTGTGTTTGCAATCAAACAATTTAAGGTTTTATTATTAAATTAGCAAAATATTATGAAGGTTAAAGTGAACAAGAGGTTACACTGTGTTTTAAATTTATAATTAAGTAAATTTCAAACATGCTATAATTTCGAATTTCATTATAAAATTTATAAAAGAGAAAAAAATTGTGTGACAAAATTAATATCTTTTCAAAAATTCCGATTTTTGAACCTATTAAAAATAATAATAATATTCTTTCATAATTAAAAAAAATAACAATATCTAGTCTAGTCTGGGAGGGGATTCAGCCTTCTTAGCTCCCCCCCCCCCGTTGGGCAATGCACTGGTTTGAATATAAATAAATAAATCATGTCTAATATGCATGGGTTTAGAAAATTCTGATTGCGAAATATATGGATTTGTCCCTGAAAGAGTATATCTTACCTTTTAAATGGAAAATTTTAAATACAGAAATATGCAAAAAATGGAAAATTTTCTGGAATTTAAGAAAGAAAATTTGCATTAAAATACGTAAATTGCCAGTATAATTTCCATATTTTAACGGATATTTTTTTACATTGTATAAAGCTTACAAAAAAAGTGAAAAATTGACTGCCTATTACCGAACTTCCAGATTGGTCAAAAATGGATGCGATTCAGACATTTGAAATGTCTTAAATTCAGACGCATACACGTGTCTTAAAAAATAAGACACTTTAAAATGTCTGAAAATTGAACACTCCAGTTTCAGACACTTATGTGTCTGAATTTCAGACATTTCAGATTACAGTGTTTATGCCATGATCATATAGTAAGACACTTAAGTGTCTAAATTTCAGACACCTATGATGTCTGAAATTCCATATTCAGACACTTAAGTGTTTGAATTACTTTTTCAGTCACATATGTGTCTGAATTTAAGACGCCCTTATTTGCAGTGTTGTCGCCTGGCCTTGGGTGTTCTGCTATAAGTATGCAAAATTTCAAATCTGCAATTTAATAAGGGGCTCAAATAGAAAGAATTGCTCAAAATACCCATGTGGAAGCCCAAAGGGTTAAATGTACGACTTTTTCAAAATTTTATGTTTTCTCGTTTGATGTGAGGTGTTCAGCTATAAGTATGCAAAATTTCACGCCTCCAACCTAATTAGGGTTCACTTAGAAAGAATTGTTTAAAATACACATGTGAGAGCGCAAAGGGTTAAATGTACGACATTTTCAAAATTTTATGATTTGTTGTTTGATGTGAGGTGTTCAGCTATAAGTATGTACAATTTCACACCTCCAACCTAATCAGGGGTTCACTTAGAAAGGACTGTTTAAAATACACATGTGAGGCCCCAAAGGATTAAATTTACATCTTTTTCAAAATTTTATGATTTGTCATTTGATGTGAGGTGTTCAGCTGTAAATATGCAAAATTTCACGCCTCAAACATGTATAGTTTCTGAGAACGGGCTCTGTGGCGGACAGAATATCTCAATTTGTTGATTTTCTGTAAGCAAGTAAACCCCAGCAAGAAGATAGGTTTACAATGGAAGTCTATGGGAATTTGGCGAAATATTAGAGATATCGCCAAGGTGGCGTCACTTTTGGCGACTAATTTTGGTTGCCAAATTTGGCGATATATCGCCATGTTGGCGAGAAACTTGGCGGTATTTGGCGACATAACAGCGTCCCCTCCTACGGCAAATTAAAATTTCGCCTAATAGACGCAATGGTAAAGTAAAAATGGGCACCCGCAGGTGGGTAATTCATCGATTTTCACAATTCTTTTATTTTTTTCCTTAGTTTTATAGTGTAAATGAACTTCGCACCAAATTTGAAGTCTGTAGCTGCAGTAGATATACGAGATCTTTTTGATGAGTGAGTCAGTCAGTCAGTCAGTGGTAAAATTATCGATTATCAGACATTTTCAAATGTCATTATCTCGGAAACTCATTATGCGTTAGTTATAAAATTTTGGATTTTAGGTAATTAGGGTGGCCTTACTACACATTTCGTATAACAAGTACGTAGGTCTCATAGATTTTCAGTTGTAGAGCATTGAAATTTGATGAAAAAAAATCGAAATGGTTCGTGTAAATAACACACGGCTATGTCAGGCGAACGTGGCGCTGACACACTGCCGTGTGTCTAGATTTAAAATTTTTAAAATTGCATACTATTTAGCGTGTATAAATTCTATAAATCATATATAGGGCTGCACAAGACATCTATATACCAGCTTATTGACGGAAATTGCTAACGAGGCATTTTCAACTGTGCTATGCGTTCACTAACAGTTCTAAATTTTAGCATATTGTGAATTATATGATAAATCTATAGTTCATATACAGCGATGTACAACATTTTCAGCTATTTTTTTCGATTTTGGTTGTAATTGTGTTTTCAAACGTGTTATATGTTTTACAAATTATTACTTAGACATCGTTTTTCACGTTATCAAACTACGAAGTTTTATTATAGTAGCCCGAATGCATTCAAAAATGTTCCATAATCTGATTGACGCATGATTTTACGTTCTTCTTGATAATTTTAATGATACTTTCTTAACGATATGGAAGCTAAAGTGATAAAACTATTTTTGTATTATTATAACAAATTCTAAAATTTCTTTTTCCAAAATTTAAGGTACGGGACAAACATTCGACAGCATTTATGAAAATTGCTGTGTTGCATATTCTGTTGTATATTCATATTTATTTCTGCACAAAACTTACAGGAAACCTAACAGGAACTTTATGTAAAGATAGGGAATCATAAGGTATCATGATTAATATATCATGAGAAAATGCCTACATTATGTTTTGCATTGTATCAAATTTGAATTTGGAGAATTTTTCTAGATCAGTTTTGTAACCACTCAGAATTTGCAGCCAAGTAATATATTATAAATGATTTTGTCCCGATATAGCTAGATACAACTGGCAATTTTTGTCCAATTTTGGTCATAAATTTAAACATTTCGCTCTTGCAAAACTTCATGCGCTCTTCATTGAAATTTTCCTCTATAAACAAAATATTTTCAACCAAATTCACATTTTTGTTACATTTTAAATCTTGTTGCCGTTGCATAATGGTGCAAAAGTTTATTTGTGTGACTAACTTAAATTCTGCTGTCTTTGATTTAAAAAAAAAATGGTACTTGAACTAAAATGTCAAGAAAAAGTCATGCCAGAAGGTATCAAATATTTTTTATTAAAAAAAAAAACATTTATTTTATACTGTTGGTAGTAATAAAAACATCCACTAATTCCATACGTCTATTTTCTATGCTGTAGATGTCGGTGAAAAGCAGAGACCCTCAAGTAAAAGAAAGCGGAAATAATATTTTTTTGTTTTTAAAATAAATGTACTTACTAATGTACATGTTTATTTATAATTAAATAATGATTCATAATGAGTCGTCTTATTTATTATCAGCAACTTCATTGTAAAATGTAGTCATTCATATAATCTTTAGTATAATTTATAGTCAATGCTTGTGTAAAATGGTCAGTTTTCATGTTAAATCTACGTACAGCGGCGTAATTCCCGTTTTCTCTGAATTTTTTGATTTTCACTGCCATTTTTGTGGCATTGTCACGGCTAAACCATTGATCAGAGAAAAAAACTTTTAATACATAAAATGTAGGAAATTTTATCCTCTTTAATTTATGCATTGAGGACTTTTACGTAAAATGTATAATTTTGAAGTTATTTGAAAAAAAAAACAAAGAAAATCCCGTTTTTTGCCGAAAAAAACGTGTTTCCCGGGATAAATTTTGTTGGCAAACTTCAGATTCGTGCATTTAGTTGGGGGGATATTGTTTTAAAAGTTTTTTACACTGAGGATTAGAGTCCTAGTACTCACGAAACGTATACGTCTGATCAAATCAACTTATTTTGTTGTGTGTTTAAACGTTGTTTTCAAATAATTCAGATTCGTGTTCAGCGACCCACAAAACATAAAGGCACCAAATATCAAAACTACACCAAAATTTCCCCCTATTTGTCCTTTTTGAGCACCTAATGCCTGGACTATATATCCGAAAGTGTTAAAACATGATTTTTCTATTTACATCATTCTAGCGGTTTGACAGTACTCTTTGAGAAACTTATCACAGCCCACCGCAAAGAAAAACAAAAAGGAAAAATCAGGCGTCAAGCATAGATTATGAAACACTTTCCAACACTTTTAGAAATAATATTTTAACAAGACTTAACGCTCTAATAAGGTGAAAGGTGATGTCTAAATAAGCAGTTTGAAAGTAGTCGAATATGGCGATTCGAAAACTTTCTTCTGTCTCGTACATGTTAATACTCCCTGAAAAATGAAGCATATCAGCGCCACCGGCTAGGTGATTTACAACAAAATCTAATCATCAACAACATATGTCAAGTTCTAACTGAATCTGAAATAGCGAAATAAAATCAAAGAAAAATTTGCTTAAAAGGTGCATTTTGTATAAAAGAAGTCACAATATAAAAGATGTTATTACATATTATACTTTTTTAAAAACTTAAAAAGAGTTCACAACATTCGCGCCGAGCGCTTTCAATCAAAACCTTGATCATCTTCAATGCCGCTTTGCGTAAACTGACACCTCTTAATCGTACTTTCATCCTCGGCCGGACAACTAGGTTAGGATGAAAGTACGATTAAGACGTGTCAGTTTACGCAAAGCGGCCCTGAAGATGATCAAGGTTTTGATTGGAAGCGCTCGGAGCGAATGTTGTGAACTCTTTTTAAGTTTTTAAAAATGTATAATATGTAATAACATCTTTTATACTGTGACATCTTTTACATAAAATGCACCTTTTAAGCAAATTTTTCTTTGCTTTTATTTCGCTATTTTTCAAGGTGAATGTGACATTTCCAACGATATATGTTTATTCATATATACGTTTTTGTGAATCAGAAATTTGATGAAAATTAATACATTAGTTTCTGAGATACAGTTATTGCGGAAATCGTGATAAATACAGCCTAGCAGTGCCACCTGTTGGGCAATTTACACCAAAAACTAAACAGTTTTAATTTATATCAGGGACTAACTGAATCTGAAGGTTTGAGGAAAATTCGGGCATTCTTGAGATAGAGCTATTGTGATAATCATAAATGATGCCACACAGCAGCGCCACCTGTTGGGTGATTTACACCAAAACGTAATCAGCACCAAATTTTATCAAGGACTAACGGAGTCTGTAGTATTATAAAAAATCTGTGCATTAGTTCTAGAGATGGAACTATAGAGAAAATCCTGAAAAATTCAGCATAGAAGCGCCACCTCTTGGGAGATTTACACCTAAAAGCAATCAACACCTTTTATATCAGGGTTTGAATCTAAAGTTTTATTAAATTCCGTTTATTAGGTCTTGAGACAGAGCACCCACTATGTTTGTGTTACATACATAGGGGAGAGTGGCGTGGAAAGGGACAGTAGGCTTTTCTCTTTATGTAGCATTCTAAACATTTAATCAATCACACACTAGATGAAGCAATGGTAGCCCAATCTTCAGTTGAAAAAAGTTGTTGGGCTGCATGAGCTTGCAATTGTATAAAGGAAAAGATTATTTTAGGAATCAAAAGTAAATTTGCTTCATATACATGTTATGCTTTCTGTATATTAATGTCTTGTTTATGCTTAGATGTAATAGTTTCCTTATGTATGGAACATTATACTACGCTGGTCATCAAAATTAAATGATAATGAGAAAAAATATGCTCACTAAGTTAATGTTGCAACCAATGCCCAATGCTGCAATTATTTATGTTAATTAAATACTATTGAACTCAAAATTGCACTTCCGCGCATACGTTAGAGTCGGAAATATGCAAATTAGATGATTGACAATGTGGTGCGCAATGGACGTATGTTGGAATTCTCGTCTGTAGTGTTGTTTAAAGTGTATGGGGTGTCTGAGTGTGATCAGTATTCATTAGTTATGGCTCAGAGGCATCATCTAAGTTAAGGTCAAAAGTGGCGAATAATTGGTAGAATCGAGGAAGGCCAAAAACAAATGGAGGTCGTTCAAGATTTGAATATCCCTCAAAGTGTCATATCAAGAGCTTCGAGCCGCTTTTTAGGCATTGGATCCGTTGATAGACAGACTGGGCAAGGGAGACCAAGAGAAACAACTGCATAAGGCCCCCTAAGCAAATTTTATATCCATCATTTAAAAGTAGACTTTATTACCAGTCGTGTGGTACCAGTAACTTTCTTCTACGAGAATTTTTTTCAGAGTCAGTAAGGTGTGTTTACTTTTTTTTTCCACGACTGTATATATCGTTGCATTTTCATTACAATGTTTTTAATTTTCTAAATATTTTTACCGTCAGCTCGAGTTCCGTTAGGATGAAAGACCCTGTATCTATGACTTTATAAGTGGTTTGCTACCCCATGTTCTATAGTAACAGATGAACAGATGAACATACAGAAACAGATAAAACAGATGAACAGATTATAGAGATTAACATAACAGAATTTTTTTTATTGTATTCATGGAGGATAGAGGCTAAGATGTCAGAGAGGCTCTTAAACAGTGATGAAAATTCTCAATCCCTATCCCTTTTAGTATTCAATTAGGTTAAATCGGTACTTCTCGGTTAGCCGGGCGCAGGTGTTATATATACCTATTAATACACATACATATATATAAATATATACATATATACATATACATGTATTATATACATACACGCATATATATATGTAGATATATATATGTATATATACATACCTGTATATATATACATATGTATTTATATATAACACTGGCGCACGGCTAACCGAAAAATACCGTTAAAAATCTTTTGAGAAGAATAAATTTTACAATAATTTTCAAAATCACAACCGAAGAAAAATTAATTAAATTTGAGAACTAATTTTGAACAAGGGATACTTTTTTTATATAAAACGTAAGTAGAATATTTTTTTAAAAACTCGGCTATCTACCCCGCCAACCCCGTACATACCCGCAGCTTCTATAAATACACTAATTTCCTCTGTTGTAAAATAAATTTCCTAATTACGTAACATCGAAGGATTTTATGACCACCAGTGACGACCTTCTCAATCAAATTGTCATTCATTTATCTTTGCCATTTATCTTTGACTTGGGGATTTTCGGTACCCAAGGCCGCATCCTCTACTGCCGTATCATCTGGCAATTGATTTCCATATTAAATAAGATTTAACATTTGTAAATAAGCGTGTGTGAAATTGTTAAGTAAAAAATGTTGTTGCCTCTCGGACTTAAGGTCTACAAGAAAAGTTTTCTTTTAGACGCTATAAGTAAATCATTCTAAATGTACTGCTTGGAAAATGGCCTAATTTTCAAATTTAAATTCTTCTCTCACTCGTCATTCTTCTCGTATAATTTAAATATTTAAAAGTTTTCTTTCTTTTTAAAACCCATGAGTAAATATATTTTTCAACTGAAAATTATTTGGATGTATAACTTAAGCTTTATAAAATCCGACATAATATGGACACAACTATGAAATAAATCTTTATTCAGATAATGAAAGTCTTAAAAAAATGGAAAAACCCTAAAAAATTAGACATTTTATAAATAATTGGACACACTCTAATGAAGTATATGCTTGCAAAATAGGTTTAAATTGCTACCAATAGTTTTTTATTTTATAAAACTTATTTAACTGAACTATCTTGACCGATTTCAACATTAAATAAAATTTTACTGTCTGCTGCAACTTATTTATCATATATTTATCTATAAAACTCTCTGTTTTCATATATTTATATGCAATAGTTTTTGCAGAATAATGCGAGAAAGTAAAAATGTGACAATAAATTGGCATCAGAAGCGTTAGTTACATTTTTTAGAATATAGATAAATTATAGAATAGTTGTATACAATAGTCCCATATAATACTGTACAAATACGAAGAATACAAGAATCTCAATTAATCCACTGTAAAGTCAAAATAAGTCACAGAAACGAGAAATTCTTTAGACCAACAGAATATTATTGTCAAAGCATGGAATTTTTCATCCCACCACGTATACGTCAGTGGTACTCATTCGGACAGCCTTTTGGGTAACCACCTCGGAATTCTTTCGTCGGATCTTTCTGTCGGATATGGCCAGGCATATCCGACCATTTCGGGAATTCATTGGTCAAAGCCCAAAATACACGGTTCATCGGTCTTTGGCGAGAATTCTTGCAGACTTCACAAAACAGCCTTTTACGTCGCGAACTGGTGATACTTCGGGCTCTAG
The DNA here is from genome assembly GCA_963932465.1 of Maratus speciosus. Taxonomy (NCBI): domain Eukaryota; kingdom Metazoa; phylum Arthropoda; class Arachnida; order Araneae; family Salticidae; genus Maratus; species Maratus speciosus. The sequence goes on along the minus strand of OZ010788.1, from coordinate 621,465,860 downwards.
CTGTAACATATATAGATATATATATAAATACACAGGGTCCGACAAACCCCGGGCACCAGGTCACCCAGGCGACTAAAAATTTCCTCTTGGCGACTAACTTTTTAACCTTCTTATGATTTTAATTGTTTTCCTTTAACCAAAAAAGTTCCATGTGCGAAAATATTAATTTTTAATAGCGCGATTATTTGCAGTGGAAGAAAATACACCATAGCGGCGCAACAACTTTCCCTAATTTTACAGAAGGCAGGGTCTTTGCTAAGCAAAACTAAAGTGCATGGTGAAAGAGCACAGCTTAGATTAGAAAAACTTAAAAATATTCCAGAAGAAAAGGGGAAAAAAAATAAATGATGTTTCATTAAGTGGAATACACCAAAATGTTGAGTTATCAGTTATATCTCACCAAAATGACAAATGGACAAATGGTATTTTAAATCAAAATCTCAAAGGCATTGTTAATTTATGTATATAATTTCTTGTTGTGAATTAAAGATATGAACATTAATTTGTCTGCTGTTTTAATGTTTAATTTCATAGTTTGTTTTATTTAATTTGTCTACTGTTTTAATGTTTAATTTCATAGTTTGTTTTATTTAATTTGTCTACTGTTTTAATGTTTAATTTCATAGTTTGTTTCTATTTAATTTTCACAATGTAAAAGTGGTATTATTTTAAAATTTTTGATCAGTTTGATTTTTTTTATTGAATAGTTAACTTGTTTACTGCAAAATGACACATATCACTCAAAAATAGCCGAATACGATTATGAGTATACAGTGTTCCATTTTGCAGTGAAAGCGGAGAAATTTTTCTTCAAGTTGGCTTCTAAGATTTTTTTCCTGGCGCCTAATAATTTTCAACTTTTGTCAGTCCCTGTTGTACATACATACATATATATTTATATATAAAGCTATTATAAACATTTAGAAATTACCAACAAAAATTGTGAATGTATAAATAATAAAGGAATTTATTCAAATTAAAAATCATGTATAAACTACCATAGGCTTAGATGGTGCTTCATACATCATTTTTAATTTGAATAAATTTATTATTACTTTCACCTATCTTTAAAAGAAGAAAGTATAGGATTCGAGAAAATTTTCAACTTTCGGTTTCCGATGGATTTATATGTTTTAGAAGGTTATTAACAAGACTTGATGGTTTTTAGAAAATGTCTGTCTGTCAGTATATCTTTGAGTCTGTCTGTCATTCTGTCTGTGAGTCTATCTGTGTGTGACAAACACTTTGTGGGCGCTCTATATCAAAAACAAATGCACGGAATCTCACAGAACTTTAGATTCCGTTAGATCCTATTATAAACTGTTGCTGACAGTTTTTGGTGTATATCGCCCAACCGCTGGCGCTGTTATGCCGCATTTCTAATGATTTCCGCAATAGTTCTATCGCAAGAACTAAAGCACGAATTTTCGTCTAACTTCAGATTCAGTTTGACGTTGACGCAAGTTGATGCTGATTAGGTTTTCGTATCAATCGCTCAATGAGTAGCGGTGTTATGCTGGGTTTTTTCTCGATTTTCGCAATAGCTGTATTTCAAAAACTAATGCACGGATTTTCATCAAACTTCAGATACAGTTAGACGTTGACCTAAGTTGTTGCTGATTAAGTTTTGGTGTAAATAATCTAACAGGTGACTCTGATATTCTGCATTTTGCATGATTTAGACGATTTTAGCGATAGTCATATCTCAAGAACTAATGCTCGGGATTTCATATCTTTACAATCCTCATGATGGGAACAGATTGCAATTTAATTTTAGCAGTGTGGTAGCGAAGTTTGAAGAATGAACATGTACGAGATAGAAGAAAGTCTTGGGATTGGCACACCCGACTAGTTATATTTTTTTTCTAGATGCTATTTATTTCTGTCTCGTATATAACTATAGGTAATCGGTTTTTTATACAAAATAAATTGTACAGATATAGAAAAAGATTGGTTGAGTATATGAAAGAGTAAATAAGTTGCTAGATAACATGTTTCCAAATTTCCTTCTCTTGTCAAGGCCATTTTTTCTATCTTTACAAGGCCCTATACTGGAAAAGTACCATTTTTTGCGTGTGTGTATATACAATATTTTGATGATGAATATTTTTTTCTGTATGTTATCAATTATTTTTTTATATTGTTTTTCTGTATTTTGACTGAAATGAGTAGCATGCATTTTAAATGTATGTTATGTAATGTGTGTACTGCTTGTACTTAAAATGTTATGAATGCAATGCGGATGATGCTATTAGGAACAATATTTGGCAATTTGTCACTTGCGCCTGGCTAAAAAATGCATCTATTTCTTTACTAAACTTTACGTGGAGATCTATTATAATTAATATTCACATATTCAAAAGTTCTAGGGATGATAGCACTAGGATTCTAAAATAAAAAAGCACCCAAGGACAGAGAGATATTGGCAACATATCTGGAACATATACACTTAAGAAAAAATGACTTTAGGAACAATGAAACAATATCTACATATTTGCCAAATGCATTAAAAACAAATTGTTCCAAATACCACGCCAAAATGTATCGATAGTAGATATGGAGTCAGAACAAGCAGACAAGCATATACTCTTGGTTATGTAACATTCTTCAATAAAACTTGTATACAGAAAGTTTAATGATAAAAAAAAATAAGCTTTTGGTACAGATGTCATATTCGCCACATATTGGCGCGATTTTTTTCGGTTGCCAATTTGGCGAAAACATCAACAGCATAAACAACATAATCTGGGTTACCACATCAAGCAAAATAACGACACTTTGACGCAAGTTAAGTACCTGTTGCCTATATGATATTGGCGACAGAAAAAAATCGCGCCAATATGGGGCGAATATGACATCTGTTCCAAGCTTTTATACCTTTTGATTACCATTTCCTGTAATAAAAACAGTTTTAAAGAAATAAAATTTAAGAATCTATGATATGAACTGACGAAATATGTTGCACTATAAAATAGTTATTATGTTTCTATATGATAGAATGTAAAATAGTAAAAGGTGCACATATTTCACACCAAACGTCAGACACATTATAACAAAATACGGTACTTTTCTGTTAGGCTGGCGCCACTGATATATAAATAAATATACAAATATATATATATATCTACATATCTGTCTATCCATCTATCTATCTATCTCTATATAGATAGATATAGCGATATATCAGTGGCGCCCGACTAACAAAAAAGTACCCAAAATACTTTTATTTATTCTCTGATAACTAAAATGAAAACTTTCATATTTTAGTGCATCTTAGGGGATATTTAACTAAATTTTATTCCAGATTTGTAGCAGAAATTAACCCAAATATTTAAACATCAATTCTTAGCATCCAATTTTATAAATTGATTGAATAAAAGAAGTATTTAAGTCTTATTTTGAACGAAAAAACTTTTAGAAAGAAATGTATTAATTACATTACATAAATATGTGTACTACAAATCCAATAAAATATGTAAATTGTAAACAGTTTATGGATATTTAACGATTCTCGTGAAATGGTATCATCGCATGCAACTATTGATATTATAACACTCTCGCGATAAAATATTCAATTACATTAAAATAAACAAAAATATTAAAATATCAATATATGTATACATACCAGCAAGCGAAAAGTCCCATCTTCTTCTTGAAATAAATAGGATTTGAGTAAAACCAAAGTATTCACAATTAGTAAATCTTGATAGCAAAATCAGAGCTGTTTAAAATAGAGTATTCTATTTTTTCAAAGAAAAATTTCAAATATTACTTTGCAACAATGAGTCTCGTGCACTAATATTTTTCAACAATGAGTCTTTTGGCTTACTGTTGAGATGCAATTCTCAAATTTTGAACTTCATTTTTTGTACGGCAAAATATTTTTAGTACGGTGTTGCCACGCATTTTCTAATTTTTAAACAATTTTCTTGCAGAAATGAGAAAACTTTGGACTGATCAGATATTTAAAAATTGAAATACAAGCCGGGTTTTTTCGTCATTTGCCATTAAGAATTTGCCTACTGATTCAACATAATATGTAGATATACATTTTTTCTTTCAATTTGTAAATGAGCGACCACAAATTTTTAAATGTTTTAATTTCTATAGAGTATGCTACGATTTTGAATTAAGTAAAAAAATTAACAAAAATACTTCAAAATTGTGGTAATCAGGCTATATACTTTGTTTGTGATTCAAAAAGGGATTAATATCGATTCTGTTTTTATTTTGCTGTCATTTTCACAATAGAATTAATAAAGATATGTTTTTCTATAAATTGGAACAGATCGTACTCAAGACCATCAACAAGTCAATGATCCTAAAAGTAAAAATGTAAAAAGTTTAAAAAATGAGCATTGATTTAAAAACTTGAAACTGCAATATTTTCTCTTAATTGCGTTACAATTTTAGTGACTTTTTGTTCCAATAGTTCTGGAATTCGAGATCAAATCTACAGGCAAAGAAAGGCTTTCATCTGTGGAATTGACGTCATTTTAAAAGGGCCGAGGCTAACGAAAATGACAGGCTACCGCGGTGCATCCCAAGTGTCTTTTAACAGACCGCTAGAGTGACATGATGCTCTTTTCGTGCACCTGCATTGGTGCATTCGAGCATCACGTGACTCCAGCGGTCTGTAAAAAAAGATAGGTGTGATGCACCGCGGTAGCCTGTCTTTTTCGTTAGCCTCGAAAAGGGCATTCGAATTACCCTACCGGCATCCTTTCATCTCGAAAGGAACGAAATACTTGAGCATGTGAAAATGACGTAATATTTTAACAAGAAGAAAATATATTCAATGATAAAAGTGACATATTTTCATACGAATATATCTAAATGACGTAAATTTTAGTTATACGTAGCCGTTACTGAAGAACAAGAACTTCAAAGGGCTCCAAAACTTTTAATTTCAGAAACCGCTGGTAAGCATTTGAAAATGACATCATTTTGTCGCAATTGTTATGAAATATTTTAGCTTTATGAATAAACTAGCAGGCTACGCCCGCTACCGCTAGTTCTATTTTTCCAAACGAACCTTGAATGAAACGAAATATATCAGTGAATATGACGTATTTTAAGCCAATATGGATTCCTACCTGTAATATAGATGAAAACAGTATTGAAAATTGGCGATAAGACCTGGATGTTCATTTGTGAGCTTGTTTCCTTATTATGGATACGTGATTACTTTGGCTGATAACGGGTTGTTATAATTTCCACTCCGAAACGCGTCCTATGTTTTTTTAATGGAGATAAATACAAAGTTTTATTAATTAAGTGCATGCAATATAATTCCTGATTACGGGAAACGATATCAACGCAATTGAGGCATAACATTTTCTAATGTGTTGGATAAAATTTGAGTTATTAAGCACCAACGATTTTACTTGATCAATTACGGTATTATTTAGTAGCACAAGGAAGCCGTTATGACAACATAAATCAAAATGTTTTTTAATCCCTGCACTACTGAAATGGAGTGCAGTACAATGATTGCAGAGGTTGTCCGTAGCATCGAAATACTAATGTTCAGGTGATTCATCCTCACTTGTTTGTTCTCGAATTCCAGGCTTCTCGGCTTTGCGCCATATGCGGTTCTTGTAGTTTAAATGCCATCTCACTATACGCCCTGTTATATTTCGTAAAACGCAAGTCTACCGCGGCTTTTCGCATTTGCATTCTAGCAGAATAAGTGCTGTTAAAATTGTAATAGCAGTAAATAAGACTGTAGCTTCTATCATCAATTAAAATACTGCACTCTTTTTTAATACGTCACGAAAAGCTCTCCCGAAAAAGAAAAAAAAATCTTGTTTTAATTCATTATACGACGATTGTATGAGAAGTTTTAGCCCCGGGTACGGTATGCTATTTCTTTCTCACAGCTTATTTTGTGCCATCTCCAAAAAATAACGTTTCCTTACAGAAGCTAGCCGCAAAACAAAGCAGTACGATTAAATACGCTATAGCAATTTTTTTAACTTCTCAACATCGCACATTTTCAATTTTATACCGTCGTATTGGGGAAAAAAAAGTACTTTTAAATGCAATTTGTTTGAAAACTACATCTCCATTTATTTTTGAGATATTAATTTTTTTGTAGTTTTAAGCAGCATTTGTTTAATTTTGGCAACTCAAGTACTCATTTTCTGTAGACAGTAAAGGGAAAATAGTTGAAAAATAGCAATTATATCTTCTTGTTGCCACTTTCTCATAAAAACTGAAAAAAAAATTAAAATGCGTGCTATTTTGAGAAAAAATATATAAATGAATTGATGTCTTTTTGCTGCATTTGTGCATTATTCTGAGATAGTGACGTCCTACCCATACTTTATTGTAGATGTTTATGATTGGATCGTAAATGAGGAATTCTTCAGTGGATTCGGATGACGTCATTTTATATAAATAAAATCGCGTGTTTTAAATCTTAAAACAGAGCTACAGTAGAGTCCCGATTATCCGCGTCCCGCTTAACCGAGTTTCCGCTTTAACCAAGTTATTTTCTTCTGATGGACTGATGGCTTCTATTATTTTGAAACAGCCATTAATGAAAAAAAAATTATGGCCATTTTTTTCCCCATTCTGACCAGAAAATCAGAGTTCTAACTTTTTACGACTGCTCTTTCATCTTCACCTAACACTTCATTTATAATGGCTGTTTCATAATAATAGAAGCCATCAGTCTATCAGAAGAAAATGTTCCATTCCAAAGGTATAAGTTCAATTAACTCGGATAATCCGGACTCTATTGTATATTTATATACATATATATATTTTTTTTTCATCAGGGCGACACTAAATTCTGAAAAAGCAGAATTCCTGTTCTCTAGTTTTATACTTATTTCTTTGATTAACAGAAGTAATATTCATCTTTTTCATAATCGGAATTTCCATTGGGTTGATGCATGATTGCGTCATCCCTGAAAATTTATTTAACAGTGTAGCTTACATCAAATTTCGTTCGGTAGAAATTCTTAAAAAAGGTAATCTTTAATAATCGGGTTCACAAATTTTAAAAATTTCCCCGTAGCTTTATAAATAAGCGAGCTAGAACAATGTTTTATACACCTACTCCCAAAAACTAATATTGCATTTTCGACCAAAATAGTATAAACTTTCCGGTTGGAATACAAAGTTGCGTTTTATATATGTAGTAGATGATTATATGATTTTTTGTAAATGACTTCATCATGAAGGTTTCACTTGTAATAAAAACGGCGCTTTCAACATTATATTTAGTGCGTCAATTGGCGAGATATCGGATTACTGAAGATTAGCCAGGAATGCTATCAACAACTACGTAATGAAAACGCTGAAAGCTGAAAAATAAGAAGTAACATATAATTATAAACATATGATCTAAGCTTTATCACAGCAAGCACTTTTTTTTTAAATCGCGAGATTTATGCAAATAATATTAATACATAATTACATAAATATTCATAAGAATAATCTTTAATTCGGAATTCCTGAGATGGTTAATACTAACATAAAAATAAAAATAAAAATAAAAAAAGGGGAAGAAAAATAAGGGGGAGTGGAGATTGCATATTTTTTTAGGTAGATTTCGTAAGAAATACTACCTATTGCAGTCGTTACCATTGCGCGACTTTTGAAAAATTCCTTCACAACTTTTCATTATAGAATCCCAGGAACCCAAAACCACCCCCCCCCACCTAAAAAGTATATATATATATATACTGCCATATGTATATATATACTAGGGGGCTTTGCCCCCTGCAAGCTACGCTCGCCAACTCCCGTTCAGACACTGCAGAATCTAAAAGCACTAAAAGTGAAAGTAGGCAACAATTATTGATTTGGAACTACTAATACGTTTCATTGTACTCATTTAGTTTCATTTTGTTATTACATCGTTAATTATAGTCCAGATATGAATATTTTTTTAATATTTTTATTTATAATTTCATTCTGTTCTTATTATAAGCGCGGCATAACTACCGCACAAGTGCGGCGTCTCAGCCTGAATGTACGGGTGATGCGCCGCAGTGTAATGTTTTAGAAAAAAAATTGTTAAAAAATATTAATAATTCGTTTTGAATTTTTTTTTGTCGCACTACACGCGTTGTATATTTAACATTAAATAGCACAGCATGATTTTTTTTTTTTTTTTTATGTCCACCATGGTACTTTATACGCAAGTTCAAAAAAAAAGTGCAGCATAAATCCCGGAATTACCCTATATTGAATTACGTTTTCAAGCGTACAGAATTCAATGATATAAGCAAATCGGTGTTTTCTGTGAGAAAAAAGCTAAAAGCTGAAAAAAAATTTTCTCCTGTACCCAAACAACCAATATGATCAAAAGAATAGTTTCAAGATGAAAACAGAACATTATCAAAAGGCATGAAATGGAAAAAACAATACAACCCTTTAAATATTTAATTTATAGCGTAAAAAAATAGAAATATTACACCACATACCGAATAAAAACCAGTTGATTTTCAAAATATTCTCCTGCACATGGTATCCAAGCATGATCAGATTAAGGTGAATAAAACAGTTAAGTTAACACAGAAATTAAAACTGTGGATTCAGTTAATTAATTTTGTAATACCGTGATAAAATAAATTAATATAATATAAATAGAAAATAATTACATTATTTAAAATACCTAAAAAACACTTTTAAATTGTTTAATTTCGATTTTACAATATTGCCAATATACAGCGTTTAATACCACCTGGTGTAAAAAATTAAAATTATTACTTTATATATATATATATATATATATATATACTAGGTGGCTCTGCCCCCTGCAAGCTACTCTCGCCAACCCCCGTTCAGACACCGCAGAATCTAAAAACACGCTAATTTGATCGGTTTTAAAAAGATTTGAGAAGATTGAATTATACTGAAAAAACGTGTAGCGATCTCCCTGTAAACGGGTATACATTCAATTCCTTTTTATTTCAAAAATTTAATGTAGAATCAGTTGCTGTTAAGACATCCAATGGTTGTTTTCGTGTTTGGTTAAAGAAGATCAGTTAAACATTTGAAAAGAAGCTAAAATAAAATGAATTAAGTAAACAGAGTCTTTGTCTCTCGGTATTTTTTAACAGCGTTATAAAACGATTGACATAATACAATTACTAAAATTTGCTGCTTTAACCCCTTCAAGGGCGGTGGTTCATTTTTGGACCACTTAATTTTAATGCTTAAATGCCACATACATTAGCATCAGAATATTGGGATGAAAATTTTCATTATTTTAAGTATGTGAACAAAAGCATTTTTGTATTTCGAAATTTGTTTGTAAATTCTGGTGCCATTCACTGATTTCAAGATTTTACGAATAGAAGTGCCTTGTCCGTGAAAGGGTTAAACGCATATTAATGTATTTATTATTTTAAAGTTTCCTTTCCCTTTTAATATTCACGTGTAAATACAATTTTCAGGACATAATTTTTAATATTTTCCTGCCTTTAACACGTACTCATTTAATAGTAATTTTAAAGTTTTATTTTTCTTTTTTTAATAGTCACGTGAAAATAAATTTTTAATCGTTAAGAAATATTATTCTTTGCGCTGTTTTTAAAATTGAAAACAATCTCTATAATAATAGTCTAAGTCATGTGACTATCATCAACAGCTCGAGGGGGATCCCTTCGCTTTTTTATTCCAGGCGGTCATTTTGGTACTTTAATGTTAGCCAGCCACAGGTGTGATAAGTCGCCGAATATTATTCTATACCCATTATTTCGTTTATATTATAATAGTCCAAGTCATCTAACTGCCATAAACAACGGGCTGATTCCTTCGCTTTTTATAAGAAAGGCTTCCATTTTGATTAAAGAATCAAAATTATTTTTTCGAATAAAACTACATAAAAGTTGCCATGATCACAAAGAATTCCTGGTACTTTTATGTTAGCCGGGTGAAAATCTCGCCAATAGCTTTTTTTAAACTCGCCAGTTAGCATTTGTTTTATTTGTCGAGTGGTAAATTAAAACGGTTCTACTTGGTTATCCCATCGACCAAAAATCTGTCACCAAACTATAAGATTAAATGCCAATAATGGTTGATCGTAAATGTCACATTCACTTGACTTTAAGGAAGTTACACATGTTCACGCCATCAAGTGATTTTTATTTCGACGTTTTATTTGTATTTTTATTAATGTTATACTGATTTATTTGTTCTTTTGTTATTTAAAATAAAAAAAATATGCCAATTTGTATAATTTGGCTATTTATATAATTTGGCGAAATTGGTCGACAGGAGAAGTAATAACATTAAAACGTTGCTTTGAAGTGGAAATTAAATCTCGCGATTTGCTGCATTGTCACATACATATGTAAGCGAGATTTTTGGCTGTTGGTTTGATGTTTGGCGAGATTTTTTTTTTTTTTTACGACAATTTGGCGAAAACCTCGTTTTCAAATACCTGTTACATATGTATTTTTAACTTATTTTCTGTTATTTTTAAAATGAAATAACAATAAATAAAAAAAAATAATTAATAACTATAGAACAAAACAATTTATAACATTTTTTGTAAATAAAAAGAAAATAAATTCAAATAAACATTTATTAATAAATAAGCAACAATAGCCGGGTTACCATGTCAGGCAAAGTTACGCCATTTTGGCACCAATTACGTACCCCGTTGCGTATATGACATCTTTGTCTAATATTTTTCTTTTCGTTTCGTTTAAAAAAAAAGAATGAAGTAAAAGCCATTTATTTTAAAGGTTTCAATTTTAAATGAAAGTTTTGTATTAAATGAAATGATAATGAAATACAAATTGAATTCTGAATAAAAGTAACATGATGCATTTCTTAGCATACATTTAAGGGAGGACAAACTCGTCGCCAAATTAATTTAAAATAACCTTTTCTAAAATATGAAAAAAAAATATCTGTTATGATTAAAATTTGAGTTACCATCATTAGAAAAAAAGTATTTAAAATTAGAAAAAAATTCATATTTAGAAAACTTATTCTAATTTTAAAATTCTAATACCAGTTTTGAGATCTGTGGATCAATGCGTATTTTTGGTGTTAATTTCATCGCAAAGTATTCCATATTTCAGGAGAAATCGCCGGGAAACGTAATCAGTTGTTTAATCAGTCGTTTCCTAGAATCGTTACATAAATTCGTTTCAATTCGATTCATTAGGATTTTATATATGTAGGGTAGATATTATCCATAATTTAAACTGGGCCTAAAAGAAGGATTTTTGTTTATACAAGAAGTTTGACATAAAAGAATGTAATGGGGAGGAATGGGAAATCCCAGAAAAGGGAGGAAAGGGACAAGGCGATTTCCTTCTTTTTAATAAGATGAATGTAAATTGCTACTATGAAAATTTATAGCTGTCTTATACCTCCTTGTTAGTGGAGACGTATTGGACGCATATGAAGGTATTTGACGTCCCAATCCTCTTATTCGGTAATGCATGTACAAATACACTGGTGTCCAAAATTAAGGACCAGTCACAAAATGCGAATTTTCAAGTACGCGAATACCCAAAAGGAAATAATATAATTCGAATAATTACTATCTCTACAGCACAGCTAGTCCATATAACATCTCATTCATGTCACACATTGTCACAAGTGTCACAGTCACTACGGTGAAACAAAAGAACTGGAAATTCCATACATCTCATTATGAGTCTCAAATGAACACTATATATGGCTCCACTGAGACGTCAATGTGACTGCTGCTTTGTGACAAGTCACTATGTGACTTTACAATGTAGTTACATTGTGACTCTCATGTGACTGTCATCTGTAGACTCAATTTCAAAGTCATCGTGAACGCTGCATTGTGATAAGTTACCAAATAATGTCACATTAAAGTCACATGATGACTTTCGGGTGACAGAGAGACTACTGTGAAGTCACCATTGTGCTCTTTTGGGAAAAGTCACCATGTGACTATAATGTGATATTATTTGGTGACTTATCATAATGCAACGTTCATGATGACTTTGAAATTGAGTCTAAAAATGACAGTCACATGAGAGTTACAATGTAACTACATTGAAAAGTCACCTGGGGATTCGTCACAAAGCAGCAGTCACATTGACTTCTCAATGGAGTCACATATAGTGACCATTTGAGACTCATAATGAGACGTGTGGAATTTCCGATTTTTTGTTTCACTGTAGTTACTGTGACACTCGTGAGCATGTGTGACTTGAATCAGATGTTATATGGACTAACTGTGCTGTAGGGATAGTAATTATTTGAATTATGTCATTTCCTTTTTAGTATTCGCTTACTTAAAAATTAGCATTTTGTGACTGGTCCTTAATTTTGGACACCAGAGTAAAATAAAATTTGCTGACAAAAATAAAAGAGATTACTCCGTTTCTTTGACTAATTGTCTTATTGCACGAGCTTACTAATTAATTTTGAAACTTACAATTTCTTTAATTATAAAATTGTTTCTGCAAATTATGTTTCTATATTGTCCCACGGACATTAGAAAGTGTTTCATTTTGTATTCGATAAATTGAAACTTTTGTTTTAGTGCCAAACAAAGTTGATTTCCTTATTTTGTAAAACGTATCCCATTCATCCCCACTCTCTCCTACTTAAATTATATAGAGGATGTCTCAGGATTATTGGGACAAACTTTAAGAGTAGGTAGGGGACATCACAAGGATTCAGATTTGCATGGCAACTCATGGTCAGAAACGGCTTCGTTCGCCGTTAGGTAGTGTTGTTCACAAGATCCACGCTCTTGGCCACCACGTTCTTCCGATTTAAGCAGCATAGATTTCTTTCTTTGGGGTGCACTGAAAAGTGCTGTGTACGCAACGCTTGTCGAGTGGATCTGGTTTCAAGACTAGTCTGTGCTGCGGCGGATATCCAACAAAATACAGGTGTACTTGAGAGAGCCCGCCAATCCATAGCCCGACGGTGTAATGCATGCATCGCTAGCAATGGTGGAAACTTTGAACATCTTTTGTGACATTTTCACATATCATCTACCACAGAACATGTAATATCTTTGACCAATAAATTATTTCAGGTGATCTCAGTCTTGCGTCTCTTCGTTTAATGTACCTGTCATACTACTTTCCCGTGACGTTTCCGACCATGGGAAACCTGAATCCTTGTGATGTCCCCTACCTCCACTTAAAGTTTGTCCCAATAATCCTGGGACACCCTGTGTATTTGCAAATTGCAGAATCTGCTCTATTTTGTAAGCCACAAATTGAAAAATCGATTTCTTTAAGGTATTTGACATCCCAGTCCACTTATTCGGTAATGCATTTACAAATATAACTAGAAAACAGGAATTCTGCTTTTCATAATTTAGTGTCATCCCGATAAAAAAAAATATATATATATATGTATATAAATATAGATAGTTGAAACCATGTTTCAGTTTTAAGACTTCAAACACACGCTTTTATTTTATATAAAATGACGTCACTTGCATCCGGAGGAAGAATTCCTCATTTACGATCTAGTTTTAAAAAGCGTCTAAAGTATGCATATGACGTCACTGTCTCTAAATTATGCACAAATAAAAAAAAAAGAGATGTCTTCATTCAAGAAACTCAACAAAAAACTCGGCTATCTAATGATTCATGTGCTTTCATTTGTTATAATGTTTATATAGATACTTAAAATTAAATATAGTTTTTAATAGCTCCGTGTTTTATTAGACATCATTAATTTTTATTTTTTTCAAAATAGCACGTATTTTAATTGCATATTTTTTTATTTGATATGGGAAAATGGCAACAAAAAGATATTATTACTATTTTCCAAATTATTTTTCCTTTACTTTCAACAGAAATGTAGTACTTCTGTTGCCAACATTAAAAAGAAATTCCTTATAAAATAGAAAAAAAATATATCTCTCAAAAATAAATTGAGATGCAGTTTTCAAACAAATTGCATTTGAAAGTATTTTTTTCCCCAATAGGACGGTATGCAAATTGAAAATGTGCGATGCTCAGAAGTTAAAAAAATTACAGTAGAGTATTTAACCGTACAATGATACATCTGCTTTGATTTACGGCAGGCTTATACAACCGAACGTTATTTTTTGGAGACGACACTTTAATTGCTGAAAGAAAGAAATAGCATATCGGGGGCTAATAAAATATGCTGACAAAAATCAAAGAGATTACTCCGTTTCTGTGATTGATGGTCTTATTGCAGGAGCTTATTAATTAATTGCTAAAAATTAAAAACTCAAAAATGAAAGACTGGAATGGAAAATCAAATAGAACGATTTAAATCATTTATTCATTCATTCATTCCCTTCGAAACCCATAAAAAGATGCAGAGAGAGAAATACCTTAAACTGAAACTTCTTAATTTACGCTTTGTACAGTTATCAAAGTAGCTTCGAATGGTTTCCCTAATTTATTAATGAAAGCTTTCAACCGATTCAAAAGAATAAATGCATTAGAATTTAACAAACAGTGAATTCACACGTTTGCGAAAGAATTAGAATACAATTATTTCATTTCATTGAATTTAAAATACTTCAAAACACTTAATGCTTTTCTACAATTAAAATATTTTAATGAAGATAATTCGTTCTACGCTATTTACTTCTGCTTTTTATTTCGGAGTTATCGGAAAGTGAAAAGTTGGTTTTAAAGCTGGTAATTAATGTTCCAAACTTTACATTAGGTGTCTTTGAACAGTTTTAAAAAGTCATCTGAATGGCTTTCTTTTCATTGTCTTTGAAATATTGAAAATTAGCGAAACTTTTAAAGCTCAAAATCTATTAATACACCTGCATGTACAAAACTTTAAATAAATGTTTAAGCAAAAGTATTCTTTTAAAGTTTGCTGTTTAAGAAATTAAATACACTTAATTTTTATTTAAAGTTATAAATGCATGGATGTTTTTTCCCGGAATTTATGCACTGCACGCAGGATAACACTTGCATAACTGAGTCGTATGAGCTAATTTTGTTAACATTTAGAAGGGACATAGAACAAATATGCATAGATAATTTATGGAAATTTGTAGAAAATTTCGCACGTCTGTTTTTTAGTAATTTGAAAAAAATATGTTTGTGAAATTTTCTACAAAATTGCAGAAATTATATATGTATAGTTAAGAGATGGAAAGTTTTTACAACTGGATAAATGATAATCATAGATGGAGTAGCACAGTTGAGGTTTTATTTCAACAGATAGTTTATTGTAAATTTATTTACTATACAGACCATCAAAATTTTCGTGAAAATATGAGTTGTAGTTATTATCGTGACATCATGCGTTCAATATGATGAAAAAAAAGTTTTGAGTCTTGCACTTTAAAAATGAACAATCTTTAAGTCATGTAGGGCGATAAATGACGTCGTTATTACGGTATTGTTCTAACGAAAAATTTGAATGACGATTTCTTTAAAATATTACAAATTAATATAATTTTAATACGAGTGAATAATCCCCCCCAAATTTTTTGGCCATTTTAAATGTATTTGACCTTTTAATCAGAAATAATTCGTCAAAATAAGAAAAATACTTATACCACATAAGTTTACAATTCAATTAATAAAATAAACAAAACTGAAGTAAAGCAGGTTAACAGGGAAAATTAACTAGAGCCCTTCCAATTATTTATTCCTTTTTAACGACATAAAAGAAAGCAGAGAAAGAAATGCCTTACACTAAAACGCCATTATTTATCTTTGGAAAGCTATCAAATTGGTTTCGAATAGTTTCTATAATTTATTAATGACAAATTTCAATATATTCAAAAGAAATAGAATTAGATTTACATTATTTTTATTTCATTAGAATTTTACCTAGAACGAATTCGCAGAAATGCGAAAAAATTAGAACGCAACTATTTAATTTCATTGAACTGAAAGCTCTTCAAAATACTTCATTGTTTTTCTACTAACTTTAATACATTAATGTTGTTAATTCGTTCGACGCTATTTCTGACTTTTTACTTTTTATTTAAGAGAAAGTGAAATGTTGCTTTTAATCCCGATAGGTTTTGATTAGTTTTGAATGTTTCAAAGTTTAGATTAGCTAGTATTAAATAGTTTTTTTTTAACCATCTAGATAGATTTCTCTAAATTGCCACAGTTTAAAAGAAGGTTAGTTGTGTGAAATTATGGAAGCGGCGAAATGTTGATTTTACAGGAGACAACTTTTAAAATCTCATTTTTAACAATTTACAACATAGTTAAAAAGGCTTTATGAATTCGGTTTGTCTGTCTGTCCGTGCTCTAACTAGTATAAATAGAGACAGATTGTCATGAAATTAATATATAATATTGGGGTTTACCATGGCATGTTCGGTATTATAAATGAAGTTTGTTGCGTTTATGGTTAGTTACAGGGGCACTCAAAAGAATTCCGTTGTATTACGGGCTATGGAGAAATCTTGTTTGTAGTGTATTTTAATGATATAATTTTTCTTAAACATAGGGCAATTCCACAGAAAATTATCATTTGGGAAGGTGGGGGGAAATTAATAATGTCGTTAATTTAAGGGTATGATTGGAAAACATGATATTTTTATGTTCTATAAAAAATTCCTAGTAAGAAGGCATTGTAAATTACTGTTCACAGACTAAATTAAGTACCATTGTTGTCTTTGTAAAGTTATAATGTCACGTCAGTTACACAATAAAAGTTACGTCCGTTACATATGTCAACGCCATTTTTTATTTTTTATTGTTCAAAAATTAATTAAAAATATTATTATTATAATTTGTCATTACTTAGTGTTGTTAAAAACATAAAATCATTTTTTTTTTTTTAAGTGGATAGCTTGCATAATTTTTACACTTCAAGAAGGCAGAAAATATATTTGTCTATTTTATGTTACATCAGTTACAGAATTTTGAAATGTAATTTTTAGGACTAAAACAGAGACTGAAATAATTTGCAGGTATTTGTGTATTAAGCGTCCTTAACAAGAAATATTTTAAATTATAAAAATTTGTTCTACCTTTATTAGTAAATTTTCTACACAGTTTAGAAAACAATAATCAGTCATCAAATGTTACGTCAGTTAAGATGGAATTGACCCATATTGAAATATATGTATATCACTGCGACGTTAGCAAAGAAGTTCTGTTCAGACGATCACCCGATCTGACGCCATGTGATTTCTACCTGTGGGGGTTCATAAAGGATCGTGTGCATGTGCCTCCACTACCAGCTGACCATTGCAGCTATTGCAACAATGACCCCACAAACACTAATCAACGTTTGGGAAGAACTGAGCTATCGACTTGATGTGTGCCGTGTCACGAAAGGTGCTCACATTGTACGCTTGTAAGCTTGTAGGTTGAGTAGCTGTTTGAGTTGTTCTTTCATTTTATATATTAATTATATTTTTTATGTTTTATGTAATAAATACTACCAAGCGTTAAAACCTCGATATTAATTTAGAAACACCCCGTATTGTGGCGACGTCATCAAGAATTAGTAGCTTAGCGGAAAGGTTTCCAGTTACGAAATGAGAGGTACAGTGTTTGAATCTTGCCAACACTGAGCTCCACAATAGTACTGAGAGTAATTTATACCCCACCACCATTATTTCTATCCTTTGGTCAGGGTGTCCAATTAGATTTCCTTTTTTATTCAGAAATTCCGAATTCATATCGGAAATTCTGAAAGATTTTTTTTTTTTACTTTATGTAATCACGGAACATCTGTCGCTAATTAAAAAAAAAGTTACTATTAGAAATGTCTGTATTCGAATTTCATAATAAAACAAAAGCCCAAACTAGCAGTCCTGCTCTGAACAAGTTCACCATTGTTTGTAAAATCGTGTGAAATCGCATAAAATGTAATTATCTTTATAATTTTCTTAAGAAATTTCCATTAAAACTGAGACAAAACAAACTCATAAATTCTTTTGAAATATCTCGGAAAGTTTTAAAATCTATAAATTAAAAAAAGACAGCCTTATTGAGAAAAGCTTTATATAATAGCATGAAGTGAAATTCATTTCCTGTCTATAGTTGCTACACATGGAAAAGTCATAGAATTTCGAATTTTTATTTTCCAAGTTAATATCTTTTCCTAGTTGCAAAATATTTTTGGCAACATTGAACCGAACGAACGATTAATCTTGCGGCTGAAGGAGCATTTCCGTGTTTCTCGAGGGGATTTCTTCTCCCAGATGAGCATAAGTCAGACTTCGTTGTTACATTTCGAAATTATTTTTCTGTAAATAAGCCCAAGAAATTACATTCTTATTCTTGATAAAGATGAAGCATGGGATAACCAGATGCAATATTAAACTTTCTGTTTCAGTGTATAAATTTAAAGAAATATTTGTAGGATGTTCTAACGCAAAATTTTGAAAGGCGATTTATTTAACCCTTAAACGGAAACGTGAAAATCCCGTACACAAACAGAAACGTGCCATCTGTAAGACTTCTAAATTAAAAAAATTGCTATAAAAATTTAAAAAGAAAACAACTCTTAATAATTTACAAAATAGTGAACTTAAACATTTAATCTTTAGTAGTAATCAACAAATTTTTTAATAAGCTGCATAAATATAAATTTTAAATGTCGGAGGCAAAAAATATTTTTAAATTACACAAAAATTCAAAATATTAAATTTTCGACATAATAATTAAATAAATGCTAATATTTTATGTATTTCGGTACAATATGAATTAAAAAAATATATTAAGAAATAAAATTAACAAAACATTTAATAGTAAATATTGCAGCATGTTCTAAATATCTCCAATTTTTATGCATTTTCTGACAATGTTCAGTCGCTTTCGTGTTCAGAATTTATATATTCCTCATTTGAAATAATTTCAACATCACTTATCTCACTTCCTACTTCACCAAACCATCGCAAAACAGTTTCTTCAAATTATTTATTACCATAGAGTGTTGTACCATAGTCTCTTTGACAACCCCTGAGAATGCCTTGAGTATGCCAGAGCAAAAAATTGCATAAACGGAAACACGCCGTCTAAGAGACTGCTTTGAAAATAAAATAATTTTTCTTTCAATAACTAAAAATGCCAAGTGCTGCAAATGGGTGGGGGGAGGCAGAGGACTAATAATAGCGTAAGGATTAAATTGCGTGATAAGATAGGAGGACGCGTTCATTTTTGTGTAAAGAGTAGATATGTAAAAGCAATCATCTCAAATACGGTACGTTTCCGGGTAAGGGTTAAAATGTTTCAAATGAAACTAATTTTAATGGGAGAGAATCAAAAT
The DNA here is from genome assembly GCA_963932465.1 of Maratus speciosus. Taxonomy (NCBI): domain Eukaryota; kingdom Metazoa; phylum Arthropoda; class Arachnida; order Araneae; family Salticidae; genus Maratus; species Maratus speciosus. Next base: position 621,446,690 of record OZ010788.1, on the reverse strand, counting down.
TGAAAAAGAATTATTTTTTGGTCATTTTAAATATATTTGATCGTTTATCATGCAATATGTGATAAAAATATAGCTTATAGTTCAATCAATTATATTTAAAAACTGAAGTATGAAGTATTAAAATAAAAAATTAAATGGGAATTTTCTATCATTTTTGTTATTTATTCCTCTTGAACAACATTAAAGAAAGAAGAAAAAAAATTACATTAAAATAACTGCCATTATTTATCTTTTAGAAAACAATAAAGTAGTTTTGAATGATTTCTCTAATTTGTTAATGGCAGCTTTATACAGATTCAAAAGAATAAACACATTACATTTTTACCAAGGATGAATTTGTACAAATGCGAAAGAATTAGAACGCAATTATTTCCCTCCATTGAACTAAACGCATTTTAAATACTCTAATGAAGTTAAATTATTCTACGCTAAGTTTTACATTTTACTTTTTATTTATGAGAAAATGAAGTTTAAGTGAAAGTTACTTCTGAAATTTTCCACTGTTTAAAAAAGTTTAGTCGTTTCTGTCAAATTATATTAAGCGACAAAATGTTACTTGTATAGGCGACAACTTTTAAAACCTCAATTTTTACCTCTCAAACACATTAGTGTATTGAAATCACGATTTATGTGAACACGGTAATTTCCAAACTTTTCTTATGCTTGAGCGAATGTGTTATAGACCACTTACGCATTAACTGCATAGATTTCTATAAAAATCGGTCGCCGTATTAGATATTTAATCTTTTTAAAAATCATCTTCAACGAATCTGCGACCGATACTGTAAGGAAAATGAGCAAGAAAATTAGACAGATTATAGGTGATAAATATTGTGGCGATGTAATCAAGAATTAGTAGCGCAGAGGAAGCGCTTCAAGTTATGAAATGTGAGGTACAGTGTTCGAGTCTAGCAAACACTGAGCTATATAATAGTACGGAGGTTAATTCCGGGTTTTGTTACATTATGCCAAGTTTAAGGAGTGAACTAAACAAACCTGCTTTCCTGCAGCCACACTTTCCACTGCAGTTTGTTTTGCATTTCCAGGATTCTTTCGCAAAAACGCTTCTGGTGCGTGAGGTTTGACAGTTGTTATGGGTGTGATGCTTCTCTTGATTTTATCCCAGCATCATTCCTCAGGTTTTTTACAGTTACCTAGTCATAGCTGTACTGGTTATAAAATTTCAGACATGGTTATCGAGCTGCATCTTCTTTTGGAGGAAGCGATGCTATATTTGTAGTGGCCTTAGATGAATTCTTGGTCATAGTGCAGTAATAATGCAGTGAGCTAGTGCAGTACTCCTATTATAGCATTTATCAAGATCTCCTTTTCTCTTTCTTAAATGTAGTCTTTCTATGAAAATCTTTATGGTTTCTGGAATGAGAGGCTCTTTCTCTTTCAAAAACTCATCTGGAGGAAGATATTGAGTAGATTTATAAACCTGAGACCGAATACCTTCTGCCAATATCTTTGCCGCAGTCTGGACAGTACGCTGTCGTTCTTCCTGGTGAGATGAACATCGTTGTTGATACCAAACATCAGTCAAAATCTTATGACCACTGTTCTTGAAGTAAAGAGCATGTACCTTGTTTACACTGGTTGATATAACAATAATTTCTTCATGCTTGTTTAGAAGGTGTGCTTTAACTGTTTTCACTAAAGGACCGTATTAACCTGCTTTAATCTGGTCTGTTAATTCTTGTATAGAAAATTGGCATTGTTCTTCATTTTCCTCCAGATAAAAACAAATGACATGCATGGCTGTGTCCATGTTAGAGGCAAATGGACCCATTTCCTACTCTCTGTGGGTTTTGCGCTTTGATACAGCTTTTCATATATTTCAAATACTGCCCATCAGCAGTAAGCAGCTCAGTCAGATTATCTCGTCGTGGATTATGGCGCATGCCCACTCATCATTATGATTTTCAGCAAGTTATTTAACTTTTTCAAAGGCCGTCAGTGAACGAACTGTGTACACCGTATTTTGTTTTGTTATTGCTTCATGAATTTCTATTGCTTTAAAGTATGGTCGGATTTCTTGCCCGCTCAAAAAGCAATGACTTTGAAACGAAAACTGTTATACTGCTGAACGTAATTTCATTTGGTTTTTAACACCTTCAGAAACCCTTTTCAAGTGGACATCAATGAGCTTTTCTTTTGTGTACTGTTTACGGCTTTTTTCATGGATCCTTAGAGAATCCTTTTTCATTAAAATATTCCTTTTCTTATCCTTTTGTTTTTTACTTCCTAATCTGAAGGACCCTACACTTTTGATTTCACTTATGTTACTTTAGTTCAATCCTCTAACTCCGTGTCACAGATAAAACATTTCTCTGCCTTCATGCCTCACAGAACCGTTTTATAACTACCATTTTATAACAGTTTTATAACCACATAATTTGTAATTAAATACACACTGCACATACATTAAAACCGCTTGAGGAGCAGTGGTATATATTATATCCTATCTAATTTATACAAGATTTACTCAAGAAACTTTTAATCAAAATTTATGCTTTTATCTGTGGGGGTAAAATGTTCAAAAAGTGCTTTTACTTATTTAAAAATAAAAAATTTCGACTATTCCGGTGAGAATTCAATATTACAGAAACATTATTGCTTGCCTCTAAAAGGGTTAAGGCAAATGCATAACCGACCGAGGAGACATCTAAAAACAACATGAGAGCTGAGCTTTCAACATGTGCCAAAAAAGCCCTGAAAAAGAAGGGGAGAAGGAGAAAGGTGTGGGGAATTCTTGTAGTATAATGTGCGTGGCGCTATGAGGTGTTTCAAGGTCTTAAGGGGTTTTATATTCACAAAAACATTACATTAAACGTTTTCGGCCTCCGATTATGGAATTTGAATATATCGCTAAAATTCTTTTTACTCGTATTGCAAAAACTATCCATCTTAGAAAAAAAACATTGTATGTGAAAAATGTAGCAAATTTTCTCTAGTTTAATTTGGTACAATATTTTTTTCAAAAAAGTTTACTCCTCTAACGAATGCAACGAAAAAGCCGACCCCCCCCCCCCCAAATTTTTCATGATTTTTCGCTTATAACTTTTTAAGCAGACCAAATACGAGATGGCAAAATCGTGTAGAAAATCGTGTTCATGATAGAAATGGAGCTGAATTATAAGAACTCAGGGTTTAAGGTCTTAGGTGTGACGTCAATTATATAGCACGTTGATCAAACAGTTCAACTTACAATAACAGTTCCATTTATTAATTCATATTGAATAATAAACTTAAATGATAAAGTCATATACATCTACTTCCAGCTTTTGCTGGAAACTTGGTTATATTAACATATTACAAACATAACTGCAACAAGGAGTAAGCTTAAGCTCATCGGTTCAATCGTCCTTCCATCACAATCCATTGAGTTGTTTCACACAAGATATACTTAGTCAGTACATCAAACTGGAATAAAAATATTCATACAGTTAACAGTTAAAAGGGAGTGCCTTTACGACCGGAATGGAGAAAGGAAAACCGGTTTGGAACGACATCACTTCTGAACAAACCACACGAGAAATTGAGGGGGGCAAAACTTTGTCTGGATTTCCAACAGTTCCTAATCTGATAACCCAAAAATACCCTAAAAAACATAAAGGGAGAAAGTGAAAAAAAACTTCTCCAAACCTTTCCAGGCAGAAACCTTTTTCGATCTAATTTTAGTGGAGTAAATGTGGTGTGTTCACGACAGAAAGTGGGTCGGTGTGTTAGCTCTCCGTATTATTTTGGAGCTCAGTGCTAGCAAAATCCATTGCTTCAGAAATTTATGAAAATTCCTTCCCGCTTTTTTTAGTCACTGGGGCTCCTAACATAACTTCAGATTTTTCTTTCTTATCAATTAGCAGATTTTATTTTTCATTATATTTTGCCTAAGGAATTTCCATAATTGTGACGAACCAAATTGATAAACTATTTAAAAATATGTTGGAAAGTGTTAAATAAAAAAAAAACCCAGCAGTATTGAGAAACTTTGTAACAGGAAGTGAAAATTATTTCCTGGCTACAGTTGCTATATACTGAAAAATCATAAAATTTCGAATTTTCATTTCCGAAGTACAGTAAAAGCTCCCTAAAGCGACCATGTTCCGTTCCAATAAAAATGGGTCGCTCCGAGAGGTGGTCTCTTAATGGAGGTCATGTTTAAATCTAGATTTTAATTGTTAAAAAAAGTAACAATTGATGCCACTAAAATATGAAAATTTAAGTTTCAAAACAAAAGTTAATTAAATAAGTTAATTACTTCAGAGTTTAAAAAATGAATACATTGACGTTTGCTTTGATTTTGCGGTTTTATCTTTTATAACTTTTATTTCCAAGTGCTTTTGAAGGTCAGTAAATAAATGCAATTTTTTTGGACGGAAACAAATAATGACGATTTCATTACTTTATCTATTTCTTTGAGAGTTTCCTAACGGAATAGGGCAAGGAGTTTACTGACGGTCATTCTTAATTTGTCATCAGAGTTAAATACATTGCCTAAAAATACACAATGGGGTTTAAACACTTAAAAGTTACCAGAATAAAAAAAAAATCTAAACTTAGTTTAGAAGTTTGATGAATAATGAGCTCTCCGGAATTATTTTTCTGATAAAACCTTTTTCATGTAACCAGGAAAAAACGGAATTTTTTTCATTTTCTTCAAAGAAATACAGTAAACTCTCTGTAAGGCGGACTCTGTGTAAGACGGAAATCTGTCTAACTCGGAAAGATTTTCAAGTATCTGCGAATCAGTAGACATAGAGTAAAATTTGTCTAAGGCGGAATATTGTCTACTACGGAAAATTTTCTCGGTCCCGATCGATTCCGACTTAGACAGAGTTTACTGTAGGTCTCTCATGGAGGGAGTTCAACTGGGATGGTCTCTGAATGGAGGTAAAATTAGTATTGAGCCTATGGGAATAAATTTCTTTCCATGAAAAAATGGTCGTTCAGGAAGGTGGTCGCTTAATGGAGGGTGTCGCACAGGGAGGATTCACTGTAAATGTCTTTTCCCGGTTGCAAAATAATTTTGGCAACATTGAAACGAACGAACGATTAATCTTGCAAATCCTATAAAGAAGGTTTTCCGAGTTAGTCAAGGGGATTTCGACGTCTCAGTTGCGCGTAAGTCAGACTCTGTTCTTGCATTTCGGATTTCTATTTTGAGAAATAAGTCCAAGAACTTACTATTAGTAAAGTTGAAGCATGTCCTCATAAGATGCAAAAAATAATCTTTCTGATTCAGCTTCAAAATATAAAGACATTTTTGAATGTGGTTCTAATAGAAAATTGTTAACACCGGTTTATTTAAAATGTTTTAAATTACCAAAATTTTAATGCGAGTGAGTAAAAAAAAAAAAAAAAGAAAATTGATTTTTTGGTTTTTTTTTTTAAATGTATTTATTTGATCGTTCAATATGAAATATGCTGTCAAAAAATAAATAAATAAAAACTTAGCAAATGAGCTTACAATTCAATTAATGATATTTAAAAACTGATATATAAATATGAAATATTAAAATGTAAAATCAAATGGAAAATTTCCAACATTTCAGTTATTTATTCTTTTTGAACCAAATAAAAGAAAGTGGAGAAAAAAAATACCTTAAATTAAAATGCGATTTTATCTTTTAAGGAACAATCAAAGTGGTTTCGAATATTTTCTCTAGTTTGTTAATGGCAGTTTCACGCAGATTCAAAAGAATAAACGCATTAGATTTTTACCAAAGATGAATTTGCACAAATGCGAAAGAATTAGAACGCAATTACTTCCAATTATTTCACTTCATTGAACTGAATGCACTTCGAAATACTTTAATGAAGTTATTGGTTTTACGCAAATTTTTAAATTTTACTTTTATTTAAATAGAAAGTCAAATGCTGGTTTTAATGCCGATAGTTAAATTAGTTTTCGAATTTTAAAAGTTAGGTAGGATAAGCTATTACTGAATAGTTTTAAAAACCATCTAAATAGGCATCTCAAAATTTCCACAGTTAAAAAAAAAAAAAAAAAAAAAAAAAAAAATATTAGTCGTTTCTGACAAATTACCGTAAGCCGCAAAGTGTTAATTTTACAAGAGACAACTTTTAAAATCCCACTTTTTACTTCACACGCACTCTACACATAGTGAAGGGAAAGTATTGTAATCGTGATTTATAGCACAGAAAATCACCTCATTGAGTTGGAGTCTGAAATTCCAGGATTAGACAGAAATCGATTAGCATATGTTAAAATGCGACTGATCTGCTAAGTCATATCTTGGTGGAAAACACCTGCAAAGCCGATTTTAGTGGTTGACTTTTAGGTTTATCATTGCATTTTCGCACCCAAAGGTATGAAAACAAGAAGCACTGGGCGCAAGAAAACTCAATGGTAAATCTACGAGTCAACCACTAAAATCGAGTTTGCGAGTACTTTTCACCAAGATATGACCGATTTACAAATTTGGGAGCCCTGGGCACAGATGCTAACGGGTCCCCAGTTGAACCGATGCTTACAGGGGGATTGAGTAATATATATATATGTATATTGAAAAGGTGCGACTAAGATAACCGCTTTTGACTTTAATAATTATTTTAAAATATCCATTAAAAAATTAAATGTAATAATCATTAATTTTCTTTTAAGTAATTATTTCACAATTATGAAATTTAACACTAAAACTGCCGGAAATTTTACTCAAGTATTATAAAATTATTTTACACCAGAATTTTTATTTAAAACGATTTAACTTATTTATTTAACCTTAAATGCCTGATTTTTCAAAAATCATTGTAATAATGTTTTTTCGGCTTTCATTTTTTAAATAAATGATGGGAAAAATACTTTAAAAAATCATATTTTGTTTTAAGTATGGTTTACGGCTAAAAAACAGGTTGTTACTAATCGGCAATACTGGTCTTTAATTGAAACAATAATTTTCCTTGATAAAATTTTATAATATTAAACACATAAGAATTTTAGGAACTATAATAAGAAATAAATTTTACTTGCTCACTGCAGAACAAAATAGGGTATTTCGCAAGCTTCCAAACAAAACAAAAAGAGCAAGTAGCAACAATTGAAAAAATATATCTATCTTTATTCTTAAACAGCACAAGTGTTGCCATCTACAAGTTGAAAATTGATTTAATAATATTTTCAGAATGTATTTTATTGACAACATTAGGTATTATAGCTTCAATATTATTCTAAAAGTATTTTAGAGCCTAAATTGGGTATGTTGCCGAAAAGCAACACCCGGCATTTAAGGGTTAACTCATTTCTCTCTGGTACATATTTAACTTATTTTAGAAAGAAATTTCTGGCTCGAATCGAAATATTTTTATTTGGTACCGGTCAAAATGACCGCTATAGCGATTCTAGTGTTAAAGGAGTAGACGTTTTATAATAAATTTGGTGGTGCTGATTATCTCTTCCTATGCAAGTCTATATATCTAGAATGATAAAGCATACAATAGTTAATAATAAATTTTCCGTAATATCAATGTACAAAAATATTTAAAATATTAGGGAACTTAGACGCCTACGACTTACGCTCACCAACCCCCAAATAATCTGACAAGAACAGGAACAGGATTAAATAAGAACCAGAAATACAATATATTTTTAAAGTGATAAAAATAAAAGAACATATTCACTATAATGAAGTATTTAAATATGGATGTTTCAGACAAAATATACGATGTTATACAATATGAACCCAATGGAATGGAGAATGAAATGTAAAATTCCATTAGATGTTAAAAGTGCCCCAGATTTTGGACAATAATTGAAAATCTTTCAGCAGCATTTGGGGGCCCTGGCTCCGTGCCCCGAATGCCCTGCCGTAAGCCCGAATGCCCTGTCTACTTCGCAGACCAATCGCATTTTAAGGGGGTAGGATACCTTTGAACACGTCGAAAAAGTAAAAAATATCACTATGTTCCAAGCTTCAAAACTCGTGTAATAAGCCAAAAATAAAAATCAAACTTCATTTAAATATAAAGCTCATATTTAAAATTATATTTAAAAAAAATATACACAGGCCTCCAAAAGTTAAGGTACACGGACTAAATGCGTTCGATTGCACACGTTTTGTCGAATATCTACCAACATTATTGGCGAATTATTCTTGAACTTCTGCGATGTAAAGAACATGTTTGATTTCATATTTCTCGGTGAAGATTTAGTCGGGGGTACAATTAGGGGGCTAATAATAAATTTAATAATAAAATAATATTTACGATCACCTATATAACAGAAAAGGCTGGAAATGGTTTGTCACTGTGGTAAATGACTATTTGGGTCCTGTTCAATGTTTGTATGCATTTGTGTAAGCATAGCACTCATATTCGTGAAGATGTTAACGTTTTTGTGAAAAACTCAAACGTTTTTTTTTTATAGCATACAGAGTTTTTAACCAAATTTAACACAACTTTCCAAAAACCTGACAAAGAACAGTAGAAACAGTAATACTGCAATTAAAACATGAATATATTGAATATTTGATAAGATATGGGCATTTTTATGAGATAATTTTTAACTGCGCATGTGCGGAAGATTTCAGAATTTTTATTTCATAATTTGGTACTCAGTATTTTGGGGCAACTTCTATAAAAAGTCCAGTCAAATATGAAAAGTTGTGTAAAATCCCTTGTAATAAAGCTGTTGTTAGGAAGCAACTCACTATATCGACCCCATCTTTGTGAATTTTCGCAATATTTGACTAGAATTTTTATATAAGTTGCCCTAAATAGCTGACTACAAAATTCTGAAATAAAAATTTTGAAATCTGCTGCTCATGCGCAGTTAAAAATTATCTCATAAAAATGCCCAAATCTCAACAAATATTCAATATATTCATGTTTTAATTGCAGTATACTGTTTCTATTGTTCTTTGTCAGGTTTTTGGAAAGTTGTGTTAAATTTGGTTGAAAACTCTGTATGCTATAAAAAAAAAGTTTGAGTTTTTCACAAAAACGTTAACATCTTCACGAATATGAGTGTATGCTTACACAAATGCATATAAATGTTGAACAGGACTCAAATAATCATTTACCACAGTGACAAACCATTTCCAGTCTTTCCTGTTACATAAGTGATCGCAAATATTATTTTATTATTAAATTTATTATTAGCCCCCTAATTGTACCCCCGACTAAATCTTCACCGAGAAATATGAAATGAAACATGTTCTTTTCATCCCAAAAGTTCAAGAACAATTCGCCAATAAGTTTTGTAGATATTCGACAAAACGTGTGCAATCGAACGCATTTAGTCCGTGTACCTTAACTTTTGGAGGCCAGTGTATATATACTTGTAAATTCACAAATAAATATTGAAATTATAAGTTAAAAAATATATGATAATAAGCGAAAAATATCTTGCGCGCATGATAAAATCTAAAAATATGCATATAAAGAGGAAATTTCGGTGAAAATAAATACATAATAGCGTTGCCTTTATACTAAAACCAGAATATTTGAAAAAAATATTGACTAAATTAAAAAGACAGAAAATTAAAACTTTACAGAAAATTAAAACTTTTCACTTAAAAAAATATTTTCAAAGTAAAAAACAAAAAAATAAATAAAATATTGCCTTTTTCTGGTTTGAAGTTGTAGATAATACAGAAATGAATATGTGGTAAAAATTTATTTTGATTGCCATGCATAGTTTTTTAGTAACACTGCGCGCAGTATCAAAATTCATCGTTTTGAATAAACGCAACGCAAAGTTTAATTATGCTATGTAGTCTTAATATGTAGTCATAATAAAACTGCCATAATTAGTAAACTAATGGGAATTTTTTAATGCGGTTTTTTGCATATTGTTCAGAAATGATTACGGAATCAAAATATGTATTAATAAAAATTCGAAAATTTTGTAGGTTTAAAGGTATTCTACCCCTTAATATACGAATCGAGTTTGAACTAATTCTGGAATTTGAACCTCCAACTCGATCAGGTGATTGCGCTGATGCCTCCCGGTCTATAGGTTTCCAAACGGTATTTCCAATTCAGCTCCCACTGAGCGAATATCTTATAGATCACTGTCACAACAACTTTATAGATTTTCATAAAAAATTGGTCAACGGTATTTAAACCATTTTTCAACCGCTTTCAAACCTTTTCAAGGATATCTGCCAGAGTATATGCGATTAACCCTTTATCTACTGACGGTACTTATAAGTACCATTAAAATAACTTGTTATAAAATTCATTTAATACATCGATTAGTAGTAATACGTGTTTAGAATGAGTTAAAGATACATTACTATATCTTGTTCCAAAAGCACAAAACAAAAATATTTTTAAAAGGATGATTTCTTTTGCCTTTGCATCTTTTCAGCTTTCGTGGCGTTTGGGAGGAGGGGGGGGGGGAGAATTTTCAATTCGAAAATATTTCTATATTTCTATTGTAAGAACATTATATTTGTACATTTCCTAATTCTACAAAATACTTAGAAAAATATTTAAAATAAAAGATTTGAATGGGTTATAACTATTGCACAAAATCCCTGTAAATTCAAATTTAATGAATCCTTCTAAATCCTTCGATCCTTCTGTAATCCTTCTAAAATATATTAAATAATTATGTAAATATTCTAATGTAGTTTAAACGATTCACGAAAAATGCTTCAGAAGATAAAATTTTCATGAATTCATAATTCAGTACATAAAGGGTTAATATCGGCCCGATGTCATCAGAAATTAGTAGCTCAGAGGAAACGTTTCCAGTTTCCAAACGGGAGGTACAGTGTTCGAATCCAGCAGATTTCTTTGCGTCTGTAATATATATCTTCCCAACACTTTTTTTTATCTTCTAGTCCAGGGTTGCTAATTTGGATTACCTTTTAATTCCGAAATTCCGAATTCATACAGAAAATTCTGAAATATTTTTTAACTTTATGTAATCAAGAAATATCTGTCATTACAAAATAAAAAGTTACTATTAGAAATGCTTTGTATGGATTTGGAATTTTTTAAATAAAAGAGAAAGCCAAACTGCCATTCCTTCTGTGAACACGTTCACCAATGTTGGAAAGTTGAATGGAATCATTCCAGATTTTTTTTTCTTAATTGACGATTTAATTTTACATTCTTTATCATTTCCCTAATAGAACCCGGAAGCCGGCAGCACAGAAAATCATCTCTTCGAGTTCACGGATGAAATTCTAGGATTAGTTAAATCTTGATTCGCATATTAAAACTCAATCGGTCTGCCAAATCCCTTATGTTGGTGGAAAACACCTGAAAACCCGATTTTAGCAGCTGACTCGTAGGATTACCATTGTGTTTTCCTGCACCAAAAGGTATGAAAACATGGAGGACTGGGAGCAGGAAAACACAATGGTAATCCTGCGAGTCAGCTGCTAAAATCGGGTTTTCAGGTGTTTTCCACCGAGATAGGGGATTTGGCAGACCGATTGCGTTTTAATATGCGAATCAGGATTTAACTAATCCTAGAATTTCATCCGTGAACTCGGTGATGTGATTGTCTCTGCTGCCGGCTTTCGGTCATAAGAAAGTTTTGTGAAATTTTCGCGAACAAAAGTTATAAACTCTTTTGAAAAAAAACAGCCGTATACTTCTTTTATTTGATAAAAAGTGTAAAATGAAAACTTGAAAACAGTTAATTGTTTACACGTATCGGCTCCGGATTTTCAAAACAAATACAGGGTGTCCATAATTAAACAATTCTATTTTAAAGTTGTGTACAGACGAAACTGTTGTTCAGAATGTTGTGAAATTTGGTGGAGGACATAATAAGAGCATGGAAATTTGTTTGAGCGAAATACAAATTAGTTCAAAATTTCGCCGCTTTTCAACGAATTACGAATTTAGTATACATTTACGATAGTTTACAAATTTTGTTTTTCCAAATATGTTTCACATGACGGTCATAGTTTGCGGATACCATCTGGAATCGTAAGATAGCATGTCTCAGAAATACTTTTTTCAATTGACGGAAATTTTCCTGGCAGCAGTGCAACCGGGATTTTTCCGGAAGTAGACGGATATCCGTTTCTTTTTTTTTCTCCGTTATAGGAGATAAAATGAACGTCAATTGAAAAAAATGGGAATAAAATAAAAGTTTTTGACCTTGGAGTCGAACTAGCTATCTTAAACATTAAATACCGGATTTTTCAAAAATCATTGTAATAATGTTTTTTGGCTTTCGTTTTTTAAATAAATCATGGGAAAAATACTTTAAAAAATCATATTTTGTTTTAACTATGATTCATAGCTAAAAAAATTTTGTTACTAATCGACAATACTGGTCTTTAAAACCCCCTCACTGACAAGCCCGTGTTAATACGTTCACTAAGCTCCAGGTTTCACTGCAATACAATCAATATTTAAAGTAATATAATTCTATTGATTTAATGTATTTTTAATACATTGAACATTGATTAATACTTCCAAGGATTGCATTCATATTCGTTAGTAAGTTTTTTTATAAAATGTTCAAATAATCATTTTTTTTTTAGCATTTAAAACAAAATGCAGAAAAAACAACATTACAATTTTGCCCTTTTCCAAGACAGTCGGAGGGTTAATTGAAAAAATAATTTTCCTTGATAAAATTCTATAATATTAAACACACAAGAATTTTAGGAACTATAATAAGATATAAATTTTACTTGCTCACTGCAGAACACAGAATAGGGTATTTCGCAAGCTTCCAAACAAAACAAAAAGAACAAGTAGCAACAATTGAAAAAATAAATCTATCTTTATTCTTAAACAGCACAAGCGTTGCCATCTACATGTTGAAAATCGATTTAATAATATTTTCAGAATGTATTTTATTGGCAACATTAGGCATTATAGCTTCAATATTATTCTAATATTATTTAAGAGCCTAAATTGGGTATGTTGCGGAAAAGCAACACCCGGCATTTAAGGGTTAATGTTACGAGAACAGTAGTCTGATCGCTCGGCTACAGTTGTGCTGTGGTAAAAGAGTTTGGAATAAATATGTTTGCCTCAGTTAAATATGGCCCGGTTAATTCCTTTGAAAAGCTTTGAATTTTTAAGTTAATTTCGGGAAGATTTCGTCTTTAACCTCTTCGGTCCCTGGGTCCCTCTGTTCTTTTCCTTATAAAAACTAAAATATCCGATTTTTTTTTTTACATTTTCACATCACTTCTTAATAGCTTAATGATTTTTGCGTTCAAAGCAAACAAATAAATGGCAGCCTTTAAGATGATTCCCACATAAAATAAATGTTATTTTCATCTGACTTTGCAAAATGTCTAAAAATGCCCGAAAGACAAGAAAGAAAAAAATTTTGAGGATTTGTAGATTATTTACTTGTTTAAAGCTCTTAAATCTGTGATTGCGTTTATTTAGGTTAATGGTTATTAAATGGATGTTTTTAAGGAGATTTGTAGTTTTAGATCCTTATTTTTGAACATAAATTACTAAACGCCTAAAGGATCAATTTCAAAAAATATATTTTTTCTGTCATTTACGATGCCATATTGTTCGGAAAAAACCAATGAATAAGCATTTGTATTATTATTTTAGCTTCGGAACTGAAGAGGTTAATGAGATTGTGGGTAGGGTTTTAATACTTTAGTATTAAAACAGGATAAAATTATGAATTATGAATATTTTTCTGTTGATTGCTAGACGTAAAATATGAATATTATGTTTTTATGACAGAATTTTTTGTTTAAGTAAAATCGATTTCTTTGCATTTAATATTCTAATTACCCGACTGAAAAGAAGGGTTATGTGTTTCACGCGTATCTGTGTATGTGGATTTCTTTTTAATCTCGAAACATCCCAACGACTGGATTGATTTTAATGAATGACGTCTGTATCGATTCGGCTTAAGCGTCCGATGGTTATAGGCTAGGTTTTGTTTTTATAAATTAAAAATGGTGGCTGTAAAGTACAAAATGGCGGTACAGACGAAAAAAAATTTTTACGCACCTTATTGAGTGGCATATCATTGGAAAGGTCTTTCAAAATGAAGACGATGTTTCACTGACTATTTTACAGTCAGAAGCTCCGTTAAAATATTATACAACCTGGAAGTTGTGTAGGTAGGATCTCTAGCTTTACTGCAACTCTAACCCTCATAGACATCTATAGACCTCATCAAAACAGTGTTTATAGATAGGAACTAACAAGGAAACACAACTTAAAAGTCATCAATACAAGTAAATAAAAAAAATAGGTAAGTAATAATATAATTCACATTGATGAGAAATAATTAATTGGTTCTCTTTTTGCGCAGTCGGGTTTTTTGATTTTTTAAATTTAATTCTATTATTAAAATATCTATTTTAAATGTGTTCATTCAAAATATATTTTAAGTGCGAATATTTTTTAGAACTTTAAAAAATAAACTAAGAATATTTTTAAATGAACGAAAAAATTAATTGTTATTTATTTTTAAATTCGAAAACGTTTCTTTTCTTTTTTGTTGGTTTAGTTTTTTTTTAAAGTTATATTAGAAATCTTAATTTATAGAATTTTTGGTTTTTCGCTTTTAACCCATTAAAGACTGACGTTGCGTTTTCGCAACATTATATTTGTGATTTAAAAAAAAAAAATTTTATACCAGTAAAATGGAAAAGCGAAATTTGCCTTATTTAATTAACACATTTCAGTGATTCTTAAAGTAAATGTAAGTGATTACCAAAAAGCGGTGTGAACTGAATAAAATTCCTGTAAAACATGTTGGTCCTTAATGGGTTAAAACGATTTCGGATTTTAGTATTGATAGAGCCAATACGCATGTGTGCTATGAATGAACGGAATTTCTCCCTTTTTTCAGACTTTCGGGGAGAATTCACGGATAAAACATGTTTTCTGGGAGTACGGAAATTATTTATTAAAAAATGAAGAATAATTTTGTGTGTATGGACGAGTTTTTCTGTCAGTTGACCACAATGTGTTCTGTGAAATGCTGTCTTTAATATCAATTAAACTTAATAATAAAATCTCTAAATTATCGTAAATGTATGCTAAATGTGTAATTCATAAAAACGCCCTCTGGTGGCGAAATTTTGAACTATTGTTTTCGCTTAAACAAACTCCTATCCCTTTATTATGTATTTCACAAAAATTCACAACTTTATGAACAACAGATTCGTCTGTAGACAACTGTAAATTAGGGTCGTTTAACCCTTTATGCCCCGACGATACTTTAAAATACCATTAAAATAACTTGTTTTAAAATTCATTTAATACATCGATTAGTAGTAATACAGTTTAGTATGAGTTATAGATACTTTACTTTATCTTGTTCCAAAAGCATTATGCACAAAGCAAAAATATTGTTAAAAGGATTATTTCTTTTGTCTTTGCATCTTTTCAGCTTTTTTGACGTTGGAAGATTGGGGGTGAAAAATATCAGTTCGTAAATATTTCTATATTTTTATTGTAAGAACATTATATTTGTGCATTTCCTAATTCTACAAAATACTAAACATTTTTTTTAAATAAAAGATTTGAGTGGAGGTATAAATATTGCACAAAATCCCTATAAATTCAAATTTAATTAATTCATTTTAATTGGCAAAATCCTTCTAAAAATTATTCAATGATTGCGTAAATCTTCTAATTTAGTTTTAAAAAATCTCGAAAAATGCTTTAGGAGATGAAATTTTCATCAGTTCATAATTTGGGACATAAAGGGTTAATTATGGACGCGTTGTAAATGAGAATATGGATGTTCTTATTTATTTGTTTTGAAAATGGCCCGTAATAGAGTCGAAACATATAAACAGTGTAAAAGTATTGAGAAACACTTCACTTTTTGACACGAAGCGAAAATCATTTCCTGTTTACAGTTGCTACACACAGAAAAATTATAAGATTTCGAACTTTTATTTCTCCTGTTAATATCTTTTCCCAGTTGCATGATATCGTTGGCAACATTGAAATGAACGAACGATTAATCTCGCGAAAGGAGCGTTTCCGTGTTACCCGAGGGGATTCTTTGTCACAATCCAACATGTCAGACTTCTTTGCTGCATTTTGCATTTATATTTTTAGAAATAAGTCCAAGAAAATACATCTTTATTCTTAATAAAGATAAAGCATGTCCGATGCAGGATTGATCTTTCCGTTTTAGCTTAAGGAATGTTTTTGAGAAAGATATACTACTTTCTGAACAGATAATAATAATAATAATAATAAAAAATATAATGAAAGATTTCGATAAATTTAATTTTCAGTGTACGAAAAAGTAGCAGTAAGTAAAATTTTTTATGAGAATATTTTTGATAGAATTTGAATACTTTGTCTGGTTTATAGGAAAGAAATGCTTAGATGGTTCGTTGGTTGTGTTTATGACGGCCAATTATCAACACGAGGGATATGGGCCCTAAGGGGAGGGGGGTGCCCTTCGTGGGGGTCTTTCTAAGGGAACCCAACCCGTATTTACGCTTGGAAATCCAAGGTTCGAAGAGAACCACGAAAACTCCGAACGATTAGGCCGACGGGCGCGACTGGGTTCGAACCTAGCACCTCCCGTCTACCAGCTTCGAGAGCAGAACCTCTCGGCCACTGGTGGGCCAAGAAATGTTTAGAACTCACCCCTTGCGAATTTTTAATATGGTTGAAAAGTATTTATGAATCCGGTTTGCCTTATTGGCTGTCTGGCCGTGTTCTAGCTCTCTTAAATATATTCGGATTGTCATGTAAATTGTATATGTTATTGAGTTTTACCATAGATTGTTCGGTATTGAAAATGAAGTGTATAGCATTACGAGTGTGTATCAATAAGTTTTTGCCCTCACACAGAAATAATTGAGTGAAATTTATGAAATTGCTACATTGTATGAGTCCTCTTCTATATAGTCACCGTGCATGGTCACATTTCTGCAAACGGTATTTCAAAGAGAGAGGGGGGGGGATGTATTCCAGGATGCGCGATAGTAGACCCAAAGGGGTGGCATTTTTCTAACTTTTACCAACCCCCACATGTGACATATTGTTGGAAAGCCCTGTGACCACTTATTCAAGCAATGCACCTCCAGAGCCCTCCCCTCAAATTTGCCCTCTGGGGGGCATGAATGATGTCCGCAAAATTTAGAAAAGTGCCCCCTCCCCGGAGGGCAGATTTGGGGGGAGGGGCTCTGGAAGTGCATAACAGGAATAAGTGGTGACAGGGCTTTTCAACAATATGTCACATGTGGGGGTTGGTAAAAGTTAGAAAAATGGCCCCCTTAGGGTCTACTATCGCGCCTCCTGGAATACATCCTCCCTCCTCTCTTTGAAATACTGGTTGCACAAATGTGTTACTGTGCACACTGACTATATAGAAAAGGACTCATAAAATGTAGCAATGTCACAAATTTCACTCAATTATTTCTGTGTGAGGGCAAAAACTTATTGGTACCCCCTCGTAATAGTTTGTACAGAGACATACAAAAGTTTTCAACTATATTATGGTCCATGAGAAAAAGCGGTTTGCGCACATTTTATTGATGTTACGATATGTAAAACATAATTAAATTGATAACAACTACTGAGGTGGACTACAAATTGCCTTCTCATGATTATAAAATAATGAATCTTTATAGTTCGTTTACAAGGGAGCTGAAAATACTTCCGTAACGTTATGATCTATGGGGAAAAATCGTTTGCCCACGTGTGGATTTTAATGATGTTATGATACTTCAACCATAAAATAATTCGTTTATAGGGCTTTGGAATGCATTTTTAATCACGAAATGTATGAAAGAATTTGCACACATTATCGGATAAAGATAGCAATTGCTGAAAAGGGATTTATATTATTTAAAAGAGAAATTGAAAAGGGATTTTAAAGGGATTATTGAGTTATGTGTTTTTTTTTTAAGTTTCTTATTTAGATATCTCATTTATTTCTAGAAAAAAAATTAAATATCTTAATAATTTCCTTCTAGTGTTAGATAATGTTTAATAACCTATGCCTGATGTTAGATTTTTTGTTCCTGTTTCTTTAACTGCGAAAGAAGGTAGAGGAATATTTTAATGCAAAATCGCATCTCTCGAATCTCGAATATTTTCTATTTTCAGAATAGTATTTCTCGGAAAAACTGTATTTATTTTGCTTGGAACTTGATTTCAAAGTATTTTCTGTGCTGAGAAATACGATTTCTTTATCTATAATTTTTTTTCCGAACTTTATAGAGTTGAAAATGAAAAAAAACTATTAAGGTAGCGTTTCTATAGTTTCCAGGGTAATATATATATGTATATATATATATATATATATATATTTTTTTTTTTTTTTTTTTTTTTTTTTTTTTTACAAATATTCTTTTGAATAAGGCAACGGAAAAAATATATTAGCTAAATTTTGTTTATTATTTCTTGTGAATGTTAATTTTTGTCGTCTTAATTATAGAGTTTCAATAACTTCCTTTGTAAGTTAAGCCAGTAATTTTCTGTAAGGATTATCTTAAACAATGGAGCTGAATAAATGTCTTAGATAAATCTTGTTAAGTATTTTTGATGCGTATTTATTTTTTTAGTATTTCAATCAATACAGCTAATATATTAAATTCTTTTTCCAGTAAAATAATGCATAAAACTTTCATCAGATAAAAATAATTATCAAAAAATATTCCAAGACTACTAACTGAAAATAACTGAATATTTAAAAAAAAAAATCTTTGAAATTTCCATTAAAATGCTGAAAACAATGAATATCCCATAATAATGCGAAATAATAAGAAATTAAATGTTTTTATTATATTATAATGTTTATTTCATTTAGCTAACGCAAAGTAGAAAAAAAAACAAGTAAGAAAAATCATGCGTTAAGCATAGATTATGAAACACTTTCCAACACGTCCTGAATGCTTTAACAAAACTTCGTTATTTAGGGAAATAATGTATATAGAAGAACTAAGTAAACATTTTAGAAAACGCATAAAATATTTGAAAAACTTATTTCAGCAATTACCATCCATATCAAATATGTATTACAATTCTTTTGAATAGCTCTGTATTTGATCTGTAGGTTGATATATATGCTATATAATGGGGAAATTTAGTTTAGCAAGAAAACGAATAACAGGTTGAAATTTCTCTTTCAGCAATTTGTACTAATTGATGGAAACATACTTGTATACTTTTGTACAACCCTGTAGTTAACCTAGTACCTTCATTCACGCCACTATTTAGCTAAAGTTTAATTCAAAGTAAAACACTCTTAAAACTACTGGAATCACATTTTCAGAAATTATCATTTATAGACGGCCATGTATCCAATTCTTTGAGTGACGCTGTATATAATTTTATCCATGTTTTATAATTTTATTTACAAACATTTCTTAGTAAACAAAATGCAGTTAGGCGTAAAAATGCATAACTCATTTAAAAACCACCTTTAAGCAATTTACAATCTTACCCAGTAGCCATTACGAATTCTTTTGTGTAGCCCTGTATACGAATTACAGCATTTATACACATCATATACAGTGCACAAATATAGTGAAACATAAAAGCGCATAACATAATTAAAAATGCATTTCCAGCAATCATCGCTACCGTACAATACTTCGGATACAATATAGTATCTGAAATCTTTTGTGTGTCCCTGTAAATGCTATACACTTCGTATTATACATGAAATAAGTTATAGTAAACCTCAGTGACGTATATCAATTCCATTATACAGGAAATAATTTAACATAATTAAAATACGCCGGAAAAATTTCCCTCCACCCGTACATCATTTTGTAAAGGAATTCTTTTGTGTGGCCCTGTAAATGTTATTCTTTGCAGCGCATATTCTACGGAATGCATATTATAGTGCACTTGATAAATGCATATCACTTTTATTGTGTTCGAAAGCGTGTAATATCATTAAAAATCAGTTGAAACGATTCTTTCCCATAGGCCGTAATGTAACTGAAAACTTTTGACTGCCCCTGTAAATGAACTAAACATGCTACAAACTTCATTTTCAATAGGGTTTGTGCTATGGTAGAGGTCACTAACATCCAAAAATTTCAGAACGATCCGAGTATATTTACGGGAGTTAGAGCGCGTACAGACGGCCAGACGGCCAGACGGCCAGACGGACTGACGACCAGACGCACAGACGGACAGATAAACCGAATGCATAAAC
This sequence comes from Maratus speciosus, assembly GCA_963932465.1. Classification (NCBI taxonomy): domain Eukaryota; kingdom Metazoa; phylum Arthropoda; class Arachnida; order Araneae; family Salticidae; genus Maratus; species Maratus speciosus. The sequence continues at coordinate 621,426,616 of OZ010788.1, read as the reverse complement.
ACTTTTCAACTTTGTTGGAAAGTGTTAAAAAGATACACTGAATTTTTCTAGCAGTAATATTTCAGAATAGACCCCCAAGAGATTAAAAATTAAAACGAAGTTGTATTTTTTAAAAAAAGTTATTTAAGATAAGTCTACATAAATTTATTCTTTTTAGGTGCGTTCGTAATTATATAAATACGTACCACCTATACTGGTCGTCTGATCCGTTCGTCTGTCTGTCCGTCTATCCGCATAGAACAGAGCAAAAACTACCCAACCAAATGGTTTGAAATTTAATACAGTGGAACCTCGATTATTGGAAATAATTGAGATGGACAATCTTTCTGAAAACCGAAAATTTCGGATAAACGAGAATGATTTAATTTTAAGTTTAAGGACATTTATGTGCGCTATTTCTTAATATGGTAACAAGTGCTTAATAAAAATAAAGCAATTGCAAAATAGGAATAAGAATAAATTACCTGAATTTCAATTTTGAAATTAAATACCTTTTACATATTTCACAAGGGTTTGGAAAAAAAGTTTTGTTTGTCGCAGTTTCGATTGCCTTTACTTTGCAGCTCTATCACGATGTTTTTTTTTTTTTAAATATTATTAGTTCGCTAGTATCACAGTCTTTCTGCTGCTCCAGCCATGCCAAACCTTTAGCAAAACATTCAAAACATCAGAATTGCTAATTTGTTCGTTTTCTTCCCTCACATCATTGTCTCACTTCTTCGCTTTGATCAATGTGATAGTAAAAAAAAAGCTTTAAAAATGGGTTTTGCATACAAGGAATGCGATAGTAAAAAAAAGGGGAGGGGGAAGAAAAAAAAAAGCTTTAAAAATGGATTTCGGTTAAAAGGTTTCTGATAAAGAAAGTTCTGCTGTATATGTAATCGTTGCAGAATTTTGTCGAGTCATATCCAATTTTATTAAAATCGAATCAAAACTTAAAAGATATTAATAAAATTTTTCTTCATTCTATTAAATCCTGTCATACGTAATTAATTCAATGATATCCCATGATAATTAGTGATATTCTAGATCGCCATGGTGATTATTCTATTAAATCCTACCCTATGCCATTTATTCAATGATATCCTATGATAGGTAAAGTTGCAATGATGATTATGACCTATTTAAAATGGAGTCCCATTTTTTCTGTATCCGAATTTAACATGTATAATTGTAATAAATTCCAACTCATGCATTTTGGCATAAGAGTGCAACTGCTATCGCACCAAGATGTATTTATAAAACTAGGTATAGTACGAACGCACCTCATTTGACGTACAATTTTTGACTTGTTAAATTTTGTTATGTAGTACAATTAATGTATGTATGCAATGTATATAATGTAATTTATGTTATGTAGTACAATAATTGATTTTAAGAAAAACATTATTCTTTTAAAGATATAAATATTTATAAACAGACATAAGAGCATTAAATTATATTTTGACAGCAAGCAAGAATAGAAGAGATTTTCAAGATTTCATTTCATTATGTAAATAAATCTATACAATATGTATTAAAAGTTTGTAAAAAGAGAAATTTCACATGATAGCCGAAAAAAGAAATAAAACATAACAATATGCAACTAATGAAGAAGGATGTCCTCATAAATATGCATTCAAAAATATTTTCCAGAAAAGAGACGGTTAATTTGATAAAAATGATTTTGCAGGACGTGTCATTTCAATTCAATTACGTTACTTGAAAGTGGTGTTTTCAAAAAATAATTATTTAGGCAGAGAAAACGGCAGAGAAAATTTTGATGTATATCTTTTATTTGGCTTAAATGAAATAAAAACAAAAACATACTCATTTTTTTCTCAGGCATTTGTCAAGAATAAAAATTAATTTGAAGACAGAATTTTTATATATACATTACTGCAATTTTATTTGGTATGATCCATAAATTAAATGTTTAGGATTGTCGATATTTTGAGATTCCCCAGTGGGTTCTATTTGCCAATAAGCTTTACTTTAATATATGTTTTAGCATGACAATTTATATATATATTAATATATATTCTGATCTTGACACAGCCTTAACAAATTCCCCCCATTCAACTGTCGAAGAATTAGCGGAAACGTTCTCGGTACTCAGAACAACAGTCCAAAGACGGATGAATGCACTTGGCCTCGTTATCAAGTTCGATTAGTAGGTACTACACCACCTTACAGCAAGACAACGAGAAGAGATGATTGCACCTGTGTTTTTCTTGCTTTTGCGTAACATTAGAGAACACTTTTTGAACCTACACTGCAAATAGAGGCGTCTTAAATTTAGACACATGTGTGACTGTAAAAGAATTTTAGACACTTAAGTGTCTTAATCTGAAAATTAAGACATTATAGATGTCTTAATTTAAGATACATAAGTGTCTTACTATGATCATGGTGTAAATGAGCTGAGAATTGTGTCTAAAATATCCGCAAACGTCTTATTTTAAGACACTTCGTTGCTTCAAACGTGTCTTAATTTAAGACGTTTTGATTCTCCCATTCTTCCTACGCAATAACCACCAGGGGGCACTCTCAGTTGCAAATGCGTTTTAGATATCTTTCGTTCGAAATTGGTGTACGTTGCAATTCAAGTTTGTTTTTATGTACGCGTATATTTTAATTCGTTTTTTGCGAAATTTAAAGTTCTGTGATTTTAATTCGTTATTCACTTAGTTTATTTATGTATTGAACACGTACGTCTGACTTGTGCGCTTGACATCCAATGTCTGTTATAAGCTGTCGACGATATAAAGGCGGGATAGACACAGAATGAGACAACACTTGAAGATTACATCCGGGAACTCTACAAAGCGTGTGCAATGGGCTTACTGTTAATTTGTATTAATTTATACCAATAATATTGTGTTACTCGTCTTCGTCCTATCAAAGCTGGTAAAAAAAAAGAAACATTTGTCTGGCGGGTCATGTTTTGAGGATGAAAGATTCCATTCTTTAAATATGGCTGGCCGGATATATTAAGGGATTTCCTTCTAATAAAAAGCAAGACTTTTTTCCTCAGTGTGGAAGTTTTTAAAATTTCAAATCGAGGAATTTATCTGACCTCTTGCAACATCGATTGAAGTAAGTGTCATAATTTCTTTATAGTACTGAAATTAGTGTCTTTTATGATTTTATTTATAGTATAAACAAAATCTTGCATGAAATTCAATTAGTTTTGAATCTGTTTGCGAAAAAAACCATTAATTCTAGAAGTAAATATTTTTAAACTTATGACGTTGTCTTTTATTACTAATTATATATTCTGAATTTTCATCCTTTTTTTTCCAAATTTAAAGTAATAATATTACTAAAAGAGAGACATTTTAAGTTGAATATTCATTCTCTTGTTTTCAATCGCAGTTACGTTTCAATGGTTAATTCTTATCTCACAGTAACGACCACAAAGAAAAAAAAAAAAGCTTTGTAAAGATCTTTCTTCCTAGCGTAAAACCGCAGATTAAAAAATAACATAAATAAAGTGCCTGAAAATGTATGATGTTGTCATGATTCATCTATTATGTGCTCTTTAATTTTAAAACTGCCAGTAAAAATATACATATGTATTTGATTTGAAATCAAGTCTAATATTGATTTTTTGATTATTTTTAGTAGAAAAGTAATTTGAAAATTTATAATGGGAAAAAGTAAAAAGCTATAACTAAATTTTGTACTTAATATTGTGATTTTTGTAACTGTATTTTTGTAACTGTTTGATTTTGTAACTGCTACGAAAATTACAAGAATGACAATTAGATGTTATGATATATATTTAAGACAAATGAAGTTTGGAAACTATAAGTTATTTTTCTTCTTGTTATTAATGTAGGATATTTATTTATTTATTTTTATTGATAGTTGAATAGCTTTTGTGATTACCCTGTGATCTACATATAAACTTGCCCAAGTGGCATGTGGCAATATCACTTTTTTTATAAATCTAATTTTTAAATGACAAGAATTTAAATTTTTTTTCGGGGAGGGGATTTTGTATGCAATTTTCGTAAAGCTGATATCATAAATCCTTTTCGACATTGCACTGATTATAATGAAAGTTTTGAACTTTTAGAGTAGGACAAGATTAAAAACACAAAATATATTTAACAAAATACCGAAGTAATTTTTTTCTTAATGTTATTAAAGTGGAATATTTATTTTTTAATTTTTTTACTCATTGTTAAATAGCTGTTGTGATTATCATTTGATACATATGTAAAATTGCTTATGTGTCAATATAATTTTTTTTAATCTAATTTTTAAATTATATGAATTTTCCTTTTTTGGGAGGGGGGGGGATTTTATTTGCAATTTTCGTACATCTGATATTTTAAATCTCTTTCGACATTCAACCGAGTATAATAAATATTTTGAACTTTTAGAGTAGGACAAGATTATAAATACATATATATTTATCCATGTACCTTAAAAGCCCTTAATAGCGGACACTTCGTGATCGCGGAATTTGTCTGATGATCGGAGATGTCTGCTTTTGTGAGGTAAAAATATACAAATATGTATGCTTTTCGGATTAAAAAAGTATTCGCTAAATAGAGGTGTCCGCTACTCGGGAATGTCCATTAACCTCCACAATGGATACTCCCGAGTACCGCACATCTCTATTTAGATAACCATAATGTAGGGTTTCATTTTTGCAAAGAACTTCTTGATTAAAGCATGGGTATTAAAGCAGTGCTCCGTCCCGCTACGATTTAAGTGCCAATAAATTTAATGTGCAATATTTGTAAAGCTTATATTTTAAATCTGTTTCGAAATTGTACTGAATATAATCAATGTTTTGAACTTTTAAAGTAAAATAAGGTTTAAAAAAAATCATTCAAAATCATATTCATCATCAAAACAAATATTTTAGATAAATATTTTTTGCTTTTAATCTTATTCTACTCCTGAAGTTCCAAATATTGATTATAATCAGTACAATGTCGTAAAAGATTAAAATTTTCAGTTTTATGAAAATTGCATACCAAGCTTGGGAGCACAAAAAAAAATCAGGCTGTATGGGGGTTGAGGGGGCAGGACCACAGCCAAATATTTTCCCAGGATTCAACGTGGTCAAACATGGCTACGTATGATGCTTACAAAAAACAATGAATGCGATTCAGACGTTTCAGGTGTCTGAAAAAATTAAGACATTTTAAAATGTCTGAAAACTGAACATTCCGTTTCAGACACTTAAGGGTCTGAATTTCAGACATTTTAATTTACAGTGTAATTGTAAGGGGTGCTGAGACGTGTGTACTGAACCGTAATGTGAAGCGTCGAATCACCGTGTGCGAGTTGTAGAGAATACTCCATGACCTAAACAGGAGGACTCCATCCTGAAAAGGTTTTATTCAGTGTATGGTGGGATACCAAGGGAATAATCCACTGGGAGGTGCTCGCACCGAAGCAGACGATCCATGCAAACCTCTACTGTCAACAACTGAACAAACTGCGAGCACAACGCACGTCTATGCGGCCAGTAATCATCAATCGCAGAGAAGTTCTCTAGATAACGCTAGGTCTGATGTTGCTTTAAGCACTCGGCAAAAATTACTGGACCTTGGTTGAGAAGTTTTACATCACACGGCGTATAGCCCCGATTTTGCACCTCCGGACTATCAACTTATCCGATCGTTTGCACAACGACTTTGCTCACCGAATCTTCAATGATGTGGTTGTTGTAAAAACGTCGTTACAACGGTTTTTTTTATCCTAAAACAGAGCAGTTTTATCCGCGTGGGATTCACTTACTGCCAAACAGATGGCAAGGGGCCCTGCATAGTGGTTGTACTTACGTTAATTATTAAGGTGCTCAATTTTTTGCGTTCTCCGCCTTTCTGTTTTCGCCAAAAAACGGGTAGAACTTTTGCACGCACTCAATATATTATAAATGCACAAAATTGACCAACACTATAGCTAGGCTCAAAAGTAACACTAAAAGTCACATTTTGTGCTATCACTTTTTTTGCATAATGTCGCCACTTCTAAAAATCGCTTAATGTCAATATTTACTCCATCTGATAATATGGATATCCATCTGATATACTCCATCTATAAATGTATTTTTCTAATAAAATTTGTATGGAAAGGGCTACTTAAATTATAGGTTTTTGCTGATTTTGAAAGTACGTTTCAGGTACGTATATTCTATATTATATAAGGGTCATTCCACATAAAATGAGCAAAAATTAAAAGAAAGTCGTGGCTGCATAGTAACCGATTTTAATAAAATTTGATAGATAGATTCAATTCATATTCAAATAGAGCACTCCAAAATACTTCGACCAAAAAATAAAAAAAATTGGAACTTCTGGACATTTAAAAAATTTGTGACATAGAATGGCATGTGTACAATCGTTCAAAGTTGCTAGTTTGAAGTTCCGTATCTTGAAAACTATTTAACATAAATTAAATCTTTTTATAATATTGTAATATCTGGAAAATTATCTTCATATTTATTTAGTAATAATAATTTGGTAACGTCATGATTAATCTTAAATTTGTTGTAAATATTGAAAATTTGCCAATTTTGAGAAAATTAAAAACGTTATAAAAATTAAAGGAATTCAAAAATATCTGTGAAATGCCTGATGTAGTGTTACATATTAAGATCGAATTGCTAAAGTTTTTAAGTTGCCATGTATTTCCTTCACCTTAAAAAAAATTTAGAAACTTTAAAAAAAGTGACAAAATCGTAATTTTTCCTCTTATTGATAGGCAAAAAAAAAAAAAAAAAAAAAAAAAAAAAGAGAAGGAAAGGTCATACATTACAGTTATTGCACAGACATAAAAGTCCATGATATGCTAAAAAAATCTCAAGATTGCCTTTTCATTCCTAAAGTCACAAAATTGGATTAAAAAAGTAGTATTTGTTGCATTCCAAGAGCATTCTCTTTGAATCCGCGAGCGTTTTTTTACAACATTGCACGATTTCAAAGGGGAAAAAATGTACTGCTGCCATCTATGGATTTAGAGGATAAATATATAATTTTTTGTCCAGCGTGATATTTTTTTTTTTTTTACTGTACTTTAAAATATATATATTAATAGCCAAAAATAAACTGAAAGCAAAAATAAAACTTTCTATATTTAAAATATACACTTTTATCTATAATATCAAATAATTTAAAAGTTAAATATAGCTTTTTTTTCACTTAAAAAGAAGTGATTGAAATATTGCATTTTACCCTCAACATTTTTTACTATTTATTTTTTTTTCTCATTAGGGAATAAAAAGGCAAGAATGAAACTTTCGATATTTAAAATATATACTTTTAGCTATAAGGTTAAGCAATTTTAAACTTGTCAGTGCTGTCCTTGATGTGTAAAGGAGCAATAGAAATATTGCATTTCTACCTCAAAAATAATTTTTTTCTCATTACGGAATGAAAATACAATTACTAACTTACGCCAATCTGTTACTTATTATTCATTCCTAATTATAAATAATTTTCAATATAGTCTTTTCATTCCTAAGGCTAATAATCTGAATTCAAATTTTAAGCATGTAGACAATACCTCGATTTTGCATCCACTTTTAATGTAAATTTCAATACTCAAATAAACAATCCTGAAATCTATTTTTTTACATTTACTCATAAATAGATAGGATCTACTTATATACTGATTTTTATTAAAATCTGTGACATGTCTGCCACAGCTGATTTGCTCATTTTCTATGCAATGACTCATAAATATAATGAAACACAAATAGAGCTTTAATAAAATAGGAAAAACTAAGGGAAAATATTAAACTAAGGGCATTATTATAGGGAAATACAACAGGAAATTATTATAAGGAAATACAATAGGAAAAACTAAGGGCATCATTTCAGCGCTCAGGTCATAAATCTTTAACAATTGAGGACTAAAATGGAAATGCTGAAAGTCCTAAAAATGAAATTTTTCAAGAGAGCGAAAAAAAAAGAAAAACTTCTACTTCTGGTACTTACAGCGTTTTCCACTTCACTCGTTTTGAGCTCTTAGTTCAACATTTTAAAATACAAGTACCTAGCTTCCTTTCGTTTAGTGTTTAAATATCTAATATTATCATTTGTAAACATTTCTTTTATTTATATATTTAATATTTTTTACCTTGGGGGATATGCATATATAACGTTATCATTTTAGGGGAAAAGTGTAACACATGATATCGTAAGATATCTGTGGGGGAGGGGGGTTACTTTTTGATAACGTTATTATTTTTGATATAACGAAACTTTCTTTTTTGAGTAACTTTTTCTTTACATCCAAATAGTCTGTTACCTTTTTTATTATTATTATTTTTATATGTTTTCATGAAAATATAAAGCTATTAAAGCCATTAAATGTTTATAAAATAATTTCATTCCAAAATTTGGTATACCTCAGTGTTTGCAACTGTTCTTCTGCCATATACGCATATAATTCGCTGTTAGAGAAATCAAGAGCATAATATGTTGGAAGTGATACTTGAGTTTACCAGTAAAGGAAGACAAAGAATGTTGTCCACTGTTTTTTTTGATAAGTTTTGCTTTTGACCTCCCCCAGCAGGAAGTGAGTGCAAGAACACAATATTACTTTTGAATGCATTATGTAACAACAAGCTATTATTAAATACTTTTTAATATTAACTTTGTTATAAATTTATTTCATGTGTTGATATTTTATTGACTTTTTAAATCCGTAAAGTATGCGACTAATAAATGTATAAACATATGTGTAAATCACTGCAACTGTATATAAAGAAAGAACATGAATCTAAAAATCAAAGAATTTTTAGACATGGATAACTATATCAGCGACGGAGGGGGGGGGGGGGTACGAAATTAGCAAAATGTCGATAACGTTATATAAGTATAGCCCCTTGCTTAAAAATATCCCATTGATGTAAAAAATAACAACATGATCAAGTCCTGTAATGGTCACCAGTGGCCGTGCATCTTATCAGGGGCACTTTTAGCGTTCCCTACTTCACTTCATGTGGTACATTCAGCGTTCTCCTCTTCACTTCGTGAGGCACATTCAACCAGTGATATTTTTCTACTCTTTTTTGAACTATTTCTCCTAAGGTTGGCACTTCAAGGGCTCCACTGTTTGTTAAATTAAAAAAAAAAATTCTTTTAATTTTCATCATAGAGATTATAAATTTTGTGTAAATATTCATTTCACCATAAGTATATAGAACACCTTTAAAAAAATTTTCAATTTTATTGTAATTTTAAGATTTTTTAAAATTTTAAGTATTTTAAAACGAAATTTTTAAATGCTCCATGTGTCTTAATTTTTACCCGACTGCCAAGAAGGGTTGTTTCACGCGTATCTGGGTATGTGGATTTCTTTATACCCTCAAAACATCACAACGGCTGGATGGATTTTAATGAAGGAGATCTCTATAGATTCGTCTTCACCGTCCGATGGTTATAGGCTAGGTTTTGTTTTTATAAAATCAAAATGGCGGCTGTAAAATACCAAACTGGCGGTAGACACAAAAAAACATTTTTACGCACCCTACTGAGTGGCATATCATTGGGTATGTCTTTCAAAATGAAAACGATGTTTCATTGACAATTTTACAGTCAGAAGCTCCGTTTAAATATTACACAACCTGGAATTTGTGTAGGTAGGATCTCTAGCTTTACTGCAACTCTAACAATCCTAGGCATCTATAGGCCTCATCAAAACAGTGTTTATAGATAGGAACTAACAATTAAACACAAGTGAAAAGTCATCAATACAAGTAAATAAAAAAAAAGTAGGTAAGTAATATAAACAAGTAATATAAAAATTTTGTTTTTAAAGTCAATTCCTACTTAGGCCATCAAAGAAAAATTTAATATAATCAAGCTAATATGAGTTTTTGTTGCATTAAAATATCTCAATTTGTTGATTTTCTATAAGCAAGTAGGTTTACAATGGAACTCTATAGGAATTTGGCGAAATATTACAGATATCGCCAAGTTGGCGTCACTTTTGGCGACTCATTTTGACCGCCAAATTTGGCGATATATTGCCAAGTTGGCGACAAACTTGGCGGTATTTGGCGACAGAACAGGGTCCCCCCAAATGGTAACCCTTATTGAAAATACTTTCATTGAAATTCAATAACCAATGGCGGCCATTTTCTTTCCCATGCAAAACTAAAATTAATTAATTAAAATTTAATTAATTAATTAATATTTGAAAAAACTTTATTAACATCAATTGTCATCCAGTACAAGTTTAAAAAAATTTATTTCAACCTGATAGGATGAATAATGAGTATTTTATTAACGATTGAAAATTTGTACAAGATAAATATATAAATAAATATAGGGAGAGTGTGAGCTAATAGTAGGAATTGAAAAATAGTTTCACATTGATGAGAAATAATTAAATAGTTCGCTTTTTACGCAGTCGGGTTTTTTGATTTTTTCAAATTTAATATTTTATTTAGATATTTCCTCAATTTTACATTTGAATCACTTAAAACTCTATTACAAACAAATCTGCGCATCGATTTTTTAATTCCTTGAATAGTTAATTTTTTGAGATTATTTTCTGAATTCCATATCGATTTTCAACAAAATTTTTCCTCTTAATAAGTTAAAAATCAAACTTGATTATCTTAATAAAGTCGAATTTTAAAATGCATACTCAGTTTCTTTATAAGCAATATCGGAATTTATCCTTATCAATTTCATGAATTTTGATCAAAAATTAAGACGCATGGCGCATTTCAAATATCTAAAAACGTTGAAATATAAGTTTTGAGAAAAACAGATTTAAAGCATACTAACCCTTTATCTACTGACGGTACTTATAAGTACCATTAAAATAACTTGTTATAAAATTCATTTAATACATCGCTTGATTGTAATACAGTTTAGAATGAGTTATAGATACCTTGCTTTATCTTGTTCCAAAAGCATTATGTGTTACACAAAACAAAAATATTTTTAAAGGGATGATTTCTTTTGCCTTTGCATCTTTTCAGCTTTCGTGGCGTTTGGGAGAAGGGCGGAGGAGAATTTTCAATTCGAAAATATTTCTATATTTCTATTGTAAGAACATTATATTTAAAATAAAAGATTTGAGTGGATTAATAAATATTGCAGAAAATCTCTATAAATTCAAATTTAATTAATCGTTCTAAATCTTTCAATCCTTCTTAAATTTATTAAATTATTATGTAAATCTTCTAATGTAGTTTAAATAATTCACGAAAAATGCCGTAGAAGATAAAATTTTCATTAATTTATAATTCAGTACATAAAGGGTTAAAGGGTCGAAAAATTGTTTGCGTACAAAATTTAAAAGCTTGTACCTTTTCAATAAATTATCGTATCTGCATGGGGTTTTTCACAAATGGCGCAGAACAAGCTGGAGAATAAGAATAAGAGCAAAAATATTTTGGATTTTTGGGTCAATTTTGGCTCAAATAAAGGTTCACGGTCCCCTTAAGCTTGGAATTTAAGACATTTTTTCGTAAAAAAAAAAAGAGATTTTGAATTTTTTGGTACTCTCAACATTTTCCATTTTTAGTCCTCAACTATTCTTTGCAATAAGGTATGAATTTATATTTTACAGAATGTGTTCTTTGGTATGCCTTAATGCAGAAAAAGTCAATAAACTGTTGTTTGAGTTTGTTCAGAGTTCGTGTGTGTTTTACCTTTCCAGTACTATTCTATAAGTTTGTTTATTGAATAAAGCACTTAAGATTTAATTACATTTCATCTGATTTAAAGGTAATTTAGAATAGAGTATTTTCTACAAGATTAATTTCTGCTTTGGTAGATAAATTCAATTTAATTTTAGATCCCAATTTGTAAGCTTGCTTTTAGTAAATATTTTCAGAGAATCTCAATGGTTGTTAATCTTACTTTATTCCTTTAAACGTGACATTTATCTTTAGGGCAGGAGTATGACTGTATACTCTTATCCGTTGAAATTCGAATTTAGTTAAAAAGTAACTAAAGTACTATTTGCTAGTAAACACAGGTATAATTCATATATTGTTGCAATGCAAATAGAAGTTACTTGAGGATTATATTTATGGTCTATTAAACAAGACAATATCTTTTAAAAATGTTTCAAAGTTTTAATTGTGATGTCTGTTCTTCAGATAATTTAAAAGAATAATACAGTCGAACCTCTATTTAACGAAGTCGCTAAATCCCGGAAAAAAGTTCGTTATATGGAAAATAGAGATAGATGTTAAATAGAGATTCACCTTTTAAAATACTTTAAACTACATAAAATAGATTTTAAATTCATAAACACTAAATATTTTTACTAAAAGTAATTAATCACATTTTTTAAATAGATTTTACCGATTTGTTTTATTTTACCCACCAATAGCTATCATCAATTCATTTTTTCTATGTATTTAAATCTTTGAAATCTGCAAAGAAAACAAAACATTGTCCGGGAATACACTGTATTTTCTATTTAAAGTAAATAGTTATACATTAAAATTAACGAATTTTAATGACATTATCGTATTTATTATTATTATAACAAATAATGTTTACCATACATTACCACATGCGTCCTTAAATTTAATTTCTGAAAAACTCTGTTAATTTTTCCTGAGTTTTTCATTTAAAAAAGTGCTTTCTCTCATAATACTCTCATAATAATAATCATCTTTGCAATGCACCAAAAACCCCTTCATGCGTTTTTTCTTCTAACTATAATCCGCGTCGGATGGTTTCAAATGATTTTAGCATTTCATCATACGAAGTTTTGTTAATTCCTGCATAATGATCATTTCCATCATCATCATATTCGTCTTCATCGCAATTCATTGCTGCATTGTTTTTATTTTTCACACTGTCGAAAATATCCAATTCGGATAGTATTTCCGAGGTCTCAATTTCAGAATTAAGTGAAATACAATCTTAAATCAGCACATCATGGTTAATTTCTTCTTTTTTTTCTCATCTGTATCCACATTTTCTCTAAGGGATCTCCACATTACTCTAAGGGATTATCGTCTTCGTCCACCGTACTTACCGAATTCTCACTGCTGACAAAGAAGGCGCCTTGTAAAACCAGTTTAAGGACATTGAACATCATAAAATGTATTTAAAGAAAGAATAAGTTTGAAATGTCCAGAAATATTTTGAGGAATGGGGAGAAAAAAATATTTAGATCACAAGAAAACGTTCGTTAAATAGAGAATGCACTTCGCTATTTGGAGGTTATTTTACGAAGAAATTCGCAAAATGTTCTTGGTTCCAAGGGAAAGTTCGCAAAATAGAGAAATTCGCAAAATAGAGGTTCGTTAAATAGAGGTCCGACTGTATTAAGTTTAACCATTAAAGGTGTTGGTTTGTTGGACCTAAAATTCTGCTATACAAACTTATGGGCGTGTAATGTATTCGTATTTTCAAAATATCGTTTCAGGAAATGGATATTTTTACTTCTTTTTTCTGTGTATTTTTTGTTCTTAAAAGATGTCTTTTCTTTATTTAGTTGTCAAAATATTTCTAACATGTTTACTTCATGTTATATCCCTACCAAATCAGAATTAGTAGCGATCTGTATTAATAGATGGCAGCACCATACACGGACAGTCTGGAATTGTAAGGCTTTGCACGTAGCCGAGAATATTCTGCGCAGTTCTAAGATGTGATTTGTTCTGATAGCTGCGCTTGAGCGGCTTTTGTAAATATGTATAATAAACTATAAGTAATCTTATAGTTATGCTTTCTTCCTTAGTTAAGAGTCATAATAAGAGTGCGGCGATGAACTTTAAATAAAACTGAAAGAAATTATGCAATGATAGATAAAGAAGCTTTATCTGTAATGTTTGGTGTCACTAAATTTCCCCAATATTAGCTGGGTTCGGTTGATTTTTGACGGCCAATTATCTACACGAGGGATATAGGCCCGGGGGGAGTGCCCTCCGTGGGGGTCTTTCTAAGGGAACCTAATCCGTATTAACGCATGGAAGATCCACGGCTCGAAGAAAACCACGAAAACTCCGAACGATTAGGCCGACGGGCACGATTGGGATCGAACCCAGCACCTCCCGTCTACCAGCTTCGAGAGCAGAACCTCTCGGCCACTGGTGGGACCCAATATTAGCTGGAAAACATTTTAAAATTATAACAGATCATAAACCTTTAATTAGATTATTTGATCCTGTTAAAAATGTACCTGATACATTATCACCTAGAATGCTGAGATGGTCGTTAATGTTAGCTGGGTATGATTATACAACTGAGTATCGCGAAGGTAAAAATAATAAAAATGCTGACGCATTAAGTAGATTACCTCTCCCAGAAACTGTAAATATAGTGAGTAATCCTGAGGAAATAATATTTGTTTCAAATAATGATAATTGGCCTGTTACTTCTAAAACTATTGCAAAGTGGACAACTGAAAATCCTGTAACTAAACAAATTTTAGAGTGGGTGTTACATGGGTGGCCGCGGAAAGTAAAACCAGAAGAATATCAACCATATTTTCGTAGAAGGGAGGAAATTTCCTGTCTAGAAAATTGTCTATTGTGGGGACATAGAGTGATCATTCCAGAGGAAGGCCGTGAATATATATTAAAATTACTGCATTCCGTTCATCAAGGTATATCGAGCATGAAAACGAAAGCTAGGGGGGTAGTTTGGTGGCCAAATATGGATAAAGAAATTGAACAAACGGTAAATTCTTGTAATAGATGTCAGATGTTTGCGAGGGATTGTCCCAAAATGGAACCCTTGAAATGGAAATCTGAACTGCCCTGGGAAAGGATCCATATAGATCATGCCGGTCCTTTTGAAGGTAAAATGTTTTTAATAGTAGTCGATTCTTATACTAAATGGTTGGAGGTAGAGGTAGTACCCAGGTCTGATAGTAAAACTACAATTAAGGTATTAAGGAGAATTTTTGCTACATTTGGATTACCTGTTGAATTGGTCAGTGATAATGGTCCCGCGTTCACAAGTGGAGGAATTTCTTAAAAATAATGGAATTAAGCATACGCCTGTTCCACCTTATCATCCATCTTCGAACGGACAAGCGGAAAGATATGTGCAAACTGTGAAAAATTGTCTTAAAAAGCTAGATAAAAGTGGCATAACATTGTCAATTTCACGATTTTTGTTAGAAAGTCATTCCACTCCTCATTCGGTGACTGGTAAAACTCCAGCTGAATTAATGTTTGGAAGGCCAGTTCGAACAGCCCTTCACTTGGTATTACCATCAAAATCTAAAATACAGCAACCCCTGCACAAATATAAGCTTCATGATTTAGTTTTTGTTAAAAATTTTGGAAAAGGGGAGAAATGGGTAAAAGGAAAAATTATGAAATTATTTGGGAGTAGATGGGTTTTAGTAAATAGATGTGACGGGATAATGTGTAAACGTCACGTTCATCAGTTGAGACGTAATAGAGAGATAAGTGATGAAATACCAGAGAGAGTTATAGAGATGAATCAAATGATAAACTAATGGCAGACAAAGTTGAAAATATGGGACATAGTGGTAAAAATTACAGTAATGATGATAGGTATGAAAGGGTTAACCAAAACCGTTTTTCGGGAATTAATGGAAAAATAAAAGAACAGTTTAATAATGATAATACTATAGAACCAAGCCAATCTCAGCCTTCGCATGATATTGTGGCAGGTACATTTGTGAGTAATAAAAATGATGTTACGACAGATAAAAATGTAAAAGACAATTTGACTGAAACTTATGGCGAGGACTGTAAGAAAAGTGCTCCAGTTCGAAGAAGTCAAAGAGCAAGATTGCCTGTAGTTCGTTTGAACTATTAGGGGAGGGGTGTTATATCCCTACCAAATCAGAATTAGTAGCGATCTGTATTAATAGATAGCAGCACCATACACGGACAGTCTGGAATTGTAAGGCTTTTTGCACGTAGCCGAGAATATTCTATGCAGTTGTAAGATGTGATTTGTTCTGATAGCTGCGCTTGAGCGGCTTTTGTAAATATGTATAATAAACTATAAGCATGCCTGTTTGTGTTCCGGGGAATCCCCAGATTTCCGGGGATTTGATAAAACGTGCCGCGGAAATTTCGGAGTTAAACATGCATGAGATTTTTCCGCTTTTTGTCGTTTTCCGATTTTTTCCGATTTTTTCCCGTTACTCGCATTGATGATTTGTCCCGAAATTTAAAAAAAATCGGGCATCAGTCCGAAAATTCGGGCACAAAATATCACAAATTTCGACAAGCTATTGCCGAAAAAACAATTTCGTCAATCGTTCGTAGAAAAAAATAGCCAATTTCGAAAACTATCGCGGGAAAAACGCAATTTCGTCAAAGGATCGCGGAAAACACCTGCAAATTTAATCATAGAATCGCGAAAAAGCAGCTGATTTCGTCAAAGGGTTGCAGAAAAATGGCAACTTTCGTCAAAGGATCGCGGAAAAACACGAATTTCGTCGAAACATCGCGAAAAAATACGAATTTTGCTAAAAGATCGCTTAAAAAACACTAATTTCGTCAGAAAATCGCAAAAAAGTGAATTCTATGTCAAAGAATCGCGTAAAAAACATGAATTCTGTCAAAGGATCGTGGAAAAAACGCAAATTTCATCAAAGGATCGCGAAAAAAATGCAAAATCTGTCAAACAATCGCGAATTCTGTCAAGGGACCGCAAAAAAACGCAAATTTCGTCAAAAGATTTCGGAATAAACGCCTATTCTCAAAAAAGATCGCAGAAACAACGGGAATTTTGTCAATAGATCGCGAAAGAAACTGGAATTTCGTCAAAAGATCGCGGAAAAAACCTGATTTGCGTCAAAAGATCGCAGAAAAAAAACAAGGAAATCTGTCAAATCGCGGGAAAAACGCAAATCTTCTCAAAGGATCGCTGAAAAAACGTAAAGTTTGTCAAAGGATCGCAGAAAAAACGCAAAGTTTGTCAAAGGATCGCAGAAAAAATGCTAATTTTGTAAAAAAATCGCGGAAAAAACGCGAATTTTGTAAAAAAAATATCGCGGGAAAAACGGGAATTTTGTCAAAAGATCGCGGGAAAAATGGGAATTTCGTCAAAAGATCGCCGAAAAAACGCGAATTTTGTAAAAAAGAGCGCCGATAAAACGCGAATTTTGTAAAAAAGATCGCCGAAAAAACGCGAATTTGTAAAACAGATCGCCGAAATAACGCGAATTTTGCAAAAAAGATCGCGGAATAAAAGTGAATTTTATAAAAAAGATTGCGGAAAACTGTGAATTTTGTCAAAAGATCGCCGAAAAACGTGAATTTTGTCAAAAGCGCCGAAAAAACGCGAATTTTGTCTAAAGATCGCCAAAAAAACGCGAATTTCGTCTAAAGATCGTCGAAAAAACGCGAATTTCGTCTAAAGATCGCCGCAAAAACGGTAATATTGTCTAAAGATTGTGAAAAAAACGGGAATTTCGTCAAAAGGTCGCGGTTGCGTGACGCCGTGAAAGTTCAGCCTTTTTTTTTTTTTCAGGGGATTTTATCAAGTGTATGTAATATAAATATAAGCATAAATATAAGCATAAATATAAGTAATCTTATATTTATGCTTTCTTCCTTAGTTAAGAGTTATAATAAGAGTGCGGCGATATAAAACTTCATTTATTATTTTATGCGTTAAATGCTGACGAACATAGCGAGTAAGATTATAACACTTCGTATAAAATTAAGTCTATATTTTAGAAATATTTTGAGGAAAAAAAGGAGTTCAAAATACCAATTTCCTGAAGAGATTTTTTAAATATAAGAATTCATAAAATGCCTACAGGCTTAACATTAGCGTAGAGACTTAGAAATATCACAGGCTGTTCAAGTTAACTTCCAAATTCCCGTCGCTAATGTTAAGTCTATGGCGTGTGATGCATTCGTATATTTAAAATTTCTCTTCAGGAAATTAATATTTTTTACTCCTTTTTCTGTAAGATGTTTAATTTTTTCTTAGTTTTCAAAATGTTTCTTAAATATAGACTTAAATTTATACGACATGTTAAAATCTTATTTGCTGTTCGTCAGTTTTAAACACATAAAATATTAAATGAAGCATAGAATTTAGAAATGTTTTGAGAACTAAGAAAAAGAGAGACATCGTTTAAGAAGAGTACACAGAAAAAGGAAGATTAAAAATATTAATTTTCTGAGGATATATTTTAAATAGACCAATGCATTCTACGCTCAAAGACTTAACATTAGGGAGAGTATATTGCGAATTGACTGACTAACAACATCAACTTGCCTTGTGATACCATTTAACTGGGTGTATTTCTCTACTTGTGTAATTTTTTCATCAATCAGTAAGATTCATATACAAAAATTAAAGCATATATAATTGATATACTGACTGATACTTATAAATATAGTCATGTAAAAATACATTGTTGTTATAAAAATGCATCTCATTTATTTATTTCTTTTTATAAGTTATAATACTAAATGGGGACGAAATCGCATCATGATGACAGTTGTGCAAAAAATTTTGTCGACGTAAAAAAATGTACGTGTTTAACAATCTTAATATCGTTAAGTATTGCCCATCCCTATTTTTATTTGAATTTTTTGGAACTATGGGGATACCAATAACCACGTTATCAATAATTATATGCGTAATTGCCAACTTTTACGGTTTCTTTTAAACCAAGTAACCATATTTTGTACCAGAAATTTCACTTAATAACTCATATAATATAAGTACCACATACAAACAAGACATATTTCATTAAATATTTTTTGTAGTTCAAAGGCTTTTTATGTGACTGGAAAGAAAGCTCAAAGTTTGGCAGGTCTGCTCATACAATTAATACTTTTTAGTAGTTAGTAATTATATAAATATATAGCACCTACAGTCGTCGCCTGGCATGTCCGTCTGTCCGCTTTTAACAGAATATTCAAAACTACTAAACCGAATGGTTTAAAGTTTAATAGATAGAATCGTTGCCGAATTTTGTTGAGTCATTTCAAACTTTATGAAAATCGAATCAAAACTTAAAAAGATATGAAAAAAAGTTTATTTCATTCTGTTAAATCCTATCATACGTCATTCATTCAATAATATCCCATGATAGGTTCATGATTCTAGGTTGTTATGGTGATGACGTCCTATTTAATATGGAGTACTATTTCCTTATTACTGAATTTAATATAGAATATAACAGAATTATAATAGAATTATAATAAATTTTGTATTCTGCATTTTTGCATAAGAATGCAACAGCTATTGCACCAAAGTCTGAATCTTTATAAAACTAGTTATAGTCTGAATTAGAGATGCAACGAATATTCGGCTTCGGCCGAATATCAAGGCCATTATTCGGCCTTGGCCGAATAATACACTGTAATAAATGTTTTTATATTTACACAGTATAACTTTTTAATTTGACAATTTATATTCATCATATATAATGAAAATTTTATTTGAAATTAACTAACACTTTTTTTTCCATTAACTTTCATACTCCGAATGGGTTTTATCTACCCATTTTTATATAAGAGGCTAATTTAGGAATCATGTTAAAAAAAAATTATGCTGTATCAGTAAGTACAAAAAGTATCTGTAATAAGCTAACATAATCTGTTAAATTTAAAATTAATCTATTCAAAATTCTTTTAATACAGCTGTAACAAGCTAATTCATTTTTTTTTTTTTTAATCATAATGTGAAGTTTAACTTTTAACCCTTGTTACATAAAAAAATATTTCTTTCAATAATATTTTGAATTATACCTATAAAGAACATAAATATATGATTGATTAGATATAGATGTATTATATGTATAAGATATTTAAGTTATATATGTTGCAATAGTTAAGGGTTTTTTTTTTTTTTTTTTTTTTTTTTTTTTAGTAAAATACGCTTAAAAGTGAAATATAATGTAAGTGATTTTTTTTTTTTTTAAGCCTGTTACTATTTCTTATTAAATAATGAAAGAAATGTAAATACTAAATTCTTTTAATTAGTATGCATTTACGTTTTAGATATTTTTTTCAAGAATAGCATTGTAATGCCTTAAAAAACAGTTAAAATGTTTTCAATAAACGTAGATTGTGATGCAAAAATAATAATAATCAGCATTCTCAGATGATAGTCTTTCTTTTTTTTTTTTTTTTTTTTTTTTCGTAAATGTTACCTGCTTCTGAAAATAACCTCTCACTATATATGGTACTTCCTGGTGCAGAAAGGTACTTTTTGGCTAATTGTGAAACATTTAGAAAGTCTTCCGAATTTTTCGCCCACCACCCCAAAGGACGCTGTTGTCTTTCTAGTAGTGGCTGGGAAAGAAAATTACTAATTTCTTTTACTCTTCACATTCAGGCGCACTTTCTAAAGAGGCTTCACTGCTGACAGCCAAAAAAAAAAAAAAAAAATAAGAATAATAAAGATAAATAAAGATAAATAAAAATTTTGTTAATTGTGAGCTTTATAAAGTCTACAGTGATTTCTTTCCACCATTTTAGAGGATATTCCTTTCACCCTTTCTATCAGTGCTTTTTCGTAAGATATTAAGATTTCTTATTTTTTATTTTATTTCATCTGAAAGCTGAAACTTATGTTTCCTAGTACTTTTAAAATTTTGTCATTATTTTAAAATGTAACAACAACACATATAATATCTATTAAAATGTAACTAGACAGTACCTGATGAGAAACTTTTGCTAAGAATTTTTTTTTTTTTTTTTTGGTGGGGGGGGGGGGGGTTGAATTATATTATTGAGGCAATTTTTAGGCCGAACATGGCCGAATATTTTTTCAGAGTAAAATAATGCTTTAAAAAATTAAAAATTTGTATATAAATAATTTTTTAAAAGAAAACAATACACTTTAAATGTGAAATATGCAAGAATTGTGCATATAGTGCATATCATATTTTGTTTTTAGGCAAAAATAAGTTCATTATTCGGCGGCCGAATAGGCCGAATATTCGGCTGCAACTTGGCCGAATATTCGGTATTCGGTTATTCGGCCAAACCACTATTCGTTGCATCACTAGCTGAATGCACCTCATTTGCCCCGTTTGACTTACAATTTCCGATTTGTTTTTAAGTGAAAACTAATTTGTTTTGTAAAAAAATACATATTTTTTTCTCACTTTTAACTTCGAAGCAATGCGCTGCCAATTGCAAAAGTAATTACCTGCGGACTATTAAAAAATTTATTCATAGTAAAAAAAGAATTGCATGTTAATGTATATTTCAATTATGGTAAAGTCAATTTCAAAATGCGTATTTTCTCTTCAATTACTTTAGAAAGTAACTGAAGACAAACTATAGAAAAGAGAAACCATACCAAAAATCTATACTAAGAAGAAACTATAGAAATAGAAAATGTAGATATTTTCTATTTCTTTGGAAATATAAATAAACTGAATTTAACTTTAACTTTGAATTTCCAGGTATTTTCTTCTTATTTTCTCAGTATCTTAATGCTTGTTAACCTTACTTTAAAATCTTCAAATAGCTGGAAAAAGCAGGAAGATAACGTTCCCTCTTATCCGCTGAAATTGAAAGTAGCTAAAAGAACTTAAGTACTGTTTCTCAGTATATGCTGCATAAAATTTACAAATTGTTAAAAGAATCTGTATGTTTTTTGTGGTCTATTAAACAAGGAAAACCCTTTTAGATGTCAGTAAATATTTGAGTGTCTTAATCTTGCTGTCTGATTTTCAAATAACCTAAAAGCATGATATTTAATCTAATTTATCTAGCATCGTTAAGTAACGCCCATTCCTATTTTTATGCGCTTTTATTTAAATAAACTTGGTTCTATGTAATTTTATTATGTACTTAGAGCATTAGTACTTATGTACTTAGAATCGGTTATAAATGTATTATAACCGATTTTTCACTCACTGTTTGATAGGCCAGAATTATACAAATTATATACACAGCTGTGTTTTCGATGACAACTTAGCATTTTAATATTTTTAGAACTTAATATTTTTTGATGAATTTATATTTAAATTGCTTATAAGGCGTAAAACCAACAGGATAAAAATGTGTCCAGGGAAGGATTCGAACTTGAGCTATTGATATTTCGCGGCAAAGTTCTACCAAGTGATCTACCTGGACGATATCCAGCCTGCCATTCGTCACTCCTATGTGTTGGCAAAGCACCTGCAGCGAAAGATGGAATATCTTCATAAGCCACAACTCTGTGGCAAGCATGAGACGACAGAGAATTCCAGAATCGGTGAGATGAATATTTATAGTAGGGTAGGGGAGTACACAGTGAGACAGCAGCCACTTTGTCATATAGTTTGGGTTGGGTATAGTATAGATGGGTTGGGTTTTTTCTTCAAGGTGGCACACACATAACGAGCTCATCTTATGCAACACGAGGATGTAGTTTCGGCACTTCAGTTACTCGTCCGAAAAAATAACAAATAATTCCTTATTTTATAATGGTTATAGTTACATAAATGTGTATTTTATAATTTATTTCCTTCAATATGACATATATTTACTTAACCAAACCTAGCTATATCTAATAATAGACTATTTTGGAAAAACAACATAAACTTTTTAAAGCGATGAAATTGATGTAACAGATGTGGCATCCATTTTGTTACAACGTAATGAAAGTACACAGTGAGACACACAGTTGTGGTAAACAGTGAGACGTGTCTTACTGTGTACCTACTATGTGGTTCTGATGTAAAAAAGTTATTTATTAATAAAAGAAGGTTTCTCTCTCTCTCTCTCTCTTTCTCTCTCTGTGTGTGTGACCGTGCGATGGGTAGGGAAATTTACTAAACGTAAGAGGCTGAAAATTTGCATGAAGGTAGCCCAAGGTCTGCCATTGTCCACCCGAAATTCATATTTTAATATTTTGAAAATATAGAAATATTAATTGGAAATCATAAACTGCAGAAAATTATTGATAGAGTGTAAAAATGTATGATTTATGAAAATATATACATTGTCTCACTGTGTACTGCTTGTGGTACACTGTGAGACAATTTTAGATACTCCGTTATGCTGCTTCTGTGCTTTTATAAATAACTTTTTTAAAACCATTTATACAATAATGTGTAGCGCATTTGTGTAGCTTAAAGATGTAGAAATTTTTTTTCAAAACAATAAAAATCGTCGCCATCTGTTAAGTAATAATAATTTTCGTCTCACTGTGTACTACCCTCCCTATATAATTTGTATAAATAGCATACACGCTTAGAAATGCCAATTGAATTTTTATTCTAATAGCTTATAGGGCATGAAACTAACAGAGTGAAAAAGTGTCCAGGCCAAGTCTTTTTCACTCTGTTGGTTTCACGCCTTATAGGCAATTCGAATAAAAATTCAAGAAATTATATTTATAAACTATTTAACAAAAAACAAAAAGCAAACCCCACTTCAATTACTTGATTTTACATTAAATTCAAATATTTGACAGGAGCTTTTGGTTCGCTCTGTATTAACTTTCAAATCCCTCTACCGTAAAAATATAGATCTTCAAATGAAGCGAGTGTACTGCGCAGAAATCTTAGGTGAATTTAAACGCTTACCAATTTTCATTTATTTATTAACCATTTGGAAAATGGTTATTGTCCTCGGCCAAGGAAGGAAATCAAAAACATATCTGAAGCTTTTTATTGGTTGAATCCGCATTTTATTCGCTTTCTGATGGGTCTATACAGTAATCTGTATTTTCCCTTTACTTTCAACAGAGATGGACACTTCTGTTGCCACTATGAAAAAAAGTAATAAAAACTACCAAAAAAATTAATAACTCAGAAACAAATTGAGATACAGCTTTCAAACAAATTGCATTTAAAAGTACATTTTTTCTCTATACAACGGTGTAAAAAGTAATATTGTGGGATGTTTAGAAGTTTAAGAATGACATTTCATTTAAAATGGGTCCAGGAATATTAATGTTTAATCCATGGCGTACGTAATGTATGACCAGCTCCGTAGAAGTTTAAAAATTTACAGTACCGAAAAATGTAATCCATGGCGTACGTAATGTATGATCAACTCCGTGCGATTTTGAATGTCTTAAATTTTAGTCTTCGAAAAAATCATTTTCCAAATGGTCGTTGTAATTTGTTAAATTGCATTTTTTTTGTGGTGTCTTTTTTTTTTTTTTTTTTTTTTTTTTGTCTAGAACTATTGCATGGATTTTCATCAAACTTCAGATTCGGTTATATCCTGATATAAATTGGTGCTGATTAGCTTTTGGTGTAAATCATATAACAGGCGGCACTTGCTATGTTGCCTTTTTCAGGATTTCCTCGATAGTTGTATCTCATAAACTAATGCACGTAATTAAATCAAACTTCATATTTTATTACTCTTTCACATAAATAGATCCTTATTAGGATCGGTTGTACACTGCGCGGCATAAGTCACTTTCATGTTTTTCGGGGTTTGGAATTTTGTTTCAAACATCTAAGAGGGTGGTTGCTGAAATTCAATGATTTGTTTAAAAGATTCGATGTTTATACAGTCGGACCTCTATTTAACGAACCTCTATTTTGCGAATTTTTCCATTTTGCGAACTTTTCCTTGGAACCAAGACCATTTTGCAAATTTCTTCGTAAAATAACCTCCAAATAGCGAAGTGCATTCTCTATTTAACGAAATTTTTCTTGTGATCTAATTTTTTTTTCTCCCTATTTCTCAAAATATTTCTGGACATTTCAAACTTATTCTTTCTTTTACCACATTTTATGATGTTCAATGGCCTTGGACTGGTTTTACCAGGCGCTTTCTTTGTCAGCAGTGAGGATTCGGTAAGTACGGAGGACGAAGTCGATAGTCCCTTAGAGTAACTTAAAAAGTTAAGTATGGAAAAAAAGAAGAAACTAACTATGATGTACTAATTGATGATTGTATTTCATTTAATTCTGAAATTGAGACCTCGGAAACTCTAACCGAATTCGATATTTTCGACTGTGTGAAAAATAAAAACAATACAGCAACGAATTGCGATGAAGACTGAAACGATCATGATGCAGGGAATTAACAAAACTTCGTATGATGAAATGCTAAAATCATTTAAAACAATCCGACGCGGATTATAGTTTAAAGAAAATACGCATGAAGGGGTTTTTGGTGCATTACAGAGATGCAAATCGAATTATGAGAGAAAGCACTTTTTAAAAGGAAAAACTCAGGTAAAATTAACAGAGTTTTTCAGAAATTAAATTTAAGGACGCATGTGGTAATGTATGATTAAAATTATTTGTTATAATAATAATAAGTACGGTAATGTCATTAAAATTCGTTAATTTTGATGTAAAACTATTTATTTTAAACTGAAAATACAGTATATTCCCGGGCAATGTTTTGTTTTCCTTGCAGATTTCAAAGATTTAAACACATATAAAAAATGAATTGGTGATGGGTATTGGTGGGTAAAATAAATAAAACAAATAGATATAATTTATATAAAAAAAGGTGATTAATTACTTTTATTAAAAATAGTGTTTAGGAATTTAAAATATGTTTTATGTAGTTTAAAATATTTTAAACGGTGAATCTCTATTTAACGAATTTTCTATATAATGAACTTTTTTCCAGGATTTTGATACTTCGTTAAATAGAGGTTCGACTGTATATCCATTTAAAACGCACACACAATTCAACAAACCCGTATCTTCAGAATCTTCATGATGGTCGTAAATTGTCAAATAATTTTGGCCTGTGATAGCGGATTTTGAAGTATTAATCCTTTGTTGCAGGCATTAAAATTCGCAAATATGTAACATTAAATTTGCTGTTTTCTATTTGCTATAAGATATCCGACTTTTGGTACTTACTCGATCTTTCTACTGTAAGCATAGAAGTCACAGAGTGGCATAAACTTTGAATAGGAACTGTAAATGAAATAGTTTGGATAGGAGAAAAAGTGGCATTTTTGTCCACTGTGGTGGACAGTACAAAGGGTTAAGATGCATGAGATAGGAGGAAGTTTTTGGATTGGCACATCTGACTAGTTGGAAATTTTCTCGAGTCGTTTTGATAGTGTTATTAGCCAGTTCTTAAAACCGAGAATACAGATTTTTCGGATGTTATGCTTTCTCAAATACAGATTTTCATGTTCAACAAATATACTTTACAGACAAACATGAGAAATTAACAGCATTTACATTAACATTAAAATTCATATTATTTTCTTACTCTTGCGTGTATAAATTTATTTACGAAGCTAGAAATGTTTACTTGAGAGTGGGTAGCATTCGAAAAGTCTGTATTCCAGGTTGAGAAAACTGATGAGTATACAATAAAAACTACTCGGGAACATTTCTGAAAATCAGTGTTAGCAAAAGAAACTTTGTTTTTATAAATGCTTCTTTAATTATATAAAATATATGGGT
Source organism: Maratus speciosus (assembly GCA_963932465.1). Lineage (NCBI taxonomy): Eukaryota > Metazoa > Arthropoda > Arachnida > Araneae > Salticidae > Maratus > Maratus speciosus. Next base: position 621,400,375 of record OZ010788.1, on the reverse strand, counting down.
TTTTGACATTTCTAAAGATGAAAATGTTTTTTTTAACCATTTGGAAAAATGGTTATTGTTCTCGTCAGGGTAGGAAATCAAAAGCATATCTGAAGCGTTTTATTGGTTAAATCCGCATTTTATTCGTTTTCCGATGGGTCTATACAGTAATCTGTATTTTCCTTTTACTTTCAATAGAGATGGATACTTCTGTTGCCACTATGACAAAAAGGTAATAAAAAGTACAAAAAAAATTAATAACTCAGAAACAAATTGAGATACAGCTTTCAAACAAATTGCATTTAAAAGTACATATTTTTTCTCTATACGACGGTGTAAAAAGTAATATTGTGGGATGTTTAGAAGTTTAAGAATGAAATTTCATTTAAAATGGGTCCAGGAATATTAATGTTTAATCCATGGCGTACGTAATGTAGGACCAGCTCCGTAGAAGTTTAAAAATTTACAGTACCGAAAATTGTAAAACTGAAATTTCTTTTAAAATTTGTTCATGATGGGTCCAGGAATGTTAATGTTTAATTCATGGCGTACGTAATGTATGATCAACTCCGTGCGATTTTTTATGTCTTAAATTTTAATCTTCGAAAAAATCATTCTCCAAATGGTCGTTGTAATTTGTTAAATTGCTTTTTTTTTTTTTCATCATGTGTAACTCAGAGGCTATTGTATATTTTGTTTGGTGGTTACATTATATAGTCCTAGATTAAGTAACATTTGTCTTTTTTTTACATCGTAGGTTGAGTGTTGAGTGGAAAAATGAACATGATCCACTAAATGAACTATAATTTAGGATGCTGTCCATTCTCAAGCGAATATTTTGATGTTTAACAAACATGATACATTAACAGCATTATTAACATTATAATTAATATTATATTGTAACGAAAGTTTTCCGCGAAATCACCGTTACATAATACTATACATTCAATGACGCAGCTGAAAATGTTTAGTTGAGAATGCATATCAGTTTAAAAACCGATTGAGAAAACTGATTAATCATTTGCGGTCGTATATCTAATCCCAGCCTCTAAAGCTTCTTTACCGTTCCAGTTCTACGTCTGCTTTCAGCCACCACAGTAAAGAACCCTGCTGATCTTACATGAAGTCGACAAGCTTCGGAGTTACGTAGAATTCGAAATAATATCACACAAATTGTGTTTAAGTGTCATGAGGCATTTTCGTTTCTTAAACTCTACTTTAAAAATAATACTCTAAAATGGCAAAAAGAAAGTGACCGAAATAGTCCAAGAGCCGACAGCACATAAACCTATGTTATGAAGCACAAGGAAACAAACCTTTATTTTATGGGAGAGTAGAAGTAGGAGAATCTAATGATCCACGTCTTCAGGAAGTGGACTGGTGCATAAGCCAAAAATCAATGCCGCCAGTGGTTCTCTCGTAGGTTTATCATTGTGTTTGTCCTACAACTATCCTCCATGTTTACATATATTTGTCTGTAGGACAAACACAATTACAAAGCTACGAGTCAACCACTGGTGGTATTAATTTTCGGCTTGTGCACCACTTCACTTCCGGCAGACATTGATCATTAGATTCCCCTACTTCTACTCTCCCATAAAATAAAGCTTTTTTTCTTGTGCTTGATAATATAGGTTTTTGTGCTGTCGGCTTTTGGACTAAAAGAAGTGCACCGTGAAATTGAAAGTAGTTTAAAAAAGATGTAGGGTCAAGATTTTTCGGCATGATTAAACAGAAAAATGAAGGGCTGCCTATATTGCAGGCTGTTTTGAAAGAAACCACACAATGGAGAACTATAAAATAGAATTTTTACATGAAATTAAAGCGTGTTAATGTATTATCTATATCTAAAGTTAAAAAAAATGAATAAACTTTGTTTTTCCTTCATAATCGTGCCTGTTATGTATTTGTCGCGAGAAGAAGAAACCCACAGAAGCCACTTTTTATTTGTTGCGAATGGCAACGGCAGGTTTGTTGATAGAATGTTGTTCGACGGTTTTGAGCCACAACAATGGAATGCCGAAGCAAATGCTTTTATTTTGATATATAAGATGTTCATACTGAATGTTTTGAAACGAAATTATTTTTAAATGTAAATATGTATATATTATGCGCTTTATATTTAGCTGTGTGTGTTTGTTGGAAATATTGTGTAATATACAAGTAAAACAATGAAACATATCTACGTCGTCTGTCGTCAGTTTCAGCGAAGTCTCTCATTTTATTTTAATTCGCAGATTTTTTCTACTGTATTACTGTTTGTTCAATGGAAATTAATTCTGACCAGCATGTCACCTATCTTCAAACTTAATACGACCGCAAATGCTTATTACATTATGATAACTACTCGTAAATATTTCACGAAATCAACGACAGCAAAAGAAACTTTGTTTTTATAATTTCTTCATGATGAAGAACGCTTTTTGAATCGTGGTAACTCGGAAGAGGTTATTGTATATTCTTGTTCGTGGTTATATTATACTTTTGTAGATTTCGAATTTTTTTCACGGATAGTGTTTAAAAAGGGAAAATCTTAATTTCTTTTAGTTTCAAAATTAATCAGTGTTTTTATTGTGTCGGAGAAAAAACCATCATCCTTTATAATAGAACATTTTTCAATTATGTATATGCTTTCTAATTTTGAAACCTACCTTGAAGCCATTTCTTTCCTTATATTTAAAAATTCCAAAATTAAACAATCTCATATAACCCCTTTTTCTTCTAGATACAAAGATTGCTCGTGAAAATTCTTATTATTACTGCCTGCAGGCTTAGAAAATGATTTCAAATATATTACATATAAGGTTAACTAAAAACTTCAATGTTCCTCAAGAATGTTTTTTTTTTTTATTCAATCTAATATCTCAAAGAAAATTTATGTATTGTGTGATAAAATAAAATGCTTCAATTTTAAGGTCGAGAAATGTTCAAAACAATGTCACAGAATGTTTATTAAAAAACAATTGCAGCTAAAAAAAATGTTACAATGGTGATGTGGTGTGGCATAACCGAAAATTAAATAATAAAGAATTATTATTTTTTCCATATAAATAATGTGTGTACAGAATAGGATAAATCAGGCCCATGACCTATCACAACATTAGTTTTTACTGCTTACTGGGTCCGTAAACTTTTTTTCATATTTGGTGTCAATTATTTAATTATTCATTTTAAATTGATTTTGTTGGATAGGTTAGGTTAAGTAAAGGGCCGTTGGTCTTTAACGAGGAAATAGTGAGTATATTGCGTTGATGAATCAGGGTATTACTTCGGTCCGTTTCCCGAAATAAAATACTGTAGATAAGGATAGATTGAAGAAATGTGAAATCCATGGAATTCCTATATTCAAAGTCAATACACGGTAAGACGATCCCCCTAACACGAGCAAGATTTTGTGACCTTACACTTCTAAGGCTGGTTTCCAAGTCTCCGAGAAAATATTTTCCGAGAAACATTAAATCAAAAATCCATTAGCCATGCTACATATAAAAATTCAAAATCTAACGTATTCACTCTGGCGATTAATCACCTATGAAAAATGTTTTTTTAATGTTTAAAGAAAATGAGCATTAAATTTTTAAGTTATTTATTTAAACCTGCGCCAAATTATAATTTTTATCTGCTATCCGTCAACGTATAATTATTTTGTTTATATTTACCGACTGATGTTTCATTTCTATCTTAAAATTTATAGGGTTCTGCCTTTTTTCCTCGTGAAGGAAGGTTGTTCCAAGGAAATAACGCCATTTTGAGATCATTTGAGGTCATGCCGGCAAAAGCTGCAGCGAATACCTCATAGCTTAAAATTAAATTAAAAATTTATACAAGGATTAGCGAAAAGCAAGGCACAATTAACTGACGAAGGAAAGTACTTTAGCTAACCTAGAGATTTATTTTAGACAGGAATAAATATTATTATGATTACATCTGGATTATTAATAACCGTCAATTGTAGCAAGATATATTTACTTTTATTTAAAATAGAGCTTTTTAGATGAGCTAAGAAATCAAGTTATATTAAACAGTTAATGAATTGATTTTTAAGATTTATGAGAGGACAAATAAATTAATGGCATATAATTTAGAAAAAAACTTGATTTTGAGTACATCAAATTATCAATGTAGGATTCTACATCAGATAATGATGCATTATTTATTTTTAATTCAGAGTTTTATAAAGCTCAATCTAAGATTCATTTTCAAAGTATAATCTTGTTTATTTGAATTTTTATTTAATAAATAGTTACTGTCACGAGAAATCGAGTCATGTCCTTGGACAGAAAGTTAATAGTTTCTAAATAGCTGAACAGATGGCAGCAAAAAATCGCTAGCGTGAAACTGAAGCTTGTCAAACGTAGAAATACGTTGGAAGTGTTGTATGTGTAAAATATTTATTTAATGTTTTTAAATAACTGTGAAAAATGACAAACGTAAAGAGCACTATAATAACAAGCTTTCAAGTAGACAAAAAGAATGCCATAAATCTTCTACTTACCATTTCTGTCAGAGGTAAGTTCTCGCTTGCTTCTGGTTGCTTCGGACTGCCGCATTTGATGACTTAATTCTAGTAAAAAATTCACTCTAATCAAATAATACACAACTCGTTATTCTTCAATAATTATTTACAACTATATTACAAATATTTACAGGATAATATTACTTAACATTTAAGTGTTTTAACTTCAACCGAAAACATATAGGAGGCGCAACTCCGTTCACAAAAACAAGAATTATTCTAAAGTTTTTCAGTTCGGTTCAGTTCATTTAGACGTAAAAGTTTTTAAATTCAGGTGTCACTGTTACTGCAAAGGGATACAGAGGGAGCTGTCCGCGACATACTCCCCCCGTTGAGTTTTGCCAGGTCAAACTCAACCACAGTCGTGGACAAGTTTAGGAGGTCCAACCGTTCTGGTGTTCGTATCACTCGTCCAAATTTAGACATTCTAGGAGAATCCTTTTCAACAGAACCAGGAGAATCTTTAAGGTGAGCAGACTCGATGGTTTTCGGAGAAAAGTCATTTGCCTGGAAATTCACTTCCATCGGATACAACCTTTGTACTGGTCGAAGCAACTCACCAAACTTAGTTCGTAACTTTGCCAATCGTACTATGCCGTCTTTACCTGGAAACAACTGGATGATTTTTCCTAGAGGCCAATTCATTCTCTTTTCTTTTGTATTAATTATAACAATATCTCCAACTGAGAGTTCAGGATACCTGTTTGACTTTTTATGATAATTTTTCAGCTGTCCCAAATATTCTAGTCGGAAACGTTTTCTCAAATCTTCACGAATTTTCATCCGATATTCATATCTTCTTTGAAGATAACTTGCATCTATATTGTCCAGATCAGGAACACCACCTTCTTTAATTTCACGAAGAAACATGGCAGGGGTTAATGGTTCTAATTCAAGATCTTCAGATATGTATGTTAACGGTCTGGAGTTTACAACATTTTCACAATCGCAAAGAATAGTATTAATTTCTTCATATTTCAATGATGCATTTCCTAAAACTTTTCTGAGAATATCCTTCATCAATCCTATCATACGTTCCCAGAATCCTCCCCACCAAGGAGATGCAGGCGGAATAAATTTCCAAGTAATTCGTTCTACGGTATGTTCCTTAATCACTCTTTCCCAATCTATTTTCTTCAATAACGAATTTGAACCAACGAAATTGCTTCCATTGTCTGTATAGACAATCTGAGGTCTTCCACGTCGTGATATGAATCGTCGAAATGCAAGCAAGAAACTGTCAGTGGATAATGAAGTGACAAGTTAGAAGTGAATAGCTCGATATACGGCGCAGGTGAATAAGACAGTCCAAGATTTTGACCCATTCTTCAAAAACAAAGGTCCAGCCAGATCGACACCTATGACTTGAAATACAGAACAGTCTTTAATTCTATCTTCCGGCAATGGTGGTATTTCAACATCGTGGGGTTTGGCATCAAACTTCTTACATCTTACACAATTATTCAGAACTTTCCGGATCGTTTTACGACTTTTTAAGATCCAGTATTTCTCTCTTAAGACTGCCATTAATGTTTGAACTCCATAATGTAGTGATTGATTATGTTTCTCAATTATTAGTTTCGTAACGACTGGGTGGTCAGATGGCAAAATTATAGGTAATCTGAAATCCTCCGAGTCTTCTCTCATAATTATTCTGGATTTGAGCCTTATGAGTCCATATGGATCAACGAAGGGTTTTAAATGACGTAAGCGTTCATCCTTCTCTGATTTGAAGCAACTTTTTTGCACAATTTTCCATACAATGACTTCAGCTCGTTTAATTTCTTCATTTTTTAAATTCCCAAATTCTCGTTCCTTTTTGTTAGTTTTACAGTTGTCAATAAATCTCTTCATCCAAGCAGTGATTCTAATTATCTTCTTGAACTTTGAAACTCGAGAAAAATATGGAAATTCTTCATCTAGAGAAATCAAAGAAGATATAACTGTCTTCTTCTTTTCTTTATCAACCTCATCCTTTTTCGGAGTTATATCAAAGGCTGGCCAAAAATCTGGCTCAAGTTTCAGCCACGTCGGACCTTCATGCCATTTCTTAATTTTAAGTGTTTCTACGGAACATCCTCTTGAAATAATATCAGCGGGATTTAAACTCCCAGGAACAAACTTCCAGTTTTCCGGATTACTATGTGCCCTAATTTCTTTGACCCTATTCATCACGAATACACCCAATTTTCTGTATTTTTAATCCAATACAAGGTATTCATCGAATCCGTCCAGTAGAATATAGGAATATTTTCCAATTTTAAATCTTGCTTAACCGTTTTCATTAGTCTCACTCCAATAGCGCAAGCTAACAATTCAAGTCTACAAATTGTTGTAGGTTTCAGGGGGGCTACTCTTGCACGAGCTTGTACAAGTTGGCACGATACTTCATCAGTGTTTTTACATCTTAAATAAATGCATGTGGCATATGCCTTTTGGGAGGCATCACACAAGACATGATAAGACAAATCTGTATTTGAATTAGGATTAAGCATCATATACCGGGGAATTTTCAACTCTGCCAAATGATACAAATCTTTTTCCCATTTAAGAAATTTTTTACTTATATCTTCGGGAAGAGCTTCGTCCCATGTAACTTTTAGCTCCCAACACTTTTGTAGTAAGAGTTTCGGAGTCAGTGTCACACCACATGTAAAACCTATTGGATCATAAATTTTGTGTGCTTCGGATAAGATCACTCTTTTTGAAATGCATTGGTTATCGGATTCATTTATTCCTTTAATGTCGCAACTTAATGTATCTTCTTCTAAATCCCAAATGAGGCCAAGAATAGAAATCGTTTTCCTTTTATTTGAATTTTCGGACACTTAAATTTCCGAAAAAGTGTCATTACCTGCAATTTCGTTCTTCGTTGGCAAATTATAAGCCCAATCTTGCAACTCAAATTTAGCATTCGCTAAAATTTCAACAGATTCACTTTTAAGTTTTCGCACTTCTTCTTCATTATTTACACTTGTAATTAAATTGTCAACATACCAAGCTTCAGAAATTTTTTCTGTCGTTGATCTAAGATGCTCAGGTACGTCATTTAGTAACTTAGTTAAACTAGCACTCAATAAAAAGGGACTACTGGAAATTCCGAAAACGACTCTCCTATGTCTATACATCTTAAAATGTTCCGGATTACCTTGTTCCCACCATAAGAATCTCAAAAAATCTCTATCATTCGGATTAAGTCCTATTTGAAGAAAAGCTTTTTTGATATCAGAACTTACACCGATGCATTTTTCTCGAAATCTGTTGATAATTGCAGGAATAGTTTCTAGCAAATTAGGCCCCTTTTCTACACAATCATTTATTGACGGAAACCCCTTAATTTTTGCTGACCCATCAAATACTGGTCTTATTTTTGTTGTTGTGGAATTCATTCTAATAACGGCACGATGGGGTAAATAATGGCAGGAATTATTATATTCATTTTCAGGTACAATTTCTATAATTTTTTCTTCCTCCCAAGATTTGAAAACCGCTTCATAATCTTCTAAGAAACCCTTGTCTTTCAAATTTTTTACTGTATTTTTTAATCTTCTATCAGCGATCTCTAGATTATTAGGGAGAGGTGGATGGCCTTCTATCCAAGGTAAACAGACTTCAAATCTGCCTTCGTTATCCCTTTTAACCGTTGAAAGAAAATGTTGCAGTGTTTGTTCTTGCAACTCTTTTTTAGTTTCATTTTCGGATGGATCTAAAATTCCTAGAGTATCAAGATTCCACAATTCAGAAATTTTATAATCTGATACGTGCATCGAAAATGTAAATGAGTTGTCAGTTTTATTTTCTATTTCCAAAGGAACTTTCCCCATAACTGTCCAGCCTAAGTAAGTTTCGACACACACTAAACCACATTTTAATTTTCTTATCTTACCGGTGAGTAATTTTCCTGCAATATCTGCTCCAATAAGAATATGAATTTCAGTTGGGGATGATTCAAACAACAATTTTTCCTTCATACGACTAGTGTCATTCAAATATATTCTATGTTCTTTAAGCTCATGTAATATGGGTTTTATTTCTATTTGTGGTACATCGGAACAAATTTTAGTTTGATCAAAGGCCTTAAAATTACATTTATAATCACCCTTTACATTACTAAGATTCACAATAAATTGTTTATGGATTTCAGAAACCTCCGTTCCACCAAATAGACTATGAATAATGTTGCTCTCACTTATAATTTTGTATTGCATCATTTCAGCAACAAACTTCGAAATATACGACTTTTGTGATCCAGTATCGATTAAGCACCTAACAAAATTATCTTCACTATTTCCGCAGATTTTTACAATTAAAGTTTGTAACAAAACTTTCTGTGTGAATGTTTTATTTGTTAAAGTGACATTTCTATCGTCAATTTGTTTTTTCTCATCTACTTTATTACTCTTGTCACAAATTAAAGAATTATGTTTTCCACTGCAAAACTCACATCTTATTTTTGAAAAGCAATCTTTTGCTAAATTTGATGATTTCCCTTTTTCATACAGAGATAACACATTCCGTTTTATCTCAAACGTGCTCGTTTTTCTGCTACGGCTGAACAAGCTGCAGAATTGTGATTAACTGATTCAGCGGAATCTCCGCAAAAAATACAATGATTTATCGAAACCTTCAATGAAGCAGCAGTAGGAACTGTAAACTTATTTATTTTTCTCTCCCTCTGCACTTGCGGTGGATTTTGAACGATAACACTATCTTGTATTTGAATCGCAGTTTCTCTGCATTCTATTTCTGCCCGTAGAAATTCAAGCAGTTCGTTGACTTCAAAAAGATTATCCTGAGTTTTCCGTTTACGTTGAAATTCCAAATTTAACTCATTGGGAATTAATTTAAGCAAAATTGGCGTTAGTAACGTACCATATGTTCCGGAAGTTACTTCAAGTGAATTTAAACTTCTTATTCGAGTCTCAATGTTATCATACAGCTTTCGCAATGCAAAAGTATTATTTACATTTTTAACTGTTTCTAAATTCAATAATTTTCGCATATGATCGTTTATAATCAGGTCTTTACGACCAAAACGCTTTTTGAGTAGATCAATTGCTGCTATATAATTTTCACTCGATAGCGAAAACCCACTAATTGCATTAGAAGCAGCTCCAATAAGGAAGGAATGCAAATAATTAAATTTATCAATGTCAGTTAAGCTATCATTTTGATGTATCGCATTATCATATTGGTTCCAAAAAGATAACCAATAAGCAGGATCTCCATTAAATTTATTAGTACTCAATTTCGGTAATTTAATTTTAGAATGAGAGCAAGAAGTCAAATTCTCTGTTGAAATACTTTCATTAACCGAATTTGTTTTCTTAATAGAACGTTCAGGTTCAACTTTTATTTTTAAAGCATACGTTAGTTTCGATTTCATAGAAATTATTTTTTCTGAATAACCTTCGGCAGTTTCAAATTCAGTTTCTAATTCGCCGTCATCATCCATTAAATTTTGGATCTGCTCATCAAAAGTTGTTAAATTATTATACTTTGAGTTTAACTGATCAATATGTTCCGTAAGAACAGGAACATCCTGTACTGATTCTGCAAGATACAGCTCACAAGTATTAATTAATTTCGTAGTCGCCGTTCTAGAAACAGCACGTTTCTTCTTTAGTTTTTCAATATCAGACATGTTTAATCCGTAATTTTAAATATAATTAATTTTATAACAACTTAATATAAGAACAATAACTTTCAAAATATATTCAATAACTTTCAAAATATATTCAATAACTTTCAAAATAATCCTGTTTTCAAAATACGCTATCAATCAATATTATTAATAATATTATCTTCAACAGAATTAAGCATTCAAGACTTTTATTTATTTTTATGCTCAATTCTTCATTATATTCAAGGTCAAAACAAACCATCAACAATTCTTTTCAATAGAACTGAATATTCAAAATTTTCGTCTATAAATAATTTTTCATTCAATTAAGATCAAATCAAAAACGGCGTCGCTGTTCTCGGGCGCCATAAAAATATAATAATAAGCTTTCAAGTAGACAAAAAGAATGTCATAAATCTTCTACTTACCATTTCTGTCAGAGGTAAGTTCTCGCTTGCTTCTGGTTGGTTCGGACTGTCGCATTTGATGACTTAATTCTAGTTAAAAATTCACTCTAATCAAATAATACATAACTCGTTATTCTTCAATAATTATTTACAACTATATTACAAATATTTACAGGATAATATTACTTAACATTTAAGTGTTTTAACTTCAATCGAAAACATATCGGAGGCGCAACTCCGTTCACAAAAACAAGAATTATTCTAAAGTTTTTCAGTTCGGTTCAGTTCATTTAGACGTAAAAGTTTTTAAATTCAGGTGTCACTGTTACTGCAAAGGGATACAGAGGGAGCTGTCCGCGACAAGCACACCTTCAGTTTCGGGGACCAGATAAAAACATATATTACAATATAGTAGAACTAGGGGGCTCAGCCCCCAGCTCGCTGACGTTCGCCAACCCCCATGAATTGCTAGGCAATTCATATTGAGATCGCTTTGCTCGCTCGCCACTATTTATGTCAACTCTAGCCAGAATGAGTGCTGTCATAAATCCTTACAACATATTAAATTTACAAATATTTTGAATGTGTAAAAAAGTAATGGAAAACTTTGTTGAAAATGCAAATAAAAATGTACCTTGGAAACAGAATTAATTAAAAATCTTAGTGAAAACACAATAAAAAATATTTTTAGTTGGGCCACTATGTGATCCGAGCAAGCAACATATAAAATTTACAAATATTTTAATTCATAAAAAAGTAATTAAAAATTTTGTTGAAAATATAAATAAAAATGCATTTATCAAAAGTTTGTCGCTGATTGATCATCATTGAGAAAGCTAAGCGAACAGGAAATTAAAGCGTTTAAATTTAAATGGAATGTCAGATGGGGTCCTTCTCCTTTTATTTTGCGTATAGTATTGAAAATCACGGCTTAAATTAATTTAAAACTGTAATAAGACGCTATAAAAGACGCTACGTATCACGCTATCGAACTGCAAACAAAACGTTTTCGCCTGTGTCTAAATACAACCTTGGATCAAAAAGCTGATTCACTGGATTCCTCACGTCACCGTACAACGGACCAATGGCAATTGTCATTCATGTATTGCTCAATCGGTTTGCGTTAAAAGAGAGATCCTGTCTGGATTTTGATTTGCTGTGTGGGTTGGGACATGTGACCGTAACTTTACCACTTAGAATCGTCGTTTTGGCTGTTGCCAAATAGCAATCTACAAATACAGCCCTTTTTTAGCGCTACGTAAAAGAAATATATATATAGATAATTAGTACAATTGTTACTACGGTAAAATGGGGTACTGAGTTTTATGGGACATATGAAAATGTCTTGTGCACGAATATGTTGTTTGAATCTGAGCTAAATAGGCTGGCTCATTGTCGGCCCAGTTAGCTTAAACGGTAAAGCATTGGACTTGTAAGCCAAGGATCTGGGATCGATTTCCAGCCTGGGCTTTTTTTCGCTCAGTTGAAATTATTCAATTCGCCTGTTTATGATCTGTATTTTTGTATGTATGATAAATGCAAACTAAAACTTACTTCAATTAAACACATATCACAGTTAAAATTCCCACTCAGTAATTTCAGTCAATAAACGGAAATGAGCTTGAGAACATTTGCAGCCCTGTAAATAATCTATAGAATTTATATATGCTAAATAATATGCAAACAAAATAGTTAAATTTAAAATAGCACGTCCAGCAATATTGTTCATATGGAATACTGTAGCGAAATTCTTTTCTTGTGTCCCTATAAATGAACGATAAATTTTATGCACACCATATTCGACAGAAAGCGCCTTGTAGTTACAAATCAATGATATATATATGAGGGAGGTATCGTAAAATTTTAATTATCACTAGGGAATAATTGAGATAGAAACCTAATTTTTTTTTCGAAGGCTTCTCTATATACATCCAGAGTTATACATTTCTCCCAGCGTTTTTTTTTAACCTTTCGAATGCCGTGAGTAAGTATTCTGAAAATAGATGGAGTGGAGCTAATGTTCCACCTCATTTGTGGTGTCAAATCGTCCTTGCAAGTTTTTTTTTTGAGTTCTGGGAATAAGAAAAGTAGTTTGGAGCGAGGTCGGGCGGATGTTGCCACCGTGACTTCCTTTAAAGCCGAAAAAATTCTAGCCGAAACCTACAGGGGACTATTAAAAATTAAAATACGGAACTGAGATAAGGAATCCAGTTTCTTCTTAGTTTCTTTTCACCCTCCCTCTCAACCCTGTCTCATTACTATTTCTCCCCCCAGTCAAACCCTTATCTCCGAGGTCACGAAGGGTCACTATTTCTTTCTCCTTACTGAAATGCAAAAGACACATACTGTTTTTTTTTCTTTTCAAATAACTCTTACCTTATGGAAGATTATTAGATTTGATTCATAAAAGTTGCTAACGTTGCATAAAGTTGATTAATTAGTGATTCATATAACCGGTATTTTTTTGTGTGTGTGTTGGAGGGAGAAGGAGGGGGGGGGGGGAACAGGGCCGAAACTAGCCTTTTTTGCACCCGGGACAAACATGAATTTGGGCAACCCCCCCCCCTCCCCCTCTTCCGCAAACCATATTTACAAAGAGAATTTTACTAATTTTCTAATCGCCGACTTATTTTAAAATTTAAAATATGTAAGCATAAAACATGTAATACTGAACTACTTAATCTACAATGGCGGATGTCACGGGGGTCATTAGCTCCCTCTGAACGCCAACAAAAATATTCTAAACATCATTTTTAAAATGAAATATACAGTCAGAGTCCCGATTATCCGAGTCCTGCTTAACCGAGTTTCCGCTTTCACCGAGTTATTTTTTTCTGATGGACTGATGGCTTCTAATTTTTTTTGACAAAAAAATATTAAGGCCATTTTTTTTTCTTCCCATTCTGACCAGAAAATCAGAGTTCTAACTTTTTACGACTGCTCTTTCATCTTCACCTAACACTTCATTTATAATGGCTGTTTCATAATAATAAAAGCCGTCAGTCAATCAGAAGAAAATGATCCATTCCAAAGGTATAATCCTTCATTTGGTGCCCCTTCATTCTGGCGCCAGGGGTACATGCCCCCTCTGCCCCCCTTAGTTTCGGCCCTGGGGGGGGGGAAGGTAAATATGCGTAAAAGGCAAGGGGCAGTGGCATATACAAACGAGATATTTTATAAAATTCTTAGCGCGAGTATTTAGGCTAATTTCAAAAAATGTCAGAATAAAACTGTATCAGGTGCTCCTCAGATGCGCACGATAAAATCAAAAGACCGCCCCCCCCCCTCCCCCATTCAAGAAAGTTTTGAAAAGAGGCCACTGCCCTATTTAACTAAGCAATAATGCGTTAAATTTGTTTTTATCGTCAATTTGAGCGTACCTAAGCAAAAAGTACCTGTAATGCTATGTATCTGGAACAAAACAAAAAGGAAAAGAAAGTGGGGAGGGGGCGGTGCATTTTTAGGGAAAAACGAGTTTATTCAAAAACGAGTTAAGTCTCAGTCATAAAATTTACAATTTAACTTTATAGTACAAAGATGTTTATTATCCTAAGTTTTCAGAATTTCTTAGTCAGTCCTTTTTGAGATATTAATTAGTGAAAATTGCCAAAAGCAGACTTAACACAGATTTTAATGAGCTGTACAAAAAAAAAAAAAAAAAAAAAAAAAAAGAAACTGTTTTCAGGATTGAAATTTATAAAAATGAATAGTCCTATAAGAGATCTTTTTTAAAAAAAAATTATTTAAGGTGAGTCTCATTTCCTTTATAAAAAACAATGGCAGCGTAATGTGGGATTTGACCTTTTATTTCTTCGGTTTTTAAGCATGTTTTTGGTCTAGATCCTTAAGTCTAATGAAAATTTTATAATTACATAAAATGTCGACAATTTTAAGACTAATGAAAATTTTATAATTACATAAAATGTCGACAATTTTATGCTTAACATTTTGGTTTTAGATTCCACTTGACAGGTAGAAAAATAAAGCAGTTACAGCATTTTCCGTAAAACAGGTTTTCCTCCCAAAAATGGCTGTGTAGTTTGTTAAAAATGGTCCCTCCAAAAAACTATATGATAAAAAAAAAATTTTAGTCATGTTTTTAAACTCAGAAAACTATGAAGAAATCTTTGTTAAAAGATTGGGAAAATTAAAAATGTCGAGCGACACCACCTGGGTGATTTAAACTCGATTGACCCTAATATGTAAATGGTTATTTTGCGTCATTAGTATCCAAGTTAAGTTAAATGTATGCGAATTGATAATATGACGCAATGAAGTAATTTACATAATTTTTTGTTAAGGTTTCGGATAGCATGGCGCAAAAGATAAACCACATTATTCAATAAATACATTTCAATGCATAATATAGGTTTAGGGAAAGTGATATACTTATCAGTGTATTGAAAAAATAAACGTATAGTTTGGTTGTCTAAATATACTTTAGAAGACAAATCAAAAATAATTTAAATTGAAACTTAATTTATAATTTTATCAAAATTTTATTTTTTATTTCCCCTTACATGAATAAAATGTTTAAACGGCTGCATACGTATAAAGTTTTTAGAATAACTTTCAAAGATTTTTTTATGATTATTTTGATTTATTAAATTACATATATTTATTGTCTTTTTTAATTTTCTTAATGTTTCTCTTTTGTAAATTAAAAAAATAAATGTTAAACCTTTTGGAACTATATGTGCAATGGACATGGATCTCTATTGCTCTTATATATATATATATATATATAACCATTATATATACAGTAAATTCTGTCTAAGGCGGACTCTGTATAAGCCGGAAATCTGTCTACCGCGGAAATTTTTTCAAGTCCCGGCGAACCCATAGAAAATTACATTAATTCGTGCTGCATAAGGCGGAATCTGTGTGACGCGGAAACGGAAAGGATTTTAAGGTCCCACCGAAACCAAAATTTTGCATAAGGCGGAAAAAGGATAATTTAAAAATGAAAAGCGTTTTGTTTATTAAACTTTAAAACTGATAAGTCAAATAACTCAATGTCGAGCATGTTAGCTAAAATTCCGTAAGCTTTTAAAAAAGTTAATTCAAAAGAACAGAAACTTTAAATTTTAAGGAATTTATGCTTATGCCATTTTTTCATATGCAAAATTGCATCTAAAAGTTAATATTTCTAGTAAAATGAACATTTATGAAAATGATTACGTATTTTCGAAAGTACAATATATTATACTTTAAGATTGTACTCAAATTCAAAATTATAACGTTCTTTCTCCTTCTTGAAGTTTTTTTTTCTTTTTTTTTTTGTGTGTGTATGTGTGTGTGTGTGTGTGTGTGTGTGTGTATAAACTTCCAATATGAATGTATTACAGCAATACTAAGAAATTGAATAAAGTTTCTCATTTATCTTTAAAAAGACAAAGGATCTTTCAGAATTTCAGTTTTCAACCGATTTTCTAGTCAGGAGAATCAATAAAAGATCGTCATCTTCCAGGGATTTTTTTTTTGTGTGTGTGTGGGGAGGGGGGGGGAGGTTATTTGCATAAGCCGGAATATTGTCTACCACGGAAATTTTTCTCAGTCCCGACCGATTCCGCCTTAGACAGAGTTTACTGTATATACATATAGTCAAACTTTTTGTAAAAAGGAACCATTTTAACAAATGAATTCAATATAACAAAATAGTAAATAATTTATAAATACTTGTGGTTATTCCTTGCAAAATAAGAAATTAAAGTCCTTGAAAAAGTGCTTTGATTTTTTTTTTTTTTTTTTTCAAACAAAAAGACGTATATGCACATGTAAGGATAAAAATATATGCTTTTGTGAAGTGTATTTATAAATAACTGCATTAATAATGTTTTTGTATATAGACACTGAAACAGCGAAGAAAGAAGAGGGGGGGGGGGATTAAAACTCTTCCCGTGTAAATTAAAACTGTATAAACTAAATGTAAAAACTTCTCTGGTATGATCAGCAATCGATTTGTAAAAATAAACAACCAAAGTAAAAGCGAAAATAGTTTTTTTTTTTTATATACTAAATTGTTTAATGTATCAATTGTCTCAAGGCTCCATAAAAAGGGCACTAACTAGGCTTAAACTGGTATTTATGTGTATAAATATTTTCTGGGATCGAAATTTGGACAATAATCTAGAATATTACTTTTTCTTAAAAATAAATGAACCCAATCGCGCCAGTCGGCCTAACCGTTCGGAGTTTTCGTGGTTTTCTTAGAGCCTTGGATTTCCTTGCATAAATATGGGTTAGGTTCCCTTAGAAAGACCCCCATGGAGGGCACCTTCCCCCTTTAGGGCCCATATCCCTCCTGTTGGTAATTGGCCGTAATAACCACAACCAACCTTAAAAGTAAATGAAGAAAAATATATCATTTATATTACAAAATATAATTCAAAATAGCGCAATAGGATATAGGTTCCTTTATAATTTCTTTATAATTTTCATAAATATCAATATTTCATTATTTGAATAAATATTTCAAATGATACATTTAATTTAAAATTGTCTTCCATTTTCTTTTTTGTTGCCATAGCTTAAATAAGAAAAATAAAAATGTTTCGATAAAGTATATTAAATTGGAATCTTTAATGCATGCTTTTATATGCAAAAGTAATGTGATATTCAGTAGAGAATATATATATTTTTCTTTTTTTAAACCCGAATTTTAAACACAACAAAAATATTATAGGCATATTTTTTCACATACATTGGAATATATGTATATGTAGATAATGCAAATAAATGCCGATTAAATAATTTAAATAAGATTAAAATAATAGATTAAATTTAATGTACACAGAAAGCTTCTCAACATGATTGTGTTATTAGTGGCATAATTTTCGCCTATTTTTCTTAATAATTGTATATTTAAATATAATATATTTAAAAATTTACTTTTGTGCATATTTTCATAAAATTAAAACAGTAGAATTTTAATCATAGAACATAAAAAGAAAAACAAATGTATTCAATGAATTTAATTAATTTACTTTAAATTTTTGAATGAAATTCTATATTTTCCTTTAACCATAGTGTCAATTTCACTGGCCAGCTATTCCACCTATTCCCTAATCAATTCCAACTAACTTTGAAAGACTAAACAAGTAAAGTATTACTACATGGAATCCTTTCTTAGCAAGATTTTATTTTTTCAGCCAAAAATCAATTTCATTGTCAAAACGTTTAAAATAATAAAGTATTACTCAAATGATTTTCATGTGAAAATTGGCAAACAAAACAAAAGGAAATCAGGATGGGTTCAGGAAAGATCAGTAAATAAGGAAACAGTACAAAAAAATTAAACATTTTTCAATTATTAAAAAGAGCTAAAGCGCCCACAAAATTTGAGTAACGCATAGAGAGACGCCAGAAAAACAGATAAATATTTTCCAAAAATAGCCACATGGCATTCAGAAAAAAAAAATTAATAAAAAAAGCTTCATGAAAATAATTTAAAACAATAAAAGAAACAGCACACGTACTTTGTTGCTGTTGCTTATAATTCTCTCTTTATCGTCGACACTAATTATGAATTTGTAAATTAGTTACGCCTAAAAATTAAGAATTCAAAAAATATTTCGTACAAATTAGTAATTCGACATAGATTTCATTCAGTAGAAAATTTTTATAGTTTCACGAATCATTGATTATAAAGTTAAATTATGTTTTCTTTTTTTTTTTCTTTTTTTTTTTTTTTTTTTAATTGTGAGAAGATAATTCTGACAGAATTTTCTAGATCTTTTTGTCTGGTTACTCTTTTATTGGTTAGATGATACAATGCATAGTAAAACACTACTGAGCTAAGTTGAAAAAAGCAATAAAACGATAAATTCTGCCGAAACCGCAACAGCCGCAAAATCCGCAACAGCAAACCGCACAGGGTTCTTTTCTAAAATGGAGTAACTCTTCGTGATTTTGTTCAGATTCAGAGGGAATCAGAACTAAGCGTTGACACTATGCAACTCCTGTATGACCCCTTACATTTCCCCCTCTTAATGAGTTTCGGCTAAAATCTTTTCGGCTTTAAGGGAACAAACCGCTACCCTTCGGTCTTTTGCTCAATTTCTTTACTGTGGTCTTCCACATCTTGGATTGTTTGTGAGGAATTCCTTTTCCATCTAACAACAGTGTCATATGATGGACTATCACTTCCATATGGAGCCAACATTTCGTTGTGAATTTGTCCGGCACTGTACGAGGGGTAGGGGGCAGCCTCTATCTTCTCCCTACTGCGGGTTACTTCAATCTTCAGCTTCCTGAAAATAAACGAATTAACATTAATAGCTGTAATTTATAACATTAGGTACACAGAGATTAATTAATATGCAGAAACTCGTAAAAGTTTCAATCTGTTCAAAATAGTGTTATATCATTAAAATATACTGCAAGCGATTGCCCCCCCCCCCATATATCGTAATGTAACGAAATTCTTTTGAGTGTCCCTGTAAACGAACCGTATAAATGCTACACACTTTTCTTTCAATAATGGGCACACTATAGTAAACCTCAACCCTTTGCTTACGGGGTTGGGACATATGTCGTCCCAACGACTATTTCTTTAATCTATTCGCTCCACTTTTTGAAATATAATCTCTGCCATACACTTACATTAAGATAATTTCAAGATAAATTTACCACAAAAAAGTTTTTTGTAAATTGTGGTACGAGTTAATATAAAAATAGTCGTCAATCCTAGCCCGTAGGTAAAAGGTTAATGAAAAATTGTATGATAATCAGGAGTATATTTACGCGAGTTAGAGTACTGACACACGCCAGACACACATTCAAACCGAATTCATAAACACTTTTCAATTATTTTGGAAAGTATTAAAAACATAAAAATGTCCAGATTTTTTTTCTGTGGACCACCATCTTTTTCTCGCGGACGGCTAGTGGTCTACAGACAACCGGTTTGCGACTTCTTGGGTATAGTTTTTCAAAAAATCGATTTATTAGAAGATTTAATAGTCGTACGCACCTTTAACCATTTGGGATTCAACAGCTTTGTTTCGAAAAATATTTATTCAGATGGTAGAATACATCAAAGTAAGCATGTAGAAATAAATAAATAAATAAATAAATAAAACATAAAAAAATATATTGACTAGAAGGCTCTTAAAATTCGTATGAAGTACAAATACAACGTACTAAAACTGCTTTTAGGTGCAGATATGTATTATAAAATTATTTACAATACATTAAAATACCTTTAAATGCATTAAAAATCAAATTAAAATCACAAAACGTTTTCGGCCAAGCTCACACGGCCATCTTCAGTGGTTATTTAAATGGTCTAAATAAATTTAAATTTACCTGGCCCTTTCAAACTTAAAGATGGATGACGCTTTCTCTTTCACGAAGTAGCAATCCGTGAGAAAATACGTCTTCACCGGCGCACAGTGGGGTATTTGAAGCAAAATCCTGGCCAAAGTTATTTTTTATGTGTTTTACAGTTAAAATCATTACTGTTGACTTACTATTAGTAACTAAGGTTAGTTGGTGTAACTGGACCCACGAGGTAATTGGACCATAGGCTATTTTATAGAAAACTGTTGATGTTTTTTAAGTTTTAGCTTTTGTGAGCAATGCACCTTAATCTCTACTTCATAAAACAACGTGTGTCAACTCATTCATAACTCTCCCTTTGCTGTGATAGGTTGTTGAAAATTTACGTTTCTTTTTTTAAAAACAACGTCAATATGGTTGAACTTCTTCGGCTTTTTATTAAAATACTGTAAGTACTTTGATTAAATAATCATTTTTTTTAAAGATTGGGCATATAACTGCATAAATATTATTAGGTATCTATACATATTGACTTTATGTTTCAAATGTATGCCCGGTGTCCCAGTTACCCCATAAATTTTTCAAGAATGGGGTAACTGGGACATGTTTCCGGGGAAACTGGGACATGTTTCCGTGGTAACTGGACCATGCTGGATGCAGTTACCCCAATAGTTATAAATAATTTTTTTGAGTTTCTCTTACTACGGGAAATAAATTTGTTCATTGTTTTTTGCTCACAATAAAGAAAATTATAGAATACCTTATTAAAATTACGTAATAAAATAAAAAAAAGTCCTTCCGGCCAGTGCCGGGAGGAAGAGGTAGCTTTCATAATCCTTATTTAAAAAAGCCAACTTATATTATGCAAACACACGAAGCTCAATTTAGTGGAAACCGAATATAGGAGATTCAATACTAATTTTTATCAATATAATGAATGAGAATTTCGCGAAATTAGTCAGCTTTATCCTAGCTGCTTTTCTTTAAAGTAACTTATATTTGGCTGCCAAATTCGGCAATTTCTTAAAGTGCCTGTCATTTTAAGACAACATGGTGGATGAGGCTAAGCAGTGAACTTGGTCGAGACCTTAGTAATTGCTGTGCACATGCTCACTCACATCGGAATCGGTTAATATATAGGAGTGCTGTCGCATGCAAAAAAATCAGATTTTTCAAAATGTCACCCACAATAGAAATTGAAACTGCTATATCTGAGCCAATTTTAAGGTAAAGACAAACAAAAAATGCTCCTGAATCCTTATATCAAGATCAAATACTTAAGAAAGAAACCTTTTTCAATTTCTAATTTTTTTGCACCTCACTTTAAATATATATATATTTTTTAATTTAATGGCCGCCATTTTGAAACAAGATGGCTGATGAATCTGGCCAGCGAACTTGGTCGAGGTGTTGATGTATACTATCCACATGCCTTCTTACATCGAAATAGGCGAATACGTGTGTTATCGCGTGACAAATACAAGATCGTTTCAAAATGTTAGCCATGCTAGAAATTCAAAGTGCTATAAATCAACCATTTTTTAAGATATCAACAAAAGAACAAATTTTCAGAAACAAAAACTGCTCCGGAATCTTTGTCTCAAGGCCAAACACATAAAAAAAATCTTTTTCATTTTCCAATTTTTTAATACCTCATTTTGAATTTTAAATTTAATTTTTTTTTAAATGGCAACCCTTTGGAAACAAGATGGCGAATGAAGCTGGCCAGCGAACTCGGTCGAGACATTGGTATGTACTATGTACAGACCAAGTTACATCCAAATAGGTTCATAAATACGCCTGTTATCGCGTGACAAAAATCAGGTCGTTTTAAAATGTCAGCCACAAGAGAAATTCAAAATGCTATTACTCAGCCATTTTTTTTTAGATATAGACGAAAGAAAAACTGTTCCGGAATCTTTGTATTAAGGTCAAACACATACAAAAAAAATCTTTTTCATTTTCCAATTTTTTGGTATCTCATTTAAATTTTTTTATTTTTAAATTTTTTTAAATGGCCGCCATTTTGAAACAAGATGGCGGATGAAGCTGGCCAACGAACTCGGTCGAGATATTTGTATGTACTATGTACACACCAAGGTACATCCAAGTCGGTTCATAAATACGCCTGTTATTACGTGAGAAAAATCAGGACGTTTCAAAATGTCAGCCACGCTAGAAATTCAAAATGCTATAACTCAGCCATTTCTTAAGATATAGACGAAACAAAAACTGCTCCCGAATCTTTTTATCAAGGTCAAACACATAAAAAGAAAATATTTTTTCAATTTTCAATTTTTGGTACCACATTTCAAATTTAAATTTTTCTTAAAAATTTAAATGGCCGCCATTTTTAAACAAGATGGCGGGTGAAGCTGGCCAACGAACCCGGTCGAGGCAATGGTATGTACTATGTATAAACGAAGTTACATCCAAATCGGTTCATAAATACGCCTTTTATCGCGTGACAAAATTCAGGACGTTTCAAAATGTCAGCCACGCTAGAAATTCAAAATGCTATAACTCAGCCATTTTTTAAGATATAGACGAAACAAAAACTGCTCCGGAATCTTTGTATAAAGGTCAAATACATAAGAAAAAAATATTTTTCCATTTGTAATTTTTTGGTACCACATTTCAAGTTTTAAATTTTTTTTAAAAATTTAAATGGCCGCCATTTTGAAACAAAACGGCGGATGAAGCTGGCCAACGAACTCGGTCGAGACATTGGTATGTACTATGTACACACCGAATTACATCGAAATCGGTTCATAATTACGGGAGTTACAGTGTGACATAGGTCAGATATATATATATATACCGGGTGTCCCAAAAAGGACTGACTGATTTTAAAATTCAATAACTTCCAAACGGTGACAGATATTAAAAAAAATCTTGCAGGAGGGTTATGCATAAAGTCAAAAGTTTTTTTTACAGTAATTTTCGATTTTAGTTCGAATTACAAACAATAGATGGCGCTGCGATCAATAGAGGCTAAATTCAGGCTCGATTTTTGGTACTTCGTGGCCCGGATAATACATTTCCATCTCCTTTTTCTGCATGGAACAACAGAAAGGACCTAAAATCGAGCCTGTATTTAGCGACTATTGCTTACAGCGCCATCTATTGTTTGTAATTCGAACTAAAATCGAAAATCACTGTAATAAAACTTTTGACTTTATGCATAACCCTCCTGCAAGAGTTTTTTTAATATCTTTCATCGTTTGGAAGTTATTGAATTTTAAAATCAGTCAGTCCTTTTTGGGACACCCGGTATATATATATATATATATATATATCAATTTTGAACGGAGGGTGTTTTCGGGGTCTGGGGGTCATGATCGATGAAAATATACCAAAATTTTTTGAAATCGCTTTCCTCCGAACGGCTGCAATAGGTAGCTTTTTTGTAAAGAAAGCTACCTAAAAAAGCATATTGGGAGGTATCAAACCAAATGTCTTGACCCCTTGAGAGGCGGTGATGCCGTCATGGCATCACATAATTTTAATCCTCTGATTGCCACATTGGCACAGGAATTTTATAATGAAAATTTCACCTTTATTAAGTACACGAAAATATACTTTTTCTTGTTTACAAATAGATTATCTTGTAAATACTAGTGTCATTAAATTATTTCAACATTTTACGAATGCAAGTACAGTAAACTCTGTCTAAGGCGGAATCGGTCGGGACTGAGAAAAATTTCCGTGGTAGACAATATTCCGGCTTATGCAAAAAAACTCCCCCCACCCCCCCACCCCCCAAAAAAAAAAAATCCCTGGAAGATGACGATCATTTTTTGATTCTCCTGACTAGAAAATCGGTTGAAAACTGAAATTCTGAAAGATCCTTTGTCTTTTTAAAGATAAATGAGAAACTTTATTCAATTTCTTAGTACTGCTGTAATACATTCATACTGGAAGTTTATACACACAAAAAAAAAAAAACTTCAAGAATGAGAAAGAACGCTATAATTTTGAATTTGAGTACAATCTTAAAGTATAATATATTGTACTTTCGAAAATACGTAATCATTTTCATAAATGTTCATTTTACTAGAAATATTAACTTTTAGATGCAATTTTGCATATGAAAAAATGGCATAAGCATAAATTCCTTAAAATTTAAAGTTTCTGTTCTTTTGAATTAACTTTTTTAAAAGCTTACGGAATTTTAGCTAACATGCTCGACATTGAGTTATTTGACTTATCAGTTTTAAAGTTTAATAAACAAAACGCTTTTCTTTTTTAAACTATCCTTTTTCCGCCTTATGCAAAATTTTGGTTTCGGTGGGACCTTAAAATCCTTTCCGTTTCCGCGTCAGACAGATTCCGCCTTATGCAGCATGAATTAATGTAATTTTCTATGGGTTCGCCGGGACTTGAAAAAACTTCCGCGGTAGACAGATTTCTGGCTTATACAGAGTCCGCCTTAGACAGAATTTACTGTACCTTGCCCCTGAAAGCGAGATAGCCAAACCTTGAAATTGTACGATATTACAGGGGTCACATTCTATAGGGAAACTTTTATTGTTCCTATCACTATTTTGAAAATAATATCTTCATCGCACCTATCTTTAGAATATGTTAAATTAAATGATCATGAAGGTAACTCATTAAGTGTTCTGGTAGGAACAATAAAATTTTCCCTATATAATGCGACTCCTGGATACAGATAAAGTATTTAAGTACTTATATAGCCTTTCGCTCATAGATTTACCTTGTTATTTTTAGGTAGCTTTCATTACAAAAAGCTACCTATTGCAGCCGTTCGGAGGAAAGCGATTTCAAAAAATTTTGGTATATTTTCATCGATCATGACGCCCAGACCCCGAAACCACCCTCCGTTCAAAATTGATATATATATATATATGATCTATGTCACACTCTAACTCTCGTAATTATGAACCGATTTCGATGTAATTCGGTGTGTACATAGTACATACCAATGTCTCGACCGAGTTCGTTGGCTAGCTTCATCCGCCGTTTTGTTTCAAAATGGTGGCCATTTAAAATTTTTAAAAAAATTTAAAATTTGAAATGTGGTACCAAAAAATTAAAAATGGAAAAATATTTTTTTCTTATGTATCTGACCTTTATGCAAAGATACTGGAGCAGTTTTTGTTTCGCCTATATCTTAAAAAATGACTGAGTTATAGCATTTTGAATTTCTAGCGTGTCTGGCATTTTGAAACGTCCTGAAATTTGTCACGCGATAAAAGGCGATTTTATGAACCGATTTCGATGTAATTCGGTGAGTACATAGTACATACTAATGTCTCGACCGAGTTCGTTGGCCAGCTTCAACCGCCATTTCGTTTCAAAATGGCGGCCATTTAAATTTTTTTTAAAAATTTAAAATTTGAAATGTGGTACCAAAAAATTGGAAATGGAAAAATATTTTTTCTTATGTATTTGACCTTTATACAAAGATTTCGGAGCAGTTTTTGTTTCGTCTATATCTTTAAAAAATGGCTGAGTTGCAGCATTTTAGGTAGCTTTCTTTACAAAAAAGCTACCTATTGCAGCCGTTCGGAGGAAAGCGATTTCAAAAAATTTTGGTATATTTTCATCGATCATGACCCCCAGACCCCGAAACCACCCTCCGTTCAAAATTGATATATATATATATATATATATATCTGACCTATGTCACACTGTAACTCCCGTAATTATGAACCGATTTCGATGTAATTCGGTGTGTACATAGTACATACCAATGTCTCGACCGAGTTCGTTGGCTAGCTTCATCCGCCGTTTTGTTTCAAAATGGCGGCCATTTAAAATTTTTAAAAAAATTTCAAAACTTGAAATGTGGTACCAAAAAATTAAAAATGGAAAAATATTTTTTTCTTATGTATTTGACCTTTATACAAAGATTCCGGAGCAGTTTTTGTTTCGTCTATATCTTAAAAAATGGCTGAGTTATAGCATTTTGAATTTCTAGCGTGGCTGACATTTTGAAATGTCCTGAATTTTGTCACGCGATAAAAGGCGTATTTATGAACCGATTTGGATGTAATTCAGTGTGTACATAGTACATACCAATCTCTCGACCGAGTTCGTTGGCCAGCTTCATCCGCCATTTTGTTTCAAAATGGCGGCCATTTAAAATTTTTTTTTAATTTAAAATTTTAAATGTGGTACCAAAAAATTGAAAATGGAAAAATATTTTTTCTTATGTATTTGACCTTTATACAAAGATTCCGGAGCAGTTTTTGTTTCGTCTATATCTTAAAAAATGGCTGAGTTATAGCATTTTGAATTTCTAGCGTGGCTGACATTTTGAAACGTCCTGAATTTTGTCACGCGATAAAAGGCGTATTAATGAACCGATTTGGATGTAATTCAGTGTGTACATAGTATATACCAATCTCTCAACCGAGTTCGTTGGCCAGCTTCATCCGCCGTTTTGTTTCAAAATGGCGGCCATTTAAAATTTTTAAAAAATATTAAAACTTGAAATGTGGTACAAAAAAATTAAAAATGGAAAAATGTTTTTTTCTTATGTATTTGACCTTTATACAAAGATTCCGGAGCAGTTTTTGTTTCGTCTATATCTTAAAAAATGGCTGAGTTATAGCATTTTGAATTTCAAGCGTGGCTGACATTTTGAAACGTCCTGAATTTTGTCACGCGATAAAAGGCGTATTTATGAACCGATTTGGATGTAATTCAGTGTGTACATAGTACATACCAATCTCTCAACCGAGTTCGTTGGCCAGCTTCATCCGCCATTTTGTTTCAAAATGGCGGCCATTTAAAATTTTTTTTTAATTTAAAATTTTAAATGTGGTACCAAAAAATTGAAAATGGAAAAATATTTTTTCTTATGTATTTGACCTTTATACAAAGATTTCGGAGCAGTTTTTGTTTCGTCTATATCTTAAAAAATGGCTGAGTTATAGCATTTTGAATTTCTAGCGTGGCTGATATTTTGAAACGTCCTGAATTTTGTCACGCGATAAAAGGCGTATTTATGAACCGATTTGGATGTAATTCAGTGTGTACATAGTACATACCAATCTCTCGACCGAGTTCGTTGGCCAGCTTCATCCGCCGTTTTGTTTCAAAATGGCGGCCATTTAAAAATTTTTAAAAATATTAAAACTTGAAATGTGGTACCAAAAAATTAAAAATTGAAAACATATTTTCTTCTTATGTGTTTGACCTTGATAAAAAGATTCGGGAGCAGTTTTTGTTTTGTCTATATCTTAAGAAATGGCTGAGTTATAGCATTTTGAATTGCTAGCGTGGCTGACATTTTGAAACGTCCTGATTTTTCTCACGTAATAACAGGCGTATTTAAGAACCGACTTGGATGTACCTTGGTGTGTACATAGTACATACAAATATCTCGACCGAGTTCGTTGGCCGGCTTCATCCGCCATCTTGTTTCAAAATGGCGGCCATTTAAAAAAATTAAAAAATAAAAAAAATTAAATGAGATACCAAAAAATGGGAAAGTGAAAAAGATTTTTTTTTGTATGTGTTTGACCTTAATACAAAGATCCCGGAACAGTTTTTCTTTCGTCTATATCTAAAAAAAATGGCTGAGTAATAGCATTTTGAATTTCTCTTGTGGCTGACATTTTAAAACGACCTGATATTTGTCACGCGATAACAGGCGCAATTTTGAACCTATTTGGATGTAACTTGGTCTGTACATAGTACATACCAATGTCTCGACCGAGTTCGTTGGCCAGCTTCATTCGCCATCTTGTTTCAAAAGGGTTGCCATTTAAAAAAAAATTAAATTTAAAATTCAAAATGAGGTATTAAACAATTGGAAAATGAAAAAGTCCTTCCGGCCAGTGCCGGGAGGAAGAGGTAGCTTTCATAATCCTTATTTAAAAAAAGCCAACTTATATCATGCAAACACACGAAGCTCAATTTAGTGGAAACCGAATATAGGAGATTCAATACTAATTTTTATCAATATAATGAATGAGAATTTCGCGAATCAATCAGCTTTATCCAAGCTGCTTTTCTTTAAAGTAACTTATATTTGGCTGCCAAATTCGGCAATTTCTTAAAGTGCCTGTCATTTTAAGACAACATGGTGGATGAGGCTAAGCAGTGAACTTGGTCGAGACCTTAGTAATTGCTGTGCACATGCTCACTCACATCGGAATCGGTTAATATATAGGAGTGCTGTCGCATGCAAAAAATCGGATTTTTCAAAATGTCACCCACAATAGAAATTGAAACTGCTATATCTGAGCCATTTTTTAAGGTAAAGACAAACAAAAAATGCTCCTGAATCCTTATATCAAGATCAAATACTTAAGAAAGAAACCTTTTTCAATTTATAATTTTTTTGCACCTCACTTTAAATATAAATATATTTTTTTTAATTTATTGGCCGCCATTTTGAAACAAGATGTCTGATGAGTCTGGCCAGCGAACTTGGTCGAGGTGTTGATGTATACTATCCACATGCCTTCTTACATCGAAATAGGCGAATACGTGTCTTATCGCGTGACAAATACAAGATCGTTTCAAAATGTTAGCCATGCTAGAAATTCAAAGTGCTATAAATCAACCATTTTTTAAGATATCAACAAAAGAACAAATTTTCAGAAACAAAAACTGCTCCGGAAACTTTGTATCAAGGCCAAACACATAAAAAAAATCTTTTTCATTTTAAAATTTTTTAATTCCTCATTTTGAATTTTAAATTAAATTTTTTTTAAATGGCAACCCTTTTGAACCAATATGGCGAATGAAGCTGGCCAACGAACTCGGTCGAGACATTGGTATGTACTATGTACAGACCAAGTTACATCCAAATAGATTCATAAAAACGCCTGTTATCGCGTGACAAAAATCAGGTCGTTTTAAAATGTCAGCCACAAGAGAAATTCAAAATGCTATTACTCAGCCATTTTTTTTTTAGATATAGACGAAAGAAAAACTGTTCCGGAATCTTTGTATTAAGGTCAAACACATACAAAAAAATCTTTTTCATTTTCCAATTTTTTGGTATCTCATTTAAATTTTTTTATTTTTTAACTTTTTTAAATGGCCGCCAATTTGAAACAAGATGGCGGATGAAGCTGGCCAACGAACTCGGTCGAGATATTTGTATGTACTATGTACACACCAAGGTACATCCAAGTCGGTTCATAAATACGCCTGTTATTACGTGAGAAAAATCAGGACGTTTCAAAATGTCAGCCACGCTAGAAATTCAAAATGCTATAACTCAGCCATTTCTTAAGATATAGACGAAACAAAAACTGCTACCGAATCTTTTTATCAAGGTCAAACACATACGAAGAAAATATTTTTTCAATTTTCAATTTTTGGTACCACATTTCAAATTTAAATTTTTCTTAAAAATTTAAATGGCCGCCATTTTTAAACAAGATGGCGGGTGAAGCTGGCCAACAAACCCGGTTGAGACATTGGTATGTACTATGTATAGACGAAGTTACATCCAAATCGGTTCATAAATACGACTTTTATCGCTTGACAAAATTCAGGACGTTTCAAAATGTCAGCCTTGCTAGAAATTCAAAATGCTATAACTCAGCGATTTTCTAAGATATAGACGAAACAAAAACTGCTCCGAAATCTTTGTATAAAGGTCAAATACATAAGAAAAAAATATTTTTCCATTTTCAGTTTTTTGGTACCGCATTTCAAATTTTAAATTTAAAAATAAATTTTAAATGGCCGCCATTTTGAAACAAAATGGCGGATGAAGCTGGCCAACGAACTCGGTCGAGAGATTGGTATGTACTATGTACACACCGAATTACATCCAAATCGGTTCATAAATACGCCTTTTATCGCGTGACAAAATTAAGGACGTTTCAAAATGTCAGCTACGCTAGAAATTCAAAATGCTATAACTCAGCCATTTTTTAAGATATGGACGAAACAAAAACTGCTCCGGAATCTTTGTATAAAGGTCAAATACATAAGAAAAAATATTTTTCCATTTTTAATTTTTTGGTATCCCATTTCAAGTTTTAAAATTTTTTAAAAATTTTAAATGGCCGCCATTTTGAAACAAAACGGCGGATGAAGCTGGCCAACGAACTCGTTCGAGACATTGGTATGTACTATGTACACACCGAATTACATCGAAATCGGTTCATAATTACGGGAGTTACAGTGTGACATAGGTCAGATATATATATATATATATATATATATATATATATATATATCAATTTTGAACGGAGGGTGGTTTCGGGGTCTGGGGGTCATGATCGATGAAAATATACCAAAATTTTTTGAAATCGCTTTCCTCCGAACGGCTGCAATAGGTAGCTTTTTTGTAAAGAAAGCTACCTAAAAGATTTTTTTATGTGTTTGGCCTTGATACAAAGATTCCGGAGCTGTTTTTGTTTCTGAAAATTTGTTCTTTTGTTTATATCTTAAAAAATGGTTGATTTATAGCACTTTGAATTTCTAGCATGGCTAACATTTTGAAACGATCTTGTATTTGTCACGCGATAACACACGTATTCGCTTATTTCGATGTAAGAAGGCATGTGGATATTATACATCAACACCTCGACCAAGTTCG
The DNA here is from genome assembly GCA_963932465.1 of Maratus speciosus. Classification (NCBI taxonomy): domain Eukaryota; kingdom Metazoa; phylum Arthropoda; class Arachnida; order Araneae; family Salticidae; genus Maratus; species Maratus speciosus. The sequence continues at coordinate 621,370,025 of OZ010788.1, read as the reverse complement.
CTGGCCAGATACATCAGCCATTTTGTTTCAAAATGGCGACCATTAAATTAAAAAATATATATATATTTAAAGTGAGGTGCAAAAAAATTAGAAATTGAAAAAGGTTTCTTTCTTAAGTATTTGACCTTGATATAAGGATTCAGGAGCATTTTTTGTTTGTCTTTACCTTACAAAATGGCTCAGATATAGCAGTTTCAATTTCTATTGTGGGTGACATTTTGAAAAATCTGATTTTTTGCATGCGACAGCACTCCTGTATATTAACCGATTCCGATGTGAGTGAGCATGTGCACAGCAATTACTAAGGTCTCGACCAAGTTCGCTGCTTAGTCTCATCCACCATGTTGTCTTAAAATGACAGGCACTTTAAGAAATTGCCGAATTTTGCAGCCAAATATATGTTACTTTAAAGAAAAGCAGCTTGGATAAAGCTGACTAATTTCGCGAAATTCTCATTCATTATATTGATAAAAATTAGTATTGAATCTCCTATATTCGGTTTCCACTAAATTGAGCTTCGTGTGTTTGAATGATATAATTTGGCTTTTTTTAAATAAGGATTATGAAAGCTACCTCTTCCTCCCGGCACTGGCCGGAATGACTTTTGAATTTCTAGCGTGGCTGACATTTTGAAACGTCCTGAAATTTGTCACACGATAAAAGGCGTATTTATGAACCGATTTGGATGTAACTTCGTTTTTTACATAGTACATACCAATGTCTCGACCGGGTTTGTTGGCCAGCTTCATCCGCCATCTTGTTTAACAATGGCGGCCATTTAAATTTTTAAGAAAAATTTAAATTTGAAATGTGGTACCAAAAAATTGAAAATTGAAAAAATATTTTCTTCTTATGTGTTTGACCTTGATTAAAAGATTCGGGAGCAGTTTTTGTTTCGTCTATATCTTAAGAAATGGCTGAGTTATAGCATTTTGAATTTCTAGCGTGGGTGACATTTTGAAACGTCCTGATTTTTGTCACGTAATAACAAGCGTATTTATGAACCGATTTGGATGTACTTTGGTGTGTACATAGTATATACAAATATCTCGACCGAGTTCGTAGGCCAGCTTCATCCGCCATCTTGTCTCAAAATGGCGGCCATTTAAAAAAATTAAAAAAATAAAATGAGATACCAAAAAATTCGAAAATGAAAAAGATTTTTTTTGTATGTGTTTGACCTTAATACAAAGATTCCGGAACAGTTTTTGTTTCGTCTATATCTAAAAAAATGTCTGAGTAATAGCATTTTGAATTTCTATTGTGGCTGACATTTTAAAACGACCTGATTTTTGTCACACGATAACAGGCGTATTTATGAACCGATTTCGATGTAACTTGGTCTGTACATAGTACATTCCAATGTCTCGACCGAGTTCGTTGGCCAGCTTCATTAGCCATCTTGTTTCAAAAGGGTTGCCATTTAAAAATAAATTTAATTTAAAATTTAAAATGAGGTATTAAAAAATTGGAAAATGAAAAAGATTTTTTTATGTGTTTGGCCTTGATACAAAGATTCCGGAGCAGTTTTTGTTTCTAAAAATTTGACCTTTTGTTTATATCTTAAAAAATGTTTGAATTATAGCACTTTGAATTTCTATCATGGCTAACATTTTGAAACGATCTTGTATTTGTCACGCGATAACACACGTATTCACCTATTTCGATGTAAGAAGGCATGTGGATAGTATACATCAATACCACGACCAAGTTCGCTGGACAGATTCATCAGCCATCTTGTTTCAAAATGGCGGCCATTAAATTAAAAAAAAATATATATATTTAAAGTGAGGTGCAAAAATATTAGAAATTGAAAAAGGTTTCTTTCTTAAGTATTTGACCTTGATATAAGGATTCAGAAGCATTTTTTCTTTGTCTTTACCTTAAAAAATGGCTCAGATATAGCAGTTTCAATTTCTATTGTGGGTGACATTTTGAAAAATATGATATTTTGCATGCGACAGCACTCGTATATATCTACCGATTTCGATGTGAGTGAGCATGTGCACAGCAATTACTAAGGTCTCGACCAAGTTCATTGGTTAGCCTCATCCACCATGTTGTCTTAAAATGGCAGGCACTTTAAGAAATCGCCGAATTTGGCAGCCAAATATAAATTACTTTAAAGACAAGCAGCTTGGATAAAGCTGACTAATTTCGCGAAATTCTCATTCATTACATTAATAAAAATTAGTATTGAATCTCCTATATTCGGTTACCACTAAATTGAGCTTCGTGTGTTTGAATGATATAAGTTGGCTTTTTTAAAATAAGGAATATGAAAGCTACCTCTTCCTCCCGGCACTGGCCGGAAGGACTTTTTTTCCTTAAAATATCCATGTGACTTTTATACTCATTACCTATACTAAAGTACATAAGTACTTACTTAATTTTTATGTTTTTGGTGTAAATAAATGTAATATTTTCAATTTTAGTTCTTTTTTTAGACACATTGGCAGCAAAGGTTTCCCTTACAACGCTCTTTAGTTGATGTATAATTTACATGATCTGCCTGGTTTAATTTTTTAAAAGTTGTTTACACTTTTTCAAACAGGATCTGATATCCCATATGAAAAAGAAATAAACGCTTGTGGAACATAGACCCTCCTGGTTCACTTACCTCATTTTTATGGGGCAACTGGACTCATGATGAAGGAAAGATGAAATATGCATATTTTTATATTTTTAAATATTAAAATGTAATTTTGAGCATTTCTGTCTGATAGAGGGAACCTAACTGAACATATTTACAGAAGTTCAGACTTTAATTCAAATTAACATTAGCTTTTTGAAGCTGAATTGTCAGAAGCTCCAGAGCCACATTGTGAAATCATGGCCCAGTTGCACCAACTAACCTTACACTTAATTAAACACGTAAAAGAATGCATTTACCTCAAAATATAGATACAAAATACAAAATTTAATTTTTGTTACGAAAAGTAATTTTTCATAGAGTTATTTTACTTACCAATAATGTTTCATTAAATGTGGCTAATTATACTACGTGTAAACTTTCAATTATTTATATAAACGAATATATTAATACATGCACTATTATTTGCTTTTAGTATTTAGCAAAGTTGAGTCTCTACAGTTGAGTTGTAGTATAGAGATTCTGGTTTTTGTGTGTTGTTAATAGATTACCAAAACAATTTATTTTTAAAAATGGCAACTATATGCCGAAGATATTTTTTTTTTAATTGACCTTCAAAACTATAAGCAATACGACTATACTTTAAAAATGGTCCGGAAAACCGCGGCACATCTTTATAAAGCTGTATATTTAAATCCATCTTCCTAACACATTTTTAATTATTAATTTTTTTAAATTAAAAATAAAGCTATCCAGTTCAACAATTCATGAAGCCACAAAAAATATACATTTAAACATAATTAAACATAATAACAATGTTAAAACGTAACAATAAAGCAAGTCTTCTCGCAAAGAAATCTTCTCTTCAACTGAATCAAGAAGTCGCCGGATATGACTTACACTTCTGATATTAGGCATAGATCAATGCACCAGTTAGTCAGATATTAAAAAATAGGCATTTTATAATTGTTGAGCAAATTTTAATTTTTGTATTTTTGGCCAGGTTTTTGGTCAAATACTGCACTGTGCACCGGTCAGATTTGACACTGGATCGTTTTAAATGGGTTCTTTCTGTTAGCTGAAGTTCTCATTAAAACACACAATTAAATCTGGACAGATGAATTCTTTACCATAAAAACGACTCGGAAAATCAGTGGTAGCAAAACAAAATTTGTTTTTCCAAATGTTTCTTTAAATCTCGAAAATTCGTTTCTCTGGTTTCTCAGATTTCTAAAGATAAAGAACGCTTTTCGGAAAAATGTGAGCAACTTGGAAGTAATTGTTGTAGTTATATATATATTTTTTTCTTAAATTGAGGGGGCTCAGAGCTTTATCGATACCGAAAAACATGTAAACAGAGATCTCGCTTCGAGTCCATATAAAAACAGAAGAATTCAATATAACTAATTTAACCTTTCTGATGTTTTTAAAGTGTGTTTATTGTCTTATAAAATTATAAAATGGAATACTTCAATGTAATAAAAAATATATATATAGCAAAATTTATATAACACAATTTTCGAAAAAAAATTACACTGAAAAAAAAACGACATTTTTACAGTACAAAGTACTGTTCATCTCGCGCACAAACTCGATCACAGTGAATGTTCTGCATCTTTCTTTGGTGTCCTGACTATATTAACATGGAAAATACAGTAGTTGCGCAAAATTAACAGCACAATGTGCTGGACGCCAGCATTTTGTGCTGTAAATAAATGCGTCCAAATTGCCAGCACATTGTGATGTTAATTTTACGCAACTACTGTATTTTCCATGTTAATAGAGTCAGGAAACCAAAGAAAGATACAACACATTCACTGTGATCGAGTTTGTTCTGGCAAATCTACAGTGGTTTTTTTACAGTGTAGGTGTCACATCACCATCTGTAAGATATCTTAACGTTGAATTGACATAAGAACCAAATTTTTGCTTTAAAAGGATCAGGAAACTTCTCTATAGAATGAATTAAGGATATAACTCAAAGGAAATCTTATTAAAATAACTCTGAAATTTGAAAATTTAAAAAACCCTAAAACATACAATTTTTTTTCATTAAAAATACTCAAAATATTAAGCTATCTAAAATGTATTAATTCATTCTATAGATAACGATGTTATATGCATGCAAAAAAAAAAAAAAAAAAAAAAAAAAAATTAAGCCATTCCATGAAATAGTTTGTTTAAATCTTACGGATAGTCGCCAAAAATCAAGTTTTGAGAAAACGCGACATAAAGTTGCATTTAGTAGGACGCGGCTTTGAAAGTTATTGTTACATAAATGCTTATAACACCTTTAAAAATGCAAATATTTTTATGCAGTTTTTTGCACTGCGTTCAAAATCAATTGAATAATCAAAATAGATATAAAGAAGAAAAGAAAAAAAAATCGATTTTCTGAAAGTTTTTAAGTTCTGAACCCCTTTAAGATTTTTTTTTTTTTTTTTTTTTTTTTTTTTTTTTTTTACAGTGTGGAGAAAAATAAATTTTTGAGAACCGTCTATAATAAGAATAATGTATGTAAATTATTTTTTTTATGAAGCATGTAAACAATAATACCATCTTGAAAAGTATAAGTTGAAAAGCTTCTTGAAAACTTTTTTCCATAAATTTATAAGTAACTTTTGAACATTATAAATCGTTTTCCTATGTATAATTTTTCTCTTCTAGAATTCAAACGTCAGTGAAATATTTCACTTGAAGCACAGGAGAAAAACAAATTTTATGATCTTTTAGACGAATGTGAATTTCGATTATTTTCGGGCAAAAGTGGCCATTCTTTTCTGCCGCATCTTTTCCAGGTTTACTCTTTTTACAATTTTTAAACTATAAATCAAAGACTTTTCATTCTTTATTTTGCTTTCTTTCTTACTACCTTTTATTTTGCTCAACTTGGTTTTTGTAAGCAAAGAAGAAATTTTATAATCGATTTTAACTCGCTTCCTGCACTACCATTAAAAAAAAAAAAAAGGAAATGTTGAATACTAAATAAAATAGAGGTTGTTATCTAACGGACCCTTTATTCATAAATTTAAAGATGATGTAGAAATATAAATACATGAATAAAATAAAACTCTACGTTTCGGTTTAATCTTTAAAACTATCTTCAGGAGTAAAGTTTTCCAAAAATACAAATCGGCAGGAAACAATCTACATGTTACATCGTTGATAATTAAATTACTGACAATAATTGAATTTAATTATTGACGATGTAACTGTTGAAGATTGTTTCTTGCCGATTTATATTTTTGGAAAATTTTATTCCTTAAGATGGTTTTAAAGGTTAAACCGAAACGTTGAATTTTATTTTATTCATGTGTTTTTACTTTTACATCATCTGTAAATTTATGAATAAAGTGTACGTTGGACAGCAACCTCTATTTTGTTTAGTATTCGATTTTACAACGTAAAGTCCTTAATTATTAAAAATTGCTGATTATAGGGTATAATATTAGCATTCCGTCTGCTAGTATTATACCGTAAAATTAACTGTAATAAACCGTAAATAAGTACTAGTATACTGTCTTATAAATATACTAGCAGTACTATACCGTATGTTACTGCTTATTTTAAGGTTTATTAATGTTAATCTTTCGGCATAATACAGGCAGCTGGGGTGCCAGTATTATAACATAAAACCAACATTGTTTTGCAGTATGGTAGGCTAGAATTATAAAAATTATAGCTTATCATGTGTTTCTGATGACAATGCAATATTTGAATATTTTTAGAACTTAATTATATATTAATAATTTAATTTTAAAGCATTTTTTATTAGCCCGTTACAAGTTAACAAAATTAAATAAATGTGAGAAGCTGTGAATGACTTGTATTTCGGTTAAGGGGACCAGGAAAGCAAAATTTAACTAAAAAATCGATTTTTACTTTTTTATATCATGAAATAGTTTTAACTTTTATCTTTCCAACGATGTTTCAGACATGTTTATATATATATATAAAAAAAAAATAAGTGTTGAAATTACTCATCCTTTCTTAGAGTACTTCACAACTTGCCATATAAATCTTTAATTGACTTTTTCTGAAAACTTGGATTTTTCATTTTTATGTTACTTTTTTCAATATCTATTAAACTTAAGAACTCAGATTTTTATTTAATACTTATATAATGATATATTGTATACTTTAACACATTTTAACGATTTGATGAGAATTATTTATTTTAGGCAGTGAAATCTTACCAAAATTGCTAATTTAAAAATGACTTTCAATAAATAATTAATAATTAATTTTCAGTTTCACTTAGAAAGAAAATGGTTTGTTAAAAGACGTAAATCATGTTATTTTAACTACTCTAAAAAATCTAGACCTCTATCTTTCACCATTTCTGAGAAAAAGGTACATAAAGTTGGTGAATTTAAGATGGCGGAAATGGGGGTTTCTCGGTCTTCTTAATGACATCATGCATATTATTAATTACATTCTGAATGTGATGGCGTCACATTTCACACAAAACAAAAGTTCGTCTTTTGAAAATTTCGCTATAAAATCTTTATTTTACTTTATATTGCTGCATTCGATTTCCTAATCAGTAATCTTGAAAGAATATAAATAGTTTTTTTGTTAAGCTTAAAATTACACTATGTTCAAAATACTTAAAAGATGACAAAAATATTTAAAAAGATGTTAAATTACTTTAATACTTCTTAGTACTTTCAGCTATAAACACAGCCTTCGTCAGAGAATACAAAAATACTGTTATTAACGTCCTATTTTACAAAATTTCGGGTAGTTGGTGTCAAAAGGAGTGAAAGTGAAAGACAATATTTAGATCCGGAAAACATAGAGAAAATAAAATATGGATATAGAGGGAAGTGGAATGTTACTTGTTTTACTGAGCCAAATTCTGAGTATGTTGTAGGATTTTTAATGGGCACGATTTTTTTATCGAGTTTCTTGAATGACGACATCTTATTTTTGGATTTGTGTATTATTCAGCGATAGTGATGTCCTATGCGTACTTTACTATAGATGTTGTTTAAGACCGGATCGTAAATGAAGACTACTTTAGCGGATGCAGATGACGTCATTTTATATAAAATAAAAGTGTGTGTTTTAAGTCTTAAACTGAAATATGTTTTATACTATCTATATTTATATACATATATTTTTTTTTCCTCTGGGGTGACACAAAATTCGGAAAAAGCAGAATTCCTGTTTTCTAGTCTTTTATGTATTTTCTTGTTTTTTACTGATGTACATTTACTTATTATATACACATATTATTATACGTAATACTTGGAAAAACTGATTTCACAAGAAAAATAAATCATTTTGGGGGTAAAAATTGAGGATTTTAATTTAAAAAAATTTAAAGAATGGTAAAGTTTACTGTTTTTCGGTACATTACTGGGTTTAAAACACTAAAATTTCTACAAATATTTGTCAAATCACTTCATTATTTTTTTGTATCCTCAATATAGTGTACTTGATAAAATTAGGGATGGATTTCACAATATAACGAAAAGAAGAAAAAAAAAGAGTCAAAACGTTGATGAAATCATGTTTTTTGCTGCGTTTTTGCCTATGTTTGTACATATTTTTTTTTCTCATAAACTGATCCATTAATTGTAAAATCGATCCCTAATTTTATTAAGTATACTATATTGAGGATCCCCCCCCCCAAAAAAAAATAATAATGGACTGATTTGGCAAATATTTGTAGGAGATTTAGTGTTTTAAACATAATAATGTATAAAAAACAGCAAACTTTAAAATTCTTTAAATAAAAATAATAATAATAATAAAATTCACAATTTTTGCCCACAAAATGATTTTGTTTTCTTATCAAAATCAGTTTTCTAAGTATTACCTATAATAATACGTGTATATAATAAATAAATGTGCATCAGTAAAAAATTTCTTTAATAAATAATTATATTTATTATATATTATATAATTTTATAAATAAATTATTGACAGAAAATGAATTTAAATTATTCATGTTATTTAACAGTAATGTTGCAAATAAATTAGTTATTCTGAAGTGAATAAATAATATTTTCATACTGAAAAGATTACGAGTAGGTTGTTTTTCATTTTATATATCATTTTTTAATTGTGCTGTGTTGCTTTTATTTCTCTAGAAAACAAAAAAATTCTCCCTGAGAATTTGAACTTTAGTTGAATATTTCATTTTAAGAATGAAAGAATTTGAAAAGTTTTAAATCGGTTTCTGTTCCGGGAATGAATGTGAATTCCGATTATTTGAAGGAGAAAGTCATTATTCTTTCATTGATTATTCTTCAATTTTAATCATTTTTTTTATTTTAAAACTCCACATTGATGCCAATTTTCTCTTTATTTTTACTTACTTTTATCTTTACAAAAAGAAAGTATTGGATTTGTGAAAAATTTCGAACTCAAGTTTTCGACTGATTTATACGTTTTAGAAGGTCCTGAAAAGGATTTAATTCTTTTTAGAATATGCCTATCCGTGAGTTAGTGTATTTATCGGTATGTGACACAAAATTTGTGGGCCCTCAATTTCAAGTACTAATACACGAAATTTAACCCTTTATGTAGTAAAGTATGAAGTCATGAAAATTTTATCTTCTAAAGCATTTTTCGTGAATTTTTGAAACTAGATTAGAAGATTTACATAATCCTTTAATATATTTTAGAAGGATTTAGAAGCATTAATTAAATTTGAATTTATAGGGATTTTGTGCAATATTTGTATACTCACGCAAATATTTTATTTTACATATTTTTCTTAGTATTTTGTAGAATTAGGAAATGTACAAATATAATGTTCTTACAATAGAATATAGAAATATTTTCGAATAGAAAAATCCCCCCCCCCCCCAACGCCATCCCCCAACGCCAAGAAAGCTGAAAAGATGCAAAGACAAAAGAAATCATCCTTTTAAAAATATTTTTGTTTTGTGTAACCATTAATGCTTTCGGAACAAGATAAAGTAATGCATCTATAACTCATTATAAACTTTATCACTACTTATCGATGTATTAAATGAATTTTATAACACGTTATTTTAATAGTACTTATAAGTACTGTCAGTAGATAAAGCGTTAGTCAGACTTAAGGTTGTAGGAAATAATTCGGTAATGCATAGGTAAGTAAATGAATTTCACTTACCTTCAGTTTTCAGCTAATTCAGTTCTTTGTTATGAAATACAGGACTGCATTGAGAGCGTAATCCGTGTTCAACCATTTGTATAACTACATAAAATATTCCTTTTCTGTTTGTTTTAGGTGTAAAATAGCTGTGATTAGTAATCTGGTGTTTTTCATTTTGAAAGATATTTGCACGAACTTTTATTTAAATCTTTTATATTACTATGCTAAATGCCTTAATATAAATTTAACATTATAATTTGGGGCGATCATTTAGCTAAGTACACTACGAAAACGTTTTCCAGATTAAAGCAAATTTCAGTATAAAAGTTATTACATCGAGGGAAAGTACTTGATTATACGAGGCAATGGACTTTATTCTAAATCTGGGTTCAAGGCTGAAAAAGTCACGTGATACCGGTAATTTACCCAAAGAACTTCTAACTGATAAGAAGGAGGCTACTACTGCTTTTCGCATGAACTCTTTCACTGGCTGGCGAGGGTTTTTCATTGCGTCTACGGAGTATTCCCTTCTTTACGCTATAAGTTTTTACCTTGACCACTTGATCAAAACGTAGATGGAATATCCTCCATTGCAATATCAGAAAGAAAAACTCTGACGTTTATCGGGTGTCCCAAATGGATTTTAAAATTCAATAACTTGCAAACGGTGACATATTAAAATAATTCTTGCAGGAGCGTTATGTATGATGCCAGGAGTTTTTTTTACTATGATTCTTGATTTTAGATTTCGAATTTCAAACACTAGATGGCGCTGAGAGCGTTAGGTGCTCAGTCCAGACCCGATTTTTGGTACTTCGGGATCCATTCAGTACATTTTAATCTCCTTTTTTCGCATGGAAGCACAGAGAGGCCAAAAAATTATTTAGAGGTTATTGCTTGCAGCGCCATCTATCGATGCTATTTGTACCTAAAACTGAGAATAGCAGCATACAAACTCCTGACATCTTACATAACACTTCTGCAAGAATTTTTTAAATATCTGTCACCGTTTGCAAGTTATTGAATTTTGAAAACCATCAGTCATTTTTGGGCTACCTGGCGTGTTGCATCTTTGAAGAAATGCTGTGATTTCCACTCATTTAACGTAATTAAGAGTTCATGATCTAACTATTTCTATCATTATTGATCCCGTGAAATGATTTTTGACAGAGATTAGATGGTTTTTCTTAATGCAGATTAAGTTAAATTTTGACATAAATTAACGCTGATTAGGTTTAGGAGTAAATCGACCAATAAGTGGCATTGTTAAACTGCATTTTTCTCGATTTCCGCGGTAGACATGTCTCAAGAGCTGATACACGGAATTTCATCAAACTTCACATTCTATTAGACCTCGACTTAAATAAATCCTTATTAAATTTGAGTGTATACCGACCGACAGGCATCGCTGCTATGCTCTGCCTTTTACGATTACCGCGATAGCTATAACCTCAAGATCGAATAAATTGCCATTCCAGTTTGGTTGCAGACGATTTGATTTATATAAAAGTAAGTTTTGTGATGGCAACACCATACTAGTTCTTCTTTTTACTTTCAAAAATCAAATGATATCACTTAATCTTTTACATCCTAGCTTTTAAAGATTGCTTTGTAAGATTTCGTAATGCACATCGGCGGGAAAAGTTAAAAAGGAACAAGTATAAAATCTCAGATAACTTGAATAATTCTGCAGCTAAAAACGTAGAACTTGTGCATGAACTACCTTCAAAATGCAACATATCCTATGCTGCAAAAATAAAAAATAAATAAACAATACAATAATAATAATAATAATTAAATAACAATATAGAAAACGTGGTTTAAATAGGGGTAGAGAAAAGTTTGTTATTTTTTACTACTATTTAGAGATACGTAGAAATACAGGGTGCCCCAAAAAACCCTGACACATTTAAAAATTCCAATACAAAATCAAGTAATTGTCGTACAGGAATGCGGTTTGGACTAAAATGTTTTTTACGATGAAAAGTTTTCTTCAAGCGAATGAAAATAATTAGTTGCAAACTTCGATCATAGGTGGAGCCACTTATCCGTATTTTGGTTTCAAAATGCGTTTTTTTCTGCTTTACGGATTAGTTTCGATTTGGTTTCGAAGTACCAACCTAGGCAATGAGCTTCTTCGCTAGGAGTCGTCATTTCTGTGTCACAGCGTAAAAACTCGCTCAAAAAAGTGGTCGGTTTCTCTCGCCTCTTTAAGAATTGCCTAAAATGGGACAATACATTATAATTTAACAAATTGCAGACACGATTTAAGACAGATTTCTGTGGGTGATTTTTCTCCACAAAGCCCTGAACCTTACTCCACATAGAGAAGAAGTCCTTAATCTCTGAAGAAGGCGCATTCTCCTCTGTTTCTTCCTCATAATCTGTTTCCTGTTGCACTGCTAGGTGAAGTGCTTGCATCTCATCCGTAATGAGTTTTTCACAATGTTCATCCACCAAACTCTTCAACATCTTCACCAATCACCTTCAAACCCATTGGCTTTTCAAAATCAATAATCGACTGCATCACATGTGTAGGGTCTGCTGGATCTGGAAACTTTCTTTGGTACTATGATGGACCAATCGCAATTAATAAAAAAAATGCCCCAAAACAGCATAGAAATAAACGAAATTGCCTGCCAAGACGCGCGGGAAGATGATGCATCCACGACGAGAAACAACGTCTCACTAAGCTGGAGAACGCGTAGTTCCCCCTTCATTACAGAAAATGCATCAACGAGATCACTAAGGTGGACCGGCGAAATCTGAGGCAACCGACGAAAACTGAGATAATTTTTTCATGGAAAAAATCGACGACAACCGAAACTGACGATAACCGAGGTATTACTGTATGTCTTTTTGATTCTGTTCATTTCAGTAGTTTAAGCGCGTAGTTTGATTTAATGTCTTAAATTTGTATTTTATCTATACTTTATTTTCTTACTAGGGAACTCAGTACCCTGCGAGCTACGCCCGCCAACCCCTGTTCAGACTTCGCAGCCTCTGAAAATATGATAATGTGCACTGTTAAAAAAACATTTCCAGGTTACGGAAGATTGAATGGTATTATGACCATAGCGGCGGCTATCTTCTGTAATCGGGATGCCATGCTTCTTCGTTTGAATGGGGCATGTTTCTGTTACCATGGCCTCATCCATCATTGTCGTAACATCTGATGACTGTGGGGTTGATAAGTAAGATCAATTACACATTTGAAAATCAGCTTGTATAAAATGGTACATTAAAAATGTAGCTATCTTTCTGACTTTTATAAGGATGCTATGGACAATATTCTTCCTTTAGGCTCAATGTTAAAAAACTCCCTCTGCTTGGTAATAGCTTCCAAGGACCACGGTATTGAAAACCGTTGTGTTTGCGCTTATATTATATGTTTTGATCGAGTTTTGTATATTTTCAGGAACAGGTATAGCATATTCATGATTTCTTTTCTCTATTTTGATACTCCATTATGCAGATTTTTATGGTTTTTTTTTTTTTTTTTTTTTTTTTTTTTTTTACATTGCATATTGTTTATATTAATTAATAATAATATCCAAATTTTCTAATATATGTATTTATCGAATTTTAATTTAAAGTATTTTGCGAATACATTTACCTGTATTTATGTTGCATCAAGTGATGTATTATACAAATAAATTTGCTAACCACATTTCTTTTATCCAAGTGACGTCACGTTAAAATTCTCTGGAATGAAAATTGTTTTAAATGTATCATTTTAAAATATGACGTAATTTCCACTTTTAAATGCATTTGACATGCAATAATTTATTTATTTTTAAGTGTTTTTCTCTTTTAAGTTTCACGGGTACATACATTATTTAATTTAAAAGTGTATAGCCTCCATGAACTTGTAAAAACTCGTTATTATTTTTATTGAAATTTAATTCATCATTTTGTTATGGGAACACTCACACACACACACACACACAAAAAAAAAATACAATATCTTTGGAATTTAAGTCTCGCACAGATATATTTTTAATTTTTAACTGTTCGTCAATATTACCATTTGTCTACTTTAAATACGACGTAATTACTCCCATTTGCTGCTTTTAACAGATATTAATAAATTCATCATTTTAAAGTTTTATTTCCTTATTAATATTCTTCTGAACATAGTTTTGTTGTTAGAAAGGAAGTATTATTATTTGCGCCGCCTTAGAATTGACGACAAACGTTAAAAAATGCATCTTGAAATATGAAATAAAACTATCGCAAATATATTTTAAAATTTAAACTGTTTGGCAGAATTATTAATTGGCCATTTTAAATATGACGTAATTTCCCTCATTTACTGCTTTTAATACCTATTAATGAATTTATTATTTTAAAGTTTTCTTTCCCTTTTAATAGTCATAGTAAATACAATTTTTATGACGTAATTTTCAATATTTTCCTGCTTTTAACATGTAATCATTTAATTCTGAAGTTTTTCTGTTGTAAATAGTCACGTATAAATAAATTTTTAATCGTAAGGAAATATTATTCTTTGCACTTTTTCTACGATTGGCAACAGTTTGAAATAATAACATTTCTAAAATATGCAAAAATATCTCTTGAAATGATGAAAATTTAATTAAACTAAATAAGAAATTATTATTGATTTAATAGTATTTATTATTATTATTATTATTATTATTTAATGGATTGTTTTTTTTCAAATTTTCCTGAAAAACATAATTTAATCGCAATATTGTCTTCACTATCGATTGAAACAAGAGATAATTTCAATTTTAATTTGAAAATGGTGTAAAAGAAGAAATCTAATAATCCCTATCGTTATCCGTTTTCTCCCTTTTTTCACAAAAATGGAGTAATTTGGTTGCCATCATCAGAATAATTAAATTCAAATTAGAAAAAAATTAATATTTCGAAAACTAATTCAAATTTTGAAATTCTAATACCAGTTTTGAGATCTGCGGATCAATACGGATTTTTAGTGTTAATTTCACCGCATAATATTCAATATTTTAAGAGAAATATCCATGAAAACTAATCAGTCATTTAATCAGTCGTTTCATAAAATCGTTTCATAAATTCGTTTCATTAGAATTTTATATATACAGAGTAGAGATATCCATGAAACATAATCAGTCATTTAATCAGTCGTTTCATAAAGTCGTTTCATAAATTCCTTTCATTAGGATTTTATATATAGAGAGTAGATTTACTGATTCATGATTGTTTTAATTGCGTTATGGAATATAAGCTGGAATATAAGCTGGAAATAAATGCTGAGCTATTTTTTATTAATGTAAGTACAAACGGAGATATCTTTCGCAATTGTCTTTACGCGAACGAGATACATAAAAAAATCGTGCTTAAAAATTACTTTAAAAACAATAAAATTTGAATAAATAGCGATGCAGTTTTTGAAACAAATTGTGATACAGTTTTCAAACAAAATGAATTACAAAGTAATTTATTTCCCTATTTGGCATAGTAAAAATTTGAAATATGCAATATTTAGAAGTTTAAAAAATTGCATTAAAAATTAAAGCTAGATAGATAGTCGCATTTAGAAAAAAAGTGAGATTTCTTTTTTTTTTTTTTTTTTTTTTTAGTATCGGGATGTTACTACTTACTTGACAGGGTTCTTAATATTTTGTTATCTCAAGACACTTTTTATGAAGGTTATTTAAAGTGAAAAGTGCACTGTTTCTTAGGCAGATCCATTCTAACGTTCTTTTATGACAATTTTGTCTTTCTTGTTTAGTAAAAGAAGGAAACCGGAAAAACATAATTTTTGGCTTTTAGCATAATTTACAGCATATTTTTGTAACATTATTGTTGGTCATGTAGGAATCTTTTTTTTCTTTTTCTTTTGATTTAAGAGAAAAGTTTTCACTATCGCAATTCTTTATTCGTTGAATTAAAACATAAGTTTTTAAAACTATCTCAGCAGAAGGGATATAAATTATGTCTAAACTTGTTAAACACAGTCTAAACATGTTAAATAAAAAATAATTTAAAAGGCATTTCACCAGAAAGAATATAAATTGCGTCTAAATTATGCAGGGTGGTCTAAAAATCGTGACGCATTTTAAAATTTAATATAACATCAAGTGATTGTCGTATGGGAATGCAGTTTGGGCTAAAATTCTTCTCACGATGAAAGGATTTATTGAAGCTAATTAAAAAATTAGCTCCAAACTGCGCCCATAGATGTCGCTGCAACTTAAATTGTCAGAAAGAAGCATCAGAAGTCGAGACCATCACTAGATTAACTTTAACACAATTATTCTAATTTGTAAATAAATCATATCAGATGTAAATTTCCAACTGGGCGAGAAATGTCCGGACCAGGGTTCGAACCAGGGATCTCTTGGCTGAAGCCGCCAATGCTTTACCATCTGAACTACCTTGGACGAATCTGGTGGAACTTTTTCACCCAGCTAACCCAATTGATTATAGTCCATTACCTGCGATTTATTCTGTTGAGCTGAACCAGTTGCTATAATCAATAAGGTTAGCTGGGTGAAAAAGTTCAACCAGATTCGTCCGGGATAGCTCAGATGGTAGAACATTGGCGGCTTCAGCCAAGAGATCCCTGGTTCGAATCCTGGTCTGGACATTTCTCGCCCAGTTGGAAATTTACATATGATATCAAGATCATCAGTTACAGATCATTTATTTTGTCACAATCAGTTACAGATACTTTATTTTATCACAAGCAGTCACAGAGCATTTTTTTTGTTCGAGCTGCAAAGGGTGAATACAGTGGAACAATAGAACAATGTAGACGTGTTCTGGATCGCCTAGTTGACAAACAGCTGTACATCCAATGTATAGGTGACTCGACTAGCTGAGGCGTAGGAGCCATGAGAGAAAACTTATTAAAAATGTGGTTAGGCCACAAAAAATAAAATAAAATATGGTAATGGACTGCGCAAAATACATGCTTTGTAGCTGCCTGTGACACAATAAATGCTCCGTAACAGTTTGTGACCAATAGATGTTCTGTAACTGTTTTTGAGAAAATAAATTATCTTAACTCATTGTCCTAGGTTTTTGATGCTTCTTTCTGATAATTTAAGGAACAGTGCCATATATCGGCGCAGTTTGGAACAAATTTTTTATTCGCTTCAAGGAAACTCTTCACCGTGAAAAGTATTTTAGTGTAAACCGCACTCTCGTACCACAATTACTTTATTTTGTATAAATTTAAAAATGTGTCTGGGACTTTTGGACCACTCTGTATAATCGACACCAATATTATAAAAATAGAACATTTGTTCGTTTGATGGTAGGAAGTAATTACTGGAACTATTGAGTCGTTAAAAAAAATCCTGGCAAAATGGTGGTGACATTTTCTGATCCAACATAGCCTGTATTTTATGTAGGTGTTATGAACCTCAAGAGAAAAAAATAATTCTAGAATTGACATTTTTGTGATACTGCAAGGCATAGAAAGCTAAATTTGGCATGGTGGTTACTTTTAAGATGTAATAAATCCTCGTTATGAACGGTTTCTAAAAAATTCGAAATTTAAAAGGGTGGTCAGAAAACGTTCTAAATTACGTTCTTTTTTTTTTTTTTTTTTTTTTTTTTTTTTTTTTTTTTTTTGTAATTGTTAAAACTATAAACTTGAAATGTGGCATTGCTCTTACTCATTAAACGTAATTACTCGCATAGAACAATTAAAAAAAATCGAAATTTAAAAGTGTGCAAGGAAAAAAGAAAGTATTAAAATTGCGGTATTGTTGTTGGTGTTTTTTTTATGCCGGCCGATTATCTGTCCAAGGTAACTAGGCCCGAGGGGGGTCTTGCTAAGGGAACCTAACCAATATTTACGCAAGTTTTGAAGAAAACCACGGTAAACTCTGAACGATTAGGCTGTCGGTCGCGATAGGGTTCGAAACCAGAGCCTCCTGTCTAAAATTGTGATTTTCGGGATATTGTTAGTGCTAGAAACTTGAAATTATTTCTCGTAGTTGCGCTTTTAAGATGTCAATGATCGCTTAGAAAGTATTTATTACAACCACTGTGTTTTTCTCATTCTGCGATTGTGAACTTTCTTGTTAACTTATGAAAAAATTAATTCGGTCATTATTCATTACCTAATATAATCATCAATATTTTGAAGTGAATTATCACATTGCTAGCTAAGCGTAAACCAACATGTGTGATAATAAATGTGTGAGCAATGTGATAATTCACTTCTTAAATATTCAATAATATAAAGCGTAATTTCACTATTGAAAAGCAATTGAAAAATTAATTTAAAAAAATTGCATATACAGTTTTTGAAAATTCGGATTTTTGAAGGAATATCAAAAGTAGTAATTATGAATATCGGAAGTAGTGCTATATTCTTAATGGTGCCTTTAGCTATAATTTAATTCGTTATTAGGTGATAATTATGTAACAAAAAAAAAAAAAGAAAAGTAAGTATAAAAGAAAAACTTACTTCAATTGATATTTTCCATGTAACAGAAAAAAAAAATCTAATAAAGAGTGAAATTATTTCTCCTCTTGTAATTTCGGAAACATCGATGTCAACTTTGTTTGCTTAAATTTTTTTGGCCGTTCTTTAACAAGGTTTTTTTTTATACAATGCAGAATGTCTATTTTGGAAATACAGTCTTGTTTCTATAAGGCATATTAATTCTCCAGTAAAATTTATGCTTTGTTTAGTGACACCTATTCTTCTGCCGGTTATTCATTCTCGTGTTCTGAGCTGCTACTAGCATTATCGGTGATTCTATTTAACACAGCGTTCGTGATCTCGCTGTCCGTTAAATTGTCCGTTGCTAATGCATTTTCATCAATGCTTATCCAATCATCTATATCTCTTTTTTTCGACACTTAATGCATCTTCAGATTCTGCACATTCAAACAGTGTACAATCATAAATTGCACCCTTTTCACGGGAGATGTGAAAGCCTGAAAAATTTCCCTCATCATTGATGAAGCCCTTGCCGAAAATTCGTTACTACCATACACTGTGCCATGAATTCGCTAAAATTATCCCCAAAATTGTGCCTGTTGCAAAGCAACGGTGCAGCTCCTATAATATTTGTTCAGAAAATAATCACCTCTGACAAATAAAAAACAAAAGTCAAATATTCTTTTTTTGCATTTTTACGTTCGATATTTAAGTTTTAAATTTATAAAGAATTGCTATATTTCTTCTCCCATAACTTGAAAATGTAAAAGAAAAAGGAAGGGAAAATATAGTTTTGATGCCGGATTTTTGAAGTCAGACTGTAATCATCAACACAGTACAGCCATATTATTCCGAACATTGTATAGAACATATATAACGTTTTTAAAAATTAGCTCCTTATATCCTTAAATTTGTAGTAAATTTAAAAAGATGAAAAATTTTGAAAAATTCCTGAAATGGATATTTTAAAGCTTACAGGGTTTTTGAAATACTTAAAAATTTTAGGAGACATAAAAGAACCAGTCGGATGTGGCAAACCGAAAACTTTCTTCTATCTCATACATATTAATAATTCGGGAAAAATTCAGCATATCAGCGCCACCGGTTAGGTGATTTACTCCAAATCTAACCATTAACAACTTTTGGAAACTTCTAATCGAATCTGAAGTTTGATGAAAATCCTTGCAGTAGTTTTTTGAGATAAAGCTATCGCGGAAATCGTTAAAAATCCACATAGAAGCGGCACATGCTGGGCAATTTACACGAAAAACTAATTCGGACCAATTTATACCAGGGACTAACTGAATCTGAAGCTTGGTGAATATTAATACATTAGCTGTTGAGATACAGATACAGCTATTGCGGAAAATGTGGAAATGCAGCATTGCGGCGACACCTGTTGGGAGATTTATACTAAAAACTAAGCAGCACTAATTTATATCAGGGACTCACTGAATCTGAAGTTTGGTGAAAATTTGGGCATTAGTACTTGAGATAGGGCTATTGCGATAATCATGAATAATGCAGCATAGCAGCGCCACCTGTTTGGCGATATTCACCAAAATGTAAGTAGCATCAAATTATATAAAGGAATAACTGAATCTGAAGTTTTATAAAAAATCGTGCATTAGTTTTTGCGATATACCTATTGCGGAAATCGTGAAAAATGCAGCACAGCAGAGCCACCTGTTGAACGATTTACACAAAAAGTAATCAGCACCAGTTTATATCAAGATCTAAGTGAATCTAAAGTTTTGTGAAATTCCGTGCATTAGTTCTTGAGATAGAGCGCCCACAGAATTTTTGTCACATACAGAATCTCAGAGTGACAGAGTGGCAGAGTGACAGACAGACACACAAATAGACATTTTCTAAAAACAACCAAATCGTGTTCGGGACCTTATAAAACTTATAAATCCGTCGAAAACCGGAAGTCGAAATTTTTCACGAATCCAATATTTTCTTCTTCTAAAGATACAAGAAAGTAAAAAGAATTTCATCCGGATCTGACGTCTACTTTTTGATGATTGAAACCATATTTCGATAACTATATTAGGAATGAATAATAACCTGATTATCATTCCCATAGGTTAATATGCTATTTAGGTATAAATATGAGAGAAACCTATATTGATGAAGGGCCTTCTTAATGACTACAACTATATCGTCATCTGTGCCGTACCAAAAAAATATATAATGTATTTGTGCATGGCCCTTGTGGATACTCCATTGATCATCATATAAAAAAAAACATCTGTACGTTATATCTACACCACTTGTACAAATTCTTTCGAGCATTAAAAAAATCAAATCAACTCAAATTTAGGGGAAAAGACCCCGAAAAATCCCCATAGATCGGAGACGACTACACAAACCATCACCTCATCGAGTTGACGGCTGAAATCCAGAATTAGACGGAACACGATTAGCATATTAAAATGCAACTGTTCTGGCAAGTCATATCTTGGTGTAGAAAAATCTGCAAACCCGATTTCAGTGGTTGAATGCTAGCATTATCATTGTGTTTTCAAACACCCAAAGGTATCAAAACATGGAAGACTGGGAACAGGAAGACACAATGGTAAACCTACCAGTCAGTCACTAAAATCAGATTATCAAGTACATTTTGTTATTACAAAATAATATATTCAATCTAATTTCTATATAAAATAAAATTTAATTCTCCACTTATTTTTTTTTATTCAATAATATGATTTCAGATTATTAATGAAAATTTAATTCCGTTTAAAGTCGATTACATCGTCGTATGGCTGCCATTATATGTCACGCCTGTAGTGTGTTTTGGGGCATGGGATTTAGGAATTAATTATTATTCAAACTCAAATAGTTAATTATAAATTAAATTATTATTTATTTATTTAAATTGATTCTTGGATCCTTTTACCGAGAGTCACATTACATTTATTGGTGCCGTGACCAGGACAATAAAATATAAGTACTTTTCAATTTGTAATTACAACAAAATATATTCAATCTCATTTCTATATAATATAAAATTTTAATTATCGCTTTATTTTTTGATTCAATAATATTATTTCAGATTATTATTGAAAATTTAATTCCTTTTAAAGCCGATTACATCGTCGTACGTCTGCCATTATATGGCACGCCTGTAGTGTGTTTCTTGGCAGGTGATGGTTTGTGCAGCTGCCTCCCGGTCTACCAGGGTTACGGCTCTATCGACCCCTAATTTAATCAGACTGTAAAAGTAGTAGGGTTTTAATATTGTGAGACCGAAATGTTATGGACTGTAGACTTCGCACCTATGAAAAGAATGAAAAAGAGAAGAAAGAATAAATATCAGAGGATTTAGTAACCGCATTGAAGCTTCAAAATGCAGGTTTTCTCTAACTCTGTGATTACAGTATATCTCATGCATGTTCGCTTTGCTTTCTAGAAAAAGGAAATTAATTCGGTCGCTTTTGATACGTTTTTCATTCGGTCGTTTTGGCGAACACACTCTCCGCTCATTGGGAACCGAATTTTTTGTTCGAGAATGGAATCGAATTTCTCAAGAATGTGTTGTCCAAGAACCTAATTGTTTGGCAACTGGGGAGTTCGACAACAAAGATTCTACTGTGTAAGCACGGGTAAGGAATAAAAATGAATCTACGTTTTACCTGTAATTGTCATTTGAGGTATATCACAATAGTAATTATGTCATAAAGATTTTTTTATTAAGATATATTTACACAAGGCACGTATACTACAGTAAGTAAACCCATCATTAAAAAGAATAAGCACTCTGATTAGGGAAAAAAACGATGACCACAAAAAATTCAAAATATTTTTTTCAGCTAAAAACTAACAATCTGATGATTTTATTTGACGCATCAAAAGGGAGATGGCAAAATACAACTTTAAAAGTAAAATATACCTTTTAACATCGTAGTCTACTATGAGATTTACGTTGATTAAGTCCATACACGTTGACTTAATCAGCTAATAGGAAAATTTTCTTATTTATATACAGGGTGGTCATAAAAAAAAACTTCCACGATTTATGAAACCCTAGCGGCCTAACCATAGAACGTAGAGGAAAAGAAGGGAAGGCTTTGGAAACCGTAACTAACCGAAACAGTGCAAACAGCTCTGCTGGGAAACACACTCAAAGGGGGGATCCAATCATAGGCATTCATCATTGCATCTATCAATTCGCCAAATTTTCTTGTAGTAAACCTAAGGTAACACCTTCGCGCCAACGCCCCGCGAGAATTCAAAACGACGTTTCTTGGTCAGTTTGACTTGTGACTTAACAGCGATTGGGACAGATTTTTTAATATGATCTGTTCATGTTCTGTTATTATGATATATTTTCTGTATTACAAATAGATAGCCGATGAATACGTACAATGGAAAAATCTTCAGTGGTAAAATAATAAATTTTACGTATCGAAAGTTCTATTTTCACTCGAAATCTAACATAACAACTAACAGATTCATCTAACGTATTCTACGATATTTGACCTTCAAGGGGTTTCACCCTCGGAGAGAAGCTCCATCCACGAAAAGAGGAGGGAGGGGAACGCACTGCTTTCACGCGGCCAGGGGGCAGCGGTGAGCACAGCGTTACTCCTCATTTTGATAATTATTGCTACTGGTGATCACGCAAAAGCGCGCAAAGTAAACCCCGCGTTATCTTTCCCCCCTTTATGCGGCTTCTACCGCTTAGCTGTTTGCACTGTTTCACTGAGGGTCGGGGATTTACATTGCGTCTATGAAAGTTTCCCTTCTTCACGCTTCAATTTCTTTAGCCTAACCGCTCAACCAATCGAAAAGAAATTTTAGATATACCTATTTGAAGGCATGCGCTCGAGATCGTGATGATTTAAAACAATAGAGCTCTCACGGTTACGGTTACAGTGGAAAAATTTTCAAAAATTTCGAATGGCAACACCCTTTTTTTCCATGCGCAAATTCATCAGCGCATTGAAAAACCATAAAAGGAGTTAGAATGATACACGTACGACGAAAACTGCTGGCGTAAAACACTTGCAAAAAAGACCATTGCGAGGAACGAAGAAGTGGCTACAAGACATCCAGCCGATTTCAGTAGCCGATTTTTTTTTTACTTGTGAACTGAGTAATGTTGTAAGATTTGTTTTAAAATGTGTTTTTGAGTTGTGTTTATGTACACATAGTGGAAATAAAAATGTAATCATTCGTTTTAGAGTGCTGAATATTACGTTACATACTAACTGATTAGGATTGAGTGCCCACGATATTATACAACGGCAATTTTAGTCATACGTGTATCGTTCAACGCCATTTATGGTTTTTCAATGTGCTGATGAATTTGCGCAGGGAAACAAAGGGTGTTGCCATTCCAAAATTTCGAATTTTTTCCACTGTAACCGTAACCGTGAGAGATATATTGTTTTAAATCATCACGATCTCGAGCGAATACCTTCAAATAACTAAATCGGAAATTTCCTTTCGATTGGTTGAGCGGTTAGGTCACTAGGGTTACATATATCGGAGAAGTTTTTTTTATGACCACACTGCATATTCTTTTAAATGTTTGTTTTAGCTTGTTTAACATTTCTCACAAATCTATCGTTTAGAAAAAGCATATAAAATAATTCTTAAACTCAATTTTTATTCAACGCATAGAATTTTGATTTTCTGCGTTATGTTAATATTCTGTGTGTAGAATGGTTTTTTTGACAATCATCGCTTTAAAAGCGTCATCTATAGTATACACGCTGACAATTCTGTCTACTATTTCATACTTTTAAAGCTTTTGAGAGTCCATAATTTTTTATTTCACAGATATGGTTTGGGAGAGCAGATATGTGAAGTGACTTTTTGATGCAAATAAATAGTTGTTAACCGTCTGTTTAGCCGGGAAGAATATAGAAAACGGAACTGGAATTTTAGATTAAGGCAGTCCTGTTCAATGGAGCAATGAGGAAAGTTAAGCAATTTTCAGGTTATGACTTTCAAGGGAATCTTGACAGCATTAAAATTATGTGAATGCGAAAAAGGTCGTAAAAAAAGTTTAAATAAGGTGAATAAATTTAACCCTGTCATGCAGAATAACTTCCTATGTGTTTGGTTTGAACACTCTAAAAAAAGGAAGAAAAGAAAACGTCAAATATACAGGCAGTGGTAGTATTTCAAATTTTAATTGCTTAAAAGGCGTACAGCCAACAGAGTGAAAAAGTGCCCAAGACGGGACTCGAACCCGGGTCATCGGTATAGCGCACCGACGTTCTACCATCTGAACCGCCTGGAACGATACCCAGCCTAGCACTTCTCACAATAATATACTGGTAAGGCTACAACCACAGCACAAGATGGAATATTTTTTTTTCTGAGAGCCACAAACTCTGGGGCAAACACAAAACTAAAGAGAATCCAGCATCGATAAAATAGAATAAATCTATATAATTCGTGGAAAGTTTTCTTTATAAAACTTCTCACGCCTTGCATTCAATAATATTTCAAATTTTAATTCCTTAAAAGGAGTACAGCCAGCAGAGTGAAAACCTGTCCAAGCCGTGACTCGAACCCGGGTCATCGGTACAGCGCACCGACGTTCTACCAACTGGACCATTTGGAACGATACCCAGCCTGGCACTTCTCACTATCATATGTTTGTGGCTCACGGGAAAATATTCCATCTTGTGCTGCGGTTGTAGCCTTGCCAACATATGTAAGTGAGAAATGCCAGGCTGGGTATTGTTTCAAGTGGTTCAGTTGCTAGAACGTCGATGCGCCATACCGATGACCCGTGTTCCAGACCGGCTTGGACCCTTTTTCACTCTGTTGGCTGTACGCCGTTTAAGCAATTAGAATTTGAAATATTACTGAATGCAAGGCGTGAGAAATTTTCTACAGAAACATTTCTAAGAATTATATACATTTAGGGGTATGTAATCAATTCTTCGCTACTATTTGACACCAAAGTTTGCTGTGTATGCATTAATATTATCAAAAATATTTCTACTATCACATATTACCAAATTATGGTATTAATATTTACTAGGGCATAGAAAAATCCCATGACAATGTTAGAAATATTACTTCTAGCTCTAGCCTCTAACTAAAATCATGAAAATCGGAAGAAAGATACCGTTTGTAACATACGCATATATTAAGAAAGAAATTTTCATAATTGAGTCCTCTGAAAATACACTGCAAATAGAAGCGTCTTAAATTTAGACACATATGTGACTGAAAAAGAATTTTAGACACTTAAGTGTCTTAATCTGAAAATTAAGACACTATAGATGTCTTAATTTAAGATACATAAGCGTCTTACTATGACCATGGTGTAAACGAACTGAGAATAATGTCTAAAATATCCGCAAACGTCTTATTTTAAGACACTTCATTGCTTTAAACGTGTCTTAATTTAAGACGTTTTGATTCTTCCGACGCAATAACCACCAGGGGGCACTAGCACTCCCAGTTGTGCATGCGTTTTAGATGTCTTCGTACGAAGTGGTATACGTTGTAATTCAAACAAAGTTTGTTTTTATGTACGCGTGTATTTTAATTCGTTTTTTGCGAAATGTGAAGTTCTGTGATTTAAATTCGTATTCACTTGGATTATTTATTTATTGAATACATACATCTGACGTGTGTGCTTGACATCAAATGTCTCTTAGAAGCTATCGTCCATATAAGGGCGGGATAGACACAGAACAGAAGTAGACGACGGTTGAAGATTACGCCCGGAAATTCTACAAAGCGTGTGCAATGGGCTTAGTGTTAACTCGTATTAATTTATATCAATAATGTTGTGTTATTCACCTTCGTCCTGTCGAAGCTGGCAAAAAAAAAGAAACTTTTGTCTGGCGGGCCCTGTTTTGAGGATGAAACATCTCATTCTTTAAATATGGCTAGTCGGATGTATTATGGGATTACCTTTTAAACTGATGAAAGTCTTTCTCCCTCACTGTGGTTGTGGTAGTTTTTAAAATTTCAAATCGAGGAATTTTTCTTACCTCTTGCAGCAACTCAAGTAAGTTTCTTTATAGTAGTAAAATTAGTGTATTTTATGATTTTATTTATTGTACTAAACAAAATCTTGCATGAAATTTAATTAGTTTTGAATCTGTTCGCAAAAAACCCCACTAATTCTAGAAGTATATATTTTTAAACTTATGATGTTCTTTTTTATTACGAATTATATATTCAATGTCAGTTCTTAGTTTCAATGGATAATTTTTATCTCGCAGTAAAGGGCGGCCACAAGGAAGTAAAGAAAAAAAAAACTTTGAAAGATGACCTAATGCTTTCTTACTTCCTGGCATAAAACCGCAGATTAAAAAAAGATAAATAAAGTAAATGAGACAGGTCTATTATATGAAGCTGCCTGTAAAAATATACATATGTATTTGATTTGCAATCAACTCTAATACTGATTTTTTTATTATTTTTAATAAAAAAGTAATTTGAAATTTATAATGGGAAAATTAAAAACCTCTAACTAGATTTCGTATTTAAAATTGTGGTAACTTTATTTATATGCACTTATACGAAAAATACAAAAATGGCAGATGTTACTGTATATATTTAAGACGAAAGAAGTTTGGAAATGATAAGTTATTTTTTCCTCATGTTTTTAATATAGAATGTGTACTTATTTGTTTTTATTGATAGTTGAATAGCTTTTGTGAGTACCCTCTGATCTACATAAAAACTTGCCCATGTGGAAATATAAATTTTTTAAAAACATAATTTTTAAATAAGTATTTTCATTTATTTATTTTTTTTTTTGGGGGGGGAGGGGGGGATTTTGCATGAATTTTTGTAAAGCTGATATCTTAAATCTTGCACTGATTGAAAGTTTTGAACTTTTAGAGTAGGACAAGTTTAAAAACGCAAATATATTTAACAAAATACCAAAGTCATTTTTTCCCCAATGTTATTAAAGTAGAATATTTATTTATTTATTTTCATTATTCACGACTGTACATTACGACTGTAGTGCCCCCAAATTTGATGTGCAATATTTGTAAAGCTTATATTTTAAATCTGTTTCGAAATTGTACTGATTATAATCAATATTTTGAACTTTTAAAGTAAAATAAGGTTAAAAACAAAATAAATTAAAAAAATCTAATATTTAGATAAATATTTTTTGTTTTTTAATCTTGTTCTACTCCTGAAGTTCGAGATATTGATTATAATCAGTGCAATGTCGTAAAAGATTTAAATTATCAGCGTAACGAAAATTGTATACCAAAACTGAGAGCACCAAAAAAATCAGGCTGTATTGGGGGGGGGGGGGAGAGGGGCAGGACCACAGCCAAATATTTTTCCAGGATTCAACGTGGTCAAACATGGCTACGTATGATGCTTACAAAAAAATGGATGCGATTCAGACGTTTGAAGTGTCTGAAATTCAGACGCAAAAAGTGTCTGAAAAAATTCAGACATTTTAAAATGTCTGAAAATTGAACACTCCATTTCAGACACTTAAGTGTCTGAATTTCAGACATTTTAATTTAGAGTGTAGACGTGGTTTATTTCATAATTAAACTTAAGAAAATTTATGACGATTCTATCTTTAAAACGGCCTCTTCGTAATTGTGTCTTCAGACAGTGATGTAGTTTAGCGCACAGTTTTTCTTCATTGCTATAACCGTTGTTATAACTTTCATACACTTGAAATCACATGTTACAAACATTGTTTATATTTAATGCCAACCTTGGAAGTGAACTGGATTACGAAATTCATTTTTATGCATGAAACAAACAGTTTATTACAATGGAATTACAATGACGTCAGGTTTTAAGCTTTTCATTCCTCTGGTATTAAAGCAAATAATTTATGGTAAAGTTTTACATAAAATTATTAAAGACAGTTTAAAAATAAACACACTGTGTAAACTTTTATTATAATACAAAAATTATCGATACCTCACAATTTTTAAACAATAATATAAAAATGCCATTACAAATTCAAGTATTGCGCGTGGCGCTTAACGTGTTAATTAATTTTTATGCGAGCGGAGCAAAGAATAACAACTAGTTTTTAATTAAAACTCAAGTGGGTCTTTTTGTGATCTGACGATAATTAGTTGCAGATTTTGTTATAAATTTCTTGAAGAAGAACGCGCTTCCTTCATCTAGCAGTGAATTTAAATTAATTACGTTGTTTTATTTGTTATACTTTTACTATCATAATAATTACACCAAGGATGAAAATGATTTGATCAATACAAATATTGGTAATAAAAAACTTTAGAAATTTTAATTAGTGTACAGTTTAGCATTACAAAAATGTAATTGTTAATTATTTTATACAATTACCGGGTGTCCTAAAAAGGACTGACTGATTTTAAAATTCAATAACTTGCAAACGGTGACAGATATTTAGAAAATTCTTGCAGGAGCGTAATGTATGATGTCAGGAGATTTTTACTATGATTCTCGAATTTAGTTCGAATTACAAACAATAGATGGCGCAGCGAGCAATATGCGCTAAATCCAGGTCCGATTGTTGGTACTTAGGGACCTACTCAGTACATTTTAATTTCCTTTTTTGGCATGGAAGAAGAGAAAGGTAAAAAAATTCAGCTTGAATTTAGCGCGTATTGCTTGCAGCGCCATCTATTGTTTTGTAATTCAAGCTAAATTCGAGAATCACGGTAAAAAACTCCTGACATCATACATAAGTTCCTGCAAGAATTTTTTAAATATTTGCCACCGTTTTCGAGTTATTGAATTTTAAAATCAGTCAGTCCTTTTTAGGACACCCAGTAGATATATAGTTCTGTAGTTAGATTACAATGCGCTTTATGCCATTTAAGTTATAATAAAGTTGAAATACCCCAAATTACTGAAACAGTAGATTAAAAATGTATGAAAAGTTCTTATGTATTTACCTACAAACTAATGTGACTATGAAATTTAACTGATACTTGGTAAGCAAAAGTTAAAGTTACACTATACAGTCCAAAATCACCGGCACTTGCACTTTTATCCATTTTGTGAAATATCTTCAGAAATACCTCACGAATTCTTCTGGAATTTTGTGAATGTAAAGAAAATGTCTAACTTCGTATTTTTCGGCTAAGGTTTTCAGCTCACGAGGGCTATTAGGGACCAATCACAGTTTGAAGAAAAAAATAACATTTCGGATCACCCTGTAAAATAAAATGCTCGAAATGATCTGCAGCTACAGCACATCACCATTTGGATATTTTACAACATTTGTGTTCATTTGTGTAGGAATAGCATCTATATTTATAGAAATACAAAGATTTATTTAAAAAACTCAAGAAATATTTGCACACTTTTTTTATAGCACACTGTAAAAAAGAAATATGTAAATTAGTCACTTTTACTTAAATATATGTGTAAGTTTGTAAAGTACACTTTAGTTTTAAAATTTACACTCTTGTCGTAAAACTTTATCTGCTTTTATGAGTGTTTAGCGGCTTAAGGGTGTATTCCAATCCAAACTGCTTATTTTTCTGATTAAGTTTTAAATTCGTTTTGCTCTCAAACGCATCAAACTGGCAAGTTCTCTTATTTAGAAATTACATTATGTGCCGTGCTTGTTGATTTTTTCATAAATGCAGAAAATATTGTAAAAAATGCTGTAAAAGTTGGAGTTTTGAACCGAATTTCCCGAAGCGGGAGATCTGGGAATGAAAAAAATGATCATACTGAGAAAATAATTGTTTAAAAATCAAATTCTAATTAATTCAGCAAAATATGAAAACACATGGCCTCTTTTACATCTATTCAAAAATCCCCTTAGTAAGTTTCACGTTTTTACTTTTAAAAAGGAGTCTGAAAATGTCTCCGAATTCATCTTTAATGGAAATGTGCAATTTGTTATCCCTCACAAAACTCAAACAAGTGTGTAGAGGTCGAAAATTATCCGGATTTACCCGAATTCGTAAGTTAATGTAAATTTACAAATTTTGCATATTACACAAATATCAGAGTATTTTGCATATTATACCTAAATATATGTAAGAATATTACACAGATATATGTGTAAGAACAGAATATTACACAGATACATGTGTAAGAACTGAATGTTACACAGAAATATGCGTACGTATTTCACACAGCTATATGTGTGCGGACAGAATATTACATAGGATTATGTGTACGAATATTACATAAAAAAGTAAGAACAGAATATTACACAGAAATATGTGTACGTACGTGCACTCAACAAATATTGATACTTAAAAACTTGGTTTGTGTAATAGTATATGAATGGTCAAGGTGTGGCTTTGGAAAGTTGAAGCTACCGAGTTCGTATCCCGTTTCGGTAAGTATTGCTTGTTTACTGTATATTAAATTAAATAGAGAAAGTTTTTTTCTTGATGTAGATGTATGTTTTATAAGTGATGACTGAAATTGATAGAAAGAAAATCTGACAAAATCCGGAAATAATACTGGCATCGCAATTTCCGTATTTTGACAAAATTTTATTTTCCAGTGATTATATGCAGTTCTATACTTAGATTATACAGGTTCTGTGCATAATTTTGCATACGATTTTAAGACTGCAAAACAACTGCTACAGATAGATGACATGCAGTAAATATAATTTCAGACAATCCTGTTTCTTGTAAATTAAAGGTGCACTATTTTGTTGTCTTAAAAGAAATCTGCTGGAAAGGAAACAAACACACCAAGCACGTGAGTTTGTTCTTCATTCAAATTTGCTTTGCGACCATAGGAATTTTTAGTTCAGAATTTACATCCCAAACTATAAGGTTATGTACTATGAGCACAAAATCTATCATTTTCGTATATTATACAGATATATGTGTACACATGTGCAAGTTACACCTTCAGCTGTGTATTTCAGAATTATCTGGAAACTTTTTACACATTTCAGCAGATTAATGTGTTATCCTCAAAATACACAGAACAATGTGTATTTTGAAATTGACACATCAGGAGTATATTTGGCAATTTACACGCCACTTTACACATATAGAGAAATCATTTTTGTATCGTCAGTATACCTATTTTATTGTATAAATTTGTGCATTTATTTTTTAGAGTGCATGCAGGGTTTTCAGCTAAATTTAACGGCACTATCAGTAAACTCACAAAGTACAGTAGAAACAGCATAGTACAACTAGAATGTAAATATATCAATTTTAAAAAATCCTTAACGGGTTAAAAGTTTGTGACACAGCACATTATCTTGCTCCTATAAGAATTTTAAATATGGAACTTAAAAATAATGATATCAAATTTTAAGTGACGCTATATTATTTATTTTATCATTTTATTTTTGTTTTATTTATAATTGCATGCATAAGAATTATGTTAAATTTAAAAGTATGCATAAAAATTTATTCATTGATGATTTATGATTCACATCTTTCATAAATTAAAACTATGAGTTTTAAAAGATATGATATTAAAATTTAAGTGACGCCTTGATGTAGCCTTAAACAATTTGTTTTAAAATTCAATTTTAATTGTTTTCGATTTGGCTAAATATGCTTACACAGATAACCAAAACTTTTAATTTTCCAATACACTGTTAAAAATATCACTTTCACTGAATCTATACAATGCACTGTAATGTACTATTTATATGAATAAATTGATTTATCTTTTGTGCCACGCTATCTAAAATCAAAAGTAAAATTTATGTAAATGATTTCTTTGCGTCATAATATCCATTTGCATACATTTCGCTTAGTTTGGATACAATGACGCAAAGAAATCATTATAACAAACTTTTAACCCGTTAAGGTTTTTTTTTAATTGATATCATTACTTTTTTTAAGTTAATAATAAAAAGATAAAAAAAATTAAAGACTAATGATAGGATATAGACTCATAATCGTGATATCCATTCACCTTTAATTAGCCCCCCCCCCTCTCAAAAAAATACCTCATACTTCAATTGTAAAGAGTGGTGTGCTATTTGATTTTTTAAAGAACTTTTTAGCAAGATATGGAAGTATTATAAAAAATAGGGGGGAGGAGTATGTCTTGTTTCACAGATATAGAAAGCTTTGTTAAAACTTACTATGTAAAAAGTTTACTTTCTTAAGAAAAATATCAAGAAATATTACTCTTTAAACCTTTTTATTTAAAATACAATAAAATTGTAAGCACAGGAGAACAACGAAGATAGGCTTTTCTTCACAGAATTTGACCCCGAATGTAGCACTCGGTTCGTGTCGCTAGTGCGGATCACGTGATCGACTAGATGCAGTTTCAATTTTCGATTACAGATGGCAGCATCAACTGCCATTGAGTATTTTCTTTTCTTTTTGAGCCTCCAAAAATTGTACCATAATTACAATAAATATGAATGAAAATAAGAAAAAGAGCAGATTGATAAAGATGTAGGTTTTGTTTATTTCTTTTTAAATTTAAATTCATAGCAAAAAACATAAATTTCTATAAAAAATAGCCACATTTTCGAGTAGATTTAACAATAAAATTTGTGCATTAAAAAAAAAGTTTTTCTCACTAAAAGTAAAAAAAATAAAAAAATAAATAAAAAAAAATAATAATGCGTCATTTTATGATTTTTTAATTTTGTTAATTAAGATAGGCATTATCATTTGATTTTTTATGGCTACAACGAAAAGATTATGTAAACTACAATTTAAAATAATATTTAAAATACAGAAATTTGAACCGAAAAATACCTTTTGAAAAATATTAGAATTGCATCCCAAATTTTAAATATTTCAGCATTATGCATGAAAAGATGAAAGTTGCATTTATTTGTAACAATAAATATATATATTATAGGTTAATTCTATAAAAAATTTTAAAAAATATTGTTACATACTCATATTACTTAATAGAAGACAACTTGACAAGAAGACTTACAAATTATTTTGCTAGCAGAAAATAATTTTGAATTATTATGTAACACATTAAACAACAAATCGGTCTCGAGATCTCAAAATATACTGCACGTAGAAATGTGAAGATTTCAGAATAGGATTAGACTGCAGATATAAGACTGTTTTAAAAAAAAATCAGAACAATATGAGCACTATTTGCTGAGTTATGAAGTGGCGGCTTTTCGCGTTTCCTTTGATCTTGAGTTTAATTGTATATATGAGTTCCACTATTCTTATAATTTTAGGCTTAAGGCTGCGTCACTCTGGAATACTATCGTCTTCCATGATAGATTTTTGAAAATACTTCTCTGAAATTTATTAAAGCTATTCTCAAATCCAAAGCAGTTACTTTCTGAGAAATTTCTGAATACATTTTTCTTCGGAAACGCATAAAATTGGCAGGGGTCTTATTCAGAAACTATGATTTTTAGTTGCATTTTTCATTTTTTGGTACAGGCAAAAAATCTTTCGAAAAAGCTGTCCAAAATGACCTTATGAATCGAATTTTGAGACGCGACAGCACGAGAAAGATGAAAACCTGTCGCCAATTGACAAGAATCGAATATAATAATAAGTTAAGTAATTTATAAAAAAAAAAAATAGAAAACGCTATTCGTTTCCTAATCGCTTCAATAGTCAGGCCTGTCAATTTTATGCCTTTACAGTTAAAAATGAGTCAGGAAATGTGCCGGAAAATTTCGCGCTGTTATCACTATTACTATTTTTACAAAATATATCGACTTCCCGACACACAATGAGAACAATTAAATCCAGTTCTGGCCGGTCTGGACTATGTAGAAAAAAAATGCAAGTCTGATTCCGGCCTGGATGAAGACTGCTGAAAAAATTAAGAGCTGTCTCAGACCCGACGTAACTGTCCAATGCTGATGACTACGATGGACATGTTATATTTCTGTATTGACGTCATAAAACAAGCATCGGCCTCATGCAGCACATTTATGCTTATTCCCCCGAAAGTCCCATTCCTTGAAAATGGTTCATGTTTATTTTATCGGCTACGCTTAAATTTTAAAATGGGCCGATAGGTCCGCTTAAATTTTTATTGGGGAGGCGGATCCATTAATTTTTTTTAATTTTCTGGGTTTTTTTCCGGTTAGGAACGATCCCAGCAAAGAGGAAATTGCTGGCCAGCAGCAAGATAGGTGCTGGCAATGATGGAGAAGTGCTGGCTAATGGTCTACCACTGCATGACCACTGCTGGACAACTTCAGCCAATTTTGCTGTTGGAAATCATCAGATAAAATTCTGGTGAGCTTCCTTTTTATCTCATGCGCTGGCCCACCACTATATGGAAGTGCACGAACTTTTGCACTATTATTGCTGGAAACCCTTACGCTATGTGGCGTTGCGAATATCAAAGACAATCAGTATTTAAACACAAATCTGAAATGAATATCTTAACACAATTTAAGCTGTGAAGCTATTTTTTTTAAAACTGTAAATAATATAGCACCACTGCCACCAACAAAATAAATAACTAAATGGATAAATAAATAAATTCTTTATTTCAACGCACTTTTTTTTCTCTCCTTAAATCTGGTTTTACTAAGTTATAAAGGATTGCGGTTTTCATAATTTACACAGTTCAGAATCAATAATAATAAAAAGCGTATAAAATATATAGGATTTCTATACAATACAATAATTTCTATACCAGTTTAAGGATTTGGGACGTAAACAGAAAAGAAAAAAACTTGAAATAGTGTAATGAGAGTTTGAAAACTACGCGCGGTCGTAGTACTCCGAGAGTACTTGTTCATGTCCGATCGCGAAAACCAAACAGCATCGAGCGCGGTTAGTACTTGGGAGGGTGACCACATGGAAACCGCTGCAAGTTCAAATATTCCAATAGACAAACACTTATACAGATATTTCTATAGCTCTTGGTGAAACTACTTTATAGGAAAAAGAGCCATAATACTTTGTTTTTTTTAATAGAATTTGAGGTATTATTAATTGAGATAAAAATAAAAAAATTGAAAAAAATGACGTAACTTAAAAAAAAAAACATATTTTCAAAAGTAAATATTTTTTCAAATTTGCTGAATAAAAATTAAAGTAAAACAATTGAAAAAGACATTTTTCAAGTTTGAACCATTTATCTTTAACAGTTCTTGAATTATAACAATTCAAATACGAGAAATGGGGAAAAAAACCATCACGAAGAAAAACTCATTTTCGCAAAAAGTCGTTCTCATGACAGCCATTGCTTGAAAGCTAGATTTTGAAAACAAAATCAATATTTCCTGTTCCAATTAAGATAGAAACATGATTTAAACGTCACTTTAAGCAAAAAGGAACAGAGAAATTTTTAATGTAATAAAAAAAATTAAGAATATTTTAAGATTTTTGTGTCCCGGACCCCATTAAAAGAAATCAATATATTGAGATTGCATCAAGATAGAACCATCATTGAGACATAAATATCTTCTATGACTTAAGTTTTCACAACTGGTTTCGCTGGTATAATATTTGATGAATAAAATCGCTGGAGGCTTTTGTATCAATGAAAACAACAACAAGAGAACTGGTAAATACATCCAATAAATCGTACAAGATAAAAATTGATTTCTCGCTCGCAATCTCAGCGCAATAACTTTCGCAACAGATTTGGAAATAAATTAATTTCTCATCACAAGAAACTGTCAAAGAAACTTCCCTTTTACTTTTCTGTATAGATTAAAAAATATCCGTTTTAAGTACTCTGCAGCATAATGATGATACTCAAAGTAAGGATAGATGTTTTTAAAACTTTTCTTTGTAACTGAAAATTGCTTATATTTTCAGTTTCAAAGTCTCATTTGTTCATTTGTTTATAGTGCCTGTTTTCATGAAACAGGTTCAAGTTAGCGCTTTTTCCATTTACCGACACAACACAAATACACCACCCATAAATCGTGCACTATTGTCGTTATCAGACTTCGATTGCATGCAAAATGTATTCATATACAGAGTGTCCTCGAATTCATGGACTAAACTGTAAAGAAAGGTAAAATAGACATAAAGAAGCAATTTTGGTAGAGCAAGGTTAGGTCGGAAATAAAAAGTTTGGGCGAAAAACAAGAAATGCGGAGGAAATGAAAACAAGCATTTTATTGACATAACAATTACAGTAAGTGCTTAAATGTACCACCGCTGACATCGTTACATACCTGTCTCCGTCTGGCAAGTCATTGGCGTACCCTTTTGAAGGTTCCAGATGTCTCATCAATGAGACACCAGTAATCACCCAACCGGAGCTCCAACCCTTCGGTTTATGCATTAATGCTCCGGTGGTAAGATCCCCAACAACATCTAGCAAACCCCAGCCACAGAAAAGAGCCCGAAAAACGGGCATTATTTTAAAAAAAATTACAAATTACAAAAGCAAAGCAACATGCCCTACATGCTTCGCAGAGCATGGTAAAAAAAACAAAATTTTTCTCGCCACTGGTGACAGATATAAGAAAAATGTAAATTGAAAAAAAAAAACATAAGAAAAGCTGCATTAAATACAAATAAAATATAAGAACAATACAACAATTTACAATTTAACATAATATAGAACAGATTCTTAAATAACAAAACAACTTTGTGTTTTACGTAGCAGTTCAAAATCAAGGAATTATTATTATTATTAAGACAATTAGGAGAATTTGGATAAGACAGGATCCGATGGGTATTATAGTTACATAAGCACGAAAACAAAATCAAAATCTGTATTGAATAAAACTGTAGAACTCATTTAGTTTGTTATAAATTTTACATAACTTATGATAATTTGTTGGTGCAAATGAAACTGACCTCAGGTTTTGTCTAAGAATTCTACTGTTGTCAAATGAAAAGTGTGCAGGCATCATGCTGCATTTTGAAAATATATAATGGACAACATCACCACGTTTATTGCAGACACACTTATCGTTATCTTTTTTCTTAATCTTAAATAAGAACACTGGGAAACTTCCGTGTCCCGTCAGGAAATATGCTGTGACTTGCTTATTACATATAAAATATAAGTTAACTCTGTTCATAATCAGGTATGTGTCTCTACCATTAAGGCTTGTTTCCCAATACTGTTGCCATTCTTGGAGTACATTATTATTAAAATACATTTTAATATAAGAAATGAGAATTTTAATGCTTGATTCCATATCAAATGTACCGTCTATAATTACTGATTTCGCCAATAGGTCTGCCTCTAGGAGACACGAGTTGATTCTGATGAGGACCTCATTTCAAGACTTTTAGTCGTTGCTGCAAATGTTCGTGAAACACTCGGAATCTGCGAAAAGGTACGCCAGTCACTTGCTACACTGTCAAAAATAATTTACTTAAAAATGAGAACTTCCATGTACTCGTATTGTTTTAAGTACAATTGTTTCAAAAAGAAGTACATTGTTAAAAATAATCTACTTAAAAATGAGCATTTCTATGTACTTATATTTTTTAAGTACAATTGCTTCAAAAAGGAGCATTAATCTACTCAAAAATGAAAATTTCTTTGTACTCGATTTTTTTAAGTACAATTAATTCAGAAACGAGTACATGATATTTTGAAGTTGTGTATACTTATACTTGATTTATAAATGTATGCAGAAATGAATACATTTATTTTGTATTTTAACTCTTAATATTCATGTTTAAATCCTACGTGCTCAAAAATATGAGTTTTCTGATAAACCCTTTTCTCATACCAAATTGACAGTAGGGATTTCCAAGCTTTTATTTAAAGATATGTCTATCTTTGTTATAATTTTTAATTTATAATACACACTTTTCAAATTTATTTACAATTTCATTAGAAATGTTAAAGAAGAAAATTTAGTTTAAAAATTGTTTTATTAGAAATTAAAATATTTAAGAAAGGGAAAATTCATCTCGCTCTTAGCAATCTTCCGTTGCTGATTCATAAAAGGTGTCATTTGGAAGCAGCTGGTAACTGCTCTTATAGCACAGTCAGTTCAATACTGATCTCCCACCTAGAGGACTCGGGTTCAAATCACGGGGCGGCTCATACGCAAAATTTCAAGAATTAAAATAGTAAATTTCGTTGTTCTTTACTCCAAAAATTTTAGTTCTTCGCAATTCAAAATTACCGTAATTAAAAATGATGATTTGTTGGTTCTCTATAACTTCGCTTTTATTTTCTTATAGTGTATGTGTGTTCCTATACATACTTATTTTCGAGTCCCTGTATGTACTCAAAAAAATGAGTACATGCGTTTCTCAAATTTAAGAGTTAAGTACTCGGAGCTATTATAAGATCGGAAAGTACTCAAAAATGAGTACATTTTACTTATTTTTAAGTATCCAGTTTCAACAGTGTAGATGCTGAATTGGCACATTTGGAGTCTTACCGTAGTTGTTATGTCAAACAACAACAGCAACAACAAAAAATGCTCGTTTTCATTTCCTCTGCAATTCTTGTTTTTCGTCAAAACGTTTCATTTCCAACCCCATATTGCTATACCAAAATTGTATCCTTATGTTCACTTTAAATTCGCGTACAGTTTGGCCCATGAATTCGGGGATATTCTGTATATCTATGACGACAAAATCGTCATCGAATTGGTAGGTGGAAAATCCCGTACTGTGTATGAATGTATTTTTTGTGCATCGATCTCGGAAAACAACAATCGTGTAAGGTTTATCTATGTCATGTCGGTAATTGGAAAAGCGCTTTAAGAATAAAATAACGATAGTCGGTGACAGAAGTAATAAACGAAGCTGTAAAACAAGTTGAAATCCTATCACGTCCTTGAAGTGTGATGTTAGTGTGTACGTTCTAATCCTAAAAAAAGTTATTTTTTAACTATTAACGAATACGTCTAATATTCAGTTAACTAATATATATAACATATGTAATATACCTACTACAAGGAGCGGCCATTAATTTACAGGACTGACCTGACTGTGCGAGAAGCAGAAATCGTCAGAGCGCGGTAACGCTTGCTTTAGTTACATCGTTTATCTGCGATTATGCTTTGAAGTCGGCGCCCTTCAGAAGCAAGTGGTTGACCATGAAACACACATTAAAAACGTAGCTGTTAAATTTTTGTTTTCGAAACCGATATGGAAAAGAAAATAAACATTAAATTCTGCTTCAAATTGGGCTGAAATAAACTTAGCATCAGAGTCGTTCGGAATTTCTAGATTTTATATCACTCGAAGAAATTATATAGGTCCTCGTATTCACGTCAGAATTTATTTACACGAACACTTACACATCACAACAACACAAATTACAGCACAGCACAATGTTAGAAAAATAATCTTATGATTAATAACTCGGCGTTTTGCCGGATCATTTTAAATCATAACGCACCCTCTGCTGGGATCCAAATACGTTCTGATGTTTTTTCCCTCGGGACAGAACGATTGCATTCCGAAATCCCCAATAGGGATTATTCCTTTTCCCCAAATAAGTTGCAACATCCTCCCGTTCCGATCCGATGAATACATTCATTAAATCTGAATTTTGATCGTTATATAAATCTACAAAGTTATTATTGATCATGAATACATATATATACAGGCATCCCTCGACTTACGTAAGTAATGCGTTCCGTAAACTTTTGCGTAAGTCGAATTTGTAAATTCCTTAAGTAAAATTTCGTCAGAAACTGCAATATTTATTATATATACTAGGGGATCGTACCCGGGCTTCCCGGATTACAGAATATAGGGGAAAACATTTTTGTTTATTGAAAACTAATTTTTTTTTATATGCAATAAATTTTTTTGATTGCTCACTTAGATTAAAAAGTATTTTTCACACGAAAAATACGAATTATACAATCAAATAATTTTTGAAATTTAACAAAAGCGATATTTTCTTATTAATCGCATGCTAAGAGTTATTTGACTATGATTTTGCTACTTACGGCATCCTTTTATATTCGGATAATTTCAGAGCTTATATATGTCTGTTAAATTTGTGTTTTATTATTAAGATTTTATTTATTTATTCATAGGGAAGATTTTTTAAATGGATATTAGCCGCAAGAAAATGATGAATTCTTTATTTTGTTTTAAGGACAAACGGATTAATCTTTCGTAATCGAGCTCCGCGCGATATAGATAAATAAAAAAATATTTCATGCATTAAAATTGTTTTTAAAACCATAGACAATCAGTAAACTAAGATGAACTTTGCAAACAAATTCCATTTGAATAAAAAAAAAATCCTATTTGATGATCAAAAAGTTTAAATTGTATGATTACAAATATGCTAGAATTGTGTGGTTTTTTTTTTTTTAATAATATTCTTTTATTTGTTTATAAAAGAAGTATTAATTTCGTTAATTTGTCTTTCACAAATATGTTAGATTGGGTTTTTTTAATATTATTCTTTTATTTGTTTATAAAGGAAGTATTGATTTCTTATGCAAAAATAGTCAGAAAAAAATGCTGAACAATGTTTTTGCTTTATCTGCAAAATGTTTATTATTAATATGAATTGAAACCGGTACGTGCTAAGGAAAACTTAAAAAAAAATCATGCTTAAAAATTATTTTAAAAAACATAATACATCAGTCAATTAAGACACAGTTTTTAAACAAATTGCATTTGAAAGTAAATTTTTTCCCTATGCGACGAAAACTGAAAATGTACGATGGTCAGAAGATTAAAAAATTGCAGTAGCGAAAATTGAAGACCGAAATTTGATCGTGGAGTGTTGCAATACGCAAAATCACATCAGCGTTACGCACAGATACGTTTCTTCTTTATAATATAGATACGTAATCAGTAAAATATAATAAAGATCATTTATTACGATGTGGTTATCAATTGAAGCTCTTATGCTTGGTATTCCGGAATGAAAAACAGCAATTTTTACCTTCTCATAATTTGCATACGCACTTCTCATATCCATATTCATCATTTAAAAAAAATTTGTATTTTGTTTGATCATTTTAAAATCATTTTAACTCAAAACTGGAAGTCACCATTGTCAGCTTTTATGTGAATAGACGCATTCTTTACTTGAGATTCTAATATCAATTTCGGAGAGTAAAAATTTCCGTAATTTATGTTTTTTAGACGAATTTGTGTTAAAATGTTTAGTTTTATCTAAGAAAATGATCGTTTTCTTTTAAATATGACTTCATTTTCACTTAAATAAGCATTTCGCCTAGTGTCTGAAACTTAGTATCAGTACACATGCTGAAGGAAAAACAATATAGAAAATTTATGAGGAAAAATGCATTTTTCAAAAGCAGTATGTCATTTTCCGTTATTATTCCCCTAATATAATATTATGTTCCTAATGGGATTTTGCGTTACTAAACCCTATACAACAATTTTTATAAACAATTTTGAATTTTTATCAGAAAATGGCATGAATAAACATAAAAATACCCCATTTTGTTTCTCTCTTGTCTGCAATAATGACAGCTATCTAATTTTCATCATTTTGGAGAAATTTCATAAAATGCACTTAAAATTAAAGTATAAAAGTAGGGATATTAAAAAAAAAAAAAAAAATAGATAGTGCGATCACATCTAGAAATGAACATCTTTGAGTTGAAAAAAAAAAAAAATTAGTAAAATTGGTTCAGCAGAATGATTAGTGCAGATGACTAAAAAACACACTTGTGTTTTAAATATATAGATTATATAAAATTGTGAAAAATTAAATTAAGCAAATTATGTTATTTTGATAAAATTATAGTAGAATGTCCTAAAGAATAGCATTAAAGTTTTATTATTCGAGAGAATTTTGGACAATTACTTCAGGAGCATGATATTATTTTAAACCTCGAGTTATTTGTTTGCTTGTCTAACTCGGCGAAGCAAATCTATCCAGGCGAGAATCATCAATATCTGTAATATAAATCGCTATTATTCCTCTATATAGAGGTATTCCGCTATATACCTCTCTTT
Source organism: Maratus speciosus (assembly GCA_963932465.1). NCBI lineage: Eukaryota > Metazoa > Arthropoda > Arachnida > Araneae > Salticidae > Maratus > Maratus speciosus. Next base: position 621,328,203 of record OZ010788.1, on the reverse strand, counting down.
TATAAAGACACTCTACATTTTTGTAAAACATTGCGTTTTATCAGTGTGTGATTTCGATTACATTATTTTCAAAAGTGAAGCATTTTAACCTGTGAAGAATATGAAAGCAGAAGGGCTGTGAAAATGACGCATTTCCACAAAACATAATTCAGTTTTAAGAATTAAAATACACGCTGTTTTATAAAATGACGTCATTTGCATCGCTAAAGCAATCCACTTTTACAATCCAATTCTTAACTTCGTCTATAGAAAAGTATGCATATGACATCATTATCGCGGAATAACAAACAATATTCTTGACATAGCCCGTATTTTAATTTCAATTTTTTTTTTCTGGTTTTATAAGAAAATGGCAACAAAAAGATTCAGTAATCTCCGATTTTCGACTATTTCCCGCTTACTTTCAATGACTTTCAATAGAAATGGGGTATTTTTGTTGCCACGATTGGAAAAATGGTATTAAAACTGCAAAAAAATTAATATCTCAAAAATAAATTGAGATACAGTTTCCAAACAAATTGCATTTAAAAGAACATTTTTTTTTCCTTATACGACGGTGTAAAAATTTAAAATGTGCGATGTTTAGAAGTTTAAAAAATTGCAGTAGAGAAAATTGTAAAACCAAAATTTTATTTCAAATTTCAAAGTGTTGCCATTCGCAAAATGACGTATGCGTTACGCACAGATATGTTTGTCCTTTATAATATAGATATGTTACCGGCTAAACCCGATTTTAGGCCAAACTAGTTTATCCTAACGCGCATAGGATAAATTGGTTTTTCCTAGGCCAAACTAGTTTATCCTAACACCCATATGATAAACTAGTTTTTCCTAAGCCAAACTAGTTTATCCTAACTCCCATAGGATAGACTAGTTTTTCTTAATCAACTAGATTGGCCTAACGCTCATAGGATAAACTAGTTTAGCCTGCTATTCTTTGGTCCGAACTAGTTTATCCTAGGCCAATTCAATTTGGCGTGATTTTATTGATCCTAAAGACCACCACTGCGCCAATCTTCTAGTTTATCCTAGACCAATGCAATTTGACGTGCTTTTATTGATTCCAACTACCGCTCCGGTATCAATCTTGTGCAAAGTAGTATTGCCGTCGCCCCTGTATAATATATTTTATTCGATGGGGAGCGGGATACTGTCCTCCTATCTTCTCCATTTCACAGACGTCGGTAGTTACAAAAAGATGTTCCATGTTGCAAATTGTGTGCTGGAGGACCAAAGAATGGGATGAGAGGTTATCATACAATTTAGGAGGGGAAAATTTTCGAGGATTGATTAATAATGTACAGTGTGACCTCGAAAATCCAGCATCGTCGTGACCGGGACTTCGCCGGATTTTTGAAAATTCTAAATTTCTGAAAGAATATCAAATATTCTTCTGATATTCTTAATGGTGCATTTATTCATAATTAATTCAAAGCCAAGAGATATTTATGTGAGAGAAAAATAAAAATAAAAAAGCATTGATTTTTTCTATGGTACATCAATTCTAATAAACAGTGAAATCAATTCATGTGTAATTTCCGAAACATCGATGTCAATTTCATTTGTTTCAATTTTTCCTGTTCTTTAACAACTTTTTCTTGGATTTTATGAGTGAACAATATCGATTTCGGAAATATAGTCTTGTTCTTCTAAAGCATAGAGTAATTTTCTAGTCAAACATATACATTTTTCAAGTGACATCTCTTCTTCTGCCGGTTTCTCGTCCTCTTTCATCTGAGCTGCTACCATAACATTATCGGTGGTTCTATTTAGCGCAGCTTGAGCGATATCAGTGTCGCTAATTCATCTCTTTCGATCTCGAAATTTTTAATTCGTAAATATGCTATTTTTCTTTTTCCTATAACTTGGAAGAATAAAAAAAAGGGAGAGGTGGCCTTCGTTGTTGGATTTCTGAAAGCCGGAATTTCGAGGTCACATTGTTTTAGTATTTCAAAGTAAAAAATGAAACAACTAGGACAAAATAAAATAAAAAGAGCAGAATTAAAAAAAATGAAACTTAAATATTTTAAAGATTTTTTATTTAAAAAAGGGCAGGGGGGGGGGGGTGAGATTTTTATTGTATAAAAATACAAATTGTGATGATAAATGTGTAACGACATTAAATTGTTATCATAATTCATTTAAATGCGCGCTTCAACTCCAACTTAATTTAATTGAAAATATTTTAACTGTCATTTAATTGGAGTATACATTATACAACTTTATTTCTTCAAAATTTAACAAGCAGGGAAATCAAAAATTATTACCAAACTGGCAAATAAAAGTAAATTTTCTTTATTTTTCGTTGAGTTATATGTATTTCGAAATTAAAAGAATTTAAATCTCAAAAAGCTCTTTGTTTTAAGGAAATGTATTAAATGTAAACCACCCTAAAGTAATAACATTTCCTCACTCTAACTCTCCTACCCCCCTACCTGATAATATATCTGTAAGAACAAACCTACCCCTTCGCAGCAGCAATGTAATAGATGGAAAAATAATAAATATATAAATTTTAATTGTGGACTGATAGCGATTTTAAAATACGTTCATTAAAAAAACAGTTGGACCGGGGCAAATGTTACTGATATTTTTACTGAACAGACCAGAGATATTGCCGGTCCAAATGATTTTCAAATGTGCTGGGTTGGAAATTGAACTAAAAATTTCTGACTGTGCAGACCTCAAGTAGATTTCACTGCAGTCCCGACTTAAGCCGGAGAAAAAGACTAAAATTTAAGACATAAAAAATCGCACGGAGTTGATCATACATTACGTACGCCATGAATTAAACATTAACAGTGTTATTACGTGTAAAAATTCCAAGCGACTCGTACGTATTATCCACCTGAAACTTGTGTATTATCCAAGCATTTCATTGGCTGTTCGAAAAAGGCTTTTCCATCGTCAGATTTCTTGGATATCTGGTACCCATTTTAAATGAAATTTCATTCTTAAACTTCTAAACATCCCACAATATTACTTTTTACACCGTCGTATAGAGAAAAAAAATGTACTTTTAAATGCAATTTGTTTGAAAGCTGTATCTCAATTTGTTTCAGAGTTATTCATTTTTTTTTTTTGTAGCTTTTATTACTTTTTTGTCATAGTGGCAACAGAAGATATCCATCTCTGTTGAAAGTAAAGGGAAATACAGATTACTGTATAGACCAATCAGGAAACTAATAAAATGCGGATTAAACCAATAAAAACCTTCAGATATGCTTTTGATTTCCCATCCTGACGAGAACAATAACCATTTTTTTCAAATGGTTAAAAAAAAAAAAAAAAAAAAAAAAAAAAAAAAAAAAAAAAAGAGTTTTTAGTGAATTTTGCCTATTTTCATAGCTGTATTTGAATTGAGCGGAATCGTTTGAAAATTTTTGAATTTGAGCGTGAACTTGACTCATTTTTGACAAATTGAATGTAAGTTTGAATTACTTCGTTTTTTTTTTGTGAGCGTGCTTAATACCGGTTGGCATCAATTAAAGCACGTCAAATTGAATAGGCATAGGATAAACAAGATTGGCCTAAGATAAACTAGAAGATTGGCGCCGAAGAAGTCTTTGGGATCAATAAAAGCACGCCAAATTAAATTGGCCTAAGTAAAACTAGATCGGCCTCGGATAAACTAGTTCAGACCAATGAATAACAGGCTAAACTAGTTTATCCTATGAGCGTTAGGCCAAACTCGTTTGGCCTAGGAAAACCTAGTTTATCCTATGGGCGTCAGGATAAACTAGTTTCGCCTAGGAAAAACTAGTTTATCCTATGGGCGTTAGGATAAACTAGTTTGGCCTAGGAAAAACTAGTTTATCCGATGCGCGTTAGGATAAATTAGTTTGGCCTAAAATCGGGTTTGGTCGGTAACATATATGTGACGGGGAAAAGGAGACTCATACTCGAATAATAACACTTGCTAACTTTAAGAATTAAATATATTAAATGAACTATTTACACTATATACAATTACAATTAAGTAGAACATTAATGAAATTAAACACTCATTCGTCTTAATGAAACGTCGTTGAGAGCTCGGTGTTTTTGCCACCACCTCTTTTACCTTCTTTTCCCGCGTCTCTCGAATGTTCTAAAAAGGTATTCTTCTACGCCGACTCGTGGCGCTGCCGTCGTCTCTTACAGACTATTGCCACAGGTCACACTCGTCCATCCTGATACGCACGACCTCGTGCGCACCATACACTTAAACACAAACTTAAAAAAAAATACCATATCTTTTTAAAAAAATTACACAGAATAAAACAGAAAAAAAATAAAGAGAGAAAAAAAGAAAATCGTCGTCAATGTTGGTTGGCATTTCGTCCTCCATCTCGTCTTAAATGGTACTCGTCTTAAATCGTACCCGTCTTAAATGGTACTCGTCTTAAATCGTACCCGTCTTAAATCGTACCCGTCTTTACTTCGTACTCGTCTTTACTTTGTACTCGTCTTAAATAAAATATATATATATATATATATACCCACCTATATACGTCTGAAAGTGGTACGTCTGAAAAACAGAAAGAAAAAAACACACAAATCGGCATCTTCTAATCGTCTTCTTCCTTTTAAAAAAAAAAAAAAAATTGAAACTTCATGCAGAAAAAAAAAATTAGCGTCTGTAATCAAATAAAGTCACAGAATGTTCATATAACAAAAAAAAATGGAGCTGTCCACAGTTCTAAAGTTCTTTATGCAAAGCACAAAAAAGTAAAAAAAAAATGTCTTTGTAGTTCACAGAAAAAAAAACCACAATACTTTACGGAACACACATTTCAGCAGCAGCATTGAAGAAAACAAAAAAAAAAATGACATCCCGGGGATAGTTGAATCACAATATTTCACAAACACATATTTCGCAAACAAAATTTTAACTTTTTGTTAAAATTATTCTTGATGTAAACACAGGTGATGAAAAAAAGAAGAAACACACAAAAGAAAATATTTTGTAGAAGGACGAATTCTTGAATTTTTTTTTCTCATATTCTTGAAGCACCACACAATATGTACAGTAACGGAAAGGAAGAAAAGAAGAAGAAAAACACTTTGAATGTCAAATTTTACGTGGTTGACCACGGCTTCATCATATCGACTGCAGTGGATGCTCTTATTCGCGATCGATTTAAACGATCGCTTTCAGATGAAAACAAAAGTTTATGTAATAATTTGATTCGATTCGTCTTTTCGTTTTTCAATGCAAAAGCGATGACTGGAATGTCATTTAAAATCATGATGAAAAGAAAAAAAACAGTAAACAGTACTCACCCACTAATTTCTGTCGTTGAAAAAAGATGAATCAATTTATTTCCAGTTTGGAATAATATATTGCTGCAGTTATTTCAAAATAACTGAAGAGTTGGCCAGTCGCCAAGGCTGTAGAAAAAAAATTGTATTCTTCACACACGACATGATCTTTATAAATTTACAGCTCCGGCTTACTTTCTGAAAGAATTTTGGCGTCGTTATAAAAGTGATAGTTGTCTTGTCTAGGGTAGAGAATTGAAAACAAAAATAATCCAATCCCGGCTCAAGCCCTCATGTGACGGGGAAAAGGAGACTCATACTCGAATAATAACACTTGCTAACTTTAAGAATTAAATATATTAAATGAACTATTTACACTATATACAATTACAATTAAGTAGAACATTAATGAAATTAAACACTCATTCGTCTTAATGAAACGTCGTTGAGAGCTCGGTGTTTTTGCCACCACCTCTTTTACCTTCTTTTCCCGCGTCTCTCGAATGTTCTAAAAAGGTATTCTTCTACGCAGACTCGTGGCGCTGCCGTCGTCTCTTACAGACTGTTGCCACAGGTCACATATATATATAATGTACATTATTTACACAGTATTATTTTATGAATAAAGTAGCATGCAGCAGTATTTACTTAGATATAATCTATAAAAGTATGAAAAAATATAAAAACAAATTGAGAGAACACTTTTCAAATAAAAGTATTTTGTGGAATATGGGAGTTATAAATTTAACATTGATGAATTTTGATCAATTTTGAATCTACATCAAACGAACAGCTCTGAAGCTGGAAGAAAAAATACACTCGTTCCTCTTCACCGAAACTTTAATTTTAGGTTTCGTTATGGTTCGAATTCAGCTAACAAAATTGTAATGGTTAAACAGAGTTTTTTTTGGCTCATTTTAGTCAGATTTGTGTTTGTTTTGTTAAAGATTTGATTGTATAGGTTTGATATTTATCCTATTTGATTGATATTTATCCTATTCCAATAAAAATATAACTATGTCTAATATATAAAACAATATTATTGTTGTGGTTTTTATCTGCATATTTTATTTATAAAACAATTATCAAAAGTATGCAAATGCGTATCACACGCGCTAGTATGTTCTTAAATGTAATTTTCGAAATTTCTTAAGCAAGTGCGAATTTACATAAATCGAGTATTACGTAAGTCGAGGGATGCCTGTACTGTAAAAATCACACTAGGTTAAACTCAATTAAATATAGAATCACAATTACAGAATTCAAACAATAACACTAAATGAAAATTTATACTACAGTTAAGAAATTAAATGAAGACAATCAAGTATACACTGGTGGACAAAACTTAAGGACCAAGAAGAAATGTACACGTAAATGAGAATATATGCGAGATTGTGGGTCAAGAAGCAAACAATTGTATTAAAAGAATGTTACACATGATTTAAAATAAAAATTTTGTTGAAAGGATGTATACAGGGTATTACCAGAGGTTCTTTTTCTGAAACGTGAATATTGTCCGAAAACATTACTGTACAAAGAAAGCAAAATACTCACAATTAACAATCGTCAGTTCCATATCTATAAAGCATATAGGCCGAGACAACTTTCAACATGCCGTGGCATACTCAGAACAACGTGATTTAGTAGCTGCTGAGGAAAGTTGCCCCATTCCTCCTTCACTGCACGGATGAGGGTTTCCTTGTTTATGGGAGGAAATTGTCGAACAACAATACGTCTCCCCAAGACATCCCATAAATTTTCAATGGGATTCAGGTCAGGGGAACGTGCTGGCTACTCTATGCGATGATGTCTTCGGCTTCAAGACAATCGTGTACAGACTGTGCGATGACAAGGTGCGTTATCGTTCATAAAACGAAACTTTTCGCCGACGGCACCTTGAAAAAGTCGAACATGTGGACGCAGGACGTCTTCAATGTACCGTCTACCGGTCATGGACCCTTGGTCAAGCACATAGAGATCCGTGCGGCCATTGAATATGATGCCTGTCCACACCATGATACTTGAAGTCGCATATCGATCTCTTTCTAGAATATTTTCGTGGCAGTAAGCACTACCAATCTTGCGCCATATCAGTTTTGTCTACAATCAGACGATAGACTGAATCTACTCTCATCTGAGAAGAGCACGATAGAGCAGTCGTCATCAGTCCCACTACGGCACCACTGTAAACGGGCGCTACGTTCGCGTCTCGAGAATGGGACACGCACAACAGGTCTTCGGGCGTATAGTTCACCCTTTTTCAAACGTCTTTCAACAAGTTTCGTGATATTTTAGTTCCTGTGGCAGCACAAAGTTGATTTGCTAATTGACCAGCTGTGCTGCGTCAGTTCCGTTTGGCCGAAATAACAATATAGATATCTTCCTGGGATGTCGTATTGCTAGGACAACCCCCTCCCGTGCGCCGAGTACATATTCCACTCGTTTGGAAGGCCACGTATAGACTAGAAATAATTTAGTGCGCGATGTTAAATTCACGGGCAACATCTCTCATTTTGCATCCCTTTTCCAACTTTACGATTATTCTACGACAAGTAATATCATCTAAATGATGCGTCAGACATGTTCAAAATTTCAATGTTCAAGCTTCATTCCATCTCCTTCAATTTTTACAACTACCAACAACTCACAGCACTCACCGATTATCTAAAATCAGTTATCTCTGCTGTCACGTGATCGACAAAAGCGGAAGTACAAAATTTGCACAAGTTTCACAAAACAGAGTACATTCCGCATTCATGCAAATTTACACGTGCTGCTGCGGATTTATTTCTAATTGTAATCGTTGAAAATAACAGTGGTCCTTAAGTTTTGTCCTCCAGTGTATAAGCAAACACCAAACCAATGGTTGTCCAATTTATTCATCTAGCTCCAGTGGAAAAATCATCTGTATAGCCCGTTTGATTTTACCTGTGGGTGTTACCAAAATCTTGGCCATCTTCCACATTTGCCTGGGTAATCGGTCTTCCCCTATTAAAACTATATCATCTACAGTCATGTCCAAAATTAAGGTCACAAATATAAAATCTGTGAAAACTGATGAACTATTCAATGTGTTTCCACGAAATTTGGCACAGAGATATATTACAATAGGAGAAAGAATATAGCAACATAACAATATGGAAAATATTTTAATTGTGAATTAATATACAGGGTATATCAAAAAGTGTTAAATCATGAATCAGAGATAAAGCATTTATCTCGTGAAAAGCCTGTCTAATATAGGGTGTGACTATCCTGCACTGCTATACAAGCCTCATAACGAGCTCTCATACTGTTTATGAGGCTGTTAATAAATGTTTGTGGCAACAAAGCCCATTCTTCCAAAAGCGTGGCTTTTAATTCCTGACGGGTCTTGAGAGGGAGGTTACGCTGTTCTTGGACCATCCTAAACATGTTCAATATGATGGAGGCCCGGAGACATCGAGGGCCAATACATACGGCGAATTTCCTCTTCTTCAAGAAAATCATCAACAATGTGAGCTCTGTGTGGCTTCTCATTATCGTCCATAAACATGAAATTCGGACGTACAGCACCCCGGAACAACATCACATAGGCTTCAAGTACCTCATCCCTATGGCGATGTGCGTTGACAGTGCCCGCATCGAAGACGTGCAGCGGAGTACGACTGCCCAACATTATGCCGCCCCAGACAAGGATTCCTTTGCCACCAAATCTGTCGATTTCTCTTACGTAGGAGGGATGATAAAGAGACCCATGTTCTCTCCAGATGAAGATTCGACGAGAATTACTCTGCGTGGTAAATCTCGACTCATCACTGAAAAGAACACGCCCCATTCTTGTTGCGTCCAAGACTGATGTCTTCGGCTCCACAACAACTGAGCTCTCCTCTTGGATGCAGTGAAAGGGACACACACAAGTGGACTCCGGGCGTTAGGAACGAGGTCCTAGAAGCCTATGTGAGGTTGTTCCGGGTTCTGTAGACCCGGGCTTCATGTTTATGCACGATAATGCAAAGCCACACAGAGCTCACATTGTTGATGATCTTCTTGAAGAAGTAGTATTCGCCGTATGAATTGACCCTCCGTTTGATTGTTGTCTCCGGACCTCAGTTCTATTGAACATGTTTCGAATGGTCTAGTAATAGCCGTTGCACAACGTAACCACCCTCCCAGAGTTAAAAGCCGCGCTTTTGAAGAATGGGCTTTGTTGCCACAAACATTTATTAACACCCTCATAAACAGTACGAAAGCTCGTTGTGAGGCTTTTATAGCAGTGCACATGGGTCCCACTCCATATTAGACAGACTTTTCCCGCGATAAAGGCTTTATCCCTGATTCATGATTTAACACTTTTTCATATACCCTGTATCTTAATTCAGAATTAAAATCTTTTCCATATTGTTATGTTGTAATATCCTTTCTCCTATTATGATATAACTCTGCGCCAAATTTCGTGGCAACACAGTGAATAGTTCATCTGTTTTCACAGATTTTATGTTTGTGACCTTAATTTTGGACATGAGAGTGCATTAAAGGATTTTACAATATTTACAGGTTTAGACAGATTTACACCTTTAAGTTGGAGGAGATATTCTCACTTCCACCTATTCCAAAACCTATTCAATAAGATTTCTCGATAAATGTAACGTCTTAGAAGCAATTTTTTATTGCTTTTTAATGTTTGATCAACTTTGACAGCCGTGGGGGGGTAAAGAGGTCAACCTCTTTCCTGTAAGGAAATTGGCAGGAGTGAGAGGGAATGGTGCACCAGGTTCATTATAAACATAAGTAAGGGGCCGTGAATTAATGATTGCTTCAATTTCAAGAAGAACTGTTTCGAGTTCTTCGTAACTAACTAACGCCTGTACCAATACTTTTCTAAGGGCACCCTTAGTTATGCGAACAATTCTCTCCCAGTATTCACCCCACCAGGCTGCATGTTCCACTATGTATTTCCAGACTATACCCCTTTTGGCAAAATAATTTTGTACAATTTCATTAGTCATATTAGAATAAAGAGTTTTAAGTTCACGCTCTGCGTTCTTAAATGTTAAAGCATTGTCTGAAGATATAGTCTGACATAGTCCTCTTCTGGAAACGAACCGTCTGAATGCTAACAGAAAATGTTCAGTACTGAGACTGAATACAACTTCTAGATGAATGGCACGAGTTACAGCACGGGTAAATAATGCAACGTATATCTTGTTTATGTACTTTGTATATAAAGGCCCCGCAATGTCAGTTCCTATGATATCGAAAGCATTTTCAGAATAAAGTCTGTCCGCAGGCAACGGACCTACGATCTGGTTGCCTGGTCTGACCCTGTAGCGTTTGCAGGTTAAACACTTGTTTAGGCAACTTTTCACTGTTTGTATGCCCTTAAGAATCCAGAATTTTTCATGAAGTTGAGTGAGAGTGTCCGATACACCAGCGTGGCACAAATTTTGGTGCTCTCTCATTATGAGTAATTCAGTGAATTTTGAGTTCCTTGGGATAATTAATTGGTGTCGTTCTGAAAATTTGAAGTTAGAATGTTGAAGACGTCCTTTCAGAATTATAAATTTGTCAGGTGTAAAAATAGGATTAAGACAATAAAGTTTCGAATCGGAACTTATCGTCGAATTTTTGAGGAGTTGAAAATACACCTTTTGAAATTCCGTTTTTTGGACAAAGTGAATCCATTGCTTTTCTGCATCTGCAAGTTCCTCTGCAGAGATGGGACCTGAGATTCTACCAGATTTAAGCTGACAATTTCTAGTAAAACGAAGAATATAAGCAGTCACTCTTAACACTTTATTGAGGCTACTAAACTTATTAAGATCGAATAAGGGATCGTTAGGTTCCTGCGAAATTTGAAGGAAAACTTTAACGTCCTTCATTTCTCTTTCTTACTCATTTATTTCGGCATCAGAGTTAAATATAATCGATGATTCATCAGAGGGTAATTCGGCCATTTTCAGCCAATCTGGGCCTGAAAGCCAAACTGTGTCATTGATAAGAGTGTGCGAGCGCATGCTGCGAGTCAGTTTATCAGCTGGATTTTCCTTCCCGCTTCAAAAACTGCAATTGGAAGGGTTAGTTTTTTCTTTAATTTCAAGCATTCGGTTGCGTACGAATTGTTTCAAATTTTCAGAAGGCCCTTTTATCCAGTAGAGGCATATTTGTGAGTCACACCACAAATAGACGTCCTTTTCCTGAAGAATTGGGAAAATGTTCCTCAGATAAGATGCTAGTCTGGCTGAGATCAAAGCACCTAACAACTCGAGCCTGGACAAAGTTATTGGTTTTAATGGAGCTATACGCGATTTGACGATAACGAATTTCAACCTTTTTCGAAACCTTTGTAGGGTAATTCATTCTGAAATATGCAACTGTACCATACGCCTTTGGGCTTGCGTCATAAAATAAGTGCAGCTCCAAGCTTTCAAATTTAGGATCCTCGAAATACTGTCGAGGAATAATCATAGCTTGAGTTTTCAGACTTCCTCAAGCCATTCCTGGAATACAAAATGAAACTCGGGTTGAAGAGGTTCATCCCAGGAAATTCCTGTTTTCCAAAGTTGTTCAACTTTATTCTAATAGTAAATGGGGCAAGAATACCTAAAGGAACAAACAACATGTCACAGGCTTTTAGCACATTTCTTTTCGAAGAAGTATTACCGTTTATAGTTTTAAAATGGTCTGTCGCGATGGTAATGTTATTATTCACATTATAACAAATGATACCTAACACTTTAAGTGGGATTCCGGATTCCTTGGTTGCTTGTTTACAGTTAATATTTTCTTCTAGCCACAAATTTTGTAAAGTGAGGGAATTAGTCACCCACTGATGCAAATTCATGGATGCTTGTCGTAAAATATAAATAGCATCTTTACTGATCGATGCTGCAGGTTCTATAGTTTCAGAACCACTAATAAAGTCGTCGACATATAGATCATTCAGGAGGTCACAAACATTTTTAAATTTGTGTCTGTACTTCGATAAATGAAGTCTAAGAGTTGCAGCTAATATAAACGGGCTGCATTTTATTCCAAAAGGAGCCCGGGTGAATTGGAGGATTCTGATGTAATTACGACCCAAACTGAGATCTGCCCCTTGTTCTATTCCCCACAAAAATTGCAAAAATTTTCGATCCTGCTCTTATATACCTATTTCCAAAAAGGCTCGTTCAATATCAGCACAAAATGCGATTGGATGATACCTAAATTTTAATATAATTTTAAGCAAATCGGGATTCAAATTTGGACCGGTTTCTAAACAATCATTTAATGAAATTTCCCCCTTCACTTTAGAAGACGCATCATAACACACCCTTAGTTTAGTGGTTTCTTTCAATTCTCTAACCACTCCGTGATGGGGCATAAAGTAACCAATTTGTCTGTTTTCATTAGAATAGTCAACTACTTCCTCGATTATATTATCTTTTAACTGATTTTCAATGATATTTCTGTATCTTAGTTATAAATTTTCATCTCGCTTAAATGTATTGTTTAAACTGAATAAACCTTTCCTAGCAATTGCATAATTGCTATTTAACTCTGAAAAATCATTCTTCCAGAGCAATCGCGTTTCATATCTTTTATCATTATACGTTGTATTCTGATTGAATTGTTCTAAAATTTCTTCCGTTGTACGTGAAACATCATTTTTTACGTTTATACCTATTGATTCTAATTCCCACAAATTTTTAATTCTTCCGTAATCCGGTTCATCATCAGTGACCGTTAAATGGCTAACATGAACTTCCTTACAATTTGATTCCCTTTCCTTATCCTAATTACATGCCCAAATATGCTATGTGTCACCACCAATCTATTACTGAGTCTTATATTTATTTCACTTAAAATTTCCCAAATATAATATGCGCCTATCAAAATATGCACGTCAGTTGTAATGCCAAGGTCAGCCAATTCAATTTCTCTTTCAAACGCAATATGCCTTACCCAACTCGAAGACTCCTCCATTTCTCCGCATGTAATAGAACTTAGGACAACCGCATTTATTTTCTTTTTTGATTTGGATTAATTCTACTTTTCAGTACCACTTCTACGATATCGTACATTTGTTTTTCAGACTGTTTATTTCCAAAAGGATAAATCAGGAGAAATGACTTTCAAATCCAATAAATCAGGTATTTCCTTCTTAACGAATGTTCTGGTTCCCTCTCTCCCCCTTCCCTTCAGTGGTGTAGTCGTAAAAAAAGCAGAGGGCATACGCTCTAAGCAGAGGGTATACGCTCTAGGCAAAGGGTATACCCTACAGTGTACATACTATAGCTTTTTTGAGAAACAGAGGGTATACGGTGTACCTTTAAAAAATCCAGAAGGTATACGGCGTATACCACCGTATACCCTCCACTACATCCCTGCTTCCCTTCCCCCGTCAAGTAGACATCTGACTATCTTTCTCTCATTTGACCTAGTTTCAACCAATGCAGTAAATGATCGCAAAAAAACTGTGTTCGAAATTTTATTCATTATTTTTTTCTTTACAGAGCAGACCATTTTCTGTTAAATCATCACGCTTATCATTGGATGAGGGGGGGGGGGGGGTGTTAAGTTTTGAGACTCACAGATTAACAAATTATGAGGTAATTTGGTGCCTTCGAGCGAGGCAAGCAAAACAACGCCCTTGTGTCATTAAAGCCAGTTTTCCTTCAATAACATTTAAATGACAATTTTCACTCGGATGGGATTTATCTGAGCAAAATATACATTTATTTTCTGCATTTGCGAGAAAGGCAGAAGTTATGGTGGTCTATTTTTTTCGGCTGATTATAATTCCTGGGTTTATTGAAATTAATAGGATTGTAAGGATTATTACTCGCTTGCTTTAGTTTTAAATTTTCCGAACCACTATTCTGTTGATTTGATAGCAAAATTTATGTTTCACGAAAATGAATTTCTTTTCTCAAAAATTCCATCAGATCACTTATAAAAAAAGATCTTCGGATTTCCGTTGTCGATTAGATTGCAAATTTATTTCATCGGGAATTTTTTGCAGTATTACAGGGCAAAGTAAATTACTACACGTTCCGGCGGCTACACCTAGCGATTGTAGTGATCTAACTTGTATCTCAATAGCGTCGTGCATTTTCCTGAGCGCTTTTATATTAGAAATCGCTTTAACAGGTTCAATCAATAATAGTTTGTTCATATGCGAGCTAATGATCAGGTCTGAATTACCAAACCGGGTTTTGAGTAAATCTATTGATGAATCATAATCTTCATTAGTTATAGCGAAACCCGACACTGCTGACAGAGTAGTTTTAAATAAGTTTTCATGTACGCGAATTTCTCTATGTTACTTAGTGATTTATTGTTATGAATCGCTACTTCAAAAGAATTCCTAAAATATAACCACTCACTACAATCGCCATTAAATACAGATATGTTTAGTCGGGGTAAGTGAAGGTTTTGATTTTCATTCCGGACAGACATTCATCATGGCGGCCAGTTTCGGTTTGTCTTTCGGAATAGCGTTCTTTCTCCAAAGATTTTAAGTATTTTTCTAATTTCGTTTTAAATATAATGCCGGTTTCTCGATATTTATCGCTGGCTGTTATTTCTTTTTTGAGATCTTTGGTCTCAATTTCGATTTCAAACGAATTATCTAATTCTTTAACTCTTTAAGTTTTTCGTCTAACTGGTTTTTTAAATCATAAATCGATTTTATTTTCAACTAAGTAATTTTCATCGACCGGATTTTGCATCGTGTTCTCAACTTTTGTGGTTAATTTTGTAAATAACTCCCTGATTGTAGATCGTTTTGCTTTTACCTTTTCTATATCCACAATTCAAATATTTACAGTTTTTTCCAATCAAAATCAAATACCTACCTCGATTGAGTCGCTTTGACATCAGATAATAAATACTCCTATAAGGTACTAGCATCACGTTCCTGTGTCACCATGAAATAAATTTAGCATCAGAGACGTTTAGAAATTCTAGATTTTATATTACTCGAAGCAATTATGGAGGTCCTCGTATTCACGTCAGAGATTATTTACAGGAACACTTACACATCACAACAACACAAATCTAGTCTTATAATTAATAGCTCGGCGCTTTGCCGGATCATTTAAAATCATAACGTCAGCCTAGGCTGGGATCCAAATACGTTCTGATGTTTTTTTTCCCTCTGGACGGGACGATTGCAGTCCGAAATCCACAATAGGATTTATTCCTGTTCCCCAAATGAGTTGCAACAACATCAAAACTGCTACAGAAAACCATGAAATGCTGAAACAAGTGTTCGGTGGGGAAGCATTATCCCGTTCACGCAGCTTTGAATGGTTTAGCCGTTTCCGGGACGGCCGTGAAAATGTCGAAGATGATGCGTACATTTGACAGCCGCATTCTGTGCGCACGACAGAAGCAATTGAGAAAGTTCGTGACATTGTAAATTCGGTCGTCGATTGACTATTCGAGTATTCGCCAATGAACTAAACATTTCCAAGGAGGTGTTTCGTCAAATTTCGACACAAGGGAACAGGATTTGAGGAAGTCGAAGCCGTCAAGAAAGCGGTGGCGCCCACATTATAGCGTATGCCGAAAGATAACTTTAAAAGTTGTTTCCGAAACGTACACAGCAAAGCACAGAAGTGCATTACGGCAGGTGGGAGTTACTTCGAAACATATTAATTGGATTTGTGTTTCATATAATATTTTCTGAAGTTATTAGATCCGTCCTGGAAATTAATGGCCGTAACTTGTATTAATTAATTAACTGATTAATGAATATATCTGTAACAACATTCATAATAATCACTTATAAATAGATTAAGCTATATACTGCTATAAAAAGTGATAAAATATCTTTATTTAGATTGACGATCGTTTCATCGCACAAACGGCGGCATTTTCAAAATCATTCATGATAGAAAATATTTTCACAAAATTTAAAAACAATAACTTGGTATATAATGTTACCAGACATCATGCATAGTGAAAATCAGTGCAAACATAATAAAATGAAATTGGATATTTGTGAGCGTGGAATAATTTTTACTATTATTACTAAAATTGCATAGCATCTCTTTCGAAATTTTAGGTAAATCAAGGGACACTGAATCATTGAAAATATTCTCGTTGCGTAAAAATATCTCTATTGATTCCCTGATAATGGATGACAAATAAAATCTTGATGAATAAATTATTCTGCTATTTTTAAGATTGATCTGTAGAGGTTCTGTGCTGCATAATCTGGCCAAAGCTGTGGTTCTCCTGTTGTATTTCATGTCTATGTTCTTTGATTCTAGTTTTAGATTTCCTGATTGTCATACCTATATAATACTGCATTGTTCCATCTTCTTTGGTTAAAGGTATTTCGTTTACTCATGTGCATTCTTCCGTGAAAGGTATTTCGTATAATCCTATAATATATCTGTTATTCTATTAGCTAATATCTTAACAGTTTGCTTTCCACGAAATTGCAATTTTTGCTGGCAACACTGCATGCATCTAAAAAGTTATACATGTGCAGAATTTTTATTGATTACTCTTGTGACAAAAAATGTTATATTCAGATTGCAGTAAATAGTTTCATCTTTGAGATGTAAATATTTTCTGTGAATATTTTTTTCAATTGACTGTAAATTCTGTGAAGTGTAACAGCTTTTACTATTATTCTATGACTAAAATCTCCTGAGGTTTTTATATCAAAAGAACAAAACTAGTGAATATAAATGCACTGAAACTCAATAGAAAAAAAAATCCGATTCCTTGCTCGAATTCTCTGCTCAATAACTTTGTCGATAGATTTGGCGTAGAGGTCTGCACAGGCCCGGGCTTGGCCCGAGGCCCGTACCCGGACCGGCAAAAAAATTGAACGGGCCTGCAGGGTCGGGCCGAGCTGATAAAAAAAATTAATCTGGCCTATCGGCCCGATATAAGAATTTGAGAGTAACAGATAAAATACGAGGCCATTTCCAATGAATATGACTTTTTCGAGAACTATAAATGTGCGTTACGAGCCGATGCGAGTTTAACAACATCAATACAGAAATGTAACATGTCCATCGTAGAGATCGGCATCGTACAGTTACATGATGCCTGATCCCGGGTTTAATTTTTTGGGCAGACTTGTGCCGGGACGGAACTGGTTTTAATCATTCTCAGGATGTGTAGGACAGGCATTATGTTTTGTAAAAGTATTAATAGCGATAATGAACTTCTGTTAACAGTATCTTTGGAAATGTACCTTAAGGTGGTTCCCATATTTACTGCTGAACAATGCGAAACTCTCAGACAAATTTTCTGACTCATTTTTAACTATAAAGGCATAAAATTGACAGGCCCGAGTATTGAAGGCATTTGGTATCGAATAGCGTTTCCATTTTTCATAAATTACATACAGAGATAACAGAGACACTTGTCACGTGACTGTACGTTTTTCTCCTTTCCTGTGCTATCGCTTCCGGAAATTCGATTCAAAACGCTAACTTTGGCAGTGTTTTCTGAAAGATATATTACTTTTATCTAAGAAAAAAACGGCATTTACATGGTTTCTGAATAAGAATACCTGCCAATCTCATGCGTTTCCGAAAAGAAATGAATTCATAAATGTATCAAAATGTAGCTCCTTTGGATTTGAGAAAAGCCTTAAAAATGACAGAAATATTTTCACAAATCTACCTTTTATTATAAGCTTCAAAAGTTATCATGTTTTTTAACCCTTTATTCTAAACTACAATAATCTTTTAATGAACCCTTATTTAAATTTTGATACGTCTGTAGAGACGTTGACTAAAACACTGTAAGTAATCGTTAATGTTTACAATTGTGTGTTTTCTATTTTGCGAACACATAGTAATTTAAAATATACTGTAAAATGTTCCCATAAATATGCATGTAGTATTCATTAAAAGAATCTTATTTGTATGTCGAGAAAAAACGGAATTTTTTGTAGAAATTTAGTCGGGCCGGGCCTGTTTTCACTGATTTTTGTACGGGCCGGGCCGAGAACGGTAAAAATGTAAACGGGCCGGGCCGTGCTCGGCCCGAGCTTTCAATTTTTACACCGGGCCGGGCCTGGAAGTTTCGGCCCGTGCAGACCTCTAATTTGGGGATGAAAAAAAATGTTTTAATCGTAAGAAACTGTCAAAGAAATTCCTGCATCACTTTCCTCTATATAAAAAAAACTGTTTCAAGCACTCTTAGAAATAAACTGTATTTTGATGGCGATATGAAAATAAGGATAGATGTTCTATAAATTGTCTAGGTAACTAAAAATTGTTCATATATCCAGTTTCAATGTCTTATTTGTTCATTTGTTCATATCTATTTTCGAGTAACAATAAAATAACGATAATCGATGACATAACTAATAAAACAAGTAATATAAAAATTTTGTTTTTAAAGTCAATTCCTACTTAGGTCATCAAAGAAAAATTTAATATAATCCCTTAAGCTAATATTAGTTTTTGTTGCATTAAAATATCTCAATTTGTTGATTTTCTATAAGCAAGTAGGTTTACAATGGAAGTCTATGGGAATTTGGCGAAATATTAGAAATATCGCCAAGTTGGCGACAAACTTGGCGGTATTTGGCGACAGAACAGTGTCCCCCTTATGGTAACCCCTTATTGAAAATACTTTCATTGACCTTCGATAACCAATGGCCGCCATTTTGTTTCCCATGCAAAACTAAAATTAATTAATTAAAATTTAATTAATTAATTAATATTTGAAAAAACTGTATTAACATCAATTGTCATCCAGTACAAATTCAAAAAAAATTATTTCAACTTGATAGGATGAATAATGAGTATTTTATTAACGATTGAAAATTTGAAGAAGATAAATATATAAATAAATAAATATATAAATAAACAAATATAGGGAGAGTGTGAACTAATAGTAGGAAGTGAATAATTGCAAAATTGGAATTATATAATACAACTAGCTAGTCCGCGAAGTGTATTGTTACAAAAATTGCAAAAGAAATCACAAAACAAAAATTATTGTTTGTAATTAGTGGTAGCCTCCCCCCCCCCCAAAAAAAAGAGAACCCTGCAATTATAACGTTAGGTAGTATATCATACAGGATTACTCCTGGCGAATATTTTTCATTTCTATAACTACCACTTCTTACAAATAACAATTTTCCTCATACGCGTCAGCAACAGCTCAAGAAAAGTCTATCAGAAATAACATTTTTTAGAAATAGCGGTACGAATTAAATTAAAAGAAGTTGCCCTGGCAGCCGTGATGTACCCCTAAAATATGAATAATATATTTACAAATGATAATTATATATGTAAATATATTTACAAATGATAATTATATATGTAAATGAATATTTGTATTTTGCTTTATTTGCTTTTTCAGTCATTACATTATACATCCAAAAAATTATGCAAACATAGTATTTTTATTGATGGCCGATATAGCTTTAAATACTTCATTCATTTATTCGAACAAACATACAAACAAAACACAAACATAGTATTTTTATTGATTGCTGTGTATAGCGAATACAAATCCGTAACATTGAAATAGCTGCGTAATATTTTCATTTTTGGGAAATAAATATTTTTTTCTGAATTAAGTTTTTAAGGACTGCTTTTGTCGGTCTAGTATTCGATGACAAACGTCTCTCGAGATTTTTGTTTCAATGCAAACCAATGAAACAAAATGCTCTGAAACTTAAAAATAAAATTGATTCTTTCTTTGAATTTTCCGCTCAATAACTTTCATGACAAATATATGTGGATATAAATAAATGTCTTCATCGTATAACCGTCAACGAAATTTCTTTATTGCTTCCCTCGATATAAAAAAAATCCTTTTCGAGTGACCTTAGGAATAAACCGGATTCATCAGGGTGCTTACTGCTTATACCCTTTAAGTGGACAAGGGACCTTTAAAATCATTTTTTTTTTTATTTTTTGTAAATTTCACTTTAAATATTATTCAAGGGTACATTATATGCATTATGGCATACATTTATTGCAAAAAAATTATTATTTTTTTTTTTTTTTTGAGAAAAAAAAAGAAATTTTCCGTAATATTCCATAATATAGCAATTTTGCTGCTAAAAATTTCAAAAAAATTTAGAAAATATTTTTTTTCTTACCTTTATATTCAAATGTATTAAATTCGATGCACCGTTTTATTTATATATATAAACCAAACTTGTATAAAACATGTTGGGGATTTTCATGGATAAGGAATGCGTATGGAGCATTTTGAAAGTTTTCCGTAACATCTAAAATATTACGAAAAATCCTTTTTTTTCTCAAAAAAAAAAAAAATGTAACTTTTCTTTGCGAAAAATGTATGCCATAATTCATACAATGTATCTATAATAATAAAAGAACAGATCGCTCTCTCTCTCTCTCTGTGTGTGTGTGTGTGTGTGTCGGCGATGGCTAGCAAAATCTATGGCACGTACGAAGCTCAAAATTTTTCTGAAGAGAGTCCAAGGCCTTTCCTAATGCACCTGACTTTCAGAATTTTAATATTCTAATTAATAGCTGAGTAATTAATTTACAAACGCAACTCACTTTCATCAAAAATACGCTTTTTTGTCGGCTTTTTTTAATCCGCTTGCTTTCGGTTGGTTGGTTGTATAAAGATTTTTCAGAAGAAATTAAATAAACCGGGATAGCAATGGTTGTGTTCAAGATGCACGCGGGCCGCGCGCGCGAGATCAGGAGACAGGAACATGGAGTGGGTCTTTATCGTGGATAGAATAGACATTCAGCGTGTTCAGGTTCAGGAACAGATCATGGATTTCATTAATTATAGTGTTAATTATAAAAGCAATCTGTTGCAAGTGCTAGACGACTCTGTTGCTCTGTTGTAAACTAGACGGCTGAATGGATAGAGCATTGAACTCGAGACCGGGTGTTAAGGGTTTGAATCCTTCGCGTTCCAAATAGTATTTGTGTTTTTTTTTTTTTTTTTTTTTTTTTTTTTTTTTTTTTTATTGCTTTATATTTTTCATATAATATAAGATAATGAGGTATTTCTCGATGAAAGTTTTAGATTTGAACGTCTTTTAATATTCAAAGTTTCGTTTCAAAGTATATATACATAAAGTATGCGTATACATAACCATATATATGTATATATATGGTTATCTATACTAATAAAAGAAGAAATCGCTCTGTGTGTGTGTGTGTCTGTCGGCGATAGATAGCAAAATCTACCTCACGTAGAAGTCTGAAACTTCATTCGTGATTGTTCCAAGACACGTCCTGATGCACCTCAGGCTCAGATTTTAAACTTTTAAGGGTCGGGGTCCCTGAACCCCTTTAAGTTTTTATGCAATAAATTGTTAATAACATGCCTCTTTTCTATCCGATCTATCGGCTGGTTTTCGATTGTCTTCGGCACGTGCAGGCACTTCCGGTAAATACTGCCATAGGTAGTGGGGATCTAGATTACAGGTTCGTTCGGGAAGAAGTTTGATGGTAACATAATAGAAGGTGCGGAAGTCAATGGGGGCATCCGAAATTAGGTTCATTTAAAAGAATTTCCAAAAATATAAAATCATACAAACTTAGGTTTTGTTTATGGTTATTATTTACAAACCCCGGACAACGCCGGGCGGGCCTGCTAGTTCTTGAATAATATTTAAAGTGAAAAAAAATGATTTTAAACATCACCTTGTCCCTTTAAGACCTATCTTTACTTTAAAAAAAAGAAAAAGGCGGAAATTGCACATCAAACGTGCCAAATGAGGTGCGTTTGTACTATAAGTAGTTTTATAAATATTCAGATCTTGGTACAATAGTTGTTGCACTCTTATGCAAACCTGCGTGAATACAAAGTTTATTACGATTCTATATCTTAAATTCAGAAATACAGAAATAATAGGACTCCATCTTAAATAGGACGTCGTCACCATGGCAACCTAGAATCATTGTACGTATCATGGGATATCATTGAATTAATTATGTATAATAGGTTTTATTGAATATTCACCATGTCAACCTAGAATCATTAAATATCATGGGTCATATGGGTTATCATATCATTAAATTAATAACATGTTATAGGATCTAATAGAATGAAGAAAACTTTTATTAATATATTTTTAAGTTTTGATTCGATTTTCATAAAATTTGAAAGGACTCGACAAAATTCTACAAAACTTCCGTGCATTAAATTTCAAACCATTCGTTTGAGTAGTTTTTGCCCTGTTATATGCGGACAGTCGGATGGACCAGGCGATGAATATAGGTGCTACGTATTTGTATAATTACGGACGCACCTAAAAAGTTGTTTAACCCCTTAACAGCCCTGG
This sequence comes from Maratus speciosus, assembly GCA_963932465.1. Lineage (NCBI taxonomy): Eukaryota > Metazoa > Arthropoda > Arachnida > Araneae > Salticidae > Maratus > Maratus speciosus. The sequence continues at coordinate 621,305,720 of OZ010788.1, read as the reverse complement.
ACGTATATATACGGCTATAGAAAATACATGCATCTATTAAATAGATGGCGAATTCCAATTATAGTGAGGCAATTTTCCCCATCTGGGCCATTATATATAACAGTATAACATATGCATTTTCATACTGTTATTTCAGAAAACTAATATACACCTTCTTTAATTGCAGAAATATGCGATTTAAGTAAGGCACTGGATATCGCGTAAGATTTCGCCGGCAGTTAATGGGTTAAACACATTTCAAGATAGTTAAAAAGTGCTTATAAATTCGGTTTGTCTGTCTGTCTGACGTCTGTCGATGCTCTGACTAACGTAAATATACTCGGATTCCCATGCAATTGATATATGCTATTGAGGTTCACTGTGATATGTTTCTTATTGAAAATAAAGTGTATAGAGTATTTGTCGTTCATTTACAGGGACACTCAAAAGAATTCCATTACATTACGATCAATGGTGAAAAATGATCGTGGAGCATTTTAACCCTTTATGTATTGAATTATGAATTCATAAAAATTTTATCTTCTAAAGCATTTATCGTGAATTTTTTAAACTATATTAGAAGATTTTCATAATCATTTAATAAATTTTAGAAAGATTAGAAGGATTGAAGGATTTAGCAGGATCCATTAAATTGGAATCTATAGGGATTTTATGCAATATTTGTAACAACATTAAAATCTTTTATTTTAAATATTTTTCTTAGTATTTTGTAGAATCAGGAAATGTACAAATATAATGTTCCTACAACAGAAATATAGAAATATTTCCGAATTGAAAAATTCCCCCCCCCCTCTCCCCCAAAGCTAAGAAATCTGAAAAGATGCAAAGGCAAAACAAAATCACCCTTTTAAAAATATTTTTGTTTTGTGTAATCAATAATGCTTTTTGGAAAAGGTAAAGTAATGCATCTACGACTCATACTAAACTGCATTACAACTAATCGATGTATTAAATGAATTTTATAACATGTCATTTTAATGGTACTTATAAGTACCGTCAGTAGATAAAGGGTTAATAAGAGAGTTTTAAAATTAAAATTACATAATTGAATCAGTAGATATAGGGTTAATCATATTACACAATTTCAAACGTATTAAAATTTATATACATCCTCGAGGTGCACTACTCAATGCTTTCTATAATATAGGGTGTGCATATCTTTCATCGTTTATTTACAAGTAGGGGAGCTGGGGGATGAATGGGACATTTTCACAAAAACATTTTTTTATATTTTTTTATTTAAATTACTATCAATATTATATATCACATTTCATACATTAGGTATTTGCCAACATATATGAACAATATTTATTCTAGATTATGATTTATTCATAAAAATATTATGAAATCAAAAAAACGTTCCTCCCTGTCCCAATCATCCCCACAGCAGGGATGAATGGAACACTAATAGGGATGGAAGAAACACAAAGATTTTCCTCCCTGTATTCAATTTTACCAAATTAAAATTTATAATTATAACCTTATATGAAAATTATATTTGTAATATATGATTTTACAGCACGAATCGATATGTTTTTTTTTTTTTCAATAACTTCTTTTATTGCAGTTTTAACTTTTAATGCGGACTTCGGCTATCAACCTGTTCTTTTTTTCCACTTATGAGGCATTTTAGATTTGAAATGAAAGTGCAAAATGTCTTTTAAATACAGCATAGCTAATAATTTTCAATCATAACTTATTAATTAATTTTAATTAAATTTATCGTAGAAACATGCAGAGCGGAAATTATTGTGTCGATCGGAAAGTCATGTCGTGTTGGGAAAATCAATTCGTACCGGAAAATTCTGTCCGATAGACATTAGATATCGGAATCAATGTCTAATAATTAAATGATTGAATTTTCCGGTACGAATTGATTTTCCCAATACCACCCGACTTTCCGATTGACCCAATATGTTAGGGGTGGGGATTTATTTGTGCAACATTTCAAAATTCAATACTATAATTTCTCCCATTTGATCAATACACATATACTATTTTTATCTATTTTGATTAAGTTTTAGTACCAATTTTTTGATAATCCATTAATAATTATTACAATACAATAAGTAACACTCAGAAATTTTAAACAATAACAACTCATATAATACTATTTAATACTATTAATTGACGTAAATTATTGATTTATCATCCTATATAATACTATTTAATTAATAAATAAAATTTTTAACATCTCTATGGAGGGGTGAGAATGTCCCATTCATCTCCATTTGAAATGTCCCAATCATCCCCATGATGCATAATATCCCTTCTCAGCCATTTTACCTCAAAAATTATTTTGTCACAATGGTTACTATTAATTCATTTTAATTATTGATATTGAACCTTAAAATAAATAACTACAACATAGCTTAATTTTTTATATTGTATAAGATATTTCACATCTTCAAATGTAAAAAAAACTTACTTTTAAGCAGAGATTTCAGAAAATGCAACTTTGAAGGAAAATGAAAACAGCAATGTGGTCCTACTTTAGTTCTGAAGCACACTGTGGTAGAGGTATATGGGGTTAGTAAGCAATTTAAAATAAATGTTTATTGCCTGAAATATTGAGAATGTCCCATCCATCCCTTGTCCCATCCATCCCCTAGCTCCCCTACACATAAAAAATTCAGTTATAGTACTGTCGTTGGACATAATTGTCGTAAGTGTGTTTTCATTGGTAGTATGCTTTTTCAAATATAATTAATTTTTTGCATGATAATTGGTGTGTTTAAATTCTCTACATATATATACAGAGCTGCACAAAACATATCGAGTGCATTTCCATTTATTGACGGATGTTTCGGGATTTTAATTGTGTAGCTTAAATAAAATTTTGCATACTATATGGTATATATACAAATCTATAGGAGCCTATACATGGTTGCACAAAAATATTTGGATATTTTTCTGAATATAGGTAGTAATTGCTGAAATTTGGTTTTAAAACGTGTTATGCGTTTTATAAATTACTTAACTAGACATCGTTTACCTTACTAAATGGTGAAGCTTTGTTAGACTACTCTGATTTTGTTTAAAAGTTTAGTTAAACTATGCTTGAAGCATGATTTTTATTCCTTGTTTTCTTTTCTACCGATACTTCATACATGATAAAAATATCTTACAAGCATAGTATTTTTATTTAAAGCCTTTATCTATACTCCTATTATAAAGAGGAAAAAATTGTTTATTTGTAGGAGGTAAGCTCTGGAACTACTAATGGTACCAAAATGATGGTGTTAGTCCAACTTAGAACATAGGCTATATCTTATGTCGGTGCCACTACCCCAAAGGCGGTGTAGGAGCAAAAAACGTTCTAAAATGCGATTTTAGCGTTACTGAAGGGCCTAGAAATATGAAATTTTGAATATTAGTTACTTATAAGATATAAATAATGTCTAAGAACAGTTCTTAAACAATTCGAAATTTAAAAGGGATGAAAATGCACAAAAAGCGTTTTAAAAAACGTTCTAAATGGTAGTTTCTACACAATCTCAGGAAATACCAAACCGATTTAAAAAAATATTGGTGTCATAATGATGGTGACAACGCTTGCTCCAAGATAGGCTATGTTTTATGTCGGTGTCACTACCCCAAAGGGGGTGTAGGAGCAAAAAACGTTCTAAAAATGCGATTTTAGCGTTACTGAAGGGCCTAGAAATATGAAATTTGAAATATTAGCTACTTATTAGATATAAAGGATTTCTAAGAACGGTTCTTAAACAATTCGAAATTTGAAAGGGGTGAAAATGCGCGAAAATCGTTCTAAAAAACGTTCTAAATGGTGGTTTCTACACAATCTCAGGAAATACCAAACCGATTTAAAAAATAATAGTGTCAAAATAAGGGTGTCAAAATGACGGTGACAACCCTTGCTCCAACATAGGCCATGTTTTATGTCGGTGCCACTACCCGAAAGGGAGTGCAGGAGAAAAAAACGTTCTAAAAATGCGATTTTTGCGTTACCGAAGGGCCTAGAAATATGGAATTTAAAATATTAGCTACTTATTAGATATAAAGGATTTCTAAGAACAGTTCTTAGACAATTCGAAATTTAAAAGGGGTGAAAATGCGCGAAAAGCGTTCTAAAAAACGTTCTAATTGTGGGTTCTACACAATCTCAGGAAATACCAAACCGATCTAAAAAATAATGGCGTCAAAATGATGGTGACAACCCTTGCTCCAACATAGGCGATGTTTTATGTCGGTGCCACTACCCCAAAGGGGGTGCAGGAGAAAAACGTTCTAAATTGCGGCTTTTGCGTTACGGAAGGGCCTAGAATCGTGAAATTTGGAATGGTAGTTAGTTATAAGATATCAATGACATTTCCTAAAAAATCGAAATTTAAAAGGGGGGTCAAAATGCGCAAAAAGCGTTGTAAAAAATTCTAAATTGCGATTTCTATGCAATCTCAGGAAATACTGAACCGATTTCAAATATAATGATGTAAAAATGATGGTGACAGATCTTGCTCCAAGATAGGCTATATTTTATATCTGTTTCCACTACCCCAGAGGAGATGCAGGAGCAAAATGCGCGAAAAGCGTTCTAAAAACGTTCTAAATGCCGATTTGTCGGCAATATCTCAGGAAGAATGAATCTGATTTCAAACGTAATGGTAGAAAATTGATGCTGACAGCCTCTTCTCTAACATAGACGCTATTTTGGGTCGGTATCACTATCACCAAGACGTTGCAGGAGCAAAAGAGCGTTCTAAATTTCGATTTTTGTGATCGGTAGGGGCTAGCAACTTAAAATTAGGCAAGGTGCATATTTATTAGATATAAATGATCTTTAAGAACAGTTTCGGAAAAATCGGAAATTTAAAAAGGGGTGAAAATGCGCGAAAAGCGTCCTAAAAACGTTCTATATTGCGATTTCTACTCAATCTAAGGAAATACCAAAGCTATTTCAAAAGTAATGGTTGCAAATCAATGGTGACAGTCCCTGCTATAACATAGGTTATACTTTATGTTGCTGTCACTACCATCTGAGGGTTGCAAAAGCAAAACATGTTCTAATTTGCGTTTTTTGCACAACTGAGGGGTCTAACACTTTGAAGTATGGCATGGTATTTACTTACAAGATGCAACTGCTTTCTAAGAACAGTCGAAAGAAAATTCCAAATTAAAAAAAATGAAGTGAGTGAAAAGCGTTATAAATTACAATTTTTAAGCAAACTTATAAATTACCAAACCGATTAAAAAATAATGATGACAAATTTTGGTGATAGAACCTGCTCAAACATAAGCTATATTTTATGTCTGTTCCCCTACCACCACCATCTGAGGGTTGCAAAAGCAAAACATGTTCTAATTTGCGTTTTTTGCACAACTGAGGGGTCTAACACTTTGAAGTATGGCATGGTATTTACTTACAAGATGCAACTGCTTTCTAAGAACAGTCGAAAGAAAATTCCAAATTTAAAAAAATGAAGTGAGTGAAAAGCGTTATAAATTATAATTTTTAAGCAAACTTATAAATTACTAAACCGATTAAAAAAATAATGATGAAAATTTTGGTGATAGAACCTGCTCAAACATAAGCTATATTTTATGTCTGTTCCCCTACCACCAGAGGGTTGCAGGAGTTAAAAACTTTCTAAATTGCGATTTCTGTGATACTGAAAAGGCTAGAAACTTTAAATATGACATGGTAGTTACTTATAAAATATAAATGCCCTCGAAGGAACGTCGAAAATAGATTCGAATTAAAAAGGGGTGAAGCGAAGGTGAGGTGCGAAAAAGCATTCTAAAAAAGTTCTAAATTACGATTCTATGCAATTTCAGGGAATATAAAACCGATTATAAAAGTAATAGTTGCGAATCAATGGTAACAGTCTCTGATCCTACACAGGCTATATTTTATGCCGGTGATTCTACCACCTGGGGTTCACAGGAACAACAAGCGTTCTAAAAAAGGGCTTTAAAAGGTTTTAAAATTAAGTTTCTGTGGAATATTAGGAAATAACAAACCGATTTCAAAATTAATGTTGCCAAATTAATGGTGACAGTTCCTATTTCAACACATCCCGTTATGTTGAGAGAAGTGGTAGGACTTGGAATTTGACATGATGGTTAATTTTAAGATGTAAGAAGATGGTTTCTAAAAAATTCAAAACTTCAAATGAATACTGATATGAGCGTATTAATTGAGCATAAAAGTTTCAAAGTATTTTCTAAATTATCATTTATTTAGTTTTATTTCATTTTATTAATTTAAGTCTCATTTCTGCCTAATGCAGTGTAATAATGATGTTTAATCAAACTGTGTTTTAAATGGTAATTTTTGAATTATTCCTAAAAGTAATAAGTACCTTTTAATAGAAAAAACTTTTAATAAAATAAAATATTACCTTTTAATAAAATAAAAATTTAGTTAGTACATTTTAATAAAAATTAGACATATAAATATCACTTGGCATATTTCAAATATTACGCGAGCAAAGCCGCGCACTGTAAAAAAAAAATCCGCAACGTTCCTGGGAAAAAATGGGCAGCTGAGTTGCCCATTATTTCCAAGAAACATTTCTTGAAAATGACTGGAACTTTACTGTATAAAAAACTTCCTACAGAAATGCCAGTAAGTTTCCTGCGAAATACCAGGAATATTTCTGTTGAAAGCAAAACATTACTGACATTTCACAGCATGCGGGATCCGCAGACGATTTTTACATTTCCAGTTGACAATTTTCGCTTTATTATCATTATTTGTTAGAATGAAAAAATATTTTGAAATTGACATCAAAATTATTATTTATAATTTACACGAAAAAATAAATTTTCAGTTAAAATTCAATAAAGTAAATATATATATGATATATTGTTTCTGAACTTTGCTTAAAATATAAAAATATATAAATGTAAATAATAATTAGAAAAAAAATCTAGACATAAAATATTTTGGATTTTCGTCAGTAATTATGTTAGTTTACAAGTTAGATAAAATACATATAAATTTTCATGAAAAAAAAAAAAAAAAAAAAACCTGAACGTAATTGTATATTTTTTCCGAAAATAAAAAAAAATTCAAATTTGCAGCAATTCAAAGTGTCAAATATATATCAAATTTAAATCAAATTGTAATAAAGTGTTAAAATATAAAATTAATTAAAAAAGAAAAAAAAAAAGTCAAGAGGTAGCATCGAACTCGGGCCGTACGGGTGGCGTGCGAGCTTTCTGCGTCTACACCACGAAAGACACGTTGAGAGCTGCAAACTAATGGGTATTTGAAACGTATGCTAAACCTCGGCATCTAATTTCTCAAAATCTAAGGCCCATTTGAAGAAATCCTTTCACAAGAATAATTAGAGATAAGAACTCTAAAACATACTTTAAATTAATCAAAATTGGTGAGAATCATGTTTGATGGTCCCCTGGTTAATGGAGATCCAAATAATAGGTGTATTTTTTTTACACGGTCTGCTCGTTAAACGTTCCACAGACGAGAGATAATCTCTTAGCGATGTCACAGAGGCATTGTATTTTCCTCTGAATTGTCTTGACAATAGAGACGTAAAGGATTATGTCGTCTATTGATTTATTTGCATTCCATATTGATTTTTTTACATTCATTTAAGGAATTCGTTTTCGACACTCGCGCGCGAGCAACGGATTATAGCAAAAAAATAATAAATGGCGGCAAAAACAGCGTTTTGCTGTTTCCAACTTTTGTTCAGGGTTCAGGAACGTTTCAGATAAACCAGAATTTCACAGGAAAGAGCTAAATTATTCTGAAAACCTGAGAAAAGGCGAAACGTTCCTGGATTTTACATGGAAAGTTACCATTTTTTTTTTACAGGCGGGGTTTGCTAGTAGGAGATAAAAATCAATATACTGAAATTGCAGCAAAACAGTTTTATGTTTCAGAAGTAAATACTTTTAAGATTTATGTTTTACGGCTGATATTACTAGTATATTCGATGGCTAACAATTCATGAGATTTTTCTATCAATGAAATTTGTTAAATGTAAGGAGTGAGAAGATTAAAATTGACTTCTTGCTCGAATTATCTGCTAAATAAATTTTGTGACAAAAGATATGGAAATAAAATATGTTTTCATCGTAAGAAACTGTCAAAGAAATTTCCGTATTTTTTTCTTCTGTATCAAAAAATAATTTCTTAAGCTTTCTTAGCCATAAGCCGTGTTTCGATGATGATACTGAAAGTAAGAATTGATGTTTTTAAAACTGAATTTTTTTTATATCTTTACTTTTTTCTGTCTTTACAAGAAGTATTGGATTCGTGAAAAATTTCGACTTCCGGTTTTCGGCGGATTTACACGTTTTAAGTGTCAGAGATCCCCAAAAACATGTTTTTACAAAATGTCTGTCTATAAGTCCGTGAGTCTGCGACTATGTCTGTCTGTCTGTATATGGCATAAATTTCGTGGGCGCTCTATCTCAAGAACTAATACACGGAATTTAGGTAATACCTGATATAAATTGATGCTGATTTTGGTGTAAATGTCTCAACAGGCGGCGCTGCTATGCTGCATTTTTCACGATTTCCGCAACAGCTCTTATCTCAAGAACTAATGCACGGATTTTTATAAAACTTCAGTTTCAGTTAGTCTTTGAAACGAATGGATGCTGTTTACGTTTTGGTGTAAATCGCCCTACAGGTGACGCTGCTATGTTGTATTTTGCAGGAATGTACACAATTTCTGCAATAGCTGTACCTCAAAAAATATTGCACACATTTTCATCAAACTTCAGATTCAGTTAGTCTTTGATATGAAATGATGCTGACTACGTGTCGGTGTAAATCGCTCAATAGGTGGCGCTGCTGTGCTGCATTTTGTACATTTTACTGGCTATATCTCAAAAACTAATTCACGAATTTTCAACAAACTTCAGATTTAAGTATTCCTTGTGTTAATATTGCTGCTGATTATGTGTTGGTGTAAATCGCCCAAGAGGTGGCGCTGCAATGCTGCATTTGTCATGATTTGCGCAATAGCTCTATCTCAAGAACTAATGCACAAATTTCCCCAAACTTCATATTCAGTTAGACGTTGACATAAGTTGATGATGATTAGGTTCTGGTGTAAATCACCCTATAGGTGGCGCTGCTATGCTGCATTTTGCTGGAATTACACGATTTCAGTGATAGTTATATCTCCAGAATTAATGCACGGAATTTCATCTTTTTAGAATCCTCATGATGAGCATAGATTGCCATTTAATTTTGGTATTGTGATAGCGAATTTTGAAGTATTGACATGTATGAGATAGAAAGTTTTGGGATTGGTACATCTGAGTAGTTTCGAATGCTCTGATGTAAGAATAAAACAATAACTTGTATGAAGGAGTTGCAGAGTGTGATTTCTCTTTACTAGGCCCTTATTATTGCATGGGCAAGTTGGGACTTTGCCCAGGGGCCCCCAAATCCATATATTAACTTATAAAATATTTACATAAAAAAAAAATTTCCAATTCTGAAAATTTTCAAATACAAATTTCGTCTTTAAGAGATTCTATTATACTAAACATTCTGAAAAACAAATTTCATATTGATCTCGCAGACCTCAATGCTTTTGCAAAGCTAACCTCAACTGCTATTGAATAAGAAATAATATTTTGATTTCAATAGATTGTATTAGCAATGAACTTGAATCATATCAAAACTTTAGTGGTTGAAAATAATCAGTTCTAATTATTATGAGATAAATTTTCTTCCGTAATCAGTTATTTCTTTTAAATTTGAGTGAAATATTAAAAGCAAACCCAAAATTGCATCATTTTAAGTTTATTGAAAAAACACTTTCTGCTTGTGAAGTAGAATGTATTTTATTTCATATTATGTTGTGTGTAGTACAACTTAAATAGATGTAAAAGAAAGTAACAAGTAATTTGATTCATTCATATATACATTTTAGAGTATTTGATATTCTTCCATAAGTTTAACTTATTAAATTCATCTTAAACTAATATAACAAGTTGCTTAAGTTATATAAAAGTGATTTGTTCTGTACTAAGAAGAAAAAGCAGTTTTGATAATTAAGGTAGTACTTAATTATTTAGAATTGAAAATGTGGCAAAGATTCGAATGGAGGCCCCCTAAATTATCTTTGCCCAGGGCCTGCTCTTTACTCAGAAACTGTTGCAGAGATATAGTAAGATGGTTTAAGGTCGGTTTTAGTACATTTGCGAAGCATAATGCGAAGGACGACAAATTCTCGTCTCGAAATATTGGGATTCGACAGAAGAAACAGAAACAGCAATCCATTGAAATTATATATTTTCGAACGCCGAGATGTTGGGTAGGTGCCCCCCCCCCTTAAGTAGTCAACTTTGAAGATTCTTTCAACAGGAGTTTTAGGGGTGTTCCGATTACTTTCTCATATCGGCTACACTGTCAAGATAAGTGCGGTCCGAGCCAAGGCGACCGATTTAGAAAACAGCGGTTAGGGAGAAAGCAATTTATATTTTGAAAGGAAGACATGCCAAGGGCTTGCTATACTTGGCAACTTAATAAAATATATGAAATGGGAAATTAAACCTACACAAAAAGACCTAAAACGGGTAGAAAAATACCCGAATTGGATAGAAAGATTCTTAGGTATAAGGTTACCCAGTTTGGGTTCTTATGCCTGTTTTGTTACCACTGTGTATCCCTTTTAGGTACTGTTAAAGACCCATTTTGGGTTGTTTATAAGTTTATCCAAAATGGGTATTTAACAGCCCACAAAATGGATACACAGTGGTAACCAAAACAGACATATGAACCTAAATTGGGTAACCACATACCTCAGTATCTTTCTACCCACATCGGTTATTTTCTATTTGTTTTAGGCCTTATTTTTTTCTGTGTAAAGAAATTTGTAAATGCAGCTGAGAAAATTCAAAATTTGTGGTTTTCATATTCTCTCATTGTATATATTTACTGTTAAGTTAGAAACAGCAGATGTCAGAATTAGATAGGAGTACCTTTTTGTTATAACTATGAATAAGGCACGAAAGACTTTTGTGCAAGTAAAATGCTGCTGTTACGACCACAGAATGATGTAGAGACACTGTAATGTACGTATCAATAAAGTTTTAATGAGGATAAAATTTAGATAAAAGTTATCAGTTAAAGCATTGGAATAAGAGGTCAGAGATGTCTCTTTTATGGCCACCACTAGAAGCGCCAACTTTTCAAATATTTTGGGTGGGCTCAAACACATGTGAATAAAATAACACATACAATTTTCCTCCTCAGTGCGCGCGCGTGTGTGTGTGTGTGGAGACAGAAGCAGTGGAGCAGCGAATCACTAAAGATGATAACTGATTTAAACCCATTTTTCGACGAAGTCGAGCAACATGTTGCATGCGACGCCTCGGTGTGCAGCCGGCCTAATATAGCATTTTTAGGCATATCGAAAGTAATTTTGTGCTTCAAGGTTCTCTATTCCTTAAAAAATTCAAAACATCATAAAACTTTTTCAGTCGCCTTCGTTGCGATTCTCTCTGACGATCTTTTATCGAATAAGGAACTGTGTAAGGAAAAGGCTGATAAATAAAACCACCGAAGAAGTCAGGAATTCACTACGGAAAGCGCTTGAAGCTACTTCCAATCGGAATTTAAGTCTCATTAAAATCCGTATTATCCGTATTTTATTCATCGATCCGATTCTGAAAACAGCTGCAGGCTCCGGTATATTTTTGTGTCACACCAACCGCTTCCCCATTATTCCTTCTTTTATGTGAAAGAAAAACCCCTTAGAATGGAAAAAGTTATTGGTGGTTATCTTTTAACTTTAATAAACGGAGGAAATACGCCTAGATTATGAAGTTTTTTTTACGGGAGTAAACAAATATTTTGATGGATCAAAAAAGTTTTTTTTTTTTTTTTTTTGTGACGATAGAAATTCTATCAGAAAACTAATAATAACAATAAAATATATAATGTGAACATTAAATTTTTTTAATATAATTTTTTATGTTGAATCAAGGTGAAAAATTGCGTTTCGTCTCATTGATATGATATTATATTAATAATAACAAGTTTCTTTTTTACCCGTCATTAACCTACCTACGCTGTTTAAATTATATCCAACTTTGATAAAAACATTTCGCACTAGAATATTTATTTAAAACTATTTAAGATAGTGTGGCTTTTATTTGACTTTATGAGGAAATTTTTGGTTTGAATCGAATAAAATAAATGATAGGATGGGGACCATTAGACCAATTTAAGGTAAAAGATAAACAATATACGTATGTATGTATATATACACTGGTTATCAAAAATTAAGGAAAAGTCACAAAATGCTAATTTTCAAATACGCAAACACTCAAAAGGAAATAATATAATTCGAGTAATTACTATTTCTACAACCCTTATAACATCTCATTCATGTCACACATGGTCACATGTGTCACAGTCACTACGGTGAAGCAAAAAAAATAGGAAATTCCATACATCTCATTATGAGTCTCAAATGATCACTATATATGACTCCACTGAGAAGTCAATGTGACTGCTGCTTTGTGACGAGTCACCAGGTGACTTTATAATGTAGTTAAATTTTGACTCTCATGTGACTGTCATTTTTAGACTCCATTTCAAAGTCCTCATGAACGTTGCATTATGATAAGTCACCAAATTAATAACATATTATAGTCACATGGAGACTTTTCCCAAAAGAGCACAATGGTGACTTTACAGTAGTCTCTCTGTCACCTGAAAGTCATCATTTGACTTTAATGTGACATTATTTGGTAACTTATCACAATGCAGCGCTCACGATTACTTTGAAATTGAGTCTACAAATGACAGTCACTTGAGAGTCACAATATAACTACATTGTAAAGTCACATGGTGACTCGTCACAAAGCAGCAGTCACAGTGACTTCTCAGTGGAGTCACATATAGTGATCATTTGAGACTCATAATGAGATGTATGGAATTTCCTATTTTTTTTGCTTCACCGTAGTGACTGTAACACTTGTGACCATGTGTGACATGAATGAAATGTTATATGGACTAGCTGTGTTGTAGAAATAGTAATTACTCAAATTATATTATTTCCTTTTGAGTGTTCGCATATTTGAAAATTAGCATTTTGTGACTTTTCCTTAATTTTTCACACCAGTGTATATGTTAGATTATTCTAACATTGAAAGGTTTTTCTCGTGAACGGAAAACTGGTTGCTATGTTACCAGTAGTACAATGTTGAAAATAATAGAATCACAGGTAGAGTAGAATCGTCGTCGACTAATATAACGATGTTACGTTATATGGTGATTCAAAAGTGTTGTTAAGCTTCGATGTCATAGTAGATTAATAATCAATCTACTAAAAGAATGTTTCGAAGTAAATCAACATGGATATTGGAAGATAGTTGCAGCCATCGAGTGGAAGGCCAGGTAACACATTTATCCAGTGTAGGTTTCTCCGTAATAATTGAGTTAATGCGTAATTTAAACTCAGGCTTTTATTGAAAGAGCTTTCGGCAGTGCAGTTTCCACCGATTCATTTTTATCAAGCCATCGCTACGTAGTATTTAATCATGGGCAAGCAACTATAGATAATAAAAAATATCAGACGGCAATCAGGGAAAGTTATCAAAGTAGAAATACGACAAATTCTGCTGAAACACAGCGAGTATCGACTTTTTGTTCCTGCAATGTAAGGATATAAATATGACGTAGATCGCGCTCTAAACCTATGAATAATTAAGAATGTCACGTCATATAAAGAGTGCGGATAGAGCAAGCGGATGAATTTGAAGGGAAAAAGGATAACTTCAGAAATGTGCGGGAAAGTAAAAATGGAAGCTAAAAGAATATTCTCGAAAGAAAAAAGCGCTGAAATGGAACATTTAATTTAAGAATACTAAAAGCGTAATATTTAAGCGATTTAGACAAGTGAGACACTAAATTAAAGGGAATTTAACAGAGTTAACGATAGAGATTATTTAAGGATAAGGATTTAGTGAATATAAAGTAGTAAATTATAATAAGATAAGGAAATCACGGAATTAGATCTAATAATGTAACATACATATATATTATACATATGTGTATATAAAAATATACTTATATATTTGCATATATAGTATTTTAAAAATACTTAGTCAAATATTGTATAATAATAGAAATAGGTGTTCAAAATGTACGGTGAAATTTAAATAAAAATGTCTTTACTTACAGAAAAAAGAAAAAAAATCTACGATGTTATTATTGTGTATTAATTTCTAAAGGGGGCACTACATATTTAAAATAACTACCGTTATTCGTTATTTAAGTTACACTTTATTTCAAGATAAAATAGACGTATTAATAAAATAATAAATAGAATATTTTCGCTTTTGGTGTTTTTTTTTTTTCGGATTTAAATACAGAAATCTTTTTTACAATATAAAAGATATTTGTGTTTTTATATGTTACTCGATGAGTTAAATGCATCAATATTTATTGAATTTTTCTTTAAATTTTGATATGACTATTGATACTATTACAAATTACTAAACGGCATTTTTAACAAAACTATAATTTAGCATTCTAAAATGTGTCTGAATTAATTTTATGATTCTGTTTTCTATACGAAATCCAATATATCAAAAGAATTTTTCATCACTTTGTGTCCAATATCTCAGTTCATCTGTTATCGAGTTTAAACTATGTAGGTTAGTGTTATGTGGAATCACATATATTTTTCTTAAATTATTCCTTATTCTAAATTTCAGTTAAAACCAACCTTTAATTACCTATTTATTTTATTCTAACTTTTATGTCAGTTCCCATTGTAATTTTCCTCCAAAAGAAAAGAAAGAAAACATATTTAACATATGTCTTTATCACAAAAACGGCGTTCACATGGAAAGAATGCATTTAGATGATTATTCACTCTCACTTGATATAAAAACAACAATGAAAAAAAATCATGCGTCAAGCAGCGATTATGAAACACTTTCCAACTCATTCAGAATAACGTAACAAACTTTACAGCTTAATAAGTTGAAATAGGATGTCTAATTGAACCAATTGGAAATGCCTTAACACATTTGAAAATCAAATTTCAGCAATTCTCATTTACAGTCGGAAAACTATCCGAATTGTTTGAGCAGCCCTGTATAAGATATATCGATTTATATCTATAAACTACACGCATTCAAAAATTTAGTTCAGTTAGGAAATACATACTCCAGTTGAAAATTCCTATCAACAATTTCCCCTTATAAGGAGAATTTTCAGTGAATTATTTTGTGCAGGCCTGTATATGAGGTATAGAATTTATATACAACGAGTAGCATGCAAAAAATTAGTTAAATTAAAAAGCGCATACCGAAATTGAAAACTCACTTCCAGCAATTTTTGCTCTGTAACCGATTATTTTTGTGCGTCCCTCTAAATGAACGAGAAATGCTGCGAATGCTCTATTCTGTAGTAATCTTCTTGTAGTGAAATTAAGTGATTCATATCAATTTTAATACATTTGAAATAGCGTAATGTGATTAAAATACGCTGCAAAAGATTTTTTCCCATTGACCATAAAGTAACGGAATTCTTTTGAGTGCTCCTGTAAATGAACTATTAATGCTGCACACTTCATAAACAATACCGAACATTCCATGGTAACCCTTAATAATGTTTATCAATTGCATGAAAATCCGAGTACATTTACGTGAGTTAGAGCGTGGACAGTCGGACAGACAAACCGAATCCATAAACACTTTTCTACTTGGTTGGAAAGTGTTAAAAAAGCATAAAGATAGACTTTGTATTAGGTTTGCAGTTTTATTCAAACTCCGTTCAACATTCGGTAGACATATCTCTTTGGCCTGCATAATTTTTGAGTTTAACTTCCTCATTAAATAATAAATATTTCCAGTACATCCGATCTGTTTTGTCTGTCACGTTCCCAAAATTGTACTCCTAACGTACGAATTGGCGTTCGAATTCTTTCTGGCTTACTTTTTAGGACTGCTATTCTAGGGGCCTTGGCACGAAATTCGAAATTCGCCTAATTGTCTAAAGCAGCGATTCCTAACCTATGGGTCGAGGCGGTTGTTTTGGTAGGCGAGCAACAATCGAGGTTTGCCACAAAAATAACTTTTATTTCATCTGTTCATCAAAAAATATAACAAACTTAATACTTTACAACCGCAATAATCATAAAAGCTATTAACTTAAATGAAAGCTTTGTGAGAAAACCGTGTTTTCTTAAACTCTCATTTCGTATTATGTTATGACCTCGTTGTGATGTTTGTCCCGCAATTGTTATGGCAACCCTAGAAAAATCCATAATTTTCTTCTGGGTGAACATAGGAGCAGAGTATCCAAAAATATCTAAATCTGTTTTGAGGTCCTTGATTGGGGTGCAACACGACATACTTGTGTGAGCGTTCTTTTTCTACTTTGCTGTTCTTAAAGAAGTTAGAAATTGCTCGTCAAACGTGGAAAAGGAGGTACATTCGTATTATAACTAGTTTTATAAATATCTTTTGCACCGCATATTGTACTGAATCTATAGTTTAGCGCACTTCATAAGTGCATATCCATTTCATTCTGTTCGAAAGACTGTAACATCATTAAAATGCACCTGAAATCATTTTTTCCAATTGGCCTTAATGTAACGGAAAATTTTGGCTGACCCTGTAATTAAAATATGCATCCGATTTTCATAAAATTTGAAATGACTCAACAAAATTTTGCATCAATTATATGTAAAAAATTTCAGACCATCCGGAAGGCTGTAACACCATTAAAATGCACTTGCAATAAATTTTTCCCATTGGCCGTCATGTAACGCAAAACTTTTGACTGTCCCTGTCATTAAACTATACATCCGATTTTCATAAAATTTGAAATGATTCGACAAAATTTTGCAAAAATTATATATTTAAAATTTCAGACCATTCGGTTGGCTCTGCTTCGGTTTTGCTCTGTTATATGCGGACGGACGGACAGACACACAGACGGACCGAACGACGACTATAGGTGCTACGTATTTATATAATTACGAAAGCAACTAAAAACAAGTACAGAAACAAACTGCATGAAGAAAGTGACTTAAGGTTAAAATTAACCAGTGTTAACCCTGATATAGATGCCCTCACAGGTAAACACCATTGTCAGGAATCTAACTCATTGTAAAGGTGTGTTTTGGTAATAATTATTTAAAATAAATAACGTATAATTATAACAATATAATTATAATAACGTATAATAACGTATTTTTCATTATATTTGTTGTTTTAATTATTATTCAACAATTTGGATTACCAGTTCTTGGGCTTGTTGATAGTGCATCCATCGTACGTAAGTTAGCCTTTTTCATAAGATAGCATAGCCGATACCTTGTAGAGGTCATACAAAATTTTGATACTGGTATTAGATGCACCCTCATATTAGGTGCGTTGCGAATTTTTTTTTTTTTTTTTACTTAAAGGTATATCGCGTATCAATAAAGGTTGGGAATCACTGGTTTAAAGAGTAACAGAAAACTTTGCTATAATTTTGTCATTTTCATGTTCTCTTCTTTCGCCAATTGTGTGATGCCAATTTGTTTAATACAGAATCGCTCTTTCTATCGTACGCTCTCGCTTTTTTTGGCATCATAAGACAATTTTTAGACTCTTGGCTCATACTTGTATGGCATCAATATGCTATTTATTTTTTGGATTCATAACACAATTGTTTTTTTTTCGCCATTTGTGTGATGCCAATTTGCGTATTGCAGAATGTCTCATTCAATCCCATGCTGTCGCTTCACAAAGTCAGTCAATGTAATCGTAAGACTTAGAAATGCTCTCTGGCACCATCCCTATTCACTTCTGTATGGACGTTTTAATTTTTCTACCGAATAAACATCGTAAAGAGCAATTTTTAGAGCATTTATTTCTATAGTTATCACAGCCTTTTATGAACTCCAGTATATGCATACAAATCGAACCAAGTCTTTACTATCGATCTTCGAATATTTTAACACTTTATAGCCTGAATTTTGAACATAAAATTTGCTTCACCTGATTATTTATGTTAATGTCTAAGATATCCAGAACAACACATATAATAATAATTTGATTTTTAGATACTTTTTTTTAAAATTCAAACTGTTTTAATAAATCGTTAGTTACAGCTCTTTTTGCAAAATATTGACAAAAATAATTAGATTAGTGAACAAAAAATACTGTTATGGCAATCTCGCCATTCTTATAAGAACAGTGGAAATAAATGCATTGTGATCCTACCTGTAACACTGCAATCGCAATTGCGATTCTTTTGCAATTGCAAATTTTTCTTATAACATTTTTTAATGGGATAAAAGCTACACCTAGGTAAATGGTTGAGAAAATAACCACATTGAAAAATATTTAGCTTCGATTGTTTCGCTGTGATAGGGTTGAGCAAATTATTTTGCATAAAAAGTGTAATCTACTTTTATTAATAGATAAATTAAATAAATATTATATTGAATGTTTTTTAATGGTGCTTAAAACTATCGCCAGGATATAAAGAGTTAACGTGCTGAACTGCGCTAACAGAATATAAGTATCCCTTTCAAATAGCCTTTTCTTTGAAAATCATTTTTCGTCGATTCAAGTTTGATATCAGCTGCCAAGCTCCGATAAATTTCAGGGCCACATGATCCCCTTTTTCCATTAATCCTTTTTATACAGCACGAGTAAAAAGGGGTTTTGATTAAAAATGTTACCGATGAAGAGAACGATTACACCCTAACCTCTTTAAAGTATGGTAGAAATACGTGTTTGGTAACCAAGTTCTTATGGTGCTGAAACAAATAATATAGATCAAAATTGTTTTTTTCCCTTACAATATTTTAGTACGTTTTATCCAATTTCAATTTCTTCTATCTTTACAAGAAGATAGATATTCGGATAAATTTCAACTTCTGTTTTACATGGATTTGTGCGTTTTAGAAAAGCCCTGAACATGATTTGATGGTTTTGTAAAAAAATGTCAGTCTGTGAGTCTGTCAATCTGTCTTTGTGTAACAAACATTTTGTGGGCGCTCTATCTTCAGAACTAGTGCACAGATTTTCAGAAAACTTTAGATTCAGTTAGACCTTGATATAAACAGATGCTGATTAATTTTTGGTGTACATTGCCCAGCAGGTGGCAATGCTATGCTGCATTTTCAAATAGTTCTATCTGAAAAACTAACGTACGGATTTTCGTTAAACTTCAGATTCAGTTAGACATTGACCTAAGCTGTTACTGATCAGGTTTTGGTATAACCGCACAATAGGTGGCGCTACTATGCTGAATTCAGTGTATCACCGTATAATGTATCATTGTACGGTTAAATACTGATAATCTCATAAAATATGTTATGTGTACTTAAAAAAGTTCACTGTTTTACTTAAAAGGTGAATAAAATAATGAAAGAGATGTTACAAGTTAAAAATATACATTTTATTTAAAACTTTTTAGTACAGTAGAGCCTCGATTATCCGAAGTAATTGGGACCGACCCTCTTTCGGAAAATCGAAAATTTCGGATAATCGAGAATGCTTCAATTTTAAGATTAAGGAGAAATATATGCACTATTTCTTATTATGGTGACAAGTGCTTAATAAAAATAAAGTAATAACAAATTAGAAACAAGAATAAACTACCTGAATTTTAATTTTGAAAATAAGTACCTTTTACGTATATCACAAGGGTTTGAAAAAATGTTTTGTTTGTCGTAGTTTCGATTG
This sequence comes from Maratus speciosus, assembly GCA_963932465.1. Taxonomy (NCBI): domain Eukaryota; kingdom Metazoa; phylum Arthropoda; class Arachnida; order Araneae; family Salticidae; genus Maratus; species Maratus speciosus. The sequence goes on along the minus strand of OZ010788.1, from coordinate 621,286,058 downwards.
TCTTTGCTTTGAAACTCTATCAGGGAGTTTTTTAATATTATTAGTTCACCAGTATCACAGTATTTCTGCTGCTGCAGCCATGCCAAACCTTTTTCAAAACATTCAAAAGCTTCAGAATTGCTAATTTGTCCGTTTTCTACGTTCCACTCCGCAGCTTACGGGAGTTCAAGTTAAATTGAAAGGAACTCTAAGAAAGGGGATCGAAAATATTTATATGTACTCATAGTTCGGGAATGACCGCTTGCACACAAGGAATATGATAGTTAAAAGAAAAAAAAGCTTTCAAAATGGATTCTGCACACAAGGAATGTTATAGTAAAAAAAAAAAAAGATTTCGGTTAACCGAGAGTTTCGGATAAAAGAGGTTCTACTGTACTTTCAAGCTTTTTCAAGCTCTTCATCAGAGACTATTTTAATATTAAATTTTAGTATTAAATTATTAAAATATTCACTTATGAAGAGTTTGGAAAAGCTTGAAAGTACTAAGAAGTTTTAAATAATATGTATATTTTTAACTTGGAACATCTCTTTTATTATTTTAGTCACCTTTTAAGTAAAAGAGTAACATTTTAAAACTTCATATAATATATTTTATGTTTGAATCAAGGTGAAATATTGAGTTTCGTCTTATGATATTATTTACTGATAATCTCTACTGCAATTTTTAAAACTTCTAAGCATCTCACATTTTCAATTTTTACCCCTAAGTGTCGAGATAAAAATGTACTTTTAATTGCAAATTGTTTGAAAACTGCATCTCCATTTATTTTTGAGATATTTATTTATCTTTGTAGTTTTCAAGGCTATTTCTGTAATGGTGGCAAAAGAAGTATTTCATTTCTGTAGGAACTAAAGGGAAATAGTAGATTACTATATCTTTTTGTTGCATTTTCTCATAAAAACTGAAAAAAAAAGTAATTAAAATACTTGCTATGCCAAGAATGTAGTTTGCTATGAAACTGTATTTTAAAGTAAATACGTGTGACTTTTTTTCTCCGAAATTTACTTAAAACTGTCAAAAAGCTAAAAGAATAAAACTTTATTAATCCGTGTGTAATAAAATTTTCCGAATTTTGAAATAATATAAATGAATGATTTCAGATAAAACATGGAGCTATTATAAACTATATTTAAATTTCAGTATCCATATTACTATTACAAACAACCAAAGGCTTATGAATCATTAGATAACAGAATTGGTTGTCAACTTTCTTAAATAACGAAGTCATCGCTTTTTGCTGGGTTTTGTGTATCATTCCACTATAGTGACGTCCTATGCATACTTTTATACAGATGTTTTTAAGACTGGGTCGTGAATGTGGAATTCGTAAGTGGATGCAAAAGACGTCATTTTATTTAAAATAAAAGCGTGTATTTTAAGTCTTAAAACTGAAATATGTTTTGTACTTTCTATAATTTTTTTCCATCTGCGGCTACACTAAATTCTGTAAATGCAGAATTTCTGTTTTCTAGATTATTTATTTATTTTTGGCACATTAATGAGTCCGATGGAGATAGGCGAAAGATGACTGCAATGCGAGATGAGAAGTATTTAGTGTCATAGATGTAAGATTTTTTTTATTTGAAATTTATAAATACAAAATTCTTGAGACTTTCTTAGTTCAGCCCCACTCTGGTATTTCATAGAAAGTTTGTTGCCAGAAAGAAAAAAGAGAGACAAATATATTTTTAATTTTCAATAGTAAAAAAATAATATTTTTCTCAAGGTGGTAACCAAGATATCAGATATAAAAATATTACATTTGAAAATTTGTCAGATTAGCAGATGTGCAGAGAATAAAAAATCTCAGAGTGGGTCTGGTAAACTCCACCACCACGTGAGGGTGAAGTCTCATATCGGTGGGGGTCCCTCCCACCACCCAGAGGAGCTGACCAATATCCGGATAAGTTTTTAATTTCGCTTTATTTTATGTAAAAAGCGAGAATTTTTAGCTATCCTAGGAAGCATTTTTTAAATTTCTACATGTGTTGATCATGATCACTTTAATTATCTGTAAACTGGAATCAAAATACTAGGCTAAGACAGCTTCAGCATATTCAAGAAAAGTAAAAATGATTGTCTTGAATTAAAATTCTTGTAATCTTTTTTTAAACTTACTAACACGTATTTTTTTCTGATTATTATTCTTGCTTAATGCACTTTTTTTTTTTTTTTACAAAATATTTCTATTGCTGTAGACATTCTTTAATTAAATGTTATTTAGTCCTACTTTTATTTCAAACCATTAATATTGAGATTTTTATTTTCAATTTTCAATGATTAAGAATTTTAAACTTTTCAAAATTATATAACTGACTATAAACTGCCTTATTAACATATTTTTGCCTTTATCCCGACTCTCATATAGAAATGCTTTTTTCACTGAATCATAATGAAGTTATATGCTAGTATTTATAAAATTTTCCTCTGAAATTCTAAAATTATTGTTCAGATAATAAATTTTTAAATAATATTTTGGAATTTTAAGGAAGGACATTTAATAAGCTAAAGTAGTTTTCTTAAAAATATATATATTTTTTTATCATACGAGTGAAATATATAAACTTTTAAATCCGTATATAATTAATTTTTGTACTTATGAATTATGTCCGAAGTATTAAATATGTTTAGCAATCCAAAAATTCATGCAATTAACAATATTATGTTTATAATATCCTTATAAATCCGCTTTTTCAAGCTCTTCCGACCCCCTTCCCCCCCAAACTTATGTATTTAATTGATGCATTATTTTTGCACCCAGTGTTTGGAGTGTTACACGCACATTAAAAGTATATCACGAACTGTGTGGCTAGCAGACATAAAGTGTTGTGAAACATGAAAAAAAACCACATGCTTTTTAAAACACACTTTATTTCAAAAACTTTACATACACATTATGATATACATTAAAACATACAATTATTGATAATATTTAAAGAATAAGCATAACAAATAAAAGAAGCAAAAGCAAGACCCGTTTTATTTTTGTATAAAATTCATGAATTATTAAAGTAAAAAAGTAGGTGGATGATTGTGAAGAAATTTACTTAAGGTCGTTCTGAAATTCCCTGCTCACCAAACGTGAAACTTTCTGACACATTCTAGAAACCACGTTTTCCAAACTGGGCGACCATTTTTCTCACGAATTTCTTCACCGACTTCTTTTATTTTTTAATTGAAAGAGAGGTAATCGTTTTTGTTGGATATATAACCAAACAGTATAATTTTCATTGATTAATTATTTTTTTCGAACTTGCAAAAGTAAAAAAAAAAAAGGTATAGAAATATTTTTGACTTGCCTTTTTGACTTTAGAGATGCATTTACCTGTTTTATATCATTGTAACGAAATAGCCCAACGAGCAACATCTAAATTTATAACGGATATTAAAATTACTTATGCTCTGATTCTTTGATTGGGTAATAGAGGATGATTATAATTACAGTTCAACTTTCAAAAAGCTGTAAAAAAATGAACCATCGGTGAGAAAGACCTCAAATTTGACCTGAATATACGCAAAGAAGGGGGAAATAGTATGGCATAAGAATAAAAATAGTTCGATATTTGCGTGTGAATTACAGGTTAAACCGACTGCACTGTTCAGTGTGCATCACTGTATCAGTTTTTTACTAAAAAAAAAAAAAAATGATTAATAGGTCATTCAGCTGTTGTGGCAATCTTAGTGGAAAGCCCATCCACCGCGACAAGGTGTTGCCACATCGGATGGGGTCGGTTTTTAATTGTCCTGAGGCCAAAAACCGTAGAAAAAGCAAAGAAAAAATCGGTTTTTAATTGTCCTGCGGCCAAAAACCGTAGAAAAAGCAGCACATAAATCGGTTTTTAATTGTCCTGCCAAAAACCGTAGAAAAAGCAGCAATGAAATCGGTTTTTAATTGTCTTGCGGCCAAAAACCGTAGAAAAAGCAGCACATAAATCGGTTTTTAATTGTCCTGCCAAAAACCGTAGAAAAAGCAGCAATGAAATCGGTTTTTAATTGTCTTGCGGCCAAAAACCGTAGAAAAAGCAGCAATAAAATCGGTTTTTAATTGTCCTGCAGCCAAAAACCGTAGAAAAAGCACCAATGAAATCGGTTTTTAATTGTCCTTAGGCCAAAAACCGTAAAAAAAGCACAAAGCCCTAAACTCAAAACCATTGCGAGATGCCCCTTTTTAATCTTAAACATGCCATATGTTGACTTCTATTTATACCACTAGCTTACAATATTTTTTCTATTTTTTTCTCAATATTTTTCCTATACTGTTGATTTGCCTGCTTCCATTATTGTTAAATGATAGAATGAGCCCTCCAATGATGATTAGTCTCCAATGATGTTTTTAGTCTCCGAATTCATTGTATGAGATGGAAGAATTATATGAGGAAATTGTTATTATAAAAAAAAAAAAAATGTATGAAAGCTGTAAAAAAATATGCACGTTAAAAAACAGTTAATACTTTCGCGTTTTTATTATCTATTTAGCGGTAAGATGTGGATTGAATTATGAATGCTGTAAAGAAAATTATGCTCATTAAAAAAACAGTTGATATTTTTCTGTAAAGATCTAAAAATTGGTATTGTGATGCTATTGAACTCTGACGTAAATTTAGAATAATAAGCCAAAGTAATTTTTTAAAGAATAAATCAAGATAATTTTGATGTATAGTAAGCCAAACATGATGATAAATTGTTTAATTACATAAAACTTATAATAATAATAATTTAGATATTTACAGAACCATGAACGAATGTGATATCTTAAAAACTAACATAAAACTAAATATATAATGTAAACAGATAAATTAAGCTTATACATACTACATTCAGAATACACTAATCCCGTTTCTAATTTTTTTTCTTTTAAGGGGTCAGGTGCCTTTAAAAGTGTCGGAAAATAGATTTTTTATGTTAATAGATTTTTTATTGCCTTATGTTATTACAAAATACAAGTTTTGTTTTAATGAAAATTATTTTCGATTCTATTATTCTAGATATATAAATAAAAACAGTTTATATGATTAAGTTATATGAGTTCTATCATCCACGCGTTGCATCTGTTTTTTTTTTAAATATATATATATAATTTAGTTGATTTCCTAAAAAAGAAAAAAAACAAAGAATACAGTGCTGCCACAGGCGACTGTTTCTTAATTCTACCTCACACCCCTTTCTCAAAACTAAAATTACTGACATACTGTTCGAGAACATTTGCAAGAGAAATGTACTACAAAATCTGTTTTTCTTTAAATAGTGCTGCGAATAGAATAGAAAAACAGTCGCCTGTGGCAGACCTGAGAATACGGTTGTTTAAATATTCCTCTTACGTTATTTCTACAAGTGCGTCTAACAATATTTTAAAAAGTGCTTAAGCATTTTTGATATTTAAAATGTACGTGACCTTCAAATTGAGTCGCGCTACATCGTTTTTAACTTATTCATAGTCATAGAGACATATACAGGGCGTTCCAAAAATTGAATGAAAAATTAAAAGATTGTGTGATTGAAGGCATCTAGAGGATGAAAAATTACCATAGAACATGGGGTCGCAAACCACCCATTTAATCAAACGTACAGAGTGTTGTATCCTAACCCAACTTTTGTTCACGGAAATAACTTTAACAAAACTGAAGTATATTATAATGAAACTTTTAACAGACATGCTCATGTTTTGCGCAAATATATTATTTAAAAAAAGTGGTAGATGTTTCCATTATACGTGCCAGCTGTATGCACTTGACGCTCCCCCATTTTGGACCGTGAATATGAGTTCATAGATATCATTGATTGAGTAAGCACGCTGTTTTTTCAGAGCTTTTCTTGATGTTATCACATTTCATATAAACCAAAGTACATATCGTAATTTGTTTTTTGCAATATTTTTATTTTTCGCAAATTTAATACCGTCATGCCGATTTCAGTTAGGGTGAAACACCCCCTGTATTTGTGACTAAATAAGTGATTTGCGACCCTCTCTTCTATGGCATTTTTTCATCCTCCTGATGTCTACTATCACCCCCTCTTAATTTGTCGGTCGAATTTCGGAACACCTTGTATATATATATATATATATACAGGGTGTCTCAAAAAGAAGTACATATTTTTAAAAATGAATAATTAACAAAAGAATAGAGTTATTAAAAAATTCTTGCAGGAAACGGATGTGTGAAGTCTGGAATTCTGTTTAGAACACTTTATCATAATAGTTCACAGTCTGAACGATAGATGGCGCTACAGCACATTTTGGTGGCTATATTACACCATTTTGGAGAATTTACGCAACGACAACTACTGTTTTCCTTGAAATGGTTACTACTGAACTTTCACTGACCACGTCTACTTCTGTCTGATCTTCACGCAAGCTCCGCTTGTTCATATAGCCACCAAAATGTGCTGTAGCGCCATCTGTTGGTCACATTTTGAACTATCATAATAGAGCATTCTAAACAAATTCAGGACTTCACACATTCGTTTCCTGCAAGAATTTTTTAAATAGCTCTATTCGTTTGTTAATTATTCATTTTTAAAAATAGGTACTCCTTTTTTGAACACCCTGTATATATATATATATACATATAAATCAGCTGTTAGCCGTAACTTCTTTTACGTAAGATTTAAAGACAAATTAACCCGATAATTAAGCGAAAGAATTCCCTCCCCAATAATTAAAACCTATGCAATTAATCAATTCATTATTACATTTTATAATAGACAGTACTTTTGATAATTTTATTTTACATTTTTTTGTTTTTGTATAAGATTATTTCCAGTTCTTTCAAGTGCTCTACATTTCATACGCTTTCTCTAAAATTAAACTTGAGTAAATTTACTTCCTTGTTGATTTATGTGATTATCCCATCTATTCTATTTTAAATTTATTGCACTCATAGATATAGATTTGTCTGTTTTTTTTAAATCAGAAAATATTGTTTAATGTGACAGTTTACCTCAAAATTGATCAAAAAACCGTTTTTTTTAAATATTAAATGAAAGCCTGTTTAATTGTGAATATTTTGACACCATATTTTCACTCATATAGCAATTATATCGCGAGATATTGTAAATTTTGTTAATACACTCAGTGCAATAACCCACACAAATTAAAACTTTAAATTGCTTTTTCTCCTGCTCATATTTTCTTTACTTTCATGTATTAAAAATGCTAAGGCTGTTTTTGTATTTAAGATAGAGATTTGAACTTTTTTGTGCATGTATTTTATCATATATGTGATAAATCTGCGCATGAAATTAGCCTTCAGATTTTTTTAAACTAAAAATATTTGAAGATGTGTTAGATTTCATCGTTTTACGCTATATATATATATGCATCAGTAAAAAATTATATTAAATGTAATATTAGATGTATCTAAAAATCCATGCGCGGTCCTGTGTAATAAACATTTGAAAATCTTTAAAAAAATTGGCAAAAATATCAATATTTAAGAAAGTAGTAGGGATTTTAAAAAATTCAAGTTCGAAATTTTTTTTTTAATTTTTATTAAAAATGAAGTCGAAATTTTATTTCTTCAAAATATACTTTTAGTTGAACATTGAAATGCAGTGAGTTCAGTATCTGAAAAATGTTTATTGAAATTAAAAAAAAAATGTTGAAAAGGTAACATGTGCCCTTAAAGTCTTAATATTTTTCAGTAAATTTGTTTGTTAATTGACGCATCATAAATTACTTGTTGGTTTAGTTAAATCTGAAAATGAAAAAATTCAGTTATTTCAAAGGTACCTGACCCCAAAATTATTCATTAATAAAATTTAACTTAATGCATGCTCAAACCGATCTATTCCTAATCAAATAACCCCGTACTATCCCCCCTTAATTGAGAGATGGATCTGCGGTCCTGAACTAGGCCGACCTACCGAATAAGAGAGCGAGCCTGCTCAAACGTGCTCTCTGTTTGGAAATAGAGGAAACATTTAACCCTGACAAATCATGATTACTTTCCAGGACCCGCAGCATACTGTCCGAATCTCTCAAGTTGCGGTGAGAAACTTCAACCACAACTTCGCGACCCTCAAAACCCACTTTTGGCCCATCTCCATGCTGTGCACTCAAGTCCTCAAGAGGACGATAGGGTACACAGGCTTCTACACCTACACCTGAACTGACCCTTCCCCCCTGCGGTGAAGAACAATCACCGCCACCTACTTCTAACCCCATTTGAACGTCCCTAGCCTGGGCAGCCGCCCAACGTTTCCTCAAAGCATCCCTATAAGACTGGAGCATGCGCATACGAAGAAAAACGAAATCATTTACCTTGATATCCTCAGCCATCCTGTCATACTTACATGGCTCCGGAACAAGGCGAGGACGGCGAAGACGGCCGAAACTAAAAAAAATTAAAAAATTAAAATTAAAATTGGAGATTTAAATGAATACATATAACTGTATGTATATATATGTGTGCATAGATATATATATGTTTGTATATGTGACACTGGTGCCCGGCTAACCGAAAGTACACTTAATTATAAAGCTATGGGAGAAATACTTTATAATTTGATCAACCCGAATATGAGATATTTTCTTTTTAAAAATTCCTATTAGACTTATTTTGATGGGAGTTACACTATTAGTTAGATAAATACATGACATGGTATTTTATATTTTGTTAAAACAAGTTGTTTTATGCAGTTAATTATAAATTAATGAAAAGTGTATTAGAAAATAAACTCGAAGATTTCAGTGCGAAAGCCTCGCACTGTATATTTTGTATATTTTACACGTATATTTAAAAAAAGCACGACCCTCCTCAATTGAACTAGGCAATTTACTCTGCTAAAACTCAATTTCTTTCGCTATTTTTCCGCCGTAATAACTTCAGAGAACACAAAAATATTTCTCTACAAAAAATAAGTCACTTGATCGCAATAGACAACACAGTGCTAAAATTTAAAATTGTCACATCGCCTTTTACGTGCAGTTAGAGAAATTATGTTAAAGAAACAACAACAACAAAAAAAAAATTCATGGGACTAGCCGCCCTAGGAGACCAATTTGGTCTCCTTAAAATTTATGTTTGGGAAAGCATGCTAAGCATTGTATCATGTTTTTATTCATAATTTAATTTACTTGGACTCCCTTAAATATAATTAATATAATCCCTTAATCTAATGTTAGTCTTTGTTGCATTAAATTATCTGAATTTGTTGATTTTCTGTAAGCAAGTAAACCCTATTGGTTTCCAATGGAAGTCTATGGGAATTTGGCGAAATATTAGAGATATCGCTAAGCTAGCGTCGCTTTTGGCGGCTAATATTGGTCGCCCAGTTGGCGACAAACTTTGCGGAATTTTGCGACAGAACAGGTCCCCCTATGGTAACACCTCTTATAGGTATGGAGGTGCATTAAATGCTGTTCAATAACCAATGAGGTTCGTTTCATCAAGGTATTCGGGAGTTGCCATTAAACAATTAAAAACTAATCGTGATTTCTGTGCCACATGCGATAGCGTAATATATATATATAGATTGTTTACATTTGGGTTTATTTGGCAAATCTAATCGTTTCCACATCGAAGTCGTAAACAGGTCGGTAAAATCAGACCCGAACCAAAAATCTATTTAATTTCGACCCAAATCAAGTGTACTTTAACATGAAACCGAAAAGGAAAAAGAAATGGCACAGATGTCACATACGCACCAGATTGACGCGATTTTTTTGACACCACTTTGGCGAAAACATCAACAGCATAAACAACACCTGGGTTACCATATGGAACAACATATCTACACTTTGACGTCAGGTAAGTACCCATTGCGTATATAACACTGGAGTCAGAAGAAAATCGCGCCAATATGGTGCGTATATGACATCTGTGCCAAAGAAATAACCCCTGTTTTGGTACTTTTCTAGTATAGGGTCCTTCGTGTTTTTTAAAAACGCTTGGCGCAATTCGGACTTCAGAAAGTGAGATTCGTTTCCAAATATTAAACAGCTTTGAAAACAAACCTCATGGACTTTTATGATTGTTTACTATATACATATTTATACATATATAGCCAATTTATATGTATATATATATATATATATATATGTATGTATGTATCTTTATATTAAATAAATTGTATACATATTGAAAAAAATGCATGTGTAATATGAATCGGTTGCCAGAAAATTTGTTGCCAAATTTCCTTCTCTCGCCAAGGCCCCTATACTGGAAAAACACCCATATTTTAAAACAATTATGAGAAAAGAAAAATACTCTTTAATTATATCCATAATACCAATTTTATATTTTATGTAGAAAAATGAAGATTATACTTATTTATGAAGATTATTCTTATTTAAAATTTAGCTGTTTATTATTTGGTAACAAATCTCACTTTCTGAAGCCCGAATTGCGGCAAGCTTCTTTTAAAAAACGCCAAGGCTCCTATACAGGAAAAGTACACACTTTTCGAATGTATTCAAAAGTGCTAAAACATGATTTTTCTAATTGCATCATTCTAGCGGTCTGACAGTACACTTTGTGAAACTTATCACAGCCCACCGCAAAGAAAAACAAAAATGAAAAATCAGGCGTCAAGCATAGATTATGAAGCCCTTTCCAACACTTTCAGTAATAATATTTAAACAAGACTTAACGCTCTAATAAGGTGAAAGAAGACGTCTAAATAAACAGTTTGAAAGTAGTCGAATATGGCAATTTCAAAACTTTCGGTACTTGTTAGTTATCCCGTCGACCAATTTGCCAAATTATATAAATCGCCAAAACACTCGCCAAATTATACAAATTGACATAATTTTTATTTTAAATAACGAAAAAACAAATAAATTAGTATAATATTAATAAAAATACAAATAAAACGTCAAAATAAAAATCATTTGATGACGTAAACACGTGTTGTCAAGTGAATGTGACATTTACGATCAACTATTATTGGCATTTAATCTTACAATTTGGCGACAGTAATTTGGTCGACGGGATAACTAACAAGTACCAAACTTTCTTCTATCTCATTTACATGTTAATACTTCCTGAAAAATGAAGCATATCAGCGCCACCGGATAGGTGATTTAGAACAAAATCTAATCATCAACAACATAGGTCAAGTTCTAACTGAATCTGAAGTTTGATGAAAATTGATGCATTTGTTCTTGGGATACAGTTATTGCGGAAATCATGATAAATGCAACCTAGCACCGCCACATGTTGGGCGATTTACACCAAAAACTAAATAGTTTTAATTTATATCAGGGACTGACTGAATCTGGAGGTTTGAGGAAAATTCGCGCGTTTTTGAGATAGAGCTATTGTGATAATCATGAATAATGCCACACAGGAGCGCACCTGTTGGGTGATTACACCAAAACGTAATCAGCAACAAATTTTATCAAGAACTAACGGAGTCTGTAGTATTATAAAAATCTGTGCATTCTTGAGATAGAACTATAGAGAAAACAGTGAAAAATGCAGCATAGCAGCGCCACCTATTGGGAGATTTACACCAAAAAGTAATCAACACCAGCTTATATCAGGGAGTAACTGAATCGAAAGATTTATTAAACTCCGTTTATTAGGTCTTGAGATAGAGCGCCCACAAAGTTTGTGTCACATACATAGGGGAAGTGGTGTGGAATGGGACAGTAGGTTTTTCTCTTTATGTAGCATTCTAAACATTTAATCAATCACACACTAGATGAAGCAGTGGTAGCCCAATCTTCAGTTGAAAAAGTTGTTGGGCTGCATGAGCTTGCAGTTGTATAACGAAGAAGATTATTTTAGGAATCAAAAGTAAATTTGCTTCATATACTTTTTATGCTTTCAGTAGATTAATGACTTGTTTATACTTAGATGTAATAGGTTCCCTATTTATGAAACATTATACTGTATGTTATCCATAATTAAAAATAATCCTAAAAACAGTATTTTTGTGTACACAAGAAGTTTAACATAAAAGAAGGTAGTAGGGAGGAATGGGATATATCAAGAAAGGGAGGAATGGACAAATCGAATTTCTTTTTTTTAATAAGATGAATGTAAATTGCTAATATACAGATATTTTTTAGAGGGTAATATATTAATTATAACATTGATAATGCATTCTTTTACTTAAAAATGTAAATAAATTGAACTGATAAATTTTAATGTCATCTGTGACTGACAATCCTAATTTATTGAATCCTGAATGAAGATACTGGAATTTGATATTGTGGCACAGAAATTACCAACCTACAATCTTTGTTAGACTGTATATGTAGCCGACATTAGACTGTTTGTGCTTTATCATAATTATTTTAGCTGTCCCATACCTCCCTGTTAGTGGGGAGGTATGGGGCACATTTTGAAACTTACAATTTTTAGAATTATAAAATTGTTTCTGAAAATTATGTTTTTATATTGTTCAAGGACATTAGAAAATGTTTCATTTTGTATTATATAATTGAAATTTTTGTTTTTGTGTCAAACAAAGTTGATATTCTTATTTTTGTAAAAAGTGTCCCATTTCCCATTCTTCCCCAATCTCCCTTACAGACACACAGAGTCACAGACTCACTTTCAGACATTTTGTAAAAACATGTTTTTTGGTTTTCTTACCTCTAAAACGTGTAAATCCGTATGAAATCGGGATTCGAAATTTTTCAGGAATCGAATATTTTCTTCTTGTAAAGATAGAAGAAAGTAAAAACCGTTACATGTTTGAAAGCCCAATTTCAGGAATTACCATTAACAGAAGACACAATATGTGACTTTTTGTGCAATCCTGTGTACGATCGATAGATTTGTATACACATATAGTATCCTAAAATTTAGTTTACTTAGGAAACGGATAACACAGTTGTAAATTCCGCGTCAACTAGTAAACGGAAATGTAGCATCTGTAGAATTTATTTACACCAAGTAATTTGCAAAAAGGTACTCTAATTTAAATAAGTTGGAAAATGCTGGTCAAATGTGGCAAATGAGGTGCGTTCGACTATAACTAGTTTTATAAATATTATTTCCACCGCATATTGTACTAAATGTATATTTTAATTCACTTCATAAGTACTTATCAATTTCATTCTGTTCGAAAGGCTGTAACATCATTAAAATGCACTTGCAATAATGTTTTCCCATTGGCCGTCATGTAACAGAAAACTTTTGACGGTCCCTGTCATTAAACTATACATCCGATTTTCATGAAATTTGAAATGACTAAACAAAATTTTGCAACAATTATATATTTAAAATTGCAGACCATTCGGTTGGGTAGTTTTTGCTCTGTTGTATGCAGACGGACAGACAGACTGAACGACGACTATAGGTGCTATGTATTTATATAATTACGAACGCACCTAAAAACCGTACAACACTTTAAAACGCACTTCCACCAATTACTGTTCTTAAATACTACTGTAACCAAATTATTTTGTCGGCCCCTTTAAGTGAACGATGAACTATATTCTCCATACTTTAAATTAAACCTTGTAAAGCAATTCAGGGATATATATTATCTTCAATATGTTTAAAATAGCTTAAAAGCATTATAATGCACGGCAAATGTTTTATCTACATAGGCCGTAATGCTCCAGAATACTTTTGAGTGTCCGTGTAAATGAATTACCACGCTATACACTTCACTTTCAATACCAAACACGCTACAGTAAACTGTATAGACATATATCTATCACATAACAATTCGAGACTATTTACGCGAGTTAGAGCATGGACAGACATACTGACAAATGGAATTCATATAGACTTTTGAATTTCGTTGGAAAGTGTTAATGAATAGTATCCCGATTACTGACGACTATTAGTTTATTCGGATTCACATCCATAATCGTGATTGGAAAGTGTTAATGAATAGTATCCCGATTACTGACGACTATTAGTTTATTCGGATTCACATCCATAATCGTGATTGCAAAGTGTTAATGAATAGTATCCCGATTACTGACGACTATTATTTTATTCGGATTCACATCCATAATCGTGATTGGAAAGTGTTAATGAATAGTATCCCGATTACTGACGATTATTAGTTTATTCGGATTCCCATTCATAATCGTGATTGGAAAGTGTTAATGAATAGTATCCCGATTACTGACGACTATTAGTTTATTCGGATTCACATCCATAATCGTGATTGGAAAGTGTTAATGAATAGTATCCCGATTACGGATGGCTATTAGTTTATTCGGGTTAACATCTGTAATCGTTATTTCATCGATTTCGGTTTGCAGCGGACTGTCCTATGTTGCTGATTGTGCATTTAAACCACTAGCAAACTTCCAGATCAATCCACATGAAATAATCATCACCGTATCAAACTCTCAAAGCATTTGTTTAACATTTACAGCACTTAAATTATACAATAATATAATGCAAAATATGTGACAAAAGGCTACATAAAAAACCATATAGGATTAAATAAAAAGAAATTTCAGAGGTCGCCGCTTCCGTTTCGCGACAGTTTATAATATTTGGCTAATATCACACATTCTTACGGCTGTGTTAGTCTATGACAATCTGTTACTAAGGAAGAACTTTTCGTTGCACACAATGTGTTTCGATTATGTTAATATATATGAGGACGTGAGTCTTAAAACTAGCCGTATCCAAAATGAAAGAAAAAACGAATTTTCTCTATCAATCTCCTCAAATAAGGATTAACAAGTAACTTGAAATAAAAGATTGAACTTCCTACCACTACCTGTTTCCCGCATTGCTTTTTATTATAGTTCAGTTATCTTTTGTAATATATATGAGTAAGAATAGCTAGAATTTGAAGAAATTATCAAACCCGACTTAAAATTACACTTATTTAATAAATAATTTAACGTATATTATACACAGCCATGACCGTATTAGTGTGCATGCAATACAGCATAAAAACGAACTATTTTACTCTTTTTATGAGAATTATTTCATAATTTTAGGTAAAATTAAACAGATTTGTCATATATTAGACAATTTATTTGAAATAGCCAAGAAAAATGGAAATAACTAGTGCACTCGTTCGTTTTTAATATTGCACGCATAATGATATATGTGTAACGGACACGAGAAAATATCTAACCAATTACAAATAATTAAAAAAATGAAAAATGTGAGAAAACAACTTACCACCAGTTAAAACAAGAAGACATTGTCTTTATTTGCTGGGAAATAAGTCAAATGACGTATATTTTTAAGCAAATTTCTAATATTAGTCCAGTTACAAACTTTAGTCACACAGCAAATGAATGAGATTTTTTAATTTTGTCTATTAACTGGAAGTAATTCTATCGTTTTTTAAAAATTTTACATTGTGCATTGTTACGTCCTACAATCATCGTTACGTGATGCAATCATTGTTATGTTAGCATTTTTTTCTTTTCTTGTTTTTTTCCATTGCTGCGTTGAATTATTGTCAATAATTTAATTTAAAATATTCGATTAACTGATAATTACGTTCTGGAAATATCTATTTATATAAAGTCCAAGTCTCTGTGTGTCCCTCATAATTCCGGTTAAACAGCCTCATTGTAATGAGTAACTGTTGAAAAATACTACTGACGGGTTACCACAATGGCGCTAAAGTTTGACCAACTTGGCGAATTATCGCCAAATTTAAAGAACTATCGTCATATTTGGCGACAAAACACGTTACCATACATGAAACCAACTTGGCGATAGCTGCCTAATTTGGCAAGATTCCCAATTAAAACCATTAATCTATCATAATCAAGCTCACCACAATTTAATTTAAACTCCGCGCATTTAAGGGTTTTGTTTTCAAAATCTATGGGTCAGAATTTAAAATGTAATATACGGAAATGTACGTCTTTACATCTTTATACCGATGCTACTAATAACATAACCGACATTAGGCGGCGTTGTACTATCTTATTTCCTAACTGTCCGATTTTAATTTGTTTTAGGTACTTTCCCAGTATAGGGGCTTTGGCGAGATAGCGAAAATGGCCTTGGCGAGAATATGAAATTTGGCAACATATTTTCTAGCAACATATTCACTGTGTTGTATCATCTCTATATCTCATTTTTCGTCATTTTTGACGGGCTATCTTTCTAGTTAAACTATTATATTCTCATATGTAACACATTGACAACTTGTAATAATATATAGTAATTTTAATTGCTAAAAGGTGTAAATTAAAACAAAAAAAAAACCCCCAGTAACAAGTAATATAAAAATTTTGTTTTTAAGTCAATTCCTACTTAGGCCATCAAAGAAAAATTTAATATAATCCCTTAAGCTAATATTAGTTTTTGTTGCATTAAAATATATCAATTTGTTGATTTTCTATAAGCAAGTAGGTTTACAATGGAACTCTATGGAAATTTGTGAAATATTAGAGATATCGCCAAGTTGGCGTCACTTTTCGCGACTCATTTTGGCCGCCAAATTTGGCGATATATCGCCAAGTTAGCGACAAACTTGGCTGTATTTGGCGACAGAACAGGGTTCCTCCTATGGTAACCCCTTATTGAAAATACATTCATTGATAAACTTACACTATGTGCAAAATTACTTAAAAGATGAGACAGTATTTAAAAATGTTAAATTATTTTAATACCTTAGTACTTTCAACTATGAAAACATAGTCTTTGTCAAAAAAAAAAAAAAAAAAAAAACGACGAAACGGTTTGCAGCGTTTTGTCAAAAAAAAAAAAAAAAAAAAAAAAAAAATAAGTTTTGCGACGAAACGCTGCAAACCGTTTCGTCGCAAAACTTTTTTTTTTTTTTTTTTTGACAAAGACTATGTTTTCATAGTTGAAAGTACTAAGGTATTAAAATAATTTAACATTTTTAAATACTGTCTCATCTTTTAAGTAATTTTGCACATAGTGCAAGTTTAACTTTTAAAGATGAATTAAGCATTCCTGTTTATTTATTTACATTCATTGATCTTCAATAACCAATGTCCGCCATTTTGTTTCCCATATAAAACTAACATGAATTAATTAAAATTTAATTAATTGATTAATATTTGAAAAAACTGTATTAACATCAATTGTCATCCAGTACAAGTTTAAAAAAATTTATTTCAAGTTGATAGGATGAATAATGAGTATTTTATTAACGATTGAAAATTTGAACAAGATAAATATATAAATAAATAAATATAGAGAGAGTGTGAGCTAATAGTAGGAATTGAAGAAAAAAATACGAGAAAGAAAAAAATAATGCGTCAAAAATAGATTATGAAACACTTTCCAACACATTCAGAATAATGTAACAAAACTGTACCGTTTAATAAGTTAAAATATTCCGTCTCATTCAACCCTGGGGAAACGAAAAACATATTTGAAAACACAATTTCAGCTGTTCCCATCTACAATTGGAAAATTATACGAATTCTTTGAAAAGCCCTGTATAGGATATATAGATTTGTATCTATTAACAACATTGCTACAAAAATTTCGTTCTGTCCAGTTTAAAATTCCCCTTCAGAAATATCCGCTAATAAGGAGAATGTACGTGAATTCTTTTGTGCAGCACTGTATACGAGATATAGAATTTATATACAGCGAGTAACAAGCAAAAAAAAAAAAAAAAAAAAAAAGCAAGTTAAAAGCGCATACCGAATTTCAAAATGTACTACCAACAATTATTACTCAAAGACAGTACTGTAACCGATTTCTTTTGTGTGACCCTGTCAATGAATGGCAAATGCTACGAATGCCCTATTCTACCCTGTAGTGAAATTAAATGATTTATATCATGTTAAGTACATTTAAAATAGCATAATATCATTAAAATACTCTTCTAACGATTTTTCCCCATATACCATAATGTAATGGAATTCTTTTGAATGACCCTGTAAATGAACTATTAATCCCACATACTTCACATACAATACCAAACATGCTTTGGTGACTCTAAATAATGTTTATCAATTGCATGGAAATCCCAGTAAATTTACGGGAGTTAGAGCGTGGACAGACAGACAGACAGACGGACAGAGAAACCGAATGCATAAACACTTTTCAACTTGTGAAAAACAAAATGAAAATGTTAAAAACGTGTCTCTTTATAACATAAAATTCCCTGAATTGAGTGCCTATCAGAAACATATTTAAAAGGCAAATTGTACCGAAATTCATAAAATTCGAACATTTAAAATGGATTGCGTTAATAATGATGGATTCTCGATATAGCAGAATATTTCTTGTGGTGAAAACTATGTGCTTTTCCAGTAAAAGGGCTTTGCCGAAACAAAGAAAATGATCTTGGCGCTAGAAGGAAATTTGGGAACATATTTCCTGGCAACCTATTCATTGTTTCATATTGCACATGCAATTATTTCAATATTTATGCAATTTATTTAATATAGTCACTTATCGATTTTTACATACAAACGGAAGTAAAGTGTGTATAAAAAACAGTAATAATAATTTATATAAATAAATTGGCTATATATCTATAAATACATATAGTAAACAAGCATAAAAGTCCATGGGTGTTTATTTTCATAGCTGTTTACTATTTGGCAAAAAACCTCCCTTTCTGAAACCCGAATTACGCCAAGCTTTTTAAAAAAACGCCAAGGTCCCTATACTCGAAGAGTACCAAAATTTTATTGTGTTCCAAATGTGAACTTACTTATACGTTTTCCTTTACAAGCTGAAAAACATTTCGTAGAATTGTAGATTTTCAACGATGTTGCGAGAAGACAAAAAGGTGATAAATAGGTTATCAATCTCTATACAAATAGCTATGAACTTTTTATCTTCCCTAAAAAATTACTACATAGGGTGATCGGTTAACGAACTTAATCCGTTCCAAAACAGTGTTCACTAACCGAATTATTCTTTAACTGATCATAGATTTTGTATTGATTTGTATGGGAATATAATTAATTCGTTCTTAAATGCTAAATAATATATAAAAAATAATATAAATGTTTCCTTCATAATAGGGTTAATATACGTCTTTATGTAATATGGACATAACGAATTTTGATGGCTTTGTCCGTGTTGTGGCGTATAAAATAAAAAGAAAAGTACCCAGTTAAACTGATGGCATTGAGCTCATAGTCTATTCACACTAATTGAATATTATACTCCTATTTCAAAGAACAATGCCTTTAAAAAACTAAATGAAGTGGGATTAACCCATGTTTCCCGCTTTATATTTAACCAATGAATCTTCAAATCTAATCAGGGAAGCTCCTTAACATAATAAACCGGTATAATAAATTTGGAGAAAATCGAATAATACTGTATGAAAAACCCATGTATCAAAATTAAGGGGTGGAGGTTGGCCCCCTTACACCCTTTATACTTAACTAATGAACGTTCAAATTTAATCGGGGAAACTCCTTAACATAATAAACCGGTATACCAAATTTGGAGCGAATCGAATAATTCTGTATGAAAAACACATTTATCTAAATTAAGCGGGGGGACTAGCCCCCCTTGCCCCCCTTCATACTTAACCAAGGAACCCCCAAAACTAATCAGGGAAGCGCTTTATCAGAATGAACCTAGAGAAAAAAATTGAAGCAAATCGGATGTTTCTATCAAGAGTTATTACGTTACGTACATACATACATACATACGTACGTGCGTACAAACAGAACCGGCGGCCACATTAGCTCTCAGACTTTGATAGCCTGTGAGATAAAAAATAATAAATGGCATGTTTTTTGTAAAAACTGTTAGGATTACATTCACTGACTACGGCATTAAATCATAGCAATTTGTCACTTTGACCTTTCCGAAACTGCTTAGTTCTCTAAAAGGTCCTGTTTAGTGCCAGATAAAGCTCAAATGGAGCCTAGAGCCAGTTAAAAATTTGTGAACCAAATTTCGATTAAAATAATTAATTTGCAATTAAAAATATTTCTTTAAAAAGGTACACAAAATATAAAAAAAATAATGTTTCTAATCTGTTCATTCTAATTTGGGTGCTTTAAAGTGCAAGTCACGAACACCCGGTAGCCCATGAATAAATTAGGCCATACGTTTACAACTGATAAAATGTTCTCTAAGTTGACAATAGATGCAATTAAATACAGCTCAACATTGCTCTTTCTTAGCTTTGTTTTGTGAAGTGTTCGTTAACCGACCCTATTAACGAACGCCGCAAGAAAAGTGATACATCTCGCAGAAATTCATTTTGCGTTTTATTCCACTAATAGGTCTGTCCTAGATGCGTCTTGCTATACAAAAAGTTTCATAAGCGTAGTTATACGGATAATCACTTTATTACGCTATATGTCCATTCATGACCACAGAAGAGGAGTGGATTGTGTGGGGAGGTAAAATTACCCAATCCTTCAAACCTCATCCTATAGCTTTATTCTTAAGGATTTTATGTTTTTATGCACAGTTTTATTCCTGCATACTGAGCTGAGTGCTCCAATTTCATCTGATAGTAAAATTATGCAAATTTTCTTTTGCCTCTCCTGTGACATTCACTTTTGTTGAGATACGTCACTTTTCTTGCATGCCAGCTATATCTTCGTTCTCCGAACTTAAAATTGTCTCGCAAAAGTGTTCATTAACCGATCTGTTCGTAAACCGAAGAATTCGTTAACCAATCACCCACTGTATAGTTTAGTTTCTCAGCTTGCAAGTAACCCAACCTATGCATTAAGGCAAAAAGCTTTATCGCTCATACCTGTTCTATTAAACATAAATAACTAGACATAATATAATTTATTTGAGCTAAATATTTTTCTTGAAAATTTGTTCGCTTTTTATTCTCCTTGTCCCACACTCTGAAAAAAGAGAAATGTCTCTTGCACTACTAAATAAATTTCACGAAAATATAATAATAAATTCTTTGGAGTTATTCACGATCTCGAAAAGAATTCTTTTAACCTTAGAAACCTCATAGACCGGGTTGCAGCTGCACAGACTACCACCTCCTAGAGTTGACGGCTTATATTTCCAGGAAAAGTTAGAACTCGATTAGCATATTAAAAGGCAACTGGTCTGCCAAGTCATATCTTGAGGGAAACCACCTGCAAACTCGATTTCAGTGGTTGATCGGTAGATTTATCATTGTATTTTCCCACCCCCCCAAATGTATGAAAACATGGAGGACTGAAAACGGGAAAACACAATGGTAAACCTACCAGTCGACCACAAAAATAGGATTTGAATGTGTTTTCCTCTAAGATACGACCAAGTTGGATACGTAAATAGGGGCCTAGGCAAAATGGGGCAAATGACCTTGGCGAGCGAAGGAAATTTTGCAACCAATTCATTAATTCATATTACACATGCATTTTTTTTTTCCTTCTCTCGCCTAGGTCATTTTCCCCATTTCGCCATGGCCCTATTCTGGAAAAATACTAAAATTTCTATACATGTTTCCTACGAAACCGAGCCCCCTTTGGTCCTGGCCCCCTGGGATGTTAAACGCTGCCCTCCCCTCTCCTCTTCCATTGGCTTTACTCATGGTCAACCACGTCCTCGAGGAGCTTGCGCTATGATCATGTTTGCAGCCAACACAATACTAATCTCTGGAATATGTAAATCTTCTTTCGAAGTATATTTACAATAACACCTACAATAATAACTCAAGTAACGAAGATTAATTCGGTTCGGAATCATATTCGTTAGTTAAAATCTTTGTTGACTGAAACACGTTGACTTCTAGCCTTTACTACTGAGACAGAAATTAACGCATAGCTACTGTGAGCGGACTTTGTGAAAACTTGATCGAATCTTATACTATAATGCGAGCAAAAATCTGTGTGTGTGTGTATGTAAACTTTATCTTGAAAACGGCTCTAACGATTTTGGTTAAATTTTGCACCCTACCGTTTTCGGGCACGAAAAGACCATTGGGATGGGTCTCGTGTTCCAGAAAATTCGATTAGTGGGTCATTTTAAGTCATAATGGGTCAGGGTCAAGCTAATTATATCTAAAGAATGGCTCAATCGATTTTGGCTAAATTTTGTATCTAACCATTTTTTCGAGCACGAAAAGACCATTGGGATGGGTCACGTGTTCGAGAAAATTCGATTAGTGGGCCATTTTTCGGTCACTGTGGGTCAAGCTATTTTTATCTAAAAAACGGCTCTAACGATTTTCACTAAACTCTATATTCTACAGTTTTGGATTACGAGAAGACCATTGGGTTAAGTCACATGTTCGAGAAAATTCGATTAGTGGGTCATTTTTGGGTCACCGTGGGTCAAGCTAAGTTTATCTAGATAACGCTCTAACGATTTTGACGAAATTTTGCACCCTTCTGTTTTCGGGGACGAAAACAACATTGGGATGGGTCTCATGTTCGGGAAAATTCGATTAGTGTGTCATTTTGGGTCATAATGGGACAAGTTCAAGCTAATTATATCTAGAGAACGGCTGAATCGATTTTGACTAAATTTTGTGCCTAACCATTTTCGAGCTCGAAAAGACCATTGGGATGGGTCTCGTGTTCGAGAAAATTCGATTAATGGGTCTTTTTGGGCCATAATGGGTCAGGATCAAGCTAATTATATCTAGAGAATGGCTCAATCGATTTTGACTAAATTTTATATCTAACCATTTTCGGGCACGAAAAGACCATTGAGATGGGTCTCGTGTTCGAGAAAATTCGATTAGTGGGTCATTTTGGGTCGTAATGGGTCAGGATCAAGCTAATTATATCTAGAGAATGGCTCAATCGATGTTGACTAAATGTTGTATCTAACCATTTTCGGCACGAAAAGACCAATTGGGATGAGTCTCGTGTTCGAGAAAATTCGACTAGTGGGTCTTTTCGGGTCATAATGGGTCAGGGTCAAGCTAATTATATCTAAAGAACAGCACAATCGATTTTGATTAAATTTTGTATCTAACCATTTTCGGGCACGAAAAGACCATTGGGATGGTTCACGTGTTCGAGAAAATTCAATTAGTGGGTCATTTTTGGGTCACTTTGGGTCAAGCTATTTTTATCTAAAAAACGGCTCTAACGATATTCACTAAACTCTATATTCTACAGTTTTGGATTACGAGAAGACCATTGAGCTAAGACGCATGTTCGAGAAAATTCGATTAGTGGGTCATTTTTGGGTCACCGTTGGTCCAGCTAAGTTTATGTGGACAACGGCTCTACGATTTTGATGAAATTCTGTAATGTATAGTTTTCGGGCAAGAAAAGACCATTGGGATGGGTCACATGTTCGAGACAATTCGATTACTGGGTCATTATGGGTCATTATGGGTCAGGGTCAAGCTAATTATATCTAAAAAACGGCTCAAGACATTTTAACAAAATTTTTTAATATACGGCCGTTTCTGGCCAATTAGATGATCATTGTGCTAAGTCACATGTTCGAGAAAATTCTATTAGTGGGTCATTTTGGGTCACAATGGGCTAGGGTCAAGCTAATTGAATTTAAAAACATGCTCAAAATATTTTGACCAAATTTTATATTATACCGTTTCCGGGCATGAGAAGAGAACTGGGCTAAGTCACATGTTCGTCCGATTTTCATAAAATTTGAAATGACTCGACAAAATATTGCATTGTTATATGCGGACGGACCGAACGATGACTATAGGTGCTACGTATTTATATAATTACGAACGCACTTAAAAAAAGGGGGGGGGGCGTGGAATTAATTGGGATATTTATATTTTACTGAAGCTATTCTTATATTACAATAAAAGTATATTTGCTTTCAATTTGAAAAAAAAAATGGTGTTTAAGATCATGAAGGGTCAACCCAGGTAAAAAAATCAGAGAAAAACCTTTAAAAATTTTGAGATTTTGCTGCTATTTTGAAGGTTTCAACGGGTATCTTTAAGGCAAATGAAAACTAAAGGTTATCTTAAGAGAAGTATACCTCTATTTAAAAGATTTCATACAGGTTTATTTCTGTAAGTTATCATCTCCAAATTACCTTCAATGACCCGAAAGATTTTCGTGAAATCACATGAGGTATTTTGAAGGAAAATGAAAATTGTTTCTTAGGCAGGTACATGAAGGTTTTACTTTAAGGTTTTATTATTGCACATTATGGTATCTAAGATTTTGATATCCCCGCATTTCCTCATTAATATTTTAAATTTATTTCGAAATTAATATATTAGATAATTCCCGGAAATCTAACGTCTTCCACCGGTTCAGTCAAAAATTCTTAACTCCCCCTCGTTAAAATTTTTAATTAATATTTAAAATTACCATTTTAAATAGCGATATAAAAATCCCATTCTAGAAATAAAAATCTGAAAATTATCTTAAAGTCCCCTCGTTGAGATTTTTAATTACCATTTAAAATACTATTTTTTAATTCCCTACAAAAAGAAAGAGAAATCTCGAAATTATTTTGAAGAGTCTACTAGTTAAAATTTTTAATTACCCCATTTATGAAGTTATTACGACCAACAATTTCACCTCTAACACGCTCAAAAATTTCAATCCCCGAAAATTCCCCCTAAAAAGAAAAACAAATCACGAAATTTTTTCGAAGCCCTTTTTGACCTTAAATTTGTCACAATTTTTTCTAATATTATAACCAGTAACAATGTCACCTCCAACTCTAACAAGCTCAAAAATTTCAATCTCAAAATATTCCCCCTAAAACGAAAAAAAATAATCACGAAAGTATTTCAAAGTCCCCTTTTTATCCTAAAATTTGTCATAAATTTCTCTTAAATTACCACCAGTAAAAATAACCCTTCGAAGTCTAACACGTACAAAAATTGCACCCTAAAAAAAAAAAAAATCTCCAAATTATTTCAAAGTCCCTTTCATTAATATTTAAAATCGTATTCAAACACGCACAAAAAATATTTTAGTTAAATTTCAAAATCTAACGAGGGCCCTCAATTTCCCTTCTCCCTTTTCTAAAAATGTCTTATTTAGTTTTCCATTTTAAGTTTTTCGAAAAGAATATATTTTACTGTGCTCTTCTAAATCTGACAAAAAAAAAAAAAAAATTAGTTAATTAAATTTCAAAATGCAGGAAGGGATACAATGCACTCCGCTCCCCCCCCCCCCCCCTTCCACCATGCCACTCCTGTCGTCCTAGCTCAAAATTCTTAGTTCCTCTTCAAAACCACTCCACCAGTGGCCGAGAGGTTCTGCTCTCAAAGCTGGTAGACGGGAGATGCTGGGTTCGAACCCAATCGCGCCCGTCGGCCTAGTCGTTCAGAGTTTTTTCGTGGTTTTCTTCGAACCTTGGATTTTTTTGCTTAAATACGGATTAGCTTCCCTTTGAAAGACCCCAGGCACCCCCCCCCCCTTCGGCCCAATATCCTAAGTGTAGACAATTGGCCATCATAAAACAACACAAACAGCACCTCTTTAAAAAAAGAGGAACTAAGAATTTTGCACATACTAACATTAAAGAAAAGAGGCTCTTTTAATTTAGTTACTCGAAAATAATACATTTTATATTGTTTTTGAAAACATAACAAAAAGAAATATCTAGTTACTTAAATTTTAAAATCTAGGGAGGAGCAGGGTCCCTCCCCCCCCTTTCCTCATTTTGGTAGCGTCCACGATTAAGGGGACAAGGGAGCTTAAAATATTTTTTTTTATTTTTTGTAAATTTTACCTTAAATATTATTCAAAGGTACATTATATGCATTATGCCATGCATTTATCACAAAAAAATTAAAAAAAAAAATTTTTTTTTGAGAAAAAAAATGGAATTTTACGCGTCGTCTTAGAAATCTTCGAAATGCCCCCTGCGTCTTCCATATCAATGAAAATCCCCAATACTTTTTATAAAAGTTTGGTTTATATATATAAACAAAATAGAGCATCGAATTTTCTATATTTCAATTTAAAGGTAAAAAAAAAAAAAATTGAAAAATTTTGAAATTTTTTCGAAAAAATTTCAAAATTTCAAAGTTTTTCAATTTTTTCTTTATTTTTTGTAAATTTCATCCTAAATATTATTTAAAGGTACATTATATGCATTATGGCATGCATTTATCACAAAAAAAAATGTAAAAAGAATTTTATTTTTGAGAAAAAAATGGAATTTTATGCATTGTCTTGGAAATCTTCGAAATGCCCCCTGCGCGTCCCATATCAATGAAAATCCCCAATATTTTTTATAAAAGTTTGATTTATATATATAAATAAAATAGAGCATCGAATTTTATATATTTGAATTTAAAGGTAAAAAAAAAAAAAAAAAAATTAAAAATTTTGAAATTTTTTCGAAAAAATTTCAAAAATTTTCATTTTTTTAAATTTTTTGTAAATTTTATCTAAAATATTATTCAGGGGTACATTATATTCATTATGGCATGCATTTAGTACAAAAAAAAAAAAAAAATAAATTTATTTTTGAGAAAAAAATGGAATTTTACGCGTCGTCTTAGAAATCTTCGAAATGCCCCCTGCGCATCCCATATGAATGAAAATCCCCAATATTTTTTATAAAAGTCTCTTTTATATATATAAATAATATAGAGCATCAAGTTTTATATATTTGAATTTTAAAGTTAAAAGAAAATGAAAAATTGAAAATTTTTGAAATTTTTTCGAAAAAATTTCAAAATTTTTAATTTTTTTTTTTTTACCTTTAAATTCAAATATTTAAAATTCGATGCTCTATTTTATTTATATATATAACACAAACTTTTATAAAAAATATTGGGGATTTTCATTGATATGGAGAACACAGGGGGCATTTCGAAAATTTCTAAGACGACGCGTAAAATTCCATTTTTTCTCAAAAATAATTTTTTTTTAATTTTTTGTGCTAAATACATGCCATAATGCATATAATGTACCCTTGAATAATATTTAGGTGAAATTTACAAAAAATAAAAAAAATTATTTTTAAGGATTTTAAGGTCCCTTGTCCCCTTAAAGCTGAAAAATATAGGTGGGGTTATTACATGCATAATTTGCCCTTATCCTCTATCAGGCGTGAATTCCAGTTTTTATAAAAGTTACTTCTTCAAAAACAAAGTTTTCGTTGCAACATTTGATTTTTGATCATGTAGCTGTCATTTGACATCCGAGGTGGAGAATGCTTTGGGGCCTATAGCTACAATGGCTGTCGCCTCGAATGATCCTTATTATACATAGTAACAACAACAAGTCACAACAATTTTTATTTTCCATTATATATATTATAAAACTACAATGGTACATACACAATTACATCCATGTCTTACCCAGGGACTCGAACCCGGGCCCTCGCGTAACAGCAGCCCTCATGTAGATGTATTTCTGACTCCATGTCATGGGAGAATGAGAAGGAAGTTATCAACTCAACCCACAGAAAGCATGTTTACTTTTCCGCCACTCGGAAAAAATGCGGGAGTAGTCGTTACGCTGTCGTTTTGCTATTCTATTTTTCCTTTTTGCAGGGCTCTTTTTATCTGTATATTAGTCACATTTTAATTAATTTTTAAATGGATATACATATAGCCGTAAGAGGGGTATAAGTGAGCCTTGTATTATACTTATTTTTAATATTTTAGCTTGATATTGGCACTTTGTATTCAGCCATTCATGCTGAACATTCGGTAAACCAGATCGCCACGTATAGAAATACTGTGGTATGGGGATAATGTTTTACACGAAATCTTCGTGTATGACTAAAGATGAATTTTTACTATTTTTTAAAATATTAGCGATAAAAATCTCTCCGTTTTAAAAACGGCGTGACACTTCACTTTTCAAATACATCCTAGAGAGAACTATTTTATTTTTTGATCTTTTTATTTTTGTGAAAAATCTAGTCATAATTTTCTGAATTTCAAAGAATCGTTATGTTCAGTTTCTTGTTTATACTTTTAAGGAGATATATGCATATATTTCCATTATGCATAAAAGTGATAGAAGGATTAAATTACTTCTTGATAATTAAACTTGCAAAAAGCTCAGTTTGGAGGTGGAAACGTTTTGTGAAGGGCCCTTGTTTTGAGGGGAAAAAGTTTGTGAAGGGTCCTTTAAAGGACCTAAGTTCTTTCTAAGCAGATCACTGTATTGGAATATCATTTTATGAGTAAGTAATTTGGTTTCTTTAAAAATCAGGCAGCTATAATCTTTTTAGGAACATAGATGCTTGATTAATACTCAGTGGAGGTGTAATATCTCTGGCAAATCATTTAGCGGGGTTTAATGTCTCTAGCTGCAATATTCGACTCATAAAAATTAATTTAAAAAAAATTATATATTGTAGAATAATTTATAATACAGAATTTGAAATATGGGAAAAATAATTTTAAAATTCTTTACATGTGTATAATTATTTTAAATAAAGTAATTTTTTCACGAAA
This sequence comes from Maratus speciosus, assembly GCA_963932465.1. Lineage (NCBI taxonomy): Eukaryota > Metazoa > Arthropoda > Arachnida > Araneae > Salticidae > Maratus > Maratus speciosus. Next base: position 621,257,914 of record OZ010788.1, on the reverse strand, counting down.
AAACATTTAAAGACAAATTTAGAGCAATAATATTGTTCTACAGTGCGTAACATCATTAAAAATTATATATATAGATTCTTGGGGCCTTTAACAAACAAGGGTCGATGCAAGTTTTTATTCTTGGGTTCCATTTTGTGAAAATTAAAAGTTATTTTTGTGGAAAGTAATATTTTGTAACTATAGTTAAAATCCAGTTACTCAAATTCGGATCAAGAACTTATTAACAAAAACTTCTTTAAATTTCAGTTAAAGTTTTTGTTTCGCATGACCTGGTTTTATTTACTAATTACATATTTAAAATAGTTTTTATGCAAAAGAATGTTATGAAGTGGACCTATTTTATTAAAAGGAATTTTGTGAATGGGCCCATTTTATTAAATTTATTTTTGTGAAGCGGCCCATTTTATTAAATTTATTTTTGTGAAGGGGCCCATTTTATTAAATTTATTTTTGTGAAGGGGCTCATTTTATAATATTTATTTTTGTGATGGGGCCTATTTTATTAAATAGACTTTTGTGAAAGGGCCCTAAAAAAACCCTCAAATTTTGCCTGAATCGACCCCTGTGTTTACCTCCTGTGTGTACAAAACAATTATTAAAAAGGACTGTTCTGTAATGGGTGAGAATCTTCTATGTTTTGAGCAGATTCGCATGTTTTATTGTGTATGTAAATTTTATTTGTGTAATTTTCTCTTTTTTGCATTGTTACTTTTATCATTTACAGGCTTAAAAGAAATAACTGATTTCATTCTGTGCTTGTTCAGTTCATATTGCTTAATATGTTTTTGAGTAGTAAATATTTAAAAAGTCATATTATTCATTGTCAGTTCAGCTTTTGATTTCCTTGGGGGTTCGCTGGGACTGTTCTGTACCACCAGAAATTCAATTGGACCACTAATTTGAAAAATTTTATAATCTGCAGGACCAGTAACTCCCCCCCCCCTCCCCCCTATCTGACAGGTAAACATAAACTTTCTTCTCCCTGCAAAAACTGCAACTAAGCACATATCGCATAACTTTATTTTATTTAAAAAAACAAAGAAAATTCGATTAAATCTTAGATGAAGTAATTAATTGTCACTCAAAGGATTAAAGGGATGAAATAGAATTTTATGTAGCAGACCGGTGATGACTGCGGACAAATAAATTCTCATGGTTACTGTTCCTTGGGACCAGTGGCTTTTTTATGTCAATTCTACTACTGGTCAGTTGGTGTTTTTTAGATCTTTTTGTCAACTTGATTTAATCGTGTAAAAAGTATGCATGTATGCATTTTTATTATGTGCCTCCTTGCTTTTTTTAACATTAATATTACATTACATATGCAGTGTTGACTCTAGAAAAAAGGACTGCCGGGCGGGGAATTTTTCAAAAAGGAAACACCATTCTAAAAAAGGGCACACTTGTACATTATTCACAAAAATATTTTGAACTGGTTTGTTTAGAGTCCCTAGAATTTGCGATATTTTCCCACGATCAGTTGAATTGCCACAGGGAGCATAGGAAGTGTTAAAAAGAGCAGAAGGGTTTAATGGGGCTTTGCCATGCACAAAAAAGAAAAAGGGCTGCCGGCGCTGCGCCCTGCTAAAGCGGCTTAGACAATGCTAATATATATGGATTCATATCATAAAAGGGTGAAAAACAAGATTTCTTTCTTTCTTTTTTTTTTCCTATTTAAGAGGAAGATAATAAAAATGCACACCTGCATTCTTTTTTATATTGAAATCACCTTTAAAAGAAATATCCACAAGCAAATGTAAATAATAATAAAAAAAAAAAATACAAATTCACAATAACACTGTCTTGACAAATTAATTATTCAGAAACATATTAAGCAGTATGAATAACAATAGAGTAGTAATCACTTATTTCATTTTATTCTATAATTATATTAAAAATGCCTTCAACAGTGTGGACTCTAGAAAAAAATTACTGCCAGCTGGACACTTAAAAAAAACACTCAAGAACCTTGTTCACTGAAAATATTTTGCATTTAGTCCTTTTTTATTTTGACCTTTTTAATTTTGTGATATTTTCCTGCAACTGATGAAATTTCTTGATTTTCCTCCCTGTTGACTGACGAATTATGTTTTTCTCCTGTAACTGATTGACGAATTTCACATTTTTTTCTGCAGCCAACGGTAAAATTTCACAATTGTTTCTCATGATTGCCTGCTGAATTTCATGTTGTTTTCCTGTGACCAATTGACGAATTTCACAATATTTTAAAGCAATCGACTGAAGGGTTTCTAGATTTTTTTACCCCCATTAATCGACGGTTGAATTTCTCAGTTTTTTTTTCAGGTGACTGAATGAGAATTTTTGCAATTTTTTCCCCGCAACCAACTGATAAATTTTGTAATATTTTATTTCAGAACAAATGTTTTATAATCCCACATCTGCCATCTTGGATTTTTTTCTTGGTGTGAATTAAAAATTTTTTTAATTAATAGTTAATAATTAATAATAATTATTATATTCCAGTTTTTTCAATGTTATATTAATCTATCAACAATATTTAACCATTGGCGACATTTACTACTTGGCGAAAAAGGAGTTTTCATCCAAGAAAAAAATCAAAAATGGCAAATGTGGGATTATAATACATCTAAACCATACCGATTGGCGTATATTGCATTTTTCCTTGCGGCTGATTGGCAAAACTCGTGTGATTTTTTTCACATATCCGGTTTATGAATTTTGCCGATTTTCTTCCCAGCTAATCAACAAACTTCATTTTTTCCTATAAACAGTTGAATTTTTTTTTCATATGGTCGCTGAATGAATTTCACAGATTTTCTCTGCGGCTGATCAAAGAATTTCATTTCCAAAGCTGAATACTTTGCAATGTTCTGCAATGTACTTCAGCTAATCAAATGTTCTGTGTGAATTTAAAAAAAAAAAAAAGTCACAGGAAAATTTTCTTTATATATGAAGAAGTGCAATTGCATCTTTTATAGAAATGCAAAAGACATTTCATAAAACCCTGACATACTCACACGAATGAAATTATTGGTGAATTTTGTGAGTTCCCCCCCCCCCCTCCTAATCGAATGATAATTTAGTGGGGTTTTTTTCCAATAATCGATTGATGATTTTCGAATTATTTCAGATTTTTCCCTCTGTCAACTGGCGAATTTGGCCTTTTTTCTCTGACCAAATCGTTGAATTTCACAATTTTTCTCCTGCGATTGGGTGAAGAATTTTGATATATTTTCCCCAATTCATTGACGAATTTCGCATTTTTTAACCACGACTGGTGGATGAATTTTGTGATATTTTTCATTGACCTTTTGGAGAAAATCGTAGTTTTTTTTCACACGACTGATCCATGAATTTCATGCTTTTTTACCGAAGACTGATTGGCAAATGTTCCAATTTTTTCTTGCGACAGATTGGAAACAATCGTTGGTTTTTTCCACGACTGATCGAAGAATTTCGTGAATTTTCTGACAACTTCAGAGTTTTTTTTACATGTGACTGATAAGCGAATTTCATTATATTTTCTTTTTACTGATTGGCAAATTTTTTCTCTTTTTCGTGTAAACGTTTGGTAAAAAACCCTTTTTTTTCTGCAACCGATCGACGAATTTCGCATTCTACTGCGACAGATCGGTGAATATCGTGATTATTTTCTCACGGTCGACTGGTGAACTTTGTCGCTTTTCTGCGACTGATTGGCCAAATCTTCATGTTTTGTTTTTTTTTTTTTTGCACGACTGATCGACAAATTCTATTTTTTTTCGATAATCCACCGACGAATTTCGCTTTTTTTTTTCCCTGTGACCGATTTTAAAATTTTGCGATATTTCTCTTGAACCAGTAAGCAAGTCTTGACACAGATTGGAGAAAGTCGTGAGTTTTTTTCCGCTACTGATCTACGAATTTCGCAGATTCTTCTGACAATCTTCACGATTTTTTTTAACCGCAACCGATTTGCAATTTTCACGAATTTTTCCTTGTAACATAGGCAAATTTTGAGGCTTTTTCTTGCGAACGATTAGAGAAGATTGTGGGGTTTTTTTCGCTGTTTCTTCTAGAGGTGCACTGACAAATTTTGCGTTTTTTTACCTGCAACCGATTGGCGAAAATCATGGATTTTTTTCTCGCAACTGTTCGTCGAATTTTGTATGTTTTCCCACAGCAAGCTAAAGAATTTCATGAATTGTTCTCCATGACTGACGAATTGCACAAGTTTTCTTGCGACTGATTGATGATTTTCGCAATCTTTTTAAATGAACGATTAAAGAGTTTGCCGATTTTTTTTTTTTTTTTTTTTTTCTTGCCATTGAGTGACAAATTTCGCAATTTTTCCTACAATTGAATGGTGGATTTTCTTGAAAATGAAAATTTGAAATGTTCTGCTGTGAAGTCAATGTATGGCGCATTTATAATCATATTCTGCTTTGGGGAATTTTATTATGTCTTACTTTTCAGATTTTTTTTTTATTGCAGTATTTTCATCATTTTAGATTGAATTTTTTTACAGAGCCTTCCGATAAATATTATTTGTAATATATAAAAATTTCAAAGGGGGGGGGGGGGGCACAATACTAGTCCCAAAGAGGGGCACTTTTCTAACACCTGTCATATAACATACTGTTCGAAAGACGTGTGATCTCTTATTCATGCTATGCGCATCTGATGCCCCTCCGCCTACTTTGCTCCCCCTGAGGGGGCGGTTTTCTAAATTTTGCTGAAACCCCTCATGTGACATATTGTCGGAACAGCCTGTGACTGCTTATTCATGTTATACACATCCGACCTCCCTGCCCTAACTTTGTTCCCCTGAGGGGGCACTTTTCTAAATTTAGCTAACACCCCTCATGTGACATATTGTAGGAAAGGTCTGTGACCACTTATTCATGTTATGCACATTGATGCCCCCCCACCCACTTTGCTCCCCCCTCAGGGGGCAGTTTTCTAAATTTTACCGAAACCCCTCATGTGACATACTGTTCGAAAGACGTGTGACCTCTTATTCATGCTATGCGCATCTGATGCCCCTCCGCCTACTTTGCTCCCCCTGAGGGGGCGGTTTTCTAAATTTTGCTGAAACCCCTCATGTGACATATTTTCGGAACAGCCTGTGGCTACTTATTCATAGTTATACACATCCGATGTCCCTGCCCCCACTTTGCTCCCCCTGGGGGGGGGCACTTTTCTAAATTTTGCTGACACCTCTCATGTGACATATCGTTCAAAAGGCCTGTGACCACTTATTCCTGTTATGCACCTCTAATGTCACTCCCCCCCACTTTGCCCCATGGGGGGGGGGGCGCTTTTCTAAATTTTGCTGACATCCCTCATGTGACATATCGTTCAAAAGGCCTGTGACCACGTATTCATGTTATGCACCTCTAATGTACTCCCCCCACTTTGCCCCACGAGGGGGGAGCACTTTTCTAAATTTTGCTGACACCCCTCATGTGACATATCGTTGGAAAGGTCTGTGACCACTTATTCATGCTATGCAACTCTAATGCCGCTCCCCCCACTTTGCCCCCCGGGGGGCACTTTTCTAAATTTTGCCGGCACCTCTCATGTGACATATCGTTCAAAAGGTCTGTGACCACTTATTCATGTTATGCCCCTCCCCCCCCGGGGGGGGGCACTTTTCTAAATTTTGCTGACACCCCTCATGTCACATATTGTTGGAAAGGCCTGTGACCACTTATTCATGTTATGCACCTCTAATGCCCCTCCCCCACTTTGCCCCCCTCCTCGGGGCATTTTTCTAAATTTTGCCGACACCCCTCATGTGACATATCGTTAAAAAGGTCTGTGACCCCTTATTCATGTTATGCACCTGTAATGCTCCTACCCCGCACTTTGCCCCCCGGGGGGGCATTTTTCTAAATTTTGTTAACATCCCTGATGTGACATATCGTTCAAAAGGCCTTTGACCACTTATTCATGTTATGCACCTCTAATGCCCCTGCCCCCACTTTGCCCCCCCGGGGGGCACTTTTCTAAATTTTGCTGACACCCCTCATGTGACATATCGTTCGAAAGTCCTGTGACCACTTATTCATGTTACGCACCTCCGGTGCTTTCCCCCCCCGGGGGGGACACTTTTCTAAATTTTACTGACACCCCTCATGTGACATATCTTTCAAAAGGCATGTGACCACTTATTCATGTTATGCACCTTCAATGCCCCTTCCCCCACTTTGCCGCACGGGGGGGGCACTTTTCTAAATTTTGCCAACACTGTTCGTGCAATTTATTATAAGCATAGTTGATTTCCAGAAACGAGTCTATACAAAGCCATGACATGATACCCCCAAAAGCTAATGTTAAATCAACCAATTTCACAAATTTTTAATTTCATTTGAGTATTTGAAGTTTATTTTATGCATAATATGTATCAAATCATTGTCGAACTGGATATGTAATCATTATTATGTATTGATCTGATGCGAATTTGCATAGAAGGCTGTCTGTATGCAGGTGCAATGATATAATGCAAAGAGAAGATACAGGTTTTTTGTCTGGCGGCGACCTTCGGGACGCGTCGCGGGTCTTGCTTCACGGGCGGTTCCTTGCGTCGACAAATGGGCCTGAAAAGGGCCCGGGACCGGAAGATGAACCCCTCATACCTAAAGGAAAACTGCAGATATTTCTGCCAAAATCGGTGAAGGGAAATAACAGGTTTTTTACCTAAAGGAAAACAGCAGGTATTTGGAACCAAGAAGGTTAAGGGAAAATACATGTTTTTTACCTAAAGGTAAGCTGAAGGTAATTTTAGTTCCAAATACCTTCAGTTTCCCTGAAGTTTTTTTTTTAAGGTTTCTTGCTGATTTTTTTACCTGGGAAGTTGCCTAAAAAGAAACGAATAAGCGTGAAGGACACAGAACCCCAGCTGGACCGACGGACGGACTGAACGACGACTATAGGTGCTACGTATTTATATAATTACGAACGCATTTAAAAAGGGGGAGGCGTGGAATTAATTGGGATAATTCTCTTTTATTGATGCTATTCTTATATTGCAATAAAAAGTATGTTTTTCTATTATGAAAAAAAATGGTGTTTAAGATCATGAAGAGTCAAATTGCCTAAAAAGTAACGAATAAGAGTGAATGCCACAGAACTCCGATATAATAAATACAATAACTGATAATCTAGCATAATTATGCGACACCAACAGTAACACCAACTTCTGAAAATATTGGGGTGAGTTCAAACATTTTTGAGTAAAACAAAGCATACAATTATTGCCCCTTAGTGCGTATGTCTGGATACAGAGGCGGACGAGGAGCAAAGGACTCAACATGATAATTCGAAGTTAAATTATGTTCTTTCTAAGCAAATTATAGAATTTTTGTAATTTTATTTTATTAATTTATATTCTCATGAGTCCTTTCTTATAAATACGTTAATAGTTATTATAAATAATATAACAAGAAAGAAAAATCATGGGTCAAGCATCGATTATGAAACACTTTCCAACGCATTTAGAATAATGTAACAAAGCTTCATCATTTAATAAGTTGAAATACGATGTCTAATTAAACCATTTCTAAACGCATTAACACATTTGAAAACTCAATTCCAGCAATTCCCATCTACAGTCGAAAAATTATCCGCATTCTTTGAGCAGCCCTGTATATGACATATAGATTTTGTATCTATGAACTACATGCATGGAAAAGATTTAATTCGGTTAGCAAATACATTCCACAGTTGAAAATTACCCTTCAGAAGTTTCCACTAATAAGGAAAATGATGCGTGAATTCTTTTGTGCATTCCTGTATACGAGGTTATAGAATTTATAAACAACGAGTAACATGCAAAAAGTGAGTTAAATTTAAAAGCGCATATCGAAATTGAAAACGCACTTTCTGCAGTAAGTGAACGATAAATGCAATGAACTCTCTAATCTATAGTAATCATCATGTAGTGAAATTCAGTGATTTATATCCATTTCAATACAATTGAAATTGTATAATGTCATTAAAGTACACTAGAAACTACACTGGTTATCAAAAATTAAGGAAAAGTCACAAAATTCTAAATTTCAAATACGCGAACACTCAAAAGGAAATAATATAATTCAAGTAATTACTATCGCTACAACACAAATAGTCCATATAACATCTCATTCATGTCACACATGGTCACAAATGTCACAGTCACTACAGTGAAGCAAAAAAATAGGAAACTCCATTCATCTCATTATGAGTCTCAAATGATCACTATATGTGGCTCTACTGAGACGTAACTGTAACTGCTGCTTTGTGACGCGTCACCATGTGACTTTACAATATAGTTACATTGTGACTCTCATGTGACTGTCATTTGTAGACTCAATTTCAAAGTCATCGTGAACGCTGCACTGTGATAAGTTACCAAATAATGTCACAATAAAGTCACATGATGAATTTCATGTGACAGAGAGACTACTGTGAAGTCACCATTGTGCTCTTTTGGGAAAAGTCTCCATGTGACCATAATATGATATTATTTGGTGACTTATCATAATGCAACGTTCATGTTGACTATGAAATTGAGTCTCAAAATTACAGTCACATGAGAGTCACAATTTAACTACATTGTAAAGTCACCTGGTGACTCGTCACAAAGTAGCAGTCACATTGACTTCTCAGTGGAGTCACATATAGTGATCATTTGAGACCCATAATGAGATGTATGGAATTTCCTATTTTTTTGCTTCACCGTAGTGACTGTGACACTTGTGACCATGTGTGACATGAATGAGATGTTATATGGGCTAGCTGTGTTGTAGAGATAGTAATTACTCGAATTATATTATTTCCCTTTGAGTGTTCGCGTATTTGAAAATTAGCATTTTGTAACTTTTCCATAATTTTTGATAACTAGTGTATTTTCCCCCATTGACCCTAATGTAAAGAAATTATTTTGAGAGCCCCTGTAAATGAACTATCAACGCTATATACTTCATGTCGGATATCGAACATGCCATGGTAAACATCATTATTATATATCAATTGCATGAAAATCCGAGTCTGTTTAAGAGAGTTAGAGCGTTAACAGACGGTCAGACAAACCGTATTCATAAACACTTTTCAATTTCGTTGGAATGTGTTAAAAATTGCTAACTACTGAATGTCAAGAAAAGCATACAATTTAGTCACCGAATTGCTTTATCAATTACAAACATACAGTTACATTAAAAAAGATGACAAGATATGCAGGAAATTTGTTTTTGAGAGAAATTTAATTATACCTCTGCTGAAGGGGCTTTCAGTGCTGGTGTAAGTCTAATGGATATCATTATTATTTTTCAGACATAATTTTTTTCAGAACGTCAATAAAACCAAATTTCATTTTAGTGATTAAATAAATAACGAATTAAATCAACTGAAATTGGGTGGGTGGAGAGAGAAAATTATTGGGTGGGCTGACGCTTCACGGGTCCCTATAAGTTGGCGCCACTGGATGCTAAAAGATTAATGTAAATAACCGAATAAACAAAGTAAATTTAGATTTCAGATTCTTTAAGGGGTCTATTTATCCAAGATTTTATAATACTTTCTTTAGTAGAAAATATAAAATTAATGAGAAAAGTAGCGAGAGCAATGCACATTCCTTAAATTTAATCTGAATGGGCTTTTCTTTATGTTGGCATTAGATATTCATCATAAAACTAATTATACCTGCACAAAACACTGGATATATATTTTTGTCAATATGTGCGACCGCGGAACTAAATTCAAGAAGTGGCAGGATATATTAGCAGATTTAACTGCAATAAAAAAAAAAATCTTCTTTTAAAAGTATCAAAAAACAAAATAAATTAAATTGAGTTTTTTTTTTTTTTTTTTTTTTTTTTTTTTTTTTTTTTTTTTTTTTTTTTTTTTTTTTAGAACTACACGTGAAGGACAATTTTTAATTATATCAGCATAAAAAGCAATACGGAAATAAAATAGTACGTATTAAAAATGACTAATTTAAACAGTTTATTATTTTTGTTCATCTTGAGAAGAGGGGAGATGGGAACGCTGTCCTCTGAAACTCGTTTAAAATAATTGTTAAACAGATGAACGTAACAGAATTTTTGTAATTGTCTTCAAAGGGGATAGAGGCTAGGTCAGAGAGTCTCTCAACTAGTGACAAAAATTCTCAATTCCTACTCCTTTTAGTGTTTAATTATGTCAAATCTTTTCAGAAGAATAAATTTGACTACATTTTCAAAATCACAAGCGAAGAAAAATGAATTAAATTTGAAAATTAATTTTGGACAAGGAATATTTTTTTATGAAACGTAAGTAGAATGTATGCATATATATATATTTTTAAACACACGGCACCACTTCTCCTTACCACCCACCCCGCCAACCTCGTACACACACTTCAGGTTCTATAAACACACTAATTTTCCCTGTCGTAAAATAAATCCCCCGATTACATAATATTGAATGATATTATGACGACCAGCCATCAGATTGTCATTCATTTATCGTTGACTTGGGGGAATTTCGCTGCACAAGGCCGCATCCACTACGGCCGTAACATTTGGCAATTTATTTCCAAATTAAATAACATTTATCACACGTTTGTAAATAAGCTTGTATGAAATTTTTCAGTAAAAATTATCGCTGCATCTCGGACTTTTTTAAGGTCTACAAGAAAAGTTTTCTTTTAGACGCTATAAGCAAATCATTCTAAATGTACTGCTTGGAAAATGGTATAATTTTCACCTTTAAATTCTTCTCGCACTTTACAATTTAAATATTTAAAAGCTTTCTTTTTTAAAAAAATCCACGTGTAAATATATTTTTCAACTGAAAAGTATTTGAATGTATAATTTGGGCTTTTTAAAATCTGACATAATACGGACAAAAATATGAATTAAACCTCTATTCAGTTAATAAAAGTTAAAAAAAAAAATGGAAAAACGCTAAAAAGTTAGACATTTTATAAATAATTGGACACAATCTAATGATGTATATGCTTGCAAAAGATGGTTAAATTGCTAGGAATAGTTTTGTATTTTATAAAACTTAACTGAGCTATCTTGACCGATTTCAACATTAAATAAAAAACTTTTCAATTTAAAAACAGTCTCCTGCAACATATTTATCATATATCTATCTATAAAACTCTCTCTTTTTTCATATTTTTATCTACAATATTTTTTGCAAAATAACGCTATAAAGTAAAAAGGTCACACTAAATTAAATTATGGCATCAGAACTAATGCACGGAGCTAATTACTGGAGCTAATTAGTTTTTGATGTATACCGCCCAACGGGTGGCGCTGCTATGCAGCATTTTTCATGAATTCCGCAATACCTCTACCTCAAGAACTAATGCACGGATTTTCATCAAACTCCAGATTCAGTTAGACGTTGTCATAAGTTGTTGCTCATTATGTTTTGGTGTAATTCACCCAACAAGTGACGCTTCTATGGCTGTATTTTGCATAATTTACACGATTTTAGTGATAGTCCTATCTCAAGAACTAATGCACTGAATTTCATATGTTTATAATCCTCATGATAGTCATAGATTTCCATTTAATTCTGGTACTGCGCAAGCGACTTTTGAAGTATTGACATGCATCAGATAGAAGGAAGCTTCGGGTTGAGTTGGGTTGATTGTTGACGGCCAATTATCTACACGAGGGATATAGACACTAGGGGGAGTGCCTCCCGTGGTGGTCTTTCTAAGGGAACCTAATCCGTATTAACGCATGGAAATCCACGGTTCGAAGAAAACCACGAAAACTCCGAACGATTAGGCCGACGGGCGCGATTGGGTTCGAACCCAGCACGAAGGAAGCTTCGGATTGGCACATCCGATTAATTATAAATGCTTTCTAGATACAGTTTATTTCTGTTTGTATATGACAACAGGCAAACTGATTTTTTATATTAAATAAATTGTATAGATATAGAAAAATATTGGTTGAGTACATAAAAGAGTTAATAGGTTGCCATAAAATATGTTGCCAAATCTCCTTCTTTCGTCAAAGCATTTTTTCTATCTCGACAAGCCCTCTATACTGTAAATGCACCATTTTTTGCGACTGTGTGAATTACCATTTACTACAGACAATACTTTGACCATGAAATTTTTTTTTTCGGTGTTTTATCAATTATGTTTTTACATTATTTTTCTATATTTTGACTGAAATGAGTAGCATGCATTTTAAATGTATGATATATAATGTGTGAACGGTTTGTATTTAAATTGTTATGAAAGGAATGCGTTAATGACGGTATATGAACAATATTTGGCAATTTATCACTTGCATCTGGCTAAAAAAGCACCATTTCTTTACTAAACTTCACGTACAGAACTGCACATTACACATATATTACACACATGATCTACATATTTACACTTAAAAGAAAATGATTTTGAGAGCAATGAAACAATATCTACATATTTGCCAAATGCGTTACAAACAAATCTTTCCAAATACCATGCCTAAATGTATCGGCAGTAGATATCGATTTAGAGCAAGCAAACATTTCTTATCCTCTCAGTTATGTAAAAATCTTCAATAAAACTTGTATACAGAAAATTTAATGGTAAAAATGTAATATTCTTTTACACTTTTTTTTTTACTATCAGTGAAAAAACAGGTTTGATGATATTGAATTTCAGAATCTGTGATACGAATTGACGAAATACTACACTATAAAATATTTATTATGTTTCTATATGATAGAATGTAGAATGGTAACAGGTGCATATATTTGACACAGAACGTCCGACGCATTATAACAAAATACAGTACTTTTACGGTACACATTATAACAAAATACGGTCTGGCGTCACTTATATATATGCATATATATATATGTAGACACATATATCTATCTATATGCCCATCTCTTTCTATATATGTATATAGATATAGACATGAATAGATAGTTATATATATATAGATATAACGATATATCAGTTGCGTTCGGCTAACAGAAAATTACCCAAAATACTTTTATTTAATGTATGATAACTAAAATTAAAACTTTCATTTTTTAGTGCATCTTAGAGGAAATTTAACTACATTTTATTCAAGATTTGTAGCGGAAATTAACTCAAATATTTAAACATCAATTACTAGCGTTTACTTTTATAACTTCTCTAGATAAAGGAAGTGTTTAAGATTTTTTTTAAACACAAAAGCTTTTAGAAAGAAATATATTAATTACAATACATAAGTATGTGTGCTACAAATCCAATAAAATATGTAAATAGTATATAGAAATTAACTTTTCTCGTGGATTGATATCATCGCATGCAACTATTGATATTATAACGCTGTCGCGATAAAATATTTAATTACAGTAAAATAAACAAAAATATTTAAATATCTATATACGTATACATACCAGCAAGAGAAAAGTCCCATATTCTTGAAAATGTTAAGATTTCTGTCCAAATTTCACAATTAGTGACGCTTGACAGCAAAAGTAGCAAAATAAAATCTTTTTAAAATAGACTATTCTATTTTTTCAAACAAAAATTTCAAATATTACTTTGCAACAATGAATCTTTTGGCTTACATTTGAGATGCAATTCTTAAATTTTGAACTTCAATTTTTGTACGGCAAAATATTTTTAGCACAGTGTTGCCACACATTTTCTAATTTTGAAACAATTTTCTTGCAGAAATGGAAAAACTTTGGACAGATTATATATTTAAAAATTAAAATACAAGCCGGGTTTTTTTTGTCATTTGCCATTGAGAATTTGTCTACAGATCAAATTTAATACGTATATATATGTATTTTCTTTTAATTTTTAAATGAGCTACCACAAGTATTTAAATATTTTAATTTCTATAACGTATGCTACGAATTTGAATAAGGGAAAAATAAATGCTTCAAAATTGTGGTAATCGGGCTATTTTCTTTATTTCTGATTTAAAAAGGGACATTTTATTCCAATAGTTCTGGAACTGGAGGTCAGATCTACATTGAAATATATAGGCTTTCATCTGGGGGAAATGACGTCATTTTCAGAGGGCATTCGAATTATCCTACCGGCATCCTTTCATCTCGAAAGGAACTAAATACTTCAGCATGTGAAAATGACATAATATTTTAACAAGAAGAAATTATATTCACTGGTAAAGGTGAATTATTTTCATACGAATATATCTAAATGATGTTTTAGTTATACTTTGCCGATACTGATGAACGTCAAGAGCTACAAAAGTTTTAATCTCAGAATCAACTGGTCAGCATTTAATAATGACATCATTTTGCCGCAAATGTTATGCAATATTTCAGCTTTATGAATAAATGTGTGCTTTCGCAAACGCACACTTTGGTTTAGGACGTTATTTTCGCCGTCGGCTTTTTCTAGCAAGGAAGGCCCCCAAAAGTGCATAATCAGAAAAAATTGAAAACATTGCAGAATGTTCTTGTCATGAGGGTATGTAGGTTTATACAAAAATTTCCGTCGGAACCTCGATGTAGTGTATGTAAAAAAAAAAAACAATGAAGATTTTGTTTTCGTGGCGATTTATCGCTGGTTGGAGACACAATTTTTTTTAAATACACTTTTATGATGAATAATTTTTAAGAAGAAACTTTTCCTGCTAATCATACTGAACTAGTATATGTTAGCTTAATTTAAATAAATACACTTTTACAACTTCGGTTTTGTTATACACTGTAAATAAAATATGTAACGTTACTCCATAAAATTGGTGGCAGCATGCTGCCTCCAATTTAATGAGTATTTTAAACTTACATAATGGAATAATTTAAACCGATATAACTGGTATAATATTACACATTGGTGTAGCGTAACACCATTTACATCGGTTAAATTACTGCATTTAATGGAGGCAGCAAGTCTTCCACCAATTTTATAGAGTAACGTTACATAAATGTTTTACAGTGTATCTCTTTATATGTATATATAGTAAAGCCCCGATTATCCGCGAGCGGATGATCCGTGGTGCGGATTATCCGCAACGCAATTTTTTTTAAATTTTTAATCCAAGCCAACAACAAGGAATAAACAATAGGCCCTGCAGTGCAAAGGTCAAAAACAACTGACCTTGACAACCCGAGAGGACGTGTCCAGAAAGTGAAATACACGTATACACCTCTACATTTTCTATCAGCCTGCCAGCGGCCGCAGTTTTCAGTAAGTGTGTTTAGTGATCCGACGTGTTTTATGTAGGTCCATTAAGTTAGCCCCCCCATATGGGCAAAATGAAAATCTGAGTATATGGTCGTTTTGCACCCGTTTTGCACCGTTTTGCACCCAAATATGGCGTTTTGCACCCTGAAATTAAAATAGTTATAAGCAAAACAATATGGCGGGGCTAACTTAACATTAAGTTAGCCCCACCACCACCTCTAATTGAGCAAAATACAAATCTGAGTATATGGTCGTTTTGCACTCGTTTTGCACCGTTTTGCACCCAAGTATGGTGTTTTGCACCCTGAAATCAAAATAGTTATAAGCAAAACAATATGGCGGGGCTAACTTAACATTAAGTTAGCCCCACCGAAACTCAAAAATGAGCAAATTGCAAATCTGAGTATATGTTCGTTTTGCACCCGTTTTGCACCGTTTTGCACCCTAGTATGGCGTTTTGCACCCTGAAATTAAAATAGTTATAAGCAAAACAATATGGCGGGGCTAACTTAACATTAAGTTAGCCCCACCACCACCTCTAATTGAGCAAAATACAAATCTGAGTATATGGTCGTTTTGCACTCGTTTTGCACCGTTTTGCACCCAAGTATGGTGTTTTGCACCCTGAAATCAAAATAGTTATAAGCAAAACAATATGGCGGGGCTAACTTAACATTAAGTTAGCCCCACCACCACCTCTAATTGAGCAAAATACAAATCTGAGTATATAGTCGTTTTGCACTCGTTTTGCACCGTTTTGCACCCAAGTATGGTGTTTTGCACCCTGAAATAAAAATAGTTATAAGCAAAAAAAAATATGGCGGGGGTAACTTACCATTAAGTTAGCCCCACCGAGACTCAAAAATGAGCAAATTGCAAATCTGAGTATATGTTCGTTTTGCACCCGTTTTGCACCCTAGTATGGAATTTTGCACCCTGAAATAAAATTAGTTATAAGCAAAACAATATGGCGGGGCTAACTTAACATTAAGTTAGCCCCACCGAGACTCAAAAATGAGCAAATTGCAAATCTGAGTATATGTTCGTTTTGCACACGTTTTGCACCGTTTTGCACCCTAGTATGGAATTTTGCACCCTGAAATCAAAATAGTTATAAGCAAAAAAAATATGGCGGGGGTAACTTAGCATTAAGTTAGCCCCACCGAGACTCAAAAATGAGCAAATTGCAAATCTGAGTATATGTTCGTTTTGCACCCGTTTTGCACCGTTTTGCACCCTAGTATGGCGTTTTGCACCCTGAAATTAAAATAGTTATAAGCAAAACAATATGGCGGGGCTAACTTAACATTAAGTTAGCCCCACCACCACCTCTAATTGAGCAAAATACAAATCTGAGTATATGGTCGTTTTGCACTCGTTTTGCACCGTTTTGCACCCAAGTATGGTGTTTTGCACCCTGAAATCAAAATAGTTATAAGCAAAACAATATGGCGGGGCTAACTTAACATTAAGTTAGCCCCACCGAAACTCAAAAATGAGCAAATTGGAAATCTGAGTATATGTTCGTTTTGCACCCGTTTTGCACCGTTTTGCACCCTAGTATGGAAATTTTCACACTGAAATAAAAATAGTTATAAGCAAAAAAAAATATGGCGGGGGTAACTTAGCATTAAGTTAGCCCCACCGAGACTCAAAAATGAGCAAATTGCAAATCTGAGTATATGTTCGTTTTGCACCCGTTTTGCACCGTTTTGCACCCTAGTATGGAATTTTGCACCCTGAAATCAAAATAGTTATAAGCAAAATAATATGGCGGGGCTAACTTAACATTAAGTTAGCAACTTAACATTAAGTTAACCCCACTGCGACTCAAAATAGAGCAAATTGCAAATCTGAGTATATGTTCGTTTTGCACCGGTTTCGCACCGTTTTGCACCCTAGTATGGAATTTTACACACTGAAATAAAAATAGTTATAAGCAAAACAATATGGCGGGGCTAACTTAATGTTACGTTAGCCCCACCGAGGCTCAAAAATGAGCAAATTGCAAATCTGAGTATATGTTCGTTTTGCACCCGTTTTGCACCATTTTGCACCCTAGTATGGAATTTTGCACCCTGAAATCAAAATAGTTATAAGCAAAATAATATGGCGGAACTAACTTAACAATAAGTTACCCCAATGAGACTCAAAAATGAGCAAAATGCAAATAGGAGTATATGTTCGTTTTGCACCCATTTTGCACCGTTTTGCACCCTAGTATGGAATTTTGCACCCTGAAATCAAAATAGTTATAAGCAAAATAATATGGCGGAGCTAACTTAACAATAAGTTACCCCACTGAGACTCAAAAATGAGCAAAATGCAAATATGAGTATATGTTCGTTTTGCACCCGTTTTGCACCGTTTTGCACCCTAGTATGGAATTTTACACCCTGAAATCAAAATAGTTATAAGCAAAACAATATGACGGGGCTAACTTAACATTAATTAGCCCCACTCAGACTCAAAAATGAGCAAATTGCAAATCTGAGTATATGTTCGTTTTTCACCCGTTTTTCACCGTTTTGCACCCTAGTATGGAATTTTGACCCTGAAATCAAAATAGTTATGAGAAAATTATATGGCGGGGCTAACTTAACATTAAGTTAACCCCACTGCGACTAAAAAATGAGCAAATTGCAAATCTGAGTATATGTTCGTTTTGCACCGGTTTCGCACCGTTTTGCACCGGTTTCGCACCGTTTTGCACCCTAGTATGAAATTTTACCCACTGAAATAAAAATAGTTATAAGCAAAACAATATGGCGGGGATAACTTAATGTTACGTTAGCCTCACCGAAACTCAAAAATGAGCAAATTGCAAATCTGAGTATATGTTCATTTTGCACCCGTTTTGCGCCGTTTTTGCACCCTGAAATTAAAATAGTTATAAGCAAAACAATATGGCGGAGCTAACTTAACAATAAGTTAGCCCCACTGAGACTCAAAAATGAGCAAAATGCAAATCTGAGTATATGTTCGTTTTCCACCCGTTTTGCACCCGTTTTGCACCGTTTTGCACCCTAGTATGGAATTTTGCACCCTGAAATAAAATTAGTTATAAGCAAAACAATATGGCGGGGCTAACTTAACATTAAGTTAGCCCCACCGAGACTCAAAAATGAGCAAATTGCAAACCTGAGTATATGTTCGTTTTGCACACGTTTTGCACCGTTTTGCACCCTAGTATGGAATTTTACACCTTGAAATAGTTATAAGCAAAACAATATGGCGGGGCTAACTTAACATTAAGTTAGCAACTTAACATTAAGTTAACCCCACTGCGACTCAAAATAGAGCAAATTGCAAATCTGAGTGTATGTTCGTTTTGCACCGGTTTCGCACCGTTTTGCACCCTAGTATGGAATTTTACACACTGAAATCAAAATAGTTATAAGCAAAACAATATGGCGGGGCTAACTTAACATTAAGTTAGCCCCCCGAAACTCAAAAATGAGCAAATTGAAAATCTGAGTATATGTTCGTTTTGCACCCGTTTTGCACCGTTTTGCACCCAAATATGGCGTTTTGCACCTTGAAATTAAAATAGTTATAAGCAAAACAATATGGCGGGGCTAACTTAATGTTACGTTAGCCCCACCGAAACTCAAAAATGAGCAAATTGCAAATCTGAGTATATGTTCATTTTGCACCCGTTTTGCACCGTTTTTGCACCCTAGTATGGAATTTTGCACCCTGAAATCAAAATAGTTATAAGCAAAACAATATGGCGGGGCTAATTTAACATTAAGTTAGCCCCGCCGAGACTCAAAAATGAGCAAATTGCAAATCTGAGTATATGTTCGTTTTGCACCCGTTTTGCACCGTTTTGCACCCTAGTATGGAATTTTGCACCCTGAAATCAAAATAGTTATAAGCAAAATAATATGGCGGAACTAACTTAACAATAAGTTACCCCACTGAGACTCAAAAATGAGCAAAATGCAAATATGAGTATATGTTTGTTTTGCACCCGTTTTGCACCCTAGTATGGAATTTTGCACCCTGAAATCAAAATAGTTATAAGCAAAATAATATGGCTGGGCTAACTTAACATTAAATTAGCAACTTAACATTAAGTTAACCCCACTGCGACTCAAAAATGAGCAAATTGCAAATTTGAGTATATGTTCGTTTTGCACCGGTTTCGCGCCCTAGTATGGAATTTTACACACTGAAATAAAAATAGTTATAAGCAAAACAATATGGCGGGGCTAACTTAATGTTACGTTAGCCCCACCGAAACTCAAAAATGAGCAAATTGCAAATCTGAGTATATGTTCATTTTGCACCCATTTTGCACCGTTTTTG
Source organism: Maratus speciosus (assembly GCA_963932465.1). NCBI lineage: Eukaryota > Metazoa > Arthropoda > Arachnida > Araneae > Salticidae > Maratus > Maratus speciosus. Next base: position 621,238,497 of record OZ010788.1, on the reverse strand, counting down.
CACCCTAGTATGGAATTTTGCACCCTGCAATAAAAATAGTTATAAGCAAAACAATATGGCGGGGTAACTTAACATTAAGTTTGCCGCACCACCGCGCCCAAATGAACAAAATGCAAATCTGAGTGTATGTTCTTTTTATACACGTTTTGCACCGTTCTGCACCCTAGTATAAAATTTTGCACCCTGAAATCAAAATAGTTATAAGCAAAACAATATGGCGGGCCGCACGCGCCCCCAAATGAGCAAAAGGCAAATTTGAGTATATGTCCGTTTTGTATAGTTTCAGACAGTGATAAATTAATTAATTCTCTTTATTAACTGTAGCCATAAAAATGAAATTCTTAATTTTAACATGCATTTTACATCCACAATTTATGTATTTTTTTGTAATAATACGTGTTTGATTTAAAATAAATAATTATTCAATTGATTGTTTTTATTTAGAAAATGAATTTCAACAACATTATGCTTTGAAATGAAGCATTTCCTTAATCTTAAATATGTTTATAGAACTATACACTGTTAAAATGTACATAAAATATTACACACAACTATGGTCCTACTATGATAAGTTGGCCGATGGCTTTGAAAGTGTTCCCGATGTTACGAAGAAAGAAAGTTGCTAACAGACATAAACGGAGCTTATTATTTAATGAAAAACCTGTAGAATTAAAAATTGCGTCAAAAGTGACTACAACCTTAAACCCTTGAAAGGTTGTTGGGTATGTTTTATCCCACTTAATTTTAATCATGATTTGTACCGGAATCTTTGAATAAAATTTTACTTTTATAACTTTGGTGAAAAATGGCTGTAGAATTGCATTTCCTTGTTTTGAAATAAAATTTTTCGAAAATCGTATTGTGAAAAAAACAAAAACAAAATCTGCAGTATATTATATATACATTTAACGTCTGAATTAAAAATCATTAAATCCCCAAATAAAATAAATTAAGACAGACTTAAGCACAGCTAAAAAATAAAATTTATAAAAAATATACTTAAAAATAATTAAAAATACAATTAGTAAACGTTTCGCCAAGCTACACGCGAGGCATCATCAGTACAAAATATCCATTGCATAGCAAACGACGGAACAAATCAAGAACAGTTAAAGTTAGTTATTTTAAAAACAGACAATATTCACTAGGGACAGAGCGAGCTTCATTCAACGTCATCGATCGCAATTGAGTTCCTCAAGGAGTAATCTACAGTGATAGCTGTTGCAACCAGATTTCGAAATACTGGCGTTCACAATTAGCGGGATGTGATTCGTTTGAAGTGAATGCTGGACAATTTTTGAATGTAAATTACCATTTTTTAAAGCACCAGTATGTTCCCTTAGGAAAATTTCTAATGATCTACCTGTTTCACCAATGTAAACACTATTGCAATCTTTACAGGGAATAATATAAACGACACCGGGTAATTTAGACTTATCATATTGAAAATTTATGCTTATTGAAAAAGGCACTAACTCACTTTATTAATTGGTTTAAAAGAAACCCCAATATTGAATGATTTTAGAATGCCAGGAATTTTCTCAGAAATGTTCTTATAATATAGGGATACAGATAAAAGAGTTTGGTTTGCTACGTTGAAAAGGGGGGGGGGGAGTAGAATTTGCAAAATTTAAAGTATTTTTAACAATCTATTTATCGCGATTTGGTTACTAATAGCTAAACTATTGGTCTTCTTAAAAAAATCTTTAAAAATACTTCAAATTTTGTAAATTCTACTCCCCCCCCCCCCTCCTCTTTTCAACGTAGTAAACCAAACTCTTTTATCTGTGTCCCTGAATTAAAAATCCTTAAATCCCCAAATAAAATAAATTAAGACAGACTTGAGCACAATTAAAAAATAAAATTTATAAAAAATATACTTAAAAGCAATAAAAAAATACAATTAGTAAACGTTTCGCCTAGCTACACGCGAGCCATCATCAGTACAAAATATCCATTGCATAGCAAACGACGGAACAAATCAAGGATAGTTAAAGTTAGTTATTTTAAAAACAGACAATATTCACTAGGGACAGAACGAGCTTCATTGAAAGTCTGTGATCGCAATTGAGTGAACCAACCCTCAAAGAGTAATCTACCGTGATAGCTGTTGCAACCCGATTTCGAAATACTGGCGTGCGCAATTAGCGGGATGTGATTCGTTTGAAGTGAATGCTGGACAATTCTTTAATTCAAATTACCAATTTTTTAAAGCACCAGTATGTTCCTTTAGGCGAATTTCTAATGTCTACCTGTTTCACCAATATAAACACTATTGCAATCTTTACGAGGAATAACATAAACGACACCTGGTAATTTAGATTTATATTGATATTTATGCTTATTGAAAAAGGAACTCACTTTATTAATTGGTTTAAAAGAAACCCCAATATTGAATGATTTTAGAATGCCAGAAATTTTATCAGAAATGTTCTTATAATAAGGGACACAGATAAAAGAGTTTGGTTTACTACGTTGAAAAGAGGGGGGGGGGGAAGTAGAATTTACAAAATTTGAAGTATTTTTAAAGATTTTTTTAAGAAGACCAATAGTTTAGCTATTAGTAACCAAATCGCGATAAATAGATTGTTAAAAATACTTTAAATTTTGCAAATTCTACTCCCCCCCCCCCCCTTTTCAACGTAGCAAACCAAACTCTTTTATCTGTATCCCTATATTATAAGAACATTTCTGAGAAAATTCCTGGCATTCTAAAATCATTCAATATTGGGGTTTCTTTTAAACCAATTAATAAAGTGAGTTAGTGCCTTTTTCAATAAGCATAAATTTTCAATATGATAAGTCTAAATTACCCGGTGTCGTTTATATTATTCCCTGTAAAGATTGCAATAGTGTTTACATTGGTGAAACAGGTAGATCATTAGAAATTTTCCTAAGGGAACATACTGGTGCTTTAAAAAATGGTAATTTACATTCAAAAATTGTCCAGCATTCACTTCAAACGAATCACATCCCGCTAATTGCGAACGCCAGTATTTCGAAATCTGGTTGCAACAGCTATCACTGTAGATTACTCCTTGAGGAACTCAATTGCGATCGATGACGTTGAATGAAGCTCGCTCTGTCCCTAGTGAATATTGTCTGTTTTTAAAATAACTAACTTTAACTGTTCTTGATTTGTTCCGTCGTTTGCTATGCAATGGATATTTTGTACTGATGATGGCTCGCGTGTAGCTAGGCGAAACGTTTACTAATTGTATTTTTTTATTGCTTTTAAGTATATTTTTTATAAATTTTATTTTTTAATTGTGCTCAAGTCATTCTTAATTTATTTTATTTGGTGTTTTAAAAACAAAATCTGTTATACAATTTAAAAAAAAATGGGTAGAAAATAGAGAACGATTTTTATGGGAATGGGAAAGTCAAATATGCAGGATTGTTTTGTTGGTTGAAATTTCTTCGGATTAGGGATATTTTGGATTTCATTGAAATGATGCGACAAAATTTTGTTATTTAATGTACTGCCTTAAATATTTTAATAACTAATTAGTATTTTTGCTATTAGTTAAAATTTAATACAAATTTCGCTTGGAATTTATGAATGTAGCCACAAACAACCTAAGATTATCCTTTACCTTTACTTCCTAATATAATTAATTTTGATTATTTATCTTGTGGTAAATAAATAAAATATGCATGCAATGCGTTGATTTTCATTGGAACGTGAAAAATGAAATTCTAAAGCTATATACGAGTACAACAATAAAAAAAAAGGCATATACAAAATTTATTTTCAAGATTACGGTCACAAAATTACTTGCCCTTTTTATTTAATTAGCGAATACATTCATAAAAAATTGTGCTAGTCATCGACCAACTCATCGTGACCGTATAATACAAAACATACTCAACAATATCGTACATTTAGAAAAAAGAAATTTTAATTTTATTAACTTTTAAATGGATTGAAGTTTACCGTATTTACTTGCATATTTTGCGCCCTTACTTTTATTATTATTATTATATTATTTATTTATCTATTTTTGGAAGTAAATTTTTGCAAAAAACTGATATATATAATTTTTGCATGAAGCATATGCAAAATTTTAGTTAATGAAATGAGATTTCATATTTATCTAATCGTATGGGGAAATTTTTGTCAAATTTTAGTTTGGTTCTGATTACTGCAAGCACTATTTTAAACGCGGCGATTTTTTTTCCTTCACTTGCTACGCTGGTGATTTTCTAATGTTATAGAAGACTAGAGACGAGGCGAACTCGGTTCGATTTTGATAAAGGTCATCAGACTCGACTCAAACTAAAGATTTTGTTTATTCACAAATTGAAAAAATGAAAGCAAAACTTGCTATATGAGAAAAAAGAATGTAGTCTAAATTTCTTAATGTGTTTTATAATCATGAGTTTAATGAATGAGATTGACTGCAACTTGAATTATTATTGATGGGATATAAAAATAAATATTTTATCATACTCTGAAGCATTTACACGGTCAGTGTTATTAATATAAAGAGGCCGAGGGCTGTTTCTATTGCCTATATTCCTTTTCTGTTTGAAGTCCTTTTGCAGAATTACTGGAAAATAGAATTATTCTTTTCTTGCTTTCTTTTTTTTTAATAGCTGTACATTGATATTTTTAAAAAATAAGAAGTGTGACTTTGGATATTTCTGCCAATGGTTGGTTATAAAGAAAATGCCTTAATATTGTTTACATTATTTATTTGTGTTAACAAATATTTATTTTACTTTGTGAAAGTAGCTAGTGTTTAATTTATTCATAATAATTTTAATTTATTTTAATGTTTATGCAATTTAAAAATGCATCTGATATTGTCCTCTTGATTATCCGACGATTTCGTTTTCCAAATTTACCCTAATCCCATCAGTGTCTGGTAATCTTAAATCGACTGTACGTCATTCAATAGTTAGTATTATTTTCGGTTTAAAAACTATTATTTCATCAAGTGCCCTGAATTTTCCTCCGAGAAAAAATAATATCGATTCGCGCGAACATATAGTTCGCATATTTTTATTAACTTAAACTCTATTTTTAGTTCGGTAGATAAAATAGAAAAAACAAATAAAATATGCATGTAAATGCGGTAATTTACATTCAGGCGTGAAAAATGAAATTATAAATCTATATACAAGTACAACAATAAAACATCGTATATACATCATTTTCATTAAACAAAATAAAAAATATTGGATCTATATGTATAGTTACAAAATATGAGATACAGAAGCAACGTTGATTCATCAAATTAATTAATCTTAATAATTTTCAAATATAATGAAAACAATTATTTCATATGCAAAATTTGTTTCTAATATTTATAAACTACAAACAAAATAGGCTCCTAAATTCATCTACGTACATCGTACATTCCTATCAGACATCTATTTTTCCTTTTATGCTTAAGTATAAACAAAAACAAAAATTCATCTAATAAATATTTGTGTTCGAATGTTATATACAACTACAAATTATGGAGTTTACAATTGAAAAACGTCACACACTTTAATACATAATTATAACAATATTTTTTTAATTATTTTACTTATTGTTATTTATAAATATAAATATTCTATTAATAATATTTTCTAAATAGAATTACTCAAATGCATATTCACAATTTTAGCAACATTGTGCATTAACAGATTCATAAATTCGGCAGCAGCATAGGCTAATTAAAAACATAATTAATCTTTATCATTTTCAAACGTAATGGAAACAATTGTTTCATATGCAAAAATTTTTTTCTAAAACATATAAACTAAAATAAAAGAGTCTCTTAAATTCCCCTACGTATATCGTACTTTTGTTAGGCAATTTATTTGTTTAAGTGTCATAAAACAATATTTCACGTTACATGTTTAATACACGTTAGCAATATAACACGTTTATACAAAGTGTTACATGTTACATACATAAATATAAAATTTCATTAATTATAACTCTATATACAACTACATAAATGCATTTTTACAACTTTAGCAACATCGGGCGTTAAATAATTCATAAATTTGGTTGCAATGTAAATTCATTGGAAACAATAATTCAATTTGGTAATTTTCAAATATGATTGAAACATTTTTTTTTTCAAATGCAAAATTCGTTCCTAAAACATATAAACTACATAAGACAAAGGTTTCTAAATGGATCTTATTGTACTTTTATATAAATCCATCCCTAACTCATTTTAAGCTGAAGAATATTTATATTTCATTGAATAAATGTATAACACGTTTATACAAAATGTTCTTGACTAACCTTATTATTATTTTTGAATACATTATTCACTATTATTAATGAAAATAAAAATAAATTTAATTCCATTATTATATGCAACTACATAAATACAGATTCACAAATTCAGCAATATTCACAGTATCACTCCTTTTCTTATATGTGCATTCATACACAAAATATTTAAACTTATTGCACGTGAATTCAATATAATTTTTCATTAAAAAAAAAAAAAAAAAAAAAAAAAAAAAAGGAAGAAAGAAAAAGAAAGAAAATCTATTCTAGCGTTATATATAATTACTGCAATGAAGATTCTTAAAAATAAATAATTTGTCTTACTAATTTTGAAACATAATGAAGCCTGTTTTTTCATATACAATACCTTATTCTAAAATAATATACAACTCCAAAACGGAGATTCCAAAAGTCACGTATATCAAGCATTCGTATAAAACATTTTTTTATTAGAAGCTGAAGCATATTTACCACAAAATTTCTTTAAATATAAATTTAGATTCTATTCTAATGTTATACACAACTACAAAAGTGTATGGTAAGAAATTCAGTAACATCGTACGTTAATACAATATTTAATCTACTTTTTTAATACATATATTACTGAGTAATAGTCATAAAAATTAAAATACCTTCAGTAACATCGTGCGTTAAATAATTCATTGGTTGCAATGTAAATTCATTGAAAACAATAATTCAATTTGGTAATTTTCAAATATGATGAAAACATTTTTTTTTTCAAATGCAAAATTCGTTCTTAAAACATATACAACTACATAAGACAAAGGTTTCTAAATGGATCTTATTGTACTTTTATATAAATCCATCCCTAACTCATTTTAAGCTGAAGAATATTTATATTTCATTGAATACATGTATAACACGTTTATACAAAATGTTCTTGACTAACCTTATTATTATTTTTGAATACATTATTCACCATTATTAATGAAAATAAAAATAAATTTAATTCCATTATTATATGCAATTACATAAATACAGATTCACAAATTCAGCAGTATTCACAGTATCACTCCTTTTCTTATATGTGCATTCATACACAAAATATTTAAACTTATTGCACGTGAATTCAATATAATTTTTCATTAACAAAAAAAAAAAAAAAAAAAAAAAAAAAAAAAAGGAAGATAGAAAAAGAAAGAAAATCTATTCTAGCGTTATATATAATCACTGCAATGAAGATTCTTAAAAATAAATAATTTGTCTTACTAATTTTGAAACATAATGAAGCCTGTTTTTTCATATACAATACCTTATTATAAAATAATATACAACTGCAAAACGGATATTCCAAAAGTCACGTATATCAAGCATTCGTATAAAACATTTTTTTTATTAGAAGCTGAAGCATATTTACCACAAAATTTCTTTAAATATAAATTTAGATTCTATTCTAATCTTATACACAACTACAAAAGTGTATGGTAAGAAATTCAGTAACATCGTACGCTAATGTAATATTTAATCTATTTTTTAATACATATATTACTGAGTAATAGTTATTAGTTATAGCTATAGTATACTGAGTAATAGTTATAGTAATAGTATAAATTAAAATACCTTCAGTTCTAATATTATATATAAGTATACAAATAGAAATACAAAGTCCAGCAACATGATTCATTCATTAGCAATATGTAATCCTATTTAGTGTGATTTGAAGACAATTTTATTTAACAAAGGAGAAAAAATCCTTTTACTATTATTTACATTTACAAAAGATAACATTCGTGAATTCAGCTGCAATGCAAATTAACAGAAAACAATAATTAATAATTTAAAGTTTTCTGAAACTTGCTGTTTTATATACAAAATCGTTCACATAAAGTGTACATTATATACAAAACTCCTGTTTATAGTTATTTTTCATTTAAATGCGGTAAGAATTATCTAAGAGACACTAATATTCAAAAATGAAATAAAAAAAAAGAAATATTGTTTTCATAAATTTACTAATAAGAAAATATCTTTATAAACTATAGTATAGTAAATGCGGTCTTACTTTAGTTTTTTCAGACTTTATTATACATTTTTCTGCCATATCGTCATAAACTTCCCAGTCTCCAGTGCAGCGTTTTGAAAACGACACATAATGCCCTATTTCATCAGGCTTGTAGTATTCTTTCCCTATATAATTTATAACGCCTCGTAATATATACTTCCTTTCATTTATACTCACAGATTTTGCAATTTCGGAAAGAAATACTCTAACATCATCTGTGAACTGACCTGCAGAAGATATTATTTCAACAAAAAAATGCACATTATGTATTGTCTTTGTTGTTTTTCTCATTCCCTTACATTCACTAGTATTAGTCATTACTGAAGTGTCTTGCAGTTTTTTTACACTTGTATTTTTAAGCAATCTGCAGTAAGAAAAATTATCTTGCATTTGTTGCATAACTTTTTGCTGGATATTTTCGAAATCTGATGCACTGTCTATTCTTACTGATATACTGGCGTCCTTAATGTCTTTTCTCTTTAAAGGACAGTCTTCTTCACTGCAAATACTCGTAACAGTCTGACTCTGAGCTGATGAAAGTATTTTCTTCAGCATTTCAGAAGATGCACAGTGAACACTCAGATTCTTTAAATTATTTTTTAAAGTCACATTAGTAAATAACGAATGGAGAATTTCCATCCTTTTCTTATAAATGGTCGGTGTTACACCATTGGTAGCCAGCTCTTTACTGAATTCATATATAGGTGCGTTATCATGCAGCATCATATTTTTTAACTCATCACTATCTATGTAAGACGTGCAGATAAGTGTTGCGATCGAGTCGAAGGCACAAGTATTCTGTAAAATGTATAGTTCATTTTGGAATTTCATTGGTTTTAATAGCAATCCATTTTTAATCAGTCCAACAGATTTTACCGATTTTATATTAGATAAATCCGCCTCGATCCATTCTTTGTTTTTTACTAAATAGGATGACCGCATGCGCTTTTTAGGTGGAAGTCCAAGCCCTCGCCAATTCTCTATTGCGGTAAGTTCATTATTTTTATTTCCAAACCCGTCTTTATTTGTGCAGTTTTTGCATCTTCTTTTTTGTCCATAGCCTTCATCTTCTCCATCCAATTCATCGGAGCATTCGGAAAGGAGGTGTACAGGTTCATGACAGATTACGCATTTGTGCTCACCTGTCGGTAGTGATCCCTTTGAACAAGCGGGGCATTTTAAATTAATTTTATTGCTATCCTGAAGCTCTTCATCTGTCGTTGTTGATACCTTGTGGACTTTTTCTTGATTTTGTTGGGTACCTATTTTGGAAGATATCAATTTTAAGCTTCCATCTGTCACTTTTATATGCTTCATTATAAAGTCATCCACTCTAGCAGGAAGTTCCATTGCTGAAAATATCCTATTTTTTAAATTATTGAAAGAGCTTTCTACTGACGTACTACTTGCTGTCTTTCCCCCTTTTTTAAAAAATGGTAGCATAACTGCTGTCCATAAGGGAATGTATTTTGTAATTTTAAGGAAATCGTCTACAATTTTCGGAAGATACTGCTGATTACCTCTGTCTCCATCATGTTTCGAACTTTGATTTTTACATTTACTTATAATGCAGTAGACCCAATTCTTTAATGTTTCTTTTTTCTTTTTGAACAATATTTGATCATTTTCTTTTGCTTTTTCAATTTCATCTTCCTCTTCATTTAGTAATTCATTAATAGATTCATTCTCAATAATCCCACCTCCAATTAAGTTCTTTAAAAAGGACTTACAGATTTCACTTGGAACAGGTCTTCCTTGTTTATCATTGCCTTCTGTTTCACTCAAGGCGACTGTAACAGTGGCATGTATGATTTGTTTGAGGAGTGGCAATGAATCAGCTTGTACGGCTTGTGCCATCACTCTCAAATAAAATTGTCTGTTTCTTTTTATTTGACCCCGCAAAGACTCCCATCCAGACACCAGTTTCATAAAATGAGCAACATCACATCGGATGAATGTTTTGGGAATTTCCTTTACTCCTTCATGAAACAATAACTGGTGACATTGCGTTAAATAATCATTTAAGGAGGAATATTGCGTAAATGCTTTGGTACTAGCTGATAAAAGCGCTAATGACATATCAGTTACAACAGTATCCGGTTTTAAAGCACCGCTTCTTTGCCATTCCCTTATCCAGTAGTGAATACTATTTGCATCATGTTTTTCAGAAAGCATGTTGGCAACAGTATACTGATGCCCAGCATTTTTGTCAGGAACCGTTATTTCGTATAAAAAGATGCTTCGGGATTCACACTCAGGTCTTTTTATCTTTTGGCAGACAGACCCTGTAGCATCTATTGCAATCACTGATTCAACAGCTCTTTTACAATATTCGTTAAAAACGTGAATCTGTGTTGAGCTCCAATAATGGGTAAAAAACGCATCATATCCAATATCCCTAATGATGCCTTTATATGGAACTGATCGTTTTAAAATTCCGAGAGCTACAATTGGATCTTTATGAACCCGATTTGACTGCCGAAATTCATGTTTCGCCACTCTTAAAACATTTGTTGAGGGTATGTAATTTGGCTCATTTTCTCCCATTTTAATAATTTCGTGAGCTTTTAAACTTATATATGTACTTGGTGCAACATTTGTTTTCATCATTTCATCTACTGTTTTCTTGCGCATGATATTTGATAAAGGACGTTTAGCCCTTAATAAATGTGGATTTTTAAAGTTTCCTTTGTAAAGAAATGATATTGTTACATCTCTGTCTTCAGAAGGTTTTTCCGGTATAATTCCTTTTAAGGTAGAATTGCAATCTTTGCATTTTGCATCAATGCTAGCAAAATTTAAACCTTCAGGGTTGATTTTAACTCGCTTGAAGATTAGAGTACACGGAATCGTAATGTGCTCTAATATAATATCATTGATTCTGTGAGTCCAGCCTTCTTTTAAAGTAACATAACTTCTTAATTTTGTTTTTCTATTTTTTTCAGAACAATTGTACATACTTTCTTTCATCATGCTCGAAAATTCTTCGAAAGTTACGCTAGCTTCAAACTTAACGTATTGCTCAGAACCATTTGATGAAGTTTCGCTACTGCTGCTCTCATCTTTAGATGCCACATTCTCTTCTTTTTTGGTCTCTTGTTTGTAATCTAATGAATTCCAGACATCATATCTGTTTTTCTTCATTATTGTATAAAGAGCTAATGACGTTATTTTCCCGTCTAGTTCGCGTGAAATAACGTTCCATATGTCGTTCGATTTAAAAGCTATATCTCCATCATCGTTAATGATCTCACATTTATACTTTAACAAAGCTTCTCTCACTGCATCACTATCTACACACTTTTTCCTAGGCATTTTATATGCATGTAAAATATTTAAACATATCAAACGTAAAATCAACTGCGTTTCGACTCAGCATCGATAAAAAGCAAATAACAAGAAAGGATCCCAATATTCGAATGAAGCTTTCTCATATGTGCATCTGAACTATCCTTCTAATAATCACCCTTCTATTTTCTTTATTTGAACGGTTTTCCTAAAAGTCGGTATTCTCATCAGTAACAGTAAACTGTTACTGGAGGGGCTTCTCCCGAGAGGAAGTCAGGGAATTTACGAGGTTCAAGAAAACGAAGTCGCTTAGATATCACCGACGTTATCTCCGATTTCGCTCAGTACCGTCCAGTGGACAACTTCGTCTTAGTTTACATTCGTACAAAACTCTTTTTCGGCACGATAAAGAATTTCAAAATTTGCGTACATGGATATCTGTTGGCTAAGTGTAGTTTAAGAATTTTTAAGGTTACATAGACCATATAACATTGTTACTGAAAGTCGAGTGTTAAATACTTTTTGCTATATTGAATATCCGATCAGATACCTGTAACTTTGAGAAGGCGTTAAGGCCTAAAAATATTTTACATTTGAAAACTATATTATGAATATATTTTTGAAACTATACTCATTTCTATCATCCTAAATAATAATGTTATTTAAATGTAAGGATTCGTTAATAAGTATGAAAAATTTATGCAGTTATTTACAGACTTTGTATATAATTAAATTAGCTGATTTTTTACGATTTCATACATTCCAAAAAACTTGTATTCTTTAAAAATTAGATGAATGATGTATATTAACAATGAATCTAATCAAAATTATTTTATTAATCTTTTTTAAAATAAATTTCAAATTTTCGCATTTATTAATGAATTTTAGTTATAATATCATATCTATAAATACACGAAAGTTTTAGAATTTAAATGTACAAATTCGCTTTTATAGATAAAATTTTTTAGGAATCTACTGAGAAATTCCATAGGGATAAATAGAAAAATCGCTAACAATAATGAAAAAAAAAAAAAAAAAAAAAAGAAAGAAAGAAAATAGGAGATAGAACAGAAGGAAACTAAAATGTCTACTTTTTTTCATGAAAATGTTTATTTAAGATGTTTATAATTAATTAAATCTCTTTTAACTTTTAACATTTTTATTTTTCCTTTTATAAAAAAAAAAATCTCACAAGGAATTTTTTAAATTCTTTATGAAATGGTATAACTAATTAAGTACAAAATTTTTCTTTACGGATAGGTAATAGTGAAGGATTAAATTCATTTAATGATCAAAATATTATATAAAAAAGTGTGTTTGTCAAAGGAAACTTATAAGTACTTTCAACTGATACTTTAAATAAAGAAATGTAAATATTCACATCTTTATTCATTCTTCGAAATGCTTTGATAATAAATTGCATATTTATTTGAACAAGATATATAAATATGAACAAGATAAATAAATAAATAAATAAATAAATAAATAAATATAGGGAGAGTGTGAGCTAATAGTAGGAATTGAAAAAAGGTTTTGATTTGGAAATGGACCAATGAAAATCTGCGTAGATATTCCCGGTAGATCGGCATCCAATTTGAATGCTTAAGCATGGCCTTTCTTCGTTAATATTAAAAAAACTGTGATGTTTGATATGAATGATGGTATATGATAACTGAAATGTTTGATAAACAAGCTGATGCAGACAGTTTTCAAATCAAAGAATTATTTTAAGAGATATTTAATGATAAAGTTGGACAAAATCGTTCCATTAAAAAAGTTTTATTGGAGCAAAAACTATACATGAGAATTTAATCCTTTTTAGATCATTTTATACATTATAAGTTCCCAGTGTGCAGATTGCATTTATTTTTCTTATTTGACTCCTTTCTTGAGGTTTTATTTCTATTTTAAATTCAAATTTTCAGCATTTCGAGAGATATTTTTTACATATTTTAGAAAATGTTATTAATTTAAACTGTTGCCAATTGTATAAACAGCGCAAACAATAATGTTTACTTCAAATTAAAAATTTATTTACACGTGACAATTATAAACAGGAAAAAAAACTTTAAAATTAGAATTAAATGATTACATGTTAAAAGCAGGAAAATTACGTCATAAGAACCATATTTACACTTGAATTTTAAAAGAGAAACAAAGTCTTAAAATGAAAAAATCATTATTATGGGTTAAAAGTTGTAAATGGAGAAAATTACGTCATATTTAAAATGGCCAAAAAATATGGCAAAACAATTTAAATTAAAAAATATATTTGCGCGAGATATTTTGAGAACTTTTCAACTATTATCGTGAATTCGAAGACAGCGCAAGTAATATTTCCTTCTAACAACAAAAGTATTTTCACGTGAATATTAATAAGAGAAATAAAACTTTGGTGTAAATTACGTCAGTTTGAAACGATACATTTAAAATGAATTATTTAAAAGAACTATCTTATAGCGCTGTTAAAAAATACCGGGAGACAATGACATTGTTTACTTAATTCATTTTACATTAGCTTATTTTCGAATGTTTAACTAATTTTTTTTTAATTAAATACGAAAATAGCCATTGTATCTCTTAACAGCAGCAGATTTGGTCTTAAAAATCGCCAATCCAAGGAAAACGGATGGAAACCCGTTTACAGAGAGATCGCTACTGTTTTAATTTTAATTCAATATTTTTAAAGCCGATCAAATTAGCGTGCTTTTTGGATTTTTGTGTGCCTGAACGGGGCAGAGCCAAAACTAAGGGGGGGGGGGGGGGCAGAGGAGGCATGTGCCCCGGGCGCCAGAACGAAAGGGCGCCAAATGAAGTATTATACCTTTGGAATGGATAATTTTCTTCTGATGGACTGATGGCTACTATTATTATGAAACAGCCATTATAAATGAAGTGTTAGGTGAAGATGAAAGAGTAGCCGTAAAAAGTTAGAACTCTGATTTTTTGGTCAGAATGGGAAGAAAAAAAATGGATTTTTTTTTTTTTTTTTTTTTTTTTTTTTTTTTTTTTTTTTTTGCGAAAAAAAAAAAATTATGGCCAATTTGCAAAAAAAAAAAAAAAAAAAAAAAAAAAATTATGGCCATTTTTTTTATTTTCTCATTCTGACCAGAAAATCAGAGTTCTAACTTTTTACGGCTGCTCTTTCATCTTCACCTAACACTTCATTTATAATGGCTGTTTCATAATAATAGAAGTCATCAGTCCATCAGAAGAAAATAACTCCGTTAAAGCGGAAACTCGGTTAAGCAGGACTCGTATAATCGGGACTCTACTGTATATTTTATTTTAAAAATGATCTTTAGAATATTTTTGTTGGTGCTCAGAGGGGAGTCATGACCCCCGTAACCTCCCTCTTGGATCCGCCATTGTAGATTACGTAGTTCAGTATTACATATTTTAAGATGACATATTTTAAATTTTAAAATAATTCGGCTATTAGAAAATTAGTAAAATTATCTTTGTAAAATACTTTGCCGAAGAGGAGGGGGGGGGGGGGAGGAGCGCCAAAATCCATGCTTGCCCCGGGTGCAAAAAAGGCTAGTTTCGGCCCTGGAACGGGGGTTGGCGAGCATAGCTCGTAGGGGGCAGCGCCCACTAGTTAATTTAAAAATTAATTATTAATATTAGTTTAATATAATTGTTAATTTATGGTTAAAAATTTTGAAAGAAGGCGCAAATTGTAAGTAAATACGTCTCTTCATTTAAAATATTTATGTTAAAACAGTTTGTCGTGCATTATTTATCTTGCAACGTTACAATTTCTGTATTTCCTTCTTAATATTTTCTTTAAGGGAAAATTATTGGCACACAATTTTGAAAAAATTTTAGAATGAAATTTTAGTAGCCATTGAAAAGCTTGGAGAATTATTTTTAAAACGGTAACAAATATTTTCATACGAATTATAAAAGGAATCGCCAATATAGTTTATTTTTTTATTTGTAACACTTTTTTCATTCAAGATTTTGTTTTTGAATGTCGTGCCAGTTTTCCTCCACCACATTCTTCTGGTTGACTCCTGCGGAGATCCATCTTTATGCCGTTATCTACTGATCAGATTAATCCTGCCAGCCCCTTCGAGGGCAGCAGTCGAGGGTATGTGTCATACTTTCTGTATTTTTATTCATTTATTTATTTTTTATAAATTCCGTATACCCTTTGTTTTTCAAGTATGAGTATAAAATTTTGCGAATTATTTATAGCAAAAATATTGTCATTAATAATTTTATTGTACAAACAAAAAAATTTTCTTTAGAGACTTGTAGTTCCATGGATTAGAAAATAACTTTCTTAATTTTTAGCTTTTAAATTTAACATAGTTACTCATTTAATAAAATCTTATATTATAACACCAGCAAAAATTGTGTGTGTATGTAAATTTTATCTTAAAAACTGCTCTAACGATTTTGACAAAATTTTGTATTTTACCAATTTCAGGTACAAGAAAACGATTGGACTAGGTCACATGTTCTAGAAAATTCGATTAGTGGGTCATTTTGGATCATAATGGGTCAAGGTCAAGCTAATTATATCTAAAAAACGGCTCAATCGATTGAGTAAATTTTATATCCAACCGTTTTCGGGTACGAGAAGACTATTGGGATAGGTCACATGTTCGAGAAAATTCGATTAGTGGGTCATTTTTGGGTCACTGTGGGTCAAGCTAAATTTATCTAGAAAACAGGTCTAACGATTTTGACGAAATTTTGTAATTTATTAATTTCAGGCTCGAGAATACTATTGGTCTAGGTCGCATGTTCAAGAAAATTCGATTTGTGGGTCATTTTGGGTCCCAATAGGTCAGGGTTAAGCTAATTAAATCTAAAAAAAAAAAACTCAAAACATTTTCACAAAAATTTTGTAATATACCATTTCTGGGCATGAGATGACCATTGGGCTAAGTCACATGTTCAAGAAAATTCGATTAGTGGGGGATTTTGGGTCACAATGGATCAGAATCAAGCTATCTGTATCTAAAAGACGGCTCAAACGATTTTGACAAAACTTTGTATTATATCGTTTCTGGGCACGAGAAAACCACTGAGCTAAGTCGCATGCTCAAGAAAATTCTATTAATGGGTCATTTTGAGTCATAATGGGTCGGGGTCAAGTTAACTGTATCTCAAAAATGTTCAAACGATTTGGACGAATATTTTCATTGTACCGTTTTCCAGTACGTGAAGACCATTGGAATAGGTCACATGTTCGATAAATTTTGATTAGTGGGTCATTTTTGGAACAACATGAGTCAAACTAATTTTACCTAGAAAATGACTGACGATTTTCGCTAAATTTTGTATTCGATCGTTTTTAGGCTCGAGAAGAGATTGGGTTAGGTCGCATGTTCAAAAAAATTCAATTAGTGGGTCATTTTGGGTCTCTATGGCTCAGGATCAAACTAATTGTAACTAAAACAGCAAGAATGATTCAGTAGAAATAATATATCGAGATAAACACAAAGCTAATTTTGACCGAGCTTAGCATGGTCATTCCTGCTAGTATGTTTGTTAAAGGCAACAATAGCTGTACTTAAAAATTGATGTCACTAAATATATTCAAAAAATATTATGTAAATATTTTTTATTTGCTTTTAATTACAAAGAAATATTTGGTTTTAATTTATTTTTTAATGTCTTAAAAAGAGATGAGTATTTTATTTAACTATTAAAAACTAATGTGAAATAAACTTCCGATTTTTTTTTCAAATTTATTTAAAGAAAAACAAAACAAAACTGTGTCTAAAATGTCGTTTTTCAAAACAACGACTCGATTGTACAACCCATGCCTATATTCCTCAAAAAGAAAAAAAAACGGCTCTATTCCGTTGCAAGCATTGGGCCGCGTTAAGTTTTCGTGCCAGCTAACCATGCTGACATTTAAAAATAGATTAAATACTAGAATTTCGAGTATTAGTATGTAGGGCTGGGCGATATATATATATATATATATAGTGTATAAACAGATATCGATTCTTATACCATTTTGTCCCAAGCGATTTTAATCTTCCTTAAATATTGATAATATGCTATGGTTCTATCCGTTCATTAGTCAATGCAATTACTTATTCTCCAATCAATGACAGAGTGAGACTAACGAAACTGCCAAAAGAAGAGTTAAATATTTTCCTTTCCCTCCTGCTTCCCCATATCGAGAAGGTGCAAAGGGGCAAGAGAAAATTTAGAAGATTGATTATATATTATCGTTACTACAAATCAAAGTAAGAAATAAGAAATAGAGCCAAAAATTAAAAAAAGTTAATAACTTTGAGTGCTGGCAGTCAAACCAGGTAGGATTTTTTTTTTTTTTTTTTTTTTTTTGGCTGTGGGTGGTGGGGGTGTATGCATGCGAAGAATATTACAAGACTTTTTTTTAAGTGGAGTCGGCGGAAACGCGGAAGATCAACCCACCTGGTAGTACGTGTAATAAGAAATATAGTCTTAAAAGTTAGAAAAAAAAAAACATTAATTGTTTTCATTCTGATGCTTCTAACGTCAGAATTTTAAGAAAAATGTTTTATTAAATTAATTACTTAGCTTAAGGATATTTTTTTAATTGTTTTTTACGGGAAGGATTTTTACACATTTTCCAACTTTTTCAAATGTAAAATTTAGAAATCATCGTCCATGATGATTGAAGGGATTTTGAAATTAATATTACTTTTCATTTTTCGATAAATATAATGCATTTTAATTTATAAGCGGTTGTTGTCCCATAATGCCCATTTCCCGAATATCGCGTCCGAACTGTCAGCTATGACCGATTTTTCTAACAGATCTTTTGCTCTATCGAAAATAAGAAAAGTCTATTCGATTTCGAGATTTTTAAGAAGCGCAATTTCGAATTTTATGCGACTATGATTAAAATTGACATCGCGAATCTGTAAAACAGTGGCGAGATTGCATTTCAGAACTATCTTAACAATAATAAAGAAAAAGTATTTTCGGAATTTCTAAAATGTAACATACTTCCAAATTTTCCAGAAAATAAAATCCACCCGCTCGTGAATAGTTTAAAATTCCTGGTAATTTTAAAAACTCTACAAAGATCCAAAAAAGCATTCCTAGCGATGTAGCACATGCATAACAAATAGAATCTTAAAGGTTAGAGGGGGGAAATCTGATTAAAAAAAAAAATTAAATTCTTAAGTTTAAGACGGTCCTCAAAAGTATTTTCCCAAGCGAAAATTTCTAACAAAATCACGGATATTTTTTAAACGCAGAAGTATAAATTTAGCGTTGCATGATTAGTTGCGAGTTTATTTCTGAACTGTTTTAATCGAAGTTATTCAATTTTCCAAAGAAAGAAAAGACCATAATATGCTTTTAAATGAAAAATACTATGTTTTAATACGGATAAATATATTTAACAATTTGAGGCATGATTGTTTCGAAATAGTAATTGCAACCCGACCCGAACCCGAAATGAAAGAAATTTTATAGATTTGTGGATTGTTTGTACCAAGCCTAAATTGCAATTAGAATAAAAAAAGAGCAAAATTAATGTCTTTTTTGATTTAAACGTCGATTTTTTTTTCTTTTAAACGAAGGAGTTGGCCTTAAGTGAACTTGAAGGTCCGCTGTGCTTTCTGCACCCTATGTTATAAAGTGTTCCGTTTTGCAATATTGTCTTCCAAAACGCTTATTATTATTATTATTATTATTATTATTATTATTATTATTATTATTATTATTATTTAGTTTCTTTTTCTTTTAGGGTTTTATTATTTTCTCTCTTGGAACGAATTAATTTAACTTTCTAAAATATACAAACAAATATAGTTTATTAAATTTCAGAATGCACGACAGAGCAATGAATCTCCCTTATACCCTCTTGCCGGCGCAAAGACAGCATATATTATATTAATACGGCAGTCACTCGATATATTACGCCTTGTTACATCCCTCATTCAGATATATCGCTCTTTTTTCCCTTATATCTCCCAAAATAATGTTTTACTTTAAAACCACTTTTTAAGTAGCTTACATGTGACTCGATTAGAATAAGTAAACTTGTTTACAATTATTTTATTAAAATGTTATAATATGCCTATTATTTTTTATTTAGGGGTCAAATATATCTTCGCGGCATTGCGCTTTTTTTCGTGTTTTTCGGAATATGCGATGTAACCAAAGGCTATTCTATTTATAATTCAGATGGAGTATAATAAACAAAAAATCAGAGCATGGTATTCTCATCGTTTCTTTTCGTTAGTACAGGCTGAGGGAACGACGGACAGTCTCTCTTTGCATTCTCTTCTTATCTCCAGCCATTCGATACCTTATACACATACAGGTGTCTAGCGGGGGAGGATGTTTCAAATTCCAGGTCCAGTGAGGGCATAGGTTGGTAGAATTCTTATCTAGTAGAACCTCATTAAGAAGGGCGAAATATAAGTGGCCTCTTAGTATCAAGTTCTAAAGCCCAATCAAGCCAAACACAAAATAATATTTGAGAAGACAGATCAAAAGCGGTAAAAAAAAAAAAAAAAAAAAAAAAAAAAATCTTTATTTAGCTATGTGAAACTTGTTGACTCATTTCTAAACATAAATTCAGGGTGTTTTCAGGCTTGATTATTGATGTATCTTGTATTTCAGCAGGTTTTTTCCTGATAAATGAATTTCATTTTAAGGTATGAGCGATTACTGTGTCAGAACGGCTGTTTTTTCTGTCCTGTGCTAAAGCGTCCGAAAATTTGGTTCAAAACGTTCACTTTTATATCATTTTCAGGAAAATCTTCCGCCTTTACAGAAAAAAAGAAAAACAAATTTCGATTGCATAGTGAATGAAAAATCTTCCGCCCTTGTCAAAAAGGGGAAAAATGGCTCGATTACACAGTTTCTGAATGAGAAAATCTGCCAATGATTGACATGGATTTGAGAACGAAAATGAATCATGAAATGAGTCAGAAATTAAGCAGTTTTAATTACAGAACAGTCTTAGATCGAAAGGGATTTTATGAAATAACTTTACTTTTCCCATTGGGAGAGATATCGGATGACATGATTTTCAAGGATTTGTGGTTTATAGACTTTTTGAAAAATCTTCGGTACTGCTTTGTATATTCTATGACATGACTATTTGGTCATTCTTTTTTGTCTTATTATCATGGGTTGAGAATATTCTCCCAGAAGTTATTTAGGGAAATAACACTCTTTTAAACATATGAGAATTTCTTTAAAATTTAAAAAAGCACTATATAAAATGTTTTTACACAATAAGGAATGATATAAAAAGGAACAGGCACGATCAAAATATTTTTATACGCAATACACAAAAATTTAATTAAACTAGGAAATGCATAGCAAAATTAAAAATTCATATTAAAAAGTATTGCCGATAAGCGATAAAATACTCATTTTGTCATGCATCGCTGTATATGATAAGAGACTTTTGTACACATGACATTTTATGTTAAGAATTAAGTCAATTGCGATAAACAATACTAATACAAACTTCCATCTTTTATCACCCATGAGCCGCAATTACATTTAATAAATTTTTACTCAACATTAGTACATCAATGTATTTATTTTTTACGAATATGTCTTACACTATATGGCCAAAGGTGACCGGCCACTTGCGATTTTTGACGTTTTCTTAAATATCTAGAAAAATACATGAGGAATTATCCTGAAACTTCAGATGTGTAAACAGAATAGTACAGGTCATATATATATTTCCGTGATGATTTTTCCCGAAACCCCATAGGGGACCGTCAACAAATTGAAAAAGAACGAATATCTTTTGGACAACCCTGTAAAAACTAATGTAGCAAAAGCGTTCAAACTGTAGATTATGATTAAGTGCCTTATTGGTAATATATTTTATACATTTTTATGAGAATAGCACGTATATTCGTAGAGAAATTAAAGTTTTTATAAAAAGAGTCCCAAATTTTGCCAAGTGTTTTGCTTATATTTTGTAGAGATCCTAATATAAAAAAAGTTCTTTTCAGAAAATATTACAAATAATATTGTACACAATACCCTGCAATCAGAATGAAAAAATAATAAAAATTGTATGAAAAATGAGTAGTTTTACTAAATAATGATTCACTGCGCATGCCCGAATGTAAACAAAATATAATTTGCATAATGTGTTTGCTAAATGTATAGAGCAGCTTTTGAGAAAATCTTAAAAATATAGTATGAAAAGTCTGAAAATTTTTGTTTATAGAATAAGCTCAAAATCCGTTATTCCAAATAGGAAGCAAAAAGATGAGGGGCTGTATCAAAAAGTAGTATGTGCAATACTGTCTATGCTGTACCGGTACTAACCAATCGATATATGGATACAACGTCCATCGTTATAAGCAAAAAACTTGGCAAAATTTGGGACTCCTTTTATACAAATTTGAATTTCTCTATGAATATACATGCTATTCTCATAAAAATGAACACAATTTATTACAATAAGGCACTTAATCATAATCTACAGTTTGAACGCTTTTGCTACATTAGTTTTTACAGGGTTTTCCAAAAGATATTCGTTCTTTTTCAATTTGTTGACGGTCTCCTATGGGGTTTCGGGAAAAAATCTTCACGGAAATATATGACCTGTACTATTTTGTTTACACACCTGGAGTTTCAGGATAATTCCTCATGTATTTTTCTAGATATTTAAGAAAACGTCAAAAATCGCAAGTGGCCGGTCACCTTTGGCCATATGGTGTAGTATACTAAAATATTGTTCAATTAGAATTTTATGTAATTTCGTCATATCTCAGCAGTCTCATCATTTCCGTAATATTCACAAAAAATCAGAATAATTTTTAATGATATTAATACGTTTAGATTCTTAAATTTTAACTTTCTGTAACAAGGATGTGTATTCTAACAATTATTTAAAATTATCTGTTTAAAAAAAATTGAAAGAAAAAGGAAATTAAAAAGAAAGTCTGAGATCCGCGTAGAACTGGGGCAAAATGCTTATTTAATCAGAATTCAATATTGTCATATTTGTATGGAGACGGGGAGGGAAAATGTTGCACTATTCCCTATAGTTTGTTTCATTTTTCTTATATCAGCTTTCGTGTTATGTTTAGAGGATGCAAAATGCCAACATATTCAAATTTGAGTTTCACTCATATACGGGTGGCGGACTTATCCATAGAAAAATCCATTTTATTTTTTTCAGATATCTATTTTCGTTATAGATAGTGAAACGCCGTAATAAGTTGAAAAACAATGCAAAACTGCCCATATATCCAAAATTAAATTTTGCAGAATTTTGGGGAAGGTGGAGAGGCTAAGTTGATGTTGAGTTAGCCACTCAATTTTGTTTTTCCCTTATATCGATATGCGTGTCATAGTGCAAAACGCAATAGATTGGTGCAAAACAGATCAAAAGGAGTGCAGAACGTCCATACGTTTAATCTTGAATTTTACTCATACGGGTAAAATAATATTGGGTTCCATTTTTATTATTCGTATAAATATTTTCGTGTTAGGATACTACACGCAATAATTGGCAGCAAAATAGTGTAAAACGCCTGTACATGCCAACGTACATGTGGCTTATACATACGGGTAAAATGGTGGGCGTAAATTAATGTTATATTAGCTACTTCATAATATTTTGCTTCGCGGGTAGAATACGGCGATATACTCAGAATTGCATTTTCTCATACTAAGGCAATGATCAAGTTAACTAAACGTTAAGTTAGCCCCGCCATATTGTTTTGCTTATAACTATTTCAAGGTGCAAAATTCCATACTATGGTGCAAAAACAGTGCAAAACGGGTGCAAAATGAACATATACTCAGATTTGCAATTTTCTCATTTTTGAGTTTCGGTGGGGCTAACGTAACATTAAGTTAGCCCCGCCATATTATTTTGCTTATAACTATTTTGATTTCAGGGTGCAAAATTCCATACTAGGGTGCAAAACGGTGCAAAATGGGTGCAAAACGAACATATACTCATATTTGCATTTTCCTCATTTTTGAGTCTCATTGGTGTAACTTATTGTTAAGTTAGTTCCGCCATATTATTTTGCTTATAACTATTTTGATTTCAGGGTGCAAAATTCCATACTAGGGTGCAAAACGGGTGCAAAACGAACATATACTCAGATTTGCAATTTGCTCATTTTTGAGTCTCGGTGGGGCTAACTTAATGTTAAGTTAGCCCCGCCATATTGTTTTGCTTATACCTAATTTTATTTCAGGGTGCAAAATTCCATACTAGGGTGCAAAACGGTGCAAAACCGGTGCAAAACGAACATATACTCAGATTTGCAATTTGCTCTATTTTGAGTCGCAGTGGGGTTAACTTAATGTTAAGTTGCTAACTTAATGTTAAGTTAGCCCCGCCATATTATTTTGCTTATAACTATTTTGATTTCAGGGTGCATAATTCCACACTAGGGTGCAAAACGGTGCAAAACGGGTGCAAAACGAACATATACTCAGATTTGCAATTTGCTCATTTTTGAGTCTCGGTGGGGCTAACTTAATGTAAGTTAGCCCCGCCATATTGTTTTGCTTATAACTAATTTTATTTCAGGGTGCAAAATTCAATACTAGGGTGCAAAACGGTGCAAAACGGGTGCAAAACGAACATATACTCAGATTTGCAATTTGCTCATTTTTGAGTCTCGGTGGGGCTAACTTAATGCTAAGTTACCCCCGCCATATTTTTTTTTGCTTATAACTATTTTTATTTCAGTGTGAAAATTTCCATACTAGGGTGCAAAACGGTGCAAAACGGGTGCAAAACGAACATATACTCAGATTTCCAATTTGCTCATTTTTGAGTTTCGGTGGGGCTAACTTAATGTTAAGTTAGCCCCGCCATATTGTTTTGCTTATAACTATTTTGATTTCAGGGTGCAAAACACCATACTTGGGTGCAAAACGGTGCAAAACGAGTGCAAAACGACCATATACTCAGTTTTGTATTTTGCTCAATTAGAGGTGGTGGTGGGGCTAACTTAATGTTAAGTTAGCCCCGCCATATTGTTTTGCTTATAACTATTTTAATTTCAGGGTGCAAAACGCCATACTAGGGTGCAAAACGGTGCAAAACGGGTGCAAAACGAACATATACTCAGATTTGCAATTTGCTCATTTTTGAGTCTCGGTGGGGCTAACTTAATGCTAAGTTACCCCCGCCATATTTTTTTTGCTTATAACTATTTTGATTTCAGGGTGCAAAATTCCATACTAGGGTGCAAAACGGTGCAAAACGTGTGCAAAACGAACATATACTCAGATTTGCAATTTGCTCATTTTTGAGTCTCGGTGGGGCTAACTTAATGTTAAGTTAGCCCCGCCATATTGTTTTGCTTATACCTAATTTTATTTCAGGGTGCAAAATTCCATACTAGGGTGCAAAACGGTGCAAAACGAACATATACTCAGATTTGCAATTTGCTCATTTTTGAGTCTCGGTGGGGCTAACTTAATGTTAAATTAGCCCCGCCATATTGTTTTGCTTATAACTATTTTGATTTCAGGGTGCAAAATTCCATACTAGGGTGCAAAAACGGTGCAAAACGGGTGCAAAATGAACATATACTCAGATTTGCAATTTGCTCATTTTTGAGTTTCGGTGGGGCTAACGTAACATTAAGTTAGCCCCGCCATATTGTTTTGCTTAAACCTAATTTTATTTCAGGGTGCAAAATTCCATACTAGGGTGCAAAACGGTGCAAAACCGGTGCAAAACGAACATATACTCAGATTTGCAATTTGCTCTATTTTGAGTCGCAGTGGGGTTAACTTAATGTTAAGTTGCTAACTTAATGTTAAGTTAGCCCCGCCATATTATTTTGCTTATAACTATTTTGATTTCAGGGTGCATAATTCCACACTAGGGTGCAAAACGGGTGCAAAACGAACATATACTCAGATTTGCAATTTGCTCATTTTTGAGTCTCGGTGGGGCTAACTTAATGTAAGTTAGCCCCGCCATATTGTTTTGCTTATAACTAATTTTATTTCAGGGTACAAAATTCAATACTAGGGTGCAAAACGGTGCAAAACGGGTGCAAAACGAACATATACTCAGATTTGCAATTTGCTCATTTTTGAGTCTCGGTGGGGCTAACTTAATGTTAAGTTAGCCCCGCCATATTGTTTTGCTTATAACTAATTTTATTTCAGGGTGCAAAATTCCATACTAGGGTGCAAAACGGTGCAAAACGGGTGCAAAACGAACATATACTCAGATTTGCAATTTGCTCATTTTTGAGTCTCGGTGGGGCTAACTTAATGCTAAGTTACCCCCGCCATATTTTTTTTTGCTTATAACTATTTTTATTTCAGTGTGAAAATTTCCATACTAGGGTGCAAAACGGTGCAAAACGGGTGCAAAACGAACATATACTCAGATTTCCAATTTGCTCATTTTTGAGTTTCGGTGGGGCTAACTTAATGTTAAGTTAGCCCCGCCATATTGTTTTGCTTATAACTATTTTGATTTCAGGGTGCAAAACACCATACTTGGGTGCAAAACGGTGCAAAACGAGTGCAAAACGACCATATACTCAGATTTGTATTTTGCTCAATTAGAGGTGGTGGTGGGGCTAACTTAATGTTAAGTTAGCCCCGCCATATTGTTTTGCTTATAACTATTTTAATTTCAGGGTGCAAAACGCCATACTAGGGTGCAAAACGGTGCAAAACGGGTGCAAAACGAACATATACTCAGATTTGCAATTTGCTCATTTTTGAGTCTCGGTGGGGCTAACTTAATGCTAAGTTACCCCCGCCATATTTTTTTTGCTTATAACTATTTTGATTTCAGGGTGCAAAATTCCATACTAGGGTGCAAAACGGTGCAAAACGTGTGCAAAACGAACATATACTCAGATTTGCAATTTGCTCATTTTTGAGTCTCGGTGGGGCTAACTTAATGTTAAGTTAGCCCCGCCATATTGTTTTGCTTATAACTAATTTTATTTCAGGGTGCAAAATTCCATACTAGGGTGCAAAACGGTGCAAAACGGGTGCAAAACGAACATATACTCAGATTTGCAATTTGCTCATTTTTGAGTCTCGGTGGGGCTAACTTAATGCTAAGTTACCCCCGCCATATTTTTTTTTGCTTATAACTATTTTTATTTCAGGGTGCAAAACACCATACTTGGGTGCAAAACGGTGCAAAACGAGTGCAAAACGACCATATACTCAGATTTGTATTTTGCTCAATTAGAGGTGGTGGCGGGGCTAACTTAATGTTAAGTTAGCCCCGCCATATTGTTTTGCTTATAACTATTTTGATTTCAGGGTGCAAAACACCATACTTGGGTGCAAAACGGTGCAAAACGAGTGCAAAACGACCATATACTCAGATTTGTATTTTGCTCAATTAGAGGTGGTGGTGGGGCTAACTTAATGTTAAGTTAGCCCCGCCATATTGTTTTGCTTATAACTATTTTAATTTCAGGGTGCAAAACGCCATACTAGGGTGCAAAACGGTGCAAAACGGGTGCAAAACGAACATATACTCAGATTTGCAATTTGCTCATTTTTGAGTTTCGGTGGGGCTAACTTAATGTTAAGTTAGCCTCGCCATATTGTTTTGCTTATAACTATTTTGATTTCAGGGTGCAAAACACCATACTTGGGTGCAAAACGGTGCAAAACGAGTGCAAAACGACCATATACTCAGATTTGTATTTTGCTCAATTAGAGGTGGTGGTGGGGCTAACTTAATGTTAAGTTAGCCCCGCCATATTGTTTTGCTTATAACTATTTTAATTTCAGGGTGCAAAACGCCATATTTGGGTGCAAAACGGTGCAAAACGGGTGCAAAACGACCATATACTCAGATTTTCATTTTGCCCATATGGGGGGGCTAACTTAATGGACCTGTTTTATGTTCCTTTCTCTGTGCTCAAATTTAATATTCCGTTAGTTCCTGAAATTACGTAATGCATAATGGCTGAAAAACGAAAAAAGGTTGTGCTAACGATTGCCCCAAAACAAAGGATTTCTAAAAAAGAAAATGACGCGTCGTTAAAGGTGTGTTTGGATTACAGAATCGGGGAAACAACCGTGCGAGACGTTTTAAATCAAAATACATACTGTTTGCCTTTGCATCAGTTTCGAAAAGTGCTTCTGGGATGAAAAAACGAAAAACAATGAAGAAATCCACCTACAATGAACTTGATTCGGCAATACAGTAGTGGTTAGCGGAGGTGTGAAGTGAGGGCACCTCCATGTCTGGTCCTACATTGCAGCTAAAGCAAAATTCTTTTTTGATTTATTAGGCCTGGAAAGAAATTTTGAAGCGTCGTCCGCTTGGTTATATCGTTTTAAGAAACGTCATTGGTCTACACGGAGAGAAGCTTAGTGGTGACCAACAAGCAGCTGATGATTTTCAATGTGATTTTGAAGAGTTTGTGTTGTCTGGGGATCTGTCATATGAACAAATTAATAACTCTGATGAATCAGGGCTTTTTTTGGAAATTTCTTCCCGCTCGTAGTTTAGCATTTGAAAGTGAACATCACGCTAAAAATGTTAATGAAACTACTTATGAATGTAATAAAGAATATGCCAAATTTAGAAGCGGAATTCTAATAGAAAGTCTTTAAAAAAAAGACATTTTTGAATATTTGGAGCGAAAAGACGTACAGTCGTGGAAAGAAAAGTAAACACCCCCTACTAACTCCTCAACGAATTATCGTAGAAGAAAGTTATTGGTACCGAACTATTGGAAATAAAGTCTACTTTTAAATGATGTACATAAAATTTGCTTAGGGGCCAATCTACATATTAAAACAAACCCAAACTTCATATTTAGGGTATCGTTCATCTGAAGAAACCCTATTCGTCTCTCTCCTTGGTCTGTCTGTCTGTCCGTCACAGTGCCCGTTCTCAGAAACTACATATGTTGGATACTTGAAATTTTGCATACTTATAGCTGAACACCTCACATCAAACGACAAATCATAATATTTTGAAAAAGTCGTATATTTAACCCTCTGGGCTCTAACTTGTGTATTTTAAGTCTTTTTTTTTTTCTAACTGAGCCCCTAATTATGTTGAAAACTTGAAATTTTGTAAAATTATAGCTAAGCACTTGCGATCAAACGACAAATCATAAAATTTCGAAAAAGTCGTATATTTAACCCTTTGAGCTCTAACTTGTGTATTTTGAGCTTTTTTTTCCAAACTGAGCCCCTAATAAAGTTGAAGACTTGAAATTTTGCAAAATTTTAGCTAAGCACTTGCGATCAAACGACAAATCATAAAGTATAAAAAAAGTCGTATATTTAACCCTCTGGACTCTAACTTGTATATTTTAAGCTTTTGTTTTCCTAACTGAGCTCCTAATTAAGTTGAAGACTTGAAATTATGCAAAATTATAGCTAAGCACTTGCGATCAAACGACAAATCATAAAATTTCGAAAAAGTTTTATATTAAACACTCTGGGCTCTAACTTGTGTGTTCTAAGCCTTTTTTAAACTGAGCCCCTAATTATGTTGAAGACTTGAAATTGTGCAAACGGCAAATCATAAAATTTCGAAAAAGTCGTATATTTAACCCTCTGGGCTCTAACTTGTGTATTTTAAGCTTTTTTTCTAACTGAGCCCCTAATTAAGTTGAAGACTTATAATTTTGTAAAATTATAGCTAAGCACTTGCGATCAAACGACAAATCTTAGAATATAAAAAAAGTCTTATATTTAACCCTCTGGGCTCTAACTTTTGTATTTTAAGCTTTTTTTTTCTAGCTGAGTTCCTAATTATGTTGAAGACTTGAAAATGTGCAAAATTATAGCTAAACACTTGCGATCAAACGGCAAATTGTAAAAATTTCAAAAAGTCTTATATTTACCCTTCCCGTCTCTAACTTGTGTATTTTAAGCAATTTTTCTAACTCAGCCCCCCAATTAAATTGGAGATTTGAAATTTTGCATACTTATAGCTGAACACTTGCGATCACATGACAAATCATAAAAATTTCAAAAAGACTTATATTTACCCTTCCGGTCCCTAACTTGTGCATTTTAAGCAAATTTTCTAACTCAGGCCCTAATTAAGTTCGAGACATGAAATTTTGCATACTTATTGCAAAACACATTCGATCACATGAAAAAATCACAAAATTTTCAAAAAATCTTATATTATTTACCCACCGGGCTCTAACTTGTGTATTTTAAGCAATTTTTCTGACTCAGCCCCTAATTAAGTTGGAGACTTGAAATTTTGCATACTTATAGCAGAACACTTGCGATCACACGAAAAATCATAAAATTTTCAAAAAGTCTTACATTAATTATCCTCCGGGCTCTGACTTGTGTATTTTAAGCAATTTTTTATTCCCCCTCCTTTTCACCCGGAAGGCACTTTTCTAACTTTTGCGGATACCACTTTGACCATTCTTGCATATTATACACCATAGACTTACATATTTTAGTCCCACATTTTACTGCCAGGGAGCGTCTACCTATCTCAAGTGCTATGGGCCCGATTCCCTCAACTAATATATCTACGGATAGGTTGTAAAACGGAGTTTCGTTCGGATAGAGGTTTGTTTAGAATAGAGTACGCCACCTGGTTGCGAAATGTGGAACTAACAGATTTTGCAAAAGGATAAAGTGTTTTGAAAGGAATATTAAACGAAACCCTCTGTGCGATCTGTGATCACACATACACACTTGTTTTTCAATAGCAATACCCAATTTTAACAAGATTTTAAATCTTCAGTTCAAACTATGCCTAGACATCAAATTTCAAGTCATTTGAATTATAAGTTTTTGAATTTTAAACATTCAAAATTTAGTGCTTCTAATGTTAAATTACATTTTCATATTTCCATTAATATCTCCTGAAATTATACTCCTAATGTGTTAATTTCTTGTGTAGCAATAATACTAAAATACCCAAACATAAATACGTTGAATTTGCAATTTTTGTAATTTTATGATATGAATTATGAATTATGAAATTAATATTTGAAAAAATTATGAATTGCAATCTACAGTTTTTTTTGATGGATTTAGATTAATTAAGTCCTGCTTTATGGAAATCCAAAATTTCGCATTTTTTTCCATTTAATTTTCAAATTATGGTTAAAAAACGGCAAAATGATGGTTTAAGGGGCCGTCTATAATAAAAGTGACTAGACGCTCGTTTTAAAGTAATTACTTTCTCGGAAATTTATCGTACGAATTGCATAATAATTTGTTTTTAGGCTTATTGAAGGGTCTAGAATTCATTTATGCTGTCAGAATTGTCTACTGCTATTGAAAAAAAAAAAAAAAAAAACTAAGTTATGTTTCATTTTAATATGTAGATGGCCCCTAAGCAAAATTTATGTATATAATTTAAAAGTAGACTTTATTATCAATTGTGTGGTACGAGTAACTTTCTTCTACGATATTTTTTGCAGATTTAGTAAGGGGTGTTTACTTTTTTTTTCCACGACTGAACAAGCACATGCCACGCGATTTGGTGAGAAACACTTCTCCTCGCCAAAAGCAAACTATATTCATGCATCTGAAAATTGCTTGTTAATTGATTATTCGATTGAGCGGTTCTTAATGAATTTAACAAAAGTAGCCACAAAAGTAGCAAGGAAAGAATTAGAATCTTGCCATGCAGCAACGCTGCGGGTAGTAACAAAGTTAGGTTTCTTGTAATCGGTAAACCTAAGAATCTTTTAAGGAAACAAGAGCAAAAAATTTACCAGTTGATTATTTCAGTCAAAACAAGTAATATTAAAATTTTGTTTTTAAAGTCAATTCCTACTTAGGCGTCAAAGAAAAATTTAGTATAATCCCTTAAGCTAATATTAGTTTTTGTTGCATTAAAGTACCTCAATTTGTTGATTTTTCTATAAGCAAGTAGGTTTTAAATGGAACTCTATGGGAATTTGGCGAAATATTAGAGATATCGCCAAGTTGGCGTCACTTTTGGCGACTCATTTTGACCGCCAAATTTGACGATATATCGCCAAGTTGGCCACAAACTTGGCGGTATTTGGCGACAGAACAGGGTCCCCTCCTATGGTAACCCCTTATTGAAAATATTTTCATTGATCTTCAAAAACCAATGGCCGTCATTTTGTTTCCCATGCAAAACTAAAATTAATGAAAATTTAATTAATTAATTAATATTTGAAAAAACTGTATTAACATCAATTGTCATCCAGTACAAGTTTTAAAAAAATTATTTCAACTTGATAGGATGAATAATGAGTATTTTATTAACGATTGAAAATTTGAGCAAGATACATAAATATATAAATATATATATAAATAAATATAGGGAGAGTGTGAACTAATAGTAGCAATTGAAAAAAAGGTTGGGTGAGGCAGCAGATTTTCCAAGAATGGTTTGAAGAGATTTTTGTGTCTCATGTACGTAAGCATCTTGATAAAAAAAAAAAAAATTGCCAAATAAGTATGTTTTGCAATTGACAACGTGCCTTCACACCCAGCTACAAGTGTGCTTAAATCTTCTGACGAGCAAATCTTCGCAAAGTTTTTTGCCCCCTCCCCCCCAAATGTTACTCCATTTATACAACCTATGGACCAGGGAGTCATTGGAACCATGAAGAGAACATACAGGACAAAGTTGTTACTGCCAAAAATCGAGAACGGCTGCGATCTCAAAGAATTTTGACTACTTTACTAGTAAGATTACTAGTTGTAGCAACTAGTAATAGGACTAGATACAGGATGTGTATGCGAACAGTTCTGCGACAATTTTCCAGAAGAAATTTTCACTTTATTTAATTGTAGAAAAATACTAAAAATTCGTCAATTGACCTCAACCGGATTTTTAATCCGAAGAAGAAATAGTAGCATGCATTTCGGATCTTATATAGTAGTCACATACTGCTTAGTAATCCTAAGGATTATACGCAAGTTATGGATAGCAGTTACAGATTATGTTTACTTCTTATCCTTTAAAAGTATACTTTTCCACGTTGTTTGCATGAAATCTTACGTAAACAAGCTGGAAATTGTACATCAAATGTGGTACGTCAAACGTAAATGAGGTGCGTTCATACTATAACTAGTTTTACAAATATTCACATATGGATGCAGTAGCTGTTGCACTCTTACACAAAAATACATGAATATAAAATTTATTACGATTATACACGTACACTGATGTCCAAAATTAAGAACCAATCACAAAATGCTAATTTTCAAGTACGCGAATACTCAAAGGGAAATAATATAATTCGAATAATTACTATCTCTACAGTTCAGCTAGTCCATATAACATCTCATTCATGCCACACATGGTCACAAGTGTTACAGGCACTACGGTGAAGCAAAAAAATAAGAAATTCCATACGTCTCATTATGAATCTCAAAAGATCACTATATGTGACTCCTCTGAGACATCACTGTGACTTCTGCTTTGTGTCGAGTCACCATGTGACTTTACAATGTAGTTAAATTGTGACTCTCATGTGACCGTCATTTTTAGACTCAATTTCAAAGTCATCATGAACGTTGCATTATGATAAGTCACCAAATACAATCACATTATAGTCACATGGTGACTTTTCACAAAAGAGCACACTGGTGACTTCACTGTAGTCTCTCTGTCACCTGAAAGTCATCATGTGACTTTGATGTGACATTGTTTGGTAAGTTATCGCAATGCAACGTCCATGATGACTTTGAAATTGAGTCTACAGATGACAGTCACATGAGAGTCACAATTTAACTACATTGTAAAGTCACATGGTGACTCGTCTCAAAGTAGCAGTCACAGTGACGATTCCGTGAAGTCACATATAATGATCATTTGAGACTCATAATGAGACGTGTGGAATTTCCTATTTTTTGTTTCACCGTAGTGAGTGTGACACTTGTGACATTGTGTGACATGAATGAGATGCTATATGAACTAACTGTGCTGTAGGGATAGTAATTATTTGAATTATATTATTTCCTTTTGAGTATTCGCTTACTTAAAAATTAGCATTTTGTGACTGGTCCTTAATGTTGGACACCAGAGTATTAAATTCAGTAATACGGAAATAATGAAACTCACTTTTACATAGGACATCATCACCATGGCAACCTAGACCTAGCACGGGATATCATTGAATTAATTACATATGATACGTTTTAATAGACTGAAGAAAAATTTATTAATATCTTTTTAAATTGTGGTTCGATTTTCGTAAAATTTGAAATTGACTCGACAAAATTCTGCAACGATTCTACATATTAAATTGCAAATCAATCGGTTGGGTAGTTTTTGCGCTTTTATTAGCGAAAAGACGGACAGACAGACAGACGGGCGGACCAGATGATGATTATATAATTACGAACTTACCTAAAAAGGATTTTGTTTGAGAATGTGGGGACTTAAAATCGATTTACATAACTGGAAGTTAAATTACGTTTTAGATAAGCAAAATATAAAATTATTATGAATTAATTCTTTATTCTCATAAGTTCTTTCTTATAAATAAATTAATATTTATTATAAATATGATAAAAATTGCTATTTTTTGAAAGTGTGAAAAACTAAATGTAAAAAATATACAGGTTAGTCACCTAATTGCTTTACCAATTCAAGACATTAAAACAGATAGCTAAATATGCAGAAAATTTGTTTTTGATGGAAATTTAATTGTACATCCACTGAATTTCAGTGATTTCAGTGTTCCCGAATTGATGTTCTTATTATTTGTCAAACAAAATTACTTTGAGAACGTCAATAAAACTAAATTTCACTGATTAAATAAATAAGTGCATAATGAATTAAATCAAATGAAATTGGTTGGCCAAGAGATTAAAATTATTGGGTGGACTCACGCGCCATATAAGTTGGCGCCACTGTCTACCGCTATTTCCATACAATAATCTTCGTGACAGATTTCTAGAACATTCACAGGAAAATCTGCCGCTAAGTGTATTTCTTCAAAAATTTCAAAAGAATTCAAAAACGAAAATTACTCTTTAGAACTAGCCGCCCTTGGCGACCAGTTTGGTCTACTTTAAATCTATGCTAAGCATTGTATTATGTTACTTTTACTCAAAATTTAATTTATTCTTGCTCAATCCGTCGCCAAATTGGAACATTCTGATACAGAAATCATGAAGTCGGTATTTTTATGTAAGCCGAGTGCAGGTGATAAATCGCCAAACATTGTACCCTTCGTATTTTTTTCTTATTTCATTTATTTCATTTAAAATATAATACTTTCACTCATTTTATTTAAAATACATAACTTTAATTTAAAACTGAAATACTTAAAATATGACTCTCAATTTTCTCTTATTTCTTAAAAAAAAAAAAAAAAAAAAAAAAAAAAAGAAAAAGAAAAAGAAAAGAATGAAAAGAAAAGAAAAAAAAATTAATAAATATTACGTAATTAATATTTAATTTCTGCATCACAGCTTAGTTTTAATTTACCTCTCGAAAAATTGTTTATGGCAGTCGCATGAGATGGACTGTTATAATACTGATGATATGATCGCGATGGAACAATATTTGGCGATTTATCACCTGCGCCCGGCTAACATTAAATTACCAAATTGGCTGTTTGGCATATAAAAAGTGAAGCGGTCCACCCGGAACTATTGATGACAGTCACTTAGGTCAGTCAGACAGTCAGACTTAGGCTATTATTATGGAGATGAGTGATAACCAAACAGAGAGAACACTGTGATCCCTGCAATTATAACGTTACCCTGTATATTATAAAGGATTGCTCTTAGCAAATATTTTTGTTTTCCATCTATACCACTTCCTCCAAACTATACTCTTTTTCATACGTGTTAGCAACAACTGCAAGAGAAATCAACCAGAAAGAGTTTTTTTTAATAGACTGGTAGGAACTAAATAAAAAAGTGCCAGTGGCAGTCCTGATTATACTCTAAATAATAAATAATATAATTATAAATGATTAATACATATAAATGAATAATTATATTTTGTTAATTTATTTTTTATCACTACTTTATGCATCCAAAAAATTACGCAAATATAGTATTTTTATTGATGACCTAAATATATTTCAATATTTTATTCGTTCTAACAAGAAAAGAAAAAAACAAACGTTATTGTATTTTTATTGACTGATGTTTATGGCAAATAAGAAGTTGAAAATTGCCCATCAAACATAGCAAATAAGGTGGGTTCATGCTATAACTAGTTTTATAAATATTTTTTGCACCGCATATTGTACTGAATGTATATTTTAGTGCGTTTCAGAAGTGTATGTCAATTTAATTCTGTTCGAAAGGCTGTAACATCATTAAAATGCACTTGAAATATTTTTTTCCCATTGGCGTAATGTAACGGAAAACTTTTGACTGTCCCTGTACTTAAACCATACATTCGATTTTGATAAAATTTGAAATGACACGACAAAATTTTACTTCAATCATATATTTAAAATTTTAGACAATTCGGTTGGGTAGGTTTTAATCTGTTATATGCGGGCGGACGGACAGACAGACAGACGAACCGAACGACGACTATAAGTGCTACGTATTTATATAATTACGAACGCACCTAAAAATGTGTGAATTGAAATTGCTGAAAAAATATTTTCATCTTTGAGAAATTAATATTTTCTCTGAATTAAGTTTTTAAGAGCTGCTTTTGTCGGCCTAGTATTCGATGACAAACGTCACTCGAGAATTTTATATCAATGTAAATCAGTAAAAAATGTGCTGGAACTGATAAGATAAAATTGATTCCTTGTTCGAATATTACGCTCAATATCTTTCGTGACAAATAGATGTGAGGATAAATAAATTTTTTCATCGTATAATCGTCAACGAAATTTCTTTTTTGTTTTCCTTTGTATAAAAAAAATTCTTATCAAGTATTCTTAGGATTAAACAGGATTCATCAGGGTACTTTTTCGCTTTGCTTTAAGACAAATGTGTTTTTTTCTTCTAATACTTTATAAATCATAAAAAAGTCATATAAGCATAGTATTTTTTATTGATAAACTTTATAGGAAACAAATATCAATATAATTTTATTGAATAAAATTAGTTTTATCTTTGAGAAATAAATAATTTTTGTGAATTAGATTTTACGGCTAATTTTACTAGTATATACACTGTAAAAAAAAATTCCGTTAAAAAAATATACAGAAATTGTACTGGCAATCGAGACACCAGTACTATTTCCGTATTTTAACGGAATTTGTTTTCGTAAATTTTGTGAAAAAAACCGGAATTTTTTCTAGAATTTACGAAAAAAAAAATTCCGTTAAAATACGGAAATGGCAATGGCGTATCCAATGTCAGTACAATTTCCGTATTTTAACGGATTTTTTTTCGTAAATTTTGTGAAAAAACGGATTTTTTTCTGAAATTTACGAAAAAAAAATTCCGTTAAAATACGGAAATGGCAATGGCGTATCCAATGCCAGTACAATTTCCGTATTTTAACGGAATTTTTTTTACAGTGTAGAGTGTCCTTAAAAGAATGTCCAAGTTTCGTATATTATAACATAATTATATTATAACAGGTATATTATAACAGTTTAATTTAGACTATTTACAACACATCATACCTCAAATTGAAGGTAAACTAACCTAGTTTTTCTTACAAATGTTCAATATGTGCACCTCCAGTTATACGGCACACATCCAACCTAAAGTCGAATTCTTCCCACGCTTCGGTTAACAAGTCCGGAGTCATGGAAACAATAGGCCTCTTCCATTCTATGTCTCAACTCTGGAAAATCATTAGGTAGCGGCGGAACGTAGACACGATCTTTTATAAAGTTGGCTCTAACGGCATTTAAATCTTCAGCCCCTGGAAATAATAGCCCTTCAATTCTGCGTCTCAACTCTTTCAAATCATTAGGTAGCGGCGCAGGCCTCGAATAACCTCTGAATCTATGGGAAGCATAGTGTCATTTCGGGGGCCCTTTTCATTCAAGAAGAGTTTTCTAAATTCGACATACCCAGAAACCCAGCAGTGTTGCATATATTATTCCAAAGAGTGTGTCAGTTGAATTCATTGAAAAACTTTTTTTTTTATATTCTACTACATATATACACACAAACTGAATACAACAAAGAGAAATATGCAAAAATGATTTTACATATTATTAGCATAAAAATCTAAGTTGGATAAAAAGATTGAATTCAGCATGTATGTAGGCCACAAAATAAAATATTAATATTTTGATTTATTACATGAAAAATTAATTTCTGAATTTAATAAAACAATTTGAAAAAAAAAAAAAAAGAATTTCGGAATGAAGTTAATTCAATCTAAAATTTGGGGCCCTTTGTTTTCCTAATTTTGGGCCACTACAAAATTTTCTAAGGGAAGCATGTGCTTCTCGTGCCTATTCGGTAATCCGGGCCTGTAGCGGCGGAACGTAGACACGATCTTTTTATAAAGCCCAAAAGGGAAAAAATCGCATGGTATACGCCCGTAGTAAGCTTTTAAATCTTCAGTCCAGTAATAACGCTTTACGTTCGGGAGTCGCCATTTATGATATAAATTGGTGCTGATTACTTTTTGGTGTAAATTGCTCAACAGGTCGCGCTGCTACGCTGCATTTATCGCGATTTCCGCAATCGCTCTATCTCAAGATCTAATGTACAGATTTTTATCAAACTTCAGATTCGGTTAGTCCGTGATAGGATTTGGTGCTGTTTACGTTTTGGTGTAAATCGCCCAATAGGTGGAGTTGCTATATTGCATTTTTATGATTGCAGCAATAGGTTTATCTCAAGAACTAATGCACGAATTTTCATTAAATTTCAGATAATGGGAACCTTGATAAATATTGGTGCTGATTATGTTTTGGTGTAAATCGCCCAACAGCCATCGTAAATTTACGTGAATTAGAGCAGAGACAGAAAGATAGGCAGACAAACCAAATTCATAAATACTTTTCAACTATGATGAAAAGCGTTTTAAAAAAACATCAATTCGAGTGGAATAACTATTTCTATTTTTTTTATTTTTTCCGGAGAGAATTTGATTATTAAAATGTATGGGGTATTTTTTTTTCCTTCTTTATTTTTTTGACAGATTGTACCATTTTGACTTTGGTATATGTTTATACTAAGGCTATAAGGTTGTGTAAACGGTTTAAATAAATTTGGCACATCAATTCTTTTACACTTGAAGAGAACACTTCTTCATTTCCTATTTGGTTTTACTGTTTTTCACATTTTATCTATTCCTTTCACACATATTGGTGATCACGTCGTATCTATTTTGATATATTTTTACGTCAGTGGAATAAGTATTTATAAAACGTTAAAATAAAATTTTGTACCTAAACTATTTGTACCTCAATTCCTACTTGAACATTAATACATTACCCACACTTGAAAAGAAATTCATACACAAGATAAATAACGTTTATTGCATTATATCTTTTAGATATTGCTTTTAATATATTTTTTAATATATTTTCTCTAAATTACATTTATGTAGTAACATAAAATGAATTATATTTCTGTAGTGTCAATAATAAATTATTTTGCACTAGTATCAATTTATGTTGCTTTTTTTAATACCTCTTATACATTATTTACCTAACGATTTTTAAAAACAGTTTTTCGTTGCGTATATTGTTCGTTATAATTGTTCTCTGATGTGCTTTTAAATATAAGTTTTCTGATTAACCTTTTCTTTTGCAACTATTTCTTATATAAATATTAAGAAATACAGCATTCAGCTTTGTATTAAACAAAAGAAATCTTAATCAAAGAATATTTTATCAAAAGAATCCTTTATCAAAAGAAAGTGTATCGCAGAAGGAAAAGATCAAAATACACATTTCTTTCTAAAGATGCATATCGTAATCTGGATTCTTTTCATCTTATTACTTTGGTACTATCCCAAAAGGCTTTTTTTTTGGGACAACATAATTGAGAGATAACCTTTATGAATATTTTTAGATAGTTATTATATATTTTATATCCTTTTGATTCAAAGGCTATTTTTAGAAACGGAGATTTATTCATAAATGCACAAAGGAGTACTCCCATTCTGATTGGAAAAAGCTATTTAAAAACAAGATTTCTCGAAAGAAGTTTTTGCCAATTTCATCAATAAAGAAATAATAATAATACTTCCTTCCCCATTAGTGTCCTGCATTGGGTCGGGTAATACCATTTTACCCATTTCTTACCCAATTTTTGGTTCCGGCCGTGTGAAGTTGTTGCCATGTTTTTTGTAGCCGGTAGGGTTGATTCTAAATACACAAGCCTGCGATGGTTGTGTCTTTTTTTAACTTTTGATAATAGATTTTTATGTTTTTTTTAGCACTGAATCCTAAAGTGACCTTTAACTATCAAGTCAGTATTTTACTCAAATTGTACATTTCAAAGACAAAAGGTAAAAAAAATAGTAAAAATCTGATACTGTAAAAGAGATGTGATGGTTGTGTTTTTTAACTTTTGATACTATATTTTTGTTTTATTTTTTAGCACTGAATCCTAAAATGACCTTCATTTTTAGCCATCACGTCAGTATTTTACGCAAATTGTACATTTCAAAGGGTAAAGGTAAAAAAATAGTGACAATCTGATACTGTAAAAGAGATGTGATGGTTGTGTTTTTTAACTTTTGATAACTTATTTTGTTTTATTTTTTAGCGCTGAATAATGACCTAATTTAACCATCACGTGAAGATTTTACGCAAATTGTACATTTCAAAGACAAAAGGTAAAAAAATAGTGAAAATCTGATACCATAAATGAGATGTGATGGTTGTGTTTTTTAAAACTGTTGATACCATATTTTTGTTTTATTTTTTAGCGCTGAATCCTAAAATGACCTTCATTTTTAGCCATCACGTCAGGATTTTACGCAAATTGTACGTTTCAAAGGCTAAAGGTAAAAAAATAGTGACAATCTGATACTGTAAAAGATATGTGATGATTGCGCTTTTAAACTTTTGATAACTTATTTTGCTTTATTTTTTAGCGCTGAGTTCGAGAATGATCTATTTTAACCAACACGTCAGGATTTTACGCAAATTGTACATTTCAAAGACAAAAGGTAAAAAAATAGTGAAAATCTGATACCATAAATGAGATGTGATGGTTGTGTTTTTTTAAATTGTTGATACCATATTTTTGTTTTATTTTTTAGCGCTGAATCCTAAAATGACCTTCATTTTTAGCCATCACGTCAGGATTTTATGCAGATTGTACATTTCAAAGGCTAAAGGTAAAAAAATAGTGAAAATCTGATACTATAAAAGAGATGTGATGGTTGTGTTTTTTAACTGTTGATAACCTATTTTGTTTTATTTTTGAGCTTTGAATCCGAAAATGACCTATTTTAACCATCACGTCAGGATTTTACGCAAATTGTACATTTCAAAGACAAAAGGCAAAAAAATAGTGATCTGATACTATAAAAGAGATATGATGGTTGCGTTTTTTAACTGTTGATAACTTATTTTGTTTTATTTTTTAGCGCTGAATCCGAAAATGACCTATTTTAACCATCACATCAAGATTTTACGCAAATTGTACGTTTCAAAGACAAAAGTGAGAAAAAAGT
The DNA here is from genome assembly GCA_963932465.1 of Maratus speciosus. Classification (NCBI taxonomy): domain Eukaryota; kingdom Metazoa; phylum Arthropoda; class Arachnida; order Araneae; family Salticidae; genus Maratus; species Maratus speciosus. Next base: position 621,197,496 of record OZ010788.1, on the reverse strand, counting down.
GAAAATTTGATACTATAAAAGAGATGTAATGGTTGTGTTTTTTAATTTTTGATAACTTATTTTGTTTTATTTTTTAACGCTGAAAACGAAAATGACCTGTTTTATCCATCACGTCAGGATTTTACGCAAATTGTACATTTCAAAGACAAAGGGTAAAAAAAACAGTGAACATCTGATACTTTAAAAGAGATGTGATGGTTGTGTTTTTAACTTTGATGATAACTTATTTCGTTTTATTTTTTAGTGCTAAATCCGAAAATGACCTATTTTAACCATCACGTAAAAATGTTTCGCAAATCGTAAATTTCAAAGTTCAAAAGTAAAAAAATAGCGAAAATCTGTCAAAGCAATTTGTCAAAGCCTTACCAAAAGAAGGCAAATGTTTTAAATACATCTGCGTCAAATTTCCTGCCTTATCAACCGCCAAAATAAAAGAGATAACACCTAGATGAACCATATAGGAAATATAAAAGGAAAAGAACGTGGCGGAGCATGTGCGGTTCAAAGAAACTTCCACACGTGGGATAAAATTGTAAGGATTTTAAATATACACTATTTCACATGTTTAAATGTAAAAATGAATAGTACAGTAGAACCTCGATTATCCGAAGTAATTGGGACTGACCATCTTTCGAAAAAAAAAATAAATATTTGGATAATCGAGAATAATTCAATTTTAAGAATAAGGATAAATATATGCGCAATTTATTATTATGGTAACAACTGCTTAATAAAAATAAAGCAATAGAAAAATAAAAACAGTAATAATTTACTTGAATTTTAATTTTGAAATTAAGTACCTTTTACATATTTCACAAGGGTTTGAAACAAAGTTTTGTTTGCCGCAGTTTCGACTGAATTTGCTTTTCAGCTCTATCACGAAGTTAATATAGCACGAAATTATAAACATAGCATTCATATAACAAAAAAAATAACGAAAAAGGGGGGCTTCAAATGTGTATTATTTTCCATAATTAACAAAGCTATGTATTATTTATTTATTTTGTTTATTTAAATATAGCTTTAAAAAGGGATTTTACACACGAGAAATGTCATTGTAAAAAAAAAAAAAAAAAAAAAAAAAAGCTTTAAAAATTGATTTCGGTTAACCGAGAGTTTCGGATAAAAGAGGTTCTACTGTATAAGCCAAAAGATGAATAAATTATTCTGAAATTACGTCTATATTAAAGTATGAGATTTTCGCAATGTTTTGACTTTTTAAAAATTTAAAACTTTCCGGTTTGCGAACAATCCTGAAGTGATAATAAAAAATAAAGGTCATTCTTGTATTCAACGCTATAAAATACATGACAATCAATTATCAAAAGCCCAAAACGCAATCATCACATCTATTTTATAGCATAAGATTTTTGCTGTTTTTTTAACTTTTTAACTTTGTAATTTACGATTTGCGAAAAAAAACCTGACGTGATGGTTAAAAATAAAGGTCAATTTCAGATTCAGTGCTACAAAATATATAAGCATCAATTATCAAAAGCTAAAAAATATGACACAGCCTAAATTTTGTAGGCTATTGCTATTTCGGCTTAAATTTTGAATCTTCTGGGCTTCATCCTGGATTGGATCGGGTTATCCAATTTTGCTTCAACCCGACCCGAACCGCGGATCGAGTCGGATAGAGTTGTTAATTTTTTTCGATGCGGTGCGGGTGACTTTAAATATTTCGCGGTCAGGTCTGTTTCGGAAGGAATTTTGATTCTTTCGGGCCTGTTCCGGTTAAACCGATATTTCAAAAGAAAGTCTTGAATATTTATTTAATGAAAAAAACTTATGTATCTGAATATTAATAAGTATATATGTGTTTATTTTAACACAAAAAATATAAATTTGATATGAGAGATAAAATTGTAGAGTACTTAAATCTGATATGAGAGATAAAATTGTAGAGTACTTTTGCATAATTGTAGTAAAATGTGTATTCATTTTTTTTTTTACTTCGGGTTCGGATTTGAATAATTTGATTTCGGATTGAAGTGTGTCTGAATCGAGTAGGATTTCAAGTTAACGACTTTTTTATCGGGTTCGCGTTGCTCTGAATTTAAGCTAAATTTTCAGATGCGGTTCGGATATAACCCGACCCGTGCAGATTGTAATCAGGTTTGGCTTAAACCAATATTTTAAAAGAAAGTCCTACACTGTAAAAAAATCCGAACAGTATTCCTGTAGGAATCGGAAAAATAGTTGCCCTTATCGTACCGGAAAATTTTCCGACCCAGCACGGAATAAAATCCGTAAAAAAAAGGAAACATTCATTAAAACGGTACTTTACGCATTTTATTCCAATTTTACGGATTTTATTCTGATTTTACTGATTTTATTCCGAGCTGGGTCGGAAATTTTTCCGGTACGATAAGGGCAACTATTTTTCCGATTCCTACAGGAAATCTGGTCCTTTTTTTTTTTTTTTTTTTTTTTTTTTTTTTTTCAGTGTAAATATCTTTTAATGCAAAAAAACTATATCGTTGAATATTAATAAGTAATATGTCTTCATTTTAATACAAAAAAGATAAATTTGATATTAGAGATAAAGTTGTAGGATGTTTTTGTTGAATGCAATCAAAATCTGTATTCATTTTCATTTATTTCGGGTTCGGATTTGAAAATTTCGGATTCGATTTTGATTCGGAGTGTGTCCGGTTGGAGTCGGATTTCAAGTTGAAGATTATTTATCGCATTCAATTTAAGATGAATATTCGAGTGCGGACAGGGTATAACCAGACCTATGCAGGATTCTCGTTGGGTTCAGCGTAAGTCGACTTTTGAAAAAAAAAAAATCCAGAATATTTTTCATATAATAAAACGTAATATTTGATTATTAATGAATATGTAGTATATATACAAACCCGGATTTTAAAATATTCCAATAGTTGATATAATTGCTTACGATATCATCCATTTGTTCTTTTCAAAAACTTTAATAAAAATAATTCACATATCACTTTTTTTTTCTATTGCTATTTAAATCTTGATCGCCGATGTGATTTTCATTTCCCTATACTAGATTATTTGTTATGAGAATCTTGATTTATTCTGTCATTTTTTGTTTTTGCTATTATAAGAGCTATCCCCGCGCTTTATCGGAAGGACCTTATCACCCTGTTTTTCTTCCGTATCAGGAATCTGTAGTTCCATAACTTTTTACTTTCTCATTCACTGAGGGAGTATTACGCATTGCAGTATTGTAGTCTTGCGTGGTCGGTACTTAGTGTCTTTCATGAGCCCTAAGAATTTTTTGTGCTTTGAGCTTTTAAAAATCTACCGCGTCACCAGGAAGTGATGTCACCTTTAATAATACAAAATAACTTTTGTTTTTATGTAATAATGAAGATTATAGTTGGTTATTAACGAAAAGTTTTAAATGGGTGGAATATCGCAACTAATATTATTGCAATATGATGAATTCGTAGTTTGTGGCGCATGCTCTGCTTATGTGAAATGTTCGATTGACGTAATAAACATGTTTCCATTATGGATAACTGTGTACAAGTCATTTTGCTGACGAAACACCTAAAATCTTCGATCCTATGACAAAATTAATAGTGACAACTGCACATTTACGTAATACCATGCTAGTAAAAGATTTTTACTAGCAAGGACTTCTATTTTATAGAATGTTCACTGGCTTATGAATCAGCGTATGTGAGTTACTCTGCTAAATACCAATTAACGCTTGATATGGAATGATGCAATTTTCTTTGATATCAAGAACAAGAACAAAAAATTGTTATGATAACCGGAAAGCGGCTGTACAGAGATTTTACCACGCACACGCACATACACACACACATATATATATATATATACACCGAAGAGCCATTACATTATGACCACCTGTTTAATACGACGTAGGACCACATTTCGCCCTCAAAACCGCCAACACCCAACCTGGTATCAACCCGACAAAGTTCTTATAAGTAGTCTGAGGTATTTTGTACCAATCGCACATCAACTGCTCCTGAAATTCCCGCATATTGCGAGGTGGTAGCGTGGCAGCACGAATTGGAATTTCCAGGTGGAACCACAAATGTTCTTTTGGATTCATGTCAGGTGAATTTGGAGTCCAGGACATGACTTGAAATTCACCAGAATGCTCCTCGAACTACTCCCTGACGATTCCACCCGAATGACATGGTGCATTATCCTGTTGGTAAATGCAATAGCCCGCCGGAAACATTGTTGTCATTAATGGGTGCACTTGATCTGCAACGATGTTCAGGTAATGCACAGACGTCAGGGATTGTTCTATGGGGATTATAGGCCCTAATATGCTCCATAAAAACATCGCCCACACGATAATATAGCCGCCGCAGTCTTGTCTCCGACCAACTGTGCATCCGGGAGCCCCAGGGTTACCGTTGAAAATCGGCGTATTCGCACGCGCCCGACGATGCAATGCACCAGAGAACATGATTCGTCGGACCATGCAACTTTCTTCCATTATTCTATGGTCCAATTCCGATGTTCATGTGCCAGTTGCAGGTGCTGCTGGCGGTGACATGCTGTCAGCGCAGGAACGCGCTTAGGCCCCCGGCTGCGTAGGCTTATACGCAACAGTACACGCGGCCCTGTGTGTTGAGAAACACTGTCTGGGTCACCATTGTTGGTGATTTCGGCTGTTGGAACTCTTCTGTTACGACGAATAATGCGTAACAATCTCTGCCCTGCTCTGGAACCAATGCGCCGCGATCGACACACTGCTCGCTGGAGACTTGTCGTTTCACCATCCATACACCACTTTCGGTACGTGCTCACAATGATTGTACGTGTACAGGCCACCAAACACGCCGTTTCCGATATCGACGTTTCCAGTCGCCGAGCCATAACGATTTGGCCTTTATCAAAGTCTGATAAATTTGCTGCTTTTCCATTAAGTCGCTAATCATGCTATGTTTTTAAATACAATGCATGGGAACTTCATATACCCCAATATCAACCGTGCACGCGCCGTGGTTTTGTTTCTGGGCGAGCTCATTGTTATAGATTAAAGGTGGTCATAATGTAATGGCTCTTCGGTATATATCTATATATCTATATATATATTTGTATTTTTCAAAATAAAATATAAAATTGATATTAAAGGTAGAATTGTTGACTACTGTTTAAAAATTACTTTAAAGTATGATTAATTTCTTTTATTTAGGGTTTTGGGTCGATGAAAATTATTTTGTCGGGTTTGGATCGGGTTTTGGATTGGCTTCAAACAGAATTTTTGGGTTCGGGTTGTGTGTAACCCGACTCATATATGAATCCCCACCCCCCCCCGCCTTATAGATTCAGTATCATTTTCTTCCGACACCTATTCTAAAAATAATGAGATAATAGCAATAAAGTAATGGCACGTGGTAAGTTTATACACGTCTCTTGGGGTTTCAGTGTAGAATCAACAAAACATAAAGTTTTGACGTTAGGCATAAAAATTACCTTTATAACATTCGACTGCAGTGGCGTAGCTAGGATTTCGTTTCGGTGGGGGGGGCAGAATTTTTCCTTCAGGTTATATATATGGTAAAACCTGTCAAGATGAAATCGTAAATAATGCTGAAAAATTACGTTTTACACAGGTTTTCGTGTTATCAGGTGTTTTTGTATAGTATTCTTTTCAGTAGCACTATGGTACATTTCTGTTTAAGACAGAATTCCGTTATCGGCAGGTTTCATTTTTACAAGTTCTGTGTATTTATATAAATATACTTATTTATGTCATATGAATAGAATAAACCTTGTCAAAATAGTAATTATCTATAACAGAATCCTGTCTTTAACGGAACCGTTACATGGTCTTAATATGAATTGCGATAGAATTAAATTTGCTGAAAACCTGTCTGAAAGGGGATTTTCATCGTTCTTTAGTGAAACATAGTGAAGACTGTGAAAGCGGAATCTTTCTATAACGGAATCCTGTCTCAAACGAAAGAGTTTCAGAATCTCTTCGAAACGAAAAGTAGATCTTATTGAGGTAGTGTACCTTAGAAGTGTAATTAATTACACTTCTTTCTATGGAAGCCTGTCTAAAATGGAACTTTTTACCAGTCCCTTGCAATCTTATCTTGACTGTGTATGTATAATAGAAGTATTTCGAGTAACTTTAAGAATTTAGGTATATTCTTATTTAATTTCTTAATTTAAAAAAAAAGCATGGATAAAAAATGTAAGGCCAATCTCTATAACTGCAACTAATAATACATTGAAGTTACATTAATATTTACCAATGAAAAAGATTCACTATAATGTAAAAAGCTGAGTGCATAGTGAAGAGTTGAATTTAATTAACCCATTCGCTGTCATCCACGAGTATAATCGTGGCTTTAATTTATTAATTACTTGTCACCACTATTTTAGAATTTAAAAAAATTGCCTCATTTATTGGCAGAAATTTCGCGGTATTAGTAAAGCGAAATTTACCTTTCTGAATTTGTGGTAGCAAACGACTTTTAACAAAAAAATTGAAAATTTTTACTTTACAGTTTTGGCAGCGAATGGGTTAAATCAAGTTTCATATTACATAACATTTGCCTACAATAAAGTTAGGATTAAGTGGTTAAGTTTAAAACAGCAATTTTCATGTTTAATTTCTTGCCATTGAATTAAGAACTTGTGATTTGATATTGGATAGTGATTTCACATAAGTGTCAGTTGCATAAGCCGTTCGTGCGATCCGCCGCGCTCTCCATGGGAGTTTTTGAGATAACCCAGATAGCATGAACATTAGCAGCAAGTTTGATTTTTTCTGATAATATCTTGCCGTGACAAATTTGAATTCAGTCAGCTATTATTTTATTAGCTATTATTAAATTTGTAGACATCAGTCCATCAGAAGAAAATAACTCCGTTAAAACGGAAACTCGGTTAAGCAGGACTCGTATAATCTGGACTCTACTGTATATTTCATTTTAAAAATGATCTTTAGAATATTTTTGTTGGTGTTCAGAGGGGAGTCATGACCCCCGTGACCTCCCTCTTGGATCCGCCATTGTAGATTACGTAGTTCAGTATTACATATTTTAAATTTTAAAATAAGTCGGCTATTAGAAAATTAGTAAAATTCTCTTTGTAAAATACTAAGCGGAAGAGGAGGAGGGGTGAGGCGCCAAAATCCATGCTTGCCCCGGGTGCAAAAAGGCTAGTTTCAGCCCTGTGCATGAGTAGTTTGTTGCGAAACTGATGCAAGACTGTCTTTAATTCAGGAAAGTGACGAAAGCAAAAAATCCATCTGTTCAAATAATAGACAATCAGCACATACGCAGAAATTTCAGAAATTTTATTCGGTTGGCACCGCTTTTTCTAAACGCTATACTTATTAAATACCAAAAAATGCTCGAAATGATAAGTACAAATATTACCTAAATTTATTTATTGTGATGAAACCGATGCATGCACCTTCTGACGGCGCTTTCGCATCAATAGACTTGATCAGGTCTATGGACCCCTTCGAAGGGGTTAAACTTATAGTGTGACATGGAAATATTACTACTTTGCAGTAAGTTTGCAGTATTTTTGATTACTTGTTTGTCGTTAGTTTACAATAAATTTGATACAGTATGAATTTAACTTGCACGACAAGTTAGCTGCAAGTTCAAAGTGTGGTGACTTCGGCGTTTTCGTTATCTAGCTGTAGTCTTATTATGAACTTTCAGTCTTGTCCTGCTGAGCTTACTGCAACTTTGCAGGTTTTCAAAGCAAGACTGTTGCAAATTTTCAGCAAACTAAAAATGCTATGTAGGAAGGTTTTAACTTTAAGAAAAAGATCTTGCATTTTCAGCTACAGAAACTAGTAATATAAGAAGCAAACACATCAAATATATTTCATGCTGGAAAAAGCAGTTTTGTTACAATTGTCTTATTCAGCCATAATTCTTTTGGGTTTACATGTTTCATGTCTCGCCACTTTTGATACCATATTCGATCTAATAGTAGTTGCTTCCGATATCTGGTCGTCTTTAAGGAAGTTAAATTTTTGTAATAAGTTTATTTGTGATGGATTAGCACTTTTTTGGAAGTATTAGAATGTGTAAAAAAAGGTTCATGGTGGTTTCTGTTTTTGCACTCCCCAGCCAATTTATTTTAGATGGTTCGAAACAGTTTTAGAATATTCTCCAAGTTCAGCAGTAAGCTTCGGACGGGTCGGATTTATGCAGCTCTGGAAGGGACACTTAGGAGTTCCGTGGAAGGGGGTAGCGCCCTTCTAGACCATTAATAATCATAAAATTCCGAATCTTCCAATTGCACCCTTAAACAACTTGACAGGAGGATCAGGAACCTCATCTTTGTATATTTCGACATTCAGAGTTGCACTGGTAAAAATGTGTCGGTCACTGCAGCCACTCAAAATTATGTCCGTCCATACCATGATTCCACGACCTTATTGTATCGATGCCTTTCACGGATGTTTCCAGCCTTTTTGCGTGTGATTTTCTCCCTCCATATGGTAACACGTCTGTAGTAACTCTCTCAACAAAATCGGAATTCATCGGTAAAGAGAACTCGGCTCTAGTCCGTGGTACTCCGATGACGATGATCTCTGCACCACTTTAACCGGGCGCATTTCGCTACCGGAGTTAGTGGAACACAGATCATGGGTTTCCTTGCATGTAGCCTGTCATTCACCGTAAATCAAGATAGTCGAGTTGTTGTTGCTGCATCAAACTCCCTGTAATCTGAACTGACGTCAATTGCCTATTTCTTTTAGCGATCGTTGGCAAATTCCAGTCCTGAGAGCCTATTGTGGTGCGTTTTCGACCTTGACCTGGTTGTTTGTGGACATTATACCAGCATTTAAAAACCGTTTCCAGATTCTTGACATGAGGCTTTTGGCTATTTTTAAGTCTTTACAGACCCCTAAGAGTGCCTGTCCTGCTTCCATTCTCCCTATCGCACGCAATTTCTGAAAATCGGTCAAATGTCTTCTGGACGACATATTCCACCTACTAGAAGCGAAAGTTTTACCTAATTACACATACAATCCTTAAAATTAGACTTCAAATTACCCACGTGCGCTCCTTTTCACACGTGAACCGAAAGAAAGAGCTGAGGCTGAAAAATTTACATATATTTCTGTAGCGAATGTTAATCCTATTGGACTACGTGATAACGTTGACATTGAGTTACCTTTCTGGAAGTTCCCTTAATAGAATTAACATAAAGCACCTTTTTATGGTTGTTCCTTTAATTTTTCTCGCTAGTGTATTTTGAAAGTGGTAACAAATAACCAGTCCAAAAACAAAGTTATTTTTATTAATTGCAGGCAGCAGATTTAAGTAATTGTTAATATTGTCCGTTGTAAAGTGAACAAAGATAAGGGTCACGAAACTCAACCAATGTACCGTTATTGCGTTCGTATAAACTCGTTCTTTCTCCTACGTGTAGACAACAGAACCCCATCGAAGTCCAAGATAAAGAAGTTTTACGTTTAATCAAGTTACAGTAAATTTGTGTAAACGGAATAACCGGTATACTTGCATAGTTATCCTTCCGTCTCGGGACATTAAAATGTTTTTGTTTATGAGAGGATTCAGAGTTTTCAGAATACCTGCCAAGAAGGATTCACAATTGGAACAAGTTTCATTTCAGATAGGTTTCAAACGGTAGCAAGCACAAATATATACTGTTGTTTTCGTCGAACCTTGAATTGCTTTCCTTCGAGATAGGTCATCTTCACAGATTTTCCTGTAATAGATTTATGCTCTTCAGAGGTGGTGTTATAGCAGCGGTTTCCAACCTGGAGTAGCGTACCCCTGGGGGTACGTGGCGAGTCTGCTGGGGATATGTAAAAATAATATCGGTAATGGCGGAAGTCACAAAAATGTTAGGAATATCAATGTAATTTGCATCGATTTTTATATGGTTGTGATAAGAAGACTACTAAAGCAAAGAAGCATGTTTACGTTATCTTCTTGAGTGGAGGGGGGGAAGGGGGGCGGGCTTATGGGAAATGTGGGTACTCCGAAATGAAAAACCTAAGAAAGGGGTACGTGAAAGAAAAAGTTTGGGAAGTGAGTACATTTTAGCAGTTTTAAGAAGTACTGTGAAAACGAAAAGTATTTATAATGGAAATCTGTTTAAAACGGAAAAGTTCATAGTCCCGAAGAAAGACATACCTTTGAATTATACCTTCTAAGACGAACACCTCTCTAAAGCGGAATTTTTTATAGATCCTTTGTGATTCTGTCTTAGCGGTTTTTACTGTTGTATTTGTATCCATGATTCAGTAAACCAGATCTAATTTCGGGGGGGGGGGGTCGGACCCCCTGGACTCCTCCCTTGGCTACGCCACTGTTCGGCTACATCTAGAAATGCATTTTTAAAATTTAGTTTGATAGCTAACTCTTTTGAAATATATTTAAATTCGAATTATTGAACGGTTGATTACGCATTCATATTTTTATGTGTAACATTGTATAAATAGTTAAATTTTCCCGATTTAATTTTGGAACAAGTTCTGTAGTTAAAAAAATACATATAAATCGTGTCAAAAAATGTTTCTATTTCAAAACATTTCATTATAACTCTTGAAACTCATGTTATATGTTATTTTTATCTATCACATAACATGTTATAAATTGTTTTAAATGTTTTTTTTATAAGTTGAAACTATACTGTTTCAAGCGTAAAATGCCATAAAATATTTTCATATCACCAGGAAAATTAAGATCTTGTCATTTGAAAACTAGCTCACAAAATTAAATGATACGACTTAAATTATAATATATTTTAAGACGACATCTATTAAAATACAAACCTACGATTCCAAGGATTTTAAAATTTAAATCACTCGAGTGTTTGATTAATTTACATGTCACCGTTCTGAAATTCTTAATCATTTAGAAAAGTGGCATACGATATATTACGTTTTGATAATGTAAATAATCTTCGTAAGAAGATACATTTAACAACAATCAGAGAAATTCTTTAACTCAATATCTTGATATCTGGAGGAAATGAGTTAGAAATTTTAAATTGAAAGTGTCATTCTTATTTTATATGCATAATTCATCCGTCGTCGTTTGATTTTAGTTCGCATCAGGTTGTTTAATATTTAAACAGTCAGTATTGATGAAACGGTAGTGCTTTATCTAAAATATGTATGGGAAACATGTTTTAAACGAAATATAAAAGCTGCAAAATGCGATATTACGAAATCCGCCATATTTTGTAATTCTATTTAAAAAAGAAAACAGAAATTGGTATGAAAACTCTTTATGATTTTTGTTTTAAAATTCTGGAGTTACTCTACTCCACTTTCTGAATACAATTATATCTGTCGAAAAAGTAAAAAGTAAAAAGTTATAAATATATATACAGTAGACACCCTCAAAACCGCACAGCTTGGGACCACAAGTTGTGCGGATTTTAGAAGTTTGCAAATTTCTGGTCATTGCTTTGTTTACATTTTTTAAACAGTAATTTGAATGTAATAATTCAATCGAAATTATAATGAATGCTTGCAGTATAGTTAAATATTAACATAATAATGTAATAAACTAAAATAATAAAAAGTAAGATAATTTTAAAAATGATTAAATTACTAAAAGTAAAGGTCAAGCAAATAATTAATGTACATTTAATTATGCATAATAAAGATGAGATACATTTTTCTTGAATTATTCATTGAAACTTTCTTCATAAAGGTACTCTATTAATTCACATCAAAATCATAAAGTAAGGACGTTTATTTCAGGTTTAGCAAGTCTTAATAACGAAAAAAGCTTGATTAATACATAAATATATTTTGTAAAAACATTGTGATTACCAGTGATATCAACAATATCTTGTTTTTTTAAGAAATAAATTTATAGTTCCTTCATCAAAAACCACGTGTTAAGTTATATAATCAAGAATTACATATTAAAATCAATACAGAATGATATAAAACTAAAAAATTCTGTAATTTTGTCATTGCATCTAAACTGAAACAAATGTAAACATGAGCTGTGTACATTTGTGGTGATGTGTGCATTTTAGGTGTTTGCGGTTTTTAGGGTTGCGGATTTGAGGGAGTCTACTGTATAATAAATGTCGACATAATGGAAGGTTGCAGCCGAACGCTGGACATCCCGTTAAGAAACTGGAAACATTAAATCTGAGCCACTAATGCTTGACAACCTCGCTGCAATATTTATTATTTTTATTCTACCAAAATTCCGCATTTCCTTGGTGATTATTCCTATAGAATCGGTTGCAAGATGTTTTAAAAATGAATTAAATACACTGACTTCCAAAAGTTAAGGACCAGAGAGCAGATGCTTTCAATTGAACACAGTTTGTCGAATATCTATCAAAATTCTTGATGAATTTGTCCTTGAACTTCGAGGATGTAAAGAACATGCTTGACTTCCTATTTTTCAGTGAAGATTTAGTCGTGGAAACATTTAGAAGGATGTCAATAAGTTTAATATTAAAATAATGTTTGCGATCACCCATGTAACAGACGATGTCAAAATGATATATCACTGTAGTAAATAATTCTGTGGGTTCTGTTTAACGATCGTGTGATTTGTGTAAGAATAGCAGGCATATTCATAAAGGTGTTAACCAGTTCGAGACCACGAGTGCATATATGAACCCTCAAAAAGAGCATGCAAAATTTGTTTTAGTCACCAGTAAAAAAGAAAAGTAATATTTAGTTTCTTTAATAAGAGCATTTTCGTGATTGTTTAAATAAAGGTAACTTTTGTTTAAAGAAAAAGTGGTACCAGCCGAATAAAATTTGTGCAAAAGTCGCCATTCCTGAAGCGGTTAATGTTTCTATGAAAAATTCACATTTTTTTTGTTTATAGAATACAGTGTTTTCAACCAAATTTAACACCTCTTTCCAAAAACTTGGAAAAGATTAGCAGAAACAGTATACTACAATTAAAACTCGAATAAATATTGAATATTTGATGAAATATGGACATTTCTATAAAATAATTGTTAACTACTCCGTGAAAGATTCCAAAATTTTTATTTCATAAGAGGATAGCCAGACATTTAGAGCAACTTATGTAAAAACTCCAGTCAAATATCACAAAAATTCAGAAAGATTAGGGCGATATAGGGAATTGCTTTCTAAAATTAGCTTTATTATTAGGGATTTTCCAAAATTTGTCAACCAGTCACAGTACTTTTTTGAGTTTTCACAGTAGTTGACTGGACTTTTTGTATGTGTTGCCCTAAATAGCTGACTGCTCAATTATGAAATAAATTTTTTTGAATATTTCACGCATGCGCGATTAAAAATTATGTCTTATAAATGCTCATATCTCACCAAATATTTAATGTATTCATGTTTTAATTACAGTATACTTTTTCTACTATTCTTTTTTAATTTTTCGGAAAGCAGAGTTAAATTTGGTTGAAAACACTGTATTCTATAAACAAAAGATGTGAATTTTCACAGAAATAATAACATCACGAATATGGGTGCTAAGCTTGACCAAATTCACCCGCGTAATCGTTTGCTACAGTGACAGACCATTTTGAGTATTTTATGTTACAAAGGTGATCGCAAGCATTATTTTATTACTAAATTTATTGTTTTCCCTCAAATATTCCTGCGACTAAATCTTCACTGAAACATATGAAGTCAAACCAGGGCTTAATTTTCGCCGGAGACCACCGGAGCCCGGCTCCTGTACTTCTCTTTTTTTAGTAAATATTTAAATATTGGTCGGAATTCACCGGAGCTCATAAATACAGGGCTCCGGAGCCCAGTGTAATAACGCTTCCGAAAAACCGAAGCCTAAATTAATCTTTCCTTTCCTTCCCATATCCAAGCTTTTGAATTCTTTTTTATCAAAACACGTATATGTGACGTAATCTGTCGCACACATATAGGAGATGGAGATAAAACGGACTCAATTTTTATATTAGTTTTTGGGCTTGGACTGACTCAAGCTCAATCTGTCTTATATTCAAAGTTTTATTTATTCACGTATAGAAAAAAAGACTTTTCCTCGCTCAAAATTACGTATTATATTCTATTTCAAATCATTTTAATGCTATTTTGATCAAAATGAAGGGAAAACAGAAATCGTGTTTTTCTATTCTTGCGATATTTGCAAATTTATGTCTGGCATTGATGGTGGCGATGCGTTGATACGGCGCCACTCAATAGACTGAACTATGAATTTGCTATGAAATTGAAAAACATTGTTCCATTCTTCAGCATATAAATATTAATTTCTGTAAATTAATTTTCATAAAAATACATAGCTGCGAACTATCTCTTTTTTGTGTTAACACCATTTCCGAATCATAATCCTTACCTTATTTCATCGCAGAATTCTGCAATTAATTAACACTAAAATTAGGCAAAGATTGCTATTCGGAAGGAGTGATAACTAAAAGTGGAATATATGACAGCTAAGAAGTGTCAGGAGGGGGGTAGGGGGAAACGGTACAGTTGTTACAGCGGTACCACAGAATATTAGGGCTCCGGTACTTTTTTTGGTAGAAATTAAACCCTGAGTCAAACATGTTCTTTACATCGTCGAAATTCAAGGATAATTCGTCCTTGAATTTTGGTAGATATTCAACAAACCGTGTATAATCAAAAGCATCCATTCAATGTTCCAAAACTTTTGGAAGTCACTGTACCTTCAACGTCTTTATTTAAAAAATGAAATGTTTACTGGAATGCTAAGAAACATTTACAATTCCCTGCTTACTAATTAAATTGAGTTTTATTTTATTACTTTATTGTATAATATTTATGTGTTATTTTATTTTAAGTATATATTTCTATTTATGAAACAAAACAGTTCGTGAAAGCATGTAATTTTAAAATGTTATATTTTTTAAATGCTCACTTTCGAATCACAAAAGTATTATTATTTCCCAATGTTTCATTTCCTGCTTATGGCATTCCTATAACGGAAAAATACCGAAACATATTATATCACCGTATTCAAACAGAAAAATAATTCGGAAATTATTCCAAATTCGTGAATTTCTCATTTAGTATACTGAAGTTTCTGATTTTATCTTAGTAAAACATTTAAAAACAGAGCCTCTTTGTAACGAAATCCTGCTTTGAGCGTAAAATCTTATAAGCCCGGTGAAAATAACTCAAAATAATTATAAGAGACGGTTTGCCTATTATTTTAACACAATCAAACTGATTGATAAAGTTATCATACGAATTCAATATATCCAACTGAGCGAAAAAATGCCCAGAGCGGGAATCGAACTTAGATACCTAGCGTAAAGGGCCAAGCTCTACCGTTTATGCTAATCAGAGCTGTTTAAATTGCCAGATGGTATTTACCAATAAGGTAGTCCGACCGAAGTATGCTCGTTAGTTGCCGGCCCAGTTAGCTTAAACGGTAGAGCATTGGGCGTGTAAGCCAAGTACCTGTGTTCGATTCCCGGCCTGGGTATTTTTTCGATCAGTTGGAAATATGGAATTCGTATGACGGTTTACCTGCCACACTGTAAAAAAAAAAAGAGTTGAAAATTGCACGTCAAAAGTGGCAAACGAAGTGTGTTCGTACTATAACTAGTTTTGTAAATATTTTTTTGCTCCGCATATTGTACTGAATGCATATTTTAGTGCACTTCATAAGTGCATATAATTTTCATTCTGTTCGAAAGGCTGTAACATCATAAAAAGGCACTTGAAATATTTTTTTCCCATTGACCGTCATGTGACGGAAAACTTTTGACTGTCCCTGTCATTAAACTATACATTCGATTTTCATAAAATTTGAAATGACTCGACAAAATTTTGCTACAATTGTATATTTAAAATTTCAGACCATTCGGTTGGGTACTTTTTGCTCTGTTATGTGCGGACAGATAGACAGATAGACAGACGGACAGGCAACTATAGGTGCTACGCATTTATATAATTAGGAACGCACCTATAAAAGACAAATGCTTCTTTATCTACGATAATAAAATATAATCCTAAACGAAAACATTCAATAACACCCTCCAGGTTGCCTACGATTCCGAAAAAACTTCTTTAAATTGTGAAACGTCAGAAACTAATATATAAAGAAGCATTTATTACATTAAAGTTTACTTTGCTATCACCTACTTTCGGAAGCGTTTCCGAGTGCTTTTCATAGAATATAAACTTTTCATTCTGAGAAGCATTTCAGTCCAAATCGCACTCCTGTACGACAATTATTTGATCTTATATTGAATTTAAAAATGTGTCACGGACTTATGAGATACCCTGTACATTGGTTTCTGAGGTTTCCAAATATAAAGAACGCATTTCGGCATTGAGGGTAACTTGGAAGAGGTCGTTATATATTTTCGTATGTGGTAATATTGTATTTTCGTAGATTAAAAAGCATCTTTCATTTTACTGTTATTGTCTATTTTGAACACTTCATCCATATAACTTTATTCATAATTTTATCCGTATAGCTTTATTCACTTAAACCCTTGGAGAAGAGCGACCGGTATACGTGCCGCGTAACGTGCTCAGAATCCGTGATTATTCTCACTAGTAAATTTTTATTGTAAATTCTGCCTTATTTAATCCGAGCATTTTCCCAATTCAATTAAACAAAAATTTCTGGTTTCAAAAGCCGGTGATAAAAGATTAAAAATTCGGTAAAAGACGCTCGTCCCGAAGGGGTTAAATAAGTCACGAAAATTTATGAAGATGTTTTTCGCTACGTCATATCAAAAGTAAAATATATTTTTACATTAACAGACACTCATTCAAATTTCTTAGTTCCGTCTATCGAGAAATAATTTACCACTTGTAACGAAACTTTCTAATGGTTTTAACGCGATTTTTATTAATACCGAACGCTTTCATTCCAATGGCTTTAAAATTTAATACCTTAAACTATATCACATGTAAATTATATTTTTATCAGACAAAGAAATTTTTAGTTCCGTCTACTGAAAAATAATAATTGACAACTTTTAACAAAACTTTGTAATTGTTAAAACACAATTTTTATTCATACCGAATGCTGTCATTCCAATGGGTTTAAAATTTAATACAATAAACTTTAATCGTTTTAAATTCTAGATTTTACAGTGTGAATCTTATTGAAATACAACGCTAGGATTCTATTATATTTAAAATTCAATACATTGGAGATTTATTGAAATTGTTCGTTGCGATTTTGGAGTTCTTTATATAATTTAGCGAAGCGGCAAACAGTATATTATGTTTTGATCATGAGAAGATAAATTTAACAACACGCAGTAAAATTCTAATCAGTAAAATTTAACTTTTGATTTAAGGAAATGAAGGAATATATTATTACATATTCGTAAAGTTTTTTTTTTTATTTTTAATAACCCAAACGTAATTGTATAAGCGTAAAGTTGCAACTCAAAACGTTACTGTATTTCGAATACTTTATAGCTTTATTTATCCATTAAAAAAATGATAAGCTATTTTTTTTCGCATCGAAGTGTATGAATTGTAAAAGGACGTAAAACATATTTTGATATAACCAGACAGGCAAATTTTGAATTCTGTCAACCGAGAAATAATTCACACAATTTGTAATAATACGTTCTAGGAGTTTTATCATAAATTTATTAAACTACAATACTCAGCGCTACCGTTCCAATGGCTTTAAAATTTAATATCCTCGCGTTTTATTAACATTGCACTTCGCTATTTTTGAGGGTTTTTTTTTTTTTTTTTTTTTTTTTTTTAATATAATTTAACGAAGCGGCAGACGCTATATTACGTTTTGATAATCTAAACATGGTGTGTGCGACGATAAATTGAATAATAATCAGTAAAAAACTGTAGCTGTATGTGAGGCTATTAGGATGGAAGCATACAAAATTTCCTAATTTTATATTAGCCGGGAGCAAATCTCGCGAATATTCCTCCTTTTTAGGTGCGTTCGTAATTATAGTAATCCGTAGCACTTACAGTCATTCTCTGGTCCGTCCGTCTGTCCGCATCGAACAGCTTAAAAACTAACCAAAAAGCGAATCAAAACTTAACATGAAAGAAAAATCATGCGTCATGAATAGAGTATGAAACTCTTTCCTTCACATTCAGAATAATGTAATAAAATAGCATCGTTTAATAAGTTAAAATATTATGTCTAACTCAGCCATATGGAAACGCATAACACAATTGAAAACCCAATTTCAACTGTTCCCATCTGTGATGTTGAAGCACATATATTTTTCATAAATTATTCCTTTTCTCTAAATTTCAATTAAAACTAGTCTTTCATTACTTATTCATTTTATCATAACTTATATTTCAGTTCCCATTATATTTTCTCTCCAAAAGAAAAGAAAGAAAAGAAATTTAACATATGCCTTTATCACTAAAATGGCTCTTACATAAATAGAATTCATTTGGATGATTATTCACGCTGACTAGATAAAAAAAAAGAATAAAGATCGACTTTGCTTTCGTTCAGTAGAAATAACTCTTTGCTCTCTGCTTAACTTTTGAGTATAACTTCCTTGTTAAATCATAAGCATTTCCAGTAAATTCGGTCTGTATTGTCTTTCACGCTATGTTCCCAAAACTTTGCTCTTAACGTACGAAATGGCGTTCGAATTCATTTTGGCTTATTTTTTAGGACTGCTATGCTGGTGGCCCTGCCACGCAATTCAAAATTCTCCTAATTGTCCAAAGCGTTACAGATAATTTTTACTCATATGATATCATTCATTTTTCATGTGCTCTTTTCGCCAATTGTTTGATGCCAATGTGTATATTACAGAATAATTGGCAATTGCTGACTTTCGCTTCATGAGCTCAGTTATGTAAAAAAAGTCTTTACAAATTCTACCAGGCACTATTCCTGTCCAGTTCTGTATGAAATGCTTTAATTATATATTTCTACTTCAAATAAACATATTTCGTAAAAAGCAATTTAAAAGTTTTTATTTCTATAATGATCGCAGCCTACAGCTATCTATAAAAGCCAGTGAATGCATTAGAAAAAGACCTGGTCATGCATATAGATCTGCAAATAATTCAAAGTACTGAACTATATTATAAATATTGGTGCCTGTACAACAGGGCATTCGCAAATTTTTTCTTGAACTTTATGGGATGGTACCTGCCTGTTTATTAGCCTGCCTGTCTGTTTTTATTAGCCTATCTGATGCTAATTAGTTTGCCTATCACGGATGTGAATTTCTAAACGTCTTTTCTACCAGTATTTTTGGAATGCCTATTGCCGCGATAGACAACTGCCTATTAGTTATGCGGATCGTGGATTGTTAAATAACTTCCCATTTGCCTGACTGCTGTTTGAAGTGCCCGTGTTTCCCGTGAATTTATGTTGCCGGACTTTTTCCGTTGGATCTCATTATTTTAATAATTATGGAGTTAGATCCCAGTGGCGAATGTCATTTATGACTGCTGCAGCTGATTCTTCGGATCAAGATTTTGTCACGATGTTCGCCGTAATCTCTCTCGCTTGTTACAGCCTCTCTTTCCAATATAAACTTAGGAAGCTGCGGTAACCTATTTGTAACTCCTATAGTTCGCCTCCGGGTTACTCCGTTCACCAACTTCGGTTGAATCAGTTTTTTATTTCGACTTATTTGGATACTTCGTAAATTTATGCAGAAATATACTGATTCAATTCTCTACTTATGCTTCTAAAGTGCTACAGATTTCCATGTTTGACGTTTAACTTAATCGACATACATCGACATCTTATTGTTTTCACACTGATTTTTATTTATTTATTTATTTATTTATTTTTTTTTTTTTTTTGACTTCCACTTGTGGGTGATAATATTGCCTTTCTGCAGAAAAAAAAGTGCATTAACCAATTGTGTATTTTAAATTCAAATTCGATATTGAACGTTCATTTTCATTATAATACTGTTACCTTTTGAATGAAAGCAGTTAAAAGCGTTTTAAAAAAGTACAATATGATAATGAATATCAAATATTGATACAGTTACTTCGATTATAGTAATGGTAGAGTATAAAAGAAAATATACATATATAAACAATTAGAGCTTATCATGTGAGTATGAGAAAAATATTATATGCATTTTATATTTTTATATTTTTATAATTATTAATGCTCTATTTCTATTTTGACTACAGGACATTTTTATAAAATGTAATATTTAAAATAATATATTGAGTAATTTTTAACAATTGTTGTTGACTATGCATTTTTATTTTCTCATGCTCATATTTTGTTTGCATGAATAATAACAGTTGTAGATACTTTTAGATTTCTTTGAAATTTATCACAGTTTTACGAATGCTATTTAAGAACTAAGATGTCTAACGATAGCATGATAAAATTACATTTTTCAGATATCCAAAATACTTATTTACTGTTCACTTTTTGCTGGAATGAGTTTCACAAAGATCAAGACAATCTATTTAAAAAAAAGGATTTAATTTAGAATAAGTATTTTATGGATCGCATTCTTTTGAATTCTTTTGGATTTTTTTTATGTTTTTTTTTTTTTTCCTTCTTCTTCTTCAAAAAAAGAAAGTTCTTATCATTTATCACATTTTATTTAATGATTATATATTTTGTTTATTTTTTTAGTGCAGTTCTTTTTGAAGTATTATAAATTGACAGTTATATATACATTTATTTATCTCATATTTTTATGTCTTTCATTAAAAAATTGTTTTAGGTAAGTTAATGGCGCATATAAAATATTCCTGTTTCCAAATAAATATTAAGACAGGTAGTGGCCAGTTTCAAACCCTTTTTTCGGACAAGAAGTCTTATTTAGAAAAACAATATTTAGAGAGATAAAGATGAATACTGGTAATGATTAAAAATTTAATGTATTATTGACAATGCCTTCAGTTTGAGGTATATGAACATGTTTGAATCGAATCTCTATTTCTATACTTCGAATATTTCTCAGTTTAAAGGTATGTTATGTTTTATTGTGTTTGTACAGTACTATTAAGGAAGTATTTTTATCTGTGCTTAAAAGTAGCCATGCTTTTACTTGAATAATTAAATCTATCTAGGTAATCAATATGTTTAAAGTAGAGTGCAAACTGATTATATCTACTCAAGTGTAACTATTTCTCACAGTGCATTATACTATAGCGAGAATATGAAGTAATTTTTTAGTGTTGACTCTAAGCCGCTTTAGCAGGGCGTAGCGCCAGGTGGCCCTTTTCATTTATTTTTTGCGCCCGGCGGCCCTTTTTATTTTTTTTTTTGCACCCGGCGGCTTTTTTAAAACTTTCCGATGCGCCCTGCTACCTTTTTTAACACTTCCTATGCGCCTCGTAGCAATTCAATTGATCCCGGGAAAATATCGCAAATTCTAGGCACTCTAAACAAAGCAGTTCAAAATACTTTTTGTGAACAAGGTTCAAGTGTCCCCTTTTTGAATAAAAAATGTGTCCTTTTTTTTAGAATTGTGTTCCCTTTTTGAAAAAATGTACACTTTTTTAGATAGTGTTCCCTTTTATTAGAATAGAGTTCCCTTTTTTAAAAAAAATTCCCGCCCGGCGGCCCTTTTTTTCTAGAGTCAACACTATTTTTCTTGTCCTTTTATTACAGACACAAAAGAAAGAAGACTTTTTTTTAAAAAAAAGATATAATATTTAAAAGTTTTGCATGTATGATTATTTTCCGCCGGTAACTATAGCCTTATAAGAACTTTCATTTTAGGTTATTTAGATAAACGAAAAATCTTTTGGATAATTTTCTTGATGCATTATAGTATTTCTTATGCATTTGGTACAGAAGATAAACAATATGATTTGAAAAAAAAATTGGGTCAACTGAATTGACTATTTTCCCCTTTTAACTTATTTTAAAACCCTTTTTTATGCATATAATTTCAATGTTTGTTGTTCCTATGTGCAGTCACTAAAAATTATTCCGTTACAGAGAGTGCAGTTTTCCGATTTTTAAATAACTATTTAGAATTTTTTTACACGCTTTAATATTTTTTAACTGTGGAGTATAATGCTTATTAGTTTATGGCTATATATTTAACATTTAAAATTTTTAATATTAATTTTAAAAAAATCTTACATATGACTGCTATTTATTATATTGCATTTAGATAGGTTCATATTTTTGGAATTATAAGATAGTGTACTCGTGTATTTGTTTTTGTATTTTTATAATTCAGGATATAATTTCGTTATGATGGAGAAGAGAAATACATAAATTGACACAAGAGCTCTCTGCTGTATTTAATTTTCAGTTAAAACCTAATGCACAACAGGTAATGTTTTCAAAAAGTAACATTGATTCTGAAACAATTGGTTTGGATTCTAATTCTTTTAAGATTTCATGTTTAAGTAGTTTAAGTGAAACTATTAACAGATATTCTAAAACAATTGTTGCATATATTCAGGCATTAATTGACCCTATTTTAAATGAGGCTAATCCAGAAGACGTTCAGAAGTTTAATTCTTATAAAAAAAATTTAATTTAAATTTAATATTTTATAGTGTTCAATCTCACTGAAATGTTTTACAAGAAGGTAATGACGACTTACAAAGAGTAAATAAGCTTTTATTTGAAAAGGTAAGGACACTTACCTCGTCGAAACAGTCTATGCATAATGACATAGCTGTTCAATGCGACATTGATGGACCTAACTTGTATGAACCACTTAATATTTAAAGTTAAAGATAAGAAATTTAATTCTAATTTTAAAGACACGTCATCCAAAATTTTAGATAATGCTAAAACTCAAACACACACAGATTCTGATACAACTAGCTCTGACTTCTCAAAAAATAAAAATGTTAATTTTATTTCAATACCTGATTACATTTTAAAGTTTTGTGAGAACAAAACTCCAGATAGGGATTTTTCTGACTGCACAAAAATAATTCTATTGGGTGTTGATGATAATATAGGTGTGCCATATATTATTGTCTATAAATGAAATGGTTAGCAACACCATTCCTTCCATTCACTTTGGAAGAAAACGTAAATTAAGACAGGGTTTAAAATACAATTGGACTATTAGTGTTACATCATCGATTGCTAATTCCTTAATTCAACATGGTAAATTAAATATTAATTCCATTGATTACACTGTCAGGCCCTTTAGTAATATAAAACGCTGCTTCCGTTACCAACGGCTAGGCCATATGGCAGAAGTTTGTGTATATGATTTGGCATATGCTAATTGTGGTGAATCACACACTTCAGTTAATTGTAAAAATATTTCAAGATGCATTAACTGCATCGCACATAACCGTACTTACAAGAAGTCTTTAGACATAAATCCCCCTGCTTTTTCTCCCTTTAGATTTTATTTTAAGCAAAAATAAGTTCTTTTTCATCGTGCAACATAACTTATACATGCATCCTTCCTTCAGGCATGCTAGTGCAAGGTTAATTTTTATTCATTCATTTACACATTTTTTTACTTAACTTTATGCGATACATGGCTTTCTTCGCTCCCTTCGACAGTGAATGTTTACATTGTTCGCATACGTTTATTCATAAAATAAAAGTAAAGGATTAATGGAGTTTTTTTTCCTCATACATTTTTCTTACACAAATATATTTGTTTTCTTAGGATATACAAATTTTGACACATTGCTATTAAAAGATTAATGTCAATTATTTCATGGTCCATGTTCTTCGTGCAATACTCATGTCTCGGATTTTCTTTCATGCAAGTGTTTTGTGTCGACAGGAATAGACGAATGATTCCAAATTTCACATTTTTGATTTACTGTTAGTTTTATTCTGGTGGTTAAGCCCTAATTGCCAGTAAGACTTGAGCGATGGATCTCAAATGTTTTTACTTTATTTTCTGTCTACTTTTCTTGTTTTGCTTTCTCATGTACATATTAAAAAAAATCGCATATAGGTATACTTTGTTACCTTTTTATTATTTTAGATTACATTTTCATACTTATTTTGCATTGCGGGTCACCATGATTTAAAAAAAAATTACATCTTTTTGGTCATAACTTGGTGTAGATTCTCTGTTTCTTTGTAGGTCTTTCTGATTATTAATTGCACTTTCTTTTTACACGCAGTATTTATGTGAATGTTCATTGGTTTACCAATATTACAATGTTGAGTTATCTTACAAAGGTTTTTCTCTTTTGGTGTACTTCTGGATTTTCGCAAATGACCCTCATTCACAACAACTTCGCTTGGCATGCAGCAAGTGCAAAGTTCTTTTTTTACAAAAGGTTCATCTACAATCGGAAAATGATCCGAATTCTTTGAGCAGCCCGATATATGATATATAGGTTTGTATATATTAACTACATGCATGTCAAAATTTAGTTCACTTAAGTAATACATGTACTTCAGTTGAAAATTCCCCTTCAGTAATTTCCTCTAATAAGGAGAATGATACGTGAATATTTTTGTGCAGCTCTGCATATGAGGTATAGAATTTATATATAACGAGTAACATGCAAAAAAAAATAGTTAAATTTAAAAGCTCATACCGAATTTTAAAACATACACTCCAGCAATTATTACTCAAAGACAGTACTGTAACCGATTTTTTTTTGTCCCTGTAAATGAATAAAAAATTCTATGAATACCCTGTTCTAACGTAATCGTAGTGAAATTCAGTGATTTATATCAGTGTCAATACATTTGCAATAGAGTAATGTCATTAAAATACTCTGCAAAAGATTTTTCCCATGTACCATAATGTAATGGAATTTTTTTGAATGCCCCCGTAAATGAACTATTATTCCTACATACTTCATATACGATACCAAACCTGCTTTGGTAATCCTAAGTAACCTTTATCAACTGCATGAAACTTCCGAGTATATTTACGGGAGTTACAGCGTGGACAGACGGCCAGACAAACCGATGCATAAACACTTTTCAACTTTGTTGGAAAGTGTAAAAAAGATATTAACCCATTTATGCCTAGCGTCCCATTTTTGGGACGTTTCAAATTTTAATGCATTTGTATAATTTTCTTCTTCTTTATAACATGAAAATTGCATGAAATCATTATTTATAAATGTCTTTATCTATAACCGAGAGATGACAGCACAAGGTGGATATTTATTTGCTTAAATTAAGGCTTTTTTCGATGTTTATAGATTTTTAATTTTTCAAGAGAGCGAAATGTAAAAAGTAAGTTTATTTGTATTTTTTTCTATCATAGACCCAAAATCGCAAGTTATAATCTTAGCTTGTGGACTTTTTTTAAATACGTATTTTTTTAAATTGCGAAATTAAATGTTCAAGCCTATTTTTTATGTATCAAGCCTATTTTGTAATGTCCAAAATATAGGGTTCTAGGCACAAATGGGCACATATATTTGTTAGAAATTTAGGAGAGAGTTATTTATGCAATCTCCTTTCGAAGATATTTATGAAATAAATTGTTATTAAGTCTGCAATACGATTATTCTTATTTTATTATTAATATTAGTTATAACGTTATTAGTCTCTGCAAAGAAATAAATACATTTTTTTTTGTAGTTCATTAAAATACTAATTATAGTACATAATATACAATTTAAAAACATTTTAAGTATAACTATAGGCAAAATATATAATTATGCATATTATTCTACTAGAAATACTCATATTTAGTTCTTTTACATTTTATCAAATAAATACAAAAAAAAAAAAAAAATTAAGCTTAATTTTTTTTAGTATTTTTCCAGTTCATTTTGCAACATTTTAAAGTGATTTTACCAAAAAAGTTGAGAAAACAAAAATTCAGGCACAAATGGGTTAAGAAAAGTTTTCTTCATTCTATTAAATCCTATCATGCGTAATAAATTCAATCCCATGATAGGTAAGGATTCTACGTTCTCCTGGTGATGACATCCTATTTAAGAGGGAGTCCTATTATTTCCGTATTACTGAATTCAATATACGGAATCGTAATAAATTTTGTATTTATGCAACAGCTATTGCACTAAGATCTGAATATTTATAAAACTAGTTATAGTACGATTAGTACGAACTAGTTAAACATTGCCACGTTTGACGTACAATTTCGGACTTTCTTTTCTGGCCAGTAGCAACTGTTTATTTTCCGCGCGTGTAAATTATGAGGGCAATTCCACCGAAAATTATCATTTTTGGGGAGGTGGGGGAGATAAAATTATAATATGCTTAATTTAAGGGTATGATTGGAAAACTTGATATTTATATATTCTATAATAAGATCCTAATAAAAGGGCATTGTAAATTACTGTTTACAAACTAAGTTAAGTACCATTATTGTCTTTGTAAAGTCATAATGTTACGTCAGTTACACAATAAAAGTTACGCCAGTTACACGTGTAAATGCCATTTTTTTCCCTTTTTTATTATTCAGAAAATTAATTAAACAAGTTACTGTTATAATTTTGCATTGCTTTGCTTAGTGTTGTTGAGAACATTAAATCACCTTTTTTAACGGGATAGTTTTGATAATTTTTACACTTCAACGAAGGCAGAAAAAATGTTTCTCTATTTTATGTTACGTCAGTTACAGAATTTTGAATTGCAATTTTTGGGACTCAAAGAGAGATTGAAATAATCTGCAGGTATTTGGGTATTAGGTCCTTAGTAAGGAATATTTTAAATTGTAAAAATTTGTTCAAGCTTTATTAGTAAATTTTCTACATAGTTTTGAAAACAAAATTCGATGATCAAATATTACGTCAGTTACGATGGAAATGCCCATGATCAGTGCATTGATGTTGAAATAAAATATTTTATTTTGTAGTTTTTAAACTCTTTCTTTTTTTCTTTTCCCTTTCTTTCAAATGAAATTCGTGAAAGGCGTGTATTTTAAATGCATGCATAATGCGTGTGTTTTAAATGAAAGTTATCTTTTTTAAATGAAATATGTGGAAGGATTATATTAAATAAAATTAACATACCGTGAACATGTGTGTTGGAAACAATTTTGAAGATTTATCACCTGCGTCCTGCTTATATAAAAGTACCCAGAATTTCACGGGAAGAGAAATCATACGTCTAAAATACGATCCCTTATCCCTAACATTACATTTTAACGATATTAAAGAAAAAAAATGAAGTAATACAATAAATAAAACCGCAATGATTCCTTCCCTAACCCAATAGAAATTAATTTTTAAAACATTTTTCTTTTATACCTTTCAAAGACAAAGAAATTTTGTAGTTAAAATGATGAAATGGTTGATTGTCATCAGAATTTACGAACAAATGATTTTGAAAGTAAATAAATTCTTTTCTTCGCGTTACATTAAATAAAAAATATATATATTAAAAATTTCTGGGTTCTATTTGGCAGTTTGAAATGAAAATTAAGTTGTATTTATAATATACCTACACTTTTAAAAGGATTAAACGTATTATTATTATCCCCAATACTCATATTTGACAAATTCTTTTATCTTTCGAAAACAGCTATTAAAATATAGTTAAAACGAGTTTAACTTATATTATTTGACGCATAAATATATACGCAATAATTCACATTACATCGAAAATTTAAATCTTTTCAAATGAAAACTTGTTTAAATTGTTAAATAATAAGTCTATATTTTTAAATTGTTATTTAAAGTTCTACAAGTTTCAACACTCATTTTATAAAAATAGAACGCTGTGATTTCAATTGTTGTTCAGAATTGTACTCCCTCCAGTGTTATTAAAATTATAGGTCACCGTTTTGGAGTTCATAATTTAAACAAGCAGCAGATGGTATAATGAATGTTGACAACATAAAAAATATGCATGAGATGATAAATCGTATTACAAAAGCGGTAAAATTCTCTAACTGAATTTTAATATACAGGGTGTATATGAAATGCTTCAACAAACTAAGAGGGATGATAGTACTCATGAAGACGAACAAAAAATGCAATGGAACATGCGGTCGCAAATGACGGTTAAAGGATGAAAATCGAGAAAATGCTTCTGGAAATGGACAAACTGAGACAAGAAAGAAACACTCCAGAAAGTTATTTATCGCACGGAATAAGTACAACACAGCTCGTGTTGTCCAGAGAAAACAAATATTTTACAATTGTTCAAAGTGTCGACCGCGGACATTATTACACAGAGTACATCTACGGAGGAACGACTGGCGGACACGCTCGAAGACTTCGTGAGTCCTGCATACATGGATTACTACTCATAGATTTGTTTGGCTTTCTTCCAAGTTTTTGTTATCTCTTTCTGACCGGATATGCACAAAGTGAAAGGAAAACCAGTTTCGTGCCACTAGCCAGTTCTGCAGAAAAGCAACATGCGAGATTTCGATATTTTTATTAGTTTTGCCATTTTCATCCTTAAAACGTCATTTGCGACAGTATTATTACTACAAAACAGTGGAAAATTTTTAGGTAATTTTTTTTTGTATTTTATAACATGCCTTAACCCATATACTAGTAGGTCTGAAACTGTACGTGAGACATACTTTAACATTTTCATGCGTAAATTATTTTTAACAGGGTTCCTACACAAATCTGATTTAAAAAAAAACCATGACTTTTCCAGGTTTTCCCTGTCCTTTTTCAAATAATTTTCTGACCTTTCCTAATAAAAATTTCACTTATATCGTAATAAACCTTCCATAATAGACAACTTTAATCTAGATATATGCTAAAATAAATTATGTGCTATATGAATTTCCAATAAAATTTTCAGTTTGGATGAATAATTAATTCAAAATTTCTTCATTTACGACGACAACCAAGATTCTGATGGACAGTAGGGGAGACCGAGGCTAATAGGCGCAGTTTTTAGTTATCGATTTTTATTATTTTTTTGTTTAAGTTTTTTAACAAACTTTAACTGCACTTTTAAAGAACAGGCATTTGGCTATACACACCCGGAGTTTTGAGTTTGTGACTTTTGTAGTTTATGTTTAGCAGAAGCCTAGAGTAAAAGGAAAATTGTGCGCCAACCTACCCCGTCACGGGGCAAGTTGCCTATACCTATGGGGTAAGTTGGCACACGCTTTATAAAAATTTAAATGAAACTCAAATAAGACACGCAGTTAAGGGAAATCAATTTCATTATTACCAGTAAGTTTAAACAAAGATATTATCGCCGTAAAATGTAAATTCTAAATTATACAGACATAAAAATAATGAATAA
This sequence comes from Maratus speciosus, assembly GCA_963932465.1. Taxonomy (NCBI): domain Eukaryota; kingdom Metazoa; phylum Arthropoda; class Arachnida; order Araneae; family Salticidae; genus Maratus; species Maratus speciosus. The sequence continues at coordinate 621,168,535 of OZ010788.1, read as the reverse complement.
AACATTAACATTGAGTAACTTCTATCCTACTCGATATCATCATCAGAATTACAGTTGTCACCAATAAAAAATGGAGTGTCTCCGTTTGGGCAAGCCTCTTGTGCCCAAAATCTTGCATTGCAACCAGTTTTATCTTTGTTTGCTGTATTTGAAGCTACCAGCATACGCCAGACACCGAGCCAACTTTCCCCGTGTTCAATGCGCCTACCATCCCCATAATACATTTCTTCACAAAAGGAAGACGTAACCTTCTAAACAAAAATAATCCAAGTAAATCACATATGGAGTAGGCACAGTTAATCATACTAAGAAAAACTGCACATGTTAAATCGCAATTATTAAGATAAGTATTAAAAATTAGAAAAAGAATGAAGCAACAAAAAATTACTTATGAGTGTAAAAAACAGAAAAATTGTAGTAAATGTCCACTGAAAGTAGGTAACGATGCAAAACTACAATCAATATTGTAAAAAGCAAGAAGAAAGGTACTCTGTGACTGGTTGCGCAATCTATCAAAAAACAGGTTATTTATGAGGGCTGCTCCTACTTACCCCTGTAGACAACTAGTCCCGGTCTCCCCTAGTACTACATTAAAAATTCCATGACTTTTCCATGACCACTTCAAATATTTAAAAATCTCCCTGACATTTCCCTGACTTTTTGCCTAAATTTTAAATTCCCTGGCTTCTCCCTGTTTTCCAGGTTTTCCCTGACCCGTAGGAAACCTGTTTAAGTTAAGTGTATGACTTTAAAACGTCACCTTTGATTAAATTTCAGTTTTTTGTTTTTTAAATTAAGCTAAAATTTTAATATTTTTCTTTCGATTTTTGAGCATTTTGAACATTTATATTTCTTACAAAACTTTACAAAACTAAGTTAAAATTCATTTTATGGTTTTTCTCAAAAGTGATTTTTATTTTTTAGTAAAACTGTGTTGGAAAAATTGTCACAACTCAATAAATAATGGTTCAATTAGCACATAATTTTCAAATTATTTTTAAACCCTTTGTGTCATTTTCAAAAAGTGTCGTGCTTTACTGCCCTTTTACATTTGCACAGGAAAATAGTTCAATATCAGAATTTTAATTATTGCATTTTAACTATCATGTTATTTTAATGATAATTTACAGATATATTATTATTTGTAAAAAATATTAAAAATAAGAAATATATTCATTTGTAGTCAAAATGTCATTACCATAGGTTGTTCCAACGAGAAATTTATCAGGTAAAGATTTGACTAAGTTCTATTTAAAATAGACTGTTATAATTTTTTAAATACATTTTTATTTATTAAGATGTGGTACTAATTAAAAAAAATATTTTAATAAATTAAAGTTATCTATAATTCTTAATAATGTTTCTAAACCGTGTCCTAAGAATGAGTGTCATTACCATGCATCTGACAAAAAGTTCATCTGGAATTTTTTAGAGGGCAGCACATGCCCTTTTATCAAGGAAAAATAATCCTTAAAAGTCAACTTGTTATCAGGTTTAGGTGAATAGAGTAAATAGTTTTATAGATTCAATAAAAAGAGCAAAGACTTTGAATGTTTTGGTGAGAATGTATTTTTTGTACGTCATTACCGTGTAATTTCTGATTGATAATTAAATGAACTTTTATTTCTTAATCTGCTTTTAGAAATAAAAGAAAATCATTTTATGGGCTACAAGATATAATGGCTGCCATTTATGCCTGGGGAAAAATAAAAATATTTTGCTTAATTTGTCATTATCATAGATGTCGTTATCGTGTTTGTTTTCTGTCACGGTAATGACAACATGTTTATGGTAATGACAAGATTATGTTCACATAGTAATATGAATATATAATGTTAACATATTTCTGATTTACTACTTGGCAATAACAATACTGAATATTAATGAAGCTGTATATATGTGTGAAAATTTAATTTGTTGGTATAATCATAAACAAAATAGATTTATTTTTTTATACATGTAGAAAAACAATTTACAATTTTAAATATAAATATTTTATGAATAAAAATTATCCATTTTAATATTTCTAATTATTAAATGGAATTTTAAACACAAACTTAATATAAATTTAGCTAGTACTGGATTTTATTTTTATAATTTTATATGGGTAGAATTATTAGGAAAAGAAATTTATTAAAAAACCCTTTACATTTTCTGTGGTTTATTCCAATGGGCTTCTTTTGCTTTTTATATAGAAAATGGGAGAAAAAAGAAGCTGCAGGGTAATCCAGAAAAAAAAATAAGAAGAAAATTCTGCATTAAGAGGTGGAGCTGCTAGAAAAGAACATTAATGATATCTTCAGAAAACAGCTAAAGGATAAATCAAAGCAGTAAAAGAAATGACCACAAGGGAACAAAGATTGAAACGAAAATACTGGTAATAAAACACAAGAAACAAGCATCAGAAGACTTTAAAATAAGATGGAAATAAGGCACTTCCAGGAAACAATGTACCAATTTTAAATGTACACCTTCTGTAGAATATTTTGAGATAAATCCACAGAGTACTATGATTAGTTAGTCTCCTAGAGTCAGAAAACGAGTAAGAAGAGATAGGTCACCAGTTGTCCGAAGATGTAAAAAGCTTGATTAACAATTTAAATTTGAAAAAAGGATATGAAAAATGTAGAACAAAATATTATTGGCTTAGTATCCAAATGTAGGAAAAATCAAACATCCGAAGGTCAAAAATTTATAAATAAAATGACAAGATTTAAAAAAGAAATAAAGAAAAAAACTGTGAAGGAAGAATATTTTAACACGAAGACGAAACTTTACTTATTAAGATTTTTTAAAAGTAATTATTTTAATGTATTATACATTTAAGAAAAAATGTTTATTAGTATAGAACATATAAAGAAATTTAAACAAGTTGGAAACTCGTCAAACGTGGCAATTGAGGTGCGTTCGTACTATAACTAGTTTTATAAATATTTTTTGCACCGGAGAGTGTACTGAATGTATATTTTAGTGCACTCCATAAGTGCATATCAGTTTCATTCTGTTCGAAAGGCTGTAACATCATTAAAATGCCAATTTTAAGTTGCGAAATTATGTCGACCTCAATCCTTTTTTCCCCTCTTGAACTTCTGACTGTCCCTGTCATTAAACTAAACATCCGATTTTCATAAAATTTGAAATGACTCGACAAAATTTTGCAATAATTATATATTTAAAATTTCAGACCATTCGGAAGGCTATAACATCTTTAAAGTGCACTTGCAATAATTTTTTCCCATTGGCCGTAATGTAACGGAAAACTGTTAATTGTCCGTGTAATTAAACTATACACCCGATTTTCATAAAATTTGAAATAACTCGACAAAATTTTGCTACAATTTTGTATTTAAAATTTCAGATCATTCGGTTGGGTACTTTTTGCTCTGTTATATGCGGACGGACGGACTGACTGAACGACGACTATAGGTGATACGTATTTATATAATTACGAACGCACCTAAAAATGCAGATGCACTGACACATATAGATTTAATTGAAAATTACAAATATAAATAAGGGGCAAAAGCTCAAGCTGTTCTCTTTGGTAGAATGGGTATCACATTTCATACTGCTATTAAGTACTATTTTAGCACTGAAACACAGAAATTAAAAATTGAATAAATTTTCACCTTTCCAAAAAATTTAAGACATTATGCTTTTGCAGTCTAGGCACATATTACGCCAATTTTCATGATTATTCGTAGCAAAATACCACTGTTGGAAGCATTTATATTCTTAAGTGATAGTCCAATAAATCAGTATTGAAACAAAAGATATTTTGTCTTCACTGTAAAAAAAAAACAAAAAAAAAACGACATTTTTACAGTACAAAGTACTGTTCATCTCGTGCACAAACTCGATCACAGTTGAATGTACTGTATCTTTCTTTGGTTTCCTGACTATTTAAACATGGAAAATACAGTAGTTGACTAAAATTAACAGCACAATGTACTGGCAATTTGGACGCCAGTAGTTTGTGCTGTGGTCCAAATGCGTCCAAAAATGCCAGTACATTGTACTGTTAATTTTACGCAATTACTGTATTTTTCATGTTTAAATAGTCAGGAAACCAAAGAAAGATACAGTACATTTAACTGTGATCGAGTTGGGCTGGCAAATTTACAGTGGTTTTTTTACAGTGTTCTATGAAATGAAATCCAGAGATATATGTCTCACCTCTACACAAAATATTTCAGAACTGTTCATAATACTTTCTGTACAGTTGGAGCATGGGGATGTTCTATGTGTAATGCTATAAACCACCTGTGCTATTTCGTCACGAATTTTTATTGTGGAAAACAATGCCGACATTGATACATTGTTTAAGGAATAATAATAAATTAATAAAACGCTTTTGTGCTTATTACGCGTAATAATGTAGAATAATATACATGGATATATTGACATTTCTATTACAAAGGGTCATTACCGTGCTCACTTATGTCATTACCAAGTTCATTAAAATTTAAAAAATAGTTTAAAAATGTTAAATTAATAATTTTTGTCTCTACTGATGCTTGTATATTAATGTTTATGAGGTAAGGTAATTATTTACAAAAAATTAAAACTTTCTGAGTATTTCTAAAAAATTGATTTTGCTATTCCAAAACATGGGCAAATTTTGAAAATGACCATTTTATGTCCCAAATTATAAATCAGAAATGCGTTCCTCTTCAATAATGGCTTATCTTCGTTAATGTCTCAAGATATCCAAAACAACTCTTATAATAACAATTTGATTTTCAGACAGATTTTTGAATAAAACTGATTTAATAAATCGTCAGTTACAGCTTTTTTTTGTAAAATATTTACAAGAATCTACACTATTAAAAACCGTGCGCGTATCAATGTAACATCAAAAACTCCGAAACTACAGGCCGCAGGGCTACGAATTTTGGCACACGGGTTGTTGGTAGGGGGCCCTTGAACGATTGGGCAAATTTAAATATATATTTTTTAATTTTATGACGAATTTTTGCCTTTTTTGTGTTCTACATACAGAATCGTGCGAGTTCTAACCAGATGTAAATGTTTACTGCAATGTGAGATATACATATTACGTACACCACGCTGCAATACTAAGAAGCTCTAGTGAATAACGGGTATTACGATAATTCTTTTACGTCGCATGCAAATAATTAGAGATAATTTAATTGCGCTTAATTATTGCCCTTTTTTTACAAAATAAAGAAAAGCATTTTATCACAAACATCAACAAAACTTTTTATTCTATTTATACCACTATTCCAAAAATATCGTTTTATCGTCTGCTGCCGCAGCAAAATGATAACTTAAATTTCATTAACAAAAGACACAGTACTAGAAAAATACTTTTAAAATCGGATAGTTATTGAACAACTCAACACTTTAACAGGGGAATTCTTATTCTCTTCCGTGTCATAGAACGGCTTAAACAGCTAGTAATTAGTTTAATTAACAAAAAATACTGTTATGGAAACTTCACAATTCTTACAACAACAGTGTAAAAAAAAAAAAAAGCAATTTAACAAATTACAACGACCATTTGGAAAATGATTTTTTCAAAGACTAAAATTTAAGACATAAAAAATCGCACGGAGTTGATCATACATTACGTACGCCATGGATTAAATATTAACATTCCTGGACCCATCATGAACAAATTTTAAAAGAAATTTATGTTTTAAAATTTTCGGTACTGTAAATTTTTAAACTTCTGCGGAGCTGGTCATACATTACGTACGTCATGAATTAAACATTAATACTCCTCGACCAATTTTAAATGAAATTTCATTTTTAAACTTCTAAACATCCCACAGTATTACTTTTTACACCGTCGTATAGAGAAAAAAAAAAACGTACTTTTAAATGCAAAATGTTTGAAAGCTGTATCTCAATTTGTTCCTGAGTTATAATTTTTTTTTTTGTAGTTTTTATTTCTTTTTTGCCAGAGTGGCAACAGAAATATCTATCTCTGTTGAAAGTAAAGGGAAAATACAAATTACTGTATAGACCCATCAGAAAACGAAAAAAATGTGGGATTCAACAAATAAAACGCTTCAGATATGTTTTTGATTTCCTACCCTGACCGAGGACAATAACCATTTTTCCAAATGGTTAGTAAATGCATTGTGATCCTACCTGTAACTGAGAAGTGTTTCGTAGTCGCAAATTTTTCGTAAAATATTTTTTAATAAGAGAAATGTTAAATCCATGTAAATGGTTGAGAAAATAACCACATTAAAAATATATAGCTTTGACTGTTTCCCTGTGCTTACTGAAAGGGATCCAGCAAAATATTTTGTATGAAATGTGCCATGTACTTTTATTAGTAGACTAATGAGATAAATTTTATATTAGATTTTTTAAAATGGTAATTAAAAGCCCCGCCGGAGCATAAAGGGTTAAATATACAGGGTGTATCTGAAATGCTTCAATAAACTTTGGGGGATGATAGCACTCTTCAAGATGAACAAAAAATGCAATGGAACATGGGGTCGCAAATGACATTTAAAGGGTTAAAATCTCGAAACTAATAAAAATATCGAAATCTCGCATGCTGCTTTTCTGCAGAACTGGCTAGTAGCACGAAGCTGGTTTTACTTTCACTTTGCGCATATCCGGTCAGAAAGAACAAGAACTTGGAAGAAAGCCAAACAAATCTGTGAGCAGGAATCCACGTATGCAGGACTCAATGCATGCAATAAGTATGCAAAATTTCAAGTGTCTAACCTGTCTCTGTGACGGAGAACAGAGGACTGAGACGAATAGGGTTTAGTCAGATGAACGAAACCATAAAAATAATTTATTTTTATTTTTATACGGCTTTATGTTCTAATTAAAATAAAAACTTATTTTTCATTACAAAATTTCTGGTTGTAATTGATTAAAAAATATAGGCAGGTTGGCAGCTATGCGAAAAATTCAAGTAAAAACATCTTGCCAAATGAGTCCATTTCAATTTGCATTCTCTTAAAAATAACTAACTACGAAGCTGATATAAATTATATGGCATCAAAGATGATACAAAAGAAATAATATTTTAAAAATAAATTTGTAATATATAACACCAAATATTACCCATATTTTTTTTTTCATCCTAAAAACAAAAATTTAAGTAATTTTTAATTCATTATTATCTGATCCATTAATTTTTTTTTTATTGCCGCAGATCATGATCACGTAATATATATATATATTAAACTTTTGCACGAGGATGTGAAATGGTTCGCTATCTCTGTTACAGAGTTTTATGCTGCATAAAAATTGTTTTATTCAAAATAAAATCGATATTAAAAACTAGTCGGATGTACAGTCGTGGAAAAAAAAAGTAAACACCCCTTACTAACTTCTCAACAAATTATCGTAGACAAAAGTTACTGGTACCGAACGACTAGAAATAAAGTATACTTTTAAATGATGTATATAAAATTTTAGTAGGGGACCATCTACATATTAAAACGAATCCAAACTTTATCTTTTTCAATAGCAATACCCAATTTTAATAAGATATGTCAAATATTCGGTTCAAACTATGCATAGACACCAAATTTCAAGTCATTTGAATGATAAGTTTTTGAATTATAAACATCCAAAATTTACGACTTCTAATGTTAAATTACATTTTCATATTTTTATTTATATCTCCTGAAATTTTACTCCTAATGTGCTAATTTTTTTTGTAACAATAATACTAATACACCCAAACATAAATACGCTGAATTTGCAATTTTTATAATTTTACGATATGAATTATGAATTATGAAATTAATATTCGAAAAAATTATGAATTGCAACACACAATTTTTTTGATGGATTTAGATGTATTAAGTCCTGCTTTATGGAAATCCAAAATTTCACATTTTTCTTCCAAGTAGTTTTCAAGTTATGCTTAAAAAACGGCAAAATGATGGTTTAAGGGGCCGTCTATGATAGAAGTGAGTAGATATTTTGAAATTTATTCTGCTGTCCTACCTTCATTGACTCCTTGAGTGGCGCTTAAGGTGCCTTGATCAAGAAGGGGGCTCTCTCGGTTAACAATGGAGTACCGAACTTCAATTTGGATACAGCCCTTAAAATACGCTCGTTTTAAAATAATTAATTTTTTGGAAACTTATGGTAGGAATTGCATAAAAATTTGTTTTTAGGCTAATTGTAGGGTGTAGAGTTCATTTATGCTGTCAGAATTGTGTACTGCTATTGAACAAAACAAAGTTATGGTTAGTTTTAATACGTAGATAGGCCCTTAAACAAATTTTATATACATCATTTAAAAGTAGACTTTATTTCCATTCGTTCGGTACCAGTAACTTTCTTCTACGATAATTTGTTGAGGAGTTAGTAGGGGGTGTTTACTTTTTTTTCCACGACTGTACCAATCCCAAAACTTTCTTTTATCTCATACATGTTAATACTTCAAAATTCGCAATCACACTGACAAAATTAAATGGCAATCTATGCCCCTCATCAGAATTCTACATATATGAAATTCCGTGCATTAGTTCTTGAGATAGGACTACCGCTGAAAACGTATAAATCCAGCAAAATGCAACCTAGCAGAGCCACCTATTGATTGATTTATACCAAAACCAAATCAACAAGAACTTACGTCAACGTCTGACTGAATCTCATGTTTGGAGAAAATCCATGCATTAGTTTTTGAGATAGAACTATTGCGAAAATCAAGAAAATTCCATCATAGCAGTGCCACCTATTGGGCGATTAATACCAAAACCTAAATAGCAACAACTTGTTTCAATATCTAACTAAATCTAAAGTTTGGTGAAAATTCGTGCATTAGTTCATGAGATGAAAATTAGTTCATGAGACAAAATGCAATACAGCAGCGCAACCTGTTGGGCGATTTACACCAAAACGTAGTCAGTATCAATTCATATCAGGGACTAACTGAATCTGAAGTTCGATGAAAATTCGTGTACTGGTTCTTGGGATAGAGAATTCAGAAATCGCGAAAAATGCAGCATAGCACCGTCACCGGATGGGCGATTTACACCATAAACTAATCAGCACCAATTTATATTAGGGAGTAACTGAATATAAATTTTTATTAAATTCCGTGCTTTAGTTCTTGGGATAGTGCGCCCACAAAATTTGTGTCACATACATACATACATACAGACAGACAGACAGAGTCACAGACAGACATTTTGTGAAAACACGTTTTTCAGAATCTCTGACCAATAAAACGTGTAAATCCGTCGAAATCCGGAAGTCAAAAATTTTCTTAAATCCTATACTTTCTTCTTGTAAAGATAGAAGAAAGTAAAAATATATATAAAGAAATACAATAAAAGGAAGGAAAGGAATAAAAATAAAACGGATATACAGGAAGTTTACAATTTATTTTAGATGAAAGTAATGAATTATTTACCATCCAATTAGTTCTCTTTCAACACGTTTTATATATTTACTTCTGAACGAATTATGTTTTGAATTATTGATGTACCTTTTTGTAAAAGAGTGGGCTGAATATTAGGCTTAGGAGAACATAAATATTAAAGTAAGGAATCTAATAAATGGAAAAGTGAACACCCTATGAATTAACCGACCAGAAAAGATTGAGATTCATATTGCGATCTCTTCCATTCATAAAATATTTATTGAGAATATATCGGTAAATATATCTTGGATATTAAGGAATTCTAGGTTATATAAAATTTCTATATGTAAATCAAAATCGATATTCTAGATATTTTATTTTATTTTATTTTATTTCATTTTATATTTTTACTGAAAGCAGTGAAATATTTACAATAAAATAAATTTCCTTTCAATATCAAGTCTTCATATATAGTAATGACGAAATCGAATATGTTATAAATTGTACAAATGCAGTTTTGTAAAAGAATACTCGTACTTGTGAGAATTTATCTATCATTAAAAGCAGAAATTTTATAAAGGGAAAAGGAGATACCACCTATATAATCGGCGAGAAAATATTCAGATTATACGTTTTGGGGAGGGATATTTAAAACTCTATAATACCCAGAGGTGATAATATCTGGGAGTCGATGGAAGGAGATAAGAAATTGAAATTGAAATATGAGAGATAAAATCATTATTTCGTTTATTTCAGCGTTGGAAGTTTCTTTTCTGTGAATCAAACGAGAAGAGTTCGATTTGAAATTTTCTTTTGATGTTATATAGTATATGTTTAGAATTTCCTGAAATCTAATGCTTTTGCACAAGCAGTGTATAGTCGGGCAAAACAAAAAAAGAGAGTACATCCATACATTTTAATCACCAAATCACACCAAAAACTAGTCGCATGTAGCAATCCCAAAACTTTCTTCTGTCTCATACTTGTTAATACTCCCTGAAAAATGCAGCGTATTAGCACCACCTGTTAGATGATTTACACCAAAATCTAATTATCAACAACTTTGACGACTTCTAACTGAATCTGAAGTTTGATGAAAATCTGTGCATTAGTTTTTGAGATAGAGATATTGCGGAAATTGTAAAAAATACTGCATAGCAGCACCACCTCTTGGGCGATTTACCCAAAAACTAATTAGGACCAATTTATACCAGGAAGTAACTGAATCTGAAGCTTGATGAAAATTCATGCATTAGTTCTTCAGATAGAGCTATTGCGGAAATCGTAAAAAAATGCAGCACAGCAGCGCCACCTGTTGGGCGATTTACAGTAAAAATTAAACAGCACTAATTTATATCAGGGATTAGCTGAATCTGAAGTTTGATGAAAATTCGTGTGTTTTTTCTTGAGTTAAAGTTATTGCGATAGTCATGAATAATGCAGCATAGCAGCGCCACCTGTTGGGCGATTTTCACCAAATTGTAAACAGTACCTAAACATATCCTGGACTAATTGAATCTGAAGATTTATGAAAATCCGAGCAGTAGTTCCTGAGATATAGCTGTTGAAGAAATCGTGAAAAATGCCGCATAGCAACGCCACCTGTCGAGCGATTTTCACCAAAAACTATTCAGGACCATTTTTTATCAAGGTCTAGCTGAATCTCAAATTTTGTTAAATTCCGTGCATCGGTTCGTGAGATACAGCGCCCACAAAATTTTTGTCACATACAGACTCACAGAGTGGCGGGCAGACATTTTCTAAAAACCATCATATCGTGTTCAGGACATTCTAAAATGTATAAATCCGTCGAAAATTTTCACGAATCCATTATTTTCTTATAAAGATAGAAGAAAGTAATAAATAAATAAAAGTAATAACGGAAATAGCCATTCGGAAGGAAAATATGTCTAATGTATGTTGCGAAAATAGGTTTAAGGATCGTCTTGATATTAAAATTGTACCGAACTCTGAAATTTTTGCATACGAAAACCTAATTTTGACATCATATTTGGATTTTCTGGTACATTTTATCACAGGATGACAAACGGGAAGTCATTCGGTCATGTATATTCTGAATTATGCAGGTTTAAAATTTGGAAATTTTAATGTTAAATTTATTTGTATTTGTTACAAAAAGATTGCAATGAGTGTAATGTTTCTAAGCATAACTCAAGAACTTCTTGGCGGAATGAGGTGTAATTTTATATTCGCATATCTCAAGCTTCTAGATAGTGATATCTGTTAAAAACTGGTATGTTGTGGCCATCACAAAACTTTCTTCTATATAAATCACATAAACAGCACTAATTGATATCAAGGTATACCTGAATCTGAAGTGTGATAAAAGTTCGTGTATTAGTTCTTGAGATAGAGATATAGTGGAAATTCGGAAAAATGCAGCATAGCAACGCCACCTGTTGTGCGATTTACACCAAAAACTAATGAGCACAAATATATATGAGGGACTAACTGAATATAAATTTTTATTAAATTCCGTGCATTAGTTCTTGAGATAGAACGCCCAAAATGTTTGTGTCACATACAGACAGTGTCGTAGACTCACAGGCAGACATTTTGTAAAAACATGTTTTTCGGAATCTCTGATCCCTAAAACGTAGAAATCCGTCGATGAAAATTCGTGCATTAGCTCTTGTGATATAGATTTAATGGTGATTCTGAAAAATGCAGCATAACTGCGCCACCTGTTGAGCGATTTGCACCAAATCATAAATAGCACTAATTCATATGAAGGTATACCTGAATCTCAAATTTGTTGAAAATCCAAGCATTAGTTCTTGAGATAGAGCTATTGCGGAAATCACAAAAATGCAGCATAGCAGCGCCACCTGGTGAGCGATTTACACCAAAATGTATAAAGCGTCAATTCATGTCAAGGACTAACGGAATCTGAAGTTTGATGAAAAATCCGTGCATTAGTTCTGGAGATTGAGCTATTGCGGAAATCGTGAAATATCATGCGTAACAGTGCCACCTGTTGAGCGATTTACACCGAAAATTAATCAGCATCAATTTATATCAGAAACTAACTGAATATAAATTTTTATTGAAATCCGTGCTTTTGTTCTTGACATAGAACACCCACAAAATTTGTATCACATACAGACAGAGAGACAGACTCACAGACAGACATTTTGTAAAAAAATGTTTTTCGACCCCTAAAACCGTCGAAAACTGGAATTTGAAAATTTTCACGAATCCAATACTTTCTTCTTGTAAAGATAGAAGAAAGTAAAAATTATCTATTACAATTTATATGTTTTTTTAAAACGTATTTTGATAAAAATATATATTTGAAGTTATTTAAATATATATGAATTGTAACGTATAATTTTTTCAAAAGAGATCGATTTTCAGAAGCTTCAAATGTTAATCTTAAATTACAGTTCATTTTGGACGTAAATTTTTAGCTACGTTTAAAAAGTTAGCTGCTTTTCAATCCGTTTTGCATTAATTTTAAAATAACATTAGGTTTTAGATTTAAAAAAATTTAAAGCTAAATTATATTCATTAAATGATCATCCTTATTCAAGTATTACAGAATAAAAAATTAATTTTTGTAAATATTTATCGTTCTGTTATTGTTTAAAAAAATCAAACAACAAAAACGCAAGGAAAGAACTTTTTTATATTTTAACAGTAAAGTTGTAAAGACTGGAAATACCTGTTTTATACCAGAAAAATTCTTTTTTTAGGGAATAATCCAGGATTCTGATAATAAGCATTATTTAAGTCCTTTTTTTAGCTCTAAGTACGGTTCTGGATGCAAATTGTTTCGCTGAAGGTATGCGATGTAAAAATTTAAATTTCTGTCGTCCAAACACGATCTAATAAAAGCAAATAAAATGAATTTGAATTTTTAAACAAGTAAAGGACATGAGAAATTCACTGGGAATAAATAGAGAGGAATAAATAAATTATCAAAAGCTAAAAAACATGACATAACCCAACTTTTGCAGGCTATTGTAATCTAATAATATTTTAAAATACGTATCATTTTGTAAAGGATTGAGGCTGATAATTTAGCATCATTTTATTTAACAAAAATTCTGTTTTTTCTTTCTTCTTAAATGTTTATTATGAATTGTATATTTTGCATTAATATGTCAGAACGATTAAAGATTTCAAATTTGTATTGTAATGTCAATTTTACTCTCAACCATTTTTTAATATATCTGACGAAATTATATTTCGACTAAATTTGTGAATGACCCCCAATTTGCAGCAAAAAATATGCTCTAACTTTAAACAGCTATTACTCGGTCAATTTTAATCGTAGAATAACGGGACTTTTTGTGTATTACTTGTCAGTGTAAAAGAAAAATTTTACTAAATATAACTTATAGGACCGGGGGACCGTATAAAAATTTAAATTTCGTAATTTTTTAAGGAATGTTTTTATTGACCCAAATCGCTTTTAAAATATCTCTTTACCTGATTTTAAACATTTTTGTAATTGGAACTATATGTCTATGACCAACGGTTTAGGAATTAGCCATTGGACACCGTTGAGACCGGACACCCTGTATATAATTTTCTTAGTACGCCTCTTGAAAGATTTATTTATACTCGAACTAGCCATTTGAACTCTAAATATAGAAGTTTTAATCTGAAATAAAATGAGATATTAATAGAATTTTAAACTTTGATGGGAAATAAAAAATAACAAACAAGTAATTACCAATCTTTGTGACAATGTAGACGCGAACGAGAACGCCGAAGTAGAAAAGAACTTTGGAAAATGCCTATCTCATCGTAACACCCCTTTGGATAGTAGAATCGTCAAAGAGTGCTAGGCGTGGCTTTTGAAAACGAACCAGTGTTGCCAGATTGGGGATTTTGTCCCCATTTTGGAGAATTTTGAATCTCCAGGGGAATTTTTTGGGGACAACTAATTCGTGGGGAAATGTTTGGGGTAATCAACATTTTTGGGGAAAAACTTGGGGAATTGTTTTAATTATTTTACATAATGTTTAGTTTTAATCATCTGGGAACACCTCATCTGTCTCCACCTTGATTTTCATTTTTTTCAGAACTCCTGTTTTCATTCGGAAAACAAAAATAAAATACCAAAATCGAAACTGTCAATTATTATTCTCCTGGTCGTGCTCGTCATTTATAACGTTACAATTTAAGCATTTATCTAATTCTGATGTATTTTTTCCCATCAAAACAAACGGAAACTGACTCCAACCACGTAATTGCTATGTTCTATTTTCTATTTTGTATGTATATGATAGCTGCATCTTATAGCCGTATCTCTTAGCTAAGTGTTTAAATACTTTACAGTGATAAAATTTTCTACTTATGTTGATGTAATTAATCGCATTCAGAGGCAAAATTTTAGTTTTTCTTATTCTTATTAAAATATATGTGAAAACATTATTTTAACATGAATGTACAATGTGCATAAGTATTACATGTACATATTTATGGCTTACCAGAAGCAAAATGAAAATTGGAGAACGCAGAATTAATTATTTAACTTAAAAAAATTGCTTATTTAAATCAAGGACCGGAATTACAACATGTATTCGCTACACGAGCGCCCTCGACCTGATGACGTCGCACTAAAAAAGTTCTCAAACCTGAGTTGCTTAACCCTTAAATGCCTGGTGTTGCTTTTCGGCAACATACCCAATTTAGGCTCTAAAATACTATTAGAATAGTATTGAAGCTGTAATGCCTAATGTTGCCAATAAAATGCATTCTAAAGATATTATTAAATCGATTTTCAACATGCAAATATCAACACTTGTGCTGTTTAAGAATAAAGATAGGTTTATTTTTTCAATTGTTGCTGCTTGTTCATTTTGTTTTGTTTGGAAGCCTGCGAAATACCCTATTTTGACCTGCAGCGAGCAAGTAAAATTTATTTCTTATTATAGTTCCTAAAATTCTTGTGTGTTTAATATTATAGAATTTTATCAAGGAAAATTATTTTTTCAATTAAACACCAGTATTGGCGATTAGTAACAGTTTTTTAGCCGTAAACTATACTTAAAACAAAATATGATTTTTTTAAGTATTTTTCAATGATTTATTTAAAAAATGAAAGCCGAAAAACATTATTACAATGATTTTTGAAAAATCAGGCATTTAAGGGTTAATATTCAGAAACTATGCTCAGTAAGTTGCGCAGATGGAAGATATTACAATAATTAATTACATGTAAAAGTTTAAATGTTTATTTTCTTTGTAAATGGGGAATTGTTTCAAAAAAATGCTTTATTTGGGGAATTTTTTTTTAAATCTTAATTTAGCTAAATATTTTTCATAGTAGTAAATTGAAAATTAAAAAAATATTTTTTTTTAGTAGGAACTGATTTGGGGACTTTTTCGGAAAACACCGCTGATTTGGGGAAATTTTCAGAACTTTTGGCGGAAATTGACTTTCGACTATCTGGCAACACTGAAACGAACAGTACATGTGATGTGAGTAGTGTTGCCAAGTGACCTGCTTAAATCGGGACTCCGAATGCTCTGGACACCAGCATTTTCTCCGCTTTATCGAATGGCAGAATTATCTGCGATTAAAGATGGTGAAATAAACTGTAGGAAATTATTGGTGTCCAGAGCATTTAGAGCCCTGCTTTACTCGCGACTTCTGGCAACACTAGTCGTGAATGAACATAACTTAAAAAAAAAAGTTTTCAAATTAATTTATGCGCAAGGTTAATATTCAAAATGGAAAATGAAAAATTACATTTTCGTCCTGTTATGTTATATGAGCTTAAAAAAAAGAGTGAACGTTGGACATGCTACAAAAAAAATATTCGTTTATCAGGATCGTACTCCTGCTCTTATGGCAGTCAAAAAGTGGTTTTGTCGAATTCGAAAGGGTGATTTCAATCTAAACGATAAAATTCGCTCTGGGGCATTGATAACGACTTAATACGTGATTCAGTGAACAATAATCCACGGATGACTACTGAAGAGATTGCTGAGACTAAATGTTGACACTTCGACTGTATTTAGCCATTTAAAACAACTTGGGTACACTTCGGAACTCGAAGCATCGAAAATCGGGTTCCATCTTTTGCAATCACTCAATAACTTCGGGAATAGGAAAAAGGCACACGGGGAAAAAGTCCCACATCAGACAAGTACGATGTTTCGTTGATGATATTAGTCGCAGTTTTGGCCAAAAATTTTTGCACAGCGATACGTACACAGCTTCATACGATGGTGCATTATCTTGGTGCAAAATCCCTGCGGAATTTCGGTGATCTTTAAGTTGTTCGGCACACGAAATTTCATTTGAAGCACAACATTTAACCAAAGTCTTTGTTCAAACAATTTTTTCATTGTCAAAAATTTCAAAGCATTCAAAAGTAATGACTGAAAAAACAGCTGCTGACACAATGTTGGTCGACACAATGCTGTGTACGTATCGCTCTGCAACAATTTTTGGCCAAAAGCGCAACTAATATAATCGACCAACAGCTCAACACAATGAATTACAAATGGCCCTCAAAATTCGCTTCATAATTCGATACAGTGGTACCTGCTTACACACACAGGGTTCGTACGGGTACCGTTATTTTCAAGGCAAAATGTCAGTATTTTTTATAGAAAAATAAATCTAGTTTAAACGCGCGCAATTTCGCCTTATTTAAGAAGAGATTTTCTATAAGAAAATATTGGTACCTAAGAATTTCTTAGTCTGGAAATTCAAGGTTCCGTACGAACCCTGACACACATACACACACACACATAAAATGTTCGTGATATTTTTTATGATGAAATTATGAATGAATGATAAATTTAAATGATAAATTCCAGATACTTTTTACACACGATGTATTTTAGTTTATGACTTATATTTTTTGAAAATATTTTGATCAATAGTAAGTTTTGAATTTCAAAAATATCGGATACATATCGAAAATATCTGATTTCTATCAAAATATCGGATATTTATAATATTTTTGAAAGAATCGTGATATTTACGAGCCCTGAATATAAATCAATGCTTTAAATTCCTGTCGTCAAAATAAGAAATAATAAATGCAAATGGATTGGGTTTTAAGTTTTTAAATCGGGAAAATAAGGAAACAAGAAATTGAATTTGATGAATAGATATTTGTGATTTGTTTTCTTCTCCCTTCCTCTTCCATATGTAAATTTTGATACAGATTGTATCGGAAAAAAATGTTTTGCATATTACAGAGTTTTGTGGTCGCATAAAACATTTCAAATGCAAATCCAATCGAAATCGATATCCATGAAGTTTAGAAACTTTTTACATGACAGTAATAAAATATTTACAATTTAATTCCCCTTTTCAATATGTTTTTATTTATTTTCTCTGTAGTTTTTTTCTTCGTAGTTATTGCGGAACAGATAGTATTTTGAATACTTGAAGTGCATTTTTGTAAGAGAGCAGATATGATATTAGGTGTGCGGAAGAAAATATCTTGAACTCAGGAATCTAATAAATGGAAAAGATGATATCATGCAAAGAGTTGATGTGAAAATATTGAGCTGATAAAACACATATTCGTGATAGATACATACATAAGTGTAGAATTCCCAAAGTGGAGAGATGACAAATACAAGCCAATGAGATGAGAATGAAAAAATATATATATTGAACTCAGGAATCTAATAAATGGAAAAGATATCATGCAAATAGTTGATGAAAAAAAATTGAGCTGATAAAACCCATATTCGTCATAGACACATTTATAAGTGTAGAATTCCCAAAGTGAAGAGATGACAAATACAAGCCAATGAGATGAGAATGAAAAAATATATATATTGAACTCAGGAATCTAATAAATGGAAAAGATATCATGCAAATAGTTGATGAAAAAAAATTGATATGATAGACATATATTCTTGATATACACATACAGATACACATACTGATATACACATACAGAACTGTAGAATTCCCAAAGTGAAGAGATGACGAATACAATCAAATGAGAGATGAATAAAGTAAAACATCGAAAATTAAATATGAGAGAGAAAGCATTTATTAACGTTTATGTCTAAATGGAATTTTCATTGTTCATGAAAAACATGAAGTACAATTTTGAACAGCTTTCTACGATATATCCGTATTTCGAATTGTCTGAACTTGGCACTGAAGTGCGCACTATTTACAGGTGAGGCCATGACACTACATATAAACTTAGCTATATAGTGCCATGGACTCTCCTTTGAACCATTGAGCTCCATATATAACAGGAGTTCTCAGTCGGCAGTCAGAAGCTTGCAAGGCAAATGAAGCATGCAAGGCAAAGGTAAAAAATAGTCCGAGTTGTCAATGTTAGATATCCTACATAGCATTTTTAGTTTGCCGAAAATTTGCAGCAGTTTTGATTTGAAAACCTGCAAAGTTGCTGCAAGCTCAGCATAACAAGACTGAAAGTTCATAACAAAAGACTGCGGCAAGATAACGCAAGCGCCGAAGTCACCACACTTTGAATTTGCAGCTAACTTGTCGTGCAAGTTAAATTCATGCTGTTTCAAATTTATTGCAGATTAACGACAAACAAGTAATAAAAAAAACTGCAAAGTAGTAATCTTTCCATCCCACACTATCTGTTTACAAATGTTACACTATAAATTTAACCTCTTCGAAGACCTGATCTGGTCTATTGATACGAACTCACCGTCAGAAGGTGCATGCACCGTTTTTATCACCACAAACAAATTAAGGTAATATTTGTACTTTTCAATTCAAGCCTTTTTTGGTAATTGATAAGTATAGCGTTTAAAAAAAGCAGTGCCAACCGAATAAAATTTCTGCAATTTCTGCGCATGTGCTGATTGTCTATTCCCTTAACAGAGGGATTTTTTGCTTTCGTCACTTTCGTGAATTAAAGACAGTCTTGCCATCAGTTTCACAAAAAACTACTCATGCAAGTGGGTGATGGTATACCTTGCACGGCATTTGTCACGGCAAGATAATATCAGAAAAAACCAAACTTGTTGCTAATGTTCATACTGTCTGGGATTAGTGTTCTCACTTACTAGTATTCTAATTTATGGTTCTCTAATTAAGATATACTTGTCAAATTAATAAATGATTCTCTAATCATGTAATTGAATGCGATAAACAGCATTTTTTGCCATGAATGGGAATTAAAATGATCGTCATTGTATCCTTCCACGCTGAAAATAATATCGAGAAACAGGAAAACAGATCTCCTGTTCCAGATAGCATGAACATTAGCATCAAGTTTGATTTTTTTTCTGATATTATCTTGCGGTGACAAACTTGAATTGAGAAATTCGCGGCAAATTTCCCGCAAAGTATACCTTCATCTATTTGCATGAGTAGTTTGTTGTGTAATTGATGGAAAGACTGTTTTTAATTCATGAAAGTGACTAAAGCAAAAAATCCCTCTGTTGAGAAAATAGACAATATGATACGCAGCACATACGCAGAAA
Source organism: Maratus speciosus (assembly GCA_963932465.1). Taxonomy (NCBI): domain Eukaryota; kingdom Metazoa; phylum Arthropoda; class Arachnida; order Araneae; family Salticidae; genus Maratus; species Maratus speciosus. The sequence continues at coordinate 621,148,788 of OZ010788.1, read as the reverse complement.
TTGCAGAAATTTTATTCAGTTGACACCGTTTTTTCTAAACGCTATACTCACCAAATACCAAAAAAGGCTCGTATTGAAAAATACAAATATTACCTTAACTTGCTTAAGGTAATGAAAACGATGATGCACCTTTTGACGGTGTGTTCGCATTAATAGACCTGATCAGGTCTATGGACCGTTTCGAAAGGTTAAACTTATAGTGTAACAGTTGTAAACAGATAATGGGGTTTGGAAAAATTACTACTTTGCAGTATTTTTGATTACTTGTTTGCCGTTAATTTGCAATAAATTTGATACAGCATGAATTTAACTAGCACGCAAGTTAGTTGCAAATTCAAAGTGTGGTGACTTCGGCTTTTGCGTTATGTTGCTGCATTCTTGCAACTTTCAGTCATGCTGAACTTACTGCAACTTTGCAGGTTTTCAAAGCAAGACTTCTGCAAATTTTCTGCAAATTAAAAATGCTATACGGGGTTATATATGGAGCTCAGAGCCTAAAACAGACTGTTATTAAAACAATAATAAGCAGTGAAGCGGATAAAAATTCACTACGATAATAAAATTTAGATTCAACTGATTTTCCAAATCACTAAATGCAAATTACGGATTTAAACTCAATTTACGTAAGGAAAATGACTGCTCAGAAGTGCACCCAATCCAAAGGCAAGCGCTTTGTCGAAGACCGCTATCGTTGAAGATACTGCAGTCAATACTGCACTTGAAGCCATATTACACAAGCTAAGTGGAATCTCATGGATTCCAAAATGCACTTTATTCAAATACCGTAATTTCCGGCGTATAATCCGCGGGTCAAACAATTCTGTTTGGACCCAGAAATTTTATTTAGTTATTGAAGCCAAATATTTACCGTGATTTAAAAAGTTACATTTTATTTTTAAAAATTCTGGGTCGAAAAATGATTGTTTGATCCGCGGATTATACGCAGGAATTTACGGTACATTGAACTACTTCTTACCAAAAGGCAAACTCTTTAGAGGAGGCCTTTGAATATACTACACACAGATTATTCGAAAATGGCTCAATGTTTGAAGTGAAGCTCTAATTTGTATATAACTGAACAAAATTGATAGCGATGCCCAGATTCAGGGGGCCCATTCATACTAGTGAAATTAAGAGGAACGATTGATGGAGTTTTTTTCACGCGCAAGGTATTAAGCGTCGACAAAATATCCACAATCTAGACTCAATTTATAAGAGTAGCTAGATCAATGAAATCTAATATATAAAGGATGACTAACAAGATCCAACTTACGCTAGGGTTCCTGGGCAAACATCATTTTGTTACAGCAGGTCTTCTATCTATCAATAGAAAATTTTTAGCGAATAATGTGGAAGTAGCTAGTACTAAACTTCATACCTATTATATGCAAGCATAAATTTCGTGCCAGAGGCTATTCACATCTGTATACACGGTATCACATATAGATATCAGAACTTTAAGAAAAAATACTAGTAGTAAAAAATGATGGATTGGTTGACAGGAGTATTTTCTTGCGAACTTTTACTTCGCTTATCTACGTATATTATAAGATGTCTAAAAGAAAATATCCCAATGAGTCATAATTAATGGTTTTAACTTTCCACGTAACAAGGAAAACGCCAATAAAGAATTTCTTTTGAAAAGAAAAATATACTAAGCTGTTATAGTAAAATTTTAATTTTTAGTTTTCTAATGATATAGTTCGTCGTCTGCATGGATGGAAGGAGTATTGGAAGCGGAGAAGGGAAGGGGGACCTAAATGTTTGAAAATATGAATTTTGATCACTTTGGGCCAATTTTAACTATTTCGCACCTTTTAATGCAAATCCTGATTTTTCCCATAGGGCCCCCCTAAAAAGGGGGGCCCGAGGCACCTGCCCCGGATGCCCTTGAATTAGTCAGGCTCTGAGGACTAATTCGGTGGCCTACTTCGTCTGCTAAAACTGTATCGCACCATTTTGAGCGTGACTTCTCCACCAGTGGGAGACTTGCATCAATGCTAGAACTCATGTTTTGAAAAAGTTTTCTTTCAAAGCGAAACTAACTGAGCAAATATTTATGGCAAAATTATACTTATATGCTGACGGCAGGCTTCAGTGTAAATGTATAAGAATTTAGCTATCTGTTTTATGTTAGAGTTCAGGGAGCTAGATACTATGATAACTACATAGTCATTCTCTTTTATGTCAAACTAAAAATATACATGTTCTCCGCACTCGAAGGCCTCACCAGTGACCGAGAGGTTCTGCTCTCAAAGCCGGTAGACGAGATGTGCTGGGTTCGAACCCAATCGCGCCTGTCGGCCTAATCGTTCGGAGTTTTTCGTAGTTTTCTTCGAATCTTGGATAAGTTTGCGTAAATACGGTTTAGGTTCCCTTAGAAAGACCCCCCTTCCACACGGAGGGCACTCCTCCCGTGTCTATATCCCTCGTGTAGATAATCGGCCGTCATACATAACACCGCACTACACTGCACTCGAAAAAAATTTTAATTGCATACTTAATAATAAAATCTTTTCAATTCTAATAGATAGCTAATGCCGCTGAAAAGCAATTAATATTATCAAAACAGATTTATTTATAAAATGAATACTTTTTCAACAATAATATGGAAATTTAACTGCTAAAACATGTTTATTTCGACCCCTCATGCGTATATTTTTTGCAAAATCCATCAGCGAAATTTTCTTTTTGCCAAACATCCAAAAAAGGTATTCAAGCTTGGTATTTTGAAATCTTGGTATATTGTATTTTGATATTCATAACTGCATTAAAAAGGTAAACGACTTTCTTTGATATTTTATTGCATTCTTTTTCGCTTAATTTTTCGCACCTTGATTCTTAAAGCTTCAAAATTTTCGAAATTTTGATTTTTTTATATGTTAAAATCCTATTTTTTCAGAACATTTTAATATAATTGTTTCCGTGAAACTCCCAATAGACCAGAAGTTATGGCTTTTAGAATTATAACCGCTGAATAGCTGAATTTGCCGAAATTCTGAAGTCATTTTTCTCCAAATGACGTTTCTGGGCATAACGTGCTCGATATCTCAAAAAATTTGTGAATATTTTTTCATGAAATTTTCAAAACATATTTTTCATGTTAGTCTGTATAAACTGAACCTAAAATTTCATTTTTATTGTTCAAAAAAAATTCTTTTAGGTGATTATACTTTTGAAAATTTCCAGATTTTGTATTAGCTAAGTACAACTTTGTATTAAAAATATAAAAATGCTTTAAATACAAATTTATTTAGATTCAGGGTGATTATTACAATATGAAGTATAAGTTGGCACCAAAAGTTTCATTCTAGTTGCAATTATTTTGTAATCCTGCACGTAAGCTGTTATACTAATTTTCTGCTCGTCAAATGTCTGGCAGTTTGCGACCCCTATAAATGCTAATTTTGCATCTTGCAATTTTTTAAACGCATTAAATGAAAGAACATACTTATATCTTTCATCTCGATAAAACTTATGTTTAAAAATCGTACATATTTTAAGATATTAAATGTTGAAAATGGTCTTTTTTTCATTTTTTCCAATTTTAAGTGTCTTTAGACCCCTTAACTTTGGAAAAAATAATTATATATGCAATAATTTCTTGTCACTTTATATAATATGTAATTCGTGAAATGCCAAGGAAACAATTTCTAAATATAAAACATGAAATGTGGAATATAAAACAATTAGAACAAAGCTGTTACCTTTTAAACAAATACGTTTTCAAATAATATATCAGAAATTATTTTTAATATTTCTTTTCTTTACAAACAATACAATTCTAGAAGTTTTTCTAATTAGTTACAATTATTCTATAGTTAGACAAAGAAAAATTACATTAATATTTGAAGATTTGTTTAATTTGTATCATTAGTTTTATTTATTTTTTTCCTACATCTCGTGATAGTAAAAAGGATTTTATCTATAAAAAAGTATTTTACTTGTGTGTTTATTTATTGATTTTTGTTAAAAGATTAAAAGAACGTTAAATATTCCCACCCCCTCACCCGTAAAAAGTAAATAATCATGATGATTAATTAATAAATAGTATTTAGCTTTCGAAGTTTTTTTAAAGATAAAATTTAATTAATACATTGCTTTTTCGGTGGCAATGTTTCCATACATAAGAAATTATATATGTAAAATTTGTAAAGATAAAATGTTGAACAGCGATAGATTTGTTTTTAAATATTGTTTATATATACGAGTATTTGTGTATATATTTTTTTAAAGTCCTTAACAAAGCAAAGGATTTTTTAACTTTATGGTGCACTACACTATATGGCCAATGATTATCGGACACTTTCAATTTCAGACATTTTGTCGAATATTTAAAGCTATATTTGCCGGATTTTTCTGGAACTTCAGGATTATGAAGACTATGTTCTACTTCATATTTATCAACGGCGATTTGATCAGAAGGACAATTAGGGGGGCAACAAAAAAAAATCAAAGAAAAAGAATAATGCTTTCGATCACAATGTGAAATAAAATGCACAAAATGATCTATCGCCATAGGTTACGAATATATGAATATTGTACGAGGTATGTATTCATTTGTGGAAGAATATAACTATATTCATGGTGATATATCGATTTTTTTAAACTTAAAAAAAATAGCAGGTTTTTATTATATCTTGCAGGGTTTTTTTTACCAAATTTAACGCCAGTTTCAGAAAATTGGACAAAATGTAATAGATCCAAATCGTGTAAATCCAGAAAAATGCAGCCCAGTAGCGCCACCTATTGTGTTATTTGCACAACAACCTAATCAGCAACAACTTATGTCAACGTCTAACTGAATCTGAAGTTTGGAGGAAATCCGTGCATTAGTTTTTGAGAGAGAACTATTGTGAAAATTCCAGCATAGCAGCGCCATTTGTTGGGTGATTAACACCAAAGCCTAATCAGCAACAACTTGTGTCAACGTGTAACTAAATCTGAAGTTAGATGAAAATTCGTCCTTTAGTTCTTGAGATAGGTATTCGTGAAAAATGCAGCATAGTAGCGCCACCTGTTGAGCGATTTAAACAAACACGTACTCAGCACTAACTCATATCAAGGACTAACTGAATCTGAAGTTTGATGAAAATCCGTTCGTTAGTTCTTGAGATAGAGATATTGCGGGAATCGTGTAAATCCTGCAAAATATAGCATAGCAGCGCCACCTGTTAGGCGATCAACACCGAAACGCAATCAGCAACAACTTATGTAAAGGACTAACTGAATCTGACGTTTGGTGAAAATCTAAGCATTAGTTCTTGAGATAGAGCTGATGCAGATATCGCAAAATATGCAGAATAGCAGCCCCACCTCTTGGGTAATTTACACCAAAAGCTAATCAGCATCAATTTATGTTAGGGACTACCTGAATACAAAATTTTATTAAATTCGTGCATTAGTTCTTCAGATAGAGCACCCACAAAATTTGTGTCACACGCACAGAGAGACCGATAAACAGACAGAGTCACAGACTCAAAGCCAGACATTTTGTAAAAACATGTTTTTCGGAATCTCTGACCCCTAAAACGTGTAAATCGAAAATTTTTACGAATCCAATACCTTCTTCTTGTAAATATAGATGAAATTAAAAATGGATTGTGGAAAGAAAATCATCCGATAATTAAAACAAACGAAGGAACAGTTTTTTTAAACTGCTTTTAAAGTATTTTTAGATCCTGTGAAATTAATACAAAAGATTAGCTTTGAGATCTTTGAAAATTTTTCAGTTGAATAAATATAAAAATAACTAGTCGGATCTGGCAATCCCAAAACTTTCTTCTATTTCATACATGTTAATACTTCCTGATAAATGCAGCCGGTTAGAAAATCTTATCAGCAACAAACTTATGTCAACTTCTAACTGAATCGGAAATTTCGTGAAAATCCGTGCATTAGTTTTTGAGTAGAGCTATGGAGGAAATCGAAAAAATTCTGCATAGCAGCGCCACCTGTTGGGCGATATATACCAAACCGTAATAAGCAACAACTTAAGTCAACTTGGTAACTGAATCTGAAGTTTGATTAAAATCCGCTCATTACTTCTTGAGATAAAACTATTGCGAGAATCAGGAAAAATACAGCATAGCAGCGCCAACTGTTGGGCAATTTACACCAAAAATGTAATCAGCGCCAACTCATATCAAGGACTTACTGAATCTGAATTTTGATGAAAATCCACGCATTAGTTCTTGAGATAGAGCCATTGTAGAAATCGTGAAAAAGGCTGTATAGCAGCGCCACCTGTTGGGCGATTTACATGAAAACGCAGTAAACATAAATTCATATCGAGGACTAAGTGAATCTGAAGTTTCATAAAAATCCGTGCATTAGTTCTTGAGATAGAGCGTTGCGGAAATCGTAAAAAAATGCAGCATAGCAGCGCCACCTGTAGAGCGATTTGCATCAAAACCTAATCAGCACCCACTTATATCAGGGACTAACGGAATATAAATTTTTATTAAATTCCGTGCATTAGTTCTTGAGGTAGAGCGCCCGCAAAATTTGTATCACATACAGACAGACTCACAGACAGATATTTTGTAAAAACAAATTTTTCAGGATCTCTGACCCCTAAAACTTGTAAATCCGTCGAAAACCGGAATTAAAAAAATTTCATGAATCCAATACTTTCTTCTTGCAAAGATAGAAGAAAGTAAAAATAGTTCTGTTTTGTAATAATTCAATTTTTATATGATTAGTTACGCCTAATTTCCTGACTGCAATTCATGATGATCCAAAAAAATTTCGTTACGAAATAATTCGGTTACAGAACTAACTATCTACAGCAGTGGTTCCTTACGTGGGGCGTCAGACCCACAGGGGGGAATATGAATCTTCAGGGCGGCAATTTCAAATTTCTTATTAACAAATTTTCTGTCATTTTTTTTTCTAATGAAGATAGTGTCGTAGTCTAAAAATAGAAATAATAGATGACAAAATTAAACTAGTATGTTGTGGCCATCACAAAACTTTCTTCTATATAAATCACGTCAATTAAATCATTTAAATAGTAAAAGAAATTACATCAGTTTATTCATATAAAAGTATACCTGAATTTGAAGTTTGATGAAAATTCGTGCATTAGTTATTGAGATAGAGTTGTAGGGGAAATTCTGAAAAATTCAGCATAGCAGCGCCACCTGTTGAGCGATTTGCACCAAAAGGTACAAAACATCAATTCATGTCAAGGACTAACTGAATCTGAAGTTTGATAAAAATCCGTGCATTAGTTCTGGACATTGAGCTATTGTGGAAATCGAGAAAAATGCTGCATAGCAGCGCCACCTGTTGAGCAATTTACAGCAAAACATAAACAGCAGTAATTCATATCCAGGTATACCGGATTCTGAAGTTTGTTGAAAACCCAAGCATTAGTTCTTGAGATAGAGCTATTGCGGAAAACACAAAAAATGCAGCATAGCAGCGCCACCTGTTGAGCGACTTACACCACAAGGTACAAAACGTCAACTCATGTCAAACACTAACAGAATCTGAAGTTTGATGAAAATCCGTGCATTATTTCTTGACATCGAGCTATTACGAAAATCGTGTAAATGCTGCAAAATGCAGCATAGCAGCGCCATCTGTTGGGCGATCAGCACCAAAACATTACCAGCACCAATTCATATCAAGGATTAACTGAATCTGAAGTTTGATGAAAATCTGTGCATTAGTTCTTGAGATAGAGCTAGTGCAGAAATCGCGAAAAATGCAGCATAGCAGCGCCACCTGTTGGGCGATTTACACCAAAATCTAATCAGCACTAATTTATATTAGGGACTACTTGAATATAAATTTTTATTAAATTCCGTGCATTAGTTCTTGAGATAGAGTGCCCACAAAATTTGTGTCACATGCATACAGACAGACAGACTCACAGAGTCACAGACGGACATTTTGTAAAAACATGTTTTTTGGAATCTCTGACCTCTAAAATGTGTAAATCCGTCAAAAACCGGAAGTCGAAAATTTTTACGAATCCAATACTTTCTTCTTGTAAAGATAGAAGAAAGTAAAAATAACTGAATAAAAATTAATTTTCGAAACTTTTCCATTTCAAAGTTCAAAATACATTTACACCAAAATAATTATATGAATTTCTTTTACAAATTTGAATATCTTTTATATATTAAAAAATCATGTTAATTTTTCGGGTTTTATATATTATTTTATTAAAACACATGTCTTATTTGTTCTGTTTGTTTAAAGAAAAAAAAAAAATAAAATAAAATAAACTTCTATTCGTAGTGCAATATGCTTCATAAAAAAGCTTTTACATATGAAATTTTTAGGGTATATATAAAATTGACTATTTTGACAACGTTAATCTAAAAAATGTTTTGAATTTTCGTATAATTCGAAACGTCGTATAGGAAAAAAATCTATTTTAAAATGCAATTTGTTTAAAAACTGTATCTTAATTGACTGATTTACTATGTTTTTAAAAATAATTTTCAAACATGTTTTTTTTATTTTTATTTTTTATTTTATTTTTTTTATTATATCACGTGCCAGCATTAATACCTAATAATAATAAGAATTTTGCACATAAAGCAAAAAAAATTGTTCAGCATTTATTTCTGAGTAATTTTCCATAACGAAATTAATGCTTCCTTTATAAATAAATAAAATAATAACATTAGATAAACACAAATTTAACATATTTGTAATCGAACAATTTAAATTTTTGGTCAGCCAAATAGGAAAAAAAAAAACTTTCAATGGAATTTGTTTGCAAAGTGCATCTAAGTTTACACTGATTGTCTATGGTTTTAAAAATAATTTTCAAGCATGAAATACTTTAAAATTTATTCTCTTAAAACAACATAAATTGATTAAGTTAAATAATGCTATAAAAATTGATCAAATATCTTTATTAAGATTGACAAATGTTTCATCGCACAAACGGCGACATTTTCAAAATCATTCACGATAGAAAATATTTCCACATGATTTAGAAAACAAATTTTAATATTTATATTTAAAAGACAAATTGTTTTTTAAATTATGTGTAAATATTTTCTATCGTGAATGATTTTGAAAATGTCGCCGTTTGTGCGATGAAACGACCGTCAATCTTAATAAAGATATTTTATCACTTTTTATAGCATTATTTAACTTAATCTGTTTATAAGTGATTATTATACATGTTGTTACAACATAAATTGTTCATCATTTTCTTTCACTTTTTCATCCAGCTGATTATAGCACATACGTAATCAGACACTGTGATTACGTATCCAGCATTTTCTGGAGTTCCGTTACCTGTGATTTATTCTTTTCAGCTGAGCCATATTCAGACCAGATGCTATAATCAATAGGGTTAGCTGGGTGAAAAAGTTCCACCAGATTCGTCCGGGATAGCTCAGATGGTAGAGCATTGGCAGCTTCAGCCAAGAGATCCCTGATTCGAAACCTGGTCCGAACAGTTTTCACCCAGTCGGAAATTTACATCTGATACAAAAACTACCCAACCGAATGGTCTGAAATTTTAAATACATAATTTTTGCAAAATTTTGTCGAGTCATTTCAAATTTTATGAAATTCGGATGTATAGTTTAATTACAGGGAAAAGTTTTCCTTTACATTACGACCAATGGAAAAAAATTATTTCAAGTGCATTTTAATGATGTTACAGCCTTTCGAACAGAATGAAATGGATATGCAATTATGAAATTCACTAAAAGGTAGTACAATATGCGGTGCAAAAAATATTCATAAAACTAGTTATAGTCGGAGCGCACCTCATTTGCGACGTTTGAGGCGCAATTTCCAAACTTATTTACTGTTACCTTTGACATTTTAACAATATGTATAGTGTACGTGATGTATGCAAAAATATGTAATCATTAGCAGAAATCTCTGATGATTTCTTCGGCGATTAATCATTGTAAAGCGCCCATAGGAAAATGCTAATATAAAAAACAAAAATAGATTAAAAAAACTTCTATGTGTTTCTCTTTCCTGTGGTTTTCTTGAAATTTATTATTGATTTCAACAAAGGTAAAAAAAAAAAAAAAAAATGTATTGATCCACATTGAATTCAGTTTTAATCAAAAGGAATTTTAATCAAAGAAAAGTGTATATAACTATATTTCTTATTTTAAAGTTGTTAGTCAAGGGACTACGTCTATTTTAACTTATTATTTTAGAATTGATTTTTTAAAAAAGCTAAGAAAGCATTATTTGTTAAAAAATATGTTCTAAGATACGCCAAATTTCTGATTTTGTATTAGAAAAATAATAATAAAGAGGGAGAAAAAGAAAAACCCATTTTAGATATTTTCATTGAATTTTATTGTTGTTTGTAGAAACTATTTATTTATAAAATGCGATACAATGACTATTATTATCACGTTAACTAAAAGCAAATGATATAAAAATAAAATTTGATGAAGTATTTTATGCTATTTGGAAATATTAAACCATAGAGAAATAAAATAAAATAAGGTATATTTTTTCAGGCTCTGTCTGAAGAGTTGTTTGATTTCTTAGTGGTTTATATATATATATATATACTCGCAATATCAATATAGTGTACCAATTGGCTTTTAATTGATTCAGTATTTCAGACATTATAGTGATGACAAACATTGCATGACAAACATTGCAAGTTTCATATTTTTTAAAACCGATTGCACCACCGATTAGAAAAAGGTTTAAGCTTTAAGAGAATATTTTTAGTTTGTCGGTACCTCTAAAATCTCGCCCTAGAGGGGTTTTATCATAAAGGAGAAAAACTTTTTTGGAAAAACGACCCTTTGTGAAGCTTTTCTCCCAAAGGGTTAACTGCAATTTTTTTTTTGAATTGATAGCGGCATTTGAGTCATAATGGTACGGTCTTTCAAGATATGTTTTCCGTTTTTAACTTTACAAAACGGTTTGGCCGATGTAAGTTAAAAATAATGAAAAAATACCCCGAAATTCCGTCTTTTCTATCTTCATTTTCCCCTGATGCATAAATAAGGCTTCTGCGCGTGCGCCAGCACTTTTTCCCTCTCACGAGGGCCGAGATGAGTTTTCAATGAGAGTGATTTGCGATTTTTAATTAATAACTCAACTAATTATTAGAATTTTAAGATTCTGAGTCTCAGGCGCATAAAGAGAGACTTTTGCCTACCCTCGCAAAAATTTTCAGTCTCCTATGCGCCGTAGAATTTGCTAGCCATCGAAGGCAGACAGACAGAGCGAAACTTTCTTTTATTAGTATTGATATATCATACAACTTGTATTGTTTCAGAAATGGAGCTCAATAATACGATTTTTAAAGGAACCTTAAATAAATAAGATCAGTAGTCATCTTACATATTTACAATTTATAGAACATTGCTGCCAAACCTCTCTTCGCTTTATTTAATAATAGGAGTTCTGAGATTAAATAAAACTTAGATTATTGCTTGGAAATAGTAGTACTAAAAAAAAGCGAAGCCGACAGCTGTGATAAAATACTGGAGAAAACTTTATAAGAATTTTATGAGAAATATCTTAAATTTGAACTACACTGAAGCAAAGCAATATTCCAGATAAAATAGTATGTAGTGAAATACGAAGCAAGTACATTGTCAATATATGAATGCGTTTTGTATCTCTGTCTTTTTTGTAAGAACTTGATGGGAAAAATGTAATGGAACATTTTCTGTGGATATTGTCTTATGTCTGCGTAAGATTTTGCCTTGTAAAATGCAGTCATGAGGAAAATGCTGTTTGGAGTTTTTGAAAAAATTGTATTTCATCTGTATCTAAATAGCGAATTTTGAATAAATGAAATACTTATATGAAAGTTGGGTGAAACGCCCAATAACAGATAAGGATTATTTCCTGTTTAAATCACTACACTAGTCTGCAAATTTTGTTTTGTGTCATGATTTTTAGGTTTTGATAATTGATTTTTATGTATTTTGCAATGCTGAATCCAAAATAATCTTCATTTTTTTTACCATCACGTAATGATTATCCGCAAATCGTAAGTGTCAAAGTTAAAAAGTAAAAAAATAACGAAAACCTGATACTATAAAATAGATGTGATAGTTGTATTTTTTAACTTATGGTAATCGATTCTAAGGTATTTTGTAGTGCTGAATTCGAAAAATACCTTCATTTTTCACGTCAGGACTTTTCGCAAATCATAAATTTCAAAGTTAAAAAGTGAAAAAAGTATTTATTATGTCCTGCTTTATACGAATACTCAGTTTCGAATTTTTCTTCCAAGTAGTTTTCGAATTATAATTAACAAAGTCAATATGATGGTTTAAGGGGCCGTATAGGATGTGCAGAAAAGAATAATATGAAAAAAAACAAACATTTTACTCAATTTTTTTAAACATTTGGGCTGGCAATAGTCGAAACATATTAAGGGAGTGAAATGTCATCTTTGGAAGAAATAATGTATTAATAGATACATAGTGACACAGTGATTCCGTAGCATTTCAATGATCGAGTACCGAACTTCAATTTGGATACAGCCCCTAAAATAGGCTCAGTCTGAAATAACTAATATCTCAGAAACTCATCGTATACGAATTTCATGACAGATTACATTTATGCTAATTGAAGGGTGTAGAATTTATTTATTCTGTTAAAATTGGGTACTGCTATTGGGGAAAAAAAGAATACAGTAGAGCCTCTTTTATCCGAAACTCTTATAACCGAAACCATCGATTAACCGAAATCCATTCTTAAAGCTTTTATATATATACACATCTATATCAAATTCCTTGTGTGCAAAATCCCTTTTGACAGCTTTTATTATTTTTTTTAAACTATCATATTCCTTGCGTGCAAGCGGTCCTTTTCGAACTAAGAGTACATATAAATATTTTCGATCCCCTTTCTTAGAGTTCCTTTGAATTTAACTTGAGCTCCCCTAAGCTGCGGAGTGGAACGAAGAAAACGAACAAATCATCAATTTTGAAGCTTTTGAATGTTTTGAAAAAGGTTTGGCATGGCTGGTGCAGCAGAAAGACAGTGATATTGTTAAACTAATAATATTACAAAACTTCGTGATAGAGCTTCAAAGCATTGTTTCAAACCCTTGTGATATATATAAAAGGTACTTAATTTCAAAATTAAAAATTCAGGTAATTTATTCTTGTTTCTATTTTGCTGTTGCTTTATTTTTATTAAGCACTTATTACCATTATAAGAAATATTGCATGTATTTCTGTTTAATCTTAAGATTGAAGCATTCTCGATTATCCGAAAATTTCGATTTTCCGAAAGATGGTCGGTCCCAATTACTTCGGACAATCGAGGTTTTATTGTATGATAAAATATTGATAAGCTGTGTAGAATGCCATTCTGAAATAAAGATACACAATGAAAAACCGCTTTTACACTGTTCCAGGGAGGTAACAGGCAACGTATATATTGCTGGAAATTAAAGTAAGCATCGATTTTACATTGCTGAGTTAAACTTCGATTAGAATTTTATAAATAAACTTTTGTCTTGTGTAAGAAAAAAGGAATTCTACGTTTTATTGAGGCAAAAATTTCTATATATAGTAAAATACTGGTGGAACTTTAAACGCGCGGAAATTTGGCCCTGTATACACATTTCAAAATGGCATAGAAACAGGTCGGAAATTGTAAGTCAAACGAGGCAAATGAAGTGCGTTCGTACTATAACTAGTTTTATAAATATTCAGATCAACATAATCCTCATTGTTTTTTAAATGTTATTTATATATTCATTTTTTATTTTATAATATTTGTTTTAAAATTAGTTAATTTAATCAATGCCCTTCTATTTACTTATTTTTATATACTTATTTATTTTATTTTATATTTACTCAGTTCCTATTTTTCATTCTACTTTAAATAAATGTAATCTAATTTCTTCAATTAATTTCATTTCTTTTTTATGGGTATAGATGGCAGCACTAAACATTTTTGTTAAAAATCTAATTACAATGTAGTTTTCCTTTTTCACACAAGCTGGCAGCAATGTTCTGGTTCTCAGCAACTGCTTCCCACTTGTTCTAATAGTCCACAATCCGTTTGCATTCTCACATGCTTTAACTTTGTGAGTCAACTTTATCATGTTTTGGATCCTTTTATGTAATCGAGGTATTGTGCTCTTATAACTTTTAATATCCGGTGTGAGGTGTATATTTCTTTAGATCTCTTGGTATTTTATTTTATTTTATTTTATGAGACGTTATTAGGTGCTAAATTTTGTCATTTTAGGCTTAATGCCGACAAAACTGGATAAAATAATGCATCTTCATTATGAATTAACCAACAAGCGCCTCTGATGATTCTGTGGGTTATTCATAATTTCTTGTTTTACATACTGGTTTCCTATGTTCATATCTTGTTCATGTTTAGAATTTTACCATTTGTTCATATATTTCTGATTTCATCTTTATTGCATTAATATGTATATATATTAAATTCAGTAATATGGAAATAATAGGACTCCATCTTAAATACTACTTAATCACCATGGCAACGTAGAATCTTGACCTATCATTGGATATCACTGAATTAATGACTTATGATATGATTTAATAGAATGTAAAAAACTTTTATTAATATATTTTTAAGTTTAGATATAATTTTCATAAAATTTAAAATGACTCGACAAAGTTCTGCAACGATTTTATATATTAAATTTCAAACCATTTGGTTGAGTAGTTTTTGTGTTGTTATATGCGGAAAGCCGTACAGACAGACGGACGGACCAGGCAGCGACTATAGGCGCTACGCATTTATATAATTACGAACACACCTAAAAATGCAAATTGCACAAAAACGTAAATTCTGGTTACATAAAAGCGAGGTTACACTGTATAAAGTTTCTAACATTCATATTACATACTTTTCTTTATTTGTTTCTTTTAAATCCCAGAACTCATTATTCGAATTTTACTTTTAACTATCTTTCTCAGGGAACATAATCTTTTCTTATCGGAAATTTATACATCATATGTTATTTTTTTAGCTTCTTTACTTCAATATTTATATTTTATAAGATCTTGAAATCTTATCTGCCATTCTATCAACGTCGACATACAACACACTCCCTAATGATTTTACAAAAATAGTTTGACAAAGACAAGATTAAACTGAAAATATTTCGGAGTTTCCTTTAAAAATTTCATTTAAAATTACACAGAAATTTGAATTTGAAGAATATTGATTTTCTATTTGCACGAGAAAAAAATTATCCGAGTTAAAAATCTGCAGAAATCTTAGATACTTAATATTTTCTACGATGCATAGCGAATCGAAATTAAATGCAATGCATAAAGATTCGAGGTAAAATAAAAATAAAACAACTTTGTATTAATCAACTCATTTGAAATTGTACTTTATTTCAGACCAGGTTTAAAATTCAGGATTATTTCAGAAGCGTATAATATTAGCTCAAGTAACATATTTTATTCAGTTCAAATTGTGTGTTTTTGTTTATTGTTCTGCTGCAACATTTTAATTCCAAGTAAGCTGCTCTGTAAAAAACAAGAATGAAAAATCATGTGTCAAGCATAGATTATGATACACTTCCCAACACATTCAGAATAACGTTACAAAACTTCATAGTTTAATAAGTTAAAATATTATGTCTAATTTAACCATATGGAAATTCATAACAACCCAAACATTGAAAACCCAATATCAGATGTTCCCCTCTGCAATCGGAAAATTGCCTGAATACTTTCAACAGCACTGTATATGATTAAAACAGTTAAATTTAAAAGCGCAAGCTGAAATTGAAAACGTATTACAGCAATTATTACTCAAAGACAGTATTGTAAAATATTTCTTTTGTGTGTCCCTGTAAATGAACGACAAATGCTATGAATACCCTATTCTGTCGTAATCATCTTCTAGTGAAATTCAGTAATTTATATCAGTTTGAATACATTTGAAATAGCGTAATGTCATTAAAATACTCTGCAAACGATTTTTCCCCATACATCATAATGTATTGGAATTCTTTTGGGTAGCCCTGTAAATGAACTATTAATCCCACATACTTCATATGCAATACCAAACATGGTTATGTGATCCTAAATATGGATATCAATTGCATGAAAATCGAGTATATTTACGGGAGTTAGATCGTGGACAGACGGACAGACAAACCGAATGCACAAACACTTTTCAACTTTGTTGGAGCGCCCTCGGTGGGGGTCTTTCTAAGGGAACCTAACCCGTATTAACGCTTGGAAATCCAAGGTTCGAAGAAAACCACGAAAATTCCGAACGATTAGGCCGACGGGCGCGATTGGGTTCGAACCCAGCACCTCCCGTCTACCAGCTTCGAGAGCAGAACCTCTCGGGGCACTGGTGGGGCCGATTCCATAAAGAGTTCTTTATTTATATAAACCTCAGAACAAATATCATTTTCGCGATTTAAAGAAACATTTATAAAAACAATGTTTCTTTCGCTGCCAATAATTTTCGGGAGCATTCCCGACTCGTTTGTACAATGTCCGTTTGTACAATCCGTTTTCTGATCTCGGAATATAGATTTTTCAGTTGCTAACCATTCTCAAGGAAACATGGCAATCTAAGCTAAAAAATGCTATAAAAAGTGATAAATTAACCTTATTTAGATTAACGAACAGTTCCTCGCACAAACGGCGACATTTTCAAAATCATCTTGAGAAAAATATTTTCGCAAAAATTTAAAAACAATAGCTTGGTAAGTAATGTCACGAGACCTCATGCATAATGGAAATCAGTGCAAACATAAAATAAAATGAAATTGTACATTTGTGAACGTGGATTAAATTTTACTATTGTTACTAAAATTGCATAGAATCTCTTTCCAAATTTTAGGTAAATCAAGGGACACTAAATGATTGCAAATATTCTCGTTGCGTAAAAATATCTCTATTGATTCCCGGATAATGGACGGTAAATAAAATCTTGACGGATAAATTATTCTGCTACGTTTAAAATCGACCTGTACAGTTTCTTTGCTGCACAATTTTCAATATAATCTTCTATATCTTCTTCTGCACAATATTTCTCCCGGGAATGATTTTGAAAATGTCGCCGTTTGTGTGATGAAACGTTCGTTAATCTAAATAAAGGTATTGTATCACTTTTATAGCATTTTTAACTTTGTATTAATCAACTGATTGGAAATTATAATTCCTTTTTTAGCCAGGTTTAAAATTCAGACTCATTTTATTCGTGTTTAGTATTTCTTGCTTCGATAGCAGAAAATTAAAGTATTTAGCTCATGTAATAGATTTTATTCAGTTCGTTTTGTGTATTTTTGCTTATTGTTCTGAAGCAACATTTTAGTTTATAGAACGAATAACTTTTAATTTACGAAAATATAACATAACCGTTAAACCTCTGATGCCCATGGTAGCATATATGCTATCATCAGTGTTTCCAGTTTAGTGGATACTTTAATTCAGATATTCCAAATTCGTACCAGAAATTAAAAATACTAATAGGGTGGCCGCGTCAGTAGTTGATACCCCTCCAGTAGTTGATCAAAGTTTTGAAATATTGTGCCATTTTAGGCGGAAAAGCGTTTTACCCGTGACATAATATTTTGTTTGAATGTTGGAGCACTAGTTGTTGGCACATTGTTGTCACCTATCTGCTATAAGGGATGCAGTTTTATGCTTTTTAAGTGCGTTCATAATTACATAAATAAGTAGAGCCTATAGTTGTCGTTCAGTCCGTCCGTCTGTCTGTCCGAATATAACAGAGCAAAAACTAACCAACCGAATGGTCTGAAATTTTAAATATATAATTGTTGCAATATTTTGTCGAGTGATACCAAAATTTATGAAAATCGGATGTATAATTTACGTACAGGGACAGTCAAAAGTTTTCCGTTACATGACGGGCAATGGGAAAAAATTATTTCAAGTGCATTTAATGATGTTACAGCCTTTCGAACAGAATGAAGTTGATATGCAATTACTGAAGTGCACTAAAATATACATTCAGTACAATATACGGTGCAAAAAAAATTTATGAAACTAGCTATAGTACAAACGCACCTCATTTGCCACGTTTGACGTGCAATTTCTAACTTGTTTAAATTAAAACATGTAAAAATTTTGTTTTTGATTATAGTTGGAGACAATTACGGTAATTTAAAATAATCCACTCCCCTCTTGTTTATTTCAAATAATAGTTTCGTATGAATTATTGTTAATCACAGCTTAAGCATGGGATATTAAAGATTAATTTTTAGCTCACAGGCTACCAAAGCCTGAGAGCTAATGTGCCCGCCCGTTCTGTATGTATGTACGTACGTATGTATGTATGTATGTAGGTACGTAACGCGATAACTCTTGATAGAAACATCCGATTTGCTTCAAAATTTTTTTCTAGGTTCTTTGTGATAAGGCGCTTCCCTGATTAGTTTTGGGAGTTCATTGGTTAAGGATAAAGGGGGAAAAACGGTGTTAGTCCAACCCCTTAATTCAGATAAATGGGTTTTTCATGCAGAAACATTCGATTTGCTCCGAATTTGATATACCGGTTTATTATGTTAAGGAACTTCTCTGATTAGTTTTGGGGGTTCATTGGTTAAGGATAAAGGGGGTAAAGAGAGGTTAGTCCACCCCCTTAATTCAGATAAATGGGTTTTTCATGCAGAATCATTCGATTTGCTCCGAATTTGGTATACCGGTTTATTATGTTAATTAACTTCCCTGATTAGTTTTGGAGGTTCATTGGTTAAGGATAAAGGGGGAAAAGGGGTGTTAGTCCACCCCTTAATTCAGATAAATGGGTTGTTCATGCAGAATCATTCGATTTGCTCCGAATTTGGTATACCGGTTTATTATGTTAATTAACTTCCCTGATTAGTTTTGGAGGTTCATTGGTTAAGGATAAAGGGGGAAAAGGGGTGTTAGTCCACCCCTCTTAATTCAGATAAATGGGTTTTTCATGCAGAATCATTCGATTTCCTCCGTATTTGGTATACCGGTTTATTATGTCAAGGAACTTCCCTGATTAGTTTTGGGTGTTCATTGGTTAAGGATAAAGGGGGGAAAGGGGGGTTAGTCCACCCCTTTTAATTCAGATAAATGGGTTTTTCATGCAGATTGATTCGATTTACTTCGAATTTGGTATACCGGTTTATTATGTTAAGGAACTTTTCTGATTAGTTTTGGGGGTTCATTGGTTAAGAATAAAGGGGGAAAAGGGGGGCTAGTTCACCCCCTTAATTCAGATAAATGGGTTTTTCATGCAGAATGATTCAATTTGCTCCGAATTTGGTATACCGGTTTATTATGTTAAGGAACTTCCCTGATTAGTTTTGGGGGTTCATTGGTTAAGGATAAAGGGGGAAAAGGGAGGTTAGCCCGCCCCTCTTAAATTAGATAAATGGGTTTTTCATGTAGAATGATTCGATTTGCTCCGAAGTTGGTATACCGGTTTATTATGTTAAGGAACTTCCCTGATTAGTTTTGGGGGTTCATTGGTTAAGGATAAAGGGGGAAGGGGGGCCAGTTCACCCCCCTTAATTTATATAAACGGGTTTTTCATGCAGAATTATTCGCTTTGCTCCAAATTTGGTATACCGGTTTATAATGCTAAGGAGCTTCCCTGATTCGTTTTGGGGATTCATTGGTTAAGGATAAACAGGGGGCTAGTCCACCCCCTTAATTTAGATAAATAGGTTTTTTTGCAGGATTATTCGATTTGCTCCAAATTTGGCATACCGGTTTATTATGATAAGGAGCTTCCCTGATTAGATTTGGAGGTTCACTGGTTAGGTATAAAGAGGGAAACGGGGGCTAATTCCCCTTCATTTATTTTTTTGAGGGGCATTATTCTTTAAAATAAGAGTATGATATACAATTAGTGTGAATAGCCTGTGAGCTCAATGCCATCAGTTTAGCTGGGCACTTTTCTTTTTTATTTTTAGCTCACAGGCTATCAAAGCCTGAGAGCTAATGTGCCCGCCCGTTCTGTATGTATGTACGTACGTATGTATGTATGCATGTATGTATGTATGTATGTACGTAACGCGATAACTCTTGATAGAAACATCCGATTTGCTTCAAAATTTTTTTCTAGTTTCATTGTGATATGGAGCTTCCCTGATTAGTTTTGGGAGTTCATTGGTTAAGGATAAAGGGGACAAAACGGGGTTAGTCCAACCCCATAAGTCAGATAAATGGGTTTTTCATGCAGAATCATTCGATTTGCTCCGAATTTGGTATACACGTTTATTATGTTAAGGAACTTCCCTGATTAGTTTTGTGGGTTCATTGGTTAAGGATAATGGGGGAAAAGGGGGGTTAGTCCACCCCTTTTAATTCAGATAAAGGGGTTTTTCATGCAGAATGCTTCGATATGCTCCGAATTTGGTATACCGGTTTATTATGCTAAGGAACTTCCCTGATTAGTTTTGGAGGTTCATTGGTTAAGGATAAAGGGGTAAAAGTGGGGTTAGTCCACCCCCTTAATTCAGATAAATGGGTTTTTCATGCAGAATCATTCGATTTGTCCCGAATTTGGTATACGGGTTTATTATGTTAAGGAACTTCCCTGACTAGTTTTGGGAGTTCATTGGTTAAGGATAAAGAGGGAAAAACGGGATTAGTCCACCCCCCTTAATTCAGATAAATGGGTTTTTCATTCAGAATCATTCGATTCGCTCCGTATTTGGTATACCGGTTTATTATGTTATGGAACTTCCCTGATTAGTTTTGGGGGTTCATTGGTTAAGGATAAAGGGGGAAAAGGGAGGTTAGTCCACCCCCTTAATTCGGATAAATGGGTTTTTCATGCAGAATTATTCGCTTTGCTCCAAATTTGGTATACCGGTTTATTATGTTAAAGAACTTCCCTGATTAGTTTTGAGGGTTCATTGATTAAGGATAAAGGGGGAAAAGGGAGGTTAGTCCACCCCTTTAATTCAGATAAATGGGTTTTTCATGCAGAATGATTCGATTTGCTCCGAATTAGGTATACCGGTTTATTATGTTAAGGAACTTTCCTGATTAGTTTTGGGGATTCACTGGTTAAGGATAAAGGGGGAAAAGGGAGGTTTGCCCGCCCCTCTTAAATTAGATAAATGGGTTTTTCATGCAGAATGATTCGATTTGCTCCGAAGTAGGTATACCGGTTTATTATGTTAAGGAACTTCCCTGATTAGTTTTGGGGGTTCATTGGTTAAGGATAAAGGGGGAAGGGGGGCTAGTCCACCCCCCTTAATTTATATAAACGGGTTTTTCATGCAGAATTATTCGCTTTGCTCCAAATTTGGTATACTGGTTTATAATGCTAAGGAGCTTCCCTGATTCGTTTTGGGGATTCATTGGTTAAGGATAAACAGGGGGCTAGTCCACCCCCTTAATTTAGATAAATGGGTTTTTTTGCAGGATTATTCGATTTGCTCCAAATTTGGCATACCGGTTTATTATGATAAGGAGCTTCCCTGATTAGATTTGGAGGTTCACTGGTTAAGTATAAAGGGGGAAACGGGGGCTAATTCCCCTCGACTTATTTTTTTGAGGGGCATTATTCTTTAAAATAAGATTATGATATACAATTAGTGTGAAAAGACTGTGAGCTCAATGCCATCAGTTTAGCTGGGCACTTTTCTTTTTTATTTTTAGCTCACAGGCTATCAAAGCCTGAGAGCTAATGTGCCCGCCCGTTCTGTATGTATGTACGTACGTATGTATGTATGTATGCATGTATGTATGTACGTAACGCGATAACTCTTGATAGAAACATCCGATTTGCTTCAAAATTTTTTTCTAGTTTCATTGTGATATGGAGCTTCCCTGATTAGTTTTGGGAGTTCATTGGTTAAGGATAAAGGGGACAAAACGGGGTTAGTCCAACCCCATAAGTCAGATAAATGGGTTTTTCATGCAGAATCATTCGATTTGCTCCGAATTTGGTATACACGTTTATTATGTTAAGGAACTTCCCTGATTAGTTTTGGTGGTTCATTGGTTAAGGATAAAGGGGGGAAAGGGGGGTTAGTCCACCCCCTTAATTCGGATAAATGGGTTTTTCATGCAGAATGCTTCGATATGCTCCGAATTTGGTATACCGGTTTATTATGCTAAGGAACTTCCCTGATTAGTTTTGGAGGTTCATTGGTTAAGGATAAAGGGGTAAAAGTGGGGTTAGTCCACCCCCTTAATTCAGATAAATGGGTTTTTCATGCAGAATCATTCGATTTGTCCCGAATTTGGTATACGGGTTTATTATGTTAAGGAACTTCCCTGATTAGTTTTGGGGGTTCATTGGTTAAGGATAAAAGGCGAAAAGGGAGGTTAGTCCACCCCCTTAATTCGGATAAATGGGTTTTTCATGCAGAATCATTCGATTTGCTCCGAATTTGCTATACCGGTTTATTATGTTAAGGAACTTCCCTGATTAGTTTTGAGGGTTCATTGTTTAAGGATAAAGGGGGAAAAGGGTGATTAGTCCACCCCTTTTAATTCAGTTAAATGGGATTTTCATGCAGAATGATTCGATTTGCTCCGAATTTGGTATATCGGTTTATTATGTTAACGAACTTCCCTGATTAGTTTTGGGGGTTCATTGGTTAAGGATAAAGGGGGAAAAGGGAGGTTAGTCCACCGCCTTAATTCGGATAAAAGGGTTTTTCATGCAGAATCATTCGATTTGCTCCGAATTTGCTATACCGGTTTATTATGTTAAGGAACTTCCCTGATTAGTTTTGGGGGTTCATTGGTTAAGGATAAAGGGGGAAAAGGGAGGTTAGCCCGCCCCTCTTAAATTAGATAAATGGGTTTTTCATGCAGAATGATTCGATTTGCTCCGAAGTTGGTATACCGGTTTATTATGTTAAGGAACTTCCCTGATTAGTTTTGGGTGTTCATTGGTTAAGGATAAAGGGTGAAGGGGGGCTAGTCCACCCCCCCCCTTAATTTATATAAATGGGTTTTTCATGCAGAATTATTCGCTTTGCTCCATATTTGGTATACCGGTTTATTGTGTTAAGGAGCTTTCCTGATTCGTTTTGGGGATTCATTGGTTAAGGATAAAGGGGGGGGGGGGCTAGTCCACCCGCTTAATTTAGATAAAAAAATTTTTTTTGAAGGATTATTCGATTTGCTCCAAATGTGGTATACCGGTTTATTATGATAAGGAGCTTCCCTGATTAGATTTGAAGGTTCACTGGTTAAGTATAATGTGGGAAACGTGGGCTAATTCCCCTTCACTTATTTTTTTGAGGGTCATTATTCTTTAAAATAAGAGTATGGTATACAACTAGTGTGAATGGCCTGTGAGCACAATGCCATCAGTGAAGCTGGGCACTTTTCTTTTTTATTGAATTTTCGACTGATTTCTTCGATGGATCCACTACTGGGAAAATGGCAATTAAAGCAACTATTTACTTATAATTTTGTCGCTATTTAATTTCAGTAGATTTCATTTTTGCCCATTATAGGACATTCATTAAGGGTTGTAGCAATTCTGTTAATTTACTTCTAAAACTTAAAAAACGAAGGAAATATTATAAAATCCCTGTACATCGACCATATTTGATAAAGTACTGGATCGGTCACCTCATTTGATTTATTTAATAAGAGTAATTCCATCATTAAATGAAGTAAAAAATTTTACTGAATTTTTCTGGTGTAAATTGAGATTATTTGAATTACGGAATTTCTACAACGTAATCTACCCAGGGAATTAGAGGGTTAACGGAAATATTCAATAACCTCTTCCGAATTACCCATGATTCTATAAAGACTTCTTTATTTATAGAAACATCAGAACCAATAGGGTATTTTCGCGATTTAAAGAAGCTTTTATTAAAACAAAGTTCATTTTGGTGCCACTGATTTTCGGAAACATTTCCGAGGCGTTTTATGTAGTGCATTAATCAGTTTCCTCAAGTCGTACACTGTCAGTAAAACTCGTCAATATACACTAAATTAATCCTCATTTTTTAACAAATAATTTCCGTACTCCTAGAAAACATGTTTTATCTGTAAATTCCCCCCGAACGTCTAAAAAATAGGGAGAAATTCCGTTAAATCCTACCACATGCGTATTGGGACTACTAATAATAAACCCGAATTTATTTTTAAAATGAAAAACGAAAAATTCTATAAATTAAGATTTCTAATTTTATTAAAAAAGACAAAAAAGTTTTCGAAATTCAAATTACTTTTCTCATTCATTCAAAAGTACACTGAAAATAGAAGCGCCCTAAATTCAGACACATATGTGACTGAAAAAGTATTTCAGACATTTAACTGTCTGAATATAAAATTTCAGACATCACAGATGTCTGAATTTAAGACTCATAAGTGTCTTACTGGGATTATGGTATGGATGAACTGAAAGAAATGTCTGAATAATGATGAACCGTCTGACATTAAGGCACTTAGAAATTCAGACACTTAAGTGTCTGAATGCAATACAATTGCATCATATGTATGATGGCTGTATATACAATTGCATTGCAATATATATGCCAGGATAATCAAGAAACGTTTTCGAGTGGATGACAGATGTTTAAAATACTTTTCCAAGTACTAAATTTGGTATTATTTTATAAAACAATGAACGCGATTAGACCATATGACGTCTGTCAAAATTATTAAAGTCCGTTTATTAAGATTTGGAAAGAAGGTATTTTTAGTGCAATAGTTAATTAACGAATTGTTTTCACAAAATATAAAGTTTTCCAAATAATTATATTAAAATAATCTACCAGCTACCACCCACCTCCACAAACACACAATTACCTAATAATGCCTTAGGATGGGTTTCGTCGAGCAGAAGCAATTTAAAATAGTGCGACCCTACCGTAGTGGGCTATTATAGTGTTTTTAATGACTTGACGAAGGGAATTGCTGTATAGAAGTAATCCCTGGGCTTTTTAAAATGTAAAACAATAATTTGAAATATAAAAATTGCTTAAAAGTGTGATGACAAAATTTTTATTTAAGAGGCACTTCAATCAAGTGAAAAGATTCGTTTGCTAATGCTAATCCTATGGAAGAAATTTATAAAGATATCTCGGTTGCTTTTCGCTATTTAAATGACACTTTTTTGCAATGGATAGCTGAGTTCGATCATTTCAAAGGCGGATTTTTACATTTAGGATTTTGATTTTACTTTTTTTTTTTTTATGAGGATGCTGTCAGTTTCAAAACTGGTTCCGAAAATGAAAGTGTCCTCATTAAAATTATATGCAATCAAAATCGAAAAAGTTAAAAACGGCCGTTATACAGATCGATCTCAGCTATCCAATGAAAAAAAAAATTGAACTGCAACCAAGATATCTTTATAAATTTCTTACATAGGATTAGCATTAGCGAACGAGTCTTTTCACTTGACTGAAGTATCATCCTATTGCCTTCACCTGAAAGCATCATAATTGTAATAATTATATCTTATAATGGATTAACCAAACGGATTGTAACGGATTAAACAAAATATTAAAGGATGAGTAATTAAAAAAAAAATCTGTTTGTATTCGTGCATCATTTTACTTCCTGTGATAAAAATCTAATGATTTGAACTCCCTTCCCTTTGTATTTCCAATCCTGTCGAGTCCGAGCTCAAAGTCAATGATTACGTCACTAACGGAAAGCGGAAAAAGTGCTGACAGCGGTGATATTTTGTGTGAATTATCTTTTGTGAAGACACATTAAGCCTGTTACCTCGTTAATATTTTAAATGAAGATATTTTCAACGAGTATTTGTGGAATGGTCTCCTGAATTTTTTTAGTTTAAAATGTTGTGAAATGCTCACAGAAATATTTTTATTATAATGGATTGTATGGATTTGAACTATTTGGATTTGGAAACTCATACTCATGTACGTTCTTATTTCAGCAAGTCTAGTTATTGTTTGGCGTGTGTTCAAAATTAGGCATATGAAAAAAGAATAATTGATTACTAATCGAGAAATTGCTGCGGATTTTAGAAACTCGCATTAGTAATATTTTTTCATTATATCTGTTATTCATAAGCGCATTAGGTAGAAGAATGCAGTGCTAAGAATATTTAAAAAATACATACAACATTTTTCAAAAATAGCGCTGTACCGGTACTTTGTGAAATATTTTATTCATCATAATGGATTACACTGTAAAGAGGTAAGAAAGAATGCATTTGTTTGATTATGTGAACTCAATTTCAAATAGAATTTTTATAGTAAAATAGTGAACTTTATGTGATGCTATTTACCATTTACATTATTTTTTTAGAATCATTTGCATGTATAAGTTTTTTTTTTTTTACATCCAATAAATATTTTTCGTTTTAAAAGGCTTGTGTGTTCATTTGTGTTTTTTCAATAAATCATGACTTTCAATGTAATGAATTTGTTTAATATTTTTTAGACTTCTGTTTTAGAAATAAATAAATATTTTATAGTCTCGAAATAATTTTTCTTGCTTGTTATATATATATATATTACAAAATTTAATTTTTTTTCGCCAAGTTTAAAGTATTTTATATAAATTTTCTTTTTTCAGTAATATTCCGTATATTATACCGACTTATTAAATTAAAACCCTAGTCTATTAATCTGTATAAGATCTTAATCCATATAATAATATTTATTCCAAATTGCGTAAATCTAAAAATGGCTCTCACTATTTATATTTCTTTAATAAAACTTTTATTATTTAAATTCCTATTAAATTCCGCTGTTAAATTCCGGTATATCACATTCCCCTAAAATCTTTATTTAACTGGTAAAATATTATTATTATCCCGTCTTCAAAAAAAAAAAAAAATCAATTTATTCTTTTATTTAAAATATTCAGGTGCCAGCCAGAATATTTCAAAGATTAAAACTTACGCAGACATAAATTCATTTTCTTTTATTGTCTGGCGAAGGGTAAAAAGGTTATTTTTAGCACAATCTCGACAACAGGAATTAAAGTTTGTTTACACTTATTATATCCTGGGCTAGGCTATAGAATATTCTCGAACAATCTTTTGGCGGAAGTATAAATACTGATGGCGGCAACCAGAGTGTGTGTAGAGGTTGTAGAGAGAGATAGAGATTACTGAGATAGATGGAATTTCAACCTACATTGGTCTATGGTAATGATTATTTGGAGTGATTTGCTGAGTTTTTATTGAGATGTTGTTGCAGTTATTAAGAGCTTTGTGAGAGATTTAGTGAATTTACGAAGGTAATAAGTGTCTGATAATATAATGAAGCGAAAAGGATTTCGTAGCGAGAGATGGGATAAAGTGGAATTGTTTTCAATCGACTGCATTTTTTTTTAATGATCTTCGAGTCTGTTATTCTCAACAATAATGTCGGCCTGAACGCCTGTGTTTTTCATAACTGGAAACCCCCATAATATTTCGACAATGCCTGCTGCTTGCTGTCAAATCATCACATATATATATATTTAATAATTGCTAAATAGCTCTATCGAATTGCAATTTTCATTTAACCTATATAAACAAAGCTTATATATAAATAAAATGAATCTTTCTAATGATATTTCATTATTAAGTTTTTTCCTTACAATTTCCAGTTACTTTATATTTATGATATAATTTTTACGTATTAATTTTTATTTTTTGCAACATCATGATAAGAGTATCATTTCATTTAATTCTCTTACAGAGTATATTTTCGAAATAAATGTTTTAATATTATCAAATTTAAATTTATATATGGTAAATCTTTTGAAAATGCACAAGATTTATATGACGAATATAGAACATGAAAAGAAATCGTGGAAGCACCAGAGTGAAGTTATTGTGAATATGTGGATATTTTATTTTAAAAAATTTAGTTTTTCCGATGGTAAATAAATCCTACTTATATAGTATTTATTTTTTTAAAATAATCCTTCTGAAAACTTGTTTCAAAAATACAAAATCTGCTTTGATTTTCTGTGTTCCATATCTATAACATGTTTAATTTTCAAGACACTGACACATCCTGAAAATATACTTTAAACAAGGAATAAAAATCTTAATTAATCCAAGCTGTGCTAAAAATTATTTAAAGCTATTGTATACTTTAGTTCGTGGATACATTACGTTTTTACAGATTAAAAAGCATTTGTCCTTATTTGCAGTGTGATAGTACATATTCTCGCTAAAATGTTGCATGAAATTTTCTTACCTTTCCATTGCCACATGAGATTTATTATAGAAATGATTTTTTTTCAATTATTTTTAGTTTTTTACCTCTAAATAATAAAAAAGGTTATTACATTGCTTGTTGATCCGTGTCCAGTAATTAACAATTAATATTATATCGTATTCAACGATTTCTTGTACGTAGGATTTTTACGGCTTGCTTCGTAATGATACACTGTAAAAAAAAATCTGTGAAGTTACTAAAGTTTTTCTAGGAAACTTGGATTCCTAGAACTTTTCATGTAACGGCAACAACAAAATTTCATGTAACAGACACACTTTTGCGCCGAAAATCAAAAAATCTGTAAGGTTACTAAGAATTTTTTTGGAAACTGGGATTCCGAGAACTTTTCATGTAACTGCAGCCTGGGTTACAAATAAAAGTTTAGTAAGATTACTGAAATTTTAGCAGATTCATTTGTAAAGTTACAGATTTTTGTAGCTTTACAAAAACTAATTTTGTAGATTTGCAGCTTTTTTCGTACAGTTACAGGTGAATGTTTAGTAAGCATGTAACTTTACATCTGTAGAACTACAGATTTTTTTTTACAGTGTAGCACTTTATATCTTGGTTAAATAACGAGTACCTCCTAAGGGATACATTAAGGCTAATCAACTACAAGAAATGGATTATTTTAGAATAGAATTACTACAGTTAATGACACAGAATGGACTAATGAATCAGGCACAGTTTTATTCAGCATTAAAAAAAAAAAAAAAAAAAAAAAAAAAAAAAAAAAAAAAAAAAACTAGGAAAATCTTAGCTATACTTTATATAAAATTTGAATATCTGTCTATGATTTTCAGAAAAACACCTATTTCTAAATTCATTTGGCTATTTAGGCAATGTATAGTAAAATTACATTACATAAAATTTGGTATGTCTGTCTGCTTTTGATATAGGCTGAGAAATGGTAATATAACAAACATAAAATTATCCGGAAAAGATATTCAAAATATCTTGTAACAATTTGTCTCATTACGATAGCTAAAATAGTTTCTGAGAAAATCGAGAGAATCAGTCAAGCAACCACTCATTCAATGGTTCAAAATCAGAGGAATTAATTGATCAATATTAAGGTATCTTAGGGCGGTTATTGAAAGGTCCAAATCAGGATTTTATAAATCATAATTCTACCTTCAATCTGCAGTTTGTAGCTTTCCGATGTCTAAAATTGTTTTTGATTAAATCGAGAGACTCAGTCCAGCAACCACTCTTTCAATGTTCAAAATTAGAGGAATTAATTGATCAATATTAAGGTATCTTAGGGCGGTGATTGAAAGGTCTAATTCAGGATTTTATAAATAATAATTCTATCTACAATCGGCAGTGTGTAGCATTCCGATGTCTAAAATTGTTTTTCGAAAAATCGAGAGAATCAGTCAAACAACCACTCTTTCAATGTTCAAAATCAGAGGAATTAATTGATAAATATTAAGATATCTTAGGGTGGTGATTGAAAGGTCTAATTCAGGATTTTATAAATCATAATTCTATCTACAATCTGCAGTTTGTAGCATTCCGATGTCTAAAATTGCTTTTAGAAAAATCGAGAGAATCAGTCAAGCAACCATTCTTTCAATGGTCAAAATCAAAGGAATTAATTGTTCAATATTAAAGTATCTTTGGCGGCGATTGAAAGGTATAATTCAGGATTTTATAAATCATAATTTTATCTATAATCTGCAATTTGTAGCATTCGGATGTCTAAAATTGTTTTTGGAAAAATCGAGAGAATCAGTGAAGCAACCATTCTTTCAATGTTCAAAATCAAAGGAATTAATTGTTCAATATTAAAGTATCTTTGGCGGTGATTGCAAGGTCTAATTCTGGATTGTATAAACAGTGGCGTACCCAGGATTTTATTTCGGGGGGGGGGGGGCTGACTTAAATTTCCATAATGTTCTAAATCTTACGAAACACGTTGAATTGTGTTATAAAAATCATTTTTGCCAATAAGGCCGTAGCCAGGGGGGGGGGGAGGTGGCAGGGGTGACTTTGTTCCAAATTTTCCGAAAATTTGAAAAATTTTGTCTAGTCCAAGAATTTGGACTTAAAAAAATAGCGATTTTTGACATGGTCGCCGAAAAAAAAACAATTTCATCAATCGTCAAATTTTTTAAATCTCCATTTTTTTAAAGGATTCGAAAAGGAAAAAACCGAAATTTTGTCATAGGGCCACGCATAAAATGCGAAGTTTGTCAAAGGATTGCGAAGAAACAGTCAAATTTCGTCAAATGCTCGCGGAGGAAACGCTAATTTCGTCAAATGGGCGCATGAAACTTAATAAGCTACATTTAAGTACAGTCAACTCTTCCGCACCGGATTTCCGATTTAATCGAAATCGACTTCTGATTAGCTGTAGTGTTACTGTACATTAATATTCTTCCGCATTGACAATCTTGGCGCCCGCCGACTGTGAGCGAAATTAAAAAACTCCTTAAATTAAACTACTTTTAGATTTGTCGAATTTACTTGTAGGTCTCTTGAACTGACCATATACGTTTTCATTTATCCAATAAAACAGGCATGGAGCTATTTTTCAGTCATTTGAAAATTGATTTTGTGGTTTCAAGTAAATTTGGTCGCAGGACTGAGGAGGATATTGGATTAACAAGAGAAACAAATTAGTGGCATGCCAGAAAATAAAACAAATTTATCTGAAAAAGAAGGAATATCAGCCCTTTTTTCATTTAACTGCGATCTCTTCGGAGGTGGAATGGAGCTGTAACCTCATAACCTCCGTCGCCATCGACTTCTTTGGGTGTATGCTGGGGCATCACTGTGCACTAGTATATGGGACTAACCAGAATAACTGCGTCTCAGAAAAAAAATTAAATTTTATCTCAAAAGAAAGAAAAAAAAGCAGGGATTTTTTTTCATTTTTGATTACTTTGAAAGGGCCCTATAACTCCATCAGCCCCCTTCCCCTCATTAGGTATACTGTGGTGTAACTATGCGCTGATGTGAAACTAGCCAGAAAGTCTAGTTCCTTGTATTGCTGAAAACAATTGCATTACAAATTTATCTCAAACAAAAAGAAAAAAAACAGCACTTTTTTCATTTCATTTTCAACTATTTTGGGAGAGGTCTGTAACCCCATCACCCCCTTTCTTCTTCTTTGGGTGTAATGTGGCGTCACTGTGCACTAATATGGAACTAAACAGAAGAGTGTGGCTAGTCTGTTGAATGATAGGAGAAAAAAAATGCAAATTTATCTCAAACAGAAAGAAATAAAAGCAATTTTTTTCGGCTATTTTGGCAGGAGGGGGCTGTAAGCTCATCAGCCGCCTTCCCTTCTTTCGGTAAGCTGTGATGTCAATGTGGACTAATATATATTTAACGAAAATGGCTATTTCGCTGTATGGCAGAAGAAAAATTACAAATTTATCTCAAACAAGAAGAAAAAATTCAGCCTTTTTTTTTTCATTTCATTTTAGACTATTTAGGAAGGGGGCACCCTATTAGCCCCTTTCACCTCTTTGGGTATAATGTGGTACCACTGTGTACTAGTACGGAACTAAAGAGAAGAGAGCGGCTAGTCTGTTGAATGAGAGGGGGGGGGGGAATACAAATTTATCTCAAACAAAAAGAAAAATATCAGCACCTTTTCATTTCATGTTCGACTTTTTGGGAAGAGGGCTGTAACCCCATTAGCCCCCTTCTACATTTTTGGGTATAATGTGGTGTCACTGTACACTAATATGGAACTACAGTGAAGGGAGCGGCTAGTCTGTTGAATGATAGGGGAGAAAATGCAAATTTATCTCAAGCAGACAGAAAAAAAATCAGCGCTATTTTTTCATTTCATTTTCTACTATTTGGAGAGGAGGGTGGCTGTAATTTCAACAACCCCCTCCCCATCTTTGGGTATGCTGTGATGTCAATGTGGACTAATATGGTGTTAACGAGAATGTCTATTTTGCTATATGACAGAAGAAAAAATTATAGATTTCTCTTAAAAAAGTAAGGAAAAATTACTTTTTCATTTAATTTTTCGACTATTCCGGGTGGAGGGGGGGGGCTGTAACCCCTTCTACCCCCTTTCTCTTCTTTGTTGTCAATGTGGACTAATATGGGACTAATGAGAATGGCTAGTCCGCTGTATGATTGAAAAAAATTAAAACTTTGCAAAAAAGAAAGAGGAAAAAGCAGCACTTTTTCATATCACTTTCGAAAATTTCGGGGGGGGGGGCTATAGCCCCATCAGACCCCTCCTTGGGTACGCCCATGTGTATAAATCATAATTTTATATACAATCTGCAATTTGTAGCCTTCCGATGTCTAAAATTGTTTTTGGAAAAGTCGAGGTCTAAAATTGTTTTTGGAAAAATCGAGAGAATTAGTCAAGAAATCACTCTTTCAATGTTCAAAATCAGAGGGCTTAATTGATTAATAATAAGGTATCTTAGGGAGGAGATTGAAAGGTTTCATTCAGGATTTTATAAATCATAATTCTATCTACAATGTGTAGTTTGTAGCATTTAGATATCTAAAATAGTTTCTGAGAAAAAAATAGGGAAAACCTGGGTAAATCAGTCAATCAACCAATCTGGATAATAATTATTAACAAATGATAATAATTATATTTTTATCTTATGAATTATACATTTTAACTTTAAAAATGCATTGGTAAATATTTCCCCTGAAAACTCGAAAGATTTTTTAAAAGTACATGTACAACACAACGCGTTGCTGCAGCTATTTTAGAAAGGGCTTCCGAGAGTAGTTCTCGAAAGCGAATATATTCTTACTGGATTAATTAATGATGCAGTCACCTTAAATACAATTTTAATGTGTTTTGTTTGTTTGTTTTTATTTAATTGCTATAGTATGGCACATTCACTGAAAAAAAAGGAAGTACAGTAGAACCTCTTTTATCTGAAACTCTCGGTTAACCGAAATCTATTTTAAAGCTTATTATTATTATTATTATTATTATTATTATTACTATCACATTCCTTGTATGCAAAATCCATTTTAAATCCTTTTTTTTTTTTTTTTTTTTTTTTTTTAAATGGTTATTGTTCTTGTCAGTATGGGAAATGAAAAGCATATCTGAAGGTTTTCATTGTTTTAATCCGCAATTTATTCGTTTTCTGATTCATCTATACAGTAATCTGTATTTCCCTTTAATTTCAACAACGATGGATACTTTCTGTTGCCACTATGACAAAACAGTAATAAAAACAACAACAAAAAAATTAATAACTCAGAAACAAATTGAGATACAGCTTTCAAACAAACTGCATTTAAAAGTACATTTTTTCCTCTATCCGACGGTGGAAAAAGTAATATTGTCGGATATTTAGAAGTTTAAGAATGAAATTTCATTTAAAATGGGCCGTCAGATTTCTAGGAAATCTGACGATGGAAAAGTCTTTCCCCGAACAGCCAATGAAATGCTTGGATATTTACGTAAGTTTCAGGTGGATAATACTTAAGTTTCATGAAATCTGACGGGTCGCAGGCGATATTTTTGGCTTGCCATTTTTACGTGTAATAACACTATTAATGTTTAATTCATGTCGTACGTAATGTATGATCAACTCCGTGCGATTTTTTATGTCTTAAATTTTAGTCTTCAAAAAAATCGTTTTCTAAATGGTCGTTGTAATTTGATAAATTGCTTTTTTTTTTTTTTTTTTTTTACTATCATATTCCTTGTGTGCAAGCGGTCCTTTCTGAACTGCGAGTACATATAAATATTTTCGTTCCCCTTTCGTAGAGTTCCTTTGAATTTAACTTGAGCTGTTTTGAACTGCGGAGTGGAACGAAGAAAACGAACAAATTAGCAATTATAAACTTTTGAATGTTTTACAAAAGCTTTGGCATGGCTGGAGCAGCTGAAACACTGTGATACTGGCAAACTAATAATATTTAAAAACTCTGTGATAGAACTTCAAAGGCAATCGAAACTGCGACAAATAAAACAGTTTTTCAAACCCTTGTGATATATGTAAAAGGTACTTAATTTCAAAATTAAAATTCAGGTAATTTATTCTTCTTTCTATTTTGCTATTGCTTTATTTTTATTAAGCACTTGTTACCATAATAAGATATATTGCATATATTTTGTCTTAATCTTAAAATGGAAGCTTTCTCGATTATCCGAAAGAAAGTCGGTCCCAAATACTTCGCATAATCTAGGTTCTACTGTACTCAAAAATGAGTAAATTGGTGTACTCATATCGAATTGTGTATGTTTGGATCAAAAATTAACCTATGTTTTCTCAATTTTGAAACACCACATGTTATCAAACAGAAACGAAACGATAATTTTGTACTTTCTAATGGTATTTTTTCTTCATGGCAGAATAAAAGATGTTCATTAATGCGAACATTAAATTATGCACAGTATTTGAAAAAGTGTTTGAAAATAATGCACTTGTCGTAGAGATACATAGATTTGGGTATCTTGATAATAATTTTGCTAGTTTCCCTTAATAAATAATAAATTAAATGTTTTTTGTTAATAATTTTGAGCGGGAAATAAATGTTAGTATACATTTTTACTTTAATCTCTTGTAAGCGTTGTTTCAGAGGGTGGTACCTAATGGTTCATATTTGAACGCATTCGTGGAATCAAAAATAAGAACATGTGCAGGGGCGTGGCTACAAATATTTTTTCGGTGGGGGAGGGGGGGGATTAAAAAAATTCCCAACTTATAATTAAAAAATTTCACAACTTGAAACAAATTGCTTTATTTTCCAACTGATATGATATGTGCAATGTTTATGATAATGATACTTATACGTAAAAAATCCTTTGCAAAAAAAAAAAAAAAAAAAAGTACTGAAACTAAAAACATAAAAATTATAATTTTTGGTTTGTTTAATGAAAGTTTAAGTACATCTCTTTCATTTAAATAATTAAAATCAAAACTAGATTAATCTTTATTGTTCTATGTTGGAATCATTGAGCATGAAAATAATAAGATACCCAATTGCTAAATGAATAGTTAAGGAAGCAATTTCAAACAATACAGTAAATTAAAATAGCAATTAAAGCCTTTGTGCAGGAATATTAAAAAGCAGTAAACCAACGTTTAAAATGCACAAATAATGCGTGAAAAGCAGCAAACAGCTGTTTTTAATCTACAGCGAGATTCTTCTTCAGTGCAAGATAGGGAAAAAAGAACAGCGTGCTAGAAAAAGCGTGCTAGGCTCAGCCTTGCTTTTTCTAACACGCTGTTCTTTTTTCCCTATCCTTGCACTGAAGAAAAATCTCGCTGTAGATTCGAAACAGCTGTTTGCTGTTTTTCACGCATTATTTGTGCATTTTAAACGCTGGTATACTGCTTTTTAATACAGTAAATGCAAGATTTAAACCTAGAAAAATTGCATATATTTAGAGACAACCAGCATCAGGGGCGGATCCAGAGAATCGTTTTTTTTGGGGGGGGGGGCGATACCGAGTGACATATAATCAACGTAGTCATACTTTCTGTTGCTCAAATCCTTCCTTGCAGTTAATTATTAAATGAATATGAAATTAATGCGATTTAAAAATATTATAGACTCTCGATTATCCGACATCCGATTAACCGAAACACTCGGTTATCCAGCACTCTTATTTTATAATCCGCCCTCTCCGCAAAATATCGTTTATTGTTACTTATTAGGTCGTAAAATTAAAAACGTTATAACAGAATTTATTTATTAAATGTCTTTTTTTTTCTTTTTCTGTTTACTCTTATACTATGGTAATTATTTATCTTATTTTTTGTTCTTTTAGTTATGGTAAACAACGTTAATAACACAACCCTGCGATGATTATCTTTTTAAACTTTTGATGATTGATTTTGATGTAAGACTTTTTAAAAATTTGCGATTTATGGAAAATCCTAACGTGATGACATGGTAAAAAATGAAGATCATTTTTGGATTCAGCACAAAAAAATACATAAGAACCAATTTTCGAAAGCTGAAAAACATAACCATCATATCCATTTTTTAATATCAGATTTCTGAAAGAGGATAATCTCTGTAAAAGGATCCCCTTCAGAAATCTAACGGGCCTTTAACATACTAGAAAGTCAAAATGTGTCATCTAAGTGGTGTGAATACCTCTTCACTGGCGCGGATCCGAGAAAGGGGGGGGGGAGAGATCGCCCCCACCCCCTTTGGATAAAAAAATATAAATTCACCGATTATCGCGAATTTCGACAAATATTTGCCGAAAAAAATCAATTTCGTCAATCGTTCGTAAATTAAAAAAAGGCGAATTTCGTCAAAGGATCACGCAAAAAACGCGAATTTCGTCAAAGGATCGAGCATAAACGTGAATTTCATTAAAGAAGCGCGGAAAAAACGTGAATTTCGCCAAAAAATCGGACATTTCATCAAAAGGCCACAAAAAACATGAATTTCGTAAAGGACCACGAAAAAAAAAAACGCGAATTTCGTCAAAGGATCGCAGAATAAAACGGAAACTTCGTCAAAGGATCGCAGAGAAAACGCAAATTTCGCCAAAGGAACGCAGAAAAAAAACGCTAATTTCGCCAAACAATTGCGAAAAAAACGCTAATTTCGCGAAAGAATCGCACAAAAAATGTTAAATTCGTCAAAGAATTGCGAAAAAAACACGCTAATTTCGTCATAGGTCCGCGGAAAAAACGCACAAGTAGCACCAGGAGGAGATTCCCCTAGGTGCGCATCCACGGGGGGGGGGTCGATCGGGGCGGTCGCTCCCCCAAGATATAAATCCAATGTTTTTATCGGCAGTTTTCGCGGAACAGACAGACAAGCAAACGAAAATACTTTTCAGGTGTCAATGGTAAACCTCACTGACGTTTCGGCAATTAGTGAACAAGATAGGATTATATCCTATCAAAAGGCATATGGCGCCATATTTTTTTACACTAATGGGTTGAGGTGGGGGCGATGCCATTTCGTGTACCTTTTGTTGAATCTCTACAACAGAAATTGACAACGTTATGCGGATCCCTTTAAAGTGTTGAAACTTTTTCGTTCTTTCAAAGAAGCTGCAATTCTAATTTCTGTATAACGATATTTTTGAGGAGTGCTTTATTGTTTGAGAAAAGAATGGGATTCATAGCAATTTCCAAAGAAAGAAAGAAACAAGAAAA
Organism: Maratus speciosus; assembly: GCA_963932465.1. Lineage (NCBI taxonomy): Eukaryota > Metazoa > Arthropoda > Arachnida > Araneae > Salticidae > Maratus > Maratus speciosus. The sequence continues at coordinate 621,111,627 of OZ010788.1, read as the reverse complement.
AGAAAGGTCCTTTGAAAAATTCAAGCATCTTAATGTTTTCTGAAGAAAACCAATAATGTGTTAAAAATGTACTGTTATTTCCACCCACATTGGTAAATTTCAAGGGTATTTCATGAATGAAAAAAAAAATGATTATGTCCTAATCCTAGTCAGTTAAAAGCTAAAATGAGTATGGTGTGTTGATTTCTTAAAAACCAACTAGGTAATTTAAATTAAAATAATAAAACTTTGTAAAAAATCACCATAAAATAAAAGCAAAACATAGGACGCGTTTCGAGCTAAAAATATAACAGCCCGTCATCAGCTACAGTAAACACGTGTCCGTAAGCGGACAAGGTCAAAAATGAACTGAAAGGGAGAGAATGTTGCGAAGAATGCTAAAAATGGCGCTAGCTGAAAGGGGAACATACAGAAGAGAAAAGTGTTGCCAAAACAATAGAAGAGAAATTGATAGGGAAAAATGGAAATAAAAGAAATAAACAAAATTAAAATAAAATAAAATAAGTAAATTAAAAAATATAAATAATAATAATAAATAAAGAAATATAAAAGAATAAAACAAGAAAAAACCAAAAGATCCCCCCCCCCTTTTTTTTTACAAAATAAAAAGAATAGAAACAAGAGAAGAGGGAAAAGAATTACAAAAGTAATTTCCACGCTGGAGATAGGAAAGTAGATGATGGGAGATCATTGACAAGATTAGCAGAATTTTTAGAAATAAAATATGCTTCATGAAAATCCAAGTGAGAGGGAGAGGCAGGGGAAGAAATAATTTTGGCCATGGAGAAATTGAAACAATGACTGGAAGACCAACAGTGAGAAGCAATCGAAGATTTAGAGATTTCTTGATTTGCAATATACCTCTGATGCTCGCCTAATCTGAATTTTAAAGCTCTCTTTGTTTGACCAATATAACCTAAATTGCAAGAGCAAGGAATAAAATAAACACCCCACCGGTTCTCAGTAGGAATAGGATCTTTTAGAGAAGAGAATTTAATTTTATTCATAGGTTTGAAGATAACTTTAAAATTAAATCGAGAAAGGATTTTAGCAATTTTAAAACTGAGAAGAGAATAAAAGGGCAGAACTATTATAGAGTTAAAATTAGGAGGATTATTTGAATCAGAAAAAGGACGTTTAGGCTTATTAAATTTATACAAAGCTTTATCAATCAAAGAGGGATTATAACCACGAGCAAGGGAAAGAGATTTGAGATAATTAATTTCATTATTCAGAGTAGAAGAGTCAGAACAAATGCGTAACGCCCTAAAAACAAAAGTATAAAAGGACGCCACTTTTTGTTGAGGAGGATGATTTGAAAAAGCATGAGGAGGAAGAGATACAGCGAAAGGTTTTCTATAAACGGAGGTAGGGAACCGATCTAGGTGTTTCGAAACCAAGACGTCAAGAAAACGAAGAGAATTGTTCTCTTCGACTTCGAGAGTAAATTGAATACAAGGATCAACAGAATTAACAAGAGAAAGGAGATTAGAAAGATCCAGGTCAGAGGGAATTAAAATGAAAGTATCATCAACATACCTAAACCAGAAAGGAAATTTATATAAACTGAAGAGTTTTTCTTCAATAAAATGAATATAAATTATCACATAAAAGAAGAGACAGTGGATTACCCATGGCCAAACCCTCAGTTTGAGAATAGAAAGAATTATTAAGCTGAAAAGCGGTTTGCCTGACACAAATACTAATTAAATGCAGGATTTCATCAATCTCCATGGAAGAGTAATGAAATTTGCGCAACCTTCTTTTCAAAAAATCAATTGCCCCTTGAACAGGCACGTTAGTGAAAAGGGATTTAACATCTAAGGAAACAATTATATAATTGCAAGGAGAAAGGCGTTTAATTTTATCAACAAAGTCAAAAGAGTTTTTCACAGTGTGAAAGTTAGTGGAAGATAAAGGAGCGAGTAACGTAGAAAGGAACTTGGCAAGTTTATAAGAAGCAGTAACAATATTGGAAACGATAGGGCGAAAGGAAAGAGTAGGTTTATGGACCTTAGGAAGAGCATAGAAACGAGCACAATTAACGATAGAAGGGGTGACCAAACGTTTGGTGTTATCATTAAGAAAGACAGAATTTTTAATGACATGCTTGATATCAGATAAATGCTTAGTAGAAGGATCCTTCTTTAATTTGGAATATGGACCAGAGTTTAACATAGATTCAACGTGGGAAATATAATCAGATTTATTGAGAAGAACTGTTTGACCGCCTTTATCAGCCTTACTAATAAGAAGGTTAGGAACGGAATTAAGTTCCTCATACTTTTTTAAATCATCCTCCTCAACAAAAAGTGGCGTCCTTTTATACTTTTGTTTTTAGGGCGTTACGCATTTGTTCTGACTCTTCTACTCTGAATAATGAAATTAATTATCTCAAATCTCTTGCCCTTGCTCGTGGTTATAATCCCTCTTTGATTGATAAAGCTTTGTATAAATTTAATAAGCCTAAACGTCCTTTTTCTGATTCAAATAATCCTCCTAATTTTAACTCTATAATAGTTCTGCCCTTTTATTCTCTTCTCTGTTTTAAAATTGCTAAAATCCTTTCTCGTTTTAATTTTAAAGTTATCTTCAAACCTATGAATAGAATTAAATTCTCTTCTCTAAAAGATCCTATTCCTACTGAGAACCGGTGGGGTATTTATTTTATTCCTTGCTTTTGCAATTTAGGTTATATTGGTCAAACAAAGAGAGCTTTAAAATTCAGATTAGGTGAGCATCAGAGGTATATTGCAAATCAAGAAATCTCTAAACCTCCGATTGCTTCTCACTGTTGGTCTTCCAGTCATTGTTTCAATTTCCCCATGGCCAAAATTATTTCTTCCCCTGCCTCTCCCTCTCACTTGGATTTTCATGAAGCATATTTTATTTCTAAAAATTCTGCTAATCTTGACAATGATCTCCCATCATCTACTTTCCTATCTCCAGCGTGGAAATTACTTTTGTAATTCTTTTCCCTCTTCTCTTGTTTCTATTCTTTTTATTTTGTAAAAAAAGGGGGGGGGGATCTTTTGGTTTTTTCTTGTTTTATTCTTTTATATTTCTTTATTTATTATTATTATTTATATTTTTTAATTTACTTCTTTTATTTTATTTTAATTTTGTTTATTTCTTTTATTTCCATTTTTCCCTATCAATTTCTCTTCTATTGTTTTGGCAACACTTTTCTCTTCTGTATGTTCCCCTTTCAGCTAGCGCCATTTTTAGCATTCTTTGCAACATTCTCTCCCTTTCAGTTCATTTTTGACCTTGTCCGCTTACGGACACGTGTTTACTGTAGCTGATGACGAACTGTTATATTTTTAGCTCGAAACGCGTCCTATGTTTTGCTTTTATTTTATGGTGATTTTGTACAAAGTTTTATTATTTTAATTGCTTCATATCGCCAGTTTTCGGTGCTGTTTCGCTGTCAACTTGGTAATTTGTTCTTCCGTTCTTTGCACCGATCCAACCCCCCCCCCCCCCGCGCCGGTGGATGCGCGCCTAGAGGAATCTCCTCCCAATGCTAATTGTGCGTTAATTTTGGCGACCCTTTGATGAAATTCGCGTTTTTTCAGCGATTCTTTCGCGAAATTCGCGCATTTTTTCGCAATTCTTTGAAGAAATTCGCATTTTTTTAGAGATCTGTTGACGAAATTGGCGTTTTTGCGCGATTCTTTGACGAAATTTGCGTTCATTTTGCGATCCTTTGACCTGCGAACGATTGACGAAATTGATTTTTTTCGGCGACCATTTATCGAAATTCGCGACAATCGGTGGATTTTTTTTTTTGGGGGGGGGGGGCGATCGCCCCGATCGCCCCCCCCCCCCCCCGTGGATCCGCGCCTGACCAGCATTAGTTTAAGGTTTGCAAATTTTTTTGTCTTCTTTACGTACGAGTCATAATCGCACTTCATATGAAAATACCGTCATGTTATTTTGAGAAAGGAAATAAGATTTGGAAGAAATAAAAGGAATAGATTTGAGATACTGTTGATGGACAACAGTAGAGTAATTCAGGTCTGGATATGATGATATAGATATTTTCATAGCACAGAAAAATACAATGACAAATTGAGTCCGGATGCTTTTTGTATTTCTTTTGATAATTTAACTTGTTTAGTGTTACAGAACTCAGAAAAGTAGCTAGAAAAACAATAAAAATTCCATTTTTTTTTTTACATTTATTTGAAAAAAAAAAAAAAAAAAAAAAGAAAAAGCCTTTCAAAAATCTACAATTTCCCAGTTCTGCGCTCAAATTTCCCAAGTTCACATATATTGGAGGGGGAGGCTCCCCTCCCATAACCCCCCATCTCGACGCCTCTGAACACGTGTTTGTCAATTTTGAGAATATTTGGATCGGAGCTATTTTGAGTATGTGGCGAATTTAAAATTGAGTACTTTTTATTCAAATTTGAGTACCCATTTTTTTTCAGTGTTGGAACGTGCATCGGTTACTGGACCAATACTTACCTGCTTTGATATCTTTCTCTAAACTATTTTTAATTTTTTTTAGTATCTTTGTGATAAAAAGGGCCCACTCAGCCCGGTGGTTAGCATACTGGCTGAAAAAATGGTGCTTCGACCGATGTTTCGCCGGTTTGTTATAGAGAACTGCGCGAGTCGGGTGCTGGAAACTTCGGCCAAAAGTTAACCGGAAGCCAATAGAAAAATTCCTGAACCCGAAACCCGATATGAACCAACCAAATGCATCTCAACCCGAACCCGGAGTGAAAGAAAATGAATCCATATTTTAATACAATTATGGAAAAATAGCCTACAATTATATCTCAACTATCATTTTTATTTTTTTTTTGTATAAAAATTAACGATTATACACTCATTAATATTCAAGTTTTTATCTTTTTTTTGTATAAAAAATTAACACATATACACTCATTAATATTCAATTTTTCATCTTTTTTGTATAAAAATGAACACATATGCATTCATTAATATTGAAATTTTTATCTTTTTGTATAAAAATGAACACGTATACACTCATTAATATTAAATTTTTTATCTTTTTTGTATAAAAATGAGCACCTATACACTCATTAATATTAAAATTTTTATCTTTTTTGTATAAAAATGATCGCATATACACTTATTAATATTCAAATTTTTATCTATTTGTATAAAAATGAACACATACACACTCATTAATATCCAAATATATAGTTTTTAATTATTTGAAAAATATTCAGGACTTGCCTCGAAAAATCTTATCAAACCGAGACCGATTTAAAAGAGGAACAACCTAATCCTGAACGTACCCGAACCCGACCAGCAAAAGAACAAATTAGCGCTAAACTGACCTGAACTGCGGGTCTGGCGGTGTTCGGATAAAATCAGTAACCCGAACGGAATTGGGACTCTAGTTTGATTAAAACAATAAAACTTTGTAAAAAATCACCATAAAATAAATCAATACACAGGGCGCGTTTCGAGCTAAAAACATAACAGCTCGTCATCAGCTGATGCAAGCACGTGTCCGCAAGCGAGCAAGGTCCATAGGTTTCACTCTAGTTTGATGATTACTGTTGGAATGTTATTCCATATGAAGGCATGGATACGAAATTCCTCAATAGTAAACAATAAAAAGGTTACATTTTTACCTTTATGTTTTGATGTATTATTCAGTAGAAATATATTCTTCTTAGGATGCACAAAAAACATTTATTTGAAGATTAAATACACTAGAATAATATGCTGCACACAATTACTGATAATACTTCACAATATAAAAAAACAGATGAATATTCTTGAGACTATTTACAAAAACAAATATAAAGAAATACTTTGAACTATGTATTAAATATTAGTTTGTTGCAGTTTTTTAATGTATAATATTATTATTCCTTTGGAATATCAGTGGGTTTTTAATCCAGCCGCATTTTGCTGCAAACTGCTATGAGCCATGGAGGAACACTGACTAATAACTGTTCTGAGTCTCTATGCCAGAAAAATAACAAAGAGGATTGCCTGATGCTGCCATCTGGTGGAATGTTCTTGAAACAAAAGAGCAATTCTCTAACAGTTACAGTACAAGGTTTTCAGTGTTTACTTTGTATGAGAACGATAATCTAGTCCTTTTACCTTCAAAAGTCCTCCTTGAAGGCATTTCGTCTATAGAAATATGGCCAGAACTGGCCGATGGGTAACCAAAACTTAATGATTAAATTTCCATATTTTATGCAGCTGCAAACACTAACGTCCAGTTTGGATTTGAGAATAAATAGAAATATTTTCAACAAGACTTTTAATTATTTCGAGAGAAAATAAAATATTTATTTGTAACATTTATTTGCCATGTTTTAAGTAGACTTGAATATTTCAAAACATTACGATCAAAATCTAGTGGAGGTATTTATGCGAAATAAAGCAGATTTATTATGCGTTATAAATTCCAGATACGTATCTCAAAACAGCAGTTCAATATAAAATACTTGATAAACCGCGAAAACTTCTATTCTGAAATAAACATATATTGGTTTCTAACATTCCCATTTTAAGTTTATTTTTTCTTTCTATCTTTTGGTTTCCAGATGTCATTATTTTGAGAATTTTACAGAACTTATATTTCTCACAAGATTCTTTTATCTTTAATCTTTTCTTATCAAAAATTTATCTTGTGATCAAAAATTTATCTATTTTCATTTCTCTGGTGCCTGACTCTAATATTTATCTTTTATAAGGTATTAAAATCGCAGCTTCTCTTTCCAAATTTTCATTTCAATAATTCCCAACAAAATGTATTTTCCAAAGTTTATGGGAAAATATTGCGACAAAGATGGGATTAAACAGAAAAAATACCATTGTTTTCATTTTAAAATTCCTTTAATATATTTAATTTCTTCACACAGAAGCAAACAAGTGACTTTATCTCTTTCTCGTGCTAGTCAAAATTTATATTGTTCTTTAGCTTAGAATATGCTTCATTTGCATAATAAAGTTGTTAACATTATTCAAATCTGCTTAACCATTGTGTTACATTTGTATAAGTTTTTCGTATTTTTTTAAGGAAAGATACTTACAAATGCAGTTTTTAAATAAACATGTGTAAGTCTGAAGTTAAAAATCTATTTATTAACATTCAGGGGCGCCATTTCAGAATTTTCTTGGGGGGAGGGGGGGGGGGAGGACAGTGGCATAGCCAAATAGCCAAGAGTGAGGTTCGGGGGGGGGGGGGTATCCTCTTCCCTCCGAACAAAACCGATTGAAAATTCCGTTTCAAGCAGGTTTTCATCTTAGAAGGTATAATTTTAAGATACTGACTGAGGTTTTCCGTTTAAGACAGTATTCCGTTATAGACAGTTTCCATTTTACAAGTATATCTAAGGCTTTTAAAACATGTTTTCCATAGTAAACCTCTGAAGAGCATAGGCACATTACATTTACTGCAAAACTTGTGAAAAGGAAACCTGTCAAAAAAAGAATTCTTTCGGAAACGGAAAAATATGACGTTTCCATGAAAAAAAAACATATTATACTTGCTAAGACGGAAACTTGCCTAAAATGGAGCTTTTTTCCTGACTTTCGACTTCTTCTTTGCAGGTTTTGCTGCAGGGGTGGGGAGCCATTTCAAGAGGTCCTTGGACGGGGGGGGGGGGTGAACAAGTGGGATGTTGCTCACTTAACGTCTTTCAAAACCATGGGATTCTTCCAGGAATATGTTTCAATTTTTGTGGAAGACTGCAGTATTTTTTTCTCTTTTTTTGCGGAACTACGCGAAATCATTTCGCCAATCGACCGGGGAAAAAAGTTGCATATTTTGCCAATTGAACTTTGAAAAAGTAGTCAATTTGGCAAATTAGTCGCGGAAACAATATAATTTCCTAAAAGGACCGTGGAAAAATATTGCAAAGATCGTAGAAACAAACAGCGATTGCAATTAATCGGTTGCGGGGAAAAAATCGCAGATTTCAACATTCGATCACAGAAAAAAAAAAATCAAATTTGCCATCAGTCGTGCAAAAAAAAAATTGTGAATTTCGAATATCTATCAAGGAAAAAAACGAGAATTTCATCAAAGGTTTAGATAAAAATCACGAATTTAGTCAAAGAATCGCGCAAAAAATTCAAGAATTTCGTCAAACGATCGCACAAAGCAATCGCAAATTTTGTCAGTCGGCTGCGGGAAAAAAAATGAATTTCAACAAATGATCATAGAAAATAATCACGAATTTCGTCAAAATATCTTAGATAGAAATAGCGAATTTCGTAAATCGGTCACAAAAAATATCGTGAATTTTGACAAATGGTCACGGAAAAAAATTCTGAATTCCATGAAATGATCACGGAAAAAAATTGCGAATTTCATCAAACGGTCGGGGGAAAAATCGTGAAATTCAATCGGTCACGAGATAATCAACACACAAACATGGTCAACACGTCAAGAAGGTTGCAAATTTTGTGATCCATAAGGATAAAAAATTTTCACGTGTGATTTCTTGTCAGTAAAAAATTTCCTTAACCCCTTAACTGCCGACGAAATCTTGCGCGATCTCCAGTGCCTTACTTAAATCGAATATTTCTGAAATTATAGAAAGTGTATATTAGTTTTCTGAAATAACAGTAAGAAAATGCACATGTTATACTGTTATATATAATGGCTCGGGTGGTGAAAATTGCCTCGCTATAATTGGAATTCGTCAACCCCTTAATAGATACATGCATTTTCTAAAGACGCGCATATACGTACAGGGCAGTTAAGGGGTTAATAAAAGACGAATGTCTTCAGACTATGATCTAAATCCCACACAATTCAGAAATTTGCAAAACATTTGGTCTCAGGTAGAGTCTGCATTGGATTGCCCAACCCGATTTTTCTCAAAACCGACACGATCCGATCCGCGGCACATATAGAGGTGGATTGACGTTTCTTTTTTTCGTTTCGGCAGAGGAGATTATTAAGAACATACTGTATATAATATGATTTAATAAAGCAAATAATTTGATAGCGTTGTAATGACTGCAGTACATATAATGTGACACTAATTATACAAAATAAAAAATTCAAATAATTAAGAACTTGAATTAACCATCTTTAAAAAAAAAAATCCTCTGTAAATTTCTGGCTAAAGGGGAAATTCACAGAGAAAATTCTAGCCCTGAGGGGCACGAGTTTTCATTTGATCTATTTTGGACACTGCTGGAAAGCAATAAATATAATTTTTTCTCACATACCTTTTTAGGTGCGTTCGTAATTATATAAATACGTAGCACCTATAGTCGTCGTTCAGTCCGTCCGTCTGTCCGTCCGTCTGTCCGCATATAACAGAGCAAAAACTACCCAACCGAATGGTCTGAAATTTTAAATATATGATTGTTGCAAAATTTTGTCGAGCCATTTCAAATTTTACGAAAATCGGATGTATAGTTTAATTACAGGGACAGTCAAAAGTTTTTCTTTACATTACGGCCAATGGGGAAAATTATTGCAAGTGCATTTTAATGATGTTACAGCCCTCCGAATGGTCTGAAATTTTAAATATATAATTGTTGCACAATTTTGTCGAGCCATTTAAAATTTTATGAAAATCGGACGTATAGTTTAATTACAGAAACAGTCAAAAGTTTTCCGTTACATTACGGCCAATATGAAAAAATTATTGCAAGTGCATTTTAATGATGTTTTATCCTTCCGAATGGTCTGAAATTTTAAATATATAATTGTTGCAAAATTTTGTCGAGCCATTTCAAGTTTTATGAAAATCGGATGTATAGTTTAATTACAGGGATAGTTAAAAGTGTCCCGTTACATTACGGGGAATGGGGAAAAATATTGCAAGTACATTTTAATGATGTTACAGACTATGAACTTATGAAGTGCAAACAAATATACATTCAGGGGTATGGGGTTATATGGGGTCAGTTATATGGGGTGCAAAAAATAATTATAAAACTAGTTATAGTACGGACGCACCTCATTTGCCACGTTTGACGAGCAATTTCCAACTTGTTAAAATTAGCCATAATACGCATTAATAAGAAACGGTTCACCATGAGAATGTTGGAATAGCAAAGTCTGTAGAAAATATTTTTGATAATTATTCGTTTACATGCATAAAGTGTTTATTTATTGCATGTGTTTTTATTGTAATAAAATCTGACAAGTTACTTTAGCTTTTGAGCAATTTATGAAAAAAAAAATTGAGTCTGACCTGTGATGACATATAGGGATGCATCGAATATTTGGTATCTATTCGGTATTCGGCCATGCTACCGAATATCGATTAGGCTGAATATCAAACTATTCGTTATGCCGAACATTCGGCTTGGCCAAATATCGAACTATTCGGCCTGCCGCATATTCGGTTTGGCAGAATATCGAACTATTCGGCCAAACCGAATACATAAAAATATCTTTTGAAAAATATTTTTTAAAACCTTTAAACCTTTTAACTGTCAATTTATAAAGATATTCAGAATAATTGAAAATAGATTCATATTTAAATAAAACAGAATGCCGTTACATTATTTGTTTGCGGCTTGATAGCGTCACTTAAAAAAAAATAACCATTAATGATGACCTTCATAGAAATAAATGATGCACAAATGGAAGTTTATGAACAATGTCTTATAAATAATAATCTGTCTTTTGCTTTATCGCTAAAAGAGTGTTTCTAAAGAAAATGGGAAAACTTTCAGATGTGATAATAGACGTCAAGACAGACCATTTTTTCCCAAGAAACCAGTATCGCAATCCGCTTAATCAGTCAAAATAAAAAATACAGTGTATCTCATCTCACTTCATGTCAAACTTAGATTTTCATTTGTTACTTTAACGATAATGAAGATATCGTTAACTATATTTTCAAAAGAGTTACTTTGATTTCTGTGATGTATGATATCATGAGAAGTGCCGCAAATTGTGTGTGTGTGTAAAGTTTACTTGTAAAAAGGTCTTGTTTATCAAAATGGAAGTATCTGTGTTGAAAAATTGTTTTAAAATTTAATTTTTTAATATCTTTAAACTTTGAATTCGGCCTAACAGTCGGTATTCGGCTACCCAAATATTTGGTATTCGGTTTACCTGTAGACCGAATATTCGGTTACCTGTAGACCGAATATTCTGTTACCTGAAGGCCGAATATTCGGTATTCGGCCAAAATCACTATTCGGTGCATCCCTAATGACAGATAAATTTTCTGAAATATCAAATGCCTTGGGGGGGGGGGGGGCGGCCCCCCAACCACCCTCAAATGACACCCCTGTTAACATTTATAAATCTGAATTAGATCTTTCAACTACCATAAGAGATTTTAAAATTAATCGATCAGTTCCCGAATTTTTGAGCATTAAAATATTGTTTGATTGATTGACTTCTCGGTTTTTTCCTTGTATTCTCAAAAGTTACTTTAGATATAGGAATACGATAAACTTCCGGTCCAGCCAGAATTATCCCTTTTAAATCTTAATTAGACTTTTTAATCCTAGTAATAGTCCTTAAATTTGATCAATCTCTAATTGTTGAGCATTGAACGATTGGTTGATTGACTGATCCTTTGATTTTTCCTGTTTTCTCAGAAGCTATTTTAGATGTCGGAATGCGCTATCTTCAGATTGTAACCAGAATTAAATCTTAATTAGATCTTTGAAACACCACAAGATTCCTTAAAATTTATCAATTAGTTCCTAAATGTTTTAGCATTAAAATATTGTTTATTGATTGACTTCTCGGTTTTTTCCTTGTTTCTCAAAAGCTACTTTAGATATAGGAATACGATAAACTTCCGGTCCAGCCAGGATTATCCTTTTTAAATCTTAATTAGACTTTTTAATCCTAGTAATAGTCCTTAAAATTGATCAATCTCTAGTTTTTGAGCATTGAGCGATTGGTTGACTGATTGATCCTTTGGTGTTTTCTGTTTTCTCAGAAGCTATTTTAGATGTCAGAATGCGCTAACTGCAGATTGTAACCAGAATTAAATCTTTGAAACACCATAAGATTCCTTAAAATTTATCAATTAGTTCCTAATTTTTTTAGCATTAAAACATTGGTTAATTGATTGATCCTTCCAGATTTATCTTGTTTTCTCAAAAACTATTTTAGATATAGGAATACAATAAACTTCCGGCCCTAGCCAGAATTATCGCTTATAAATCCTAATTAGACATTTTTATACTAATTTAATGCCTTTAAAATTGATTAATCACGAGTTTTTGAGCATTGAACGATTGGTTGATTGAATGATTCTACTGGCTTTTCCTGTTTTCTCAGAAGCTGTTTTAGATGTCGGAATGCGATAACTTCGGGTTGTAAGCAGAATTAAATCTGAATTAGATCTTTCAATCACCATAAGAGATTTTAAAATTAATCAGTTCCCGAGTTTTTGAACATTAAAATATTGGTTGATTGATTGACTTCTCAGTTTTTCCTTGTTTTCTCAAAAGCTATTTTAGATACAGGAATACGATAAACTTCCGGTCTAGACAGAATTATCACTTATAAATCTTAATTGCACTTTTTAATCCTAGTAACAATTCTCGAGTTTTTGAGCATTGAACGATTGGTTGATTGATTGATCATCCTAGTTTTTTTTGTTTTCTCAGAAGTTATTTTAGATGTCGGAAAGCGATAATTTCAGGTTGTAAGCAGAATTAAATCTTAATTAAATCTTTCACACACCATAAGATTCATTAAAATTAATCAATTAGTTCCTGATTTTTTAGCATTAAAATATTGGTTGATTGATTGATCTTTCCGGTTTTGCTATTTCCTCAAAAACTAATTCAGATACAGAAATACGATAAACTTCCTGTCCTAACCATAATTATCACTTATAAATCTTAATTAGACTTTTCAATGCTGGTAAGAGTCCTTAAAATTGATCAATTCTCGCGTTTTTGAGCATTGAACGATTGGTTGATTGATCCTCCTGGTTTTCCTTGTTTTCTCAGAAGCTATTTTAGATGTCGGAATGCGATAAGTTCAGGTTGTAACCAGAATTAAATCTCAATTAGATCTTTCAATCACCATAAGATTTCTTAAAATTAATTACTTAGTTCACGAGTTTTTGAGCATTAAAATATTGGTTGATTGATTGATCCTCCCGGTTTTTTGTGTTTTCCCAAAAACTAGTTGAGGTATAGGAATAAGATAAACGTCCAGTTCTAACCATAACTATACCTTATAAATCTTAATTAGACTTTTCAATGCTGGTAAGAGTCCTTAAAATTGATCAATTCTCGAGCACTGAACGATTGGTTGATTGATTGATCCTACGGGTTTTTCCTGTTTTCTCAGAAACTATTTTAGATATCGGAATGTGATCATTTCAGGTTGTAACCCAAAATTAAATCTTAATTAAATCTTTCAAACACCATAAGATTCCTTAAAATTGATCAATTCTCGAGTTTTTGAGCACTGAACGATTGGTTGATTGATTGATTCTTCTGGTTTTTCCTGTTTTCTCAGAAATTATTTTAGTTGCCGGAATGCCATAACTTCAGGTTGTAACCAGAATTAAATCTTAATTAGATCTTTCAAACACCATAAGATTCCTTAAAATTAATAAATTAGTTCCTGAATTGTTTTTGGGCATTGAACGATTGGTTGATCCTCCAGTTTTTTCCTGTTTTCTCAAAAGCTGTTTTAGATGCCTGAATGCGATAAACTTCAGGTTGTAACTAGAATTAAATCTTAATTAGATCTTTCAAACATCATAAGATTCCTTAAAATTAATTAAATTATTCCCGAGGTTTTGAGCATTGAAAGATTGATTGATTGATTGATCCTCTCGGTTTTTCCTTGTTTTCTCAAAAACTATTTTAGATGCCGGATGCCAACAAGCTGGATGTTGTATCCATATGCATTCAACATATACTCCTGATAAGTTTAGCATTTGTTACTCAACAGTTTCTGAAACTATTCCGGACAGACATAAAGGCAAAAAATTAATGTTATTTTTACTAAGCGTCATCGTCGTCGTAACATAGAAATAAGCGCTTTTATGAAATTCACAAACAGCCACTCTTATTTTGTATATTACTATAAATTATGACAGCTACAATAATAAAATAATGATAGGAGCAAAACTTTGTACTCATTTTTTTTCAGTAAATAAAACAATTATTTAAATAATGAATACATTATAATAATCTGAAGAATAATGAAACAATAATATAAAATAACTTACGTTCACAAATATCAATTTTTAATTTGGCAGTTAAGGGGACAAGGGACCTGAAAATCCTTAAAAATATTTTTTTTTATTTTTTGTAAATTTCACCTAAATATTATTAAAGGGTACATTATATGCATTATGGTATGCATTTATCACAAAAAAAAAAAAAAAATATTTTTGAGAAAAAAAGGGAATTTTACGCGTCGTCTCTTCGAAATGCCCCCTGCGCATTCCATGTCAATGAAAATCCCCAATATTTTTTATAAAAGTTTGGTTTATATATATATAAATAAAATAGAGCATCGAATTTTATATTTTTAAATTTAAAGGTAAAAAAAATTAATTTTGAAATTTTTTCGAGAAAATTTCAAAATTTTAAATTTTTTTTTCATTTTTTTCAATTTTTTTCTGATTTTTTTTTTTTTTTTTTTTTTTTTGTGATAAATGCATGCCATAATGCATATAATGTACCCTTGAATAATATTTAAGGTGAAATTTAGAAAAAATGAAAAAAAAATATTTTAAGGTCCCTTGTCCCCTTAATTTCCTTATACTTATGTTCGTGCAATTTTTGTTTACTAGTTTTCAATTAAACTTTTTTAGCGAAAATATTTGTATCATTTTAATACTTGAGAATGTTGCCTGTCAGAGCAATGAAACATATCGAACCTGAATAAATAAAGTAAATGTAATGCTATCACTTTTAGCAAATATTTAGTTACTTTGAAAACAATTATTATCAATGGAATTTCTATTTCTAGTTAATTTAAAAGAGGGATGTAAAATTATTTTTCAAGAATGATTTTTACGTCGAAGCGAATGTTTCAAAACATTTTTACTCTCATTAAAATTACTTGAAAGTATTTATTATACATAAAGTAAATTAAGGGAATCGTAATACATTCCATAGATGTATCATACAGTTTCCTATCTTTTCCTCATGACAATACCATCTTCATATTTTCTTATCGACAATTTATATGATGTCGTATTTTTCATTTATCTGATTCCTGACTTTCATATTTATCTTTTATAAATTCTAGAAATCTTAGCTGTTTTATGCCCTCTATAAACTTCTACAGAAATCGTACTTCCCGATCATTTTGTAAATATATTCTGGAAAAAGATGGGATTGAATTGCAAATATTTCTCTGTTTTCTTTGTGAAAACTTTAAGGGTATTGGAATTTTAAGTTGTTTTATTAAAAATAAAAATATTTTATCCCATTTAGAAATCCGTACAAATCATAAATATTTTCTCCAATGCATTGTGAATAAAAATTTGGAGCAACAGGAAGGATTGTGAAATAAGAAAAAACAACTCTGAATTCATCGTCTGATTTATAACTTTGTTTCTTTTTATTGGCCAATTTTAAAAGTCAGACGCATTTCAATTGTGTTTAGTTATTCTTGCGCGGCAGAAATTTAAAGCGTTTAATTCACGTAACAGATTTTATCCGGTACAAGTTTGGGTGTTTTTGTTTATTGACCGGCTGACATCTTGTAATTTTACATGAGGTGATTAATCGATATCCTTCAGTAAAATTTTGTATAAAATTTTCTTAGATGAAGGAAACTTTTATTAAAAGAAATGTAGAAATATTTTAGAGAGCAGAAATTTAACATACACTGGTGGAGAAAACTTAAGGATTACTATTACTTTCAACGATTACAGTTAGAAATAGCACATGTAAATTGGCATAAATGCGGGATGTACTCTGTTTTCTGAAACTTATGCAAATTTTGTACATCTGCTTTTGTCGATCACGTGACAGCAGAGATAAAAGATTTTTGGCAATCGGCGGGTGCTGTGTGTTGTCATTAGATGTAAAATTTGAAGGAGATCAAGTGAAGCTTTGACATTGAAATTTTGAACATGTCTTCGAGGCATCATTTAGATGATATTACTCGTGGTAGAATAATCGGAAAGTTGGAAGAAGGACGCAAAATGAGAGATGTTTCCCGTGAATGTAACATCGTGCACAGTATTGTTTCTAGTCTATGGGCGACATTCCAAAAGAGTGGAATATGTACTAGGAGCACGGGATGAGGTCATCCTAGCAGTACAACATCCCAAGAAGATCGCTATATATTGTTAGTTTGGCAAAAAGGAACCGACGCAGCGCAGCTGGTCAATTAGCAGATCAAGTTTGTGCTGCCACAGGAATTAAAATGTCACGAAAAACTGTTGCAAGACGTTTGAAAATGGGCGGACTATATGCCCGAAGACCTGTTGAGTGTGTCCCACTCTCGAGACGACAATGTAGCGCCTGTTTACAGCGGTACCGCATCGCAATTGGACTCATGACGACTGGTCTACAGTGCTCTTCTCAGATGAGAGTAGATTCAGTCTATCGTCTGATTGTAGACGTAAACTGATATGGTGCGAGGTTGGTAGTGCTTACTGTCGTGAAAATATTCTAGGAATAAATCGATATGCACTTCAAGTATCACGGTGTGGGCAGGCATCATGTTAAATGGCCGCACGGATCTCTATGTGCTTGACCAAGGTTCCATAAACGGTAGACGGTACATTGAATATGTCCAGCTGCCACATGTTCGACTTTTTTGAGGTGCTGTCGGCTAAAAGTTTCGTTTTATGGGCGATAACGCACCTTATCATCACACACAGTCTGTAGAAGATTGCCTTGAGGCCGAAGATATCAATTGCATAGACTGACCAGCACGTTCCCCTGACCTGAATCTCATTGAAAATGTACAGTGGCGGTCAAAAGTTTCCGGCCAGTTAGTTTTTTTGATTTGTTTGACAGAATGTTTTAGCGAAGAAGAAGTTCAACTGCTCCAAAAGTTAGGAATAAGCAAATTACCTCTGACCACGTGATCATTTTGATTGGTTACTTAAGATACTTGATGCAAAGGGGAGGAATTCAAAATTCGCGCGTGCAAAAGTTTCCGGCCACTCGTCATTCATTAGTTTTTGCTATCGCTAATGTGTTTTTTGGTCATGTTTGTTAATTAATCAAGGTGAATAATGTATTTGAAATTCAAAAATGAAAAGTTTAACAATTTATTGTTCCTAAATGAGTGATTTGTTTGTCGCTAAAGGGACAATCCTCTCGTGAGATTGCGGCACAGTTGTCGATCGGAAAATTTGTTGTAAGCGATATTTTATAAAATATATAAAGATGGTTATGGCCTTCGGAACTTGCCACGGTCCGGGGACCCCGGAAAACGACTATTCTTGTGGACAGAATTATCAGAAAAAAAGCAGTTGATGACCCGCTTAAAAATGCCGCTGCAATTCCACGCCATTTATGGTGTTAACAGCTATTTATGGTGTTAACAGCTATTTATGGTGTTATGATTATTGCTGATACAAGTCTATCTACAGTGTCAAGACGCTTATGTGACGTAGAACTTTATGGAACAGTCGGTGTTAAAAACCTTTCATAAGTAAAAAAATTCAGAGGGCCCGACTGGTGTTTGCCAAGGAATATAAAGACTGGACAAGTGAAAACTGGAAGAAGTACTATTTTCAGATGAATCGACGTTCAATCTTTTTGTGAGTGATAAAAAACATTACAACCGACGACCTAAAAACAAAAGATAAGGTGCGAGATGCATTATTCCTACAATGAAGCACGGCGGAGGACACGTTATGCTGTCGGGAGCATTTTCTGGAAAATGCGCCTGTCCGTTATTTGAAATCCGCGACAAGATGAATAGTGCAATGCATAAGAATATCTTGCAAGATCATTTGCTGCGTTATTGGAGGAAAAATTGTGGTCGCAACTATTTGTTTCATGATGAAAACGACCAAAAGCATACATCCAAGCTCGTCAAGCAGTGGCTTTCGCACAAAAAACTTCGCTTTTGAAACGAACAGCCCAATCATCCGATCTGAATATAATAGAAAATCTTTGAAAATAACTTGAAAACGTTTGTGGAATTGTAAATATTCCAATTTAGCAGCATTTTCACAAAAATATCAAGAACCGTGGACAAAACTTAACATTGATGATCTACAACTGTTGATTGAATCGATGCCACGTTGCTGCGCCGCAGTACTTATTGCTAAATGTATGAATACAAAATACCAATTATAAATGTTGTTGATCACTGTTATTTTCTTTTATAACACCATTTTTTTCCAAACTTGCCAAAGTGGCCGGAAACTTTTGAGAACATGCATTTTCTTTTGCAATTAATTTTGTCAATTAAATTTATTAATATTTAATTTTTTATTCCATAAATAAGTTCTTAACTGTTATGTCAATAAAGTGTATAAGTATCACTTTGAGATTCCTGTTGATATGGATATACTTACAAATTAACCAAAAAATTTATGCTGGCCGGAAACTTTTGACCGCCACTGTATGGGATGCCTTGGGGAGACGTATTGCTTGCTGCTCAACAATTTCCTCCCACAAACAAGGAAACCCTCATCCGTACAGTGAAGGAGGAATGGGGCAACTTGCCTCAGCAACTACTGAATTATGTTGTTCTGAGTATGCCACGCCGTGTTGAAAGCTGTCTCTCATTACACGGTGGCCACATTCCTCATTGATATGGCACTGAAGATTGTTAATCGCTCTCTTTGTTGTGGTCAGGCGGCGTTTTTCATCGTTAATAGCTTTAAAAGGAAACTACGGGACACCATGCAAGAGGGGAACCTTTCCTTCAAGTCGAGATGTAATCTTCTTATCTACTAGCATTGTTGTATGTCCCCGTCCTATTGTGAATAAACCGCAGAAAGGTAGAAAAGTATGGGTTTCCTGGAAAAGTGATAAATGATGGCAAAACAAGCATTTGAACGGAGCCTTAATGTGCAAATAGACCATCTACAAATAAATTGTTTACTAAAAAGGTGCATAAAAATTTATTAAAATATACCGTTACAAAAGGAATGAACTGGTCTTTAAAACTTAAAAACCATTGATGTTAAAATCATAATGAAACAGAAAAAGATGATTTCTGAGATCTTTCGATCGCTAACGCGATCATTTTCAAAGGATACTTTCACAGTGTTTTGAGTGACAGTGAAAGTATGCTTTGAAAATGATCGCGTTAGCGATCGAAAGATCTCAGAAATCATCTTTTTCTGTTTCATTATGATTTTAACATCAATGGTTTTTAAGTTTTAAAGACCAGTTCATTCATTTTGTAACGGTATATTTTAATAAATTTTTATGCACCTTTTTAGTAAACAATTTATTTGTAGTTATGGTGAATTTGTCATTCCACTCTGAGCTCATTTGAGTTCTATGTTTTTCAAATAGACCATCTTTCTAACTGCTATCAGTATCGGCGTCTTTTCTTGTGGCCACGCGATATTTTTTAATCTTTAATGACTTTAAAAGGAAAGGGACTGATGTCTTGCAAAAGAGGGACCTTTCCTTCAAGTAGAGTTGAGTTGCTTATCTCCTGATCCATCGTTGATTCCCCTCATCCTTTTGTGAATAAACCGCAGAAGGGTCCAGAACAAAAGATTTCCTATAAAACTGGAGAAGGATGCCAAAACAAGCGTCTATACGCAGCTTTAGGTTTGTTCTCATTCTTGACCCTTACGGAAGTAGTGAGTCTACCAGATCGGAAAACCTCTGTCACTTACGGACCTCCCAGTGAACCGACTCCCCACGCCACGGATTTCTCGCGCAGGATTATCGTATTAGCACGTTGCCAGCCCTAGAATAAACATTCTTCAGGAATCACTCAACAAAGCATTGGCCTCGTTTTATGCTGAATAACTTCAGTTTTCTGATGGGAATAGGAATCATATTCAGTATCGTATGTCATCGACACATTTATCGATTGCAGATTGTAACTGAGTTTATACAGAACAATGGCAGATTTACAATTAAGGAAATACATGCCTACATAATAATGAGTACATTTTAAGCGTCAAAACCTAATTTGGTTATTGTAGGACATCGTTTTAATTTTTAATATGCTTTTTCTGCAAGAATTCAGACCTGTAAACTTATACAAGAAATATGTGTCCATTACTACGCATTTTAATCTCTTTGAAAGAGAAACAAGTAGGAAATTGTAAGTCAAACGTGGCAAATAAGGTACGTTCGTACTATAATTACTTTTATAAATATTCAGATCTTGTAACAATATGCAAAACTCTTATGCAAAAATGCAAGAATACAAAATTTATTACGATTCTATATATATTAAATTCAGTAATACAGAAATAATAGGACTTCATCTTAAAAAGGACTTCATCACCACGACAACCTAGAATCATGACCTATCATGGATATCATTGAATTAATTATGTGTGATAGGATATAATAGAAGGAAGAAAACTTTTATTAATATTTTTTTAAGTTTTTATTTGATTTTCATAAAATTTGAAATGACTAGCCAAAATTCTGCAACGATTATGTATATTAAATTTCAAATCATTCAGTTAGGTGGTTTTGCGCTGTTATATGCGGACAGATGGACAGACTAGACGACGACTATAGATGTTATGTATTGATATAATTACGAACGCACCTGAAAGCAAATTTGCGGAAAATTTTCTAAAACAGCAACTTTTTACGCGTTATATTTATAAATTATGGATCTTAAACTAAATATTTTGGTGAAAATTTTATGCCTGGAAACTGCATGATTACTTTTAAAACTACAACATTTCAATTGTAATTCAAATTATGTTGTAAAGATCATTATTCAGTATTAGCCAAGTTAACTTATTGAAAACTTCTTTTTTCTTAAATGTTTCCTAAACTCTCGTTAAATTAAAAAAATATATATATTTTACACTCTTACGTTTATGTTGATTCGAATTAATATGATACCGGTTTAGACTTTCCTTTAAATACTCCGCAAAAGTTTAGCAATTTCTATTCAAAAGGATTACCTTTTAAATTCAAATTTAACCTGTTCATGTTTTCAAATTATTCGTATGCCACCATATTTTAGATAAATGGCAGAAGTATGGAATAATCTTTGAACTTCGTCGTAGCTTTGATCTCCTTAGGCCGCATGAGAAAAGAAAATTACATTTTATCTTATGTATGACTTTAGATAAAATAACAATGACTTGTTTCTTTGTTTTTTCCTTGTAAGCATTAAGCATAGGCGCGCCACACACTAGGGAGACATGCAATAAAAAAGCATGAGGCATGCGACATTTTCACCCTCTTAATAAAGAAAAAACCGGTTTGAACAGCAGAATTTGCTTCATATCTCACAATTATTGTTGTATGTCTCTCTGGTGTGTGGCGCACCTTAGTCGTGCCAAAAAAGTACCTCCCCCCCCCCCCCCCGATTAACTCAGCAACAAATTATTGCAGATGAAAGTTACTGGTACCAAACGATTGGAAATAAAGTCTACTTTTAAATGTCCTATAAAAATGGGCTTAGGGGGACATACACCTATCAAAACGAACCCATACTTTGTTTTTCTTCAATAGCAGTACCCAAGTTTGACACCATAAATTAATTCTACACCCTTTAATTACTCTAAAAACAAATTTTCATGAAATTCGTACGATTAGTTTCATAGATATTATTATTTTAAAGTAAGCGTATTTTAGGGGGTGCATCCAAATTGAAGTTCGGTACTCGAGTATTGAATTGCTACAGAATGACTATGCCACTTCTATTCATGTATTATTTCTTGCCAATACGACCATTCCACACGCTTAACAGGGTTCGACTAATGCCAGTGCAAAAGTAAGTAATATATATATTTTTTCAAATTATGCTTTTCGACACATCATAGATAGCACTTCAAACCATCATTTTGATAGTAATATCAAAATGATTTTTAATAGTAATACGAAAATTACTTGAAAGAAAAATTTGAAATTGAGAATTCGCAAAAAGCAGGGCATAATAAATACAAATTTAATAAAAAATGTAGGTTGCAATTCATTTTCTTTTCAAATATTAATTTCATAATTCATATTATAAAATTTTAAAATTACAAATTCAATGTATATATATATCTTTTAGTATTATAACCACACAAAAAATTATCACATTAGGATGATAATTTAAGGAGATATTAATAAAAATATGAAAATGAAATGTAACATCAGAAGCTCTCAATTTTGAATGTTTGTAATTCAAAAACGTATCATCCAAATAACTTGAAAATTCGTTTCTAGTCATAGTTTGAACTGAAGATTTAAAATATACAGTGCGTCTCATAAATATAAAGACACTGATATTTTCGAAATAATATTTTAATAATTCAGTATCCAAAATTATATTTATGCATATAACAAACAGTATGTGCAAGGAAAACACTTTACAGTAAATTAAATTAGAATTAAATAATTTCAACTCGAAAATTGATAAATGCAAATAAATTTGCTGTCTCATAAATATAAAGACATTTTACATACTTTTGAATTACCGTCCAATAAATAATCCATTCTTATTAATGACAGAAAATATTCTAGCTGGCATGCTTTTAATTAAGTTGTATAACTATTTTGGCTTTATATCAAACCAACTTCGTTCGATTTCTTTTTTTAAGTCAAGGACGTTTGAAAATTGTCTTCCAGATGCATATACACTGCGAACGAGAGTGCTACAAAGATTCTTAACTGGATTTAAATCAGAGTTACGTGCGAGCGAGACCGTGACATGAACATTGCTATCGGCAAACCGTTTTTTGTGAGTCTTGATGTGTGAATCGATGCATTATCCTGATGGTACAAATAATTCTGACCACCAAGAGTTTCAGCAATTGGCAACAACTGACTATCAAGCAGTTCGATATACTCTTTAGACGTCTGTTTACCTTCCAGAAAAGCAATATCCATAGTTCCATTAAAAGAGATGGCACCCCACACCATAACAGAACCTCCCCCTTTCTGCCTACTGAAGAAGGTTCGAGATTAACGTCTTAAATCGTGCGAGTAGGAATTCCAACCATCTGGGCCATCCAAGTTAAATCTCTTTTCATCTGAAAAAATGTCTCGCATCCATTCGTCCTTCAAGTGCATATGATTTTTAACCCCGATTAACCTCCGTTCTTTGTGTTCTTTTTCAGTAAAGAAAATATGCACGTTTGTCGGCATACAATGTTTTTTCTTTCTTTTATACGACGATGTACTGTATCTTTTGGGACCACACCATAAACTCGTTGAGATACTTATCGGAGTGACATTTTTTGCGACGAAACAAGTCGCATGATCTTGCGATCCAGTCTTTCACTAGTTTTTCTTGGTGTGCCAGATCGTTTTCTCGAATATGAATTGTAAGTTTTTGGTAAAATTTTATAAAGTGCAGCTCTGATTATCCCAGTTTTTTTACATATTTGACAAACTGTTAAGCCATTAACTTTAAATTCATGTATTTTACAAATTTCATCTTTAGAAATTTCAAAGTTCCACGGCATCTTTGCAATTGAAACAAGTCAAACAACTTTGCTCGTTTGGGTAAGTTAAAGTGTATTTCTGCGTGTGCGCATTAATTCTGTACGCGCGCATTCGAAAAAAATTTGCATATGAAGCAGTTTCAAGTTTGTCTTTATATTTATGAGACAGCGTATTTTTTTTTATTTTTTTTATTATTCGAGACGAAAATATTTTATTTAAATTAAAACCCCTATAAGAAATTCATTTCAGTGTTCTTAATATGAGGTATAAAATTTAATTTCTTTTAACTGAATTAATAAAATGTAATTTCAAAAACATCTGTGTCTTTATATTTATGAGACGGACTGTAGTGTCAAAATTGGGTGTTTCCATTGAGAAAACAAAGTTTTGCTTAGTTTTGATTTGTAGATGGCCCCACGAGAAAAATTTCTATACGTCATTTTATGTAAGCCAATTTTATATACATCGTTTAAAAGTAGACTTTATTTCCAATCGTTTGGTACCAGTAACTTTCTTCTATTATAATTAGTTGCAGAGTTAGTAGGGGGTGTTTACTATTTTTCCCACGACTGCACATATTTTTTCTGCATAAAATATTTCATTAGAGATATAAAATGAGTTTGTGGAATTTTTATTTTAACATGTTTCTAGCTGTTATTGTATTATAGTTACTGTGTGTTATTAATGAAATAGAAATGAAATGAGTTTGATTAATTTTTATTTTAATATGTTTCTAGCTATGTTATTGTATTAGAGTTACTGTATGTTATTAATGAAATAGAAATGAAATGAGCTTGAGGAATTTTTATTTTAAGATGTTTCTAGCTATGTTATTTTATTAGAGTTACTGTATGTTATTAATGAAATAGAAATGAAATGAATTTGAGGAATTTTTATTGTAAGATGTTTCTAACTATGTTATTGTATTAGAGTTACTGTATGTTATTAATGAAATTGAAATGAATTGAGTTTGAGGAATTTTAGTTTAAGATGTTTCTAGCTATGTTATTGTATTAGAGTTACTGTATGTTAGTAATGAAATAGAAATGTAATGAGTTTGAGGAATTTTTATTTTAAGATGTTTCTAGCTATGTTATTGTATTAGAGTTACTGTATGTTAGTAATGAAATAGAAATGTAATGAGTTTGAGGAATTTTTATTTTAAGATGTTTCTAGCTATGTTATTGTATTAGAGTTACTGTATGTTAGTAATGAAATAGAAATGTAATGAGTTTGAGGAATTTTTATTTTAAGATGTTTCTAGCTATGTTATTGTATTAGAGTTACTGTATGTTAGTAATGAAATAGAAATGTAATGAGTTTGAGGAATTTTTATTTTAAGATGTTTCTAGCTATGTTATTGTATTAGAGTTACTGTATGTTAGTAATGAAATAGAAATGTAATGAGTTTGAGGAATTTTTATTTTAAGATGTTTCTAGCTATGTTATTGTATTAGAGTTACTGTATGTTAGTAATGAAATAGAAATGTAATGAGTTTGAGGAATTTTTATTTTAAGATGTTTCTAGCTATGTTATTGTATTAGAGTTACTGTATGTTAGTAATGAAATAGAAATGTAATGAGTTTGAGGAATTTTTATTTTAAGATGTTTCTAGCTATGTTATTGTATTAGAGTTACTGTATGTTAGTAATGAAATAGAAATGTAATGAGTTTGAGGAATTTTTATTTTAAGATGTTTCTAGCTATGTTATTGTATTAGAGTTACTGTATGTTAGTAATGAAATAGAAATGTAATGAGTTTGAGGAATTTTTATTTTAAGATGTTTCTAGCTATGTTATTGTATTAGAGTTACTGTATGTTAGTAATGAAATAGAAATGTAATGAGTTTGAGGAATTTTTATTTTAAGATGTTTCTAGCTATGTTATTGTATTAGAGTTACTGTATGTTAGTAATGAAATAGAAATGTAATGAGTTTGAGGAATTTTTATTTTAAGATGTTTCTAGCTATGTTATTGTATTAGAGTTACTGTATGTTAGTAATGAAATAGAAATGTAATGAGTTTGAGGAATTTTTATTTTAAGATGTTTCTAGCTATGTTATTGTATTAGAGTTACTGTATGTTAGTAATGAAATAGAAATGTAATAAGTTTGAGGAATTTTTATTTTAAGATGTTTCTAGCTATGTTATTGTATTAGAGTTACTGTATGTTAGTAATGAAATAGAAATGTAATGAGTTTGAGGAATTTTTATTTTAAGATGTTTCTAGCTATGTTATTGTATTAGCGTTACTGTATGTTAGTAATGAAATAGAAATGTAATGAGTTTGAGGAATTTTTATTTTAAGATGTTTCTAGCTATGTTATTGTATTAGAGTTACTGTATGTTATTAATGAAATAGAAATGAAATTTCTGCCTTAAACTGAAAAGATACCTACCGTCAACCGGTGCCACTTTTCAGAAATTTCAGATTAATTTTAAACAAGATCTAAATTTATACAAAATAATTTCAATCTTATTTAAATTTACTTCCAGATATCAAATTTGAAATTATTTAGACGCGATGTTTTTAAAACAAAACTATTCACATTTTTTGAATTTCTAAGGTTAACTTAATTTCATATGTCTCTATGTATATTTTCTGAAATTTTAATTTTAGCGGGATAAACTTATGCATTATATATTACTATACTATCCTATATTGAGAATTCCAAACTTTGGTTTTTAAATTGAGATAATTCTATCGCATAAAATATGAAATAACAGTTTAAAAAATATGAATTTAAAAACTATTGGTCGCGAAGTATTTAAAATAAAAATATGCAACAGTTTGAGTTTCGAATGTTAACCCGAGGGAGGTCGCGCATAAATAAGTTATGAGCGGTTTATAGTTTGTCACCAATAAATGCAAATAATAATCGTAACCTTATTTAGTGGGAGACATTTGTTACAAATTATGCGTCAAAGTTTACTTTTCGAAAAATAGTGTTGACAATTGTAAAAACCGTACGCACCCGGGGTATGCCATACCCTACGTGACTCTTGCCGGGTTAAATTACTTTTGCATACATTTTTCATTGCATTTCCGAAATTAAAAATCTTCGCTAATTTTTTTTCTATTTGTAGTTCAAATATATTAAAATTCAAATACACCGGTAATTACTACACTGTACAGTAAAACCTCCCTAAATCGACCACGTTCCGTTCCAATAAAAATTGATCGCTCCGAGAGGTGGTCTCTTAATGGAGGTCATGTTTAAATCTAGATTTTAATTGTTGAAAAAGGTAACAAAAAATGTTACTAAAATTTATTTTTCACATTAGGAAAAAATGTGAAAATTTAAGTATCAAAACAAAAGTTAATTACATAAGTTAATTACTGCAGAGTTTAAAAAATGAATACATTGATGTTTGCTTTGAGCTTACGGTTTTATCTTTTATAACTTTTATTTCAAAGTTAAATAAATAAATGCAATTTTTTTTGGACAGGAACAAATAATTACGATTTTATTAACTTATCTATTTCTTTGAGAATTTCCTGACAGCATAGTGCAGGGAAGTTTATTGACCACAATTCTTAATTTGTCATCAGAGTTAAATTCATTGTCTAAAAAGGCACAAAGTTGTTAAATACTTAAAAGTTACCAAAATAGAAAAAAAAACTCTAAACTTAGTTTAGAAGTTTACTGAATAATATTATTCAGGAATTATTTTTCTAATAAAACCTTCTTCAAGCGACCAGGAAAAAACGGAATTTGTTTCACTTTCTTCAAAGAAATGGGTCGCTCATGGAGGGAGTTCAACTGCGATGGTCTCTGAATGGAGGTAAAATTAGTATTGAGCGTATGGGAATAAATTTCGTTCCATGAAGAAATGGTCGTTCAGGGAGGCTTCACTGTATATAAAAGTGTATTGTTTCTAAAGCTAGGAAAATATAATATAACCACAAACGAAAATATGCGATATCCTGTCCCGAGTTACCCACGATACCGAAAATCTTTCATTATCCTCAGAAACTAATATCTTTTTGAGATTTAACAAGAACGAAAAATCATACATACAACATAGATTATGGAACACTTTCCAACACATTCAGAGAACTGTAACAAAACTTTAGAATTTATTAAGGTGAAAGAGTAATAAACGATTTAGAAAATGCATTTACACATTTGACAACACCAATTTCTGCAAATACCATGAATAGTACGGAAAATATCCGAATTTTTTTGTGTATATGAACTATAGATTCATATGTACAGGGTGTCCAGGCTAAAAGTATTCAAAATTTATGGTCTATTTTTACGAAACTACCCATTGGAGTTTAAAAATATATATATTTAAATAAAAATAGCATCTCACAAGGTTTTAATATCAATAGTCTTTGATGTGTGCACCTTTGGTAACACGACAAACGTCTAAACGGTAATCCAGTCCTCCCAAAATGTTTCGTAGCATATCAGGAGACAAATTGCTTCTATGATACACTTTTTCCACTCATCCACAGTTTCAGTTTTTCGTTTTGATCAATGTTTTAAAATCTCGCAGGTGTTACCAATCGACGGAAGTGAAGTCTGTTATATTCGAATGGGTAGTTCCGTAATAATAAGCCATAACCTTTGGATACTTATAGTCCGGACCCCTGTATAGTAAAAAATAAAGTTAGAAAATGTTATCAAGCTAAATTTTTAAAAATGCATTTATTTAAACGTGTTGAAAACAGTTCAGCTTTTAGGTAACAAACCATTCTTGGGTATCTTTTACCAAAGTAAGAAACGGAAGTGCAAACAAATCACCAAATAACAAAATTTTATTTATTTATTTATTTTTTACGGAAGTATAGTAGTTAAGATATCGCAGAAATTGTTTTCACAAATAAATATTCATACATGCGCATGGCTCGCGGCGTTCCTAAAATTTTCACGCTTTGCTACCAGTATTTTTAATCCAAAATCTTTGTGGTAGGTTTCTTTAACATCTACAATAGAATTCTACAATAAATAGTATCGTTTTAAAATTATGGTAGGAAAGTGTGACAACTTTAGAAACGCTGCGAGCCCTGCATTAGAGTAACTATCCTAATTTTCCTTTTTTCCGTGAGTAAGCACTTATGGCGATCATCCTTGTTAATGTTTATTTGGCTAATGCTTCGACTCTATACAACCAATTTTGGCATTAAACATGAGCGATACTGGTAACAATGTGGTTTAAAATGAACACGGCTGTCGTTAATGCGTTGGTTTAATGAATAATTTTGCGTCAAACCGTTCTCGAAAAGTACGCAGATTGTCTGTGAAACCAATAATTATTATTTTTACATCTATTTGTATTGCTCCGGTCAAAGGAGTAGAATCAAAAAATATTCGGAGTGGATATTAGTCGAATATTAGTCTTTTGAAAACAAGTGTGTGTGCTTGTGTACATGATATGTGCACACACACACATATATATACGTGTAGATAAATCAATTATAATTTCGCATTTCATAATCAAAAGCTTTGATACGGCAGAAAGTAAAATATTAACAATATTACATTGTTGTGTGATGTTTCTTTACTTAATTCTTAACATTCAGATCAATAACAAAAATTAACATAAATAATTGGATATTGTCAGTAACACTACACAACAAAGTAATTTTAAACACAGACATCGCAGAAAATGAATAAACAATGAATTTATAAAAGTAACAGAAGTAACGATTATTGAATGCGATTTTGTGTTTTATACGTTTCTAAGAACTTCTCTATTTTCATTTAAAAACAAAAGTGAATATATATTTTTCTTTAAAAGTGATTGATTTGATCGAACACATTTTCCTTATTATGGAAAGATTTTATAACGGTAATGGGACTACCCACATTACAGGCGGAACTCATGATTTTAAGACTCAGAAGATGTTAGAAGAACAACACGATTTGCTATACATCGAAGGTATAGACAAAGGATCATTTGGTTCAGTATTCGAAGTTAGACAGCGGCTGAATGATGGAAGAATAGCAGCGAAGCTTACTGTAGCGAGCAAAGGGTCAAAAAGTGATAAAATAATATGGCCAACATTACTGAATGAACATTTAGTTCCTCTTTTGTCGGCCTATTATTTCAAAAGTACAGATACTTACGTATTTACGATGAAGAAATATCAAACTACTTTATTGAAGAAGGTAGAAGAGAAACATTTTCGAAAAGATGTAAAAGGATTCAGAAGAGCCGAATCCTATTTAAAAGACGTAGTGAATGGACTGTTATATATGCATAGCCGCGGCATATGCCATGCCAGCCTAAAGACAAACAACGTGTTAATTGATGAAAGAGATGTGACTTCAATATGCGATTTCGGCTATGACCAAAAACCACCACTGCTTATTGATAATTATGGTATTCCAGCTACATATTGTCCTCCGGAAGCGAAGCAGGTGGCTGAGGGTCGAGCTTTTATCGACGGATTCCACTTAGATCAGTATGCTCTAGGCATGTTAGCACTTAGAAGTGTTTACCTATCATTCATTAGTTCGAACAGTTGGGCACAGACAGAAGGATACACTGAAGTTCAGTTGGTCGTATTATGTGTACCCTGTTCTATTTGAAATTCTGCATCCCACTCGCTTCAAAGTTTTGGTTAAGACAGCGCACATGATGTCCAACATACCTTCTTCTTCCATGTTAGATGTACTGAATCTGATTTAGTCGCTTGTCTGTCTCGTTCCGTCAAAGAGAGTGACAGTATTAGATGTTTCAAAGTATAGGCTTTTCGGAGGAAAAGTAAAGAATTCTCACAAAGATGAAGTTTAGATGAAGAAAATCAATCCAGAGGCACTAGAAAAGATGATTGGAATATCAGCTCCGAATCCCTTGGTGACTTTTGAGAATTTGTTTGAGCAGAGAAAATCGCACGCTGCTTGTGATGTTTTTGAGAAAAGTTTTGAATCGGAGTTAAATAGCAATAAAGCGCCCGCTTATATGATATTAAATTTAAAGCGAAAGCGGAAGAGGAGTTATCAGATAAAGATGCGACAAGACCATAAGAGTTCTGTAGCTGGGTTTCGGAGAAAAGTATCATGGATTAGAAGCCTCTTTGCTACTTGTAAGAAAAAAAAATCACAGGGAAAAAAAATGGGGGAAGTTTTTGTCAATAGTCCTGCTTGATTAAGAACCTTTTTTTACAATACAAGAAACCTGAATCCTCCTAGAAATGTACAGTATGACCGCAATCCATAACCCAGCAGAGAAATAGCATATTTAGTGGTCCCTCCTATTTTTTACTCCGGGCAGTAGACTTTATTTCAAAATTCTTGTGTTTTTAGATGAAACAACTTTATCACTTAAAAAAAAACTATGTTTGGCTGTGACATCGCTTCTCAAGTAATGATGTGTTTTGGAAACTTGGTCTAAATAAAGGATACGTGTTCAGAGCAAAAACTGGTTTCTTGTTTTAAATGTAGTTTTAAGTAAAATGATTTGGTTTAAATTTAGAATAGATTCTTTTTTCAGAAAAAAATCTTTTAAGCGACAGTTTTTTACTAGCATTAAATAAGACTATAGATTAAACTGATTATTATTTTTTCTATTTATGAAGCAATTAGAGTGATAACGGTCTAAGTCACATTTTCTTGACTTTACAAAAACAAAGAATTTATTTTTTCCATTGCCGTAAAATTTCTTCTTCTGTTTATCAATGGATAGATTTGTGAAACTTACTTATACTGTTCGTTCTATAAGAGCAGTTGGAAGTCAAATTCGTGAAAAAGTCGTTTTTTATTTTTACTATTTTGAATCCTTTATTTTTCCCTTTTCGGATGGCATATTACTTTTGTTTTTACGAAAACAAAAATTTAAAAAAATTAAGTTGTGATTCAGTTTGTTTATATCATACCTAAACATTACATACACAGTCAGAAAAACTCGCCAGTTTACACTAAATTATTCCTCATTTTTTAAGGGGACAAGGGACCTTTAAAAAAATCTTTTATTTTTTGTAAATTTCGCTTTAAATATTATTCAAGGGTACATTATATGCATTATGACATATTTATAAAAAAAATGTTTTTGAGGGAAAAAAAATGGTATTTTCTGTAGTATTTAAGATGTTATGGTGAACTTTTCAAAATGCCACATGCGCATTCCATATCAATGAAAATCCCCAATATTTTTATGCAAGTTTGGTTTATATATATAAATAAAACTATGCATCAAATTTTGTATATTTAAAAATAAAGGTAAGAAAGAAAAATATTTTCATAATGCTTTGAAATTTTGATCAGCAAAAATGCTTAAAATTTCAAAAAATTTAGAAATAGTTCTTTTTTCTTCTGTTTACATTCAAATATATAAAATTGGACACACAGTTTTATTTATATATATAAACCAAACTTGTATAAAAAATATTGGGGATTTTCATCGATATGTCATATGGAATGCGCATGGGGCATGGTGAAAAGTTCTCCGTAACAGCTAAAATATTACAGGAAATTCCTTTTTTTTTCTAAAAAAAAAAAGGTAAATGTATGCCAATGCATGCATTATACCCTTGAATAATATTTAAAGTGAAATTTACAAAAAATAAAAAAATGATTTAAAGGTCTCTTGTCCCCTTAACCCCTTCGGCCCTGGTTTAATTTGGAAATGGATAAAAAATAAATTGCAGGTTAAATAAGCTTGAATAGACATAAATAACTATAATATGATGTATTATATAATTTTGATAATTAGTAAACTAATTAAAAAGTGTTCTAATAATAGGGCACCAAGACTTAAATTACGCAAAATGAGCAATTTTATTTTCTGTGCACATTTACAGTTATGTAAGATATAAAGGACACGAGAATGAATAAAATGAGTTTATTTCATATGAAATTCTTTAAAACAATTTCTCTGCACGTAAAAAGATAAAAATACTTAATATTTTTCACAAAAACATGTACTTTTATATGTACAACCTTCCATTTTTCATCTCTGTGTCTTTTCACTCCTTTCAATCATATGGTTCATTCCATATCTAAAATCTTTAAAAGGCAGTATTCAGTTTGTTCTTTGGCAAAACAGAGCTTCTTGCTGACGGCCTTCCACGTTCGATACGGATTAGTCACTGGTCTTTGACTGATAGAGCTTCTGATATTTCAAATGTGAAATCCAATAAATCCATTTGATCTTGCAAAGAAACTTCCAAGCATTTTGCATCATTTTTATACTCTAACCAACAATTAATAATGGGCATACTAAAATAATGAGATATTACTCGAAGTGTCCATTTTTTACACTTTATAGCAGTTCGATACAATGACGGTAAGAAGCTATGTTTGTCGACACCCCCCTTTCTTTTATTGTAGAACTTCACAACTTCTGGCCTATATACATCAATATAAGTGGAATCTTTTTTGCTCCATCTTTTAACAATATCCTTCGCATTATCTGACAGAAATGTAGAAGCTACTATCACAACTTTATTGTCATACCACTTTACAACAACGATTTTACCATATTTGCTGGCACATGTGTCACAAGCACCGCGTCCATGTTTTTTTTTTTTTTTTTAATTATTCGGCATCACTTTTCAATGGACAGTTTGTCAGCCTATTTCTGCGCACAAAGCCGGTAGCAATAAAATCAAGAAGCTGCACTGCAAAAAAAAAAAAAAGGGGGACTAAAATATTGTTATTGCAAAATGTACTGGCAATTCAGACACCAGTACTATTTCCGTATTTTAACGGAAAATTTCGCCCCGCAAATTCAAGAAAAACGGAAATTTTTCTGTAATTTACGGGGGAAAATTTCCGTATTTTATTCCCTTTATTTATTTATTTATTTATTTACAGTGTGGTGCTTGAAAAGTATCGTATGTGTCTCTAAGAGAGTTGTCTCAAGATATCTCACATATCTTTTAAGTCTGTTCCGTTCATAAAGATATGACCAATAGTTTGCACTTGAAACCCATCGCCACACGAGTGATTTCGAAAGAACCCAATTTTCTCTAATTGTTCTGGAAGAGTTTTTGGCCAAAAACGCAACTAATGTCATCAACCGAGGACCGAACACTCCTGGTATGGCCTCGTGTGACATTTTTCTGTTCACGAAGCTAAAATCATCCCTTCCAGGAAATTGTTTTGAGTCAATTGAGGCCATAAGAGAAAAGTCGCAGAAGGAGCTAAATACCATACTCCAATTTACCTATCTAAAATGTATGGAAGATTGGGACCTGTGCTGGCATCTATTGTTTGTATTGAACTCAGTAGGGTCTACTTTCAAGATGGCAATTGTGGACCGAACACTCCTGGTATGGCCTCGTGTGACAATTTTCTGTTCACGAAGCTAAAATCATCCCTTCCAGGAAATTGTTTTGAGTCAATTGAGGCCATAAGAGAAAAGTCGCAGAAGGAGCTAAATACCATACTCCAATTTACCTATTTAAAATGTATGGGAGATTGGGACCTGTGCTGGCATCTATTGTTTGTATTGAACTCAGTAGGGTCTACTTTCAAGATGGCAATTGTGGACCGAACACTCCTGGTATGGCCTCGTGTGACAATTTTCTGTTCACGAAGCTAAAATCATCCTTTCCAGGAAATTGTTTTGAGTCAATTGAGGCCATAAGAGAAAATTCGCAGAAGGAGCTAAATACCGAACACTCCTGGTATGGCCTCGTGTGACATTTTTCTGTTCACGAAGCTAAAATCATCCTTTCCAGGAAATTGTTTTGAGTCAATTGAGGCCATAAGAGAAAATTCGCAGAAGGAGCTAAATACCGAACACTCCTGGTATGGCCTCGTGTGACATTTTTCTGTTCTCGAAGCTAAAATCATCCTTTCCAGGAAATTGTTTTGAGTCAATTGAGGCCATAAGAGAAAATTCGCAGAAGGAGCTAAATACCGAACACTCCTGGTATGGCCTCGTGTGACATTTTTCTGTTCACGAAGCTAAAATCATCCTTTCCAGGAAATTGTTTTGAGTCAATTGAGGCCTTAAGAGAAAATTCGCAGAAGGAGCTAAATACCATACTCCAATTTACCTATCTAAAATGTATGGAAGATTGGGACCTGTGCTCGCATCTATTGTTTGTATTGAACTCAGTAGGGTCTACTTTCAAGATGGCAAAATAAATTTTGATGAAAAAATATTTTTTGTGTGTTTTATATAGCAATTCTGGTTACTTTTTACACACACTTTGTTAGTCCTAAGGCCTCATATCCTAATACTAGAACAAATGTTTTATTCTTAGTTATAATGTGAATTATCATTATTTTCTAAATTAGATGACTAATTTAGGTAGAAAAGGCCTTAATTCATAAAATATAATTAACAACATGTCACTAAATTATTATTAGTATTTTTATTGAGAAGGTTAAAAATGTGTGCTTACGTTTTGCCCATAAACTGGTAGAAGCCTCCATTTTACTGTTTGTGCTGCCATGTGTGATCACAAATGAGATTAAATTGTTAATCTCCAATATATTATTAGTAGTACACTGGATTTTAAACTTAAAATTCTTAAAAACGAATAATTTAGAGCAATTTAAAGATGTGTTCTAATAGTAGGACGCCAGGTCCGAAGCGGTTAGCAAATAATTTCCGTACTCCTAGAAAACATATTTTATCCGTGAATTCTCCCAAAAGTCTGAAAATGAGGAAGAAATTCCGTTACTTCCTGACACGCATGCGTTATATTAAACCTAAAACCCGAATTTATTTTTAAAAAGAAATCCAAAAATTCTATACATTAAGTTTTCTAATTTAATTAAAAAGGACAAAAAAGATTTCGAATTTAAAAATGAATAACAATTACTTTCCTCATTCATTCAAACATACTCACAATGTTTTTAAAGGTTAACGTAAACTTAAAAGGTTAACATACTCACAATGTTAACGAGGTTTTTAAAGATGAATAAATTGAATAAAGTTAAATAAAGTTGAATTTATAAAGTTGTTTATAAAAAAAAATATTCGCATTGAAAGAAAATTTTAAATTAACATCCCCATTCAAACATACTCACAATTTGTTTATAAAGTTGAATAAATTGAATAAAGTTTAATAAAGTTGAATTTATAAAGTTTTTAAAAAAAATATTCACATTGAAAAAAAATTTAAATTAACACATTTAAAAGATATTTTATTTAAATTATTAAATGGAATAAAATCGATCCTACTAAAAAAAAAAAAAAAAAATATCTTATCGAATTAAAATATAATAATCCTATTTTAAGTCTAGCAATGTACTTAAAAATATTTATAATTCATATTTTTATCGCATAC
Organism: Maratus speciosus; assembly: GCA_963932465.1. Lineage (NCBI taxonomy): Eukaryota > Metazoa > Arthropoda > Arachnida > Araneae > Salticidae > Maratus > Maratus speciosus. The sequence continues at coordinate 621,075,981 of OZ010788.1, read as the reverse complement.
TAATACTGAAGTATTAAAACCCCAGAAACAATCTCATTAAAGACGAAATCTTCCCGAAAGTAACTTCAAAATTAAAAGCTTTTTAAAGAAATTAATCAAGTCTACCCTTCTGAAGCAAACATATTTACTTCAAAATATTTCTCTGCTGTGTAACTGTAGTCCAATGGTTAGCGTATTCGTTTCTTAGCGCAAAGATAGCTGGTTCGATTCCAGATCAGCTAATTTTACTTTTTCTCCCACTTTCTTCAATTCACGTACATGTTACCTCCTGCATCGGAGAAGAAACTAGTCGTTGGGGGGGGGAGGGGGGAAGGGGGGCACCGTAATACTTACCCATCATGGATATACATAATATAAAGTATGAAAATAAAACATGTGATACATGCTAAGCATTGTATCATGTTACTTTATTCAGAATTTAATTTACTTAGACTCACTTAAATATAATTAATATAATCCCTTAAGCTAATATTACTTTTTGTTGCATTAAAATATCTCAATTTGTTGATTTTCTGTAAGCAAGTAAACACTATCGGTTTACAATGGAAGTCTGTGAGAATTTGGCGAAATATTAGAGGTACCGCCAATTTGGCTTCACTTTTGGCGATATATCTCCAAGTTGGCGACAAACTTGGCGGCATTTGACGACAGAACAGGGTCCACCTATGGTAACCCCCCTTATAGGTATGGAGATGCATTAAATGCTTGACATTTACGATAAGCCATTATTGACATCTAATCTTATAGTTTAGCGATAGTTTTTTGGTCGGCGGGATAGCCGAGTAGTACCGAATTGCGTAAAAGAAATATCCTTATAACTCTAAAAATTATAATCACATTAACTAACAGTTTACTGCGTCGGATTAAGCGTCTCATTTCCAATTAAATCACATCTTTGAATTGGAATTTGAATGAAATACAGGGTCATGAAAAATCGAAGAGTGTGAAAAATAGGATTACAAATATCTCGGCAACTAAGTATCTGATCAAGATCATTCATGATGCAAAATGTATATTTTTTTATTGCCTTTTATACTCAGACCTTCAAATAAACAATTTCGAAAATTTTTGTATACCTTTTATCAGACCGAATATTTCGAGAGTCCGAAAACAATAGTTCCGGATAATCGAGGTTACTGATATTCAATAGGCTTCTTCCCATTGTTACTTCCTAAGAACACGCCGAATTTCAAGTCTCTATCTCAATTTGTTCGGGAGATAGAGCGTTTACAGACACACACACACCCAGACGGATGGCAATTTTTTTTTCTTCTAAAAATATGTTTTTCGGAATCTCCAGTGTCTGAAACGTGTAAAACGTCCATCAAAAAATTTTTTTTCGATTTTTAAAACGATTACAAGACTTACCCTATACTACGTATGATGGGTAATTAATAAACAGATATTCTTCAATTATCGAAAAGTAGGAAAATTTCCGTGAACTGAAGAAAGAATTTATGAGAGTATACTTAAACTTTAAACTCTCAAAATGTTACTTTTTGAATTTAATTGTACCTTTTTAGAGAAATTACTACACATTATTGTTAGCAATCTTGCCGGAATATTTCACGATCTGAAGTGAACGTTTGTTAACGTTTGTTACAAACATTTGTGCAGAATTTTTATGAATAAAAAACTCTTTTGAGAAATGCAAGTTTTTTGTTATTTCAAAGTGGTTTTTATTCCAGATGTTTAAAAAAAAAAAAAAAAAAAAAAAAAAAAAAAAAACCTAAAGAACTTCTGTTTATAAAGTTGACTTAACTTTATCAGGGATTTTTCATACTATGTACAGGATGATTTTTTTTAAAGTCGTGAAAGTAAAATCCTATAACAAAAGAACCACTGATCCAAATGACCTGAAATTTCGCCAGTATGCTCCCAAAGCAACGGGAATTTTTTTGGCGTGGTTAAAAAAAAAAAAAAAAAACTTAAAATCGCACCGACAGATGGCGCTGTATATGCAGTAAAGTCGTGAGATGAGCATGCATACGACACACGCACAGTGGCAATAAAAACCTGAAGCACGCACACTTCATGTTCATTATTCTGATCTCAATTCCTGCGATTTCTGGCTCTGGGGGTACCCAAAAATGCTGTGTATTGTGATGGTGTTACGGACTTAGCTGACCTGAAAGCACGCATTGTGAACCAGATCCACAGCATCCAGCCGGATATTCTTTGCTTTGTTGTGGATCATGCGGTTTCACGTTTCCAACTCGTAGCTGAAAACGGGGGACAGCACACTAAAAATCTCTTGTTTTAGTGGTGCAGTTCCGTATGAATGCTTTGCTCCATATTTTTATTTCGTTCTGTTTCTGCGAAGGTGTTCGCAGTATCTTTACCCAATTACTTCATTCTGTATGTTTTTGATATGCGTAATAAAGTTTTCTTTTTCTTGAATTTCCGTCCATTGTTTTCCTCCCACTGACGATATTCTTTGTTTCTGTTAATTTACAGCGCCATCTGTCGGTGCGATTTTAAGTTTTTTTTTAACCACGCCAAAAAAAAATTCCCATTGCTTTGGAAGCATACTGGTGAAATTTCAGGTCATTTGGATCAGTGGTTCTTTTGTTATAGGGTTTTACTTTCACGACTTAAAAAAAAATCACCCTGTACATAAAAAATTTCAAGTGAAAATATCTTTGGTATTTTCTGAGAAAAAGGTACATTAATTTAATATGATAGGCATAGGCCATAGGGACTTCCAAATGCCCTAGTTTGATGTACCTTTAGACATTTCAATTCCAAGGTTAACAGCGGCCATGAGAGCTAAGCGCTTGGACTTTGCCAAGAAACATGCCAAACGGACAATTCGTCAGTGGCACCTGTTTTTTTTTTTCGGACGGATCTACCATACAGCAGTTCTCTACACGCAAGTACTATGTCCGTAGACCTCCTGGAAAGCGATTCGATGAACCTTACACTTTACAGATTGTTAAACACTCCCCAAGTGTCATGATTTGTATTGGAATGTCAGTGAACGGAAAGGCTGCATTGTTCTTCCCACCACCAGAAATGACTATGAATGGCAAAAAATACGTGGATTTGTTGAAGGAAAAGTTAGAATTATACATGACCGTTCATAAATGTACAATTTTTATTCACGATGGTGCACCATGTCATCGCTCTAAAATTGTTACTCAGTTCTTGAAGACGAAGAAAATTCAAACCCTTGACTGACCTGGAAACAGTCCCGATTTGAATTCAATTGGAAAACTTATAGACTCTCTTAAAGCACAAGGTCTCTGAGAAACAGCCAACAAGTGCTAAGTAACTGGAAAAAATAATTAAGGAAGTTTGGGTGAAAGAATTATCAGCTGCATACTGCCGAAGTCTGGTACAGAGCATGCCAAAACGTTTACAGGCCGTAATAAAAGCTAACGGCAGACCAACAAAATATTGATTTTTCTGTAAAATTTGTGTTTAATGTATGTAATTTATATGCGTAGAAATGTAATATTCATGTAATAAACGGAGTTCATAATTTTACTAACAAGTGAGTATTTAATTTATTGTATGGATCTTAATTTTCAGAGGTGGTCCTAAACTTATGGCCACGACTGTATAATGAATGAGCAACTATCAAAAACATTTATAAGAAAAAATTTCAGAAAATCTTACGCACCGTTGCATATCTAACTCCTACGTGTGCGACACTCTACGTCACTTATAAGTGTTTTGATAGAAAAAAATGCAGAAACTTGCAGATGGGAGGGAAAGGAAAGGGTAATTCAGGCTTCGGTTTTTCGGAATCGGTATTGCACTGTGCTCCGGAGTCCTGTATTTATGAGCTCCGGTGAATTCAGACCAATATTTAAATACTCACTGAAATTAGAGAACTACCGGATCTGAGCTCCGGTTCAAATTAAGCCCTGGTCTTGACTCTTTTATCCAATTTGATTTTTAACACTTTCCAATATAGATGAAAAGTGTTTATGAATTCGTTTGGTCATCTATTCTCTCTGCACTGTAACTAGCTTAAATATAGTGCAACTGCCATGTAATTGATATATGTTATTGAAACTTACCGTAGCATATTCGGTATTGAAAATGGAATGTGTAGCATTTATAGTTCGTTTAAAGGGCCACTTAAAAGAATGCCGTTACATTTTATTCAATGGGAGAAAAATATTTTCAGTTTACTTTAATAATATTACACTCTTTCAAATATATTAAAATTATTATACATCAGTGAGGTGAACTACGATATGCTTATTATAGAACGGGATGTACAGTACATAGCATATCGCTCATTTACAGGGATACACGAAAAACTTCGGTTACAATACTATCAATGAGGAATAATTGCTAGAAGTACATTTTAAACCGTGGTATGCGTTTTTAAATTTAACCATTTTTTGTATATTACTGGATGTGTATAAATTCTATAGATCATCCGACTTTAAACTCCGATTTCAAAAATGTTCACCCAAACGATAGAATACATCATTTTAAAAATGTAAAAAATAATAATGAAAAATTAGAACGCACAATTAAAAACATTATTGATTAAAAAGTACTTTTTTCACACTTAAACTTACACTATGTGCAAAACTACTTAAAAGATAAGACAATATCTAAAAAGATTTAAAAAGATGTTAAATTACTTTAATACCTTAGTACTTTCAACTATAAAAACATAGTCTTTGTCAGAGGAATATAAGAAATACAATTGTTATTAACGTCTAATTTTCAAAATCCACGTAGATGGTGACGAAAAGAGTGAAAGTGTAAGTCAATTTTTAGATCCGGAAAACATTGGGAAAATAAAACGTGGACATAGGGAAGTGGAAAATTACTCGTTTTATGATTCTTTAAGCAAACTGAGCCAAATTCTGGGTATGTTGTAGGATAAAACGTCATTACAACCAGTATTTTCTTTAGTAATAATTTCTACTGATTCGCGGATGATTAAATCATGATAATTCTTTGAGGGATATATAATTTTTGCGTCTTCGAAATTAACTTGTATATTCTGCTTCTGGTTAAGTCTTGACAGGGCTGTTGTAGGTTTCAGATCTGCAATAAACAGGAAATTTCACACTTGTCATAAATAGTGTCAGTTTTTTAATACAAATTGGTAAAGTATACAAATTTACTTTTGTAAAAAATCTATTTATGGACGACTCCAGCCTTTTTCATTTTACCACATTTACGAAGTTCATTTTAAGACGAGGAACTGCCCAAAGAATAAATAAAACTTTGTCAAGAAAACTTAACTCAAACCGCCGTCTGTTGAGAATTATACGAATAATTTATATTAACTGCTGTGTAGGGAGATAGCTGCAATCAGTAAATAAGTAATATTGCTTTTTGGGTATCCTGTAGATGTGCAACGCGGTCATACAAAGGGTTAAGGCTGTATTACCTTAGCGGCTGTTAAAAAAAACAAAAGCTTGTCAAATTCAAACAGGCTACTTTCTGACACATTTTCAAATTAACTTCTGTTACAGAACACATGTTAATTTCAGATGATTTTATTCAAAAACTATGTAATCGAACTGTTCCGGTGATTCCGAATAATAAGCTATAACTTTTGGATACTTATAGCCCGGACACCCTGTATATTAAAAAGTATGCTAAAAGTTAGATCGATTTCTCCATTCAGCAATTTCCGTCAATAAACGGAAATGCACTTGAAGTCTTTTGTATGGCCATGTATAGAATCTATATATATAAAACGCAAACGTACATGGCACAGAAATCGCGATTATTTGTTATTGTTTAATGGCAACGCCCGAGAAACGCATCGCATTGGTTATTGTGTAAAGTCATTTGGCAGGATTTAGGCGGAGGTAAATCCGATTTATTTACGTTTCGCGTTTACTTATTTACATTCTCCCTTTCACTGCAATTATGGAACTTCACAATATCGTTAGAAATGCCCGTAAAAGATCTCGGCGAATGCTTGAAAGTGAACAAGAAGCCGCATTAAGAAGAGAAAATCGAAATAGATTGGATCGAGAACGGCATCAAACACAGATGATAAGCGATCACTAAAATAGGCTTACTAATCGTCACATGTGCGAACGCGTTGCTTCTGAAATCCAAATTACTGTTTTAAATGTTCCGGAGCATAACTGTGGCTATATATTTATATTGGCGTTGTGTGTATATGACATCTGTGCCAAATAAATATTATTCAGTGGTTTTTTTTTTTATGAAGTCAACTCCAGTGTTATATTTTTCAATTACAGTCCCGGCACAATTTCTGCACGGGCAAGTCAGCTGGTCTATTGAATTTATGCACAATAATTAAATTTTAAAACGGGTATCATAACTGAAAACGCACTTCGAGGAATTATTCTTTGTGGGCTTTGTACTGTAGTCAAATATTTTAGTGTGTTCCTGTAAATGAACGATAAATTATATGCACACCTGATTCTGCAGTAAGTGATATGTACAAATTTCAATATATTGAAAACAGGGTAATATCATTAAAATACTCCGCAAACGATCTTTTGCCATAGGCTGTAGTGTAACACAATTCTTTTGAGTGTTCCTGTAAATGAACTGTTAATGCTACACACTTTATTTGTAATATCGAATATGCCAGAGTAAACGCCAATAACATGTATCAATTTCATGACAATCTGACTGTATTTAAGCGAATTAGAGAACGAATGGACAGAAAGACAGACAAACCGTATTCATAAACACTTTTCAACTATGTTGGAAAGTGTTAAAAAAACGATTATAAAAGAAACGTTTCTTTTGCTTCCACTTCTTTTCAGAAATGCTTACGAGGAGTTATTATAGTGTTTTAATTAGATTTCTCAACCTGGAATATATGTTTTTTGTGTATTTTTTCTCAGGTAAACAATTTTCTTGTTCATTAAACATTTTATAGAGACAAACATGGTAAATGAGCAGCATTTTTTAATAGTGAGAAATAAAAATGACTTTATTTTTTATATTAATAGGAATTCAAAGAGAAAAAAAGGAAAAACAGTAAAAATCTAAAGAAAAATAGTAATGATAGTAATACCCACATTTGTGGCTGCCGAGCGTTAATGGTAATTTATCGGTGAAATGATTTCTTATAAAATAAAAAAAATAATGGTAAATTTCTTTCTTACATTTCTACACATTATTAAAACTTAATATAGTATTTAATATATAATATATAAAAATGAAAATTTGTCTGTCTGTGATGCTATACAAATCCACAGTTTGGAAGCGAGAATTCTGAAAGGTTACGTATATGTGTATTAAAACACGGCCGAGGCAACTAAAGTAATCTGGAATCGAAATAACTTATAGTTCATTTTTAATTAATAAAAAAACCACAAATTTAACATTAATTTCCTATCAAATTTAACCATTTTTCGTTATAGCAGTTGCTAAAAATTAAAAATCCACAATAAAATTCTTACCACAAATATTACTTTTCTATTGCAAGACGCATTGCATATTACGTACGTCACGCTTCACTAAAAAGACGATAATTCTTTTACCTCACATGCAAATAATTATAGATATACATATTATGCACGCCATGCTGCAATAATAAGAAGCTTTAGCGGGTATTACGATAATTATTTTACCTCACAGGCAAAAAATTAGAGATTATTTAATTGTGCTTAATTATTACAATTTTTTAAAAATAAAGAAATACATTTTATCAGAAACATCAACAAAACATTTTATTTTATTTATTCCCTTATTCCAAAGATATCGTTTTATCGTCTGCTGTCATAGTAACACCATAAATTAAATTTCATTAAAAAACAAGTGTGTAAGTGTGATTACAGATCACACAGAGGGTTTCGTTTAATGTTCCTTTCAAAACACTTTATCCTTTTTCGAAATCTGTTAGTTCCACATTTCGCAACCAGGGCCGCACTCTATTCTATACAAACTTCTTTCCGAACGAAACTCCGTTTTACAACCTATCCGTTGATATATTAGTCGAGGGGATCGGGCCTATAGCACCCGAGATAGGTAGGCGCACCTGGCGGTAAAAAGTGAAACTGAAATATGTAAGGCTATGTGCATAATATGAAAGAGTGGTCAAAGGTGTGTCGGCAAAAGTTAGAAAAGTACCACCGGGTGCAATGGGGGGGGGGGATGTTAGAAAAATTGCTTAAAATAAACAAGTTAGAGCCCGAAGAGGTAAATAATATAAGACTTGTTGAAAATTTTATGATTTTTCGTGTGATCGCAAGTGTTTTGTTATAAATATGCAAAATTTCAAGTCTTCAACTTAAATAGGGGCTCAGTTAGAAAAAAAAACTTAAAATACACAAGTTAGAGCCCAGAGCGTTAAATATAAGACTTTTTCAAAATTTTATGATTTTCGTTTGATGTGAGGTGTTCAGCTATAAGTACGCAAATTTTCAAGTCTTCAACTTAAATAGAGGCTTAGTTAAGAAAAAAAAGCTTAATATACACAAGTTAGAACCCAGACGAGTAAATATAAGACTTTTTAGAAATTTTATGGTTTGTCGTTTGATGTGAGGTGTTCAGCTATAAGTATGCAAAATTTCAAGTCTTAAACTTAATTAGGGGCTCAGTTAGAACAAAAAGATTAAAATACACAAGTTAGAGCCCAGTGAGGTAAATATAAGACTTTTTCAAAATTTTATGATTTGTCGTTTGATGTGAGGTGTTCAGCTATAAGTATGCAATATTTTAAGTCTTAAACTTAATTAGGGGCTCAGTTAGAACCAAAACTTTACAATACACAAGATAGAGCCCAGACGGATAAATATGACTTTTTCAAAATTTTATGATTTGTCGTTTGATGTAAAGTGTTCAGCTATAAGTATGCAAAATTTCAAGTCTCGAACATTGAACTCTAAAGGAGTTTCTGAGAACGGGCTCTGTGACGGACAGACAGACAGACAGACAGTTGAGCGAGACGAATAGGGTTTCGTCAGATGAACGAAACCCTAAAAATGTATAAAAACATTTAATTAAAAACTAAAAATACAAAAGACGTTTCGCTGTGCAAACACACGGCCTCATCAGTACACAATCAGCTACAGCAGAATATCGAAACATGTCCTGGACACAGTCAAAATCAAAGTTAAAGTTAATCAATTTTTAATTAATTTTTCAACTACATTTCATCAGTGAAATTACGCTTGAAATTATTGAATATTAATGATGTGAATTATCACATTGCTACAAAGCGTAAACCAACTTAGTGAAAAATGTCCAAGCCGGGAATCGAACCCGGGTCCCTGGAATAGATCTCCAGTGAATATTAATGATGTGAATTATCACATTGCTACAAAGCGTAAACCAACTTAGTGAAAAATGTCCAAGCCGGGAATCGAACCCGAGTCCCTGGAATAGATCTCCAGTAAAGTGAGAAATGCCAGGCTGGACATCGTCCTTGTGGTTTAGTGGTAGAGCACTGGAGATCTATTCCAGGGACCCGGGTTCGATTCCCGGCTTGGACATTTTTCACTAAGTTGGTTTACGCTTTGTAGCAATGTGATAATTCACATCATTAATATTAAAGTTAATCATTTAAAAACAAAAAATATTCCTTCGGGATCGCACCGCATTCGTTGAGTGTATAAGGGTATAATTTTGTAAACCAGCTCTCCATGAACAATCTATAATGATAAGTGTTGCAATTTCTCTTCAAAATTAAAGAATTTTCGGAGGCTGGGGTGTGGTCTGTTTCATAGGTATGTTGTACTAATTTAGAGTTCAATCTTCCATTTTTAAAGGCGCCGACATATTCTTTGTCTGATGTCCAACGATCTGCTAGTTTCACCTATATACACGTTATCACAGCTACTGCATGGAATCATGTAAACCACACTGGTTTATTTTTTTATGTCATAATTATGTTTATGGCTATTTAAAAAAGAACTTAATTTATTTAGTGGTTTAAAAGAAACCCCAATGTCAAAAGATTTAAATACAGTTGAAACTTTTCTTTTAGTTTTTAATTAAATGTTTTTATATATTTTTAATTTAAGTGTAGTCAAGTCTGTCTAATGTATGAAAATTAATTGAAATATATAATTTTTGCAAAATTTTGTCGAGTCATTTCAAATTGTATGAAAATCGGATGCATGGTTTAATTACAGGGACAGTCAAAAGTTTTCCTTTACATTACGGCCAATGGGTAAAAATTGTTGCAAGTGCATTTTAATGATGTTACAGCCTTTCGAACAGAATGAAATTGATATGCACTGATGAAGTGCGGTAAAATATATATTCACTACAATATGAGGTGCAGAAAATATTTATAAAATTAGTTATAGTACGAACGCACCTCAATTGCCACGTTTGACGTGCAATTTTCGACTTGTTTTACTATGTAACATAACACAGGTTTAAGGCTGTTTTGAAATTGAAACTGGCTACCGTCTGATACGTTTCTTCATTTTTATTTGAAAATGAATAAAACTGACAGGAGTTCTTTATTAAAAACCCTGGAAAATGAACAGTTTTTCTTTTTTGATATGCAAAAGATTTTTCGAAAAATGCTTTCACAGTTGACGTTTTGAATCGAATTTCCTCGCACGACTGCCTATGTCATGAGACGAGAATCACTTATAACTCAAATTGTGATGAATAAATAATAAAATGAAAAACCTATTCCATTCCAGATTGCTTCAATAGTCAGGCCTGAAAAGTGAGTCTGAGAAAATGTCAGCAAATTTGTAACTTGAGTAGAGAAAAAAAAACAGTTTGAGAACCGGAACCGCTTGAAGTGTTGAAGAATTAGATGAAAAAAATGACGATTCTGTTTAATTATAACTTAATATTTTAAAAATATAACTATCATTCTTTTGTCTCGCATATAGAAAATTTTGTGTAATTATTTTGCTTTATTTGCAACATAGTAACTTTGTTATTGCTTTAAAGCAATACATCCATTAAAAAAAATATATTGTTTCCTTGTCAATAAATGCGAAACTTTCTGACACATTTTTTTACTCAGTTTTTAATGTGACATCATGACAGTTGCAGTAAAAATTATTGAAGGGATTTGTAATAAAATAATATTCTTTCATTTGTTGAGAAATGATATACATCTTGGGCTATAAGCAGTTGTTGCTTCACGATTGACTATTTTTTTTTCTCTTTCTTGCTCTGTTGTGTTCAGAAATTGGATTCAAAACACGAACTTTAACAGCCTTTTCTGAAAAATCTGCCAAAGACTGTCTTTACCGAAAAATAGAAAAAGCCTTCCAATGACATTATTACTGAATAAGAGCACCTAACAATCTCATGCTTTTTTGAACAAAGATGAATTCAGAAATATATGAAAAAGTAAACCTTTTATGGATTTGAAAATAGCATAGTGTTGTGGTTGTTTTATCTATGTGTTTATAGTTAGTTATACCTAATCATTGTTACAATAAATATGTTTCAATTTATTGTTTCTGAATGTATTTATTGTAAATATGACATTAGTTGATCTCGTTATATCTATATTGATACTTCGATATGCGTGAATTGAACTTATGGGAGAATATACATTTTATTTGCAGACATAACAGCTGTTTATCTACCAGAATGATATAATCTATAAGGCAGATAACTCTTTGTAACAATTGTTTTCTGCAAAGTCTTATCTGACATAAGAAATTCGCAACTTTTGTTACTCAGAAAATCGAATTATTATATGAGAAAATTTGCAGGTAAATTTTTACGGAATATTTGAGCTTATAATTGAACTTTGATTGCCATATATACCATTACATATATTTTAAAATCTTTATCGACATTTCAAAAGAGATGTTGTTTCAAGTTCTCATAACATTTTAAACACTTATTGAAATTACATAGAACTTTGTAATATATTTCATCCATGTTTAGCTTTATAAAGTATAAAAATAAACATAATACTAGTTCAACTAACTAATGCTGCAGAACTTTTTGTGACTATCGTGGTAGGTCACAATCCGGACGATAACTTAACTCAGAATTGATATATCAACATAAACTTATGTTAAAATCAACTTTAAACTATACTTTAGAGCAGGGGTCGACAAGTAATTTTAAGTGGGGTCCAAATACTTTTGAAAAAGTGACTTTGTATTTATAAATGGTTCTTCAAGTCTCGTTCTATATACAGTAAAATCCCGGTTATCCGAAAAGCATGTGATCAAAGCATTTTCGGTTAACCGGGGTTCCATAGGAATTTTCGGATAACCGGGGTTCAATAGGAATTTTCGAATAACCAGGAGGCTTATGGTGAAAACTTGTTTGATGAAAAGCTGTGATCGAAATTTAGAACATCGTTGTAATAAAAATGTTGTGGTACCGTATTCAAAGCACCCTGAATGACAAACCAAAATTACAAGTCGCTCCAACAGCTTAACAAACACCACATATTTTGTAAAAAAATGAAGTGTCGTACGTGTCTATCTAATAAAGTTCCCGAAATTACGCAATGGACCAAATAAGTAAGTTGACTCTGTTTATTTATTTCATAAAGTACATGCTTTTTAACACTATTTCTACCAGTGTCCAATAGCACCTTTCAAAGTTTTGATTTTTACTTATTTTGCTTCTAATTGTTAAAGATAATAAGTATTAAAACAACTCTTCAATGTATTAAAAATGATTCGGAATTGTTTTGATCTTAAACTTACAAGTAAAATAGTAATCATAAATCAAAACAGTTGAAAGGTGTCATTTGACATTGGTAAAAATAGTGGACAATAACATTTTTCCCATTTAAAAAGGACTTTAAGGAATTTTAAGGTCTTTCGGTTAAGCCGATTTTCGGATAACCGGGGTTCTACGGTACTTCAAATCAAAGCAGTACTATTAATAGCTAAGTTAGCAGTAGTATTAATAGCTAAAGGAATAACTAAGTAAATATTACTGTTTTGTTTTCTTCTAGCTTTACAAGAAGAAAGTACTGGATTCGTGAAAATTTTCGTATTCCGGTTTTCGACGGATTTACAAATTTTAGGACTCAGATATTATGACAAACATGATTTTACAAAATGTCCGTCTGTGAGTCTGCCTGTCCGTCTGGCTGCTTGTATGTCTATATGTGACACAAATTTGGTGGGCGCTCTATCTCAAGAACTAATGAACGGAATTTTAAAATTTATATTCAACTAGCCCTTGATATAAATGGAAGCTGATTAGTCTTTGGTGTAAATCGCTCAACAGGTGACGCTGCTTTGCAGCATTTCTTCACGATTTCCGCAATCGCTCAATCTCCAGAACTAAAGCACGGATTTTTATCAAACTGCAGATTCGGTTAGTCCATGACATGAATTAATGATTTTTATATTTTTGGTGTAAATCGCTCAACAGATGGCGCTGCTATACTATATTTTTGTGGTTTCCACATAGCTCAATCTCCAGAATTATTGCACGGAATTTCATCAAACTTTAGGTTCAGTTAGTCTTTGACATGAATTGATGTTTTTTACGTTTTGGTGTGAATCTCTCAAGAGATGGCGCTGCTATGATGCATTTTTTACGATTCCCACAAGAAATATCTCAAGAATTAGTGCACGAATTTCATCAAACTTCAGATTCATGTGTACCTTGATAAATATAGGTGTTGAGTGTGTTTTTTGTAAAGCGCCCTACATGTGGCGCTGCTATGCTGCAGTTTTCCCGATTTCTGCAATAGCTCTATCTCAAGAATTAATGCACGAATTTTCATCTAACTTAGGATTCAGATAGACGTTGACACAAATTATTGCTGATTAGGTTTTGGTGTTAATTGCCCAATAGGTGGCGCTGCTAAGCTGCATTTTGTAGGATTTACACGATTTTAGCGATAGTCATATCTCAAGAACTAATGCACGGAATTTCATATCTTTAGATTCCTCATGATGGTATAGATTGCCTTTTAATTTTGGCACGGTGATAGCAAATGTTTTATTAACATGTTTGAGATAGAAGAAAGTTTTTTCATTGCCACATCCGACCAGTTTCCAATTGGAACATAAAAAAACAGAAGCAAAGTCTGAAACATGTTCTTTTTACCCGACTGCCAACAAGGGTTATGTGTTTCACGCGTATTTGGGTATGTGGATTTCTTTATACCCTCAAAACATCCCAACGGCCCGATAGATTTTAATGAATGGGGTCTCTATCGATTCGTCTTAACCGTCCGATGGTTATAGGATAGGTTTTGTTTTTATAAATTCAAAATGGCAGCCGTAAAATACAAAATGGCGGTAGAGACGAAAAAAAAAATGTACTCACCCTATTGAGTGGCATATCATTGGATAGGTCTTTCAAAATGAAGACGATGTTTCATTGACTATTTTAGAGTCAAAAGCTTCGTTTAAATATTACACAACCTGGAAGTTGTGTAGGTAGGATCTCTAGCTTTACTGAAACTCTAACCTTCATAGACATCTATAGGCCTCATCAAAACTGTGTTTTATAGATAGGAGCTAACAATTAAACACAACTTAAAAGTCATCAATACAAGTAAATAAAAAAATAGGTAAGTAATATAAAAAATAGTTTAACATTGATGAGAAATAATTAATTAGTCGGGTTTTTTGATTTTTTAAATTTAATTTACCTTTAAGCTTAATACAGATATTCTTGCATGGATAAAAATATATAGGAATTGCGATTGTGCGAGATTAACGGATGGTATGAGAATAAAACCATAATTATGCCGAGTAAGAATCAGAAAATATCTACATAATTCCTAATTCGGACACGAAGCTTCTGCTGCTTAGAGCAACAATAATTATGTATTTCTTTTATGTGTCGGAATTAACAGTTTGCAGAAAACAAATATTACAGAGATCCTTTACCCGATAGATTATTATCTTGGAAGAAAAACATATGTTACATCTACAAATAAAACGTGTATTTATTCACAAATATCGGACATAAAATTCATTACAACGAGATTAACAAAAGTCCCAATAAAATTGTTTTCAAATAACTAATATAATTTTTACTGCAAAATATAAAAAACAAATAAAATTTCATATTTATATTGTCTTTTAGGGTATAACCAAGCTGATTAAATAATAAAAGACGAAGAAAACAATACAAGTTTCTATTGCACCAGAAATACCTACAAAATATTTTTTGTAATTTATTTTAAAGTTAATAACTAAAATAAAACTGTGTTTGTATAAAAATCAAAGTAAGAAAAACTGTTGTTGAAATATTTGAAAAAATAATTTTTATCTACAAATTCTGCCCTAAAAACGCTTGAAATCGATTCTCTTTCAAAATATGCTCGATTAGGTGCAGTTTCATCGAATACTCTTCTTCCGGATTGAAAAGAAAATGGCAACTACTACGCTTAATCCCTTCGGGACGAGCGTCTTTTACGGAATTTTTAATCTTTTATCACCGGTTTTTCCAAACAAAAATTTTTGCCTAATTGAATCGTGAAAATCCTCGGATTAAATAAGGCAACAATTTACAATAAAAATTTACTGGTGAGAATAATCACGGATTCTGAGCACCTTTCGCCGCACGTATACTGGTCGCTCGTCTCCAAGGGTTAAAAAAGCACTACAACTTTGGCTTTCAGAATAGAACAGTTTGTTCGCCCTATGTTGAACTATATATTGAACTATATGTTTACTACATTTCATTTTAACGCGTACATTAACATTACAACTTACAACACAATTTTAACACGTTGAATGCCAAATCTATTTTGTCTGTCTTTCCATTTGGGCCACAAAATGAGATTCCCTTATACAATATGTGAGTCTCAGTAACCGATTACTGACGCGGCCTAAACGGAAAGTTCAGTGTTAGTCATCGCTGACTGACGTGGGACTCAACTAATTATGTAAGTATGTATTCATGTAATTATGTTAATTATGTATTATTTACAGCAGTGCTATTCCCAATAATGTGAATTTTTTTCTATAAAGTCTTAATATATGTTCGTTATGTTTAACCCTTTGAGCGTCTGAGGGCTTTCCTGCATGTTCATAAAAACGTGCTTAAAACTAATGATAATTTAAATTTTCATTCCCTGTTTGTTTCTAAAATGCATTTCTTATCTCTTTATTTTACATATATCTTAAAAACAATTTTGTAAAAAAATATTTTGTTTACAGCCGATTTACATGCTGGTTATTCTTCCTAATATTAATCACAATATTGCTCAAACACGAATATTACTAATAAGGAATAATAACGATACTAGTAACGAACGATAATATTAAATAATTTAAAATGATCAATTATAGGTTTGAAATCGAAAATCGTTTTCCATGATCCGATATAAAAAAGTATTTACAGAGGTGTGAAAATTATTAGAATCATTGTGAAATTTACAATAAAATCTTGTTATATTAAAGAAATAATACACTAAAAAATATTGATGCATTTTATATTTAGTGTGCATCCCCTTGTTTTTTATTAAAGATTCGATACGTCTTGGCATACTTTGTCTGAGTTTTTGGTAATTAATTTGTATTTCGTTGTCATGGTGCCAAATTTTGATGAGTATTTCTGTCAGGCCATTCTTGTTTGTGATATTTCATTTCTTTAATTTTTTCTTTACAATGGCCTAAAGATTCTGTATGGGGTTCATATCTGGACTGTTTCCAGGCCATGGAAGTGTCTTTATATTTTTTCATCCAAACATTTGGTCACAGATATACTTTATTACACGGAGCTCCATCATGCATGAATATGAAGTCTCCATTTGGAAACCAGTCTTTTAACTGTGGACAACGGAATACAAATTAAAAGCCAAAAACTCATACAAAGTATGCCAATGTATCGATAAAATGTATCGAATCTTTAATAGAAAACAAGGGATGCACACTAAATGTTAAATGTATCAATATTTTTAAAATAATGAATTATTTCTTTAATACAACAAGATTTTATGGTAAATTTCACAATTATTCTAATAATTTTCACACCTCTGTATATTCTTAACATTAGATTATGAATAGGACTCGAGAAATGCAGTCACCAGGTCATCACTGGTGACAAAAAAATTTAACATGGCGACTATGCTTTCGTTACTTTTTTAAAATTTTAATATTTTGGTGAAAAATTTGGTAAAAAAAATAAGCGTTACGACAATAACCATAACAGAAAATGAGTTTGTAAAACTATAATCTAAGGTAAATTTGCGTTACAGCTTACACTTTAACACTAGAAAAACGGCGAGCGGTCATTTTGACCGCTAACAAATGAATATCTTTCGGTTCGAACCAGAAATTTCTTTATAAAATTAGTTTAAAAGATACAAAGAAATTTTTTTTTAAAAATAAATAAGTTAATAATTTAAAATAAAAATTCTGGTGAGAAATATTTTTATAAAATTTGAATAAAATCCCCCGTCTTTCCAGTGTTAAGGGTACTGTTCATTATTTTGTCTTATTTTCAAAGTATTTTTTTTTTTGTTACTGAAGAACAATTCTTTTTCAGATGATATGCATATGTATTGAATATTTTAATAATTTAAACATTGTAATATAGATTTCTATTTTTTTTTCATTTATATAATTTTTGATAAATTTTGCTTAAAAACTTTTTTTAAAAACTGATATTTTTTTAAAAACTGATTTGAAGAGTGAAGGGAATTCTAAATATAGCAACCATTATTATGTTCCTAATTATTCTTTCTCAATATGGTCATAAAAAACACATTTGTGCTTTATGAAAATCCATAATTAAATGGAAAATAGTTTTTTTTTTTTTTTTTTTTTTTTTTTTATTGAAAATGGGGCGTGTATTTGCGTGTGAGAGGGGGGTGGGTATTTTTTACTGGCTACTAGTTATTTTTGCTGGGTATTAAAATTTTTACAATTTCTAGAGCGCAGATCATACGAAAATATAATAAAAGTAATGCCAAGGAATGATCAGAAAACATCTACATGCAATAAATACTTCTGTCTTGAAGTTTCCGTTACTCGTAGTAACAATATTTATTTATCATGTGTGTCAGAGTTAACCAAAACAAGTAAACAGATGTTACCCGGATAAGTTTCCCATTAGATTTTCGTTTTGACAAGAAAAACAGCTGTGATGCCTACAAATAAAACGTGAATGTTGACGTAAACATCCCGATATAAAAATAAATGTAATGAGATCAATAAATCATAATTTCAGTAAATGCATTCAGGAACAATAAATAATAACAAAATTTTTACAAAAACTTTCTGTTTGCTTGTTAGACAAAATGGTAGTTGCATCTGAAAAATATTTAACCCCTAAATGCCGGATTTTTCAAAAATCATTGTAATAATGTTTTTTGGCTTTCATGTTTTAAATAAATCATGGGAAAAATACTTTAAAAAATCATATTTTCTTTTAAGTGTGGTTTACGGCTAAAAAACAGTTTGTTACTAATCGGCAATACTGGTCTTTAATTGAAAAAATAATTTTCCTTGATAAAATTCTACAATATTAAACACACAAGAATTTTAGGAACTATAATAAGAAATAATTTTCACTTGCTCACTACAGAACAAAATAGGGTATTTCGCAAGCTTACAAACAAAACAAAAAGAACAAGTATCAACAATTGAAAAGATAAATTTATCTTTATTCTTAAACAGCACAAGTGTTGCCATCTACATGTTGAAAATCGATTTAGTAATATTGTCAGAATGCATTTTATTGGCAACATTAGGCATTATAGCTTCAATATTATTCTAATAGTATTTTAGAAGCCTAAATTGGGTATGTTGCCGAAAAGCAACACCCAGCATTTAAGCGTTAAGACACTATTAAAAAAAAGACAATGGTTTCTTAAGTTACGAAAATATAACTGTCAGGTTCTGAGAAACATCTGCTATTAGAACTGAGGTTCTATATTATTTTTTTTGTCTTAATATATTATATATTGTATGGGCCGTGTACTGGAATTTGAAAATAACAGTCTTTCCTTATCTAAAACTGGATCTAATCCAGTGAAAATGTATAGATGGTATGAAGGGGGAAAAGATAGTTTGAGAGGGGCGTGCCCAACCTTTTGAGATGTCTGTGAAAGATGGCGAGACAATGGGAGCCAGGTAGAAAACCCCGGAGGGGTTAGGTTGAGAAAGAGCAAAGGGTTCCTGGAAGGCAGTCGGTTGTGCTGAGAGAGTTGGAGCGGAACGCGCAAGGTGGACAATCGTGCCTGGGATAGCTCTGAGAGAGTGCGTAGGGTTGAGAGAGGCTCGGATAGCTTAGACTTAGAGCCCATGTGTTGGGAGATCGAGATTGATCTCCGGAAAGCTAATTTAACGTGTGTAGAGTGAGAGTGATTTAAAGTGGTTTAACAGTACACAGCCAGTATTTACTGTATTCAATTTAATGTTGAACTGGATCACCTATATCCGAGTTGTAAGTGTAAATAGCGTTTGTTGTTGTGTAAATAATGTGTAAATAAACTGTTAATTTAGTTAATTGAAAGCGTTGATTTTCATTTAATCAATCCTCTCAGTGCGTGACCGATATCACGTAATCATATCGGTGGTGGCAGCATATAAATAATAAGGATTTCCTTCGAAGTTGTGCGGACTAAGAGGAAACTCCGACAAATTGATGGCAGCGACGGGATAGAATCGTCTTGGACCAGTGACCAACGAGCCGTGTTGCAGTGTGTTAGTGCCGGAGCACCCAGTGGAATTCTTGCGTTGTAATGCCGGATCGTCGAGTGGAATTTTAGAGAAATAAAAACCAAGCGTCGAGCAGAAATACAGAGAGTGTGTGCCCTATCATCGTTACAGCGAACAGAACTAAAGTGTTGTGTTCTATCGTCGTTATAGCGAACCGAACTAAAGTGTTGTGCCCTATCATCGTTGCGGTGAACAGAATTAGTGTTTGTGCCCTATCATCGCTACAGTGAAATAAATTACAGTGTATTACAGCCAGAGTGTTGAATAACTTTAAAGTGTGAAATATTAAATCCATCGTGAAACTACGTGTGAGCAGCGGAGTACCCCAGCAGATAAAGTATAAGGTAAGGTGGTTTGATCATTTCTGTCTGCTGACATTCTCGAACCAAATGTATTTGTTGTTGTATAATTGATAGTAATTTAAGATAAATTGTTTAGGTAATTTATGTGCAATCAAATAATTGTGTTCAGATAGGTAGGAGATTTTAATAGCCATATTTATTATTGTTTTAAGAAAGGGTCATAATAACTTGTGCTAATATTGATTTTCTATTTTTTTTTTTTTTTTTGCTAATAATGGTAGTGAACAAAATTAATGCATTGTGTTAATAATAGTTGGAAGGAATAATTGAATTTACTTAAATTTAAATTATTATAAAAGTAATATTTAAATGAAGCAATACTGCTTTAAGTTTGAAGAGTTGATAACAAACGAGTAATGAACATTTGCTTAGAATTTTAATTGGATAGAAGTAAATTTCGAAAAAAAAAAAGGGCTCGCAGTGAGAAAAAAAAATGGAAGGTTTTGATCTTATCTGTTTTAAGTGTGAAGACCAGTATTGAATTTGGAAATATTTTATTGAGGATAACTGTAGAAATTTATATGTGTATGTTATACAATTTTTCTTTATGTGGATGTTTCTATTGACATCAATAATTTTATTCAATTGCAACGTATCAGTATTATTATGTAAATTGTATGTTATTATCTAATTGTATAAAGTGGAATCTGTATTGCATAGCAATCAAATCGAAATTATTGTTTTACCTTTTGTTTTATTGGAAGTAAATTGTGTGATATAAATGGTTGAGGAAAATCAGGTTATACAGTGGGTTAAATTAGAAATATAATATAGCGATTATCTGAAATGTATTAATTAGTAGAATAAGTGGAGGTAACTGTGCTAATGTAGACATTTAGGGTATATTAATTTAGCAGGTTTAAATATTATTGTATAGTGGTAATAGTAATCGGTGAAGGTATGGCTTTCTTATTGAAACTAAAAAGGGTGGATCTTCAGATGATAGCCGAAGAGTTGGGGGTTGAATTCACGGAAGATGATACCAGATTTCAGCTTAAGAAAAAGATAATGGACCGCGAGGAATATGATGAAGGGGCTATTAAGGAATTATCTAACACTATTGTTGCGGAGCGATTAGAGTGCGAAGAAAAACGGGAAAAATTAGAGCGCGAAAAGTTAGAAAAACAGGAAAAATTAGAGCGCGAAAAGTTAGAAAGAGAAGAGAGGACTGAAAAATTAAGGATGGAAGATGAATTAGAAATGGAGAGGCTAAGGGTACAAGGCTCGACAAATAACTCTAATGGGTCTAGAGAATCTAATAATGAAAGTAACATAGAAAGATTGATCAAAAGTGTTAAAACTCTGTCTATCAAAGTACCAGAAGGGACTGAGGGATGGAATTTATTTTTCAACAGTTTAGAACGGGCATTCAAAACTAAAAATGTACCGGAAAAATAGGAGGCCGAAATTCTACTAAATATGTTAGGAGATAAGGCGGATAATTTGTTAATTTATACCACTAGGGAACAAATTGAGAGTTATGAGGAATTAAAGGAGTTAGTTCTAAGGGAACATGAGCGGACACCGAAGGCATGTTTGGAAATTTTTAAGAAGGCTAGGAGAAACCAGAATGAAACTCATGTATTATTTGTATCGCGTTTAATAGCAACATGGGAAAATTATTGTAAGGTTAGGGGTGCTGATTCATATGAAAAGGTCAACCAGTTAATAATTACGGATAAGTTATTAAACACGTTAGATGAAGAAACCGCATCATATATTGGGTTAACTCAGCAGAGTAAATGGTTAGAAGCTTCTAAAATTGCTAAAGAATGTGACAATTATTTTGACGCTAAACACAAGTCTTATGCGGTTACGTATAAAAATTTTAAGGGTAAAGATAGGCATGTAAACAATGAAAAAGTGAGACTTAGGGAGGATAGTAAATTTAGTGGTAATTGGAGGCAAAACGGAAATAATGAGATTAATTCTTTTTCGGATAGAAAAACTGAGTTTAGGAGATATAGTCCTAGATGCTTTAAATGTGGTTTAAGAGGTCATTACCAACGTTTTTGTAATAAAGTGGGTAATGAGGGAAATAATAATGCTAGTAAAGGGCGTGAACAGAAAGCGGGTGTAAATAAGATTGTCGTGAAAGGAAATAAAGAGTTACCTAAGGGAGCTATTGTGGCGAGGATATCGGCAAAGGCCGAATAGAGAACTAATGTTATTGGTGAGAAATTAAATAAACTTGAGAAAATTGAAGTTAGTGTAAATGGACAAAAAGCAAAAGGATTGGTTGATTCTGGATGTGAAATTAGTGTTATTCATAAAGATTTGGTACCGGAAGAGAAATTAAAAGGAGCGGGTAGTATTTATTTACAAGGATTATTTGATGAAGCAGTTAAATCACCGTTGGTTAAATTACCGTTAGCTATTCCGCAATTCGGACAAACTAATATAATTCATCAGGAAGTACTTTGCGCGGTGACCGATAATATTAATGAGCAGGTAATTTTACATCCTGAGGTGATTAATGAGTTGTCAGGGGTCAATCGCGAGGAGCCATTGCTAGAGTCCCAAGAATTAGAAAGTTCAGAAAGTAGTATTGTTAACTCGAGTGAAAAGAAAGGTATCAGCAGCGATAATTGTAATGTTTACGCAATAGAAGCGAGATGGGAAAATCTACAAAGTCAGGATGCAGAAAAAACGGAAGTGGAGAAAAATAATAAAGTTATCGTTAGCAATTCAGATATGTTTAAGAAATCCCAATGGGAATGTAAAAATTTAGAGAGAGTTTGGGAATTAGCCAAAATGGATAAAGGGGATTATTATATTGTAGATGGTTTATTGTATCATAAAGAGAAATTGTTAGGAGAATCTATAGCTCAATTAGTAGTGTCTAAAGTCAAAAGAGAAGGAATCTTAAAGTAAGCGCATGTGTCTAATGAGGGAGAACATCACGCGGCAAAGAAAACCTTACAGAGAATTAAGCAATCTTTTTATTGGGAAGGTATGGCTAAAGAAACTAAAAAGTTTTGTAAATCATGTCTAGAATGTCAATTATCTAGAAAAGTGAAAGTGCGTGATAGAGTCTTAGTTGAAATGGCGGATGGTAGCAAAAAGTATGTGTATCAAAATAAAGGAGAATTTATTGCTAAGTGTAATATAGTCAATATTGTTTTTGAAGGTGATGAGGAATTTGGAGAAGTTGGGGAAATTCCTATTTTAAATCGTGAACAAGAGGTAGAACGGGACATAGAAAGGTTCGAAATAACAGGGTTATCTAATAGTCAAGTCAAGGATATAAAGTCCATTTTGAGGAAGAATAAAGAGGTATTTATGGGTCCTGTGCGACCAGCGGAAGTAGGGAAGTACCGTATTGATTTGAAACCGGATGTGGCAAGGAAAAAGCCAAAGTTATATAGTGTAACTGTTGCTTACAAAGAGGAAGTAGATAGACAGATTCAGGAGTTATTAGAATTAAATCTAATCGAAGTATCAAATGCAGAATTTAGTCATCCAATTGTTTGCGTGGCGAAAAAAGACGCAACTGTTAGGCTTTGTATAGATCATAGAGCTTTAAATTCAGCAACGCAGGTCCCAACATTTCCTATGAAAGATTCGCAAGAAATCATGTATACTGCGGGGGCTGCTAAATATTTATCTTCAATTGATTTATTGAGGGGTTACTGGCAGATTAAAATGGCCGAGGAATGTAAACATTTGACAGCTTTTACGACTCATAATGGGACTTATCAGTGTCGTACTATGCCTTTTGGTTTATCAGGGGCGGCTGCTACTTTCCAAAAGGATATGAATGAGGTTCTTTAAGGTCATCGGAGGTATGCACAAGAATATATTGATGATGCCATCATTTTCTCCGACACCTGGGAAGAGCATTGTGAGCATGTTAGGTCTGTCATAGAAGAACTTAAAAACCGAAATTTTACGATTAGGCT
This sequence comes from Maratus speciosus, assembly GCA_963932465.1. NCBI lineage: Eukaryota > Metazoa > Arthropoda > Arachnida > Araneae > Salticidae > Maratus > Maratus speciosus. The sequence goes on along the minus strand of OZ010788.1, from coordinate 621,052,206 downwards.
GGATAAATGTAAATTTGGAGAGAAACTGACTAAGTTTTAGGTCATGTAATTGGGGTGGGACGCATGCACCTGATGAGGAGAAAATAGGAGCAATAAGGGACTTAAAGAGACCGAAAACTAAAAAGGAAGTTAGATCTGTTTTGGAATTAATGGGATTTTACCGATCTTATATTCCAAATTATGCAGAAATTGCTATACCTTTAACTGAATTAACTAAAGGGAAGGTTAAAAATACTGTACCATGGGATGAAAGGGCAGAAGAAGCATTTAATACCCTTAAAGATGAGTTATGTAACGTGACGCGTTTGGCAACACCTACCGTAGGCCGGGAATATCAGCTGCACGCCGATGCTTCAGACCTGGCAGTAGGATGTTGTCTTACGCAAAAAGATGAAAAGGGTCAGTTTAAACCGATAGCTTTTGCCAGTCAGAAATTATCAGGGGCTCAGAGTGCTTGGCCGAGTATAGAGAAAGAGGCTCGGAGTGTTCTCTTCGGGTTGCGGAAGTTTGAAATGTGGACATATGGATCTCAAACTGAGATCATAACGGATCATAATCCATTAAAATTTCTCACTGAAACAACCCCAAGGTCCCCCAAACTCACTAGATGGGCGCTTGCCTTGCAACGCTGGAACCTGAGTATTTCCCATCATCCAGGAGCTCAACATTTAAATGCTGATGCAATTTCTAGGCTACATAGGAAGAGCTGGGAAGAACAGCCGATCGCTAGCCCATCGGCATCAATGACTAAATAGTGGACAAACCTTAAAGGGGTGTCATCACGTTTTAATTTTTTTTTTTTTGCATCGGTGTAATTGTATTTGAATTTTTTGTTATAGTGTATTAACATTTGTAGTTTTTCAGTAATAATAATAGTAGTACACGGTTCATTAGAGATGTCAGTAGAGAATGTTCAGACACCTTGATATATATATGTAAGAATAATAATGAAGAAACCTACAAAGAGACTATTGAACTCTTCGGTTACTTGATGTTACTATTTGTTTGGGGAAAATTAGCCCCTAAATGGCATATTTTCCGCTAAGGTGGGGGGTGTAAGGTTCTGAGAAACATCTGCTATTAGAATTGAGGTTCTATATTATTTTTTTGTCTTAATATATTATATATTGTATGGGCCGTGTACTGGAATTTGAAAATAACAGTCTTTACTTATCTAAAACTGGATCTAATCCAGTGAAAATGTATAGATGGTATGAAAAGGGGAAAGATAGTTTGAGAGGGGCGTGCCCAACCTTTTGAGATGTCTGTGGAAGATGGCGAGACAATGGGAGCCAGGTAGAAAACCCCGGAGGGGTTATGTTGAGAAAGAGCAAGGGGTTCCTGGAAGGCAGTCGGTTGTGCTGAGAGAGTTGGAGCGGAACGCGCAAGGTGGACAGTCGTGCCTGGGATAGCTCTGAGAGAGTGCGTAGGGTTGAGAGAGGCTCGGATAGCTTAGACTTAGAGCCCATGTGTTGGGAGATCGAGATTGATCTCCGGAAAGCTAATTTAACGTGTGTAGAGTGAGAGTGATTTAAAGTGGTTTAACAGTACACAGCCTGTATTGTATTCAATTTAATGTTGAACCAGATCACCTATATCCGAGTTGTAAGTGTAAATAGCGTTTGTTGTTGTGTAAATAGTGTGTAAATAAACTGTTAATTTAGTTAATTGAAAGCGTTGGTTTTTATTTAATCAATCCCCTCAGTGCGTGACCGATATCACGTAATCATATCGGTGGTGGCAGCATATAAATAATAAGGATTTTCTTCGAAGTTGTGCGGACTAAGAGGAAACTCCGACAATAACCATGAATGAAAATTATCTCTTATGAGTTACCTATGATTCCAAAAAGCATTTTTTATCTTTAGAAAACACAGAAACTATATATTTTCGAGTACTCATGATTTAAAAAAAAAAGAAAAAAAGAAGCCTTTGTTTATTGCATTTTAACAGAGAGATACGCAATTTTTCTTTTACTTTTTAATCTATTTATTTTCTCTCTTCGCCTGATATATTAAAAAGAAGAATTAAGTGCTAATTAGGCGAATATTCGGCATCTATTCGGTATTTGGCCTATTCGGCCATTCTACCGAATATTCAGTTGGACCGAATATCAAACTATTCGGTATGCCGAATATTAAACTATTCGGTATGCCGAATATCGAAATATTCGGCAAACCGAATACTTAAAAAAAAACTTTTAAATTTTTTGTATAAGGTTTTTAAAACATATTTTTAAAGCCTTATACAACTTCTACATTTAACAGTCAACTTATAAAGATATTCAGAATAATTGGAAACAGAATCATATTTAAATAAAAGGGAATGTTTTTACATTATTTATTTGCTGTTTGTTAAGTATTATTTAAGAAAATTAACCAATCGCGAGGATTTTCATAGGAATTAATTATGTACAAATGCAAGTTCCTGAACATCGTCCATATAGAATAAAATAAACTGTTTCTTGCTACGATTTTAAGAACAACGTTTGCAATCTCTGAAAATGATTGCCCACTCCAGACACCGATCTAGGATGCATTTAAAAACTTCCTTGCTTATTCAAGGGGAATAGAAATGTTATTGTTGCTAAGTTGCCACTACATAAAATTTGAATAGATTGTGTTATTTATTTTATTTTACTTTAGTCTCTTCCTGACAAACAAATAATATATGATCCTAATTTATCAAGAAGGAGCTTAGTGGAATATAATAGAAGCGAAAAAATAACAACGTTGTGAGCAAATTTCTGCCATCCTTAGAACTGAGGAAGGTAATGCTATATGCTACCGAAACCGGTATGCTTAAAATTTAAAATTTTTGGTGATTTAACGTTGTTATTTTTTCGCTTCTAATATATGATCCTGTACAATTATTTTTCCAATTTTTTCACAACTTCTCTTTGATTTTAAAATGTTTGTTTTAGAATTTAAGAAAATCTTATTCATTTTAATTCTCCGAAGAAGCCATGAAATTTAAAATTTTATTAATTAAAAACTTTTTATAACCATCTTCTTCTTAAATAACTCAAAGCAGGTTTTTTTTTCAGGTTAAAGTTTATTTGAAAAAAGCTCTTGCTTATTAGAATAAAAGTTTCTGTTTTAAATATTATGTAAAATTGTTTTAAAATTTAACATTTTAATACCGTTAAACTTTGAAATATAAAAGTATTTGGCAGGCTGAATATGCGGTATTCGGCCTAGCAGTTACTATTCGGATAGCCGAATAGTCGGTATTCGGTTCGCCTGTAGGCCGAATATTCGGTATTCGGTATTCGGCCAAAATCACTATTCGGTGCATCCCTAGTGCTAATCTACAAACATAGTATCACACTTTAGATAAGCGTGCTAAATAGAAAAGAACATTAAGTAATGATATAAGTAACGTTAACAAGAAATAAAAACTAAATTTTTTTGTTAAAAAATAAGGAACAGAATACAATTGAAAATGAGAGAGTGAAAGTAAGAGAGAGAGAGAGAGGAGAAAGTGAGTGAGTGAGAGAGAAAGAGAGAGAGGATCTATTTTTAAATATGATTCTTTGGTGTATTGGACCGTTGGTAGTTTAGAGATCGAAAATTATATAAATGTCATTTTTTGAAGAAATGTTAGCATATTGTAAATAATAATAATAAAAAAAAAATTATTTTGTTTCGAAGTTTATACTTCTAAAACATGAATCTAGATTTAAAAAAAAAAAAAAAAAATTCATTGTCTATAAATATTAATAATTAAATTTATTGTGTAAATGTAATTTAGAAAAAAAAAATCATACCAAAATACAAAAAATTTCCATATAAAAAAAATCCCATTACGTAGTTTATAGCACCTTCCAGAAAAGTTATGGGTTCACAGTAAAACAATTTGATTATCTCTAAGAAACATGGGAAAAGAAAAAAAAAAAACAATAGAAACTTGATGGAGAAAAAAGAAGATATAAAATATGTGACACTGATATCGCCAGCTTGGGAACAATATTTGATCTTTTTGTTTCGTTATCTTTAAAAGAACAAATATTATATATTTAGCAGCATAGTAATCTCAAAGTAAGCTAAGAGTGGTGGAATTTTTCATCTTTAGGTGCGTTCGTAATTATATAAATACGTAAAACCTTTAGTCATCGTCATGTCCGTCCGTCTGTCCACATATAACACCGCAAAAACTACCCAACCGAATGGTTTGAAATTTAATATACATAATCGTTGCAGAATTTTGTCGGGTCATTTCAAATGTTATGAAAATCGAATCAAATCTTAAAAAGATATTAACAAAAGTTTTCTCCGTTGTATTAAATCGTATCATACGTAATTAATTCCATGATATCCTATGATAGGTAATGATTCTAGGTTGCCATGGTGATTATTCTATTAAATTGTATCATCGTCATTAATTCAATGATTTCCCATGATAGATCTAGGTTGCTATGGTAATTGCGTAGTATTTAAGATGGAGTCCTATTATTTACGTACTACTAAATTTAATGTATATAATAGTAAAATTACTAATTTAGAATTAACGAAAAACCTCCTATCTAACAATACAATCAACTTTTCAGATCTCAAAATTACAGTAAAAGAAAACAAAATAATAACTGATCTATATGATAAACGTAAAGAATTTAAATTAAAAGTTAATACATTTACTAATTTTAAATCTTGTCTTCAGAATGTTGTATATCGTAATATAATCCTTGATCATTTATATAGAATAAAGTGTTTATGTTCTTCTCATATAATTAACAATAATATTAAAAAACTAGTTTATGGTGCATTAAATCATGGTTTTCCAAAAAAATTCATATAATCTTTAACCCTTTTCACTCGGAGACATAATCTTTCTTTGCAAAATTTGTTTTTGCCACCAGTAATAAAGGAAAATAAAATGTACCTTATTTGATAAGAGCATTTTTGAAATTGTGTATTTGAACGAAACTTCTTTTAAAAAAGTGGTGCCGATCGAATAAAATTTGTGTAAGAGACGCCAAGCGCAAAGGGTTAATATACACTGCTGGTCATTAAAATTCCCAGCAAAGAAAGAAATAGTGAGCCATCAGCTAGAAAAAAGATGGCAGCCAGCACTGCCCAGCGGTAAAGTGCAATGGTGCCATTACTTAAACCAGTACAAAAGTGTCTGTACGGAATGTAGCTGGCCCATCAGTGATGGCCATTGTTGGAGAAAAACCATCTCGTTCACATATATATGTTTGATCTGGAAAGTCTCATATCAAAGAAAAATGACTGAACTTCATCGCATTCTCGCTAGATGGCGACACCAAACTTTCTTGTGCAAGAACATTGAAGCTTCAGTTCAGACAAAAAAGTGAAAGACACGCAAAAAACGTTTTGTAATGCGTATTCATAGGCGTAGAAACTGGGGGGGCTGGGGGAGCTGTGGCTCCCGCTGGAATATTACAGATGGGCTCAGCTCCCCCCGGGAGAAATTCTCATACCACATCTGTTTACGATACATTGTTGAATTAAAAAATAAAGTCTACTTTTTCTAGGAAATTCACACAATAAACAATAAAGAGAAGAGAGAGGGGGGGGGGGCGAGCATTGTTTACAACCCTCTCCATTCCCAGAATAAAATGGGGTCTGATAGGTTTACTACAAATTACCTGCATCGATAAGGGTCTTTCCCTCCCTTCCGCCTCGACTCGAACTCGCTTTAGTGTCCCTTGGCGTTTATTAGGGGGGGGGGGGGGTGATCTTATATTTTGGCGAGTGGCAACATTCCAGAGATCAGTTCTTAATCTTATTTTGTTTTGCATGCAGTTTGCGCGTCGTGGCCGTGCGATCACAAAAGACGGTAAGCGTGAGTCATTTTGACGTTTGGATATGGATAATATGGAAAGTGATGCTGATGCTCCAGACATTACTGTAATTAAGAAGACTAAGGTAAGCAAAGTGTTCATCTTGAATTTCTGAAACACTGCTCATTATAAATTATCACATCACTCAGGGCCGGCCTTTATACCCTCAAAGAATTTAAAATTTCCTCAGGAAACTGATGGTTATTCAGCTGGCCCGCAGTTGTCAACATGGATGGTTTGAAATTTTTACATGGATACACTATAACAGTGCAAAGGATGCTCTGTCGTGTTACACCTGTATTCCAGGTAATTTTAAGAAACTGTTGATTTCTTCAAATGATGAAGATAAATTATTTGTGGATTCTCGAATTAGAAACTGGAAGAGAGCTCTAGAGGAACTCAAAAAACACGAAAAAAGTATGTATCACAAAAATGTTGAAGCATAACTTTTGTCTTTAGAGAAAGGTACACTGGCATCCAATCTATTGAACACAAAACTCAAGTCGGACCAAATTAAGGCAAGAAAAGCACTTCGATACATTATGGCGGGTTTTCGCTAATTAGCAAGAACAGGCCAACCTCTTCGGGGCCATGCCAACAATAATGGTGTAAATTTGTACGTCTATCTGCAAGAATTGGTAACGATTTGTCCAGAAATTGAATCATGGTTGTCCAAGCGCGATAAATGGACCAGTCCGGACATTCAGAATGAAATTTTGGAAGTGTTGACACACTCAATTCAACGAGTATCTCTCTATTCTAAAAAAAGTAACTACCGCTGTCACCTCCGCCGCCGCCGGTTTTGAGTTTTTTGTGACCGGAGGTCTTTCTTCGTTAATATTAAGAAAAATAATGCATACAAAAATATGAAAATCGGTAGTATTATACAGAAATGTTTGATAAACACGCTGATGCAGACAGTTTTCAAATCGAAGAATTATTTTAAGAGATATTTAATGCTAAAGTTGGACAAAATCGTTTCACTAAAAAAGTTTTATAGGAGCAAAAACTATGCATCGGAATTTAATAATTTTTAGATCGTTTTATACGTTATAATTTCCCGGTGTGCAGAATTCATTAATTTTTTTAATTTGACTCATTTTTCGAGGTTTCATTTCTATTTTAAATTCAAATTTTCAGCATTTCGAGAGATATTTTTTACTTATTTTAGAAAATTGTACTAATTTAACCTGTTGCCAACTGTATAAACAACGGGAACAATAATGTTTGCTTCAAATTACAAATTTATTTACACGTGACTATTTTAAACAGAAAAGATACTTTCAAATTAACATTAAATAATTGCGTATAAAAAGCAGGAACTTATTGAAAATTACTTCATAAAAAGTATACACGTGAATTTTAAAAGAGAAAGGATACTATAAAATAATAAATTCATTAACATGCGTTAGAACTCTTAAATAGGAGAAATTACGTCATATTTACGTCACATTACATAAAATGAACACAAAATATTGCAAAACAGTTTAAATTTAGAAATTGCGCTAGACATTTATTTGATATTTTGAAAGGATCTTTTCAACTATTTTTGTTAGGAAAGCGCAAATAATATTTCATTTATAACAAAAGTATTTTCACGTGAATATTTAAAAGAGAAAGAATAGCTTGGTCAAAATTACGTCAGATTAAAAACGATTAATTTAAAATGTCTCATTTAAAATAACTTTCTTTTAGCTTTGTTAAATAATACCAGGAGATAAAGACTGTTTACTCAATTCCTTTTATATTAGCTTATTTTGAAATGTTGTTACACGTGTTTACGTCATCAAATTATTTTTATTTTGGCGTTTTATTTGTATTTTTATTAATGTTGTACTAATTTATTTGTTCTTTCGTTATTTAAAATAAAAATTATGTCAATTTGTATAATTTGGCGAGTGGTTTGGCGATTTATATAATTTGGCGAAATTGGTCGACGGGATAATCAAGTAGTACCGCAGCGGATTTGGCGTTAAAATTCCCCAATCAAAGAGAGATGAATAGAAATCCGTTTATAGGGAGATCGCCACTGTTTTTTAAATTATAATTCAATCTTTCGAAATCTTTTTAAAGCCGATCAAATTAGCGTGCATTTAGAGTGTGCGGTGTCTGGACGGGGGTTGGCGAGCGTAGCTCGTAGGGGGCCGAGCCCCCTAGTTGTTAGAAAAAAATGAAGGATGCAAGTTTTTTTGGCATCATTGCTGACGGGACAACCGATGCCTCCGGGAAAGAGTAATTCTCCATATGTGTACGATACTTGGCGAAACATTTGGGGAAAACGGAGGACATGTTTATAGGATTATCCATTGCTCCTGATACTACAGGGGAAACACTAACTAAAGTTATAAAGGATGTACTTTGACGTTACAACATCGATCTAAATAAATTTCGTGGACATTGTTGTGACGGAGCCGGTAATATAAGTGGCATCATGCAAGGCGTCCAAACAAGGTTCAAGGAGTTGTAACCGAAGCCTTTGTTTTTGTGCCTTGTGCAAATCATTCCTTGGACTTTACACTGCAAGAGGTGGCGCGTTCCAATAGATTAATCGGAGATTTCTTAAGTTTGATCAAGACGATATCGAATCTGATTAAAGAATCGTCCAAACGGACAGATGTCTACAAGAACATCGTTCTTTGTCCAGCTAACAATGAAGAAGAAAGCAACATAAACTTAAAACCAAAGCAGTTGCTTCCTCTCTGCGCGACCAGGTGGGCAGTTCGAATTGCTGCAATATCGATATTCGTCGAAAATTATCCAAGAGTTATAGAGATTCTTGATGCAATATTGAAAGATCAAACAGCACTAAGTCGTTAGAAAAAGGCTGAAGTTAAAGGTTTCATAAGAAGCTTGAAAAAATTCAAGACATTTGTTGGCATGAACATGGTCAAGAAACGTTTTGGTTCTTGCGAAATCTTGGCGAAAGTTCTGCAAACAACTGAATTTTCTGCCTCAAGCGTCAAGAACGCCGTTTTAACGTTAGAAGAAACCATACAACATATGAGAGAGCATTGCCATTTCGAAACTCTCTACAAGAAATGGAAGAGACAAGCCTCCACATTAAATTTGGAATTGAAAATGACGATCGTCTCCGGACTAAAGATAGTTCCAATAAGATATGAGCAGACAAGCCATCCTTCGCTCCAGCACAGCTTGGACAAGAAGAAAAATTGCGAGTAAATTTCAGAGAAGCACTGGACCTTATTACCGCAATGAATTAAAAAAACGATTTGATCAAAAAACGTTTGACTATCTCATAAAACTCGAATCCATATTCGCGGACACAGCTTCAATCACTTCAGAAGATCTGAAGCAAAAGCTTGGAATACATACTGATGATTTTGACTTGACAAATCTTTCTGTTCAGTTGACGCTTCTACCAACACTAATCCCGGACGGAACTGACAAAAAATGCGTTGTCGATCGCAATTAAAATTATGTTATTGGAGGAATTAGTGAAGAAATCATTTTATGAAATTTACCTTTTGGCAGAATTTATTTTGGCGATTCCGACATCAGTAGCGACAGCTGAGAGATCTTTCAGCGCTCTTCGCCGGCTTCAATCCCACCTACTAACAACAATGGGTCAACAGAGACTCAACCACTTGATACTACTGCATATTTTTAAAGAGAAGGCCTTTAAAATTGATTTGGAAGAGATTTGTAAAGAATCTGTAAGCAAAACAACAGAAAAAACTTTAACTTTTGGTAAATGGGAGTGGGAGAAACCTTGATTTAGAATATTGTATTCGGGATCGCCCATAAATTAAGTTTCTACGCATGAAGTATATCTAATAAAAAATATTTTAATTGGATTAAAGAGTTGGTGATCTTTTGATATGCTTCTATTTTATACTTCTGTTTATGAAAAGTGCAGCACTATGAAGGAATCCTCCGAAATGAATGAAATTATCCCCGCCACTAGCTTTCCACAATATGCCCCGGCTCCCCCTATTTGTACAAAGTTCCTACGCCACTGTGCGTATTAACTCTTTTCGTGAACTAACTTTTTTCATCCACGCAGATACGGTTTAGTAATCATCAAGAGAGCACACGGCTCTCCGTTATCTTGACATAATTCTAAAATAAAGGTGGAAGCTAAAAGGATGTTAAGTTCCACAACCATCATCACCCCCCCACCCCCCAAATGTTCCTCGTTTCTACATTTATACATTGTGCAACATTTAATCAAGTTTTATTGTGTTTCTTTCAGAGTGTAATCAAGTGTGCAGTGAATAAATTGGTTTCGACAAAGTAATGGCGTACTGCATTCACACAATCTCACCATCAGTAAATAAATAAATAAATAAAGCATTTTTTTCAGCTCACAGCTTCTATCCCGGATCGGCCTAGCTGACTTATACGTTTTCCTCAGGTAAGTGAATCTTACTTGTTTTATATTATGACTTGAAAATATTATTATTATTATTATTATTCGGGCCAGAACTCGCACCTTCAACAGCCATCACCAGGCCAGCATTGGTATGCCATCACATTACTTCAATCCGGCACTTTTTCTGCAGTGCCAGCACCTATCCTACTGCTATTCCTTTGCTGGCCCAGCACTTTCCCTCACAAAAATTTCTTATAGAATTCTATAAAAAACGTACTATAGAATAACGGCCCGTTTCACCAACAGCTATAGAAGTGTATATAATAGAAGTGTCTATAGAAGTATTTGGACTTCCAGCTGTTTCCATGTGGTCACCCTCCCAAGTACTGACCACGCTCGATGCTGTTTGGTTTTCGTGATCGTACATGAGCAAGTACTTTTAGCATATTCTACGACGGTTCGTTATTTCCAAGCTCTCATTACACTATTTCAAATTTGTTTCTTTTGTGATTTGCGTTCGCAATCATTAAACTTGTATAAAAATTATTGTATTCTATAGAAATCCTATATATTTTATACGTTGATTGATTCTCAACTGTCTAAATTACGAAAACCGAAATCCTTTGTAACTTAGTAAAACCAGATTTAAGAAGAAAAAAAAGTGCGTTGAAATAAAGAATTTATTTATTTATTCATTTACTTATTTATTTTGTTGGTGGCAGTGGTGCTATATTATTTAGAGTTTAAAAAAAAATAGCTTGACAGCTTAAATTGTGTTAAGATATTCATTTCAGATTTGTGTTCAAATTCATTAATCTGCCGCGGGGTGATGAAAATAGCACTTATTTTAATATGGATTTGATAAAATATTTAAAAGTCTAATAAATTATTATTTGTTAAACTTGAAACGTAACTGTTTAAATATTTTTACACTTCATATAAAATATTTGAATAAAAATTACAATTAGTGAATTCTTTTAAACTTAGATGAATTATGCCACCTAGCGTAAGGGTTCCCCGCAATAATACTGCAAAAGTTCGTGCACATCCATAGTGTGGTGGGCAGGCGCAAAAGATAAAATGGAGGTCATCAGCATTTTATCTGATGATTTCCAACAGCAAAGTTGACTGAATCTGTCCAGCAGTGGTAGACCATTAGCCAGCACTTCTCCATCGTTGCCAGCACTTATATTGCTGCTGGCCAGCAATGTCTTCTTTGCTGGGTTGCAACACCGTGAAAGAAAGAAAATACAAAAAAGATATTTATCGAACGTAAACAGTATGGCATGAAAACAAAATGATTAAATTTGTAAGCATTTTGAAGGTTTACAGGGGTGCGAAATTAGTAGTAACAGCTGCTCCCCCTAGAAGCTAAAACGGCCCTTACCCGGTTAGGCATGGAGTCGAACTGGGTTTAAATGACAGAAAAGGGCAACCCATTCCATGCTGCTTCAAATGTATGCCACACTTCATCAACCGTATTAACTGGAGAGTGCTGGCGGGCCAGTCTCTCAGCAATCCATGACCAGATGTTTTCAATGGGTGACAGATCTGGAGACTGTGCAGGTCAGGGCAGCAATCGAATTCCCTGCGTATCGAGGAAAGTCAGAACACGACGTGCAACATGTGGTCTTACGTTATCATGCTGAAAGATGATGTTTGGCAGGCCTCGAAGACAGGGCACAACCACTGGGCATAAAATGTCGAAAATGTACCGATCTGCGTTCAAATTACCGTCGATCCGAACAAGAGATGTGCGTGTCGTGTACCCAATGGCTGCCCAAACCATCACACCAGGTGCAGGGCCCCTATGGCGATATCGAATGCAAGCAGGTGATACACGTTCTCCTCGGAGCCTCCAGACACGTATACGGTCATCAGAATACTGTACGCAGAACCGGGACTCGTCTGAAAAGACGGCATTGTGCCACTCCTGTATTCATCTTTGTCGTTCGGCGCACCAGAGTCGCCGGCTCTCTCTATGCTTCATTGTCAAAGGTAGCCGCAGTAATGGTCAGTCCACGCTGCTGCAAACGCCGTCGCATCGTACGAGCGGATACTGGGCGCGCAGGAAACATGCCTATTTCCTGAATAATGGTCCGTGAAGTTGTTGTACGGTTTTGCAGGGCCGACCTCACAATATGTCTATCCTCTCGGGCGTTAGTCATGAGAGGGCTTCGACATCTCGAATGGCGTTCAGTATGACCCCCAGCAGTCCATTGACTCCCTATTCGCTTGACGGTTGTTGGATTTCGACCAATGCAACAGGCAATATCACGAAACAATAATGCACACTCTCGATAGGCAACGATCCTGCCTCTATCGAATTCCGACATTTGCTGGTAAGCATTTCTTCTTATTATTCGAGGCATAAAACGATATTATGAGCATACGCTGACCTTAAAAAGCGCTTTCCGAATGAGAATTCTACTACGCATCTTTTCTTTTATTCAGTGCTTCAAATGTCGTTTTTCCTGCCTGCCTCGTCTAAATGCGCTTAAATACTGATCATTTGCATATTCTAACCTCTTCTTCCTTTCATGTGATTTTGACATCCGTCAAATCATTCCTTCCTGGAGTTGCATATTTAATGGCCAGCAACGTATAATTAGTTCTCAAAGGATCTTAAAAAAACAAATTAACACATGCGTAAATAAAATTACAAAAAAATATATAAAATAAGAAAATAATTATAAAAAAATAAAAATTGTAAAAAAAAAAAAAAAATTATTATAGAACGGTTGGGTGGGTAGATGTTAGAGTACGGAGGAGGGTGGCGTTGTCTGGATAATACGCAATGGTTAATTTTAAAAAATGGGGCATTGGATTTATAACTACGTTGCTAATACACATTTTATAATGGATGTTGATTCAATAATTTTATATGTATAATGGTAGAGCTATATTTATATATTAATCAATTCATAATAAATTTATTCATATTCATTAATATTTAATAAAGTTAACGATTAGCTTGTATTTAAATTTTAGCCTACTCAGGACAATATCATATTAATTTCTAGTAGTACACTATCTTAAATGAGAATAAAATGCATAAAGAATGTATTTGTTATACCTAATGCTATGACAGTATGGATTTTATTTTGTAATTTGTTTTTGTTTTCCATCTATCCTTTTTAATCTTGTTTCATTTTGAACTTAATTGGTGTTCAATGGTTTATTTCTCGGTTTTCTGTGTGTGGTAGTTCCGAATTCATATTCTTTAGCTAATTTGTGGCTAATATGAAGATGAAACTACACATTTTATTTGTGGAACTTAATGCATTTGGGACCCAATGATTCTGTCTAAGTTCTTGAACTTTTCATCATTCCATTTCTGTTATTCAATTTCTGCTGTTTTTTACTATGTTTTTGGAATCTACGTTAAGTGTGTCGGGGGACACTGTATTTGTTAATGTCCTTTTATTCATAATTTCACAGTTTTTGTTGGTGGTCGGTAATATTTATTTTATGGTTATATATAGTAATATATATATAAAACGTAAAGCATAGTAATCACCAACAAAAAACAAATTATATTCATGTGAAATGCGCCAAAAAGCTGCAGTAAAACACATAAATTCAATACAAACCTAGTAAAAGATTATATTTAGCCTGAACTAGCGCACTCCCCCTCACAGAACAAGAAGAATATAACTATTTGTAAAAATAAAAAATAAAACTAGGAAAAAACAGGCTGCGGCCTCATCGGCAGTGGGTTATATTTCAAAAGCAGCCGAGCATTAAAAAATGTACATAAAATATTTATTATTGGCAGTGGGTTTCGGCTAGAACAGTTAGTAGCAAAATCAAATGTTAAACATTCGATGGCTATTACCACATGCTCCCCCACCGGACCCTACGCCACATTATTAAATGAATGCCTCACCTGGAACACAGCAAAAGATGCTAAAATTATGTTCGTTGGAAAAACCACACTTAACCAACTCAGCCACGTTGCCACAACCAAAAATATAAAACATAAAACAAACTAAACAAGGCAGAATCTAACATCCAATCAACCAATCCAAATTCATTCCAAGTCTGTTGCCAATCGACATAGCATATCATCATAAAACCGTCCTTGAATAGACTTTAGGAAATACGAGTCATTCACTGAAGTCGAAAAGCAATCGATCCGTAATGAAGAAAATCTGCAAAATCTGAATATTTTTTCTTATAAAATTTAAAGGAATATTGTTTTTGTAATATAGATTACTTTTAAAATGAAATATTTTCTTTTTAAACAGATTTTTACTGTACAAATTCTAAAAAATCGAAATATTTGATTGATACTGATATTAATGTATATACGTTTGTAAATATTAGAGGACCAGTTAACAAACTGATTAACATGAAATTGAAAACTATTGCGTTTATTGTAGATTGAAATATGTACTTTGTTACCTATTAAAATTATTTTTACTTTCTTTGTAATAATTTATCTGTATGCTTCCCACGTTTACCTCTTTTATATTGGAATGACGCCCTACAAAATACGTATAATGATACCTATAAGATATGATACCTATAAAATAATTTTAATAGGTAACAAAATACATATTTCGATCTACAATAAACGTAACAGTTTTCAATTTAATGTTAATGATGTTGTTCACCGATCCTCTAATACTTACAAACGTATATACATTAATATCATTATCAGTCACGTATTTCGATTTTTTAGAATTTGTACAGATAAAAATCTGTTTAAAAAGGAAATATTTCATTTTAAAAGTAATCTGTATTACAAAAACAATATTCCTTTAAATTTTATAATGCAGATTTTCTTCATTACTGATCGATTGCTTTTCGAAGTCAGTGAATGACTCGTATTTCCTAAAGCCTATTCAAGGAAGGTTTTATGATGATGTGCTGCGTCGATTGACAACAGACTTGGAATGAATTTGGATTGGTTGATTAGATGTTGGATTCTGCCTTGTTTAGTTTGTTTTATGTTTTATATTTTTGGATGTGGCAACGTGGCTGAGTTAGTTAAGTGTGGTTTTTTCAATGAAGATAATTTTATCATCTTTTACTGTGTTCCAGGTGAGGCATTCATTTAATAATGTGGCGTGGGGTCCAATGGGGGAGCATGTGATAATAGCCATCGAATGTTCAACATTTGATTTTGCTACTCACTGTTCTGGCCGAAACCCAATGCCACTAATACATATTTAACATTCATTTTTTTTAACGCTCGGCTGCTTTTGAAATATAGCCCACTGCCGATGAGGCTGCAGCTTGTTTTTTCCTAGTTTTATTATTATTTTTTTTTTACAAATAGTTATATTCTTCTTGTTTTGTGAGGGGGGGGGGGTGCGCTAGTTCAGGCTAAATATAATCTTTTACTAGGTTTATATACATACATATATATATATATATTCATGCATTTTTGCATAAGAGTGCAACAGCTATTGCACCAAGATCTGAATATTTCTAAAATTAGTTATAGTACGAACGCACCTCATTTGACACGTTTGACGTACAATTTCCAACTTTGCATGTTTTAATCTCTTCCTTTACTCCCTTTTTGACGCTTGATTTTGACGTTCGTCAAATCATTCCTTCCTGGTGTTGCAATTTTAACGGACAGCAGTGTATAATTAGTTTTTAAATGATCTTAAATAACAGATTAACACATGCGTAAATAAAATTACAAAAAAGTATATAAAATAAGAAAATAATTATAAAAAATTAAAAATTGTAAAATAACAAAAAAAAATATTATAGGACGGTTGGATGGGTAGGTGTTAGAGTACGGAGGAGGGTGGCGTTGTCTGGATAATACTCAATGGTTAATTTTAAACAATGGGGCATTGGATTTATAACTACGTTGCTAATACAAATTTTATAATATATGTTGATTCGATAAGTTATATGTATAATGGTGTAGTTATATTTATATATTTATTAATTCATAATAAATTTATTCATATTCATTAATATTTAATGAAGTTAACGATTAACTTGTATTTAAATTTTAGCCTACTCAGGACAATATCATATTAATTTCTAATAGTACACTATCTTAAATGAGAATAAAATGCATAAAGAGTGTATTTGTTATACCTAATGCTATGACAGTATGGATTTTAATTTGGTAATTTGTTTTTGTTTTCCCTCTATCTTTTTTAATCTTGTTTCATTTTTAACTTAATTGGTGTTCAATGGTTTATTTCTCGGTTTTCTGTGTGTGGTAGTTCCAAATTCATATTCTTTAGCTAATTTATGGCTAATATGAAGATGAAATCACCCATTTTATTTGTGGATCTTAAGGCATTTGGACCCGATGATTCTGTCCTAAGTTCTAGAAATTTCCATCATTCCATTTCTGTTATTCAATTTCTGCTGTTTTTTACTATGTTGTTGGAATCTATGTTAAGTGTGTTGGGGGGAACTGTATTTGTTAATGTCATTTTATTCATAATTTCATAGTTTTTGTTGGTGGTCGGTAATGTTTATTTAATGGTTATATATAGTAATATGTATATATTCATGCATTTTTGAATAAGAGTGCAACAGCTATGGCACCAGGTTCTGAATATTTATAAAATTAGTTATAGTACGAACGCACCTCATTTGACACGTTTGACGTACAATTTCCAACTTTGCATGTTTTAATCTCTTCCTTTATTCCCTTTTTTCTGATATTTTAAAACGAAGAATAATTGAGCCAACTAAATGAATCCACCAATCTTTAACCATGTCCAGTAAAAATGTGTCGCCGAATAACATTTATTTTCAACAAAGGTTGCTAATCAACAAACTTGAGTATTTTATTTTAGATAAGCGTACAAAACTAATTAAAAACATTAAGTAAACAGAAGAGCACGGAAGAATGGAAATATAAATGCGTTTCTTGTTCCAAATGAAATTAAATATAAACTTATATGTGAAAGGATAAAAATAAATAAATAAAAATAAACCCCTTTTTAAAAGATAAACCCTTTTTTAAATTCAAAATTGAAATTAAATTGTTAAATCAGAAAACCCAATTTATTTTTTATAGACTCTTAAAGCAAATAAATAGAAATATTTTCCTCATCATAAAAATCTTTGACACTAATTGATATTTATGAAACAGTGTTGGAAAAGAAATTACCCTTTGTTGACATAAGACAGTCATATTAAACTATCTTAAAATCCTTATAAAAGTAATAAGTCTCTCATGAACATGGAAGTAAAGCATTATTATATTTATAGCATAAACAGAGTTTTTCAGGCTATGCTAGATAGTTCAAGAGTCAAATTGCAAACAACAAAGGATTAATTTCAGATCAATAAATCAAAGTAAATATGTTAGTTTAATTTGTGTCAAAGTAGAAAATTGATAAGCAATAAATCATAATTAGCTTTTGTCTAGTTGACATTTCATATTTTGATTACCTCATAAATAATATTTAACATTAAAATTAGAATTACCTCTTAGGTTGTGCAATCATAAGTCCAGACTTTTGTCTCCATATTATAAACAGTTATAAGAAAGATAATGCACCATTCATGAAAGAATAAGCCTCCCACTTTGATTCTTCTGTCCTCTGCTGGAAAAAGTAAAAACTAGCTGATAAAAAGCGGGGTGCAGAGGGAAAGAGAAGTCAGATTATGATGTAATCCTCTGTTGAATATCAGGAATGATTTAGAGAGCTTTGGCTCCTACCATCTTCCAAGTCACTGGGCCTGACTTCATGCGAGATCATGTACTATTACAGAAGATAAAGTCAGGTTCAGGAAAAAACTGCCTCATCTTTTTGTAAGGCCATGTCTACACACACATAATATGAGGTACAAGCGGATTTCTTTTTATGAGGTAATCATAATATGAAATGTCAACCAGATAAAAGCTAATTACGATTTATTGCTTATCAATTTTCTACTTTGACACTAATTAAACTAACATATTTACTTTGATTTATTGGTCTGAAATTAATCCTTTGTTATTTACAATTTGATTTTTAAACTATCTAGCATAGCCTCAAAAACTCTGTTTATGCAATAAATATAGTGATGCTTTACTTCCTTGTTCATGAGAGACTTGTTACTTTTATAAGGATTTTAAGATAATTTAATATGTTTTATGATGACTGTCTTATGTCAACAAAGAGTAATTTCTTTTAAAACTCTGTTTCATAAATATCAATTAGTGTCAAAGATTTTTATGATGAAGAAAATATTTTTATTTATTTGCTTCAAGAGTCTATGAAAAATAAGTTGGGTTTTCTGATTGAACAATTTAATTTCAATTTTGAATTTAAAAAAGGGTTTATCTTTAAAAAATGGGTTTATCTTTATTTATTTATTTTTATCCTTTCATATATATATAAACTCGGTTTATGGCGTCAGATGCCGCCATCCGAAGAATCTACAACAGTCCTTTTCCATTTTTTCCGATCAGGGGTCCATTCCTCCTCCAGACCTCTAACCCTCATTGCCTTTGCAATACCATCGATCCAGTTCTTTCGTGGTCTTCCCCGTTTCCTTTTTTTTATTTGTTTTATAATTGAATGTGATTTTGTGTAGGCTTTCATCATTCATTCTTTTAACATGACCATACCACATTAATTGCTTTTATAATACCATCTAGTATGGTTACCTTTATTTTCATCATTTCTTTGATTCTTTCATTTCTTATCCTTTTTATTCTTGATACTCCGCATGATCTTCTTAGGGCATCCATTTCTACTGCCGCTAATTTCTTTCTTTCTGTCTCCATAATTATCCATCCTTCTGTTCCATATAACAATATGCTCTTTATAGTAGAGTTGTATATATATTATACTTTCTTTTCCTAGAGATCTCCTTACTCTACCCATAATAATTTTACAGCCTTTCTCACCTGACAAATTCTGTATTTATTGTATTAAATCCGTAATTAATATATACGTAACGTAGTATATACGTAATTAATTCAATGCTATCCCATGATAGGTAATGATTCTAGGTTGCCATGGCGATTATTCTATTAAATCATATCATACGTCATTAATTCAAATACAAACTTGCGAATGTTAATTTCTTAATCTAAATACAATCGATTTTTTACTTAATTTCTTTCTAATTATAAATCAATTACTATTAAAATTATTACGCTAATACAGTCATCTAAGAAAAACTCAGTAAACAGTGGGAAGCCATTGTTATACATTATATCTAAGGATTGACCGAAAAAGGTTTTTAAGACCGAAACCAAAACCGAAACTAAATTTCGGTAATCTTTCTATTTTCGGCCGAAAACAAAAAATGAAAATGGTCAAAAATTTCTTTAAAGTAATTAATATATATATAACTATACATAATTATAAATAAATATGCGTGTTTATTAAATATACATAATTATTAATTAATTATACGTGTGGCCCAAGTTGGCTCTCTGTGCCCCTGACCAAAACTTTTTAGTTTCATTTAAAACAAAATGTAATCAATTCTGCCGCGACATAGAATGATTTTCTAATTATACGAATTTCATCTAATTAAAAATGTTTTGGATATAAATACTTCGATTTGTCCTTTAAAAGGACTTTTGTAAAGGAGCATCTGTTATACTAAAACTTTTCCTATGAGTACTGGAAACACTTCTGTGGTTTCGAACTACAAATTTTCTTTTACTTGTAAGTCTGCAGCTTTTAATGTGTGGGTGAATAGTGTCTTCAAAGTTTAGTCCTATAGGCATTGCTTGCTTTATAATTTGCACTCTCGTCTTGAGTCAGTCATGACTGATCATTATAAACAGTACAGTTCATAGCAATAAGTAAATAAAGAGTGACTCACTTGAGCAGATACAACTGAAATGAATGAGTAATGTTGGAAACTTCCGAAGGAAGAAACGAGATTTTTGGAATACAGATAGTTTCGTTCGAGTTTCGGTCCGCGTCGAATTTTTGGCAGCAATTTCGCCGAACGAATTTTCGTCGAAATTCAGATTTTGAGCCGAAAACGAAACTGAATTTTCGATCGATCTCTAATTATATCTAGATTCTATCGAGGTCACTTTTGAAAGACCTTTCTGCACATAGCTCCTTCATTTATCATATTTTTATGGTTATAGTTTTAAGATATGAATTTAATTAAACAACAATAAAAAAAATGTCCAAAGTCTATTTATAATAAAATTTATTGCATACAAGTAATTTAGCGAAAAAATATGGTCATTGTAAAATTTCTTTCTAAACAATCTTAACACGATGTTAATCGTATTTTCCAAAGTGTTTATGCATTAAAAAGTTCTTACCTTACAATTTATTATCTCTAGCAAACTTAGAAAAGTGGGAAAACACAAAACTTAAGTTTTTCTGGAAAACGGAAGTTCTAAAATATGTGGCACTTATGTCACTAGTTTGGAAATAATATTTGTTCTTTTTTGTTTTACTATCTTAAAAAAAAAAAAAAAAAAAAAAAAAAAAAAAAAAAAAAAAACGCACATTGTTTAACAGAAAAAAAAGATCGCATTCCATCAGGAAGTGCAGATATTTTTCTTTTCCTTTTTCAACTTCTTTCTTTTCTCCTGTTTTCTGATATTGTAAAACAAAGAATAGTTCCGCAGACTAAGAGAGTCAAGCAATCTTTAACCCTTTATATCCAAATTATGAATTTAATGAACTATGCCCTCAAAACTTTTTTCCCTTGTCCTATGATTCATTAAAAGATATATGCACTAAAAATAAAATATTTAATCTTTTTTTTTTTTTTTTTTTTTTTTTTTTTGCTAATTACGGCTAATTACTTGATACGTAACTTCAAAGTACGTGGGGTCATAACACTTGGAAAAAATCAAGAGTTAGTAAACAAAACTATAACAAGTTTTTTTCTTATTATTCTCATGTAACGGGTGTCCCAAAAATGACTGATGGATTTTAAAATTCAATAACTCGTAAACGATGACATATATTAAAAAAATTCTTGCAGGAGGGTTATGTATGATGTCAGGAGTTTTTGTAATGTGATTCTTTATTTTAGTTCGAATTTCAAACAATAGATGGCACTGAGAGCAATAGGCGCTCAGTCCAGACCCGATTTTTGGTACTTCGGGATCCATTCAATACATTTTAATCTCCTTTTTTCGCAAGGAAATAGAGAGAGGCTGAAATTTCGAGCCTGAATTGAGCGGTTATTGCTTGCAGTGCCATCTATCGATGCTATTTGTAACTAAAATTGAGAATCGCAGCCTAAAAACTCCTGCCATCTTACATAGCACTCCTGCAAGAATTTTTTAAATATCTGTCACCGTTTGCAAGTTATTGAATTTTAAAATCCACCAGTATTTTTGGGATACCCGATATATATCTAGATGCAGTGGCGTATCTAGACTTATCCTTTCGGAGAGGGCTGAGAAGCAGTAAAATTTTCTAAGATGAAATCACAAGCAATCGGATAAATTCCACTCTAAACAGGTTTTTATCATAGCAAGTAATGCATATATTGTACAATCAAACCTGCTAAGATGATATCACATGGGACTGGGATAAATTTAGTTTTAGGCAAGTTTTCGTCGTAGAATGTATAATTCCATGGTTATCCGCATTTTTATAAACGGAACACTGAAAGTTATCTTCTAAACGGTATCTCAATAAATAGTAAATAAAATCGAAGTATACAGCAAATTTAATGCTATTTAGCCCTTTCAGGGGCAAGTAATTGCGCTTCCGTAATGACGAATTCAAATCGGAATATTCGAAAAATTTTGTTTCAAAATAAGGAAAAGCAATTTTTCAACTTTTTTCCGCCAAAATTATTTGAAAGGTAAATTTTTGTTAACCCCTTAACCTACGATTTAACCTACGGTTTGGCAAATCCATAGCTACCACTAAATTTTAATAGAGATTTTCGCCTTGTTTAATCATGGAATTTCGACGATTAAATTAAACTATATTTACTGTGAAATTTTAGTGGTAGGAAGAGTTTACATTTGGCTCGATTATCGTACGCGGGCTATGCCCGTCATTGCAGGTTAAGGGGTTAAATGTTTATGGTGCAAATCTCGATTGAAATTAGGTGGAATATTATATCCCACCGCCCGTCTAGGGGTTAAGAGCATTATCACCCTACCACACTTAAGTACACTTTAAACAAGTTGGAAATTGCTCGTCAAGCGTGGAAAATGAGGTGCGTTCATACTATAACTAGTTTTATAATAATTTTTTGCATAGCATATTGTACTGAATGCATATTTTAGTGCACTTCATAAGTACATATCAATTTCATTCTTCGAAAGGCTGTAACATCATTAAAATGCATTTGAAATATTTTTTCCCCTTGGCCTTAATGGAACGGAAAACCTTTGACTATCCCTATAATTAAACTATATATCCGATTTTCATAAAATTTGAAATGAGTCGACAAAATTTTGCAACAATTATATATTTAAAATTTCAGACCATTCGGAAGGATTTAACATCATTAAAATGCACTTGCAATAATTGTTTTCCCACTGGCAGTAACGTAAAAAAAAATTTTGGCTGTCCCTGTAATTAAACTGTACACCCGATTTTCATAAAATTTGAAATGAGTCGACAAAATTTTGCAACAATTATATATTTAAAATTTCAGACCAATCGGAAGGCTGTAACATCATTAAAATGCACTTGCAATATTTTTTTTTCCATTGCCCGTAATGTAACGGAAAAGTTTTGACTGCCCCTGTAGTTAAACTATGCATCCGACTTTCATGAAATTTTAAATGAGTCGACAAAATTTTGAAACAATAATGTATTTAAAATTTCAGACCATTCGGTTGGGTAGTTTTTGCTCTGTTGTGTGCGGACAGACAGACAGACGGACGGACGGACGGACAGACTGAAAGACGACTATAGGTGCTACGTATTTATATAATTACGAACGCACCTAAAAAGATTCAAGGATTTGCATTTCATATTAAGAAGATATCTTAATCTATGCATTAGATTAAATCAAAGACTTTCAAACTGATAAATAGCAAGTAATAAAAATTAATAATGCACTTTTATTCACCACATGTCATGTTTTATACAATAAAACGTGTTCAAAGAGAACATATGTATAACAGAAACTTGGCTGAAATGGAAAATTTCATTGTCTCTACGAAATAGCACACTTTCTAAGATAATTTCAAACTAACTTTATTAACCTGTTTAAAACGGAATATTTTTTTGTTCCATTTGAATTTCATCTTAGCAGGTTTCATTAGATTTTTCTAAACTTTCATAATTAAACTTGATTTTTCTATAAATTTCGGAGAAGGCGGTAGCCCTATCAGCCCACCCCTTGTATACCCCACCGTCTAGATGTACATAGGACTAGATGGCACAACTTAAAAGTCATCAATACAAGTAAATAAAGAAATAGTTAAGTAATATAAACATGTAATGTAAAAAAATATTTTAAGTCAATTCCTACTTAGGTCAATAAGATAATTTTTTTTTCGCCCATTCTTCTTTCCTCTTGTGTAGAACTTGAAATGCCTTGATCAAGAAGAGCGCTCTCGAGATCTTAAAATACCTTGATCAAGAAAAGGGCTCTCTGGATTATTGAAAATTAAGTAATTTAATTTAGTTAATGAATTAATATTTGAAAAACAACTGGATTAACATCAAGTGTCATCCATTACAAGTTTAAAAAATATTTATTTGAGCTTGATTGGATGAATAATAAGTATTTTATTAACGATATAAAATTTAAACAAGATATATATAGCAAGAGTGTGATCTAATAGTAGGAATTGAAAAAAAAAATAGTTTCACATTGATGAGAAATAATTAATTAGTTCGCTTTTTACGCAGTCGGGTTTTTTGATTTTTTAAATTTAATTGTGTTTTCTAAATACTTTTTTCACAGTCTCATATATTCTCAAACGTGTACACAGCTCATGTCTAATATTCATTGAAATAAAGATAGATATCTAATTTTAGGCTACAAAATTTCGATTTCATTTTTTTCTCTAGCAATTTGTCATAGATTTTCCTTAAATGCTAATGGGGCACTACCTCTTTTAATTCACAAGAGATGAGTTCGGACTTTTTTTTTCCATAGCCCGAACCCGAACATTTGAAATCCAAGCCTACCCGACCCGAAATATTTTGCGTCACCAGAGTCCGAGCCCGATGCCGAAAGTATACGCTAGAAAACTGTTACTAGCATTTTTTAATTATTTCAAGATTAAATGTCTTATTTAAAAAAAAAAAAAAAAACTTCTTCCATAGAAATAAGTATTAATCTAAAATACTTCGTCATAACAAAGTTTCATGATTTTCATGCCCATCAAAATCTACTTAAAATAGAAAATTTCATATTTATACCCAACCACTGGCAGAAATCAGCAGAATGGTGCCGTAGGCAGCAGGGACACGAACCGGAGTTTCGTTCGGTTCGAGTTCGCTTTTTACAAAAATTTATATGAATTCGAATCACCGATGTAATTACGTATAAATTCAAGGTTCATTTAAAGTTATTATATCGGGTATAGGTAACGCCGGGCGGGTCAGCTAGTTTTAAAATAAAAAAGTTTTTTCTATTTTAATATACTTCATTTTAAATAAATATTGAGTCTTGTACGTATTATGAAAATAAATCTTATTTTTCCATTTTTTTTTAATTAGAATCTTTTGTAGATTTTTCTTAAACTTTTGAGATGGAGTGTATATATATATATATATATATATGGTGAGGTGGGGCGTGCATGGCTGTCTATGCTTTAGATAAAAGATTTTTCTAGAGCATTAAATCAGTCAACGGTAAAATTCATTGAAAAGCGAAAACTGAAATTTCACCAAAACTTTTCCTTTTAACATCTTACACATTTTAATATAGTCATATTATTGAAACACGGTGAAATTTTCGTTTGAAATATTTCTTAAGAGACTTGTTTTCATGGCTAAATAATGTAAAAGACTAATTGACATTTTCCATTAAAAACTTTTAACTCACGAATACTTTTGCAATCCATTATGTACATGAAACATTAAGACCCAGGCGATAATTGCTCTCTAAATAAATGTCTTAAAATTGTACTTTCTTAAAACTTCTCTGAATTTAATATTTTTCTTTGTTCTTTTTGCCTTACTTTTTTATGCTAGACTTTAACAGAAAGTGCGAAAAAATTTAACAAATACTTTCCTTGTTTTTCATTTCTTTTATGTATTTATTTTTTAATCCTTGCCGGAATTTTTTTGATAAAGTTAAATGAAAAGAAAGTCTAAAAATATTTTAGTATGTTTACGAAGTGGGAAATAATTTTTCTTTAGTGTTATAGGTTGATTTCTTTTGAGATAGATGTATTGCAATCACTCCATTTATCTATCTACTTATCTACCTGCGATTTCAATTTGATATACACTATATGGCCAAAGGTGACCGGCCAATTGCGATTTATGACGTTTCCTTAAATATCTAGAAAAATACATGAAGAATTATCCTGAAACTCCAGTTGTGTAAACAGAATAGTACAGGTCATACATATCCGTGGAGATTTTTTCATGAAACCGTCAACAAATTGAAAAAAACGAATATCTTTTGAACAATCCTGTAAAAACTAATGTAGAAAAAACGTCCAAACTGTAGATTATGATTAAGTGCCTTATTGTTATAAATTGTGCTTATTTTTATGAGAATAGCATGTATATTCGTAGAGAAATTAAAGTTTGTATAAAAAGTGTCCCAAATTTTGCCAAGTTAGTTTTTTGCTTATAATTTGTAGAGTTCTTAATATTAAACAAAGTTCTTTTCAGAAAATATGACAAATAACATTGTACACAATGCCCTGGAATCAGAATGAAAAAATAATAAAAAAATTGTATGAAAAATGAGCAGTTTTACTAAATATTGATTCACTGCACATGCCCGAATGTAAACGAAATATAATTTTCATAATGTGTTAGCAATATGGGTAGAGCAACTTTTGTGAAAATCTCAAAAATATAGTTTGAAAAGTCTGAAAATGATCGTTTATAGAATAAGCTCAAAATCCGTTTTTCCAAAAAGGAAGCAAAACGATGAGGGACCGTATCAAAATACAGTAGTACGTGCAATATTGTGTATGATATACTGGCACTGATCAATGGATATATCGATAAAACCCCCATCTCTTTGTTTCATTTTGGAAACAACGGATTTTGAGCTTATTCTATCAACGATCATTTTCAGAATTTTCAAGCTATGTTTTTGAGACGTTTACAAAAGTTGCTCTATACATTTAGCTAACACATTATGCCCATTATATTTTGTTTACATTCGGATATGCGCAGTGAATCATTATTTAGTAAAACTGCTCATTTTTCATACATTTTTTTATTGTTTTTTCATTCTGATTGCAGGGTACTGTGTACAATGTTATTTGTCATGTTTTCTGAAAATATTTTTATTTTTTTATATATTAAGAACTCTACAGAATATAAGCGAAAAACTTGGCAAAATTTGGGACTCTTTTTATAAAAACTTTAATTTCTCTACGAATATACATGCTATTCTCATAAAAATGAACACAATTTATTACAATAAGGCACTTAATCATAATCTACAGTTTGAACGCTTTTGCTACATTAGTTTTTACAGGGTTGTCCAAAAGACATTCGTTATTTTTCAATTTATTGACGGTCCCCTATGGGGTTTCGGGGAAAAAATCTTCACGGAAATATATGACCTGTACTATTCTGTTTACACACCTGGAGTTTCAAGATAATTCCTCATGTATTTTTCTAGATATTTAAGAAAACGTCAATAATCGCAAGTGGTCGGCCATATAGTGTAGTTGCCTCATGTCCAAATGTTCAATTTGTCCTCATGTTTAATTACATTTGTTAAACCAAATAAAAAGGTTCATTGTAAATTACTTTTCTTTCTAAAATAGTAAAGTTAGAAGGAGAGAGAGATCAATTTATTCCATTTGTATTAAATCTGATGTATGTGCCGTAAAATAAAACAACCCAAATTAAAATATCAATCTACTTTTTCGAGATAACAGAAAATACTTGTTAGATTCTTGTTTAATAATTAAGATTTAATCTTTAGAGAAATGTTCTAATTCTCATAGTATTTCCTTACCACCGTTTAAAAACAAATTATGATTAATCGTGTATGCTCAATATATTCAGTTATAGTAATTCTTTCACTTTCGCTTTTTGTGGGAAAAACGAAAAACGAAATTTTAAAACTCATAAATCATCGATTAAAACAAACTCGAGATTGCTGGAAATTTTCTTTTCACCTTTTAGAAAATCAAAAATGGTTATTTTAGGAACTGTTTTATAGTTACACTTCAGAAGAACACAACACATTTGGGCACCATTTTAAAAAATTGAAAAGTGCGCTGTTAAACTGATGGCATCGAGCTCACAGTCTATTGACATTAATTGTATATTACACTCTTATTTCAAGGAACAATGCCCTCAAAAAATAAATTAAAGGGGGATTAGCCCCCATCCCTCTATTTCCCATCTTTATACTTAACAAATGAGCCTCCAAATCTCATCAGGGAAGCGCATTATCAGAAAAAACCATGGATACTAAATTCCAAGCAATTCGGGCAAAAAAACCCATTTATATAAATTAAGGGGGGGGGGGGGTCAGCCCCCGTTCTCCCTTTATACTTAACCAATGAACCCCAAAACAAATAAAAGTACCTTATCAGAATGAACGTATTTGCAAAATTTGAGGCAAATCGGCCTCTTTAATAATTCTGCCGAATAATTCTGCCGAAAAAACCCATTATCTAAATTAAGGGGGAATTAGCCCCCGTTCCCTCTTTATACTTAACCAATAAAGCCCCAAAAGTAATCGGAAAAGCACCTTATCAGAATGAACCTATTTAGAAAATTTACGTGTAAATCGGAAAATTCTGCCTGAAAAAACCAACTTATCTAAATTAGGGGGGGAGTTAGCCTCTGTTCCCCCCTTTATACTCAACCAATAAATCCCTAAAAGTAATCGGAGAAGCACCTTATCAGAATGAACCTATTTACAAAATTTGATGCAAATTGGAAAATTCTGCCTTAATAACCCATTTATCTAAATTAAGGGAGGATTTGCCCCCGTTCCCCCCCTTTCTACATAGCCAATGAACCCTCTAAACTAATCAGGGAAGCGCCTTATCAGAATGCACCTGGAAAAAAAATTTGAAGCTAATTGGATATTTCTATCAAGAGTTATCGCGTTAGCCCCTGTTCTCCCCTTTATACTTAACCAATGAACCTTCAAAAGTAATCGGAGAAGCACCTTATTAATCAGTGTATAAATCGAAGAAGCAATATTAGTTAACCCTCTCGCTGCACAACCCGAGAGTTTCTCGGGCAACGTAAAAGTAGCAAAATTTGCGCAACCCGAGATTTCATCGCGGATGCATTTTCCCCGTCTAATTAACCCTCCTTGATCATTCCCACCAGTTACTTTTTATTGCAAATTTTGCCTTATCTAATCAGAGCCTTTTCCCGATTAAATCAGACGGAAATTTTGTTTTAAAAAACCGGTGACAAAAGAATAAAAATTCTTAAAAGACGCTCGTCGCGAAGGAATTAAATGCGCAATTTTTGAAGCTATTTGATAAGACAATTAAGCAGCGAGAGGGTTAATGGGTACAGTCGTGGAAAACAAAAAGTAAACACCCCTTACTAACTCTGAAAAAAATTATCGTAGAAGAAAGTTACTGGTACCACACGATTGGTAATAAAGTCTACTTTTAAATGATGTATATAAAATTTGCTTAGGGGGCATCTACATATTAAAACGAACCATAACTTAGTTTTCTTCAAAAGCAGTACACAATTCTGACTGCATAAACGAACTCTACACCCTTCAATTAGCCTAAAAACAAATTTTTATGCAATTCGTACGATAAGTTTGCGAGAAATTAATTATTTTAAAACGAGCGTATTTTAAGGGCTGTATCCAAATTGAAGTTCGGTACTCCATTGTTGACTGAGAGAGCCCCCCTTCTTGATCAAGGCATCTTAAACACCATTCAAGCAGTCATTAATGACTGCTAGATTACAGGATAGCCTAAGAAATTTCAAAATATCTAGTCACTTCTATCATAGACGGCCCCAAACCATCATTTTGCCGTTTTTAAGCATAATTTGAAAACTACTTGGAAGAAAAATGTGAAATTTTGGATTTTCATAAAACAGGACTTAATAAATCTAAATCCATCCAAAAAATTGTAGATTTCAATTCATCGTTTTTTCGAATATTAATTTCATAATTCATATCATAAAATTATGAAAATTTCAAATTCAACGTATTTATGTCTGGGTATTTTAGTATTATTGCTACACAAAAAATTAGCGCATTAGGAGTATAATTTCAGGAGATATTAATAAAAATATGGAAATGTCATTTAACATTAGAAGCGCTCAATTTTGAATGTTTATAATTCAAAAACTTATTATTCAAATGACTTGAAATTTGGTGTCTAGGCATAGTTTGAACCGAAAATTTGAAATATCTTGTTAAAATGGGGCATTGCTATTGAAAAAAATAAAGTTATTGTTTGTTTTAATATGTAGATGTCTCCCAAAGCAAATTTTATATACATCGTTTAAAAGTAGGCTTTATTTCCAATCGTTCGGTACCAGTAACTTTCTTCTACGATAATTTGTTAAAGAGTTAGTAAGGGGTGTTTACTTTTTTCCCCACACGACTGTACATAAAGAACTGTTAGCTATTAGAGACTCTTCGAATCATTTGACTATCATCCCATTTTATATTTGAATTCGTTAAAGTCCATTCAAGCAAAATTTAGTACATACGGGGCATTCTCACAATCTTTTGACTTTTAAGTTCCTGAATAATAATTTTTATTTTAGTAGATATTCTTGTGTTTTTTTTTTTTTTAAATTTCATATACTGGGGAACATCCTATTGCATGACTACATAACAATATTAACGAGATAAATAAGTTTTGGATGATGTTGGGTGTCCAAATATCCAGGAAACTCCTATACCGTCCCTTATCCCTGATGCTGATTTTTAAGGAAGGAGCTGTCTGTATAAAATTGTTTCAATAAAAGTAATTCGATGTAATATATTTCCGAAATTGGTATTATTGCTTTATATAAATATGTAGCAAAAAATTAACCTGCACACATTTTTACGGTTGTTGTTATTTTTTTTTAACTCTGTCCCTGGGTTTCAGAGTCCTTACCGTACCTCTTCTAAAAATATACAGAAAATCACTTCAGATGCAGCCACAGAATTTTTTTCAAGTTTTTTTCTCTTGCAGAAGTATGCTACAGTAAGAATGTCTAAAATTCTTTGAGAAGAAATTTACTGAAGAATTTAAATTAGCATTTAAATATCAAATTCAAGCATCGTGGCTTTATGGGTAGTCTTACCGTCCGCAAGGTTTATTCCTGCATTTTTCGAGGTAAATTAAACTCTTTTTTAAAAAATTAATCCAATGTAATCTAATTAAATAACTGTTTCTAAAAATCAATGAACATTGTGGCTGTCACATGATTTGCAGAAAAAAATGCGATAATTTTCATTACCGTCCCATCCTTACCATCCTTCCCCCCCCCCCTTACCATCCCTTTTTTCCTATACCTTCCCCTTTCTTACCTGACTGTCCCTTCTTTAACAATCCTTTAAGACAATGTTATACCAAAATTTTGTACTAAAAATACTACATTGTTATTATTTATTATTTAAATATCCTGTGGGTACTATGCAAATTCATTATAAGTAAAAATTTGGAAGAAAATATAAAGTTATAGTGGTAAAATGGTAAGGGAAATTAAACTTGGAAGTTTAACTTAAATCTCAGTTAAATAAAAAATTTTTCGCTGCTGACCATTTTTTCTTTATTTTGAAGGACATTCGTCTATCAGATTAACCCTTTGTCAGCTGACGGTACTTATAAGTACCATTAAAATAATTTGTTATAAAATTCATTTAATACATCGATTAGTTGTAATGCAATTTAGAATGATTTATAGATGCATTACATTATCTTTTTCAAAAGCATTATTGGTTAGACAAAACAAAAATATTTTTAAAAGGATGATTTCTTTTGCCTTTGCATTTTTTCAGCTTTCCTGGCGTTGTTAGTAGGGAATTTTTTTCAATTAGGAAATATTTCTATAATTCTATTGCAAGAATATTATATTTGTACATTTCCTAATTCTACAAAATACTAAGAAAAATATTTCAAATAAAATATTTGTGTGGGGTTGTAAATATTGCATAAAATCCCTATAAATTCAAATTTAATTAATCCTTCTAAATCCTTCAATCCTTCTAAAATTTATTAAATGATTAGGTATAATTCTTCAAATGTAGTTTAAACAATTCACGAAAAATGCTTTAGAAGATAAAATTTTCATGAATCTGCTTATTTTCTGATTCATTTTTAAATACATCTTTGCTCTCAAACGCATCAAACTGGCAAATGCCCTTATTTAGAAACTACATAATGTGCCGAGCTTGTCGATGTTTTAATAAATGCAGAAAGTATCGCAAAAAATGTTGTCAAAGTGGGCGTTTTGATCCGAATTTTCCGAAGCGGGAGATCTAGGAATGAAAAAAATGGTCATACTGAGAAAATAATTGTTTAAAAATCAAATTCTAATTAATTGAGTGAAAAATGAAATCACACGGCCTCTTATACATCTCTTCAAAGATCACCTCAGCAAGTTTCATGTTTTTACTTTAAAAAATGAAGCTGAAAATGTCTCAAAAATTTTCGAGCTGTTGAGGGTGGAAAAATATTTTTTCGAATACAACCTTACGAGTTAAAATGTTATTTTAGCAAGTTTAATTTCAACAGATTTTTATTCCCGAAAGTCAAAATATTGTGTGAATGCCCCATACACGCACATAAGTAATAAATTAGATATCACATAAATAATAGATGAGTAAGTTATCAAACGTTATATTATTTGCTAAGATTTTATCGACTAATCTGATCTATTGGATAAAACTTCATGGAAATATTTTACTTGTCGAAAATAATCCTTAAAAGTAATTAATTATAACGAGCGCAACACATCGTTAATTTTACTTACCTTCTTTCTGATTTGTAGAGTGTGAATTTAATATGTTACCTAAAGATATAATGTAACTAAAGAAATTATTTATTTCCGAATATTTAACGCCATTAATGTTTTATTATTAACGTATTTTGCATGAGTATACAGGGTGGTTACAATTAAACTTCCCCTATAAACAGCATCCTACAGCGCAAACGGGTGAACCGAATACAACGAAATTTGGTATATAGACTATACACGAGATGCGCTCACGGAATTTCAAGAAAAAAAAAATTAGTTCCAAAATGTCCACCAGAGGGGGCGCCTTTCATGGGAAAACATTCAATTTAACACAATAAATGGCCACAACAGAATCCAGAAACAATATTAACATTCATTGACAATTCTGGATTCTGTTTTGGCTGTTCATTGTGTTAAATTTAATGTTTCTTCCGAAAAAAGCGCCTTCTGGTGGACATTTTAGAACTACTTTTATTTTCGAAATTCCGTGAGTGCATCTCGTATATAGTCTATATACCAAATTTCGTTGCCTTCCGTTCACCCGTTTGCGCTGTAGGATGCTGTTTATAGGGGAAGTTTAATTATAACCACCCTGTATTTCGAAAATACATTGTAATTTTTATGTAAAATAAAAATGAATTGGAGGTTACTGAAATAATTTTGAAAAATAAACTATCAAACGCTGAATTCATGTATATTAAAGGAAACTGTTTAACTTTGCCTAAATTATAACCAGGTTTAGGTTAAAATTCTGATTTAAAAAAGGGCCATCTGAGTCGTATACACTAATTTTAGCACCCTCTGCATTTGTTGTGCAAATTTGTAAAGCTACTATTTTACATCAGTTTTGATCTTGTACTGATTATAATCAATATTTTGTACTCTTAGAGTAGGATGTGGTTAAAAACGAAAAATACGTTTATTTAAATAGTATATATTTCTGTATTTATACCTGTATTCTAAGGCACCGGAAATGTTCAATTTTTTGTGATTATATAGGAAAATGGGACTCGCATGGTTTCTGCGACTTTCTTTTTGGCTCTTATCCTGATAAATTTATACTAGGGTATCTCTATATGAAAGTGGTGACACGCGGGATATAAAATTTGATCGGTTGAGACAACTTTGGATAGAGAAGTAATCGCCAAGATAATATTTGTTGACTTGACTAATCGAACTCATCGAGGTGAAGTTTTGCCAAGTTTTGGAATATAGACTTTCCATAATTTGGACAAAACGTTTGTCTGAGCAAAGTTTGAGCATGCGCCCTCTGCTCATGTCGCCACTATCATATGGAGGTACCCTAGACTGTACTATATAGGAATAAAATAATTATTAAAAAACACTTCGTACTTCTTAAAATATGGAATCTAGATTAACGTTTGGCGCATAATTAAAACATACCAAAACTTCTATTTTATTTAAATTTTGTATATTAAATAATGCATCTTTGTCCTTTTAAATATTTTGTAATATTCCTCTTTCATTATTATATATTTAGACCCTATTTCATAACTTTTGGGAAACAGTAAAAAATTGTTACTGAGATCTCCCCCACCCCCAACCACGGAAACTTTCAAATATTAATTCAAAGTTGATTTTAAACAATCCTGGATATTATTATAAACAAATAAATATTACTGACAAATATATATTAAATGTGTATAAAATAAATATACAGGTATAATGTATATATTATTACGATATACTGCAAAGAGATATTATAAATTACGTTCAATATAGGAGTTACAAAAAGAGAAAAATAAAGTCTGCTTTGAATTCTTAGGGTAAAATTTTAATTTACATAGCCCTGAAATTTTGAATAAAGCATTATTTAAACAAAGGACGGCATCAACTATCAGGTTTTAACTATAAATACACTTCTATACCGTAGTAAAACATTATTTTATTCGAAACCTAATCCCTCATTTTTAAATTTGTATAACGGCTTACTTAAAAAGAGAAAATCCAAGCGTTGCTACGTGAGAATGCGGAAGTAAAACTTACTTTTAAATATTTCAACAACCATTTCTCTTAAATTAACTTTTTTATACACACGGTTTTATTTCGATTACTTATTTTAAAATAAATTACAAAATATTTTGAAACCATTTTTCATGTTACTGTAGAAATGTTAATTATTTTTCGTTTTATATTTCAGTAATAACTTGTGTTATATTAGTTTTACAAGACAATACATACATGTAGTTTTATTCCTTTTTTTCGCTTTTCAAAGTAAAATTCTGATTAAATGCTGTATGTAACTAAAAGCTATTTTATTTTACTAGCGCTTAAGGATAAAAAAAAAAATAAAATAAATAAAAAATAAATAAAAAAAAACGATAAGGTGCAGAAGCATACAATTGCAATTATCTTCTGCGTGTTTAAATGTTGCCAAAATAGTTTTCTATTCACATTTCTTTTATCTCTCAGCGATTTAAATGGTTATTGCAGACGAAAGTTTATAGTCTAAGAGCTAGCAACGTTTTCGTCACCTGATTTTATCAAGGCTCATTTTTCGATATGTTCTTCGGATTTATGGTGTAGTACGTATGCGGGCGGTCTGGCTGAAGGGAGATGTTGCGTTTACCTGCGGGAGTAGGGGTTATGCTGGTGAAAACACATCAACATTAAATCATTTCACATGATTTTTGTTTATAACATATGTTTCTACAAACTATTTGTGATATTAAACAATTATTGCCAGATGTTGCCAATGTTGTTAATATCCTGCCAGATCCACATTTATAGGTAACATATTACTCTCTCAGACAACCTATAAATAATTTGCAAGACATAATTTCGGTTGCAAAGTTAATGCGAGACGGCTTTAAATATGGCAACGAAAGTGCCTGTTTCAAGAGTGTTTTATAGTTTAAAAATTATAAGTCATCTTTAAGTCATTTTATCAAGCTTAAAAATAACAAGATATTACTCTTTGGCTAGCAGACAACCTATAATTAATTTGCCAGACACAAATTTAGTTGCAAAGTTAATGCCAGACGGCTTTAAATATGGCAACGAAAGTGGCTGTTTCAAGAGTGATTTATAGTTCAAAAAATATAAGTCATCTTTACGTCATTTTATCAAGCTTAAAAATAACAAGATATTACTCTTTGGCTAGCAGACAACCTATAATTAATTTGCCAGACACAAATTTAGTTGCAAAGTTAATGCCAGACGGCTTTAATTATGGCAACGAAAGTGCCTGTTTCAAGAAATGACATCTTTTGTAGGCTTCATTTAATGACAGTCAACCCTTAATTATTACCATAACAACAATCGTTTCTTTGTAAATATATATATATATATAGTGTATGTCGGATATAATGTTTAATTTTGTCTAAATAATGTAAATTTATGTAATTTAATTTTTAAACTATAAAACACTGTTGAAACAGGCACTTTCGTTGCCATATTTAAAGTCGTCTGGCATTAACTTTGCAACCGAATTTGTGTCTGGCAAATTAATTATAGGTTGTCTGCTAGCCAAAGAGTAATATCTTGTTATTTTTAAACTTGATAAAATGACGTAAAGATGACTTATAATTTTTAAACTGTAAAACATTTCTGAAACAGGCACTTTCGTTGCTATATTTAAAGCCGTCTGGCATTAACTTTGAAACCAAATTTGTGTCTGGAAAATTAATTATAGGTTGTCTGTTAACCAAAGAGTAATATGTTACCTATAAATGTGGATCTGGCAGCGTCTTAGCGGCATTGGTAACGTCTGGTAATAATGGATTAATATCACAAATAGTTAGTAGAAACAGATGTTATAAACAAAAAGCATGCTAAAAGGACGTAATTTTGAAGTTTTTTGACCTGCATAACCCCTCTTCCCGCACGTAAACGCAACGTCTCCTGTCTGCCAGACTGCCCGCAAGCGTACTACACCATAAATCGGAAAAACATATAGAAAAATGATCCTTGATAAAATGACGTAATTTTGAAAAGTTTTTTGACCTGCATAACCTCTCTTCCCGCGGGTAAACGCAACGTCTCCTGACTGCCAGACTGTTCGCAAACATACTACACCATGAAAAGGAAGAATATATAGAAAAATGAGCCTTGATAAAATGATGTGTTTTTTGACGGTGCTAGCTCTTAGACTACTAGAAAGGCTTAAACTCGAAGTTTTATGAAAGGAAGGAATTATTTTTAACTAGAAAAATGTTTAATCCTCTCGTTTGTAGGGAAAAAACTGTTTTTACAGAAATTTAAAGTATTTGTCTCATGTAACAATTTTATCAGAATGATCTGTGCAATTTTGTTTATTGTTATTTCAAACCACTGTATTTTAAATGAGTTGATAATCATTATTCAACAGTAAAAATTTGTACAAACTTTTATTAAGCCGTCTCAGGACGTTTTAAGATTGAAAATTTTCGAAATTTTATTATTTTTTAGATGTTAAACTCCTATTTTTTCTGAACATTTTGATGTAATTGTTTTCTCGAAATTGCCATTAGAACAGAAGTTATGGCTTTTAGAATTATACCCGCTCAGTAGCTGAAGCGACGTTTCCGAAACTTTCAAGTCATTTTTCTCCAAATGACGTTTTTTGGTCTAACGCGCACGATATCGCAAAAACCTCTGAATATTTCTTCATGAAATTGTCAAAACGTATGTTTCATGTTAGTCTGTATAAACTGAACCTAAAATTTCCTTTTTATAGCTCAAAAAACTATTTTTTAGGTGATTATATTGTTGAAGTTTCAAAATTTTGTATTAGCTAAATACGACTTTGTATTAAAAATATGAAAATGCTTTAAATACAAATTTATTTAGGTTCAGAGTAATTATTACAATCTGAAGTATAAATAGGCACCAAAAGTTTCATTCTAATTGCAAAATTTATTTTGTAATCCTGCGCGCAAACTATTATACCAATTTTCTGCTCGCCAAATGTCTGGCACTTTGGAACCCCCATAAACGCTAATTCTACATCTTGTTATTTTTTAAATATATGAAATTAAAGAACATACCTATATCTTTCATTATTAATAAAAACTTTGTTAAAAAAATCATATACATTTTAAGATATTAAATCTTGAAAATGGCCTTTTTTTTTTCTTTTTTTTTCCGAAGAGTCCTGAGACCCCTTAAAGTAACTTTGATTGAAATATTTTTTATAATAATATTGTCTTAAGGATGTTCTTAAAGGGGATTTGCTTGTTTTCGGTTGAAAAAAAATCGTTTTCTCTTTAAATTTATTTATTTTATTACATATAGTCTGTAAATTATCCGTGTGCAACGATTTAGGCGAATTTGAAGTCCTTTCGTAGTTACTGAGTGCTTTAGCGCATGCGTTCGTAGACTTACACTATTTTGAAGCGCTATAAACGCATTTTACGTAAAATGATTTCTTTAAAACTGTGCGTGAGCAGAATACTAGTAAACCGGTCTTACTATTTTTTCTATTAAAGGTGATATACTTTATTGGATTACTTCAGCCATTTTTATAAAAAATAAATATTTTAAGAAGCACGCCAAAGTGCGAAAAAAGAGATCAGAAATAGAACTTTTTTTTCAACTCGCTGTCACTTTGTTGATTTTCAACTTATCCATCTGAAAGTGCTTAAAACTCAGGACAATATTATCTACTTTCGTAATCCTTAACGAAAAATAATTGCCAACCACGCGGTGATCTATCGATACCGCCGATTGGAAGTGCACCGCGCGCATGTCCGGACATCCACCCACGCAACTGGAGCCACAACATCAATTTTTTATTGAAAAAAATGTTTTTTTAATGTTCTTCAAATGATAATAAATAACATGCAAAAAACCCAGAGCTAAAATCTTTATTCTTATTACAGAAAAAAGGCTAAAAAACGCCCTTTTTCGGTTCTTCTGGAGGCAAATCCAACTTTAAGGCTCCAGTCCCTGCAGGCAAAGACACTCGCGAACTAATAAGGAAAGGGCATGTTTACAAACAAACACTTCCGTCAACGAATCTACCAGCTATATTTTTGCTATAAAGATCATTGCAGGAATAGTCTTGGCGATGCAGGCCAATCATATCAGAGATGTGTTAAACGTAG
This sequence comes from Maratus speciosus, assembly GCA_963932465.1. NCBI lineage: Eukaryota > Metazoa > Arthropoda > Arachnida > Araneae > Salticidae > Maratus > Maratus speciosus. Next base: position 621,014,073 of record OZ010788.1, on the reverse strand, counting down.
ACCAATCAAATTTCCCTAGCTCATGCGTACAGGTAGGAGTCATAAAGAACGGACAGGTTTTCTTGCTGAACCAACAGTGATGTCAGCTGCCCTTTCCTTATACTAATCCTATGAGAGACCATTTCGCTGATTTCTCATTCGCATTTGCATATTTTTGAATTTTCCTTTTTGCACATGATATTTGAAATAATAATAAAGGGTACACGAGGATTAAATTATCGATTTTTGTTGCTGTTTGATTATGATATGACTTACAATTTTGGAACGTGAAACACGGAGGTGTTTTTTCATTCAAAGCTTTGTAAAATGTTATCTATGAAAGATTCTGAAAATTAATAATATATAAACTTTTTTACCAAAAATAAAACCGACTTCAAAAACTACTGCAAAGTAAAAAGCACACTTTTTGCTTTTATCGTGCAATCTGATTTAAATTTACATGTTCTCATTTTTTGATACAATTCAGATGTTTTCATGTATTAATTTAGTTTGCTTCTGTATTATTTAGCATTTTAAATAATGGTTGGCAATTGAGAATTGTAAATATGACTGCCGATTAGAAATTGTGAAGAAACATATTGGAGAAGATCCATTAGTGAATTTGAATGGGAATATCGCCAAATTAGTCAGTTACAGCCAAGTTGGCTTCATTTATGACAACTTATTTTGGTCGCCAAATTTGGCGATATTTCACCAAATGGCGCCAAGTCTGGCGACAACTTGGCGATAACGCATATGAATACATAGCTTTATGCTTATGAATGAAAAACCGGTTACAACAATGAAAGATAATTTGCGAAAAATCCTTTATTTTATTGGTTTTTGTTGAATTACTAAAAAACTACTCAACCAATTTCGATGAAACGGAAGTGGTACCAATTCGAGAGTATCCTCTTTCAATTAAAACCAAAATCACATAAATCGAACAAAAAGTTCCGGAGCAATCGGTGAACATACATAAAAAAAAAAAAACATACATACGCGTCGAATTGATAACCTCCTCCTTTTTTTGAAGTCGGTAAAAAACAACGCCTCCTAGCTTAAACCTTGAACATTTCAAATAATTTTGTTTCATAATTTTATCCCAATTAAGAATAGTAGAATAACCATAACCGATCGGGACTTTTAATGAAAATTTAAGCAAAATCTCTAAAAAGTTCACCCTCGATAGGTTTCGTCTACTTGACATTGATTGATGAGAGCGACCACTAGCTCCAAGTCTGTGTAGTCTTTTCAATCTGCACATCTCTTTTTAACACTGGACAACACTTTAACGTTATCGTAAAGCTAAATACAGTCGGACCTCGATATCTCGAACCTCCTTATCTCGAAACTCTTGATATCTCAAAAAAAGAAATTTCCCCTGCATTTCCATCAAAATTCTTATGTATTTTCCATAGTTATCTAGAAATATATTTTCGAAAACCCTTGATATGTCGAAATATTTTCCACAGAAATTAGTTTGACTTTTTACTTTCGGCTATTGTCAGCTGTTGAACTAGTTTGATCTGGATGCTGGTTTCACATTCTTATATCCCTTTGTTGATACAAAGAACTTAAAGGGTAAGAAAGGAAGGCTTTTGAAACCGAAAAAGGGACAACATCGTTTTTTGGAAACTTTGCAGTGAAAGTGCACCGGGTGATTCAGCCACCTGTGAAGAGTGGCTCTCAGAACTTACTTCTCTTTTAAAAGACTATGAAGCAGATGATGTGTTTAACGTAGATGAAACTGTATTATTGTACAATAATTTTCCCAACAAAACGTCTGCATTTAAAGGTGAAGAAATCCGACGTGGCAAACCAAGTAAACTTCGTGTAATTGTGCTTTTGGCAGCAAATTAAAGTGGTAAAGAAAAGCTTCCTCCTCTTATGATAGGACGATCTAAAGAGCCGAGGCGCTTTGCTAAAATTAAGTCATTTCTCATGCTGCACAGGTGAAATATAAACGCTTCGATGACGAACGAAATTTTTGCTAATTGGCTGATAGGAATTGGCAAAACATTGTCTAAAAGTAAAATACACGTTCTCCTCTTTATAGGCAATTGTAAAGCCCACTCTAATCTTCCAACGCTAAAAAATATTGCTGTTAAATTTTTGCCGCCACACACGACTTCGAAGTTTCGACCAGGACAACCATCGACAACCATTCAACTAAGAGATAATCCGTAGCTTCAAAGTTGATAATTGAGCCCAAATTGTGAGAAACTTATAAATAATATCCAATTCGTCATTTCTGAATGACGAATTGGATGTTATTTAACCAAAACAAGTTTGTGTATAACCCAATTTTGAAATTATTAAAACTTTGTGAAGTGTAATTTTTTAATTATTAGTAGATTATGTGTAGTTTTTGACGAATGTTATTTTTTACAGCAAAAAGCAGTTTGTGGGATTAGATTTTTAAACTATGTCAAAACCTTGATAACTCGAAACCTCTATATCTCGACTTTTTTTCTCTTCCCACAGATTCGAGATATCGAGGTTGTACTGTAGCAAATTTATATATATATTTTTTCTATATATAATGATAGTAGCTTTTTTGCACCTTTGTAAATGTTTACGTATAAAAATTTTACCGAAAAATCAACTGTTTCCAATGATGATTTCATCTGCAGTCTAAGCAAATGTACTGTGATCCATATTTTCTAGATAAAATTAGCAAATCAAATTCAAATGAAAAATAAAATGCATTTTAATACGTTCTTTTCATTTACGTATTCGGTTAATAAAATTTTACTTTGCATTACATTTGTCCAGTGCAAGAAAATTAAAAGCCAAACCAAAAATGTACTGATTATTTTCGGATAGCAAAACCCTCCGCTTTATTGCGCATGCGTCAGGTCTGATTTGATTTTATCAAAATAGGGGTGAGCGGAGTTTGTTTAGCTGCATTTTTTAAGAATGCGCTTTTGAGGAAATAATATCGATTTATGTAAAAACTTTTTTGTAGTTAATATTTATGAAAAACGAAAACGATTAAAAATTTTAAAAAGCTATACAACATTTTTTGCTTTTCGCGAGACAAAATTAATTTATATTTTTTAAATTGATCGTTTCTTTTAAAACAGGAAGCAATTTATTCAAAGACGGGATTGTTGTCTTTTTGACATAAAAATCGTGTACAGTTCGTTCGATAACGTTGCAATCGAATTCATCTATGCATGTTTTTTCAAAGACTGGTGGAGAATCTTTTTAATAGTACTAATAGAAACCGCGGCAATTTCACTGGCTGAACAATTAATTCTCCCTGTTATGCTTCTTGATCACAAAATTGAATGACATTATATATAATTTTCTTACTATCACTCCTGAAAGATTTACTTCTACTCGAACTGGCCATTTGAACACTAAATATAGAAGTTTTAATTTGAATTAAAATGAGATATTAATAGAATTTGAAACTTTGTTCGAAAGTAAAAAATAACAAACACGTAAGTACCAATCTTAGTAACAACGCCAGTGTTGCCAGATAGTCAAAAGTAGAGCTTCGGAAAATGCCCATCTCATCGTAACACCCCTTTGAATCGTAGAATCGACCCAGAGTGCTAGGCGCGGCTTTCGAAAACGAACAGTAATTGCTGTTAACTTATGATGCTTGTCGGTAATGTATTGAACATAAAAAATTTTACATAAGAATCGATAGTATGAGAAAAACCTATGTTACGGTTTGAGAAAACTGATTAATATAGAATAATTTTAAAGGATGAAGTCTGCCCGAGAAATCTAAATTTAATTACATGAATTTTTATTCACATTACCAACAAGGCGTAAAACCAGAGTAAGAAGTTATACCATCTTGTGCTGCGATTGCAGACTTAGGGTAAAGTGCCCATATTTCGTCCCCTTTCCTAATTTCGTCCCCCTTAATGTCTCCGCTTCTGCGAAAGTGGCGCAACTTATGACGCAAGGCAGAGGGGACGGAAGGTAAAAGGGGTCAGTATTGAAAGTTTTGTTCGCCAATACGCATACATAAATTAAAGACACAGGATTTCCTAATTTTAGAAGACCTGAGTTCTTATTACGTGGTTTGTAGAACGTTATTTACTGTACTGTAAGTATTTATTTCTTATTCATTGCATGCATTTTACGTAGGTAAGATGCTGACAGTAGCGTACAGTGAGTTTTAGGACGCTCAGTTCATCTTACAGTACTGAAGCCCCGCCATATTGGGAAGTAACGTCGTCCAAATTTCGTCCCCCCTGCAGGTCTTATTTTCGTCCCGGAGACGAAATTAGGAATGCTTTTTAATGACAATTTTTTACTCATATTTGGATGGCTAATGTTTCGTTATGTTATTCTTCCACTGATAATTAGTAAATTTCCTCGTGCTTTACTTTAATGTAAATTTAATTACTTAGTCATTTAGAAATAAATTTGATTTAGTTATAAGTTAAGCCTCGGCGTATTGGATTTTTTGGGGGACGAAATTGGGACCATTTTTTTTTCTTTTGCATTTTTTAGTTACTTTAGAAAAAACAATTTTTAGCATTAAAAAAAATTTTTGTACGATATTTGCCTATGCTTCTATGTGCGTGGATAGTTAGTCTATGTAAAATCCAAATTTGGTAGGTTTTCACCGAAAATTACTACATTTAGGTCTTAAAAGCGACTGGAGGGGGAGGGGGGGACGAAATATCTGCACTTTACCCTACCAAGATTTAAGAGTGAAGGGTCCTAGGCTAGGTGTGTCGTTTCAGGTGGCTCAGATAGGAGAACGTTGGTGCGCCGAACCAAATAACCCAGGTTCGAACCCTGGCCTGGATACTTTTTCACTCTGTTGGTTTTATGTCTTGTTAGCAATGTGAATTAAAATTCATGTAATTAAATTTGATTAATATAGTTTAAAAACGACTGGGAAACATTTCGAAAATAAGTGGTACTAAACCTTAAAAACTATACGCACCCTGTGTGGAACGTATGTGGGACGTTAAGTCGACGCGGATATTTTAAAATATTTCATCTCAAATCAAAATCTGTTTGAAGAATGTATGAGAAATAAATCAAATTATCTATTTTATGAATTCCACATATGTATCTAAACAAGTCAGAAATTGTACGACAAATGAGGTGCGTTCGTTTTATAACTAGTTTTATAAAAAGTCCTTCCGGCCAGTGCCGGGAGGAAGAGGTAGCTTTCATATTCCTTATTTTTAAAATGCCAACTTATATTATTCAAACACACGAAGCTCAATTAAGTGGAAACCGAATGTAGGAGATTCAATACTAATTTTTATCAATACTAAATCATTATGAATGAGAATTTCGCGAAATTGGTCAGCTTTATCCAAGCTGCTTTTATTTAAAGTCACTTATATTAAGCTGCCAAATTCGGCGATTTCTTAAAGTGCCTGCCATTTTAAGACAACATGGTAGATGAGGCTAACCAGTGAACTTGGTCGAGACCTTAGTAATTGCTGTGCACATGCTCACTCATATCGGAATCGGTTGATATATACGAGTGCTGTCGCAGATAAAATATCAGATTTTTCAAAATGTCACCCACTTTAGAAATTGAAACTGCTATATCTGAGCCATTTTTTAAGATAAAGACAAACAAAAAATGCTCCTGAATCCTTATATCAAGGTAAAATACTTAAGAAAGAAACCCTTTTCAATTTCTAATTTTTTTGCACTTTAAATATAATTTTTTTTTAATTTAATGGCCGCCATTTTGAAACAAGATGGCTGATGAAGCAGGCCAGCGAACTTGGTCGAGATATTGATGTATACTATCCACATGCCTTCTTCCATCGAAATAGGGGAATACGTGTGGTATCGCGTGACAAATACAAGATCGTTTCATAGTGTTAGCCATGATAGAAATTCAAAGTGCTATAATTCAACCACTTTTTAAGATATAAACAAAAGAACAAATCTTCAGAAACAAAAACTGCTCCAGAATCTTTGTATCAAGGCCAAACGCATAAAAAAAATCTTTTTCATTTTCCAATTTTTTAATATCTCATTTTAAATTTTAAATTACATTTTTTTTTAAAAATGACAACCCTTTTGAAACAAGATGGCGAATGAAGCTGGCCAACGAACTCGGTCGAGACATTGGTATGTACTATGTACAGACCAAGTTACATTCAAATCGGTTCATAAATACGCCTGTTATCGCGTGACAAAAAACAGGTCGTTTTAAAATGTCAGCCACAATAGAAATTCAAAATGTTATAACTCAGCCATTTATTTATATGTAGACGAAACAAAACCTGTTCCGGAATCATTGTATTAAGGTCAAACACATACAAAAAAAATCTTTTTCATTTTCCAATTTTTTGGTATCTCATATTAAATTTAATTTTTTTAAATTTTTTTAAATGGCCACCATTTTGAAACAAGATGGCGAATGAAGCTGGTCAACGAACTCGGTTGAGTTATTTGTATGTACTATGTACACACCAAGGTACATCCAAATCGGTTCATAAATACGTCTGTTATCACGTGGCAAAAATCAGGACGTTTCAAAATGTCAGCCACTCTAGGAATTCAAAATGCTATAACTCAGCCATTTTTTAAGATATAGATGAAACAAAAACTGCTCCCGAATCTTTTTATCAAGGTCAAACACATAAGAAAAAAATATTTTTTCAATTTTCAATTTTTTGCTACCACATTTCTAATTTAAATTTTTCTTAAAATTTTAAATGGCCGCCATTTTTAAACAAGATTTCGGATGAAGCTGGCCAACGAACTCGTTCGAGACATTGGTCTGTACTATGTATAAACGAAGTTGCATTCAAATCGGCTCATAAATACGCCTTTTATCGCGTGACAAAATTCAGGACGTTTCAAAATGTCAGCTTCGCTAGAAATTCAAAATGCTATAACTCAGCCATTTTTAGGTAGCTTTCTTTACAAAAAAGCTACCTATTGCAGCCGTTCGGAGGAAAGCGATTTCAAAAAATTTCGGTATATTTTCATCGATCATGACCCCCAGACCCCGAAACCACCCTCCGTTCAAAATTGATATATATATATATGACCTATGTCACACTGTAACTCCCGTAATTATGAACCGATTTCGATGTAATTCGGTGTGTACATAGTACATACCAATGTCTCGACCGAGTTCGTTGGCCAGCTTCATCCGCCGTTTTGTTTCAAAATGGCGGCCATTTAAAATTTTTAAAAAAATTTAAAACTTGAAATGTGGTACCAAAAAATTAAAAATGGAAAAATATTTTTTTCTTATGTATTTGACCTTTATACAAAGATTCCGGAGCAGTTTTTGTTTCGTCTATATCTTAAAAAATGGCTGAGTTATAGCATTTTGAATTTCTAGCGTGGCTGACATTTTGAAACGTCCTGAATTTTGTCACGCGATAAAAGGCGTATTTATGAACCGATTTGGATGTAATTCGGTGTGTATATAGTACATACCAATCTCTCGACCGAGTTCGTTGGCCAGCTTCATCCGCCATTTTGTTTCAAAATGGCGGCCATTTAAAAAATTTTTAAAAATTTTAAATTTGAAATGTGGTACCAAAAAATTGAAAATGGAAAAATATTCTTTTCTTATGTATTTGACCTTTATACAAAGATTTCGGAACAGTTTTTGTTTCGTCTATATCTTAAAAAATGGCTGAGTTATAGCATTTTGAATTTCTAGCGTGGCTGACATTTTGAAACGTCCTGAATTTTGTCACGCGATAAAAGGCGTATTTATGAACCGATTTGGATGTAACTTCGTTTATACATAGTACACACCAATGTCTCGACCGGGTTCGTTGGCCAGCTTCACCAGCCATCTTGTTTAAAAATGGCGGCCATTTAAATTTTTAAGAAAAATTTAAATTTGAAATGTGGTACCAAAAATTGAAAATTGAAAAAATATTTTCTTCTTATGTATTTGACCTTGATAAAAAGATTCGAGAGCAGTTTTTGTTTCGTCTATATCTTAAGAAATGGCTGAGTTATAGCATTTTGAATTTCTAGCGTGGCTGACATTTTGAAACGTCCTGATTTTTCTCACGTAATAACAGGCGTATTTATGAACCGACTTGGATGTACCTTGGTGTGTACATAGTACATACAAATATCTCGACCGAGTTCGTTGGCCAGCTTCATCCGCCATCTTGTTTCTAAATGGCGGCCATTTAAAGAAATTAAAAAATAAAAAAATTTAAATGAGATACCAAAAAATTGGAAAATGAAAAAGATTTTTTTTGCATGTGTTTGACCTCAATACAAAGATTCCGGAACAGTTTTTCTTTCGTCTATATCTAAAAAAAAATGGCTGAGTAATAGCATTTTGAATTTCTCTTGTGGCTGACATTTTAAAACGACCTGATTTTTGTCACGCAATAACAAGCGTATTTATGAACCTATTTGGATGTAACTTGGTCTGTACCTAGTACATACCAATGTCTCGACCGAGTTCGTTGGCCAGCTTCATTCGCCATCTTGTTTCAAAAGGGTTGCCATTTAAAAAAATTAAATTTAAAATTCAAAATGAGGTATTAAAAAATTGGAAAATGAAAAAGGTTTTTTTTATGTGTTTGGCCTTGATACAAAGATTCCGGATCAGTTTTTGTTTCTGAAAATTTGTTCTTTTGTTGATATCTTAAAAAATGGTTGATTTATAGCACTTTGAATTTCTAGCATGGCTAACATTTTGAAACGATCTTGTATTTGTCACGCGATAACACACGTATTCGCCTATTTTGATGTAAGAAGGCATGTGGATAGTATACATCAACACCTCGACCAAGTTCGCTGGCCAGATTCATCAGCCATCTTGTTTCAAAATGGCGGCCATTAAATTAAAATATATATATATATTTAAAGTGAGGTGCAAAAAAATTAGAAATTGAAAAAGGTTTCTTTCTTAAGTATTTGATCTTGATATAAGGATTCAGGAGCATTTTTTGTTTGTCTTTACCTTAAAAAATGGCTCAGATATAGCAGTTTCAATTTCTATTGTGGGTGACATTTTGAAAAATCTGATTTTTTGCATGCGACAGCACTCCTAAAATATTAACCGATTCCGATGTGAGTGAGCATGTGCACAGCAATTACTAAGGTCTCGACCAATTTCACTGCTTAGCCTCATCCACCATGTTGGCTTAAAATGACAGGCACTTTAAGAAATTGCCGAATTTGGCAGCCAAATATAAGTTACTTTAAAGAAAAGCAGCTTGGATAAAGCTGACTAATTTCGCGAAATTCTCATTCATTATATTGATAAAAATTAGTAATTGAATCTCCTATATTCGGTTTCCACTAAATTGAGCTTCGTCTGTTTGCATGATATAAGTTGGCTTTTTTTAAATAAGGATTATGAAAGCTATTAGGTAGCTTTCTTTACAAAAAAGCTACCTATTGCAGCCGTTCGGAGGAAAGCGATTTCAAAAAATTTTGGTATATTTTCATCGATCATGACCCCCAGACCCCGAAACCACCCTCCGTTCAAAATTGATATATATATATATATATATATATATATATATATATATATATATATATATCTGACCTATGTCACACTGTAACTCCCGTAATTATGAACCGATTTCGATGTAATTCGGTGTGTACATAGTACATACCAATGTCTCAACCGAGTTCGTTGGCCAGCTTCATCCGCCGTTTTGTTTCAAAATGGTGGCCATTTAAAATTTTTTAAAAAATTTAAAACTCGAAATGTGGTACCAAAAAATTAAAAATGGAAAAATATTTTTTTCTTATGTATTTGACCTTTATACAAAGATTCCGGAGCAGTTTGTGTTTCGTCTATATCTTAAAAAATGGCTGAGTTATAGCATTTTGAATTTCTAGCGTGGCTGACATTTTGAAACGTCCTGAATTTTGTCACGCGATAAAAGGCGTATTTATGAACCGATTTGGATGTAACTTTGTTTATACATAGTACATACCAATGTCTCGACCGGGTTCGTTGGCCAGCTTCACCCGCCATCTTGTTTAAAAATGGCGGCCATTTAAATTTTTAAGAAAAAATTAAATTTGAAATGTGGTACCAAAAATTGAAAATTGAAAAAATATTTTCTTCTTATGTGTTTGACCTTGATAAAAAGATTCGAGAGCAGTTTTTGTTTCGTCTATATCTTAAGAAATGGCTGAGTTATAGCATTATGAATTTCTAGCGTGGCTGACATTTTGAAACGTCCTGATTTTTCTCACGTAATAACAGGCGTATTTATGAACCGACTTGGATGTACCTTGGTGTGTACATAGTACATACAAATATCTCGACCGAGTTCGTTGGCCAGCTTCATCCGCCATCTTGTTTCAAAATGGCGGCCATTTAAAAAAATTAAAAAATAAAAAAATTTAAATGAGATACCAAAAAATTGGAAAATGAAAAAGATTTTTTTGTATGTGTTTGACCTTAATACAAAGATTCCGGAACAGTTTTTCTTCCGTCTATATCTAAAAAAAAATCGCTGAGTAATAGCATTTTGTATTTCTCTTTTGGCTGACATTTTAAAACGACCTGATTTTTGTCACGCGATAACAGGCGTATTTATGAACCTATTTGGATGTAACTTGGTCTGTACATAGTACATACCAATGTCTCGACCGAGTTCATTGGCCAGCTTCATTCGCCATCTTGTTTCAAAAGGGTTGCCATTTAAAAAAAAATTAAATTTAAAATTCAAAATGAGGTATTAAAAAATTGGAAAATGAAAAAGATTTTTTTTTATGTGTTTGGCCTTGATACAAAGATTCCGGAGCAGTTTTTGTTTCTGAAAATTTGTTCTTTTGTTGATATCTTAAAAATGGTTGATTTATAGCACTTTGAATTTCTAGCATGGCTAACATTTTGAAACGATCTTGTATTTGTCACGCGATAACACACGTATTCGCCTATTTCGATGTAAGAAGGCATGTGGATAGTATACATCAACACCTCGACCAAGTTCGCTGGCCAGATTCATCAGCCATCTTGTTTCAAAATGGCGGCCATTAAATTAAAATATATATATATATTTAAAGTGAGGTGCAAAAAAATTAGAAATTGAAAAAGATTTCTTTCTTAAGTATTTGATTTTGATATAAGGATTCAGGAGCATTTTTTGTTTGTCTTTACCTTAAAAAATGGCTCAGATATAGCAGTTTCAATTTCTACTGTGGGTGACATTTTGAAAAATCTGATTTTTTGCATTCGACAGCACTCCTATATATTAACCGATTCCGATGTGAGTGAGCATGTGCACAGCAATTACTAAGGTCTCGACCAAGTTCACTGCTTAGCCTCATCCACCATGTTGTCTTAAAATGACAGGCACTTTAAGAAATTGCCGAATTTGGCAGCCAAATATAAGTTACTTTAAAGAAAAGCAGCTTGGATAAAGCTGACTAATTTCGCGAAATTCTCATTCATTATATTGATAAAAATTAGTATTGAATCTCCTATATTCGGTTTCCACTAAATTGAGCTTCGTGTGTTTGCATGATATAAGTTGGTTTTTTTTTAAATAAGGATTATGAAAGCTACCTCTTCCTCCCGGCACTGGCCGGAAGGACTTTTTAAGATATAGACGAAACAAAAACTGCTACGGAGTCTTTGTATAAATGTCAAATACATAAGAAAAAAATATTTTTCCATTTTCAATTTTTTGGTACCACATTTCAAATTTTAAATTTTTTTAAAAATTTTAAATGGCCGCTATTTTGAAACAAAATGGCGGATGAAGCTGGCCAACGAACTCGGTCGAGACATTGGTATGTACTATGTACACACCGAATTACATCCAAATCGGTTCATAAATACGAGAGTTACAATGTGACATAGGTCAGATATATATATATATATATATATATATATATATATATATATATATCAATTTTGAACGGAGGGTGGTTTCGGGGTCTGGGAGTCATGATCGATGAAAATATACCAAAATTTTCTGAAATCGCTTTCCTCCGAACGGCTGCAATAGGTAGCTTTTTGTAAAGAAAGCTACCTAATATTCAGATCTTGGAGCAATAGCTGTTGCACTCTTATACAAAAATGCATGTCTACAAGATTTATTTAGATTATACGTATTAGATCAGTAATACGGAAATAATAGGAATCCATTTTAAACAAGACGTTATCACCATGACAACCTGGGATCACTACCTATCATGGGATATCATTGATATCATGACGTAGCATAGGATTTAATAGAATGAAGAAAACTTTTATTAATATATTTTTAAGTTTTGATTCGATTTTCACAAAATTTGAAGTGACTCGCAATTCTGCAACGATTATTTATATTATCCTTTTCCGTACCAGAGGATCCACGTATGGATTCATGGTCGGATTCTCCACAAACACTAGTGAATCCACGTATGTATCTATGTCCTTTCATTATCCTATAGTTGCTGCTAAAATCGGTACAGCAGGAATATACAGGGCTATTACAAATGATGGATCCGATTTAAAAAAAATCATATTTTCGAAACTATTGCACATATTACAATAAGTGATACATGCATTTAAACAGAAACATACCAAGTTTTTTTCAGTTACAAATGTTCGATATGTGACACTCTTGTTACATGGCATACGTCCAATCTGTAATACAGTTCGTCCCAAACATTTTGTAGCATCATTCTGTCAATGGTTCTGAATTCTGCACAAATGCGTTCTTTAAGTTCTGACAGTATCAAAGACATTGTTGATGTACCACCAATGAAGAAAACAAAGTGTTCAGAACTTAAAGAACACATTTGTGAAGCTTTCAGAACCATTGACAGAGTGATGCTACAAAATGTTTGGAACGAACTCGATTACAGATCGGACGTATGCCGTGTAACAAAAGTGTCACACATCGAACATGTGTAACTGAAAAACACTTGGTATATTTCTCTTTAAATTCATGTATCACTTATTGTAGTATGTTCAGTAGTTTTGAAAATATGATTTTTTTTTAAATCGGGTCGATCATTTGTAATAGCCCTGAATGTTTGTTTGTGTATAGGTGGTATTGTGAGAAATGTTGGAAAGTGTTTAATTTTCCCTCCGCAGCACAGATGGCAGAGACATCTCATTTTTCTGAAAACTACTATTTGATATTTTAAATCTAAATGCCTGAAAAACTGGTTTTACATGTAATCTTCACATACATATCAAGTACGGAAGGGGTTAAATTTCAGTTTGGTTGGTAGTTTTTGCGCTGCTATATGCGGACAGACGGACGGACCAGATGATGACAATAGGTACTACGCATTTATATAATTACGAACGCATCTTAAACAGCTGTTCATTTCGAAATATTTGAAAAGCCGCGAAAAATTCTATTCTGTAATATTTGAAAAGGCGCGAAAATTTCTATCCTGAAATGTTTCATAATCCGTTAAAAAATCTATTCTGAAATAAACATATATAAATTTTCTAACATTCATATTCCATATTTCAAATTTCCTTTTTAGTTTCCAGATGTTATCAACGTTCGAATTCTTTTCCTATTTTTCTCATCAAAATACCCCATCTTAAACTTTTCTTATGGAAAATTTATATGATATCATACTTTTCCTTGATCTGATTCCTAACTTTAATATTTATATTTTATAAGGTCTTGAAATCTGAGCAGCTCTTTTCTAACTTTAACGTATTCCCCAATGATTTTGTGAAAATACTGTTAAAAAGGGTGTTAAACTGAAATATTTGCCTGTATGCTTTTAAATTTCTTTGAAACCGTGTATAATGGAATTTGAAGAATACTGATTTTTATTTGCATTGTCCATGTCGAAAACTTGTGATAATCGTAAATACAAGGTGTCTTTTAATTAATCTACAACTTTAAAATGAAAAAAACCACAAGAATCGTTGCAGATAGCACAGCAAAAAAAAAAAAAAAATATTGAAAAGAAAGTCGAAAAGGTAATAAATGCAGAAGGTTTTCAAAGTGAGAACCTTCAGAGGCGATACAGTAGCGCAACCTAGTCACAAAGTTATCAGTTACTTGTGCAAATGTTTCTCTTTTAATGCTTGCAAATGAGTCAGTAATGGATTTCTTGAGGTTATTGAGGGCTGTCGGCTTCTTCTTGTATACCAAGTCTTTCATGTAACCCCAAAGATAGAAATCGCACGGATTCATATCCGGTGAATAAGGTGGCCAATGCAATGCACCAGGTTTGTTGTTCGGGTATTGATAAGCAATAACCCGGGTTCCAAACTCTCTGTTAGTTGTGTCGAACACTCTGCCTGTTCTATACGGAGGGGCACCGTCCTGCATTAACCAATATTCATCGGTGTTCGTGCCCAGATTACGAATTTAGAGAAAAACGAATGTCTAAGATTATCTTTAACACTATCAAACCTTTCAAATTTTCTTATCAGATCTCTTACCATTACTCTAGAAAGGCTTAGGTCGTTTTCTGAATGTTGAAGCCCACTTACGTAGAAATAGTGTTGCATTTTCACCACATGAATACCAATTTTTAACAATAAAAATACAATCTTCAGTTGAATATGACGCTTTGGTAGACATTTTCAAAATTGCATGGAACTGACCAGTGGCGTAGCTAGACATTCAGCGCCCTGGAGCAAATGAAGTTTGTGCGCCATCTTGTCATTGTTACTCGAAAAAGTTCAGCACAGTTTTCGTTTGAAGTTTAAAATTTATATTCTATTCTTAATTCGATTTAAAACCTTACTTTTATTTGAAAGTCAAAGTGTTTTAACGTATTAAATATAAATAATAAAAATAAAAAATGAATAAGGAAAAATAATTCTTTAAGTACGGAGTATCTACCTACCAATATTTTCTGAGAATTGGACTTGATTTTCGTTGTAAATGCGCCAATGGGTCAGTACAATCTGCCGCCCTTACTATCTGTTTTTCTTTTCAAGGGTTTCGAAGCATTGTAAATTACTATGAAAAAACACTATTGTTAAGATTTTTTTTTAACTTTTCGCGTAAGGAGGAAACACATTTTCTGTTTTTAGTGCCGGAAAATACTAAAATTCCATAAAATTCAAAGTATCATAACTCGGTACGTTTTGATCGTAAAGAAATTTTTATTTTCTAAATATAACGTATAGAACCCAGGGACCGTTTAAAAAATAACTATTTTGATAGAAGTTACTTTTAAGAGGATGAAGAATAACACAGAAACTTGTTTACTATTGGAATTATTTCTAAAGCTAATGGTTTAAAAAATTAGCCAATGGACAGATATAAAAGTTGACACCGAGGTTCTCACCTGCTAATCTGAGCAAATGACATGACTAATCTGAGCAATTTGGTTAATCGCTAAAGAAAATCTAATCAAATTCAAAGAATGGTTTCAATAGATTCGTCGTGAAACACTAAGAATATCAAAGCACAAGTAATGAGTTACACAGAAAAGGTAAAATCGCACAATAACATCATTGAGAGTGTTGCCAAAGGAAAATAAACATCTCTTGTAATTTGTCGATTTCATTCCTTAGTTTTCTCGCCAAGTGAAACATTTTGGTGCAGTGGCGTGCAGCGAGAAACCTGTTTAACACCTTTATATATTACTTAAAATTCCAGTTTTTACTTTCCAAACACATACAATGTAAGGAAGGAAATAGGAAAGCTTTGTAATCACAATAAAAATAAATGAAAATAATGGAAATAATATATTTTAACAATTTCCAATACTCTCACTCCGTTATCACAATTTTTACAATGATTCAATATGTATGTGTGTATGTATGCGCGTATGTTAAAATTTCCTCACGTTTTCAGATTCCCATAGCACGATTTGGTATGTTTTTAATGATGTTGGCAGGTATGTTATTAAATCTGTCACAAGAATTGCATTAATTTTCGAAGAAATTGGCCGACGGGTTTGGTATCTAAACTATTCTTCAACCATTCTTTGATGATAACTGATGAACATTTTCTCTTACATATAAATTATTTTTTATTGTTCACGTTCATCTTATATCTATACAACAATGTTTCATCATGCAGACAGTGGCGGATCGACAAAGAGTTCACAATCACTTTACTACCGGTAATTTCATAAAATAATTTATCCTTATTTAATCGTAGAAAATCCCACGATTAAAACAGATCAAATTTTATACACTAATATCCTGGTAGAAAAGTGATTGTGAACCTCTGAAGAGCTGCTACTACTGCACGCAGGGTCGGTCGGATTCTGTCGTTGTCAAACCCGCAGACCTTGGATTTTTGGAGGGCGCAACACTTTAGAAACTCATTATTTTACCACCTTGCTAGTAGAAACCAATTAACATTCATTACCATTTCCAGTTTTTTTTTCTGGGGATGTTTTCAATTTCGGAACTGGAATGAAAATTTGTGGAAAATTATGCCATTAAAAAAATATATGAACTTTATCAATGAAAGTGCACGTTTTCATTAAAACACTAGTGGAAATACAAAAGTGGAAATATTTCACCTTTGTATAAAATTTAGGATCTAAGTTTTTATTCATTGTTATCAGGGCTTAATTTCTAACAAAAAAATTTCCGGAGCCCCAATATTCTGCGGTACCAGAACTAACAACTGTACCGTTCCCCCTCCTGCCCCCTGCTACTCAAATCTGCATACTTATATTTTGTACATTATTCGGAAAATTTAAAGCATTTTTTTTCTTTAGCAAAATAAAAATTTTAATTATATCTATTAGCATATACTTAGCTGTCAACTATTCCACTTTTTAGTTATCATTCCTTCCGAATAGTAATCTTTGCCTAATTATAATGTTTATTGCGATTTTTTGTTAATTCTACGATTAAATGTAAGGATTATGATTCGGAAATAGTGTTAACACAAAAAACGGATAGTTCGCAACTATGCATTTTTATAAAAAAATGAATGAAATTTACAGAAATTAATATTTATATGCTGAAGAATGGAACAATGATTTTCAATTTCCTATAAAAGGTGCATATCTTAAACTATAATCGATTACTTCCGCATAACAATCTTTTGTGATGAGTCCCTGAAAATCAGATTAAATTAAAAATTTGACACCATTATCAGTAAGATTCGATGCTTTGATAGAAAAAACGGAAACACTGCTCGATTGCTTTCTATCAGAATAACAATACATGGCAATTATATCTATTTACAAATGAAAGTGACTTCGTAAATGTGTAGAACAGAGCCTTAGCATGACCAGCGTTCATGGTACAAAATAAAAAGAAAAATCTCTAACGTGATTTTTATACTCGTACGCAATAGAAGACAAAAAACCCCAAACAAACAAAATCTCAAGCTGATGCTAGTTGGCTAAAAACAGAAAACATTCCTTTCAGGTTAGATATCTAAATAATAAATAAAAAACCAACCAATTAAAAAATTGTCCTACTGTCACAAAAGAAAATCGTAGTGAAAGCAAATTCATTGTTCAGTCTCTTGATTGGCGCCGTATCAATGCGTCGCCGACATAAATTTGCTACTATCACTAGACTAGAAAAGCACGATTTCTGTTTTCCTTTCATTCTGATCAAAATAGCATTAAAATGATTTGAAATAAATATAATACGTAATTTTGAAGGAGGAAATTTTTCTTTTATACATGAATATATAAAATTTTGAATATAAGATAGATTGAGCTTGAGTCAGTCCAAGCCCAAAAGCTGATATAAAAATTGAGTCCATTTTATCTCCATCTTCTATGTGTGCGGCACATTATGTCACACATAAGTGTTTTGATAAAAAAGAATGCAAAAACTTGGAGATGGGAAGGAAAGGAAAGGGTAATTTAGGCTTCAGTTTTTCGGAAACGCTTATTGCACTGGGTTCCGGAGCCCCGTATTTATGAGCTCCGGTGAATTCCGACCAATATTTAAATATTTACTAAATACAGAGGAGTACTGGAGCTGGACGCCAGTGCAATTTAACCCTAATTGTTATACAGTACTAAACACAACACACAATTTTTTTTTTTTTTTTTTTTTTTTTTTTTGTAAACAAAAAGTGGAGTGGTGTAACTAGAGATTGATATTTTTTTTGTATAATTCAAAAATTCATTGACTACTAACATGTGATATCGGATGGTGTTCGTGTGTGTGCGTGTGTGTGTGTGGGGGGGGGGAAGCCTGATTACGGCCACTCACATTACTATTTTCGAAAAATATGTTTTGCTTTATTTAATCCAAAAATTCTGCGACTAAATATCGTTTAATGGGGGAAAATACTTATCGAAAAAAGTGGTGCAAATTTGAATAGGCGATAATCAGTTCCTAAGGAACACTAAATTTGATATTTAACTTTTTCTATGTTTTTGAAGGAAAATGCTTATCGATTATGTATTTGAGACTTGCCACGTTCTCAATATTTCAAAAATGATACGGACAAAATTTAATCCCCTCGCCCCTCCCCTCCTTCCTCTAAATTTTGTCGACATGTATTGATGTGGAATATGCTTAAATCCGGCTCTTCTTATTGTTTTGCAATCTATATTGATGCATGTTTAGTTTCCACAAAACACAAAAACTTCCGTTCTCTAGGTTTTTTGCTTGTAAAATTGTCAATTTTCTTCAATTTGTGAAACTCTTTTAATCGAAAAATAACTAAATAGCTAAGGCATTTCTGTTACATCGTAAATATAGGTTTCTCAGCAGTGACGTCTTTGGTTACCATTATTTTCGTACAGTAATCATCATGATATATTTTTGACATTTTCAACAAAAAGTACCAAAGAGATTATTGTTTTTAAATAGTAGTAGCCAATAAAGTGACCCACGAGAGCCCTGCAAATAAGTTTTGATTATTTCAAGATTTAAAAATTTTCAACTGTCTTTTAAAGAAAAAAAAAAAATTGTCACGCTGAAACGGTGTTGGAGAAGCTACTTGAGGCTGCAATATGCTATGAATTAAAATTAAAACTTCGCGAATAGAATTAATTTTTTTAAACTGTTTATAAAAACATGTTTAAAATCTAAATGTTGAGGTACACAAGATAAAATGACATAGGAATATGTTAATTGTAACAAGATTCATCTATAATACCTGATTAATAATGAAAAAAAAATATGCAAATACTTTTACAAATTTTTATTTAGCTCTTTCTAATTTTGCGCCCTTCGAGTTCGTGCGGCTGGAGCAGTTTGCTCCAACTGCTCCACGGTAGCTACGCCCCTGGAACTGACACTAAACAAATTCCTTTTATCCCCTCCTTCACTGCACGCATTCGTGCTGCCATCTAGTGAGGCTCTGAGAAGTTATTTCAGATTAAAGTTGTAGGTTAATTAAAAGTCACCCTGTATTTTCTACAATGCAATCTGAATCAAAATTAGGAGCAAAGATAAGGGACATAACATACGAATAATACATTTCTAAATCATCATCCATTTTAAAAATTTTATTTCTTTTATTAACAAGGTTTACAAGCCAGGGTCAGTGAAGTTCTGTTTAGTATCTTTTACTCAGGCAACTTCAAATTATTTATCCCACCGCAAGTTGTGTAAATCTTAGTAATTTACAGGGTGTACATCATTAAACTACTTTAAAGTTGTCTACAGACAAAATTACTGTTCATAAAGTTGTGAAAATATGTGAAAGACATAATAAACGGATGGGAATTTGTTTAAGCAAAAAAAAAAAAAAAGTTCATAATTTCGAGACCAGAGGGAGATTTTTAATAAATTACACATTTAGTTTCACTCGATAGTTTAGAAATTTTATTTATTAACTTAACCTGTTTCTAAAGACAGCATTTCACGACATGTTCCTAGCATTTCGCAGAACATACTGCGGTGAACTGTGGAACATACTACCTTACGATTCCAGATGAAATCGGAAAATGATAACCGTCAAGCAGAACATGTTCGGTTATAACAAAATTTGATAAACTATCGTAAATGTATACTAAATGTGTAATTCGTTAAAAAAAGGCCTCCTAATTTTTTTCGCTGAAACAAGTTCCCATACCTTTATTATGTCCTCCACAAAATGTTACAACATTCTGAACAATAGTTACGTCTATAGACAACTTTAAAATAGGGTCTTTTAATTATGACACCCTGTAAATAAAATTTCTAAACTATCGTAATGCTAAATGTGTAATTGATTAAAAATCGCCGTCTGGTGACGAAATTTTGAACATTTTTTTTTTCTAGCTTAAACAAATTCCCATTCCTTTATTGTGTTTTTCACAAAATTTCACAACTTTAGGAAAAACAGTTTTATCGGTAGACAACCTTAAAGTAGTGTCGTTTAACTATAGACCTCTTGTATATAATTATGTTAAATTCTCATATAACCAATATTGCTCATTAAATAGTAGAGGAAAAGGTCCAAATTCCGGCTAGGGTCCAAATACCGGCTACTAGGTGTTCTGAGAACTGAGTGCAGCGCAGCCTAGCCTTGACAGGCAGAGTTTGTAGCTTTAATTGAGAGAAGAAAGTTACGAAAAGTACGTCACTGAAGTCTGTCTCATTTACAAATAGTAAATACAAAAGTGTAGAATCGACGTAATCTGGTACGTCAAAAGTTTTTCACATGTGTGTTTCTCATTTTTTAAAAATATACTGATCGTATATTGGCTTGAACTGTTGATGAAGTTATTTTCTAGGCATATTTAACTCTCAATTGCCACGCGCACATTATTGGTGTTTTATTATATGAATGAGTAATACCGGTTTTGACTTAAACATAGCAGTGGTCCGAATACCGTCTAACTAGAGTGGTCTAAATACCGTCTAGCCGGTATTTGGACATCTCTCGGTTGCTCTGCTTGAAGGGGAGGAAAATAAATTAATTAAAAAAGTTCCATAATAAATAAATTATTTAAATGGAAATGGTTCAAAAATAGATCCAGTCCCATTTCGCAATATGAAAAAAGCAACTGTGGCCATAATTCTTCAGGACCGACACTGGTTACCGGATCACTTCCTAAAAAAGATCTGTTGGATACTCCGAAATTGCCTGTAATAAATGTGAAGAGAAAGAAAAGAAAATGACGGAGTAACCAGGCGAAAGAGGCAGAAATTGGATTTTAACCCTCTCGCTGGGCAACCCGAGATGTCCTCGAGCAACGTAAAAGTAGCAAAATTTGCACAACCCCAGATTTTCTCGGGGATGCAATTTTTTCCGAACCCTCTTTGATTATTTCCACCAGTTATTTTTTTATTGTAATTTTTGCCTTATTTAATTGGTGCATTTTCCCGATTAAATTAGACAAAAATTTTTGTTTTGAAAAACAGGTGACAAAAGAATAAAAATTCTTAAAAGTTGCTCGTCGCGAAGGGGTTAAATACGCAATTTTTGAAGCTATTTTGATAAAACAATTACGCAGAGAGAAGGTTAAAAAAGTGAAAAGGGATAATATCCAACAGAGGAAGATGATGCAGTTTGTGTCTTCTGCATGGGTGCTTTCTCTGTTGACAAGAAGGGGGGAGGGGATTCTGGACTCAATGTTAAGAATGCGATATGTGGGTTGATAGGGACTGCACCGACGCAGAGAGCGATATTATATTTGTGATTTTTTCGGATAAAATAATTCTCAGTTCAATCAGCAAGCT
The DNA here is from genome assembly GCA_963932465.1 of Maratus speciosus. NCBI lineage: Eukaryota > Metazoa > Arthropoda > Arachnida > Araneae > Salticidae > Maratus > Maratus speciosus. Next base: position 620,992,649 of record OZ010788.1, on the reverse strand, counting down.
TTTGTTTTGTTTTACACGTTAAAAAACAAAACTAGAAACGTAATGGGAAGAAGACTGTGAGAGATAGTCGTAAAGAATTTTATAATTTTGACAAAAATACTTGTTTATTAAAAAATGCGTATTTTTTCTGTGCATAAGAAATGTTATTAATCAATAAAATTTATTAAAATAATATTCTTATTGCTTAATAATTGTCATTAGCTCTATTTGTGTGATCTTTTGGAAAAAAAAATTAGGTAGCCAGTATTTAGACCCCATTTTAAAAACTCAAAATTTGAAGACTTTCGGAATTTTGCTTTTTATAAACAGAAAACGCCTTTTAAACTGATTTTTTTTTCTCTAAACATGTGTAAAACATGTCAAGGTACCCTGCTGTTACTTTTTATTTTATTAATTTTGAAAATTGTATGATCTAGATTGAAAACAAAAGTGGTAGCAGGTATTTGGACCTTTTCCTCTATTACATTTCAAAAACGACTCTTCACTATATCCCAAGTACTACCTTCACATATATAAAAATTAAAGTACATCATTATAGACTAATCAGAAATTAAATAATCTAATAAACGAAAAAAATCATTTTAATATTATATAAAAAAGTATAAATACTAACTGCTAGTTTTCCTGCAACTCATGTTAAAGAAAAACATACTTTTACCAATCTGGAATTAACGTATTTCTATTAAATAGATTTCATTCTTTGCTTTAATGCACATTAAATGCATTACGTTTAAAATTTTCCGTAACAAGACTAAATCTGGGCAAAATATATTTTGACTTATGCTTGAAAATATACAAAATAGCAAATTTCAAACCAATCCGACTTGGAGAATTTTTTAGAATAAAAGTTTCCGTAAATAAACATCTCCGAAACGAAAAAGGTTATTCTTAATGCAAAAACACTAATAAAATATTCCTTTGCATTAAGAATACGAGGTCTGTCTGATAAGTCCGACATTGATTTTTCCAGCGCACAGTAGTGATTCTAAGGCGGCGTCACTGTACACATTGGAAATAGACAGCTTAATGCGCATGCTTGAATTTTTCTCCTGCCTACCAGTGAGCCAGTCGTTGCCTGCTGCCCACCGAGTGGGAGTCCGTGTTCGTCGGATTTTTATTTCTCTCGAAATGACTGAACGAGTTGATCAAAGGTACTGCATAAATATTTTTCAAAGATTGATGATTTTCAAACTGAAAAACAATTCGTAAGATTTATCAGGTGTCGTAAGATTCATCAATGCTTCAGCTCAATCATCGCACCTGATTCAGACTTTCTTGACGAATTATGGAATTGCAGTCGTTCGCTAACCTCCTTATTCTCCAGGCATCACTCCTTACGACTTCTGAATGTTTCCGAAATTGAACGCTCTATTGAAAGGATCCCGTTTTGAGAGTAGAGATGAGATATGTAGAATGCGACGGCGGAGTTAGACACCATTCCAAAAGAAACCATCCAGGAGTGTTTTCGGCAGCGAAAGGAACGGTGGCCTAAATGTGTGGAGGCGCAATGGGCATATTTTGAATGGGAATAGGGTCCCAATCCCGTCACGTAACTTATGTATTTTTTTTCGTCCAAAGATCGAATGCTTTTCAGACAAGCCACGAATCTTTTAAAATATTTCTAATGACGACACATCTCATTTTGATACAGGTTTAAATATTTAGTGTAATATACAAACAAAAAAATTCAACCTTTAATGCAAATCATTAATTACAGAAATTGAACGATTTTCATACGATTATTACCACAGTAAATTCTTTCATTTATGGGCTTTATTACTTTTCAAGTGCAAAAAAAAATTAACTTTTATCTAATTTCATCTGTTTTGTTATCCAAAACGCATTAAAATGATGTTTATGAGAAAATACATATTTTATTTGTTGGTATAACAGTTCCTTTTCTGCCGAAATCTATCGGTCAAATGATCCGCATAACACCTGTTTTTTTTTTTTTTTTTTTTTTTTTTTTTTTTTTTTTTCAAGCAGTTAACTCTAGCAAATAAGAAGATTGATTTATAGGAGGATAATATTTTATATATCCTCTGTATATAAAAAAAAGATTCTAACTATTGTAATCCTAACTGATATATTTTTTTGTTCTCACAACAATGTCAGTGTATGAGTATAGTCATTTACTCATCATTTATCAGTATTAATATGATTATGTTCTCACATAGTCAAAAGTGATTTTAATGTAGTTGTTCCGACAAAAATTACATTTGTTTTTAACTAAAAACAAAAATAAACACATTTCATTTAAAAATTTCAACTACAGGGTGTCCATAATTAAACGACCTCATTTTAAATTTGTTTTTAGAATGTTTTAGATTGTTAGAATGTTTAGAATTATTTAGAATGTTGTGAAATTTTGTAGAAGACGTAATAAAAGCATGGGAATTTGTTTGAGTGAAAAAAAAATTAATTCAAAATTGCGTCGCCAGAGGGTGTTTTTTACACATTTAGCATACATTTACGATATAATGTTATTACAACCACACATGTTCCACATAAGGGTCATCATTTTCAGATACCATGTGGAATCGTAACATAGCATGTTCAAGAGTTGAGGGCAGTGTGTTCTGGGAAATAAGAACATGTTGTGAAATGCTCTCTTTATGATCAGGTAAAGTTAATAAATAAAATTTGTAAACTATCGTAAATGCACGCCAAATGTGCAATTCATTAAAAAAAGCCCTGTGGTGGCGAAATTTAAACTAATGTTTTTTTCCTTTAAACAAATTCCCATTACCTTATTATGTCTTTCACAAAATTTCACAACTTTATGAACAATAGTTTCATCAGCTTTAAATTAGGGTTGTTTATTATGGGCAACCTGTATATTAGACACTGCTTTTGCTTTTATATGCTCTTGATTAACTGAAGCATTATTTTGCAGTTCGATTTAAAAATCACAATTATGACACCCGACACAACGACAACACTTTACGTACACTGTAAAGATAAATGTTTCTTAATTTAGCAAGATCACAATTATGAGACCCGACACAACGACAACTCTTTGTGTACACTATAAAGACTTCTTTAATTTAGTAAGATCACAATTATGACACCCGACACAACGACAACTCTCTGCGGGGACTGTAAAGACAAATGTTCCTTAATTAAGCAACATCACACAATTATGAGACCCGACACAACGACAACTCTTTGCGTACACTATAAAGACAAATGTTCGTTAATTTAGTAAGATCACATTTATGCCATCCGACACAACGACAACTCTTCGCGTCCATTATAAAGACAAACGTTCTTTAATTTAGCAAGATCCCAATTATGAGACCCGACACAACGACAACTCTTTGCGTACGCTATAAAGACAAATGTTCTTTAATTTACGTAAGATCACAAGTATGACACCCGAAACAACGACAACTCTTTGCGTACACTATAAAGATAAATGCTATTTAATTTAGTAAGATCACAATTGTGACACCCGACACAACGACAACTCTTTGCGTACACTATAAACACAAATGTTCTTTAATCTAGTAAGATCACAACTGTGACACCCGATACAACGACAACACTTTACGTACACTATAAAGACAAATGTTATTTAATTTAGTAAGATCACAATTGTGACACCCGACACAACGACAACTCTTTGCGTACACTATAAACACAAATGTTCTTTAATCTAGTAAGATCACAATTATGGAACCCGACACAACGACAACACTTTACGTACACTATAAAGATAAATGTCTCTTAATTTATCAAGATCACAATTATGACACCCGGCACAACGACAACTCTTTGCGTACACTATAAAGACAAATGTTCCTTAATTTAGCAAGATCACAATTATAACACCCGGCACAACGACAAGTCCTTGCGTACACTGTAAAGACAAATGTTCCTTAATTTAGCAAGATAGTTTCGAAAATATAATAACATCTACTGAGTTACCAACGAATACGAAAAAGCGTTCCTTTATCTTCTGAAACTTCAGAAACTAATAGAGTCCCGCGATTTAATGAAGCATTTATCATTTATCATTTTGCTATTTATCAATTTCGGAAAAGTTTTTGAGTAGTTTTCAAAGTAAAGATTGTCCCAAAATTCACGCAAGAAGAAATTTTGTTAGAAAACACGGGTTTATAATTAACAATTGTAAATTTTTTGTTGATTAATAAAGTATACAGTATGGTGGAATACCATATCTGGTAAATGCCCTCCACGGGTTTGCTGGGTGTCCCAAAATTCACACAGGATGTAATTTTGACAGATTACACAGATTTATAATTAACGGGGTACAAGTGACAAAATTTCGATTTGGAGCAAATTGAGTTCAAAGATAATTGACGTTAAAGTTGAACATCAATAATAATTGAATGAATTGAAATAGGAAAGTGCTACTTGTGTCACAGTGGTCTTTGAACTCTCATTTTAATAAATGTGAAAAAAGTAGATTGTAGTTTTCTTTAAATTTATAATTAATCAATATTGATCATTATTCGTCAAAAGTGGTTGATCTTTAAAACACAACACATAATTAGAAAATCATTTATATTTCTTTACCTGAAAAGAAAAAATCACATTTCCAGTTAGTCTGTTCACTTAGTTTAATTTTTTCAATTTTGTCGCTTACACCCCTTGGCTTCTGGGGTCGTCAATTGTAAATTTTTTGTTGATTAATAAGGTATACAGTATACTGTATAGTGGAATAGCATATCTGGTAAATGCCCTGCACGGCTTTGCTGGGTGTCCCAAAATTCACGCAGGACGTAATTTTGATAGATTACACAGGTTTATAATTAACAATTGTAAATTTTTTGTTGATTTATAAAATATATAGTATGTTGGAATAGCATATCTGTTAAATGCCGTGCACGGCTTTGCTGGGTGTCCCAAAATTCACGCAATATTTGAATTTGCGCCATTTGTGCCGAACATTTTTCTGCCTAAATTGCAAGATATTGATGTGGTCGACATCTGGTTTCAATAAGACGGTGCAGCATGCCATACAGCCCGGAAAACATTTCAATCACTGCATGATTCATTTCTTGGTCGTGTAGTTTCCTCTTTTGGGGTGTCAGAATTGGTCGCCCAAATCAGAGACTTAACGCCGTTGGACTTTTATTTTGGTTTGTTTTTTTCAATTCCTACTATTAGTTCACACTCTCCCTATATATATATTGTTAAAATTTTCAATCGTTAATAAAATACTCATTATTCATCCAATCAAGTTCAAATAATTTTTTTTAAACTTGTAGTGGATGACACTTGATGTTAATACAGTTTTTTCAAATATTAATTCATTAATTAAATTACATTAATTAATTTTAATTTTATATGAGAGACAAAATAGCGGCCACTGGTTATGGAACAGCATTTAATGCATCTCCATAAGGGGGGTTACCATAGGAGGGATCCTGTTCGGTCGCCAAATACCGTCAAGTTTGTCGACAACTTGGCGATATCGCCAAATTTGGCGTCCGAAATGAGTCGCCAAAAGTGCGCCAACTTGGCGAGATCTCTAATATTTCACCAAATTCCCATAGACTTCCATTGTAAACCAATAGGGTTTACTTGCTTATAGAAAATCAACAAATTCAGACATTTTAATGCAACAAAAACTAATATTAGCTTAAGGGATTATATTAAATTTTTCTTTGATGACCTAAGTAAGAATTGAATTTTTTTTTTTTTAATATATATATATAATACTTGTTAAGTCTAAGGTTTGTGACAACAACCTCACGACCACCCAAGCCTTAAAGGAAGAATTTTATCAGAGATTTCCAGTCACATTTATTTCAAACGGTCATGAAAATTTTCAACAAAAAAGTGCATATGTGCCAGCAAAGCCGTGAAGGCCGTTTCCCCGATACGCTATTCGATAACCCGTTTCGTTATGAATCAATAAAAATTTACAATTTTTAATTATAAACCTGTGTTTTCTATCAAAATTACTTCTTGCGTAAATTTTGGGACACCCTTTATCCTCTTCAGACCCCAGGGTTTATTATTATATATTTTTTTTTACTTCAGTTATGGATTTATATTAACAAACCGATAACTAAAAGGATTGAAAAGCGAAAAAAATTAAAATGTATTTTTTGTACATAAAATTCGATGATACACGGGGACCCAATAAGTATATTTTTTGACAATTTGTTAGGATTCTTTATTTTACTTTTCTTTTGCATGGCACTGAAAAAACAATGCAAAACGTGAAATAATTATACATATAATAATTTTTTATTTCTAATGGACTCTACAAATGGTATCTTAACATACTGAAAAACTATTTAAGTTTTCGTTTTTGTACATTTCGTGCATTTTTACTGCAAGCCATTCTGATATAACACGTATCTCGCTAAAAAAGCACTATAAGAAACAAATTGCTATTTTCTTTAATTCTGCTATCTGTAAGGCTCCATACACACCAATTTTCCTTTTTTTAAACGTAATTTATATACAAGAAAAAAAATTGTAAACGTGTGCATCCTATAGGACACATCGGGTCTGAGGAGGATAAATTAAATCTGAGTCCTTAATCCTAGATAACGGTATTTCGGACGCTGTCAGTTCCCAAGTAGATATAAGACATTGTTGCAGACGTGTGAAAATTATTAGAATAGTTGTGAAATTTAAAATAAAATCTCGTTATATTAAAGAAATAATACACTATTTAAAAAATATCGATACATTCAATATTTAGTGTGCATCCCCTTGTTTTTTATTAAAGATTCGATACGTCTTGGCATAGTTTGTATGAGTTTTTGGCAATTAATTTGTATTTAGTCATGGTGTCAAATTTGGATGAGTATTTCTATCAGACCATTCTTGTTTTTGATGTTTCATTTCTTTACAATGGCCCAAATATTCTCTATGGTGTTCATATTTGGACTGTTTCCAGGCCATGGAAGTGTTTTTATATTTTTTTCATCCAAATATGTGGTCACAGATGAAGCTTTATGGCACGAAGCTCCATCATGCACGAATATGAAGTTTTCATTTGGAAACCAATCTTTTAATTGTGGAATTAGTCTTTGATCAAGCACTTGAGCAGACATCATGCTCCAAACCATTACTTTAGTAGGATGTTTAACCGTTTGTGTTATGCAATTAGGGGAAAATGCTTCACTGGTACTTCTCCTGACATATTGACTTCTTTCTTCTGATATCGCAAATATTGATTCATCAGGAAAACATATCTTAAAAATAAAAAATAATTTAAGGTATGTAATTTGTAGAAAATTTTTTAATCAGATTTATAAACAGTTCTGCATCTTTAGTCAGTATGCAAAAAACATGATTTCAGGAAAAGAAATGAACAACTGAAATTCAACTGATTAATTAAAGGAAAATTAAAATTTCTCACCTTGCTGCAGTCATTTCCGAATTGCTCTTGCACAACTTTTGCCTGAGCAAGTCTCTTCTTTTCCACAGCAGATGTGATTTTAGCCGGAGTCCAAACATCTTTTTATTCTACACACATATGCTTGCGAAAGTTTTGCTTTTTTAGCGATTTCGTGCTGTGCATAGTGATTTTCTTGGATGAGACACTTTACCACAGCTAATTTTCTAGGAGAAATATCACATGCTTTACCTATAATCACGTAATAATCCTTTGACAAGCGTAAAAAAGCTACCAATTAGTATAAACTGATCAAACCAGCAAAAACATTTGTTTTAAGAATAACATAATACGGATGTCAACCCAAGAAAAGAAAGAAAATACTAGCACAGCAATCAGACGATTTTAAAATTTTATTTTAAATTCGTTTGTTAATCAAACAAATTCCTTATGCAATGCAAACAATTTGATTACTTTGGATAAAATATTTTTCTTTTTAAAAAATGGCAATATTTAACAAAGTTATATCCCCAAAACTATTCTAAAGGAGAGAAAAATTCACAGGATTTACAAAACAAATTACCTTTCATGAAACTTTACAAGTATATACAATATTAATCAAGAAAAAGTGTAAAAAATCACAATTATTCTAATAATTTTGACACGTCTGTATGTTCAATACACAAACTTGCTAAATTAACAGCATTAACATTAACATTAAAATCGAAATTATTTTGTTACACTTGCATGAATAAGTTCTGCTATGCTGCCGAAAATGTTTACATGAGAATTGTTAACATCCGAAAAAACAATATTCCGAGATGAGAAAACTGATTAACAAACTATAAAAATACTCGAAAACGTTTCTGAAATTAAAAGCAGCAACTGAAACTTTTGGTTCAGAAATCTTTCATTAACCATTTATGTACTGAATTATGAGTTCATGAAAATTTTATCTTCTAAATCATTTTTCGTGAATTGTTTAAACTACATTAGAAGATTTACATAATCATTTAAGAAATTTTAGAAGGATTTTAGAAGGATTTAGAAAGATTAATTAAATTTGAATTTATAGGGATTTTGTGCACTATTTATAATCCCACTCAAATCTTTTATTTTAAATATTTTTCTTAGTATTTTGTAGAATTAGGAAATGTACAAATATAATGTTCTTACAATCGAAATATAGAAATAGTTCCGAGTTGAGAAATCCCCTCCTCCTTCAACGCCAAGAAAGCTGAAAAGATGCAAAGACAAAAGAAATCATCCTTTCAAAAATATTTTTGTTTGCATAACCCATAATGCTTTTGGAACAATATAAAGCAATGCATCTATAATTCCTTCTAAACTGTATTATAACTAATGGATGCATTAAATGAATTTTATAATAAGTTATTTTAATAGTATTCATAAGTACCGTCAGTAAATTACGGGTTAAACCTCGGAACTCTATTAGTTTCTAAGGTTTCTAAAGATAAAGGTACACTTTCTAAAATCATGGCTAACTCGGAATAGGTTCTATTACATTTTCGGTAAACCTTATTGGAAGATTAAGATGCATTTGTGTATTTTTTACATTTAACGTAATTCCAATCACTGTACAGCAGCAATTCTATTTGGCGCCATGGGCAAAACATTTCCTTCGCTTTTCCACCGATTGCCAGTATATCAACGGCGATAATTGACAGTTCTATGAGGCGCCTAACAGGATTGACGGCTGGTGCCAAGCAGTGTTGAATTCAGACACTTTTCTTCGGGAGGGATTTCTATGGCTCCGGGGAGGGGGGGGGGGATTGCACTTTTCGACCATTGAAAACACAAAATCTCAAATCTTCCGGGAGGACATCTCATTGCTCCGAGGCGGAATGCCCTCCCCCCGGGCCACCCCCTGAATTCAACACTGGTGCCGAGATACCGCTCCACTATCTTTGCTGCGGCTGGGATTTCAGCAATGATAATTTCTTAATTCAAATAATATGAATTTTCCTTTCACTTGTTTATTTATTTGTAATTAAAATATTTCTTTGAAAAAGTGTTATTAGATGCGTTCGTAATTATATAAATAGGTAACACTTATAGTTGTCGCCTGGTCCGCCCATCTGTCCGGGCGCATATAACAATGCAAAAAATACAAAACCAAATGGTTTGAAATTTCATATACATAATCGTTGCAGAATTTTGTCGAGTCACTTCAAATTTTATAAAAATCGAATCAAAATTAAAAGTTTTTTTGATTTCATTAAATCCTATCATAAGTAATTAATTCAACCATATCCTATGATAGTTCACGATTCTAAGTTGCCATGGCGATGACGTCCTATTTAAGAGGGAGTCACATTATTTCCGTATTACTGAATTTAATATCGTAACAAATTTTGTATTCATGCATTTTTGAATAAGAGTGCAACAGGTATTGCACCAAGATCTGAATATTTAAAAAACTAGTTATATTGCGAACATTTTCCACGCTTGGCGTAGAATTTCCGACATGTAATAATTATATCGTGTGCTAGAAAGTTGTTAAAAGCTACAAATCAGAGTTGTAAATCAGAGTGACACTGGTATCAACATCGCTTTACAAAGAAATCTTAGCATGTTGTCAATTAAGTTCTCATTTGTTTTACTTTGCTTTGGAGTTTATTTTGCTGACAGATAAATCTTATTAAACAAAAATTTCTTGTCTGTAAAATTAATAATTAAATTTATTGGATACATGTATTTTAAAAAAGTTGTACGAAGATACATAAAAATTTCCTTTCAAAAATCCCATTACGAAGTTTGTCGTATTTTCCATATTTAGCCAGACTTGTCATGCATTAGCTGTAAAAAAATTCTTATCCTACAATTTATTATCTCTAGGCAAAACTTAGTGAAACGGAAAATAAAAATTTAAGCTGTCCGAGGAAAAGAAACACCTGAAATATGTGACATTTTTATCACTATTTTGGAGACAGTACTTGTTCTTTTTGTTACTTTTAAAAGAACAAATACACACACTTTAAGAGCAAAACTTGCAAAAAGGAGAAACATATGTGTATAGTGTGTTATCGCTTATCGTAGAGTGAACCAATTTGCCCCCCCCCCTTTTTTTTCATCCTCTTTTTTTATTCCTCTTTCGCTATTTTAAAACGAAAAATAATTACTCTAAGTGAATCAATCAATCTTTAATAATGTCAAGTAAAAATTTATCACATCGTAACATTTAATTTCATTAGCTGCTAATCCACAAACATAAGTATTATAATTTAGATAAGAGCCCTGAATATACATTGTCATCAAATCAGTAGATGAGCACACTAAAGATAAATTTAAAACTATACTCTTGTTAAAAATGATTTATATATTTTCTAAATGATTATCAAGGAATTTAATCTAACTTAAAGAGATAGTTTCTTTAATTTAATTTACATGATTATTAAGAAATTTAATCTAGAGTCTATTTAAGTATTGTAATTTAATGATTAGTTAATCAGAGACTGATTTATTAGACCGGTTTCGGTTTAATTGAAAATAAATATTTACTAAATACTTGCACACTTTTTGAAATATTAATCGTTTAGAAAGAAATCTTAGCATGTTTTCAATTAAGTTGTCATTTATTTTATTTTGCTTTGGAGTTTATTTTCCAGACAGATAAATCTTACTAAACAGAAAATTCATTGTGTATAAGCATTAATAATTAAATTTACTTAATACATGTAGTTAAAAAAATAATACGAAGATACATAAAACTTTTCTTTCAAAAAATCCCATAACGAAGTTTGTTGTATTTTCCATACTTATAGACAGACTAGTCATGCATTAGCAGTAAAAAATTCTTATCTACAATTTATTATCTCTAGACAATATTTAGTGAAAGGGAAAATAAAAAAAATATGAGACACTTTTATCACTAGTCTGGATACAGTACTTTTTTTTTTGTTACTTTTAAAAGAACAAATACACAACGATAACAGCAGCACATAGAAAAAGGATACATTTGTGTATGCATTTTATCGTAGAGTGGCACAATTTTTCTTTCTATTTTTTAACCTCTTTTTTTTCTCTCTTTGGATATTTTAAAAAGAGGAATAATTAGTTAGACTAAGTGAATCAATCAGTCTTCAATAATGTCAACTGAAAATTTATCGTAGGATAACATTTCCTTTCATTAGCTGCTAATCCAGAAATATAAATATTATACTTTATACTCTTCTATTTATAAGTTCTGTTATGCGGCTGAAAACGTTTACTTAAGAACTGCTGACATCTGAAAAACCGATATTCCGAGATGAGAAAACTGATTGATAAACTGTAAAAATTATTCGAATACGTTTCTGAAAATTACAAGCAGAAAAAAGGGAACTTTTGTTTATGAAATCCTTTATTAAACCTCGGAAATCTATTAGTTTGTAAGGTTTCTAAAGATAAAGATACGCTTTCAAAAATCATGACTAACTCGGAATAGATTGTAATATAATTTTAGTAAACCTTTTTGGAAGATTAAGAAGCATTTGTTAGAGTGTAATTTTTTTTCATATAATGTAGTTTCAATCAGCGCAGCAGCAACTCTTTTTGGTTGGTTCGGGCAATAGGGAATTTTACCTAGCAAAATTAATGGTAGTTCTGGAAAAAGGGTTACTATATGTTTTTTGGGTCGCTGAATCCAAATTTTTAACTTCCCAACAAAATTTCCCCCGGCAATCCCCCAGATTTTGGTAAAAGCCCCAAAAAAGGTTTTTATTAAAAAAATCAATTTTTTTATTGTTTTAGGGGAAAAGTATCTAGAAATTAAGAAAGTAGACAGAATTTGCAACAAATTAGATATATGACATTATGACTTAGAATGAAGGGGAAGGGGGGATCTGACTCGGAACATATGCGCGGTGCTGCGCGGACTAAGTTGCGCAATTCCACTTAACAACTCACACGTTTACATTCGCCCTCCCATCTCCCCTCCGAACTTTTCTTATAAGGTTTACTTTCAGTTTTTTGGGTCGCTGAATCCGAATTTTTAACTTACCCCCAAAATTTATCCCCCCCCAAAATAGTTGTTATTAACTTAAATTTCTTATTGCTTTAGGGAAAAAGCATTATGAAATTAAAGAAACTAGACAAAATTTGCAACAAATAGGATATATGATATTATGACGTAGGATAAACGGGGAGATAGGGGCTGCCTCGGAACATTCCCCGCGCGCTTTTCTCAAAAAACAAATTTTTTCAAAAAATCAATTTTTTGGGGTGTTGCCGGTTGAAATTTTGTAGGGAAGTTACAAATTCGGATTCAGCGACCCAAAAAACATAAAGTGAGTCGAAATCCAGAACTAGTATTAATTTTTCCAGGTAAAATCCCCTATTGCCTGGACTTCATAACTTAATGCACGTAGCGCCGCAGTGCATGTTAGAGGCAGCCCTCCCCGTTCATCCTACGTCATAATGTCATACATCGCATTTATTGCAAATTTTGTGTAGTTTCTGAATTTTGTAATGCTTTTCCCCTAAAACAATAAGAAATTTAAGATAAAAACAACTATTTGGAGGGGGGGGGGGGGTTCGGGGGGGGGGGAATTTTTTGTGGGAAGTTAAAAATTCGGATTCAGCGACCCAAAAAACTTAAAGTAAACCTTATAGAGAAAGTTCGAAGGGGAGGGGAGATGGGAGGGCGAATGTAAACGTGTGTGTGGTTAAGTGGAATTGCGCAACTTAGTTCACGCAGCACCGCGCGCATGTTCCGAGGCAGATCCCCCCTTCCCCTTCATCCTAAGTCATAATGTCATACATCTAATTTGTTGCAAATTTTGTCTACTTTCTGAATGTCTAGATACTTTTTCGCTAAAACAATAAAAAAATTGATTTTTTTAATAAAAACCTTTTTTTTTAGGGGGGGGGGGGGTTCCGGGGGAAATTTTGGTGGGAAGTTAAAAATTCGGATTCAGCGACCCAAAAAACATGTAGTAAGCTTTTTTCCAGAACTACCATGAATTTTGCTAGGTAGAGCTCCTATACGGTCTCTATTGCCTGGACTATATGGGCAAAAGATTTCCTTCGCTTTTTTACTGATTGCCAGTGACTCAACGGTAATAATTGATGGTCCGATAGTGCGCGTGATGTCTATCAGGATTGATACCTGGTGCCGGGATACCACTCGCACTGCTTTTGCTGCGTGTGGAATTTCAACAACGATAATTTCTTGATTCTAATAAGATGAATTTTTCCTTAACTCGTTTATTTATTTGTAATTAAAATATTTCTTCGAAATAGGGTTATAATACAGTTGAGTCTCTATATAACGAAATCCATTGTTCCAGTAAAAAAATCGTTATATAGAGAAATTCGTTATATAGAGAATAAGTAAAAATTCCTATTTAATGTGTAAATTTTGAACAAAAATTATTTTTGGGGTGTTTAATTAAGAATTTGAAATGTTTAACTATAAATATTAAGCTAATATTTTATTTCTTAATTAAACAGTTTCAATTAACAATTAAATTTAAAAAATCAAAAAACCCGACTGGTTAAAAAGCGAACTAATTAATTATTTCGCATCAATGTGAAACTATTCTTTTTTTCAATTCCTACTATTAGCTCACAGTCTCGCTATATATATCTTGTTCAAATTTTCAATCGTTAATAAAATACTTATTATTCATCCAATCAAGTTCAAATATATTTTTTTAAACTTGTAGTGGATGACACTTGATGGTAATCCAGTTTTTTTAAATATTAATTAATTAATTAAATTTAATTAATTAATTTTCAATACTCGAAGGAGCCCTCTTCTTGATCAAGGTATTTTAAGACCGAGAGAGCCCTCTTCTTGATCAAGGCATTTTAAGACCAAGAAAGCCCTCTTCTTGATCAAGGTAGGTAAGAAGAATGGGAGGAAAAAAATTCTCTTATTGACCTAAGTAGGAATTGACTTAAAATATTTTTTTTTATATTACTTGTTTATAATATTTACGTTTTTTTTTTATTATTTACTTGTATTGATGACTTTTAAGTTGTGTTTAATTGTTAGTTCCTATCTATAAACACTGTTTTGATGAGGTCTACAGATGTCTATGATGGTTAGAGTTGCAGTTAAGCTAGAGATTGATGGACATAAATCAAGCTAAATAACTGTGCTAAAGATAATTTTTTCAGTTACATAAATAATACGTCGTTTCAACTCAGCCATAAATCTCTTCAAATGTATTTGACCTTGAAAATCCTTCGATAAAGATAATGACTTGTTGAGTGACTGCATTAAGACTCACAGACTGCATTAAACTGATTTATTATTATTATTATGATATTAATATTACAATTATTATTGCTGATTTATTATCTTATAATGTAAATTTTTTTTCCATTTTGAACATGTAGTTATTCCAGAGAAGAGGGATGTAAAATGCTCTCTCTTTTTTACAATTTAAACAATATGAATTAAATAGCTTAAAGTGTTACGGCTGCTTATTCATTTGAGATAACAAATAGTCTACAATTTCTTTATTTGAGGGAGGCATGAAAAGCAATTAGAGAATACAATTTTCAACTAATTCAACTATCGTCAACTAATACATATTGTATTAAAATAAAGTGTGGATTTACACCGAAATGGATAAGTATCCTGAAGAAGGGTAAGTCTCAATTTTATATAACTTACTCACGCCTTTTTTATTGGGATTCAAATCCCAACAGAGATCCTACCTACACAACTTCCAGGTTGTATAATATTTTAACGGAGCTTCTGACTGTAAAATAGTCAATAAAACATCGTCTTCATTTCGAAAGACCTATCCAATGATATGCCACTCAATAGGGTGCGTAAATTTCTTTTTCGTCTCTACCGCCATTTTGTATTTTACGGCCGCCATTTTGAATTTATAAAAACAAAACCTAGCTTATAACCATCGGGCCGTTAAGACGAATTGATAGAGACCTCATTCATTAAAATCCATCCAGCCGTTGGGATGTTTCGAGGGTATAAAGAAATCCACATACACAGATACGCGTGAAACACATAACCCTTCTTTTCAGCCGGGTAAAAAAGAAAACAGACATTTATTTTGAAAGCATAATAAAAATCACATAAGGGAAACTTACATTAATTTTATACGAAGAAATCTATTTTTTCGCTGTTTTGATTTCAAAATTGTTACACTCCCGAAAAAATGTCCACACTTTAGCAAGGAATGAAAATTTGTATCGGGAACATTATCCTCCATTTGAAGTCCTGTCCTTATAAGATCAAAATAAGTCATCATATCACTGCGTGATGGTTTTTTCTCGTGTTATACGTTTTTGTTTTCAAGCTCAGACCAATGTTGGCCTCATTGTCACTCTCAACATCATTGTTCATAACGCTGCTTAAAATATCACTATCAGTAGGATACTGCGCAATAGTGAGATTGTCATCCACTTCCAAAAAATCAGAGAGAGTATAACATTTTCTTCGACATTTTCGCGTTCCTTAATTAATGTCCACTTATCTTTTAAGTTTGCTAAAGCCGCATCTTCTTCGTCATCAGAATTCGCATTCTTGTCCAGTTTAGAAAAGCCGGCCTTTTTGAAGGAATTTTAAATTCTTTTTTCAGTTGCATCAAATCTCTAGGCTTTATAAAGTTCCGCAACACACTTTCTAAGACTAATGATGTCTTCGGTGGAATCATTTTTTTTTTCAGTAGCTATGATCAGTTCTTTAAGAGTTCTTTTCTTATAATGCACCTTTAGATTTTTTATTATTCCCAAGTTCATGGGCTGTAAGATGAAAAACTGAGCACTGAAAGATAAATCAGGAATCAGTGATGGAAAATTGATTCCATGTGATTTGGAAGCTTTTTTAAAACTGAATAAATAAAGATCATTTTGTGAAAAAATTCGTTATATGGAGATAGACATTTCGCTATATGGGGACTGTTTTTAATGAGATCATGGGAAAAGGGGACACTTCCTACTAAAAATTCGTTATATAGAGAAATTCGATGTATGGAGTTTCGTCATAGAGAGACTCGACTGTAATTATATCAGGAGTTAGAAAGTTGTTAAAAGCTACTAATCAGAGTTGTAAATCAGAGTTATTTTGTATCAACATCGTTTACAAAGAAATTTTAGCATGTTTTTATTAAGTTCTCATTTATTTTATTTTACTTTGGAGTTTATTTTGCTGAAAAATAAATCTTACTAAACAAAAAGTTTATTGTCAGTAAACATTAATAATTAAATTTATTGGATACACGTAGTTTAAAAAAGTCGTATGAAGATACATAAAAATTTCTTTTCAAAAAATCTATTACGAACTTTATCGTATTTTCCATATTTAGCCAGAATAGTCATGCATTAGCAGTAAAAAATTCTTATCCTACAATTTATTATCTCTAGACAATATTTAGTGAAAGGAAAAATAAAAATTTAAGTTGTCCGAGGAAAAGAAACACCTGAAATATGAGACACTTTTATCTCTAGTCTTGAGACAGTACTTGTTCTTTTTGTTACTTAAAAGAACAAATACACATACTTTAACAGAAAAACATAGAAAAAGGATACATTTGTGTATTGCATTTTATCGGAAAGTGGCACATTTTTTCTTTCTATTTTTAAACCTCTTTCTTTCCTCTTCGGATATTTTAACACTATTTCTACCAAGAGGTGTGAAAAGACGCCTTTTGGATTTTAACTTAAAATTATTCTCCAAGTTTAATCATTTCTCCACAATTAATTTTTTGACTTTCCGTACAATAGTTGTCAGATTAATTCAGTAGTACCATTTTCCTCCAGCTCATCCTGGATCTAAAAATATACATATGGTATACCCATTTCTACCATGAGGTGTCTTTTGACACCTTCAGTATTTCATAATTTCTGATTTCTAAGGATTTTATAATTTCTAATTTTAAACCATTTTACATACAAATACCAACACCATTTTACACCATCATATCAATTATAATTAGATTAGAGAATCCCGATTTCAGTTGCAATGGAATATATAGGAGTTGCTGCATAATTGTGATATTACCTTGTTTCCCGTGATGTCACATTTTAGTGTAGACTGTAGATCATTGCTCATTGCAGTGACTAGTTCTAAAAAATTTAATAATGCGTTTTGTTCTTCCATTCTGGTACATTGTAAAAAAAAAAAAAAACGAACTAAAAAAACGGATATTCTACTGGCAATCTAGACGCCTGTACTATTTCTGTATTTTTAGGGAACTTTTTCTCCAGAAATTACAGAAAAATGTCCGTAAAAATACGGAAATAGTACTGCACTGTTAAAAGTCTTGCAGCATTCTGGCAGGTCATTCGACCGTTTTTTGAAAAAACAGTTTCATAACCATAATTTAACTATATTCTGACCATAAAATGGCCAATAACATGGTCAGAATAGTGTTAAATTACGGCTATGTAACCGATTTCGGAAAAAACGGTCAAATGACCTGCCAGAATGCTGCAAATTTTTAACAGTGTGGCGTCTAGATTGCCAGTAGAATCTCCGTTTTTCAGTCCGTTTTTTTTTTCTTTTTTACAGTGTAGGGAGTTAAATACACATGAATTTTGTTTTCATTCGTTTTAAAACTGTGGTATTGAAAAACAAAAGAATTTTATTACACTGCTGTTTTTATGATTACTGTTGTTATCCCTTTAAGACTGGACTTCTCTTTGAGGTTTTTTTTTTTTTTTTTTTTTTTTTTTTTTAAACAATGATATAACTGAAATTTGTAACTGATAATTCACTATCTGTAGACAAAATTCATATAATATAGTTTCTGTTAATCAGCACAATCACTCGATTCCGGCATTTATGGAATAGATAACCCAGGAAGGTAGAATTTTAGTTAATGCCTAAACCGCACGATCGTGCGGGTCCGATCTTATAGGGTTATTGTTGTTATTGGTACAAAGGTTGAATTTTTATACGTGAGATTGAAAGTTCTTTAAGTCAATAATATTAAAATGTTTAATTTTCTAATAAAAATTAAAAGAAAACTGAAGAAAATAATATTTTGTAATTGTTGTTCATATTGACGTAAAACATGTTTTATTACATATATGTATATTTATATTTTGTAGATTGTTGAATTAAGCTAGAATTTATAACCTGATTAAATAAACTCTAATAAATACGCATCAATGTAACAATAAATATATTGCTCAAATTATCTATATTTAATTAATAATTTGAAATTCCAACAGTTTTCGCAATTATTTGCATTCAAACACAAAGGTGTCAAAAGACACCTGTTGGTAGAAATAGGTATACATAAAACCGTGGTAGAAATAGTGTTAAAATGAAAAATAATTAGTCAGACTAAGTGAATCAATCAATCTTTAATAATGTCAAGTAAAAATTTACCGTAGGATACATTTACTTTCATTTGCTATTAATCCACAAATATAAATATTATACTTTATACTCTTCTATTTATAAGTTCTGCTATGCGGCTGAAAACCTTTACTTAAGAATTGCTAACATCCGAAAAAACGATATTCCTAGATGAGAAAACTGATTGATAAACTGTAAAAATTACTCAAAAACGTTTCTGAAAATTACAAGCAGAAAAAAAGGAACTTTTGTTTATGAAATCCTTTATTAAACCTCGGAAATCTATTAGTTTCTAAGGTTTCAAAAGATAAAGATATGCTTTTAAAAATCATGACTAATTTGGAATAGATTGTAATACATTTTAGAAAACCTTTTCGGAAGACTAAGAAGCATTTGTTAGAGTGTAATTTTTTTTTTCATCTAATGTAGTTTCAATCAGCGCAGCAGCAAATCTTTTTGGCGCTTTGGGCAAAAGATCTCCTTCACTCTTTTACCGATTGCCGGTGCGTCAACGGTAATAATTGATGACCCAATAGTGGGAGGGGGGGGGGGGGTGTCTATCAGGATTGACACCTGGTGTCGGGATACCACTCGTACTACTTTTGCTGCGGCTGGGATTTCAACAATGATAATTTCTTAATTCTAATAAGGATGAATTTTTCCTTAACTTGTTTATTTATTTGTAATTAAAAAATTTCTTTGAAATAGTGTTATTAGATGCGTTCGTAATTACAATACAAATAGGTAGCGCTTATAATCGTCGCCTGGTGAGTCTGTCTGTCTGTCCGAATATAACAACGCAAAAAATACAAAAGAAATGATCTGAAATTTACTATATATAATCGTTGTAGAATTTTGTCGAATAACTTCAAATTTTATAAAAATCGAATCAAAATTTAAAAGATATTAATAAATGTTTTCTTGATTCCATTAAATCCTATCATAAGTACTTAATTCAAGGATATCATATGATAGACAATGATTCTATGTTGCCATGGTGATGACGTCCTATTTAAGAGAGAGTCTATTATTTCCGCAGTACTGAATTTAATATATGTAATCTTAATAAATTTTGTATTCATGCATTTTTGAAGAAGAGTTTTGAATATTGTTACAAGATCTGAATATTTATAAAACTAATTATAGTACGAACGTACCTTATTTGCCACGTTTGACGTGCAATTTCAGACATGTAATAATTATATCATGTGTTAGAAAGTTGTTAAAAGCTACTAATCCGAGCTATATTGTATTGACATCGTTTTACAGAGAAATCTTAGCATGTTGTCAATTATGTTCTCATTTATTTTAGTTTTATTTTGCGTTTATTTTGCTGGCAGATAAATCTTACTAAAAAAATTATTAAAGGTATATATAAATATTATACAGACATACATACAATAAATACAATAAACCCAACTGGAGTGAAAAATTAGCCAGAGCCAGGAACCGAACCCGGGACCACAGTATACAAGGCTGCTGCTCTAACCACTGAGCTATTCCGGCCGATACCCGGGTCTGCAATTTCTCACTAATAAACCATGTTAGAACAGCAGTCTTGTATACTGTGGTCCCGGGTTCGATTCCTGGCTCTGGCTAATTTTTCACTTCAGTTGGGTTTATTGTATTTATTGCATGTATGTCAGTATAATATTGATATATACCTTTAACTGTTGAATGCAGGCGTTATTCATGTGCGTATGTGTGTTTTAATATATATTGTAGTATGTGTGTTTTATTATAAAAAAATTATGTTCTAAACATTAATAATTAAATTATGTTGGATTGCATGTTGTTAAAAAAGTTGTACGAAGATACATAAAAATTCCCTTTCAAAAATCCCACTACGAAGTCTGTCGCATTTTAAATTCTTGGCCAGACTAGGCATGCAGTAAACTTTAGCATTAGCACGCAGAAAACATTAGCAGTAAAAAATTCTTGTCCTACAATTTATTATATCTACACAACATTTAGGAAAGAGAAAATAAACATTCAAGTTGTTCCAGAAAAAGAAACACCTGAAATATGTGACACTTTTATCACTAGTTTGGAGACAGTACATGTTGTTTTTGTTATTTTTAAAAGAACAAATACACATACTTCAACAGTAAAACATAGGAAATGGAAACTTTGTGCATCACTGAGCTTTGTGCATAGCATATTATCGGAGAGTGGCACAATTCTTCTTTCTGTATTTTAACCTCCTTTTATCCTCTTTGACTATTTTAAAACGAAGAATAATTAGTCAAACTAAGTGAACCAATCTTTAATAATGTCAAGTAAAAATTTATCGCAGGATAACATTTACTTTCATTAGCTACTAATCCGAAAACACAAGTATTATACTTAAGGGGGTCCGGGACACATATTAAAATAATTTTAATTTATTGAGTTAAAATTTGAATTTTTTGTAATGGCATCATTTGTATCATTTGTAAACAAAATCACATAATACAACTCCTCATATTTTTTTAGAAAAAAATTTTAATTTAAAATTTATTAAAAAAGTGGGGTAAATTAAAATCGTTATAACTCGGAATATTATTTATAGAATTTCAATTTTTTTCCCTCTAAATAAACAAAAATATATAAGTTTTAATTTTGTTTCAGCATTTTTAAAAATATTAATTTATAAAAAAATTAAAAATATTTAACGAAAAAAAAAAGTGGTGCAACTTTTATTAAAAAAAAAATATTTTCAAAACTGAATATTTTTTTCAAATATGCTGAATCAAAATTAAAGTAAAGTAATTGAGAAGGATATGTTCCCAGTTTGAGCCCGTTATCTTTAACGGTTCTCGATTTAAGAGAATTTAAATACAAGAAAGGGTAAAAAAAACCTGTCATGAAGAAAAACGCATTTTTACAAGAAGTCGTTTCCATGATAGCCATTCTTTGAAAGCTGAATTTTGAAAACAAACCAAAACTAAAACAAATAATATTTTTTGTTCTAATTCAGATAGAAACATGGTTTTTATGTCATTTTAAGCAGGAAAAAACAGAGAAAATTATAACGAAATAAAATATTTTTGCAAAATTTGAAGATTTTTGTGTCCCGCACCCCCTTAAATAAGCACGCTGAATATATATAGACATTAAGTATATAGATGAGGGCAGTAAAAAATAAATTTAAAAATAAATGCTTTTTTTTTTTCAAAATAATTTACACAGCTTTTAAATAATTATTAAAAAATTTAATCTAATTTAAAGAATCATTTTCTTTAATTCAATAAAAAAATTAATTTAAATGAATATTAAAGACTTTAATATAATTGAAGAATTAATCCCTTTAATTTAATTTCAAAGAATTTCATAAAGAATAAACATGATCTTGAACATATTATAATTACGCAATGGATACTATTTTTTCGTACTTTACGCTATAGGTGCAGATTCCCAAAATTTTTAAGGAGCCAATGGCTCCTTAAACCCCAAAAATCCAGTCGCCACTTTGGCTCCTAACCAAAATCTGGTGGCCACAATGTGTAAAACAATCTCATAAAACAATAGTGTTTATATGGAAAAAACTTTTTAAATAAAATACACATGTACAACAAAACACAGACTGATTACAACAAATGTGTATACAGTTGGACCTCGTTATACCGACACCCGGTTTTCACATCACTCCGCTTATCACGTCGGTTTTTCAAAGTCCCGATTTTCTGTATATGATTTTAATGTAAATGAACTCCGGATTTTACGTCATTGAATAATTTTCAACTCCGGGTATCCCGACAGTTTAGGAAAATTGTCCATTTTTCATAATCCATCTTATAAGCACAGAAATGAAGCAGTAAGAAATGTCTTAGCCAAACTTTCCATAAAAGTGTCTAAAATATCCATTGAGATAAATGCGAAATTTTACTTCAATACTTTATCTGAATGAATAAACCCACACACTATGAATGACACATTTAAGTACCAGATAGACGTATCAGTCTATTCGCGGTCTTTATGCTGTGGTCAGGCGGTGTATTTTTTTTTTTTTTTTTTTTTTTTTGGTTACACAGCGTTTTTCATCCGACTAAAACCGAAGCATTGCATTACATTGAAACGATCAGAAATTATCTAACATCCATTTCTCAAACAACGAATACTGATTACAATTCATTGTATAATATCGAAAAACGAATTGTAGGTAGCACATCTAGGGATAAGCAAACCTTAATTCATCAATATTTCATGTAATAATAGAAAAAAAGTCATCATAAATCAGATTTTTACTATTTTCAATTTTGTTTTTGTGTTTATTTTGTTTAATAATAATGTTTTATTGCTTAAAAGTGCAAAAATAGTCATGAATTTTAAAATTGTCTTAAATTAATTGAAAATACAGCTTTTAATAAACATATTTTTCTCCAACTGCGGTTACCGCGACACCCCGTTTATGACGACACTTTTTTCTGGTCCTTAGAGTGTCGGGATAACGAAGTTCGACGGTTTTTAATTTAATCTTAAAATTCCATAAATTTTGATATTAAAAAAGCATAATATAAATCTGGAAAAATCAGAAGATAAAGTTGGAGAAGATACACATGATTAGCAAAACATGTATAAGCTAAGCAGTCATGATAATGGGAAATATTAGGAAAACTTTAGTTCTTATTTTGATTTTGTTATATAAAAGTATACATATAAAAAAATTTAGGAATGTGTAAGATTATTTTGCACTATAAAAATCTCGCACTTGCAGAAAACATTTACAGAGCAAGAATATGCCTCGCGTTAAGTATTTTTTCGTGCGAGTTTCTTTTTCTTTTTGTTCTTTTTTCTTCAGAGTTCGGAATCCTCTATCCTCGCGACTCCATGCTCCAAAGCCCTTAAATAATCTCCATCGCAGCGGGAATTTTGGACTGTCTCGTGAGCAGATCTGCAGTAAAGTAGTATTTATTTCAACTCTAGATTTCGGGCGAAACCTTCGAAGAAATGCTTGCTTTCGCTGGTGTCCAAAGGAGAAGCTTTACCATTAGTGCGCTCATGTGCCGAGCTTTGCTGCTGCTACGCTTTGTAGTGGAGCGGACATGTGCAGAATTATATTCGAACATAATGTTAGGCAAGAAAGCAGTACATCACAGGGCAGCGTTCACGACGGTAACTGAGATCGCAAAAACGCCATGACTTTTTATCAAGGTCATACTTGATCTCGAGCAGGTGCTTTTCTATTTGCAGAAGAAAAATAATGTATAAAAATTCCGCGACAGGGATTGGGATCGTTGGAAATTGATCTCTGGCGACTAAGACACTGAAACATAGTCGCCACAGCAAAAACTTTAGTCGCCAGGGGGCGACTGGCGACCGTGAATCTGCACCTATACTTTACACACTGTTAACTTTGACCATGTAAAAAACAAGAAGTACATAATGAATTACTGATACAACAAGTTTTACCAAAACTCTTGCTTTTAACTTATTTTTACTTTCCATCTTCCTTTTAAGTCTCAGATTTTCTTTTTGATTTCTGAATGATGTGAATCTAGATAAGTTTGAGGTTTAGTCGTTTTTGTAACTTCTGTTTCTGTAGTCCTTTACTTTCATATTGTTTTAGCGACTGACTTCGACTTTATCCTAAATTTTTTAAATGCTTTATTTGCTCTCTGAAACGCTAATTGTTCTGCCTGTTCCAAATTAAGAGGTCTCAGGACTCTTGAAACTGGGAAAAATGAAAAAAAAAAAGATCATTTTCAACATTTAATATCTTAAAATGTATTTGATTTTAAGACACAATTTTAATTGGTAATGAAAGATTTAAGTACGTTCTTTCATTTCAAATATTTAAAAAATTGCAAGATGCAGAATTAGTATTTACAAGGGACTACAAACTGTCAGAGATTTGACGAACAGAAAATCAGCATAACAGATTACGCGCAGGAATACGAAATAAATTTTGCAACTAGAATGAACATTTTGATGCCTACTTATACTTCAGATGGTAATAATTACACTGAACCTAAAGAAATTTGCATTTAAAGCATTTTTATATTTTCACTACAAAGTTGTATTTAGCTAATGCAAAATTTAGAAAATTTCAATAATATAATCGTCTAAAAATATTTTTTTTAAATAATAAAAAAGGAATTTTTAAGTTCAGCGTATACAGACTAACATGGAACATGTATTTTGAAAAATTCATGAAAAAATATTCAGAAGTTTTTGAGATATCGTGCGTGTTATGTTAATCTGAAGTGATTTTCTGTATAAGTTTAGCAAGAGGGACGGTAAGGATGAAAAACGCAGGGACAGAGTTCAAAAGATAATATCAACCGTATGTGTGCACGTTAATTTTTTGCTACATAATTATATAAAACAATTACCCCAGTTTCGGAAAAAAATTACATCGAATTACTTTTATTGAAACAATTTTATACAGACAGCTCCAAACTTAAAAATCAGCATGAGGGACACGGGACGGTAGATGAGTTTTCCTGGTATTTGGACTCCCAACATCGTCCAAAACATATTTATCTCGTTAATATTGTTATGCAATCGTGCAATGGGATGTTTCCCAGTATATGAAAAAAAAAAAGTGTATTAAATAAAAAATTATTATTCAGGGACATGAAAGTCAAAATATTGTGAGAATAACCCATATAAGGATCATCTACAGGAATGTGCAAAAGAATTCGGATAGCTTTTCAAATATAATTGGAAATTGGCGAAATCGTGTTTTTAAATATGATGTGCCTTTTAGGAAAAAATTTCTTAGATATCATATTTCATCTTATTAAACACTAAGTTTTGTTACAGCTGTCAGAATGTGTTGGAAATGTTTTATAATCTATGCTTAGCGCAAGATTTTTTTTATATCTTGTTTAAAAATTATTTAACCTGCGCTCAAATAAATTCCTCTGTATGTATGTGTGAAGTTTGTTGGTAACAGCTAATATCAGGTCGAACATTTCGGTTGTAAAATCCTGGCTTAGGATGCTAATTTATTCGATCAATGTGAAGAATACTTGATGTCTTAAAGTATAGCTCCAGGTGAGAAAACATGGTGGTTGTCTGAAGTCGTATTATTAATTCATACGGTCGTGGCGTAAGCATAGCTGCCAACATCTTACGCTTTTTGTACCACAAAAATTGTATAGTGAATTTTACCTTTTTAAATCACCGTAATTCACCGATTAAGTAAGGCAAAACTTTCTATTAAATTTTTGTGGTATAAAAAAGCGAAAGAGTTGGCAGCTATGCGTAAATGTAAACGAGGCAACGAATTCAGGAATAAAGAGATTTCTCCACGAAAGATAAATGAAGACAGCTTGTCGTTGGAAGACGTTTATTCATCAGGTATAAAAATTTTAAACAAGTCGCACATTGTAATAAAATTCCGTGAAGCTTTCAGGCTTAGGCATGAGGGTCTATGTCATGCTGTAAGTTCTTCATGAATAAATTTAGAAAACTACGATATTAATAGACACCAGATAACATTTTCTTCAGTACTTGAAATAAAACGGAATCTGAGCGCCGAGTTCAGTGCATCGGCTTTTTGTTAAACTCGCGGAGGAAAACAAATACCGACGTAGCACGCAAACGAACAAATCACTGAAAAGTGCACGCCCGGAGATGAACAGCTAAGCTAATGACGCGAGAGGGGAGTGGCCTAAGGCGAAAGAGTTCCTTACCTAGTAGAATAATGTTTTTGAAGTAAAAAGCCTAGTGTTAAAATGCACGGTAAACCAGATTCGTGGAATAAAGATTGGAAATAAAAATAAAAATAGCTTTTTAAAACAATAGAAAATGAAAACTAGCTTCTCTCAGAATATTGTAGATGGTATAGCTGATAAAATTTATGAAGGGACCAAAAAAGCTTTAGATTAAGATTTTGAATAAGATAATTATTAATATACGCGTTTTAAAAATACAGGGATATTAAATAGGAATAAGTAATAGGTATTATTAAGTTGGTTGGTTGTATTTATGACGGGCAATTATCTGCACGAGGGATATAGGCCCAGGGGGGGAGTGCCCTTCGTGGGGGTCTTTCTAAGGGAAACTAACCCGTATTAACGCTTGGAAATCCAAGGTTCGAAGAAAACCACGAAAACTCCGAACGATTAGGCCGACGGGCGCGATTGGGATCGAACCCAGCACCTCCCGTCTACCAGCTTCGAGAGCAGAACCTCTCAGCCACTGGTGGGGCCGGTATTATTAAGAAATAGGGAAATAGTGAATATGCCGGAAAATTAGAATAATGTAATGGAATATCGCGAAGTAAAATTTTTTATATAACATATATATACATATGTATATATCTGTGTGTGTGTGTATCAGTTAAGAAGTTTGATGGCAGAGCGTTAAACTCCTCAACAGGATATTTCGGCGAAAAGAGAAAATTGAAATTTATCAAAAATTTTCATTTTAGCATTTTTCACATCTTAAGCTACAAAACACCGACAATCGAAGGCTTACTTTCGTAGCGCTTTTTTTAAAATTTACAATATTGAATAAACGCACATATTTTCAACTCTATTGTAATACAGAAGGGTAATAAAACATAAAATCTTAGCAATATTTTCATAACATTATTTTAAAATATGTTTTTATTGCCATTTCTATTGCAAATTTCATGCTTACGCCAAACAGCTTACACTCAATTCAACTAAATATATTTCAATTTCCTTTGAACTACATACTACTATTTTTGTTATTACTATTTACTACTATTATACTACTATATATATACTACTACTATATACTACTATTTACACTTTCCTGTGCACTGAACAAAAAGTTTTACAATATCTTAAAAATTCACTGAAATATTACAAAATATGTCGAAAAATAGATATTTTTTATTAAAACTTACCATTTTTTATATTAGATTACGTATAAAATAACTACATTAGCACATACAGCTATTCTAGTTCAGAACATAGTGAGTATTATGGAAAGCATTCTAAAAAAAGTCACTGAAATAGATTTAAAACATTTTAGGTAATGAAGTTTATCGTACACGGAAATAACGGAAAAATGGATTTTGTAGAAATCGCATATAAAGATTTTTTATCTACTATATAATTTCCTATCTATAAAATTAATCTCTTCTTTTCGAACACTGCCCGGTACGGTAGTGGCATAAAAATAAGTTCCACATTATAATAAAATTCCGTGAAGTCCTCAGGCTTCGGCATGAGGTTCTGTGTCATGTTGTAAGATCTTCATGAATCAATTTAGAAAACTGCGATATTAATAGACACCAGATAGCATTTTCTTGAGCACATAAAATAAAACAGAATATGATCTCCGAGTTCAGTGCATCGGCTTTTTGTTAAACGCGAAAAAAAAAATACCGACGTAGCACGCAAACGAACAAATCACTGAAAAGGGCATGCCCGGAGATGAGCAGCTAAGCTATGACGCGAGAGGGGAGTGACCTAAGGCGAAAGAGTCCCTTACCTAGTAGAATAATGTTTTTGAAGTAAAAAGCCTAGCGTTGAAATTCGCGGTAAACCAGATTCGTGTAATAAGTATTGGAAATAAAATTAACAAAATAGCTTTTTAAAACCTTCGAAAATAAAAACTAGCTTCTCTCAGAATATTGTAGATGGGATAGAAGATAAAGTTTATGAAAGGACCAAAAGCTTTAGATTAAGATTTTGAATAAGATAATTATTATTATATGCGTTTTAAAATTAAAGGGAAATTAAATAGAAATAAATAATAGATATTATTAAGAAATAAGGAAATAGTGAATATGCCGGAAAATTAGAATAATATAAAGGAATATCGCGAAGTAAAAATTTTCATATAACATATATACATATGTATGTGTGTGTGTGAATCAATTAAGAAGTTTGATGGCAGAGCGTTAAACCCCTCAACAGGATATTTCGGCGAAAAGAGAAATTTGGAAATTTATCAAAAATTTTCCTTTTAGCACTTTTTACCCCTTAAGCTACGAAACACCGAAAATCGAAAGCTTACGTTCCGTTCGTACCGCCTTTTTTTTTTTTTTTAATTTACAATATTGAATAAATTAAATACACATATTTTTACTTCAATTGTAACACAGAAAGGTAAAAAAAATATAAAATCTTAGCAATATTTTCATAATATTTTTTTAAATATGTTTTTTGCCATTTCTATAGCAAATTTCATGCTTACGCCAGACAGCGTATACTCAATTCAACAAAATATATTTCAATTTCCTTTGAACTACATACTACTATTTCACTTTCCTGTGCACTGAACTAAGAGTTTTACAACATCTTAAAAATTCACTGAAATATTACAAAATATGTCGAAAAATACATATTTTATATTAAAAATTACCATTTTTTATATTAAAATACCTATAAAATAAACTACATTAGCACACACAGCTATTCCAGTTCAGAACATAGTGAGTATTATGGAAAACATTATAAAAAAAGTCACTGAAATAGATTTAAAACATTTTAGGTAATGAAGTTTATCGTACATGGAAATAACGTACATGGAAATATCGTACATGGGAAAATGGATTTTGCAGAAATCGCATTTAAAGGTTTTTTATGTACTATATCATTTCTTATCTATAAAAGTAATCTAGAAATATCAATTAAGGTTTATTAGTTTTTTTTACGAAAAAAAGTACTTCCTCTTTATTAAATTGGCCATAACTTCTCTTCTAGTAATCCCAGAAATAAAATCAAAACAGATTTGGAATTGTAAAAGATACACAAAAAAAAATAATTAAAAAAAATCACCAAAAGGGTAATTTTAATGCAGATTTATGTATTATAATTAGACCAAAACGGTGAAACTTTCGTTAAATCTTTTCTTGAAATACTAACGCCACTTAAAAGAAGAGGCACAGTAAAAAACTAAAAAAAGTTCAAGTACCAATCGACCTTTTACATTAAAAACGTGTCTCTCTAGAATAGATTTACAATGCATTATCAACATGAAATATTATGAATCGGCAGAAGAAAGATAACTGCTGTCTAAATAAGTGCTCTCAAAACTGTGCCTTGAGTCAGAATGTTTCTTCGTCCCCCTTTTTTATTTATTTATTTTCTTGGTACGCTACATTTTCACAGTAAGCGCGACAAAATTTAGCTACAATCTTTCTTTTTTTTTCCTTCTACATATATTTTTTAATTTTTGAGTGTATTTTTTTTTTCATAAAGATGAAATGAAACAAAATCACAAAACATTTCAGTATGTTTCTAAAATGTAAATGAAATTTATTTTAGAGTTTTTGCCTTTTAAAACATATAGATTCGCATGAGTGGATAGTATTTTGTTTTGAATTAAAATATTGCATTTTTCAGCATTTTCTTCTTTTGTTAATATAAACAACGATAGTATTACTAATTAATACTTTAGATTTAAAGAAAAAGCATACTACACTTACAGAAGTATTTTAATATGTTAAATAAAATTAATCATTCCACGTCTGATTGTTGTCTTTAAATTTCATAAATACTAATACCTATCTAAGAGTATTCGTAATTCAAATTAATCGACATATACTGCAGCTAAACTAAAGAATTTAAGAATTAATAAGTGGATTTTATTGTTAATTTTACATCAATAGTAAACTGTTCATAATATATACGTATTAGACACAGGAAGATTGAATAAACTTTAAGAGGTGGTTGAAGCACATTTCAACAAATATTATTTTACATTTGAAACTAGAATCGTAATCAATTTCTTCTATGAATCATTACAGAACAAAAGAACATCCAGGACGCGTTTAACAGTCCGTTATCAGCCAATGTAAACACATGTTGAACAGAAATGGAGGAGAGGAGAGCTTACAAAGAGCGCGACAGGTGGCGCTAGCTAAAAGATAAAGAACAATCACCTTTCAGATTTATCTTTCAGCTAGCGTCACCTATCGCATTCTTTGTAAGCTCTCCTCTGTTCCCTTTCTGTTCATTTGTTTTGTGACCTTGTCTCCTTACTGAAACGGTGTTTACATTGGCTGATGAATTGCTGTTAAAATTTCCTGTCCGGAACGCGGTCTGTGTGTTCTTTTATTCTATGGTGATTCATGTAAAGTTTTATAATTTATTCATAATCTAATTACCCGCGCAAATTTGTAGAGTGCTTTACGAGAATCCTAATTAGGAATTTTATTAATAAATTGAAGAACAATGAAGCTTGTTACCGCAGTTAATTCGCGGACAAGCCGTCGATCATCGGTGGTCCCTTCTCTTTACACACTGCCCGGTACGGTAGTGGCAGACCACAGCAACCGGATGAAACCGATGTAACCGGAAAAATTTTAAAGCTAAATTCCATAAATTTAAGGCATCGATAAGCGGATTATGACATTTAGGCGGCGGATCCATTATTGTTAAATATAATGAATAATTCTAACAACACGTATAATAATCACTTATAAACAGATTAAGCTAAATAATGCTATGAAAAGTGACAAAATATATCTCTATTTAGGTTGACGAAAGTTTCATCGTACAAACGGCGACATTTTCAAAATTATTTATGACAGAAATACTTTCACAAAATTAAAAAAAAAATGACTTGGTAAACAGTGTCATGAGACCTTATGCATAATGGAAAACAGTGCAAACATAAAATAAACTAAAATAAAATCGGATATTTGTGAGCGTCGATTAATTTTTATTACAGTTACTAAAATTGTATATAGTCTCTTTCCAAATTTTAGGTACCTGTTGGTTTACCTAAGATTTGGGAAAAGATGATATGCAATTTTAGTAACAATAGTAAAAATTAATCCACGCTTACAAATATCCGACTTCATTTTCGTTTATTTATGTTTGCACAGTTTTTCATTATGCATGAGGTCTCGTGAAACTGTTTACCAAGTCATTGTTTTTAAATTTTGTGAAAGTATTTCTGTCATAAATAATTTTGAAAATGTCGCCGTTTGTGCGATGAAACGTTTTTCAATCTAAATAGAGATATTTTATCACTTTTTAGGGTTCCGTACTTAAAAAGTGAAAACGGAACCATTATAAGATCACTCCTGTGTCTGTCTGTTTGTCACAGCCCTTTTACTCGCAAAATATGCAACGTGGAAAGATCAAATTGGGGGAAGTAATATAGACTATTGACCCACATATTTACAGAATAATAAATATTCATAAATATATTTAGGAAAAATGTAGAGGGGCTAATTAAGTTACTTGGAAAAAAAAATCTTTTCTTTGTATATCGTGTGGGGTATCGTGTGAAAGTTGTTGTAACGCTGAAATCAAAAATATATTTCCCCCCATGTAATTCCGAATTTATTGAGACTAAAATTATGAAAAAAATTAGAGGTAGTAAACTTTCATTTAAACCTTGCAGGAAAATTATAGCGATTACCCTAGGTCACATAGTTTTTGAGAAAATCGCATTTTTCCGTTACACTCAAATTTCAATTTACGGGCTTCAGCAGAAGTGTTGAACAGAGCTGGTGGTACCTATCATAGCAGAAGTATAAAAGCATTATTGATCATGAATTTCGGATAAAATCGCCGGTAATTAGCCGAGATATTAACCCTTAAAGACACGGACGGTTTGGACATACATAATGACAGGGACGGTGTACTCTATGCTCCATCGGCTTTAAAAGCCTAGATAACAAAGTTTAAGGATACATTTATGTAATGCAATGCCCAGTAGCAGTATAAAAGCAATAATCGACAAATTGTTAAAAACAGACTAATTTAATTGGAATTAATCACATAAATACTATGGGACTCGCGACTGTTTCGATTAAGTGGCTCTCTCAATAAACCTACTATGTCTTTAAAGGTTAACTAAGAACCTATATGGAATAACAAATATATGGAATAGCTATATTTGCTATTATTATGTTCCATATATCTTTGAACTTTCATGGTATATCCATTTATACTTTTTTAGCATACAGGGTGCAAAGGAAAGTCCCTTTAACCCTCCGAGCGTCTTGCAAAAGGGTAAAATTGTAAAGTTGTTTTCTTTGCATTTTGTTTTAAATGCTAAGAAAGTATGATTCTTTCAACATTAAAGAAAAAACTCAATTACAAATATGAATGTAATCCTTGAGAGTATTAATCATTCTTCAATGTGTTTAAAATTCATTACATCTATAGAATTATATTATCTTAAATATTGCCTGTATTGCTGTGAAACCTGGAGCTTAGTGAATGGAATGTTACGCCCCAAACACTTAGAGGGTAAACTGAAAATATTTGTGAACGCAGAGAGCTACAGCTATGCAAGTGAGGTAACGTATAGCAAAGCGACTACGCCCGATTTAATGAAAACGACAGCAGCGCCCCCTAGTTGCGAAATTTGTAAGATAGCCACTGCAAATCGAAAACGAAAAGAAATAGAGCAAAATTTCCAGTTAGAAAGTTTTAGAGAATCAATTAATTAATAGAATACGACATCTGGATAAGATATTTACATGGATAAGATAAATCTTCGTCTGTTTACCCAAAAATGTCCGAAATTGATGCACTCCATTTTGTATAAACGTTTGAATGGAATAGTCAGAAGTATGAAGAAATACGCACAATTTATGCTATAAATACATACTTATCTCAATACATTTTGATAACATCACACACACACAAAAATAATACAAACTGTCTCACAGTGATAAAAAGTTAATATTCAGTATGTTCGAAAAGTTCGTCATTGCTCACAATACACGTTTGTATTCGTGAGAGTAATTCTGTATGCATATTTCTCAGCATGGAACGTCTATTGTAAACCTCACGAATACGACGACATACGTTTAACCCTTTCAAGGGCGGTGGCTAGACGGTCTAGTCACTTAATTTTAATTCCAAAACTGACATATGGCACCATGAATATTTTAATAAATTTTTGCTTTTGTAATGAAAGTGCAAATTAGCTGGTTTCTGTTTTCTGAGAATTTTCTTTGAATATTCTGGTGTCAGTCAATTATTACGAACAGAATTCTTCTGGCCCTGAAAGGATTATTTTAAAATTTTAAATGCATTGGAAAATAAATCTTTACAGGCATTACAGCACAGTACAAGGTCCCAATCTGCAATTGTGCACCGCTACATTTCCGGAATGTGAATAGGCAAAGTAGAATCGTCGCTCATCGATTTCGGACATTTTTGGGTATGCAGGCGACGATTTATCTTATCCGTGTGAACTAAATGTCGTTTCGTACTAATTAATTGATGCTCTAAAACTTTCTAATTGGAAAATTTACCCTTCCTCTTTTCGTTTTCGATTTGCAATGGCTATCTTCCAAATTTTGCCACTAGGAGTGCTGCTGTCGTTTGCATTAGTTGGGCGTAGTTGCTTTACTGTACCGTTACCTCACTCGTATAGCTGTAGCTCTCTCCGTTCGCAAGTATTTTCAGGTTAAAGGGACTTTCCTTTGCATCCTGTATACTATACAGCTATACCCAACCCTACATTGTATAGTTTTTACAAAGTCTTAGTATTCTTTTATCAACGGTATTTTTTTAATAATACACTTACTAATTCATATATTATTGTACGGAACCCTCTGTGCGCGAGTAATACTCGCACTTGACTGTTTATTTTAGCATTATTTAGCTTAATGAATAATGTTAACGTAAGTTTAAATAGGCTGATCTTCCTTTGTGTGAAACGTAAATTCTTCTTGTAAAACTATGGGAAATGATCGAAGTGACAACCATCCGTATCCAAACAACGCTGAACAAGACGAGTCCCATTTTTGAATGAATACACTTCATAGGGTTCACATATCGAAATTCTGTACACATCCATAAATTTTCACTGTATTTCACGCAATGCAATTTAAGTCTGGTGAAAATTTCTTTCAAATGTCTTCTGTTTAGTTAAACGGTTTAGTTGAACGATAGCAATGAATGAAGATAGGAATAGAATTAATCATCTTGTATTTTTAAGTGCAAGAATTGATTACGATTCATAATACCTATAAAATAAATGTTTGTTTTTGTGTGAACAACTACATTGCAAATTCGCGAAACATTTCTGCAACACTAACTGAACATAATAATTAACACTTCTAACTAGAGGTCTGCAAGGGTTGGAATTTCCAGGCCCGGGCCCGGTCCGAACGAAAGCTATCTTGGCCCGGCCCGGTGTAAAATTTGGAAGTTTGGCCCGAGCCCGGGCCGCCCCGTTTGCATTTTTACAGTTCTCGGTCCGGCCCGTACAAGAATCAGTGAAAACAGGCCCGGCCCGACACAATTTCTGCAAAAAAAAAATAAAAAAAATAATCCGTTTTTTCTCAACATACAATTACGATTCTTTTAATGAATACTACATACATATTTATGGGAACATTTTGCAGTATATTTTACATTACTATGATGTTCGCAAAACAGAAAGCACCCAATAGGAAACATTAACGATTACTTACAGTGTTTTAGTCATCGTGTCTACAGACATTTCAAAATGGAAATAAGGATTCATTAAAAGATTAATGTAGTTCATCAGAATAAAAGATAAAAAACATGATAGCTTTTGAAGCTGTATAATAAAAAGTAGATTTGTGAAAATATTTCTCTCATTTTTAAGGCTTTTCTCAAATCCAAAGGAGCTACATTTCGACACATTTATGAATTCTTCTCTTTTCGGAAACGCGTAAGATTGGCAAGTATTCTTATTCAGAAGCTATGTAAATGTCGTGTTTTTTCATAGATAAAAGCAATATATCTTTCTGAAAATACTGTCAAAGTTAGCGTTTGAATCGAATTTCCGGAAGCGATGGCACAGGAAAGGAAAAAAACGTACAGTCACGTGACAGAAATCTCTGTTATCTCTGTAAGTAATTTATCAAATATGCAAAAAGCTATTCGTTTCCAAATGCCTTCAATAGGCAGGCCTGTCAATTTTATGCCTTTATAGTTAAAAATTTTGTCAGAAAATGTGTCTGAAAGCTTTGCATTGTTGAGCAGTGAATATGAGAACCACCTTAAGGTATATTTCCAAAGATACTGTTAAGAGAAGTTCATTATCACTATTAATACTACAAAACACAATGACTGTTCTACTAATCCTGAGATCGATTAAGACCAGTTCCGTCCCGGCACGTGTCTGCTGAAAAAAAAATTAAACTCGGAATCAGACATCTTGCAACTGTACGATGCCGATCTCTACGATGGACATGTTGCATTTCTGTATTGATGTTGTTTAACTCGCATCGGCTCGTGACGCACATTTATACTTCTCGAGAAAATCATATTTATTGAAAATGGCTCGTTTTTTATCTGCTTCGCTTAAATTCTTATATCGATTACTTTTTTTACCGGCCCGGCCCGTTGAAAAAATTGTCCTAATTCTGCCGGCCCGGCCCGTTGGCCGTGCAGACCCCTACTTCTAACTACAATCATTTTCGATTATGTTGAGAATGTGTTGCGAATGTGTTTGGCCAAATAAAAAGATTATGCAAAATGTGTTATTAAAAATTAGAAGAGGAGAAAATGTATTTTCAAAACATTTCAAAACATTCATTTTTAAAACTGTGTTATAAATGTTTAATAAATAGTATGTTTTAAGTGTGTGTTATTTTAAAGGCACCATCTAGAAAGTGTTTTGAAAGTGTTTTACATGTGTTGATTTATAGTGTTCTAAATTGTGTGGTGTTTACAATGTGTTGTTAATTTGGTGACAAAAAGTTGTGCAGCACAACACTATTGTAAGAAAATATTTTCATCAACACTATTTGAACACAATTATCAACACTATTTTTAGAACACATTTTTAGATAGCAACACTTTTGCAACATATTAAGAACACATTTCTAGATAGCAACACTTTTGGAACATTAAAATAATAAATCTTTGTAAAAAATCACCATAAAATAAAAACAAATTGCATTGTTTTTATTTTTGGTAAATTTTTACAAAGATTTATTATTTTAATTGTTTCATATCGCCGGTTTTCGGTTCTGTTTTACTTTTGCAACATATTACGAACACAATCACAACAGAAAATATATTTTGTATAAGTTTATTCACAACCCATTAACGTGTTGTCAATTTGGTGAGAAAAAGTGTTGTAAAATGTGTTTATTTTTGTGTTTGAGAATTTTCAGTGTATTTTTTAAGTTTCTCCCATACTGTTTGAATCTCCTGTACATTTATTATATATATTCGCATTATATAGTGGGAGAGAGTGCGGTAAAACCACATATCTTATTGCTAGTTGCTTTTTGAAGCCATAATCAACAGAATTTAATTTTCACTTACCATTTCACTTATTAGTTCATACGGTTCACTTTTCAAATCGTGGCATTTCTTATCAAGTAAGGTAAGTATTATTGAAAATTGCTTTCATTTATCTTTATTTTAATTGAAATTATGAACGATTGCTACGTTCGAACGGAAACGAAACACAGTACAGTTTTGAATAGGAAAATGAATTACGAACCTGGTCCCCACGACGAGATTTTTTCCAACGAAAGCACTCTCGTCAATATAGGCGAGTAACACTTGATAAAATCCCATGATTTTGATTGGCCGATATCTCGAAAACGGCTGATTTGCGACGGGTACTTCTATTGAGTTTTTTGATACCCACGAAAAGTCCTTTCCGGCATACAACTCTCGTCAACATAGGCGAGTAACACTTCTTAAAATTCTGTGACTTTCTTTGGCCGATATCTCGAAAATGGCTGATTTGCGACGGATAGTTCCATTGAATTTTTTGATCCCCACGATACAACTCCCATCAATATCGGCGAGTAACACTCCTTAAAATTCCGTGACTTTCATTGGCCGATATCTCGAAATCAGCTGATTTGCGACAGGTAGTTCCATTGAGATTTTTAATCGCCACGATACAACTCTCGTCAATATCAGCGAGTAATACTTCTCAAAATTCCTTGACTTTCATTTGTCGATAGCTTGAAATCGGCTGATTTGCGACGGCTAGTTCCATTGAATTTTTTAATTCCCACGACGAGATATTTCTAACGGTACAAGTCTCGTCAAAATCGGCGCGTAACACTTCTTGCAATTTTCCGTAAGTGTTTTAAAAGTTGCGTAAAGTCCAACTATTTTTGGATTGCAAAATTTTCTAAAGCGCTCTGACTGGTGGAATTCGAGCTGATATCTATGGATGGAGATGGAAATAGAGAATAAGTTCGTCAATGACGAATTTACAAAGGTAAACTATCCCATGGTGCGTTTTCGAAAGTTTTCTTCCTGAAAAACTTGTTTATGAGAACAGCTGATTCGTCTATAATAGGGTGATAATAAGTGCAATTGCAACTTTACAAGTGGGAATTTCAAATATTGAAGTGCACTATCGAAATAACTTATAGAAAATTTCATCTACCTTCACTTGAAACAGTTCTAAAACATTCTCCCTTCTCCATAAAAACAGTCGAATTAAAAACCCCACCTTTAAGGCTGCTAGTCACCCAGTTTCCGAATTCCCATCTGTAATGTTAAATCTATGGGCGTTTAATACATTCTTATATTCAAAATAGCTCCCCAGGGAATTAATATTTAAACTTCTTTTTTCAGTGTTCTCTTCTTAAAGGATGCTTTTTTTCTTAGTTGTCAAAATATTTCTAAAATCTATGCTCAATTTAATATTTTATGTTTTAAAAACTGACGAAATGGGAGTGAAATTTTAACACTTCATTTAAAATTAAGTGTAGATTTTAGAAATATTTCGAAAACTAATACAAAACGAAACACCCTTTAAGATGAGAAAAACGAAAAAAGAATTTTAAAATATTAATTTCCCGAGGAGATATTTTGAATATAAAAGAATGCATCAAACGCCCATAGACTTAGCATAATCAAGGGGAATTCGGAAGCTGAGTAACAAGCAGCCTTTAAGGGGTTGGGTACCCTTTGAACTGACAAAATACATGAAAAAGTGACCTCTGTAAGAACTGAAATCACTCTGCTGCTGACTTTTTCTATAAAATTTAACTTTTTGAGTTTTAACTATAAAATTTAAAGCACATGTTAAGAAAGACTTATTTTATCAATTAAATTTCTCAAAAGAAGTACACAAATTTAAAGTTCTTTAATTTGTTTTTATAAATAAAACGAATTTTAGGAATGAATGATTCTTGCATGCATTGCTCATCTTGCATGCATTTTTGCACTTGAAATGCTAAATCCAGCCAAGATTTTTTTTTCAATGAGTATAGATATAATGTGTTCTAAAAATAACCTACAATGAAAAATATATAATCTGTAGTTCCTGAAAAAAAAAGAAACCTTTTTCAAAGAAACTCAAAATTTTAAAGGTTTTTTTTTTATATAAAAAAAGAAGTCGTGAATTCTAAACTTATTACTTAAGAAACATAATAATAGGTCATTTTGTGCCTCTATACGTTTAATACATCCAGTGAAATTTTCGTGAAATTCCAGGCAACCGTTTTTCAGAAATCGTGCGCAAAATTACCAAAATCGCCTTTTTGACAAAATAGACTTTAAAGGCTAAATCCCCCCTTGATCATATAGAAAGAGCAAGATAGTGTTTTAGACATAATTCCTCTTCTAATGCAAATTTTAAATGGGGTTTGTTATGTGCGTTCGTGATTATATAAATACGTAGCACTTATATAGTTGTCGTTCATTTCGTCTGTCCGTCCGTACTCATATGATAGCGCAAAAACTACCAAAGCGAATCGTTTGAAATTTAAAATATATAATTGTTGCATAATTTTGTGGAGTCATTTAAAATTTTATGAAAATCGGATGGATAGTTTAATTACAGTGACAGTCAAAAGTTTTTCGTTACATTACGGCCAATGGGAAAAAATTATTTCAAGTGCATTTTAATGACGTTACAGCCTTTCGAACAGAATGAAATTGATAGGCGCTTATGAAGTGCACTAAAATATATATTCAGTAAAATATGCTGTTCAAAAAATATTTATAAAACATTTTACAGTACGAACGTACCTCATTTGCCATGTTTGACGTGCAGTTTCCAACTTGTTTTTAAATGTTCCTGAAATATCATATTTAATAATAAGCTACTTTTAAAAAAATCGATTTTTTGATGTTTTAAAAGTTACCTGACCCCTTAACACTTTTAAAGAGGCATGTCCAACCTTCGGCTCGCATTTCGCATTAGACCTAATGCAAGCAATGGACACGGCTTGGTAGTATATAGTACGGCCTAATAGTACATCCTGACAAATAATCGAAAAAATTCTTAAACAATTGATATTTTAATGTAGTTTTTCGAACATTATATTAAAAATCCTTAAATCTTAACTCTTAAATCTGAGGAAGGAACCTTACAGAAAGTCCGTGCTTCAGAATACATCTACTTTCCAAACCAAAAGTATACTACCCAAGTATACTCAAAACCAAAAGTATACTACCCAAGTATACTCAAAACCAAAAGTATACTACTATTGTTTCGAGTGCATGATAGTGAATTTCAGTAATATCCTGTTCTAATACGAAGATTTTACAAAGTGAACGACCCCACCAGTGGCTGAGAGGTTCTGCTCTCGAAACTGGTAGACGAGAGGTGCTGCGTTCGAACCTAATCGCGCCCGTCGGCCTAATCGTTCGGAGTTTTCGTGGTTTTCTTCGAGCCGTGGATTTTCATGCGTAAATACTGGTTAGGTTCCCTTAGAAAGACCCCTACGAAGGGTACCCTCCCCCCTCGGGCCTATATCTCTAGTGTAGATAATCGGCCGTCAAAAATCAACCAACCAACCAACTACAAACTGAACGTACTTTTCTTATTAATTAAGAAATTAGTTTTGGTTAACTTATTAGAATTAAATTAATCCGTAATGAAAGAGGATTGCAAAAATTAGATAAGATCACAATTTATTTAAGTGAATACCACTTGAATTATCAGGTGCTGTTTCTATCATGATGAAAATAAAAATGTCTTATTGAATATGCAATTGGCAAATTGCAATATAAATTAAGAAAACATTGCATTAATCAAAACCATTGGATAAAACTTCACGGCAATCTTTCATTTGTAGTAAATAATCCGTGAAAGTGATTAATTATAGCTAATGCAAAAGATAATTAATTCTATTTATCTATATTCGGATTAATAGGGTGTGAATTTAGCAGTGATGTTATCTAAATATATTAATGTAATCAAAGAAATTATTGCTGAGTATTTAACGAGCTTAATATTTCATTACTGATGTATTTTAGAAGAAATTTTTATGACTAGATTTCGAAAATAAATTTTAATATATGCAAAATAAAAATAGTTTTGAAGGTTATTGAAATATACTAGACAGAACTGGAATACTATGCAAAATAGTGGTTGCTGTCCAACGTATACTTAATCCATAAATTTAAAGATGATGTAAAAATAACACCACATAAATAAAATAAAACTCAACGTTTCGGTTTAATCTTCAAAATCATCTTCAGAAGTAAAATTTTCGAAAAAACACAAATCGCCTGGAAAGAATCTACATGCTTCGAGTTCAAAAATTATATTCAAATACAGATTCACATTATATTGAAGATGTAGCATGTAGATTGTATGTAGAATTACCGGGAAGATTACGTGCAGTGGATGCTCGGGATGAAAACTAACGATCCATGAATTCCTGCATTAGTATTATTTAGCGATGAGGCAACATTCAGCACAGACGGCATTTTCAACCTGCGCAATCAACACGTTTGGCCTGATGGCAATCCCCACTGCTCTACCCTTCGTAAACACCAGCAAATAATTTTTGTAAACATCTGTGCAGGTATCGTTAGTGATTACGTGGTAGGGCCATACATCTTGCCAGACCGTTTGATCGGCGCAAAATACCGTATCTTCTTGGAACAAGTGCTTCCCTCTTTGTTGCAGACTGTTCCGCTTCCCATCTAGAGAGACATGTGGTTTATTCACGATAGAGTCGCAGCACACTTTTCAGCACAGCCCGATACTTCTTGAATACCACATATCCTGCACGATAAATCGGATGTGGCGGACCTGTAGCTTGGCCTCCTTACTCACCGGAAATCAATCCACTAGACTTTTTCTTCTGAGGGCACATGAAATCTTTAATGTACGAGACATCTGTAGAATCGGCTGAAGATCTCGTAGCGAGAATCATTCTTGCCGCAAACAAAATTAATACAGCTC
Organism: Maratus speciosus; assembly: GCA_963932465.1. Taxonomy (NCBI): domain Eukaryota; kingdom Metazoa; phylum Arthropoda; class Arachnida; order Araneae; family Salticidae; genus Maratus; species Maratus speciosus. The sequence goes on along the minus strand of OZ010788.1, from coordinate 620,951,052 downwards.
TAGGAATCTTCGAGAGGGTACGCCAACCCTTCCTTCACCGGTGTGAACTGTGCAACGACATGGGTGGCCGCTACTTAGAGCACTTGCTGTGAGTTTTTCTCTGATCAGATTGCGCAACTTTTGATATCGTTCATTCGCTTTCCCAACGCTGTTGTAAGTAGTTCATTGTGAAATTCTAATTTTATTCTTTTCTGCCTCTCAGACTGGAATGCAATCTTATGTTCTATCGTAATTATTGCTCGTACTCCTCTTATTTTTAAAAAACAATTCAGACTCAAACTGTATATATATATAATGAGTAAGGTAACAGATTTGTGTAGAGGTAGAACCGTATTTAAGGAAGGCAATGCATACTACAGAAATGGACTTGGCGTAGGTAGTTGGGCAGAATTACGTGATATGCGATGTTTTGGCAGCCATCAGTATCGTGCCCGGCAGACAATCAATTTTTAATGTTGATATTCGTCAGCAGGCTCGAAATGTTTTCCATTAAAGAAGAGCAACGTAGGGTTATTGATTTTTTGGTGGCAGGAGAAGTTTGATGCAGTGAAGTGCAAAGACGAATGAAGGTAGTAAACGGAGAACCGCACTGCCATTCACTCGTGTGCAGGACTGGCACAGACGTTTCCGCCAGAGTTGGGAGTCTGCGAATACGTACCTTAGTGAAGATTACCTCGTGATCACGTCGTCACATCGTCATCTAGTCTTAGCATTTTTCGTCTGCTGAAAAAAAATTGAATGTTCGATGATTGAAACTGGTTCTGATCTCAGCTAATGCACTTATATGAGCAGGGTATTCACCATTTGGGTAAATGGTGTTCTTCTGTAGCTTTACAGATTATTTTGAAATTTACTATGTCATTTCATTGAATGGCTGCTGTTCCGTTTTATATTGATCCAGCCTAATACCAGGTGAGCCAAAAGTTCGTTAAAACTTTAAAAACTCATAAAAGAGGAAGAAATTATAATAAAGGAGTGCGGTTTGCAAGAAAGGGCTCACTAGGTAGTCGGATTCTTTTAGCAGCAAAGTAGTTAAAAAATCACATGAACAAGACAACAATTCGGCCTAATCATTTGTTCGTCCCATAAAATAAGTTCAACATGACTTGTAGAACACTCTACGTCACAATTGTTGATCTGTTCAGTAGGGTGGGCCGAAAAAAACTTCTTTCGATTTTCGATGATGGGTAGTGCGAAAAAGTTACCACTGGTGGCACTAAGTTCACACAAAAAATTTGAGATTTTTTGGACAATTCCTTACTTTGCCGCAAATGGCTTGAAGTTTTGCTCAAATTGATTTTTGAACTTTTTTAGCAAAAATTTTTAAAATGTTAAATTTAAGTTTTTTTAACTGAATTTACTTGAAATGTCATGTTTAGTGTACGAAATATTTAAATAAGCTCTGATTGTGCATTAATAGTTACGCTCATTTTGAATTAGGTGATTTTTATAGATTTTTCGCGTATAAGTGAGCAAAAATTGCAGGAATCGCGACAATAGGGAATAAGGATCTTGTCATCGATAAAAACTTGGTCAGGAGGTAGAAAAAGAAACTTGAAAAGAAGATACAGGAAGAGGAAGATCTTGGAGGAAGAAAAATTACAAGCATCTTTTTTATAGTAGAAAAAATAAAACTATCTTCATAGAAAAAAAGGGCACTAGCAGCACCGTCGATAGAAAGACGCTACAAATATCGCCATGTTGTCTGAACGTGATTCGGAATATTTGGGTCACTTGCACCTCCTTCTGGTCACTGCAGGGAAATAGCATTGTCATTATATAATTTTCTAAGCCAGAATAAAGTCTGCTTTGGTAAAAATCAAGAAGAGAACTGCAACATTTGATATGTATTCTTCATACGAACGAGTTTCCACTCTGACAGCGGCATCGTCTAAATTAGATGGTAGAACCACTTGACCTAACACCTTTACCAACTGAAACGGAGCTAGATTAATAGAGTACTTAAATCGTTAGCCTTTTGCATTTCTGATGTCCATGAAACAGGAATAGGCTCGTAGAAATGGACGCGTACATTTTCTCACGCCATTAGTGATATGTGATTCGTATTTCTCTAGACGGTGCCGCATGTTCCCTTTTTTCTATGAGGCTCGTGTTATTATTTCTACCATAAAAAAATATGGCTGTAATTTTGTATCCTCCAAGATATTCCTCCTCCTGTATCTTCTTTTCAAGTTTCTTTTTCTGTCTGCTGATCAAGTCTTTATCGATGACGAGATCCATATTCCTTGTTGTCACAATTCCTGCATCCTGGAGCACAGATGAAGCTGTTAACGCAATTTATCTATATGATATATCGGTTCTAAATCCGGCAAACGCTGTGTGAGAAAGGGATATGCGTTTGGGAGTGTCTGCTTTTGAAGGCCCTGGTTCAAATTCTGATTCAGACGAACTGCTTGCTTCAAAGTTCCCACTTTCTGAATCGTCTGACAATAGCTGTATTTTAGAGCAGAAAAATAATTAACATCCCATCTCTAATTTCCTCCCTCATTCTCATGATGACTGACTGCGTTTTCATTGGTTTCTACTCCGCATTCTCCTCTCCTTCCAGAATTGCTGTCAAGACATATTGTGGTTCGGCATTTAAATTTGTGATTCTGAACGCATCGAAAAACCGAAGGAAGATCAAGGAACATAATAAAGACAAAAGAGAGAAACTGACGAACGAACCAAACAATACTTACAATTTTTGCTCAGTTATACGCGAAAATGCTATAAAAATCGCCTAATTCAAATACATATAACTAATAAATAATAGATAATTAGAACTTATTTAAACATTTCGAACACTTAACATGACATTTCAATTAAATTCAGCAAAAATAACTTAAATTTAATATTTTTAAAATGTTTGCTAAAAAAGTTCAAAAATCAACATTTGAGCGAAACTTCAAGGCATTTGCGGCAAATTAAGGAATTGTCTGAAAAATCTCAAATTTTTTGTGTAAAATTAGTGCCACCAGTGGCAACTTTTCCGCTCTACCCATCCTCGAAAATAGAAAATATTTTTTTTTCGACCCTCCCTACTTTTCAGTGTGTTTCGGGTCGTCCGCGCCCTCTATATGTGATTTTTTAACTAATATATTTTTTTTCTTGCTGCTAAAAAAAATCCGACTATCTTGTGAGCCCTTTCTTGCAAACCGCACTCCTTTATCATAATTTCTTCTTTTTCTACGAGTTTTTAAAATTTTAACGAACTTGTGGATCACCCGGTATAAACTAAGTCTCCCGTATCTTGAATAGCACTATTTCTTAATAAAAATAATCCCTTTGTTTAATAACAGAAATTTGCTGTTAAATAAAACAAAGATTAGTATTCGGTAATAGTAGTATTCAAAATATAAGAGACTTAACAGGTATGTTTTTTCTTTTCATATTTAATATTCCGCGGCTGGTTTCAGCTTTGCACATTTCTATCAAAGTTACTAAAGACTACGCTTTATATTTAACAACATAATTTGGTTATTGTAATAGATGTATGCTGTGATAGTATTTTCTATAATTTTATCATTATTACAGTAGAGTGCCGATTATCCGAAAAAGTCGGGACCGACCCTAGTTCGGATAAGCAAAAGTTCGGATAAATGGACAGACAATTTAAGGGATGTTCCTGACTTTACTAAAACCTTCACACTTTATCCAGGCTTAGGATGGCAGCACCAGTTAGTGCTAGCGTGTTTAAAAACTGGTTTTTTTTAAAAACTTTTTTATCATTTAAAATTTTCTTTTTCTCTCTTTATCATTTTCTGAACTTCAGAGATTATAATTTAAGCAAAAAAGCTTTCGATTGTTTCTTGCTTCAAAGAAGAAGTTCTTTCCAATGCTGCCCTATTTCGAATTCTTCTTAAATAAATTAGTTGAATAAGATCAGAGTTCTTCTACCGATCGAGCCTTTTCATAGCTGTTTCCAAACATTCAAAGGCTTCGTTATGTGATGGACCTGGGTCCTTTTCATAGCATTCGTTTTCATTTCTTCAATTTATTTTTCCTCTTAAATCTCATCCTCAATCTCATCATTATTAAAAAAATTTTTTTTGGGAGAGAAATAGGCTGTTTTGATAAATGGAAGTTCAGTTAAAAAAAGTTTTTTTTTGAGAGAAATAGGCTGTTCGGATAATTGGAAGCTCGGTTAATTGAGTTCCGATAATCGCGCTCTACTGTATTTAATAATATTATTAACATTTAACGTTTATTGATATTTAATAAAAACAAACCTCCATTCTGTAGAATAAGTTAATCTTCAGAGAGAAAAATGCAGTCGAATAAATGGCCGTATAAATTTACTGTGCGGCAAACAGCCTCTGCCTGAATATAAATGTTTATTTACAAATTATTATACAGTAAATCTGCTGAATGCAATTGAAGAAAATTTTGTGTCTGTAAACTGCATGATTTATCTTTCATACTACACTTTTTTACCTGTAAACGAAATCATATTGTAAAGATCGTTATACGGGATTATGAAGTGATTATAATTAAAAATATTTTCTAACTTTATATCTTCAAATCTTTATAATGTGTAACTTTTCACGTTTTCTTCCTTTTTTAAACCGCATGAATTTATGAAATTTTTAACGTTCAATGAATGGACACTGAACAATACTCCTGTGGCGTCACAGTAGGTATATTGGCGGCGTGATCGTTTGCTTACGCTTTGCAATCCCCATCTTTTTTTTTTTTTTTTTTTTTTTTTTTTGCCATTTCTCTTTTTGGTGGTATTTTATTGGCACATTTATAAGCTCAGAAACCTAATTAATAAAAATATAAGCAAATTCTTTCCCTATTTAATTATTAAATAATGAAAAATTTGATAAAAGCATGATTTGCCAAATTTAAATAAAAACGTTTCAAAACACTAAAATTTAACATTGAAATCGTAAAGTAAAATCATATTTAAGTAAAATAAGTTTAACGTACATAATTTATAAATAAACCTCAATTTAAACACTTTAAATTTCACTCATTTATACAAACCTTAGCTACATAGAGTAATGAGAAAGAATACAGATGAAGTAAGGTGGTTGGGGGGGGGGGGTGACGCCAAAAAAGTAACCCTAAAACCCGCTACAATAGGCCCAAACACAAGCACGTTCTTTCACGAAAAAAAAAAAGAAAACATTTAGTAATACAGTTTTTAATTCATAATACAATGTAATGCTGCTTTAGAATGCTTAAAAATAAGCAGATTACTTTCATTTAGAGAAAAAAATGCACGTGTGATGTCAAAGAATTCGGCCCCTATTCCAGGTGCATATTTTGCTTGGGCCGAGTGACAAGGAGGAAAGCGATAGATGGAGATGCGGTCTGCCGTAAAAAAAGGTTTGCAATATGAAACCATTTATCGCTCAAATTTAAATGCTCTTACTCGGTCCAAACAAAACAAGCACCTGGAAAAGGGACCGAATTCTTTGAATTCTTTGACCGAATTCGACATCACCCGTGCATTATTTTCTCGAAATGAAAGTCATCTGCTTATTTTTAAGCATTCTAAAGCAGCATTCCATTGTATTATGAATTAAAAACGTTATTACTAAAAGTTTTCTTCTTTTTTTCGTAAAAGAACGTTCTTGTGTTTGGGCCTACTGTAGCGGTTTTAGGGTTACTTTCTTGGCGTCACTCCTAGCCACCTTACTGCCCCTCCATCTATCTCTTTCCTCCATGGCCGAGTGAGGGCTTTAAATTTGAACGTTAACGCGCATCATATTGCAAACCGTTTTTACGGCATACTGCATCTCCATCTAGCTCTATGCCTTAGCTGCAAAATAATTTATTTTAACATTCGTTTTCTTATAAATTCGATAATTTACGCAAAATTAATCTGAAATTAAATGAATATTCCTAGTATTATTCAGATTTATCACACACACTTCAATCCTTTCAGTAGCGGAATAAAAATAAGTGAATATTTGTAGATCGTAACGCTTTCCAATACAGCGATTTTAGAATATTTTCCGAAAAAGCTGACTTTTTATAGCTTCGAACCGGGAGGAAGAATAGGATCCATTGTTTAAATATAAAAGCTGCTTAAGCTATATAATGCTATATAAAGTGATAAATTATCTGTATTTAGACTGACGACCGTTTCATTGTACAAACGGCGACGTTTTCAAAACCATTCATGATTGAAATACCTTTCACAAAATTTAAAAACAATAACTGGGTAAACAATGTCACGAGACATCATGCATAAGGAAAAATAGTGCAAACATAAAATAAACTAAAATGAAATCGGATATTTGTGAGCGTGGATTAATTTTTACTATTGTTTCTAAAATTGCATATTATTGTAACTTCAATGAATACACCGGTGCTCATAAACACAACATTTATTAACAGTTACTTAAAAGAGAATAAAAACTTAAATCGTAGAACAACATTTCGAGCCGAGTTAAGTTGTCGTGAGTCATTACAATTCAGTTACGGTTAGATATGTGACATCTCCTTTTTTTTTAACAAAAAGCAAAAACCTGAAAATAATAGAAATACAAGCAAAATTAATAAAATGATAGTCAGGTAATATAGTCATTTAAGTAGGATGGTTTTCTATTAAGTCGTCCAGATTTAGAATATGTCTCTGTTGGTGGGTGAGTGCTATCGGTGTGGGATTTAGTTATTGTAGAAGGTAAAGGGGTGTTCAAGTTTGGTGTAGATTTCAGCTTATTCCCAGGAAGGTTCAAATCTGGTATAGGTTTCTCACAATCTAAAAAGTTAGATTTCTTTTTAACTTCAAACTTCACACTACGAGGACCTTTGTGTAAATGTCTTCTATTTCCTTCTAATATCTGTCCATCTTCCTTTAATATACGATAGGATCGTGGTCTGTCAGCATTTCCTAGAACCTTGGTGAGTTGATTTGCATCTTTCAGAGTACCATCTTTTAAAAATACCACATCATCTTCCTGCAAAGGTTTAAGTAATTTAGAGCCTCTGTCATAATAAGATTTTTGAGTTTCTTGTCAGTAATGAACTTCTGTCGAATCTCATCATATTGGTTAGTAGGAAAAAAATCTTCTTTACGTGGCATAATTCCATTAATTTTATGACCAAATAACAATTCTGATGGCGTAGGAATATTATTGGATATTGGTGTATTTCTGTACTCTAAAAGGGCTAAATATGGGTCTTTGTTATCAAAATAAGCTTTCTTAATAAAAATGATGATAAAAATGATTTTCAAAATAAGCATGTACTTAACAGTTTGTAAGTGTCTTTCAACCATTCCGTTTGATTGAGGGAACCTGGGACTTGATGTTTTGATCTGGAAATTCCAAGCTTTTGCAAAGTTTTTGAACCTTGAACTGTCATACTGCGGTCCATTATCAGAATAAAGAAGTTTGAGAATGCCAAATCGTGCAAATATTCCCTTTAGTGCTTTAATGGTAGCAAGACTTGAGACTTCTGTTAATAAAGCTGTTTCCACATATTTACTAAAATAATCTATAACAATCAAATGTTCTCGACCTTGGAAGTGAAACAAATCAGTTTCTAAAGCTTCCCATGGGCCATATGGAACTTCTTTTGGCATCAATGGTTATTTTTGGTTTGATTTTCTATACGATAAACATGTTCTGCAATTTAAAACAAGATCTTCTACTTCTTTTGACATACCAGACTGAAACAAAATTTCTCGTGCTCTGTTCTTGCATTTTTCAACACCCATGTGCCCATAATGAATTCGATTAAGCATATCATTTCTAAGATTTTTTGGAACAACAACACGAGAGTTTTTAAAAACTAATCCATTTGCAACTGTTAATTCTTCACGAAAACTAAAATAAGGCATTGCAACTTCCGGAACTTTAAATTTATTTTCTGACCATCCTTCCAAAATTAAATTAGACACAACTTGTAATTCGGGATCATTTTGTGTTTCTTTTTGAAAAAATTTAAACTTTTTACTTGACATAGGAACACTCTCAGTAATCATACCAACATATGCCTCGATATCACCTTCAAAAAAGTCACAGGTTTCTTCTAAAAATGATCTAGATAAAGCATCTGCCAAAAACAATTCTTTACCTGGTTTGTAAAAAAGTTTAAAATCATATGGTTGTAAACGAATTCTCATTCTCTGTAATCTAGCAGGGCACTTATCAAAATATTTATTAAATATTGCTTCAAGAGGTTTATGATCGCTTTCAATTTTAAATGATCTTCCAAAAAGATACTTGTGAAATTTCTCACAACCGAAAACTACAGCTAATGTCTCTTTTTCTATCTGTGCATAGTTTTTTTGAGCATCATTTAAAGCTTTAGATGCGTATGCAACTGGTAAATTATTCTGTAGAAGCACTGCCCTTAACACATCTTTACTGGCATCAACTGATAAAGTGATTAGTTTCAACACATCAAAATATTGCAGAACCGGATTTTTTGCTAAAATATTTTTTAATTCCAAAAAACACTTATCATGAATAGAATTCCAATTCCATATGTTACCTTTTTTAATTAAATATCTCAAGATTGCGGGGTTTTTTTGTGAAAGATTTGGAATGAATTTTGTAACATACGTAATCATACCCAAGAAAGTTTCTAGTTCTTTACTGTTATTAGGAGGTTTCATAGCTATAATTGCTTTAATTTTGTCTTCATCAGGCTTAAGACCATTTTTAGAAAATTTGTGTCCTAAATATTTTACTTCTATTACTGCAATTTTACACTTACTCAAATTAAATTTAATATTTCTTTCACGAGCTTTCTCAAGAACTTTTTTAAGCCTCATATCATGTTCTTTTTTATCTTTTCCCCAAATTAATAAATCATCTATATATATTTCAACTCCTTCCTCTCCTCCAAAAACTTCACTAAAACTTCTTCAAAATTTCAGGCATTTCTTCTTTATAAGAAGTAATCGAATTTACCCTGTTACTAAATTTAATTGAACTAAGGTAGGTAACCCTAACACAGCAGGAGCCCTATGATCGCAATCAACTATTTGAAATTCTACTACTGCTTTTGCACTTTTAGACGTTTCACATATTAAAGAACATTTACCAACAACATTAATTTCTGTACCATTATAATTAGTTAGCTTCATGTTTGAATTTTTAATTACACTTTCTTTTTAATTCAGTTGCTTAAATTTATGTAATGGCAACACGTTACATTGTGCACCCGTATCTAATATTGCAAATAAATACTTAGAAACATTTACTTTAAGTTTCAAAAATAAATCTTGTTTATTTTTACTTTCATTATTTTTTATAGCTCCCAACACATATTCATTTTAATCATCATTTTGTGATCATGGAACACACACTGATTCGTTAGTATCATAACTTCTCAAAACGTTAACTTTCTTTTTAAATCTACACATGTTCGCAAAATGATTTAATTTTTGACAAATATAACATTTTTTATTATAAGCAGGGCAAGAATTTTTAAAGTGAAACTTACCGCATTTTCCACATTTCTTAGCTTCAAATTCTGTACGGTATTTGCGAAACTTTTCGTTTCCAAGAACACGATTTTTACTCTTTTCATTTTCATTTTTATTAACAACGTTTCTTGAATATGAATGCAGTGCATTTTTTGATTTTATTTTGACTGCTTCCACGACTTTCTCTTCATTCAGCGTTTTCATTTGCATTTCTGCAATTTCTTTCGTTTTACACATCTTAATACATTTTTCCAAATTAAGATCAGATTCTCGTATCAATCTATCTTTCAGTTGTTGGTTCATTATTCCGCTTATAATTCGATCCCGAATTAAACTGTCTCTTAGTTCACCAAAGTTACATGTACTACCAAGTTTCTTTAATGAAGTTAAGAACTCATCAAACGTTTCATCAGAATGTTGTGTATGACTAAAAAATAAATGGCGATCAATAGATTCATTGGATTTTGGGATACAAAAATCTTCAAACTTCTGCATTACTTTAAGAATATCTTTCTTATCGTCTGCCGTAATTTCCATAGTATTATAAATTTCTAAAGCATCTGTTCTAATGATATGCAATAAGATTGCAACTTGAACTTCCGGCGGTTTTTTATTATTTTCACTAGCCAACATGTATAACTCGAACTTTTGCTTCCATTTTTTGAAATTTTCTGAAACATTACCATCCATAGAAAGTGGATTCGAAGGTATTAATCCTGATGTAGCCATTTTCTTGTTCTAATAACAGGATAACATGAAACAAAAGCGAACTCAAACAGTTAGCATTTTAAATTAAATAATTACCACAGTATATTTGTTATTTTTCTTTTCTTTTTCACAAATAGCAATGTTCTTTTGAACCGGCTGCGCCATATTATAACTTCAATGAATACACCGGTGCTCACAAACACAACATTTATTAACAGCTACTAAAAAGAGAATAAAAACTTAAATCGTAGAACAACATTTCGAGCCGAGTTGAGTTGTCGTGAGTCATTACAATTCAGTTACGGTTAGATATGTGACACATATCATCTCTTTCCAAATTTTAGATAAATCAACGGACACTGAACCATTGCAAATATTCTCGCTGCTTAAAAATATCTCTATCGATTCCTGGATAATGGATGGTAAATAAAATCTTGATGGATAAATTTCTGCTATTATTAAAATCGATCTGTAAATGTTCTTTACTGCATAATCTGGCCAAAGCTGTGGTTTTCCTGTTGTATTTTATGCCTGCTATATGTTCTTTGATTCTAGTTTTAAGTTTTCTGCTCGTCATACCTATATAAAACTGCATTGTTCCATCTTCTTTGGTGAAATGTATTTCTATCATGAATGATTTTGAAAATGTCACCGTTTGTGCGATGAGATGGTCGTCAATCTAAATAAAGATATTTTATTAATCTAATAAAGACTTTTTATATCATTATTTATCGTAATCTGTTTATAAGTGATTATCATACGTGTTGTTATAAAAGCTGATTATTAATCTTTAAACATGAACTTCCGTCTCTGAAATTCTTGGAAGTTTGGTCAACTTAGACGAAAGAAAATAACTTATTTAAAAACTGCATATTTGTACAAAATCTTCTTTGAATTAATTCTACATTTTGAAAAGTCTGTTATCCTTTTACTTTCATTTTGAATCGAATTATTAAGTAACGCGTTTTGAAATTCATTGAAATATGAGTTTATTCCACAAATATAGTCATTTCTATACAAGGAGTTCGTTTCAAACACTAATTCATTTTTTTATATTTTAATATTATGCAGATAGCATCACATTTAATAAATGAAAATATAGAAGAAACTTTGAACAAAATGGTGGCTTTGATTCTTTCTGACAGTATGAGAGAAAAATTTACATTTAATCTTATGCAGGACTTTAAGTAAAATAGTAATGGTAATTTCAGAATTGTTTATGCACAGACAATCAATTTGTATGTACATATTTTGACAGCATACACTAGATATATGTGATGTGTTATAGTTTCGAATTCTATTGCAGACATCTCGGCGAGCAGACGACAATATGTGTGAATTGAACTGAAAATAAATTTTTGTTTATTGAATTGTTCTGTGTGTCCTCTTGAATTAGAAATTTGATCGTGCGGTGACAAAGTACAAATATACATTCTCTGTAAATACTTCACTGGTTATTCGTGCCATTGTTCTTTTTTAGGTGAATTTAATATGTTTTTCGTCTAAAGATGCAGTCTCCAATTAAGGTGTGTGCCTACAATAAAATGAAAGTTTTGGTACAAATTTTATTTTATTTTTACTGTATTATTTTATAGAGCAATCTGCTTTCATTTTATTTATAGGATTACTAGAAGATGAGTTATGGCCAATTTAATAAACAGGAAGTAATGAGTAATTCAAGTACCGGAAGTGAGTAGGAAGTCATGGAGAAATGCAAACAGTGTTCCTATGCATGATTTTCTTACGTTTTTTTACTTAAAAACACTAATAAAAGTTAATTGATACATGTAGATTAATTTTATGGATAAGAGATAATACAGCTAAGAAATATTTAGATGCTATTTCTGGCAAATCTATTTTTCTGTTATTTCTATGTACGATAAACTTCATTAAATAAAATGTTTTAATGAAACGTTTAATATAACGTTTTAATGAAATTAATTAATTTTAATGAAATTTTGTTAGAATGCTTTCCATATTATTCATTGCGTTCTGAACTAGAATCTAAGCTCTATTTGATAAAGTAGTTATTTTTTAAGCATTCAAATGTAAAGTAGACGGTTAAGTGCGAGTATTACTCGCGCTCAGAGAGTTCCGTACAATAACTGTATGAATTATTAACTGTATTATTAAAAAAAATGTTGCTAAAAAATAATAAAACTTTGTAAAAAACTATAAAACGTAGTGTTGGGTATAGATGTATATACTAGAAAAGTATGAATGGGTATACCATAAAAGTTCAAAGAGATGTGAAGCCTAAATAATAACAAATATTGCAATTCTGTTTAACTCTTTTTTTAAATCTTATCCTAATCTGTTTATCATGAAATTAATTCGGTACTGAGAATAACAGTAGTGCATACTTAAACTTGATTTGGCATTTCATAAATATAAATTCAGCGTAGTAATAATCTTTTATTTTTACAGTGTAGCTAAAACAAAGCCCTTTTTCAAAGTTTAAACTTGGCATTGTGCTAAGCACTTGGAAAGGAGGTCGCAGAGCTGAAACGCCGTCTTGTTCCGTGCCACGTTTTTACAGATTGATTTTTAGTTAACTTTTAAAGACATGGGAGGCGTATCGAGAGACCCACTCAATGCAAACTTGTCGCGAATGCCATAGTATTTGTGGGATTAATTCTAATTCAATTAGTCTGTTTTTAACAATATGACATTTATTGCTTTTATACTGCTACTGGGCAATGAATTACACGAATATATCATCGTATCCTGGGCTTTAAAAGCCGATGGTACATAGAGTACGCTGCCTCTGTCATTATGTATGTCCAAACCATCCGTGTCTTTAAGGCTAATTACCAACGATTTTTTTTTTCGAATTTTCTGCTACGATATGTACTTCTAGCGCTGCTCCACATCTTTGCTGAAAGCCCGCAAATAGAAATCTGTGTGTAACGGAAAAATGCGCTTTTCTCAAAAACTGTGCGACCTAGGGTAATCGCTATAATTTTCCTGCAAGGTTTAAAATAACGTCTACTACCTCTAATTCTTTCAAAATTTTAGTTTCAGTAGATTCTGAAATAGAGGGGTGGGGGCACATATTTTTGCCCCACATTTCTGACGATATCTTTGTAAATATAATACCTAAAATTTAAAGAAATGTATTTTTGAGTTCAGCGTTTCGAAAGATTTCGCACGATACCCCACATCATATACAAAGAAAAGATTTTTTTCAAGTAACTTAACCCTACATTTTTCCGAAATGTATTTGGGGATGTTTAATAATCTGTAAATATGTGGGTCTACAGTCTTTATTACTTCCCCCAATTTTAACTTTCCACGTTCCATAGTTTACGTGTAAAATGGCTGTGACAGACAGACAGACACAGGAGAGATCTTATAATGGTTTCGTTTTTACTTTTTAAATACGGAACCCTAAAAAAGGGTAATTTTTAATAAAAAATATGTAATTTTAGGTCTAATTTGAAAATTTTCAATTAATTTTGAAGATGTAAAACTTCTAGTTTAGTGTACAGGTCAGTGTAATAGTAGTATGCAGTACAAAGGAAATTGGAATTTAATTGAATTCAGTGGACGCTGTCTGTCGAAAGCATGAAATTTTGCTTAAAAAATGGCAAAAAACCCAATTTTTTAACATGTTATGAATATATTGCTAAGAATTTATGTTTTTTCATTGTTCTGTATTACAAATGAACTACAAATATGTGTATTTATTCAGTATTCTAACTTTTTTGAAAAGTTTTCCGAATGTAATCAGATTTCTCAAAGTAATACTTACACAAGTTGGAATTTGCCCGTCAAACGTGCCAAATGAGGTGCGTTCTTACTATAACTAGTTTTATAAGTATTTTTTTCATTGCATATTGTACTGAATGTATATTTTAATGCGATTCATAAGTGCATATCCATTTCATTCTGTTCGAAAGACTGTATCAGTAAAATGCACTTGAAATATTTTTTCCCCATTGGTTGTGTGTGTCGTACCGGGAAACTTTTGACTGTCCCTGTCATTAAACTGTACATCCGATTTTTATTAAATTTCAAATGACTCAACAAAATTTTGCGACAAATATATATTTAAAATTTCAGACTATTCGTTTGGGTACGTTTTGATCTGTTATATGCGGACGAACGGACAGACAGACACTTGGACCAAACGACGACTGTAAAAAAGCAGACTAAAAAACGGAAATACTACTGGCAATCTAGAAGCCAGTACTATTTCCGTTTTTTACGGGAATTTTTACCCAAAAATTACAGAAAAATGTCCGTTTTTAATCAGTAAAACGGAAAATTTTCTGTAATTTATGGGTAAAAATTCCCGTAAAAAAACGGAAATAGTACTGGCGTCTAGATTGCCAGTAGTATTTCCGTTTGTTAGTCCGTTTTTTTTACAGTGTAGGTGCTACGTACTTATATAATAACGAACGCAATTAACAAGAGGCCGACTATTATAAAGGCATTAATAACCCACGAACGAGATAAGAGCATGTTTATAAATTTAATTGTGAGAAGAGATTTTTCTTATCTTTTAGAATTAGAACTTTTATTTCGTTTCATTTTCCTTTATGCTTAAAAATGAGCCAGAATATATGTCAGAAAAATTTCGTGTTGTTATGTCGTGGGAAAATATTTTTTGCGACCCGTTTTAATACATGGTTCTACGTAACCAAAAAACAATCCAATGTTTAAAAATATTAAAAATTGCTTAGACGTGATAGAACAAAAAATATATGAGGGTAGAACGTCCTTCCAAAAAAAAAAAAATAATAATAACTAGAAATTTATCGTATTTTCCAGAATGTATCCGAAATGTATGTAAAAAATTCTCGTCTTATAATTTATTATCTCTACGAAACAGTCAGGAAACGGAAAAAGGAAAGATAAGTTTCATAAGTTTCTCGAAGGAAAAAGAGAGGTCTGAAATATGTGACACTTATATCACTAGTTTGGAGATAGTATTTGTTGCTTACGATTCATTCTTACAAAACTAACAACTTTTCAGTATTAAACCTTAGGTAAAAGGCGGTACTATAAATGTATGGTACCTATCTCTATATATATTGTCATTTGGGCTCTATACAAGAATAAAAAAACTAGTATGGCAAAAAACTATTGAGTGTGAAGAGGGGAAAAAAATATATTTTTTAAATCTCTGGTTTACTGTCATTGTTCTGTTCTTTTTAGGTGAGTTTGTAATTATATAAATATGTAGCAGCTATAGTCGTCGTCTGGTCAGTCTGTCTGTCCGCATATAACAGCGCAAAAACTACCGAACCGAATTGTTTCAAATTTAATACAATAGACTCCCTCAAATCTGCAACCCTAAAATCCACAAACGCACAAAATCCGCACATTATCACAGATGTAAACAATGAAACTACCAGTTCAGATGTAAGAACAAAAATACAGAATTTTTTACTTTTATATCATTCTGTATTTATTTTAATATGTAAATCCTGATAATATGATTGAACTTGTGGTTTTGCATGAAGGAAGTATAAATTTATTTCTGCAAAAAAAAAATAGATATTGCTGATATCCCTGGTAATCTCGATCTTTTTGCCAAATATATTTATGTATCAATCAAGCTTTTTTGGTTATTAAGACTGGCTAAATCTGAAATAAAATTCCCTTTCTTTATGATTTTGATGTGAATTAATAGGATACCTTTAAGAAGAAAGTTTCACTGAATAATTCAAGAAAAATATTAACTCATCTTTATTATGCATCATTAATCAGTATTTAATTGAATCATTTTTAAAATTATCTTACTTTCTATTGTTTTAGTTTATTACTTTACTTAATTATTTTAATATTTTACTATTTCGTAAGCATTCATTATAATTTTGATTGCATTATTACATTTAAATTGCTGTTTAAAAAATATAAACAAAGCAATGACCAGAAATCCACAAAATTCTAAAATCCGCACAACCTCTGGTCCCACGATGTGCGGATTTGAGGGAGTCTATTTTGTCGAGTCACTTCAAATTTTATGAAAATCGAATCAAAACTTTAAAAGATAGTAATTAAAGTTTTCTTCATTCTATTAAATCATATCACACGTAATTAATTTAAGGACATCCCGTGATAAATAATGATTCTTCGTTGCCATGGTGATGACGTCGTATTTAAGATGGAGTCCCATTATTTCCGTATTACTGAATGTAATATATACAATCATAATAAATGCTGTGTTCAACATTTTTGCATAACAGTGTAACAACTATTGCACCCAGATATGAATATTTATGAAATTAGTTATAGTACGAACGCACCTCATTTGCCTCTTTTGACGTTCAATTTCCGACTTGTTTTTATAGGATAATGATGATCAGGATAAGATGAAACTGATGTAATTAGAAGCTGGCATATTCTATCTAAAAGATTTTAAGTTTATGTATATATTTTCTAAAAGATATCTTACACAGTTAAATATTCACCTATTTTTTTTTTTTTCCTGTAGATGCCAGGAAAATTCTTTAAAAAAAATCATAACTCTCAGCATAAAGAACTTCAACATGACACAAAAAAGAAAAATGGCACCAATGGACACTATCAACACGTTGAATGCCACGGTGACTGACACTGAATCTGAAAAATTTGCAATGTTTTAAGTAATTTTTAAAATAAAAGGTAAGTAAATTTTAAATATATTTAATTACATAAAACAATATATATATTTTTAGTTTTATACTATATTTTAGACCGTCAGTCAACGGTGAATGACGGGCTCTAAAAGGAAAGTTCAATGTCAGTCACTGGTGACTGACGTGGCGCTTAACGTGTTAACTTACACAGTTTACTAGATAAATAAAAGCACTAACTTTGCTATCTGTAGGGAAAATATTGAGTGCAATGCAGGACAATGATTTTTATCAGTAAAACACACACTTTGGTAATTTTTTACTTATGAAAAAAAAGATGAATTATTATAAATTATTTTTTATTGTATAAAATATTTTTTTAGGAATGAATTAAATTAATTGTTATTGGAAAACTAATTTTATTGTTAATTAATTTAACATTTAAAACGACATAAATGTCTCAAGTTACAAGCCAGGATAATGACTTTTCAGCATTTGTATTTTCATAAATTTATTGATTTTTTTTTCGCATTTGTTATATATCTGTATATACCGATTATCTGGGATCATGAAATGTTATTAAAATATTTTTAAATATTTTTGTATTTATTTTTTAAATTATATAAGGCAGGGGTCCTACTTGTCCTGAAATTTCATAAGCAATAAATTCTTCTGTACCAGTATTTTCTTATAGAGAATCTCTTCTTAAATAAGGCGAAATGCCGTGCCTTTAACCTAGATTTAGTTTTCTATAAAAAAGTCCTGATATTTGTCCTGAAAAATTCCCTGAAGCGTACCACCCCTGTATAACGCAGTTGCATGTATTTTTCCTGTTTTAGGAGAATGAGTTGTGTTTTGTTATCTTTAAAATATCAAATAATGACTCTTAGTAGTAAACAAACACAAATAAAAATTAAATTTAAAAAATCAAAACACCCGACTGCGTAAAAAGCGAACTCATTAATTATTTCTCCTCAATGGGAAACTATTTTTTATATTACTTACATATTTTTTTATTTACTTGCACTGTTAAAAATTTTGCAGCATTCTGGCAGGTCATTCGACCGTTTTTTGAAAAAACGGTTTCATAACCATAATTTAACTGTATTCTGACCATAAAATGGCCAATAATATGGTCGGAATAGTGTTAAATTACCGGTTGTATAACCGTTTTCGGAAAAAACGGTCAAATGATCTGCCAGAATGCTGCAAATTTTTAACAGTGTAGGTCTTTCAAAATGAAGACGATGTTTCATTGACTATTTTACAGACAGAAGCTCCGTTTAAATATTATACAACCTTTAAGTTGTGTAGGTAGGGTCTCTAGCTTTACTGCAACTCTAACCATCATAGACATCTATAGGCCTCATCAAAACAGTGTTTATAGATAGGAACTAACAATTAAACAAAATTTAAAAGTCATCAATACACACTGTTAAAAATTTGCAGCATTCTGGCAGGTCATTTGACCCATTTTTCCGAAAACGGTTACACAACCGTAAATTTAATACTATTATGACCATATTATTGGCCATTTTATGGTCAGAATATAGTTAAATTATGGTTATGAAACTGTTTTTTAAAAAACGGTCGTATGACCTGCCAGAATGCTGCAAAAGTTTTAACAGTGTAAGTGAATACATCAATCTTTATCTTGCCTAACAAAAAATTATCGCAGAATAACATTTACTTTCATTAGCTGCTACTCTACAAACATAAGTATCATACTTCAGATAAGCGTCCTATGTATATATATATATATAGGTCATTCTCTGAAAAGTGGCTGTTTTATAAAAAAAAAAAAATGCGGCCCAATAAAATTGCCTCAAAAATCTCAAAATTTAGCCTACAAGTACCTTACTGCTATATTTATCCAAAAATAATATGAACCACACAGTATCTCATAGTTCTTCTGATATATTAATTTCAAAGCACTTCTCTTGCTAAAATGTTCAAATAAAAGATTGACACCGGAATTTACGAACAAATTTATTTATAAATAAGAAAAATGCTATATTTCACATACTTGTTAAATAGATAAAAGTTTACAAAAAATTCTGGTGCCATTGTGGCGCTTGGGAATTAAAATTAAGTGGTTTCATAAACATACCACCGCCCTTGAAAGGGTTAAAAAAGAAAAGCAGTTATAATTAGAAGTCATACTGTCAATAAATATTTTTTTTACTCTATGTCAATTGAAAAAATAAAGATAAAGCATTAACATTTAGGAGAGTTAATGTTTATTTGAATTAGTACAATTTTTTTTTTAAACTTCTCCCTGTAAAATAATAAAAAATAAAAATGTATTATCTTTACTTACGGTAGTTAAAAGTCTTATGAGTTTTTTAATGTGTATTTTATTGCATTAGATTTTCTTATTTTACTGTTTAGTACACATATAAATGGAATCAGATAATTCCCTCACAATTTAAATCATTCCCTCATATTAAAATTGTGAGGGAATGACGAAATACTTCTGAAAACCATGTTATACAAAAATGATTAGTTTTAGGTATATTTTCAGTTATTAAATATCTTTTGATACAGATTACTGTATAGACCAATCAGAAAACGAATAAAATGCGGATTCAACCAATAAAATGCATCAGATTTCAGATATGCTTTTGATTTCCTACCCTGACGAGGACAATAACCATTTTTCAAATGGTTAAAAAAAACCAGGTGCTTTATGAACATGAGTTTCAATTTCCTTACCATCAGTACAGCAAGAAACAAATAAATCTTCTTGGATGACTCTGTGCCTGATGTCCAATTCGAAATTGACAAAAAAATGAAGAAGAATTTAGAAAAGAAGGAAGAAAAAATAGAAAGGTGCTTCTGTTTATTGACAACGCAACACCTCATTCTGTAGATATGAAATTGTATATCATGAAAATTGTCGCCTTTCTTGCTAACACAGCTTCAAAATTGTAACCTTTAGATCAAAGAGTCATTAAAAGTTTTAAGTTAGTATACAATACATGTAATACCTTGACTTACGTAAGCAATTCGTTGCAAGATTAGCGACGTAAGTCGAGGTACATTTAGATTAGCTAAGAAAGTTAAGTAATAAAAATTCACCCAAATCTAATGAACATATTCTATTGTATTTAGGGGTTATGTTACATTCATTTAACATTAGTAAAAAAATGCTTTTGCGACACAAGATTTGGAATAAATCAATAAGTTTTTTATTTATAATTTATTTTTCTTTTAGCTGTTCCGTTCGAGTCTTTGAAGTTGTGAAAAAATCTTGCAATAAAGTTTGAACTAACAATTTTTTCATTTTTTTCTCTTGGATGCTCTTGTAACAGCAGAGTGAGTTTTCTTATCTTTTTCTAGTCGCTGCTACTATTTGCTTGTCCGAATGAATAGCTTCAAGAACTGTCATTCCAGCTTCAAACAGGTTTAGTTCTTTGGTTAATTTTGTAACCGGCGTAATCTATTCTGTAGGCTGAAAATCTTCATCTATATCTTCGACAGTATTTTGTTTCTTTAATTCAATAAGTTTGTCGATGGTTAATTCCGGATCTGGGAAATTTATGACTTCTACAACATCTTCTCTTCCATTTTCGACAATTTCATCAGTTCAGAGAGTTGCATAATCACAATTTTCAGATGTTTTCTTAGTCCTCTTAAGGAAATTTTTTTCCAAGCCAGACGATTTAAATGAGGGGTGACGTAAGTCGGGGTACTACTGTACTTTCTTCGGCAATTATTACACGAAATGATTCCTCTGAAAATCGGGAACAATTAGTTAATGTGTTACAAGCAGTACATTGAATATCGACATCTGTTAACTCTATATCTGCAAATTGTATGAAGCATATTGCTTTAAAAGGACTAGTCTGTACATTTCAAATAATGAAGTAGTCAGTGATGAAAATGAAAATACAGATTTTTGTGAACTTATCAAATAGACGATCTGTGATGTTGATACAAAGGTATACAACACAATTGATCAGCTTTCATTTACCTACAATTCGGATGAAGATTACATAGGCGTAATTAGGGGGGGGGGGGTGCCCTGGGTGCCCGAGCCCCCTACCCCCCCCCCCCCCCCCCCCGCCGCTTGCACAGACTCAAGTACAATTATTTAAAAAAAAATGAAGTCTACAAAAGAATAAAGAAGTGAAAGCAGAGTTCAATTAGTTTAGTTCAGATAACTAACAGCCTAAGTTTTGAAGTGTGATAAAAAAAAAAAAAAATTCCACGTTCTTTTTCTTAAATTATGTTCATTATCTTTTTTTTTTTTTTTAAACTAGAATATTTACAAGGATCTGTATTAGTCGTAGTAAGCCAAAAAGCAGATTTTATAATCCCACTTTGACGTCTTTTTTTTTTTTTTTTTTTTTTTTTTTTTTGTGTGTGTGTGTATGTGAGATTTTTTTTTTACGCCGTTCTTTCTATTGCATATTTCTGCAATTTCATGAGAAATTAACGCAAGTTCATGACGAGGATAGAAACAGAAATTATTTGTCTCTTTGATTTCGCAGTCTAAAGTCTAGAATGAAGCAAAAAAATTTGAAAGGGAATGCAGATGTAAAACAGTAATTGTAAAATGCGATTATCCGAGGGAAAGGTGGGGGTGCACAGACACTGCCTCCTTTGGAAATGAGAAATAATAACAAAGAAAATTAAAATTAATCTGAAGTTGGTTGGTTGATTGAATTTCGTGTTTCGCGACCATATTTTGACATTCGTAAAAGGAATATGGTTGCAGTCTTTCAAGTCAATAGAGTAATTTTTTTGCTCTGAAAATTTTAACGCGATTTTTGGAGTTTCTTCTCGTTTCGCGGAGTTCTTTTGAAACTAGGAAAAGGACCCGGCTTCAATGTTTTAGCCCAGTGCTTTAAATTTTGATGAAATTCGCGACTTTATTCTGCGATCATTACATGGTATTTACAATTTTTCCCAAAATTATTTGACGAAATTCACATCTTTCTACGCGATTTTTTGTCGAAATTCACACTTTTCAACACTAACCTTTGACAAAATTCGTGTTTTTCACCGCGATCCTTTGATGAAATTCGCATTTTTTACAGCGATATTTTGACGAAACTGGGATGTCTTTAGCACGATCCTTCGATGAAATTCGTGTTTTCTTTACACGATCTTTTGACAAAATTCGCTTTTTCTTCCGGTGATCTTTTGACGAAATTCGCATTTTCTTTCCGTGATCTTTTGACGAAATGCGCATTTTCTTTCTGCTATCCTTCGACGAAATTCTCTTTTTCACCGGGATCCTTTGACGAATTTTTTTTTGTTTTTTGGCGATCTATTCACGAAATTGATTTTTTTTTTACAGGGATCATTTGTCGTGATTCGTGATAGTTTTGCGCTACCGATCGAGAAAATTCTCGATATCTTTCCGTACCAATTAATAAAATCCTCTGCTCTTTTCCGCGACTTTTTGAGGACATTTGCAACATTTTCTCGTCAATCATTTATCGAAATTCTTGATTTTTTTGCGCAATCTTTGACGAAATTCGCGATTTCTTTCTGCACTCTTTTATCGAAATTCACGATATTTTTCTCGCTCGTTTGAAGAAATTCTTAAATTTTTCTGGGATCGAGTCACGAATTGATTTTAAGAAGTTCCACAACAGAAATAAAAATCGCGGACTTAATTTTTTTTTTAAATACTCACTGAAGAATCACAGATCTGTGAAAGAATTTTAAGGGCGGAAATACTGCACAGCATTTTTTATTATACGGATCTTTCCTTTTCTGTGCACAAGTCACGCACTCCCGCACGTTATTTCAAACTCTGCCTCTCAAAGAAAACTTCATTACTATTGGAGTTTCGCTAGTTGCTTTTTTTAAAACGAACATAGAATTAAAGAAATCTAGGATTGGGTGTGGGGGGGCTGCATTTGGCAACGTACCCCAGACCAAGCTACGACCACTTCCGTCTCGAAACAAACGAATCCTGAATTATCGCGATTTTTTTCCGAGCCAAATTAAATTTTCAGCTTTCTTATGAGAACTGATTTGACATTCTTTCAATTTGAATTTAATCACGGCAATTGCAAAAATTACCGGAGAGTTTTTTGTGTTTCAAAAAAGTGAAAAACTCGCCTCAAATTGCAAAAAACCCCGTTATAAATCGCATTAGAAATTCGGAAAGGATTATAGGACAGCAGGGAACGAAATTAACTAATTGGGTAAAATATTTAAACCGGATTTCTTTTAGGAACGCGAAAAAAACCCTCTAAAAATAACATTAAATATTGTTACAAATTGAAAAATCGCTTTAAGAATCTCGAAAAAACTTTATTGAAAAGAAGACAAAGTTTACTGTATAAAATATATAAATCGGATTCTTTTTTACTAATTTGAAAAAATTCGCATAAAAAATTAATTGAAAAATTCCAGAAATTGTCTTCGATATGCATGCCTTCAGACAAATAGGTACTTTCCTCTCAAATCTTGCGGCTATGAGGACTGCATTGTTTTTTCAGAGTTCAGCGCTAGCGCGTATACACACACATGGAGACAGACAAGCACCTATCTTTATTATTACTGTCGCATCATGATAATATATAATTTTTATCATCTTGACAAAATTTAGTGTATTGCTTTACCTAATACATTGGACACATACTGAGGTAAAAACATGAATTATTAATGAATATTGTAATTATTTATAATATAATAATAATTATTTATATGCACTTTCCTCGAAAATTTTTTGGTTCTGCCCCGGTGATCCCTAAGAAGTCATGGAGTCACATTCTGAAAAACTTTCGTGGGTATGTACTTGTGTACAGCATGTATTATCTGAGATTTATCATCCCGCAAAATTTCATCTACAAGACTTTGACATAGATAATGCTAGGTTTACGTCTCATGCAATGCCCTGTTCCTATAAAAGTTTCCAGTAAGATTAAAGGCGTTTTTTAATCTTTGTAAGAAGTTAGAGTGCCAAAACGTTTTACACTTGTGACCACACTTAGTCACTGTCTTATTTCACTGCTGCAAGGAGATTTACATATCTTTTTTTTTTTACCATTAGATTTAGTTTTGATGTTTTGAACCCCTTCTCACACCAACTCAGGCAAACGAAAATCGCGTTTGAACCCTTTTTTAAAAGAAATAACACACAATTATAAATTCTAAGAGGAAAACCTGTCTAAAACAGAAATTCGGCCGGTTTAATGGGGTTCCGTTTTAGCAGGTTTTACTATATAAGATATTGTTTGTATTCAACATATTCTGGTTAAAAATTCTGGGCACCCCCCCCCCCCCACCCCCCGTTCAAAAGGCTAGTTACGCCTATGAGATATCAGAGCGTTTATCCCCGTTGAAGGTAATACTGAAAACTGTGAGGATGATTCTGAAAATGAAGATGAAATGGCATTGAAAATTTTGAAATAAAGAACTTTAGAGATACTTTAAAATACGCAAATACAATACTGCTGATAATGAAGGACTAAAATCCATAATTATACAAATAATTTAATGATTTTATTAACTGAAAATTTTTATTCCCTTCTGGAAAAAATCAGCCAGAGGCGGCAACACTGTGGTATTTTGCATCTGGCTGAATTTTTATTTAGGGATTCCGAATTATCACCAGTAAGTTTAAATAGTTATTATTGTTTTATAAGATGATAGATATTCCACAAATAAAATAAAAGAAAATTGCTATTCAAAAATTTCCGGTGTGAATTCCAACACTAATGAGATGTCAGTCGATTAGTGATGACGTCACAACTCGTGTCCTCTGGCCTTGAGTATTCTGATGGCAGCGGGCCACCTGCTCCGCGAATACCGGCGGTGTTCTAATAAAGTTTGTCATACCAAGTTTTTCTGAAAGAGCGCAAAATTTTCTGAAAAAGGCTCTGATCAATATCCGCGATAACGGTAAAACATTATATCTTTTTAATAATAATTAATTTAACTAAACATATTTTCGGCTTGTCAAATCTAGTCATACCTAGTTCATTTTGTTCGTATGACTTTTAACTAAAGATTTGCATAAAATTTTTTCAATTCCTCGATAACCGGGATTTTGATGTCAACGACTCCCGAGCTATTACGATAAAAATATTTATTCAATATACAATCATTAAGTTAATATGCAAATAACAAATTAGATACCTCATAAATCTTAAAATAATAGGTTAACAAACGTTGTATTTTACAGTACATATACATTTAACGTCTGAATTTAAAAACCATTAAAACACCAAATAAAATAAACTAAGACAGACTTGAGCACAGTTAAAAAATAAAATTCATAAAGAATATACTGAAAAACAATTAAAAATACAATATGTAAATGTTTCGCCAAGCGACACGCAAGGCATCATCCGTACAAAAAATATCCATTGCATTTCAAACATCAGAACAAATCAAGAACAGTTACAGTTAGTTATTTTAAAATAACTGACTGTACTGATGATGCCTTGCGTGTCGCTTGGAGAGACGTTTACATATTGTATTTTTAATTGTTTTTCAGTATATTCTTTATAAATTTTATTTTTTAACTCTGCTCAAGTCTGTCTTAGTTTATTTTATTTGGTGTTTTAAACGTTGTATTGTTATCCAAAAATTTTCCATGAATCATAACTATTGGATAAGACTTCATGGCAATTTTTTACTCGTAGAAAATAATCTGTACAAGTGATTAATTATAATGAGCTCGTAATATCATTAATTTTACTTATCTATTTTCTGATTTATAGGTTGTAAAATTTATCATGTTCACTAAAGATACAATGTAATCATTGTCGAGTATTTAACGACATTAATATTTCATTATCGACGTGGTTGAAAGCGAAATTATTATGAGTAGATTTTAAAAAGAAATATTAATGTATATATAAAATAAAAATGCATTAGATAGATGCAAATGATATTAAATGTTATTGAAAATATATTAGACAGAAATGTAATAATTGTTACAAAGAAAAAAGCAGCTCGCATATATCAACGGAAGCTATTTAACCTTTCCTGTGTTATAATCAGTTTATTGAAATTACAGAGTGTCCATAATTAAGCGAGTTTTCTACAGGCGAAACTATTGTTCAGAATGTCGTGAGAAATTTTGTGGAGGACATAATAAAGGTGTGGGAATTTGTTTGAGCGAAAAAAAAAAGAGTTCAAAATCTCGTCGGCAGAGGACATTTTTTAACGAATGAAACTTTTACGATACTTTACAAATTTTATTACGACCAAACACGCTCAACATGACGGTCACCGTTTTCAGATATCATCCGGAAACGTAAGATGGCATGTTCCACAGTCGAGCACAGTGTGTTCTGGGAAATGCTATAAACATGTCGTGAAATGCTGTTTTTAAGCTCAGGTAAAGATAATAAATTAAATTTCAAAACTGTCACAAATGTACGAGGGTGTATCAATAAGAATGTTATTTTTGTAAATTTTAAAATTATTTTTGTTGTTTTAATTTTGGTTACAACCTGTTAATCGACTATAAAGCCAATTTGGAAAAATAGTTCATTTAGACAATTAAATGTATAAATAATCCCAATTTTTACAACATTATACAAATCACGTTTAATACGCAACTTTTGTCCACTCCCTTAAAATGCGTCTTAACCTTGTTCGACTGTATATGCCAGTTAAATTACTATGCGCTTTTTCTATTGTGATAAAAATAGTTGATGAATATACAATCATTATGGGAAATTCTATAAACATGTCGTGAAATGCTGTTTTTAAGCTCAGGTAAAGATAATAAATTAAATTTCAAAACTGTCACAAATGTACGAGGGTATGTATATCAATAAGTGTTTGGCCTCACATAGAAATAATGGAGTGAATTTTATGAAATTGCTACATTGTATTAGTCCTTTTCTACATAGTCACCGTGCACAGTAACACATTTCTGCAAACGGTATTTCAAAGAGAGGGAGGGGGTTGTATCACAGTAGGCGCGATAGTAGAATCAAAGGGGGACATTTATCTAACTTTTGCCGACCCCCACCTGTGGCATATTGTTGGAAAGGCCTGTGACCATTTATTCATGCTATGCACCTCCCAAACCTCTTCCCCAAATTTTCCACCGAGGGGGGGATGAATGATGTCCGCAAAATTTAGAAAAGTGCCCGTTTGAGGGCAAATTTGGGGGAAAGGCTTGGGAGGTGGTAAGCATGAATAAGTGGTCACAGGCCTTCCCAACAATATGCCACATGTGGGGGTCGGTAAAAGTTAGAAAAATGCCCCCCTTTGGGTCTAGTATCGCACCTCCTCGAATACATCATCCTCCCTCTCTTTGAAATACCGGTTGCAGAAATGCGTTACTGTGCACACTGACTATATAGGAAAGGACTCATAAAATGAAGCAATTTCCTAAATTTCACTCAATTATTTCTATCTGAGGGAAAAAACGTATTGCTACACCCTCGTATATATTATAAGGAGTTACTATAAAAAATATCTTATAAAATGAGATTCGGTATGTCAGTTTAAAATATACATATATAATGGCAGGTATTGTATACAAAAAGTCCGATAAATTGTTATATAAACAAAGAACACAAAATCAGTTTTTCAGTGTAAATATGCTTTTATATTGCATCATGTTAAAATTGTTTCATTCGAAACGTAATTCCTGGTTATTTTGTCTTTTGTTGTTGTTGTTTTTTTAAATTTCGAAAACAGCATATTTAAAATTGGAGGAATTTAAAGGTTTCTACGGAAAATTTTGGAAATGTAACTTATTTTCTACAGCTTCTCTCATTAACATTTTTATAAACGCAGTTTGCTTCAATTTCTTATTTTAAAGTAAATCAAAAAGATTTTGAAAGTATATTTTATGATGCCTTAGGAACTTTCACTATTTTCTCAAATCTTATTTCGGTAATAACTTGCGATATAGTAATTTTACAAGACATTATATATTTTACAAGATAAGTATGCAGTTTTAACTTATCTTTTCACATTTTGTAGTAAAATACCCATTGAATATAATTATTTTATTTTACCAGAGGAGAATAATCTAAAAATATAGTAAGTGATCACAATCAATTGTGATTATATCCCATATGTTTAAATGTTCGAGGAAACGATTTATATTCGAAATTTTTATTTCATAGCACTATAAATAGTTTCTAGAAAGAAAGTTTAAAGCGATTTCATAAAATCAAAAATTTAATAGAAGAAAGGAAATTTCTATAATTCACTCAAATGTTTAGTTTTTTTTTTCTTTATAAGACAAAATAATTATTACAGAATAATAGCAATATCTTGATCAATAATAGTTTATATCTTCCTGATATCCAATAATAATTTCCTCCCGGAACAATAATAATGTATTTCCTTGTACCAATTCAATAAAATTGATGTCTTTCTTCCAAGTAAGTTTATGGTGGTATATTTTCGGGCATATCTCTTATTTTTCCTTTGAGATCATTGCATGTTGTAAAATTTCTCAGTGAATATTCGTAAAAAAATTTTAATGGATTCGATGTTTAAAACTTTATATTTTCTCTAGTTTTTTCCGAAGTAACGCAAAGTTATAGAAAAGAGCTTTTTAGGTGCGTTCGTAATTACATAAATACAAAGCACCTATAGTCGTCGTTCGGTCTGTCTGTCCATCCGTCCGCATATAACAGAGCAAAAACTACCAACCAAATGGTCTGAAATTTTAAATATATAATTGCTTCAAAATTTTGTCGAGTCATTTCAAATTTTATGAAAATTGGATGCATAGTTTAATTACAGGGATAATCAAAAGCTTTCCGTTACATTACGGCCAATGGGAAATAATTGTTTCTAGTGCATTTTAATGATGTTACAGCCTTTCGAACATAATGAAATTGATATGCAGTTATGAAGTGCACTAAAATATGCATCCAGTAAAATATGCGGTGCAAAAGATATTTATAGAACTAGTTATACCACGAACGCACCTCATTTGCTCTGTTAGACGTGCAATTTCCAACTTGTTTTATTTCTGCATGATTAATGTGTTAGTTTGCACATTTTCGGGAAGAGTCTAATCCTATATATATGCGCATGGCTTATGAAAATGGTCACAGATTTTCATGCAATTTTAACATCTTCGTGAGGAAGGGAAAGTAGCAGAAAGATCTAAATAATTCTTTATTCATAACAGCATTTATTTAGACACATAAATACATTAATACCCGGCTTCTGTTAAATATATAAAATACAAATGGGAATTTTGTCCCGGCCGCGTATAACTTGAGGTCTGCTGAATGGATTTTGATGGGAATTGAATTGTTAGTTATATAGGATAATTTGGGGGGGGGGGGGGGAGATGCCGTGTTGGACTAGATGTCGTGTCACGTGGTTGTCCTATGCGCAGCCGCAGTAGGGAAACGCCGCTCAGTTTTGAGGAAGAGGGTTTCCGACTGATAAGATTATGCCAGTTTGAAACTTCAAATGACATCTTACCCCTAAATATTTGGCCATCTTGCCCTAATATTGGGGTGCAAGTGTTTAGAAAAACAAAATTTCCGATGCTTTCTATAATATCTGTAAAATGAAATAAGTTTTTAAATCATACATAAAAGTATAAAATGTAACAATAAAACGAATAAAAACAACAGGCGATTTTTAAAACAATTAAACAAAAACTACGGCACCTTCACCCAACCTACTCTAATTTTACAGGAAAGGTTTTAGTATATAATATATCGTTCCACGTTGCTTAATTAAAGAATTAAGGTAAAAAGTTCTATAATCAGTTGAACCCGTTTCTGAAGGATTAGCCTCTTTATAAAAGATCTATTGGACAAATTTCGATGAGAGTGCATTATTAATTGATTTAGTTTATTGCATATCTTTCTGGTTTTTCTTTTTTTTTTTTTTTTTTTTTTTTTTTAGTAAATCTTACTGTAAATTATCAAGTAAAAGAATTGGTTCTTAACAGCCCAGACTTTGTCTGACACATTAGAAAGTACAATAGTGCGATGGAATTCGTATCGCTTTTAGCTATTCGGATGAGCCTTTCAGGTAATACTCTGCTTTAAAATACAAGGTCAAATTCACTGTTATATTTCATTTGATTTAAGGTTTGCTTGGAGAAGTCGAAAAGCTTCGTGGGCGAAGCCTGCTAGTTTATATATTAAAAATTTCGCGTTAGTGTTTATATAAAACAAGAATGGTCACCATAAACAGCGTCATTAATAAAATGTTTGAGGGAAACACAATTTCTCTTCGACGTTAAAATATTTACAACAATTTAAAGATGTCATTATTTTGTAGTAGTTCAAAAAACTTAACAGAGTTAAAGTTTATGCATTGAGTGTTGGGTGATAGTTTATAATAGGGCAATTCCACAAAAAATTCTGATTTTGGGGGGGAAATAAAATTAATAATATAGTTAAATTAAAGGGTAAGATTGGAAAATTTGATATTTTTATGTTCTATAAAAAATCCTAATAAGAAGGCATTGTAAATTACTGTTCACAAACTAAGTTAAGTACCATTATTGTCTTTGTAAAGTCACAGTGTTACGTCAGTTACACAATAAAAGTTACGCCAGATACATATGTTAAAGTCATTTTTTTCTTTTTTATTGTTCAAAAATTAATTTGAAAAGTTATTATTATACGTAATTTGTCATTACTTTGCATTGTTAAGAACATGAAATCACATTTTTTTAACTGGATAGTTTTGCTAATTTTTACACTTCAGCGAAGGCAGAAAACGTGCTTGTCTGTTTTATGTTGCATCAGTTACAGAATTTTGAAATGCAATTTGTGGGACTAAAAGAGAGATTGAAATAATCTGCAGATATTTGGATATTAAGTCTTTGATAAGAAATATTTTAAATTATAAATATTTGTTCTAGCTTTTTTAGTAAATTTTCTAAACGGTTTAGAAAACAATAATCGACAATCAAGTGTTACGTCAGTTACTATGCAATTGATTAACATTACAGTACGTACGAATATTTTTCCTGCGTTTCTGCATGTAAAAACATTTAAACATAAAATGAATGATTGAATAAGAAAAATCTGAAAATCTTAATAAATTAAAAAATATAACTTAATAAATAAATTTACATATAGGATTAAGCACACTAAAAAAGTCAACGATACATGAGTGCATTGTACTATCTTTTTAAAATCAATTATTAATATTATATAGCAAAAACAAAAAAAATATATACATAAAATGTAAATCATGTATTTATATCCTTAAACTTAAAATATAGCGGCACACTAAACTTTCGGTGAGATTCCAGCATTTTATTCTAGAGATAATTGAAGATTTTGCGCTTAAAATGAAAATATTTTTTTTTTACTAATGCATTTCTTCTATTTTATTTCTAATATTTATAAACAAAATTATTGTAATTTACACAATTATACTAATATTTATAAAGTGTAATTCAGTTAAACAACAACGAAAAAACCCTGAAGCAATTGCAAAGTAAAATAAGACCTATTTTCATGATGTCATAGGAAAACTATTAAAAAAAAAGTGTTTAACTATTTTTTTCAATGTGTCCATGATGTTTTATGCACTAAAATTATTCATAAAATTAAGGAAATTATTTTTCGAAATAATTCCTTTGTTTAACTTCGAATAACCAGTCTGTGTAATGCCTGTTATGCCTCAAGGTTTATGTTTCTTTAATAGCATTTATTTCATAATCCAGAACATTATGATGCTATAATGATTGTAAACGTACATAAAGTCAGGTTTTTTTATGATTAAGATTATACCTTATAAAACTACGTCAGTTCATTACTGTGAATAAAGACAAATATTTCTTAATATATAAAAATATAATATAACCACCTATAAAAATGTATTAGGTAGACAAAAGTTTTTTTTTCATTTTTTACAAAAAATGAACCATGGGAAATTTCGAAAATGGCGAGATTTTATTGAAGTATATAAGTGTCATTCTCTTGAACAACTTTCTTCCATCTCTCCGAGATCCCACCAGTAGCCGAGAGGTTCTGCTCTCGAAGCTGGTAGACGGGAGGTGCTGGGTTCGAACCCAATCGCGCCCATCAGCCTAATAGTTCGGTGTTTTCGTGGTTTTCTTTGAACCTTGGATTTTCCATGCGTAAATACGGGTTAGGTTCCCTTAGAAAGACCCCTACGGAGGACACCCGCCCCCGGGGCCTATATCCAGCGAGTAGATAATTGGCCGTGAACAATTAACCCAACCCATCTCTCCGAGAGCCATAATGCCTTATTTCTAAAACATTTTAGACTTGCTGCCAAATTACTTATCGAGATGATTTTTTATGTTTTTCAAAGAGTCATTTTTTTGGCGAAGAGAACTTTTGAGAGAAAAAAACAAACAGTAGTCAGACGGAGCAATGTCCCGAGAGAAGGGATGGCGGGACAGAACGTTTAAATCGAACACAAAGAGTTTGTTTCAGAGAGCCGAAGATACGTGCGGCCTGACGTTGTTATGGTGGAAGACAACACTTCATTTCTTTGCTAATTCAGTGCGTTTCCTGGCTATTACTGTCTTCAGTTCGTCGAGTTTCGAGCAGTATTTTTCAGCGTTGATGGTCTGGTTTGGTGGAAGTAATTCTTAGTAGATCCTTTTTAATCCCACCAAACAGACAACAAAACTTTCTTCGGGTGGAGGCCGGTTTTATCGACAGGAATGGCACCTTTGTCTCGGCTAGATTAGGATTGATTGCGTCCCACATTGTCATAAAGTATTCAACTTTCGTCTCCGGTGACCAGTATTCAAAAAACGATATTTTTCGCAAATGGAAATGCGGTCTAGTATACTGCGCTTCGTCAGGTCTCAAGGCAGGGCGGTCATTGACGACTATTCTTATATTCCATTCGCACCACTATTTAAAAAGACAAATGTAATATACTCTTTTTGCAGGTATTATCAAATTATAATGTAAAAGAATTGTTTGTTGAAAATGGTGCAACCAGTGCTGAATAGTAGAACAGCATTGAGGGGTTACCTAGTTGTGATCAACTTAAGGTTGAAGACCCCTATGCTTGATCAAAGTGAGCTAATGATGGTAAATGCTTCAAAAACTGAAAAATTGTTAGTTTATTCGTGAAAAAAAGAGATAATTAAAAAAAAACAGTAAACAGTTCAAGGAGTAAAATATATTGAACCGAAACTTGAATCAGACTTGCAAGAAAGCGGCAAACAGTTTAGCCCAAAGACTACAGACGCTCTATATATGTATACTACGTTTGTGTGATTTAATCTTATGTATATATTAACAATTTAATTAATATTATGAACTCAGTATTAAAAATACAACCAATATTATGAATTTACGCCTGTGAGATATTTATATGTACACGTTTTATCTGTTTTCTGCATAATTAATTTCTTAATAAAAACACTCGCGTAGTAAATATGTTTTTAATGAACTTAATTTTGCAACAATTGCATTTAAAACACTTAATTTACATATTTATACTTAAATTTTTAATTAAATAACTTAGGCAAAGTAATTATGGTAGCCTTTCGTTAATGAAAATTATTTAAAGTGTTTAGTAATATACGTTAGAATAGCCATTTATGAAATTTTTACCGGTATTGCACGCATACTGTTGTTTTTTACATCTATAAAACAAGAGTTAGAACTTTTGTAAATGAGACTAGTTTATCGTTATTAATATACTAGTGGAGCACGTGCGAAGCTTTCTGGGTGTAATATTTGAGATTGCTTGTTAATATGTTTGTTCGTTGATTTTTAATGAACTGCTAATTTTCATCAAACAACACTTTTAATGAAATGTGAACGCATTAGGACGAGTGATTCGAAACCCGTTTTTTTATCAGACATTTATTTTGCTTTCATTAAATAGCAAAATTATATTAACTTATTATGTATTCGCCACTATTATGTATGACCTTCTGCCATCTTACTAGCAGTTTATCAGTTCCTTCCTTGTATAATAAAATGTGGTTGATTTGGATAATAAAATCTTTTTGCCATGGATGTTTGATTTGAGATCGGCTAAGAGTGGTTGACCCTTATCAAGCCACTGTCTTTTGCTGACGATATTCTCATAGGTAACCAATTTTTCATTGCCTGTTATAACCCTGTTTAAAAAAAGCTCGACTTTTACCCATGAGAGCAGATTTCAGGCGATTGACTGTGTATCTTCTTTATTCTGTTCGCTGAAATTGTGAGGTACCCTTACTGCTAACTTGCTGGCTTTCTCTAATTTCTCCAGGTGGAGGTTAACAGTTGATCGTGTTGCTAAGTTCTATAGGAGTTTTAAACCACCGACTGTGAGGTATCCATACTCCTAACAGCTGATTTTCCCTAATTTCTCCAGGTGGAGGTTAACAGTTCATTGTGATATTAGCCTTCTAGTTCTATAGGAGTTCTATCGGAGTGTGTGAGGGACCCGTACCTTCACCCTAATTTCTCCAGGTAAAGGTTAACAGTTCATTGTGACGTTAACCTCCTAGTTCTAAAGGAGTTTTAAACTATCGACTGTGAGGTATCCATACTCCTAACTTACTGACTTTCCTTAATTTCTCCAGGTGGAGGTTAACAGTTCATTGGGGATGTTAGCCTCCTAGTTCTATAAGAGTTCTAACGGAGCGTGTGAGGGACCCGTACTCCAAACTTGCTGACTTTCCCTGATTTTTCCAGGTGGCGGTTGATGTATTCAACCTTTCTGCTATACCTCTTGTTGATTGACGTGGATTTTCCTCCAATATTGCTTTTGAATGTTGTCGTCAAAGTCGGAAGTACACTGTAAAAAAAAATCCGACCAGTTTTCCTGTAGGAATCGGAAAAATAGTTGTCCTTATCGTACCGGAAAAATTTTCGACCCAGCTCGGAATAAAATCCGTAAAGAAAAGGAAATAATAAAACGGTATTTTACGGATTTTATTCCGAGCTGGGTCGGACATTTTTCCGGTTCGATAAGGGCAACTATTTTTCCGATTCGTACAGGAAAACTGGTCATATTTTTTTTACAGTGTACGTCCCGCCCTTGGCTCGTCTTTTAAGATCGTATCTTCAGAACGAAATTTTACAAATAAATTTCTAATTGTTTGATCAGTTATTAGTCCTTCACCGTATGCATTGCATATTTTTTGAGCTGTTGCCTTAGCACTACTTCCTTGTTTAAAATCCCAAAGCATTACATGACAAATATACCTGACTCTCTATTTCACAGGTTAAAAAAAAAAAAAAAAAAAAAAAAACAATTCAGGTAACGTGCTTCACACAAAACAATTGACAGAAGACTAACTGAACCCTCATTTATATACTGTAAACAAAAACTCGTTTGTCCCAGGGTCTCATCGTGCGTAGATACGAACAGTAGATTCTACTTAGCTCTATCGGAAGTTACTTATGATTCGACTTAATACAAGGTATCCATTAACGAATGTCCCAGTAGTAAATTTTAATAGCATCAACTTTAATCATTGAGTGTTGGTTCAAGGTCACAAATAAAGATTCAGTCAAGCAGTTGTGGATAAGCGCATGCGCGAGTACTGCTTTGTTTTTGACTTGCTTCCAGTGCCACATGTGCAAAATGGTGACTCTTCTGCGTAAAGCGTTATTGCTGGGCTGAAGATTTAAAAGCTTACGCGATGCCACCGCCGCGGCGAGCGGCCTCTTTTCGTCCACAGCCCTTTATTCTTCTACTTATTCCGACTCTTTTGCGGAAGCAAGGTTTGTAGGTCCCCAGCCACGTCCCGAGTAAAAGACACTCTAGCGAAAGCAAGATTGATAAAAAAAAAGAATTCCATGCGATTATTTCCGTTGGGGCTTTATAAAAGATCGTGTCTACATTCCGCCGCTACCTACTAATTTGAAAGAGTTGGGATACAAAATTGAAGAGCCTATTGATTCCTTGACTCCGGACTTGTTAACTTAAGTGTGGGAAAAATTGGACTTTAGGTTGGCTGTGGGCCGTATAACTAAAGGTGCACCTATTGGGCATTTGTAAGAAAAACCATGTTAACTTACCTTCAATTTGTATAAGATTTGTGTAAATAGTTTAAATTAAATTGTTATAATATACCTTTGAAACTGGGGCATTATTTTATCGATACCCTATATTTTGTCAAAAGCCTGATCAAAAAGTTTTACGAATGACCACATAATCGTCGTGCATTTTGTCTCTATACAGGGTGTTTCAGCAAAGTGGTGCAAAGTTTCACTAGAAACAGAGTATTCCTAGAGGATGGGAAAACTTATAGCAATGCATGGTCGGAAACGCTTTCCTGGTGCGGTAGTGACGACACAAAACACAAGAAACGAAGGACGCGAATAGAGTGAGAAAACATATTTATTATTGTTAGTACTGCGAAAATTCCGGGACAATGCTGGAAATTACTGAGGAACTTGTGCTGCAGGTATCGCGGCAACTGCTGGGGAAGTCCGGGACGCGCCCGGTATTTTCGAGAGCATTAGATCTTCCATGCGCCGGAGATGTGAGTCCTTCATCACGGCCCGTAGTCATAATTTCGAACACCATCATTCATGACGATCGTTCTCTCTTTTTGTTCTTATTTGTTAGTTTTTTGCTGTACTAAGAATAATAAACACGTTTTCTCACCCTGTTCTTGTCCTTCCTTTCTTGTGCTATGTATCGTCACTACGGCGCCAGGAAATCGTTCACGACCATGCACTGCTATGTGATTTCCCATCGTCTAGGAATACTCTATCTCCAGTGAAATTTTGTAACCGCTGTGTTGAAGCACCCTGTATATAGGTAAGTACATGCTGAATTTTAATTCATCCTGTATATCTTACCATTTAATACATATATTGCCTAAGAAGTTGACTTGAAAATTGTTCTACAAACTTTTCCTTAGAAGATAAGTTACTATAGGAATTAGTTTTAAATATTATTTCATCTCCGTTTTCTTGCGAGATATGCGTTTGCTTATGAGATATGCATTTGCTCGTGATTGCTATTCATAGATGCCGCTATTTATCGAGTCATCAACATTCATCAATAAATGTTACTTCAATAAACTGACTTTACAATAAACTTTGATTCTAGTGCGATAGATGGCATCACTACAGACTTCACAGACTGATTCTCTTCATAAACTCCTCTGTGAAAGAAAGATAATTGCGGACTCATCAAAATTTGCTTCGTGATTAGACTTTGATCTAACAAGGAGAGGGCCAACCTTGTTAATCACAGATTTTGATTATTTTAATATATGTTGTAGGGTAGACACCCCTTAGAGTCAGGTTCAACGGATTTTATCCAATGCCCCTTAGTTCTTGAAAAACCAGCGGGGTCTAATAATAGTAGACAACTTAAATACTTACTTCGCAGCAAAAATGACAGGTTAGTCGTAGCTCAGTTGGCATGGCATTTGCCGGTTGATCCGAGGTCCCGGGTTCTATACCTGAATGCGCTACATTTGTTTTTCTCATTTTTTGTTTTATAAATATAGTTGTAATTATAATTTAATAATTTCAATTAAAAAATTTAACACCAAACATTAATTATAATGTTAACAAACTTAAATTTATCATTTCTTATTTGTAAACTATTATTTCTCATCCATTAAAGAGGTTTAAAAAGAAATTGGATTTATTATTGAATGATAAAAATTCCAAAATCGTGACAAATTCTGTTGTGGTGCCATCTAGTTATGATAAAAAAAAAGGAATATTCAAATAAAATAAAAGCAGAAAAAAGATAAAGGGGAAAGCAAAATAATTGAAAGTGCAAGCATACTTATTACAAATTTAAAAATCTTTAATATGCAAAAAATCGGTTGTAATTTAATTCTGATGCTAATTTTTAATATGATTATGCTTGTTACTGTAAAAACAGAATAATAGTATTATCTTATTGACTTCCTTTGTTAAAGCAATGCTTAAATGATGTTTGTTTAAAATCACGAATTGACACAATTGCTCAATATCATTGCATCGATAAAGAATATATGAAATACATTTTAAAAGTGATTTTTTATATAAAAAAAACTAATAGTTTTATGATGTTTTATTACAACTATTCAGTTAAAAGTAAAAAATTAAATAGGTTAAAATTATAATTGATATACAATATTAAAAATTTTAATTGACAGTGAGATTATTAAGTTACACTTACAAGTAAATTTATAAAACAAAAAATGAGAAAAACAAATGTAGCGCACTCAGGTATCGAACCCGGGTCCGCCAATCAGCCGGTTAACACCATACCAACTGGGTTACGACTGACCTATCGTCGTTGTAGCAAAGTAAGTATTTAAGTTGTGTACTAATATTAGACCGCCGGTTTCTCAAGAACTAAGGAGCATTGGATAAAATCCGTTGAACCTGACACTAAGGGGCCTCTACCCTACAACATATATTAAAATAATCAAAATCTGTGATTAACAAGGTTGGCCCTCTCCTTGTAAGACTTTTCATTAACTTTAAAAGACCCTTCAGATGGGGCGTTGGTCTTTGAACCATAAGGACGTATTTAAAACTGTCCCCCTTTTTAAAATCACTTAGGAAGCGCAAAAATTCGCTCCTATGAATCGCCCTCTCGTAAATATTTTATTAAACTTCATTTGCTGTCTATTTAATATATTTAATCTAGATTGTGCATATTATTATTAATCTTTATATTCATATAAAAACCTTAAAAAGAGAAGACCTGTCCCGATTCTTCAATTCTTCAAGACGACACATACATCCATTTAATAAATATTAATAATTTCAGCAATCCCATAAGAAGATGAACTGTCTGAAGAAGTTGAAAAAACGATACTCAGAGGTAAGATGAATTTTATTTTCTCTTATCTGATATGAAAAAGAAATTATATATGGTCTTAGACAAAATACTCACGTAAGCCTTCAGTTACAAATAACATAAAATACAACATAAAAATCTATATATCGGAAAACTTTTCGATTGACTTCATTTACAACAGTCGATTTACAGATAAATTTCGTCGAGGGAAACAAACTATTAAAAGAATTTCAATTAATCTTCCCTGTATAACAAGAGACTAATAATATAAGTTTTGTCAAAAATAAAACATTTTCTATTTCACGGATACTTACCTAACTTTAAAGATTTTTCGATATAATTGAAAAATATTAATGATTTATTTCTTTATACCTGACCAAGGTACACTTTAAAACAAGAAACAAAAATCATGCGACAAGCTTAGATTATGAAGCACTTTCTAACATTTCCGGAATACTTTAACAAAACATTGCCGTTTATTAAGGTAAAGGAGATATCTAAGTAAACATTTTTAAAACCGCATAACACATTTAACTAGTATGTTGTGGTCATCACAAAACTTTCTTCTATATAAATCACGTCAATTAAACCATTTAAATAGTATAAGAAAATAAGAAATTACATCAGTTTAGCGCCAAATCATATCAAAGTATATCTGAATTGGAAGTTTGATGAAAATTCGTGCATTAGTTCTTGAGATAGAGCTGTAGCGGTAATTTTGAAAAATGTAGCATAGCAGCGCCACCTGTTCAGTGATTTACACGAAAACGTAAACAGCACTAATTGATATCAAGGTATACCTGAATCTGAAGTTTCTTGAAAATCCAAGCATTAGTCGCAAAAAATGCAGCATAGCAGCGCAACCTGCTGAGCAATTTACACCAAAATGTATAAAACGTCAATTCATGTCAAGGACTAACTGTATCTGAAGTTTGATGAATATCTGTGCATTAGTTCTGGAGATTGAGCTATTGTGGAAATCGTGAAAAATGCTGCATAGCAGCGCCACCTGTTGAGCGATTTACACCAAAAACTGATCAGCACCAATATATATCAGGTGCTAACTGAATATAAATTTTTATTAAATTCCGTGCATTAGTTCTTGCGATAGAGCGCCCACAAAATTTGTGTCCCATACATACAGACAGCTTTCGCTGTCTGTACTTCGCCGTTCATTATGGTAAAGGAGATACCTAAGTAAATATTTTAGAAAACGCTTAATCCTTATATTCTTAAAATGTTAATTTAATTGCCTTTATAATATAGAGCGGGCGCTGGGTCGCCTCGATTTTTATCCTACTGAGCGGGGGAAAAATTCTTTCGAGTGTGTTGTGAACTTTGTTCGGCTAAGTGTGCCCGACAAAAATTGTGAAATATTCAAATTGAGGTTGTAATATTAAATGAAAAATCAGCACCACGATTACCATTAATTGGTGTTATTAAGAACCAGCAGCAGACAGTTCTGTTTCCAGTGAAATCTCTACACGCATAACACATTTAAAAACCAGATTATAGAAATTGCCGTTAATAGCCGAAAAAAGTACGCCAATTCTTTTGTCCAGCCCTATATATGATCTATGTATTTGTCTATATATTGATCTATATATTGATCCATATATTGATCTATATATCTTCATTCTATGCAAAAATTAAGTATAGTAATTTTATATTTTCTTTACACTTCGAACGCCAGATTGAAAACAGAAAGCATGTCTGGAGGTGGGGGCGGGGGGTACGGAGTTCCTTTTTTTTAACACTAGAACGCCCGGAAATTTTACTTAAGTTTCATAAAAAAATATTTGACACCAGAATTTTTATTTAAAATTATTTGACTGATTTCTTTAACGTAAATCTGCGTGATTTAAATTTAAGTTATTTTATGAAAGAATTTCTGGTTCGAGTTGACATTTAATCACATAGTCGGAGTCGGATCAACTCCTTCCGGGCGTTCTAGTGTTAAATAAATGATAATAAAGTATCAATAGTGCAGTACCATAGCAATAAATTGGCTTTAAGGAAAATATTTCTGGCATACGCATTTACATGGTATAGCCAGTGATGTGGAAAGGGTACCTTACCGTTAATGCCTACCCAGCGGGTAGGCATTTATTTTGCGGTATACAGAGTGTTTCACTACCAGACCGACAAACTTGCAGGAGGTGTAGAGGGCACAAAGACGACTCGGAATAACATAGCAATGCAGGGACGGAAATGCAATCCTAATGAGATAGAGGGGCTGTTAGGGACGGAATCATAGTGATAGCAAATTGACATTTAAAGACCATAAGCTTAAATTAAGTCATGACTTTCCTGATAATGAAGTTCCCCGAAGATTTCTGCCTAGATGTCTTGTTCTTACCATCTACGGTTTTGCACGTTTGAGGTAGTAGAGGCGTTTTGAAATGGCGTATCTTCGTTGCTACCGCAAACGTCCGAAACACGCCAGGCGTATTTCAAAACATTCGAGATTCCAGGTTACAAATGTTTCATTCACACATTACGAAACATTGTACAACTTCATTATCAGGAAAGTTGTGATTATATTTTATATTTAATGATTCATAAAATAATACGTATGAAAACCATTTGTATGGGGATTTGTTTATGATTGCCTTACGTATTTAATTATCTTTAGCACTGCAAAAAAATAACATTAATATCAGTTTTGTATAAAATCAGCACTTAATTTCAAACATTACGCGACGGAAAAACCCTGTTAGAACGCTTAAAGGGTTAAGGTTATGGTCTTTAAATGTCAATTTTCTATCACTATGATTCAGCTCCTAACAACTCCCTATCACGGCAAGATTGCATTCCTGACCCTACATTGCTATATGATTCTGAGTCGTCTCTGCGCCCTCTACACCTCCTGCAAGTTTGTCGGTCTGGTAGAGAAACCCCCCTGCATAACTATGTATTTAGCAAAGTCTCTAGTAAATACCCCAAAATGGGGTATTTCCATATTTTATTGCAAAAAATCATGATTTTGAAACATCGGTTACAATGCTTAAAATATGATAGCAGCTTTCAATTTAGTTAAAGAAAAATACCAGCATGTTGTCTTACTAAGATTCTCTCCCATGTTTTACATTTACTATGTTCTGATATTTTGCAAGGCAATTAAGCTTTTTTCCAAAAATAAATCTCATTGATGTAGTGAAGATGAGAACTATTAAACGAAATAACCGTTTACATGAAATTTTCAGTGGAATTCAAGGTGAAAAAGGTAACGAAAATAATAATTCCTTGAAATTGCCTGGAAAAACGAAATGGGAAATTTATTTCCATTGCCTTAAACTTTTAACCATCAATCTATTTTAAAGATTTTTTTTTTTTAACCGAGATTTTTTTTCAAAGAAATGAAAGAAATGAAAATTTCCAAAGTTTTATTTCATAGTACTAAAAAAAGACACTTCTTAAATAATTCAATAAAAAGAAGCTAGAGCAACAGATTTCAAAAACGTTTCTTCATCATTCACGAAAAAGCCGTCATACACTGTAAAAATGTATGTAATGTTACTCCATAAAATTGATGACAGCATGGTGCCTCCGGTTTAATGGAGTAATTTAACTTATATAATGGTGTAATTTAAACTGATATAACTGGTGTAATAATACACATAAATGTAACTTAGCACCAGTTATATCGGTTAAATTACTCCATTTTATTGAGGCAGCAAGGCTACCACCAATTTTATGCAGTAACGTTACATAAATTTTTTACAGTGTACGAACCAATAAGAGAGCCCAAGAAAGATTTCTGTCCGTTCTTGTAGTGCTATTTAAAAAACTACCCGCATTGCAATGTGTTTTGCAGCGATTAAAAAGGAATTTATTATTAGGAGTTCCAAATTTCAAATCTCCATAATTCCTAAACTAGTTGAGAGAATGACTTCCCGCTTGATATCCTAAGGTATGGAAAAGCAAATATGATGTCAAAATTGTGTGTTCGTATTGAAAGTTTCAGAGCTTGGTACATTTTTAGTATGAAGACTTCCCAAAAGCTTAATTTTTATAGATTAAAAAAAATATAACATTTCTTGACTTGATAGTCTAAACTTCATTCATGAAATTTACCATCAAATTAAATTAGACAGCACTCAACTTAAGACGTGTGCAGTTATTTGCAGTGAAAAAGAGTGTTAACAGGAAAGATAAGTTTTGTGGGAAGGATTGGAGAATATGTCTCCTTTATTGGAATAACCTACATAGTACAAAAGTACGTAGCTGAATTGGAGTAAACTACGTAGATGAAGTGGCGTTATGCGTGTTAAGTGTACCTGTTATATAAATTAAAATTAAAATTATCGTTGCAATAAAATTCTTCTGAATAAATGCATTAACTTTGTTACATTCATCATTCTAATTAAAAAGTACATTTAAATTCATTATTTGAATGTAAAAGGTTGAATTTCTTTAAAATTTAAGAGTTGTAAGAATTCTAAAGTTCTAAATTTTAGTTTCTTTTACGCTAATCCATTATTAATAATATCAGTATAAGGTTTTTTTCACAGCTATATTTATTTTCAAAATAAATACCCAGGTAAATAACAAAAATAGGTATTTACTCTTAAGAGGTCTCAGGACTTTCAAAACTTCAAAATTTCGAAAATTCATTTTTTAGATGTTAAATTCCTATCTTTTTTGAATATTTTAATATTGTTGCTTCCTTGAAATTCTCATTAGAACAGGAGTTATGACTTTTAGAATTATACCCGCTCAATAGCTAAAGCGGCGTTTCCGAAACTTTGAAGTCATTTTTCTCCAAATGACGTTTTTGGGCACAACGCGCAGGATATCTCAAAAACTTCTGGATATTTTTTCATGACATATTCAAAACATACGTTTCATGTTAATCTGTATAAACTGAATCTAAAATTTCCTTTTTATTGTCCAAAAAAAATATTTTTTCAGGTGATTATGTTGTTGAAATTTTCAAAATTTTGTATTAACTAAACACAACTTTGTATTAAAAATATAAAAATGCTTTAAATACAAATTTATTTAGGTTCAGTGTAATTATTACAATCAGAAGTATAAGCAGGCACCAAAATTTTCATTCTAGTTGCAATTTGTAGTTTATAATCGTGCCCTTAAGCTGTTATACCAATTTTTTACAAGTCAAATATTTGACATTTTGGACCCCCCTGTAAATGCTAATTCTGCATCTTACACTTTTTTAAAGACATAAAATGAAATAATGTACTTATATCTTTCATCTCAATAAAAATTGTGCTTTAAAATCATATCCATTTTAAGATATTAAATGTTGAAAATGGTCTCTTTTTTAATTTTTTTTTCAATTTTAAGAGTCCTGAAACCCTTTAAAAAGAAACACCCGGTCATTTTACATCACTGGGTATGGTGCACCGAGAAATATTGCTATACGTTAATCTGATTTTTAGTTTTATTAAATGTCTTAATTGAAATAATTTTCATTTTAAAACTCTTATTCAGATCTAATATATTTAGATATTTGAAAATTAAAATCTTTATTAACAATTTTATACTGCATACTTTAAATATCAGGCTGAGCATCAATTGGCACAAAATTTTCCGGGCTCGGATTTTAAATTTTCGGGCTGCGGAAAAATAGACCAAACTCATCACTAATAAACACCATTACCATTATAACTTTACCTACATCCGTTTACAAATTAAATGGCTGGGTAACTTACATGCTTTCCTTCTTGTATTAGATTAATCCATTTAAAATCACAGGAAACTCATTTAAAATATCTCCTTTGTATTATTGTTTCTACGTAAAATTTTAGTTCATGTGTACATAAATTCTATATTTATTTATTCAAATTAAACACGATCTGCATGCATCGTGATTTAAATGCTTGTTTGTTTATTTCTGTTTTTCGCTGTACCGATTTACAAAACAAGCTGGAAATATATTCGGAAGAGCTTTTAGGAAAATGCACTTTTTGAGCATTTCATTAAGCAATATTTATTCCGTTTTGTTCAAGGAAAACTTTCAGACAGTATTGAGTAAAATATATTTCTCGATTAAATGCATTTGGACATTTAAAATGTAAACGGTTAAATCATTTATACATTGAATACAATTAAAATTGAAACTAGATTATTATTATTAAATGTACTCCCTCCTCTTACCCAACAGTATATTATTTTTTAACTACATAAAATTTAACTAAACCTGGTTCAATCACAAATTACTTTGACATTTTGTAAAACAATTTGCATCGTTCAGAATTTTAAGTATTTAAAAGGAGTTGATAGATTGAAATTGGCGAACCACTTTTTCATTTGTTTTCTCTTTCCGCTGCTAATTTATATTTTTTACTATTTTACTGATATCAGAAACAAAGAATTTTTAAGGACAGGGTATGTAGGGGTGCTTATGCTTGAGCAAAATATGTGCGAATAGCAATTTTTGCCTTATTTAATCGCATAAATAACTTATTTAAAAAGGGGAAGATTACTATTCTGAAATAGCGGTATTTAAATGTAAGAAAAAAATAAAATCGACTCCGGGGATAAGCTTCTTACCTAATTGCACGCCAGTTGGCATATTTTGCCGATAATTTAAAGTTACTGTAGATATTTTTTATCAAACAACTTGCTTTAAAAATATGTGATTGTACTATGTCAAAAGCCTGTTCATAAACATTTCTAATAATAC
Organism: Maratus speciosus; assembly: GCA_963932465.1. Lineage (NCBI taxonomy): Eukaryota > Metazoa > Arthropoda > Arachnida > Araneae > Salticidae > Maratus > Maratus speciosus. The sequence goes on along the minus strand of OZ010788.1, from coordinate 620,906,090 downwards.
TCCATTCATCGTTATACGTTTTGTATTTGCATAGAAAAAGGGATGCTGACATCAGAAATATTACGTTTGATAATGTTTAACCTGAAAGTACGACTAAAGTTCAGACAGCAAAATCAGATGCGGGCAAGGAATTTTACCAGATGATACCCCATTGACCGTTGTACAGTACATAGTTATTAAATTCAGTATGTGATGTCCGATGTGGGCAAGTAATTTTATCCAATGATACCTAATTCACTGTTGTACGGTACATATTTATTAAATTCAGTATGCGATGTCAGATGTGGGCAAGGAATTTTACCCAGTGATACCACATTTACCGTTGTACAGAACATATTTATTAAATTCTGTATGCGATGTCAGATGTGGGCAAAAATCCCTATCCAATGATACCTCATTCACCGCTGTACGTTAAATGTTAGTTTACGAAATAATAAAAATGATTGAAATTCAATTGTTGTCAATAATGTTCATGTCTTTGCAAAACTAGTCGTTGGGGGCCACGGTAATACTTACCCATCATGGATACACATAATATAAAATATGATAATAAAACATGTGATACATGCTAAGCATTGTATAATGTTGCTTTATTCATAGTTTAATCTACTTAGACTCCCTTAAATATAATTAATATAATCCTTTAAGCTAATATTACTTTTTGTTGCATTAAAATATCTCAATTTGTTGATTTTCTGTGAGCAAGTAAACACTATTGGTGTACAATGGAAGTCTATGGGAATTTGGCGAAATATTAGTGATACCGCCAATTTGGATACCGACTAATTTTGCTCGCCAAATTTGGCGACATATCGCCAAGTTGGTGACAAACTTGGCGGCATTTGGCGACAGAACAATGTTCCCCACTATGGTATGGAGTCCCCTATGGAGACTCCATTAAATGCTTGACATTTACGATAAGCCATTATTGGTATTTATCTTACAGTTTGGCGATAGTTTTTTGGTCGGCGGGATAATCGAGTAGTAAAAGAAACATCCTTATTAGTCGAAAAATTATAATCATATTAACTAACAATTTACTGCGTAGGATTAAACGTCTCATTTCCAATTAAAATATATCTTTGAATTGAAATTTGAATGAAACACAGGGTCATGAAAAATCGAAGAGTGTGAAAAATATGATTACAAATATCTCGGCAACTCATAATCCGATCGACTTCATTCTTTATGCAAAATTTACGTTTCTTTTATTGTCTTTTATATTCACTCCTTCAAATAAACAGTTTCGAAAATTTTTGTATACCTTTTATCAGAACGAATAATTCGAGAGCCCGAAAAAAATAGTTCCAGATAATCGAGGTTACTGATATTCAATAGGCTTCTTCCCATTATTACTTCCTAAGTACACACCAAATTTCTAGTCTATCTCAATTTGTTCGGGAGATAGAGCGTTTACAGACACACACACCGACACACGCACACACCCAGACGGACGGCAAATTTTTTTTTTCTAAAAATATGGTTTTCGGAATTTCCAGTGTCTGAAACGTGTAAATCCGCAACTTTTTTTTACGGTTACTTGTAATCGTTTACAGTCTTGCAAACGATTACAAGACTTACCCTTTACTACGTATGATGGGTAAGTAATTAAACGATTCTACACTAAAATTTTTGACGTGACCGCGTAAATAAAACTTACACGAAGCGATTACTTTTTTAAACACATAACGCAGTACTGTGTTCTTTAACAAGGTATTAAACTTTCATGTATATTGGCAATTTTTACGAAAGTTAGAACCTATAAAAACAAGAAAAGACAAGAGAAGAGATACAAAGACAAACATACATTTTTCATACCTAACTTAAAAAGGGACCGCCACCGAAACGAGATCTTTTAACCCATTTATGCTTAGCGTCCCATTTTTGGGACGTTTCGAATTTTAACAATTTTTTATAATTTTAATCTTCTTTACAACATGAAAATTGTATGAAGTAATTGTCTATAAATGTCTCTATATATTACCCAGAGATGATAGCATAAGATGGATATTTATTTGCTTAAATAAAGGCTTTTTTTCGGTGTTTATAAGTTTCATTTTTCAAGATGGCGAGATGTAAGAAATAAGTTTATTTGTATTTTTTGTATCAAGGATCCAAATAAATAAGTCATAATCTTAGCTTGTAGACTTCTTCAAAATACGTATTTTTTAAAATTGCAAAATTATATGTTGAAGCCCATTTTTTATGCATGCTTGTAAAGTAAAAAATATAGGGCGCTAGGCGCAAATCGGTACATATTTCTATTAGCCAGTTAGGGGACAAGTTATTTCTACAGACAAAGAACGCTTTTGGGTACAGTGAGTAACTCGAACAAGATTATTGTAAATTTTCTCCCGTGGTTATACAGTTATTATATTTCATAAATAATTATATTGCAAAAATATTGAATCCAAGATTGCCACAATTTTTGCAAAACTGATTTTAAAATAAAAGCCATAAACAATTTATCTAACTCAATTTTTAAGAACAAGGATTTCCACCCTTGGGCGACAAATCAATACTTAATATACATGTACAAAAAATACATTTTCACAGGATGTATATTATTTAAACGCCATTAATAGAATATTTTTTTATGGATCAAAATTCCCCATTTAGATTTCTTTAAATAAAAAGCCTCCAGCAAGAGATGCCATTTTAAAATGTACTTGTAAATTGAGTTTATGTTTATTTAATTCTACTCTTCAATCGCAGAGATTTTTAATAATCTATCTGTACTATTATTCTTAGACCGCTTTGAATAATTCCTTAAGGCTGTTCTGAAATTAAAAGGAGCTACTTTCTGACGCATTTCTGAATTCATTTTTGTTTGGAAAAGCATGAAATTGGCAGGTATTCTCCTTTAGAAAGTATGTGATCCGTTTGGCGGTAAAGGCAAAAGTTCTGTCAGAACAAACTGTGAAAGTGGGCATTTTAAACCGAATTTCCGACGATACAGAGCGAGAAAGGGGAAATACTTCTCACGCGAAAAGAATAGCTTATAACTCGATAAGTAATTTATTTATCGAAAAATGGTAAGCAGCATTCGATTCCAAATCGCTTCAATACTCAGACCTGCAAATTTAGTACCTTTCCTTTAAAAATAAGTCAGGCAGTTTCGCGTTGGTGAGTAGGAAATTCTGGAACCATCCTAGGTTAATTTCTGATTATAATACGTCTATTTTTTTTTTAATTGAATACATTCTTTTTATGCAGAGTCATAGTCATTATACAAATCAAGGGAAACACGACATGACTTATCCACGTGATATTTGATATACAGCAAAACCTAATAAGTACCAAATTTAATAACGTCTAACTAAATAAGAAGTTCGTGGATTTTCATATCGTACTTCAATTACGGAGCCCACAAAATTTGTGTAACACATAAACAAACACTGGGAGACAGACAAATGCTAAATACTAATACAAAAATAGTCAAATCGTATTCAAGACATTCCAAAATGTGTAAATAAAAAAATTAAAAAAAAGAAAGAAAAAGAAAAAAGAGATGTGGAAAACTTTTGGGAACCTCTTATGAATATAGACGATAATAAAACAGAAAAGATTTTCACAATAGAAAAAATTTCTAAACCTTAAACAATTAATCTCTATCAGTTTTTTGAGAAGATAGTTTTCCAATTTAAATCACGGTTGTCCTTGCACGTCAAAACAGTATTTAATACATATCACCCATAAAGAAAAACATTCTTTTCACAGGATAGAGAATTATTTAAATTGTATAAAGAGTACTTTTTTTCTATAAATTTAAAATCCAATTTAGAATTTTTTAGTCAAAGGCTCCAGCAGGAGCTGTCGTTTAAAGTTTATTTGTGAATGGAACTTTTGTTTATTTAGTGTTGCCGTTAATAGCAAAAATATATAATAAACTGGTAGTTTTCCGCGATTTTTTTTCCATAATTCCTTAAACTAGTTTATGATTATAATGAAATTTCTATTTTCAAAATTAAGTTTTTTCTTCAGCCCTCTCAAAATTAAATGCTACAGAAAAATTCTCTTCAGTAATAGTGTTTTCTTTTAAACTTGCCGCCCTTAGCCACCAGTTTGATCTACATTAAATGTAATGTTAAGCATTGTATCATGTAACTTTTATTCATAATTTAATTTACTTTTTCAGTCCTTCGCCAAATCGCAAGATTCTGGCAGAGAAACCAAGAACTCGATATATTTATGTTAGCCGGATGCAGGGAATAAATCGCCAAAGATTGTTCCTGTCGCATTTTATCGTATTTTATTAATTTCATTTGAAGTATAATACTTTCATTCATTTTATTTAAAATACCCAGCTTTAATTTAAAACTGAAACATTTAAAATTCATGACTTTTACTCATTTCTTAAAAAAAGAAAGAAAAGAAAAGAAAAATAATAAATCATGCCATAAACCCTGACGTTTAATTTAAACATCAAAGCATTGCGTGAAGAGGTGAAACATGTCAACAGCCAAATAAAACTATTTTACTTTTTTAAAAGTTTTAATTGTACATCTTTTTACCAATTAGAAATAAAATAATATATCAAAGCATTGTTTTAATTTACCACGCGAGAAATAAAAAATGTAACTGGCGAGTTTAAAAATGCTATTCGCTAGATTTTTACCCGGCTAACATAAAAATAACCAAGAATTCTTTGTGATCATGGCAACTTTTATGTTAGCTTTATTCGAAAAAATAATTTGGATTGAAAATTGCTACTCAGATAAAAAGCGTAATTGTTTATGACAGTCACATGGCTTGAACTGTTATAAGATAGACGAAATGATGGCGATGGAACAATATTTGGCGATTAATCACCTGCGCCAAGAACCAAAATGGCTGCCTAGCTTATAAAAAGCGAACAGGTCAGCACGGAAACATTGACGACATTGACGTGACTTGCACTATTAGTATATAGCTGCAAGACATCATTTCATGCTAAATTGAAAATGCATTATACACTTTTGTAATTGACTTTTTTATAGCTATCGATAATGATTTTTCGAGATACAGTCGATAACTTTGATTTTTCGCTACTAGAAGACCTACTATATTTTGCATTAGGTCCGGAAAAATCAGTTTATAAAATCACTATCGGATTTGCAAGAGAGCATCTCTTTCCATTTGCAATTTTTCTCACGACAAATATGACTTTTCTACGCACCCTCTATACTAAAACAGAAAAAACTGACTAAAAGATTTACACATTTTTTATAAAAAATTTATTACATCTTTAATTTTAAACAATTTATCTCAGCATTTTGAGAATTTAAAAAAAACTGTTGCCTTTGCGTTACAAAAAGGGTTTTAATATATGTCAACTTAAAAAAAAATCTTTTGACAAGACGTGTGTTATTTTAAATTCCGCTTAATGGATTTAAAATCCCATTTAGAATTCTTTAATCTAAACCCCAAGCAAGAAATGTCGTTTCAAATATACTTGTGCATGCAGTTTTTGTTTATTTATTGTTAATGCTCTTTTGTAAAGATATTCTATAACTTAATTTTAATATTGTCTTTGATTTTTTTTTTTGCATCCCCCCTTAAGCTAGTTTCTTTTAATTTTCAAAATTTAAAGTGATTTTCGTAGCTGACTTAAAAATGAATATCCGCGAAAAATTCTTCTCAATATTTGGACAGAATTACTAATTGAAAGAAATTAGAGTCCTGAGAAAAGTAAACATTTTATAATAATTCTGCAACAAATGATCGTAGAAAAGATATACAGGTATAAATCAATAGGGATAAATTTTTACTATCGACTGGAAATTTAAAAACTTATTTTATATGTATGTAATGCATTTTTGTTTAATAAACTTTAAAGTTTTCTGCATCAATATTATAATTTTCACAAATAAATCAGACTTTCACACTTTAATTAGCATGAATATGAATTTGATTCAGATATAATTATTATGAAACAAGCATAGTTCACTAATAGGCCGGGATGTGGCAGCACAGACACTCACCTCATCGAGTTCACGGCTGAATTTCCCGAATTAGTTAAAATTCGATTCGCATATTAAGACGCAATCGGTCTGCCAACTCATATCTTGGTGGAAAACACCTGAAAACCCGATTTTAGCGGTTGACTTGTAGGTTTACCATTGTGTTTTCCTGCACCCAGTGTTCTATGTTTTCATACCTCTGGGTGCAGGAAAACACAACGGTAAACTTACGAGTCAACCGCTAAAATCGGGTTTTCAGGTGTTTTCCACCAAGATATGACTTGGCAGACCAATTGCGTTTTAATATGCGAATCGAATTTTAACTGATTCTGGAATTTCAGCCGTGAACTCGATGAGGTGATTGTCCGTGTTGCCGCATCCCGGTCTATGATTGTCTCTAAATTAAAATCGGATAACTACGTAATATTTTTCAGTTCAACTTTTCACTCTCTTGCAGTAATATGTAGCTGCCAATCTTAGCAGTTTTATCATGCACTCTCAATATATTGCTTTATAGCATGATGATATTCGTGGTTAGAAATCTGGCAACAAGTCGTATAAGATTGGAACCCTGTCTCAAGCTTAAATGTCAACAATGTTCCAGTTTTCAGCTTAAAAAATATCCCAACCCGATTAGTCATTATCTGCAAAGGGGTACTTAATGCACTTTATGGTTCAACATTTTAATAGTTCATGGTTCAATCTGTATAAGTTTTGTAAGCAGTTGGCGAACTTTCATTTAAAATAAACAGTGACAGAATATATATTATAGATTATACTTCTTTAAACAAATAAAGTTCATTCAAAGTAATAATAAAGTTCAAACAAATAAAGTTACTTTTCTCAGTACCGCAGGTTTGGCTTGTAGTAAATAAAGACGAATGACCATCAAATAAATAATGCAGCAACATCTTTCACATAATATATATACATTTATATGGACAAAACGGCAGACATCACTGTTACAAAGCACAATCAACACTCAACTACAAAGAACATCTTAGAATGTCTATATATTATCAAAACCTATTTCCATGGAAACACGACCTTCTAGCGGCAGAAAAGAGAAGAGATATACGAATCGTTAGATTGCATAAATAAAATAAAAGGAGTATTTTACAACAAGTTTATGGTTCAACTGGGACAGTATCTTACGTCGGAACTTTTCCGGCTCCATGTTTTGGTGACATATTAAATCAAACTTATAACAGTGTACTGTTTCATTCATATACTAGTATTTATTTGCAAATAGGTTACAATAAAATAGCAATATAATGGTGTCATTATAATGACTTTTTTGATGATTTGTCGCATAAAAAATCGTTTATAAACAGGGTTAGCACAAATGAATGAACGGATTTTTAAAAAAATATGTTTTCAAAACTATTACACATAGTCGTGTCAGGTTCGTTCCCCACATTTCATGTTTACAGATTAGGTGTTTGTCTTGTTACGAAAGGTACGCACATTTAACCATTGCCCGATTTATGCAGTGGCATGCGGGGCAACTGCCACGGGCACCTCTTTTTAGGGTCCCCCCATGAGATTAATCAGGATTTCCATTAAAAGGTGCCAAATGATTAAAATTAGTCAAGTGTGACCAAAATTCATATATTTCCAAACATTTAGGAAAGAAGCGCGGTGACCCTTCCTCCCTCTGCTCCCAGTATCCCCTTCACCCATATAAAAACAAACTCTATCATTAGAAATCTAATGATTAAAATTTCATTATAACAACTTAGTATTCAACTTCAAAAGAAATTCTTTATTAACGTTTTCCTCGTAACGTCGCAAATTAAAGCTATTAATTATGACCCATTTGGGGCATTCTCTTTTAGACATCTTATAACGTACGCAGGTAGGCAATTTTAAAGTTTGCATATAAATACTCGTGTCAAACAATCTATCATTTTTTCTACTATTATCCTACTAGTATTTTTTCATAAAGTTGTGACAATCTTTTTGTGATACCCTGTATCCAGATGTGAACAGTATCGGGTAAGAAAATTAAGCATACATACAATATGTATTAAGTTAGTACTAGCCACTTCCACATTATTCACAAAAAAATTCGATAGATTCGATAAAAATTCGATAATAATTCAAAAAAATTCGATAGAAGGGGGGGGGGGGGGCTCACAGGATGATGCTTTCCCCGGTGCCCTCCACAGTCTAAGTTAGACCCTGCACTTAACATTTGTAAAGGAAAACAAACTTGGAATGATCTTCTTTATTTTCATACATTACTTATATAACTCGTTACTCGTCACTTATATAACACGTTACATTCATAGTGTCATAGTTTAAAAATATAACTTTTTAAAATCCGGTCATTAATTTGTGCTAACCCTGTCTTACAAACAATCAGGCAATAAAACCCGAGCTACCTTATTTAATGATATTCGATATACTTGCTTGAGTACAGAACATTGAAGAAAACTGCTTTTAATTTAAAACTCTAATGGATTTTTTACTTTTAGTATATTTTCTTACATTGCTCAACAACTACACGAAAAAGTATTTTTAGTATTTTCGTATTAGCTCTCTGCCAGCTGTCGATCGCGAAAAATTCCACTATTTATAGCGAACTTTTTGTTTCTGACTATTTCAGTGTTTAAGAGCGTAGTTCAATCCCATATATCTTACATTCGTCTTTATTTATTTATTTGTGAAGTTTCAATGTCGTTTGGTATTTTAGTTCCGAAATATTACGCGGAAACAAACAAATGCTGAATTATTTGCGTTGTTTTATGTGCAAACCGGTTAATCTTCCGTAATGATTTCAAAACGGTAGCCCATGAATTAAATAGGTCATACGTATACAACGCTTAAAATGTTCTCTGACAATAGATGTAATTATTAAATACAGTTCGGCAAATCTTAAACACTGCACTGCTTCTTCTTGGCTTTGAGGTGTTCGTTAACCGAAAATGTGTTAGTTATCCGAACATAAAAATCTTTCTCGAAAGTGTTCGTTAACCGATTTGTTCGTAAGCCGACTAGTTCGTTAACCGATCATCCACTGTACTTAAAATATATTTCTAAGTCTAATACCATAGTAATAGAAGAAATTTTTGAGAAGGAAGGGGAAATTTTACATCGAGGAGTTTATTCATAAATATTCTCTAATGGAATAGGGGATGTGACATCACTGTGGCGTCATAAATATTCAAAATCACGACGGGACGATCATCTAAAGATGACTCCTTTATTTCGTCCCTTAATGACACACATGTGACTATCACTTCTTGACTCTACACTGTTAAAAATATCGTGAAAAATTACCTCTGTTTTTAAAGGCTCTCTATTTTCTGACCAATGAGAACGCTACATATACACCTATGAAGCATTTCATTGGTCAAAAAATAGACAGCCTTTAAAGACAGAGGTAATTTTTTTACGATATTTTTAACAGTGTACTGTGAATACCCCGAGAAGGAACATCTGGTCGCAAAATGGGATACATCGACTTCACAGCCATATGAACATGATAGACAGGGAAGCGGCTGTGCAGACCATCACCTAATCGAATTGGAAGCTGAAATTCCAGGATTAGACAGAACTCGATTAGCATATTAAAATGCAACTGGTCTGTCAATTTATATCTTGGTGGAAACCACCTCCAAACTCGATTTTAATGGTTGACTGGTAGGTTTAGCATTGTGTTTTCCTGCACCCAAAGGTATGAAAACATGGAGGTCTGGGAGCAGGAAATCCGAATGGTAAACCTACGAGTCAGCCGCTAAAATCGGGTTTTCATCTCCAACTCGATGAGATGATTGTCTGTGTCGCTGCCTTCCGGTCTATGACTTATCTTCTACGTCGCGTACCAACAATGACGCCAATAAAAGATGCACTTGGATTACAGTGCTTTCACATTTTGTAAACGTTTTAGTCACGGTGCTATTGGAATAGTATTATATTTTTCATTTTTCAGTAAAAGTACTTTGTCTACATAGGAGTAACTAGGGGGGGGTGCCCTGGGTGCCCGGGCACCCCCCCCCCGTTTCCGCAGACTCGAGCACAATTATTTAAAAAAATCGAAATCTACAAAAGAAAAAAAGAAGAAGAAGCGAAAGCAGACTTCAATTAGTTTAGTTCAGAAAACTAAACGGCTAAGTTTTGAAATGTGATAAAAAAAGAAACCCATATTCTTTTTTTTTAAAAAGAAAATTATGTCGTTTATCTTTTTTAAAACTAGAACATTTGCAATAGTCTGTATTAGTCATAGTAATTCAAAAAGGTGGCTTTATAATCCCACTTTGACGTCCTTTGTCTGTGGGAGATGTTTTTAACGCCGTTCTTTCTTATTGCATGTTTCTGGAATTTCATGAGAAATTAACGCAAGTTCTTGACGAGGGTAGAAACTATTTGTCTCTTTGCTTTGGTAGTTTAAAGTCAAGAAAGAAGCAAAAAAAAAAAAAAAAAAAAACTAGTTGGATGTGCCAATCCCAAAACTTTCTTCTATCTTATACATTTTAACATTTCAAAAACTAGTTACACATGTTAATACTTCAATATTATTAGTTCATTACCATACCAACTTTGATTTTCATCTTAAATTCCTGCTTCAGTCAATTAAATGAACTAAAAACGAGTTAATCTATATCGTGATATTTGTTAAAATTAATAGTTTTCCCTTATTCTGTTGTTATCAGATGTTTTTGAATAGCCAGCTTAGCAGGAAGTGAGTTCCCGCCTTTGCACGAGCCGCCGATGGACAATAGATCTACGAAAAATCAAGAAAGTATACAAAAATCGCTATCACAGAGCCCCTTTACCGCGCGATATTTCCAAATTCAAGGAGGACCTGTTGGCCAAAGCCAAAAACATGCACAAGAAATTTGGTTCAATTGTATGCATAATTTTATACACTTTTCGATTGTACAATAAAGAAAATTTTACAGACATCGTAATTATAGCGCCCCCTTCCAGCGGAATTTTTCCAAATTCAGGGAGGACCTTCATGCCATGACCAAAAAGAAACACAAAAAATTTGGCTCAATTCTATGCATAACTTCATACACTTTTCGATGGTACAATATTCAAAATGGCACAAAAATCGCTATTAAAGCGCCCCCTACCGGCGATTTTTTTCCAAATTAAGGAAGGACCTGTTTGCCATAGCCAAGAACTTAAAATAAAAATTTGGTTCAATTCTATGCATAACTTCATACACTTTTCGATGGTATAATATGCAAAACCGCTATTACAGCGCCCCCTAGCGGCGAATTTTTTCCAAATTCAGGGAGGACTTGCTTGTCATAGCCATAAACTTAAAATAAAAATTTGGTTCAATTCTATGCGTAACTTCATACACTTTTGGATGGTACAATATTCAAAATAGCACAAAAAACGCTGTTACAGCGCCCCCTACCGGCGAATGTTTTCCATATTCAGGGAGAACCTACCGGCCATATCCAAAAACTTAAAATAAAAATTTGGTTCAATTCTATGCATAACTTCATATACTTTTGGATGGTACAATATTCAAAATCGCACAAAAATCGCTATTACAGCGCCCCCTACCGGCGAATTTTTTTCAAATTCAGGGAGGACCTACCTGCCATATCCAAAAACTTAAAATAAAAATTTGGTTCAATTCTATGCATAACTTCATATACTTTTGGATGGTACGATATGCAAAATTGCACAAATATAGCTATTACAGCGCCCCCTACCGGCGAATTTTTTCCAAATTCAGGGAGGATCTGTTTGCCATAGCCGCAAACTTAAAATAAAAATTTGGTTCAATTCTATGCATAACTTCATACTCTTTTTGATGGTACAATGGCGACAGACAGACGGACACACGGACAGATAGACATTTTCTATAAACATGTTTTTTGGGATCTCTGACCCCTAAAACATGTAAATCCGTCGAAAACCGGAAGTCGAAAAAAATTGCGATTACAATACTTTCTTCTATTGCAGAGAGAAGAAAGTAAAAAAAATTGAAAGGGGCTGCAAATGTGAAACGATAATTCCAAATTTCGATTAGCCAAGGTAAAGGTGTGTGTGTGTGTGTGGGGGGGGGGGGGGCACACATACCCTGCCTCCTTTGTAAATGAAAAATAATAGCACAGAAAATTCAAATTAATCTGCAGGTTGGTTGGTTAGTTGAATTTAGTGTTTCGTGGCCATTTTTTGACATTCCTGAAAGGAATATGGTTGCAGTCTTTCAAGTCAATATAGTAATTTTTTTCCTCTGAAAATTTGTATACGATTTTTAGAGTTTTTTCTCGTTTTGCGGCGTTCTTTTGAAAGTAGGAAAAGGAACCCCGTTTCAATCTTTTAGCCCAGTGCAGTAAATTTTGACAAATTCGCGATTTTATTCTGTGATCACTTCATGATATTTACAATTTTCCCCCAAAATCGTGTGACGAAATTCAGGTCTTTCTACGCGATTTTTTGTCCAAATCCGCAATTTTCGCCACTTACCTTTGACAAAATTCGTGTTTTTTACCGCTATCCTTTGACGAAATTTGCATTTTTTACCGCAATATTTTGACGGAATCGGCATGTCTTTAGCACGCGATCCTTCAATGAAATTCGCGTTTTCTTTCCACGATCTTTTGATGAAATTTGCTTTTTCTTTCCGTAATCTTTTGACGAAATTCGCGCTTTCTTTCTGCGATCCGTTGACGAAATTCTCGTTTTTACCGCGATCCTTTGACGAAATTTATTTTCTGTTGCGACCGATTGACGAAACTGATATTTTTACAGAAAGATCATTTGTCGAAATTCGGGATAGTATTGTGCGACCGTTCGGAAAAATTCTCGATATCTTTCCGTACCAATTAACAAAATTCTCTACTCTTTTCCGCAACATTTTGACGAAATTTGAAAAAAATTTTCGTCAATCCTTTATCGAAATTCGTATTTTTTTTGCGCAATCTTTAAACGAAATTGGCGATTACTTTCCGCACTCTTTTATTGAAATTCCCGATATTTTTCCACGATCGTTTGAAGAAATTCTCAATTTTTTCCGGGACTGATTCACAAATTGATTTTGAGAAATTCCATAAAAGAAATAAAAATCGCGGACCCAATTTTTTTTAAATACTTACTGAAGAATCACAGGTCTGTGAAAGAATTTGAAAGGGGAAGTACTGCACAGCATTTTTTATTGTGAGAGACTTCCCTTTTCTGTGCACAAATCGCGCGATCCCGCGCGTTATTTCAAACCCTGTCCCTGAAAGAAAACTTCATTTCTAGAGAAGTGGTTGGTTTTTTTTTTTTTTTAAACGAACACAGAATTAAACAAATCTAGGATTGGGGGGGGGGAGAGCACTGCCTTCGGCAATGTACTCCCGAGCAAGCTACGACCTCTTCTGTCTCGAAACAAGCTAATCTTGAATTATTGCGCTTTTTTTTTCCAGCAAAATTAAATTTTCAGCTTTCTTGTAAAAGCTGATTTGACATTATTCCAATTCGAATTTAATCACGGCAATTGTAAAAATTACCAGAGAGTTTTTTCTGTTCCAAAAAATGTCAAAATATCGCCTCAAAGCACGAAAACCCCCGCTAGAAAGTGCATTAAAAATTCGGAAGATTATAAAACCACAGGGAACGAAATTAACTAATTGGGTAAAAGATTTAAACCGGATTCGTTTTAGGAATGTCAAAAAAAAAAAAAAATACACCACGAAATGCGAAAAAAAATCCCTCTAAATATAACATTAAAAAATTGTTAAAAATTGGAAAATCGCTGTAAGAATCTCGAAAACACTTTATTGAAAAGAAGACAAAGTTTATTGGGTAAAATATTGAAATCGGATTCTTTTTTACTTATTTGAAAAAAATTGCCGCAAAAGGCGAAAAAATTCGCATAAAAAATTAATTGAAAAATTCCAGAAATTGTCTTCCATATGCATCAGTTCAGGTATACAGGTCCTGTCAAATCTTATGGGTGCAGGCTGCATTGTTTTTTCAGAGCTCAACGCGCGCGCGCGTACACACACACAGAGACATACAATCACCTATCTTTATTATTACAGTCGCATCATAATAGTATAATTTTTATCCTCTTGATAAAATTTAGTGTATATTATCATGACCTGCTTTACCTAATATATTCAACACACTCTGGGGCAAAAAACCTGAATTACCGTAATTCCCTGCCTATAATCTGCGGATCAAACAATTAGGTTCAGACCCAGAAATCTTGTTTCATAAAACGTAACTTATTAAATCGCGATAAATATTTAACTTAAATAATGAAATAAAATTTCTGGGTCGAAACATGATTGTTTGAGCCGCGGATTATAGGCAGAAAATTACGCTATTAATGAATATTATAATTATTTATATAGACTTTCCTCCAAAATTTCTTGGGTCCCTCCGGTGATCCCTAAGAAGTCATGGAGTCACATTCTGAAAAAATTTCGTGCGCATGTACTGATGTACCGCATGCATTATCTGAGATTTATCATCCGGCAAAATTTCATCTACGAGACTTTGACTGAGATAATTTTAGATCTCATGCAGTGTTCCCCTGTGCCTATAGAAGTTTCCAGCATGATTAAAGGCCTTTTTTAATCTTTATAAGAAGTTAGGGTGCGAAAAGGTTTTACAGTTGTGACCACACTTAGTTACTGTCTTATATCACTGCTGCAAGGACATTTACATATCTTTTTTTTTTTTTTTTTTTACCATTAGATTTAGTTTTAATGCTTTGAATCCCTTCTCAACCCTCCTCACGCAAACAAAAATCGCGTTTGAGCCCTTTTTAAAAGAAATACCACACAATTATACCTTCTAAGATGAAAAACTGTCTAAAACGGAAATTCGATCGGTTTTATGGGATTCGTTTTAGCAGGTTTTACTATATAAGATAGTGTTTGTATCCAACATGTTCAGGTTAAAAAGTCTGGGCACCCCCCCCGTTCAAAAGGCTGGTTACGCCTATGGTCTATAACTTGAAAATTATAAATTCGAAACTACAGGATATGCTAAGATGAGCTGAACGTTTTTAAAATTCAATATAACAAGTAAAAGGTGGCAGATAACGAAGTTTGTCTTGCAAGAGAGTATTGCATAACGTCGGAAATTTATTTATTACACTTCCTTGTATTAATTCTAAATATCACCGATAGATGTAACTAAATTGACTCAAACTACAATAATGTTTAAAAAACTTTGCAATTTTAAAATGCAGATCATTTTTTGCCATTTCTACAACTAAGCAGAATGAAGAGTATCTATTGTATACTACATCGGTTTTTGCATTCTATCAATTTGACATAGCTCAGAGCGCCATCTGTCGGTGATATTTGGAACTAAAACAAGCAAGCATGTTTCAGAAATTTCCGACATCATACATGAATCCTCTGCCAGAATAATCTGAATAGCTATCGATGTCCCCATTTACTTGTTTGCGAATTTTATAGATTCAATGTATATAGGTCACGCAGTGGGATCTAATTTAAAAAGCTTCTTTTACTTATTTTTTTTTTTCTTTTATCGAATCTCCGAAGTGATCGAATTTTGTATTTAAATGCGAGAAATATAATATGAAAATTCATCCTTTGTTAACAAACTGTTTAAACATTCCATAAAAGACGTTATTATTAAAAAACTTCAAGTGGCTTATCATCTGGAATATTTCTCTTATTAATAAATATCTCTTGAGACTATTTAATTAAGTACTACAGAGTTAATTAAAAAATTCAATCTCATTAAAAACGATTTTTAAACGAGTTTTTAAATAGATATTTTTTCGAATGCATAAAAAATTACTTATTCGAGATTAATTAGTAAATTCATATTATAATCAATTATGCAAAAATAATAATTTCTTTCAAATGAAAAAATAATTTCACGAATTATATTTAATGCCTTAATAACGTTGCATATTACTGTAAATAATAAGGAACATTTTAAAGATTATTTAATTACAATATAATTGATTAAATGTTTTATAAAACTGCAGGCTTAAGGACATACTTATTACAAAAAACAAAAGAAATTAAATTTTTTTTTTACAAAATTAGTAATATTTTTAACTAAAGGATTTAAATTTCATGATGTAAATACTAATTAACATATGCGTATCTTGTGATTTCCCAATTTAGATTTATTATTATTATTATAAAATAATTGGGAATTGTTTAGGTTTAATATTGTGGATAATTGTTTTTGTATCCACGCAAGCATACGTTTCTGAAACATCAATATACGTAACATTTTTTTTTCTTTTTCGCTTCTTTCGTTTCTTTTTTTAACACCTTATTGTACAATTTAGTTTATTACTTTTCTAAATCCCTTTAAATTTCGTAAGGACGATCGTGACGTCACTGTGATATCACAAATGATCACAGTGACAAAAGTAACTAGAAGGTGGAATCTTTATTTCGTGGCAATTTAACTTTCATGTGAAAGTCATCTCATGACTCCTGAAGTCACCGTGACCGGTTTTAAATCGCATTAAATTAACCATATCGACATTACAGTGACGTGGATAAGACTCATTTTCGCATCACGTGATATGGACAGCAAGAGTCGCATTTGGGTCACGCGACTTTCATATTTTGGTATGTTTGGCTTCATGGTTCTGCTAATGTATGGGCACTCACTAACGGTTCTGTATACAGAAGTGAACTGGAGAGCCGCATTTACGTTTTTGCATACATATGTCCTTGTATTACAATAAACTAATATTATACACTAATTGTTAATATACGTAAATATTAAGGGCACAGATGTCATAAGATCCATACTTGCGCAATTTTTTTCCGACGCCAATTTGGCGAAAACCTCGTTACCATATCATCTATATCCGGGTTACCATATGAAGCAAAATAACGACACTTTGGCGCCAATATCCAGTGCGCAGGAAAAAAAAAATCCAGGAAAAAAAATCGCGCCAATATGATGACATCTGTGCCATATTAAGTTTGACAAAGGTTAACAATTGAATTTTAACTGCGTGGTGAATTAAGATAATTTACATAATAGCAGAGCTGCCACAAGCGACTATTTTTTTTTCAATTCCAACTATTAGTTCACACTCTCCCTATATATAAATTGTTCAAATTTCTAATCGTTAATAAAATACTTATTATTCATCCAATCAAGTTCAAATAAATTTTTTAAAACTTGTAGTGGATGACACTTGATGTTAATACAGTTTTTTCAAGTATTAATTAATTAATTTAATTTAATTAATTTTCAATAATCAATTCCGTACTCGATTGTTGACCGAGAGAGCCCAATTCTTGATCAAGGCATTTTAAGCGGCATTCAAGCAGTCATTGAAGAATGGGAGAAAAAAAATTCCCTTATTGACTTAAGTAGGAATTGCCTTATTTTTTTTTTATGTTACTAGTTCTATTCTATTCACTATTCACACCACTATTTAAAAAAATAATTTTGTAGTATATTTCGCTTGCAAATGTTGTGAAACTGGATGTCAAAGATTTTTGTTTTGCGAAGGTGGTGCGAAGTAGAATTAAAAAATAATCGCCTGTGGCAGCCCTGAATAAGAGCGGTTCTTAAGGATGATGAAAAGCTATAGACCAGTTTTGTACAATTCTACTCCGGTATTGTGGTCATTATCTGAAAAAAAATTACTGAGTTTTATCTGCCTTTTTACTGTATCAGATTTAAAAGCAACCACTAGGTTTTCAAAAATCTATATTATAAAGAAAAACCTGTCCGTGAGTAATGATGATATATCGATGAAGGCAACGACCTGGCCAAGCTATTTTGTTTTATCACAATTTTTTAAACTTCTAAACATCGCACAATTTTAGTTTTTTCACCGTTGAATAGAAAAAAAATATTCTTTCAAACGCAGTTTCTTTGAAATTGTATCTCAATTAAATGGTGTGTTGTAGTTTTTAAAAATAACTTTCAAACATGTTTTTTTTTTTTAAATCTTTTTCTATCGCATATATCCCGATCATGGTAGATTAACCCTTCTACACCCAAAAGAACATAAATAGTTTAGCATCAGTTTCCGGCTAATATTCCATTACGATATTAAAATTTCATCAATAAATAAATAAATGAAATTAAATAAATAAAACCTAAATTTAACACATATGTAATCGCACTACGTGCTTATACAATGATATAATCAGCATAAAAACGGCTACTATAAATAGCAAAATTTTTGGCGATTTTTCCGGCTATTGATTTCTACCATACGGCTAATGCGAAAGTATATCTTTTAATATATTTGAATAGATAATTCGTATTTTTCATATGACAATGGTTTTTACAGTTGTTAGTGAGCAGTTTAGCGTAAAAAATATCAGAGTTTCCATTTAAAAATTGTTTTCACCTACGTTCTGTACATGCGGGCAGTATGCTCGATAATCAGGGAAGGCCGGGTTGAATTCATATACAACATGGCTGTCCAACGCGCCGCCCGCGGGCGCCATTTGAAGATTTTCTTGGCGTCCTTTTAAAGGTTTCCTGTTATTCGACTTTTTAGAAGTAAAATTCCAGTCTAAGGCATGCTTTCTTTCAAATCATTTATATTTACATAAGAGATATTTTCAAAACCTGTGAAAACGCATAAGAAACCAGAAACATACTTTGAAAATTTAATAATGCATATTTTTACTATTTGTAATTATGGTTTATAAAGTGTAATTATAATGATTAAATCTTGTAATAATTGGAAATAGCTCTAAGAAGTAACAAAAAAAAATAAACGCTTTTCACCTCCCCCCCTTTTTTGAAGACACGTGTGATGCATGAAAGTTCAGCTTTTTTCTTTTTGCTTTTGTCACACTTTGGCCGTTTTATGCGAGGGATAATGGGGCTATATTTTTCCTTCTTGAATTTTGAAATTTTAAAATTTTGTTTTTTATATTTCCTTAGAGAAATGAATAAAATAATGCAGAATGATTTCGATCTATGAAGGCATTTCCAGACTATCTCTATGGAACCACTCATATGGATTGGTTGCTATCATGCCTGTCTTTGTTTTTGTACACTTAATAAACTAAATTCACGCCTTCAAAATAAGTCAAAGGGTATTTTCACATCCTAAAAGAAACCTAGTAATATCTCTGATTCCTATGGTTATTATTCTTATCTTTTTGTTACCTTTGTTATTATAGGTATGTTTAAAGTTTCTGGCACTTTACCCTAAACAGTTTTGAAAAAGACCTCTCATACAAAAATGTATGTTTTGAAATTTAATACGTGTAACTCCAGAACCGCAGGGCCCTATGGTCTACGCTGTAAGAATCATTTGCATTACGTTAAGACGTGCGTACATACTGATACCGTACGATAATATTCCCGCATGTTTTCAGTCACGTGAGTAATGGCACCCTTTATTGAATGGCAAGAGTTGAGATGCGCCCCTGCTTGCTGAAAGGTTGGACAGGCTATACAATACCATTCACAGCCCCATAAATATAAAATACAATATAAAATACAATATAAAATACAATAGAGTATGTTGCCGAATTCGATAGACACATTCAGAGGGGGATAGGCCGTCAAGAAGATGAACAAGTTGGAAATTGCTCGTCAAATGTGGCAAATGAGGAGCGTTCGTACTATAGGTAGTTTTATAATTATTTTTTGCACCCCATATTGTACTGAATGTATATTTTTTTGCACTTCATAAGTGCATAGTCTGTAACATCATTAAAATGCACTTGCAATAATATTTTTCCCATCCTCCGTAATGAAAGGGAAAAATTTTGACTGTCCCTGTAATTAAACTATACATCCGATTATCATAAAATTTGAAATGACTCGACAAAATTTTTCAACAATGATATATTTAAAATTTCAGACCATTCGGAAGGCTGTAACATCATTAAAATGCACTTGCAATAATTTTCCCCATTGGCCGTAATGTAAAGAAAAACTTTTGACTGTCCCTGTCATTAAACTATACATCCGATTTTCATAAAATTAAAATGGCTAGACAAAATTTTGCAACAATCATATATTTAAAATTTTAGACCATTCGGTTGGGTAGTTTTTGCTCTGTTATATGCGGACGGACGGGCGGACGGACAGACAGACAGACGGACTGAATGACAACTATAGGTGCTACGTATTTATATAATTACGAACGCACCTAAAAATTGTCATAGAACATAGGTCGCAAATCACACATTTAGTCACAAATCCAGGGTGTTTCATTCTAAATGAAGTCGGCTTGATGGTCATTATTTTGAGAAAAATAATAATATTGCATTAAAAAAATAACGACATGTACCTTGTTTTGTATGAAATGTGATGACATCACACAAAACAGGGTGCTTATGCAATGGATGATATCATATGAACTGATAATCACAGTCCAAAATGTGGAGCGTCCAATGCACACAGCTGGCGCGTATAATGGAAACTTCTACCACTTTTTTTGGTGTTATCACCTTTACAACATAGTTAAACATACCTATTAAAAGATTCGTTATAATATACTTCAATTTTTTTAAAGTTGTTACCGTCAACCAAAATTGGGTACGGTAGAACAGAGTTCGGCCAATTTGTAATCTCAATTATCCGCAATGAAATTTCACGTTAATTGCGTGTAATGGATTATAGCTACACACATTCAAAAGCAGAAATTTCGCCTAATAATGGGAAAGGGGCGGTTCCGGCCACAGTGCTGCATGAATATTTTACGGCATGTAATTTTATCTATAATTAATTACATACAGTTAAATTGTAATTACATTGCAGATAATTGCAATTACAAGTTTGTCCAACTCTGTGGTAGAACACTATTTATTTTTTATTAAATGGTTGGATCGCGATCCCATGTTTTATGGTAAATTTTCGTCCTCTTGATGCTTACTAGCAGCCCTCGGATTTTGTCAATCGAATTCGGCAACACCCTGTATTTATCTGTATATATATATGTATATATGAAAGGATAAAAAGATTTTCTTCATCATAAAAATCTTTGATACTAATTGTTAGTTATGAATTGGTATTTATCAAACAGAGTTGGAAAAGAAAAATTACTCTTTGCTGACATAAGACAATCTTTATAAAACATATTAAATTATCTTGGAAGCATCATTATATTTATTTATATTATTCATTATAAACAAAATGAGTTTTTCAGGCTATACTAGATAGTTTAAGAATCAAATTATAAGCAACAAAGGATTAATTTCAAATCAATAAATCAAAGTAAATATGTTAGTTTAATTAGTGTCAAAGTAGAAAATTGATAAGCAATAAATCATAATTAGCTTTTGTCTGGTTGACATTTCATATTATGATTGCCTCATAAATAATATTTAACATTTAAATTAGAATTAGGTCTGGGTGATGCAAAAGATGAATAATATTAGAAATCCCATCATTAAAAATAGTCTTAGCCAATTAAATTAAAGTTTCCTCCCAAATTTACACTTTCGCCCTCTGCTGGAAAATATTCCAAACTTCATATCAAAATTCATGTGCTCAGGCTAAGACCTCGGACTTTTTCAGAGATTTGAGCTTGCTTTCGGACAATTAACAAAAATACAATATAAGGTACTATTCAAAAATCTGTCAACAGGTTGCCATGTCATGTGCTTTAGATGTTGGGTCATTGGCCTATTTGTTTGAATCCGTGTGTATTTTTTTTTTTTTTTTTTTTTGTAGTCATAGTTATTTTCCCTTTTTCATAATTTTTTTTTCTTTTTTTTGCCAGTAGTAAAATTCTTAAAAATTTAAAGATTTTTGCTATTTGCCATGAGCTGAGTGAGATGTAAATGTAGTTTATTAAATTGTGACTTGGATTTATTAATGTCACTGAGAAAAATAAATACCTCAGTATGCATAATATTAAACACCATTGCTTACAGGTAAATTGCATCTGCATTTTAAACAAAAAATAAACATAATGCTCATTTTTATTTTTTTTTTAATTTTTGCTAAAATCTCCAATGAGATTTAGGATAGGCTAAAACCGTAAATGGTTTAGGATTTGCTAAAACCTCCTTGAGGTTTAGGATAAATATTACCTTGTAAATAGTCTTCAATATATTTTTCTTTATTTTCATTGAGTGTTTCAATATTATTGTTATATTTGTTTAATGTTTACATTTTTTTTATCAATTTTATATTTCATCATATTTTTAACATTTTCACATTTCCAAATGAATTAAGAAAAGTTTCACTTTTTAAATATTTCTATAATTTGAATGTTTTTATATTTTGCTGTACATTATTTTTCTTTTGAATACTGTTTTCATATTTTGAAAAGAGATGAAGAATTTCAATTTTTTAATGTTTTCAAATATTTCTATATGTTGTGTTTGTTCTATAATTATCGAAAATAATTTTTTAAGTTTCCTATATTTATTTGCAATTTCGAATGTTATATTTGTACATAAATTTATATTTTTGCATAGTATAATTTCATATAAAAATGTGAAATTTTGTGCTCAAAGACTTTAATTAAAAAAGCACAAACGTAACTTCCAAGCTAGAACATTATGGTCACTACTTTAAACTATATTATTTTATTCTTAAAATTATTTATTTTATTCTTAAATTATTTTATTATTAAACTATATTATTTTCTCATATATTTCTTATATTATTATTGTTTGTTTTTCAGCCTTTCTTTATATTTTGTGGTATTCTTATATTTTATTTCATTAGTATATTTTTCACGTCTTATATGTAAAGTTCGACCAGGTTGTCCCGAGAGCCATATCCGAAACTTAAGAGTATAAAAAAACTTAAACTCTTACTTTTTACTTCTCAAAATTTAACTTTAAATTATATTTTTCCAGCATAAAAATTCAGCCATCACATCTTAACAAACTTAAATTTAAATTTTACTTTCACTTTAATAGCCTAAACAGATAAAAATTCAATCTTAGGTAATTTTATATTCTCAAACTTCCGAGCGAGTCCTCCCAGCTTTGCAGACAAATCTGGTGGATCTCAACTTGGAGGAAGAGATATGAAAGGATAAAAAGATCTTCTTCATCATAAAAATCTTTGACACTAATTGATAGTTATGAATTGGTATTTATGAAACAGAGTTGGAAAAGAAAATTACTCTTTGTTGACATAAGACAGTTATCATAAAACATATTAAATTATCTTGGAAGCATCATTATACTTATAGCATAAACAAAATGAGTTTTTCAGGCTATGCTAGATAGTTTAAGAATCAAATTATAAACAACAAAGGATTAATTTCAAATCAATAAATCAAAGTATATATATTAGTGTCAAAGTAGAAAATTGATAAGCAGTAAATCATAATTAGCTTTTGTCTGGTTAACATTTCATATTATGATTGCCTCATAAATAATATTTAACATTTAAATTAGAATTAGGTCTGGGTGATGCAAGAGATGAATAATATTAGAAATCCCATCATTAAAAATAGTCTTAGCCAATTAAATTAAAGTTTCCTCCCAAACTGACACTTTTGCCCTATGCTGGAAAATATTCCAAACTTCATATCAAAATTCATGTGCTCAGGCTAAGAGCACGGACTTTTCTAGCGATTTGAGCTTGCTCTGAAAGTTCCAGTATGTGATCATATAAAAGTATGGTATCTCGGGGCCTCCGCGAACTCGCGACTCTCCTGTACTGTCAATATGCTAAATAAAAAGAGTTTCCTGAAAAAGCGAGGTCCCGAGTCAATTATTTAGCCTACCAGAAACTTCTTTCAAGTAGCACCACTGCCCTAGATCTTACATACATATACGAGGGTCACTCTGAAATTTTTGAGATACAACTAGGTTTTTAAAGTTATACTTAGAAAATTTTAGGTGTGTTCAAAGTAGTCTCCTCCAGCATCAATGCACTTTTGTAGACGAATTTTCCACAGATTAAATGCCTCAAGCCATTCATTTCTTGGAATAGATGAAAAAAATGCATTTATAGCTACATCAATCTCTTCTTCTGAATGAAAACGACGTCCACGTAAGTTCTTTTTTAGATTAAATAATAACCAAAAGTCACACATAGCTAGATCTGGTGAATACGGCGGATGTCCTATCACTTTAATTCGTTTTTGTTTAAGAAACTCAGCTGTTAATCCGGCTGTATGTGAAGCTGCATTGTCATGGTGAAGCATTAGTCCCCTAACATTCACTTCTTGTAGAATTTCTGGAAGACAATTAGTGGTATACCAGTTTGCTGTTACTGTCTTCTGTCCTTCCAACTTGATGGCTTTGACCAATCCCGTACTTCTGAAGAAAACGGCATACATTACTTGTTTCAGTGTGCGTTGTCTTTTCACCATTGTCGGCGTGGGATCATCTTCAAAGACTCATACTTTGCTTTCTTGACGTGTTGGAACGTCAAAAAACGGTATGTACGTTTCATCACCCGTTACAATTTTAGAAATGATGCGGTGGTCACCATCATTTAGCAATTTAAGAGTTTATTTACTGATTCTGACACGCTCCTCTTTTTGGTGCTCAGTTAGATTATGGGGAACCCAACGGCAAACTACTTTTTTCATATGCAATTCTTCATGAATAATTTTGTGTATGGCTGCGGATCCAATGTTAAGTTCCTTCTGTATCATTTGATAGGTACAACGATTATCATCCATTAACATTTTTCGTATGGCAGACACATTATCCGGGATTACTGCCGACGGCGGTCTTCCTGTGTGTTCTTCATCCTGAAGAAAATTGTGACCTCTGCTAAATTCTTTAAACCATCTGAATACAGTAGCGCGAGCTGGAGATCCATCACCAAATGCTAATTTGAACCGCTGAACGCATTCTTCTTGATTTAATCCTGCTTTAAAATCGTAGAAAATCATAGCGCGAAAATGTTCTCGCGTCAACTCTATTTTCTCTTCTGTTTAAAATTTATTCTACGCTAAACAAGTTGAAGTAAGTCAGTAAAAAAATCCTCTGCTGTGTTAAAATACTTTGTATTTTAAAATTAAACCATTATTTTTATTTTGTAAATTCTCGTCTGCGCGTATCTCAATAATTTCAGAGTAACCCTCGTATATATATATATATTTAATTGTGTGTTTAACTTATGAATGAATGTGCATGAAATGAATTGTAGGGCCGCGTAATAAGTGTCACTGTATTAATGGTGTGTAATCCACGTTATTAATAAATTTTAAAGATTTAATATCATTTTTACAAAAGTACTTTTACATAAATCAAGCTTCATCCATTTATTTTCTTTTTCTTTTCCTTATAAAGAGGAAAATGTACAGTACGTTATAACTTACTGTAAATACACAGAAAAATTCAAGATTCATTGGTATTTCAGGATTACCACTCCTTTACTTAAAAATAGTGTCTCTATTGAAATTTAACCCTTTATCTACTGACGGTACTTATAATTACAATTAAAATAACTTGTTATAAAATTCATTTAATACATCGATTAGTAGTAATACACTTTAGAATGGATTATAGATACATATTAATTTATCTTGTTCCAAAAGAATTATAGGTTACACAAAACAAAAATATTTTTTAAAGGATGTTTTCTTTTGATTTTGCATCTTTATAGCTTTTATGGCGTTGGGGGAGAGGGATTGTTCAATTCGGAAATATTTCTATATTTCTATTGTAAGAAAATTATATTTGTACAATTCCTAATTCTACAAAATATTAAGAAAAAGATTTCAAACAAAAGATTTGAGTGGGGTTATAAATATTGCACAAAATCCCTATAAATTCGAATTTAATTAATCCTTATAAATCCTTCAATCCATCTAAAATCCTTCTAATTTTTTTTTAAATCATTATGTAAATGTTCTAATGTTGTTTAAAGAATTCACGAAAAATGCTTTAGAAGATAAAATTTTCATGTATGCATAATTCAGTACATAAAGTGTTAAACAGTACATTTTGTTTTAATTGCTGTAATTATTTATAAATATAGTGAGAAGGGTTGGTGTAATTTACGTTTCACTCAACAAAATAATATAGTTCATGAAAGTTCATATTTTTTAGTTCATATAGTTCCATAGAATTCATATTTTTTAGTTCGTGAAATAATTTTTTTTTTCTTTTTTTTCTTTTTTTTTTTTTTTTTTTTTTTTTTTTTTTTTTTTTTTTTTAAGAATCTTTTAAAAAAATTCCCTTCGATTTGTTTAAAGTGAAATAATAAAAAAGTGAAAAGTGTAACTAATATTTTTCGATAAACTTCATTTTTATGGAACCAAACGAAAAGAACAACCTCTGTTTTGCTTTAAGCTGACGATTGTTAGTTATAATCTAATTCTGACAGTAGCTGTTTGAGAGAAAAATCTTTCTGTAAAGTTTTCAGTTAAATACAAGTAATTAAAAAGAAACCGATTTTAAGTAATTGTTCCTTTGTTTTTAGCACTCATGTTTATATATTGCAAATCTGTCGACATATTTTAGTAAGTGTGGTTTCGATCAGAATGCTTTATGGCAACCGTTTATTGTTATTCATATTTCCCTTAAATCCCATTCTAACCAATATCAATAATTTGTATGTGTTGTAGACAATAATCCATTAAGAATTTTGCTGTTTCCCTGTAAAAAACAAAACAAAAAAATAAATATTTGAAATACGACGACTATTGTAAAAGAACATTATAAAACTGTATATTTTAACAACATCTTTAAGCTTCGGTACTTTTCCACTATAGGCGTCTTTAAAAAAAAAAAAAAAAAAAAAAAAAAAAAAAAAAAAAAAAAAAGCTCGCTTGGACTTCAGAAAGTGAGATTTGTTGTTGAATGATATAAACAGCCATAAAAGCACACTTCATGAACTTTGTTATATATGCCCATTTATTACATTATATTTACCTATATATTATTATTGTTTTTATATTTCTTTTGTTTGCATATAAAAATAGATATATTGCTTATTTCTGTACATTGAATATGTTCCCTAAGGCTCCTATGTCGGAAAAGTACCGAAACATCTCCACGACTGAATAATATTTACAAAAGTTAGAGCGTGCAAAGTAAAAAGGAATTGGAAAGTAGACATGGAGACAAACTGCCATTTTTAGGTGATAATGAAATCTACAATGGAACTACCATCAAAAATACTTTCCATTAAAATAGAACTATGAAAATCATATCGTCTGTGCATATGTTATGCAAAAATATGTACAATAGAAAAAAAAAATATATAAAACCGAATTATAAGACTTTCTTCGTTGGAAATCGGTTTAAAACTGATATTTTGCTTAAAAACTTTTTCAAATTACAAAAAGAAATCCCTATGCTTTAGAAAAACAAAAACTTCGGCTTCTGAAGCATTATTAAAACACATTTTATAATACCATTTTAAGGCGATCAAGATCATTGGACAAGCAATTTACTAAAATTGTGATTTAAAAACAAATTCGAAGAATTTTTCTTACTAAAGGTTTTAAAAGTATAACACTTTATTTTTTACTAACACTACATAGAACACTTATCGGCTAACATAAAGAAGCGCATTCAGAATTCTTCTAGAGCTAAAAAAATTATATCACGGGAAAGATAATAAAGGAGAGGATAGAAGTGGATGTAAAGAACTTTTCTTCTATAAATCCTATCTGTCAGATAGTCGCAGACCAAAGAATGGTTGAAACAATTTTTTTACTCTAAAACCTTTTGGAAACTCCCTTCTTAAAAAAAAATTGAAGTACCCTGATTCTATAGATTTAAGATACTTTCAAAAATTCTCTCATGTTTTAACTCATTTATGCCTGAATTTTTGTTTTCTTAAATTTTTTGGTAAAATCACTTTAAATTGTTGCAAAATGAACTGGAAAAATACTAAAAACAATTACACTAAAATATTTTTGTATTTATTTGATAAAATGTGAATGCACCAAATATGGGAATAACCAAATGTGGAAAAATGCATAATTATATGTTTTATCTAATTTTATATAAATTAAGCTTTTAAATTGCATATTATATACTATAGTTAGTATTTTTATGAACTATTAAAAATATATTTATTTCTTTAAAGAGACTAATAACATTATAAGTATTATTAATAATAAATTAAGAATAATCGTATAAGAGGCTAAAAAACAATTTATTTCAAAATCATCTTGAAAAGGACTTTATATAAATAACTGCCCCCTAAATGTCTAATAGAAATATGTACCCATTTCCGCCTTGCGACCTATATTTTGTATGTTACAAACATGCATAAAAAGTAGGCTTGAACATATAATTTCGCAATTAAAAAAATTACGCAGTTCAAAGAAGTCTACAAGCTAAGATTATGACTTATTTATTTGGATTATTGATACAAAAAATACAAATAAACTTACTTTTTACATTTCGCTATCTTGAAATATGAAAAATCTATAAACACCGAAAAAAGGTCTTCATTTAAGCAAATAAATATCTTATGCTGTCATAGTGGTCTGCACAGGCCCGGGCTTGGCCCGAGGCCCGTACCCGGCCCGGCCCGCGGGCCGGGCCGGCAGAATTAGGAAAATTTTTTCAACGGGCCGGACCGGGCTGACAGACAAAATAAACGGGCTGGGCCGGGGCGGCAAAAAATTAATTGGGCCTGTCGGCCCGATATAAGAATTTAAGCGAAGCAGATAAAATACGAGCCATTTTCAATGAATATGATTTTCTCGAGAAGTATAAATGTGCGTCACGAGCCGATGCGAGTTTAACAACATCAATACAGAAATGTAATATGTCCATCGTAGAGATCGGCATCGTACAGTTGCAAGATGTCTGATTCCGAGTTTAATTTTTTTTTAGCAGACTCGTGCCGGGACGGAACTGGTCTTAATCGATCTCAGGATGTGTAGAACAGTCATTGTGTTTTGTAGTATTAATAGTGATAATGGACTTCGCTTAACAGTATCTTTGGAAATATACCTTAAGGTGGTTCGCATATTCACTGCTCAACAATGCGAAGCTTTCAGACACATTTTCTGACAAAATTTTTAACTATAAAGGCATAAAATTGACAGGCCTGCCTATTGAAGGCATTTGGAAACGAATAGCTTTTTCCATATTTGATAAATTACTTACAGAGATAACAGAGATTCCTGTCACGTGACTGTACGTTTTTCTCCTTTCCTGTGCCATCGCTTCCGGAAATTCGATTCAAAACGCTAACTTTGGCAGTATTTTCAGAAAGATATATTGCTTTTATCTATGAAAAAAACGACATTTACATAGCTTCTGAATAAGAATACCTGCCAATCTTACGCGTTTCCGAAAAGAAAAGAATTCATAATGTGTCGAAATGTAGCTCCTTTGGATTTGAGAAAAGCCTTAAAAGTGAGAGAAATATTTTCACAAATCTACTTTTTATTATACAGCTTCAAAAGTTATCATGTTTTTAATCTTTTATTTTGATGAATTACATTAATCTTTTAATGAATCCTTATTTCCATTTTGAAATGTCTGTAGACACGATGACTAAAACACTGTAGGTAATCATTAATGTTTACTATTGTGTGTTTTCTGTTTTGCGAACATCGTAGTAATGTAAAATATACTGCAAAATGTTCCCAAAAATATGTATGTAGTATTCATTAAAAGAATCGTAATTGTATGTTGAGAAAAAACGGATTTTTTTTTTTTTTTTTGTAGAAATTCTGTCGGGCCGGGCCTGTTTTCACTGATTTTTGTACAGGCCGGGCCGAGAACTGTAAAAATGCAAACGGGCCGGGCCGGGCTCGGGCCGAACTTCCAATTTTTACACCGGGCCGGGCCGGGCCAAGATAGCTTTCGTTAGGGCCTGGAAATTCCGGCCCGTGCAGACCTCTATGCTGTCATTTCTCGGTAATAGATAAAGACATTGATAGACAATTACTTTATATTATTTTCATGTTTTAAAGAAGTAAATTTTAAAAATCTATTAAAATTCGAAAGGTCCCAAAACTAGGTATAAATGGGTTAAAATTGTTTAAAAAATCTGAACTGGCGTTTCTAAGTTCTGAATTCAGCACATCATTCATTGGGATGGTAAAGTACAAAAAGTTTT
The DNA here is from genome assembly GCA_963932465.1 of Maratus speciosus. Taxonomy (NCBI): domain Eukaryota; kingdom Metazoa; phylum Arthropoda; class Arachnida; order Araneae; family Salticidae; genus Maratus; species Maratus speciosus. The sequence goes on along the minus strand of OZ010788.1, from coordinate 620,876,277 downwards.
ATATGTTGCCAATATATTATTTCAACTTTTATATTCATTTTGACGCGATAAAATCAATTAATCCCTAACAAGAAATTTAAGTAGTAAACATAAAATATATTTAAATTTGCATAATTAGTAAATGTCTGGTGGAAGCAAATGTGTGGTAGGCTTTTAGAACTCGTATACATTTGAAGGCAAAATAAATAACTCTCATCCTTTTAAATTCTATTCCAGTAAAATTATAAGGCGTTTCATAAAAGCATACTTACCCGTTTTTTCAATCCTTTTCTATAGTTTATCTTTCTACAAATCTTTATTTTTCTTCCCAGTGAATTTTTTTCTTTGCTGTTGCCACGCACTAAACAACGGCACAAGAATTTTTAAAAAAAATTATAACACGTGTACCTTTTTTATTGATTTGATTGTTTTTATGATAATGTATTTTATAAAATTGGCCTTCTTTTCCCTAAAAATTTTAAATATAAAGTATTTCACAAAATGTAAGTTAAATAATCTACGTGCGTAACAATTGTATTAATTGTGTAACTGTTTATTTTCTATAAAAAATCATAACAATAAAAATAAACTTGGAAGAGCCAATCTAAGAATCTCAAAAGCAATCTCATATAAACAAATAAACAAATCTCATTCAATAGCATAGTTCAGTAAATTTATTTATGGTACAAAACGAAAAATAAAATATGCTTATTCAGATCTTTGCATAAGAAATAGGAAATATTTTTTTTTCCACAATAGAACTTTAAAAAATGCAAGATTATCTGTACTTAAATTAATTTTTCCTTTTTTCTTTAGATGTAATATTAGAAGCATTCTAAGAATATATATATAAAAAATTTGATTTTTTCGAAATAAAAAATATATGGAACAGAAAGTGTAGCTAACCATTTTACGGAAATCTAATTTCTAACTAAGTCTGTAGGAAAACGCTTCCGTTTTGTTTGACGATTATTGTCAGCCGTAATCTAATTTTACCAGGACTATTTGAGTGTCTTTTTTTTTTTTTTTTTTTTTTTTGTTACGTTTTAGAATGAAAAACATTTGAGGCATTCTCTTAAAAGAAAATTTGATTTGGAACATAATACGTGATAAGTGTGTTTTTGTTTTCGAACTTAATGAAATTTTATATCCAAAAATAAATAACCAAACAAGGGTACTACCATCGATAAGGCTTAGATAAAAGTGGCCTCTTTCAGGATTAAATTTCTTCTACCTCTATAAAATATTTTTTATTATATCTGTGAATACAGTACAACATTTAGGTACAATGTAACTGTTAAACAGACTATTTTTTTATGCAAAACTTGACTATTTAATATTTAATACGTGATTTTTCACATTAACACTAAGTTTCACTAAGCGTAGAACCACCTGAGTGAAAAAGGTCCAAGCTGAGATGGGAACCCGGAACACTTGGAATAGCGCTCCAAATGCTCTACAATTTAAGCTACGAGGACGATACCCAGCTTAGCATCTCTAATTCATATATGTTTGAAAGGCTGCAACTTCAGCACAAGATGGAACAGTCTTCATGTGCACACAATTGTGTGCGATTGAAAACTATTCCATCTTGTGCTGCAGTTGCAGCCTTTCCACATACATGAATGACAGAAGCTAAGCTGAGTATCGTCCTCGTAACTTAATGGTAGAGCATTTGGAGCACTATTCCAAGAGTTCCAGGTTCGATTTCCGGCTTGGACATTTTTCGCTCTACGCTTAGCGTTGACGTTTAGAACTTAAGCATTGGTTCTACGCTTAGTTAGAAATGTGAAAAATCATGTATTAAATATTCAATAATTTCACGTGTAATTTCACTGCTGAAAATTAAATAAAATTATACATGACTATTTTTTAGGTTTTAACTATTTTTTTATATTCTATCTATCTCACTGTGAAAAAAAAAACGGAAATACTACTGGCAATCTAGACGCCAGTACTATTTCCGTATTTTTACGAGGATTTTTACACAGAAATTACAGAAAAATTTCCGTTTTTAATCAGAAAAACGGAAATGTTTCTATAATTTATGGGTAAAAATTCCCGTAAAAAAACGGAAATAGTACTGGCGTCTAGATTGCCAGTAGTATTCCGTTTTTTAGTCCTTTTTTTTTACAGTGCTGTTTCACACAGCGCGAATGAACCTTTGATGTATTATATATATTTGACTTTGATATATATATTTATATTTATATTATTTAGGTTTATAAAATATTAAAACAAAACAAGTACCTCAGTTTAGGTTGCCTGTATAGAAGAGTAATGACATACGGATGTAAAATTAATTACAATAGTACCCAGATTTACGTCCCCTCGACTTACGTCACCCCGCATTTACTTCGTCTGGCAAAAAGTAATTCCTTAATTAAGACGTATTGTCAACTTTTTTAAAGGTTTTTGGTTCCATGAAGGAAAACTTTCCCGCGATTGTGAAGTGATATTGACAAACAAATAAAAAATGTCACTTGGTATAGCTTAGAAAACTCACTCTGCTGTTACAAAGAGCTTTTAAAAGTAAAAAAGAAAAATTTCTTGGTTCAAACTTCATTCAAGATTTTTTTTTCTCACTCCCAAAGACTCGAACGGGTCGGCTAGAACAACAATAAATTGTAAGTTAACAACTTATAGATTTATTCCAAATTCTTGTATTCCAAACACATTTTTTTGTTAGCGTTAAATGTATGTAATATAGTCCCTAAATACATTAGAATACGTTCATTAGATTTTGAAGAATTTTTATTACCTATCCTTTTTTGCTTATCTAAATGTACCTCGATTTACGTCGCTTTCGACTTACGTCACTGGTCTTGGAACGAATTGCTGACAAAAGTCGAGGTAATACTGTATGTAACAATTATTAATTTGTGTTAGATGGTCTGTACAAGTTGAAATTATTTGCTACGCTTTCAGAAAAACTACCAAAACATCCAATTCAGCTTCTTTGCCAGTGCGGTAATAGAGATACGATAACTAATAAATAAAATAAATTTAGCAGCAAGTGATCTCGAGTTCTGGCAAAAAGTAATAGGAATGGCCAAAAAAAACCTCAAATTCCCAAATTAGTTTATAAAATAGTGCATAAATAGCAAGCGTTGGGTGATTTCGACGAACTCACACTTACCCAGATAAAATGATCATTAGTAGCAAGTTTGATTTTTTCTGATATTATCTTGCCGTGACAAATTTGAGTTGAGAAATTTGTAGCAAACTTCCCGCAAGGTATACCATCACCCATGAATAATTTGTTGTGAAACTGATGGCAAGACTGTCTTTAATTCACGAAAATGACGAAAGCAAAAAATCCCTCTGTTGAGAGAATAGACAATCAGCAGATACGCAGAAATTGCAGAAATTTTATTCGGTTGGCAGGCGCTTTTTTAAAACTCTATACTTAAAATACCAAAAAAGGCTCGAATTGAAAAGTACAAATGTTACCCTAACTTGTTTATGGGGGGTAAAAAGACATGATCAGGTCAATGGACCCATTCGAAGGGGTTACAATTATAGTGTAACAGTTGTAATCAGTTAATGTGGCATGGAAAGATTACTACTTTGCAATAAGTTTGCAATATTTTTTATTACTTGTTTGCCGTTAATTTGCAATAAATTTCATACAGCATGAATTTAACTTGCACGACAAGTTAGCTGCAAGTTCAAAGTGTGGTGACTTCGGCGTTTGCATTATCTTGCTGCAGTCTTGTTATGAACTTTCAGTCTTGTTATGCTGAGCTTGCTGCAACTTTGTAGGTTTTCAAAGCAATACCTCTGCAATTTTTCTGCAAATTAAAAATGCTATGTAGGTATAAACTACAAATTCATTGAAAACAAGCATGCTCGTTAATATAGATATTAACTAGGAATCACTGTACGCCTACACCAAAGAATGAATGTACACATGATATACAATAATAAGAAAAGAAAATTAAGTAACAAAACAAATATTTATTTCTATAGCATAACTACAAAGATAGCTTAAAAAGATTAAATTGGAAGTTGCTACCATTGTAATATTTATGATGTATCACCATGATCCAAAGATTTAACTTCAATGCCACTTTCACTCAAAAGATTAATTATATGCTTCGTTAATTATTTTAATTAATTTCTTGTAATATTTAATCGCTTTAATTTAATTTATAATAATAATTACAAATATGGAGTTGCACATTTGTTGGGCGTTACTACTACACCCGGTGAATTTGGAGTGGGTCAGTCTAGTACCCATATTACTGGATCTGAGATTTCATGCAATGTCATTCGTCTTGAGCGCGCCCCTATAATTTCTGACATAAATACTGACCCTTTAATTTCTGGTTAGACTTCGCTGTTGGGATGGTCAGAGCTGACCCCAGACGTATCGTAAAGATTAACAATGCGCTGCTGACATTGTACTTTTACTGTCGCAATATAGTATGGCTGTCGCTAAACTTAGACAGTGAAATTAAGTCAAACAGCTGAAATAAACATTTATTTTAGCATTATGTGTCTATGGAGATCTTATTAAAATTATAAACACATAGAACATATTTATTCATAAAAAATCTAGATATAATGAAGTGTTCAATTACAGTTTTAATATGAACTATTAAACATGTTTTTGCAGTGAACAGTTCAGAAGATGTTAATTACGTTCTTTTGCACTGCTCAACGAAAAAGATGCGCAAAATGGATATTTGCAATAGCATTTCAGTAATTTGTTGAGAGAGAAAAGCCAAACATCTTGGAAAGCTTGCCATTATCGTCAGGCTAATGCTTATTAATTTGTCTCATTCATCTAATTGAAACCTTCAAGTAAAGTGTAGACAGGTTCTGAAATGTAGGTTTGTTATGAAATCGGCAAAAATATCTGTATGAGAACAGTCTGAGTAGTTCTCAGTACGTGTGCAGCATGCCTTTTCTCTTATTTTAGTGTAACATATTGGATTTGCACATGAGACTAACTTTATAATCTGAAACTATCAATTTTCCTTATGTGTTTTTAGTTAAACCCTTACTGTGATTTCCGCTATTACCGATATTATTTTCACGTCCCCATAACAGTCCCGCTACGTACACTCAGGAGTAGGTGTACGTCCATAGTAGGGGAACGCGTAACCAAGGTTGAGAACCGCTGATGTAACTGAAGAAGAATAAAAATCGTGTATCCTTTAAGAACTTGTTTTTTTATTTACCATGCCTACACTCAAATGTAAATTCATATGTTGAAGCAAAGTAAGGCTATAACAACTTTTAACTCCACCTTTTATATTTCACATGGAGTGAATTTGCCTTGCAACTGGGTATCCTCTCAAAGCATAAACTATTTACCTGTTTCTAAACTCCATGCAAAGTAATAAACCTGTGGTCAAACATGTTACGGTTAAAGGTAACAATGAAGCATGTAGTTTAATGTATACGAGTATGCACTAACTTTTAAAATAATTATATTGAAAAATATTTAAAGTCAATTAATAAAAAAAGTTTAAAATTCAGTATAATTAAAAAATAGTTGAAATTATTTATTACCTAAAACACTAATTTATTAAACTAATGCGAAAATATATCTGTAAAATTTATTCGCTAATATTAAATTGAAACAAAAATAATCATATTGTAAAAGAGCAATAAAAAAGTAGTAATTAAATTTATTTATATGTAATAAATAATATTTAATTTAAGAATACAATTAAATTATTATTAGTTAGCAGGCAACAAAATTATGTTAAATTGTAGTGTCACCATATATGAATAATTAAAGTAAATAATATCTAGCAAAATTTTAAAATAGGAGTTTTAAATTAACAGATATTTAAATATAAAAAATTTGGAATTAAAATTAAATTAAACAACTAATAAAATATGCACAATGTACAAATATAAATGTTTAAGTAAATGCGTAAGATAATGTAAGGCAGTACAATTTACATATTGTGTTATGATTTATACAATTTCACATAGTAATGACCAATGACCGGGGATAATCAATAATAAACAATGAAATAATTATCCATATGCATGGAAAGTAAGTTCAAAGATATGATAAGTCTCCATTCAATATATACGCTAAAGTATGCATAAACGTGTGAAGATAACGCGGAAATGATAATAGTTTTGAATTATGCTTAAATCTTCGCTCTAAATGCTAAATACGCAAACTGAGAAATTGTTTTATATTCATTTTTAACTTTTATAAAAGTTTAAAAAGATAAAATTAACATTTACAATGTTTGGAAATGAATTCAAGGAATATCAAACATCAAATACGAGTAATTAAATATACAGGATGATTAAAAACTCTACGCACCAACTTTAAGGGATGTTGGATCTTAGCATAGTGTAGCAACCCCTCCCCCCCCCCCCCAAAAAAAAACAGGGTCTTTATCTAGGCAATCCCTCAAAAATACAGAGTGCTTCTTATTCCAATTCGAACATAATATCAAAGACTTTCCTTTCTTTAAGTGCATTAATATCATAAATGAACATGGAAATGTACAGTATTTCGGTAAGAGAAACCTTATGTACTGTCAATATATTAGATAGCATGGAGCTTCTAGCTCAGCGATACTTGGCCAGGGTATGTAGTTACATCTGACTCAGAAAAAGGTGAGTTTGTTGTAAATTTCGTTAAAATATCTTGCAGAAACCTCACAAAGTTGTGAGCGTGAAAGCAGGACTTGATAACAACAAAAAACAACAGTTCATTAAATCACTTTAAAAAATAAATTCAAGTTTAATTTTAGAGTTCAAGTTGAATTTTATGAAGTAACAGGTTCAATTTTAGATGGTTCCAAGCACACCTAGTAAGACTCCTTTTCAATATCTTAAAATTGATGTCCTACACTAAATTCGAAATGTTTCTAAGATAATTATCTTTTCTAGAAACAAAATCTTTATTCGATGCTACACAACTAAATATACTCCCTGAGCATAAATATCAATTTATTCTAAGCAGATGAAAACAGTACTTTTCACCAACACCCGTAGTTTAGCAGTAAATCCACTGTCTACGTGCAAAGCAAAGTCGTCAATATATCGAGTTCAGGGAAGCATCCACGATAGATTTTGATTGCAGTTATAAAATATTATCGGTTTTAAACCCGAAGTTTCTTGATAACACATCACTATATATAGCCTCTACGCAACCACAATCACTTAATACATCTGTACGGAGGTGTTCTAAATTAAAAGAGAAATTAGCGGACTGTTAACATAAATGTTTTAATGAAGACTAATGGCGACTTGTTGCCGCAGAGGTTGTTCCTCTTACACTCATGCGTACTCAACCCGTGATCCGGGTTCAACGAAAGGGTTACATTAAAAGGATTGATTGCCAATTGGCATAGATGCGGGGGTGGTGTTCCGTCGCCAAAGGCGAAATACAATGTTTGTTACAGGTACGGAACATCCCGCCCGGCGTTGAAATATTATATTTCAATATGTATAAAATGCAATACAGATAAAAAAAAAACACAACATAGTACAGATTATAAGCAAAGAAATAAAATAAACACAATTAATACACAATGAAACACAATTACAGTCCAGATTTTTGTTAATCATTGTCATTTATGGGTAATATGCTTATTTGGTTAACAGAACGTTTAAAATTGCCCTTAGCGGTGCGTAGTTCTACTACTCTGAACATTCCGTCAGCACCTGGGATTACCTTAGTAATGCGACCTAGAGACCAGGTGCTAAGTGGGAGTTGAGTGTCCTTTAATAGGACCAACATGCCTGGCAAAATATTTTGTTTTTTAAACATCCATTTGTTTCTCTCCTGTAAATTACTGAGATAATTATTTTGCCAGCGTTTCCAAATCGTTTGGGTTAATTTTTGAGTCCTTTGCCACTTGTTAAGCAAGGTATCCTTTACCTCCATCAAATTGGGTTCAGGAATTAAATTAAGGGGCCTGCCTATGAGAAAGTGGCCTGGAGTTAACACCTGAAGATCGTCAGCATCTGTGGACAAGGGACAAAGCGGTCGCGAATTTAAAATCGCTTCGATCTGTGTTATTACGGTTAGAAATTCTTCGATCGTGAGATGAGCGGAACCTACTGCTCTTTTTAAATGGTATTTGAAGGCCTTAACTCCTGCCTCCCAAAGTCCACCAAAGTTGGGTGCTCTAGGAGGGGAGAATTTCCAGTTAATGCCTTCTGAAGCTAAAAAGTTACAAACTTTATCACTGGCTACAAGTTTACGTAAACGCTTCAGTTCTGCTGAAGCCCCAACAAAATTAGTAGCGTTATCGCTAAAAATTACTGAACTCCTCCCACGACGAGCGAAGAATCTCTTTAGCGTTGCTATTATCGCCTCGGATGTCAAGTCGGAGACAAAATCCAAGTGTACAGCTTTAGAGGCCATACACACGAAAATGGCAACGTATATTTTTTGGAAGGTACCCTTTCTCTGACCCTTATATTTTATTTCAAAGGGGCCACACAGATCTAATCCTACTCTGGAAAATGGTGAACTGGGCGTTATTCTTTCAGGAAGGAGATCTCCCATTACTTGATTAGCCAGCATAGGCTTAATTTTAAAACATTGCACACATTCATGTACTACCTTGCGAGCTGTGTTTCTACCGCTAAGAGGCCAATATTTTTGGCGCACAGTGTTCAAAAGAGCCTGGGGCCCGACATGAAAATCTCGTACATGATAATACTGGAATATGATTCTCGTTAAGCGACAGCTCGCTGGTAGCACTATAGGAAATTTGTGATCAAAGGTTAAGTTAGATTTAGCCAATCTACCTCCCACCCTTATCAAGCCATTCGAATCAATAAAGGGGTTCTAAAATTTTAACTTACTTGAACCATGCACCGAAGATCCCCCTTTCAGGGCGGAGATTTCCTTGGAAAAATACATTACCTGCACATGCTTAATCAAGCACACTTCTGCCCCCATTAATTCCTCCAGTAACAGAGGGCCTGTTGCAGTCGCTACCCTCTTACACTTTAAAAAAAAACCTAAAAATATATGCTACAATTCTAATTAATTTAAGAAAATTATTTGTTAAAGTCAACAAATTATCAAAAAAATTAATGTCCATATTGTTGATTAAAGTCACTTGTCTACTGGCTTTGAGTTCATTGAAATAATAACTGTTCGAGCAGTCAGTAAGACTAGAAATAGGTTTCTCTATTGCTTCTTTAAGAATTTGAAGTGGCGGCTCATTCCACCATAGTTCACTGGAGGCAAGGTTTTTCACATCCATTCCTCTGGATATCAGGTCTGCGGGGTTATGCACGGTTATCACCTTTGTAGGGGCCACTCGTGACTTGCTGCAAAGAAGGTGACTAACCGTTTCGTTGGAGTTAGATATAGTTTGCACATAAATAACTGCACCGTATGCCTTTGAAGAAGCATCGGCGAAGCCATTAAGTACCACTGATTGGACGTGCACCTTTAAGAAGCATCTCGGTACGTTGATGGACTCGAGCTCTGGCAATGTTGCGATAAAGGTTTTCCATTGTTTGGAAATTTGCGAAGGTAAAGTATCATTCCATTGTAATTTAAGCAACCACAATTGTTGCATGAATATCTTTGCCTTTGCGATCACTGGCCCTAAGAGACCAAGAGGGTCATAAAGCCGGGCAATTTGCGACAGCACCTCTCGTTTGGTGAAAGTACTTGTTATTTTAACGTTGACTTTGTATGTAAATGTATCGCTAGAACTGTTCCAAAGTATGCCTAAAGTTTTAACCATTATTTCTTCTGAATTTCTATCCAAGGGAAATATCTGATTGTCAGTAGATTGGACCTTATTAGTACACCATTTATGCAAAATCATTCCCCCCCTCTGAAGGAGTTGTGTTAATTCTGCTTGCATTAAATTAAGTTCCTCTAAATTGGATGACACCGACAAACAATCATCCATATAGAAATCTTTCAGTACAATATTGGAAGCTAATGGAAAAGCCCTTTGCTCATATAAGGCGAGTTGTTGTAAGACCTTGGTGGCCAAAAATGGGGCGCAAGCTGTTCCATACGTGACCGTTGATAATTGAAAGATCTTAACCGGGGATGATGCACTGTCTTTCCACAGAATTTTTAGGAATTTGTATTGGGACGGATTTATCTCTATCATTCGAAACATTTGTTTGATGTCGGCGGTAAATGCATAAATATGCTTTCTAAATCGAACCAATATCGAAAAGAGATCGTCCTGTAGCACACCACCCTTGCACAATAAATCATTCAATGAGTATCCATTACTACTTTTTGCGCTTGCGTCATATACGACGCGCAATTTAGTTGTCGCGCTAGATGGTCGTAAAATTCCGTGATGGGGTAAATAATAGCCGTCCTCAAATTCATTAGTTTCCTCTATTTCATGCATGTGATTAAGAAACTGATATTCATTAAGAAATTGTGTATATAAATTCCGCATTATAGGGTCACGATCTAGACGTTGCCATAGATAATTTAATCTTTTCAATGCAACGATTTTTGAATTTCCTAAATTGGGCTCGGAAATTTCCGGTTTGAAAGGCATTTCTACGACATATCTGCCATCCGGATTTCTAAAATGCGTTTTATCGAAGTGCCTATTGCAATATTCTAACTCTTTGTTATCACAAGGTTTTAAATTTCCCACCTCTTCTATCTCCCAAAAAGATTTCAATGTGTTATCTAAAGCTTCTAAATTTTTCGTTAAGAAACAATATTTTTTCGTATTGTTTACTACATTGTTATACACACAACCAGAAATTAGATAACCAAACACACTTTCCTGTAAATATAAGTGCTTTCCTAACTTTATTTTGTCTACCTTTAATAATTCAAAGAACAGTTCCGCACCTAATAAAATTTCAACCTTATTTGGAATAAAAAACTGTGGGTCAGCGAAACAGATGTTCGAAGGAATGTTTAATTTATTTATGTTTATTTCCTTTCCAGGAGTGAAATCTGTGATTCTCGGGATGATCAACAAGTCCAGATTCCATCGCAAATCGCCTCTCTTATTATTAGAGACACACGCCTTCACTTTAGATTTCAAGGACATCGGTGAATTATTAAGACCTGAAACGGGAATGTTAATTGATTGTTTTTTCAAACCTAAAGTTTCAGCTGCTCTTAAACTTATAAAATTATTCTGTGAGGCACTATCCAGTATTGTACGAAAAGGCTTATTTATACCATTAATGTCTGCTATATAAACAATCGCAGTATTTATTAAGACAGATTTATGGCTCTTTTCATGTGAAAAAAATGAATAAACTACATTTTCATTTTGCGCTGAATCTTCGGGAGCTAAATTTTTATTAATTGCCTCTTCAGCAGCCAGATTGTTTATAGATTTTGACGGCTCATAAATTCGAACATCTGGTGATGAGTAATTATGCAACGAAGTATGATGTTTGGAGCTGCAAACAAGACATCTGCTCTTTGAAGTACATTGATGAATTATATGAAAAAAACTAAGGCAATTAAAACAAAGCTTATTTTTCTTTACAATGTTTAGACGATCGCTTAGTTTCATACTTTTATACTTCTCGCAATGATATATTGGGTGACTTTCTGTTTTACATAAAATGCACATTTTATTTTGTGATTTGGTGGTACGGATAAATAAAGATTTATTGGTGGTTTTTGAAGCATTCGCAGAAGTAATACTACTTAAAATTTGGCATCTGCGCTCTAAAAATTCTAAAAATTCATCGAAATTAGGCACTTCCTTATCCTTTAGTGTTAATTAAAATTGCTTACGAGTTTCTCGATCAATTTTTCCTAATATTATGTTCAACAAAATAGCGTTTGAAAAGGTGTCTCTATCGAATTCCAAGACCTTTAACGCTCTCAAATTCTTTTTTACCTGATCTACAAGGTTTCTCAGTTCTTTTGCTGACTCTTGTTTGATTACATAAAGATTTAATATATTTTTAATTTGGCAATCCACAATAATTCTTTTGTTTTCATAGCGCTCTTCCAGCTCTCTGAAGAGCGAGCTAAAGGTGTCATCTGAGGTTTGTAAACCTTTCGGTTCACCCGTTAATGCCCCTCTGAGATAAAACAGTTTTTCGTTGTCTGTTAAATGAGGATTGCTATTGATCAATTCGTTGAAGGTGGTCTTAAATGTAGACCATTCTTCAAATTTGCCACTAAAAATCGGAAGTGGAATTTTAGGGAGCTTTATGCTGACCCCTCTGGCAATAACTTGATCATGGGATTTTGATTCAGACGTGCTGTCTATTTTACTATTTCTTTCTTCATTTTGTTTGTGAAAAGATGATTTAAGGTTTACCTCTAATTTCTGTATCTCCTCATCCAATTGCGAGAGTTGTTCTTCCGCTTCCTCAATCTTTTCTTCGTCCATAATTTTGTAGTATTCATGTTTGATCACTTCGAATTTTTCTTCGATTTTGTGAAGGAGCTCTAGTTGAGCCTTGGTTTCCGCAATTGAGAAACTTTTACCCTCGGTGGCGTTTACGATCTTCGTTAGCTGGGCCTTGATGTTGCCACGCCGCCGATTCAGTGCTGTAATGTCCGAGTCTGCCATCCTTTCGTCTTGTTGACGAAACTGACATAAATTAAATTAAATTAGTTTGCGCTGGTCTTACCTCCGGGTCGCTAGGACCAAAATGTACGGAGGTGTTCTAAATTAAAAGAGAAATTAGCGGACTGTTAACATAAATGTTTTAATGAAGACTAATGGCGACTTGTTGCCGCAGAGGTTGTTCCTCTTACACTCATGCGTACTCAACCCGTGATCCGGGTTCAACGAAAGGGTTACATTAAAAAGATTGATTGCCAATTGGCATAGATGCGGGGGTGGTGTTCCGTCGCCAAAGGCGAATTACAATGTTTGTTACAGGTACGGAACAACATCATTACAAAATAACCGCCACAACCAATTCCGGAGATCCAAATGCACTTTGCTAGACTTAAAGAAAGTTAGAATTGATTTCTTAATCACGCACAAACGTTAGCGATTAAGGACAACATCCTCGCGTGCAAAATCACAAAAACTCACTCCCCCACTAGAGTACCCTTATGAACGAGAATACAGGAGTGCTGTCACAATGTTTATTATTGTTAAAATTCGAGTTAGTATTGCAGTGTATCGGATGTGTATCGGAGATTATATCGGAAATTCGAGTTAGTATTGCAGTGAAACATCCTATCGTCCCTGTATATCTATACTATTATAAATGATGAACGTGTCCGTGAGCAACGCTGGCGGCATTTTGAGATTGGCAATAGTAGACAATAAAATTTCGCTTTTATTGTAATTTTTTAAATATCTAAACATTGCACATTTTCAATTTTTATAAAGTTAAATAGAGAAAATAAAAACTACAAATGCAATAACAAAATTTTCAAGCATGGATTTTAGTTTTTAAATGTATCTTTGTAGCGTGTAGACGATTGTGATAGATAAATTCTTTGCACTTAAGTTAATATAATTTGTTTAGCATTTTTTTGCGGCTGGTACTTTTTGTTGAAACTTCATCAATAAAATAATAAAACAGGAATTTAACAGTCGTGTATTCGAAATACGTGCTTAAATAACTGAAATGACTGCGAAAGTAATGAAATCTTTACCGATTTCTTTGGCTATTAACTCATACGAAAGTATCGCTTTTAATAAATTTTAAAACTTTATTTGAATGCAAAATTAATACTTTTCAAATAAAAGTGCATTTTGGTACTGTTAGTGGGCAATCGAAAAAATATATCAATATAATAAAAGGGGTTTCTTTTATATTCTGTAACCCGAGAGGTAAAGGTTAGATCCCTTAGTATTTTTAATAGAGCAAATGGATTATGACTATAGTTCCCTGTACTTTGATTATTTTATCAAGCTCTATAGTCCAGGCAATAGAGATCGTATAGGGGCTCTACCTAGCAAAATTCATGGTAGTTCTGGAAAAAGGCTTACTATATGTTTTTTGGGTTGCTAAATCCGAGTTTGTAACTTCCCACGAAAATTTCACCCGGCAACCCCCCAAAAAATTGTTTTTTTTTCAAAAAATTTGTTTTTTGAGAAAAGCGTGCGGGGAATGTTCCGAGGCAGTCCCCTCTCTCCCCGTTTATCCTACGTCATAATGTCATCTATCCTATTTGTTGCAAATTTTGCCTAGTTTCTGAATTTCGTAATGCTTTTCCCCTAAAACAATAAGAAATTTAACAACTATTTTTTTGGGGGGGGGGCAAGGGGGGGAGGGGGAATTTTGCGGATAAGTTAAAAATTCGGATACAGCGACCCAAAAAAGTTAAAGTAAACCTTATAAGGAAAGTTCGGAGGGGAGATGGGAGGGCGAATGTAAACGTATGAGTGGTTAAGTGGAATTGCGCAACTTAGTTCACGCAGCACCGCGCGCATGTTCCGAGGCAGATTCCCCTCTTCCCCTTCATCCCAAGTCTTAATGTCATGTATCTAATGCATTGCAAATTTTATCTACTTTCTGAATTTCTAGATACTTTCCCCCTAAAACTATAAAAATATTGATTTTTTTAATAGAAACCTTTTTTGGGGGCTTTTACCAAAATTTGGAGGGGTTGCGGGGGGGGGGGGAATTTTGGTGGGAAGTTACAAATTCGGATTCAGCGACCCAAAAAAACATAAAGTAAGCCGATTTCCAGAACTACCATTAATTTTGCTAGGTAAAATTCCCTATTGCCTGGATTACTAACACCTTACGGTTTGTACGTGGAATTTAAAACATCCTTGTGTGATCCCATCAGAATAACTGACAGGAATTCAACATTTCATTAGAAAGTTCTTACTCCTGAATAACATGTCCTATAAGTGTTCGTTGAACGAAATTTCAATTTTTTTATGAAAAAAATTCCACACAGAAAATTAATAAAAACAATATAAGCTAAAACCATAAAATGCTACTGTAATAAAGACCTCTCGAAATTATGTTATCTTGTCATGAAGTGGCATACAGTTACAGAATTGGCACGTTAAGCGTTAATAGCGTTTTAGCTAAGTCTAGGTTTCGCGTTGTTCCTCGAATTTTGAAGTGTATAAAAGAAGTAGTATACATACTATAATAGCCAATTCGTTTTGTTTATTGCATAGACAAATATATAAAATGCATTCCCAGAGAGGGATCAAATCCGAATGGGAAGCACGGCTGAGTGTCAGCGCAGGGCCGTAATTAAGGGGGGGCAGAGGGGGCACGTGCCCCGGGCGCCAGAACGAAGGGGCGCCAAATGAGCCTTTGTGACCAAACAATTGTACCTTTTTACAAATTATACCTTTGGAATGGATCATTTTCTTTTGACGGACTGATAGCTTCCATTATTATGAAACAGCCATTATAAATGAAGTGTTAGGTGAAGATGAAAGAGCAGCCATAAAAAGTTAGAACTCTGATTTTCTTGTCAGAATGGGAAAAAAATGGCAACTTTTTACGACTGCTCTTTCATCTTCACCTAACACTTCATTTATAATGGCTGTTTCATAATAATGGAAGCCATCAGTCCATCAAAAGAAAATAATCCGGTTAAAGCGGAAACTCGTTTAAGCGGGACTCGAATAATCGGGGCTCTACTGTACATTTCATTTAAAAAATGAGCTTTAGAATATTTTTGTTGGTGTTCAGAGGGGAGTCATGACCCCTGTGACCTCCCCTTGGATCCGTCATTGCAGATTACGTAGTTCAGTATTACATATTTTATGATTACATATTTTAAATTTTAAAATAAGTCGGCTATTAGAAAATTAGCAAAATTCTCTTTGTAAATATACTTTGCGGAAGGGGAGGGGGCGCCAAAGTCCATGTTTGCCCCGGGCGCAAAAAAGGCCAGTTTCGGCCTTGCGTCAGCGAATGAATGATAAATTGCCAGCAATGATTACTAGTGCACCGAGTCACATATTGGAACCCTGGACCATTATGACCTCGCAGAATATTTCTCTTAGTGAGAATTTAAATTACAATCTAGCCATAAAACCGTTAATTGGCGAAACAAACTTTTAACGTACTAATATGATACAAGGCTGGGCAATGGGAAAATCTATAGTTAGAAGTAACAACACAGACAGTACTGAATGTCGAGCGCCTTCTTTAATATAAACAGAGCACATGTTTAAGACCGAAATAAGCATTTGCATTGACTACCAAAATGAGAATTAACAATAAGTATTTAAATTGCTGCTACAAAGAAGCATAAGGTCAAAGAATATTT
Organism: Maratus speciosus; assembly: GCA_963932465.1. Classification (NCBI taxonomy): domain Eukaryota; kingdom Metazoa; phylum Arthropoda; class Arachnida; order Araneae; family Salticidae; genus Maratus; species Maratus speciosus. The sequence goes on along the minus strand of OZ010788.1, from coordinate 620,860,160 downwards.
TTTTCATATACTATTCCTTAACGGAAAGGAAAGTATGCGTTACACAGTAATGATTTTAGAAGCTGAAAGTAGCTTTGTTTGTTATTTATTTTATTAACGTCTAGCATGAGACTAGGAACACAAAGTGAATGTTAGTTATCTATTTAAAGCGTAAAAGAGAACACGAAATATATATACGTTTTAGAAAAAGAATGAAGACTTGATTAAATTTAAAATTGTGAAAGGACAAATTTAATATTAAAATGGCGGATAAATAATGATATGTGATGATATGCTACTTTCATCATCACAGCTACAATACTGTTTTCTTACATCACACTAATTACCCATTTATGAAAACGTTACACAGAAAATGAATAAAAAACAATATTCGCTATAAACCATAAGATGCTACTGTAATGAAGACCTTTCGAAATAATATGATATCGAGGCATGTAGTGGCAGGCAGGTAGAGAAGTAGCCATAATTAATAATATACATAAAAATATACTATGTTAAGATGCATGTGGTTAATTTAACCTCTTCAGTTCCGAAGCTAGAATAATAATACAAATGCTTATTCGTTGATATTTTCCAAACAAAATGACGTCGTAATTGACAGAAAAAATATCTTTTCTGAAATGGATACCTTAGGCGCTTAGTAATTTAGGTTAAAAAATATGGATCTAAAACTACAAACCCCCTTAAAACATCAATTTAAAAACCATTAACCTAAATTAACGCAATAACAAATTTAAGAGCTTTACAAAAGTAAGTAATCTACAAATCCTCAAAGTTTTTTTATTGAAAAAGATTTAAGTTAAATACTTATGAAAATGTCTCACTTTCTTGATCATACTGTCTTATGGGCATTTTTAGGCATTTTGCAAACTCAGATGAAAATCTATATATTTAAAACGCTAAGCGTTTTCTTTCGACAGCCCGTGAGAAGAAATTACTGCATCAAATTACACAAATCTTTTTTTAAATGAAAGATATTTGGCCACAGATTTCTTATCGTCCATTCGTTTGTTCAAATGTTTTATTAATTAGCTGTAATTTTAAATTAAAATTCTACAGTTGCGGATGCGCAGTATATAAGTACAAGTCTGCCTTTGGAGTGACGTGATGCACGTTTAAGTTTGGGACTTACTGTAAACAAGCTTTTCTTTCTTTCACAAAGTTAATATTATTTGACTCTTTCAGCATTATTAACAATTAAAAAATGTATTGTGTCTATATTAAGAGCTAGATACAGTTTAATTCGGGGATGTCATATTGCTTTAGTCATATTACACACAGAAGATAAACACGGTGATTTGAGGCTAAAAGTTATGAACTCTGTGATCCGTCTTATGATTTGCCTATAGTGAGACACGAAGGAAACTAGCATATTAAGTTGTAGCCCCTTCTTTGAAAAAATAAGGTATAAATAGTAAAACGCAAAACAATTTCTGTGAGATCGAAACTCAAATTCGATACATTCGTATACGTCAACTGTTTTTCGAACCTCTTCAATTTAGAAGGAAGTTAAACGAGGCTCCGCTAACGTAGCGGCTTAACGCAGCACTTTATAGCTCTGGATTTTTGTACAGGACGCAGGTTCGAACCCAAGCATGGCAAAATGTGTCATATTTTTGTCGGTAATTCATTTCAATAATGACATATTTTATTAGGAAGAGAAGTTATAGGATTTTTATTTTATTGTTATTATTATTATTTGAATGCTTTATAATTAAATAAATTTAACACTCAATAATATTTTAGAAAAAATAATAATTTTATATTTAAAATATTTAAGCTAAAATATTTTGCATCTAACTATCAATTAAATAAAGTGAGCTGATCTAAAATTTTCGTTATATTTTCTGACCATTATCAAGAATATATATGTGTGTGTGTCAGAAAGAAAAGTTTGTCATTCATTTGCGCAAAAAAAAAATAAAATGGAAAGAAAATAAATATTCGTATAAGAGCTATAAAAGAAATTACCTTGATATCCAGGTTTAATATTTAACATTCAGCTATTACAAAGTGATGTGAAAATGTAAAAAAATCGAACATTTTAGTTTTTATAAGGAATAGAACAGAGGTCCCCGTTTGGGGATCCAGGGACCGAAGAGGTTAAAGTGACTTTTGTACAAATATAGAAAGTATATATAATTTAATGCATAACAAATATTTTTTTATTATTACAATTTTAGTTCTAAACTCACAGTAAGCAATCTATAAAAGTTTTCCAGCTATATCCTCATTTATAAACTGTAAAAAAAAAATACTGCCAGTTTTCCGGTAGGAATCGGAAAAATAATTGCCCTTATCGTACCGGAATAATTTCCGACCTAGCTCGGAATAAAATCCGTAAAAATAAGGAAATAGTCAGTAAAATGGTATTTTACGGATTTTATTCCGATTTTACGGACTTTATTCCGAGCTGGGTTGGAAATTATTCCGGTATGATAAGGGCAACTATTTTTCAGATTCCTACCGGAAAACTGGCATTGTTTTTTTTTTTGTTTTTTTTTTAACAGTGTACTGTACTTTATTTCAATTAAGTGAAATAATTTAAATGATTTAATCTTGATTAAAATAATGATTTTGCTTTTAAATTAAATAATTATAATCATATTTATAATCATATTTAATTCTGAATTTTAAAATGTATTTTCTATCTTAACACGAATCCTTTTAATTATAATTAACAAGAATTAAAACAGAATTTTCTTTTAAAATTAATTTACATGAAGCAAAATATAGATTTTAATTAAGTCTATAAAAATACATTAACTGAATAAAAAATAATTATCTTTTCAAAAATTAAAATATATATATATATATATGATGATTTGTCGAATGGAAATATTTTATATGTAATATTCAATATTTATTTTTCTTAATCTGTGTTGAACTTTTTACATATATTTATCTCTTTAAATTACTTATTTTAAAGCGCATTCATTAAGTATTATACAAAAAATATTAGAAATGAAATGGTAGTATTAATATTTTTTTATATAAACGGTATTTATTTAAATTACTAAATAAATTTGAAAGGGTTGTTAATAGTTAAAAATTGCTTAACACGTTCATTTATTTGAGAATCTATCTAAAGTTTAAGTAAGGATTTTTAAGTAGTCGTAAATCTTTTTAAGTAAATGGAAAATTTTAAATTTATATCAATTTATTTTTATCATATGCCTTTCAGTAGGGGGTAACATAAAAAAAATATTGCATTTAAATGAAATGCTTAAAGTCAGCTGTATAAATCAAGGTGTTTGCTTTTCAATTTAATTTTTTTTTATTGTATTTTTTTCGTTTCAAATTAATGTACGTTAAAAAAAGATAAATTTTCAAAAGCCTATAAAAAGTACAGGAATTAAACAAGCACTAAGTACCGCTACAAAAATTTTAAAGGAATTATTTTTCTAAATAATTAATGGAAATATTTTATATCTAGTATATTTATTTATATGTATATTTTATTTCCTTAATCTACATTGAAATTTTTTGTATGTAATTAATTTTTATTCAGTTATGTTTTTTATTAGAATTAATAACATTTGAACATAATTTTTAATATAGCATTATAAAACGCAGTAATAAATATTGTAGAGAAAATATTTTAACTAAAATGGAAGTCATATTTCTTTATTAAAACCGAAATCATTTATAATTGTAAAATGTATTTTCAAATGTATTTTTTTTCTTAACACGATCCCTTTTCAATTATAATTAACATGAATTAAAAAGAATTTTCTTTTAAAACAGCAAAACTGACTAGAACCCTGCTTTTCTCTTTTTCACCGCCAAGGCCAATAAACTGGACCTTACGAACAAACAAATTCTGTTTTGAAAATTAGGGTTGGAATCCATACATTCAGGCATAGAGTTTATTTAGGGTGTCATAGTCGAATCCGGACATACAGTTTATAACATTACAACTACAATGAACAAAAATAGAGATCTTTAACGAAATTTTCAACGTATTTATTTTCCTTTGTGAGAAAGCCAATGATATCACGAAAAGTTCGTTAAATGTAACAGTATTTTGGTCATTATGGTTAGAAATATGGAGCGACTATTTCTCTGCTATTTTGGCCTGATTTATAATCAAATCTATCGCGATATCTGTGTATTTTCCGCAACGAAAGTCTAGTTTGCTGCAGATTTCATTAAAATATAGTCATTGTTGCTAAAGCAATGAACAGGATTTCAGGTTTTGGAATGGAGTATTAATTCCTGTACTTTACGACAATGACCTTTCCACACAAGTACTTGTGATTCTCCCCATCCATTAAAACAGTTTCTTAGAATTGTTGAATCGCATTGTATATATATATTAATTTTGTTACGTCATATGCGATAAAGACTTGTAGAAAATGTTTCCTTAAGACTGTTCTAAAAAAATACACATATTATATCCCTCACAACAACGCGAAAACTCCTGACACATTTACGAACTTAAACGTAAGAACATGACACATTCAGACATGATCATCGAAGTGATTTGGAATCGAACAGTTTTTTTTTTTTTTTTTTTTAACTTTTGGATAAAGGTATTACATCATGAGTTATGAGAAATTGCTGTCTCGTGACGGATTTTTTTTTTTTCTATTTACCGCACTTTCGAGTCCGGAGCAGTGTTGTCAGTGGACTACCTTTTGAAAAATCTGACTTCTTCATTGGCATCACTTCTTTGGAACGGTAAAGAATTAACGGTAAAGGCATTTAATGACATATTAATTAGGGCGAATACAAGGAGAAATTTACCATAACAAAAAAGTGGTGCCAATCAAGAAGTCTGAATTTTAAAAAAAAGTAGCCCGCTGGCAACACAGGTCCGGAGGTTTGATTGAAAACGTCAATTCTGATAATATTTTCTGAAAGATGGGGACAGTAACACATGGGCGTCAATTAAATCACTCAGGCGTCTTGCAATAAGGCCGGCGAAAAGTTTGTATGCAGTACAAAAGAGTGCAATGGGTCTCCAATTTGAGACAAGGGCAGGATCGCAAACTTTTGGGATAAAAATGGTTCTACTTTCTTTCCAAGTATCAGGGATACGATGAGCCTTAATCAAATGTTGGAGATTTGTGTTAAAACTTTCGCTTCACAATCGTAACTTCTGAGATTGTTATAAGTGATTCTATCCGCAGCCGGTGCAGTACTTTCACTGGACTTAAGGGGGCCGGGAAAGCCCTATTTCCGCCATGTTAAATTCACAAAATTTATGTACCTTTTTCTGAGAAATGGTGAAAGATAGAGGTCTAGATTTTTTAGAGTAGTTAGAGTAACTTGATTTACGTATTTTAACACACCATTTTCTTTCTAAGTGAAACTCAAAATTAATTATTAATTATTTATTGAAAGCCATTTTTAAATTAGCATTTTTGGTAAGATTTCATTGCCTAAAATAAATAATTCTCAAGAAATCATCAAATCCCCGCGTTAAAGTATACAATATAACATAATATAAGTGTTGAAAAAAATCTAAGTTTTTAAGTTTAATAGATAATTAAAAAAAAGGCACATAAACATGAAAAATCCAAGTTTTGAGAAAAAGATAATGAAAGATTTAAATGGCCATTAAGCTGTGAAGTATTCTTAGAAAGAATGAATAATTTCAAAACTTATTATATTATATATAAACCTGTGTAACACATCGTTGGAAAGATAAAAGTTTAAACTAGTTAATGATATAAAAAAGTAAAAATTGATTTTTTGGTTGAATTTTGCTTTCCCGGTTCCCTTAAGCCATATTTCCCACGTTTGACGTAAAATTTTTGACTAGTTATATATAAAAAACAATTACAGTTGTAAACGACTATTTTTGACATGCTTTTATATTCACCTGTTTTTATATATAAACAAAAATGACTTTTCTAACTGCTCATAAAAGTTTATTGCTCTCCACGGAGTGTCTAATAATAAGACGCGTTGAATGAATGTTATTGAATCCATAAATATTTCTTAATTGCTAAACCAAAGCTAGCGGATATTTGTAATTACTAAGGGGAAAAACAAAAACCTCTAAAGGTAAAAACTGAGGATTTTTTCTTTCTTTTTACCTCGAGAAAAATCTTAAATAAAAATTACCGGAATTTGAAAGAAGACAAATATATGAAATATTTTTCTGAAGGTTCAAAATTATTGTTCTCATTTTAAATGTATCGTACGACTACTGAAAAAAGAATTTTTTTTTCAGTTAAAATTATAAAAAAAACCTGTATATACATGGTCTTTAGAAATTGTCTTTGCAAAATAACCGAGGTGAAAATAGTATTCGATACTTTTATTGCGGGAAACCAGGATAACAAACCACTTCTGTAAAAAAATAAAAGGTGCCTTAACCGAACTGATTTCTGATCTCCGTTGAAAATATTAGACCTGGACGCGGCTGTACAGACCATCACCTCATCGAGTTAAAAGCTGAAATTCTAAGATTAGACAGAACTCGATTAGCATATTAAAATGCAACTGATCTGCCAAGTCTTATCTTGGGGAAAACCATCGGCAGACCCGATTTTAGTGGTTAATTGGTAGGTTTATCATTGCGTTTTCCTGAACCCAAAGATAAGAAAACATGGAGGGTTGGGAGCAGGAAAACACAATGGTAAACCTACCAGTCAACCACTAAAATCGAGTTAGCACGTATTTTCCACCAAGATAGGACTAGGCAGACCAGTTGCAGTTTAATGTGCAAAACCAGTTTTAACTAATCCTGTAATTTCAGCCGTGAACTCGATGATTTGTGCTGCCACTTCCGGGTCTATTTGCAAGAATGACGATATTGTAGTGACTTTGCTTTGTGTGCAACATGGTGACATCATGGGAAATGCTGGATATGCTTCCCATTCAACACTGAAACAAACATTACATGATTCAGTATGTGGCTGATTATACACGGGCATCAATTATAATGCACTTCCCTGGATGCCATCAAATGGCATACCAAACAAAGTTAGGTTGTTGAAAATTTCATTAAGCTATATTTAAAGGCATGAACGAATATCCGAATTCAACTTGGAGCGATGTATCCTGTATTTTTGGCAAAATAAGTGTTGTATTGACTTGGATTTCCATATGAAAACTAGAGATCGTCCGAAAATTTTATTTCGGTTTCGGCCCAAAATTTTCGGCAGCATTTTTGCCGAAAACGAATTTTCGGTGAAAATGCTGCCAAAAATTCAGCTTGACCGAATCTCGGCTGAAACTATCTGTATTAAAAAAAACTCTTTTCCTTTTTTCATATTACTCATTGGCTTGAGCTGTATCGGCTCAAATGTTATACTCTTTATTTATTGCTATGAACGACTAAACTTTGAAGACGCCTTTTACGTGCTCTCATTAAAATCTGCAGACTTAATAGTAATCGAAATTTTTTAGTTTGAAACAGCAGAAGTGTTTCAAACGCTCTTTGTGAAAGTTCTACTATAACAAACGATCATTTACAAAACGCATTGTAAAAGAAAAATCAAGGTACACTGTAAAAAAAATACTGCCAGTTTTCCGGTAGGAATCGAAAAAATAGTTGCCCTTATCGTACCGGAATAATTTCCGACCCAGCTCGGAATAAAATCCGTAAAAATAAGGAAATAGTCAGTAAAACGGTATTTTACGTATTTTATTCCGATTTTACGGATTTTATTCCGAGCTGGGTTGGAAATTATTCCGGTACGATAAGGGCAACTATTTTTCCGATTCCTACCGGAAAATTGGCATTATTTTTTTTAACAGTGTATGTATACATAAAACATTTTTTAATGAGATGAAATTCGTATCATTGGAAAATTATTCTGTGTCGTCGATGAATTAACTACATTTTATTTTTTATGAAAATAAAATGGATTTATCAGAGGCACCGTGAGCCAACTTGGTTCCCGGAGATAAAATTTTGAAACAGGGGCGCCATTTCAAAACTTTCTTAGGGAAGCGAGGGGAGGGGATGGGCAAAATTTTTTTGGAGTGAGTGAGCAATTCTTTAGTTTGATCTTATTGTCCACATCTGACAAAAAAAAAAAAAAAAAAAGATACACTCACATACATATATATGTATGTTTGTTTGCTTGTTAGAAAAGCTGTTGCTATACACGTATAATTAATTAATAATTATGTATACATTAATTATGAGTAGTATAACCACTCTTATTTTGTAAAATCACTTTAGTAATAGCCTGTATACATTTAAAACAATGAAAGTACTATAGGAGAAAATTGTTCACTTAGAAGAAATTCTTATTATTTTAATAAAATTATGATGTTAATTTCTTCATACATGTTTTGCATACTTTGATGTTTGTTTACAAATCATCAGATTTACAGGTTAAATCCATTTTTCATATCTATCATTATATATGTTTAGATGAAAAAAAATATTGAAAAGATCTTAAAATGCATTTCGTCTCCACATATGACGGTGCAATATTTTTAAAAGATTGTTCCAGGAAAATATATTTCGAAATTAAATCAAAAATGTTTCTTTTTATTTTAATAATACATTTAAATTTTAATCTGCAATGTCTGAAAGCTTTTAGATTTACATACATATAGCTGAATGCGAATAAATTGAAAAGCGAATCGCGTAAATAAATATATATTTTTTTTTACTTTGGACGAAATTTTCGCAATCTTGTCAAATTGCAGAGGAATGAAAATAACTTTAAAATATTAAATGCAAACCCTTCCAACTTTTATGCATTAAAAGTGATATTTAAGGAAAATTGATGTATAATGAATAACAGAACATTTTTATCCTTTCTTCTATTTTGCGGAAATTAATACATTGTAAGAATAAAAAATATTAATAGAACTAAACAAATATAATCAAGAGATAATGTATTAGTAAAAATGAAAATAAAAACAGTACTTTATTTGTCCATTTTATTTGCACACCTGAGCATTTCCCCAGGAAAATAAAGCCATAGCAAAAAATGTGAAAATAATCGATGTTTCTCTTTAAAATTTATTGGTTCATTGTTTAATAATTTATACCTCACTAACTAAACATTCAAAGTAAATGAAAAATATGCATTTCTTCGTTTTTTCGAAAACTGAGCATAATAATTTAATTAAATTATGGAGTTACTATTGAACTTTAAAAAAAATATGTTCAATTTTAATCACTAGATGACAAGATTCGTTATTTTTTACTCTAGTAAATATTGGAAAACGCACAAAATTTAAAGCATCATAACTCGCCAAGTTTTGACGGTAAAAGAATGAGATTTTAAATGTTCCTTTTTGGACGCAAGTCGACATATTCCTAAATGTAAATTATAGTGCAAAGGATACTTTATAAAATTTAAATTTCCTATTCTAATACGAATACCCCCTGTAAAGCAAATGCCATAACTAAAAGCAAATGATACAGTATGAACTAGCAATCGCAGTCCAAAATGTGGAGCGTCAAGTGCATACTGCCGGCGTGCATAATGGAAACTTCTACCACTTTTTTCGATATTATCACATTTACAACAAAGATGAGAATGCCTATTAAAAGTTTTATTATGATGTACTTCAGTTTTCTGAACGTTATTGCCGTTAACACAAATTGAATTAGGGCAGAACATTCTGTATTTTTTATTAAATACGTGGTTTGCGACTTCATGTCCTATGGTAATTCCCCATCCACTTTGTGTGAAGGAGAAACCCCCACACTTTTGATTAATTCAATGGCCGGATGTACAAAGGCAGTACATCACATCAAAATGCAGAACCTATTAACATTAGCTCTCATCCTGAAAAAATTAACTGCCAAAGATGTTAAGATGTTTTAATTTTAACTTCATGAAAAACAGATTTTGATGGGATGGTCTGACAAACACAAGAGATATTGTCCGTAGCAAATACAGGGGCGGAATGACTAAAACTACAAAATATTCCATGCCAACATCTTATGAAATAAAAGCCAATTTGAGAATCAAACAACTGCCAAAATTATCCGTTAATAGAAATGCTATGGGGGGATTCAAATTATTGGCGATAAATATATTCAGAACTATATCGCCAATTTACTAACTAGTAACCCTATGAAATGCAGCTGAGAATCTAAAAGGCCTGTTTACATTACACATAAAATATCTGCGTTACGCATATTGAATGAGCTGGGAAATTAGTATCATAAATATTTTAAATAAATAGATCAGCGTTAAATTGAATAGGATGAGAAAGTAATTTTCATAAATCTTGTTATATTTTAAGTGCGTTGGAGGCAGCTGTTAAGTAACGAAAATCATTCAATCTATTTAATTTTTTATTACGTATATCAGCGTTAAAGAAAAGAGAATTTACGGCCGCTGAATAAACATGATAAAATGTATTTAACCATGAGAAGGAAAGAAGTTACTTTTTAAAGAATAAAACTGTTATGACTCTTTGAATAAAAAGGAAAGAAAGGGGTAAAATGTAATTGAAATATTACATTAAAAAGTACAAAATATGATGCTTCATCATACTATTTATGTTTTCTATGACCCCTCTTAATATGTCGGTCGAATTTTGAAACACCCTGCATATGTATATATTTATTTACAGGATCACGTCAACAATTTTAAGATCTATAGAATTGTTGTGTGTCAATCATGGAAAATGTGTGACAAGTATGTAGTTTTTAGTGAATATGTATAACAATAAATTGTTGTTACATAAAAAGCTCTGTATTGTTATTGTGTTAAACTACTCTCGGTAAAGTATGGTAAATAGCGTGCAATAAAGAATTTAAAAAAAAATCTCTTGATGTCGGTTTTGAATTTGAAAATAATTATTTGTTTACATAGTGAATATATTATTTCAAAGTATTGAATTCCATAAATTATAATATAAAGAAAGAAAATGTAGTAAAGAATGGAATATTAATTTTATGTTTAAAATCAGTCAAATTGTATCTTAAAACCCCAAAATATATTTTTAAAAGCATTATTAAAATACATTTTGATTGCATTAATATAGAAGTATTCCTCTTTGAAATTTCCCAAAATATGATTTTGCCTAAAAGCATATATTAAAAATACTTAACATGCATAATGCATATTAAACATCACGGTATTAGTTTTTTCGATGACGTACTTTCGTGGCTCTACCCCGCTATTAATATATATATATATATATATATATATATGTATATCCCAAAAGGATAAAGAAATCTAAGCAATATTATATTCGTTTTATTATTTGGAGTTTCCGAATGTATATTTATTTGACATAAAAAGCTTTTGCTGATATTGCTTTTTTAAAAAACGGTTTTTATAAAACATATCTTCTGACTACGTTATTACATTTTTCATTATATCTCGATACACTTACACGATTCTGCAATTTGTAACATGTTGTAATATGTTGATTTCGAAGCCCGATAGATTTATGGTTATTTGTTTTATACTTCTCATATGATATAAACTCTCTGTTACATAATTTAAGAAGTTATATTCTATCTCAAAAGTTATTTGAGATAAACTCAATCAATGGTTAGAAATAATATAGAAGTTTATTACATCCATTTGGTCTACAAATCCTTTTTATTATTTATATTTCTCGAGTCTAATCAATTATATATTCAATGATTTATTACGTGGAAAATTTAAAAAACCTTCGATAAAAAAAAATAAAAAATATATTAGTGTCTAGCGCTGACGTCATACCGATGGTGGCAACGACGTTCACATTTCCCTTTTTCACAAATTTAATTACTTCTAAACATAGTATAATTTTAATTTTTACACTGTTGATTTTTTTTTTTTAACATTGTCGATAAAAAGATAAGGCAGAAGCTAGTTACCCGCTTATAAAGGGAGTCGAGTTTTTAAGTGTGACCGTTTTGTCCGATGTCTAACAGCCCCACCAGTGGCCGAGAGGTTCTGCTCTGGAAGCTGGTAGACGGGAGGTGCTGAGATCGATACCAATCGCATCCGTTGGCCTAATTGTTTGGAGTTTTCGTGGTTTTTTTCGAACCTTGGTTCCAAGCGTAAATACGGGGGTTAGGTTCTCGTAGAAAGACCCCCACGGAGGGCACACCCCCTTAGGGTCTATATCCCTCGTGCTGATAATTGGCCGTCATAAACACAACCAACGGATGTCTAACATGTATGTGTGAAAACTACATATATATTTTTATTTGTAAATTTTCACAAGTGCGATTGCGCCTCCCTGAATCTGAGTTTCGTGGTGGTGGCTATTTCATGTAATTTTGCGTTAATTTGGTTGCGGTAATTTGGTCATCTGGCAACGTATAAATAAGGGAGTGAAAGTTTGAATCAGCGGATTTGAATAGAGGTACAGGAGCCTCAGCCAAGGCGCACATTGAGATGCGCAGGTGTAGTGACACGGGTCGGAAAAAAACTGCCCAAGGCAGCAAAAAAAAAAAAGGGAGTCAGGGTGAACACATATTGCAACTCAGTTTTCCATAACGTTTGTTGACATTGTTGAGGAAATTTGGCACGTATATTTACAAATATTTAAACTTGATTCTGTAGATAGATTTAAATTAAAAATCAGATTCTATATGTAACATTTCCTCAGCTGATAATTCTGAAAAATCTCTTTTTTCTACCTTCAATTTTATATTAGAAATAAATCTAAATAGCCATGCAGTTACTCGATACAACTTCCTTAGGGAGCTATACTTTTCAAGAATAAAAATGGGAATTTCATCAGATTTATTTGTTTGAACAGCACAAGAAATGGTTGCTGCTTTTCGAGACTTATCTTCAGAAACTTCAGGTAATCGAGATGCAGCAATTTTAACCATAGGCCACTGATCTTCGGGCAAGGAAAGAAATTCAGGAACATACACATTAGGGTTAACATCAGGAAAAATATGCAACTGGAGATGCTCCTTTTCCATGATCAGGTTGCTAAAATACTGCCAGGGAATTTTCAAGTGAGCGAGAGCCGGGATTTCTGAAAGCCAATTTTGCCAATCATTTTCTAGTTCACCAGAAACAAAAGGGGCAATAAATCCGGCTGAATCAAAGAACATAGTTGCAATTTTCAAAACATTGCGTTTAGTAGAAGAATCATTATTTAATTTTTCTAACAAGGGTCGTAATTCTAGTCCAAATTTATCTTCTGTATTGTTACAGATCAATCCTAAAATTTTCAAGGAAGTATTTGGGGGTTCGAAACTCGAAACAGGAATGTTTTCATCATCTAAAACATTAGAATTCAAGTTAGGGACATGATACAAACATTCGTTTAATGATAGAGAATCATCATATTTGGAAGAAGCATCATAGACTATGCACATTTTTGTTGTAGTTTTGTGGTCACGGATAACAGGTCTGTGTGGCATGTAATAGGAATTATTAGAATGTTTTTCGGTGCACAATTGTATTACACCCTCATTAAACTGCTCTAGCAAAATGGAGCTATATTCCTTAATTAAAGAATCGTTTTTCAAGAATTTATTTTCTAAACTAGAAAACCGCTTCTTTGCTACTTCAAGATTATTTCTAAGCAATTCACGAGAATTTTTCCACAATAATTTTGTTTCATAACGCCCATTTACGAATTTTAAATTTTCTTTAAATTCTTTTATTACTTCATGATCGGTAATGTTCTTTTCATTGCTTTCAGCAATGCCAATTGATTCAAGATCCCAAAATGCTTTCAGTTGGGTATTTATATTTTCAACTGAAACACGCAAACAAACGTGTTTCTTTTTTATTAGACTCTATTTGCCCTTGCACCGTATGACCGGAAATAGTTTCTGCAACGTATAATTCTTTTGTCAATTTTCCCTCGATTCCCTTTAATATTTTCCACAAAAAGTCAGACCCTAGCAAAATATTTATTTCCTGTTCAAGACCTGTATCAGCAGGCTTAAAGCCTCTTGTTCTCATTATGTCTAGAAGTTCTGGTTCTAGGGTTTTCACAGAAGCTCCAGTTATGTTATCAACCACAAGTACTTCGATATTTATCGAGTTAATATGTTGCACAATACTGGATAATTCAAGAGCAACTACTTCATAACAAGATTCATAAGGGCGTCTCCGCCCAAAAGGATAAACTAATAAATTTTCTTTTCGCAATGGCTTCAATTTTAATTTTTGTACTAGAGATCTCTTCACGAAGCATTTTTCTGAACCACTATCACATAAAACGCGAGCCAAGAAGCATTGTTTACCAGCAGACACAGAAACTGTACAAGTCTGCAATAATGTAAATTTATTTTGTTTATATTTTTGTTCCGACATCATAGATACAATTGCACCTTTCATTTCTTTTTCAGGATTTTCTTTCGCTGTTTTTTTTAAACAAAACAAATAACTATGGGTATTGTTACCACATTTGGAACAAGGATTAATTTTTGTTCTACAATTTGCAGATAAATGCGACCTATAACAGCATCTGTAACAGCGACCTTCTTTCTTTAATTTATATCGTTTTTGTTCATCAGTGAATTTCGAACAATTTAGTCCTACATGATCAGAAGACTTGCAAAATATGCAAAACTGTTTTGTAGATGTATTTAAAGCAGCAGCTGAAGGTATATTTTTCTTTTGAGGAAAATTTTGATATTTACTTGAAGAACTTTTATATTTGGTTTTAGAATTTTCATAAGCCTTGCTTTGGGAATTATTTACTAAATTAGTAGCTTCCCGGCATCTTAGTTCCGTTTTAATAAAATTTATTAAATCGGTGACTTCACAGTCCTTATCGGGGTCACGTTTTCGATGGAAATCTAGTATAAAATTTTCTGGTAATAACCTTAATAAAATGGGTAGTAATAAATGGCCGTAAGAGCCTGATGTTACTCCTAACGCATCAAGATTTCTCATACTAGTTTCAATATTATCGTACAGCTTCCTTAAAGAAGTAACATTGCTACAGGATTTTATTGGCTCAAGATTCAGGATTTTATTCATATAACAGTTTATGGTATTTTCCCGCTTACCATACCTCTCTTCTAACAACTTCAAACACGTTGAATAATTTTGATCTGTCAGCTCAAAACCAGCTACAATATTATATGCAGGTCCAGACAACAAGGATTTGAGATATTGGAATTTTTCAATTTTTGATAGCGATTCGTTTGAATCTATCGCACTATTAAATAAATTAAAAAATTCTAAGAACTGGCTTGCATCACCAGAAAATTTTTCTATGTTAAGTTTAGGAAGCTTAACTGCCGAAACTGGTTTACTACCGATTTTTGAACCGTTACTTGATTCTAGTAAAACTTTTGGTTCAGTTTCAATTTTACATTTTTTAAGCCTCATCTTAATTTTAAATTTCAAACTTTATATTTTTTCAGAATATTCTTCTACCGATTTTAGTTCTTTTTCATATTCAGCTTTTTCCTGAATTAGCTCATCTATTTCGGAATCTAATTCCTTTTCATTTACGAGCTCTAACGATTCCATTAAAGAATCGCAATCAGTTTTATCAATATCAACAGATAATAATGTATCACATTTTGTGATTAATTTTGTAACTGCTGCGCTAACGGTAGCTCTTTTACTTTTAAGCTTATCAGGCTTATCCATGTTTAAAATTAAATTCAAAAATTCAATTTTCAAAATAAATTATCATGAAAAATGTATATTTTCAAGAAATCAACAGTCATGCTGAATAATAAAGGTTTTTCTTACCTTTTTTTCCGGGTTGTTGAGGCACCAAAAAAATAAAGAATAATCTTCATGTATTCCACGAAATTTCACGTTATCACAATCCAAGATATTTTTATTGGGAGAGCATAGTTGTAGAATTTACGATTCGTTTGAAATCATATTTGGGAGAGCTTATTAGATGAAAACGTCACGATTCATTTAAAATCACATTCAAATAATCAAGCTTATTTCACGCTGAAAGTGGCGCAAGTGTAGTTCAGTAAAAGAGCACATAATGATAAAAACTTGAAAGTTCTGTTTACACTCTTAAATATATACAGTATATACAACGAAAACATTTGGATAATATTTGTTAAATAAATTCCACACTGGGAATTCAAGATGATCATATTAAAATTTCAGCAATTATGTTCTTCTAAAAAGAAGCCACGAAAATGGCATTTCCCTTTTTAAAATCAAAACATTTCTTCGATTTGAAAATCATGACAAAAAACATACGCAGACTACCTGCTGCGTTCAAGATTCACATTCATAATAAAACTAAACTAAAAAAGAAAGAGTAAAAGATGTTTTCAAATATCAATTCTCTCGAAGGTCACGTGATCCTTCGCGGCGCCCGCCTGGCTAAGAGAAGCCCGCTCGAGAGTTGCAAAATATTCCACAAATACCCCTTGAAATTTACCAATGTGGGTGACAATAACAGTACATTTTTTACTCATTAGTGGTTTTCTTCAGAAAACATTAAGATGCTTGAATTTTTCAAAGGACCTTCCTTTTTGTTGTTTCTTTCTTTCTTTTGAAATTCCTATGAATCCCATTCTTTTCTCAAACATTAAAGCACCCCTCAAATATATCGTTATACAGAAATAGAATTGCACCTTCTTTGAAAGAACGAAAAAATTTCAACACTTTAAAGGGAACCACATAACGTTGCCAATTTCTGGTGAAGAGATTCAACAAAATGTACACTAAGTGGCATCGTCCCCCACCATAACACATAGTGTCAAAAATTACGACGTCATATGCCTTTTGACAGGATATAATAATTTTTTGTTCACTAATTGCCGAAACGTCAGTGAGGTTTACCATTGACACCCGAAGAGTGTTTGGTTTTCATTTGCTTGTCTATCTGTTTCGCGAAAACTGGCGTTAAAAGGGTTAGATTAATATCTTGGGGGGGACCGCTCCGATCGATCCCCCCCACCCCCGTGGATGCGCGCCTAGGGATATCTCCTCCTGGTGCTAATTGTGCGTTTTTTTCCGCAACCCTTTGACGAAATTTGCGTTTTTTCAGCAATTCTTTGGCGAGAATCGCATTTTTTTGGAGATCTGTTGACGGAATTAGCATTTTCTGCGCGATTCTTTCGCAAAAATTAGCGTTTTTTCCTCAAATGTTTGACGAAAATCGCGTTTTTTTCTGCGATCCTTTGACGAAAGTTGCGTTTTTTTCATGGTCCTTTGACGTAATGCGCGATCCTTTGATGAAATCCACGTTTTTCCGCGCTTCTTTGACGAAATTCGCGTTTTTGCGCGATCCTTTGACAAAATAAGCGTTTTTTTTTACGAACGATTGACGAAATTGATTTTTTTCGGCGACAGTTTGTCGAAATTCGCGATAATCGGTGGATTATATTTTTTGATACAAGAGGAAGGGGGGGGGGCTTGGATCCGTGCCTGTGAAGAGGTATACACACCACTTGGATGACACATTTTGACTTTCAAGGATGTTAAGGCCCTTCGATTTCTGGAGGGGAATCTTTTTCAGAGATTATCCTCTTTCAGAAATCTGATATTAAAAAATGGATGTGATGGTTATGTTTTTCAGCTTTCGATAATTGGTTCTTATGTATTTTTTAGTGCTGAATCCAAAAATGACCTTCATTTTTTACCATACCGTCACGTCAGGATTTTTCACAAATCTCAAATTTTTAAAAAGTCGAAATATTGCGTAAATCTGCTACTATAAAACAGATGTAACTTTTTTTAAAATAATTTATTCATTTTTTTCCTCATACTATGCATTTTTACACTTAAACATGTAAAATATTGTGTATTTAAAATCCCTAGAATTTTAATCCATGCGTGGAAGTTTCTTTGAACTGCTCATGCTCTGCTTTGCGCTGTTCTTTTAATCTTCTCTATGAGGTTCCTCTAGTTGATCTCGGTATCCTCTTCTATTTTGACGGTTGATAAGGCTGAGAAATTTGTCGCAGATGTATTTAAAACATTGCCTTCTTTTGTTAAGGCTTTGACAAATTGCTTTGAGAGATTTTCGCTATTTACTTTTTAATTTTAAAATTTACCATTTGCGAAAATCGTGATGTATGGTTAAAAATGAAGGTCATCTTCGGATTCGGTGCTAAAAAATGCATCAAAATCAATTATCAAAAGTCAAAAAACACAATTATCGCAGGTTTGTATTATTAACGTTGTTAAAACTTCACTATAACTAGAACAAGTGGGTTAGTGGGTAAGTGTGATCACAGATCGCACAGAGGGTTTCGTTTAATATTCCTTTCAAAACACTTTATCCTTTTGCGAAATCTGTTTCTCATTTCGCAAAGAGGGGCGCACTCTATTGTACACAAACCTCTATTCGAACGAAACTCCGTTTTACAACCTATCCGTAGGTATATTAGTCGAAGGGATCGTGTCTATAGCACCCGAGATAGGTAGGCGCCGCTGGCGGTAAAAAGTGGAACTGAAATATGTAAGGCTATTTGCATAATATGAAAGAGTGGTCAAAGTGGTGTAGGCAAAAGTTAGAAAAGTACCCACCGAGTGCAATGGGAGGAGGTTAGAAAAATTTCTTAAAATACACAAGTTAGAGACCGGTGGGTAAATAATATAAGACTTTTTGAAAATTTTATGATTTTTCGTGTGATCGCAAGTGTTCTGCTATACGTATGCAAAATTTCAAGTCTTCAACTTAAATAGGGGCTCAGTTAGAAAAAAAAAGCTTAAAATACACAAGTTAGAGCCCAGAGGGTTAAATATAAGACTTTTTCAAAATTTTATGATTTGTCGTTTGATGTGAGGTGTTCAGCTATAAGTATACAAAATTTCAAGTCTTAAACTTAATTAGGAGGTCAGTTAGAACAAAAAGATTAAAATACACAAGTTAGAACCCAGAGGGTTAAATATAAGACTTTTTCAAAATTTTATGATTTGTCGTTTGATGTGAGGTGTTCAGCTATCAGTATGCAAAATTTCAAGTCTTTAACATATATAGTTTCTGAGAACTGGCTCTGTGACTGACAGACAGAGGAGCGAGACGAATAGGGTTTCGTCAGATGAACGAGACCGTAACAAGTGGATAAGTGTGATCACAGATTCCACAGAGAGTTTCGTTTAATATTTCTATCAAAACACTATCCTTTTGCAAAATCTGTTAGCTCCACAATTCACAACTAGAGAGTGCACTCTATTCTAAAGAAACGTCTGCCCGACAAAACTCCGTTTTAGAACCTATTCGCACTTACATTAGTCGAGAAAATTGGACCCATAAAACTTAAAATAGGAAAGCCCTCCTGGCCAAGTGGAAATAAAATATGAAAGGCTATTGTGCATAAAATGAAAGAGTGGCCGAATTGTCGTCAAATGATATATCAGATGAGAGGTTTGGGGAAAAATTGCCCCCCCCCCCTCCCGGAGCCTTCAAGTGAAACTAGCTCGCTGTAGCTTAATTAGCGGCTAAGTTAGAAAAAATGCTTAAAAAACCAAAGTTAGAGCCCGGAGGAGTCAATAATATAAGACTTTTTGAAAAATTTATCATTTGTCGTGTGATCAGAAGTGTTCAGCTATAAGTATGCAAAATTTCATATCCCCAGTTTAATTAGGGTTCAGTTAGAAATAATTGCTTATAATACAGAAGTTGAAGCCCAAAGGATTAATTATAAGACTTTTTCAAAAATTCATATTTTGTCTTATGATCTGACGCGTTCAGCTATAAGTATGCAAAATTTCATATCTCCAATTTAGTTAGGGGCTCAGTTAGAAAGAATTGAAAGGTCGCCAAATTTGTCGACCAAGATTACTCGCCTAAAGTGACGCCAACTTAAAGATATCTCTAATATTTCGCCAAATTCCCATAGACTTCCATTGTAAACCAACAGTGTTTACTTGATTACAGAAAATCATTAAATTGAGAAATATTAATGCAACAAAAACTAATATTGGTACTACTTGGTTATCCCGTCGACCAAAAATCTATCGCCAAACTATAAGATTAAATGCCAATAGTGGTTGATCATAAATATCACATTTACTTGACTTCAAGCAAATTACCCGTGTTTATGTCTTCAAGCGATTTTTATTTGGACATTTTATTTGTATTTCTATTAATGTTATACTAACAAGGGAACCACTTTTGGTGTTGCTCGCACCTAGCAACGAGACCTGGTGCATTTTGTAGTCCTCATAGATTAAAGACCAATATCAGGGGCACCATTTCAGAACTTTCTTGGGGGGGGGGGGGGGGCAAAGATTTTTTGAGGGAAGTTATATAGCTAAGGGTAGTATCCCCCCCCTCCGAACCAGAAACGTAAACTGAATCATGATTAAAAAAACAGTAAAAACTTTGAATACGGAAACTCAAGAACCAATGAAATATTTCGTTTTAAACAGGTTTCCATCTTAACAGGTAAAATTTCAATATATTGAATATGAAAAATTTTCTTTTTAGACAGGATTGTGTTATAGGTTCCGTTTTTACAGGTATCTTTAAAGACTGCTAAACTATCCACTCATATAGCTCTGAAAAGAGATGTATTACAGTAGAACTTGTGAAAACGAAGCCTGTCTATAACAGAATTCTTTCTGAAAGGGGGAAAAAAATCAAATTTCGATGAAAAAACATCATACAATTATACTTGCTAAGACAGAGACCTGTCTAAAATGGAACTTTTTTTTATTCCCTTTAGACTTTTTTTTTTTTCAGGTTTTACTACAGGGGCGCCATTTCAAGAGTTTCCTGGCGAAGGACAAGGAAAAATTTTCTTTGAGGAACAGGGAACGTGCAGAACTGCACAAAACTCACAGAAAATAGGAAAATCCCGCACAATAAAAAGACTCTGCGTGATTTTGCCTCCTTAACTTCTTTCACGGACATGTGGTTAGTCTGCGAATTTTTTTAATTTTCGTGAAAGTCTACATTTTTTTTTCTTCCGAATTCTGCAAAATCAAAAATTCAGAGGAAAAAAATTTATAATTTCTCCAAACGACCATGGAAAATATTGCTAATTTCATCGGAGATCGCAAAAAGAAATGCAGATTTCGTCAAATGATTGTACAAACTAAAATCTTGAATTTTGTAAAAGGATTGCAGAAAAAATTGCGAATTCCGTCAAAAGATTGCACAAAAATCGCGAAAATTAAGTCAAACGATCGTGAAATAAGATGCAAAATTTCCTGTAACTATCGCGCAAAAAATTACAAATATTAGTAGTCGGTGGCAGAATATTGAACAAATGATCATGAAAAAGAATCGCGAATTTTGTCAAAAGATCGCAGAAACAAATATGGAATTTTGTCAGTTGGTCGCGGAAAAATATTGTGAATTTAGACAAATGGTCGCGAGAAAAAAATCCAATTTCGATAACGGTTTCAGAAAAAAAAATCATAAATTCCGTGAAACGGTCTCGGAAAAAATCGCAATTTCGTCAGATGATCGCGAAAAAAGAATCATGAAATTCAATCAGTCATGCGATAATCAGCCCACGAACGTCATGAATAGGTCACGAAATTTGCAACTTTTGTGATCTATAGCGATAAGAAAATTTTCATTATGGATTTTATGCAAGTAAAAATAAAGAGTTAATAGTTTCGGATTGCGTTTTCCTATTTTCAGTTGGGTTCGTGTTAATACTATTTTTCAAAGAAATCCTGAATATTTTTCAATATGAAAAAGCTACATAATACATTAATGAATACTATATATATTAGAGGTCGGGTCCGTTTTTCGGAACCCGGGCCCGCCCAAGCCCGGCGATTTTTAATCCGAGCCCGAAATATTTTTTGTCATCAGAGTCCGAGCCCGCCCGAAACCGATACCAAAAAAATACGAAACAAAATTGCATGATATTTAAAAACTTCTTTCATAGAAATAATTGTTAAATGAAAATTTAAATTCAATTTTATCAAAATCTCTATCAAATAAAAATATACTTCATACTTAAAAGGATTCTCATATTTTTTCCTTCTTTAACAAGCAAAATTGGTAGACACATTTGTGTTTATTAATAAATGCATGAAATTTACAGAAATTACTATTTGTAAGATGGAGAATCCAACAACGCCTTTCAATTTTCTGAAAAACTACATCTTTAACTATAATCGATTCTTTTCTCATAACAATCTTCCGTGACTGACGGGTACTTGAAAATCAATGTAAATTTTAAAAAAATGACATTGTTATCTATCGGAATAACATGGTAATTATATTTACTTACGGAGGAAATTGACTTCGAAAATGTGCAGCGTCCTCAGCATGAGCAGAGTTCATGATGGCAAATAGATATAATAATCACCAAAGTTATTTTCATATGAAAAAAAAAAATCCCTGCCGGCCCGGCCTACAGGCAGAGGTAGATTTCGAAGTCAAATATACTAATTTCACAAACAAAAACTAAATCATGATTATAGATAAATCCACTTTAACAATTTTATCTGGCCGCTCTTGACGAGTTTTTATTTCATTTTCATATAATAGCTGGTTTTATCAGAATCATGTTAGGGCGGTATTCAAAAAAATACTTTTCCATGCTCAACAACTCGAAATTTTCTGGCATAATTCCAAATTCATTTTTAATTAAAAAAAAATATGAAACTTGCTGACGTGATTTTTGAAGAGATTTATAAGCGACCTGTGTTTTTATTTTTTGTTCAATTAATTAAAACTTGATATATAAACAATTATTTTCTCAGAAGGACAATATTTTTCGTTTTTAACACAATCGCTTCGGGAAATTCCGTTCAAAATGCCCACTTTGACATCATTTTTTGAAATATATTCTGCCTCTATCTAAAAATCGATTATTACGGTACATTATATAGTTTCTGAATAAGCGAATCTACCAATTAAATGCGTTTGAGAGCAAAAATGAATTTAAAAACCAGTCAGAAAATAAGCAGTTTGGATTTAAGCGCATCCTTAATACAATGATTTTTCCAACACAATCCGCTTCGGTAAATTCGGTTCAAAATGCCCTTTTTAACAGCATTTAAAAAATATATATTCTGCCCCTATCAGAAAATCGACCATTACGGTACATTATATAGTTTCTGAGTAAGAAAACGTACCAATTGGAAGCCTTTGAGAGCAAAAATGAATTGTAAAATGAGTCAGAAAATAAGCAGTTTGGATTTGAAAACACCCTTACTAAGATCATTTTTTACTTCAACCGGTATGTATTTTTAATTTGTTTTTGCTCTAAGAATTGGTCCTATCCAAAACTTGTCTATATAGATGTTGTAGACAATATTAAGAAGATATATGATAAATTCATGGGGATTTTATATCTTTTGAATTGACGGAGTTATGGATTTTTTTCTTCTTCAAACCACCTTTTTGTTTTCGTTTTTATTTTTTTTGCGGTACGAATTGGTCCTATCAAAAACTTGTGAATATAAAAGTTGTAGATAATGTTAAGGAGATTCATGATAAAATTAATTGGATTTGATATCTTAAGAATTGACGAAGTTATGGATTTTTTTCTTCTTCAAACGCCCGTTTTGTTTTCGTTTTTAATTTTTTTTTTTTTTTTTGCTGTACGAATTGCTCCTATCAAAAACTTGTGAATATAAAAGTTTTAGATAATGTTAAGGAGATTTATAATAAAATTAATTGAATTTGATATCTTGAGAATTGACGAAGTTATGAATTTTTTTTCTCCCAAAAACCCTATTTTTTGCGCCCCTTGAGCCCATTTTTAACTTTATCAAAAATCTGTGATACGTAAATTTTTGGCCCTATTTTTAGAAGTAATAAAAACTTTAAACTGATTTGATATGTACAAAAATTAAGAAGTTATGGGGGGTTTTCTGTTTTCACAAAACCCCTCCCTATTTCCCTCCCCTTGGTCCGATTTTGCCCATTAACGAACTTGACCGAGATTTTATGCCCATGGATTTTATGTATCAGTTTGGAAGAGATTGGTACAGAATTACGAAAGTTATCGTGTCCAGAAGAAAGTGATATATATATATATATATATATAGATAGATAGATAGATAGATATATAAAGTTTTTTACTGAGGGTGGTTTTGGGTTCTAGGGGTCATGATCGGTGTAGATCTGCAAAAAATTTTCAGAAATTCCAACATAGGAAAGATCCCAATAGGTAGTATTTCATACGAAATCTACCTAAAAAACTATGACTCGTGCACAATAGAAGATTAAATAATTTGCAAACCTCCAGCTAATTCTCGGCTACTAAAAACAGAAGAAAATATTCTCTTCGCGTTAAGCGTCGTTTACACGGAGCGAGTTTACTAGCTACAAGCCGGCG
Source organism: Maratus speciosus (assembly GCA_963932465.1). Classification (NCBI taxonomy): domain Eukaryota; kingdom Metazoa; phylum Arthropoda; class Arachnida; order Araneae; family Salticidae; genus Maratus; species Maratus speciosus. Next base: position 620,836,108 of record OZ010788.1, on the reverse strand, counting down.
AATTCACTAGCTGCTAATAAACTCGCCCAGTGTAAACACGTTGGCTAGCGAACTATCTGGCAGCTCAGCGAGTGCGAAAAAGTTGTAAGCTCGGCTACTTTTTTCGCTACTCGCTGGCGTGTTAGCTATCTGGCTAGTAAACTCGCTGTGTGTAAACGTTGTTGCTAGTGAAATCGCTGCGAGTATTCGGTGGTTCGTGGTTCTGTATATGTAAACAATGTCGACTGAATTAGAACGAAACAAAATAGATTTTTCGACAAACTTAACAATTAGGATACCAATAATTAAAATATTTTTGAGAATTATTCACTGTTTGAAATAACTACCGTAATTATCACAAGGTGAATATTTTAATTATTTTAGATAGATAGTTGAAAGTACTAATGTCGGGGAATTGCAGTTATCAAATTATTGAGACTGTACAGGGTTTAGAGGGCAATAATTGAAAAAAAAAATCGAAAAAAAAAGTTTTGGAGTATTAGTGCATATATTCGTATATTTTCCACTATTTTTCACAGTTAAACTACCTGAAAGTACTTTTAGTAATTAGTATTACAAATATGATAGGAATGATACTGAGGGTTGAATGTTTTAAATACTAAATAAAATAATTTCAAAATAAAACTGCAGAACTATGATGGCGTTTGAGGCCACTGATCTGCAGATTTACTAGTTCAATTACTACCATAGATTTCATTATTATTACAATCATTTTTTTGTGAAAGATGAATAAGTAAATGATTAAGACAGAAAATAATAGATTTGTAACAACTTCAGTAACTTAATTGTTTTTTTGTTCTGATTTTTTTTTTTTTTTTTTTTTTTTTTTTTTTTTTTTTTTTTTACGAATTTAATATTTGCAACTGAGCGAAAAAATGCCCAGGCCGGAAATCGAACACAGATCATTGGCTTACAGGGCTAATGCTCTACCGTTTAAGCTAACTGGACCGACAACCGGTGAGCATATCTGCAAGCCAAGGATCTGTGTTCGATTCCCGGCCTGGGCATTTTTTCGCTCAGTTGGAAATATTCAATTCGTATGATAGCTACCAATCAGTTTGATTATGTTAAAAATAATACTTTACCGTAATTTCCCGCGTATCCGCCACGGCTTAGTTAAGTCTTTTCAGACCGGAAATTTTATTGAAAAAAAAGAAGTCAAATAAGTGACAAGCAGAAGCAAGTCACATTTTATTTAAAATAAACTCTGGTAGGAAGTTATCCGAGGTGCGGCAGATAGGCGCAAAATTACGGTAATTGTTTTTATTTAAATGGGGAGGGGTTGAGCCCTATGAACCTCTCTTTTCCATATGCTCTTAAACAATATGCTTTACTTCCTGGTTTGTTTAATTGATTGACAGACAAACTAAACAGGGCAGAGTTATAAAAAAAATATGTGATTAAAATATTGAAAATTGTATTAACCACATGAAATTAATTAAAAGCAGCACTATTCATAAAATTTTGGTGTTCCTATTAAACATCAGTGAAATTGCATTTTTAACAACGATTACATGGGGTGTCCATTACTGAAAATAGACTAATTAAACGTTACAATAATGGACACGGGTCTTAAAACCTTAAAAATTAATGAAATTTTATAAATGATCATTAGAATATAAAATTCAAATTTCATCTTTTAATTTCGTATTGCAGTAATCTGTGTGTTTTATTTTCCATAACACAGGGTACTCTTGGTATACATTTAAAAACTCGCCAATATCATTTGCATTCCACTTCAATTTTCCACGGACACACACACATTAAACAAACAAACAACAAAAAAAAAAACGGACAGGAAAACTCGGCTCTTACAAGGGCACCACCAAACATGATGCGCACAGATTTTGATGATTTCAAAGTATGTTGTAGGGGTCGTACCACCAATTGTTCTGATGAAAGGGTTTCTTCAAATGGACCTTAGTTTTTGAGAAATTGAGGGTTAAAGTTCAGCGTATATTTCAAATACCCATTAGTGTGACTCTTTGAAAGTGAATTCGTGGCGCAGCGGTAGCGTGCGAGCTTACGGATCATGACATTGCGGGTTCGATTCCACTTCGAGGCATTTTTTTTCTTTTTTACTTATTTTTATATTTTTTATACGTTAAAATTTTTAAGCAGAATTGGGCATTCTACAGCTTTGAACTTTGATATTTTCTTAATAAATTACATTTACATTTTCGAATTTTTCATGACAATTTATTTTTCTCTTCAATTTTTAAACTAATATTTCTACAAAACTCTACTAAAATTTCTACAAAAATTTTTTACAATACTCCAAAACTAATTTATGCCTAAAACTTTTTTTCAAATTAATTATTATTTACATTTTTTTTTATTTTAAGCACAATTCTGATAAAATGATTTTTCTTTTTTTCTATCTTTTTTTTTTTTTTTTTTTTTTTTTTTTTTTTTTTTTAACTTTATGTAATTTAAAAGGAAAATTTATCCTTTTCTTGTATAAATTATACAAAATAATTTTCAGGTGCAATTTCTCAAACGTATTTCGGATTAGATAATTCAAATAATGCATATCTCCGAAAGAGTAATAAAATATTAAAGCAGTGAATGCTTAAATACAAGTTTTTTACCAGTTGTACAAATTTTTTATACTCTGTAAATTACATTTATCTTTAAAGTTCAACCTCAACATCATTTTTCGTTTGCACAAATAAAAAATTACATTTAAAAATATTTTTTTTTTTATTATAGCAAATAAAAACACTCTCTACGTGATTCATAAAAATTCAACTGGATTGCAAAAATCGTCTGTTAATGAGATAAAATTTACGATACATACTATAAATATATTTTTTAATCGTCTGCTTTCCTTTTCTCGGTAATATTGGAATAAATAAAAATTTCTTTTATTGATCTCGTTTAGCTTCTTTTGCAGACAATTAGAATATTTGAAATATTGTTATATATAGGGAAAATTTCGGTATGAAAATTAAAAGAAGACTACAGATTCTGACAGATTGAATGCTAAAGATTGTGTTCTGGAAAGAACCAGCGCTGATGCGGAAAATTCTCGTTTGGAAGAGAAACAAAAAGGCCGAATTACAAATGCATTAAAATATTGCGAGACGTTGTTACAAAATGATGATCTGTTTAAAAGTTCTCCACCGGATGAAATATCATGTGCTTCTATTGGTATGCCTGAAGAATTTCATGGTGTAATTTTAGAAATATTAGAAGATCGACAAATTATTGAGGCCGAGGAATTGATATTGAATGAAGAAGATGAATTTAACGAATTTACAAAGGTATGATTTTTTACTTTAGCAAAAAATAAAATAATATATATATATATATATTCGTTATATTTCATTGTTAAAAAAAATCGAAATCAAAGAATTGAATTTTAAATATTTTTTTATAGTATCCGGGATTTCATGAAGAGCGTGAGAATTTTGTACCTGAAGATTTTGCACCTGAACCACGCGATTATATTCCATTGTGGTACAAAAAGAATGCTGTTGCATTAGCTAAAGCCTGTAATAAATAAGCAAAAAAGTAAATAATAAAATTGAAAAAAAAAGGGCCCCAGGGTGAAATCGAACACGCAAAGTCCTGGTCCGTAAGCTCGCACGCTATCGCCGAGCCACGAATTCGCGTACAGAAAGTCATACTAATGGGTATTTGAAATATGCGCTGAACTTTAACCTCAAAATTTTCAAAAACTAAAGCCCATTTGAAGAAATCCTTTCATCTGAATAATTAGTGGTATGACCCCTACAACATACTTTGAAATCATCAAAATCTTTGCGCATCATGTTTGGTGGTGCCCTTGTTAATATAAAAACAAACACTGTTTTCAGAAAAAAACATAAAAGAAAGCTTTAGAACGCAGCAAGTGAGACGCAATAGCGAGTTGGCTACTGAGCGAGTAAACAAGTTCGTGTGTAAACCACTACTATCTCACTAGCTGACTCGCTCGCTACTTTTCTCGCCGGCTTGTAGCTAGTAAACTAGCTCCGTGTAAACGAGCCTTTAGATAACTAAATAATAAATAAATAAATAAAGGATCCGATTAAAAAGTATCTGCTGTCACAAACGTACAGCCAACTAAAAGTAAATTCATTGTTGTGTTTCTTTTGATTGGCGCCACATCAATACATCGTCGCCGGATATGCCGTAGACATCACAAATTTTCATTTGAAACAGCAATGAAATACTAAAATAACAAAACATGGTCTCAGTTCCCCGTCATTTTGAAAAGGAATAAATAAGTGGAAAAAATTCTTTCAATCTTTTCTACACATGAATAAATAAAATTTTCCGGTTTCAGAAAAAAATGAGCCGGAGCCCCAAGACAAGAATAAAAATAGGGCTCTGGCTGAGCCCGTCTCATCTCTAATATATATATATATCTTCATTTTTCTACATAAAAAGTAAAGTTTTTTTAAAAGATACAATTATAGAGTTTTTTTACTATAATTGTATTAAAATATGGATTAATTTTCTTTCATTTCGAGCCGCCTTTCAATAGAAATCTTTTTAGCGATTTTTGTATTTACATGAAATTACAGTCCTGCGTTAGGATAGGTTGACGTATTTTCTTCCTTGCGGGTGAGGTACACTTTTAAGTTTTTCGGATTGTACTTTATCTCTTTCGGTCGGAGCAGGGATGTAGTGGAGGGTATACGCCGTATACCTTCTGGATTTTTTTAAGGAACACCGTATACCCTGTGTCTCTCAAGAAATGTATAGTATATACACTCAGTGTATACCCTCTGCTTAAAGCGTATACCCTCTGTTTATTTTACGACTTCACCACTGGGTCGGATTCGGGATGACCTGGTTTTTAACAAGGAAGTCCTGAATATTTTCCAAATGGAAAACTATAGATTTGACTATTAATGGTGGCCCGTAGTAATAAACCATGTATTCATTTCTGTACGTAAGGGATAAAATTATACACTATTATAAACGTATTAAAATATGGAGTAATTTTCTTTTACTTTCGAATTTGGTCGAAGTCTGTCGATTTTGGGGTTGAAGAAATTGTTTTGTCGGGTGCGCGCAGACTCCATTCCTAGGAGTGTACCTGTTGGAATGTTATTCCATATGGAAGGCATGAATACGAAATTCCTCAATAGGTAAACAATAAAAAGAAGTTAAAAGTTTTACCTTTATGTTTTGATGTGTTTCAATAGAAATATATTCTTCTTAGGATGAACAAAAAAACATTTATTAGAAGATTGAATACACTAGCATAATATATATGCTGGTCAAAATACGGATCACACTTCACAATAAAACAAAACAGATGTATAAGACTATTTACAAACACAAAGAAATACTTTGAACTATGGCTTGTTGCAGTTTTTTTATCATATTATATTCCTTTGGAATATTATTGGATTTTTTTTAATCAAGCAGCATTTTGCTGCCAAGGGAAGGAGCAACACTCACTGAACTGAGTGTCTGTCACAGTAGATCAAATAAAAAAGATTGTCTGATGCTGCCATCTGGTGGATGTTCTTGAAAACAAAAGAGCATTTTCTAACATCTCTCCCGTTTTGTGATAGAATCTGACACCAGGTGGATAAGGTTTCTACAAAGTTCAAATTTGGCCTTTGGCAGTGGCTTCGTCATTATATCTGCTATCATTTCATTTGTTGATAGATATTTGACATCTACAACATTTTTAGTTTTTAAATCTCGTATGTAATGATACTTTGTATCAATGTGCTTAGTGCCAGATTTAAATTTTTCACTTTCAACCAATTTAATTGTAGATTGGTTATCCTCAAAAATTCTAATAGGAAAATGTTGTTGTAAGTTGAGGTCGTTACACAATTTTAAGATCCATAGCACCTCTTGAGTTCCTTGTGACAGTGCCACATATTCAGCTGCTGCTGACGATAACGTCACACATGTTTGTTTTCGCGAGAACCAAGAAATGCAGCTATTGCCTAAGAAGATTACATTTCCTGAGGTGGATTTTCTGTCTGTAGCATCTTGTCCCCAGTCTGCATCCGAGTATGCAACTATATTAGGATATTCTTTTGAAAAAATGTGGAGATCAAGGTCTTTCGTTGTTTTTAAGTATCTTATTACCCTCTTAACAGCATTTCAGCCTTTTTGTCTTGGATTATTGTATCTTCGACTTAGTATGTGTGTAGAAGAGGTAATATCAGGTCTTGTGCATGAAAAAATATATAAAAGACTTCCTATACCTTGCCTATAATTATGATTTGATGATAAAAGATTTTCTTCTTTATCTAAACTATAATAGTTAGTTTCCATCGGGGTATAAGTTGGTTTGGCTTCTTCAAGCTGAAAATCTTTAACTAATTGATTTATTTTACTTCTTTGTGAAAGTAAATAACTTCCATCTTCTCTTCTGTAAATTTCTATACCTAAGAAGTATTTTGCTTCTCCTAGTGATGTTATGGGATAAGATTTCTTTAAGTAATTTATTACTTCATTAACTTCCTTTTCATCTTCTGAGCTCATCAGCATATCATCTACATACAGTATGAGATAAATTGTCTTCTTTGATTTTTTTTTTATGAACAAACATGGATCAGCTTCACTTTGTTTAAATCCATATGCCTTTAGAGTATTCTCTATTTCTTCATTCCAGCACTTGGCGGCTTGTTTAAGACCATATGTAGCCTTTTTTAATTTATAGACTTTGTCTTTATTTTCTTCATCATGAAAGCCTTCTGGTTGATGCATGTATAATTCTTCATTATCTAGTTTACCATGTAGAAAGGCTGTTTTAACATCTACTTGAAATACTCTGGCTTTATGATAAGCTGCCCAGGTCAGAAAAGCTCTAATAGTTGTATATTTGACGACAGGAGAGAAGGTTTCATCATAATCAGTGCCTAATTTTTGAGCGAAACCTTTGGCAACTAATCGTGCTTTGCATTTTATTGCTTCTCCATTTTCATTATGTTTTGTTTTGTAAACCCATTTACAGCCAATGGCGTGCTTGCCTTTGGGTAAAGTAACAAGCTCAAACACTTCATTTTCTTTTAAAGAGTTAAATTCTTCCTTCATAGCTTGAAACCATTTCTGTTGATCTTTTACTGGTAATCGTAAAACATCCTTAAAAGTTTCAGGATCTTGATTTTTGGAATAACTGTCTTCAGTTTTGTAAGAATATCTTTCTGGTGGAATTCCTTTAGTCTCTCTGTTAGATATTCTTCTCTGGAAATTATGTTCACTTTCTTCAGTTGTTGGGCTATCTACTGATTTTTCATCCATTTTTATTTCTTCTGCAGTATTTTCTATTCGGATAGCTTCACTATCATTTTCAAGATTTTTTTCTGAAAAATTGAAATGCATTAAATCTGAGATTCGCTCTTCAGGATTTTCTTTAAAGACATTTTTACAGTTCATATTTTCAAAAAACTTCACTGTTCTGCTTATCACTATTTTTCTACCGCCTACATAAATTCGGTATCCTTTGCTTCTTAAATCGTAACCAACAAAGACTCCTTCAGTGGCTTTTTCATCAAATTTTTGTCTCTTCTGTTTATGAACATACACATATGCTTTGCATCCAAATACTTTAAGGTGACTCAAATTTGGCTTATGCCCATTCCACAGTTCATATGGTGTCTTTTCAGTTGATTTCGTGGGTAATCTATTTTGTAAGTAGGCTGCTGTAGCTATGGCTTCTGCCCAGAACGTTTTTGGCAATTTAGCATTTATAAGCATGGCTTTACTCATTTCAATAAGCGAGCGATTCTTTCTTTCTGCGATTCCATTTTGGGACGGTGAATATGGTGTCGTTGTTTCATGATTTATTCCTAAGTTTTTAAGGTAGTCTTTGACAGATTCGTTGCAATATTCTGTTCCATTGTCACTACGCAAGGATTTAATCTTCAATCTAAATTTATTTGTTGTTGATGCAACATACTCTTTTAATTTATCAAATACCTCATCTTTAGACGAAATAAAATATACTTGTGTATAACGAGAGTAATCATCAATAAATGTAACGAAATATCTTTTTGACCCATGGCGACTTGGCTTATTTTTTACATGAGATGTTTTTGATGGGATAGACTTTACACGTGCCACTAACTCAGTTTTACTTGAAGGGGGATTTTCTTGGAGTTTTTTCTTCATTATACACCATAAGTTTTCGATGGGATTAAGGTCTGGTGAGTTTGGTGGCCAAGGAAGTACCTTAATGTTGCATTGGCGGAACCAATTTTTAGTTGATATCGAGGCATGCGGTGACGCTAAATCTCGTTGAAAGATGAAATCATCTTCAAATAAATCTTCTGATGATGGAATCATGTAATAGTCCAAAATTTCTTGATATATCTGAGAATTAACCTTTTCGTAGACGTTCCATAACTTTCCAGGTCCTTCTGCACTCATGCAACCCCAAACCATGACACTAGCAGCAAATTTTACGGAATGTTTAAGGCCTTCTTTATCAAATACTTCTTGCTTCATTCTCCAAACTCGAATTATCATATGAAACACAAAACATACTTTCATCACTAAATAATATATTTTTCCAATCTTCTTCGCTCCATAAATGTCTTGATTTACACCAATTCAATATTATACGCTTTTTTTTTGCAGTCATGAGAGGATTTGTTTTCGGTATACGAGATTCAAACTTAAATTTGTGGAGACGTCTTAATGTTGTCGATGTAAAAACTTGAACTCCTTCTTCTTTCCATTTTCGGTGCAAGAATCGCGTACTTTTAAAACGATTTTTCTTAACTATACGCTTCAGTTTCCTGTCATATCTAGCAGATTTTTTTGGTTTTCGGCTGCCATTTCGGTGATTACTTTGAAATTTTCCATTTTTTAAATATTGTGGTGGTATTTTACTAAAACTTAATTGCGAACAATGTAAATAATTCGCTGTATAACATTGATTTTTACCGTGCCGATACAAATCAACCATACGAAGTTTAATAGATTCAGGAATATCACTCTCACGACCCATTTTAAGACGAAAAAGCAAACAAACTGCAAAAAGAATACTGACTTTAAATAAAATCTTTCGAATTTAATCAATGATGCCACCAGTTATGAATTGGTGATAATTAAAGAAGAATTAATGTGAAATATTCTAATATTTTGAACCACTTGAATAAATATTCTAATATCTTGACTTTTCAAAATATTTTTTTCAATTAATCTTTTCAAAAATGATATTAATTTTAAGATAATAAATAAGTTTTATCAACAATAAGTTCTTAATAAAAATATCGTTCGCATTTTTGCATTCAAATACATTAAATTACCAAACGATATTTTCTATTTGTAAAAAAAAAAAAAAAAGTAATTTTCCTAATATTTTGAATATGGGCTGTATAAGATATTGTTTGTATCCAACATGTTCAGGTTCAGGTTATAAAGTATGGGCACCTCCCCGTTCAAAAGGCTTGTTACTCCTATGCATTTATTACTGACACTGATATGGATTTTACCATTTGGCAGTTACTTGATGCTGAGGAAGCTCTAGTAAAATTATTTCAAAACTTAGGAATGTCAGGGTTGGGTTTTTGACGTCAAAAACTGGTTTTTGATATGACAAGTGTCAAAAACTGGTTTAAACTGTCATAAACTGGTTTAAACCGTCAAAAACATGTAACAGCCTTAAAACATATTTTAACAACAATAGGCAAACATTAAATAAGTCAATGATTTATGTTTTATTTAAAATTATTGTAATTTAATAATAATTAAAAAAATTATTAATTGCAATAAAATATTTTTATTTTTTGGAATTTTCAATCAGAAGAAAATCATTTTGTAAAACTAAATAATCCGGATCAATTTTACCCTGCAGCATGCTGAAGCACACAACTTGTATAGCACATTTATTTACAACCAAATGATTTCTGAGTTTAGAGTGTATGAAGCGTTAGAAAATAGTCTGTCTCTTAATTGATGCTGAGCTAGTAGGACTTGATAGCAAAAGCATTGCTAGATAGGCAAGTTTTGAAGCAGGCTCAGCTATAGTATTTAATAATACCGATACCTTTCCACCAAGTAATGGGGTCCTCCCTATAGCACTGAAATAAGAAGACAGGAAAGGGGATTCTTTAGCTTCATACACACTCAGTATGGGTAAGCAACCATACATTCTCTCTGTATAGCCCAAGCGCGAGCTGAATCAACTGATACATCAGTCAACCCTTGCCCCCTGATTTTGGGATGCAAAATGTAGCTAATTAATGGTATAGTTTCATGATTTGATCCCTTCAATTATGCACTTTTTCAATATGGGGCTTAAGTAAATTTTCTTTTAGAAAATAAACATATTTTTATATATTTAAAGAAAGCATGTTTTAAAAAGATTTTGACTTTAGGCTTTTTTTTTAATTATTTCTCTTATTTTGTAAATGTTTAAGATTAATAATCCAATTTCAATTTTGAATGGAAAGTTTTATTGCCTAGACTAGAATAAAATTGATGCACAATATCTTGTTATATATATAAAAAAATCTGCACTTTTCTATTTTTTTTTTTTTTCTAAAAAAGAAACACCTAGGGAATGCTGCTCTCAAAAGTAATAGAGAAATATAAACGATTTGATTTTAGGTAAGAAAAAAAATGTACAGTTCATGGGAGCTTAATGTCTGCTTTTTAGAAAAGCATAATTTTACCAAAAAAAAAAATTAAACAAAAACCTAATTTACAGAAAATTTTTTAAAAACAAAATTTATTTCCTAAATTGTTTAAGCCCGAGAAAGGCCAGATATTAAGATATTTCATTAAATTCGTTTTACATTTAATGTTAAATTTTTGTAACAAATACGTTAAACCAACTGAACATTAAAAAATAAAAATGAAATTCGTACAATATAATACTTTAAACATCTATATACTTAGATTCCGTTCAAATGAAATCGAAATAAAACACAGACTTTTTAAAAGTTTTGTATTTTGTATGTATCTTATCATATTCGAAATAAATCGCAGACTTTTTTAAAAGTTTTGTATTATGTATGTATCTTATCATATTATGTACAATCGTCATAAACATAATGCAAAATCTACAGTACAAATATTTACAACTTAGAAATGGAAAAAGTCTACGATTTATTTCGATTTCATTTGAACGGAATCTAAGTATATAGATGTTTAAAGATACAGATGTATGAATTTTATTTTTATTTTTTAATGTTCAATTGGTTTAACTTATTTGTTACAAAAGTTTAACATTAAATGTAGAACGAATTGAATGAAATATCTTAATATCTGCCCCTTCTCGGGCTTAAACAATTTAGGAAATAAATTTTGTTTTTTTTAAATTTGTTCTGCAAATTAGGTTTTTGCTTAATATGTCAAGTTTTTTAATAACTACTGCATTCAGATGAACATATTTCAAAATTAATGGGGGTATCATCATCACGCTTTGATTTATGCGATATCGCATCACAATATTAAATTTTATTAGAAAATGTTCGTTGATTCTCAATGAAAAAAGTGAAATTTGGAATTATTAAGAAAAATATTTGAATAATGTAAATAAAAATTAGCCCATGTTGCTCTCTGGATTATAATCCACCTATATGCAAGGGCATTTTATGATCTGTTTTGACCCTGACGTCAGGAAAATGTTTTTACACTTTGAATTTATAATGTTATTAGAATTAGCAAAGAATTAAAAATTTGTGGCATCAAGGACAAAAAGGTGGGAAGAAAATTTGAAAAGTTATGAGCTCCATAGGCTTTTCTATGTTAAATTAACATTGAGAAGTGACACTGGAAATAAATAAGTATTGCGCTGCCGCGCATTACTTAAAAATATAAATAAAAATTTTATCCTGTTAAAAAGTTGCATTTAACAATAATACTTTACTAATTATGTACTAATTATTGATATACTGTAATAGGGAATTTTAAATGTTATGTGTGACATTTAATGCGAAATTTTACACGTCAATGTAGTATTTGAGGTTTCTGACGAGGTTTTTGACAGATGGTTTTTGACAAGAGGTTTTTGACATGACGCTTTAAACCCGACATAAACTGACACATGTCAAAAACCTGCCACCCCTGGGAATGATACACATAAAAATGTTTTGTTAAAAAAACCACGAACGTCTACATTCAAAAAATGAAATGTTTACTGGAATGACAAACATGCATATTACATATGGCACGCTGCAATACTAAGAGACATTTACAATTTCAGACCTGCAGTTTAAATTGACTTTATTTTATTATCTTATTGTAAAATATTTATTTGTTCTTTTATTTAAGTATTGATTTGCATTGATTAAAAAAAAATAGTTGGTGAAAGTCTGTTAAATGCTCATTTTTGTTACAACAAAATTATTTTTTTTTTCAAATTCGAATTAAATTTCATTTTTCGCTAATTATTGTACTTGGGGTTGGTATAACGGAAAAATACCAAAACAGTTACGGATTTTATTTAAAATACAAAGAAAAACGGTTTAAATAATAAATAAATATTGTAAAATGGAAATATTTAATTTAAATATGAAAGCAATGTTTGTACTGCTTAAAAAAGTTTTCATTTTCAAAATTGTATATTGAAAAAAATATTTTGCAATTTGTCATTTATTTATTTATTTATTTATTTATTGAACAACAAATATACGACAGGTGTGCTTGACATGAGAGCCCGCTTATAAGTTGGAGACAAGATAGCACAAGGAAATACTACAACACAAGGGAAATACATCCTGGGAGTTCCACACAAAGAGTATGTGCAATGGAACCAGCGGGCATCGAACCCACAATCTCTTGCTCTCCTGGATAATAATAATAATAATAATAATAATAACTAGAAAACAAGAATTCTGCTTTTTCAAAATTTAGTGTCGCCCTTCGATGAAATGAAATGTATACATATATATACAGATAGATAGTACAAAACATATTTCAGTTTTAAGACTTAAAACACACGCTTATATTACGGCGCCTAGAATACCTAGTGTGGAAATATGCTATCCAAACAGTGCTAAAAATTTGTATCCCTTAAATGTGCGACGATACTGGTAAAATCACAAGTGTCGATCGCAGCGACATCTGCGGGATTTTCGTATTGCTAGTATCACATTGTATAGATCAAAGACGATTGTTTCTTGAATGCCTACGTGGGGCGTAGTGTCCGCGTTTACTTCACATCTATATGGGAACAGTCTATGCAGGAAGCATCAGGATTTTCTGTAAAATAGAAAGTTCATCTCGCAGCATAGCAATTTTTAATATGAAATATGATGCAAACAGTTTAGAATAAGGTACATGTACAATAAAAGATTAAAAAAGTGCGACTAAGAATTTTTTTTTCTTTTATAACAATAATAATAATAATAATATGAAGCTAAGAAGGACAGTTAACAGAACCCGTTGCCAAAAGCAAGGCTGGAAGACGTCCTAATAAAATTAATGGTAATAAGCCAATTAAGATGTGAAACATTAAATTTAGATTTTTGTATAGATTAGCAATTTCTTGCAGTTCTAGAAAATATCCTGCAGATGTCACTGCGATCTGCATATTGCAGCAGTATCATTGAACATTTAAGGGATACAATATTTTAGCGCTTTTTTAAGTATTACAGGGATAGCCAATTTCCACAATGGCGCTATACTTATATTTTATATAAAATGACGTCATCCGCATCCGTTGAGGAATTCCCCATTTACGATCTAACAACATCTACACGTGTACAGTAAAGTAAGCATATGACGTCACTATCGCTGAGTAATACACAAATTCAAAAAAAAGAGGTATCAAGATTCAAGAAACTCGACAAAAAAAATCGGCTATCTAATGATTCATAGGCCTTCATTTGCTTGTAACATTTATGTAGATACTTAAAATTAAATTTAGTTTATAATAGCTCCATGTTTTATCGGAAATTATTCATTTATGTTTTTTTCAAAATAGCACGTATTTTAATTACATTTTTTTTCAATTTTTATGAGAAAATGGCAACAAAAAGATATAATTGCTATTTTTCAACTACTTTATTTATTTATTTATTTTTTTTTTTACTTTCTACAGAAATGGGGTACTTCAGTTGCCAAAATTAAACGAATGGCGTTAAAAACTACAAAAAAATTAATGTCTCAAAAATAAATGGAGATGCAGTTTTCAAACAAATTGCATTTAAAAATACTTTTTGTTGTCCTATAGGACGGTATAAAAATTGAAAATGTGCGATGCTTAGAAGTTTAAAAAATTGCAATAGAGATTATTCCGTATAATGATACCGCTGCTTTCTTTTACAGCTGGCTTATACAAAGTAACGTTATTTTTTTGGCGACGACATGTTATTAATTGGGAGAAAGAAATAGCATACCGGGGGCTAATGATATTATAAAAATGGTACTTTTGCGTTAGCCGTGCACAGATCTCGCCAATAGCATTTTTTAAATCGCAAATACCAGCACTTATATTTTTACTCAGCATCATCTACTATATAATAAAACGCAAATTGATATTTCATTCCGATTGATTATAACTCGGATTCTGCTGTACAGAAATTGTAGAACTTGCACTATTAGTTATGTAATTTGTTTTAAAAGTGTTTTAATGTAAGAAAAAATAGTTCTACGATGCTTAGTGATAGCTACGGGAGTTTTAAAATTACGTGAACCCGATTATGAAAGATTACCTTTTATTTAAAGTTCTACTGGATGGGTTTTTATGCTATGCGGGAAAGTTCTCAGTGGTGTAGTAAAAAACTAGAGGATGTACGCTATATGCAAAGAGTATATACTAGAGAATATATATGCAATAGCTATGGAAGGTGTGTAGAGTTTCTTAAAAAATCCAGAGGATATATAACATAAACCTACCGCTACAACCCTGAGAGTTCTATAATCTAGTTAATGCGATTATGAAAAATACGGGGTGCCCGGTCTTAATGGTGTCCAATGGCTAATTCCTAAACCGTTAGTCATAGACCTATAGTTCCAATTACAAAAATGTTTTAGATCAGGTAAAGAAATATTTTAAAAGCGATTTGGGTTAATAAAATCATTTCATAAAAATTCCGAAATTTAAATTTTTATACGCTCCCTCGGTCCTATAAGTAATATTTAGTAAAATTTTCCTTTTACACTGACAAGTAATACAAGAAAAGTCCCGTTATTCTACGATTAACATTGACGAGTAATAGCTGTTTAAAGTTGGAGCCTATTTTTTGCTGCAAATTGGGGTCATTCACAAATTTAGTCGCAATGTAATTTCGTCAGATATATTAAAAAAATGGTTGAGAGTAAAATTAACATTGCAATATAAATTTGAAATCTTTAATCATTCTGACATATTAATGCAAAATATACAATTTGCAATAAACATTTAAGAAGAATGAAAAAACAGAATTTTTGTTAAATAAAATGATGCTAAATTAACAGCCTCAATTCTTTACAAAATGATACGTATTTTAAAATATTATTAGATTGCACTAGCCTGCAAAAGTTGGGTTATGTCATGTTTTTTAGCTTTTGATAATTGATTCTCATGTATTCTGTATACTGCTGAATCCGAAATTGGCCTTCATTTTTAACCATTGCATCAGAATTTTTCGCAAATCACAGATTTCAAAGTTAAAATTGAATCTCCTCCTCCATCTCATCGGACCACTCAGCTGTTTGGCTGTAAGAATCCCAGGATAACCAAAAATATCGAATAAATTATTGAATAAAATAAAATAAAATAAAAAAGTTTTACATATGTTTTATAGTATGAGATTTTCGCTATATTTTAACTTACACATTTACGATTTGAAAAAAAATTCTAATGTGATGGTTAAAAATGAAGGTCATTTTCAGATTCAATGCTTAAAAAGTACGTAAAAATCAATTATCAAAAGTTAAAAAACACAACCATCTCCTCTACTTTATAGTATCCGATTTTTGTTATTCTTTAACCTTGACAATTTATGATTTGCGAAATATCCTGATATGATAGTTAAAAATTAAGCTAATTTTCGGATTCAGTGCTAAAAAATACATAAAAGTTTAAAAACCCAACAATCGCAGTCTTGTATTATCTAATCTAAAACTTTCTCAAACTTCTTGGCGGTAATCTATCCAAAATTTTTTGTGTTATCCTGTAAAATAAGTATAAATGGTAACCACCGAAAACCCTATAATAATATTAGATTGTTATCGGATTTGCGCCAGTATGTAAATTGTAATCTCGATCGGATATTTGAAAGTGAGTTAAAGTTCGAGTACAAATTTTGAACTGGTAAAACATACATACGATCGTTCAAGTAACGTAAAAACTTATAAAAAGCACAATTTTTGTTAAAAGAAATCATAAAAGAAACAGTCTCAAATCCTGACAAAATAAAACGTATGTTATTTTAGCTAATCTGAAACTTAATAAATATTAACTTAATCGCTTTTAAAATATTTATTTACCTGATTTAAAACATTTTTGTAATTGGAACTATATCTCTATGACTAACAGTTTAGGAATTAGCCATTGGACACCGTTGAGACCGGACACCCTGTATATTTAAATTTAACTGCATATAATATGAAATGCAAAGAGAGATTTTCATCCGGCCGCATAGAAATCGAGTTCTGCTGAATAGATTTTGATGAGACTTGCATTGTTTGATAATATTTCAGAATAGATTTTAGTATGTCATATCGTTCTACGTTGCTTAATTAAATAATTATGGGGAAAATTCAAAATCAAATGAAAACGATTATGAAAGATTGGCTTTTTTAAAGGTTCTCATGAATGGATTTTGATTGAACTTAAACTGCTAATTAGATAATTTTTAGGGAAGGTATTGGTTCATTTGCCCGCTTAAAAGATTCTGCTAAGTGGATTTCGGTGGAACTTGCTCGATTAGTTCATTTTTTAGGGAATGTTTTAGCATAAAACAGATATCGTTCTAGATTGCTTGCTGCTGGGTTATGGGGTCAGGTAACCTTTGAAGCGTCCAAAAATCGAATTTTTTAAAAATAGTTTATAATTAAATATGATTCTTTGGGAACATTTAAGATCAAACCCCATACAAAAATTAGCATTAGAAGAGAAGTTATGTCTAAAACACTTTGAGCTTTTGCTATATGATCAACGGGTTTTTCAATCTTTAAAGCCAATTTTCTCAAAACAGCGATTTTGATCATTGCGCGCACGATTTCTGAAAAACGGTTGCCTAGAATTTCACGAAATTTTTGGTGGATGTATTAAACGTACAGAAGCGCAAAATGACCTATTATTATGTTTCTCAAGTAAGAAGTTTAGAATTCATGGCTACTTTTGTATAAAAAAAATCTCGATAATTCGAATTTCTCTAATTTTTTTTTTTTCTCGAGATCTACAAGTTTTATTTTTTTCATTGTAGGTCATTTTGAAAACACTTTATATCTGTACTCATTAAAAAAATCTTGGCTTGTTTCAGCCATTGAAATGGGAAAAATCATGCGCGCAATGCATGCAAGAATAATTTTTTCGTAAAAATTGTATTATCTTTAAAAATAAATTTTAAAAAACTATATATGTGTATACCTTTTCTAACAACTTTGATTGATAAAATAAATCGTTCCTAACATTTGTTTTCAATTTTATAATTAAAAGTTTATTAGTTAAAGAATGACTGCGATTCTTACAGAGGTCACTTTTCCATGTACTTTATTGGTTCAAAGGTTACCTGACCCCTTATAGAATTTTGGCTGAAAGTTCCAGAATCAGATGAACCCAATTATGAAACATTAGCCTTTTAATAGATTCTATTGGATGGATTCTGGTGAAAATTGCACTGATAAATTTTCAGAGGAGGGGATTTAGTATATTGCATATTGTACTGCCGTACTTTACCAAATCTCACAGTAAAGGATTAACTAAAGAACTTATTAGTCCTTAACTGCTCAAATTTTGTCTGTTTTAGTAGAAGATATAATAGCATAATGATGTACATATCGTGTGTAGCAATTCGTGTTTAGAAGATGTGTTTAGAAAAACCGACCAACGTAGAGGTCGAAGGGTGCTCGCTAGTGATAAAGCATCTCATTAATAAGTAATTATGTAGATAAATTAATTATTTAATTTAATTGATTATTTAATTTCTTTCATAATTAAAAATGTGTATGCGCAATATTTCAAAGTAAACATTATATAATAAATTAAATTTTACCATTTTGTAAAATATGACAGTAGAGTTCGAAAGAAATATTTCATTAAAAAAGAAACAAAATACACTTACAAATTTTGACATCATAACACAAGGTAGTGGGCTTCGCTCACACTAGCCGACAATTATATATAGTGTTCCTAAAATACGTTTTTGATCGTCTCGATCGTCTAGAGTATGCTTTTCTGAAGTAGCTGTTGAGACTGGATGTGTTGATAGAACTTTCAACAATTTCTTGATGTTGGGCTAAACAGCCCTATTACAACGTGATAAGGACTGTATTGCAGTATTTGGTCCATCTTTGTCTGATGACACCATTTTTTAACCGGCAGTTCGATTTCTGTGTGTAAGATATTCGGAAGATTTTTGTATAAGAGAAAAAAAAAAACCTTTGATTCAAGGGGGATTTTGAGTTTAAAAAAATTTCTGAAATTCAGTCACCCGAATGCCTTAAATTGTCTGAATTACCGGAAAATTCGGAACAGAATCACTCCTGACTTGATTTCAAATAGGGGTGGGCTTGAGCCTCCTGAGCCCCCCCCCCTTTCCTACGCCACTGGATATAGCTACCGTAGAAATCGGGAAAAATAGAGTATAGCAGCAACACTAATTAGACGGTATACACCAGATCCTGATCATCGTCTATTTATGTCAATGTTTAGCAGAATATGAAGTTTGATGAAATTTTGTGTATTAATTCTTCAGATAAAATGCTCCGAAAATTAGTGTCACATAGAGACAGCTATTTTCTAAAAACAGTCAAATCGTGTTTCAGGATCTTTAGCCTTTTCATAGCGGCAGCACAGTGTAGAACAAAATTAGCACTCGCCACTCGCCAATCGGCGAGTAACACTGAACAACTGGCGATTGACTTTATTGCCACCACTGGCCAAATTTAATAGTAACCAACTCGCCAATCGAGATGATTGAATGAAAAATGTACAAAAGGGGCAGCGATGCGGCGGACGCGCTATAGCGCGTAAATTACGCAAAAAATCGGAGACGAGACGCAAAAAAATAGGTCTTGAGACGCGTAATTTCGTCAAAAAATCGCGGGAAAAAGACAATTTTCGTCAAGGGATTGCAAAAAAAGCGCGAATTTCATCAAATTATCGCGGAAAAAACGTGATTTTCGTAAAAGGGCCGTGAAAAAATAGCGTTATTTCGTCAAATGATCACGAAAAAATAGCGAATTTCGTCAAAAAATCGCAGAAAAAAGCCGATCTTTGTCAAAGGATCGCGTAAAAAAGCGTAAAATTCATCAAAATATCGCGGGAAAAACACGATTAACGTAAAAGGGCGGCGAAAAAAAATAGCGAATTTCGTCAAAAAATTGCGGAAAAAAGCAGATTTACGTCAATGGATCGCAAATTTCATAAAAATATCGCGGAAAAAACGCGATTTTCGTAAAAAAGCTGTGAAAAAATAGCGTATTTCGTCAAAAAATTGCGAAGAAATAGCAAATTTCATCAAAAAATCGCGGAAAAAAGTCGATTATTGTCAAAGGATCACTTAAAAAGGGCAAATTTCATCAAAATATCGTGAAAAAATAGCGAATTTCGTTCAAAAAATCGCGGAATAAAGCCGAATTTCGTCAATGGATCTCAAAAAAAGATCACATTTCGTCACAGTATCGCGCAAAAAACACGATTTTCGTCAAAGTATCGCAGAAAAAACGCGAATTTAGTCAAAGCATACAAAGCACCGAAAAAGATGTGCAAACCAAACGTTCTAGAGTAAGAGCCCGGTGAATGCCAGACCTTCCTTATTTTATAAAAGCTGAAAGTTTCTCAGCGCAAGCTTCCAGCACAGGTAAGAACGATGGGCTACTATGAAATTTGGGTCATCGTGGTTTTGGCAGGTAACAGGTAGCAAAGGTATATAAAATACCAACTTAATTTCGTCAAATAATAAAGCATAATTTTTTTATATTTTCTTCGGAATAATATTAGAAATCACGCCATCCATTGCCAGACACTTAATATCGTGGCAACCCTTTGCCAGACACCCATAAACTTCAATAAATTGTAACTGTACTTACGTAATAGTATAAAAGCTGAATTTTATACACGTTACTTGGTTAGCTATTACACGATGTTTCCTCACTAGCCAGACAGTTTCGATAGTTCTAACCCCTGGCCAGACAAGCATACAAGGTGCCTGTAGGTAGAGTCGGGGGGGGGGGGAAGTAAACAGCCCTTACTAACTCTGCAAAAAATTATCGTAGATGAAAGTTATTGGTACTACACGATTGGTAATAAAGTCTACTTTTAAATGATGCATATAAAATTTGCTTAGGGGGTCATCTACATATTAAAACGAACCATGACTTTGTTCTTTTCAGTAGCAGTACACAATTCTGATAGCATAAATGAACTCTACACCCTTCAATTAGTCTAAAAACAAATTTTTATGCATTTCGTACCATAAGTTACCGAGAAAATAATCATTTTAAAACGAGCGTATTTTAGGGGCTGTATCCAAATTGAAGTTCGGTACTCGATTGTTAACCAAGAGAGACCCCTTCTTGATCAAGGCATCTTATGCGCACTCAAGCAGTCATCGAGAACTGCTAGATTATAGGATAGCATAAGAAATTTGAAAATATCTAGTGACTTCTATGATAGACGGCCCCTTAAACCATCATTTTGCCGTTTTTTAAGCATAATTTCAAAACTACTTGGAAGAAAAATGTGAAATTTTGGATTTCCATAAAGCAGGACTTTATAAATTTAAATCCATCAAAAAATTGTAGGTTGCAATTCATAATTTTTTCGAATATTAATTTCATAACTTATAATTCATATCATAAAATAATAAAAATTGCAAATTCAACGTATTTTGTTTGGGTATTTTAGTATTATTGCTACACAAAAAATTAGCACATTAGGAGTATAATTTCAGGAGATATTAATAAAAATATGAAAATGTAATTTAACATTGGAAACACTAAATTTTGAGTGTTTATAATTCAAAAACGTATTATTCAAATGACTTGAAATTTTTTTATCTAGGCATAGTTTGAACCGACGATTTGAAATATCGTGTTAAAATTGGGTATTGTCATTGAAAAAAATGAAGTTTGGTTTCGTTTTAATATGTAGATGGTCCCCTAAGCAAATTTTATATGCATCATTTAAAAGTAAACTTTATTTCCAATCGTTCGGTATCAGTAACTTTCTTCTATGATAATATGTTAAGGAGTTAGTAGGGGTGTTTCCTTTTTTTTTCTACGACTGTACGAGCGCGTGGCAATATACGTCAGAGTAGGTGCGAGTGAGATCATTATTTGGATCGATCGAATAATTTTATTATGTACTTATTTATGAATAAAAAATCTATATTTATAATGTTATCGATTATAATTTTCATTTTGATAATTGTTTAAAAAATAAACCAAATAAATTAGAAAATGTTTTGGAATTTCATGAACTTTATTTTTATTATTCAGTTTAATACAAAATTAGACTGTTTATTCATATATAGTGTTAAAAAGTTCAATGAAAAAGTAGTTTCATTGTATTCATAGCCATTATATAAAAATAAAAGGAAATATGGATTTATAGGTTTATTATTAGACTTTAAGACATGTTTAATGATTTTATTCATTTTCATCATTATAGTCGATATCTTCATTATCTTCGTCACTGCTACTCCAGTCCGTTGCTTGATCTTTTTCAATATTGTCTTCTTCGTTAGTTTCTGTAAAAATATAAAAATATTCAATGCAATTGTGAGTAGCTAAAAATCTATTTATAATAATTTGAAGTAGTATGTATAAACCTGACAGAGTTTTTAGTGAATCTCTGGCGTAATTTGGCAACTGATCTCCTTCAAACCATTTAAAATGGTATTGGTTGTTTTCTTGTACCCAACCATTATTCTCTGGTTGATATATCGTTGGAATTTTCTGATGAGCATTGTTCCAAATGCTAGATACGAAGTTTGCTCGCAAAAATTGCTGTAGCAGCTCGGTTTTACAGGGTGGCAGACTGCTGGCATCAAAATTTCGGATTTTTTTACGGTCAAACGCTTCATTAACATCTGAGACAATGTAGGTATTGATGAACAGTTGCATCCGAGCAGCATCAACATCAATTATCTCACCAACATTGTATACCTCACATATAAACTGCTGTATAATATCAAAAGTGTTTTGTTGTTCATCATTATTTTCAAATAATTCTTTGTTACCGAATTTGATGAAAGCTTGTTGGTATTCTTTTGTTTTTGTTAATATTTTGTAAGGTCTTAATTTGCCTTTTCTGAAAAACGCAGGATTATAATCACAACCTGTTATTGCATGAAATCCAGGCAAACTCTTACAAATAGATTCTCCTAACTTTGCGTGTATCTTTGTGAGGTCTACATACCTCGTGTTGTTTCCAGTACCTGTCAGCATCCAAATAAGTGAATCATTTTGTAGATGGTTCATATGACCAAGCATGATAGCAGCAATGTCAGTATCGACACTACTAATTACTATATTCGCTTGATTGTCAATGCTACACGCATGATATATTATTTTGGTATCTGCCTCTTCATGTTCTGGACATGATAACTCTTCCACAACTCTTGATACTATGCTGTTGGAGTTATTAACAACGAAAGAATGACACTGTTTAAAATTTATGTGAATGGTTTTGTTACCAATAAACGGCACCATTTCATCATTGGCCCAATGCAAGATAAAGAAATCAACAAGAGCTTGTTTAAAGTTGGAATTTTTTAATTCATTCGCAAAATCACTCGGCCGAATTTGATCAGGCCCAGTTATAGTGTACTCCAATTGTGCAGATTCAAAGCGCTGGGAATGTTCGTAATCTTTTATCGATGGTGTAAAGTACTGATCAAATATAACGTCAACTCTTGACGCTTGGAATTGAGTAACCATTTGCAAAATTTTTTTAGAAATACTTCCAAATTTCTTTGGAACGTTTTTCATAGTGTGCAACAGAAAGAAACCATCAATTATTAGGACATCTACATAAGGTGGTGGCTCATTCTGGACTTCTTTTTCCAAACACTTCATTAAGGCAGATTTATCCGTCTTACAAATAGTACCACCAAATGGCACATGGATAAAGGCACTGTGGTAATTGGGTACGATAAAATTTTCGAAATATCCACGTTATAGTCGATGGATATTCCCAGCATACGTCCAAACAGATCTCGTTGAATTCTAACCTCTTGAATTGTACCACCTACTCGAATTTTCTTCTTTTTCCCATAATCTTTTGAAAAATTATTAATAGGTGTTTTTTTAATAGATTTTTCAAATCTACTAATATCTGTAAGACATTCAGAAATAAACGTTTTCCGTAGACATTCACCATTCTTTTCAATATTAAGAAGAAATGCTTCTACCAGTTCTGATGCAGCCTTACCAGATGAAATGTTAATCAATTGATCTTTAGGTACTTCTAAACTGAAGGGATTAATAAATTGATCGAAGGTCGCAATAAATTTCCGTAATTGTTTGATATTTTTCTGAATATTGTGCTGATTCAAATCCGCTGAAATATCTTGGTGAGATTGTAGTCCTAATTCCTGATACACTTGACTAATTATCGTAGATCTTATATCGTGGTTTCGAGCCCAACGTTGGCGTGCCGAAATTGAGTTGGTGAAGTGTATAACACCCGTAAGCCTTCTTGCAGCATCTGCATTTATAGTCTGTTCTAAAACCAGATCAGTAGGTTGTCGTGAAAATGATTTGGTTGTCCTTTTAATACCAAAGCAACCTTGCTTAAATCCTTCATATAAATCTGGATGGCTTTCTGCTACTTTCATCACGTTATCAGAATATTTTACAGTCCATCGAGCATAGTTCTGTTGATTACAGATAAAGAATAAATTTGTAATTTTAGGCAATATTGACTTGAAAAGATCGAAATCTCCAGTACGAATGCTTCGTGATAGATGTAAGTAGTGATGAATAAGATTTATGTAAATCAAATAAAATTGTTGAGTTTTGCCAAACTCGCCATTGATACTTTGTTGTTTGTAAATACAGTAATCATTCACCAATTCCTTCAGCTCTTCATTTTGTATGTGGAATGATATTTTGCAGTTTTGTAGTCTTTGAAGTTCCATTATCATATCTTCTGTTAATGACGTGTTATTAATTTGCAAAAAAGATTTGAAATGTAATATTTCCAATCCTAATACCACCAAAGGATGCAACCTTTTGAAATGTTTTCCATCCAGAAATCCACTCACAGAACCATTTGCTAGCAAACTACTTTCCACCATTACGTTTGTTAAGCCACAGTCACTTATCACCTTACCAACTGCCTTAAAGTAAGCCATCATAATGTGAAACGGCCCTAAATGTATAAATAAATTATCAAATGTAGGTTTTTCGGTTGCTTGTATTTGTAGGGCTACTTTCGCTATTGCCAAATCGTATGTAACTTGTATGGATGATTGATTTAATACATCAGCTATTTTTTTACTTTGATGCATGGTTTCCAAAACTACAGAGTTACTAGTTGGCGAGGCATTGATGGGAGTTAAATAAGAAATATGTTGTTGCGGAGTATCACTATAAATTCTACTATTAAAACCAACCCACATAGGAACATCCGGTAATTCTACCGCATGACTAATCATCCAGATGATATCTATTTCTGTGTAGAATTGTAATTTTCTAGGGACTATATTTCCAGTTTCATCAGCCGTCGATTGCAGATCACTAGTCATTTTTGGTTTTTTTGGATATGGAATTTCCTCTGAAGATAAGGCGTCGAATGTTCTTCTTTTTCTTTTCTTTTTGTGTGGTGAATTGCCTTCCTTAATAGGAGCCGGTGCTTCGGATATTCCTGATTCTTCGGATGTATTTAACTCAAGGTTTTGATAAATAATTCCTACAGTATCATGTAAAGTGTCCTTTCCACTCGTAGTTTCAACAAAACGGTCAAAATTATCATAAGCTACTCCAGTAAAAAGTTCAGGTGCTTTTTTAATTTTTTCTGGGCATAAACTAGACTTTTCAATTGAAGTATATGTGGTTTCTGTTTCAAGTTCTTCGACACCTTGATAACTAATGCAATGACCATATGTATTGATGATGTCAATAATTTTTCTGCTGCTCGTTAAGCTCTTCAGAGTCATACCCAGCATAATGTGCTTTGATGTCTTTACTTGACCATTATGGACTCCATAAATAACATCTTGACAGTAGGAGCGAACTTGACGAACACACTTTAGACTACTTTTCCGTCTTTGATTACTTCCACCAAGAAGAGTGAAGTAAAAGTCTAATAATTGTTGTGGTAATGAAATTTCACCTGTTATTAAATGCTGTGCTGAAATATTTTTGGACGGTATTTTTTTATTGTCAATTTTCAGTATTGTTTTTCGTAAAATTAATGCAGCTTTTTGTAAAATATTTTCTGATTGTAAATTTTCAAATATTTTATCATCTATTGTCGTGAAATAATTGGGTGCTAATATCTTTTTATTACGGATTGTAAAAAATTTAATGTCTTTAGAGAATATTTTCATTATTTTTTCTTCCAGATGGTGTGCGGTAAAAGTAGCATTCATTTCAATGGAATTTTCTTCAAAGATTTTCTCCAATGAATCAGTATATAATTCATGTAAATATATCAATAAATAACAACGCCCTTTCTTGATTACATCTTCCTCTATGATGTTACTAATTTCATTAAATGCTTTTTGATGGTACTCTCGATATTGATGCCAATCACTTTTAACAGATATTTTTGTAGAAGAAGATATTTTATTATTGAAATGAACTCTACATTCGGTATGATAATATATTTTCGAGCCGACAAAATTTTCCAATATAATTAACAACTCTTTATACTCTTCTTTACCTTCTATGTTCGGTATTATACGCGATTTAAATTGGTCTTTATCAGTTTCATGAAGTGGAAGCATTTTTGATCGTAATTGTCTCTTTTTTCTATTACAAAATATACAAACATTTTTACATGCATCAACGCTAGTGTCACTTTGGATCGAACTATATACTTCTGAAATTAAATCATTATTTTCACACCCTTCTTCAAGTTCAGAAATGTCTACATGTTCCTGAGAAGTTGAAGGTTGAGGTTCTATTGATTGGGAAGATAAAGGTGGTTGTGATGCTGCTAAATATTCTGTAAGTGAAGGCTGTGAATGAGAGGGTTCTCCGGTCAACTTAGGTAAAAACGGTGTAGCTGGAGATGAATAGTCTATAGGTGTTCTTGTTTCTTTTTCTGTTTCTTTTCCTTTATCTGTTTCAGCGGTTTCTTTAGAACTTTTAGATTCAGAGGTTAAATATTTTTTCATGAGTCCTGTAAATGCTTTATAACACTCCCTGTGATAACCACTGTCCGTATATTCACTAGGTAAAATAATGTCCTTGTATTTGAGGTTATGTACTTTTCGCAGTCTCAAAATTGATTGGCATTTTCTGAATGTCTCTTCAGAAAACAATATTATTTTGCCACTACTTTTTTTACAAACAACACAAATTAATACGTCTCCCATGGTGATACTTTATCAAAACTGAATCACATTTATTTTATAAACTGCACAAACAAATAGTCAAACGTATACTGTCAGTATAATACATGTACTGAGTAAACGAAAGATGCGCAGTGAAGTTGGCCACGTGCCAGCGCTTGCGCTTTCTCTTAAATGCAGCAACCTCAAATAACTGGCGCCAATATCAGAGCCAAGGGGAAAGGGAAAAATCTCCGTTGGGCGCCGAGCTGTATGGACCTTATGCAGGTGACGTCAGACGCCAGAGCTGGCGGTATGTTGATCTGTTATCCGAGCAACTGCACCCGTAGAATATCAGTATGCGCAGACGTAAACACCGCTAGCAGACGATTTTAGCCTTGACCCAGGTTGAGTGCGTACATTTTAACTGAAAATTTGCAAACAGGGTATTTTCTCGCATAAGAACAAGATTTTGAATTTATATTACAATATATTAAGTACATGCTGCTATAACAAAGATTTTTTTTTTTGCTGTATTTTTAAAAAACAAGCATTAATAACTCACACTCCATAGACTGCTATGCTAAATACCGCCAGTAGACGAATTTTAGCCTCGAACTCAGGTCGCGTGCATAAGGTCCATTGAGACTCTAGTGTATTGAGAAGCTACCGGGTGTCCCAAAAAGGACTGACTGATTTTAAAATTCAATAACGTGCAAACGGTGACAGATATTTAAAAAAATTTGCAGGAGGGTTATGCATAAGGTCAAAAGTTTTTTTACAGTGATTTTCAATTTTAGTTCGAATTACAAACAATAGATGGCGCTGCGATCAATAGACGCTGAATTCAGGCTCGATTTTTGGTACTTCGTGGCCCGGATAATACATTTCCATCTCCTTTTTCAGCATGGAACAAGAGAAAGGACCAGAAATCGAGCCTGTATTTAGCGACTATTGCTTACAGCGCCATCTATTGTTTGTAATTCGAACTAAAATCGAAAATCACTGTAATAAAACTTTTGACCTTATGAATAACCTTCCTGCAAGAATTTTTTAAATATCTGTCACCGTTTGCAAGTTATTGAATTTTAAAATCAGTCAGTCCTTTTTGGGACACCCGGTAGTTCCACCGTATATGTTTGTCTGGCCAGGGGTTAGAACTATCGAAACTGTCTGGCTAGTGAGGAAACATCTTGTAATAGCTAACCAAGTAACATATATAAAATTCAGCTTTTATACTATTACGTAAGTACAGTTACAATTTATTAAAGTTTAAGGGTGTCTGGCAAGGGGTTGCCACGATATTAAGTGTCTGGCAATGGATGACGTAATTTCAAATATTATTTCGAAGAAAATATAAAAAAATTACGCTTTATTATTTGACGAAATTAAGTTGGTATTTTATATAGCTTTGCTACCTGTTACCTGCCAAAACCATGATGACCCAAATTTCATAGTAGCCCATCGTTCCTACCTGTGTTGGAAGCATGCGCTGAGAAATTTTCAGCTTTTATAAAATAAGGAAGGTCTGGCATTCACGGGCTCTTAGACTATTCACAAACACCAAGGTAGAACATTCAGAAAATGGGATGTAATTTTTTTTAATGAGGTTCTCAAAAATACAGCATGTTTTCAGTGTACTTTTATAATGTAGTCAGGGGATGGATCTGTGAAAAATCCCCCCCCCCCTTCTTAATGCATTGAAATGTCTCTCACATTCGAAAGATTTAGGATTTGATGCTTATTAATGATTTAGATGTGAATTTCCCTTCCAAGGAAAATGTCTGATTCCAACACAGATCTATGCTGACAAATAATTCAATGGGAAGTGTAATGAAAGCACCAATTCATTCAACCAAAAGTACCCTTTACTTAACATAAGTGTTCTTTCTTTCAGAAAAAATAACTTTTTCAATAAACCCGTCTTGACCTTTTTTAAAAGAAATGCGAACATTAGTGACACTTTTTAGTGGAACTTGGTATCTTCTACTATCAAATAAGCATTATTTCCCAATTAAAATTGTATCTTGCATTTTTACTTTTACTAAAATAAAGAAAATGCTCTTAATATTTTTTTTAAATACTAGGGGGCGCTGCCCCCTACGAGCTACGCTCGTCAACCCCAGTTCAGACACCGCAGACTCTAAAAGCACGCTAATTTGATCGGCTTAAAAAATATTTCGGAAGATTGAATTATAAGTTTAAAAACAGTGGCGATCTCCCTCTAAACGGGTTTCTATTCATTTCTCTTTGATTGGGGAATTTTAAAGCCAAATCAGCGGCTGTTAAATGATACAATGGTTGTTTCCGTCTTTGATTAAATAAAATCAGTTGACATTTCAAAATAAGCTAATGTAAAATGAATTAAATAAACTTTCTTTGCCTCCCGGTATTTTTTAGCAAAGCGAAAAGAAAGTTTTTTTTTAATGACACTTTAAATGTATCGCTTTTAATCTGACGTAATTTTCACTAAACTTTTCTTTCTCCTGTTACTATTCACGTGCAAATAATTTTGTTAGAAATGAAATATTATTTGCGCTATCTTAATAAAAATAGTTGAAAATATCATCTTAAAATATTACATAAATGTCTCACGCAATTTTTAAATTTAAACTGTTTTGCAATATTATTTTTTGTTCATTTTACGTAATGTGTAATGTGACATAAATGCGACGTAATTTCTCCTATTTAAGACTTCTAACGCATGTTATTGAATTTATTATTTTACAACATTCTTTCACTTTTAAAATTCACGTGTAATATGGTTTTTATGATAATTTTCAATGAGTTCCTGCTTTTTATATTTTCTTGTTTATAATAGTCACGTGTAAATTAAATTTTTAATTTGAAGCAAATATTATTATTTGCGCTGTTTATACAGTTGGCAACAGTTTAAATTAATACCAATTTCTAAAATATGTAAAAAAATATCTCTCGAAATGCTGAAAATTTGAATTTAAAATAGAAATAAAACCTCAAAAAATGAGTCAAATTAATAAACTGAGTGCAGTCTGCACACCGGGAAATTCTGACGCATGAAATGATCTAAAAATGAGTAAATTCCGATGTACAGTTTTTGCTCCTATAAAACTTTTTTAATGGAACGATTTTGTCCAACTTTAGCATTAAATATCTCTTAAAATAATTCTTCGATTTAAAAACTGTCTGCATCAGCGTGTTTATCGAACATTTCTCTATAATTCCACTGATTTTCATATTTTTGTATGCAATATTTTGCTTAATATTAACGAAGAAAGACCTCCGGTCACAAAAAATTCAAAACCGGCGGCGGCGGCGGCGGCGACGGCGGTGACAGCGGTAGTTATTTTTTTTTTAGAATAGAGAGATTTTATTCTAGTGCAAATAACATTGATTTTAATTAATTATTTAATTTTAATTACACTAGTTTACAAAATTAAACTTTTTGTCTGTTGCTGCGAATTCTGTGGTTGATAATGTTCACTTATGGCTTGTTTTTGTCAAATCTAACCGGAAAATTTTTTGAGTAGCTCGAGTTACTTTGTTTTTAATTTTTATCATTTAAGCATATATATTAATCGATAACATGCGTATTTTACTGTGTTAAGATTAGTTTCTCAAGTTTTTGCGTCATGAGTAGTTCAAGGAGACGTTGTTTAAACAATCCAGATCATTTTTGCTATATATGCTGGGAATATGTGTTTAACAAGTGTAGAAAAGTTATATCAGAGTTGGTGAAAAATACCTATTTTGAGTATTTTGGGATGCTCTTGGATAAAAATGATAAAAATGAGAAGTCTTAGGCTCCCAATTGTGTTTGTAAATCGTGTATGGAATATTTAAGATTATGGAAAAGTGGTAAAAGAAGTGCCTTTAAATTTGGAACACCGACTATTTGGCGAGAACCACGAAATCATCTCGAAGACTGTTATTTTTGTAGCATGAACGTAAACGGTTTAAACACTAAAAATCGAGCTAAATGGCAGTACCCAAGTACTAGTTGTGTTCAACGTCCAGTGCAGCGTTCACCTGACTCTTCAGAGCCTAAAAATATATCTGAACCATTAGAACAAGACATTGAAGGACCAAGCTCATCACAAAATGATGCTGATTTTGAAGGTACGTCAAATGAGCCAAAATGCTTTTCCCAAAATGAGTTAGATGATCTTGTAAGAGATTTAAATCTTTCTAAACAAGCTTCAGAATTGTTAGCATCAAGACTAAAAGAAAAAAAAATGCTTTCCTCAGATACTAAAATAAGTTTTTATCGTGAAAGACATACAGAATTACGGCGTTATTTTTTCAGAAAAAAACGGTATCACCTTTTCAGATATCAAAAACATGTTGATAAAAATGGGCTTGAAACAATACGAACCAAACGACTGGCGCTTATTCATTGACAGCTCAAAACGTAGCCTAAAATGTATTCTATTACATAATGGAAATAAATACGCTGAGGTTGCATCAGGACATGTCTTCGACTGTTCTCACCTAAATTTTCAGACTTCTACGTGCGGTAGATTTTACTAGCCATCGCACGCAGACACACACATACACACAGACAGAGCGAAACTTTCTTTTATTAGTATGGATTTTATTCATTTTTCCTCGCTAAAAACTGAGTTATCGTTAAATCCAATCTTACTGAAAACTTATTCTACAGTTAAATACGAGCACACTTTTAGTAGCTGACAAGTTATTGAGGTTTTAATGCATATGTATAAACAATTAATGATGATTCTCTAATTTATGAAGTTGATAAGCTCTCGATATTATAGTTCACCCGTATCAGTAACAGATAAATATTACTTCTTTCAATAAAAACAAAGATTTATAAGGCTGGCGAATTACTGATCTTTTAATATATAAATTAAATAAATTCGATGTGCAAAAAGATGGATTTGTGAGAATGTCAAGTTATCAAGATTGGATTATACAGTGTGTCCACGTATAACCTGACCGACCTTTATTTTCGCAACCGTTGGTCCTAGATGCATACTTCCAATTACAAAAATGGTCAAAATTAGGTGCAGGGTTAAGATAAAAAAAAAAAGTTTGAAGCGAAAAAACAATTTAGTGAAGAATTACAGAATCTAAATTTTTATACGGTCCCCCCGGTCCTATAAGTTATATTTAGTAAAATTTCCCTGTTACACTGGCAAGTAAGGCAAAAAAAGTCCCGCTATTCTACGATTAAAATTGACCGAGTAATAGCTGTTTAAAGTTGGAGTATATTTTTTGCTGCATATTAGGGGTCATTCACAAATTTAGTAGAAATATAATTTCGTCAGATATATTAAAGAAATGGTTGAGAGTAAATTAGCATTGCAATATAAATTTGGAATCTTTAATAATTCTGACATATTACTGCAAAAGGTGCAATTTGTACTGAACATTATAAGAGGATAAAAAAAACAGATTTTTTGTTAAATAAAAGGATGAAAAACAGCAGCCTCAATTCTGACAATTGTGACATGTTTTTTAGCACTGAATCCAAAAATGACCTTCACTTTAAACCATCACGTCAGGAATTTCCTCAAATCGCAAATTTCAAAATTAAAAGCTAAAAGTTAAAATTAATCCTCTTTCCCCTCCCAACCTCATCGGACCCCCAAGCTGTTTCACTGTAAGAAACCCAGTATAAGCCAAAATATCTAATAAATTATTGAATTAAATAAAATTGCACTGAATAAAAAAATCTTACATCTATTTTATAGTATCAGATTTTTCGCTATTTTTTAACCTTGAAATTTACGATTTGCGAAAAATCTTGACATGATGGTTAAAAGTATTTTTTTGATTCGGCGTTAAAAAATACATAAAACGTAATTATATAAGTTAAAAGACACAACCATCGCAGGTTTATGTTATCTAAATCTAACACTCTTAGCGCAGATACCTTGAAATAAGTTTAAGTACTTTATACACGACCCCTGAAAGCATTGTCGAAATCATCTATTTTGATATGCAAAAAAGTGGTATAAGTCATGCATTTCAAAGTTTCATAACTCGGTCAATTTTAATGTTGGATGAATGGGACTTTTTTTGTCTTACTTGTTAGTGTCACAGTAAATTTTCAGTAAATATCACTTATAGGACCGGGGGACCGTATAAAAATTTAAATTTCGTATTTTTTTAAGAAATGTTTCTCTTGACCCAAATCGCTTTAAAAATAATTCTTTACCTTATTTAAACCATTTTTGTAATTGGAAGTATGCATCCAGGACCAACGGTTGCAAAAATAAAGGTCGGTCACGTTATACGTGGCCGCACTGTATATAATTCTTTAATGACATTTGACTTAATAAAAACACAGATGATTAAGGATGGCGACTTTTCGAGGTTTTTTGGAAATTCATACAGAATTTATATCCAACTAAATGAAACGTAAATTTAAAGAGATGGCGAAGTAACTGGGTTTTTGCATTTAGAGATATCATTTAAGGGGGTAACTTGTTATATTGATTTTATTGCCGATATAAAGAAAATTAATTATCTTCTATTGCATAGAAGCACTGTTTTATGAGGATATCGAGTTATCAAGGTTTTAGTGTATGAGCAATATACTAATTATAATTGTTTAAAAAAAACATAGATTTACAAGCTTGTCATCAATGTTTAAGCACATAACTTGTATTCGATATATAATAAAACAGAATAATGAATCTGAAAGTTATCTAGTTTTTAGAGCATATGTATAAACAATAATATTTGATTAACTAAATACACTTATTTATGAGCATGTCGCGTTTTCGAAGTTTTAGCACATAACTGTAATAATTAATAACACTTTATTGAACTAGTTGACTTCGCTTCCTAGCACGTCCATAATTACATCGGGCCCTCTAATTTATGCGAACCTCGAATAAAACGAATGTCGAATTCATATGAAATTTTTCGAAATAACGAACCTCCGGCTCGGGTCCCCGCTGTCTACGGCACCGTATACCAGGTGTGCTGCGCGGGAAAATCTTCAATTTCCACGTTCCACTGCTGGGAGGGGCAATATGTTTCAAATGAACCTCCGGCACCGCAGCAGGAGTGCTGTGTACGCTCTGCAAAATAACTTAATTTCACTTCCGACCACCAGGGGGCGCAGTATGTTCTAAACAATCCACCTTCCAAACGAAACACTGACACTGTGTCCTCGTTGCCTCGTATACCATATAGAAGGCATGCTGCGCACTCACTACGAAAACACAATTTGTTCTGTACGATCATCCGACACAGGTCCCGCTGCCTGCGGCAATGTATAGCAGGCGCGGTAATCTAATTGTAACGTAACTGTAACCTAACTGTACCATAAACATTACCTAACTGTAACCTAGCTGTAACATTTTACCTAACGGTAACCTAACCGTAACATAACTTCAATCTAACTATAAACAAATTATAACCTAACTGTAACCTAATTACAACCTAACCTCATCCTAATTATAATATAACCGTAACCTAACTGTAACGTAACTCTAAACTGTCGATAACTTAACCGTAACATAAACTAATTATAAGCTAAATGTAACGTAACTGTAACCTACCCGTAACCTAACTATAATTTATCCATAATCTAACCGTAACCCATCTGTAACGGAAATGGAACATAACCGTAACCTATCTGTAACGGAAATGGAACATAACCGTAACCTATCTGTAACGGGGATGGAACATAACCGTAACCTAATTGTAACCTAACGGTAACCTAACTGTAACCTAACAGTAATATATCTGTAAAATAAACGTAACATGACGGTACGCTAACTGTACCCTAATTATAACCTAACCGTATCCTAACTGTGATGTAACTAGGATACAGTTAGGTTAAACCTAAATGTAACCTAACTGTAGACTGGCGGTAACCTAACCCTAACCTAATTGTAATCTATCCTTAATCCTAATTGTAACCAAACTGTAACGTAACTGTATCCTATCCGTAACCTAATCGTAGCAGAAACGTAATCTAACTGTAACCTATCCGTAACTTAACCGTAATCTAACTGTAACATATCCGTAACATAATCTTAACCTATCTGTAACTTAAACGTAACCTAATTGTTACCTAAAAGTAACCTAACTGTAACGTAACCGTAATCTAACTGTAACCTAACCGTAATCTAACTGTAACCTAACCGTAAGGTAACTGTAACCTAAGTTTAACGTAACCGTAAACTAATTATAATCTATCCGTAACCTAAAAGTATCCTAACCATAACTTAACTAGGCTAATCGTCCTTTCGGCTAAATATTCTGTCGTCTAATTTTTCTTGTCGGCTAATCGTCCTGTCGGATAATTGTCTTGTCGGCTAAATGTCCTGTCGGCCAATCGTCCTGTTGGCTAAATGTCTGCCGGCTGAATGTCTTGTCGGCAAATTGTCCTGTCGGCTAATTGCATTCCTTTAATCATTGTTTTAATTATTATTATTACCAAGTAAAAATAAAAAATGGCAACACACAAGTTTAAATGCTATAAATAAGTTCGTGTTCTATTGCTGGATGTTAGTTTTACTATTCTTCATTGAATATTTATAATAAGTTCTATTGTTATGTTAACTTTGTGTTAACATTCTAATTGAAAGTTTATCCTGTTTTTTAAAAAGGTATGTAGTTTATTTTGAAATGTTATCTTAATTTTTAGTAATAAAATATAATAATTCCTCTAATATTAACCCTGCTGTTCTGTTCGCATGTATTTGACAATTGTTTTTGGTCAAATACACCCGAACAAAACAGCAGGATTAAATTTAATAATTTCCTATTTTATCAATGCACAATTAATTCTTATCACTATTTGTAAATTAATTGCAGGGTGTTTAAAGTAGACTGACAGTAGCCTTAGTTCAGCAATATAAATTGCCTGTTATACCAGCCAGTTACTGACTATCGTTATTTAAACAAGTTCCTGACCATATTCCTTTGACAGTTAAGGTATGTTAATAAGTAGTATTAGAAAACGTTATAATTTTTTATATAAATATATATATATATTATAACAGGGTTCGTCGATGTATCTGATATTTATTTTTAAAATATTAATTCTTGATATTTTCATAAACTTGATATCTGGGAGCACGGCAGTGCGTCCGCCAAGTTCGCATAAGCCGTAAGCTACCTTTTCCTG
The DNA here is from genome assembly GCA_963932465.1 of Maratus speciosus. Classification (NCBI taxonomy): domain Eukaryota; kingdom Metazoa; phylum Arthropoda; class Arachnida; order Araneae; family Salticidae; genus Maratus; species Maratus speciosus. The sequence continues at coordinate 620,800,480 of OZ010788.1, read as the reverse complement.
AACCATTTTGGCATACTTTTCACCCCTTCATAACGTCGTTTTAGGGAGAGATATAGAAATTTTTCTTTTATACACATGTTCGTATTATCCACGATTTCATGTTTCTATATTTAGTAGTTTTTGAAATATTAAATTCCGAAAAAGCGCTTTTTTGTCACTGACTCACTTCGCATCATCAAATAACTAATGTACTTCTAAAAGTCGTAGAATCTTGAAATTTCACAAGCAAGTCGGGTTTGTAGCACAATTAACCAGAAAAATCTGAAAACACAGAATTTCCGCCTCTAAATCCTTCAAACAGGGGTGTTGATTTGGCCGTAAACAGTTCCTTTACACATTCAATTGTGCCAATGTTGGTCGCCAAAACTCGATTACATAGTTTTGAAGGGGTCACGTAATTTCAAGCAGAATAAAATTTTATGTATATGCTTTTCCAAAGATGTTTGTTAAATAGATAAAATGAATATACCTAAAAATTTTAATCAGTATAGGTTATGATATATTTACGATATTAAAACAATAAAACATTTAACAAAATATAACCGCAATTCGGTACGTTTGCGATATAGTAGCCTTGGCGAAATAGAGAAAATAGCCTTGACGAGAAAATAAATTTGATAATAACGTATTTTCTGGCAACCTATTTACTGTGTCATAGACACAAGCAATTTTTTCCATATGTATACAATTTATTTAATCTAAGGAACCCGTTTATTTATTTTTATATACCAATATAAATAATTTGTATATAAAAAACAATATTTTATACATGTATAAATAAAATGTTTACATGTATATAAATACATATGTAAATAGCATAAAAGTTATCAGATTTGTTTTCGTAGTTGTTTATATCATTTGGCAACATATCTCAGTTTCTGAAGTCCGAATTGCGCCAAGTTTTTTTTTTAAATGCCAAATTCCCTATAATGGAAAAATATCCTAATTCCATATAAAAGTTTAAAAATTTCCTTTTAATTAAATGAAATGTGTAACTAATAAACTGTCTTTAACGATGTGCGACAGATGCGGCGTCCGAAGTCCGCTGCTAATGTTATTATATTGTATTATTAGCCTACTTACTGTTAATTTATTGTTAATTTTAAACCTGTAAAAGAAAGATTATAGTTATAGATAAGATATGTTGGTCGCAAAAACCCGATTACAGAAAATTAGCCTGAGTTATAAAGGTGTTACATGATTTCAAGCTGAATGAATTTTTATATGCTTTTACAAAAATCTTAATAAGGCAAATCTTTCAGTTTATCTGTCCATCTTACTATCTTTTACATCCTTAAAACAAATTTTATTAAAGACCGGGAGGCGTCTGCACAGATCGTCACCCCATAGAGTTGACGGCTGAAATTTTAGGATTAGTTAAAAATCGATTAGCGTATTAAAATGTAACTCGCCTGCCAAGCCATATCTTTGTGGAAACCATCTACAGACCCGATTTTACCAGTTAATTGGTGGATTTTCCATTGTGTTTTCCTGCACCCATTCCTCCATGTTTCCATACTTTTGGATGCAGGAAAATACAATAATAAACCTATCAGTCAACCACTAAAATTAGGTCTTCAGGTGGTTTCTACCACGATATGACTTAACAGGCCAGTTGCATTTTAATATGCTAATCTAGTTTTAACTAATCCTAAAATTTCAGGTGTAAACTCGATGAGGTGATGGTGTGTGCAGACGCCTCCCGGTCTGTTATAAATGTCGGAATCAATCTCAATGGCACCCTGGTCAATCTGGCAAATATCCGTACTATTTATGGAACACAATTCCGATAAGTGCGCTTTAGTGATGTTATGAACTTTATGCATATGTATCATACATATTATACATATGCATATAATACGTAATACATTTGCATCATACATATTATATGTATGTGTATAATACAAAAATACATATGCATCATTATGATGTCATAATAAAGAAAACATTTTTGTCGCCAAATTTGAGAATTGACATGATATATTACTAAGTTTGGCGACACTTCGCTAAATGTCGCCAAGCTTTGCGAGTATTTGACGCTAGTGGCTATTAGGTAGCTTTCATTACAAAAAGCTACCTATTGCAGCCGTTCGGAGGAAAGGGATTTCAAAAAATTTTGGTATATTTTCATCGATCATGACCCCCAGACCCCGAAACCACCCTCCGTTCAAAAGTTGATATATATATATATATATATATATATATCCATATATATATATATATATATCCATATATATATATATATATATCTGACCTTTGTCATACTGTAACTCTCGAATTTATGAACCGATTTGGATGTAATTCGGTATGTACATAGTACATACCAATGTCTCGACCGAGTTCGTTGGCCAGCTTCATCCGCCATTTTGTTTCAAAATGGCGGCCATTTAAAATTTTCTTAAAAATTTTAAATTTGACATGTGGTACCAGAGAATTGAAAATGGAAAAATATTTTTTTCTTATGTATTTGACCTTTATACAAAGATTCCGTAGCAGTTTTTGTTTTGTCTATATCTTAAAAAATGGCTGAGTTATAGCATTTTGAATTTCTAGCGTGGCTGACATTTTGAAACGTCCTGAATTTTGTCACGCGATAAAAGGCGTATTTATGAACCGATTTGGATGTAACTTCGTTTGTACATAGTACATACCAATGTCTCGACCGAGTTCGTTGGCCAGCTTCATCCGCCATTTTGTTTCAAAATGGCGGCCATTTAAAATTTTCTTAAAAATTTTAAATGTGAAATGTGGTACCAAAGAATTGAAAATGAAAAAATATTTTTTTCTTATGTATTTGACCTTGATACAAAGATTCGGGAGCAGTTTTTGTTTCGTCTATATCTCAAAAAATGACTGAGTTATAGCATTTTGAATTTCTAGCGTGGCTGAAATTTTGAAACGTCCTGATATTTGTCACGTGATAACAGGCGTATTTATAAACCGATTTGGATGTACTTTGGTGTGTACATAGTACATACAAATATCTCGACCGAGTTCGTTGTCCAGCTTCATCCGCCATCTTGTTTCAAAATGGCGGCCATTTAAAAAAAAATTAATTTAAAATTTTAAATGAGATACCAAAATATTAGAAAATAAAAAAGATTTTTTTTGTATGTGTTTGACCTTAATACAAAGATCCCGGAATAGTTTTTGTTTCGTCTATATCTAAAAAAATGGCTGAGTTATAGCGTTTTGAATTTCTATTGTGGCTGACATTTTAAAACGACCTGATTTTTGTCACGCGATAACAAGCGTATTTATGAACCGATTTGGATGTTACTTGGTCTGTACATAGTACATACCAATGTCTCGACCGAGTTCGTTGGCCAGCTTTATTCGCCATCTTGTTTCAAAAGGGTTGTCATTTAAAAAAAATTAAATTTAAAATTTAAAATGAGGTATTAAAAAATTGGAAAATGAAAAAGATTTTTTTATGTGTTTGGCCTTGATACAAAGATTCCGGAGCAGATTTTGTTTCTGAAAATTTGTTCTTTTTTTTATATCTTAAAAAATTGTTGAATTATAGCACTTTGAATTTCTAGTATGGCTAACATTTTGAAACAATCTTGTATTTGTCACGCGATAACACACGTATTCGCCTATTTCCATGTGAGAAAGCATGTGGATAGTATACATCAACATCTCAGCCAAATATAAGTTACTTTAAATAAAAGCAGCTTGGATAAAGCTGACTAATTTCGTGAAATTCTCATTCATAATGATTTAGTATTGATAAAAATTAGTATTGAATCTCCTATATTCGGTTTCCACTAAATTGAGCTTCGTGTGTTTGAATAATATAAGTTGGCTTTTTTAAAATAAGGTATTTGAAAGCTACCTCTTCCTCCCGGCACTGGCCGGAAGGACTTTTTTCAATGAGTTAATTATTAATGCGAAGCCCAGTGGTGTAGTGGTCAGGGCTTCCGGCTGCCGCACCGCAGGTCGAGAGTTCGACTCCCGATTGGGCATGGTTCACTCAGCCGTTCATCACTTTGCGGTCGATAAAATAAGTACCAAGCTTGCTTGGGAACTAAACACCGAGGTTCTTGCGTTAGGCTGACCACTTGGCCAGGACGCATGCTGTATAGCACCTTGGGGCCCAAGGTCAAGAAAACAGCGATGGGCACTGTCGGCCCAGATCCTCCATGGATTGTATAGCCACAGAGTTTAGTTTAGTTTTAGTTTAATTATTAATGCGAGCCATCTATTTATATTTTTCCGCATATCATCTGAATAGTTATATTGTATAACGTACGAATATTTCAAAAGTGCCAATAGTTTCGTCACTGCACAAAACCTCTGGTATTGTTATTATATTGTACTGTTATTACACTTACTGTGACTATGTTGTTAATCTTTACTCTTCTAAAACTTCTGTATTATATAAAGATAATTTACGGCAACTATTAAAGCACCGAAACTGCCAGTTCTCCTTATGATTATTATAATTCTATAATATGTAACCTGTTAATTGATATGTACGTTAGAATGAATCTTCCATAATCCGGTTCCTCGCATTTTAGTTTTCAGGTTTCGAATAAAATTAGCTAAAATCTTAAAACCATGGCACATTATTTGCTAATTCTTCAACATGATCAGATGAGAAGAATGATAGATTTTCAAATGGATCATGGCAGTGAGCCCGTAGACCCTCTATTCTTCCGTAATCGAGTCTATTGAAAAGGTTAACGTGAAACAAAAAGATATTAGTATCGATATGGTTTAATGTAAATGCAGATATTGTCAAAGGATTTCATAAGAACCATTTCTCTTGTACCCAATCGTATCAGTTGAAATACAATAATTGGCAGTGATCCCAACTAGAAACGATTTCTTAATAGGATTAAAATTTTCCGCATTAGAGAACGAATCGTAACTGATAAGGAAACATGCATAAGTGAGTTAAGAGGTATTTGTCACGAAAGAGGAAATACATAACAGCACAAGATATATGATGTGCTTCCATGATCGTAAAGAGTTCTTGATTTCTCTATCAAAAGCTTCCGACTTGGCGAAAGAATGGGCAATTAAATTAAATTATGAATAACAGTAACATGATGCAACGTTTAACATGCAATTAATAGAGTATATACTGCTTGCTAGAGGCGGCTAGTACTTTAATTTAAAAAGAAATAAAGTATAAATTTGTAAAGCTCAATAAAATAAATTTAGGTATTTTTACGTTAGCCGGGCGCAAGTGGCAAATCGCCAAATACTGCTCCCAACTCCATTGTTCATATTGCATTCATTTCATCTAAAAATATAAACTTTTCATTCATCTCATTCAAAATAAATGCATTTTCCTCATTTTATTTAATAGAATATTTAACATAGAAATAAATAAATGAATAAATAAGAAATAATAACATAAACCAAAATATTTTATTGGAAAATCAAAGCATTATTTCTAATTTTTCACATGTGAAAAATGAAAACTGCTATTGTCGAAAAAACAAAATGCTAATGAGGAGATTTGCTCCCGGCTAACATAAAAGTACCGAAATTTAAGTTTTTTTATATATTAATATAGTTTAGAAAAACAAACTTGAAAAAACGTACAAAAAGTAGTGATATCCCAACAAAAAGTTTTCGGTAAAAAAAAAAAAAAAAGCGCCAAGTTCTCCTTAACGTTTCGGCCAGAAAAAGTAGTGATATCTGAAGTTCGCAGAAGTTAAAAGCCAAACATCCCAAATCTTTCATTGAAAATCGCTTCCTGCGACTTGGCCGTTAATGCCTTCGAGAGGGTTTTTTCAAATTTTAAAGTTATGTACAAATGAGCTACATGCCAACAATATTTTTTGATTATTTTAGGCATTTTGTGGCACAAAGTACAGAAATAAAATACACATTTAAAAAATGCATTTAAACCACTTCAGTCTATTTAAATGCTTAGAAGTTAAAAATAACAAAACACTTGTATTCAGACGAAAATATCACTAATTGCTAAAACATAATTAGTATCAGCTTTTAACAGTTTATAAATCGAATACCTCTTAATGTCTGCAAACAAACTATAATAAATGTTCAAACGAATAAAATCTCTTTCGTCAATGCACAAGATTTCAATATTATACAATAAAATAAAATATAACATATTGTGAGATTTGAAGTAAGTAAATTTTGTTTTATTTCTTGGGTTTTACGTTAATAAGTTTAGATTTAGATCGTACAAAGTGGCAATTAAACCACAAGTAGACTAAATGATCTGTAATTAAAAATAATGTTTGTTGTAACTGAATGGTATTTGTTAGAAATCTTTTACTTATAATGTCTTTATGTGAATTTGTCTTTTTGCATTTTAATATTACTTTTAATATTTAAATAATTCATAAATGCGTAATTTCTAATTATTAATTTTCAAATGCTGTAGAAGGCATTAACGGCCAAGTCGCAGGAAGCCAATTTCAATGAAAGATTTGGGATGTTTGGCTTTTAACTTCTGCGAACTTCAGATATCACTACTTTTTCTGGCCGAAACGTTAAGGAGAGCTTGGCGCTTTTTTTTTTTACCGAAAATTTTTTGTTGGGATTTATTTTTGTCGGAGCACAGCTCCGGCTTCCCTTCAAAAATTACACTTATTGTTAACACGATAGCGTCCAAAATATTTGACGCATCGACACAAAAAATGAGCTGGACGTTCGTAGGGCTAAAATCTCGGCGCGTATTGAAAATTATAAATATTAGTCAACCCTAACAGCCTGAAATGTCGGCTCAAAATTTTCCCATAGAGATAACATTGCGAGTTTAATTCTATATATTTAAAAGATAAGGCTTTCTTTTTTTAGTCATGTACCTTGAGCTTTTTTTTTTTTTTGCACCAATTTGAATAATTCTTTTTTTTTTTTTTTAATGAAAGCTGTTTCTTTGTAGATTTGCCCGCACTAGTTATTTTTTTTTAATATTCCCATTTTTATATTTAAATTTAAAATTTAAAAAATTTCTATGAATTTGTTTCAAAATGGTAGCAATTTGATTACTTCCATTGTTGTAAAAAAAGGAAAAATAATAAGGTTTGCTTATCTTTATTGATGCCATTTTCTCATAAAATTCAAAATAAACTTTCTGAAAAAATTGAACAGAAAATGACGTCATGCTTTAATAAAATACTCATGTTTTCCGCAAAAAGCTGTTACAATTCAATTCTTTTTCATTCATTGAGTTTGAGACGCTTGGTGAAATGCTTCAGTGAGGCAAAATGACATCATATTTAAATGAAAACGATCATTTTCTCTGATAAAAGTAAATATTTTACCACGAACGCCTCTAAAGGATATAAATTTCTGGAATTTTACTCGCCGATACAGAGATTAGAATCACAAGTCAAGAGTGCGAATGTTCACATGCAGAGTCGTAGTTGACAAACTTGATTTCAAGTGTTACGTAATGACTATCTTTTTCTTTCATCCATGTATCAGTCACCTGCATAATTATTTAACTGGTTGTGATTGCATTGTTTCAATATCTGGCAGCGGTCGGTTTTGTTTTGTTCTAGAAAAAGTTTATCAAAATAAAGTAATGTGAAATATATGGCTCTTCTGTCATTGAATTTAAGTTAGAAATATATTCGCTTTAACAATAAGAAATGTTACTGAGGGCAGTTTTAATAGCTTATAGATATTTTAATACTTAACTTTTAGGGATTCATTTAGTTAAGAGATTTATTTACATTGGAATCCAACATATGGCGTCCGCTGACAAGACTGGAATCTGTAAGTAGAATTTTATTTGAACTGCTCAAGTGAGAATTATTATTACTGTTGAATAAAAAAAATTTTTGTTGATGTTGAATAATATGGATACGTTGAAAGCAGCTAGACGACAGCATCGTAGAATTTTCACTAAAGCGTGTAACGAATTTGATGCAAGTGAAAATAATTTATCGTCTGCTGAAAAAAATTCTGAAATTGACAATAATAGACGAGAAAGCGAAATTTATGACCGATGTAGAATATAAAATTAGAGAAATATTGTATAGCGACCAAGCTGACGAAGAAACAATAGGCAAAGATATCGATGAATCTGAGGTTTACATTGATCGCTGGCGTGTATTACAACAGAAATTAAAATTGAAATGGTGGGAGAGACCCGAATGGTTGTATTCGCCCTATGAGAAATGGCCCTCCACTGAATTTATTGCTGATAAACACGAAGTTCTTAAAAAAAAAAAAAGAAAGAAAGAAAGAAAAAAAAAGATGTTTCCTCATCGGATACTGTCCTAATTTCCAGTAGTGAAAATGTGGAAACTGGTTGGTATTATCGCTACAATTCTAAGGTACCGAAAAGATTTAACTTGTAATTTTAAATTGTTGAGTTGTGCTTTCCCCACAACTCAAGGTGGGAGTATGTTACGTAATGACTATCTTTTTCTTTCATCCATGTATCAGTCACCTGCATAATTATTTAACTGGTTGTGATTGCATTGTTTCAATATCTGGCAACGGTCGGTTTTGTTTTGTTCTAGAAAAAGTTTATCAAAATAAAGTAATGTGAAATATATATGGCTCTTCTGTCATTGAATTTAAGTTAGAAATATATTCGCTTTAACAATAAGAAATGTTACTGAGGGCAGTTTTAATAGCTTATAGATATTTTAATACTTAACTTTTAGGGATTCATTTAGTTCAGAGATTTATTTACATTGGAATCCAACATAAAGTTTAGAAAAATATGTATCAATCACATATTGCGCATTGTAATATTTTTGAAATGGTGAATGTAAATATAAGAGATGCATATGCACATTATGAGACGGTGAAAATAACATAAAGTTTACATATTACGCGAAAAATATTTCCTTGATTAACTTAAGGTGAAATCATTTTTTTTTTTTTAATTTTCAATCGGCAATTTTAAACGGCACAGATGTCATATTGGCGCGATTTTTTTCTGACGCCAATGTCATATACGCAGTGGGTACTTAACTGGCGCCAAAGTGTCGTTATTTTGCTTGATATGGTAACTCGGATGTTATTGTTTGTGCTGTTGAAGTTTCCCCCGAATTGGCGTGGGAAAAAAATCGTGCCAATATGGTGCGTATGTGACATCTGTGCCGTTTAAAATTGCCGATTGAAAATTAAAAAAATATGATTTCACCTTAAGTTAATCATGGAATTATTTTTCGCGTAAAATGTAAACTATATGACATGTTTATATGACATCTGTGCCTTTTAAACGTAACAGCCTCAATGGGTAATTTCATCAAAATTACATATCTTGATTAGGTATAATGAATAATGCAGTTTAATTTTTTAATATTTTGAACAGTCGAAGTGTATGGAATTAGTATTTTGGTAACTTTAAGTTAAAAATAATATTTGTTTTAAGAGACTAAGTAGTAACCTATGTATGAGTTCGTTTTTAAACAATTTCTTTCGTCGAAATTCGACGAGATTCATCCCGTTATTAATTAAAACATTAGCTCCATTGCTGTAAATTATGCATTTTAACCTCATACGGATCCTTATGGAGTCAAATGTTGAAGTCGATGTTCATACATAGGTGACCTGAGATATAGATTGACACCCCCCCCCCCCCCCCCCATTACAGAAGTTTTACGTTCTACATATGTAACAACCACTATTTTTTTTCGACCTTTTCATTCTTTGTAAGCTTCCAAATTGATGCAATTCATTTTGAATTTTAAATTTAGAGAAACGAAAAGAAAATCGAATACGGTAAATACGATTTTAGGCATTACTCGAATGGCTACGAGTGATACTCAAAGAAATCGAGAAAAATATAATGTCATGTATGCATTACTCATAAGTATGTATTCTTATGTATGTATGTTTGTATTCAAACGAACGTATGTTTCTATTTGGAAATTTTCGTAATCGGGTTTGTAGACAAATTCATAATTTACTGACCATTGTTTGATGCGAAAATTTAACAATTTGGTAGCTGTCCCAATTACTGACGATTACTCAATTTTTTTTTTAATTCATCGTAGTTGAATATATTTCAACTGAAATGCAAGTGAACATTCTGAAGTAAATGAGATAAACATTTTTTTTTGTCAAGATGTACACTAAAAAACAGCAATATGCAGATTACAAAATAAAAAATACCTGTACGGGTTGGAAAAGGTAGCTTCCCTATTTCTTGGTTTTAAGATTTTAGCTAATTTTACTGAAGAACACGAAGTTAAAATGCGAAGAACCCGGTTAGAGAAGAATCATCAGTACTGAATTTCAATGGAAATTTCGCCAAATTAGTCAGATACAGCCAAATTGGCTTAATTTGTGACGACATATGTTTGGTCGCCAAATTTGGCTATATTTCGTCCAAATGTCGCGATACTTAGCGATAAATGCAACGTTAATGTATATGACTATTATCGCTTATGCTTATGATCGGAGAAATGTATACAACAATGAAAGATAATTCGTAAGAAATCATGTCCACTAAAAGTCATAAATTAATCCCAGATTTTTTTAAATCTGCTGCCTAGATTTAATGTACATTTTAAGAAATATACATATTTTATATGTGCAACGTTATACATAGAAGTTTCGAAAATGACGGTTAAAAGAAATTAATTTAAATGTATAGAGTTATTCAGCTTAATTCTATGTGGAAAAGTCGCATAAAAATAACCCAGATGCTTCTTAATATTTTCATAATAACGATATAACAACAACTCAGATGAATAAAGGTATCAAGTTTGATAGAGGAGTATAGCAGACTATCTATGAGTGTGTGTTACATACGTGTTACAAACCTTTACCTGTTGCCATATTAAATAAGTGTGGGCTGTGCAGACGAGCAAGTCTTTGAAGGAGCTTTGAAGTTTTCTGCCGCTAACTCCATGGATCAAGTTCTCAAAGATCTGAGCTAAATTAAAAAAATCGAAATCTCTCAAATACATCCGGGCGTAATTCTTTATCTTTACCGTAGATTCTCTTATCCAATGATATCTCTTTACTTTTAACATTTTTGAATTATTATAAAGAACAACAAATTATGTTGCCTTCAGTTATGTGCTGAACAGCTTTTGTCTTTGCAAACAAAGGTTACAAATTTCCCTAAATCAACTTTTATTATTGGAAAAATAAGAGCTGTAAAATGTACAAAAATCAAAGAAATTAGTAAAACAATCATAGAGCAGTTAGGATCAGAAGTTATCATTCTTTTGGCACTAACAGGTACTGCTGTATTTAATGTCAAAGACAAGGTAACTCACTCAGTGCTTAAAGAACCAACGTGTTTTAAATAGTTCGCTAATTTAAAAAGTCAGCAATACATATACAGCTCAGAATGGATACAGTGTTATTTCTCATTATTGACGAATTTTCAATGATAGGATGTCCTCTTATGGCTGACCTTGAACAAAGATATCGCGAAGGTAAAATAGATAGCATTGAGCCTTTTAGAGGCTTATTTGTTTAAATCCTTGGACGTATTAGGTAGTTACATCGCGTAAAAGACATCGCTCTATATAAGAGACATTCTTTAACAGTCATTTTGATTCTTCGCGGACAAAAAAAACTTAGATTTTTAAAAAATGTTTCACATTAACAAACTCATTGAGACAAAACGATGATCAGCAGACACAATTCCGAAAGACTCTGAACTCACTTTGCGTGTGTCAAGTTTTTGACTACCTCTCACCCCTTATGCAACGACGCAAATATATACTGCTTTGGCTAACTTGAATGATTTGAAGGTGCCATATGTCTTTTTCTCAAAACCAAGCAAGCTAAAGAATATAATCAAGAAGTACTTCTTAAATCAAAGCGGGGACCAATAAACAAGAATTTTAGAAGATCACAATGATGAAACAGCAAGATGGAGTGAATATGATCACGCGTCAAGACTTTATGCTGAACTTTCCTCAGCAGCTTGGATACAGGGTTATGCATTATGCTGCACACCAATATCTGAACGGAGTGAGAATTGGTAAATGTAAGTACGATAAAAGATATTGCCTATGGCCCACGTTTTCAACCTCGAGGTTTGCAACAGGCCATAATAGCTCATTTTGTTGAGTATCATGAGCCATTTCTAACTGTATTTTTTTTTTTTTAATCAAACCTATTTGTAAATATTGAAAAAAAGAAAAAGCCTCATTCACACGAAGTTAGTTACCTTTAACTGTTGCATACCTTGCCACCATACATAGATCCTCGAGTTTAACATTGTCAAAAACTGCTGTAGATATCCATCTAAAGGTGTTGTCACATAAAACAACTTATGCCATTTTTACTGTAGTTTGTCATTTAGAGAAAGTTCTAATGAAAGCAATTTTCGCTAAGGACAGGCTTTACCCAAAGTAGAAGTATGGAAGCACTTGCTGACAGATTAGAATTTGTGCATAACCCGAGGCAACTGACGACTGAGTTAAACACTTTAAAATGAGGTATCGACGATTGTTATTTCAAACTTACTTTTATACTATTAAACAGCAATCTAGAAAATAAAACATTTTTTTAAAATAGTAACTTTTAAATTCACTCGCCTCCATGCTCCGACATTTCGGCCTGACGGATACTAGTTAAAATGTCAAGATGTTTGATATTTTGGTAATACTTAGTTATCCCGTCGACTAATTTTGCCAAATTATATAAACCGCCAAACCACTCGCCAAATTATACAAGTTGACATATTTTTTCTTTTAAATAACGAAAGAACAAATCGTATATGTCACATTCACTGGACTTTGAGCAAATTACACGTGTTTGCGTCATCAAGTGATTTTTATTTCGATGTTTTATTTGTATTTTTATTAATGTTACACTTCCCATAGCAGAAACTGTGAAGCATGGCAGCAGCGCTGCAGATTTATTTTAGACCTTGCAGATTAATCTACAGGCTTAAAAAAATACTGGACTTAAAAGATTCACTAAAAATTTACCTTTTTAAAGAGTTATTGTGTTTCTTATTGCATTTTGTTTTTGTAAAATGAAATTTTTGCTTATTTTACGAGTTACTGTAAGTATTTATGACAGTAGCTTAGTTCAGCATTTTTGGGTCGCAGATAAATTCTGGTTTGCTGCAGATGGACACCGAAAATTCTGCTACTGGGACTAATTTATTAAGATTCGCTTTGTCATCGTCGGACTTCGACATAATCGGTGGTATTCCAGTAACACGTTGCTCCAAGAAAAACGACATCATCTTCTTCAATTTCCGTATAATAGCTAATTCGATACAACACCTTTACACGTGTCAGCAATGAACCAGACTCAAGAATGAACGTTCTGTACTTCCGAGTACAATTTAAAGCTTCATGTGCTTGTGCTGCCACCTATTAGCCAATAATGGAATCATTTCTGGCAACCGTAGTATAAAAAATTCCAGACCAGTCTGTCCAACATACCACTTGTTTGACCTTTCTGTCTCTCACTGTTTGGCAGTTATGTCATTTCGAAGTTGGGGAGTCCTTTCTGAAACACCCTGTATGTTTCGCCACATGTTGTTTTCCATCGCAGTAAAGCTTAAAGAATACAAGATGTAGATATTCTTAACAACACTTGCGTTTTAAGACTCACGCAGTATTATTCAGTTTCGTACACGAAAATGAATAATGTATTACCCGTGAATAAAGAATTTATTTATACTTGTTTATAACACTTTCCAACATAGCTCAAAAGTGTTTATGAATAAGGCTCGTCTGTCTTTCCGTGTTCTAAATCTTGTAAATGTACTCGGATAGCCAGGAAAATTATATATTTTATTGAAGTGTACTATATAATGTTTGGTAATGAAAATGAAGTGTGTAGCATTTATAGTTCGTTTAGAAGGGAACACAAAATAATTCCGTTACATTATGGTCTATCGGAGAAAATTGTTTGCGATGCAATTTTATTGATGTTACACTATTTCAAACATAATGAAATTGATTTGTATCAGTGAGATGGTTTACAAAATGCTTTCTAAAGGATAGGATGAATAGCATTTATGTTTTGTATACAAGGGCACCTAAAATAATTGTATTACATTATGATCTATGGGGAAAAATCATTTGCAGTGCATTTTAATGAAATTCTAATACTTGAAACATAATTAAATCACTGAAGAGCATTACAACATATTTTCTATAGGTTATGGAGTGCATAACATTTATTGTTCCTTTACAGAGTCACGCAAAATAATTCGGTGACTTGACTGCGATTAATATCGATAATGGCTAGTAATTTATTCTTCTTTGTGGTATGGATTTTTTATTTGTATAATTTTGCTGCATTACACGGAATTTTTTTTTAATTTTGATGTATAATACTGCAGGTAGGTATTAGTTTATAACCGTAAAATAAGAGTAATAAACAGTTGTATAAATAAATTAAACAGTATGTTGCTGCTTAACCACTTCACCTGCGACCGGTATAGGGAAACAGTGCTTTTACCCCCGGCTTATCTCGGGGCAACCGGTGAAGTGGTAAACGGTATATTACCTTATAATTTTACGGTTTATTCCTGCTAATTTTACGGTTTTAAAATGGGATCCCAGCAGGCAGTATTATACCGTAAAATCAAGGGGTTTTTTTTATAGTACAAGTAATGTGTATAAAGTCCAGGGCGGGATTCGCGACCAAAATTTTGGAATCCCGCCCTAAAGAATATCGTGGACGGGAGGCTCTCGTCCAAAAAAATTCACCGTTTTCTGGAAAATTTTACTTTTTGAAACTACGATCAACTCCCGCGAACGCCTTGCGAATTTCGTGATATTTTTGCGCGACCGATTGACCCATTTTGCGAGTTTTTTTGCCGCGAAAGATCGTTGAAATTCATGATATTTCCCGCGACCGATAGAGAAATTTCCCTTTTTTCCCCGCGATCGGTTGACAAGTTTCGCGTTATTTTCCACGACCGATTGGCGAGTTCACAGGTGGATTCCGAATTTTCCGAAAATTTAATACATTCGGTTTCGAAAATTATAAAAATTCGGCCATCACTTCAGAAGTTCAGATATAAAAAAATAAAAATATCGCAAATTTCGACACATGATCGCTGAAAAATCAATTTCGTCAATCATTCGCAGAAAAAATGGCCAATTTCGCCGCAAACGATCGCGGAAAAACGCAAATTTCGTCAAAAGATCGCTAAAAAAACACGAATTTCGTCAAATGATCACAAAAAGGCGCAAATTTCATCAAAAGATCGCGTAAAAACACAAATTTCGGCAAAGGATCGTGGAAAAAAACCGTGTGTTTCGAAAACTGATCGCCGGAGGAACGCAAATTCGTGCAAAGGATCGCGAAAAAGAATGCTAATTTCGTTAAAGGACCTCGAATAAACGCAAATTTTGGCAAAGGATCGCGGAAAAAACGCAAGTTTCGGCAAAGCAACGCGAAAAACGCGAATTCAGTCAAAGGGCTGTTAACAAAAAGCGGAAATTTCGTCAAACGATCGCTGAAAAAATCAATTTCGTAAATCATTCGCAGAAAAAATCGCCAAATTCATCGCAAACAATCGCAGAAAAACGCAAATTTCTTCAAACGATCTCGAATAAAACGGAAATTTCGTCAAAATATCGCAAAAAACACTAATATCGTCAAAGGCCGAGAAAAAACGCAAATTTCGTCAAGTGCCTGCAGAAAAAAACGGGAATTTCGTCAAAGGATCGCGGACAAAAGTTAGTCTCGTCAAAGGATCACGCAAAAAACGCTAATTTCTTCAAAGGATCGTGGGAAAAAAATTCGAAATTCATCAAAAGATCGCGAAAGAACGCAAATTTCATCAGAGAAATTTCGGCAAAGGCTCGTGCAAAAAAGCTAGTTTCGGCAAAGGATCGCGCAAAAAACGCTAATTTCGGCAAAGGATCGCAGGAAAAACGCTAGTTTCGGCAAAGAACCTGTGAAAAAAAATCGAATTTCATCAAAGGATCGCGAAAAAACGTGAATTTTATCATGGGATCGCAAAAAAACGCAAATTTCGTCAATGGATCTCGAAAAAAAGTGAATTTTGTCAAAGTAGTAAAGCAAATTTCGTCAAAGGATCGCGGAAAAAAACACGAATTTCGTCAAAGAATTGCGAAAAAATGCGAATTTCATCAAAAGATCGCGAAAAAACGTGAATTCCATCAAAAAATTGCAGAAAAAAGCGAGTTTCTTCAAAGGATTTCAAAAAACGCGAGTTTCATCAAAGGATCGCGGAAAAAACACTAATTTCGTCAAAGGACCGCAAATAAACGCAAATTTCGGCAAAGGATCGCGGAAAAAACGCAAATTTCGGCAAAGGATCGCGGAAAACGCAAATTCAATCAAAGGGCTGTTGACGAAAAGCGGAAATATCGTCAAACGATCGCTGAAAAAAATCAATTTCGTAAATCATTGGCAGAAAAAAATCGCCAAATACATCACAAACGATCGCAGAAAAATGCAAATTCCTTCAAACGATCGCGAATAAAACGGAAATTTCGTAAAAATATCGCAAAAAACACTAATATCGTCAAAGGCCGCGAAAAAACGCAAATTTCGCCAAGGGCCTGCAGAAAAAAACGGGAATTTCGTCAAAGTATCGCGGACAAAAGTTAGTCTCGTCAAAGGATCACGCAAAAAACACTAATTTATTCAAAGGATCGTGGGAAAAAAAATGCGAAATTCATCAAAAGATCGCGAAAGAACGCAAATTTCATCAGAAAAAATTCGGCAAAGGCTCGTGCAAAAAAGCTAGTTTCGGCAAAGGATTGCGCAAAAAACGCTAGTTTCGGCAAAAGATCGCGCAAAAAACTCTAGTTTCGGCAAAGGATCGCGGGAAAAACGCTAATTTCGGCAAAGAGCCTCTGAAAAAAATCGAATTTCATCAAAGGATCGCGAAAAAACGTGAATTTTATCATGGGATCGCAAAAAAGCGAATTTTGTCAAAGTAGAAAAGCAAATTTCGTCAAAGGATCGCGGAAAGAACACGAATTCCGTCAAAGAATTGCGAAAAAACGCGAATTTCATCAAAAGATCACGAAAAAACGCGAATTCCATCAAAAGATCGCAGAAAAAAGCGAGTTTCGTCAAAGGATTTCGAAAAAAACGCGAGTTTCGTCAAAGGATCGCGGGAAAAACTCTAATTTCGCCAAAGGATCGCGGAAAAAACACTAATTTCGTCAAAGGATCGCAAAAAAACGCGAATTTCGTCAAAGGCCTTCAGAAAATACAGAAATTTATCGTGAAATAGACGCAAATTTAGTGAAAGGGCTGCTGAAAAAACACGAATTGAATGCATAGAAGCTCTTTGAATCAAAGAAAATATCAGGGAATCAGGTTTGACTATAATTCCCTTAAGGATATAATAAAACAATTTCGTTTAGAAATGGATATTGATGATGCCATCACCGAATATACATCATTCATGCAAGCAGCTACAAACGAAGGCAAGTCAGATATTGCAAAGTTTTCTGAAAATTTTTTAAGAGATCATAACCATAAGTTTCGAAAAATTTCCAAAGTTATAAATGTTGTGCTTGTGCTGTCTGTTACAACTTTATTTTGTGAAAGAGAATTCAGTGCCCAAAATCGAATATAAAACCTAAATTCAGAATTTCATTTACCAACCCCATTGTTAAGGACCCTTGATAATTGGTTGAAAGTTGAAAAATAGACTGTGTAAAAGCTTGACTTTCTTTCTTTTTTAAATAAAAAACATTTTGCATAATTATTCTGAGTTGATGATTTAAATTGTTTCAATGGTATTTTGTCATTTGTATTAATGTAATTCTTTAAATAGCACGTAAAACAACAGTGGGCTTTAAAGATTTTTTCCTCCCTCCCAAATAGCGCAACTCCCCTCCTAGGAAAAATTGAATTTCAAGACCTGAATTCTATAGATATTAGATATCGTACATGGCCGCACGAAAGAACTTGCTCAAATTACCGGACGTGGACATCAATTACTGAAAATGGATTTTTACTTATTAGAACCCGATGCCGATATACTATTTCATTCAGACAACAATTAAAGTAACGTCACTAAAAAGTAACTTTACACCAAACCATAAGCCACCCGTAAAACGAACCATTCGTATGATTCTACGATTAAATACGGATAATTTACTTCAATTTTTTGGTTGGTTGATTGGTTCGACAGAGTTTTATGGCGCAAAGTCCCTTAAGGGACATGCTGTACTAAAACAAATTCAAAATGAGGACAAAAATTTGAATGAAAAATGACAAATAGATGAAAAATACTATGTAATTAAATGAAAACAGTAATAATATGTATAATTAAAGCCATTTACAAGAGTAAAAAGATAAAGATAAAAATATAGTAATTAAAAACTTTAAAAGGTTATTAAGTAATAATTAATAAAATATAAACGCGATATAAGATATTCAAAACTACAAAAGACAAATGTAAGAAACAGAGAGGTCTATAAAACAATGTAAAATTAATCCAGCACAAACTCTTCAAAGACAGCATTTTCTTCATCCTCACTCGAGTCATAGGATTGAGATTCCATAGCCTCTTCTACATAATGCTGCAGTCGTTTGGTATCTTTCACATTAGTTATAGGGTAAAAGCACCAATAGTCGGCCCCTTAAGCGCTTTCTTTAAGTATATAGCTCAAAGCGTAATTTTAAAAAGCAATACAACATTTTTAACAGTGACACATGTTAATGTACACTTTTCTTTTACTGTTTCAGCAATTGTTTTAAAAAAAACTGATTATAGTTTTTATTTATAAAAAGTTAAACTTAAAAGTAGCAAAGATCTAGTAGTCGGCCACTCAATTCTAGTGTTCGGCCATCACTGGACCAGTAGTCGGCCACTTAAATGCTTTGTTATTTAAATAACTTAAAATATAACTTTTATAAACAGAACAACATTTTAATGATAAAATGTGTTAATTTATTCTTTTCTTATAATATTGCTGTAATAATTAAAAATATAATAATAGTATTTAACACTTTCCAACATAGTTTAAAAGTGTTTGTGAATTTGAATAGTCTTCAGACTGTCCGAGTTCTAACTCTCGCAAATATACTCGAATCTCCTTGAAATTTTTGTATGTTTTTGACGTTAACAATAGCACGATCGATATTGAAAATAAAGTGTGTAGAATCTATAGTTCATCTACAGGGACAGTCAAAAATATCCCGATGCATTACGCTCAATGAGAAAAATTGCTCCAAGTTTATTTTAATGATGTTGGTCATTTCAAATATAATGAAAGTGATATGCATTTATGAAGTGCATTTAACTATGCATTCTAGACAAGATGGAGTCCAAAGAACTTATTATTCATTTATAGGACCCCACAAAAGAATTCCTTTACATAAAGTTAAAAGTACCAAATTATCTAGTAGTGGGCCTTTCAAATTTTTTGTTTAACAATCCTAGACTAGGCTGTGGGCAGAGAAAAAATTATTACGTCATCCTGTTTCAAATTGAAATTATGATGTAGGACATGGTCATTAACAGAACATGAATGACTGATCTGTCGATGCATATCTTATTGTGATATCAGCTGTAGGGCGCGCCAAATCGTCATTTTAGCGTTTCTATCATGTCGTCGAGTTTCGGGATGAAATTTTAATATGTTGCATGTCTCGACTAGTACAATGCAAATATTTTAGTTTATCTTGTGATTTCGTGGTTAGATATTTGCAGAACGCGGCGCCAATTCTTCATTTTCGCGTTACTATCTCGTAATCGAGTTTCGAAATGTAATTTTAATAAATTGGATATCTCGAATAGTACATTACAAATATTACAGTCTGTCTCGTAATATCTTTGAACAATATGAACAGAAAGAGGCGCCAATTCTTATTTAAGGGAAAATATGGTTTCTTGTTCAGTTGTTTTCCCCTATTCGATATTTTAAATACATGTGACAAAGCAATCGTTTGTTATCATTGTTATTTTAGTAGTTATCTTATTATTATAGATTTGTGATTTTATAGTAACAGTCGTTTTGATATAATTATGCGATTTTATAAAAAAAAATCTTGTATTTTGCTATCATTTTTTGTGATGAACGCATGGGCGCATAGCGTTCATCAAAAATAAAACTAATCACTGGATGCAGCAACTTCATCGTGCAGCAATCTCAAAAACGCCCTAAATTCGCGAAATCCGCGATCATAAACGAACGAAATTTGTTAACGCCGCAATCAGTAACGAACGTATGAACGCAGAGCGCTCATAAAGACCGAAGAAAAAGATCACTGGAAGCAGCGAACTTGTGCAGCAGTCTCTAAAACGCAGTAATTCGCGAAAGCCACGATCACGAACGAACGAAATTCGTTAACGCCGCAATCAGTAAAAAACGTATAAGCAAATAGCACTCATGAAAAAAAAAAAAAAAAACATCACTGGGTGCAGCATTCTCTAAAACGCAGTAATTCGCGAAAGCCACGATCACGAACGAACGAAATTCGTTAACGCCGCAATCAGTAATGAACGTTTGAACGCACAGCGCTCATGAAAACAGAAAAAAAATCACTAGATGCAGAAACCTCGTCGTGCATCAGTCTCTAAAACGCAGTAATTCTCGAAAGCTGCAATCACAAACGAACAAAATTCGTTAACGCCGTAATCAGTAACGAACGTATAAGCTAATAGCGCTCATGAAAACCGAAAAAAAAAAATCACTGGGTGCAGCAACCTCGTCGTGCAGCAGTCTCTAAAACGCAGTAATTCGCGAAAGCCACGATCAAGAACGAAAGAAATTCGTTAACGCCGCAATCCGTAACAACGTATGAATCCATAGTGTTCATGAAAACCGAAAAAAATACATCACTGGGTGCAAAAACCTCGTCGTGCAGCAGTCTCTAAAACGCAGTAATTCGCGAAAGCCGCAATCACAAACGAACGAAATTCGTTAACGCCGTAATCATTAACGAATGTATGAGCTAATAGCGATCATGAAAACAGAAAAAAAACATCACTGGGTGCACAACCTCGTCGTGCAGCAGTCTCTAAAACGCAGTAATTCGCGAAAGTCACGATCACGAACGAACAAAATTCGTTAACGTCGAGATCAATAACGAACGTATGAACGCATAGCGTTCATGAAAACCGAAAAAAAATATCACTGGGTGCAGCAACCTCGTCGTGCAGCAACATTTAAACCGCAGTAATTCGCTAAAGCCACGATCACGAACGAACGAAATTCGTTACCACCGAAATCAGTAACGAACGTATGAGCGCAAAGTGCTCATCAAAACCGAAAAAAAAAATTACTGGATGCAGCAACCTCGTCGTGTAGCAGTCTTAAAAAAGCACTAAATTCGCGAAAACCGCGATCACAAACGAACGAAATTCGTTAACGCCGCGGTAAGTTACGAACGTATGAGAGCGTAACGCTCATGAAAACAAAAAAAATATCACTGGATGCAGCAACCTCGTCGAGCAGCAGTCTATAAAACGCAGTAATTCGCGAAAGCCACGATCACGAACGAACGAAATTCGTTAACGCCGCAATCATTAAAGAACGTATGAGCACGTGGCGCTCATGAAAACCGAAAAAAAAACATCACTGGATGCAGCAAACTCGTCGTGCAGCAGTCTCGAAAACGCACTAAATTCGCGAAAGACGCAATCAGAAACAAACGAAATTCGTTAACGCCGCAATCAGTTACGAACGTATGAGCGCAAAGTGCTCATCAAAACCGAAAAAAAAAATTACTGGATGCAGCAACCTCGTCGTGTAGCAGTCTTAAAAAAGCACTAAATTCGCGAAAGCCGCAATCACAAACGAACGAAATTCGTTAACGCCGCGGTAAGTTACGAACGTATGAGAGCATAGCGCTCATGAAAACAAAAAAAATATCACTAGATGCAGCAACCTCGTCGAGCAGCAGTCTATAAAACGCAGTAATTCGCGAAAGCCACGATCACGAACGAACGAAACTCGTTAACGCCGCAATCATTAACGAACGTATGAGCGCATAGCGCTCTTGAAAACCGAAAAAAAAACATCACTGGGTGCAACAACCTCGTCGTGCAGCTGTCTCAAAAAAGCAGTAATTCGCGAAAGCCGCGATCTCAAACGAACGGAATTCGTTAACGCCGCAAACACTAATGAACGAATGAGCGCATAGCACTCATAAAAACAAAAAAAAGAAAAAATCACTGGATGCAGCAGTCTCAAAAAGTACTAAATTCGCGAAAGCCGCAATCACAAACGAACGAAATTCGTTAACGCCGCGGTAAGTTACGAACGTATGAGAGCATAGCGCTCATGAAAACAAAAAAAATATCACTAGATGCAGCAACCTCGTCGAGCAGCAGTCTATAAAACGCAGTAATTCGCGAAAGCCACGATCACGAACGAACGAAACTCGTTAACGCCGCAATCATTAACGAACGTATGAGCGCATAGCGCTCTTGAAAACCGAAAAAAAAAACATCACTGGGTGCAACAACCTCGTCGTGCAGCTGTCTCAAAATAGCAGTAATTCGCGAAAGCCGCGATCTCAAACGAACGGAATTCGTTAACGCGGCAAACACTAATGAACGAATGAGCGCATAGCACTCATGAAAACAAAAAAAAGAAAAAATCACTGGATGCAGCAGTCTCAAAAAGTACTAAATTCGCGAAATCCGCGATCACAAACAAACGAAATTCGTGAACGTTGCAGTCACTGACGAACGTATGAGTGCAAATCAATTTCATTTAACTTGTGCATGAATGATTTATTGTATTTTATAAGTGTTTTTACCCGACTGCCAAGAAGGGTTATGTGTTTCACGCATATCTGGGCGTGTGGATTTCTTTATACCCTCGAAACATCCCAACGGCTGAATGGATTTTAATGAATGATGTCTCTATCGATTCGTCTTAACCGTCCGATGGTTATAGGCTGGGTATTGTTTTTATCGATTCAAAATGGCGGCCGTAAAATAAAAAATGGCGGTAGAGACGAATTTTTTTTTTTCGTACCGCATTGAGTGGCATACCATTGGATAAGTCTTTCAAAATGAAGACTATGTTTCATTTACTATTTTACAGCCAGAAGGTCCGTTTAAATACGACACAACCTGGAAGTCGTGTAGGTAGGATCTCTAGCTTGGCTGCAACTCTAACTATCATAGACATCTATAGACCTCATCAAAACAGTGTTTATAGATAGGAACTAACAATTAAACTCAACTTAAAAGTCATCCATACAAGTAAATAAAAAAAAATAGGTAAGTAATATAAAAATAGTTTCACATAGATGGGAAATAATTAATTAGTTCGCTTTTTACGCAGTCCGGTTTTTTGATTTTTTAAATTAAATTTTTACTTGTTCTCATTTCTTATTTGTAAACACTATGAAGTCTAAAAATACAACACTAAAGTAAATAATAATGACATCGTATGAGCCAGGGTAAAGTGCAAGAGAATTTCTTGGGCGCATTTGTGATAAGAGCCGTTTTGAGGGCCGCGATTTAGATGCTATTTTATTTCCCAACAGGTGGGTAATAACACTTAATAGCATTGGTCAAGAAATCATGCCACTATATTTTATGAATAGCTATCTGCTAAAATAGTCTTTCTTGTATACATAATCAATATGTTACTGTATCAAATCCTATATTTGTTTGGGAAAAAAAAAATCTAAAACTAAGCCGTAAAAATTGGTAGAATCTTAACGTAGCGTTATTACCCCAGAACACCTTATATATAGTGTACATAAAATAAAATGCAAGTAAAAGGTTATATAAATCTCAAATTGCGATAATCAAATTACGAAAAAAATCAAATTATTAAAAGTAGGCTCAAAAAAGTGAAATAGCCTTTTAGCCAGTAGTCAACCGTGGTGGCCGATTACTGAACATGTAAGTAAATATCATACCCAATAGTCGGCCACATTAAAATTAATTAATACAAACACACTTATTGAATTTTGATACTGAAAAACATTAGTTTATTAAACTTTTTAATAGTAGAGTCTTCTAATTTTAGAAAATAATAAAAAATAAATTAATACTAGTCTTTTAAAAATTTTGTCATCGGTTAACAAAAAAAAATAGCAAAAACGGTTATTTGACCACAACCAAATAAAAAATGGCTGATTACTAACGCAATAAAAATACCCACAATTCTTTGCTGATGGCTTATGACGTATAAAGGATGGCTACATATAGGGGGATTGTAATGTTTCATTTGAAATCAAAAATAAGCAATTCATAACGTATTTTATCTCCAAGTGGCCGACTACTGGTGCATTTACCCTACATGAGCTGAGACAAGATTTTTCTTTCTTCTCTTCGCAGTTTTCCACTGTGAAGAGGCAGCAATTGAGGTTTTCCTTTTCTCATTTTGTGTACAAGATTTTTGCCGTATATTCTGTGTACGAAGAGTATCAGGTTTTTGTGATGTTTTCGGGGATGTAATAGCCTTACGCGCATCCCATACTAAGGCGTGTATTCAGGGGAAAAACTGGTTTAAAACAGGTTTCAATCAACTTTCTTCTTTGTTTCGACCGGTTTTTTCTCCCAAATGTTGTGCTTCATGTTTTCTGTCGCCTCAGTGTGGAATGCGCCTTAGTCTCAATCTGGAATTCGGATGACCCTTTTAGATTGACCAGTGGATTTTTGTGACTGAGTAGTTCGGTATTCTATTATAACAAGTTCTGAGGATGGTAACCAACGTTCTAATTTTGGGGTCGCATAGCATTTAGAACCACAGCAGACATCACGGGTTTCTCTATTTGAAGTGGTGGTTGATTGTGTTTTAGCTGAGTTACTTGGTGGAAAAGAGGTGTCGGTCTGGGTGCTTATGTGCCTTACATGTTTTGATTGTTCTTTAAGTATACTAGAGTAAGATACCCCAACAGATGGGGTCCTGGATTCAACAAGTTTGCGGGCTTCAGGATAGGAAAGATTATGAGTTATTTTAACAGCAAGGATCTAGACCATAGCTGCCAACTCTTCCGCTTTTTCAGACCACAAAAACTTAATAGAAATTTTTGCCTTATTTAATCGGCAGATTACGGCGATTTAAAAAGGTAAAATTTACTATATAATTTTTGTGGTCTGAAAAAGCGTAAGATGTTGGCAGCTATGATCTAGACACACGGCAGTGTGTCAGCCAAGTTCGCCTGACATAGCCGTGTGTTATTTACACGAAGCATTTCGAGCTGTTTTCGTCAAATTTCGATGCTCTGCCACTGAAAATCCATGTAACCTACCTACTTAATATACGAAATGCGTAGTAAGGCCACCCTAAAAATCTAGAATCCAAAATTTTATAAATAACGCATAATTAGTTTCCGAGATAATGACATTTGAAAATGTCGGATAATCGATAATTTTATCATTGACTGACTCACTCACTCATCAAAAAAATCTTATATATCTACTGCACCTACAAATTTCAAATTTGGTGCGAAGTTCGTTTACTCTATAAAACTAAGGAATAAAAAAAAAAAGAGAAAATAGATTAATTACCTATCTTGTGGTGTCCATTTTTACATTAACATTACGTCTATAAGGCGAATTTTTAATTTGCCAAAAGAAGCGCCAAATGCTGAATCCGAGCTAAACATGCAGCAACTGATTGTTTCCTTAACTGATTGTTCACAAAAATCATGTTTTCAGAAAGCGCATTTAAAGTTTTTATTTCGTAAAATTTATTAGAAATATTCAACCTCAAAAATCTCTCGATTTATACGTTGTACCTTCCTTAATATCAATATTGAAAGATATTATTTTTCTTTAGGATACCTAAACTTACATAATCGTTTTTAGGGTTTCGTTCATCTGACGAAATCTTATTCGTCTCGCTTCCCTGTCTGTCTGTCCATCTGTCACAGAGCCCGTTCTCAGTAACTATACATGTTGGAGACTTGAAATTTTGCATACTTATAGCTGAATACCTCACAACATACGACAAAACATAAAATTTTGAAAAGTCGTACATTTAACCCTTTGGGCTCCCACATGTGTATTTTAAACAATTCTTTCTAAGTGAGCCCTAATTGGGTTGGAGGCGTGAAATTTGGCATACTTATAGCTGAACACCTCACATCAAATGACAAACCATAAAATTTGAAAAGGTGGTATATTTAACCCTTTGGGCTCCCACATGTGTGTTTTAAACATTTCTTTCTAAGTGAGTCCCTAATTAGGTTGGAGGCGTGAAATTTGACATACTTATAGCTGAACACCTCACATCAAACGACAAATCATAAATTTTTGAAAAAGTCATACATTTAACCCTTTGGGCTCCCACATGTGTATTTTAAACAATTCTTTCTAAGTGAGCCCTAATTAGGTTGGAGGCGTGAAATTTTACATACTTATAGCTGAACACCTCACATCAAATGACAAACCATAAAATTTTGAAAAAGCCGTACATTTAACCATTTGGGATCCCACATGTGTATTTTAAACAATTTTTTCTAAGTGAGCCCTTATTTAGGTTGGAGCCGTGGAATTTTGCATACTTATAGCTGAACACCACGCATCATACGACAAGTCATAAAATTTTGAAAAAATCGTACATTTAACCCTTTGGGCTCCCATATGCGTATTTTAAGCAATTTTTTCTAACTAAGCCGCTTATTAATTTGGAGATTTGAAAATTTGCATACTTATAGCAGAACACCTGAGGCCAGGCGACAAATCATAAAATCTTGAAAAAGTCTTACGTTTAACCCTTTGAGCTACTGCATATGTATTTTAAGCAATTCTTTCTAAGAGAGCCCCTAATAAAGTTGGAGACATGAATTTTTGCATACGTATAGCTGAATACCTCATACCACACGGCAAATCATAAAATTTTCAAAAAGTCTTATATTATTTACCCCTCCGGGCTCTAACTTGTGTATTTTATGCAATTTTTCTAACCTCCGCCCTTTTCACCGGAGAGCACTTTTTCAACTTTTGTAGACACCCCTTTGACCATTCTTTCATATTATGCACCATAGCCTCAGATATTTTAGTTCCACTTTTTACCACCAGGAGCGCCTACTTATCTCGGGTGCTATCGGCCCAATCCCTTCGACTAACATATCTACGGATAGTACATAAAACGGAGTTTCGTTCGGATAGAGGTTTGTTTAGAATACAGTGCGCCCCTGGTTGCGAAATGTGAAACTAACAGTTTTTTCAAAAGGATAAAGTGTTTTGAAAGGAATATTAAACGAAACCCTCTGTGCGATCTGTGATCACACTTACCCACTTGTTTAAATAAAAACTTCTTGTTTGAGAACTGAAAAAAACAAAACAGTCATAGCTGCACTTCCAATGATCGTACTAAGAAAATAAAAACAATTTTGGATAGCTAAATGCACAGTCTTTCATATGAAACAATGGTAATAATATGTTACATTTGCCGAGAATTGGTTATTTAAGCGTACTGGAATATTTTAAGCGGGCAGGGGACGTTGAAAATAAGCAAATTTGCTCGAATTAATGAAAAATAACTCTAAAAATCATTTTATCTTGAAATATTCCTGTAATGAATAAGACCTGACTCATTTGAAACTAGTCTTATCTGAAGCCGATTAACATTGAGTAATTACTTTCTTCGTTTAATATTCACCTATTATGAAATGCCGAAAACACTTAATGTCAAGTTTTTTTCTCCGAACTTTATCAAATTTTCAATGAACAGTTGAGGTCTTACTTTTCAAAAACCCGAGTGTTCATTTCGAAAATAGGAAATTTTATAAAAAAAAAATTAGAACTCTCAAATGCGATAGTACGGTGCAAACTTGAAAAACCCTGTTTGCAAACGAAATATCCAGTTAATTGTAGTAAAAATTTCGGCTATAAGAAAAATTTTTTTTTCTCAGTGTTTTAATTATTTTAAATCACATGAGAAGAATAAAGTTAATTTTTATTTTCAAAATCATCAGACAAAAAGAATATTTAGTTAATTAAATTTGAAAATCCAGGAGGGGCAATGTCCTTCCTCTGCACTGCTTCTTTGCCGGCGCCCATGGATGAATGAAACATAGTGTGGCATAAGCACATAACTTTATTTTTCCCTTCCAGTACAAAAAATCAGGCCCAGTTATAGGAAATTTAATTGAAATATTTAATAGGAAAATTTAATATAGGAATTTGATAGGAATTGTTGTTTCAGAAAGAATAAAAATTTCGAATCAATACTTTTCATTTCAAAATATGCATTCAATATAGCAGTATTAAAATACAGATTTCTGCCGCAAATTGACAGCCAAATACTTTGTTGTAGGAAATTTAAACTAAAATTGAATGTTGCTTGGTGAATAAAATAGTCACATGTAAACACATTAAAAAGCATTAAGTAAATTTTCTAAATATATTGTAACTTTACAAAAAGTAATGATATCTAACAAAAACATAACTGTGAAAAAAGGGAGCCAAGTTCTGTAAAGACAATGGCAAGAAAAGAAGTGATATCTAAGTGGGTGCCAAGTTCAAATAAAATTCACTCAAACTTACCTACTGAAGTATTATAGCATTTTTTAAATTGTTTAAAAATAAAAATTATTGATAGCATATTAATAATAAATCTAGAACTTGGCAAGTTTTTGATAAATGTTATGCCTATCAATTTCATGTCTTAATAAAATGATGATGTTAATATTAATAACAATGTCATTATAAAAAAAAATTAATATAGTTATTATTATTAAAAAATGACTCATGTTAAAGATTTGATAAACCAATAAACACACAGATACACTCCCTCCCGTCTTTGGTTATCACTGTAGCACCCACCCTCCGGAAACCTCAATGCAAACAGACTAAAAGGCTAGACAAAGAGACAGGTACACTTACGCTTGTTCTTGGTCATCACTCTAGAGACTGCACCCCTTTAACCCTTTCTGGGGCAAAGATCTTTTATTCGTAAAATGCTGAAATGATTGAATCACACCAGAACTTAAAAACAAATTTATTTCAAAATGGGTAAAAGCTTCTTTTCACGTATTTAATAAAATTAAACTTTTTAATCCTGAATTCTGGTGTCAATGTGGCATTTTGCTGTTAAAATTAGGTGGGCCCTTCAATGGGAAGGAGCTCACAAATAAAGGCTTCGAAACATGAAATAACAAGTTTTGATTGATATAATAATGTCATTAATAAAAGTAAATGACTCGTAGGTAAAAACTTGCCAAGTTCTAGATTTATTATTAATATGATATCAATAATTTTTTTTTCTAAACAATTTAAAAAATGCTATAATACTTCAGTAGGTAAGTTTGAGTGAATTTTATTTGAACTTGGTACCCACTTAGGTATCACTTCTTTTCTTGCCATTATCATTACAGAACTTGGCTCCCTTTTTTCATAGTTATGTTTTTGTTAGATTTCTTTTTCACGAATCCAGTTTGGACAGGAACTGGAAAATGCTACATGATCACCCTTGCAGTTTATGCAGCGTTCAGAGTTTTCACATGAATTACCGTCGTGGCCAACTTCTGCGGAACGTGCACAAGTAATGGAACCACGACAGGTAGTTGTGGTGAGGCCGTAACACTGACAATTAAAGCAACGGAGAGGATTAGTAATATAAGGACGGACAGGAAAGTTCAAATAAGCAGCTTTAATTCTTGTTGGTAAATTAGGCTATTGAAAGTGAGAATGACGTGCTTCGTAGGAAGCACTTGTCCATTCCGACGGATAGTAATACGACGTGCATCTATGACATTTTGGTCTTTTAAATTTTGTAAAATTTCGTCTTTGGTAGAGAATAAAAGATCTGGATCGGATATTACACCATGGCTTGTATTTAGAGTTTTATGTACCTGAACAGAAACGGGAAAAGAGCCTATTGTAGAGCAGTTTGAGAGAAATTGTGACTGTTTGGCTGAAGAGACCTCAACAAGTAAATCCCCAGATTGCAATTTTTTGAGAGAATGACCATCCCCCAAGGCAGACTGGAATGTTTTTGAAATTAGAAATGGTGAAGTTTTTTTGAAAGAACTATCATAGAGACTATCAGTACGTTTAATGACATAAAAGTAAGTGATTGAAGAATTCGGTAAAATTTGTTGCTCTCCACATGGGAGAGAAATGGAAACTACTGAAGTATTTCCATCCATATTAGAAAAAAAATTGAATTCAGACACCGGCTGCACCATCCACTACCGAGCCCAACAAGGGGATGCACATTCGTGCACCAGTGCTAACAAAGGCCTATACGGTCACGAAACACTCATATGCCAGTCTTCACCCTTAACGAGGTGGCTAGTAAGTGCCTGATCACTTGATCCCCAGCCAGTGACACAAGTCAGCTGACCAGCCGATTGATGCATACAGGACCAATATGCACCTCCCGTCTACCTGAAGCAGAGGCCAAAGCAATGTGTTGGTTTCCCTCAACTGCCAGGATCCCCTTTCCAGGGACACGGGTCGCCACGCACAGCAAACACATGAGTGGTTTACAATTCCCCAAGAGTCGATATAAACAGGATGATATCGGCTTATGCAGAACTGCCCTCACCTCCGAAGAGGAAACCACAATGAGAGTGAAACAAAGAAGAAAGAAAGACAAGATAAATAAGAGGAAAAGAAAAAGAGAAAGATCGCTCGGGTTGCGAAGCCCGTAAATACCTGAAGAAGGTATCCCCCTGGGGGACTGCAATTTTTTGAACTTCTAAACATCGCACATTTTCAATTTTTACCTTTATAGGAAAAAGAAGTAATTTTGATGCAATTTGTATGAAAACTGTCTCAATTTATTTTCGAGATTTTTTGTAGTTTTTAATGCCATTTCTGTAACGGTGGCTACTGAAGTACTCCATTTATGTAGAAAGTAAAGGAAAAATAGTAGATTACTATACCTTTTTGTTGCCACTTTCTCATATCAACTCAAAAAATTGTAATTAAAATATATGCTATACCAAGAATATCGTCTGCTATGAAAATAAAGAATATTTGTGGGACTTATTTTCTCCGCATCTACTTAATTCCTATCAAAAAGCTGAAAAAAGGCAATTTTATTAATCCGTAAGTAATAATATTTTCCGAATTTTGAAAAAAAACAAAACATAAATGAATGATTTCTGATTAAACATGGATCTATTATTAACTCTATTTAATTTTCAGTATCCATATTAATGTTATGAACAAATGAAAGAATATGAATCATTAGATACCCGATTTTTTTTGTCGAGTTTCTTGAATGACGACATCGCTTTTTGATGGGTTTGTATATTACTCCGCGATAGTGACGTCCTACGCATACTTTTCTACAGACGTTGTTTAAGATTGAATTGTAAATGTGGAATTCTTCAGCGGATGCAAATGACGTCATTTTATATAAATAAAAGCGTGTAAATTTAAGTCTTAAAACTGAAATATGTTTTGTACTTTCTATATTTATATATATGTATATATTTTCATCGGAGGCAACACTACATTCTGAAAAAACAGAATTCCTGATTCCTGCTTGTTTAGCTATCTTATTTCCTTATAGGAAAAAATGAAATTTCTTAACAATACACTTTTAGTTTTGGAAAGTGTGTCATATTATATACCTGATGCATGATTTTTCATTCTTGATTTATTTCTTGAAAAATGAACTTTCCATCAATTTTTAATGACATCCAA
This sequence comes from Maratus speciosus, assembly GCA_963932465.1. Lineage (NCBI taxonomy): Eukaryota > Metazoa > Arthropoda > Arachnida > Araneae > Salticidae > Maratus > Maratus speciosus. The sequence goes on along the minus strand of OZ010788.1, from coordinate 620,769,066 downwards.
AATACTAGTTTGAAAGGAGTAAAATCTTGAGATTACAGTAGAGCCTCTTTTATCCGAAACTCTGTTAACCGAAACTCTCGGTTAACCGAAATCCATTTTTTTAACTATCACATTCTTTTTGTGTAAACTCCATTTTAAAAGCTTTTTTTTTTTCTTTAAGTATCATATTCCTTGTGTGCAAGCGGTTCTTTCCGAGCCAAGTGTACATATAAATAATTTCTAACCCCTTTCTTAGAATTCCTTTGAATTTAACTTGAGCTCACGTAAGCTGAGGAGTGGACGAACAATACGAACGAAGAAAACGAACAAATTAGCAATTCTGAAGCTTTCGAATGATTTGCAAAAAGTTTGGCATGGATGGAGTAGCAGAAAGACTGTGATACCGGTGAACTAATAACATTTAAAAACTTCGCGATAGAGCTTCAAAGCAAAGGCAATCGAAAATGTAACAAATAAAACATTGTTTCAAACACTTGTGAAATATTTAAAAGGTAATTAATTTCAAAATTAAAATTCAGCTTATTTGTTTTTGTTTCTATTTTGATGTTGCTTTATTCTTATTAAGCACTTGCTACCATAATATCGCATGTATTTCTCCTTAATCTTAAAATTGAAGAATTCTCGACTATCCGAAAATTTCGATTTTCCGAAAGAGGGTCGGTCCCAATTACTTCGGATAATCGAGGTTCTACTGTATTTTTAGAACGTATGGGCTGCTTTGCTACATTTCATTGAAATATCAAATAAACAAAAATACTTCTTTCTCCTCCAGGTGTTTTATTGCGAAATATGCCAAACAGAAAACCTAATAAACAGTTCATAATAAAGTCTTCATTTTTTATACAAAATAAATGCAACAAAATTCAAATAAAAAAGCCATCACTCTGTACATAAAATATTTTTTCTTTGGCATGCATATAAATATATACATAAAATTGAAGGAGGTTTTATTTCGTTTCGATATTTATTTGTTTTTGAACTGAATAAAAAAGGTTTTCGTAAGTGAAATACATTTATTTAATTTTTAATTTAATTTTGTTGAATTTCTTTAAAACATTTACTTTATTACTATTTTTGATTTAATTTATTTTCTTATAGTTTAATTAGATTTATTCATTTATTTTCGATTAAATTCCGAAAAATATGTTTTCAATCTTTTTGAAAAAGGTATACTTATATGTATATATATATATTAAACAAAAACCTAATTTGCAGAACAAATTAAAAAAACAAAATTTATTTCCTAAATTGTTTAAGCCCGAGATGGGGTAGATATTAAGATATTTCTTTCGATTCGTTCTACATTTAATGTTACATTTTTGTAACAAATAAGCTAAAACAATTGAACATAAAAAAATAAAAATGAAATTCATACAACATAATACTTTAAACACCTATATACTTAGATTCCGTTCAAATGAAATCGAAATAAATCTTAGACTTTTTTTCAAGTTTTGTATTTTGCATGTATCTTATCATATTATGTACAATCGTCATAAACATAATGCAAAATCTGCAGTACAAATACTTACAACTTAAAAATGGAAAAAGTCTAAGATTTATTTCGATTTCATTTGAACGGAATCTAAGTATATAGGTGTTTAAAGTATTATGTTGTATGAATTTCATTTTTATTTTTTTATGTTCAATTGTTTTAGCTTATTTGTTACAAAAATGTAACATTAAATGTAGAACGAATCGAATGAAATATCTTAATATCTACCCCATCTTTGGCTTAAACAATTTAGGAAATAAATTGTGTTTTTTTAATTTGTTCTGCAAATTAGATTTTTGTTTAATATGTCAAGTTTTTTAATAACTACTTCATTCAGACCAACACATTTCAAAACTAATGGAGGGTATCATCATCAGGCTTTGATTTGTGCGATATCGCATCACAATTTGTGATGCAATTTACCTGTGTATAATTCAAAATGTTTCACCAGTGCAGTAATGTAGGTTGCTGTAGTTTGGTCAAAAAATTACAATGTGAACTTAAAAAATCTGCTTGAAAATGTCATTTTTATTTCCACTAAGACGCCATATTCATCTTCTTTTTAATTCTTAAAAAAAAAAAAAACTATTTCAGTTTCTTCAGTAACATGTTTCACGTGAAAATCATTCAACTAAAAATAGACAAATTATTACTATGGCTTTTGAATTATATACAACAATGTTAAATTTTATTAGAAAATGTCCGTTGATTCTCAATGAAAAAAGCGAAATTTGGAATTATTAAGAAAAATATTTGTATAATGTAAATAAAAATTAGCCCATGTTACTCTCTAGATTATAATCCACCTACATGCAAAGGCATTTTATGATCCGTTTTGACCCTGACGTCAGGCAAATGTTTTTACACTTTGAATTTATAATATTATTTGAATTCGCAAAGAGTTAAAAGTGAGTGGCATCAGGGACAAAAAGGTGGGAAGAAAAAATGAAAAAGTTATGATCTCCATAGGCTTTTCTATGTTAAATTAACATTGAGAAGTGACACTGGAAATATTTAAGTATTGCGCTGCCGCGCAATACTTAAATATATGTATATATGTTACGGCCAAAACCCGGAGCTTGGCCAGTTCGCGAATTGGCCGGCCAGTACGGGAACTGGCCGAGATTCCTGACCAAAACTCGAAATATGTGAAATGAACAGCGTACTTCGGGTTTTGGCCGGCCAATTCGCGAACTGGCCGGGAAGCCTTGGCCAATATACGAAGTGGGGATTCAAGGCTACCCGGTAGGTGGCAATGACGTGCACACTTGATAGGAAAGAACGTTCTATGCTGTGACGATTATATTCTGATATGTTGGACAATTTCCCGCCTGTTTGATATATTTCGATAAATTGGGTTTATTATGAGCATTATATTCTAATCTGCTGAAGATTTCTGTCCTCTGTGACAAATATCGATGCATCGGATTCATTGTCCAATCCAATAAACAAATTATTTGAGGGACTCTGTAAATAAACGACAAATTTTACGTAACCAATAAACTATAGAAAAATGTTGTAGAGCATATTAGTAATATATAACAGTTTCATTACATTTGAAGTAGTGTAACATCATTAAAATACCCTATAAACGATTTTTTCACATATATCATAATTCTTTATCTGAATTCTTTTGGGAGTCCTATAAACGATCTATAATGGCTACTTAATCAATACTCTATAAAAAAAAAAAAAAACATATTGCTTACTACATGAGTTAGGAATGTAAATTTTATTATATTTGAAATAGTGTAACATCAATTAAGTGCACTAGAAATAATCTTTCACCATTGACTGCAATGTAACGAAATACTTTTGAGTGTTTCTGTAGACAAACTATAATTGCTACTTATTTCATACCCTTTAGATAACAGTTTGTCGTCCATCTTAATGAAGCATACATTATCTCAATTATAATAAAATAGGTAACAACATTAAAATGCACTGAAAAAAACCATTGATGATACTGTAATGAAATATTTTTGTGTGTTCCTGCAAATTAACCAAAAATAGTACAACTTCACTAGTAATACCAAAATGTATTTATAAAGCTAAATATTATAACAATTACAAGTCAATCCGAGTCTTTACCCAAGTTAGACCACGGGCATGCATACGGCCAGACAAATTCAATTCAAAAACACTTTCAACTATGTTAGAAAATGATAAAAAGTAAAAATCAGTTTCTATATACCAATTTCGCGAATTGGCCGATACTGTATGGCCACTTCGCAAACTGGCCGATTGCATCTGGCCAGCTCGGGTTTTGGCTGGCCAATTCCCGAATTGGCCAGTCAGTTTAAAACGTTGTTGGCCAGTTCGGGAATTGGCCAATTTCGGGTTTTGGCCGTAACATATATATATATATTTGGTACTTTCGTATTAATTGCATACCAGCAATCAATAGCAAAGCATTTTTATTATTTAGAGCAACAGTTGTGATTCTGATTAGATCAGAGTTTAAGCACGTAGTTTGATTACATATCTGTTAAATTCGTATTTTATTTATTTATTCATGAAAATTTGATTTCGTTTGGAAATTTCGTTATAGAATATTACAAGGCAACAAACAAATGCTGAATTATTTACTTTGTTCTAAGTGCAAACGGGTTAATCTTCTGTAATGCGATTACATGTGCATTAAAAAATATTCTTGCTTTAAAATTATTTTTTAAAAACATAAAAAATAAGTAAACTGAGATACAATTTTCAAACAAATTGTATTTGAAAATACACCTTTTTTACTTTATTCTATCTTGACAAGAAGAAAGTATTGGTTTCATGAAAATTTTCGAATTCCAGTTTTCGACGGATTTACACGTTTTATGGGTCAGAGATTCCAAAAAACATGTTTTTACAAAATGTCTGTGTGTGAGTCTGTCTGTCTGTCTGTATGTATGTGACACAAATTTTGTGGGCGCTGTATCTCAAGAACTAATGCACGGAATTTAATAAAAAGTTATATTCAGGTAGTCCCTGATATAGATTGGTGTTGATTAGTTTTTGGTGTAAATCGCCCTGCAGGTGGCGCTGCTATGTAGCATTTTGCAGGATTTCCGCAAAAGCTCTATCTCAAGAACTAATGCACGGATTTTTATAAAACTTCAGATTCCGTTAATCCTTGATATGATTTGGTGCTGGTAAAGTTTTGGTGCAAATCGCCCAACAGATGGTGCTGATGCTGCATTTTGCAGCATTTACACGATTTTCGTAATAGCTCAATCTCAAGAAATAATGCACGGATTTTCATCAAACTTCAGATTCAGTTAGTGCTTGATATGAATTGACGTTTTGCCCCTTGTGGTGTAAATCGCTCTACAGGTGGCGCTGCTATGCTGCATTTTTTGAGATTTCCTCAATAGCTCTATCTCAAGAACTAAGGCTTGGGTTTTCAACAATCTTCATATTTAGGTATACCTGGATATGAATTAGTGCTGTTTATGGTTTGGTGTAAATCGCTCGACAGGTGGAGCTGCTATGCAGCATTTTTCACGATTTCCACAATAGCTCAATGTCCAGAACTAAATGCACGGATTTTCATCAAACTTCAGATTCAGTTAGTCCTTGACATGAATTGATGTTTTGTACCTTTTCGTGTAAATCGCTCAACAGGTGGCGCTGCTGTGCTGCATTTTTGTGATTTCCACAATAGCTCTAGCTCCAGAACCAATGCACCGATTTCCATCAAACTTCAGATTCCGGTATACCTTAATATGAATTAGTGCTGTTTGTGTTTTGGTGCAAATCTCTCAACAGGTGACGCTGCTATGCTGCATTTTTCAGAATTTCCCCTACAGCTCTATCTCAATAAGTAATACACGAATTTTCATCAAACTTCAAATTCAGGTATACTTTGATACGAATTGGTTCTAAATTGATGTAATTTCTTTTACTATTTAAATGATTTATTTGACGTGATTTATATAGAAGAAAGTTTTGTGATGGCCACAACATACTAGTTTTTCATCTCAGCGGTATAATAATCGAAATTTTGCGATGTTTAGACGGTTAAAAAATGCTGTAAAAGCAAAATTTATCGGCCAGGCCGTTCCCATCCTCAAAATGATATTTATAGATATGGTTTTGTTTTATAATAAATTATCATTTTATAATATATTTTTATGTAATTTTATAAAAGCAATACTTTATAATATTTAATTTTACAACATAATTTTATATGAGATTATTATTTATTTTTGTTGTTGAAAAGTTCTTTATGGAATACAGTGGAACCCGGTTAAGACGCTCTCCTTATAAGCTCCTCCTGCTGAAGCGATCCCGCTTAATACGCGATAAATTTTCGATCTTTTGGGACAAAAAAATTCCGTTTAAGACGCGAATTCATTGATAAAGATGCAAATTTCTTCTCTCTCATCTAGTAGTGTTGCGAATTTAGTAGATTTTTTTCAAGAAGGCAAAAAACACGTTTTACGAATAGTGTTATTCACTTTATTTAATAACAGATTAATTAAGGCGAACGTTACTAATCGAAAATAGTGGTAGATATTTCAATAGAAAAAAACGCCCTCTAAATTAGCCACGCTGGAATTAGTCTTTGATCCTGCCCCCGCACCTAACATTTTTTTGTCTCTCGCTTCGTGTAGGTTTTTACTATGGTAGAGAGAGATAGGCGAATTCAAAATGGTCAGATACATTATAAAAATTATTATGATTAATGATGTTTATACTTGTTGTTAGTGAGTTTTAAATTACGTACATCATAACTGTGTTTTATAATGCATATTATAGGTTTTTTAAAAAAAGAAACTCGTAAAGATTAAACAAAATACGACTGCGGTTTTATAATTATTTTGTGTTTTCTTTACTTTTTGCTATGCTAACAATATTTTTTACACAAAGATGAAAAAGGATAGTTTTTCTTATATTAAAAAGTAGGCCGCATTATAATGGTATTCACACTGAGAAAAATGACGCTTTCAAATCTGAGTAAATCGATGTTTTCATTTTGTTTTGAAACTTTTTGTTTCAAATATGACGACCCAATGCTTTCAATTTTGAAATACCAGCAATACTCAGTTTCAAACAAAATTACTTTTTATTCGTTAAATGGAGTACATTTCACCAAGATAGTTGAATTTATTCACTTTATTCCATTTGTTATAATTTCGAACGAAGCGCTCCTTTCAGTAATATTTTATTACATGAAACGTGGCGAACTACATTTTTATTGTGTTCGCGGAAGAACATTTAAAAACCGCCCTAATGTGATCGCAGAAGCGGAAACAGCGGAAGCGTACATTTGTTTTGTTTTCTTGTTGTTGTTCTTAAGTATCAAGTATCGAAATGGGTGATTTCGTTAAAGAAAAGCTTCGGCAGTGGAATTTGGAAGAATTCATCGAAAATTTTGAAAGTAAGTTCATTAACTTTATTGCTTAGAAATTTTTCCCCATATTTTTATTGCTTTCACACTTCTGTAAGTTGTCTGCTTTCAATTTGTAAGTTGTCTTAAGATTAGGGTTAGCTATACACGATGTTTCACATTCGGCATTTTGATGATTGTAAACATTAATGTTTTTGTCTTCATATGTTCTTTCTGTTATTTTGACTACAAATTTTGATATGTAATGCTTTATTTTTCATATAAAAATGATAATAGCAATCGTTAGACAATGAAACCCACGTTATCAACTTAATGTTTACTTGCCGCTTAAATTTGCACTTCGTTTATGAAATCCAATTTTTTATTTAGATTCCCCGGTACTTTTCGGTTAGCCGGGCGCCAGTGTTTTATGTACATATTTATATACATACATATATATAAATATATATATATGTGTGTATATAGACAATATTTGTATACGCAAATATATGTATATTTACATATATGTATGTATATAAATATGTATATAAAACACTGGCGCCCGGCTAACCGAAAAGTACCGATCCCCCCCCCCTTCCCCTCCTCTTTCTTAAAGTTAGTTGCAACATTTGCTAAAAGCAGTAAATGAAACAAACAAAATTTTCACCATATGATTTGAAATTCAGTATTCTGTTTTATATTGATAGCATATTATGAAGTTTAAAATTATGTGCATTACAATTTTTATATAAATATGTTAAATAGAATGAAAATAAGAGAATTTTTTTCTCATATTTAGTTATTCTTTGAAAATAACCATACCCATAGAGTTGAATCTAGCAAATATTCTGTGTTCTTTTGTATTTATCTCAGCCAAATAATGAATTATTCTAGTTCTTAGCCAAATAATGAATTATTCTAGTTCTTAGTTTTCCTTATTAATGAATTCAAATAAATATTTATGTTACAAATAGGGATGCACCGAATATTTTGTATCTATTCGGTATTCGGCCATGTTACCGAATATTCAGTTTGGCCGATTATCAAACTATTTGGTATGCCAAATATCGAAGTATTCGGCTAAAAAAAACTTTTTAAACATTTTATTAAAAACCGTATACAACATCTAAGTTTGAGTCAACTTATAAAGATATTCAGAATAATTAGAAACAGAATCATATTTAAATAAAAGCGAATGGTTTTACATTATTTATTTACTGTTTAAGTATTATTTACGAAAATTAACCAATCACAAGGATTTTCATAGGATTTAATTATGCACAAATGCAAGTTTCTGAACATTTTCCATTAAATAATTTGTTTCTTTCTAAGATTTTCAGAACAACGTTTACAATCTCTAAAAATGATTGCCCACTCCAGACACCGATGTTGGATGCATTAAAAAACTCCCTTGCTTAATCAAAGGGAGTAGAACAGTTATTCTTGCTACATTGCTACCATATAAAATATGAATAGATTGTATTATTTATTTACTTTTACTTTAGTCTCTTCCTGACAAACAAATAAAATATGATCAGAGTTTCCCCCAGGTTTAAAACCTGGGGGAACCTCGATTATCCGAAGTAATTGGGACCGACCCTCTTTCGTGCTTCAATTTTAAGATTAAGGAAGGAATAAGAAATATATACAATATTTCTTATTATGGTAACAAGTGATGAATAAAAATAAAGCAATAGCAAAATCGAAACAAGAATAAATTATTTTAATTTTGAAATTAAGTCCCTTTTACATCTATCACAAGTGCTTGAAAAAATGTTTTGTTTGTCGCGGTTTCGGTTTTGATTGCCTTTGCTTTGAACCTCTATCACGGAATTTTTAAATATTATTAGTTCACCAGTATCGCAGTCTTTCTGCTGATCCAGCCATACCAAACCTTTTGTAAAACATTCAAAAGCTTCAGAATTGCTAATTTGATCGTTTTCTTTGTTCTACTCCGCAGCTTACCGGAGCTCAGGTTAAATTCAAAGGAACTTTAAGAAAAGGGATCAAAAGTATTTATATGTACTATGAAAGTTAAAAGAAACTTTCAAAATGGATTTTGAACACCAGGAATAAAATAGTAAAAAAAAGAAAAAAAAAAAAAAGCCTTTAAAATGGATTTCGGATAAAAGAGGTTCTACTGTATTTTGTTTTTTCAAAACTCCTTTTTGCATGTTTTATAATCTGGATTATTGCTGACACTCTTAATCAAATCAATCATTAAACAGAAAATAATGTTTCAAAGTTCATGCAGTTTTTCAGTGAAAATCTTAATGAAGATGCTAAGAGCTGGTTTCATTTAATAAATTTATGTATCCTTCATTTTTTTTTTTTTTTTTTTTTTTGCAGAATTTGGATATTTTTGTTTGAGTAGTAATAGAAAATACATGAGCTAAAACCTTTTACAATCTCCAAATGCACAAACACATACAATACCATGACACAGAAAACTACATACGGCCATTTCAAGGATTCTTGGATCTCCTTCTTCAGTATGAGGGTGGGGGGATAACAAAAATAGCCAGTACTCGGGTCTATCACCGAGGGATTCTTTGACCCCATTTCAATCTTTTAATTTTTTTTTTTTTTTCGCACTGGGAAAGGGAATTCAAGAATCCTTGAAACGGCCGTATGTGGTTTTTTGTGTCATGGTATTGTACGTATTTGTGCATTTGAACATTGTAAAAGGTTTTAACTTATGCATTAAAACTCGCACAAGATGATTGATTTATGCTTATAGTAATAAAAAACTTTGAATTTTATATAATATATATATATTAATGGCCGTTTACAAAATTTTTTATTTTTTAGTTTTAAGACCCATGTCCATTACTGGAACGCTTAATTAGTCAATTTCCAGTAATGGACACCCCATGTAGACATTGCTAAAAAAATGCAATTTCAGTAATGTTCATAGTAATACATGAAATCTTTTGACTTAACTGAAAACCTAAGTAATCAAATTTTAATTTTTACAGAATGTAGTAACATGAAATTTTTTATAAATAGCTGCTTTTAATTAATTTCGCGTAATTAATAAATTTTTCAATATTTTTATTTATTTTTTTTATAACCTCTACTTTTACATATTTTAGAATCTGACTATCAGTAATACAAATCAGGAAGCCGAGAATGTTGCATACTACTTGGTTATCTCTTTAACCAATTTCGCCAAGTTATACAGCTCTAAAATTAAAAAGTATTCATAAAAGTTTAATTATATAGCTCTAAAAAGTGAACCCATCTCTAGCGTCCATAATTTTTTTTTCTTAAGGTACCTCATACTAGGTACAAAAAAACTTTCTTGATAACATAATATTTAGTTACCGCTAAAATTGATACTTTTTTATGATAATTATTTTTTCATAAATTTATGACAAATATTACAGCCTCACCAGTGGCCGAGAGGTTCTGCTCTCGAAGCTGGTAGACGGGAGGTGCTGGGCTCGAACCCAATAGCACCCGTCGGCCTAATCGTTCGGAGCTTTCGTAGTTTTCTTCGAACCTTGGTTTTCCAAGCGTAAATACGGGTTAGGTCCCCTTAGAAAGACCCCCACGAAGGGCACTCCCCCCTTTGGGCCTGTATCCCTCGTGCTGATAATTCATCGTCATAAACACAACCAACCAACCGGCAAGTACTAAATTTGATTTTAACAACTGGAATGTGCTTCAAAGATTTAATATTTTTTTCTTTATGTTTAAAAAAAATACTACAGCACGAAAATTATTTTTATTTTTATTTTTTTTATTGTAATGTATTTATCGACAATAAAGCTATATTTGAATCCCTATTTATTTTCAGTTGTTATCCCAGTCGGTCCTATAAAAGGAAAGAATGAGTAAAACATTAATTCTATTAAATTTTAATCTAAATACGAAAAAGACACAATTTTCAACCGTAAACATATAAATAAAAGCTCTAAAATTCATTTAGACGATTAGATGTGTAAATAAGCCCAGTTCCTGCACCATTATACAAATCACGTTTAATACGCGATCCCGCTTAATACGCGATCCCGCTTAATACGCGACTTTTGTCCACTCCCTTGAAACGCGTTTTAACCGGGTTCGACTGTATGTAAAAATATATCCACTAAGATATTATTGTCGAAATGAGTTTTTCGCTGGAAAAGAATCCTGATTGATTACGTCTGAATGATTATCTTAAATTCTTATTTTAAACAGCTTATTTTAAAAACCGTAAATTTTGTTATTAATTATCTATGTCTTTTGGTAAACAGTTTATTTTTCAAGCTGAACAATGTTATTTTTTATAAGGCTTATTCAAGTATTCTCGAATTTTATCAGATTCAGATATTTTTGTCAGCGATATAATAGGAATGACATTTTTGAAAATAAAAAATCTTTTTTTTTTTTTTTTTTCCAAAAATTTTTAATATTTGTATTGATAAATTGCCTCGAGATAAAATATAGCAGCGTAAATTCTTACCTTTTCTCCAAATAATGACCCCACTCCACTGTTATAGTTTAGAATCCTGCATCTGGTCGGGTAACTTGATTGTTCTCGAACCTCATCTGACCTGCCGTTCAGTTAGAGTCGGGTTGACTGTAATTGTTTAGGGTTAAGTTTTGATACTTACGGATCAGTTTCGTGTTAATCAGATTTTTCAAAAAAAAAAAAAAAATGAAAAAATTCTAGAATATTATTTCAGAAGAAAGCTATATATTTGAATATCCGTGAGTTTTTACATGTTTATTTTTATGTATAAAGCATAAAACTGATATTAGTGATATGATTGTTGGCTAGGTTTTCATAATTTTGTTAAGGTATCTGCTTATGTTCGAACTCGCGTTACGTCATTTTCTTTGAAAAACTTTACAAAGAAAATTGTATTTACATTTTTTGATATAGCTTTAATAAAAATTAATAATTTACCTTTAAAACTATATATAGTTTACGAATTTACCCTACGAATTCTCAAAAATATTAAATATATATGGAAATTTTTCAAAAAAAACCCCATAAAAAATGCTACATGAAAAACTAATAAATTTGTGTAATCTATAAGCTTTTATCTAGTGCACCTGCTAAAAGTTAAATGACATTTTAGCAAATAAAAATTTTAGAGATGATCGAAAAGATTTTCAGCAGTTTTACCATGTTTTTATTCAATTTACAGGCTATAATTTTGAAAATATTCATGCAATTAAAATTCTTTTAGTAGATGCACTAGACAACAATAGATAGACAAATATCACAAAGTTTTACGGAAGAATTTTAATAATATTTTTAGTTATTATTTTTTAAGTAAGTGGTTTTTTTCTTTGTAAAAAACAATTTTGAGAAAAATACATTTAGACGTTAAATTAGTATATTTTTACTATAAATAATGGATTGACTTCCGTTCTAAACATGGTAGGAACAAAGCAAAGCAGTTTTAGATTCGTAAAAATTTGTACTTTCAAATGAAATAATAAAAACAAAATCGATAATTTTCGGGAAAGTGTCCATTTCAACCTAGGCAGATACCTTAAATTATTGATTAATATTCTTTGATTTCGGGTTTCAAGTCGGGTATTTTTTATTCTGGACTATGAAATGTTTTTTGCCGGCTTCGAGTTAGCGATTTTTTTTCCCGTGTTAATATTTTTTGATTTCGTGCTTCGAGTCGGGTACTTTTTATTCTGGTCTGTGAAATGTTTTTTGTCGGCTTCGAGTTTTTTTTTTTTTTTTTTTTTTTTGCTTTGACGGGTTCGGATTGAGGATTTTTTTAAAATTCAAAACACTTAACTCGATCCTTATGGCCTCCTTGTTCATTCTAAAAGAACCTAAGAACGTCATTTTAACCCACCGTAAAATATTACTATAATCACTGCAATATCACTATAAAATAGAAACCAGTGGATTCGATAATCACTTAATCGAAAATACGGAGCTTAACTTCTTTGCACGGTGGCAAAACACACAGCCATAAGATTCTATCAGAAACGGATAATGAGAAACAACTCAACCCCGTCTGGATTCAACGCGTGGAGAACTTGAATACCAAGAAGCGAAATGAGTTCCAAATCCGTCGAATCTATCGCGCTGTGTATTGTATAGTAACTGCACAACTACAGATATCTAACTAATACACCATTGCAAAAAATAACCGTGACTATCAGATACCTGAAGATTCATACATACTTTGCGAAACTTTTAGAAATGACAAAATAGGTATCATTCAGGCACAAATGCACTATATGGCCATTGATGATCGGACACTTTCAATTTTAGACATTTTCCCGAATATTTAAAGATATATTTGTCGAATTTTTCTGGAACTTTAAGATTATGAAGACTATGTTCGACTTCATATTTATCAACGGCGGTTCGATCCGAAGAACAATTAGGGGGCCAACAAAAAATCAAAGTAAACGAATAACGTTTGTGATCACCCTGTAAAATAAAATGCACGAAATGATCTATCGCTATAGCTTGCGAATATACGGAGATTGAACAATATATGTATTCATTTGTGGAAGAATAGAACGTATATTAATGGAGATATATCGCTTTTTTTAAAAAGTTTTTAAAAAATGTACGTGTGTTTGGTTTCTATCATGTAACATTTTTTACCAAATTTAACGCCAGTTTCAGAAAATTTGACGAAATGCAGTAGACATAATATGGTGTAATTGGAATGTAAATATATTAAATATTTGATGAAATATGAGCAGTCGAATGAAATACTTTTTAGCTTTATTTATAAGCTTGAACTCGTAGTTGGTTTTTATCTCAGGTTTTTGAATAGGTCAGAAAGGTTGTCTATCATTTCACGAGGAGCTGGATGGTTTCTTTTTCTTCTTTTAATGAACTTTATTTCATTTAGTATTTTTATAGATGTTAATGGAATTTAAACTTAAATGAAATTAATTTTACAACATTATATTAAGTTGTTTAATTGTAGAAAGTTCATAAAAGTAAAGTTAAATATTCAAGTTAGTAAGTTTAAAATAAAGTAATTTCTCATAGTTGTTAAATTATTTAAGTAATGTATTAAAGTATTTAAAGTTAAATTACTTGTTAAAAGCTCATCCATTTTTACTAAAGGTTAAGTATTTAAGCGGTAGGTCAAAGTTAATATAATAAGTCGATGTTTCAGTACGGAATTCTATATGAATTTCGGGTCACTTAATTAACATACCCTTTTAATTGCTTAAATTTCATTACTGTTTAAAATTAATATAAAGTTTATTCAATAGTTTTCTTTTGAGCTTTTAACTACTTATACTTTCTTTTTAACCCTCCGTGTTCCAGCGTCAGGTTTAGCTGAAGTCGGTATTAGTTAAATGATACGAACTCCTGTAAATATATATTGCAATTTAATTAACTTTTTGTTGCAGTGAATTGCAAATAATTGTAATATGACTTAAGAATATTTATCCAAGTTAACTTATATACAATTGTTACTTATTTTAATGGTTAAATAAACCTGCTTTTATCTTACCTTTTTGTCATCCTTTACCACACGTTTTACACATTACCTTTTTTTAGCCATTACTTTTCATGTTTTTTGTTAATGTTTTTCGTTAAAGAATTAAAACGGTTACATGAGTGTGAAAAAAAAATACAAACGCAATGGAAGAAATTGCAATTGAAATAATATTTCTCAATTTATCATTTTTTCCTGGATAAGAAGATGTTGGATAAGAAATGGTTGTGCAAATCTCGCCAATAGCATTTTTTAAAATTGCCAGTAGCAGTAATTACAATTCCCGTATGTAAATTAAAAACAATTCTTTCTTTTTAGTTGTGACTGTCCTATTATTGTTTTTCTTTTCAGTTTTTTAGGGTTTCGCAGGGCTTGACTTAGGCTATGGGGACCCCGGGGCAAGAATCATTCTGGGAGGACCCCTTCTATCTATCTACAGATTTTTTTGTGAATAATGATAACTAAACTTCATACATGTTATATGTATGCAAAAGTTCTGTACCGGTACTTTCACATCTGTATATAGGATATCACAAAAAGATGGTCACAACTTTAAGAAAAAATATTAGTAGGATAATAAGCAGAAAAAATGATAGCTTGGTTGACATGAGTATTTCTTTGCAAACTTTTACTTTGCTTATCTATGTACGTTATAAGAAAATGCCCAAAATTGATCACCCAACAGCAGAATTTTTTTCAGCAGTCTGCAACACAAATATAAAGTTTAAAAACAGTCTGCAGAACTTAAGGACAAACTCCCTCTTTCCAATCCCTCATGCACTCAACCACCCTCCCCCCACCCCAAGTATTTGTGATAAACATTAAAGGAAAGTACTTTTTAAAATAATTTACATTTGTCCTCAAAATTTTTAGCATCATTGTCTGAAAAATCTTTCATAAAATTTGTCAAAATTTCTGTGAAATTAGAAAACAGTAAAAATAACATATGAACACCAATTTCTAAATTTTTTGAAAAGATTGATACAATATGATAATATCAAAAATTATATATAAATATGATAATACAGGGATGAAAGTGCACTAAAGCCACTTTGTAGCAGCAAAAATCTAATTTTGTAGCAATAAAAGCTGTTTTTGGAGCAGATTGAAAGTCTGAGAGAATCAAATTTGAGTAATTCATGTAAATACTATAAAAGTAATTATAATGCAATGCTTTACTTAGCAATCTTAACTAGTTGTACAAATCAAAATTTAACATGTTTTTTACTCAAAAGATGGCGCTAACATTTAGCCTGCCACTCAGCTGTAAGAAAATCTCGTGAAAACATTAATGTTGCAGCAAATTTTTCTGCGATTCTTTGACGGAATTCACATTTTTCCTCGATCCTTTGACGAAATATGCGTTTTTTCGCGATCTTTCGACGATGTTCGCGTTTTTTACGACATCTTTCGACGATGTTCGCGTTTTTTAGATCTTTCGACGATGTTCGCGCTTTATTCGAGATCTTTCGACGATGTTCGCGTTTTATTCACGATCTTTCGCCGATGTTCGCGTTTTTTGCGATCTTTCGATGACGTTCGCGTTTTTTGCGATCTTTCGATGATGTTCGCGTTTTTTGCGATCTTTCGATGATGTTCGCGTTTTTTTCGCGATCTTTCGACGATGTTCGCGCTTTTTTGCGATCTTTCGATGATGTTCGCGTCTTTTTCGCGATCTTTCAACTATGTTCACGTTTTTCGCGATTTTTCGACTATGTTTACGTTTTTTTCGCGATCTTTCCACGATGTTCGCGTTTTTTTTCGTGATCTTTCGACGATGTTCGCGTTTTTTTCGTGATCTTTTGACGAAATTCGGGTTTTTTCTCCCGAACCATTGACGGAATTTGAGTTTTTACCGCAATCCTTTGAAAACAATTCGCGTTTTCTCAGCAACCCTTTGACGATATACGTGTTTTTTCGAGATCTTTGTGCGAAATTCGTTTTTTCCGGGATCTTTCGACGAAATTCGGGTTTCTTCCGAGATCCTTTGACGAGATTCAGTGTTTTTCCGCGATCCTTTGACAGAATTCGCGCTTTTTCCACGATCAGTTGTCAAAATTCACGTTTTTTTCCCCGATCACTTGACGAAACTCGCGTTTTCCCGCCATCCTTCGAGGAAAATTTCTGTTTTTTCCAGCCCTTTGATGAAATTGGCATTTTTTTCGATCTTGTAACAAAATTTTCGGGGTTTTTCGCGATCTTTTGACGAAATTCGCGTTTTTTCCACGAAAATTCGAAAAATCCGCCTATTTTGCACGATCTATCGATAAAATTCGCGTTCTTTCCGCGATCCTTTGATGAAATTAGTGTTTTTTGTGCGATATTTTGACGAAATTTGTGTTTTTTCCGCGAACTTTTGGCAAAATTCGCATTTTTTCCGCTATACTTTGATGAAAAATGTTATTTTTCGGTTAGCCCTTTGAGTAAATTCGTTTTTTTCCGCGACCATTTGACGGAAGTCGCATTTTAATGCCATCATTTGACGAAAGTTGCTATTTTTCCGCAGCCTTTTGACGAAATTGACGTTTCTTTCACGATCTCATGATAAAATTTCTTTTTTTTCGCGATCTTTTGACGAAATTGGATATTCTAAATGAAAACGATTGACGAAATTGTTTTTTTGGCGAACATTTGTCGAAATTCGTGATATTTACGTCCGAATTTTCGGATTAATGGCCGATTTTTTAAATTTCTTAAGAAATTACCCCTACGAGGATTGGCTCATTTAATAGTGTGCATTTCACTATCGCGTGTCTAGAGTTTTCTCCGTGAATTATTTATATTTTAAAATAAATCGGAGCTTCGTCAATCGCATGTGGCGCGGATCGTATTATTATGGCACATGGCAAATAATTTCTAGCAAACTTTTTTTTTCTAAATTTTAACAGTTGAAAAATATTCTGCAGGCTCTCTCAAGAGTCTGCGACGTGCGTCGCAGCGTTGCTCCGATTCTGCGCCCGGGATGGTCATAATTAATGGCTTTAACTTGCCACGCTACGAGGAAAACGTTAATAAAGAATTTCTTTTGAAAGCAATAGAATACTAAGTTGTCATATTAAAATTGAAATCATTAGTTTTCTAATGATATAGCTTGTTTTTTGCATGGTTGGAGGATGTACTAGAAGCAGAGAGGGGAAGGGGGCGCACTCCCTTCCTATATGTTTGAAAACGTATGAATTTTGGTCACTTTGGGATAATTTTAATCATTTGGCACCTTTTAATGAAAATCCTGATTACTCTTATGGGGGCCCCTGAAAAGGGGGGCCCGGGGCAGCTGCCCCGCATGTCCTTGCATATGTCGGGCACTGGGGTTTCGTTCATCTCACGAAGTCCTTATAGTCTCTTCTTTGTCCGTCAGTCTGTCAAAAACTCGTACTCTAAAACTAGTTAAGTTCCAGATTTTTTTTTCATTATTAACCATTTGGGAAAATGGTTATTGTTCTCGTCAGGATGGGAAATCAAAAGCACATCTGAAGGTTTTCATTGGTTTAATCTGCAATTTATTCGTTTTATGATTGGTCTATATAGTAATCTGTATTTCCCTTTAATTTCAACAACGATGGATACTTTCTGTTGCCACTATGACAAAAAAGTAATAAAAACTACAAAAAAATTTAATAACTCAGAAACAAATTGAGATACAGCTTTCAAACAAATTGCATTTGAAAGTAGATTTTTTTCTCTATCCGACGGTGTAAAAAGTAATATTGTCGGATGTTTAGAAGTTTAAGAATGAAATTTCATTTAAAATTGGCCGTCAGATTTTTTGGAAATCTGACGATGGAAAAGCCTTTTCCCGAACAACCAGTGAAATGCTTGGATATTTACGTAAGTTTCAGGTGGATAATACTTAAGTTTCATGAAATCTGACGGGTCGCAGGCGATATTTTTACGTGTAATAACACTATTAATGTTTAATTCATGGCGTACGTAATGTATGATGAACTCCGTGCGATTTTTTATGTCTTAAATTTTAGTCTTGAAAAGAATCGTTTTCCAAATGGTTGTTGTAATTTGATAAATTGCTTTTTAGCCTCCGGAACGGTATGCCATTTCTTTAGCCCAGCTTATTTTGTCTCCAAAAAATAACGTTACCTTACAGACGCTAGCAATAAACAAAGCAGATGCATTATTGTACAATTAAATGCTCTATAGCAATTTTTTTAATTTCTAAACATCGCACATTTTCAATGTTTATACCGTCGTATTGAGAAAAAAAAGTACTTTTAAATACAATTTGTTTGAAAACTGTATCTCCATTTATTTTTTAGATATTAATTTTTTTGTAGTTTTTAGCATCATTTGTATAATTTTGGCAACTCGAGTACTCCATTTATATAGAAAGTAAAGGGAAAATAGTTGAAAAATAGCAATTATATCTTTTTGTCGCCATTTTCTCATAACAACTGAAAGAAAATGTAATTATATTTTTTGAAAAAAAATATAAACAAATAATTTCTACGAATAATAAGACATGGAGCTATTATAAACTAACTATATTTAATTTTAAATATCTGTAGACCCTTTCAGTGTGACGTTAGTCATGACGTTTTGGTTGGAATCTGACTCCAAACAAACGGTTGCTATGCGTCATTTCTTTTTAAATATAAATCGTGGAAAATGTTACCAGTACATATCAAGTATTAAAACACTTAGATGTGAGATAAAGATATAAGATATAGCTGCAACACACAAACAAAGTAGAAAATACAACATAACAACCGTTTGTTTGGAGTCAGTTTCCAACGAAAACGTCATGACTGACGTCACGACTGAAATCGTCTGTATTAATGTTACAAACAAATGAATGCCTATGAATCATTAAATAGCCGGTTTTTTTTTTTTTGTCCAGTTTCTTTCATGACGGCATCTTTTTGCTGCATTTGTGTATTATTTTGAGATAGTGACATCCTATGCATGCTTTACTGTAGATGTTTAAGAGTGGATCGTAAATGTATAATTCTTAAGCGGATAAGAATGACGTCATTTTACATAAAATAAAAGTGTGTGCTTTAAGTCTTAAAACTGAAATATGTTTTGTGCTATTTATATATACATATATTTTTTTATTTTTTTTTTTTTACATAGGTCTGACTTGTACACCCCTAACCTTGCCAAAATCATAAGATTTTGAAAAAGCTTTAATTAACGCACGTTATTAATTAAAACCCCAATTAAAACAATGAAAAATGATTCATAATTCAACTAAAGCATTGATTTTAATCAAACCACAACGATTTTCACAAAAAAGGAGAAGGGTTGCCCGGTGTTTGAGAAATATTTCATGCCAGACGGCTGTCGTCTAGGGTACTGGCATTTATTGCTGGCCTATAAATGTTTTACAAATATTGCATTTATAGATTTAATTTTTAAGCGTCTATGTGTAATTTTTTATGCTAATTCTGAATATGTAATTTTCGTTAAAATATTCTCAGTAGAAGTCTAATTATCAATTAAAAATCTGGTTTAATGAAAGGATTAATTTCCAATTTCATTTCTTCTAACCTTCGTTAAAAGCGAGACATCTGGTAAAACCGCAATTTTTTTGAATAGGATTGTTTTTTGGGGTATAAAATTTTTACAATTACTGCATTTATAGATTTTAAACTTGTGCATATATGCCTATTTTTTGACTCTGATTCCGAATATGTAATTTTCGTAAAAATCGTTTCTCCTCTAATTATCATTATTTTACGTCCGATTTTTTACTATAGGCTATATAAAATTACCATATTACCCCCCTTTTTTTATAAGTAGGAGTAATTACCACTATTTTCTAATATTAATTTCAGCCAAAAAAAATTGAATTTAAGAAAAGTAATCAAATCATCGATTTTAAAATCTCAGATATTTTATAACACTTAAAATTTTTTAAGAAGTGTGTGCGTGTGTGGAGGGGAAATTGAATTTCTGAGTTTCTTTTTTAAATCTACGGGCTCTAACTTGTGTATTTTAAGCAATTTTTCTAATTCATCTCCTAATTAAACTAAAGCGATTCGACCTCATTTAAAGACTTGACCGAAGGAGGTATCTCGTCGAGCCCGGCATCACGATGGGGTCTATTTCGACCCCAGACAATTAGGGGCGTTCCCCCGTTGGGGTCCAGTGATTAAACCTAATGGGAAAATTCATTTATATGGTGACTTTAAAGTAACATTAAATAAATTTCTGAAAGTTGAAAAATATTCTTTTCCTAAGATACAAGATATGTTTGCTACATTAGGTGGTGGTGTAGATTTTTCAAAAATTGATTTAAATGAAGCATATCTTCAGTTACCTGTAGATGAAGAATCACAAGAATTATTGATCGCATTAATACACCAAAAGGATTATTCCAATTCCTTAAATTACCCTTGGGTCTTACTAGTTCTCCTGCTATATGGCAAAGAAAAATTGAACATATTTTAAGTGGAATTGAGGAAGTTACAATTTTTATAGATGATATTGGGGTTACAGGTGAAACAGATGAAATCCATTTACAAAGATTAAAGCAAGTATTGGAAAGATTAAGAGATTATAACATTAAGATAAATAAAGGAAAATCATTCTTTATGGCAGATGAGATTACTTATTGTAATTATAAAGTTGATAAACATGTTCATAAAATGGTATACAATGGTAACAAGATAAAATTGAGGCAATTTTAAATGCTCCAAGACCAGTAAATGTATCCCAGGTTAAAGGTATTCTAGGCTTAATTACATATTATGCTAAGTTTGTACCAAACTTATCTACTATTGCAAATCCTTTAAATAATTTGCTTAAGAAGAATGTTAAGTTTAATTGGTCTTGTAAGTGTGAACAATAATTAAAAGTATAAAAAAAGAAATTACTTCTGACAGGGTTCTTAGGGTAGACCGGGGATAGTTGGCCATAGGGGTATGTGGGCCCAGTCGCAATATTTTTTAAACGTTGCGTTAAATAACATTGTCAGTCCAGCCAAGTATGCGTTTCTTCACTTTCCTCCTCCAACATAAGCACCATTGAAGTCGGAGCGCCCATTAAAGAATTATTGAGAATTTTCAAAATTTTGCAAAGGTGAGTAAATTTCCTCTCTTATAAATAATCATTTTTTATTTGTTTGCAAATTACATTTTAGATTTTGATATATAATAATTCAGAAAAATAATTGTTCGTAGTTATTGTAGGGCATGTTTTTTTATTAAAATACTTTCAGAATATTTCGTTACAGTCATGAAAAACAAAAATGGCGATACGGGGTTAGTTGGCCCATTTGGCACGGGGCATGTTGGCCCGCAACGGATTAAGGGAAATGTGGTTTTTTTTCTTATACAGCCTCCCTGCCCCCACATACACACTTTTTTGTTTTTAATTTCTTTTTGCTGTAAGAATTGCTCCTATCAAAAGCTTGTCAATACAAAAATTGTGGATAATATTAAGAGGATTTATGATAAACTTAAGTGAATTTGATATCTTGTGAATTGACGAAATTTTTTATTTTAATTTAGGAGGCTATATTGTGTTTTCGTTCGAAAGAAATAAAAATTAAGATTTGGTAAAATTTTGATCATTTCTTAAACTTTTACACTATCAGAACATTAAAAAGTGACGTGGGCCAACTTACCCCGCAATCGGGGCAGGTTGGCCTAAGCGACTTGGTGTCAATTTGAGCTTCTAAACTAATACTTATAGTTAATATTTTCAAACTTTACTATTGTTACTTCTTCCTGAAAGTACACCGATAGTGGTAACATAAAAAAAAATTTTAAATGTTGAATTGTAATTTTTTTTTTAAATTATTAGAAGAAAAAGCGGGCCAACTTGCCCCGGTCTACCCTACTCACTTTAATCCTAAGTTACCTTTAGTTTTAGCTACTGATGTTTCTTCTTATGGTATTTCTGCAATTCTTTCGCATATGATGCCAGATAACACTGAAAACCTGTTGTGTTTGCGTTTAGAACTTTGAATAATGCAGAAAAACGGTTTAGTCAACTTGATAAAGAGGCATATAATGTTTAGTATGAAGAAATTTTTTCAATATATGTATGATAATCGATTCACCTTATTTACTGTCAGTAAACCTTTGTCTATTTTTTTTCTCCTTCTAAAAGTATTCCTGTTTTATTGGCTGCTAGAATGCAACGATATTCAATTTATTTACAAACGTTTCAATACAATATCCGTTATAAGAAAACTACTGGACACGGAAATATTGATGCTCATTCCCGACTTCCTTTACGTAGTGTTGCAATTGATGAATCTGAAATTCTTTAAATTAATCATCTCTTCTATTTTACTATTAACTTCTAAATCTATTGCTTCAGCTACAAAATCTGATCCCCTTTACGTCAAATTTTTCATTACTTCATTTCTGGTTCTGAAATTCCTGAAAATTTACTTTTTGGTGGTAAACAAGAAAAATTTACTCTTCAACATAGTTGTATTTTAAAAGGATGTAGGGTAGTTATCCCAGAAGTGCGTAGAAACCAAATCTTAAAAGAATTACACTTTGGTCATTTTGGTATACAGGGTCACACACCTGCTCCAATTGCACCAAACTGCTCCAAACGAAACTATCTGCTACAAATGGGTTATTTTGACTGTGTCTGCTCCGAAACAGCCATTTCGTTTCTCATTTCTGCTCCCAAATTTGATTTCTTTGTACCACTATGACGAAAAAACATTGCGAATTTTATCAAATTGTCGGCGAAAAAAAATTTCGTCAAAGGATCGCAGAAAAAAACGCAAATTTCGTCAAAGAGCAGCGAAAAAATGCGAAATTTGTCAAAAGATTGCGAAAAAAACCACACGGAATTTCGTCAATGGATCCCTTGAAAAAACTCTAATTTCATCAAAGGATGGCGAAAAAAATGCAGCGGTCTCTTGGTATGAATTTCAGAATTTTTTTTTTAACTCCAAATCACCCTTAGGTTCACTCACATTTTCACTCTCTATGTGTTTCGTATGAAATGGTCAAACATTGTTCTGTTGCAGAAAGTTAAGCAAAACTGGTGTGAGTCAATGTGAATACAGATTTTTGAGTGTTGAGTTCTCCGAAAGCAACTGATAGAATGTGTCAAATTCAAATAAAATAGCATTGAATAAAATGGCGATGGTGATTTTTTCCCCTTTAATCTGATTTTAAGTTTTATCCCTTTACACTTTTTCTACAGTTTTTTATTAATCTTAAGGCAAATTTGTTTTCTGCTATAAAAGTAAATGTTTTCCTTGTGTTGCTTATTTTAGCTTGCTATAAAAAAAAATTGTCCGAGTGAGTGTAGGTACAAAAATTGTTTTTTACCTACTCCAAAATTTGTGTTTTGCTGTTACAAAATTCGTTTTTTGCTGCTACAAAAACTATTCTCGCTGCTACAAAATTCGATGTTCGCTGCTCCAAAAACTGATTTTTCTGCTACAAAATTCGATTTTTGCTGCTCCAAAAACTGCTCCAAATTATCTCGACTCTGTGTGACCCCTGGGTATAGTTAAAATGAAGTATGTATCTCGTAGTTTTGTATGGTGGCCAGGCATAGACCAATTGCACTACTTGTGTAAATTTGAAAAATAATCCTTCAAAAGTGGATACACACCATTGGGAATGATCGACAACTCCATGGTAAAGAATTCATATTGATTATTTTGGTCCTGGTATGGGAAAAATGTTTCTTTTAGGGGTTGATGCCCATAGCAAACGGCCAGAAGTTTTATTGTTCCTAGTCAACTTCAGAAAATACAATTACTCGTTTTTCTTCACTTTTTGCACGATACGGTTTCCCAATTTTTTTAGTATCAGATAATGCTGAACAGTTTACATCTGAAGAATTTGAGACATTTTTGAAAACTCATGGTGTAAAGCATAAGTTCAGTGCTCCCTATTATCTAGTTACGAATGGACAAGCGGAGAGATATGTGCAAATTCTCAAACGTGGATTAAAAGCCTTAGCTTACGAGCCTGGTACTTTGCAAATGAAACTAAATAGCTTTCTTTTGCAATGTAGGAAGATGTCTCATATTACAACGGGGGAGAGTCTTGCATCTCTATTTCTAAAACATCATATAAGAACAAAAATGTATTTGATAGTGCCAAATGTTACAAGTTTTGTTCATGATAAACAAGATGCGAAAAAGTAAAAAGTTAAAATAAAAGAATTTGAAATTAACGACAAAGAAGCTGTAAGAAATTATACTCCAGAAGCCAAGTGGAAAATGGGTGAAATAATAGCAAGAAAAGAATAATTACATTATACAGTTCAAATTGGTTCGAATATTTGGAAAAGGCATGCTGATCAAATAACTAATGTAGGTTCAGAGGTTTCTTTAGTTAATGATACAAATTCTGAAGAAAGTGATACAGGAAATTTCAGAAGTGAAAATTCAATAGGAAAACAAGGTGATTCTCCAACAATACAGACTAGTATCCTAAATCTGCAACCAGATCATTCTCATGAGTCAAATACTCCAGGTCCTACCCCAACTGACTTTCATTATCCTGGTTCTTCAAGTTTTAAATCAAGTGACTCTGAGTCAATACTTCCAAAATTTTCTGTTCCCTTTATTTCTATGGTTGATGTTGCAAAATGTTTAAAAACTAGTTATTCTCCACAGGCACTGAGAAAATCCAATAGGTACAGAAGAGCTCCTGAACGACTGAAATATTAAGTGGGGAAGAGCTGTCATGTTTATGTGTCAATTTATTAAATCTAGATGAAGCACTAAAATTTATCTCCCTTAAATTCATGGTAAATAAATGTCAGAGAAAATATTCTTCTCTTTTGTGTCTTGCGACGTCTTATAAATGATGTGAATTGTTTGTGAAGTGCTTATTAAATGTTAAATATGTACGTGTGCCATCTCTTATTTCAAATGATGTTAATATTTACTTAATTAGTTACTAAAGATATTATAGTCTGCATTGAGAATTTTACTTTTATTTAATTGTATTCAGCATTGAGAATTTTAGTTTTATTTAATTGTATTCAATGCCTTTACTAAGAATTTTTTATTAATTTTTAAAGGAGAATAAGAAATTTATGTTAAACTCACCTTCTTTTCACGTCTTTTAATAAAGGTAATATTATATAATTCCTAAATATCTGAGCTTTATTTTTATTTTTATTTATTTTTTGATAATTAACTATTAAATAATGAGAAAAATTCTTTGTAAACTAGAAAAATTTTCGACTTTGCATGTGCATTAATGTATTGATTATATTCATTACTATGTGGCTCTGCCTCCTGCGCGATTCGTGTGCGAACCCTCGAACTAATAAATGCTTTCCCATTTTTCAGCGATCGTGCTTTTCGCTTTCTTATTTCATATAATAGTATTTTATTTCCTACTAGCTGATCCGCCAGGCGTTGTCCGGGCCCATATTTTTAAAGACATAATATAAATCTTTAAAAAAAAATGCAATTCATATTTTTTTTGCATATTAATTTCATAATTCATATTATAAATTTTTTTTAATAACAAATTCGATGTATTAATTTTTTAGTTTTATAGAATTATAACCACACACAAAATCATCGCATTAGGATTATAATTTCAGGAGATATTAATAAAAATGTGATAATGTAATTTAACATTACAAGCTCTAAATTTCGAATGTTTATAATTCAAAAACTTATCATTCAAATGACGTGAAATTTCGTTTTTGAGGAATAGTTTGAACCGAATAGTTTTGAGATTCAGTTTTTGATTTCAGGAATAGTTTTGAGATTTAAAGTATATTTGTCAAAGTTGGGTGTTGCCATTGAAAAAAAAGTTTGGTTCGGTTTTAATTTGTAGATGGCCTCATAATAAAATTTTATATACATATAATTTATATTTAAAAGTAGGTTTTATTTCCAATCGATTAGCACCAGTAACTTTCTTCTACTATAATTAATTGCAGATTTAGTAAGGGGTGTTTACTTTTTTTTCCACGACTATACATTGTCTCTTTACATGATATCTGCTAGTTTAGTTTTTATTTAAATATGCTTGCAATGTATTTTGTTTCATTTTGAACTTTAGTGCTATTACTAGAGACTTTTGAATAGATGAATTTTAATTATAATAGTCCTGTACAAAAAGTTTAGTACAAAAACACCATCCTGTGGGTTGATCGCGCCTTTTATTCCTCTTTCGATGGAGGGTCTCACAGACCGCTCCACAGTAGTTTATGTGACAATTTGTGTCACATCAGTTAAAGGTCAATGGTTGAATCTTGGGTTTTAAAAATCTCTAATGCAGATGCGTTTCCAACTTTCATTATAGAAAATCTCCCTTTTTAGACCTCGGCTTTTACTTATTTAATGCAGGGTCAACAATATTCATAAATCCCTGACAAGGACCTGCTCAGCCCCGCCCGTGTTTTATTTCATTTCAGAAACTTTTATTTATATTTTTAGTCAAAGTTTATATATTTTTTTCATTCCAGATGGGAAATATCTTTAGCAACAACAGGGGAGCTGAGGCCGATAATCTAGGCCCTGTGATGGAAAACTCAGCTTCTCAGGAGGAAATCGCAGCACCTCAGGAGGAGAATCCAGTACCTCAGGAGGAAAACCCAGTACCTCAGGAGGAAAACCCAGCACCTGAATCGGAAGAACCTGTAACCGATTCGGGTAAGCCAGCATCTGAGGTAGATAACAAAGTAGCTATTGCAGATAATACAGCACCTGAATCGGAAGAACCTGTAACCGATTCGGGTAAGCCATCATCTGAGGTAGATAACAAAGTAGCTATTACAGATAATACAGCACCTGAATCGGAAGAACCTGTAACCGATTCGGGTAAGCCAACATCTGAGGTAGATAACAAAGTAGCTATTGCTGATAACCAAGCCCTTGAATCGGAAGAACCTGTAACCGATTCGGGTAAGCCATCATCTGAGGTAGATAACAAAGTAGCTATTGCAGATAATACAGCACCTGAATTGGAAGAACCTGTAACCGATTCGGGTAAGCCATCATCTGAGGTAGATAACAAAGTAGCTATTGCAGATAATACAGCACCTGAATCGGAAGAACCTGTAACCGATTCGGGTAAGCCGTCATCTGAGGTAGATAACAAAGTAGCTATTGCAGATAATACAGCACCTGAATCGGAAGAACCTGTAACCGATTCGGGTAAGCCATCATCTGAGGTAGATAACAAAGTAGCTATTGCAGATAATACAGCACCTGAATCGGAAGAACCTGTAACCGATTCGGGTAAGCCATCATCTGAGGTAGATAACAAAGTAGCTATTGCAGATAATACAGCACCTGAATCGGAAGAACCTGTAACCGATTCGGGTACGCCATCATCTGAGGTAGATAACAAAGTAGCTATTGCAGATAATACAGCACCTGAATCGGAAGAACCTGTAACCGATTCGGGTAAGCCAACATCTGAGGTAGATAACAAAGTAGCTATTGCTGATAACCAAGCCCTTGAATCGGAAGAACCTGTAACCGATTCGGGTAAGCCATCATCTGAGGTAGATAACAAAGTAGCTATTGCAGATAATACAGCACCTGAATCGGAAGAACCTGTAACCGATTCGGGTAAGCCAACATCTGAGGTAGATAACAAAGTAGCTATTGCTGGTAACCAAGCCCTTGAATCGGAAGAACCAGTAACCGATTCGTGTAAGCCAGCACCTAAGGAAGATAACCAAGCATCTATGGCTTTAGTTATAAAGAGAAAGCGTCCGTATGACGCTTGGCAAAAGATTGTGATAAACGCTTTCACAGCATTAGAAAAAGGAGATGTTGTTACTTTTCCCACTGTAGTAAAATATCTGTGCAAAAACCACGAATTGTCGCCCTCGGACATAAGGTCACACATATATCCGCTATTTGAAGTTGCTGAAGAGGAGTCAATTCTTACCCGTGTGAGTGGCAACGACATCAGGAGTAAATTCAGTTTAAAGTTAGAAACTGAAAAAAAGAAAAAATAAGAGGATACCACTGAATGTAAGCTTCTATGAACTCAGTTCATTGTTTTAACTTAAAATCTTTTAAATTTCTTAAAACTATAATGACACCATCTTATTTAATAATAATGCTGTGTTTTTATGCTCTCACTATTCTGTCATGAATATCTAATTTTTTGTATCTTCATATGTTTTTTGAAAGAGCACCTATTACATTTTTTTGAAGTCACAGTAAGTAATAATATCTTCTGTAATTTTTGTTGTGCTCGCACTGTTGCTGTGATTTTTTTTTATGAAAATAGTACAACCACACGTATTATTATTTTAAAAAAATGTGATCGGTGCAATATAGATCATAAACCCTAACAATCACAAAATAACAGAGCACAGGGAGAAAAAAAAAATGCTCGCACATTTCACTTTTAAGATTGTTGACACTAGTATCGTTTGATGATTGCTTGACAAATTTAATTTCTAATGCAGAATTTTTTTTTATGACAGAAAAACCCAAACAGAGATGAACTTGTGGGGTAGACTTTTCTAATCAAACACAATTTTTACAAACATTGGTTGATAGCACGAACTTGCATCTTTGAAGATGAACACAGCGCAAAAAATAAAAACACAGGTGGAGCAGATGAATATTTTCTTTTATGTATTTTTCACAGCAAACATATGACAACACCGATTACCTTCGATGGGCGCATACACAAACATGATTTCACAAACAGACGGAACAGGGTGAATCGGCGAACACAGGGCATCGGTTTTTTATCTTTGAGGGGAGGAGGTTGGGGGGGTACGCTAAGGCAGAAACGTTTCCCGACTCAGGTGTGCTATGAGGGGAAACAGTCTTGACCCCGGCTTTGGAGAAAAAAAACAGAACTTTGAATCAGGGGAAGTCAGCAAAGCCGAGGAGTAGTCACAGCCGAAAGAGGTCACATTCCGATGTTGAAGAGAAGAACAGGAGGCCTACTACGAAGCCATCGTATTTCCCCTTTTCTCGGAAACACTCCCGATGTGACAGTGCATTCCGATGACCTTGCGTTATTGCTACTACGAAGTCATCGAGAATTCCTTCTTCGGATAAATGTCATCGTAATCTCCTAAAATTTTCCCGACACATTAGAAGGCAGTGAGAAGTGAAATTTGTTGTCAGAAGCGCGGGTTTAAAGGGCTGTTGACATAGTTTAAGCTCTTTATTAAAAATGCTATCGGCACGCGTCTAATTAAGATATTTTGATAATCTTTATTTAAAATAAGAGTGAAATGTTCATATTTTCAGCTGTCAAAAGCTCATAATGATATGACAGATTGTTTTTTATAAAATGGAAAATAGAAATGAAATTTGCTTTCTTTTGACCACGCAAGGGCTTTCCTTTAAAAATTAATAAAAAATTAACACGTTAACCTGGAAATATTTCATAGCTATCATAAGAAAGGCCTTATTCTAGATTTTTAAATAGTATGAAAAGAAAAGTGTAATAAGTTCTTGTTAAATAAATATAAGTATAAATACTCCAAAATTTCAAGAAATTCTGCTCAAATATAAAATAACTGGGAAAATATTATAAGCTTTGAAACTAATTTTTAGCACTAATAATAAGCGTTTTTTTGAAAATACTGCAAGCAATTTTTTGTAGATTTAGATTGATTTTTCTTTGTGGTACGCTGTCTTTTTAAAAACTAATACTAATTTGAAAAAAAGTAATTGAAGTGCTTATTAAAACATAGTCTAACAAATCATCACGCAGAATGTTAATTATCTGCTTTAAATAAACAATGCGCAATACAAAGAAAGTTAATTATACCATAGTTCTTGCATAAATAATTAGCAGTGTGACCAAGCGCTGCATATACCCCAAAAAAATAATTGACCATATACATTTACTAAAACTTCTGTATACTAAATATAACATTTATGCTAATATTTAAACCCATGTTGGCACTATCGTTGTTTAGTCAAACAAAATTTCCAAAAGATTTTTCTTTTCTTTTTTTTTAAATTGTTATTAAATGCTGTATCAATTTTAATGATTTGTTGTATAATGTATATATCTATATATAAATATATAAAATCTTTTAATAACATCCATTGAGAATTTCCGATTAGTACAAAATCAAAATATTCAATTAAAAAGTTTTCGAAAAGTAAAAATCTCAGGAAAGTATTGCAGGTTTTTGAACGGCATATTTTACTATGGAAATTAAGTAAATTGTAGCGTTTCTAAGGACATCAAAAAGCGACGTATTTCCTCGTAACTTTTTTGCAATAAATTTCGAAAACTTTCGAATAAAATAAAATATATATATATTGTTTGAAGATGATGTGAATCAGTCTTCTTGGCTTTTAATTTTTTTTCTGCCTTTGATTATAAAACTAATTTTTTGGAATATAAAATAATTATTGCTCAAACTAACCCCCCCCCCCCCAAAAAAAAAGGAAGCTTTGATATTAAATAAAGTTTAATATTAGGATCGCCAGAGAGTCCTTTTTTTGCGTGTGTGTGTGTGTGTGTGTGTGTGTGTTTTCTAAACTTCAAACTTATAAATAATAAAGTTAAGAGATTCCAGATTGTTTAAAATGTCCTGACATAAAAATTTTTTAATTTACAATAATTTATAACGAAAAAGAACAGTTATACAAAAGAAAAATTAAAAACATTTATTAAAATAAATATTACTAATTATGAATTATTGTATAATTTGAAATAATTAATCACACTAATTTGATATCTTTAATAGTATTATTTCAAATATCTTGCTTTGAAGTATCCAATTTGTTCTACGAAAACAAAATTAATAACGTGACAGACAAGACTCGCATTCGAAATTGCGTTCCACGTACAAATGAAAAGCAGGACCTGCGTCAGAAAAACTGTGCGTTTGTCAATATGCGTCCTTTCCTTCATTTCAATGATCTACAAAATCGCGAGACGTGGATGCTTTCCCTGCGCGAGCCGGCTGCGTCTGAATGTGCTTCGCGCCTAGACTTGTAGTTCTCGCTTTCGATTGAAATATCGCTTTTTACTTACTTCTATAGAAGGAAGTATTGTAATCGAAATTTTTTTCGACTTCCGGTTCTCGAAGGATTTACACGTTCTAGGGGTCAGAGATACCAAAAAACATGTTTATAGAAAATGTCTCTATGTCCGTCTGTCTGTGACCATTGTACCATCAAAAAGTGTATGATGTTATGCTTAGAATTGAACCATATTTGTTTTTTAAGTTTTTGACTATGGCAAGCAGGTCCTTCCTTCATTTTGAAAAAATCCGGGACGCTGTAATAGCGATTTTTGTGCGATTTATATTGTACCATCGAAAAGTGTATGAAGTTATGCATAGAATTGAACCAAATTGTTTGCGTATGTTTTTTGTCATGGCAAGAAAGTCCTCCCTGAATTTGAAAAAATTCCGCTGGTAGGGGGCGCTATAAAAGCGATTTTTGTGCCATTTACAATATTGTACCTTCGAAAAGTGTATGAAGTTATGCATGGAACTAAACCAAATTTTTTGTGTATGGTTTTGGCTATGGCAAGAAGGTCCTCCCTGAATGTGGAAAATTTCCGCCTATAGGGGGGCTGTAATAGCGATTTTTGTGCGATTTTGAATATTGTACCATGGAAAAGTGTACGAAGTTATGCATAGAATTGCACCAATTTTTTTTAAGCTGTTGGCTATGGCAAGCAGGTCCTTCCTTAATTTGGAAAAAATTCGCTGGTAGGGGGCACTGTAATAGCGATTTTTGTGCGATTTTGAATATTGTACCATCGAAAAGTGTATGAAGTTATGCATAGAATTGAACAAAATTTTTTTGGAGTTCTTGGCTATGGCAAGCAGGTCCTTTCTTAATTTGGAAAAAAATAAGCCGGTAGGGGGCGCTGTAATAGTGATTTTTGTGCCATTTTGAATATTGTACCATCGAAAAGTCTATGAAGTTATGCATAGAATCGAACCATTTTTTTTGTGCGTGTTTTTGGCCATGGCCTTGAATGTGGAAAAACACCGACGGAAGGGGGCGCTGTAATAGCGATTTTTGAGTAATCTTCTTAATTTTTCCTAGTTCTGTTGTACACCAGTGGCTAGTGAATCGACGGAAACTTCCCATCCTGACAAGCCGACTATTCGCGACTGTTCGTGGTTTTAATAAATATCATGATCGAGATAAAATTGTTTTTACTCCGATTAGTTGGCTGAAGATGAAAGTCAAAGTTGATATAGTATTGAACTAATAAAAATGAAATAATGACATTTGTAACAACATTTTGAAATACTAAAATATACGAGACAGAAGAAAGTTTTGAGATTGACATATCCAACTAGTTTGTCTTGTTTTAGTGTGAGAAATAGTCATTTGGTAAGAAGTTGCATCATCGTATAAAGCGGTTTTGTCGGATACCACGGGTATCTAGTTAGTAGTGACATTTATAACATCTGAATTATTTTCTTCAAGTAAAGTATTTTCAGAGATACAGATTCTTCGATAGCGAAGATATTCGGTGCACGATCTTGCAAAGCCATATTATTATTGCATAAGTGAGAATTACATTAGTAGTTTTGTATTTAATTAATTTGAGAGCAAATTGAAGTAAAAATGAATCTAAATTCGAGTGCATAGTTAAAGTCTACTGTACCACTGCCAGCAAAAACTAATTCTGGCTTTTAATAAACTGCTTCTTTTAACGTGAATCAGTTTTTCTAAAAAGGTAAATTTAATTTTTTTACCTATCAAAAATTTATGAACAGACTTCTGAGAAATAGCAAGTTTATTATAAATTATACAGGGTTACATAAATGAATATTCCAACTTTACAGGGATATTAAAAGAAAAAAATATACAACCTCCTTGTTCATCGGAAATCAAAAATAACAGATGAAAGTTTAAATTCAACATAGTTGTAAGTGTTCACTGTGAGCCCCTCCAGAAAAATTCAACACAGTTGTAAGTGTTCATTGTGAGACCCTCCAGAAAAATCCAATATAGTTGTAAGTGTTCACTGTGAGCCCCTCCAGAAAATTCAACACAGTTGTAAGTGTTCATTGTGAACCCCTCCAGTATAATTCAACACAGTTGTAAGGGTTCATTGTGAGACCCTCCAGAATAATTCAACACAGTTGTAAGTGTTCATTGTGAGACCCTCCAGAATAATTCAACACAGTTGTAAGTGTTCATTGTGAGACCCTCCAGAATAATTCAACACAGTTGTAAGTGTTCATTGTGAGACCCTCCAGAATAATTCAACATAGTTGTAAGTGTTCATTGTGAACCCCTCCTGAAAAATTCAATACAGTTGTAAGTGTTCATTGTGAGCCCCTCCAGAGAAATTCAACACAGTTGTAAGTTTTTATTGTGAGCCACCCCAGAAAAATTCAACACAGTTGTAAGTGTTTATTGTGATTCTTCCAGAAAAATTCAACACAGTTGTAAGTGTTCATTGTGAGCCCCTCCAGAAACGCGAACGATATCGAGGTTGCACGATAACTTATCCCACACTTTTTTGAACATTTCTGGTGTGAACTTTTGAATGGCTGTAGATATGCGTGTCCTACGTTTACGTTCGGCAACGGCGGTTGGTAGCAATGGAACAAACTCTTGATTTTTGACACACGCACACACAAAAAATCACGCTGAGAATTATGTGGAATGAGTCACCGTACCACCTCGATATCATTCGTGTTTCGGGCGGGGGGGGGGGGGGACTCACATTGGACACTTACAACTGCGTTGAATGTTAACTTTCGACTGCTATTTTTGATTTGCAATGAATCAAAAGGCTGTACTTCTTTTTTGTATTCTTTTAATATTCTTCTAAAGTTGGGATTTCATACTGAATATGTCTGTTTTTATATTTCTAGCAAAAAAGGCTAACTTCTGTTCATATTTTAATAGGAATTTTGACTTATTGCTTGCAGAGAGCATTGCCTAATATTCCTCACTTTAAATGTAACAACTTTTGTTTTTGTTTATAAAATAATATTGCCTTAAAAAAACAGTATTTAAGTGTCATTTAAACTGCACTTTTATTTTTATGTATGGCGAAATCAAATAAATTCAAATGGAATTTTACTTAATGTTTTGACATTTAAATAGATTCTTGTTCGTTTAAAAATTTATTTATTTATTTTTCAGTTACAAATGTAATTGAGATATATTTTTTTTACTGTTATGTATGCATGCTAGATATTTGAATACCGGCATTACACTGATATAGTGGTTATGCATTACCGATATTATTTATATTAGAAGAAAGCTATAAATAACAAAACTGAAATTTTTGTAAAAAGCATTTTGACATAACAGTTTGACTATAACACTACATATTTATT
This sequence comes from Maratus speciosus, assembly GCA_963932465.1. NCBI lineage: Eukaryota > Metazoa > Arthropoda > Arachnida > Araneae > Salticidae > Maratus > Maratus speciosus. The sequence goes on along the minus strand of OZ010788.1, from coordinate 620,734,622 downwards.
AGGCATCGGTCTGCATTCGTAAAAAATGATGTTTGGTTAAGTTATACACTAATGACATGACATTTTATTCCCAATTTCCAAAAATATAAATTAAAAGCTTATTTTCCTGGTAAAAAATATCGCTTTAAATATTTATCATTTCATGTCTCTCTACCATTAAATTGATAAGTTCTTTATTATTATTTAAATTTAACTTGCACATATGATATAGCTGACAATAGCTTAAAGATTTTGTTTTCCTGCAAAACAAACAAGTTGGAGATTGCAGATCAAACGTGGCAAATGAGGTGCGTTCGTACTGTACCTAGCTTTATAAATATTTTGCACCGCATATTGTACTGAATATATATTTTAGTACACTTCATAAGTGCATATCCATTACATTCTGTTCGAAAGGCTGTAACATCATTAAAATGCACTTGAAATATATTTTTTTTCCTTTGGCCGTAATGTAACGGAAAAATTTTGACTGTCTCTGTCATTAAACTATAGATCCGATTTTCATAAAATTTGAAATGACTCGACAACATTTTGCAACGATTATATATTTAAAATTTCAGACCATTCGGTTGGGTATTTTTTGCTCTGTCATATGCGGACGGATAGACAGACAGACGGACCGAACGACGACTATAGGTGCTACGTATTTACATAATTACGAACGCGCCTAAAAAGGTCAATTTACAAATTTATGTACATCGTCTTATTACTTTTTTCATCATTAGATGCGTTCGTAATTATACAAAACACGTAGTATCTATAGTTGCCGTCTGTCCGCATATACCAGCGCAAAAACTACCCAAACGAATTGTTTGAAGTTTAAGATATATAATCGTTGCAGAATTTTGTCGAGTCATTCCAAATCTTATGGAAATCGATTCAAAACTTAAAAAGATATTTAGAAACTTTTTCTTCATTCTATTAAATCCTATAATACGTCATGGATTCAGTGATATCCCAAGATAGGTCATGATTCTAGGTTACCATGTTGACTATGTCCTATCTAAGATGGAGTCCTATTATTTACGTATGACTGGATTTAATATATGTAATCGTAAGAAATTTTGTATTCATGTATTTTTGCATAAGAATGCAACCGCTATGGCACCAAGGTATGAATATTTATAAAACGAGTTATAGTTACGTACGCACTTCATTTGCCACCAGGGATGTAGTGGAGGGTATACGGGGGTATACGCCGTATACCCTCTGGATTTTTTTACGGAACACCATATACTCTCTGTTTCTCAAGAAAGCTATAGTATATATACACTAGGGTATACCGTCTGCCTTGAGCGTATACCCTCTGCTTAGAATGTATGCCCTCTGTTTTTTTACAACTACAGCACTGTTTGCCACGTTTGAGGTATAATTTCTGACTTGTTTATTATTATTAAAATTTAACTTGTACAGTAGAACCTCGATTATCCGAAGTAATTGGGACCGATGCTCTTTCGGAAAATCGAAATTTTCGGGTAATCGAGAATGCTTTAATTTTAAGATTAAGGAGAAAGTATATATAATATTTCTTATTATGGTAACAAGTGCTTAATAAAAATAAAGCAATAGCAAAACAGAAACAAGAATAAATTCCCAGAATTTGAATTTTAAAATTAAGTACGTTTTACGTATATCACAAGAGTTTGAAAAGATGTTTTGTTTGTCGCAGTTTCGATTGCCTTTGCTTTGAAGCTCTATCACGGAGTTTTTTAATATTATTAGTTCACCAGTATCACAGTCTTTCTGCTGTTCCAGCCATGCTAAACTTTTTGCAAAACATACAAAAGCTTCAGAATTGCTAATTTATTCGTTTTCTTCGTTCCACTCCGCAGTTTACGGGAGCTCAAGTTAAATTCAAAAGAACTCTAAGAAAGGGGTCGAAAATATTTATATGTACTCGTAGTTCGGAAAGGACCGCTTGCACACAAGAAATATAATAATAATAATAATAAAAAGCTTTCAAAATGGGTTTTGCACGCAAAGAAATGTGATAGTAAAAAAAAAAAGCTTTAAAAATGGATTTCGGTTAAGCGAGAGTTTCGGGTAAAAGAGGTTCGGATAAAAGAGGTTCTACCGCAATTATGATTTCTTTATCCTTAGCTGACAATTACTTATGTATTTTGTTTTACTGCAGGGCAAAACGGCCAATTTACAAAATTATACATATTGTTTTATTACTTTTTTATTCTTTTTTAAGGTGATGTTGTTAAAATAAACATGGTTAATGTACTGCTCCTCTTGAGGGGATCATTATAAATTGCATTTATTAATCAGTTAAATGATTTGAGATCATTTACAGTAATACCGAGAGGGTAAGATTATTGCGCCGAAATTTCATTGTTGTGGTACAAGTGGTGTTTTTATTTCAAAAATTTTCATTTTTCCGATTGCACGCAATTTCATAATAGAAAAATAATTTTTTTTTCGTATTTCACTGAAAATGGCTCATGATTTTTATGAAAAAACTGCTTTTGAATTTTTGACTATAAGAAATATACCCACGTATACAAAGGATGAGTTAACACCAGGTTTACCAGGGTTTACGAGGTGGTATACTTCAATAAACAGTTTTTGTTCTCTCACTGTAAAAAAATTATGTAACGTTACTCCATAAAATTTATGGCAGCCTTTCTGCCTCCATTTTATTGAGTAACTAACTGCTTAACCCGTTTTATGCACGGGAGTTCACGAAATTAATTCTAAAACTAAAATTAAAAATAACTCTTCGATGTAGTAAAATATTTTTCTATTACTGCGCATTTTTTTTAATGAAATTTATCATGTTACTATGACAGCAGACGATAAAATAATATCTTTGGAATAAGAGAATAAATAGAATAAAAAGTTTTGTTGATGTTTGTGATGAAATGGTTGCCTTTAGTTAAAAAAAAAATTGTAATGCTTAAGCGCAATTAAATAGTCACTAATTATTTGCATGTGAGGTAAAAGAGTTATTATAATACCCGCTGGAGCTTTTTAGCATTGCAGCGTGGCGCACGTAATATGTATATCTCTAATTATTTGCATATGAGGTAAAAGAATTATTGTAATACCCGCTACAGCTTTTTAGTATTGCAGCGTGGCGTGCGTAATATGTATATCTCACATTGGTTAAACTCACGCGATTACGGGTTCAACATAAAAAAAAGAGATTTTATTGTGATTTTTAATTGTTGGCAGCTGCTATAATAAAAAATGTTAAAATTTGATAGGAAATTGACTCTATTCCAAATCTGGGTTCGGGGCTTAAAAAAGTCACGTGATATCGGTAATTTACTCAAAGAACTTCTAACTGATAAGAAAGGAGGCTACTACTGCTTTCCGCAAAACAGTTTCACTGGATGGCGAGTGTTTTTCATTACGTCTACGGAGCCTTCCCTTCTTTACGCTAGAAGTTTTTACCTTGACCACGTTATCATAACTTAGATGGAATATCCTCCATTGCTGTTAAATGGGTGGTTTTTTATTAATTAAAAGTTAACTATAAATTATTTCGATTACGAATTGATTTAGTTGCCTCGGCCGTGTTTTAATACACATGGAACGAACATTTCACAATTCTGGCTTCCAAACTGTGGATTTGAATAACATTACACATAGACAGGCAAACTTTCATTTTTATATATTAGATTTAACCTGTATAACTGGTATTACACTAATGTGTGATATTACAGCGGTTAAATCAGTTTACATTACACCATTATATAAGTTATTGGAGGCAACATGTTTTCTCCAATTTTATGGAGTAACGTTACATACATTTTTTACAGTGTAAAAAATAACAAATAACTCATTAATTCTGTGAAAGCTACAATGCGTCTCATTTCTATCCGAGACAGCTAAATACCACACCTAAGTTTTGATTACCACTATTTCGTATAGTCATATTTGCCGTATTTTAACAAAATAATTAACTAAGATTAATTATTTTCTATAATTAAATTCTGAAATTAACTAAGGTGAATATTATTATACGAAAACATTGATATTCAAAATTCAATTGCAATATTTTCTTTGCAGGTCCGTTCTAACTTTTATTTCTCAACATCAAAAATAATAAAGTCATTTTATCAAAGTTGGGAATAGCTTAGTCTTCTTTTTTTGCTCATAGTCTATCAAAGCCTGAGCGACAATGTGTTCACAGGTTCTGCATTATACATACGTATGTATGATGTATATACACTGAGGTGACAAAAGTCATGGGATACCCAGCTAATAGCGTGTCAGTCCTCTGTTTGCTCGGCGAAGTGCAGCAACGTGACGCGGCATGGACTCCACGAGTCGTTGGAAGTCATCTGGAGAAATATTGAGCCATGTAACCTCTATAGACGTCCATAATTCCGAAAGTGTTGCTGGTGGAAGATTTTGTGTACTTACTGATCTCTCATTTATGTCACATAATAATTGTTCGATGGGATTCATGTCGGCGATCGCGATGGCCAAATGATCCGCTGGAATTGTCCAGAATATTCTTCAAACCAATCGCGAACAGTTATGGATCGGTGACATGGCGCATTCTCATCCTGGAAAATTCCATCGTTGTTTGGGTACATGAAGTCCAAGAATGGTTGCAAGTGGTCTCCCGGTAGCTGAGCGTAATGATTTTTAGTTAACGATCGGTTCGGTTTGACCAGCGGACCCAGTCCATTTCATGTAAACACAGCCCACACCATTATAGAGCCACCACCAGCTTGCACAGTGCATTGTTGACAACTTGGGTCCATGGCTTTATGGGGTCTGCGCCACACTCGTACCCTTTCAGCAGCTCTTACCAATTGAAATCGTGACTCATCTGACCAAGCCCCCTTTTTCCAGTCGTCTACGGTCCAACTGATATGGTCGCGAGCCCAGGATCGCCGCTGTTGGCGATGTCGTGTTGTTAGTAATGCCACCAGAGTCGGTCTTCTGCTGCCATAGCCCATTAAAGCCAAATTTCGCCGGACTGTCCTAACCAAAATAGCTTTGGTCCTAACGGACACGCCCGTCGGACGTCCCACATTCATTCATGTGGTTATTTCTCGCAGTGCTGCTTGTCTGTTCGCACTGACAAGTCTACGCAGACGTCGCTGACCGCGGTCATTAAGCGCCGGTGGTGTGGATCTTGGAATGTTGAATTCCGTAACGATTTCCGAAAAGAAATGTCCCATGCGTCTAGCTCCAACTAGCATACCACGTTCGAAATCCGTTAATTCTCGTCGTGTGGCCATAATCACATAATCAACCTTCTCACACGAAGCATTTGAGCACAAATTAAAGTCCTGGCCAAGCATTAATCATTTATACAATTTGTAAGCGACACAACTGCCATCTATATATTTGCATATTGCTATCCCATGACTTTTGTCACCTCAGTGTATGTAGCGCGATTACTTTTGATAGGAATATCCGATTTGCTTCACATTTTGGATGTAGATTCATTCTGATAAGGCGCTTCTCTGATTTTCGGTGTTCATTGGTTAAGTATAAATGGTGGGAAATGGGGCTAATCGCTCATCCTTAATTTAGATAAATTGGTTTTTCATGCAGAATTATCCGATTTGCTTCAACTTTGTTATACCGGTTTATTTTGATAAGGCCTTCTCTGATTAGTTTAGGGGGTTCATTGGTTAAATATAAAAGGGGGAAAGGAGCTAATCCCCCCTCCTTAATTTAGATAAATGAGTTTTTCATGCAGAATTATCCAATTTGCTTCAAGTTTTGCATACCGGTTTATTTTGATAAGACGTTTCCTGTTTAGATTCGGAGGTTTATTGGTTAAGTATAAAGGGGGTAAGGATGGGGCTAATCCCACCTTAATTTAGATAAATGAGTTTTATTACAGGGCTTTATTACTTTATTTTTCGAGGGGAAATATTCTTTGATTAAGAGTATAATATACAATTAGTGTGAATAGCCTGTGAACTCAATGCTATCAGTTTAACTGGGCACTTTTACTTTTATTATGACATGCACGATCAATGCACATCACGATCAATGCCACTGTAAACTTAGAGCTTTATTAATTTCAAAGTTATGAACAAAAATCCGAGTTACAAATTGAGCGGTGAAACCTTTATTTTTTAATAAAAAAACTGATCCAGACTCAGGTCTCTCATACAAAAATTGTTTATTGTAGTGCGACGAACGCGATGTACAGTCGCGGAAAAAAGAAAATTAAATACCTCCTACTAACTCTGCAGCAAATAATCGTAGAAGAAAGTTACTGGTACGAAAAGATTGGAAATAAGGTGTACTTTTAAATGATGTACCGTATTTTATGGAAGAAACGCCGCGGCGTTTACGAGTTTTAAAGTTAATTTTTTTCCAAGTGTGGCGTTTACGATTTTTTTAAAATACCAACTGAGTTCCTTAATTTAAAAATTCATAATATTTAAAATCGGATTTAAATATTTTAAATAAAACTTAAGACATCTTAAGATATTAAAAACGAGGCATCCTACACTGTTCAGAAAACTTTGATTAAATTTAGGTCAATGTGACGCTGTCGACAAAAGTAACGTTCAAACATATGCGGTGTTTACAACGGGTGCGGCGATTACGATATATTTAAGCTTATTCAGGCCAATTTGAGGAGTGCGGCGTTTACGACGCGTGCGGCGTTTCTTCCCTAAAATACGAGGTATAAAACTTTTTTATGGGGCCATCAATGTATAAAAACAAACCCAAACTTTTTTTTTTCAATAGCATTACCCAATTTTGACACCAAAAATAAATTCTACACCCTTCAGCTAGCCTAAATACAAGTTTTCATCAAATTCGTAAAATTAGTAACAGAGAAATTAATTATTTTAAAATGCTACTATTTTAGGTGATGTGTTCAAATTGAAGTTCGGTACTCGATTGTTGAAATGCTACAGAATGACCAAGACACTTTTATTAATGCGTTATTTCTTGCCAATCGGAGCATTTCACTCACTTAATATGCTTCGATTATTGCCAAGCCCAAATATTTCAATAAAATGAGTAAAATAGGGGAGAGTAGCCATATTTGGACCACCGCATTAATTGGACTGTTGCCATTCTGCCGTTAATTACAAGAAGAGACTCCATCTACCGCTGAAATCCTACTCATCAGAATGACGTCACTCATGATTAGAAGAAGCAGCCGCCTACCACGTGCTGTTTTCAGACAATTTAAAAAAACCTAAAGTGAGCTGTTTTGATCTATTTTTTTTCTACTAAACGTAAGTGAATATTTTAAAACTAAGGTAAGTTGTTATGTTTTCATATACATATATGAATTCATCTATTCATTGCGCATATTTTTCACGCGGATTTGTTTGATTTCGTTTTTTTTCTTAGTCTTGAAATTAACTGTTTTAAAAAATGGCGCAGTTGTAGTAATTGGGCCAATTTAAGTTGCTTAAATTGGACCAGATATGCGATCATAAATTTGAAAAACTAGTTGGATGTGCCAATCCCAAAACTTTCTTCTATCTTATACATCTTAATATTTCAAAAACTAGTTACACATGTTAATATTTCAATATTATTAGTTCATTACTATACCAATTATGATTTTCATCTTAAATTCCTGCTTCAGTCTATTAAATGAACTAAAAACGAGTTAATCTATATCATGATATTTGTTAAAACTAATAGTTTTTCCTTATTCTGTTGTTATCTGATGTTTGCGAATAGATGGCTTAGAAGGAAGTGAGTTCCCGCCTTTGCACAGGCCGCCGATGGACAATAGAACTACGAAAAATCAAGAAAAGTATACAAAAATCGCAATCACAGAGCCCCTTTACCGCGCGATATTTCCAAATTCAAGGAGGACCTGTTGGCCAAAGTCAAAAACATGCACAGAAAATTTGGTTCAATTGTATGCATAATTTTATACACTTTTCGATTGTGCAATAAAGAAAATGGTACAGATATCGTAATTATAACACCCCCTTTCAGCGGACTTTTTCCAAATTCAGGGAGGACCTTCATACCATGACCAAGAACAAGAAGAAACACAAAAAAATTGGCTCAATTCTATGCATAACTTCATACACTTTTCGATGGTACAATATACAAAATGGCACAAAAAATCACTATTAAAGCGCCCCCTACCGGCGAATTTTTTCCAAATTAAGGAAGGACCTGCTTGCCATAGCCAAGAACTTAAAATAAAAATTTGGTTCAAATCTATGCATAACTTCATACACTTTTCAATGGTACAATATGCAAAATCGCTCTAGCGGCGAATTTTTTCCAAATTCAGGGAGGTCCTGCCTGCCATATCCAAAAACTTAAAATAAAAATTTGGGTTCAATTCTATGCATAACTTCATATACTTTTGGATGGTACAATATTCAAAATCGCACAAAAATCGCTATTACAGCGTCCCGTACCGGCGAATTTTTTCCAAATTCAGGGAGGACCTACCTGCTATATCCAAAAACTTAAAATAAAAATTTGGTTCAATTCTATGCATAACTTCATATACTTTTGGATGGTACAATATTCAAAATCGCACAAAAATTGCTATTACAGCGCCCCCTATCGGCGAATTTTTTCCAAATTCAGGGATGTTCTGCTTGCTATAGCCAAAAACTTAAAATAAAAATTTAGTTCAATTCTATGCATAACTTCATACACTTTTTGATGGTACAATGGCGACAGACAGACGGACACACGGACAGACAGACATTTTCTATAAACATGTTTTTTGGGATCTCTGACCCCTAAAACATGTAAATCCGTCGAAAACCGGAAGTCGAAAAAAATTTCGATTACAATACTTTCTTCTATTGAAGGTAGAAGAAAGTAATAAGTAATGAATTTCGAGGATGGTACGCTTTGTACACTATTTTTTTTTTTTTTTATAAGGGATTACTATCTCCATGTAAGTTTGTTTTTTTTTTGGTATATCTGGATTAATTTTTTTATACAGTTTAGGCCTATATAAACATAAAAATATTTTTACATGTCTATGCAAATTTTTTTTTTGCAATGTCTTTTATCTTGTATGGAATTTTATTTATTTTCTTTGATTTCTCTATTTCTACGGCGTATTTGATTTACAGAGTTGAATTCAAACATTTTCCTCCTGCAGGATATTTGTGATGGAAGACTTTTTACAGTTCTGGAGGGTGGAATTATACTTTTTTTGCCATTAAAACTCATAAAATCTCAAGCAATGTTGAAAAAGACATAGAAACACTGTCTGGAAGAAAAACACCCGTGACAGCAAAAGCTGTTAAAGATATAGGAAACAAAAAGCAGACAGTAAGTTGTGCAGAAATTGACTTGCAACAAGGCTGCAGCTACAAATCCTCCCTAAAAGCAAAAAATAAATCATTAGAAATATTATTTCCCTTGCTAAATTCAGTTAAATCAAAGTATAGAGGGAGCCAACAAACAGTTGTGTTAGCATCATCGCCACATAAATGCGCCTTGCAATGAAAAAAAGGAAGCTTTTACAGCACAAAAGCAATTGAAACATCAAGTTTTAAAAAATAGGCGTAATGCAATTAGCATGAAAATTATGGAAGAGAAGAACTACAAACATAATGTAAAGAAAACTTCTGTTGCAAAAAAAAAAAAAAAAAAAAAAAAAAAAAAAAAAAAAAAAAAGCCTGATAATTCAGAATCTGAAAAAAAAATCTAGGCAGTGATAATTGGTTTTGCCTAATATGTAAGAAAACTAAAATAGCAGAAATGATTCAGTATTCAGATTGCCATATACGGCTCCGTGTTGTGTTCGCTGGAAAACGAAAACAATAAACAAAATTCATGTATAAGCTTTGCTTCACTCCTTACATGATATTCAAGTTACTGACAATTAGTTTCGTAATTTCTATTCTTAATTACTGATAACTTTGATTTATATTTTGAATACATTTTGATTTAAAACAATTACTCTTATTTTCTGATATTTGATTTCATTATATTTAATTGCTGTTATTTTGTTTGATTGTTTCATTAATCTCAAGCTTTGCTTTTAATAAAATTAGTTATATTCCCCAGTCATTAAAACAACTTGATATTATTTGGTCCAATTTAGGAGACTGGGGGTCCAACTTAGTGCACTTTCGACAAATTTTTCAAATTAAAATAAAATTTAAGATTTTCAAAAAGAAGTTGATCTAAATATTTATTTAATCAGTAGATGAATAGATTGACCCTGTGTAATGATCTTTTGCAGATATTCCAAAAATTAAGTGAGGTACACCTGAAAATAAGTGAAGTGGTCCAAATTCTGCTACTCTCTCCTACCTTTTGCAAGTTATACTTTTCACAGACGACCTCTTAAACCATCATTTTGACGTTTTTTAAGTATAATTTGAAAACTGCTTGGATGTAAATTTTTTTATTTTGCATCCGTATAAAGCAGGACAAAATAAATATAAATCCATCAAAAAAATTTGTAAGCCGCAATTCACATTCTTTTCGAATATTAATTTCATATATCATAATTCATGCTACAAAATTATAAAAGTTGCAAATTCAATATATTATTTTCATATTTATGTTTGTGATTTTTAGTTTTAAAACCATATACAGAATTAGCATATTAGGATTATTATTTCAGGAGATATTAATAAAAATACGAAAGTGTAAGTTAACATTAGAAGCGCTAAATTTTGAATGTTTATAATTCAAATCTTATCAACCAAGTGACTTGAAATTTCGTATGTAGGCATAGTGTGAACCGAAGATTTAAAATATCTTGTCAAAATTGGGTGCTGCCATTGAAAAAAAACAAAGTTTGGTCTTTTTTTATTTTTAAACGCCCCCTAAGAAAATATTATATACATCGTGTAAAATTAGACTTTATTTTCAATCCTTTGGTAACAGTAAATTTTTTCTACTATAAATTATTGAAGAGTTATAGGGATACTTACTTTTTATTCCACAACTGTACCAACTTTTAAAATTTGTAATTCTAGTACTGAAATACCCTATATATTTGGTTTTCATTTAGTTATTGAATTTCTAAGACACAAGATAATATTTTATATATTAATTTAGGAATTGTATTGATGTAAGGTAATATTTTTTTCTCGGCGAAATTTTATATACTTAATGTTGCAATATTTTATCATATACTTATGTGAAAGTCTCTGTTAGCGATATTCTTGGGGGAAATATGAAAACAATGTGTTTCTGAAACAGATAACTGCAATATATTTTCTGTCTAAAACATTCCTATCTATGAAAATGGAAACATAAAAAAAAAAGATATTTTGTTGACCACTCTAAAAATGAAGTTGTCGTCTGCAGTACTCTATTTTAAAGGAATTTCTTATCTGTAACCGTCAATCTTCTTTTCCATTCAAAAAAGCATTTTACATATCTATGGATTGAAGCCTTCACATAACTCTAAATCGATCTGAAAAATGACATTTTGAATTTGCTTCTTTGTATCTAAAAGGGTTTGACAAAGAATATTTTCAACCCCATTCTTTGAAATAAGTTACACTTTTAAGTAATATTACATTTATACAGTAGTATAGGATGTATTATAATATTTTTCGATAAATTTACAGGGCTTTTCATAAAAAATTTCCTAGCTATTATATTCTCCATTTCTTTAAATATATTAAATATAAAGATGAAATAAGTGATATGTTTTTTTTTATGTAGGCCAAACATTTTGTATACACTGGCCTCCAAAAGTTAAGGTACAAGGACTAGATGCTTTCGATTGTACACGGTTTGTCGAATATCTACCAACATTATTGGCGAATTCTTCTTGAACTTCTGGGATGTAAAGAACATGTTTGATTTCATATTTCTCGGTGAAGATTTATCGGGGGTACAATTAGGGAACTAATAATAAATTTAATAATAAAATAATATTTGCGATCACCTATGTAACAGAAAAGGCTGGAAATGGTTTGTCACTGTGGTAAATGACTATTTGGGTCCTGTTCAACGTTTGTATGCATTTGTGCAAGCATAGTACTCATATTCGAGAAGATGTTAACGTTTTTGTGAAAAATTCAAAAGTTTTTTGTTTATAGCAGACAGAGTTTTCAACCAAATTTAACACAACTTTCCCAAAACCTGACTAAGAACAGTGGCAACAGTATACTGCAATTAAAACATGAATATATTGAATATTTGATGAGGTATGGGCACTTGTATGAGATAATTTTTAACTGCGCATGCGTGTAAGATTTCAAAATTTTTATTTCATAATTTAGTAGCTAGCTATTTTAGGTAACTTCTGTAAAAAGACCAGTCAAATATTGTGAAAACTTAGAAAGATATAGTGAGTTTATTGAAAAGTTGTGGAAAAACCCTTATAATAAAGCTATTTTTAGAGAGCAACTCACTATATCGCCCCTATCTTTGTGGAATTTCTCTGTGAAATATCTTTGTAAATTATGTAATTTATTAAAAATCGTCCTCTGGTGGCAAAATTTTGAACATTTTTTTATTCCTTTTTTAGCTTAAACAAATTCCCATCAGTTTTGTCTGTAGACAACTTTAAAGTAGGGTCGTTTAATTATGGTCACCCTGTATATATACAGGGTATCGGGGCTAAAAGTATCCTAAAGTTATGGCTTATTTTTACGGAACTACCCATTATATGTTTTAAAACAAGTAAAAATTAAATTAAAAAAATCAAAAAACCCGACTGCGTAAAAAGTGAACTAATTAATTATTTCTCATCAATGTGAAACTTTTTTTATATTACTTACCTATTTTTTTTATTTACATGTATTGATGACTTTTAAGTTATGTTTAATTGTTAGCTCCTATCTATAAAAACTGTTTTGATGAGGTCTATAGATGTCTATGATGGTTAGAGTTGCAGTAAATCTAAAGACCCTACCTACACAACTTCCAGGTTGTGTAATATTTAAACGGAGCTTCTGACTGTAAAATAGTCAATGAAACATCGTCTTCATTTTGAAAGACCTATTCAATGATAGGTCACTCAATAGGGTGCGTAAAATTTGTTTATCGTCTCTACCGCCATTTTTTATTTTACGGCCGCCATTTTGAATTTATAAAAACAAAACCTAGCCTATAATCATCGAAAAGTTAAACCAAATCGATAGAGACTTCATTCATTAAAATCCATCCAACCGTTGGGATGTTTCGAGGGTATAAAGAAATCCACATACCCAGATACCCGTGAAACACACAACCCTTCTTGGCAGTCGGGTAAAAATATTTAAATAAAAATAGCTTCGCACAAAGTCTTGATATCAATAGACTTCAATGCGTGTCTCATCTTTGGTAGCACGACAAACGTCTAAACGGTAATCCAGTTCTCCCCAGATGTTTCGTAGCATATCAGGAGTTATTAGACAAATTGCTTCTATGATACGATTTTTCCACTCATCCCCAGTTTCAGTTTTTTATTTTTAAAATCTCGGAGTGGTTTCCAATCGACGTAGGTGAAGTCTATTATATTCTAATGTGCAGATCCGTAATAATAAGCCATAACTTTTGGATACTTATAGCCCGGACACCCTGTATAAAAAAACATGTTTCAAAATTTCTTCAATAGATCTCTGTTCGCGGTTTTAGACTGCGAATGTTTAAACTACGAGGGTCATTCAGAAAGTAACGGCCGTTTGTCTGTAAAAGCCTTAAAAACAAACATTGTTTCCAGAAAATTATTACCTAACATAATTGAAGCTTACTTTACATCTCTGCATACTCATCCTCTACAATTGGGCATTTGTCATATCAGTTCAGAAGCATTACGTTCCCCATCTTATACTCGGCTCCCGCAAGTCCCGTATTGAGCCAGATGTTCGCTGCAATCGTAAAATCAGCATCACTTCCCATTGTGCACAAATACTGTTGCAGCCAAGATGTTCTGAGGCAATTTCACCAAAAATAGTAGAATGTGACATATGTGAGAAACCTCGCCTTCGACGAGTAGCCCAATTCTCGAGTCCTCGCTTTCCCACACGTTCTTTGCTTGGTAAAATTGTGTCAGAGTTGGTTTGGACAAAATTTGTGCATGATGGGGTGTGATGATGAGTTGAAGTCTGTAGTAAACAACTGGCGTAACCCTTAAATGCATAGTGTAACTCAGGAGTTACATGATTTTTTTGCCATTAGCTCCTTCTATTGGTCTTTTTGTGAACTATTATGTCTTGTCAGGGATCTGTTGAGAAAGAAATTGGGTCCTTTAAAGGACTCTTCATTAAATTTTTCATTTCAAAACAGGACCGTTCACAAAATTTTTCATCTCAAAAATAGGCTTTTTACAAAAATTTTCCAGCTTTAAATTAAACCTTTCTGAAATTTAATCATTTAAAAGTAAAATCTGACCTGTCACTTTTACATATATAAAGAAAATATATGTATTTTACATACATATATCTTCTTTAAAAAATATAAAAAGGAACCTGGATACAACGATCATTTCAAATTCAAAAAATCCCTGCCGGCTCGGGCCTACAGGCGGAGGTAGATTTCGAAGTTAAATTCACCAACAAAACTTAAATCAACATTAGAGATAAACAAAGTTCCTTCACTATCAATGAGCTCTAGGAAGCTAAACATTTTGTGAAAATTCTAATATACACGAATACACACACGCATGTATATGGAATAGGTTTAAAAATGGCTAAAACAAATTTAGAAAACCTCAAAGTGTTAAAATATGTTAATATTTCCATAGTCGGGTTTTTATGATGTTTTAATACGTTTCTATGACGTTACATATTCACCTACTGAGGTACATTATATTTCCAATATGACGTAATATATATATATTTTTAATTCGTCAAACTATTTATTTCATTTTGAGTTTTCATTCTGAAATCTTGCTCTAGAAAACTTATGACGTAATATTCATTTTTTTTTCAATTCGTCAAACTATTTACTTAACTTATTTTTTCACGTGAAAAATCTTGCAATAGAAAAGCAATTGTTGTGGTGAGAATTTTATTGTTTTTTTTAATTGTTGGCAACTGCTATAATGAAAAATATTTATTTTTTCCTTTCATTGTTGTGTAAGAGATGGTTTTATCAGAATCCTGCTAAGACGGTATTCAAAATTTGTAACCCTCCCCATTTCCCATTCCCTTGGGCCGATTTTGCTCATTTTCAATCTCCGCCGAGATATTAGCCGTCTCAAAGTTGTTGGCGAGTTTGAAGAGGATCCGTGCATAATTGCGGCTTTTATCGTGCGGAAAAAATTTAGTACATACATACATATATATATATATATATATATATATATATATATATATATAAACTTTTTAGGTGGGGTGGTTTTGGTTTCCTGGGATCTTATAATGAAAAGTTAAGAAGGAATTTTTCAAAAGTCGCACCATGGTAACGACTGCAATAGGTAATATTTCTTACGAAATCTACCTAAAAATTAGGACTGATTTTTCACAAATGTAAAAAAGCTCTTCACAATTTCACAAAAAGAGGACCCCGAGGGAAAAATCTGGACAGACCCCTGCTTGTGTGTTACTTAAAATTTATAACTGGAACCTTATTTCATGGACACCCTGTATTTATATTTGACAGAGAGAACTGTACTATATAACAGACAGAAAATAATTCTAAAAGCGTATAATTTTTGTTATATTAGTTTGTGTGAATTTTTATCGAAAAATAATGGCAAAACGAAAAGAAATTCTGCCTTTTTCATGTTCAGTTAAAAATGTTAATAAAGTGTCATTATTTGGCAAAACTGCTATCGTCATGAGAAACAGGCACATAGTTTCATAATTGTATCATTGATTCTGTGCTAGAAGAATTTTATTTCTATGAGAAATTTCCGATTCTACTTGAAGTAAGGAGAGAAAATTTCCTCCACCACGATCTTAAATTCTTCCTTTAATTGATTGTTCAAGTTTAATACCATAAAACTAGAGTGGCTGAAAGTCACTCTACGTAAAATGAACTTAGGACATTCTGATGTGATATGGCACGTAATGAAATAAATTATAATTACTTTTACGAGACGTGTAGCCAATATTTAGAACAAATAATGGTACACAGCTCTTTAAGTTCTCTTTAAAAGAAGATAAAACTGATATATAATGCATAAAAATGTTCATAATTATATTTTACTTTAGAGACAAACAGATCGCATGAGGATGCGAGTTTCAAAACTCGCATCCAGAAAATCAAATTTTGGGCAATCGGGAAAATCCTCTGTCTGCGTCAATTGGTTTTCATTATAAACCAAGATTTTAGAATGCCAGAAATTGGGGATAAAACAAGTTTTCTTGTAGGTTGTAGTGTTTTTTCGGTGCAGCTTTGCCAGTAGTATAAATTGATAGAGAAAAAGGGATTTTTTTAAATTTTGGATAAGGCGAGTTCTGAAACTCACATCCTCATATACAGGGTGAACCGAAAGTCTTTCCCTGATTATAATAATGCATTACAAATTAACCGTTTGTATAATAATGTAACTTGTATCATTGGATAGGTCAGCTTTAGTAGTTTTTAGTAGATTTTAAACGAAACTTTTCCGGATGGGTGGATTAGAAGGCATGGACCAACACCCTGGACTTCGCGCTCTCCAGATATTAATCCTCTGGATTAACCGTTTGTATAATAATGTAACTTGTTGTATCATTGGATAGGTCAGTTTTAGAAATTTTTAGTAGATTTTAAACGAAACTTTTCCGGATGGGTGGATTAGAAGGGATGGACCAGCACCCTGGACTTCGCGCTCTCCAGATATTAATCCTCTGGATTAACCGTTTGTATAATAATGTAACTTGTTGTATCATTGGTTAGGTCAGTTTTAGTAGTTTTTAGTAGATTTTAAACGAAACTTTTCCGGATCGGTGGATTGGAAGGGAGGACCAACACTCTGGACTCCGCGCTCTTCAGATGTTAATCCTCTGGATTTTCTTCTTTTGGGGCTATATCAAGAACAGAATCTTTGCCACATCAACTGCTGACGTCGAAGAACTGAAGACTAGAATACAAGCATCTGCTGTGTACTGTAACAGAAGACATGTTAAAGAACACTTGTCGGGAACTAGAATACCACTTAGACATTCTCCGAGCTAAAAACGGGACACACGTTGAAATTTACTGAGGTACGTAGTCTTACAAATTTTTTTATAACAGTACTTACAATGTATCCTAACAAATATATGTCTAATTATAATAGTTTGAGCACAATAAATATTTATAATCTGGGCAAGAGTTCTTTTGGTCCACCCTATAATATCTATTACTAGCAGTAAACTAGTGTCCTGTGTCGGTTCGAATAACTTGGTATTACCCGAACGCGATATGACCCTCGCTTTGGGTTGGGTCGGGTCGATGCTATTTTTTTTCGTTGTGGGTTGGGTTCACATTAAATGATTTGGGTTCGTTTGGGGTCGGGTTGAATTGATTTGTTACGAATATTAACTCGAATTTAAGAAGATATATATTTGTTTATCAAGCATAAGGCATTATGTATTAAGAACAGAGTAAAAAGTAAGCGGCTAAACACAGTTATGCTCTTGTAATGACAGCATGTGTTTTTATGTCTGGACAAGAAAGATAATTCATTTGAAACTCTGTAAGTTTTTTTTTTTTTTTTCACGACGTATTTCTTTTAGCTTTATTGCATTTTATATCAGTTTGAAAAACATTTCTTGCTTTATTATTATTAATAGTAGCAGTAGCGTTTTGTAATAACCTTTCAGTTATAAGTTAAGAACTGAAAGAATCTGTTTTTACAAGAATCTGTTTTAATTTTGTTACTGAAAATGTACTTTTAACACTTCCCAACAAAGTTGAAAAGTGTTTATGATTGCCTGTCCGGCCGAGCACTAACTTTGGTAAATATGTTCGAATTGCCTGGTTTTTTTGTTTGTTTTTTTAATTGATGATAGCACGATCGGTATTGAAAAAGAATTGTGTAGCATTTTTAGTTCATTTACAGGGACGGTCAAAAGTTTTCCGTTATATTACGGTCTGTGGGGAAAATTTTGTTTCAAGTTCATTTTAATGATGTTAGACGATTTCAAACATAATGAAATTGATAAGCATTTATGTAGTGCACTGAATCATGCATTCTGAAGAATATGGGATGGCAAAGCATTTACTATTCATTTACAGGGTCTCACAAAATAATTCCGTTACATAATGGTCTACGAGAAACTGTTTGCAGCGTATTTTAGTTATGTTACACAATTTCAAATATAATGAAAATACATTACTGAGGCTTACTACAAGATACTTGTTGTATAACATGATGTGCATAGCAATTATCGTTCAATTATAGGCACGCGCAAATGATTCGAATAGAGTACACTATCTGTAGTACACTGCCTATTATTAACTATAAGTGCTGGAAATGCTATTTCATTTATGGTATGGGCATTTAACTAAATTTTTGCTCAGTATGTGGTGTGTATAAATGCTATAGATCATTATACAGGACTACACAAAAGAATTCGCAAGCATTGCGGATTATCAGCGTCAATGGCTTAAAAAGGCAGCTTTTAATCGAGTTAGCATTTACAAGTTGAATTATATTTATTATACTATGAAATAAAATTATATACAGGGATAAATAAAATCATATACAGCTTCACGCAAAAACTGGATACATGACGTTCTGAGGATGATAATTTTTGGAAGTAGAATTTGAGTAGTTTTAATTATGTTTTAACCTGAATTAAATTTTAGCTTAATATGTAGTCGCATATAAAAATCTGTTGGTAATATACATTCCTGTACAAACGAATGCATGTATGTTTCCCTATATTGATAGAAAATACTCAAGGGGAATTTTCAACTTATTATGAATTTCCTTGTAGAATATGTACAAATTGCAGATTAAATACAGGGCTGCACAAAATAATTGGACTACTTTTCCGCTAATGGACAGTAGGGGGAGGTGGCCTAAAATTATCCCAGCGGGCAAAACAATCCACATATGTTTTCTTTTAGACAGGTCGCGTTATCTACAGGGTAACACATAAAGTAGTTGTGCCAAGTGAAGAAGAAGCAATGGCGGTATTCAAGCGATCGCAGTATTACGCGTCTGAATAGAAATCTTTGAAAAAGTGGGTTTTATAACATCTGTTATAAGATAAGCACTAGCTTTTATATTTATTTAGATAGACAGTCTTTCATGTACAGAAATATGACTTACTAGATTATGTTTATAGACGTGAATTGCACTTGCTAAGTTTGTTATTTTTCTCTGCGTCATCCAGTTATATGACCTAAAATGGGCTGCCATGTTGCCGGGTAAAATGAACCATTATGTGGATCGTGATGAGGCGTGATGATATCCGGGATGGTGCTGAAATAGGCATTATTTAACTTATTTCTGCATTTATTATGAACTGTTACTTTTGGATCATCATTTTCAAATATTCCATTTTATTGTTTTTTTCAAAATTATTTGTGACACTTTTTTATTTTAAAATTTACATAAAATAAATTATGTACGAGCATGCTATTTGATTGCAAAACTTATTTTATTTCATTATGTATTGTCATAATTACTTTTATATCCTTTATTTTGCCGATAAAAAAATAATTTACAGTTATTTTTAAATGAAGGACCATTTTGCCCTTGGATGAGGGTAAAATGATCCTTTGGACATTTTTACAAAAATATATTTTTTCATTACTCAATTTGGGTATAAAATATTATTAAAATATATTTATAATGTAATATATAGTGTAAAAAATATTAGCATAGGGCCAAAGGTTTATTTAAACAGTTACGTTATTTTATACAAGTTTTCCCCTTAAGGGGATTGTAGGCCACCCCCCCCCCCTAATTACTGGATTCTGGTTTTCAAATGTGTTATACGTTTTCTTAAATGTTTACTTAGTTTTTTTTAAATCTTACTAAACAGCGACGTTTCGGTAAAGAATTCAAGAAGTATTGGAAAGTGTTTCGTAATCTATACTTGAGCATGATTTTTCTTTCTTGTTTAAATAAAACTTTTGCTCTAAGATATGAAAATAAAAAGATTTAATTAAAGAGCTTTATTAATAATTGAAGGGATTAAATTTCACTTATTCATACCATTTCGAAATACAAACCCTCGTGTAAAAAGACTTCAATAAAAAAATCACAATAAATATAAATAATTTAGTAAAACACGTTAATGAAGTTTTCGTAGTTAGTACTTTTCCTTTGTTAAAAAAATATTTAGGAATTACTTTCGATCTATTCACATTTTCTATAAAATAAATATGATAATATATTTACGGCCTTAAAATAACCTGCAAAATTAGACATAAAGATTGAAAAATATTCATTAATTATCTTAATAATATAGAGTTATTCAAAGCATATTTTTAATTATGTGATAATAAATGAAGTGCTTTTAGCTTTCATTGTGAGTTACGTAAAAAAAAAAAAAAAAAAAAAAAAAAAAAAAAAAAAAAAAATTCTAGTTAGCAAATAATCTTAATAAACTTAGCTAATTAATTATTTTACTCAAATGCAAGATATAATTACATTAATTAAGAAAGTACTTTTTTTTTATCAATAAAACAAAAAGTGGGGATTATTGTCGAATGAACAGTTGGCTGAAAACTTTTTTTTTTAATGCGAACTTATAAAAACTTACTAAATATCATTTATCAGTGTTGAAGAGTCAGTTTTTCAGAAAGTTTATGAATTTATGCAAGAAAAAAGAAAAGATTGATCCTAATTTTACGTATTTAAAGAAAAAAAACTTTCTTGATTACACAGGAGAAGAAGATAAACTCATAAAGTATAAAATTTTCTTCAATCAATTTAGAGAAATTTTTTTACAATATTAGCATTAAAAAATTAAAGCACAACTGCCATCCTTCTGGGTTTTTTTATCATGTCAAATTAACATGAATTACAGAAAATATTTAATAAAACATTTCTTGTTTCTAAGTTATTAATTATAAAAATATTTTATTTTATAAAATTTCTGTTTTTTTTTTTTTTTTTTTTTTTTTTTACTTGGAAACATTCAATATGTTGTTATGTTAAAGGCTGGAGGCAACGCAATATTTATATGCCATAAAAATATTCAACTATTGGTAGAAGCTAGATAAACGGGAAACTTGTGAGGTATGCGTGCTGTCTATTGGTAGATTTATCGAAAGTTTGCTTCAACATAATTTTTTAGAGATTTTAAGTACTAATCTGATATATCAGGCTACTCTGATAGTCAAAGGTCTGATGCAAGATATGATGTCATTGATAGTGCATGTCGATATCGATAGTGTGTTTTGACAGGAAAATGCGAAGTCAAGGTGAACTTAAAATAGATCTGCAAAGTGTCTTATAAATCGAGTATTTTTTTGCTATTAGTGGTTTTAGGGTGGTGTAAATGTGTTGAACTATGTTTTAGTATAGTTGACATATATTTAGTTTATATCTTTTCTTTTCTAAAGGCTACTCTGATAGTCAAAGGTTTGTGTGTGATGCAAGATATGATTTCATCGATAGTGTATGTCGATATCGATAGTGAGTTTTGACAGAAAAATGCGAAGTGAAGGTGAATATAAAATAGATCTGCAGAGTGTCTTGTAAATCGAGTATTGTGGTGCAATTAGTGGTTTTAGAGTGGTGTAAATGTATTGAATGATATTTTAGTATAGTTGACATATATTTAGTTTATATCTTTTCTTTTTTAAACTTCTTCTAATTTTCAAAGTATGGATACCGCTGATCAATACTTTTAAGAGGACCGGGAAATCCCTATCTCCGCCATGTTAAATTCACCAACTTTATGTACCTTTTTCTCAGAAATGGTGAAAGATAGAGGTCTAGATTTTTTAAAAGTAGTTAGAATAACATGCTTTACGTATTTTAACAGACCATTTTCTTTCTAAGTGAAACTCAAAATTAATTACTAATTATTTACTGAAAGTCATTTTTAAATTAGCATTTTTGGTAAGATTTCACTGCCTAAAATAAATAATTCTCAACAAATCATTAAATCCCTGTGTTAAACTATACAATATAACATAATATAAGTATTAAAAAAAATCTGAGTTTTTAAGTTTAATAGATATTGAAAAAAAGGAACATAAACATAAAAAATCCAAGTTTTGAGAAAAAGTCAATTAAAGATTTAAATGGTCATTAAGCTGTGAAGTATACTCTTAGAAAGGAATGAATAATTGGGAATGAAAGAAATGAATTTCAGGGGTCAGAGATTCCGAAAAACATGTTTTTACAAAATGTCTGTCTATGAGTCTGTATGTGTGTCTGTATGTGACAAAATTTTGTGGGCAATCTATCTCAAGAACTAATCACAGAATTTAATAAAAATTTACATTCAGTTAGTCCCTGATATAAATTGGTGCTGATTAGATTTTGGTGTAAATCGCTCAACAGGTGACGCTGCTATGCAACATTTTTCACGATTTTCACAATAGCTCAATCTCCAGAACTAATGCCCGGATTTTCATCAAACTTCAGATTCAGTTAGTCCTTGAATTGATGTTTTGTACATTTTGGTGTAAATCGCTCAACAGGTGGCGCTGCTATGCTGCATTTTTTGTAATTTCTGCAATAGCTCTATCTCAAGAACTAATGTTTCAATTTTCAACAAACTTCAGAGTCAGGTATACCTTGATATGAATTAGTGCTGTTTATGCTTTGGTGCAAATTGCTCAACAGGTGGCGCTGCTATGCTGCATTTTTTAGTATTTCCGCTATAGCTCTATCTCAAGAACTAATGCACGAATTTTCATCAAACTTCAAATTCAGATATACTTTGATATGAATTGGTGCTAAATTGATGTAATTTCTTGTATTATTTAAATGATTTAATTAACGTGATTTATATAGAAGAAAATTTGTCATGACAAAACATATTGGTTTAAATGTGTTTTTGAATTATTTCAAATCTGTTCTAAAGTATATATAAAAATCACTTCAAAACATCAAACTACTCAATAATTGCTATAAGTGATAAAAAAAAAGCTTTATTTATTTACATTTCGACATGTTTCATTACATCCGAAGGCAACATTCTCAAGGAAATAAAATAATAAAAATATTTCCGCATTAAAATTCAAATTGAAAAACTAGTAAACAAAAACAAAAATCACGCGAACACAAGCATCTAAAATTTGGAAACGAATGCTATACAGAATAATGAAACAATAAAATAAAATAATTCATCTTCTCAAATTTCTATTTTTAATATTGCAGTTTATTTCATTATGCTTGTGTTTGCGTGATGTTTGTTTTTGTTTACTATTTTTTCAATTTGAGTTTTTTGCAAAAATATTTTTATCATTTTATTTTCTTGAGAATGTTGTCGTCGGATGCAATGAAACATGTCGAAAGGTAAATAAATAAAGGTACAGTAAAACCTCCCTAAAGCGACCACGTTCCGTTCCAATAAAAATGTGTTGCTCCGAGAGGTGGTCTCTTAATGGAGGTAATTTTTAAATTCAGATTTTAATTGTTGAAAAAGGGTAACAATTAATGTTACTAAAATTTATTTTTCACATTAGGAAAAAATATGAAAATTTAAGTACAAAACAAAAGTTAATTACATAAGTTAATTACTGAAGTGTTTAAAAAATGAATACATTGTTGCTTGCTTTGATTTTACGGTTTTATCTTTTATAACTTTTATTTCCAAATCCTTTTGAAGTTCAGTAAATGAATGCAATTTTTTTGGACGGGAACAATTAATAACGATTTCATTAATTTATATATTTCTTTGAGAGTTTCCAGACAGAATAGGGCAGGGGAGTTTATTGACCATCATTCTTAATTTGTTATCAAAGTTTTATACATTGCCTAAAAATGCACAAAGGGGTTTAAAAACTTAAATGTTACCGGAACAAAAAAAAAAAAAAAAAAAAAAAAAATTCTAAACTTAGTTTAGAAGTTTGATGAATAATATGCTCTCCGGAATTATTTTTCTAAAAAAACCTTCTTCAAGCGACTAGGAAAAACGGAATTTGTTTCATTTTCTTCAAAGAAATGGGTCGCTCATGGAGGGAATTCAACTGGAATGGTCTCTGAATGGAGGTAAAATTAGTATTGAGCTTTATGGGAGTAAATTTTGTTCCATGAAAAAATGGTCGTTCAGGGAGTTGGTCGTTTAATAGAGGTGATCACACAGGGAAGTTTCACTGTATTTGTGGCTTAAAAAAAATTAATCACTTCTAGCAATTAATGAGTATACTTTGATGCTTCAAATCTGTTCACTGAATGAAATCGAACGATAATGCTAATTTACAAAAGAGAACCGTACAAAGTCTATGCTTTTCCATACTTGAAGCTATTTAGAACCACATGAAACGAATCATGAATAATTTCGATAATAAATTTATTGCATTTCTCACCTTTTATGATGCAATAATTAGAACTACTGAATTTTTTTTCGTTTGGTTCTCCTAAAATACTAAAGCTTCAAACTACAATTCAAAATTCACAATATTTTAGACATTCGTAATGCATGTCACTCGAATTGAGTTAAATCTAAAAATTCGAAAGTGGCCTGTATACAATATTTTGTTTGTTATCCTTTCTTTACAAGTTTAGTTCCAAATGTCGATGCATCCAAAGAAAGTTAAAATTTATTTATTGAAATTCATTGCGAAAAAGATAAAATCCAACCATTGAAAATTGAAAGAACTAAAAAAAGAAAATGTTGCATTTGATTTAAAATCTGTAGCACTTTTTTTGCAATTCTCAATAATGCACAAATTTAATGCATTTTATTTGGTTTCCTAAAATAGGTTTCAGTCGTGAAATTTATTAAATACATTTGAGCTTACATAAATCTTTAAATTTTGTATAATGTAATAAAGATTTGCTATATAATATGTATTCTACTGTTAAATCTGAAGTTTATAAAATTCAAAAGAAGTTATTGATATTTTATGATGTATATTAAAACATAAAAAATTCTAATGTCTGGTGTCTGTGTTTGACCTTTTTTTCTGTAAGAGAAAAGGAGAAAGAATTGCGAAATAAATTGATTTAAGGGGGCACAGGACCTTTGAATTTGTCAAAACGATAGAAAACATCGCCTATTTCAAAGTACCAAAACACAAATAATATGCAATTAAGATCTTTTTTCCCCTTTCTGTATAAAGCATGTGTTCTTAACAATATTATCCAGAAAAATAAATGTTGTATTTACAAAATTAATATTTAAATTTTAAATTTAAAAATTCATCTCACTAATGTGTGAATTAAAATCATTAAGTTCTGCGCACATGATAAAACTCTAAATTATGCATATAGAAAACAATTTTTGAACAGAATAGAATCATAACACGCCAACTTCTAAATTTAACCAAAATATGCACTAACAGTTTTGTTTAAGATTTAATTTTAGCACAAAATGAAAAAAATTATAAATTATAAAATTAAAAAATGGCTAATTTTTTAAAGCTGTAGCTTATATACTTTGAAAGTAACAGAGCGCGCACACTTAAAATTTACTAAACTGAGAAAACGTGTTTTAATTCTTTAAGTCCCAAATTATCAATTCATGAAAATTTCATCTTCTAAAGCATTTTTCGTGAATTTTTAAAACTATATTAGAAGATTTACCCAATTATTTAATAAATTTTAGAAAGTTTTCGCATATTAAAATTAATTAATTAAAGAATTTATAGGGATTTTGTACAGTATTTATAACTCAACTGAAATTTTTTATTTAAAATATATTTGTTAGTATTTTGTAGAATTACGAAATGTACAAATGTAATGCTCTTACAATAGAAATATAGAAATATTTCTGAACTAAAACTCCCCCGCCCCTCAATCTTTCAACGTCAAGAATGCTGAAACGATACAAAGGCAAAATAAACTATCCTTTTAAAAATAATTTTATTTTGTGCAACCAATAATCCTTTTGGAACAAGATAAAGTAAAGTATATATAACTCAGTCTAAACTGCATTACTATTAATCGATGTATTAACCCTTTATGTACTGAATTATGAATTCATGAACATTTTATCTTCTAAAGTATTTTTTGTGAATTGCTTAAACTACATTAGAAGATTTACATAAACATTTAATACATTTTAGAAGGATTTTAGAAGGATTAATTAAATTAGGATTGAATTAAATTAGAATTCTGTGCACTATTTATAACCCCACTCAAATCTTTTATTTTAAATATTTTTCATAGTATTTTGTAGAATTATGAAATGTACAAATAGAATGTTCTGACAATAGAAATAGTTCCGGATTGAAAAATCCCTTCCACCCCCCCCCCCCGCACCGCCAAGAAAGTTGAAAAGAGGTAAAAACAAAAGAAATCATCCTTTTAAAAATATTTTTGTTTTGTGTAACCCATAATGCTTTTGGAACAAGATAAAGTAATGCATCTATAACTCATTCTAAACTGTATTACATCTAATCGATTTCTTAAATAAATTTTATAACAAGTTATTTTAATGGTACTTATAAGTACCGTCAGTAGAAAAAGGGTTAAAGGAATTTTATAACAAAATATTTTAATGGTACTTTAAAGAACCGTCGGGGCATAAAGGGTTAAAGTTTCAATATCTACGGAACTTCAATTATACTCACCGTCTATAAATGATTATAACTCAAGATATAATGCAGATTTTCGAATGGGGTTATTGCGCATATTAATGAAAAGAAAAAATTCACAACAAAACAAAAACCGAAAAGTGATTTTTTTTTAATTTAAAGGTCCTGACCTTTCTTGAATATTACTTTATGCACCTTTATTTAACTTTCGAGAGAAAGTTTGAAAGCTTTTGTATGTCGTAAAGATGATCCCCTGCATTAAGCTGCTGAGGTAAATACTATTTTGTTGTAGTTTTGAAATTGGACTTCTATTCCTTTTCACGGGAGTTGCTAATGTGTTATAGAGACGGTGTAAAAATGAAAAATATTACTTTTACTTTGCTCGATATATTGATTGATGAAAGTTTCAAATATTTTTTTTTTTTATTTAAAGAAATAAAAATTATCATTATAATTATAATTATGATTTTTTTTTGTCTAAAATATGGCTGACGAAATATGAGGTTGAATAATAATTATATTACTAAATTGGTAATTTAAGAAATCTTAAATTTTCAATAACACTTATTGGACAATTGCACCATAAAATCTGATAAATAAAGACACAATATTGCTTAATGGTACACAAAATACGAACTTTAATAAGCTAAAAATTGATTTCTACGTTTCGAGCTGTTTCTACAGCCGTCTTCAGGAAAATATGATGGTAATAAGGCTCAAAGTTCAGAGACGAAAGCTTCCTGTGCAAGAAATAATTAGTCGAAATAAAAATGTTAATGATTTGAATATAAAAATGTAGTGTTGCCATCTAGTGAAAATAAATAATTATTAATGAACTGACATCAAAGAAATTAAACAGGTCGATTAAAGAAATCACGCGTGCCGCTATCTAGACAAGAGGGACAAAACCACGTTCAACTGGGTTTTCAATCAAGTTTTGGCAAGTTTAAGCTGAAATATTGTAAATGGATGGAGAACTATGACTTTATGATATTATGCCAGATTTTTGGGATATTATAGGATAAATTATCGTTACTAGGTTTATCTTCACGTGCAATGATTTCAACTGATTCTCTAATTTTACTTTCAAAGGGGTTATTGCACGGAACTATAATTTTTGCTTCAGCAAAGTTAATATGGCAGACTTCATTAGCCAAGTAGAACCTAGAAAGAGCTGTATTCTGTTTACGCTGTTTACGCTGTTTAATGTCTCTGCGATGTTCCATAATCCTTATTGATAACTTACGTTTTGTCATGCCGATTCGAAGGAAGCTTTCGTCTCTGAACTTTGAGCCTTATTACCATCATATTTTCCTGAAGACGGCTGTAGAAACAGCTCGAAACGTAGAAATCAACCTTTAGCTTATTAAAGTTCGTATTTTGTGTACCATTAAGCAATATTGTGTCTTTATTTATCTTTAATTTTCTTTCATTAATGCATTGATTAATGAAAATCTCAAATAAATTTCTTCGAATAATATCATAAGACGAAAACGCAATTTTTCACCTTGATTCAACATAAAATATATAATGTGAACATTAAAAATTTCACAATCTCACTTAAAAGGCGACTAATTTATAGTAATGAAAAATATGTTACAAATTTAAAATATACATTTTATTTAAAAAATAGAATACTAGAAAATAATAGAAAGCTTCTACTTTCAACTCTAGTAATTATTGGCTCTCTCATTTTCAAAACAGAGTAACGTATTTGTATAAATAAACAACATTTAGTTATCAAGATATTCTCTGATGATGAACTTGGAAGATTTGAAAGTACTGAGAAGTTTTTAAAAATAAAATGTATATTTTAAACTTGTAACATATTTTTCATTACTATAAATTAATCGCCTTTTAAGTAAGATTGTGAAATGTTTAATGTTCACATTATTATTTTAGACTTCTACTTTCAACTCTAGTAATTATTGGCTCTCTCATTTTCAAAACAGAGTGAACGTATTTATATAAATAAACAACATTTAGTTATCAAGATATTCTCTGATGATGAACCTGGAAGGTTTGAAAGTACTAAGAAGTTTTTAAAATAAAATGTATATTTTAAACTTGTAACATCTTTTTCACTACTATAAATTAGTCGCTTTTTAAGTAAGATTGTGAAATTTTTAATGTTCACATTATGTATTTTAAATTTCTTCTAATTAAGAAAAAATTTTCTTTAGAAAATTATCATCATAATTATGAAATATTCTTTTTTGTCTATAAAATATAGTTGAAGAATGATAATTATACTACTAATTTTGTTCATTTAGGAAATCATAAATTTCCTTTAATTAATGCACGGATTGATAAAAATCTCAAATCAATTTTTCTAATTTAATAATTTTTTTCTTTGGAAAATTATCATCATACTTATGAAATAATCTCCTTCGGCTATAAAATATAGTAGAAGAATGATAATTATGCTACTAATTTTGTTAATTTAGGAAATCATAAATTTCCTTTAATTAATGTACGGATCGATGAAAATCTCAAATCAATTTTTCCAATTTAATATATTTTTCTTTGGAAAATTATCATCAGAATTATGAAATTTTCTCTTGTCTATATGATATACTTGACAAAAATAATTATATTACTGAATTTGTTAGATAAAGAAATCTTAAATTTTATTTAATCAATGTATTGATTGATGAAAATCGATCAAATCTATCAAATCCCTTTTTTAAAATAAATAAATTTTTCTTTGGAAAACTTTCATCATGATTATATTTTTTTTTCTTTTCTTTTTCCTTGTTTTCGAATAATAATTACACTACTGTTTTTTTAAAAATATATATTTATTAAAATAATTTCCATGTGATTTACATTTCTTTAAACGAAGCAAATATCAAACTTATGTTGTAAAAATCATTGAAAACTCTCTGTATGTTGAAAATTTGAACTAAACATTTTTATATAAAAAACATTGCTTCTTTTTTATCGTTTATCTGTTTATCTATTTATTTATCTTATATTTATGCAATCGAAATAGTTTTCCTTATTGCAAGCAGTATAAATGTTTATATTTCGCTAAGCTAATACATATTTTTTGTAACGTGTTTATCGTTTGTCATTTTGAATAATCTCATTTGAATAATTCGCTACCATAGCTTCAGTATTTTTCAGAGAGAGAGAGAGAGAGAGAGAGAGAGAGATTTGT
The DNA here is from genome assembly GCA_963932465.1 of Maratus speciosus. NCBI lineage: Eukaryota > Metazoa > Arthropoda > Arachnida > Araneae > Salticidae > Maratus > Maratus speciosus. The sequence goes on along the minus strand of OZ010788.1, from coordinate 620,705,080 downwards.
GAAATAAATTAATTTGTGTAGTACTTTATGCACATTTATTTATCTGTCGAAGCAAAGTTTGAAAACTTTCGTATGTCATAAAGATGATCCCCTACATTAAGCTACTGAAATGCTCACTCTTTCCTTCTGGTTTTGAAATGTGATTTACCTTTCTTTTCATGGGTAAATAACAAATTTAAAGACATTTATTTTATTTTATTTTTATGTTTTTTTTATGTTTTTTTTTTGGGGGGAAGGGGGGGGGGGTGGAGGTTACGCATTTTCTCTGACTCTTCTTCTCTGAATAATGAAATTAAAAATCCCAAATATTTTGTAACTTGCACGTGTTTATAATCCCTCTTTGATTGATAAAGCTCTGAATAAATTTAACCCTTAAATGCATGGTGATGCATAGCTACATCACTTTTTATTTAATTCTCCACAAAATATTTATATAAAAATTTTAATCCTGTCGAAATTACAAAAATATAAACTTAAGAATCCATCTATCTTAAAATTTCTGGACTCAAATTTTTAAAAAAGAATAAAAAACATAGTTCTAAAAAAATAATTTATGCATTTTAGGGTTAGGATTTACAAAATAAAAAACTATTTAAAATAAGGTATTTAGATTCATACTTAATACAAAAAATATTTACTAATTTGCAATATTTTAGTTTTCACTTGTATTTCAGATGTGCAACCTAAGAAAAAGTTGACGTATTATACGAAAAATATGTCTCTGATTTTTTTTTCATTATTTTTCCTGTACTATAAACCTTTCAGAGAATCATATATAATTTTTTCGAAACAAAATAAAAAATCCTGCATTTAAGGGTTAATAATTCTAAACGTCCTCTTTATGACTCAAATAGTCCTCCTAATTTTAAGACTATGATTCTTCCATTTTATTCTCCTCCCTGTTTGAAAATTTCCAAAACCCTTTGCCGTTGCAATTTTAAAGTTGTCTTCAAACATATTAATAAAATAAAATTATCGTCTCTGAAAGATCCTACCTCTACTGTGAACCCGTGGACCGTTTATTTTACTCATTGTTTTTGTAATTTAGGGTTATTTTGATCAAACTAAGAGAGCTTCAAAGTTCAAATTACGCGATAATCAGAGGTATTTAACAAATCAAGGTATTCCAAAGTCTTCGATTGCCTCTCACTGTTCCAATTCAAGTCACTGTTTCGATTTTTCCATGGCTAGACTTATTTCTTCTGTTGTCTCACTCACTCGAATTATCATTAAGCATTTTTTTATTGATATAAACTTGTCAATTACATCTCTCATCATTGTCTTTTCTCTCTTTAGCTTGGAAATTACTTTTGTGATTCTTTCCCCTCTTCTCTTGTCTCTTATCATTTTTTTATTTAAAAAAGAAGAAAAAGAAAAAAGAAAAAATACATCTTTTATTTCTTGTTTTTCATGCATTTTCTCTTCTAGTTTTATTTTTAATTTACTTATTTTATTTTGTTTATTTATTCATTTTTTACTTTAATTCGTTTGATTCTTTTTATTTCCTTTAATGTTTTCTTTTCTGTTAGCTTTTCTACCATTTTCGAAACACTTTCCTCTTCTGCATGTGCTCTTCTGTGATTGGTGTTTACCTTACAGTTAGTGCCACCTGTCGCATTCTTTATAAGTTCTCCTCTATGCCCTTTCTGTTCATTTGTGACATTGTCCCCTTACGGACACGTGTTTACTTTGGCTGATGACGGGCTGTTAAAATTTCCACCCCGAAACATGTGTGTTTCTTTTGTTTTATGGTGATTCATACAAAGTTTTATTATTAATATACTTATGGCTTCATCTGAGCTAGCGCGGACATGTTTTATAGCAAGTGTGAACTGCACACTGTGCAGGATCGCAAAAAACTGAGCCCAAAGCTAATGATAAATAGAATTGGGAAAATTACGGCGGATGCATCAAATGGCTCTTAAACGGCAGGTTTGTGGAAGGAGTGGAAGTTCTAGAACTTCTTGGAAAAAAATATTCTGAAATCGAATGATTTAAAAAGAAAGAAAAATATTGTTGTCGTTTGACCAAAATGAATTTTGAGGAAGGAAATATAGAAATAAAGAATAAAAAATATGATACCTATTGCAACTTAGATAAAAATATTTTAAGAGGGAGTAAATTAAAGTAAATCGGGAAAAAATTTAGAATAGATTTAAGTTAGGTTAAAAAATTTAATATTATGTATATATATATATATATATACTAGGGGGCTCTGCCCCCTACGAGCTACGCTCGCCAACCCCCGTTCAGGCACACCAAAATCCAAAAAGCACGCTAATTGCACGCATTTGATCGCTTTAAAAATATTGAATTAAAATTAAAAAAAAAAAAAAAACAGTAGCGATCTCTCTGTAAACGGGTTTCCATTCGTTTTCCTTGGATTGGGGATTTTTAAGACCAAATCTGTTGCTGTTAAGAGATACAATGGCTGTTTTCGTATTTAATTAAACACATTAGTTATTTGAAAATAAGCTAATGTAAAATGAATTAAGTAAACAGTGTCATTGTCTCCCGGTATTTTTTAGCAGCGCTATAAGATAGTTCTTTTAAATAATTCCTTTTAAATGTATCGTTTCAAATCTGACGTAATTTACACCAAACTTTTATTTCTCTTATTAATATTCACGTAAAAATACTTTTGTTGTTAAAAAGAAATATTATTTGCGCTGTCTTCGAATTCACGATAATAGTTGAAAAGATTATCTCAAAATATCTCGCGAAATATATTTTTCAATTTAAATTGTTTTACCATATTTTTGGGGCATTTTAAATATGACGTAAAATTTAAGTGTAAATATGGTTCTTATGACGTAATTTTCCTGCTTTTAACTTGTAATCATTTAATTCTAATTTTAAAGTTTTTTTTTTTCTGTTTCTAATAGTCACATGTAAATAAATTTTTAATTTGAAGAAATATTTGATATGATAATTTGTTTCGCTGTTTATACTATTGGCAACAGTTTAAATTAATGACATTTTCTAAAATTTGTAAAAAACATCTCTCGAAATGCTGAAAATTTGAATTAAAAATAGAAATAAAACCTCAAAAAATGCGTCAAATAAGAAAAATAAATGCAATCTGCGCATTGGGAACTTATAACGTATAAAATGATCTAAAAATGATTAAATTCTCATGCATAGTTTTTGCTCAAATAAAACTTTTTTAATGGAACGACTTTGTCCAACTTTAGTATTAAATATCTCTTAGAATAATTCTTCGATTTGAAAACTGTCTGCATCAGCGTGTTTATCAAACATTTTTCTATAATACCACCGATTTTCATATTTTTGTATGCAACAGTTTTCTTAATATTAACGATGAAAGGCCATGCTTAAGCATTCAAATTGGATGCGGTTCAACCCGGAATATCTACGCAGATGTTCATTGGTCCATTTCCAAATCAAAACTTTTTTTTATATATAGAAGGATATATATATATATATATAATAAAATTTTCGCCCTTTTATCTTAATTAAACTATTCCAAATTATTATAATATCTACCTTTTTTACTTAGCTTTAATACTATCTTAAATATCTTTTATCTTTTTTCCATGCTTTAAATGCGTATTCTTTTATTATTCTAAAACCTTAAATCCATTCGTCTAATCTTATAAAACCCATTAAATTACTTTTTTCATTTTATTCTGAAACTAAATCCTTTTTGTTTCGAATATTTTTAATATCATTTATTCTATTTGTTCTAGTTCCCATAATGCCTTGCAAAGACCGCCAACATTTGTTTACGTCATTAATCTGACGCCGAGAATAAAGAGTTCATAATCGACGTCACGCGTACTTCCCCTCTTCCCCCGGAGCTAAGTCCTATCGTAACATGCCCCTCATCACGTTATCCCGACTATTTTTACGGGGTTGGTTCTTTCACTTGTAATGTATTCATACGCGTGCATTTTTCGCAAGTATTTAACCTGTTGTATTGGCTAGGAGAGAGAGAAATTTACGATTATTGAGTTACTTAAATAACCCATGTCACCTGGAGAGTTTTGTTTCCTGCATCTTCGTTATGTTTTTCTAATACTTAACATATAGGGGTTTACATTTTATGACGTAGCAACGGCCCGAACAGTGGTAGCATATTGCTAGTGGAGTTTGTTGCATTTTATGATCATCTAATAAATATTTGATGATTCTAAAGGTTTCGGTTATTATTTACGGGAAATTCCAATGGACGTCGGCCTTGATCTTCCACTTTTAACCATGATTTTATGACTACAAAGCTTTGATTTCTCGATTGAGTTAGATAACGAGTGTATAGCTGCTGCTTACGACCGATATGTTTTTATCATACAAGTGAATACGTATCAATTAGTCGGCAGGATTCGAGCCTGCGCGGGAAGATCCCAGCGTTCTTCCAGTCCATAACCGATTTGAGAACAGCCTTAAGGCTGTTCTGAAATCCAAAGGGTCAACTTTATGACATAAGTTCTAATTAATTTTTGTTCGGAAATGCATGAAACTAGAAGGTAGAGGTATAGAAGGTACTAGAAAGTATTCAGAAACTATGTCATTGAACTGTGTTTTTCGTTTCCCTGTAAACGTAACAGATCTTTCAGAAAATACTGTCAAAGTTGGCATTTTAAACTGAACTTCCGAACGAAAGAAGAAAATCCAGGCAGTAAGGGGAGAGAAATGGCGTGTCACGTGATCAGAATCGCTTATAACTCAATAGGTAATTGATTGATCAAAAAATGGAATAGACAGTTCGATTCCAAATCGCTTCCATGGTGAGGCTTTCCAATTTTATGTCTTTCCGTTAAAAAATGAATTTGTAAATGCGTTAAAACGTTTTGCGCTTGTTGAGCAGAGCAGTTGAGAACAGCTTTAAGAGAATTAAACGGCTCAAATGGAAATAGGCTGGGCACGTCTCAAGAATATAAGGGAATAGATAGTGTACAAATACGAAACCGTGCGGTGTTCCAGATATATAAAAGGACCGAGAAGACTATGTAAAATGATCACAAAATCAGAAAAAAATGTCTGGAAATCATTAGAAGAAAAAGCATTGGAACGCTAATGTAACGCAACCACGTCGCATTCTAATTGGACTGGAAATCACGTTTCCATTAACGAAGATATCTGGAACGAATTTCTTTCACTTAGTCGAGATAGTATTTTATATTAAGAAAAGTAAGGTACACATAATTTATCTAATTAGTATACGTTAAAAATATAATTTATGCATTCAAGAAACGTATAACAATTAAAAAACTATTTCATCAATAAAGATGTGTCTTGTATATTACACCGTGTGATTAAAAATAAACGTTATAACGACTATCTATTGAACCGTTGACTAATTTCCATTTATAAAAAGTATTAAATTCAAGAATAATTTTCAGATATGGCTTTTGACTTTACAAGGGGCTCTATTGTATATATATTAAAATGTTAGATTTAATTTTGTTAGTTATCCCTTTTCCAAGAACACATATTTACAAAATCGGTGCCTTCCATCTAAAAAGAAAAATAATGCATGTTTTGTAATGAAATATTTACCTAAGATTTGAAATACTGAAAATGTTCGCCTTTGATACCAAGTTATTAGAGAGTATCTGCAAATTAAATTGCATTCATATGTATTCTTTTAACACTGGGCAGCTGCTTTTGGTTATTTTATGACTACTACTAGCTAGAATTTACCCCGCTGTCACATTTTCGTCAGATTAAAATAAAAAGTACGATACTTAAAGCTTTTAATATTAAATACACTGAAAGACTTCAAAAGGAAATTGGATTCAAATTTTATTATACTCACATAGAGTTATGATACTTTGAAAGTAAAAGGCTGGTAAATACTGAAAATTTATAAGATTCAATGCGTCGTAACTCGGAAAGTTTTTATCGTCTTTTTATTTACCTAATTTACATTTTAGAGCAAGAAGTGTATTTTTCTAAGTATAACCTGTAGGATCCATGTAGTCCGTGAACCAGCTTCACATTTTGGGAACCAATTTGAGCGTCCATGGTTTCGCTATTTATGATATACTAGACATTACAGATAACGAAACTGGTAGCTAGCTGACGCTCCATCGGGGGATGTTTCCACACGAATATCGCACGGCTTGCTATAAGATGAAATGAATGGCAACTCGATCACTGATATTACGACGACTAGGGGACTTTATTAGTAATTGGGTTGCCATTATTTTGACATTGAAGCGAGGTGCATGATGTTACTATGTCAATATTGCCCCCCCCCTCCTCCTGCTACATCAGGTGACTGTTAGTTTCATTATAATTTATTCTGCCATATATACATAAAATCATCCATGCCGAAACCGGTTGCACAAATGTGACGTTGCGTCTCGAACAAATGGCACGATATCAGTAATCTAGTTGCCATTATTTTGGCATTGCAGCGGGGTGTTGATGTTACTATGACAATATTGCCCCCCTCTATCATACTGCATCAGGTGACTGGTAATTTCGTTATAATTTATTTTGTCATATATACATAAAATCATCAATCCAAAACAGGTTGCACAAATGTGCGCTGCGTCCCGGACAAATGGGACGATATCAGTAACAAAGTTTCCATTATTTTGGCATTGCAGCGGGGTGCATGATGTTGCTATGACAATATTGCACCGCCCCCTCCCCCCCCGCGCTACTGACTGGTAGCATCGTTATCATTTACTTTGGCATATATACATAAAATCATCGACGCCAAAATAGGTTGCCCACATGTGACGCTGAGTTCCGGACTAAATTTAAATTTCAAATTAAAAATTATTATTTTGACTTAAATGAGTCTAAATTTTGACTGAGATAATGAAGATCAACATTGGAAACATTTAGGATAAAGAAATAATATTCAAAAAAGATAAACCTTACGAAAAAAAAGATATGTTATTATCTGAAATGAAAGCTGCCAATGAAAAAAAAAATCTTCATTAATTTTAAGCTGAGAATAAAGTTATTTCTATATTATTAAGAAATAAATAATTTCGACTTTAATATGGAGAAAGAAATTCATTCTAAAGATTAAAACACATGTTACCGAAACTGTCTGTTTAAGATTTGAATTTCTCCAGTTCTAAGCATGTTTTGCATGAGATAATTCATTTTTTGAAAATAGTTCTAAATTATGAAAGTTTTCGTTCCATAAACAACACGAATAATAATAAAAAAAATAATAATAAGTTTGGAAAACAAATTAAATTTTAAAAGAAAATCCTTTTATGTTATTCGTAGTATAGCATAATTCTTCAGAGAAAAACTTAAAAAAAAAAAAAAAAAAAAAAAAAAAAAAAAAAAAAAAAACTTTCCATTTTATGTTTCTAATAGTTAAGAGAAAATCTTAAAGATTTTCTTTAACAGTCATGATTCAAAACACGTAAATAACCACCAATCTAGTCAGAATTTTAATACCATATGTTATCCATCACAAGTTCTTCTTAAGGAAATTATCTTTGAATTTTCATCAAGATGAAATATATTGTTATGCAACATTCAGCCTAGAAGCATTTTTATTCTGAGATATATTTGGAGGAGCAAAATATCTTGAAATATCTAGGAAATGAAATTTAATTTTTTACTATAGATATATTTAAAAGCTCTGTATCTAAACTCGTGTTTGTAAAAATTGCAACACCATGAAGAAATCATCAGAATTAAATGAAATTTAATGCACAAACGAATGGTATAGCAACAAACAAATTATTACATTTTCATCGCAAAAGAAAAAACAATATCAAGTGTCCGAAATCAGTATTTAGTGTAGCCACTAAGCTCTACAATAAGTGCTTCTATACGACGTGGCATGGAGTCGAACAGATTTTGAATGTCTGCCTGGGGAAGAGCATTCCATATTGTATGTATGCGTACAAAAGTTCATCTGTAGAAGTTGTAGGATGAGGATCACGAGCGAGATGCCGACCAATGAAATCCGTACGTGTTCAATAGGCAACATATCCGGCAAGTAATCATGCCACGGAAGAAGATACATATGTTCTGCTGACAAGAAGTATTGAACATTCCTTGCAACATATGGGCGAGCGTTATCCTGTTGAAAGATAGGTCCATGAATGCCTTGAAGGAAAGGAACGACTTCGGGCTCCAGCACTTTACTGATGTACCTGTTCCTCTTCAGATTATACGCAATTCATAGCAGCTGCGATCGTCCATCATACACAATCACACACCGGACCATAACGCCGGTGTTCGCCCACTATGATGTTCGGTAATGCACTCCGGAAGATAGTGTTCAACAATATAGCATCTAACACGAATGCGGCCAACATGTTACCACAAATTAAAGTGAGATTCGTGTGAAATAACAAAGTTGCCAATCTGAACGCCAGTCTCTACGTTCATGAGCCCATTGCAGCCGCAGGCGTTGATGGTGTTGCGTGAGAGGGCTCCTCTATAAAGAAGTTCTTGCACGCAGTCTATGGTGCAGCAGACGTCGACGAATTGACGAAGCAGTCAGTGATACACCTAATTGACCAATGTGCTGCTACCAACTGTCTAGATGCAGCTGTACGTTCCGTCAGGTTCATGCGGACCAAGTGTCTATCACCGCGCGCTGATTTCCCTTTTCGGTGTCCACTCGCAGATCTCCAATTTCTCCGATTATTGTCGGTCCACTGCTGCCAAACTCGCATCACTGTGATGTTATGTACTCTGAACACGAGATGCTATTGCACGATAAAAAAAAATCCTCCTTCACGAAGGTCAATGATTCTCCCCTTACAAACACCGTCAATTGTTCAAATGTCGCCCCCTTTCGTCAAAAAGTCATAGTTACGTCTCACCTAACGTTTAATACTAGCAGATAACCATAGATTATTTTCAACGACCCGCTATAGCCCTCTATTTATGCTGTTTTAGCAGCAGTCCAGAGGGCTCTGCTCAGCCTACGCATGCGTGGTGATTCTGAAATTTGAATAATTTGCAGAACACGCTATTCTTTGCATTTGCTGAAAATTTCAGGAATCGGTTCTAGCATGATTTGTTTCAACAAAGAGTCCGCCCCAAATGCCAGAAATGAAGTTTGACATCTTGTTTTTAAGAGTCTTTTCCTATTAAACGGTGTCAAATGTGCGGAATCTGTGAACATTTTAAACATTTTAAAAGATTTATACTGTCGGGAAATTTTAACAACTTTTTTAAAAATTTAAATGTTATTTGTATTATTGTTTTCCACTGTGCACTATTTTAGCATATCTATTGTATGAATTTTAGAGTTTTAACTCTCTGCCTATAAAATTAATATTTTGTTTAAATTTACTAGTTACTAGTAACTTAAACAATTAAGCAATTTTCTTTTTTCTTATTTTTATTACTTAAAGATATATAGTTGAATTGTTTCTCCTTTTCCTTCGTCTGGTTATTTTTTTATTACAATACTTTATTTACTTTTCTTTAGTACTGTTAGCTTTCTGTGATTTTACACTCTATGACGACTATAAAGAAAATTGTTAGAAAATAAAACATGAACTATCATGTCACGTTAAACCCAAGTGAATTATGTGTACAGTAAATGTGTATTTGTACAGGTATTCAAGAATTTTAGAATCCAACAAAGCAGCTTGAAAAGATTCGCAAAATCAATATTTAATAACATTAATCTTTTCAATGGTTTGTGTATATGATTAAAACAACAAAAAATCGAATCAAATTCAATGTTTCCGTCGAGCAAACTTTTTAGATGACTTTAAAATAGTTCTCTTTTATCAAAAATATTACCTACAAAAATTTTTGCCATCCATCATTCATATAAAGCAGTCAAGGAGAAACAAAAATAAAGTTTCAGTTATTAGAAAAGTATAACTTCCAAGAAATGTGACACTTAGTGCAATTTCTTTGGTGAAACTTTAATTTTTTTATTAAAATTCCGTCATGTTACGCTAACATAGATGACTCAAAGTACTCCGAAAAAAAATTATAACTGTGTTTCTTTTATTTTTTCCTTTATCTCTTTTTACAGGTTATAAGTTATTGTCTATAAATTAAATATATATATAGAATAGCTGCCAAATTTTACGTTTTCTTCTTAATACTAAAATTTTATAGTAAATATTGTGTTATTTAATCGTCGAAATCTCATGATCTCTCATGAATCGGTTGAAATCTCGTGAAAATCTTTATGAAATTTTAGTGGTAGCTAAAAAGCGTAAAAGTTGGCAGCTATGTATATAGGCAATAGTTTGAAGATAGAAAAAAATTGCTTATTGTTACCATGTCAAAAAATGCGTAAGACACTTTGACTATATTTCTTTTTTGATTAGCGCAGAACCAAGTAAATATTTTTTTACGCTTCCGCCGGTAATTAAAATTCTTCATACATGTAAATTTTCATTAACTGAAATTTTAGAAAGTTCAATAACTGTAAAAAGCAATATAGTTCATACAAATTTTAGTAATTTTAACATTATATGGTTATTTTACCCTTATGTAATTTTTTTACCTCGCTCACATGGGTCATACATAAGGCTCCAATCTACAGTTTAACCCATTTAGGGGTGGCGGGATATACTATATCGCACCTAATTTTAATCAAGATTTGCGATTTGCACCAGGAAATTTCAATGAAATTTTATTTTTATAACTTTGGTAAAAATGCTGTAAAATTGCTTTTCGTTATTTTGCAATAAAAAGTTTCGAAAATTCCCGTGTGAATGCAGAATTGCAGAAACACAATCACTTCTTACTGAAAGGTTTAAAAAAACTGCATTTCAAAATAAATTTTCAATTAAATTTAATTCTAAACTAGCTGACCCTCCCGGCGTTGCCTGGGACCGCGATAATAACCTTAAATATATCTAACACCCAAAATCTGTTAGTTCCACTTTCCACCACCTGGAACTCGCTCTGTCCTAAACAAACCTCTATTAGAACTCCGTTATTTAACCTATTAGACCGTGAAGCGACAGCACAGACAATCACCTAATCGAGTTCAAGGCTGAAATTCCAGAGTTAGTTAAAACTCGATTTGATTATCAAAACGCAATCGGTCAGCCAAGTCATATCTTACTGGAAAACACCTAAAACTTCGATTTTAGCGGTTGACTCGTAGGTTTACCATTGTGTTTTCCTGCACCCAAAGGTATGAAAATATGGAGGACTGGGTGCAGGAAAACACAATGGTAAACCTACGAGTCAATCGCTAAAATCAGATTTTCAGGCGTTTTCCACTCAGATAGGACTTGGCAGACCGATTGCATTTTAATATGCGAATTGAGTTTTAGCTAATTCTAAAATTTCAGCCATAAATAGCCTAAAATACCTTTCGTGAACTCGATTGCCAGTGCTGCCGCTTCACGGTCTATGTCAGGAGGTATATTAGTTGAGAGAGTAGGAACTCAAATAATAGAAAAATCCCCTGGTGGGGGGCAATTGGGAGAAGGGTGGTGGGGAGATGCAAGAGATTTTTGACAAATGATTACTTTAGAGTACTGAAATCCTTAGTAAAAAATTTGGACTTCTACCTGAGCCAAGAATTCAATTTAAGAACTTTCTGAAATTACTATTCCGAAATAGTGAAAACAACTACTCGTAAATAAATTTTAAAACTGTGAGAATTGATAATTAAGATATTAATGTAATTTGAAATTAGTTTAGAAGAGATATGAGTAATAGGCGTTGAGGTACTCAGTTAAGCAAAAATCGATGAAAGGGAGAGGAGGGGAGATGCAAAAACTCTTCGGCAAATGACTAGTTAAAACTACTGCAGTACTCGGTCAAAACATATGACCGGTACCTGAGCCAGGAGCTTAATTTAATAATTTGCTGAAATTACTGTACAGAAATGTACACGCTGTGCGGAAATAGTGATAACCACTACTCATATATTAACTTTAGGACTTTGAAAGGTGATAATTAAGATATTAATGTAAGTTGGAATTAGTTTAGAAGAAATATGAGTAATACAAGTTTGAGTTATTAAGACAGGGCTCAATTAAGTAACAATCGATGAAGGGGGGGGGGGAGGAGTGATGCAATTGCTCTTCGACAAATGACTAATTTGGACTACTGTAGTACTTAGTCAAAAATTGAGACTGGCTGCTGAGGCAGGAATATAAATATTTTCAGAAATTACTATTTGGAAATAGTGGTAACTACAATTGAGAAATTTACTTTAAGACTGGGAGAGGTGATGATTAAGGTGTAAATTTGCTCCCCTTTCCCATTTTAAGGTCTGTAGATTGAACTTAGGAATAAATGCAGAATACATTTCTTTTTTATATGAAATCAGTTTTTTGATCAAATAAATAGTCACCGGTGCATTCTTTCGATTTTTCGAATTTTGCGTATACATATCAATCTTCAAATCCTGTTTAAAATAGTTTTAAAAATTTCTACTTACCTTGTACTTGCTGACTGTGGTTTTTAATTACTATTCTAGTTCGTTGTTGATTTTCTTTTTTTTCTCTTTCGTATCGGAAAGTAGATAGATAGACGTATCACCAAGGCAGAAGTGAATTATATACGACCCCATCAAATGTCTGCAGGTGTCCAGATGAAATGAAAAATAGTATAGAGTGAACCAAAAGTCTTGCCCTGATTATAAATATTTATTGTTCTCAAACTATTATAATTAGACATATGATTGTTTGGATACAATGTAAGTACTGTTATAAATTATTTTATAAGAGCACGTACCTCAGTAAATTTCAACGTGTGCCCTCGTGGTAGCTTAGACAATGTTTAAGCGGTATTCTAGTTCCCGCCAAGTGTTCTTTAACATGTCTTTTGTTGCAGTACACACAGCAGCTTGTATCCTAGTCTTCAGTTCTTCAGCGTCAGCAATTGGGGTGGCAAAGACTCTTTCCTTGATATAGTCCCCAAAGAAAAAAATCCAGAGGATTAATATCTGCAGAGCGCGGAAGCCGGGGTGTTGGTCCATCCCTTCTAATCCACCGATCCGGAAATGTTTCGTTCTATTGCAAAAAAAAAAAAAAAAAAAAAAAAAAAAAAAAACCTACTGAAACTGACCTATCCAATGATACAACAAGTTAAATTATTATACAAACGGTTTATTTGTAATGAATTATTATAATCAGGGCAAGAGTTTTGGTTCACTCTGTATTTCCATTAATGTGTTTTTAATTAATATATGAGCAATTTATTAACCAATTTTTTCAAACTTCTGATTTAGAATTTTTTGTATCAAATCGATCAAATCCCTCGTATCAAATCGATAAACGTAATAGTTTCATTTAATTTTAATGTTTCCGAAAATCTCTGACTGTCTCTCAAAACAACTCTGCGAGGAAATCTTAACGCGAGATCACTTGCATTTCACACCCTCTTCGAATCGTGTTTCGTAGAATTCTACGGGAAAAATTAACCGCAGCGAATGATGAACATTTCTTTTGTTGGTTTTGCAAAAAACGCGCGGTTCATGCTTCTTTAATGAGGCTTTTTGAAGAATTTTTAATTAATAACTCGGCTAACTTTCAAAAAATTAAAATTCTGAGTCCGATATTTACAGACTTCTAGGTGCGCTAGATTTAGCTAGCCATCGCAGACACGCAGAACGAAACATTCTTTTATTAGTATAGATGAAATCTGTTAAATGTTCAGGTCTCACATTATGGCATAAAAAAACTTTCTTTAGAAATATTTAACAATTTATGGCAGTCTTACTTTCCATAAGTAGGCGCCACAATTTTTAATAATGGACTCATCACTTCAAAAGGACACGCCACTCTATACTTTAGTAGAAAGAATGTTTAATGAAACTCTGTACTACAAGACGTATCTCTATTTACAGAATGGCTGTACATATTTACATAATTAGGAACGCCAGAAAAAATCCGCGGAGGAAACATTGACCTGCATTCATCTTCACCTTCTTCCCGCCTCTCAAAACAACTCTGCGAGGAAATCTTAACGCGAGACCGCTTGCATTTCACACCCTCTTCGAGTCGTGTTTCGTAGAATTCTGCGGGAAAAACTAACCGCAGGGAATGATGAGAGAAATCTATTTGACAGTAGCTAAAATTAGGGACTGTCGTTTAGTGCTTCCACCTATCGGAATAATCTTTAAATATTCGCTACAAATTCTATTTTAATTATGGAAACTCAATGCCGAATTTTAAAATAATATGTGAGCAAGAAGTTTAAACGTAGTGTTGTACAGAATGTGTATGTGTATGAGTTTGTGGGAGTGTAAAAATAAACAAACAAAATAATTCAAAATGAGAAGAATTTATGCCAGGCAGAATCCGTGTGTTGCACATTTGTCATTTTTTTTGTAATATTTTACCGTGCATTTATTATGTATTCTTTTATGTTTCAGAATTTATTAATAATAATTAGAAAAGTGTGTTTAATTACCTTCGTAACTCTTCATTTTAACGCATAGTTTATCGATCATGTGTATACTAGTATTTATATACTAACCTCTACGCTTTTTTGTTACTACAGTTTTTAAATAATAATTTTCCCCTAATTGAATCGCATTAAATAAGGTGAATTGTAATAGTCGACAGTGTATTAACCCTTTATCTACTGACGGTATTTATAAGTACCACTCACTTTAAACGTTCATCCCATAGTGAATATTACTAATATTCTAATGGTACTTTGCAAAAACACTTTAACTCCACTTCTTTTAACTCCACTTTATCCGGATACATAGCAGCATTAGTTCTAGGTTTGTTATTTTAACGAGGAAGGAGGCTTTTTTTGAAACAGTCGATGTGCTTTGTGCTGACATTTTGTACAGATTGTCATGTTCGCCTTTTTATTGCTGCAAGTACAGTAAAGGATATAAGACAAATATTGGATTTTTTATGTGCTCATTATGATCTTAGAATATAATTTGACTAGCTATTTTAGAGGAATGGAGTATGTATTTGATTTAACAGTTAAATTACTCTGTGGTACTTATAAGTACCGTCAGTACACTGGGTGTTGGTTAAGCCTTCTTTTTTACTTTTCGTCTGTGCAGTTATCCATCCTTTTCATCTGCTTTAAAATATAATTGCTAAAATGTAGTGCAATAATAATTTTTCTAGAATTTTTTTTCTGTTTCATTATTATTTTTTATAGAAAATCAAAAAAGTTGTGGCACGGGATCTTTTTTGCTATGCTAGAAATTGCATATGTAAATTCATATATTGCATACGTGGAGATGCTAGAGAATATGTTGTCCTGGAATATAGACGTCGCATAACTAAAGGACTGCTAACAAGATCGAAACCTTAAAAATAGGGATTTTTTAACCCTTTCAGGGGCAAATTATCTTAAATACTAAAGTGTTGAAATAAATGAATGGCACCAGAATTTCTCCAAAACAGTATTTGTAAATAAGAAAAAGGCTACATTTCGCATACTTATTAAATCGAAAATATTTTACCACAATTCTGGTGTCATTTGAAATACCTTGTGGATTTTCTGTTACGATATTTTAGTCATAGTGTACTGACGATACTTTAAAGTACCACTTTAATTAATTACTTCTAAGGAATTAAATTTCTCACTATGAGTATTTTTTTATATTTATCCTTTAATTTTCGTTGTAGTAACTGAAAAAAAATTGCAGTAGATCATAATGCAGTAGATAAAGGGTCAATAGAAGCTTAAGTGACTGTTTCACTTACTTTATTTAAAAATAAAGTCATTATTAAAATTAAGCTTCAAATTTGACAATTTACTTATTTTGAAAAAATCGTTGTCAGTTCAAAATAAAAATTTAAAATTTGTATGCAAACAGTCTCATTTCAATATATTAAAATTATCAATGAAAAGAAATGTAGATAGCCTGATAAATTTCTTCCATATTCTATCTTTTAAATATATTTTGGCTTTTATTCCGTATTATTTAAAAATTAAAATAAACGTCTTTTATTGTGTAATGCTTCAAAAAACGCTAAGACTGCCAAATGCATACATGCCTTGTAAAATTAATCATGTTTTCTTGAAGAAAATTCTTCTTAATTGCAAAGTAGACTACTTGTCAATGAAACAAATTGAAAACTTTTTCTTTTCGAGAAAAGTGACAATTTTTTTAATTTAAATTAAATTGAATAGGATTAAGACGAAAAAAATGCAGCAGGTTGTATTTATCATAGTAGGACACAATATATTAGAATCCGGATAAAATTAGCAAAAAATAGTTGTGGCTTTTGTTCCGAGATAAGAATAGAGTTTTAAATTTATAAGCAAAATCGCATTAACTTCATATTAATTATGTCTTCAATGTAAAATGAAAATCTGCCTTTTTTTTTGGCAGATTTCATTTTCTATTTAACATGCTTTGTAGACCGGGAAATGGCTGCACGAATATCATATCAACGAGTTCACGGCTGAAATACCAGAATTAGTAAAAACTCGATTAGTATATTAAAATACAATTGGTCTGCCAAGTCATATCTTAGTGGAAAACACCTGAAAACCTGATTTTAATGGTTGACTGTTTGGTTTACCATTGTATTTTTCAGAATCCAGCCTCCCTGTTTTCATACCTTTAAGTGAAAAAAAAAAACACAATGATAAGCCTACCGATCAACCACTAAAATATAACCTGCAAGTGGTTTCCACCAAGATATGACTTGTCAGTTGCATTTTAATACGCTAATCGAGTTTTGTCTAATTCTGGAATTTCAACCGCCAACTCGATGAGTTGATGGCCTGTGCAGCCGGCTCTTAGTATATGGGGTAATCAACTGTAATCTCTTGTAAGACTGCCACCAGTTATTGTAGCAAACAAATCCTCATTGTGGAGATAGATTTGAAAAATAATTCATGCTTTAAAATTATCAAAATTGTTATACAAATCCACTAAGTTTGTAGCTTAGTGTCGAACTTTATGAAGATAGTTTAATATGATAAGATTGTTGAGTTTCGTGTGTGAGCGTGTTGTCCGGGTTCTAACACATGTTTCTGAAACAGCCTCCTTTTCTGTTATTTCTTTTACTCTTTCAAAGTGTGGCTGAATCTCCCTTCATCGGATTGTCGTGGTTATTGCACGCAGTGATATTAAAATGAAGGTTTTTTTCTTAAATACACTTGTAGAAGTGTGTATGATCGGATTTGATCGAGTCATGCCATGTATAAATATTAGACGGGAATTTATTGATTCCGAATTTTAAAGATTAAATTTAAAGATGCTGACCATTTGAGCTGTTCTTTTATATTAAATCTTCCATTGGGGGATTTGACGTCTTGGTAAAGCATTACTGTTTGGCGTTTTCAAATAAAGAGATGTTGAAATCCACGGGGTTCCCTTTTAGTGTTATTGCAGTATTATGCAAGTGACTTTTTTTTTTTTTTTTTTTTTTTACTTTTGCAAAGTACGATTAAATATCCCCTAATCGGATTGTAGCGGTTATTACCCGCAGTGATATGATAATTGGGTTTTTTCATAAATACGCTGGTATAAGTATGTATAATGGTATTAGGCCGAGTCTTATCATCTATGGAATATTAGACAGGAGTTTATGGATTCCGAATTTTGAAAGTTAGATTTTGCCTCATGCTGACCATTTGAGCTGTTCTTTTGTGCTGATCTACAACTGAGGGCTCTAACGTCCTGGTAACTATTTACTATTTGGTGTTTTCAAATAAAGAGATGTTGGAATCCACGGGGAT
Source organism: Maratus speciosus (assembly GCA_963932465.1). Classification (NCBI taxonomy): domain Eukaryota; kingdom Metazoa; phylum Arthropoda; class Arachnida; order Araneae; family Salticidae; genus Maratus; species Maratus speciosus. The sequence continues at coordinate 620,687,512 of OZ010788.1, read as the reverse complement.
TCCTTTTACTGCTATCGCAGTATTGTGCAAGTGACATGTATATGTGGTGTTTTCAGAATTTCTAGTAATCCGAGATGTACTTTTTCTTCGTTTCATGAGAAATGTTAGAGAAGCTATTTTACTGTTAGTGTTTAAGTACAGTACAAAGTCTAAAGTCCGGAATCCTCGGGACTCTATCAAGTCCGAATTTCAGATTTTTCCGAATTTCGGGTCATGAAAAATATTGCTTTTCCAATAAGAAGAAAAACAAATTTCACTGTTAAAAAATGGAAAATATGAAGCTCATATATTAAAAATTGCATATAACAGTTATTAAAACAAAATTAAACAACCATTTTAATTAAATAAATCATAACAAAATAAAAAGTGAAACTAAAACCTTTATTTAAGGTAAAAGAGAACAAAGAACAAATAAGAACAAATTCCAATTTACTAGGTTTCTCATAAAGAAGTTTTTATTTTATTCTGTTACACAGACATATTGGAAAGTCCGAACTTTAGACTCTGTACTGTATAACTCAGTTAACAATTTCAGAGCTAACGATTTTGATCATCGGTAATTCAACCGGCCTGTTCCATTTCAACTGCACCTATTTATTGTTTTTAATAAGTAATTGTTACTGTTAAATTTCTGTGTTATGGCTACTAATTTATTGGACGGGGCCAAGGATCCGCCACAAGCTGAGCTGCAGTTTAAAAAAAATCTTCATTAGAAAATGTGTTTTCCCAATATTCGATGATGTAACTAGTCCGGATGTGCCAATCACAAAACTTGTTTCTTTCTGATTCACGTTAATATTTAAAAAAGTTGTTAAAACATGTTAATCCTCCAATGTTTTAAATTCAATGCTACACAAAATTTAATTTTGACTTTAAATTACTGCTTCATTTTATTAATCGGCACAAAAATGAGTTAATATCGATTATGTTAATTAAAATCGATATTTTCTTTATTCCGCTGTACGTTTGCTGCTTGCGAATTGCCGAGCCGAATGCCAAACTGCCCAGCGCTGCATGAGCAGCCGATGTACAACCGAATTAGGAAAAAGGAAGAAAAACTGCTATTCGCGTTTGTAACAAAATGCTCGCCCTCTAGCGATCTAAACGGGAATTACAATACCACTGCTTCTTTCATCGCGTTACCTTTGCTTACTGTGAGTCAAATATCATTTGGGATTTTTAATTCTTAATAAATATGAATAAACCAGCCAAAAAAGATAATACATATTATTGTGTGCCACAATGCAACTCTAGAGAATCGAGAAATCCAGATTTAAGCTTTCATTTATTTCCAAAAGAAAAAAAAAAAAAATACCTGCCGTCTGTGGTCAGCAGAAAATCCGATGTCTCGTTGAGAATGACAGTTTGTTCAAATTTAATTGTGATTTAAATCAGATTATTAAAAAGTATAATGGATTAAAATCTTTTTTTTAATGATGTGAAAATTTATCAAAATAGATGTTACCAGTTTTAAAAAGCATTTCATTTAAAACTCAGCTTTAATTAAATCTAATATAATGGTCATCGTCTTAAAAACTTTCTTTGAATAATCAATTTATACACTCTTTTATATAAAATAAGCACAACAAATAAAATATTTTTTTCTAGATTAAAAAAATATAAATAAATAAACGATTCTTATTCTCTTATTTGTTTTTTACTAATAAATACATAATAAATTTGAAGTAAAAGAAAATTAAAGGCTGACAACATCTGTTATACAGTTATAGTAAAAGAATGCAGAAAGAAAGTAAAAAAAAAAAAAAAAAAAAAAAAAAAAAAAAAAAACAACAACAAAAAAAAAAAAAAACCTAATTAGTAACCTAATGTTTAGCAAGAACTACTTCAGTAAAAGTTTATAAAATATTTTCTACTTTTGGACTAGTACATATCAAAGAAACCAATTGATAAAAGATGAAAAAGTAATAAAACATTTTTTTTTAATTCTAAAAGTAAATACCAATCAAGGTTAATAAATATCACGATAATTTCAGAATAGCCAACTTATCGATGATTATAAATATTTTCAGACTCTATAAAATTAGAAATTGAAACATAATGCACCTAGCATGAAAACTAATAAAACAATATATTCTAAATGTCTTTCTTCTCCTTTTTTTTCTTTAATATTTTAGGTAGTTAATGTGGATAGAAAATGAATTAACAGATATAAGTATTATTATTGTTATTTTGTTGTTGTTAATGCACACATATCTGCATAAGCTTAGAATTGCGCAACTGCAATAATTTTACAAATTACAAGTACATAAAGAGCTGCCATGGCATTTCTCTTCTTTGTTATAATCTAAGAATTCTATTAATTTAATGTTTATACTGCATTAAATTAACTAATGAAAATATTTATTTATTGTTTTTGTTATTTATCCAATTACTATCTATAATTTTATTAATTAACGATAAAAATATTCTTTAATATCCTAATTACCGGTTTGGTTGCTTTAAAAATCTACGATTTCGACGGCCATTTATTCATTTAACCCTTTATGTCCCAAATTATGAATTCATGATAATTTCCTCTTCTAAAGCATTTTTCGTGAATTTTTGAAATTACATTAGAAGATCTACATAATCATTTAATACATTTTAAAAGGATTTTACCAATTAAAATTAATTAATTAAATTTCAATTTATTGGGATTTTGTGCAATATTTATAACTCTACTCAAATCTTTTATTTTAAAAATATTTTTTAGTATTTTGTCGAATTAAAAAATGTACAAATATAATATTCTTAATATAGAAATATTTCCGAACTGAAACTCCCCCCACCCCCTAATTTTTCAACGCCAAGAAAACTGAAAACATGCAAAGGCAAAAGAAATCATCCTTTTAAAAATATTTTTGTTTTGTGCAACTCATTCTAAACTGTATTATTACTAGTCGATGCATTAAATGAATTTTATAAAAAGTTATTTCAATGGTACTTCAAAGTATCATCGGGACATAAAGGGTTAACACTGAAAAACAATCATAAAAATTCATTTTTAATAATAATAATAAAAAAATATACTCATGACTTTTTTTACACCTTACATTACAAACATACTAAATTAAGCCGATTTTCCATTAAGAGACTTAGAAAAGCAAAAGATTTATTCCTCAAGTAACAATTCACGCGCGGCAAACACAAGACACAAGCAAAAGCCAGCAGTGATAATCGCGTACACGTTGAAATGTTTACAAACATTAGCAGGTCTAAAAGCGCCACCGATCTTTGATTACAAAAGCGAATAGCAGCGCTCCTTCCGGTGGAAAATCCTCATTTTTAAGTGGGACCTGAGTCCATTGTTAAAAACATATTTAAAGTTTGGTTCAATTCTATGTATAATTCCGTGCACTTTCTGATGTTACGATAATGCAAATGGTACAAAAATCGCTATTACAGTACCCCCTGTGATGATGGAATTAACATATCATCACATATCATTATTTATCCCCTTTTAAAATGAAATTCCCCTGTTTACGAATTTTAAATTTAATCGGTACTTCTTTTCCTTTTCAAAAAATTATATCTATTTCTTCTTCTCTTTTCCGCCTAATAAGTTACATTCACTTTATATCCCAGGCTTACTCAAAACCGCCAATAAAATAAATTAAAAACAAATCTTTTTCTCATCGTTAAATCATTACTGTGTGAGCATACTTTCCTTCTGTTAACGAATATATATACTAGTAAATCTGCAGATCAGGAGCCTCAACGTCAGCTCTACAATTCATTGTGTTTAGCATCCTTTGAGTAATATTAATCTTTCTACAAAAAACGAAATTTAAAGTTTTGAAATTACATAAACATTTATAAAACGAAAAAATATTTCGAAGGTTTCTGACATTAGAAGCGTTAAATTAAACCCCTTGTTATGTAATGGTATTCTGAAAATCTCATGAGCTACTTATTCTGGTAATTTTTAGATAATAAAGTAGATTTCTTCAGGGGGGCAGTGCCCCCCTGAACCCCTTCGTAGTGTAATTTAATTTACATTTGTAATTATCAATTAATTGTGTTAATGTCCTTTAGTAAATTCTACCAATAGACGGAAACGTACATGAATTCTTTTCTACAGCCCTGTATATTACGTGAAGATTTTTACGCGTCGTCTATAACATTTAAATTTAATGCAGACAAAAAACCCTCTTAAAACTGCTCATATCACATTTCCGGGGATTAGTATGCATAGTGTGCACCATATATCCAGTTTCTGAGGAGTCCTGTATATGGTTCTATTTAAATTCTGCAAACATTTGTTAGTATACTAAATGTATTTGGGCTGGGAAATACATAACTCAAAAAAAAAAAAAAAAAAAAAAAAAAAAATCACTGAAGCAATTCGCGTTCATTTTCATTTATAATTACGAATTCATTTGTGTATCCCTGTACATGGTCTATACAATATTTAAGCACAACTTATTAAGCACAAATTTACTTAACGTTAAAACGCACACCATAATCGAAAATGCTCTTCAGCAATCATCCCTAATAGACCAGAACTGTATCCGAAATATTTTATGTGACCCTATAAATGAACGATAAATACGATACAAATCATATTCAAGCTTCTTGTAGTCAATCACAGTAATGTAATTTAATTTCATAATGTTTGAATTAGTGCAACACAATTAACACACTGACGACAGGCAATTTAATTAAATCTGGGTTTAAAAACAGTAGAAGCTCCTCCCTCTTCTGAAAGTGTCTCGGAATTTGGTTTCTGAGATATGTTTTTCATGTTTATGCAGCAGTAAATATCTTTCAATGTACGGATGTAATATATAATGTCTTACAATCTATAAAAAATATGGACAACACAATATAAATGTTTTTTCTGTAAGGTAGAAGTCACTCCCTTAGCCAATGATGTATTCTGAATAAAAACGAGAATTTTCGTTTCCCGTCGCTAATGTGTTAAAATAAGCTGTGAAGAGTTTTTTTCCCCCGTAGACCACATTTTAATCGACCACTTTTGTGTGACCCTGAAAAAAACATATGCTTTGCACCCCATATACTACAAAAATGTTTCAAAAATACATATCAATTTTATTATTTTGTAACAGAGTAACATCATTAAAAAACGCCACAAAAGGATTTTCTTCAAAGATTGTAATATTATGAATACTTTTGAGTTCCTTGTATGCATGCTGTAAGTGTTACACATAACATATTTTATAGTAACCAGGTTCTAGTGCACCTTAATAAAGTATATAAATTTCATTACGTTTAAAATTGTGTAACATTATTAAAATACACCGCAGACGATTTTTCCCAAAGACTATAATGTAACGGAATAGTTTTGAGGGCCCCTGTAATTAAGCTATGAATGCTACACTCTTCATTTTTTATACCAAACATACTTTGGCAAACCTCAATAACGTATATCAATTACATGCAATCCCGACTATATTTACGCGAGTTAGAGCACGTAGAGAAACACGGCAGGCGACAGATAGAAAAACTGAAGTCATAAATACTTTTCATCCATGTTGGAAAGTGTTAAAAAGGATTTACATGCCTTTAACTGTACTTTTTTTTTTTCACTAATAGCATGGTTAAACATTAGTTTAAACATCCTAATCCATGCGATATCAATAACATATTAAAAGCCCCCCAAAATATGCATATCTGGAGATCTATAAATCTACTGGAAAATAATTCATTATCGTGCCCACTGTTAATTGCATAAATTGCATCGATTTGGCGCGATAAAATATTTTTTGTGATAGCCTTTTAATAGTACATGCAACAAATTAACGTAATTTACTAACTTCATTCATATTTGAAGCAATGATAGGCTACTAATAACAGTCGCTAGGCAACGAAGAAAAGGAAAAAAAAAAGAAATATGTATCATGTAAAACAAGAAAATTAATTTAAAAATTCTTTATATTATTGGAATACATGTATAAATGTCCTCAAAACATTATACACGTAAATAAAAAAATCTTATAGATATATTGATAAAACTTCAATATAATAGGAATAATTTAAAACCTTTATTTGGAATTTTAGTATCCATAATTTGACATTTAAATCCATTAATCAAACGTGCCATTTTCTTTCAACAAATCGAAATTTGAAAATCGTCTGACTTGCCGTAGAAAAGCATTATAAAGAAAAATAAAATATTCCATATTTTCCGAACGAATGAACCAAATTTAACCAAAAACTATACAGCTACGTCCGGGTATCTCACAAATATGCCCAATTAATTTCAAGCTGATCGGGTGCTTTTTGCGGCAGTTATCGCGGAACAGACGGACAGACAGACAGACAGACATCCGGAAATCAAAACTTTTCGTGTCTCCACAGTAAGCCTTCACTGACGTTTCGGCAATAAAAAAGATAATATTTGACCATATTCTCCTGTTGCAGCCGTAACTTAAACACGCATTGTTAATTATCCGTTTGATAGTCAATACAAAATGCCTTTTCGGCCAGAAGGATATCCTGTTAATATAAAAATCGGCGGCTGACATCTGCCCATTGCCCAGTCTTGGCATATCGTTCGTTAAAATTTCAATTAATTAAGGGGACCGGGAAAGCCATATCTTCGGACATGTTAAATTCACCAACTTTATGTACCTTTTTCTCAGAAATGGTGAAAGACAGAGGTCTAGATTTTTTAGAATAGTTAGAATAACATGATTTACGTATTTTAACACACTATTTTCTTTCTAAGTGAAACTCAAGATTAATTATTAATTATTTATTGAAAGTCATATAATTAAATCCCTATGTTAAAGTATACAATATAACATAATACAAGTATTTAAAAAAATCTGAGTTCTTAAGTTTAATAGATATGGAAAAAAAAGGAACATAAACATGAAAAATCCAAGTTTTGAAAAAAAGTCAATTAAAGATTTAAATGGCCATTAAGCTGTGAAGTACTCTTAGAAAGAATCAATAATTTCAACACTTATTTTTTTATATATAAACGTAAGTGACACATCGTTGGAAAGATAAAAGTTTAACCTATTTAATGATATAAAAAAAGCAAAAATCGATTTTGTGTTGAATTTTGCTTTCCCGGTTTTCTTAAACTAATAAATCGGGTGGCTGATTTTCAATTCAAAATGTCCGTTAAGTGACGTATGCTTTGGTGTTGTAATTGTGCAAAGTTCAAAGATTTCGGGCTCGATGCACTTACAATCAAATCTGCCGAGCGGTATTCTATCTCTGGCCTCACTACTGTAAAGATGTAGCAGTATTTGTCCCCTGTACTGGTCACCCTGCGAGAATATTTTATTGCTCGCTTGTCTTTAGTAACATGTCACATGCATGTCTTGCAATTTTTACTGAAGCTCTCGTATTACCTGAGTTTGCATCAAAGCAAAGTACTATAAACTGATACGGCTGATTTGATAACTTTAACATAATACAAGTATTTAAAAAAATCTGAGTTCTTAAGTTTAATAGATATTGAAAAAAAAGGAACATAAACAGGAAAAATCCAAGTTTTGAGAAAAAGTCAATTAAAGATTTAAATGACCATTAAGCTGTGAAGTACTCTTAGAAAGAATCAATAATTTCAACACTTATTTTTTTATATATAAACGTAAGTGACACATCGTTGGAAAGAAAAAAGTTTAACCTATTTAATGATATAAAAAAGCAAAAATCGATTTTGTGTTGAATTTTGCTTTCCCGGTTTTCTTAAACTAATAAATCGGGTGGCTGATTTTCAATTCAAAATGTCCGTTAAGTGACGTATGCTTTGGTGTTGTAATTGTGCAAAGTTCAAAGATTTCGGGCTCGATGCACTTACAATCAAATCTGCCGAGCGGTATTCTATCTCTGGCCTCACTACTGTAAAGATGTAGCAGTATTTGTCCCCTGTACTGGTCATCCTGCGAGAATATTTTATTGCTCGCTTGTCTTTAGTAACATGTCACATGCATGTCTTGCAATTTTTACTGATACGGCTGATTTGATACAGACAAAATGACTATTTAAAATTTAAATCAATTTATCTTTAAAGGGATAAACGAAATCATCAGTATACCCCCTTCCTGCGGAATATTTCCAAATTCAAGTAGGACCTGCAGGCCATAGACAACAACCTTAAATTCGGCTCAATTCTATGCATAACTTCATACACTTTTCAATGATACATGGAAAACATACACACGCACGGACACACGAACGGACATATATTTCGTACAAACACGTTTTTCGGGATCTCTGACCCCTAAAACGTGAAACGTGTAATTCCGTCGAAAACTGGTAGTTGAAATTTTTTTTGATTGCAATACTTTTTTATTTAGAAAGAAAAAAGTAAAAATTTAAATTACACTATATTTAGAAGTTATTTATGACTGACAAGAATAGAACGGGCAGCTGTTTAAAAATAGACAACGATTTTATAAAGATGACAAAGAAGTCAATAGATAAATAAATAAGACTTGCCGCTTATAACCCTAAATTTTGGTTTTAATAAAAAAATTAATGGCTGTTTCTTTTATTTAATTAAAAAAAACAATATTAAAATTTAAGCTTAAAATTTAAATAATATATTTATTTATTTTGAAAGGTTTTTAAGCATTAAGAAAAATGAATAAAAATGTGTATGAGCACAATTTGATTTCAATGAATTTCAATTTTTAAAACAAACAATATGCAGATATCCTGAAGAATAACTTTTACATGAGAACTTCAAACAAGTCTTGACTAATGTTCAGCATTATTTAAAAGTTAAAATAACTGTATTTTACTGCATAATTCTGAATCATTTCTCACAAAGAGAAAACTAAAAAAGCACCAGACGCATCCTTATCTGTGAAATTTAAACGTTTTCTTTAAGGATTTTTTTCCATAGCTTCGAGGTAAAGCGTACTTGTCAATTAAACAAACAGAAGAAAACAACTTTAATCTTCAAGAAGAGGGACAGTTTATAAATTAAAATTAAACAGGGAAAAATGTTGCAGACACATTACATTAGAATCTGGATGAAATAAACAATAAAAATAAAGAATTCTAGTTTATTGCAGTGAAATCCTAGTTATATTAATGCTTAAAAAAGGGGAATTTGTTGACAATCGGGAGTTTGGATGACAATTAAAAAATTAAGATTTACCCTACCTGAAATTTAGTATGAAAATTATACAAATAGTCTTAAAAAAGCATTTTGGAGAATTTAAATAATTCATACGCTAGCAAGGTAAACTCAAGAGGCTTTTAGAGACCACTGATAAAATAATGGAGTCTATTATGTTAGCGGTTAAATCGGTGTAGCGGAAGGAGATTAGAATAATGTTCGACAACGCGCATGTGTGTGTACGCCATCTTGTTGCTATTTCCTGAAGAGTGATATTACATTAACTCTTTCTATTATCGCATTGCGTATCTGAAATATACCCGAAAGTCAATGTTATTTTTACAGTGGGCATTAACCTCTTAACTGCCCCGGACTTACATATACATCTTTAGAAGATGCATGCATCTATTAAAAGGATGGCGAATTTCAATTCTAGCGAGGCAATTTTCACCACCTGAGCCATTATATATTACAGTATAACATGTGCATTTTCTTACTGTTATTTCAGAAAACTTATATACACTTTCTATAATTTCAGAAATATGCGATTTAAGTAAGGCACTGGAGATCGCGCAAGACTTCGTCGGCAATTAAGGGGTTAAAAGACGATTTTATTGATTTTATTTACCGAAAATTCATTTTCGGTGAAAATGCTGTCAAAAATTCGGACGGACCGAAATTATATGTATTCCAAAAATCTCATCTTTTCCTTCGGAAATTTTCAATATTACTCATTGATTTGAGCTATTATCGCCTCAAATGAGACACTCTTTATCTAATGCTATGAACTTCACTATTTATAATGATCAGTCATGACTGACTCAAGACGTAACACGGGTGGGTCCCACGTCCCGGTCCAAGGCTCTCACAAGCCCAATTGCCCCTGCTCGGAACTACCCGAGAGACAAGCCCCGCGACTCGTCTCGTAGGTCTCCGCCAGACATGCCCCATCAAGACAGCCCTGACAGAAGCTCCGGTCAAATCGGCGCACTGTCGAGCGCACGTCACACCGGTTATTCCCAAATGAAGATGAATTGATCGAATACGATGATCCTCACCACCCAGCTAGAAGAGACAAGTAGTCCCTTCTCTTAGTTCCCGACCCAGTACGCCGCGATAGTCCGCAGGAACCGAACACCTATAAAGGAATCGGGCCCACGAACCTAAACGAGGTTTCCTGAGCCGGAGTTACTTTACGGAGGGCTCACAAGATCAAATACCATTATCTGGCAAAGACATATATGCGAGCAACCGATAAGAGAGGAAGGTGCCCCTAGATAAGACATAAGCTAAGACGTACTCAAGACGTAAGTTCGAATTATAAAGCAAGCAATGCCTATATGACTAAACTTTGAAAACGCGACTTCCACGCGCACTTTAAAAGCTGCAGACTTAACTATAATAGAAAATTTTTAGTTTGAAACCACAGAAGTGTTTCGAGTAACCCATTGAGAAAATTCTAGTATAACAGATGATCCTTTACAAAAATCATTATAAAAGATAAATTGGAGTATGTATAAATAAAACTTTTTTAATTAGATGAAATTCGTGTAATTAGAAAATCATTCTGTGTCGTAGATGAATTAATTAAATTTCGTTTTATATGAAAATAAAATGTTTTGCAACAGAGAGCCAACTTGGGCCACACATATAATTAATTAATAGTTCTGTATAATTATGTATGTATTAATTACTTTAAAAAACTGGACATTTTCGTTTTCGGCCGAAAATAGGAAGATTGCAGAAATTCGGTTTCGGTTTCAGTCTTAAAAACCTGTTTCGGTCGATCTTTAATTTTTTATTCCAAAGTTTTGTTTATCATTAGAGCAGTTTCGCATCGTTATTGTTAAAAGGAATCTCGTAAATTTCGTAATATGAACAAGCTGGAAATTGCTCGTCAAACGTGGCAAATGAGATACGTTCGTACTATAACTAGTTTTGTAAATATTTTTGGCACCGCATATTGTACTGAATGTATATTTTAGTGCACTTCATAAGTGCATATCCATTTCATTCTGTTCGAAAGGCTCTAACATCATTAAAATGCACTTGCAATAATTTTTTCCCATTGTCCGTAATGTAACGAAAAACGTTTGTACCTGTCATTAAACTATGCACCCGATTTTAATAAAATTTGAAATGACTCAACAAAATGTTGCAATAATTATATATTTAAAATTTCAGACCATTCGTTCGGGTAGTTTTTGCTCTGTTGATATATTCGGACTGACGGACAGACAGACGGAACGAACGACGACTACAGGTGCTACGTATTTATATAATTACGAACGCACCTAAAAAGGCTAGATACGGCTCCAAAACGGAATTTTTACAAAGGTAAGTTTGCATACTTCACTCTTTCGTATAAGAAAATTTATAATATTTATGAGAAGTATGTAATTTTCTGTTTATTGCATATGTCAAAAAATAGCTTTTAGTCAATAATTTTTTTATTTTCTGTTCCACATTTTTTAAAAATTATTTTTTTACACGCTTAAAATGGGATATTCTAACATCAAGAGTAAATATTTTTCAAATTGGAGTTCTTGAAACACAAAGGGTTTTCAAGTTTATTTGAGGACGTGAATTTCAAAGCCCTATCCAGAAAACCAAATTTTGGGAAATCGCAAAAAACTCTGGCTGCGTCCATTTTGTTTTCATTTTAAACCAGTTTCATTGTAAACATTTGTATAGTTTTAAAAGCAGAAGAATATAAATTTTATTCTGAAGCACAGATTAAATCGAAATGGATACAGTGCGTTGATTTTGTATGCGTGCCTTGATTCATTCGTATCCCTTACTGTCAAATAGCTGAATTAAAAGTCAGCGGATCTTTCAGACGTACTTGAAGAATAGAGATTTGAATGCGTAAAATTAATTTACCCACTACTACTAATAAACGAGAATAAGATTTGTATTTCATACTTGAATCAAATCAGATTTGGCTTTCCACATTTCAGAATCATAACAAAACAAATTCGATCGCTGTCCCGCAGAACAGTACAAAAATACAGAAGGATAAAATTATCTAATAAAGCAAAAAAAAGACAGTGATTAATGTACATATAATACAGAAAAACATAATAAGATTTTTTGAAATGAAAAATGAGTTAAAAAGAATATGAATTAGAATTGATTAAAAGTCTATTTTTAAAAGGCAGCCAAGTGCTCTATCAAAATGTTTTTCAGCTTTTTTAGTGCTGCTATCTAGTAAGTAATTCCACTACTAAAAAGTATTTTCTTGTTTCAAAAAAGATTTTGACAATTATACATCCTCCTTCCCCGGCAGGAGAGGGGACACTTTTGAAATGGGACGCTTGATATCACCGTCAGCTGTTTTAATCAGAACAACTTGTGCAAGACTGCCCGGTCCAGGAAAAGTCTTTAGAATGCAGTCCAACTTCCATCTCATGGGCTGAAATCGATCGTGAACAATCACCAAGTCTCCTTCTCGACTAGCTCGTGGAGCAGTTCATTTTGGACACTGTTGGAGATGTTGAAGATATTCACGTGACCATCTGCGCCAAAATTGATTCTCTGCCTTTTCTATTAAGTGTCACCGAGCATTTAATGTTAGAGTTCGTGAATTCGAAGATTCAGGAATATCAAGGAGGTCTGGTCCTATAAAAAATGACCACGTGGATCAGCTGGATCCGAAGACATGGGTGTTAAGAATCTTGCAATTATACAACTTTCAATTTGACATAGCAAAGTTAACTCTTCAAAATTCAATACACTAGATTTGCAGGCTTTCAGTAGATGATTTTTAGTCAGCTTTAAAGCTGCCTTCCATAGCCCACCAAAGTGTGGCGCATATGGAAGGATGAAATGCCAACTGATTTTTTTACTCGAAAGAAATTATTGAACTTCACTTTCCCACAAATATTGGAATAGTTGGTTTAACTGATTAGACAGAACCGTGAAGTTTTTTGCATCATCCGAATAAATGTAGTGCGGTAGACCTCTACGTGCGATGAATCGCTTCAAAACTGCTAGCAAAGCTTGCACAGACAAGTCTGATACCAAATCAAGATATACCGCCTTAGTGCACATATAGACGAATACTGCTATATAAGATTTAATTTTGGTCTTACTTCTAGGCAAATTTGGCTTAGTTAAACAGGGTCCAGCAAAATCTAAACCCACCTTGGAAAATGGACGGATTAACGTGATTCTGTCAACGGGAAGATCTCTCATCATTTGTTGACAAGCTTTAGCCTTAAGGCTTTTGCAAAGTACACACTTATGGAGTTCTTGTCGTACAGTAGAACGACCGTTCACAAACCAGTACTGTTTCCGTATTATAGCAAGTACTAACTGTGTACCTGCATGTAAATGTTGCTCATGGGCATGTTTTATCAATAACTTAGTAACAACGTGATTTTTCGGAAGTAGCATAGGACACTTTCTATGAAAACTTAGCGACTGATGTTGTGACAAACGACCCACTACTCGAATAATATCACTCGAATCTAAAAACACATTTAGTGATAATAATTTGCTATTGCTGGGTAAGGGCTTTCTTTCTTTTAATAATTTAAGCTCTGTGTAGAATTCGGAACTTCGAACTAATTTCACAATAGAATTAATTGATTCAGAGATTTCTTCCGCACTAATTTTTCCAGAATTTTTTGTAGCACTATGCCTAGCATTATAGAGGAATTTAAGACACCACGCTGTGACTCTCGATAGCTTAGAAAACTTGGAGAATTTAAGAATAAAGTCTGGAGGAGCACTTACTTGAGTTGTGTTACTGACAGATGGAATTTCTTGATTTAACTCAGATATCGGAGGATTATGCAAAGGTATTGGGATTGGTTCATTCGACAACAGCCACGGAGGCTCTTGCCACTACAGAGAATGGTGATGAAGCTTTCGTGGTGGAAAACCCCTAAAAGCTGAATCTGCAGGATTTTAAATGCCTGGAATATGATTCCACTCACATGAAGGCATTAATGATTGGATTTGACACACTCTATTCAGAACGAATTGATTTCCTTTTAAGGGCGGTGATTTTAGCCAGCTAAGAACAATTTGCGAATCTGTCCATAGACAAATATTGTCAAAGTTTATTGTTAAAGTATCGATAAAGTATGATATCGATAAAAGTATGAGAGTTAAAACGGATTAGTTTTAATCTTAAGTCCCTTTCTACACGAAGTTTGTTTCTGTACTTGTTTTTTTTAAAAAAAACAGCAAAGTAGAAAAAGCACGTAAGAAAGCACACAAGTATGTTGTGTTGAACTCCATCGAGGACCTCAAAGCTGGTTTAGATATTTATAGATATTCTGCTCGTATATTCATAATGAAATTTAAAGATTTTTCCAGGATTGTGATGAAGATTGCGCGACTACTGACATACATCACAACGAGGTCATAACATAATACCGACTGACTGTTTAAGAAAACACATTCTTACGAAGTTTTAGTTAAGCTAATAGCTTTCATGATTAATGCGGTTGTAAAATATTGTATTTGTTATATTTTTTAAACAGATGAAATAAAAGATACTTTTTGTGGTAAACCTCGCTTGTTCCGCGACCCACCAGTCGGTCGCGACTAGTGCTCGCGATTATATGCATAATACGTATAAAACGTATAAGTAGATAACCGCTTTTACCATATTATACCTATCCGAAATCCGAATCGGTATAATACGTTTTATACGTTACGTATAATCGCGAGCACTAGTCGCGTCCGATAGGTTTGGAACCGCTGATGTCGACAAATACCCTGAATTTCCAACTTCTTGTCACAGACGTCCCAGACCCCTTAACGTAGATTACTATCTTTATTTTTAGAAAAGATCAGGCTTCATATTCCGCGTTTTTGGCTCATGAAATACACTAAAATTCGAGTATGTTATGCTGACTTAATTATTTCACTTTTTAATATTAGAAGGTATATATTGTACGATTTTAACAATAGTTTTTGTATTTTGTTCAAATTTATACCACTTACACAAGCTCAGAGTTCGTATAATTCGTAGTTTTGATGAAAAATATCCAATTTCTGCTGTTTTTACCTCAATTATTTATATGAGCGTAATTGTGCAACACTTTCTTCTTGACATATATTATAAAACACATCAATATATACAAAATATGTTAAAATAAAAGTGTTGCAAAGCTGCGCTCATAGTAAAATATTAAAAATAGAGAATAACTTGATGGTAAAAATAACAGAAATTGCGTATTTTTCATCAAAACTACGAATTATACGAACTTTGAGCATTTGTTAGTCATATAAATCCGAACAAAATACAAAAAGTATTGTTAAAATCGTACAGTATATAACGGGTATCCTAAAAAGGACTGACTGATTTTACAATTCAATAATTTGCAAACGACCCAGATATTTAAAAAATTCTTGCAGGAGAGTTATGTATGATGTCAGGAGTTTTTTGACTGTGATTCTCGAATTTAGTTCGAATTACAAACAATAGATGGCGCTGCGAATAATATGTGCTAAATCCAGGCCCAATTTTTGGTTCTTCGGAATCCAATCAATGCATTTTAATCGCCTTTTTTGGCATGTGAGAAGAGAAAGGCAAAAAAATTCGAGCTTGAATTTAGCACCTATTGCTTGCAGCGCCATCTCTTGCTTGTAATTCGAACTAAATTCGAGAATCACGGAAAAAAATCTCCTGGCATTATACAAAACCTTCCTGCAAGTTTTTTTTTTAAATATCTGTCACCGTTTGCGAGTTACTGAATTTTAAAATTTTAAGACCAGTCCTTTTTAGAACACCCGGCAAATTCTAATATTGAAAAGTGAAGTACCGTAATTTCGGGTGTATAAGCCGCGGGTAAAATAAGTCTGTTTCAAACCAGAAATTTTATTTAATATATATTGTCAAATAAGTTCGAAGATTAAATAAGTTACATTTTGAGAAATAAAATTTCTGGTCGGAAGCAGAATTATTTGAGCCGCGTCTTATACATCCGAAATTACGGTAATTAAGTCAGTATAACAGAATCGAATTTTAGTCATATTTTATGGGCCAAAAATGTATCTTTTGGCACTGATCTTTTATGTGGCAAAATAATTGCGTAAATTGTTGAAAATAATCTAAAATATCTATTACATTATGTTAACCAAATGTAGAAATATATGCTTTCGATGGGGTTTAGAAAACTGATGTTAATTAATTTTCCTGTGACATCTTTGCTTTTACTGAATGTTTCGATATACGATGGAGCAAAAGCTGCTATTTTTAATTAACTTTAGACATTCAGATGAGTGTTAGATTAGTCTTGTACCTTTTAAAAGCTTTAAGAAAGTTTCAAAATAACTACAGTAGAAATTAGGGGCAGTCAGGTGTTTATTAAGAAGCGTCTAATTTTGTTTACTTAAATCTTAAAAATCTTTTAAAACGGGCTGTCAAAATGTTTCATTTCTCATTTTCAGGCATTGAAACTGTCATACAGTTAATTGAAACTTTTTAAATATTTAAATGAAAATTTTTGAACATAGTTGAGATAAACCATTAAATATTTTCACTAATTTAGTCTGAACGAGTATTAATTTCTCTATGTAAAGATAATTTGAATTAACTAGAAAAATTTTATTTTAGTATATTTTTAGTGACTAATTGTTAGCGGAATTTAAAATAAATATTTTATTTTATGATGTACAGTCGTGGCATAAAAAAGTAAACACCATAAAAACAAATTATTGTAGAAGAAAGTTATTGTTACCGAACGATTGGAAATAAAGTCTATTTTTAAATGATATACAGGGTAATTTGAGAAAATGTAGACAAAATGACATGCTAAATAAGGCATAGAACAAGGATGAAAAATCATATAGGAACATAGGGTCGCAAACCACTTACTGAGTCACAAATACAGGGGATTTCATCCTAACTGAACCCGGGTTGACGATAATAATTTTCAGAAAACTGAAGTATATTATAATAAAACATTTAACAGACATTCTCACCTTTCTTGTAAATGTGATAAAACCAAGCGAAAGTGATAGAAATTTCATTATACTCGCTATAATTATTCTCTTGACTCCCCACATTTTCGACTGGGATTATTATTTCATACGGTATCATCGAATGCTTGAGCAACATGTTTTTCCTGATCTTTTCGTGATGTTATCCCATTTTACACAAAACAAGGTAGAGTCGTGGAAAAAAAAAAAAAAAGGAAACACCCCCTACTAACTCCTCATCAAATTATCGTAGGCGAAAGTTATTGGTACCGATCGATTGGAAATAAAGTCTACTTTCATGTGATGTATATAAAATTTGCTTAGAGGGCCATCTACATATTAAAACGAATCATAACTTTATTTTTTTTCAATAGCAGTACACAATTTTGAGAAAATAAATGAACTCTACACCCTTCAATTAGACTAAAAACAAATCTTTATGCAATTCGTACAATAAGTTTCACAGAAATTAATTATTTTAAAACGAGCGTATTTTAAGGGCTGTATCCAAATTGAAGTTTGGTACTCGATTGTTAACCGAGAGAGCCCCCTTCTTGATCAAGGCACCTTAAGCAACACTCAAGCAGTCATTGAAGCCTGCTAGATTACAGGACAGCATAAGAAATTTCAAAATATCTAGCCACTATCTAGCTACTTCTATCATAGAACCCTTAAACCATCTTTTTGCCGTTTTTTAAGCATAATTTGAAAACTACTTAGAAGAAAAATGTGAAATTTTGTATTTCCATAATGCAGGACCATAAATTTATTAATTAATTAATAAATCCTCATTCATTAAAAAAATTGTAGTTTGCAATTCATAATTTTTTCGAATATTAATTTCATAATTCATATCATAAAATTATAAAAAATTTAAATTCAACATATGTTTATGTTTTTATTTCATTATGTTTGGGTATATTAGTATTATTGCTACACAAAAAATTAGAACATTAGGAGCATAATTTCAGAAGATATAAATAAAAAAGTTAAAATATAATTTAACATTAGAAGCACTAAATTTTGAACGTTTATAATTCAAAGACTTATCATACAAATGACTTGAAATTTGGTGTCCGGGCATAGTTTGAACCGAAGATTTGAAATATCTCGTTAAAATTGGGTATTGCCATTGAAAACAATGAAGTTTGAATTCGTTTAATATATAAATGGCCCCCTAAGCAAATTTTATATACATCATTTAAAAGTAGACTTTATTTCCAATCGTCCGGTACCAGTAACTTTCGTCTACGATAATTTGTTGAGAAGTTAGTAGGGCGTGTTTACTTTTTTTCCACAACTGTACATATTATTGCATTTTCATTGCAATGTTTTTATTTTTCTCGAAATTATTACCGTCGACCCGGGTTCAATTAAAATGAAACACTCTGTATTTGTGACTCAGTAAGTGGTTTGCGACCCTATGTTCCTATGTGACGTTTCATCCTTGTTGTATGTCTGATTTGCCATGTCATTTTGTCAACGTGTTTTTTAATCACCCTGTATATGAAATTTGCTTAGGGGTGCATCTACCTATCAAAACGAACCAAACTTCTTTTTTTTTTCAATAGCAATCCCAAGGTTTGACACCAATAAATAAATTTTAAAACCTTCAATGAGCTTAAATACAAATTTTCATGAAATTCGTATGATTAGTTTCCGAGAAGTTAATTATTTTAAAATGAGCGTATTTTAGGGGCTGTATCCAAATTGAAGTTCGGTACTGGATTGTTAGAATGCTACAGAATGACTATGTCACTTCTATTAATGTATTATTTCTTGCCCATACGACCATTCCACCCGCTGAATTTGT
Organism: Maratus speciosus; assembly: GCA_963932465.1. Lineage (NCBI taxonomy): Eukaryota > Metazoa > Arthropoda > Arachnida > Araneae > Salticidae > Maratus > Maratus speciosus. The sequence goes on along the minus strand of OZ010788.1, from coordinate 620,668,709 downwards.
TTTGACTATTGCCAGTCCAAATGTTTCAATAAAATGAGTAAAATATTATTTTAGATTATGTTTTTCTGCACATGATAGATACGGTCCTTAAACAGGCATCCGTACTTTTTACTTTCTTCTATCTTTACAAGAAGAAAGTATTGGTTTCGTGAAAATTTTCGAATTTCAGTTTTCGACGGATTTACACGTTTTAGGGGTCAGAGATTCCGAAAAACATGTTTTTACAAAATGTCTGTCTGTGAGTCTGTCTGTCTGTCTGTCTGTCTGTCCGTCCGTCTGTCTGTCTGTATGTGACACAAATTTTGTGGGCGCTCTATCTCAAGAACTAATGCACGGAACTTAATAAAAAATTATATTCCGTTAGACCCTAATATAAATTGGTGCTGATTAGTTTTTGGTGTAAATCGCTCAACAGGTGGCGCTGCTATGCAGCATTTTGCAGGATTTCCGCAAAAGCTCTATCTCAAGAACTAGTGCACGGATTTTTACAAAACTTCAGATTCCATTAGTCCTTGACATGAATAGATGCTGTTTAGGTTTTGGTGTAAATCGCCCAACAGGTGGCGCTGCTATGCTGCATTTTGCAGGATTTACACTATTTTCGCAGTAGCTCTATCTCAAGAACTAATGCACACATTTTCATCAAACTTCGGATTTAGTTAGTCCTTCATATGAAATGATGCTGACTACGTGTTAGTGTTAATCACCCAATAGGTGGCGCTGCTGTGCTGCATTTTGAACTATTTCCTCAATAGCTCTATCTTAAGAACTAATGCACGAATTTTCACCAAACTTCAGATTTAAGTATAACTTGATTAATACTGCTGCTGATTATGTGTTGTTGCAAATCGCTCAACAGGTGGCGCTTCTATGCTGCATTTGTCATAATTTGCGCAATACCTCTATCTCAAGAACTAATGCACGAATTTTCCTCAAACTTCATATTCAGTTAGACGTTGACATAAGTTGGTGATAATTAGGTTCTGGTGTAAATAACCCAATAGGTGGCGTTGCTATGCTGCATTTTGCTGGATTTACACGATTTCAGTGACAGTCATACCTCAAGAACTAATGGACGGAATTTCATATTTTTAGAATTATCATGATGAACACAGATTGCCATTTAATTTGGCACTGAGATAGTGAATTTTGAAATATTGACATTTTAATAAAAAATTATATTCAGTTACCCCCTGATATAAATTAGTGCTGATTAGTTTTTGGTGTACATCACTCAACAGGTGGCGCTGCTATGCAGCCTTTTTCACGATTTCCGCAATAGCTCAATCTCCACAAATAATGCACGGATTTTCATCAAACTTCAGATTCAGTTAGTCCTTGACATGAATTGAAGTTTTGTACATTTTGGTGTAAATCGCTCAACTGGTGGCGCTGCTATATTGCATTTTTAACGATTGCGGCAATAGCTCTATCTCAACAACTAATGCTTGGATTTTCATGAAACTTCAGATTCAAGTATACTTTGATATGAATTAGTGCAGCTTGTGTTTTGGTGCAAATCGCTCAACAGGTGGCGCTGCTATGCTGCACTTTTCAGAATTACCATTATAGTTGTATCTCAAGAACTAATGCAATAATTTTCACCAAGCTTCAGAATCAGTTAATCCTTGACATGAATTGACATATTGTACATTTTGGTGTAAATCGCTCAACAGGTGGCGCTGCTATGCTATATTTTTCAGAATTTCCACTATAGGTGTATCTCAAGAAGTAATGCACGAATTTTCATGAAATTTTAGAATCAGTTAGTCCTTGACATGAATTGACATTTTATACAGTTTGGTGTAAATCAATCAATAGGTGGCGCTGCAATGCTTTTTTGTGATTTCCGCAATAGCTCTATCTCAAGAACTAATGCTTAGATTTTCAACGAACTTCAGATCCATGTATACTTGGATATCAATTATTCCTGTTTATGTATTGGTGTAAATCACTCAACTGGTGGCGCTGCTAAGCTACATTTTTCAGAATTTCCGCTATAGCTCTATCTCAAGAACTAAGGCACGAATTTTTATCAAACTTCAAATTCAGATACACTTTGATATGAATTGGTGCTAAATTAATGTAATTTCCTGTGCCATTTAAATGATTTAATTGACGTGATTTATATAGAAGAAAGTTTTGTGATGGCCACAACATACTAGTTTCATAATGCGTTCATAATGCGACAACTACTTGGAAGAAAATTTTGAATTATAGAATTCCCAAAAAGCACGCCATAATAAATATAAATCTATAAAAGAAATTGTAGATTGATATTTTTACTTAATAGTAATTTCATAATTCATAATAAATATTTTAAAATTATAATCCAATATATATTTGTTTGGGTTTTTTAGTATTATAACCACACAAAAAAAAATTCACATTAGGATTATAATTTTAGGAGATATTAAAAAAATATATTAATTTGTAATTTAATATTAAAAGCTATAAATTTTTAATATTTATAAATTAAAAACTTATCATCCAAGTGAAATTTCGTTTCTGAGCATAGTTTGAACCAGAGATTTAAAATATATTGTGAAAATCGGGTGTTGCTATAGTAAAAGCAAAGTTTGGTCTGCTTTTCATTTGTAGATGGCTCTTTAATCAAATTTTATTCACATCCTTTAAAAGTAGACTTTATTTACAATCTTTTGGTACCAGTAACTTTCTTCTATTATAATTAGTTGCAGGGTTAGTAGGGGGTATTTACTTTTTTTCACCACGACTGTACATCTTTATAAACTGTGCTTTAAGATATTGTATATGATATTAAATAAGGTAGGTGTACCTTTCAACGTCATGATAATCTTTGTATTAATTTTTATTTCTATTTTATTTTATTTTTGTGTTTTTGTTACTAGTATTCTAGTTTGAAATTACAAAATCACTACTTAAACTTAATGGTTACCCAAATAAAGTTTGATTTCCTATGGAGGAATGGGTATCAGCTTCAACAATGAGTATGTGTTGAAAAGTACTAATGGCAAGGTTACCAAAATAGCACAAAGTTTGGGCCAACTTGGTAAAATATTGCCACATTTGGTAGTGAATTTAACAAAAAATATTTTTTTCTACTTTCTAGTAAATTTTAATGAAAGCATGTTCGAAAAAAAATTATATTATTATACCTAATAATCTTAGGTTTTGCAAAACGGGAAGCCCTAGTGTGAACAATAACAAAAATATTTATTAAGACAAAATATTAGCCAATAAAAACACATGTCCAATTAGTAAAATGACAGATTAGAAATAGATAAACATGGATTTAAAATTTTCAGCGTGCATTAGAAAAAATAAAACATTGTTACATATTAAGGATATGTTCATATTTGTGTAAGCACATTCAAATTTCTGCCAATTACAATTTTTATAGCAAACCAAATGTAGATATTCTATAAAATAACATTTTTCATTCAGTATCATATAAAAATTCAAATAATCATCTTTTATTGCTTCATTATGTATAATGTCACGAAAAAGATTCAAAATACACATTCGTGTTCGTGGAGATTATCACGTTTCCGTTAAGAAAAAAATTCTCTAGCTGCGAGATGAAATGAACTTGTCAATTAAGTAAGCTGAAAACTTTAATTATCAAAATTAATGTCAGTTCTTAAATTTATGTTAAATTGAATTCCATTAAACTGGTAAAAATGTCACGAATTGTATTTTTTATAATCGAACACAATATACTGATAAAATAAACAATCACACATATAAACAAGTAAAAATTAAATTTAAAAAATCAAAAAACCCGACTGCGTAAAAAGCGAACTAATTAATTATTTCTCATCAATGTTAAACTATTTTTTTATATCACATACGTATTTTTTTATTCACTTGTATTGGTGACTTTTAAGTTGTGTTTAATTGTTAGTTCCTATCTATAAACACTGTTTTGGAGAGGCTTATAGATGTCTATGATGGTTAGAATTGCAGTAAAGCTAGAGATCCTACCTACACAAATTCCAGGTTGTGTACTATTTAAACGGAGCTTCTGACTGTAAAACAGTCACTGAAACATCGTCTTCATTTTGAAAGACCTATCCAATGATATGCCACTTAATATGGTGTGTAAAAAAATTTTTTTTCGTGTCTACCGCCATTTTGAATTTATAAAAACAACACCTAGCCTATAACCATCGGACGGTTAAGACAAATCTATAGAGCTTTCATTTATTAAAATCCATCCAGCCATTGGGATGTTTCGAGGGTATAAAGAAATCCACATACACAGATATGCGTGACACACATAACCCTTCTTGGCAATCGGGTAAAAATAAAATGAACATCACTATATTGCGATAAAATCATAGTGACTTAAAGGAGCCGTGGACCTTCAGTTATGCAAAAATCGACTAAAACTTTTTTTCTTTTTTCGTTTGTTAATTAAGGGGAAGGTGGATGTTAAAAAAAAATTGTTTTAATTTTCATCATAGAGATATGAAATATACATTTCACCATAAGCATATAGAAACACCTTAAAAGAAATTTCCAACCTTATTATAATTTGAAGATTTTGTAAAAATTTTTAATTTTAAACTGAAATTTTAAAATGTTCCATGCATCATAATTTTTTAGATATTTCCTCAATTTTGTATTTTAATCACTTTGAACTTTATTACGAACAAATCCTTGCATCAATGTTTTAATCCTTTGATTACTGTAAAAGCACATATTTTCGCGACGCTTTAATTTTCGCGATTTTCCCGAGCCCGTCGTAATCGCGAAATGTTTTTTTTCACCTCAAATACTAATAAAGAATCAGAAATTTTTCATTTATCCAAAATTTAATAATTACAATTACTTAAATAAGAAATAAGCACAAAAATTTCTTGAATACTTACAACTATTTCTTGAGTATTATAAAACTACTTCTTGAATAAAGACAGTAATAAAATTAATAGAATCAAAACTTTTCGGATAAAAGGAAGTTTCTTTAAATGCCTTATGCAAAAGGGTTTCTATTTAGGTAGTTTCGGGATTTTTCAACTTTCGGTTCTGTTCATGTAAAATTCGCGAAATTTTCAGCTCGCGAAATCGCTGATATCTTCATTTTCGCGAAAATTACGGCTCGCGAAAATAAGTGCTTTTACAGTAGTTAATTTTTTTTAGTTTTTTTTTTTCTGAATTCGATATCGATTTTCGCCAAAGTTTTGCCTTCTAGTATGTTAAAAATCAAATTTAACCATCTTAATGAAGTCGAATTTTAAAATTTAACAGTTTCTTTGTAAGCAATATCGGGATTCTTCCTTATCAGTTTTATGAATTTGGATAAAAAATTAACGCATAGAGCATTTCAAAAATGTAAAATCGTTGAAAAATCAGTTTTGAGAAAAACAGCTTTAAAGTATACGAGGGTGGTTCAATTGTCCCTAGTGCATGCAAAATATTTGTACTGCCATGGTTGTTGTGTAATATCGAAGCCTAATGTCTTATATGCCTATATGCTCAATTTCAAAACCGTAAGTTTTGGAGGGAGGAGTGAAAGGGGGGAATAGGGGTGAAAGGCTGATTTTTAGCGTATGGGGCTAGATTTGTGACAGTGGATGAGACGTAACTATTGTCGTTTGGGCTCGGGATCATAGTGATGTAACCGCATTGCATCCACTGTCACAAATGTAGTTTTATAAGCTACAAACCAGCATTTCACTCTCACCCTCTCCTTAAAAACTCGCCCCAAAATAGGTCTTTAAAAATGCACCCCTCCCTCCAAAACTATGTTAATGTAGCAGCTATGGTTCTGAAATTGAGCATATAGGCATTTAAGAGATTAGGCTTTGATATTCCACATCAACCATCGCAGTACAAAATTTTTATATGCATTAGGGACAGTAATTATTGAACTACCCACGTAGAAGATGTATGCAATTATGTGTGCAAAATTTCCATACAATTGATTGAAAAAGAAAAAAAAAATAGTTTTTAACGTCCACTATGTCTTAAATGCACAAAACTGGCATTTCATAAGAAATGCTAAATAATGTCTTAATCTATTTTAATATAAAAAAATACTTAAATAAGTTTTTAATCCACACAGGATGTTTCAAAATTAATAAAACGAGCTTTTTGGGTAATAATATGCCACAGCGGACGAAACGGAAAAGTTTCAATACTTTCGCCCTCTTGACTGTCACATGACCGAACTGCCACGTGTTCAAGATAGGCTGAAATATGTTGGAGTGAGGAGCGTGCAATCGGTGGAGTGCCTGCCTGTTTCTTCGTATGCGTAATACACATCAAACCAAACAATTCTTGTATGGAAAAACAGAGTTGCAATTCATTTAAGGTATGTGCCTTCCCTCAAATCGCTGTTTTTGCGAAAATTTTCATTTTTTTTTTACATTATTTTAAATTAAAGCTCATACATTTAGGATTCCAAAAATGCCTTACTTTTGGTTCAGCGATAATTAGAACCAAAGATATAGGCCAAAATATAAACCGGAAAGGAACTTTCTGAAATCGGAAGTGACCGTTTAAAGAGCTACAGAAAGATAAACAATACATTTTAATACGCAAATATATAATGTATATTATATACACAAATACATAAACACCTACAAATATGATGGATTTTAAAGTTGTAAATTTATACATAATTTTGTGTGCTTTAACAAAATCTTAATTTGCGTTTTCTGGAAAACTGCGTTTTTCATTGTGTACGTTTACGAGAAACATCATTTCTTAAAAAGTTTTAAGATATTGAAATAACATTTTGTAACAAGATTCTGCTTATCTTTTACTATGTTATGAAACAAAATATAGCTTGTATTTATATATATTTATTTAAGAGCTATTTTTATTGAAAAATACGTTTTTTTTTTCAAAAATCATGTTTTGTATACAAAGTATGGTATATATTAATAAATTTAAAAGGTATTGCAAATCTTTTGCTTCATAACACAGGTAAGTGGTTTGTGAATATATTTTTGAAAAAAAGTGAAATATATTGAATAGATTTCGTTTTAGAAGGTTTGACATAAACGCATTTTCTTTACTAAAATTTGACTCAGTATTGTCTAAATTTGAAAAATCAAGTAAAATTCTATGCAAAATTGTATATGAATTCATAGTTTTATTCCCCGTTTTAACTAAAAACACATTTGTTTGATAAAAATTTCATATTTTTCAAAAAAAAAGGGCCCCGAAAGTAGGCACATAACTTAAGTATTGAAAAATACAGGGCGCCTCAATCCAATCAGAAAATGTATTTTCGCTATTAATTTAGAAATAATGAAGCTATTTTAGCGAAATTTCACTGTTAACTTTTTTAAATGTTAGGAGATCACGAACAATGCTGGAAGTACATTTTACTGTTTACCGTCAACTACATTCTGTATTATGAAATGTTTTGCTCAGGGTTGCTTGCTCGCAAATGATTTAAACTTAAAGTCCTTTTCATGATGCCATTACATTTCACGGAATGTCTGTTGAAAATATCACAACAATAACTTCGTTAACTTTAAAATGATATCATACGAATTGGATATTTCCAACAGAGCGAAAAAATGCCCAGACCGGGAATCGAACCCAGATCCTTGGCTTACAGGGTCAATGCTTTACCGTTTAAGCTAACTGGACCGACATCCAGCCAACATATTTTGCTCAGATAACCTGATTGGTGGTAACATCTGGTCTGTCATGTAGACAGCTCAACAGAATAACCCGCAGGTAAAGGAACTCCATATAAACGATGGATACGTAGATGAACTATTATTTTAACACAATCAAACTAATTGGTAAAGTTATGTTATCATACGAATTGAATATTTCCAAATGAGCGAAAAAATGCCCAGGCCGGGAATCAAATTATGGTGAGCGAAATATGCTCACCGGTTGTCGGGCCAGTTAGCTTACACGGTAAAGCATTGGCCCAGTTAGCCAAGGATGTAGGTTCCATTCCCGGCCTGGGCATTTTTTCGCTCTGTTGGAAATATTCAATTCGTATGGTAACTTTACCAATCAGTTTGATTGAGTTAAAATAATAGTTTAAAATGATAATCGAAAAAACATGGGTTTATCTTGGAGTGACATACCTTTTATTTTTGAATGAACTAGGGCATCATACCCGGTTCACAGAATATAGGTGAAAACCAATTTTTTTAATTGAAAAGTAATATTTCTGTTTATTTACATCCAATATATTTTTTAGATTGCCCACTAAATATAAAAAAGCATTTTTCATATGAAAAGTATGAATTATACAATCAAATAAGCTTCTAAAATTTAACAAAAGCAATTTTTTCATATTAGCCACATGCTAAGAGATATTAGCCCAAGATTTTGCTGCTTGCGGCATCCTTTTATTTTCTGATAATTTCAGAGCTTTAAGCGCGTAGTTTAATTACATGTCTGTTAAATTTGTGTTTTATTTATATTATTTTGTTCATTTAATCATAGAGGAAGTTTTAGTTTTGTTCACGGAATATTAGCGGTAAGAAAATGATTAACTCTTTGTATTGTTTTAAGGGCAAACGGATTAATCTTTCTTAATCGAGCTCCACGCAATAGAGATAAATTTAAAAATTAAACCCTCATACTTGAAGTCACCCTTTTTTAAAAAATTGGTACTTTAATTTGATCATTTTAAAATTATTTTAACTCAAAACTTGAAGTCATGATTGGAAAGAATTTCAAAGCAGCTGGGGGAGGGGGGGGGGATGACGCACTTCTATAAAACATATTTCAGTTTTAAGAATTAAAATACACGCTTTTTTTTTAAATGACGTCAATTGCATCCACTAAAGTATCCCACTTTTACTATCCCGTCTTAAACAACATCTATAGAACGGTATGCAAATGACATCATTATCGCTGAATAATACACAAACCCAGCAGAAAGCAATGAAATCATTTAAGAACCTCCGCAAAACAATCTCGGGTATCTAATAATTTAAATGACTTCATTTTTTGTGTACAATAGCTCCATATTTTATCAGAAGTCATTCATTTATATTTTTTCAAAATTTGGAAAATGTAATTACACACGGTTTAATAAAATTGCATTCTTTCAGATTTTTGGTACGAATTAAGTCACACAAATATTCTTTAAAATACGTTTTTGTAAAGAAAATTTTTTGTATCGTTTGTAAACTTAAATTGCAATAAACTAAAAATCATTTAATTGATAACGAAATAAAGCCAAAACTCACCGGGTTTTATAAAAAATGATATTCTTAAAACAGCACGTATTTAATTTTTTTCCAGTTTTTATGAAAAAATGGCAACAAAAAGATACAGCAATCTACTATTTTCCTTTTTTTCCCTTTACTTTAAAAAAAAAATGGAGTACTTCAGTTGCCACGATTACAAAAAAGTAATAAAAACTACAAAAAAAATTAATATCTTAAAATTAAATTGAGATACAGCTTTCAAACAAATTGCATGTAAAAGAGCATTTTTTACCTTATACGATAGCGTAAAAATTTAAAATGAGCGATGTTTTGAAGTTTAAAAATTTGCAGTAGAGAAAATTGAAAGACCAAAATTTTATTTCAAATTTCAAAGTGTTGCCATTCGCAAAATGACGTATGCGTTCCGCACAGATATGTTTGTCCTTTATAATATAGATAGATAAGTCGATTGCAACCGTGGTTCCCCCGTACAAAAATTGTTTTTCCTCACAGGCACTATTTCCTCTAAACTTTTATACTAACAGTATAAAAATCCTATCTATGTACTACTTATTACATTTAAAATAATCAATTTTAGGTTACATATGATAAATTTGGCATCGCAACAAAATAAATGACTCATTATTAAATCTCAAACACATTGACTTATTTATGCATAAATCTTTTATTCTGTAAATGCCTGTGATTTTTTTTAACAATACATGACAAAATATTCACTGAAAGGTTATATTTCATTACATTAAGGAGAGTGTGAATTGGCGCCCCTGGGATATGAACCAGGGATCTCATGATCATTAGGCGAGAACGTTAGCGTCGAGCAAAAGACCAAGCCAGTTACTCTAAGGTAGTAACTCGTTTTATACTGATCATGTGAGATGAGATCGCTACACACTCCATCCCCAGTGAGAGACGCATCTTGTTGACGTCTGATGAGCGATAAGCACTTGTGAGTGATGCTGTCGTACAGCGATGACAGCGATTACCACCTCGGGAACTCAGCTTTCGCTTTAGAGTGTTAGTGCAATCCCGAGGGGTAGACCACATCCACTCTTCCCGACTCTCAACCAGAGTCTGAGAGGGAGCGTCGGGTCCCTGATCAAGCTGCTGAGATTTATTTCGGTTGCTATGAGATTTACAATTACAATCACAATTGGTTACCCAATTTTTCTGGGCGAACCGAAGATTTCACATCGAAATATATGACTGTATGTAGTGATTACATGAGGATCATTTCACCTAATGTGATTGCATAATTGTTTACAATTTTCTTGGATATATGTACGTCACAGTACATTTAACACACAATATTTAACATGACAATTAGAAACACATTACAACACAATATCAAACACCTACTATTTACATGACTGTGTGTAGTGATTACATGTGGATCATTTGAATGTGATTGCATAATTATTACGCATGTGTGATGCCCAATATGACAGGCTTATGTGACGTAAGCGTTTCACTCGCTTTGCTAGCTGGAGATGATTTATTTGGTGCTGCCATCTGTTGGTTATGAGAAAAGATGATTGTTTATTGAAAAACAGAAAAACCAACGTTTAAAATGCAGAAATAATAATGTATGAAAAGCAGCAAACAGCTGTTTGCAGCTTTTCATATATTATTTGTGCATTTTAAACGTTGGTTTTTCTGATTTTCAATATTGTTGCACAAAGGCTTTTTTTTTTTTTTTTTTTGCTATTTTTATGAGATGATTGTTGTTGAAGATTGTTTTTTGCGTATTTGTTCGGGTCACAAATGAGGAGTGAGTAAATTGGCACACCCGGGATATGAACCAGGGATCTCATGATCAGGAGGCAACAAAGTTACTGTCGAGCAAAAGGCTATAAACTAGTAACTCGGTTTATACTGATCATGTGAGATGAGATCGCTACAATATTATGTTCGTAGCAGTAAAAATTTTAGAATGAAAAAAAAATAATGGTAACAACCTATGGATCAGAAAATGGTTGGGCCAACATTGTCTAATTGATGTCATACACTGGCATACTATAAGAAAAATACGCTTTTCCGAGCAATTGTCCAACGAACCATTAGCGAGAAAACGTAACTGTGGTGAAACCGTTAATTGCTCAGAATCTTGTTCAGATACGCTCCAATTTAGAGAAGTATCTGTACCTACCATTTTCCAATGGTTTCCACAAATTACAAACGATTGGCTGACAATCTATACTATTTTTCGAATGGATAAAATTTTTTATTTCGAATTCTACTTGCGCGCGTGAACGGTTAAGATTATTAGATCATTTTTAAATCTTACCACCATGTCAAATATTCCATACTTAAGGTGTCTCAAAACTCTTAAAATTGGAAAAAATGAAAAACAAGTGAGTAAGTGTGATCACAGATCGCATAGAGGGTTTCGTTTAATATTTCTTTCAAAACACTATCCTTTTGCAAAATCTGTTAGCTCCACAATTCGGAACTAGGGAGTGCACTCTATTCTAAACAAACATCTGCCCGACAAAACTCCGTTTTAGAACCTATTCGCACTTATATTAGTCGAGGAAATTGAACCTATAAAACTTAAAATAGGAAAGCCCTCCTGGCCAAGTGGAAATAAAATATGAAAGGCTATTGTGCATAAAATGAAAGAGTGGCTGAAGGGTCGTATGATATATCAGATGAGGGGTTTGGGGAAAAATTTACCCCCCCCCCCTCCCGGAGCCTTCAAGTGAAACTAGTTCTCTATAGCTTAATTAGCGGCTAAGTTAGAAAAAATGCTTAAAAAACACAAGTTAGAGCCCAGAGGAGTCAATAATTTAAGACTTTTTGAAAAAATTATCATTTGTCGTGTGATCACAAGTGTTCAGCTATAAGTACGCAAAATTTCATAACCCAACTTAATTAGGGCTCAGTTAGAAATAATTGCTTATGATACAGAAGTTGAAGCCCAAAGGGTTAATTATAAGACTTTTTCAAAAATTCATATTTTGTCTTATGATCTGACGCGTTCAGATATAAGTATGCAAAATTCCATGTCTCCAATTTAATTAGGGGCTCAGTTAGAAAGAATTGATTAAAAAACACAAACTGGAGTCCAAAGGGTTAAATATAAAACTTTTTCGAAAAAAAAAATATTTGTCGTGTCGTCTCAGGTGTTCTGCTATAAGTATGCAAAATTTCATGTCTCCAACTTAATTATGGGTCTCATTTAGAAAGAATTGCTTAAAATATATATGTGGGAGATCAAAGGATTAAATGTAAGACTTTTTCAAGATTTTATAATTTGTCGCCGGGCCTCATGTGTTCTCCTATAAATATGCAAAATTTCAAATCTCCAATTTAAATATGGTCTCAGTTAGAAATAATTGCTTAAAATACACAAGCTGGAGTTCAAAGGGTTAAATATAAAACGTTTTTCGAAGTTTATTATTTGTCGTGTGATCTGAAGTGTTCAGCTATAAGTATTCAAAATTTCATGTCTCCAACTTAATTATGGGGCTCATTTAGAAAGAATTGCTTAAAATATATATGTGGGAGCTCAAAGGGTTAAATGTAAGACTTTTTCAAGATTTTATGATATGTCGCCTGGCCTCAGGTGTTCTGCTATAAGTATGCGAAATTTCAAATCTCCAATATAATTATGGGCTCAGTTAGAAAGAATTGCTTAAAATACACAAGCTGGAGTCCAAAGGGTTAAATATGAAACTTTTTTCGAAATTTATTATCTGTCGTGTGATCTGATGTTTTCAGCTATAAGCATGCAAAATTTCAAGTCTCCAATACAATTAGGGGCTCTGTTAAAAAGAATTGATTAAAACACACAAGCTGGAGTCCAAAGGGTTAAATATAAAACTTTTTCGAAATTTATTATTTGGTGTGTGATCAGAGGCGTTCAGCTATAAGTATGCAAAATTTCAAGTCCCCAATTCACATAGGGACTCTGTTAAAATAAATTGCTTAAAATACACAAGCTGGACTCCAAAGGGTTAAACATAAAACTTTTTCGAAATTTATTATTTGTCGCGTGATCTGAGGTGTTTAGCTATCGGAATACAAAATTGCATGCCTCCAATTTGATTAGGAATTCTGTTATAAAGGATTGCTGAAAATACACAAATTGGAGCCCAAAGTGTTAAATATAACACTTTTTCAAAGTTTTATGGTTTGTTGTGTGGGCTCATGTGTTTAACTATAATAATTCAAAATTCCATGTCTCTAACTTAATTAGGGGCTATGTTAAAAAAAATTGCTTAAAATACACACGTTGGAGCACAAAGGGTTAAATATAAAACTTTTTTCAAAATTTTATGATTTGTCTTGTTGTCTCAGGTATCCAGCTATAAGTATGCGGAATTTCATGGCTCCAACCTTATTAGAGACTGACTTAAAAAGAATTGTTTGAAATACACATGTGGGAGCCCAGAGGGTTAAATTTAAGACTTTTTCCAAATTTTAGGATTTGTCGTTTCATGTGAGGTGTTCAGCTATAAGTACTGAAAATTTCAAGTCTCCAAGATGTATAGTTTCTGAGAACGGGCTCTGTGACGGACAGACAGACGGACAGACAGACAGAGAGACAAAGGAGTGAGACGAATAGGGCTTCGTCAGATGAACGAAACCCTAAAAAAGACCATTTTCAACATTTAATATCTTAAAATGTGTATTTTTTAAAAATATAATTTTAATTGGGATAAAAGATAAAAGTATGTTCTTTCATTTCATGTATTTAAAAAATACAAGATGCAGAATTAGCACTTGCAGGGGGGTGGGGGGGGTCCAAACCTGTCAGACATTTAACGATTAGAAAATTGGTATAACATTTTACGCGCAGGATTACACAATGAATATTGCAAATAGATTGAAAATTTTAGTGCCTACTTATACTTCAGATTGAAGTAATTACCCTGAACCTAACTAAATTTGTATTTAAAGCATTTTTATATTTTTAATAGAAAGTTGTATTTAGCTAATTCAAAATTTTTAAAATTTCAACAGTATAATCACCTAAAAAAATAATTTTTTTAACAATAAAAAGAAAATTTTAGGTTCCGTTTATACAGAGTAACATGAAAAATATATTTTGAAAATTTCATGAAAAAGTATTCACAAGTTTTTGAGATAAGGTGCGCGTTATGCCCAAAAACGTTATTTGGAGAAAAATGACCTCAAAGTTTCGGAAACGCCGCATCAGCTATTGAGCGGGTATTATTCTAAAAACCACAACTTCTCTTCTAATGGGAATTTCAAGGAAAAAATTATATCAAAATGTTCAGAAAAAAATATGAATTTAACATCTAAAAAGTAATGAAATTTCGAAAATTTTGAAACTTTAAGAGTCCTGAGACCCCTTAACACTATAACTTTATATTAATTATTCTTATTCAAGTATTTAAAAATTTCAAATGAAAAAATAAAACATAACAAAAAAATAGCGTTTGGGGTCCACCGTAATTCTTGCCCATCTTGGATATGCATAATATAAAATAATGTGGAAATTATGATCGCAAATATCAAGGCAACTGATTGTCCGATCGACTTCATTATTTATGTAAAATTCATGTTACATTCTTTCTTTAAAAGAAGTAATTCCGAAAAGTTTCATACACGCTTCATCAGAACGAATATTTCGAAAGTCGGAAAAGTAGTTCCGGATAACTAAGGTTACTGAAATTTAACAGGCTTTGTCGCACTATTACATCCTAAGTACAAACAAATTTCAAGCCTCTATCTCAATTTGTTCGGTAGATAGAGCGTTTAAAATCATGGGTTGATGGCGTCATAAACTTTAAAATCCCTATTGCTGAACTGCATAAAAGAAACATCCTTATAACTCTAAAAAATGTTAATCATATTAACTGACAGTTTACTGCGTCGGATTAAGCGTCTCATTTTCAATTAAAAGATATCTTTGAACTGAATTTTAAGTGAAATACAGTGTCATGAAAAATCGAAGAGTGGAGAAAATAGGATTACAAATATCTCGGCAACTCATTATCCGATCGACTTCATTCTTTATGCAAAATTTATGTTTTTTTAATTTTAATTTTTATATCCATTCCTTAAAATAATTAATTTCGAAAATTTTTATGTACCTTTTGTCAGAATGAATATTTCGAGAGTCCGAAAAAAATAGTTCCGGACAATCGAAGTCACTGAAATTCAATAGGCTTCTTTTCATTATTATATACTAAGTACAAACCCAATTTCAAGTCTCTATCTCAATTTGTTCAGGAGATAGAGTGTTTAGAGACACGGACGAACAGCATTTTTTTTTTCTTTTAAAAATATGTTTTTCGGTCTCCCAGGGTCTGAAACGTGTAAATCCGTCAAAAAGATTTCGGTTTTTAAAACGATTACAAGATTTATCCTATACTACGTATGATGAGTAGGTAATAATGGTAAAAACCTAAGAATTAGAAAATGCTTGGGGCAACTTTGACTAATTGATGTCCCATACTGACCTACCGTAAGAAATATCCAATTTGCCGACTTATTGTTCAACGAACCTTTAGTGAACAAAGGTCCAACTGTGGTTAACACGTTGAATGCCAAGTCTATTTTGTCTGTCTTTCTGTTTGGGCCACGAAATAAGATTTCCGTTACACAATCTTTAAGTATCAGTCACCGATGACTGTGGGACTCAACATGTTAAACCGTTAGCTGCTCAGAATCTTTTTCGGATACGTTCCAAATTAGAGACATCTCATTTCTGAAACATTTGCCGATGGTTTCCACAAATTAAAGACGATTGGTCAACAAGCTGAGCTACTTTTCAAAAAGACAAAATTTTGTATTTGCAAATTCTACTTGCGCGTCAGAGTGGCTAAGATTATTACATCGTTTTTAGGTGCGTTCGTAATTATATAAATACGTAGCACCTATAGTCGTCGTTCAGTCCGTCTGTCTGTCCGTCTGTCCGTCCGTCTGTCCGTCCGTCTGTCTGTCCGTCCGCATATAACAGAGCAAAAACTACCAGACCGAATGATCTGAAATTTTTAATGTATAATTGCTGCAAAATTTTGTCGAGCCATTTTCAATTTTATGAAAATCGGATGTATAGTTTAATTACAGGGACAGTCAAAAGTTTTTCTTTACATTACGGCCAATGGGAAAAATTATTGCAAGTGAATTTTAATGATGTTACAGACTTCCGAATGGTCTGAAATTTTTAATATATAATTGCTGAAAAATTTTGTCGAGCCATTTCCAATTTTATGAAAATCGGATGTATAGTTTAATTACAGGGACACCCAAAAGTTTTCCGTTACATTACGGCCAATGGGAAAAAATTATAGCAAATGCATTTTAATGATTTTACAGCCTTCCGAATGGTCTGAAATTTTAAATATATAATTGCTGAAAAATTTTGTCGAGCCATTTCAAATTTTATGAAAATCGAATGTATAGTTTAATTACAGGGACAGTCAAAAGTTTTCCGTTACATTACGGGGAATGGGGAAAAAATTATTGTAAGTGCATTTTAATGATGTTACAGACTATCCACTTATGAAGCGCAAAAAAATATACATTCAGTACAATATGGGGTGCAAAAAATAATTATAAAACTAGTTATAGTACGAACGCACCTCATTTGCCACGTTTGACGAGCAATTTCCAACTTGTTAAATTTACCTTCATGCTATATATTAATTCAATTAAATAAATAATTAAATAAATTTGTAAACATAATTATAAATATAAATAATTATTAATTATAAATAAATACAATAATAATTAAGTAATTAATTAAAATTAAACATTAATTAAGTAAATTAAATATTAAATAAATTAAATAAATTAAATATTAATTAAGTATTAATACTTTATCTCTATATTAAGACACATCCTTTGTTTACTGATATTACAACACATGCATACGTTGTGTTGTATATTAACACCCATTTTGTATAATTATGTAAATCTCATACTATACATACATGTGACATTTTTCATTATATACAGGGTGTATCTGAAATGCTTCAACTAACTTAGAGGGATGATAGTACTCATGAAGACGAACAAAAAATGCAGTAGAACATGTGGTTGCAAATGACACTTAAAGCATAAAAATCGAGAAACTGCTTCTAGAAATGGACAAACTGAGACAAGAAAGAAACACTGCAGAAAATTAATTATTGCACCACAGAATAGGAACAACATAGCTCGTGATGTCCAGAGAAAACAAATATCTTACACAATTGTTCAAAGTGTCGACCGCGGATATTATTACTTAGAGTACATCTACAGAGGAATGACTGGAGGACACGCTCGAAGACTACGAGGATTCTTGCTCGTAGAGATTTGTTTGGCTTTCTTCCAAGTTTTTGTTATCTCTTTCTGACCGGATATGCACAAAGTGAAAGGAAAACCAGCTTCGTGCCACTAGCCAGTTCTGCAGAAAAACAGCATGCGAGATTTCGATATTTTTATTAGTTTTGCGATTTTCACCCAAACCTCATTTGCGACCTCGTGTTCCATTGTATTTTTTGTTCGTCTTGATGAGTACTATCATCCCCCTAAGTTTGTTTAAGCATTTCAGATACACCCTGTATATAGGAGGATTCAAAACTTACCGTTCAAATTTCATGTGGAGGTAGGGAATACATCAGGAAGGCGATTTTACGTAGGAAAGCATGTTTGCAAATGTACTGATGCGTATTTAGAGGGCATTTTGTGTACCCAGCCTTCCATTGCTTCCCAATCATTGTTTTGACTTTCCTAAAGCTAGTATTATTTCTTCTCCTATTTCCACTTTTCATTTGGGCTTCCACAAAGCCTTTTACATCTTTAAATACTCAAAATTCTCATTAAAGACGTTTAAGAATTCTGGTGTGAAACCAAAATTTCAAAATTCATAAACGTAGAAAGTTAAAAACAAAGAATAAAATAAACTAACAGAAAATAAAAAAGAAAAAAGAAAAGAAAAATTTAAAAACAAACCAAAAAAAAAAAAATAATAATAAAGGTTAAAAGAACCGGAAAGAACAAAATTAAACGAGAAGTTTCCAAGCGTCAGATAATAAAGGCGTTGAATAAAGGCCATTAACGAGATTTATGGAGTTTTTAAAGATGTAAAAGGCTTCGTAGAAGTGCAAATGAGAAGTGGAAATAGGAGAAGAAATAATACTAGCTACAGGAAAGTCAAAAAAATGTTGGGAGCGCAATGGAAGGTTAAATGCACACAGCGTCCTCTACAAACGCATGCGTACAATTGCGAACATTAATTTTAGAAGGTTAGAACTAGAATTTTAGAACAGGAAATATAATAGAAGGCTAGGATTTTAGAAGGATTGAAGGATTTAGAAGCATTAATTAAATTTGAATTTATAGAAATTTTGAAATATAGAAATATTTCGGAATGGAAAAATCCCCCCCCCCCCCCCCAGCACACACACACACAACGCCAAGAGAGCCGAAAAGCTGCAAAGGCAAAAAAAATCATCCTTTAAAAAATATTTTTGTTTTGTGTAACCCATAATGCTTTTGGAACAAGATAAGGTAATGGATCTATAACTCGTTCTAAACTATATTACTACTAATCGATTTATCAAATGAATTTTATATCAAGTTATTTTAATGGTATTTTATAAGTACCGTCATTAGATAAAGGGTTAACTTTCCAAAGCACGATAACCTCCTATGAAGCTGAATTAAGTAAGTGTAAAAGTAGTTTTTTAAAAAACAGTATTTTATAAACATTCAATGTTTATCTTAGAAATCAGGCCTAATTTCATAACGGAAATCCATGTTATTTGAAAAAAATTCCGTAAAAATACGTTAATTTGGCGTGGGCTGCTGTTATGAAGAATCCACCATTTTGACCGGGTAGAATGTGCAAACTATTCAATTTATATACAAAATTATAATTTGTGCCCTCTTTTTTTATGGTATGGCAAGAGGAAAGAAAAGAAAGCAACATTTAAGCTATTTCGGATTTCTAATTTGTTTTCCCAGTGTATATCGTATTATTTTAATAATTAATTATTATTTTAATTATTAATAATCTAAACTATAAAATGTTAAAAGCGTACTTAAAAAAAATACAAATTGTTTATTTTTTATTCCTACTTTATTTTTTACTTTTTAATGTTCAAAAGATTTCAGTATTGCAGTTTTACAACCAGTTGGCCTATTTTGCCGAACGTTCTTTCGTCATATCATAAATTTCATTGTTGTTGTAATTCGTACACGTTACAACATAAAGAGTATTGGGAAATTTATCACCGGCGTCCGGCTAACGAGACATGTCTTAATATGTCTTATATACTACGCCATTTCCGATGTGATTTGAATTTATATTCTTAAACGAAATTCTTTCCCAAATGAACTTAAGGTTGAGGACCCCGTTGCCTTATGTTTTTAAACGAAATTATTTTCAAACAAACTAAGAGTTCCCCGTTATTATGATTGTCGGTTTAATTTATAATATTTAGACATATTACACTTTCAATACTAAACAAAAGATCCTCTAGTGTAAATAGAGGCATCTTAAATTCAGACGCATGTGTGATTTTTGAACAAGCAGGTAATTTTTTCGCCTTTTTAAAGATCTTTTGTAAGCTACAAGAAAACAATTAATCAATGAAAATTATACTTTTTGGCAGTATAAGCTCCAGCAAAACTAATTACTTATTTTCAGAAAAAAAGGGAAATCAGTCGAATAATTCCCGACAACAATGGCCGCGCAATTTGAAAAACATGGTTTCGAGAAGGTTTTGACATGATTTCGAGAAGGGTTTTTTTTTCAACATATTTTCGTCATGCCTTCGAGACGCATTTTCGACATAGTTTCGAGACGCACTTAACTTTGAGCTTCAAAGCTTTTCGTAGCAATCCATTTTCTGGCTGTTCCGGTGTTACGTTCAACAAGCAAAAAAAGAAAAAAAAAATTGGACTAATACGAAAATGTTTTAGGGTAACAATCCTTACTTATAGGGTAAAGTGCCCATATTTCGTCCCCTTTCCTAATTTCGTCCCCCTAACCTTCTCCGCTTCTGCAAAAGGGGCGCAACTTATGACGCAAGGCACAGGGGCAGGAAGGTAAAAGGGGTCAGTATTAAAAGTTTCGTTCGCCGAGACGCATACATAAATTAAAGAAGCCGAATTTCCTATTTTTAGAAGACTTCAGTTCTTATTACGTCGTTTGTAGAGCGTTATTTACTGTACTTTACGTATTTATTTCTTATTCATTCCATGTATTTTACGTAGGTAAGATGCTGACAGTAGCATGCAGTGAGTTTTAGGACGCTCCATTCATCTTACGGGAACTGAAGCTCCGCTATATTGGGAAGTAGCGTGGTCCAAATTTCGTCTCCCTTACAGTTCTTATTTTCGTATTGGGGACGAAATTAGGAATGCTTTTTCATGACTTTTTTTCCATTTTTTCCTCATGTTTGGATGGTAAATGTTTCGTTACATTATTCTTCCACTTATAATTAATACATTTCTTTCTGCCTTACTTTAATGTAAATTAAATTACTTAGTCATTTAGAAATAAATTTTTATTTAGTTATAAGTTAAGCCTCGGCGTATTGGATTTTTTGGGGGGGACGAAATTGGGAGTATTTTTTTTCTTTTGCATTTTTTAGATACTTTTGAAAAAACAATTTCTCGCATTGTTAAAATTTTTTATACAATATTTGCCTATGTTCCCAAGTGCGTGGGTAGTTAGTCTATGTAAAATCCAAATTTGGTAGGTTTTCACTGAAAATTACAACAAAAGTGCCTAAAAGTGACGGGGTAATGAAAGGCAAGTGGAAATTCCAATCAAAATGGCACTTTACCCTAAGATGCAAAAATGCGAAAAAGGAGAAAAACTTGAAAAGTTTTACACAAAGAAGTAAAACTTTCCCCCAATAAATACTTTTAATAGGAAGCATATCACAATGATTGTATGTATACAGGGCTGCCACAGACGACTATTTTTTAATTCTATTTTGTACCACTTTTTCAACACAATTTATTTTTTACATACACTTTGACAACATTTGCAGGATAAATAAACTAGAAAAAGTTTATTCTAAAAATAGTCGCCTGTGGAAGCCCTCTGTATATGATATGATTATTGTTCCTTGCACTTACTAAAAAAAATTAATTTAACATCATTAATCGGTTCCTCAAGTATAGAAATTGCTTAAAAGTGACCGGTGAAATATCAAGAACGTTCAACCTCGATAAAACTGCACAAGAGGTTTTAATGTCATTTATACTCTGAAATACTAGATATATTTGTTCCGGAATTAAATCAAGAAAGAAGATTGATTACTGTTTCTAACTTTCAGTAGAATGTGGGATTCCACATATATTCGGAAGGAACTAGAATTCCTTTAATCGACTTAATTCAATATTCTGGTAGAATTATTAGTTTAGAGATTTCGATCGGATGTGATGTTCTATATAGAAACTTCTTTTAGACATCTAATAATTCCTCATTATTTTTGTTTTATTTTAAACACGTTTTGAAATTACGAAACTCCTCAAATACATAAATATAATACGAATATCATATGAACCTTTTTCAAACTCAAAAATTTCCTTAGCACTGATTACTTAGTACTATTAGTTCATTAATTACTACATACAGTAGAGCGCCGAATATCGGAACTCCAATTAACCAAACTTCCAATTATCCGAACAGCTTATTTCTCTCAAAAAAAAATTAACCGAATTTTCATTTATCCGAACAGCCTATTTCTCTCAAAAATTTCTTTTAATGATGATGGGATTGTGGATGAGATTTAAGGTGAAAAAGAAATTGAAGAAATGAAAACGAATGCTCTGAAAATGACACAGGTACATCAAATAACGAAGCCTTTCAATGTTTGGAAACAGCTATGAAACGGCTCGAACGGGAGAACTCTGATCCTATTCAACTAACGTATTTAAGAAGAATTCGAGATAAAGCAGCATTGGAAAGAACGTCTTCTTTGAAGCAAGCAACAATAGAAAGCTTTTTTGCTTAAATTATAATCTCTGGGGTTCAGAAAATGATAAAAAAGAGAAAAAAAATTAAATGATAGAAAAAGTAAAAGAAAAAAACAAACTAAAAAAAAAAACCAGTTTTTTAAACACGCTAGCACTAACTGGTGCTGTAAGTCCTAAGCCTGGATAAAGTGTGAAGATTTTAGTATAGTCATGAACATCTCTTAAATTGTCTGTCCATTTATCCGAACTAGGATCGGTCCCGACTTGTTCGGATAATCGGCGCTCTACTAGGCTAATACAGTCAAACATGTACCACAAAACAGTCAGATGGAAAACAGAATACCCGCCATAAAACACATTCCTCGCCAAAGTTGGCAACACTGTTGTAACATAATGATATTTCCATCTCGAGTGTTGGCAGAAATACATAATGACAGATCACAGGCACTCACACTTGTTTTTTTTTTATTTCTTTGTAGATGAGCGCAGTGAAACGTATGTTCGTCCAGAATGAGAAATGGGGGCAAGTACTCTCTTAAAACGAATGAGTGGATTTGGTTGCTCAAAAATGAGTTCTAATTTATTGGATCGTGAATGAGTTGATTTTTAAATGTTTAGCTCAACTTGATTTCAGCTGTTATTTTTCTATTGTGCTCAAGGAGAGCTAAAATTAAACAACTCAACTTGATAAAAATTCACTCATTACCGAGCCGTTCTTTGCGATTCGTTCGTCTCGTCTCGTCTCGCCGTCGCGCCTGTCCTCACAAGATGGCGAATGTAAACACGAAGTTAAAGAAGTTTACTTAATGATGAAACATTGAGGAAGAGGATGGACCTGTTTTACTCGGTAAGTTTTATAAAAGCATTTAATTTATACTTAGTTTTTAGTGGAATTGTATGTACTGATTTTATTTTAATCTTGAAGCACGTGGTAACGGATTTCGTATACACACTAACTTAATTTACACACATACTGTGCCTCCCTAGCATATAAAGCTTTAAAATTTTGAAAAAATTCGCCTGCATTTCTTAATTTGTTGTAAAAATAAATAACTAAAGATTCCTGCATATGCTCAGCGTCACTGCCGGCAGCTTATTTTAGAAATGCTTCTATATTTTAAAATTGTTCTGCCCTTTTATTTTTTACTTATTTATTTTCGTTTAAAATGTCCTGTTTATTACTTTGTTGATAAATAAATAAATAAGCTGATCATAGCGTCATGTAAAACCAAGGGGGGATGGGGGGAGGTGAAAATAATAAAAGTTTTCTTTTTCGATTGACAAACTTTGTCAGATATAACAGTACTAAGTATTTTGTGAAAGTAATTTTTCAGATGAATCATATCAACCAAAAATATGTTTTATAATTTGTAGTAAATAATTTTGTGAAAAATTACAAGAATTTCGAAAGAATTGTTTCCATCTCTATAATAGGTAGATGTGCCAGTAATGGACAGCCCTTGATGTTTTTGGTTAAAAAAAAAAAAAAAAGATAAATATTTATCTTTAATTATTTATTTTATAATTCCCCCTTGCACTGGGTTATTGTTGACACTTTTAATCAAACCCATCAAGAAGCAGAAAATGTTTTAAAGTTTCGCTGTTTTTCTGTGAAAATCTTAATGAAGAGGTTAAGAAATGGCTTTGTTTAATTAATTTATATATTTTTTTATTTTCTTGCAATATTTGAATGTTTTTTGTTTGAGTAGCAATAGAAAACTTAGAATTTTATGTACTAACGGCCATTTACAAAATTTCATTTATTTTTAAGATTTTAAGACCTGTCTGTGTTCATTACTGGAACACTTAATTAGTCAATTTCCAGTAAAGGACACCCCATGTAAGCATTGCTAAAAATGCAATTTCAGTAACATTCATAATGCATTTAAAATCCTTTGACTTAACTGAAAACTTAAGTAATCAATTTTTAATTTTGAAATTGCACTTACCAGAATGTAATAACACTAAAATTTTTATAAATAACTGCTTTTAAGTTATTTTATTGATTGATAAAATTTTAATATTTTATGCTTTTTTTATATATACCTTGCATATTTTATAATCTGGCAATCAAATCAGCCAGGAAGCAGAAAATATTGTTTAAGAGCACAGTCAAAGAGGGGCTCATAGGGCTTAATCCCTCTCCGTTTAAATAAAAACAATTAAGTTACAGAAGCTATTAAAAATCTATTTTCTGTCTTAAATGTTTCCTTGTTCACCTCTGAGCCCCCCGCCACACACACACACACACACACACACACACACACAAAATAATACTATTAATGAAAGTTATAGATAATATTCATGAAACAAGTAAATCTGCAGATCAGTGGCCTCAAACATCAGTTCTACAGTTTTATTTTGAAATTATTTTATTTAGTGTTTAAAATATTCAACTCAAATTATCATTTCTTTCATATTTGTAATATTAATTATTATAAATGATACATCAAGTAGTCTCCGGAAGAATAATTGCTAAAAATAGTGAGACTAAACACTAATATTCCAAAACTTTTTTTTAATTATACCTTTTAAATTCCCGTTTCAATAATTTGATAGCTGTAATTGCCTGATATTTAGTATTTTAAACTATCCATCTAAAATAATTAAAACATCGATCTTCTTATAATTACAATAACTGATGGAAACAGTAAATGATTATCACAAATATTTTATTAATAACTGGTATCCTACCTAATTGTTAAATTTATTTGAAAATAACTATTTTGTTTCATTCTATGTATTCATTAAATTCTGTTTCTAAGTACAGTCATAAAAACAATTATATTTATTACTTTTTATGGGTTGTCCTGTCCATTACTGGGCCAGAGGTTGTCCACTGTCTTTTGGGTGTTTTGATACATTTCTGTTATTTAAAATTAAATTTTGGTTCATATTGGGAAATGAGACTGTCAGAAGGGTTATTTAAACTTGGTAAAAACAAACTAGCTACATATATACTGGGCTTAGCAGTCATTTTGTTTTTCAGAAAGTAGAACAAAGTATTTTTAGTGAATGAAAAACCTCTTTCCAGAAAAATATACTACAGGAAGAATTTGTTATGTATTGTGAAAGTGATTCGGAATTGAACTGTATTTACCATTTTGTGATCAATAAATTAGCTGTTGAGTTATAAGCATTTTTGATCTTAAAAAATAAACTGTTTGGATTTTAAAGAAGGGTTTTTCTAATAGAAAACTCAAAAAATGAGTAAATTTATTTATTCAAAAAAATTTTATAGCATTTCTTGTCACATGGGGTAAAATAGGTATAAGAATATCTTTTTCACTATGTTGGCCTTTGCGCCTTTTAAGCAATTACTTTGAAATTTGATTTTCATTTGAAGTATAGGTATAAGCCATCTTTTTTATGCTAGTTGAGGTCAAGATATGAATATATGAAAATTGATCAAAATTGAAATACTTTTGAGAGCAAATTGTTATTGATCCTGTGTTTAAAACTGAAATTGTGCTTTGTTATATGAAATTAGGCTATAAATTAGTTGCGAACATCTGTTAATCCGCACTTCGCTTTGGAATGCGCTTGTAACCATTAAAAGCGTTATAAATCAAGCGAATGTAAACATTAAAAATCGCTGGTAACCGACAATTTTTGAAAAATCACATTAAATCAAAGTACCATATTTCCGGCAATAAATTAAATTAAAACATATGTTCTAACTTTATTAAATTGGGTGGATTAAGGGTGTATTCGAAAAAATATTTTTCCACCCTCAACAGCTCAAAATTTTCTGGGACATTTTCAGACTCATTTTTAAAAGTAACAACATGGAACTTGCTGGGGTGATTTTTGAAGAGATGCATAAGAGGCCGTGTGATTTCATTTTTCGCTCAATTCATTAGAATTTGATTTTTAAACAATTATTTTCTCTGTATGACCATTTTTTTCATTCCCAGATCTCCCGCTTCCGAAAATTCGGTTCAAAACGCCCACTTTGACAATATTTTCTGCATTTATCAAAAAATCGAAAAGCACGGCGCATTATGTAGTTTCTAAATAAGAGAATTTCCCAGTTTGAGGCGTTTGAAAGCAAAAATGAATCAGAAAAACAGCAGTTTGGATCTGAATACACCCTTATAACAGGATAAACAGTAAAAAGAGTCGAAGCAATCCAAGGAAGTTAAACCTTTAAAGTATATAACTTTTCATTTTTGCTTTTGGCGGCAATACAGCACTTGGGAGGAGCACGGCGTTTTTTGCAGAAAATTTTAAAGAAATTATTTGAGTTTGCAGACAGTTTTACATTTTATCTAAGTCTGCTGATGTGGAGGCATCCCAAATTGTCAGGAAGTCTATCTCAACCAAGCTGTACCAGTCGTTGCCATATACATATTTTGTACATAAATTTTCTTTCACTTATAGCTAGTTAACTTTATAAATTGCTTTTGATTTAAAATATTTTTCCGTTAACTTAATTTCTCATTTTTTCCTACAGATACTCATGCTGATATCTATCTGCTTTTGAGCTGCATTAAATTAAAAAAAAAAAAAAACGACTTTTAAAATGAAACACTGTTAGAAACATGATTCAGAGCATGGACGTAAATTGATGTGGTGAAAATTAAGAACAGTTTGGGGGGGGGGGGGATAGGATTTGTGTGTACTTGTATCTTATTTCTATTAGTTTCATAAGAGATTTTATTTGTCAAGAAAAAAATGTAAACAAAGTGAAAGAGACAGTTTTTTGTCTTCCCTCCTCGCCCCAGTTTACATATGATTCAGAGGATGAAGGTACAAAACTTTTAAATGGTCTATACATTAATTATAATGTAATTCAACTTTAACCAGCATATACCCATTTTACCCCGAACTGAGATAAAATGGGTAATTATGTTGAATTTAGACCTAAAGTATATAATGTAAAAAATATTGAACAAAAACATGATAATATTTCATAATGTTTCTGCTATGAAACATTAAAATAAAAAAAAAGCTTTTTTTATACCCATTTTACCCCGGGTGACCCTAACTAAAGTTCCACTTTCCTAATGTCCCCAATAGCAGAATTTTCGATGTCCATCTGCAGCAAACCAAAATTTATCTGCAACCTAACAATACTGAAACAAGCTACTATCTTAAATACTTATAGTGACCCATAAAATAAACAGAAATTGCATTTCACATAGAAAATTAATAAGAAATACAAAAACTCTTAAATCAAAGTAAATTTTTGGTGAATTTTTTTAAGCACAATATTATTTTTAAGCTGGTAGATTAATCTGCAAGGTCTAAAATAACCTGCATCGCTGCTGCCGTGCTGCACAGTTTCTGCTACGGAGCTAACACCTAACTTCGAGTTGTCAGATTAAGCAGCATACACCGAGGAGGAGGGAGAAATTACATCCATCCTAACTCAATTTTAGTTCTTGCATATAAACCCCACCCACCTCACTCCTTTGGAAGCATGACATTGTCATGACAAAAGTTTTTTGGGGGTACCTCATAAAAACATCAAAAAATTTCTGTGTCCCCCAACACTAAACCACCCAGAAGTGAAAAACTTGTCATGTGATCAAAAACGCTTATAACTCAACAGGTAATTTATTGATCACAAAATGGTAAATACAGTTCAATTCTGAATCTCTTCCATAGTCGAGCTTTCCAATTTTATATCTTTCTGTTAAAAAATGAATTTGAAAATCTGTCAATGTTTTGTACTTGTTGAGTAGTGATGTAGAGAGGGACCACACTTGAGTGCTATTCCTATGAGGAGGTTTTTGGCTGATCTCATTTGCATTTTTTTTCTTTTTTTGTGTCATTGTATAGCTGATTTGATCTTCAGTGCCCCTTGTTTACTTTAATTTTAATCGCAGGTTTTTTTTTTTTTTTTTTTTTTTTTTTTTTTTTAAGACAATACTTTTACTTTTGGAACAGATTCTAAAAGTAAAAGTAATTTCTCTAAAAAAAAAAAAAAAAATTCTGCAATCAAAATTGAAAAAGTAAACGAGTGCCATGAGGATCAAGCTCAGATGTCCAACCCTCCCCCCCCCCCAAAAAAAAAATTATATGTATACATACATATATATATATATATATTCAAAATGCAAATAAGAATAGCATTAACCCGCGAGTATCTTCACATAATGGGGTAGGGGAAAAAATACAAAGTTTGTCAAAAGTTAAAAAGCACTAATTTCATTAAAACGCGAATATTGCCAGAGAATTATAAAAAAAAAAAAAACTCAAATTTCACTAAAGAATCATGAAAAAAATATGAATTTTGTCAAAGAATCTTGTGGTGGGGGGGGGGGGGGGGATAATGTTTTTGCAGTAAAAAGTCTTTTTATTCTAGTCAATACTGTGTTCGCTAAAATTTCTGGTATTTTTTATGATGTACCCCCTCCCCCGACTGATCAATTTAGCCATAATTTCACATAATCTAAAAAAAAATTAATAAATGAAAACGATTTGAGAAATATATCATACAGCAGTAAAATTTTAAAACATTTTACTTTTTCATATCATCAGGCAGAAACTAATTTCATTAAGTGGCAGGAACTAATAATTCACACATGTATTTGATATGTAAACAATTCAGTTAAAAATTAAAACTGAAGATTATGAGTGTTGTTCAAAGTAGCAAGTTAGGTTTAATGATGTACCGAATAGTGATTTGGCCGAATACTGAATATTCAGCTAGCCGAATAGTAACTGTTTGGCCAAATACCTTTTTATATTTCAAAGTTTAAAGGTATTAAAATGTCATTTTTTAAAACAACTTTACATAATATTTAATAAAACCAATTACATTTACATAGTAAATTTCATATTGGGAAAAAACTTGCTTTGTGTTTATTTAAAGGATGACCTTTTTTTTAATTAATAAAATTTTAAATTTAATGGTTTCTTCTATGAATTAACATTTGTTAAAACAATCGATAATTATTTTTGTTGTAGGTTGAGTAAACTCTGTTTTTGGTTCAGGTTGATTTGAGGCTGAGTGTGAATTCCTGCAAGTTGGGTTCGGGTTAAACCCAAAATTTCAAAAGTTAGCTTGGTATATTTTTTAAGTTTAAAAACTATCCCTGTTATAATAAACATAGATATTTGTGTACGTGCTGTTTTCTAAAGAGACTTCCATTTTTTATGTAACCCTTTGGAAAAATTTGTGTTTTTTCTGCAACCAGACTTCTATAAAACCAAAAACTTTCTGTGCACATAAATATTGGGTCAAAAACTATCTGCAAATTAATTTAATGTTTAATAACGTAAAATACCGTGTTATGTTATTTTAACGATATGGATTAGAAACAGTAGTTTTAAAGTAATTACCATTTATATTTAAAAATAATTAATATTAATCAAAGAATAATTATTTTGGTTAAAAAAAAATAAAGCTAAAAATCCATGATAAGCAGGGCAGAAATAATGTGACATTGCTACTGAAACAACTAAATCACATTTTGTAGGGAGAGGTCCATTCATGGGTATCATCATTAAAGAGACCGGTGAGTTTTTACCGTGGCCCTTTGACAAAAATCATTTTTTTCTGTGGCCATTTGACGAAATTCTCTTTTTTTTTTTCTGTGATCATTTTACGAAATTCACATTTTATCTGCGATCCTTTCATGAAATCAGTTTTTTCCCGCAATCCTTTGACGAAATTCGCATTTTCCTATGATCTTTTGACAAATTTCGCACTTTTTACGCAGCGCTTTGACGAAATTTGCATTTTTTTTCACGATTCTTTGAAGTAATTAGTTTTTTACGCGTTCTTTTACGAAATTTGCATTTTTTTCACAATCTTGACAAAATTCGGGCTTTTTTCCATTATGCTTTTAAGAAATTAGTTTTTTTTCGTGCACGCTTTTGATGAAATTTGCTCTCTTTTTTGCAGTCCTTTGACGAAATTCGCGTTTTTTCTGCGATCTTTTTACGAAATTCGTGTTTTTCTTGCGTTTTTTACGGAATTCACACCTTTTTCTATGGCCCTTTGACAATTTTTTTTTTTTTTTTTTTTTTTTCCCGATCAATTGATGATAATTTTTCCGCGATTCTTTTACGAAATTTGCTCTTTTTTTTTTTTTAAATCCTTTGACAGAATTTAGGCTTTTTCCGCGCTATTCTTTTAAGAAATTCGTTTTTTCCTGCACTCCTTTTATGAAATTCTTTTTTTTTTTTTTTTTACGATCCTTTCACGAAATTTGCATTTTTACGGCAACCATTTGTTGAAATTCACAGTGGTATCTTTTTATGTCTGAATTTTTGGACTGATGGCTGATTTTTTTTAATTTTCAAAACCAAATGCCTTAAATTTTCTGAAAATTTGGAACAGAATCACGTCTGTCAAACAATAACAGGGGTCAATGCAGACAAAATTTGGGGCCTATTTAGGGCCCTTTCACAAAATTCCATTTAATAAAATAGGCCCCTTCATAAAAATAAATTTAATAAAATGGGCCCCTTCACAAAAATGAACTTAATAAAACAGGCCCCTTCACAAAATTCCTTTTAAGAAAATAAGGCCCCCTACGTAACATTCTTTTTCATAAAAACTGCTTTAAAATGTGTAATTTGTAAATAAAACTAGGTTACGAAACTTTAGCAAGGGGATGTAAAAAATGATTTTGTTCATAAATTCTTGGTTCAAATTTGAGTAACTGGATTTCAACTTTCGTTTAGAAAATGTTATTTTTCACAAAAATATAATAAAATTAATAAAAATAACTTCTACTTTTCGCAAAATGGGCCCCAAGAATAAAAACCTGCATCGACCCCTGAATAATAATCTGTCTGGCAAATAAATCGTACATAAAATTGGAGAATATTTTTAATTTTTCGGTATTTAAAAAAAAAATTTACAAGGACAAAAATTAGGTTTTTTTTTTTTCTAAAAAATTTTTCCGCAAAGTTCCGAATTTTTGGAAAATTTTCCGCACATGCGTCTATATTATACAACTGTGTCTGCAACACTTTGGCAAAATTTATTTCATTTTTTTGCAACCCTTTGGCATTTTTTTTTTCTGCGACGCTTTAGCAAAATTTATTTATTTATTTCAGCGACCTTTTGATGACTTTCGCAAGGGGGGGGGGGGGGGGGTCCTGCGACATTATGACTAATTCCACATTTTTCGCGTGATCCATTGGCAAAATTTATTTATTTATTTATTTATTTTTTGTGGGTGGGGGGGTCCCTTGTCAAAACGTTTTTTCTGCTATCTTTTGACGAAACATGCATTTTCTTTCCGGATTCTTTTACAAAATATGCTTTTTTTTTCCGTAATCCTTTGAAGGAGTTGCCATTTTCTTTTCCCTGCTATCTTCTAACGATACATGCATTTGTTCCCCATCTTTTGACGAAATTTTCATTTTATTTGCAATCCTTAGACAAAACTTATTTTATTCGTGATCTTTTTAATTACGGGTGCACAACTTTTTTAAGATAAGGGCTTTTTAGAAAAAGTCTGTTTTGTCGAGGCCCACACGTGAGAGAATTCTATTTCGAGGAGCCGATCGACGAAATTTGATTTTTCTGCACATTATCGACAAAAATTGTGATATTTTCATTTCAGACCAATGAAATTCTTGATTTTTCTGAGACTGATCGACAATTCGCTATTTTCCATGCATTATGGACAAAATAACATGTTTTCGTGTCTGACCAACGGAATTAGTGATTATCAATCAACAAAATTTGCAATTTTTCTGACTGATCATGAAATTCATGATTCTGCATTATCCCTGATGAAATTAAAAAAAAAATTCAGGCAATAAATTGACAAATTTGAGATTTCTTTTTCTCTCTATAAACTGATGAAAATCATGATTGGTTCTGCAGTCGATCAACAGAATTCTCAATTTCTTCGTGCATCGAGAAAATTCGCTATTTTACCATAACGAAATTCTCAATGTTCCTGTACACAATCGACAAAACACACAATTTTTCCATGCCCGATCAATGAAATTCACGATTCTTAAACTGACTGATGAAATTTTCAATTTTTTTTGTGGCAAATTGACGAAATTCATTGCAGGCCACAGGTTTTGGCATCCCTACTTTTAACAAAATTGGTGTTTTTATTTTAGCTAACGTTTGACGAAATTGATTTTTTCGGTGACAATTTCTCGAAATATGAGACATATTTTTTTATGTCCAAATTTCCAGACTGATGAATGATTTTTCATAATTTTTGGAACAGAATCGCCCCTCAATTTGCAATCAGTCACAGAAATTAACGAGAAACTTGTCATTCAATCTCGGGGGGGGGGGGGGGGGAATCTCAAAATTTGTCTCTCGGTTGCAGGACCAAAATATGAATTTCAACAATCTTTCGCCGCAAAATGTATCAACCTGTCATCCGAAAATATCACAAGGTTCGCAGGATTTGTTTTAAAATGAAACACTTTTTTGAAAACAAATTTTTTAGATGGAAGCCTCCTGCTCATGATGTGTTTTTGGGTGGGATTTCAAAATTTTGGTGATGAATCCTGCCCTGAAATTAAAGTCCTGTACTGTGTTCTACAGTAGTCTTTAAAATGAAGAAATCATGAAGCATTGATTATGTGACTGTCCAACTCTTCCTGAGAAAGTAATAAGTAACTATTTTCCCATTGGGTGTAATGTAAAGAAATACTTTTGACTGTGTCTGGGTGAATGTAACTCTGGCAATAATGGGTCATTTGCCTGGATATAAAATGCAGGGTTTTTTTTTTTCAATTATTGAAAGTTTTCCTAAAAATTAGCCTTTAAAAATTTCTTTAGCTGTAAAATACTTTTTTTTTTCTGTGGTGCTTTCAAATTGTTGCCGTCAAGTTTTGGCGGATTCCATCTAGTTTATTTTTAAACATGGCATCATGGAGTTGTCTTTGGTTTATTAAATTTATCTTGTATTCTATAAATAACTTCGTCCTTTATTAAAATTGATTGAATTAGTTTTCAAAATTTCGTTGTCATTCAAACATTAAAAAAACAAAAAAAAATCTTTGTTTACATTCAAAAAATTTATCATGAATTATAGGTCAGTGAATTAGGTGCTCTACTGTATATATATTTTTTAGAGGAGGCGTGGATTGGTTATAATTTCTCAAAATTAAATTCAGCCAATTACAAATACCACAACAGTGCCAGTTGTTAGTTTAGTCTATTTTGAATGATTTTTGAGCTTCAGTACGATTTTTTCAGATTACGATTTCAGATTTTTTTGTCAAATCTGAAAGGGTAGAAATTTAAATTTTGGTATAAGGCAGAATTGATACCAATTCATAACAATATGTGCATATATAGGTAGTGAAGGAAGTGATTTAGATTTTTCAAAAATAACCTTTTTTTTATTTAAAACAAAATCTAAATTTTTTGACAGTTTGAGAAAACAATTCTTCTAAGCATCTAATAAAAAAGAAATTAATTATAAATATGAATTTTGTGATGAGATATTCCAAGAATTGTGGGGCATTTCAAAGGCCATTGAATAACACAGGAAAGTGAAAAAGCAACTTATCTCTGAGAAGGTGCTTTAATCTGATTATTCTAATAAATTTTAATTGCAACAAAGGGATAGCTTAATGCAGTGAGTAGCCAGTTATCCAAAAACACGTGAACCCAACAATTCCAGATAATTTACTTTATACTGTATATATTTTTAATTATGCAACAGTCCCATCGGTCCAATTTATTGCTTGGGTAAATTGGAGGGAAATGAATTTCCTTTTTTGTATGTTTCAGGCACTTTCGTATAAACTCATCATTACGTCTGTGTTTTGAAATTTTAAGTTAAAACCATTGAAACATTTTAAATCGATAACATTGTTTTTGCACATTTTCATTTTAGGAACAATACTTTGATCCTATCGCTCAAGCTGGTATGGTTGAATGGAGGTTTAAAACAATGAAGTTAAATTTAACACCATCCCAAAAGAAGTACCAACAAAGAGGACTATCAAAGAGGCATGTGATAATCCTGAGGAGGTGTATTATCAGCAAGAAATAGAAGACAGGGTATAAATTTACATATTAATCTTAAATATATTTTTTAAGTTTTTTGTCATTGGAATTTCTTTTTTGTGTGTGTGTGTGTTTTGTAATTGTTTTGTGACCTTACAGATACATATGTGAAAAAAAAAATTGTTTTCATATTAGTAAACTTCATACCTAGCATCTTACACTATATTGCCATTAATGATCGGCAACTTTCAATTTTAGACATTTTGTTAAATATTTAGAAATATGCTTGACATATTCATCTGGAATTTCAGGATTGAAATGAACAGGTATGATCTCATATTTAACAATGTCGATTTAATAAGGGGATCAATTAGGGGGGCAACAAAAAATCAAAGAAAAAATATATATACTTGGGATCACCCTGTAAAATAAAATGCACGAAATGATCTACCGCTACCGAATATAAATAGACATTGTGCAATATGTGTATTTTTTGTGTAAGACTAGCACGTATATTAATAGAGATATAGCGATTTATTTAAAAAAATTAAATTCTTGCATGATTTTTGCTTATAACACGCAGAATTTTCAAGCCAATTTAACGCTGGTTTCAGAAAAATTGACAAAATATAATAGAAACAATATAGTGCAATTGGAATATGAATATATTAAATATTTTAGGTAATATGAGCAGTTGTATGAAATAATTTTTATCTGTGCATGCGTGAACGATAACAAGGATCATTTTACATAATTTAATAGTCAACTCTATGGAGCAACTTATTTTTAAAAAATCTAGTCAAATGTCGTAAAAATTCAGAAAGATATCGGCGTTAAAGTGAGCAAATTTTTAGTTGTTCTTTAAAAGCAGCTGAATGATAAGAGATTTTCCACAAATTGTCATTTTTAATTTTTTTAAAAAATTTCCATTTTTTATTGATGCTTTAGTTATTGGATAACCACCAGAACGAGCCTATACCATGATCAAAAGAAGTATAAAAATTGAAGCATTTTTTCCAAATCTACTCGTTGATACTTACTAAATACTTTTTTCTGAAAGTCAGTTAATAAAAATTGACAATTTGTGGAAAATCCCTTATCATTCAGTTACTTTTAGAGAAAAACTAAAAATTTGCTCACTTTAATGCCGATATCCTTCTGAATTTTTACGATATTTGACTAGTAGATTTTTTTTAATAAGTTGCTCTATAGAATATTAAATTATGTAAAATGATCCTTGTTATCGTTTGCGCATGCACAGATAAAAATTATTTCATACAACTGCTCATATTTCCTAAAATATTTAATATAGCTATATTCCAATTGCACTATATTGTTTCTATTATATTGTCAATTTTTCTGAAACTGGCGTTAAATTGGGTTGAAAACCCTGCATGTTATAAGCAAAAAATATGCAAGAATTTTATTTTTTTAAATAAATCGCTATATTTCTATTAATATACGTGCTAGTCTTACACAAAAAATTACACATATTGCACAATGTCTGTTTATTTATATTCGGTAGTGGTAGATAATTTCGTGCATTTTACAGGGTGATCCCAAGTATTATTTTTTTCTTTGATTTTTTTGTTGGCCCCTAATTGCCCCCACCCCGTTAACAAATCGACATTGTTAAATACAAGATCATACCCAGGGATATGTTTAGGAAAATTTTAGGTCTTTTAAAGGACCCTTCACAAAATAATTTATCTTAAAACAGGACCCTTCACAAAATTTTTTATCCCCAAACAGGACCCTTCACAAAACATTTTATCCCAAAACAGGACCCTTCACAAAATTATTTGTCTCTTAAATAGACCTTTCACAGAATATTTTCACCTTCAAATTGAATTTTTCACAAATTTAGTCATTTAAAAATAAAATCTGGTCTGTAAGTAAACAGTTGAACTCACCAAAGAGCATATTACTTAGCTTTTTTTATATGAAGGATAGAACATGAAGACATCGATAATTTAAAATTCACAAAATTATGACTAGAATTTTCACAAAAATAAGAAAAACTTCACAATTTCACAAAAACAGGACCCTGTGAGAAAAGTGTGGACAAACCCCTGATACCTGTTTTTTTAAATACTGAAATTTCAGAAGAATCTGTCAAGTATATTTCTAAATATTCGACAAAATGTCTAAAATTGAAAATTGCCGGTCATTAATGGCCATATAGTGTATCTTTCCTATGTGTTTAGAATGCAGTGCTATCCAGTTTCAGTTCATTTATTTAGTATCATCTATCAATCAGATACATTTGCCCAATAATGCACATTTTCTTCCAAGATTAGATAGAAATCCGTGACATGTGTTAGATTTGGAAGTTTTTCTTTTTAATGATAGGTAATTTTTAAAATAGAAGAGAGTAATGTTGGCGGTATAGAAATAGCATATAAAATTTAATTTTGTCATAACATTATGCAGTTTAGAAAAACAAGTCTGTATTTCTGAAATAGATATTCCTAACATGTATTTAATATGAAAAACATTTTTGTTAAAAATAGTTCCAAAAAAAAAAAAAAAAGGAAGCAAATTGCAATTGGATTTTCAAAATTCACTGTTTATTGAAAAAGTTTTAACAAATTTCAATGAAAGTAAGCCTTTCGATATTATTTTTTCCTTACATAATTATCACTTTGTTATTAATTAAATTATGATTAAAGGTACTGTTAAGAACATTGAAAGTTTCGATTATCTTTGTGAAATCTAGAATTTTTATAAATCTAGTCTTTTCGAGGTTATACTGTATTAAATTAGACATGTATGTCTCAGACACATGCATTTGACTGTTGGAAGAAAACTGCCGTTTGGCTGCTTAGTTAGATTTTATGGGGTAAGGTTAAACATCATTGTTGTAATAAAACATTTCATATTTAGAATGAATTTAAATGTAGTTTCTCCCCCCCCCCCCAAATTTAAATGATATTTTCGAAAGTATCAAAAATGTCCGATATTTTGATATATATCTGATATTTTTGATATATATCCGATATTTTCAAAATAGTCACCTTATTGCTGATAATAAATATATTCAAGCATAATATAAATTAGAAACTAAAACATATTCCACTTAACATGAAAACTTAAACAATACATTAAAAGTGCAGTTTTCTTTTTCTTTCTTTTTTTTTTTACACTTAGAACAAAATTTAAAATCAACTAATTGAAAACAGAAACAATTTGCTTTATATGCTTACATCAGATTCTTTTATAGTGAAGCTGTATATATAACTGAGTATCTAAATTAGACAGTTTATGTTTCAGTGTCTGTTCTGAATTATGTCCCTCATAATAATCTACAGTTAAAAGTAAAAAATTCAAACATAAAGTTTGAAAAAGATATTTGTTTTCTTCGGCTAAAAAAGTAACTATCAGAGACATAAATTCCTTATTTACAGAACAACACAGTCCATAACAGTTGGAAATTTCATTTGCACTTGTTTTGACTGAAAATATCAAAAACATCTTATACAGTGATATTTTGAAAATAAATAGCAAACATAGAAAAATATTGAAATATTGATATTTTGAAAATAAATATCAGGTAATATGAAAATATCAAAAATCTTGATATTTTGAAAATAAATATTGGATATATATTGATTGATATATATCAACGAACCCCGGTGATCGCACAGAGGGTTTCATTTATTCATTTTCCATTTTATTCACAATTGGCTGAATTTTCAGTGGTGTAACTTTTTATATAAAGCTAAAAGTTTTAGTGTATGGTTTTTTATTTCATTTTTTCTTTTCTTTTCTTTCAGAATATGCATGGGGAGGCGATTGTTTGTGTGTGTTTTGTTTGTTTGTTTTTATTCTTGGGGCCGATTTTGTGAAAAGTACAAGTTATTTTTGTGAAAAATAATATTTTGTAGCAAAAATTGAAATCCAGTTACTCAAACTTAAATGAAGAATTTGACAAAACTCCTTTAAATCCCCTTGCTAAAGTTTGTTTTCAGTGAGCTGGTTTTATTTACAATTTACACATTTTAAAACAGTTTGTATGAAAAAGAATGTTACGAAGGGGCCCATTTTATTAAATTTATTTTTGTGAAGGGGCTTATTTTATTAAATAGATTTTTGTGAAGGGCCCTAAATTTTTCTTGGAATAACCCCTGTATATGTATTTTCATATTTAGAATAAATTTAATATGAAATGTAGTTTCATTTTTTCCCTCAAATTTAAATTATTGTTTAAAAAGATATGTTTGTATACATTTTGAAAATGGTAACAAAGGTGAATTTTCAACAATATTTTAAGAACTTGCTTAAGACTTTAAGAATTTATTTATATTTATTTTAATCTAAAAACTAAAATGTTTTAAAAGGTTCATAATCACTCCTTTACATTACAATTTTTGCTATTTAACTTAATTTCAATATTTTCTTTTAACACAGGAGAATAGTGACCTCATGGAGAAATGCAATTCCACTGCGAGGAATGTAATTCAACAGCCCTATCGAATCTCTGAAGGATCTTCAGCAGAGAAGAATACATATTTTCTTGTCTTGACGAGAAAATTTTTAATGAAAACACTGCATCTGTTGTTAAAATTGCTATCAATGCACTGCATCTGTTGTTAAAATTGCTATCATTGCTAAGTTTGTTTTTTCTTTTTGTTAAATAAAATTGTTAGTAAATAATGTTGTTGTTTTTTCCCCCCACAATATTTTGAATTGCACATTTGGCTCCTGCTTTTGACATAAAAAGCTACAATCTTATGCCATTTTAAAGTTTTATATTTCACAACAAGATTAAAAAGGAATAACTGCAAGAGAGTACCTAATGGGTTGGTGTTTATCCATTCAAGACATTGTTCCTTCTAATCCAGGAGCTAAATTCTAAAAATTATTATTGAACATAATTTAGTTTCAACAAATGATATAAAGAATTAAGTTGCACGTTGTTTGAGTCAATAAGCTCAATTTTCAGTTATTTATGCATTTGACTTTTATACTACAATATTTAGTGGAAGGTTCTTCATATACAAAAAAAAAAAAAAAATAGTATCATGACCAAAATTCTAGCTATAAGTTTTAGGATACTTGAATCCAAATCAAATGAAAGTACACATAGTGCATGAAAAATGGATAAAATTCCTAACATTTGCATATCGAGACAGATTTGTAAGTCTATTGGGCAGTAAAAGGCCATTTTAGATTTTCATTTGCATTAAAAGATCTTTTCAAATGTTAAATAGTGAACCCAAACCTTATTTTTCAATATTCTACAGTTATTTTGGTGCATAATTTATTTGTAAATGTATCAACTGCATTAAATTGACATTTATCACTCAGTGCTAATTAGCATAAAAAAAGGCTTAACAATAAATATTTCTTTAAAAGTTAGTCTATTAAGAAGTAGTGTGAATTAAATCAAGGGATAGTTACAACAAAGTATATAATAGGTGGGTGTTTATCTTTTTTGAAATATTTTCAATTTTACTTATTAAGGCCTAACACTAGCCATGTGACAAGACCTGTGATAGTGTTAATTCCATGGGGAAGTTATTTTCAAATATCTTGCTTGGATTTTTAATATTTGTACATGATTCTTTTTGCATATGGTAGCTGAAGACAATATGTATTGTGGCTAGTCTTTACTTTTTTAATTTAGGTTTTATATTTTATTGTAAATACTTTCATTTTTGGAACAGATTCTAAAATTTATATCTTAATACAGTAGACGCTCGATTTTACGAACTCAGTGGGATTCATATAATGTGTTCGTAAATGGGAGTAACATCAGTTCGTAAAATTGGACATCTACTGTATAAGAGAAACTAACCAAAATTAAAAATTAGCCTGCATAAAGATCCTATATCCCTCCCCCCCCCCTCCAAAATATATATATTTTTTTTTTTTTAAATCCAAACAATGTATTTGAAAATAACTTCTCCATAAGATTAACACAAGCATCCAGATCTTTTTTAGCGACTAGTGTAGGATCTTAAGGCTGTTCTTAACTGGTCTGCTCAACAAGCACAAAGCGTTTTGATGCATTTACAAATTAATTTTTTTAACGGAAAGCCTTGTTATGGAAGCAATTTGGAATTGAACTGGATTTTCCATTTTTTGATCAATAAGTTATCTGTTGAGTTATAAGCGATTTTGATTATGTGACAAACGTTTTCTCCCACTCTGGTATGTTTTTTCTCCTTTCGCGTGGAAATTCAGTTCAAAACTTCCACTTTGACACTATTTTCTGAAAAATCTATTGTGTTTAAAAAAAAAAAAAAAAATGGAAAAAGCAGCTCGATTACATAGTTTTAGAACAACACCACCAGCTGGTTTCATGCATTTTCGATCAAAAATAAATTCAAGCTTATGTCAGAAAGCTGCCCTTTTGAATTTGAGAACACCCTTAAGGGGAGCAGTCATCTTTTAAAAGTTGTCATTGGGATTTTTCCTTCCCTTGGCGATTTCAAGTTTTGTTTTTTTTTAGTTGTAATTTTTATTTAATTATAAATCACAGTTATTTTTTCAATCAAAAAATAGTCATTTACTATTAAATAAGAATTAGTTATATAAACCAATATGAAGGAGTATAAAATTAGTTATTTTAATTTGAAAATGTGGCAAGAATTCTGCGTTATTTTGAATTACGTTGATAAAAATCAATCACAGGTTACTGAATTTCATTTAAAATGACATGATTTTATTTAATCAGTTAATTAGAAATCGCTCAAGGGTTTTTTTTGGTAATTTTGGCGAGTTCTCTTATGAATGAGTTTATTAGAAATCACTCAAGGGATTTTGGATGAACTCTTAAATGAGTTGATTTAATCCATGTATGAATTGTTACAAATCGCTCAAGAACTACTGGATTAAATCTGAAATGACCTCATTTCACTCAAGTTTGAATTGATTACAAAACGCTCAAGGGGTACTGGATTTAGGCTTAAATTATTTCATTTCACTCAAGTATGACTTGTTTACAAATAGCTCAAGTGCTACTGGATTTAGTCTTAAATGACTCAATTTCACTCAAGTATGAGTTGGTTACAAATCACTCAAGTACTACTGGATTTTACCTTCATTGATTTGATTTCACTCAAGTATGAGTAAAATAGAGACCACTCAATCATGAGCTGCCTAAAAACAACTCATTCACTCGAGTTGTTTCAACTCTTTATGAGAAGCTGACTTTCAAATCATGAGATGAGTGGATTTCGGCTCAACTTGAGTTATTTTGGCTCTTTCGTTTTAAGAGTGTAAAGAGGAGTAGAGAGGCGTGGTTCGTTTTTTTGTGTCTGAGGATGCTGGAACACGCGAATTTCATCGTCGCATACCTGCTGTCTATAGCGAACACTGCATGTCCCTGACAAATATGTATGAGTGGCATAAGAGATTCCGAGAAGGGCGCACATCACTGCAAGGCGATCGCCGGCCATGATTGCGCAGATTGACAGTCTTATTCGGGAAAATATCCGGGTGATTTTTACATTTTTAACCACTTGAAGAAAGACATTCGTGGATGTCGGTTTCATTTCGACGAGGAAGTGCAAGATCTGCTGTGGTTTTGGATCCGTCAGCAACCTACTCAGACACAGGAAATAAATTAGTTTGTTAATCTGAGGCAATCTAAATCTTTCTACAAGATTGGAATGGATAATCTAGTCTCTCAGTGGGATAAATGTCATAACAGTTCTGGCAATTATTTTTGAATAAAATTTTTCCATACTCACTTTTTAGTGTGTGTTCGGTTTCCATTTCACTGCCCCTTATAAACAGAATTTTTAGTTCTAAATAAGTTTTTCTTCTTTTATCACTTATCAGGTGCGTACCTTCCGAGCAGAGTGCGTAGCTGAACGGGTTTTGGTAGTGGCAGCGGGGCGAAATTCACCTGATTGCCTCAGGACGATGACCACGGTACAAGACCATGGCCACACTGGTTCCAGCGCTTGTTGGCTACAGGCTTTGGTATCCTGCGTAATCCGGTTTCTAATTGCTAATTAGCTTTGTTGATTTAGTACTGCACAGCTCACTAAATTACATCATCGTGTTAATTGCTCACAGATTTCTTTTTTGTCTGAACATGCGGTGGAAACTTAGGTTTGAGATATGTTTTGAGTGGTGGGGAAAAAGAAACAAAGAGTGGCCATTAATAAAAAAGTTGCACCAGAGAATGAAAGAAATTTCGAACCGAAATGCAAGACAAACTTTATCTTTGCAGAGGGAGCCGAGACACCGCCTTTTTACAACAATCCAACAGGTAAACACTCGCTCAGTAGTCTGTCGGATTGGAGAGAGTCCGGTAGCTTGTGCAGCTTTCGCTTTAATGCACCTAATAAAGAGGCGTAATCGTAAAAACAAAGAGAGAGGAGATCTCACCCCCGCACAAATCTTGCACAAACTAACAACACCAAACGGCCCCGCCAGCCCATACTCGCACTGAAAAGCGTGTGACGGGAACGTGAAAGGGATGGGGTCAATGCATGGTGTTATCTAAATGGGCTTATGGGTATAGGTCAAGTTATAGGTTATGTGCATGCCGGGAAGTTTTGGATCGCGTCATATAAGTTTAAGTTTAAGTTGTTAACCCTTTGCATTTGAGAGGTGACTCTCACTCACTGCTAGTGTTGCCAGGTGTCACGCGCAAATCAGGACTCCAAATTCTCATCACACCACTTATTTCTTACAGTTTATTTCGCCATCTTTAATCGCAAATAATTCTTCCATTAAAAAAGACTAAGAAAACTTCTTTAAAATACTGGTGTCCAGAGCATTTGGAGCTCGAATTTACGGAAGACACCTGGCAGCACTAGAGTTAAGTGAGAGCTACCTCTCGACTGCAAAGGGTTAATGTAGAATAAATTTCGCTAATTACTTAATTTTTTTATATTTTAAACTTTGTTAAGTGTATGAGGAATTTTGCATGTATTCTAGGGGAATTCGAATTCCTCTAAGATATTTAATATGATGGTATTATTAACATGGATTTGGAAAGAATGTAGTCTTAAAATGCTATTATAAAAAGAATTCCATAATTACGGATTTTAGTAATACGTATGCTTAACCCTTAACCGGAAACGTGCCGTCTGTGACATGGTTGCGTCTACATATCTACCCTTTACACAAAAATGAACGCGTCCCCAATCTTATCACACAATCTAATCCTTACGCTACTGGTCTTCAGCCTCCCCCACCCATTTGCAACACTTGCGCATTTTTAGTTATTGAAAGAAAAATTATTTTATTTTCAACGTAGTCTGCGAGACGGCATGTTTCCGTTTACTGTAAAAGCACTTAATTTCGCGAGTCTTTAATTTTCGCGATTTTCGCGAGCCCGTCGTAATCGCGAAAATTTAAGTCTCGCGAAATATCCCCCCCCTCAATTAATAATAAAAAATCGGAAATTTTTCACTTATCCAAAGCTTAATGATTATAGTTACTACTTAAATAAGAAATAAGAACAAAAATTTCTTGAATACTTACAACTATTTCTTGAATACTATACAACTATTTCTTGAATACTATACAACTATTTCTTGAATAAAAACAATAATACAATTAATAGAAATAATTTTTCAGACAAAAGGAATTTTCTTAAAATGCCTCATGCAAAAGGGATTCTATTTACGTAGTTTCGAGATTTTTCAACTTTCGGATCTGTTCGTGTAAAATTCGCGAAATTTTCAGCTCGCGAAATCACCGATATCTTCATTTTCGCGAAAATTACGGCTCGCGAAAATAAGTGCTTTTACAGTATGTAATATTTTGCTCTGGGATACTGATATGGAGGAGACGTCAAAGCGGGTGCGCTACAGTGATAAAAAAGACAGAAGAAACTGCTTTGAGATTGTTTATGAAGTAGTAAGTGACATCAGCGACGTTGAAAATATTTCAGATTATGAATATATAAATTCTGAACACGAAAGTGACTCAACATTGTCAAAAATGCATAAAAAATGAAGATATTTACAACATGCGGCAATATTTACTGTTAAATGTTTTGCTAATTTTAATGCTTAATATTTTTTTCTAATATCGTACCGAAATATATAAAAATATTAGCATTTTTTAAAATTATTATGATGAACATTTTATATTTTGAACAATAATGTGTAATTTCAAAATATTTTCTGTCTCCGACATTCAAAACTTATTTTTATGCTGTCATATTAAAAAATTGGCCCTGTTAATGCATTACTATTAAATATTAAGTGTTTAAGTTCACTATTTGGTAAATTATTAAGGTTATTTTCCTTTTAAAAAATTATAGCAATTTTTTTGATTTAGCAGTCTGACAGACGGCACTTTTCCGTTTGTGCACAGGATTTTAATGTTTCCGGTTAAGGGTTAATTTGGTGTCTG
The DNA here is from genome assembly GCA_963932465.1 of Maratus speciosus. Classification (NCBI taxonomy): domain Eukaryota; kingdom Metazoa; phylum Arthropoda; class Arachnida; order Araneae; family Salticidae; genus Maratus; species Maratus speciosus. The sequence continues at coordinate 620,624,441 of OZ010788.1, read as the reverse complement.
TGAATATGATTAAATTTACTTTTATTGTTAATACAGAACACATTTATTTCACTACTCCAATTTCTGTGTATGTTTTTAAACTTCATTAGATTATGAATTCTATGTCAATGTTTCAAAATCAGTTCAAATAATTTATTAAGGAAGAATTTAGTTGAATATTTTTTAACACTTTCCAAGAAAGTTGAAAAGTGTTTATGAATTCGGTTTGTCTATCCGTCTGTCTGCCTAAGTTCTAACTCCCGTAAATAGACTCGAATTTTCATGCAATTGATATATGTTAATGATGTTTACCATGGCATGTTCGGTATTGAATATGAAATGTATAGCATAAATAGTTTATTTACAGGGCAATCAAAAGAATTTCGTTACATTTTGGTCTATGAGAAAAAATCATTTGCAGACTATTTTAATGATATTATGCTTTTTCAAATGTATTGACATTTATATAAATCAGGAATTTTACTGCAAGATGATTACTATACAATAAGGCACTCATAGCATTTGTCATTTACTTACAGGGAGACGTAAAAGGAATCCGTTACAGTATTGTCTTTGAGCAAAAGTTGCTGAAAGTGCGTTTTCAATCTCGGTATGCGCTTTTAAATTTAAAAAAAAAAAACTGCACGTCACTCTTTGTGTATAAATTCTTTACCTCGTATACAGGGCTGCACAAAAGAATTCACGTATCATTCTCCATATTAGCGGAAATTGCTGAAAGAGAATTTTCAACTGAGGTATGCATTTGCTAACTGAACTAAATTTTTGAATGCATGTAGTTAATATATATATATATATCATATACAGGGCTGCTCAAAGAATTCGGATAATTTTCCGACTGTAGATAAGAGTAGCTGTAATTGGGATTTCAAATGTGTTATGCGATTCCAAATGGTTCAGTTAAACATCCTATTTCAACTTATAAAACGATGAAGTTTTGTTACATTATTTTGAATGAGTAGGAAATTGTTTCATAATCTATGCCTGACGCGTGATTTTTCTTTCTTATTACTATCTTTGAATGACCTCTCCCCTTTTGTAACAATTAATTTTTAAAAAGAAAATATCTAAAGAGGTATACTTAAAAAAGCTAAAATTTTGTTTCATATATTACTTTAATAAAATAACAGATTCTTTCATTGAGAAATATATTAAAATAAACCGGTCAATATTCGTTCAATTAGAATTGAATAAAGAAGAAAGAAATGAATATATTACACCTAGAAAGACTGTCAGTTTGGAAACTATTTCATGAAAGAACATATAAATGAAAATAAAATTAATTAAGTCACATAAATGAAACATCATTAAAAGATACGAAAATGAATTCAGCGCTAAACTTAGGGACATATGAACAGAAAAAAGACACATTTATGAGAAAAATACAAACTGTTTTCGATTACAATACTAATTTTCTTGCTACCAAGTTAAAATAAAGACGTGATCTAATTATCTCAGAGGAAAATGTCTTGTAATTACAAATCAGTGGCGTCAGGCAACATTATTTAAATTAAACTGACAGTACGTTTTATTTCGCAAGTGAAAATCTCATTAGAGATCAAAATGTCTCTATAATGAGTCTGTTAGCCTGCATGTTACAGTTGTCAGCATATGATTCATTTGTTAGCATACTTCATTCCAAATTTAAGATTTAGCAAAGAATTATTTTCTTAAATATGAGAACAGTTAAACCTGTTGATATCACCAGAAAAATTAATGCTGTAATTGAGAGAAAATGTCAAAGCCTACTCAAACTGAAGCGTATCTTTACCGCTACTCTTTAACAAGAGAAAAAATATATATATAGTCGTATAGGGGAGACCGGGAGAATGGGAACAACCTTAAGGGAATTTTAATTTTTTCACCTCAAAAAATGCATATTTTTTAATAGTAAAAATTCTAAAGCTGAATCATCATCTTTAGTATATGTATAAATTTAACCGTGATCATAACTGTAAAGTAAGCACACATAAAAAAAATTTCTTTCAACCTCTGTACAGTTGGCGGGATTACCCAGGATACTGGAGTAATTCCGCCTCTGTATCGGGTAATGACGCCACTCTTTAATGACCTAGTAAATACATAAAATGGATACCAGGAAACACATAACCTACTAAAAATATTTGAAAGCAATGTAATTTTGCAGAATAATGGATAATTACAATGTTCCTTAAGCTAGATTTATTAATGTACTAAGCTGACAATTTAATTCAAATTGCAAAAGTCACCCTTTGCGATGGTGGCGCCATTTCCCCGAGAGGACAATATAGCAGAAATCCACCAGCAAAGACGACAGAAGAACTGAACTTGTTCCACAAATTGCATCAAAATGTCGGTGAATGCATGTAGATTACGGGTAATATTATCTTAAGTACCTAATGTTACAATAAAAGGTGTTTACCTCTACTCATTTGAAGCTCCAAAATAAGAAGCAACTAGATGAAAACCAAATTTTTCACTAGAACAAACGATCGATGTACAACAAAATCACTCTCACTCTAGGCACTGTTTCTATATATAGCCGCTATAGTGCAGGCGCATTCACTATCTCAAACTGCCGTTAGTTTTTAAACTAGGCGTGGTGCGGCATAACCCCGAGTGGCGCCATTCCCCCGGTCTCCCCTAATGACTCTGAGAAGTGCCTTTTTTAATCTGTGATCTGACATCTGTCGCTCCTTGACCATCCTACCCTTACCAGCTCTGTTCGAACTTTTCTTTTTTTAACTGTTCTTATACATTTTAAACTATTTAACTTTTTTATATAAAATTTTTAACTTACTATTATCAATCTATTCATTTTTAAAACTTATAAATTTTAATTACTCTCTTATTTTCACCACCTTTTTTACCACCATTTAATACCACCTTTTAATTAATTAATTAATATTTAACTTTTATTTTATAATATGAATTTATTATATAGCTTATATACTACAGCTAGACTTTTTATTTCTCCATGTGGCTCATTTATTATAAGACAATTATTTATAGACTGAGTATAAAGTTGATTACAATTCGGAGGCCCTTCAAAGTGTTCACACTGTTAAGCATTGATAACTGAAGTGTTGTTAAATAGCAAAATAAAAGAATATATGTGGCACTTGTATCTATGAAATTTCACGCAAAAATGTTTTGGAAAAATCTTCAGAAATTGTATCACTATTTTGGTATAATTTTTAAAAGATGATTTCCAAAATGACCTAAAGGTTATTTAACCCTTAAATGCCTAGTGTTGCCTTTCGGCAACATACCCAATTTAGCCTTCTAAAATACTATTAGAATAATATTGAAGCTCTAATGGCTAATGTTGCCAATAAAATACATATAGAAAATATTATTAAATCAATTTTCAACATGCCGATTGCAGCACTAGTGCTGTTTAAGAATAAATATAGATTTATTTTTTCAATTGTTGCTACATGATCTTTTAGTTTTGTTTGGAAGCTTGTGAAATACACTATTTTGTTCTGTAGTGATCAAATAAAATTTATTACATGGAAAAGTAAGGCATGTAGCCCGTATTTATTATTATTTTTAGATATTTAACTGTAATATATTTGTTTTAAGCAGATTTTTGAGTGCGTTGCCAATTGGCAACACCAGGCATTAAGTGCTCCACTAAGCCTGGAGAACAATGAGCTGTTTTAGTTTTACTTTCTTCTATGTTCAATACAAGTAGTTTATTTTTCTAGTTGTTTATAACTGTAGTTCACCTTTTTTTAAATGTATGTAAGGTATTTTTCTACATTTTATTTTATGCAAATTTTGCTCTATCATTTTTAGAATGCCTCCAAAAAAGTATTTGACTCAAAAACAAAATAGAAGAATTGGTTCATAATTACTCTCATAATGATATTGCAATGACTATTCCGAAATGCAGTAAAGAGATTTCAAAGTAATGTAAACTGCCAAACATGTAGATTGTTTGAAAAAAGAGAACATAAAGGTAAAGTAAAACCAGATAAAGTTTAGTGAAAATGAGATTATTCACCAAACGTGAATGAGTTGGATACACCACTAGCTTTTTTCAAATATTTCTCTTCAGATGAAGTTATAGAAAAAATTGTCAGTGAACGCAATTAAATATGCCTGCAAAAAAGATCCTTATAAACCTACGAATTTCACATCACAAGACTTAAGGCAATTTATGGGAATAATATTATACATGTCTTTAGGTCATTTGCCCAGTTTTCGATTGTATTGGAGTCATGAACTTGGTTTTCCTTTAACTCAGGACACAATGAATAGAGATCAGTTTGAGAAAGTCCGAAAATTTATGCATTTCAATGACAACCAAAAACATCTACCTCGAGATGATACGAAACATGATAGAGTAACACAAATTTCGACCTATCATTGATATTTTAAACAATCATTTTGCTTCTAACCCTTTTAGCAAAAACTCCCAATTGATGAGCAAAGGTGTAATATAAAAGTTTGACATTACATGAAGCAATATATATCAAATAAATCCCATAAATGGGGATTTAAACTTTTTGTACTTGCTGGTACTTCTGGGAGTGCTTGTAACTTATAAGTATATTCAGGTAAAGAAAATATGCTAACAGGACCAATTACTGAACCCGACTTTGGCCCTTCAAGCAATGTATTCAATAGACTGTGAAGAAGAATAACAAGATCAGTAAACCATAAGTTGCATTTTGACAACTATTATACGGCTTTGCCGCTGATTGTACATTTGGCAAACACTGGCGCATCCATACATTGGGTATACAGTCAGAAGAAATAGAATTCCTTGATGCAAACTACCCGATGAAAAACCCTTAAAAGTTTTCGATCGGGGTTCTTGATAGGATATACTACAACTGTACATGGCATCGACATTTCATCACAAGTCTGGAAAGACAATAAATTCGTCACGATACTGTATCTACTTTCGCCGGAACAAATCCTGTGAAAAACGTCAGGGGTCAAAAGAAGATCATTAAAATAGATAGTCCATACGTAACTAAGGAATAAAAGCGACATATCGGACGAGTTGATCGATTTCGATAACTTAACGGCCCGTTACAAAATCGTCGCAAATAGTATCTACGAATATTTTCCCATTTGCGTGAATTCACTACAGTAAACGCATGGCTTCTCTACAAAAGAGTTTTGAATGCTAATGATCATCAATCGGAGATAATTCCTCAATCAACGATCAGAGCAGAATTTTTAAGATCATTATGTATGGTGGGAAGTAAATACATCACTAAGCGTGGAAGACACTCATCGATGGTTGAAGAAGAAATTTGGGGAAAAAAAGTCATAGAGGTCCATCACAGTACTCACATAAAGATATCGATTCGACAAAACAGGACATATGCGTCTATATGGAAATTCCCAAATTGAAAAGGATACATTGTAAAAAAATAGGAAAAATGTGGTGTTTGACAGTGTTTTAATAGAAATAATAATTATTTCAAAAATTTCCATACAATTGCCTAACTAAACAATTTGTACTCATATTATCAAATATCATAAAATAAACAATTTATTTTGTATTCCACATTGATTTTTATAATGTTTTACCACAAATTTTTGTATTTGTAACAAGAATTAGTTATTTTTATAAAGCACTTTGTGAAAATTCTTTATCACAGTTCTTAAAATTCATGTGTGTTTAATATTGTAGAATTTTATCAAGGAGAATAATTTTTTCAATTAAAGCCGAATGTTGCCGATTGGCAACACACCGTTTTTTAGCCGTAAACCATACTTAAAACAAAATACGATTTTTTAAAGTATTTTTCCCAGGATTTATTTAAGAAATGAAAGCCGAAAAACATTTTTAAATTGATTTTTAAAAAGTCAGGCATGTAAGGGTTAATTCTTTTTTAATGGTAACACATAATGGTAACACATAAAAGTTAAAAAATAGAAATTTAAGTTTGTGTATAATAGAATTTTCAATTATTATTCTTCCTATAGTTTGCTGCATATTATTGTAAACTTAAGTAATGCTACATTAAAGATTCGGCAAAAAATCATCAATATACATACACAGTATCCTTAATCTATATTCTGGACATATGATCAGCCTACAATGGAATTGCCAAAAAATGTAAGTTTGCGGTTTGCGATTTCAGCTTATTTGGCTTACAGTAATTTTTTAAATGTTGTTATTAGATATTTTTTGTTGCATTTAATTCACTTGAGGTGTAATAACTAGTTATTGAAAATATGATAAAAAAAGGAACACTCATAATGCGCGGTAGAACGACATTTATCACCACTAAAGGAATGATCGTTTTTAGATTTGTTTGGCAAAAGAACGCATAAATGTGAATGAAGATACAAAAATTATATGCCCCTTAAAGAGTTATCATGATTTAATTATCCGTGAATCAATAGAAATTATTAATAGAGAAAATACTGTTTGTAATGACGCTTTATCCTACAACATACCCAGAATTTGGCTCAGTTTGCTTAAAGAGTCATAAAACACGCAATATTCCACCTCCCTCTATATCCATATTTTTACTTTCCCAATGTTTTCCAGATCTAAAAACTGGCTTTCACTTTCACTCCTTTCGACATCAACTACGGGAAAGTTAAAAAAAATAACAATATTTTTGCATTCTCTGACGAAGGCTGTAATTATAGCTGAAAGTAATAAGAAGTATTAAAATAATTTAACATCTTTTAAATATTTTAGGTCATCTTTTAAGTATTTTACACATAATGTGATTTTAAGTTTAACTTTTTAAAGATGAATTTAGCATTCTATTTATTTATTTGCTGGTGTAAACTGCCCTTCACTGTAATGCCTTTTTTATGCCTCGTTATTATAAAGCCCCCTTTCGCCGGAATATTCGAAAATTCATGGAGGACCTGCTTGCCATGGCGAAAAACATGCAAAAAGTATTTGGTTCGATTCAATGCATAACTTTATACACTTTTCGATGGAACAATAATGAAAATAGCACAAAAATCGCTATTACAGCGCCCTCTTTCATCAGAATATTTCCAAAATGAAGCAGTACCTGCTGGCCATAGCCAAAAAGTATGGTAACACAAAAAATATGGTTCAATTCTATGTATAACTTCATACACTTTTCGATGGTACAATGGCAACATACGGACAGACGGAAAGACTGACAAACTGACATTTAGTATAAACATGTTTTTGTGATCTCTGACCTCTAAAACGTGTAAATAGGTCGAAAACCGCTCGGTCGAAATCGGTTGCTCAGGGAGTGAGTTCAACTGGGATGGTCTTTGAATGGAGGTAAAATTAGTATTGAGCCTATGGGAATAAATTTTGTTGCATTAAAAAAATGGTCGTTCAGGGAGGTGGTTGCACAGGGAGGTTTCACTGTACTTCTAATGAAGTTAGGAGAAAGTAAAAATGTCCGGTAATTACAAATTAGTGATGCCAGGCAAAGTAATTTAACTTGAACAGACAGTTCCTCTTTATCAGTGAGTGATAATCACATTAGAAGTCAAAATGCCTACGGAATTAGTCTGTCAGTAAGCATGTACATTACGATATCTCGTTTAAACTTAAGATTTTGCTAAGAATTATTTATTTAAACATGGTGATACTTTAAGCCTTTTATTCTCACTGGAAGAACTAATGCTTTAACAGGAATATAGTATCCCTGTCTGCAATAATTTAACTGCTGCGATGACAATCATATTAGGGAATATACAAGATATGGCGAATTTATATGCATTTAATGTTTTACAAAAATAATCCGTAGATAAAATCTGTAGAAAATGTAACAATAGATTAGTAATTTAATAGCTGCGATAATGACGCCGATGTTTTTTTTGAACACACAAAGAAAAATAAATAAAAAATTCACTTTGTGTAACGTAAAATTTTTAGATGCGTTCGTAATTATATAAATACGTAGCACCTATTGTTATCGTGTGATTGTTCCGTCTGTCCGTAAAAAAAAAAAAAAAAAAAAAAAACCTGATTTGTTTGAACTTTAATATATAGAACCGTTGCAGAATTTTGTCGAGCCATTTCAAATTTTATGTAAATCGAATCAAAACTTGAAAAGACGTTAATAAAAGTTTTCTTCATTCTAATAAATCCTATCATACCTAATTAATTTAGTGATACACCACGATAGGTCATGTTTCTAGGTTGCCATGTTGATTACGCCCTATTTAAGAGGGAGTCCTATTAATTTCGAATGACTAAATTTAATATATAGAACCGTAATAAATTTTATATTCATGCATATTTCCATCAGAATGCAACAGCTATAGCACCAAGATCTGAATTATTTTTAAAACTAGTTATAGTACGAACGCACCTCATTTTTCACGTTTGATGTATAATTTCCGACTTGTTAAAATCTGTGTTCATTTAATAGTCGCGATATTAATGTCGATGTTTTTTTTTAACACATAAAGAAAAATAAATGAAAAATGCATTTTGTGATTTTTCATTTTGCTCTTCTCATTAGTTGTTTCATGTTCTAGTAATCTAAAATAATGATAAAAAAAAAAACACAGCATTTAAAATTCGAAAAAAATAGTGTTAATTTGCATTCTTATTTTAAATCTTGAGTATTCTTCTTAGTAGGTAATCACTGTATAAAGAAACTGGCTAAATATGTAACTTTAGCTGCCTTATTTTCCATAATTAAGTGCCACAATATTTAATAATGGACTCATCACTTCAAAAGGACATGCCACTCTAGGCTTTAGTAGAAAAAAAAATGTTTAATGAAATGATGATAAAGATACAAGGTTTTCTCATGGATCATATCTATGTACAATTGTAATAAATATGTGCAAATTTAAGAACTTCAGAAGAAATCCTCTAGGGAAAATACATTTTCACCCTTCTTACCGCCACTTATAAACAAAACCTACAAGGAAATCTTAACGCAAACACGTACATTCTACACCCTCTCCGAGTCGGGTTTCGTAGAACTCTAATGGCTTTAGAAAAAAATATCCGCAAGGAATGACGGGAGAAATCTATTTGACAGCTACTAAAATTAGGGACTGTCGTCTAGTGCTGCCATCTAGCGGAATAATCTCTAAATATAAGATATTTTTGTTACACAACTACTTAAGACTCAACAAATATTTCATATTTACGATTTTACCATTTCTGTTATACGAGGGAGATTTGGGAAGTTTGCTAAATGAATCACGAATAGCAGCATCAATTGAAATAAAATATACGCAACAGATAGCACCAACTACCTTGTGCACAAAGGTGAAATTAGATATTGTTCTATTAAGCTGTAATCAATTTGGCATTACTTTGAATAAAGCTAGTTTCGTGAGTGCTGCAAAATGGATAAAACTGAAACTCGCCTTGTTATAAAATATTCTGTGAAAAAATATTGAAAAGCATCAGATATTCCATAAAGGTATTCGGGATACTTTAGGAGAATTTGCTCCATTATTTACGACTATGCATAAGTGTGTGACAGAATTTAAAAGTGGGTGTGAGAGTTTAGAAAATGACCCGGACCTAGATATACCTAGACCCGGGCTTAGATATTTAGAATAAAATATCTAAGGATATAGTCATCTCAAATGAAAGAACATTTGATATTGTGGACACTGTGGAATTAGGAATGAAAAAAGCTTTAGGAAAGACGGGTGCTGCGCATACTGTCATTAGATCAAATGCGCCAGAGAATGAAAATTTGTCAAGAGAGCCTAGACCGTTTTAACAAAAGTAAAACCGATTTCGAACGTCGATTTGTTGCAACAAATAAAACTTGGATTCACAATTACATCCCTGAGATCAAGCAGCAATCAAAAGAATGGAGACATAGTGATTCATCACCAACAAAGAATGGCTTGTTGGCCATTGTTGCCCATTATTGGCCATGGCTTGTTAGCCAACAAAGAATGGCCAAAGAGACTTATGGCGTAAGTCTTTTGGGATGATAATAGAATATTACTAATTCATTATCTTCCCATGAACCAAAAAATAAACAATGAATATTACGCAAAGCTTTTAGACCAAGTGGATAAAAAAATTCATGAAAAAGACCTGGTTTGCATAAGAAGAAGAAGATCATTTCCCATCAGGATATTGAACGTCCCCATACAAGGGGGAAAATTCAACGATCTGAAATGCAATCTGTTGCAACATGCATCTTATAGTATTAGGTTAATTTTTAACACAATTATTCAATTGGTAAATAAATCATAATATAATATAATATAATTTCGCATGAAGCGTTTACTGCAGTTCCAGAAAATAATCTTCCATTTATTTCGTTGAGCTGATTCAGATATCAACCAAATGCTGTGATCGTTAAAGGTTAAGTTGGGTGAATTAGTCCTCCAAATTCGTTCGAGATGGCTCAGTCGGTACAGCATTGGCGGCTTCAGCCTAGATATCCCTGGTTCGAATCCTGGCCCGAACTGTTTTCACCCACTTGGAAATTTACAACTTTTATACCATTTTAATCTGACTCAAACACCAACCTTCGTATTTAATAGTTTGTGGCACATGCTCACAACTGCAAGTTCAATTATGTTATCTCTCGCGAATTTGTGTTTATTTATATTACTGATGAGGAACTTTAAGCAAGTTTGAAGACCAGTATTGTGATCGTGAAAGGTTAAGTTGGATAAATAAGTTCTCCAGATTTGTTCGAGATGGTTCATTTGGCAGAGCATTGGCGACTTCGGCTAGTACATCCCTGGTTAGAATGCTGGCGCGGACTTTTTTCACTCACTTAACTATTATGCATCTTATTAGCATGATTTGGCTCCTTCTGACTTCCATATATTCCCATCACTACAGATTTTCAATGCGGACGCGATTTTCCTAGAAATAAGAAATAAAAGTAGTTGTCGACAGGGCCCAATTAAATTCTGAAGCTAGGGGGGGGGGGGGGGGTCCGGCATCCATTTTGGGGGGCCCTTTCATTCAGGAAATGTTTTTTTAAATTTCCTACTTACACGGAAATTCATCAATGCTACAATACAAATATTAATCCCCGAAATCTTTTTTTTTGTTTGTTTGTTTTTGTCTTGACAAATTCACATATAATTCATTGAACTGCAGTGTCAGTTTTAGAGAGGGGTGAAAGTTCGAGCTACCAACCGGGATGCTCGGAAGTAAGGGACGCAAAATTCTTGATTCATATATAACAGTTTATTAGAATCTTATTGTAGGTATGCTGACAAAAATTCCTCCCAGGGATGCCATAGATACTAAAGCCGCAGCTGTTTTGCAGTTTTTCTTATAATTCTTGTATACTGGGTGGTCCAAAAATATGTGTCAAAAATGTAAAGATAGGTAGAGGGGACTTAAATAAGCATATTTCGTATAGGATTGTGTGTGCGGTAATGCCGCCTTGAGCCGGTAGGGAGCGCTGATGACTCCGGCGTATAAAAGCGCTTCGCTAGCTGGATTCATCATTTCCCGCACGGATCTCAAACAGCCATGCATCCTTTCACCAATGTGGAGCTTGCCGACATGCATTTCATGTATGGGGCTGCACAAGGAAACGGATTAGCTGCTCAGAGGATGTACAGGGAGCGATTCCCGGATAGGGATCAGCCGGATCGTCGAACATTCGAGCGTCTTCATCGGGAGTTACGCACAAGTGGATCATTTTATGCTTCCAGGCCTGGAGCTGGCATTGGAAGATATTGCAGAACTCATGCAGTGGAAACCAGAATACTACAGTAGAGGATAATCCTTCTACAAGCTCGAGAGCTGTAGGACGTGCTTTGGGTATGAGCCACCCAAGTGTTTTGAGGACTTTACATGAAGACGGAATGCATCCGTATCATTTACAGAGAGTGCAAGCAATGACCCCTGACGATTATCTTCCACGTCTCAACTTTGCTCATTGGTACCTACAGCAGACGGCAGCCAATCCAACCTTCCCAACAGATGTTTTACTGATGAGGCTACCTTTACGCGGTCGGGTATGTTTAACATCCATAATTCTCATGGCAACCCACATAACACAATAGCACACACGTACCTAGAAAGGTTTTCCATTAATGTTTAGGCAAATTACACACAATTACTTAGTACACACAATTACTTAGTAGGACCGTACATTCTACCTAGTCGTTTAATTGGCCATACATACAACATCTTCCTACAGCAGGTTTTACCCGAAATTCTGGTAGATATTCCTCCAGCTGTTCGCAGACAAATGTGGTTCCAGCACGATGGAGCCCCAGCTCACTTCAGTCGAGACGTTAGGAATCACCTAGACGCTGTCTACGGCCAGCATTGGATAGGACGGGGCGATCCAGTTCCCTGACACCGCGTTCTCCTGATTTAACCTGCTTGGATTTTTTCTTTTGGGCTCATGTTAAAAGCCTGGTGTACGAGAGTCTCGTCACATCTGAAAAAGATCTTGTTGCCCGCTTGTCTGTTGCTGCTTTACATGTGCTCGACATGCCTGACGTCTTTTCTAATGTACGCCGATCTATGCGCCGTCGCTGTGAATCTTGTATCGCTATTGGTGGCCGCTCTTTCGAGCACCTCTTGTAAACTGTTAATAAAATTTTGTTTTCTTTTTTCTTTACTTGTCTTTTCAGTTTACTTTGATTCATACTGCTTTACAAGCTAGTGCTTTAATGTGTCATTACCGCACACACATTCCTAACCTACCTTTACATTTTTTACATATATTTTAGGACCATCCTGTATACCATAGATAGAGTATATTTGAAATGCATATAGTTGTTATATGTTCGGTTGTTAGGGTGAAATCTAACCATTACTTCAGGGTTCCATATAATTGGTTAACAAGTTATTGATTCCATCCAGATTTCCCTTATATAAATTTCTTATGTAGAGTTCATTTTTTTTCTTGCATTAAGGAGGTCCCGGACACAATTTAAAATAATTTTTATTTATTGAGTTAAAATTTTGAATTTTCTTGTGATGCTTAACCACGTTATTTGTAAACAAATTCACATGATAAAACTTCTCATATATGAAAAAAAATTAAAATTTAAAATTGATTAAAAAGTTGGGGTAATTTAAAATCGTTACAACTCGAAGTATTATTTGTAGAATTTAAGTTTTTTGTCATTTCAATAAAGAGAAACATATAAGTTTGAATTTTGATTCAGCATTTTTAAAAATATTAATAAAAAAAAAATTCTTAAAATAAAAAAAAAAGGCCTAACAGTTTAAAAAGACAAAAATCATTTTTTTCAAAAATAAGCATTTTTTTCTAATATGCTAAATCTAAATTAAAGTAAAACGATTGAAAAAGACATGTTCCAAGTTTGAACCTTTTACCTTTAACGGTTCTTGACTTATAACGATTTAAATAAGGAAATGGAGAAAAAAGCCATCATGAAGAAAAATGCATTTTCATAAAAAGTCGTTTCCGTGAAAACCATTGCTTGAAAGATAGATTTTGAAAACAAACCAAACTAAAAAATTAATATTTCCTGTTCTAATTAAGATAGAAGTATGATTTAAACGTCATTTCAAGCAGAAAAACACAGAAAAATTTGTAATGCAATAATTGTTTTTTTAAAGAAAATTTGTAGATTTTTGTGTCCCGGATCCCCTTAAGCAACATTTCTCCACGAAAAAATGATATATGCAGTATAAAAACATAAAAATAAAATTAGAGGCCCCATTTTACAGTCATTTTTGGAGCCGTTTTAAACTTTAGTGGGGAATCACTTGCTTCTCGTGCCTTTTGGGTAATCAGGCCCTGGTTGTCGACGACTATAGTGGAGGACTTGAAGAGTAGCCTTCTCATTATGGCATAAATGACTTTGGAACCTCGTTGAATGAAGTCCATTGAAATTCAAGGAAATTATGTAGAAAAATAAAAGATATTAAAAAAAATAATTAAAAAAATCTCATTTTCCCTTCCATTTCGAGAACTTTTCAAATCATCCTTGTATTTTGAATTTCTGATAACGAATCTAAAAGGACTTTTTAGAAATAAAGTGGTGATATTATACACTGATATTATGTAATAATATTTGTTGTTACTGTCACTTAGATAGAGCATTTCCGCAGTAAAATAAAATTCTTACAACAACATGCATAATAATCACTTATAAACAGGTTAAGTTAAATAGAAACGATGGCCTTTTCAAAATCATTCACAATAGAAAATATTTTTTCATAATTTAAAATCAATAAACATAGTAAACAATGTCACGAGACATAATGCATAATGAATAATTGTGCAATGAAACGATCGTCAATCTTAATAAAGATATTTTATCACTTTTTATAGCATTATTTAACTTAAATTTTTTACATTTGAAGCTATATTGCACATTTCGCATATTAGTATTCGTATGATACTAACGTTAAAATCTATTCTAAAACAAGGCATAAAGCAAGAAACAGAACCCTAATTCATGCTTTTGACTTTAACAAATTACTTGATTTCATAGAATACATTAAAAACATAGTACATTATATATCTTCAGTTATATTCATTTACATAACACAACGAATTCTGAAACTAAATACTGTGCTATGGAAAATACTGTCATAGTATTTGGTTTAGTAATATATTTTATTATCATTGATTATATAAGATTGATGTATAATATCACTACCCATTGAATTAGTAAAAAAAAGGTGTAAAGCAAATATCTGAAATTTTCATTGCGTCGCTTCAATTTATGAATATTTCTCTCTCTAATCATTTCTAATTGTATTTAAAATTAAAAAAGGAAATACTTTTAATTGATATACTTATTAGTTTAAGACCTTATTTAGTTCAAAAATATTTCACAAAAGTTTTAGATAATTTATAGGGTTTCAAACAGAAAACATTCTATCTGGGAAGATTGAAAAGAAATTTGGGTATTTCAAAGGAAGAACGTAAAACGTATGAATGCAATAATTTACGTGGGTATATCAATAATTTTTGCCCTCATATAGAAATAATTGGGTGAAATTTATGAAGATGCTATATTGTATTAGTCCTTTTCTATATAGTCACCGGGCACAGTAACACATTTCTGCAAATGGTATTTGAAAGAGAGGGGGTATTCCAGGAGGCGCAATAGTAGACCTAAAGGGGGTCGTTTTTCTAACTTTTGCCGACCCCCACATGTGACATATTGTTGGAAAGGCATATGACCATTTATTCCTGCTATGCACCTCCCTCCCCCTCCCCCCAAATACCCTCCAGGAGGCATGAATGGTGTTAAAAAAATTTAGAAAAGTGCCCCCGGAAGGTAAATTTAGGGGGAGAGGTTCGGGAGGTGCATAGCATGAATAAGTAGTCACAGGCCTTTCCAGCTATATGTCACATCTGAGGGTCAGTAAAAGTTAGAAAAAAATGCCCCCTTTGGGTCTGCTATCGCGCCTCCTGGAATACATTCTCCCCCGTCTCTTTCAAATAGCATTCTCAGAAATGTGTTATTGTGAAAACTGACTATACAGAAAAGGACTCATAAAATGTAACAATTTCACAAAGTTCACTCAATTATTTCTATGTGAGGGCAAAAACGTATTGATACACACTCGTAAATAAAGGCATATCGGAGTATTTTCCGTCAAAAATTGTATTTTTATAAGAAGTGTTATTCGTGTTGCTTGCAATTTCTATAAATAGAAGCCTGATAAAATCTATTTCCCTTTATCTGTATTTATTTTTGTGATGCTATTTCTCTTAACCTGAATTAGGTAATTGAGATGAGGCACTTTCTTCGTCAAAAAATTTGTTCATGAACATTTACTAATTGAAAATACAAAGGTAAATAATGAAAAATAAGTATATATGTTTTGACGAGATATTTATCACCCTTGTTATAGTTTCTAATATATGAAATCTACACGAACTATAGTTATTCACACTTTTCATAAAGAATCAAATACTGAAATATAATACGAGGGTGTACCAATAAGTTTTTGCCCTCACGTAGAAATAATTGAGTAAAATTTATGAAATTGCTAACTTGTTTAGTATTTAAATACCTAATATTATCATTTGTAATCATTTCTTTTATTTATGTATTTAATATTTTTTATCATGCTTAAAAATTACCCATTGATGTTAACAATAACAACATGATCAAGTTGTAATGGCCACCAGTGGCCGCGCATCTTATCACTGGCACTTTCGGCAATCTCTACGTCACTTCGTGTGGCACATATTCAGCGTTCTCCACTTCACTTCGTGTGGTACATTCAACCAGCAACATTTTTCTACTCTTTTTTTTAACTATTTCTACTAAAGTTGGCACTTCAAGGGTTCTCCTGTTTGTTAACATTTAAGACATTTTTTCGTAAAATAAATGATTTTCGATTTTTTTTTTTACACTTTCAGCGTTTTTTTTTTTTTTTTTAGTCCTCAATTTTTTTCACAGTAGTTAAGTATAAAATAGCGTCTGGGTCAAAGTTTTCGATAAAATCAGTCAATGTATGTCTAAGTGTAGATAAAGAAATTGACTTAAATTATCAGAAAATGTTTTTTTTTATTATTTGCAGTTAATTTCGACGAATTAATTGCAATTTTAAAAAATGATTTTGCTAGAAGTAATTTCTTATAGATTCATTGTCTGTTAGCTACATGGAAATTAAAATATTTTACTAATAAATAATGTCCGACTTTTATGAAACAATACTGCTCCATAATTAATTAAAAACGATATTATTGATTAAAACATGATAATAAAAATTGTCACCTATTCATTATCATGAGTAAATACGTCTGTGCTAACTCGCTTAAGTATAGCACTGAACGTATATTATACATTAGCACTTAAAAAGGAAAAATAATTAAGACTCAGAAAATTAATTATAGTTAATGAATATGAAAATAGTTAATAAACAATAATGCAGAACTTTCGCTAATTAATAGTGAAGGTTAAAACTAAAATAATAAATAAATAATATGGGCTTAAGAATATATTTTATTTATTCATTTGATTTTTTACAAAAACGATAAAATATAATAATTTTAATGCGGAATAAGTCTGTATCATACGAATTTGGTAAACATGGCAAATTCGTAGATAATCTTAAAATTAGCGTTTAATAATAATAAAAAAGCTAATTTTATTTAAAAGTAAATAAAATTAGCTTTTCCTGTAAAATAAATGAAATCTGGGACATTTTAAATAAATATTATTACAAAAGATCAAACACAGTACCAACGCATGCACATTGATGTAGGCATGATAGCATTTTTTTCTCGCAAAAGTGAATTACGTATTAATGGATATAATGTTTGTTGTACACGACGTAGAACAACCGAAATAACCAATATGTTTTAGAAAATCCGAAAAGACATCATCAGAATTTTTCGACAAAGTAATTCCAGCAAGGACATAAATAGAATTACGTAGATCAGTGACTTAGTTCAGTCTCAAGCGAGAAACAGTTGTCAGTGACATCTGATACTTTTCTTTTTATTTATGGGATATCAGTACCGAAGACAACGTCACATTTTTTCAAGCAGTTTTAATGGGGATACTTTCTGTATGCTTGATAGATTAGATGGTACAGATCACGAAATTGTCAGTCACCTGCCGCAAAGCGAAATGCATGGTATTCTGATTACAGTTGTTACCCCGACTATGGTGGTATTCCTCTACCATACAAAAATCAACAAGGCTAAAACTGATGCAAAGATGAGACGCTGTCTATAGGAATAGTGCAATAGCGGTTGAAAGGTAACAGCGGCGTTTCGTTTCAACGTTTGTTCTCCCCGCTTCAGAAGTACGAGATGATTTACGTATTTACTGGATACTCATAGTCGTTCCATTCTGACACGATACGACTACGATCCTCTCGTGAATGGAGACTTTTTTTTTTTTTTTTTTTGCCCAAATAAAAAGAACACCTGACAGCTAATCTTGCTGCGATTTTTTTCTTTTCTATTTAAAAACAGCCTTTACAAAAAAACCGTCTTTCTCCAGTGTATATTCCTTTGGGATATGAGTTTGAACACGAAACACTTACAAGTTACCGTACTTGCTTCGCTCTATGTTTTTATCTATGTTTTTATTACATTGTGGAAACTTACTTTTTGACTTAATGTATATTAATGGTAAATATATTTCGTACATCATTATTGTTTTCTGATGGTATAGAGAATAACATTTCTTCAGCAAAATCACCTTTATACCAATAATAAAATAAAATAAAAATAAAATCGTAAGACAAAACGCAATTTTTCACCTTCATTCAACATAAAATATGTAATGTGAACTTTAAAAAGTTCACAGTCTTACTTTAAAGGTGACTAAAGCAATGAAAAAGATGTAACAAGTTTTAAAATATACATTTTATTTAAAACTTCTTATACAAAAAAATATATATATATAATACATAATACATCAAATACATAAAAAATATAAAATATATATTTCTTGTAAAATGTATATTTTAAAATTTGTAATATATTTTTCATTACTTTAGTCACCTTTCAAGTAAGACTGTGGACTTTTTAAAGTTCACATTATATATTTTACACCTTCATACCTTACACAGTTATTCATCTGCAATAATAATAACTGCGACCTAACACTATATAAATTTTACTTTCTTTAAAGAAAAGCAAATGTGTCTTAATGAAAATGTATACAGCGGTCAGAAAGTGACTATATATAGGTAATGGATAAAATACATGTAGGAAGGTGATATGTAAAAAATTAATTTATTGAATAATTCGAATGACTAGACGTTGAAATAACAATACATGAACTTTAATATAATTCTATAAAAATAATTTCACAATGCTCCGTTGGTAGCTTCATCAAATATATTACACTTCTCACTTAAAACGTATTATACACTTTCTTTCGAGCAGTCCGATTAGGTCTAAACCCTTTATTGACATTTCATATGTCGATGCTATGCTTCATGAATGATAGAAATTAACAGATTGACTCTTTTCTAATTTTGAAAACCTACGGAACTTGTGATCGCGTATTTTCATATCTCATGCTTTCAAATCATGGATAATAAAAAATACTAGAGAGTCAGTTATTTTAATGATCACGCACGTCAAAAGGAAAATAAATGATGTTCAAATTCAAATCCTACATACATGTACTCATATCTTTCACAATTCATTCCTCTAATTAACAGATTTTCCCTTTTTCATTGCTGCAAGCTGTCTTGATTTTTAGAGTCTAATCTTAATTTAAAATGTATGATTAATTTAAAATTATGTGTACGTCATAATATACAGGGTGTCCTAAAATTATTCAAATGTGCTTTATGTTTTAGCTTTTGAAGATACCTATCCAATGGAAATTGAAAAAGCATTCAAAATGACGACGTTGTATTTAAGATTAGGTAGGTGAAATAGTCTCCTTATTTCTTTGTAAAATGTTATTTAAAAAAAAATTATAGCTACCCTAGTTGTTATAAGCTATATTTAGAAACATTTCCTTCATTCTCTGATATTAAAACGGTAACCGTTCAATTCATCTGCGAGAAAAATGATTTACGAATTATGGTACTTTAAATTTGGGAAATTTTGGACACTAAAAAACCTTATCTTTAACTTTAAATTATAGGAAATGGGGACTGTATAAAAATGTAATGTAACTCTCTTATTTTTTCTTAAAATTATTTAAAAACCTGTGTTAAAGTCATAATCTTAATTCCTATCTTATTTTGAACATTTTTGCAATTTACATTACCTACGTATCTCCAGTAAGTACAACGTTAAACAGCGTTTCAATCTTTTTGAATGAATCGTGTATATTCATGTGAAGTGTATAAGTCTGTTAATTAATCATTAGAAATTTACTAGTAACTATCCAATCTACATTAAAATAACATAATCTCATCTCTCGGGTGAATGCGCCCTAATTTCGGAATTATGGTTCTATGGCTCTAGAGTGAAGTATAATGATTTTATTCCCTTCGGACTAATACCACGATATACTTCGTATATTACAGACAGATGTTACCTTTAGCAATTTTGCTGCATTAATACACTGTGCAAACATACAGAAACTTTACTGGAACTTAATAGACACCTGGTTGCCCCATAATGTTTTCCTAGAAAATTCTTGCTTTCTATTTTAATGCTTTCAATGATCAAAGTTTAACATTAAGCGAATATAGAGCTTATTAGAAGTGCTTGATATGTTCAAAACACATTTTTTGAATTTTTCGGCGCAAATATCTATATAACCACAATCGTTTAATAACGTTCTATAGAGGTACTAGAGCTCTAGTAGCAATGGTGTAGTCGTAAAAAAAAGAAGAGGTTATACGCTCTAAGTAGAGGGTATACGCCAGTGGTGGAAAATTGGCGCAGAGGAGGAGCCTATTGACACCACTAAATTTTCGCAGAATTTTTCGTCTTATCTAAAGACAGTTTTTATTAAGATGAAGAATACCATAAAATATTAGTGGTGTCAATAGACTCCTCCTCTGCGCCAATTTTCCACCACTGGTATACGCTCAAGACAGGGGGTACGTCCTACAGCAGGGTTGGCGAACCTATGGCACGCGTGCCAGAGTTGGTACGTAAGACAATTTGTTTGGCACATGAAAAAATAAATTTTATAATCATTCTACAGATAAACACATTCTTCTTTCTTCAATTATAATCAATAAAATTTTGCTTCACACGGGCGCAGACATCACAAAAAATGCAACTATTTTTGCATGATTAATGCATCAAAAGGATTTTCTTTTCCTGTTATGTTATGCAGGGTTTTTGATGCGTATTTTGCCTTTTTATACGAATTCGTAAAGTTGTATTTTTCAGACGGATTTTGTTAGACAGTCACTGCCATAAGATGGCAAATGAATCCAGTTTCTATGCATATTTATAAAGCTATCAAAATACGAATCAGTAATAAAGAAATCTCCATCGAACTTCAGAAAAATCTCATCAATAAATTATTGATACATTGTTTAATGCAACATGGATAATTGTAACCAAATGTTGCATCAATAATAAAGTCAAAAATTACTAAAATAAAAAAATATATTTTTATTTCGTTGTTGCAATACGTACTACATAAATAAATCATATTTACGAATTAAAATTTCGTTAGTTAAATAGCTTATTCTAAAACACAGAGAAATCGCATTTTAATTTTTAATACTTTTTAATTATTAACTATTAATGCATGAAAGAAACTGATTTTTTAACTAGTGTTTTGTATAAACATCGCACACTGCAAAATTATTTTACGTCAAAGTTTGGCACGTTACATTGTTGATAGATATTGTTTTTGAAATTTTGGCACGCGCACGTAAAAATGTTCGCCGATCCTGCCCTACAGTGTATATACTACAGCTTTTTTGAAAAGTCCAGGGTATACGGTGTTCCTTAAAAATATCCAGAAGATATACGGCGTATACCACCGTATATCCTCCACTACATCTCTGTCTAGTACCCATATCCTATGAGAAGAATTCACTAGGTAACCAGACAATATGGATATTGAATTATACAATTACATTCTCCTTAGAAAAGCCCGTGGATACTGCCATCGGATGCATATGTACCTCTTTCGTATTCATCCACCCTATTAGACCGGGAGTCGGGAGCACAGACAATCACCTCATCGGGTTCACGGATGAAATTCTAGGATTAGTTCAATCTTGATTCGCATATTTAAGCGTAATCGGTTTGGCAAGTCATATCTTGGTGGAAAATACCTGAAAACCCGATTTTAGCCGCTGACTCGTAGGTTTACCATTGTGTTTTCCTGCTCTCAGTCCTCCGTGTTTTCATACCTTTTGGTGCAGGAAAACACAAAGGGTAAACCTACGAATCAGCCGCTAAAATCGGGTTTTCAGGTGTTTTCCACCAAGATCTGACTTGGCAGATCGATTGCGTGGTGAATAGGCGAATCAAGATTTAGCTAATCGTAGAATTTCACCGTGAACTCGATGAGGTGATCGTCTGTGCTGCCGGCTCCCGGTTTATATATATATAAAGCTTTGTTGAAATTTGGCTTCTTTCCAAGTTTCTTTCTCTGGTAAGAATAAAACTTTCAATTTAAAGTAACTTCAAGAAGGCCCAATAACTCACTGTCATAAAACTTAACAAACATTTTATTCATACATCTACACGATATGTCGCAGTCAGCGGATTAATGTGTTCATTTGGACAAATCCAAAAGTCAAGTTCCAACTAAAGTGTTAAGGCTGTTCTCAAATCCAAAGGGGCAACTTTAGGACATAAGTTTTAATGCATTTTTGTTCGGAAGCGCATGAAACTGTCACTGGCAGGTGTTGCTTTCAGAAACTATGTTGAAGACGTTTTCCGTTTGTTAGTAAACGCAATAGATCTTTTAGAAAATACTGTGAAAGTGGGCGTTTTGAACCAAATTTCCGGACGAAGGGCGAAAAACCATTCAAAATAGGGGTTAAAGTGACTTGTCACGTGATCAAAATTGCTTATAACTCGATAGGTAATTTATTTGTCGAAAAATGGAAAACTCATTTCGAATCCAAGTCGCTTCCATTGTCAGGCCTGCTAATATTATAGCTTTACGTTTAAAAATGACGTTAAATAATTAAATAAGCTCGTGTGAAATGATAAGTTAAAAAAAACTTGTCCGTCATTGTTTCAGAAAGTTACCCGCTTGTTGAGCATTGCACTTTAGAACAACCTTAAGTGATAAATAAGCCGAATAACATACAACTTTATTTAAATAAATAACTTTTTAACAGTTCTTATAAAGAGAAAACCAATTAAAAATCGTTTATATAGATTTTAGAAGTTACTGTATAACTCCCAAAATGGTAATTAAAATAAAGAGAAAACAAACGATATGGATTTGAACACTTCTTTCTTTATCAGAGTCTTTCAGTAACTACATTTCCAAAATATATTTCAAAACGAGTTGTTTTTAATTCATGTGATTTCTTTTCATTGGTCACTTTGATTGAGGCAAAAATAATGAAATATATTTTAATAGTTATATAGCATACTTTTTGTTAGTCTATAAATGTAGTGATAACCATTCGGCTTACATACCCAGATTATTTTTAAAAAAATCTTTGGTAAGAGCATGAATTCTCGAAGAAAGGAATACAATTGACGCATCGAATTGGTTTTATTTTTTTTTTCGAAGACAGGCATCAAATAGCAGTGTCAGGGAGGCACCGGAACGGGCCGAGCAGTTACAAGGCCAACGGTCAGCGAATGAATGTCTGACTATACTAAAAAAATGTTATGAACAGCCTTGTATTTAAAATATGAACCCGCAATCGAAAATGGAAGGCTTTCTGATTTAGTATAAACAGGGATATAGTGTGTGTCTGTGTGTGTGTGGGGGGGGGGGAGGGGGTTACGTAGGTATAAGACGTATGGGTCATTCTCACAATCCTTTGACTTTTATGTCCCTGAATAATAATTTTTATTTTAATACATTGTTTTGTGTTTTTTTTTAATTTCATATACTGGGGAACATCCCATTGCATGATTGTATAACAATATTAACGAGATAAATATGTTTTGAACGATGTTGGGGGTCCAAATACCAGGAAAACTCCTATACCGTCCCGTGTCACTGATGCTGATTTTTAAGTTTGGAGCTGTCTGGATAAAATTGTTTCAGTAAAAGTAATTTGATGCAATTTTTTCGGAAACTGGGACATTTGTTTTATATAAATATGTAGCAAAAAATTAACCTGCATACATTTTTACGATTAATATTATTTTTTTAACTCTGTCCCTGGGTTTTTCATCCTTACCGACCCTCTAGCTAAACTTATACAGAAAATCACTTGAGATGCAGCCACAGAATGTTTTTCAAGTTTTTTCTCATGCAGAAGCATGCTAGAGAAAGAATGTCTAAAATTCTTTGACAGGAAATTTACTGCAGAATTTAAATCAGCATTTAAATATCAATTTCAAGCATCGTGGCTTTATTGGTAGTTTTACCATCACCAAGGTTTATTCCTGCACTTTTCGAGGTAATTTTTTTTTTATTTAATTTAATCCAATGCTAACAACTGCTTCTAAAAATCTGTGAACATTGTGGCTATCACTTAGTCCTAACATGATTTGCCTAAAAATAGGTGGTAATTTTCCTTACCGTCCCTTTTTTCCCCATTTCGTCCATTTTTTCCTATACCGCCCCCCCTTTTTTTTTTACCTTATCGTCCTTTCTTTAACACCCCTTTAATACAATGTTATACAAAATTTCTGAATTAAAAGTGTTACATTTTTATTATTTCTTATTTGGATGTCCTGTGGGTACTATGCAAATTGATTATAAGTAAAAATTTAGAAGAAAATAGAAAGTTATAGTGGTAAAATGGTAAGGAAAATTAAACTCGCAAGTTTAATTTAAACCTCAGTTAAATAAAAAAAAAAATTCACTGCTGGCCATTTTTTCTTTATTTTGAATCATTTAGGCATTCGTCTATCAGATTAAAATGTTATTTTAGCAAGTTTAATTTCACCAGATTTTTATTCCCGAAAGTCAAAAGATTGTGAGAATGCCCCGTATACCATCTGGATTTTCTGAAGGAACTCCGTATACCCTATTTTTCTCATATAAGGCTTACGGCGTATGCTTTCAGATTTTATTGCGACTTCACCATTGTTTATAACACTAAAAGATAATTCATTTAACGTAAAATTTGAATTGCAATCCAGCCAAGTAATTTATTAATTGGCGTAACTAAAATTTTAACATGCAGTTGTGAAATTCTATAATAAAGAGCTATTACTTATAATATGAGGAATGGAGGCGCCGTATAACAAATAACAGACAGTAATATGAATGCGTCGTAACATTCTTTATTTTAAACAGAGAGGTCATTAAAAGCGAAATAATAATTTGTATTGATCTGATTTATTTGATTTTAATAAAAAGTGTTAAAATTAATGCGGAAAATAGCAAAAGGTCAAAAAATATCTTTTTATTTTTTCATTAAACAAACGAAAACTGCATTGTTAATGAGTTAAAGGGTGAGAAAGTTTTTTTTTTTAATCTATATCTACTAAAGGCAAAAAATTAAGTAAGCTTTAAAGAATAATATTTGTCAGCTGCAAAAGAGATGAAAAGAATAATATTTTAAAAAGGAAGGAAGTTTTAATTAAATGTATTAGTAAAAGAAAAATTTTACTTTTAATTAGGGATAATTAATGATATAATAATGATTTGTTAATTGCCTCATCTCATAATGCATTGTTAAACACACGTTCTCAAATAAGACAATGTTTGTCGAAATTAATTGAGTTATTGTCTCCTACTATAATAACTTTCCGCTAATTTCATTATTCTGAACAAAAGAAAAACATTCCTTTTTTATAACAAAAAAAATTTCATTATAGATATTTGCATATTTAGCTATTCATTAAACATTAAAAAATACAGTGCCATGAGGAAAAACAATTGCGCATTCATAATAACTGAATTTACCAAGATATCTTCGTTTATTTATTTCACGCATTATTGAATCGGTAATTCAGTTTTAGTTCATTTTGCAGTAAGTTAATATATGAAGATTTTTTGATATAATATACTATATTAGATATATTATATATAGATATATATTATATGTAGATAATATTAGATATATTGATTTTATTATTCTATTAAGAAATATGCATCATTCCATTTAATAATATGTGTTATCACATGCGGCTTAACCTTTTTTACCCGACTGTCAAGGAGGGTTATGTGTTTCACGCATATCTGGGTATGTGGATTTCTTTATACCCTCGAAACATCCCAACGGCTGAATGGATTTTAATGAATGAGGTCTTTATCGATTCGTCTTAACCATCCGATGGTTATAGGGTAGGTTTTGTGTTTATAAATTCAAAATGGCGGTAGAGACGAAAAAAAATTACGCACCCAATTAAGTGGCATATCATTGGATAGGTCTTTCAAAATGAAGACGATGTTTCATAGATTATTTTACAGTCAGAAGTTCTGTTTAAATATTACACAACCTAGAAGTTGTGTAGGTAGGACCTCTAGCTTTACTGCAACTCTAACCTTCATAGACATTTATAAGCCTCATCAAAACAGTGTTTATAGATAGGAACTAACAATTAAACACAACTTAAAAGTTATCAACGCAAGTAAATAAAAAAAATAGGTAAGTAATATTAAAAATAGTTTCACATTGATGAGAAATAATTAATGAGTTCGCTTTTACGCAGTCGGGTTTTTTGATTTTTTAAATTTAATTTTTACTTGTTTTAGTATTACCGTTGTTTTAAGTAAATAAAGAACAAATTAAAAAAAGAGAGCGTTAAAGTTTGAAAGAAAACTTTTTATCTTACCAAGCTAAGTAATTTTCAGTATGTAACTTTCTTAGTTTTTAACTATAAGCCTGAATGTTGGTCTGTTAAATTATCCTCGAAAGTTAAATAAAACAACTTTCCATAAAACACTTTCATGTATGTGAGTAAAATTTGAGTGAATCAAAGTTTAAATGTTAGATGGAAATTCGGACGGCTTCTAGTTGAGATGAAATTTGTCATTTTAGAGCGGGAAATTTAAAAATATTACAGGACAAGAACTTAGAATGAAATATTTATATAACAAATATTTTGTTGTGGTGTCTTGATTGCATCACTCAGGAGTAATTTTTACCTTTGACAGTGATTGGAATTTATTTACTAAACATATTTAATTTGATTATATGCTCTGAATCTAATAACTGAAATATAAGGGAAAATGATTAGAATTTTTAGTCTAAATGTAATCCAGTTAACTTTAATTTGTCACCTGAATCTAATAAATGTCAAATTGGGTAAAATAAATTGCTATTTATGACTTTGAATAATCATGTATTGCTTTTTAAACGCTAGTTTGATTTTATGAGCCGAATAATTTTCACAATAATATTGGTTAAAGTTAATTGCTATTTATAGCTTTGAATATTCCATTAACCTTTTCTCGACGGAATGATGCTTAACGGAATGTCTTTCCATGACGGGTGTGTCTTATATGCATCAGCTGTAAACGTTACTAGTAGCCGGGTGATGCACGGCTGAATCGCTGTTTATATCGATCTACTAGATAGGTGTATCATATTTGCATTTTCAATTATAAACATTAAATTTGTATCTTTTAATCAAAAGATAGAGCATCATGTCCGCTGTAGTTAACTTATTCGAACCTTTAGGTTATTGACCTTGTGTCTGTAGAATACTTTCCGATTCTTTTGAAAATGTGGAAAAAGAAATGCAGAGGAATGGGACTTAATATGAATGGAACGTCAATTTTTACTCTACAATTCGCAGATGACCAAGTTTTAATTGCAAAAAGTAAAAAGGATTTAGAGGAAATGACGGTGAAAATTAAGGAAGAACATGAGAAATGGGGACTTCACATGAACGTCAGCAAGAACAAATACCTATGTATAGGAGGAAATGAGACAGACCTAAATCTAACTAATAACATAAAAATAGAAAGCTGTAAGCATTATAGATATTTAGGTGTAGACATTAATAGAGAAGGAAGAGACTCACAGGAATTTAAACACAGAATTTGTCAGGGGAAAAAGGCTGTAAAAATATTAAATTCTATTTGGTGGAGTAAGGAGATCTCTAGGAAAAGAAAATATAATATATGTATGTAATAATGAAAATATAATATATGTATAATATATGTATCTCTATTGTAAAGAGCATATTGTTATATGGAGCAGAAGGGTGGAGAATTATGGAGACAGAAAGAAAGAAATTAGCGGCAGTAGAAATGGACGCCCTAAGAATATCATGCAGGATATCAAGAATAGAAAGAGTAAGAAATGACAGAATCAAGGAAATGCTGAAAATAAAGGGAACCATACTAGATGATATTAAAAAAAAGCAATTAATCTGGTATGGTCATGTCAAAAGAATGAATAATGAAAGACTATCCAAAATAACATTCAACTATGAAACAAACAAAAAAGGAAACGGGGAAGACCACGAAAGACCTGGATGAATGATATCTCAAAGGCAATGAGGGATAGAGGTCTGGAAGAGGAATGGACCCTTGACCGGAAGAAATGGAAAAAGACTCTTGAGAATTCTCCGGATGGCGGTATCTGACGCCATAAACCGAGTTTATATATATATATAGTTTGTTCCGATGCAAGAGGAGTAGATGTGACGTAAACAAAACTCAGCTGACGGTCAGCTGTGTCAACACGTGATGTTATTGTCGGAAGGTTTGAGATGCTTCGAACTATCCTTTTTCTTTCCTTGTGGCGGATAAGGGTCGTTGCAATTGCTTTAGAAATTCCAGTTTTTATTTTGTTTGCATCTTCCTTAGCTAGGAAATGAAATTTTTTGTGCTAGTTAAGAGAATTTAGCTAAGATTGCTATGGCTAAGAGAAAGAAATTTTTAACAGAAGAAGAGTACATTCGAATCGTAAATAACGATACGAGTGATTATTAGGTAGCTTTCTTTACAAAAAAGCTACCTATTGCAGCCGTTCGGAGGAAAGCGATTTCAAAAAATTTTGGTATATTTTCATCGATCATGACCCCCAGACCCCGAAACCACCCTCCGTTCAAAATTTATATATATATATATATATATATATATATATATATATATATATATATATCTGACCTATGTCACACTGTAACTCCCGTAATTATGAACCGATTTCGATGTAATTCGGTGTGTACATAGTACATACCAATGTCTCGACCGAGTTCGTTGGCCAGCTTCATCCGCCATTTTGTTTCAAAATGGCGGCCATTTAAAATTTTTAAAAAAATTTAAAACTTGCAATGTGGTACCAAAAAATTAAAAATGAAAAAATATTTTTTTCTTATGTATTTGACCTTTATACAAAGATTCCGGAGCAGTTTTTGTTTCGTCTATATCTTAAAAAAGTCCTTCCGGCCAGTGCCGGGAGGAAGAGGTAGCTTTCATATTCCTTATTTTTAAAAAGCCAACTTATATTATTCAAACACACGAAGCTCAATTAAGTGGAAACCGAATGTAGGAGATTCAATACTAATTTTTATCAATACTAAATCATTATGAATGAGAATTTCGCGAAATTAGCCAGCTTTATCCAAGCTGCTTCTATTTAAAATCACTTATATTTGGCTGCCAAATTCGGCGATTTCTTAAAATGCCTGCCATTTTAAGACAACATGGTAGATGAGGCTAACCAGTGAACTTGGTCGAGACCTTAGTAATTGCTGTGCACATGCTCACTCATATCGGAATCGGTTGATATATACGAGTGCTGTCGCAGGCAAAAAATCAGATTTTTCAAAATGTCACCCACTTTAGAAATTGAAATTGCTATATCTAAGCCATTTTTTAAGATAAAGACAAACAAAAAATGCTCCTGAATCCTTATATCAAGGTCAAATACTTAAGAAAGAAACCTTTTTCAATTTTTAATTTTTTTGCACCTCACTTTAAATACAATTTTTTTAAATTTAATGGCCGCCATTTTGAAACAAGATGGCTGATGAAGCTGGCCAGCGAACTTGGTCGAGATATTGATGTATACTATCCACATGCCTTCTTCCATCGAAATAGGCGAATACGTGTGGTATCGCGTGACAAATACAAGATCGTTTCAAAGTGTTAGCCATGATAGAAATTCAAAGTGCTATAATTCAACCACTTTTTAAGATGTAAACAAAAAAACATATTTTCAGAAACAAAAACTGCTCCAGAATCTTTGTATCAAGGTCTAACACATAAAAAAATCTTTTTCATTTTCCAATTTTTTAATACCTCATTTTAAATTTTAAATTACATTTTTTAAAAAAAAAATGGCAACCCTTTTGAAACAAGATGGCGAATGAAGCTGGCCAACGAACTCGGTTGAGACATTGGTATGTACTATTTACAGACCAAGTTACATTCAAATCGGTTCATAAATACGCCTGTTATCGCGTGAAAAATATCAGGTCGTTTTAAAATGTCAGCCACAATAGAAATTCAAAATGTTATAACTCAGCCATTTTTTTAGATGTAGACGAAACAAAACCTGTTCCGGAATCTTTGTATTAAGGTCAAACACATACAAAAAAAATCTTTTTCATTTTTCAATTTTTTGGTATCTCATTTTAAATTTAATTTTTTTAAATTGCCACCATTTTGAAACAAGATGGCGAATGAAGCTGGTCAACGAACTCGGTTGAGTTATTTGTATGTACTATGTACACACCAAGGTACATCCAAATCGGTTCATAAATACGTCTGTTATCACGTGGCAAATATCAGGACGTTTCAAAATGTGAGCCACGCGAGAAATTCAAAATGCTATAACTCAGCCATTTTTTAAGATATAGACGAAACAAAAACTGCTCCGGAATCTTTTTATCAAGGTCAAACACATAAGAAAAAAATATTTTTTCAATTTTCAATTTTTTGCTGCCACATTTCAAATTTAAATTTTTCTTAAAATTTTAAATGGCCGCCATTTTTAAACAAGATGGCGGATGAAGCTGGCCAACGAACTCGTTCGAGACATTGGTCTATACTATGTATAAACGAAGTTACATCCAAATCGGTTCATAAATACGCCTTTTATCGCGTGACAAAATTCAGGACGTTTCAAAATGTCAGCTTTGCTAGAAATTCAAAATGCTATAACTCAGCCATTTTTTAAGATATAGACGAAACAAAAACTGCTACGGAGTCTTTGTATAAAGGTCACATACATAAGAAAAAAATATTTTTCCATTTTCAATTTTTTGGTACCACATTTCAAATTTTAAATTTTTTAAAACTTTTTAAATGGCCGCCATTTTGAAACAAAATAGCGGATGAAGCTGGCCAACGAACTCGGTCGAGACATTGGTATGTACTATGTACACACCGAATTATATCCAAATCGGTTCATAAATACGAGAGTTACAGTGTGACATAGGTCAGATATATATATATATATATATATATATATATATATCAATTTTGAACGGAGGGTGGTTTCGGGGTCTGGGGGTCATGATCGATGAAAATATACCAAAATTTTTTGAAATCGCTTTCCTCCGAACGGCTGCAATAGGTAGCTTTTTGTAAAGAAAGCTACCTAAAATGGCTGAGTTATAGCATTTTGAATTTCTAGCGTGGCTGACATTTTGAAACGTCCTGAATTTTGTCACGCGATAAAAGGCGTATTTATGAACCGATTTGGATGTAATTCGGTGTGTACATAGTACATACCAATCTCTCGACCGAGTTCGTTGGCCAGCTTCATCCGCCATTTTGTTTCAAAATGGCGGCCATTTAAAAATTTTTTAAAAAATTAAAATTTGAAATGTGGTACCAAAAAATTGAAAATGGAAAAATATTTTTTTCTTATGTATTTGACCTTTATACAAAGATTTCGGAGCAGTTTTTGTTTCGTCTATATCTTAAAAAATGGCTGAGTTATAGCATTTTGAATTTCTAGCGTGGCTGATATTTTGAAACGTCCTGAATTTTGTCACGCGATAAAAGGCGTATTTATGAACCGATTTGGATGTAACTTCGTTTATACATAGTACATACCAATGTCTCGACCGGGTTCGTTGGCCAGCTTCACCCGCCATGTTGTTTAAAAATGGCGGCCATTTAAATTTTTAAGAAAAATTTAAATTTGAAATGTGGTACCAAAAATTGAAAATTGAAAAAATATTTTCTTCTTATGTGTTTGACCTTGATAAAAAGATTCGGGAGCAGTTTTTGTTT
This sequence comes from Maratus speciosus, assembly GCA_963932465.1. Taxonomy (NCBI): domain Eukaryota; kingdom Metazoa; phylum Arthropoda; class Arachnida; order Araneae; family Salticidae; genus Maratus; species Maratus speciosus. Next base: position 620,592,932 of record OZ010788.1, on the reverse strand, counting down.
CGTCTATATCTTAAGAAATGGCTGAGTTATAGCATTTTGAATTTCTAGCGTGGCTGACATTTTGAAACGTCCTGATTTTTCTCACGTAATAACAGGCGTATTTATGAACCGACTTGGATGTACCTTGGTGTGTACATAGTACATACAAATATCTCGACCGAGTTCGTTGGCCAGCTTCATCCGCCATCTTGTTTCAAAATGGCGGCCATTTAAAAAAATTAAAAAATAAAAAATTTAAATGATATACCAAAAAATTGGAAAATGAAAAAGATTTTTTTGTATGTGTTTGACCTTAATACAAAGATTCCGGAACAGTTTTTCTTTCGTCTATATCTAAAAAAAAATGGCTGAGTAATAGCATTTTGAATTTCTCTTGTGGCTGACATTTCAAAACGACCTGATTTTTGTCACGCGATAACAGGCGTATTTATGAACCTATTTGGATGTAACTTGGTCTGTACATAGTACATACCAATGTTTCGACCAAGTTCGTTGGCCAGCTTCATTCGCCATCTTGTTTCAAAAGGGTTGCCATTTAAAAAAAATTAAATTTAAAATTCAAAATGGGGTATTAAAAAATTGGAAAATGAAAAAGATTTTTTTTATGTGTTTGGCCTTGATACAAAGATTCCGGAGCAGTTTTTGTTTCTGAAAATTTGTTCTTTTGTTGATATCTTAAAAAATGTTTGATTTATAGCACTTTGAATTTCTAGCATGGCTAACATTTTGGAACGATCTTGTATTTGTCACGCGATAACACACGTATTCGCCTATTTCGATTTAAGAAGGCATGTGGATAGTATACATCAACACCTCGACCAAGTTCGCTGGCCAGATTCATCAGCCATCTTGTTTCAAAATGGCGGCCATTAAATTAAAAAATATATATATATTTAAAGTGAGGTGCAAAAAAATTAGAAATTGAAAAAGGTTTCTTTCTTAAGTATTTGATCTTGATATAAGGATTCAGGAGCATTTTTTGTTTGTCTTTACCTTAAAAAATGACTCAGATATAGCAGTTTCAATTTCTATTGTGGGTGACATTTTGAAAAATCTGATTTTTTGCATGCGACATCACTCCTATATATTAACCGATTCCGATGTGAGTGAGCATGTGCACAGCAATTACTAAGGTCTCGACCAAGTTCACTGCTTAGCCTCATCCACCATGTTGTCTTAAAATGACAGGCACTTTAAGAAATTGCCGAATTTGGCAGCCAAATATAAGTTACTTTAAAGAAAAGCAGCTTGGATAAAGCTGACTAATTTCGCGAAATTATCATTCATTATATTGATAAAAATTAGTATTGAATCTCCTATATTCGGTTTCCACTAAATTGAGCTTCGTGTGTTTGCATGATATAAGTTGGCTTTTTTTAAATAAGGATTATGAAAGCTACCTCTTCCTCCCGGCACTGGCCGGAAGGACTTTTTTTATAGCGGAGGCTCTCTAGATTTAACTGAGAGTAGCGAATCAAAAATAATATATTATAAGTAGGGATAAGAAATTATTCTTTGATTTAATGGATATCACTTTGTTGAAAGCCAATGTTCTCAATGATAAAAAAAAAAAATGGGTCTAAAACTCCATTTTTTCAACTTAAAATGAGTGTTGACAAATATTTGAAAATTATGAAAGTGTCAGGATAGAAAGGCAGTTCACAGCTAAATCAACATCCACACCTTTAAGGCTTTCTGGGAGGTAGTTTCCTTCGCTAAATCTCAATAAAAGAGGTAAAAAAGCAGAAGAAGGTGTGTAGATTGCTCACAGATTGTAAGAACGCAACGGAAAATAGCACTGACTTTGTACTGTTGTGAGCTATGCAACATGGGACGCTATTCGTTATCCTTTGTTTAAAAACTATCCCACACTGTCTCCTTTCTGAATTATTTATGCATATAATATTTAGAGCATATGTTTTATCATTTTTTGGATTTTCTTAAGTGTAGATTTATATAAAGTTTTGATTCTATATAAAGATTCTGTATCTAGTTAAGATAAGTCAAATATTTTATTTTTGCATATAGATTTTCATGAAAATATTTTCAGAATGTTTTGTATTTATGATTATATTATTATTCGTTACAGTTTCACAAATAATCAACTCAATCGAAAAAAAATATATATATATATTTTTTATGATTTTTTTTAAAGGTTAGGCTTAGCAACGCAAAATGCCCCGTCCTCAGAGATAGATACACTCCAAGAGCGCGCCGTCCCCATAGAGAGTTGCGTTGAGCGACGTACCGTCTTATAAAGCGAGTTTGGGACTGATGCATATATGACACACCTTATGACACACCTGTCGCAAAAGGGTTAATGCTTTTTAAACAACAGTTTGGTTTTATGAGCCCAATAATTGTCATAATGATTATGTTTATTATGATTTATTATTATAAGTACTCATTTAATGTTTTTAAACACCAATCAATGTAAAAGATGTTTATGATGGACAAAATAGTTTTACACATTACATTTAAAGTTAGAAAAAGGAGCTGGGGATTTTTAATGTTGAATTTTAAAAAAAAGTTTAATATTTATCCTGTCATAATTATATATCTATCTATCTATCTATCTCTTTATATATCTACATCACACACAGATGCGTTGGTGCATTTAACATGTACGGAATTGTTTGGACGCAGGTCGTAGAAATTTCCAGCAATTAATATTTACATTATCAAAATTTATCGAAAGCAAAGTATATGTCTTTTGAAAATATTGGTAAAATATCTTTATTACGGTTAAATTTGTGAACGAAAAATCGGGTTTGACTTGTGGTGACGGTGAGGTACCCTCTATTTATGACTGAATAAATGGATTACGACACATCTTCCCTATATAAAAATGCTTGTTTTAGCGAGATGTACCCAGCCCCACTAACAAAGTTTGCACATGCAGTAGCAAATCAACCTGTATAATTAATGGTTTCGTACATCCTACATGTTATGTGATTTCAGTGGAAATAAAAAAAAAACTTTCCAAGTATTTTATTTACTTCAATAGTATCATACATACATACATCCATGCATACATACACACACACACATGTATGTGGCATTCTCACAATCTTTTGACTTTTAAGTCCCTGAATAATAATTTTTATTTTAGTACATATTCTTGCGTTTTTTTAATTTCATATACTGGGGGACATCCCATTGCATGACTGTATAACAATATTAACGAGATAAATAAGTTATGGACGATGTTGGGGGTCCAAATGTACCAGGAAATCCCTATACCGTCCCTTGTCCCTGATGCTGATTTTTAAGTTTGGAGCTGTCTGTATAAAATTATTTCAATAAAAGTAATTCGATGTAATTTTTTCCGAAACTGGGGCTATTGTTTAATATAAATATGTAGCAAAAAATTAACCTGCACACATTTTTACGGTTGTTATTATTTTTTTTAAAACTCTGTCCCTGGGTTTTAGATTCCTTACCGTCCCTCTTGCTAAAATTATGCAGAAAATCACTTCAGATGCAGCCACAGAATATTTTTAACTTTTTTTCTCATGCAGAAGTATGCTAGAGAAAGAATGGCTAAAATTCTTTGGCAGGAAATTTACTGCAGTATTTAAATCAGCGTTTAAATATCAATTTCAAGCATCGGGTTTTTGTTGGTAGTCTTACCGTCCCCAACACTTCTTCCTGCACTTTTCGAAGTAAATTATTATTATTTTTTTTTATTTAATCCAATGTAAATAACTCTTTCTAAAAATCAATGAACATTGTGGCTATCGCTTAGCCTTAGCATGATTTGCCTAAAAATAGGTGGCAATTTTTCTTACCGTCCCATCCTTACCATCCCATTTTTTCCTTACCATCCTTTTTTCCCTATAACGTTCCCCCCTTTTTTTACTTACCTTCCATTCTTTAACACCCCTTTAAGACAATTTTATACCAAAATTTTGTACTAAAATACTACATTGTTATTATTTCTTATTTGAATGTTCTGTGGGTACTATACAAATTCATTATAAGTAAAAAATCAGAAGAAAATAAAAAGTTATAGTGATAAATTGATAAGGAAATTTAAACTCGCAAGTTTAACTTAAACCACAGTTAAATGAAAAAAAATTTCGCTACCGACCATTTTTTTTCTTTATTTTGAACCATTAAGGCTTTTGTCTTTAAGTTTAAAATGTTATTTTAGCAAGTTTAATTTCACCAGGTTTTTTATTTCTGAAAGTCAAAAGATTATGAGAATGCCCATTGTGGGGTACAGTCGTGACATAAAGAGAGGACGCAATCGGTATTGGACCAGACTTTATTCTTTTTTCATGTTAGTCTCTTTTCGTAAGTCAGGTCAATGTGGATAGAGTATCTGTTTTTAATGCCCGATCTTCCGAAACTGGGCGCAAACATCGTGGTTTAGGAGACCAAATAATTTCATGAAAAGGAGCTCTCGTCTGCCTGTGCAGTTCACTTTTGCAGATCCCATTCTAACTTCTCATTACAGGGGCCTAAATATCAAATGGGAGGTTATTTTATTTCTGATTGATGTAATCTATTTTTAATGGTGAATTTCTGAAGCGACACCAGTTTTGCTACAGGGCTGATTGCAACACTCACCGGTAATTTCCACCATTGACAGTGATTTCAATTTATCTATTAAACATAATTATTTAATTTGATTATATACTCTGAATCTAATAACTGTTAAATATAAGAAAAATTGATTAGAAGTTATAGTCTAAATGTGATCAGTTAATTTGAATTTGTCATCGGAATCTAATAAATGTCAAATTGGGTAAAATGAATTGCTATTTATGACTTTGAATAATCATTTAATGCTTTTTAAACGCTAGTTTGATTTTATGAGCCGAAGAATTTTCACAATAATTAAGTTCATTATGATTTATGATTTCAAGTACTCATTTAAGGTTTTTAAACACCAATCAATGTAAAAAATGTATATTATTGATAAATTAGTTTTACGCATTAGATTTAAAGTTAGAAAAAGGAGCAGGAAATTTTGAATTAAAAAAAGGTTTATTTTTTACCCTGTCATATTTATATATGTATACACATACATTAGTGCATTTAATATGGACACATACACATACACAAACACGCACATTGATTATTATGTAAAGATGCACCCACATACATACATGAATAAAATGTTCATGTCTAAGTTTTCCATTCTCCTTTTATCAAAAATAACTCACTGCACCAATCGTAAAACTCATCTAAGAAAACCGATCGTAGTTTGAACGGTCTTTAAATCAATTTCACAGTCTTCAATTTGACTGGAAAAATACAGATATGTGTAAATTCCCTTTATTAAATAAAACATTTTTTTCCATAATAAATATAAACGTTATAAACTATAACAAATGTATATTTTCACTCAATTTAATTTAATCTTAAAAATAAATAACTTAAAGTATTTCCTCACATACATTCCAAATATTTATTTTATGTGATATTTGCAATGTACAACACTGCAAATTATTTTACATTGTCTCGTATCTACTTTATATAATAAGATTTTCGCTGAAACGACACTTATTGAATTAACTTTAAATTTCGTGATCATTATATAAACAAAAAATTGTCGATATAAATTTTGAAATAATATTTCCGAAAGATGAGAAAGCATAATTCGTTTTCTTCTCTTGAGTAATCCCGAAGTACCTTTATTAAGTTAGATGTAAAGGAAATATTTATAGAGTCTAATAAAAAGTAAATAGAGAGTAAAAATATTTATTGCGATTCTGAAACTCCATTCTGTTTTTTGTTCGTTATTTAACCCATTAAGGATCGCTTAATATTTGGATAAACCATCAAAAAGTACCTATTTTTTATTGCAGAAATTGAATAATTATAAGGTTGCTAAATAAAATATGCAATTAGTTTTCTTTTAAGGCGAAAAAAAAAAATGTTATGGAAAAAAAATCACATTTAGCCATTCAAAAGCCACCATGCGAGAATTCTGTGTCTTAATGTTTGTTTTACACCATAAAAATTAATGCGAATAAGATCTTTATTTTTCACATCTTAGATCTTTATTTATCATCATCACACAAATTTTTACAAATAATATTTTAAATAATATATATTTGGGGGCGAGACTCCATACTTAACTCACGACTCACTTTTAGGACGAACACTGACATTTATTGAGACGAATACATACACAAAAAATACAGATATAAACACGCTTCTCGTTCTTTAATTACTTAAAGGCATAAACGTCGTTGAATACTTCTATGATTTTCTTACGTCGTGTAAATATTCAATCTTATTTCATCGAAATATCTTCTGTTCTTTAATAAAAAAAACCTTCCGTCGTAGAACTCATTTCGTTCTCTTTACTTCTTCCGCAATCTCACTTCACACAGCTTCGTCAAAGCTCGTTTCCTTTTTAATCTCGAAGCGGAAAATACGGGAGACACTCAGTCGAATGCAGGCGCTGCTTGCGAAATCTCCACAAGCGGCCGTCCTGACATCTGGAGCTGCCGCAGCGACATGTGGTAAAATAGAATCTGAAAAAACAAAAACAAAAACCAGTAACTGTTCTTAGGGGAAAAGAAGAAAGAATTAATCTGCACATCATAGTTGAAGTAGCGTAACATCATATAGGGATTTCTTTGAAAGCAGTGACTTGTAAAATGTTTATAGGACACAGAAAGAAAAGATTTAAAAAAAAAAAATTTTTTTTTTTTTTTTTTTTTAAGTTTCAGTTTTTGTCAGGCCAAGGTTTCATGTATTCAGCACAGGAGCTAGTATTTATCGGTCCTTCAGTTGATGAGATTTTCGTTACGTCGTAGGTGTCATTAGACTTCACTTTGATTACTTTATACGGACCTAAAAATTTAGATTTCAACTTTAAACCTGGTCCTTGCTGGGTTCTCTTAATTGCTACAAGGTCACCAAGCTTGTACTTACGGGGTTTCTTACGTCGTAAATTATAATGCTTGCGGTTTTCTTGTTGAATTTCCAGAATATTCTTCTTGGCTTCTTTACGGAGCTCTTCTCTGTCTTTCATAAATTGTTCTTCGACCGCACTGTTTAAGAGGTCAATAATTTGTACATCTTCTTTCTGTTTCATTTTTGTACCAAATAATATTTCAAACGGTGTTCTCTTAATGCTTCTTTGGTAAGTTGAATTAATGACTTGTTGAACTTTAGGAACATGTTTAAACCATTTGGTCGGTTCGTCTTTGGACATTTTAGAGATTACAGAAATTATGGTGGAATTAAGTCGCTCTACTTGACCATTGGCACGGGGAAGGCCAGTTGTAACTGTCTCGTGCTTTATATTTTCATCTTGACAATAATCAGCAAATTCTTTGCTTGTAAATGCAGGACCTTTATCGCTAATGATAATGGAAGGATTGCCAAAAGTATGACTTTGTTGTCGTAGTTTTGATATAACTTCGGTAGCAGAAGTACTTTTACATGGATACAACCAGACGAATTTAGTAAATGCGTCTATTAAAGACAAAATATGTTTATAATTTTTGTTGGTTGTTTCAAGAGGGCCTAAATGATCAATGTGGTAGGTTTGGAGAGGAGTCTCTTCTTTAGGTAAGGGATGTAATTCACCTTCTTGTTTGCCACGTTTGCGATTATACAAAAGGCATGTTACACAATTTGCTATAATTTTATCAATTTTATTTAGCATATTAGGGATGAGAAATTCTTCGTTAAGGAGTTCTTCACAGCGTTTACGGCCAAAATGTCCTTTGTCATGAACGTGTTTAATGACATTTAGCTGCATTTCATCCGGCACAACTATCAGATCGATACCTTTATGATTTTTATAGAGAACGTTATTTTTAAGGAAATAGTTGTCATATGGCTTTGTTTTCAAAATTTCTTTGATGGCCTGTATGTGTTCGTCAGTGTTCTGTGATTGTATGATTTTGGTAGTAAAACTATCTTGAATGACCATACATATTGGATTTCTACTTAAAGCGTCGACATGGCGCATGCGTGTACCTTGTCTGTGTTCGATTGTATAGCTATAGTTAGCTAACATTAAAGCCCATCGAGCAATCTTGGTGCAAAGATCTTTTTTATTCATAGTAAGGGCGAATGCGTTGCAATCTGTGACTATCTTGAAAGGAATACCTAGAATGTAAACGCGAAATTTTTTAAGGGCTTCTATGACAGCTAAAACTTCTAATTCATAACTCGAATATTTACGTTCGGCATCTGTGGTTTTTTTGCTCATAAAATAGACAGGGTGAAATTGATTGTCAATAGAAGACTTTTGAAGGAGGACTGCTCCGTAACCGTCAATAGATGCATCACAGTGAACTTCTGTTTCGTTACTGGGGTTATAAATGCTTAAAACAGGACCTGAAGAAAGGATGTGTTTCAGCTGATTAAAAGCATTTCGTTGCTGGTCGCCAAAGTGAAATTTAGTGTCCTTTCTAAGAAGATCTGTTAAAGGCTTAGCTATTAAAGAGTAATCTTGAATGAATTTACGAAAATATGAAGTTAATCCGACAAATGAATGTACATCTTTTATACTTTTAGGTTTTGGGAAATTAAGGACAGCTTTAGTTTTTAAGGGGGATGGGTGCAGTTGACCATTTTTAATGTGGTAACCCAAAAAATCAATTTCTCGTTGTAGAAAGTGGCATTTTTTGAGATTCAGTTCTAAACCATATTCGGATGCAGTTGTAAGGACGCGTTGTAATTTCTGGAGTCCTTCGACTTCGTTTTCAGCTGGTATTATGAAGTCATCCATGTAGACAATAAGTACTTTTTCATTAATGAGGTCTCGAAAAACGTTATAAATATATCTTTGAAACACTAACGGTGCATCGCTAAGGCCATAATTCATGTATAAGAATTCAAATTGACCAGAATGTGTTACGAAAGAAGTATATTTTCTACTATTTTCTTCTACTTCGACATGAAAAAAAGCATTTTTAAGGTCAAGAGTAGTAAATACTTTTGCAGAATGCAACTGATCAATAATGTCATCAATTACTGGGAGGGGAAAACGTTGTTTATGTGTTTTAGAATTTAACTTCCTATATTCAACACACAATCTATATGAACCATCTTTCTTTTTTACTGGGACAATAGGTGATGAAAAATTACTAGTGCTTTTACGAATAATTCCTTTTTCGAGCCACTCAGAAATTTGTTTTTCGACGAAGTTTTTCTCTATTTGCGCCAAGCGCCTGGGAGGACAAGTAACAGGTTCTTCGTTTTCCAGATGAATTGATAATTTAACATCAGTTGTCTTTATTTTTTTAGGAGAATAATTTTGAATAAGTTCTGAAATTTTTGAACGTATTGTTTCATCGGTAATATGGGATAAATCAAGATTAAGATCGTCTAACACATGAGCAATATTAATCAAAAAATTATTGGACGTATCGTCATTTTTCTCGATTTTTTGCATCGAAATATTATTTCCAGAAATTGTTAAAATACTTTGTTGAATGATATCTGTACCAATAATAAGATCAAAAGATATGGAATAATCTGGGACTACATAAACATTAGTTGTATAATTAAAATCATCTATCATAATGTTCGTAGAGGAAAAACCTAGGTGTTTGATTATAGTATTTCCTAATCCAGTTAATGTGATAGTTGAATGTTGAAGGTTCGAAATTGTAGGGAGTTTGCGATAAATACTTTCCTTTAGTAAACTTCTTTCACTACCTGTGTCTACCAATGATGTAACATTTACAGACGAAATAATGACTTGTTTGGTCATGAAAGTATTCGACGTGACAGTGGAAACATTGGAGGGTTCTGACTTAACTCTAGGCCTCCTTGGTTGATCACATTGAGCCGATTTATGGCCAAAATTCGAACAATTAAAACAACGAGGGCCTTAATCTTTATGTCTGCATTGGCTACTTTTATGATTCGACAAACCACAATTAAAGCAAAAAAGATCAGATTTTGGTCGAAAGGATTTCTCTTTCATTGGCATTTCAGGTTTGACTTTACGAAATTTAGTGTTCTCAAAGTCATGTCGAATTTTGTCATAAATTTTGAGCTTTTGCTTAAATTCTACAATGGATTGGCATCCATATAACATTGATTTTCTGAAAACGGGGTCGGGTATGTCGTTTATGATGTATTGCATTAATGCGGAATCCTCGATTTTACTACGCGAGCATATTTGTTTCATGATAAGAAAATATTCTTCTATTGATTCATTTTCTTGCAATTTTCGTTTATTTAATATATCATGTAACTCGGCAGAATTATAAGTGGTGCTAAATTCTGATATTAAGAGTTGTTTAAGTTTATCATATGAATTGATATGAAATTCTGTTTGTGTTAATAACTGGGCTTTTCCTCGTAATGATCTTTTACAAAATATGAATTTATGAAAGTCAGATAAATTAAACATATTAGTAACATCCTCAAAATTATTAAACCATACCTGTATATCACTAAAAGAACTACCATCGAAAGGAGGTATTACACTTTCAATATCAGTAAAATTAATAGACGATTGCATAAAACTTTGAACTGGAAATTGCTGTTGTTTGTCAAAATTTGATAATTGAGTGTTATTACTTGAAGTCATATTATTTGAAGGCAGTTCGGGTTCCGAGTCGGTGTCACTTTCATTTTGTATAATATTATTTTGTAGTAAGGTCAAGTCTGAAAGGTATGTCACTGATCGGGTTGCGAGATCGTTTAAAGATCCCTCATTATCAATACAAAGTAGATTGCACACTGTAATCAGATCATTTAATGAAAAATCAGTTTGAACTTTAGTTATTTTATTTTTGAATTCAGTGTTGTCGGTTTGAAAACCGAAACCAGTAAAATCACGTATTCTCTTTCTATTAGAGCGATCACCGTCAGTATCAAATAGGAATTTATGCAGCAATTTAATTTTATGCGTTCGTTCGTTTTTAAACGCAACTTCCAGTTCTGGTATTTCAACTAACTTCATAATAAAATAATAGCAATGAGCTCACCGTTAGAAGAATATCCGGCTTGAATATGTAGGATGAATAACTCTAATTAATCATATTGGTGGGTTAACTGTCACTTCTGACTCCAATTTATGGGGGCGAGACTCCATACTTAACTCACGACTCACTTTTAGGACGAACACTGACATTTATTGAGACGAATACATACGCAAAAAATACAGATATAAACACGCTTCTCGTTCTTTAATTACTTAAAGGCATAAACGTCGTTGAATACTTCTATGATTTTCTTACGTCGTGTAAATATTCAATCTTATTTCATCGAAATATCTTCTGTTCTTTAATAAAAAAAACCTTCCGTCGTAGAACTCATTTCGTTCTCTTTACTTCTTCCGCAATCTCACTTCACACAGCTTCGTCAAAGCTCGTTTCCTTTTTAATCTCGAAGCGGAAAATACGGGAGACACTCAGTCGAATGCAGGCGCTGCTTGCGAAATCTCCACAATATATATACATTAAATTTTGATTGTTAATAGTTTTTTGAGTATAATATATTTCGAAACATGCAATACAAAATCCAACATCACAATCAGCGCCAAAAACCAAACCCAAACGGTAATATTCAAAGATTTCACACAGAAATGCCAGTTAAATTTTTCTGGTTTCAGAAATTTTTCCAGCAATTAAATCTCCCGCCTGGAAATATGATGGGTACGAGAAATAACGAACGACACCTCAGCCCCTGATGTTGACGGGAGCGAGAATTAAGGGGTTAAAGTTTGTTTAACTTTCTGGACGAGAAAACTTTTTAACATTATTTTTTTATTTCAGGAAAGATAATGTAAGGAAAATATTGTAATCATGATTTATGTGTGTATATATACCTTTTTTGTGAGAGAGCGAATGCAATATTTTTATGGGAGATGACGCAGCTACACATTGTAATAATAATACACGTGTGTGTGTGTGAGTGTGTGAATGAACACGATAGTTTCAAAACGTACTTCCCATTCATCTCCCATTTAGTGACTATGTTATAAACTACTCATGCATGAACTGTATAGATTTTCGTTGCAATCGGTAGACGGATTAGGTATTTAACCCTTTACACCTCAATTTTGAATAAAAAATGTCTTCACCTGAATAATTACGTTAATGCCTAAGATATCCAGGACAACATATATAAAAAATAATTTGATTTTTAGATTATTTTTTGTATTAAATCTGATTTAATAAATCGGTAATTAGAGCTCTTTTAGCAAAATGTTTACAAGAAGAATTATATTAATGAACAAAAAATACTGTTATGGAAATTTCACCATTCTTATAAGAACAGTGTCGATAAATGTATTGTGATTTTATGTGTAACAGAGAAGTTTTTTGTAGTTACAAATGTTTTGTATAACTTTTTTTAGTACGATAAAAGCTACACCTAGGTAAATGATTAAGAAAACAACCACATTAAAAAATATTTAGCTTCGACTGTTTCACTGTGTCACTCAATAGATTTAATTTGGTATTAGGTTAGCTTGGGAGTAATTTTCAGACAGAAAAAGCTGAAGTAATTAACAGAAACCCGTAATACTAGCACAGAAATTGAAGTCTGGCTAAAACAAATTATTTTTAGTTAAAGCGACTATTTTTCTACATCAGTTAGTATTTTTTTTATCTTTTAAAAATAACTTTTTTTTTTGTCTTGTTCAAAATTAATTTCCTAAATGCTATAAAAAAAATTACTGTTTAACTTTTTGTTTCACTGATTTAGATTTTCAATTTCTCGATTTTAGCAACACTAGGGCAAATGCTACTTCGTATTTGGATACTAGGGCACGTTATCTTTCTGAAAACAATGACGTAACATTATTTGGATGTCCATCTGTCAGAAAATTGAATTTTTAAGAATGTGCAGCTTTTCAGAAACACCGGGATAATTATCAGACAGCCTTGGGGTTATTTTCCAGACGCTATAGTATGTGTTATAAAATGCCTTTAAAGTGGTCATGTTAAATTGATTATTTGCCAGTGACTAATGGAGGATTTCACATTAAAATAAAACTTCCAAACGCCATCTGTAAGTTTTAATGCAAATAGTGGATGAAATATATGTTTATATGTTTATATGGCTATATGTTTTCAAAATCTTATTTATGAAATAGGGTATGAATAAGATTTTATCTGAAATTCATTTCATAATAAAATGTATACGCCGCAAATATATTATGGCCAAATATTGTGACATGTGTAATGCCAAACAGGCGAAAAATTTATTTCACAAATATAATGATGAGAAAAATCTATTAGAAGTTAAAATGGAATTTTTAAACTAACTTGAAGTTGATCGATATTGGTATCCAAATAAAGATCAAGTTTAATTTCTTGTCAAATCCTTTTAGTTTTGGGACCTACTGAGACTTGTTGAGAAAAGACTGTTTGTCTTTTTCATTTCAAAACTATTGAAAACTATGTGAAAGGATTGTACATTAATACAAAAAAAAATACAAATATATCTTTATTATCAAAGAAAACTAAAATGGTAGGGCCTTTCGAAATTAGTGCTGTGTAAAATTTTTAGAGTATTAAAAAAAGCAGGTTAGGTCACTTTTTTAAGAAATTGGTGTCGGGCTTATGTTTTATTTAATGTTGTTTTTTTCAGCCTTCAGAACTGTTTTAAAAGCTTGAAACTCTTTACTAATTTACATAAATTTCTGTAAAATGGATGTTGCTACTGTAGCTATACTATTTGTGTTATTACGTAGCATAAAACACACTTCCATTCACAAAATAATAACTGGATTTCGTGTGTACAATTTACAATTGCGATTTCATGTCTTTTTCTGTGTTCAGATTGGTCTAATAAATACCCCATTTTTTTTGTCAGAACATTTTACATTGGGGTTTTTTAATTACCGTAGTTGATATTTAGATCAGCCCCTTAAATATCCCCACAAATAGCTGCCTGGAAATTGCTTCTGGGTGTCTGCAAATTACCCCAAAGCACACGGTAATTTTCAGACAGGATTTAAAAAAGATGTTTTGTTGTTATTAATGATAATTATTTTTAAATGCTGAAGAAAAATCACCAGGCATGTGATGGTTTTACCAAGAAAAAGTATTAAAAAAATCCCGAATAAATGCTGAAGAAAAATCACCAGGCATGTGATGGTTTTACCAAGAAAAAGTATAAAAACAATCCCAAATACGTGCTGAAGAAAAATCACCAGGCATGTGATGGTTTTACCAAGAAAAAGTATAAAAAAAATTCCTTCCGGCTCGGCCTACAGGCTCAGGTAGATTTTTATCTGGCCGCTTTTGACGAGTTTTTAATTTCATTTTTATATAAGATCTGGTTTTATCAGAGCACTGTTAAGGCAGTATTCAAAATATATTTTTCCATGCTCAACAACTCGAAATTTTCTGACATATTTTCAGATCCATTTTTAAAAAGAAAAACATGAAATTTGCTGACGTGATTTTTGAAGAGATTTATAAGCGACCTATGTTTTTATTTTTAGTTCAATTAGCTAGAACTTGATTTATAAACAATTATTTCTCAGTAGGACAATATTTTTCGTTTCCAGCACAATTGCTTCGAGAAATTCGGTTCAAAATGCCCACTTTGGCATCATATCTTGAAATGTATTCTGCCTCTAAAAAAAAAAAAAAAAAAAAAAAAAAAAAAATAGGCCATTACAGCACAGTATAATAGTTTCTGAATAAGAGAACTTACCAATTGGATGCTTTTGAAAGCAAAAATGAATTTAAAAATTAGTCTGAAAAGAAGCAGTTTAGATTTGAGTAATACGATATTTCTTTTCAACCTCTATGTATTTTTAATTTGTTTTTACTGTGAGAGTTGGTCCCATCAAAAACTTGTCAATATAAAAGTTGTAGATAATATTCAGAAGACGTATAATAAATTCAAGCGGATTGGATATCTTGTGAAATGATGAAGTTATGGATTTTTCTTCTTCTTCACCCCTCCCCCCCCTTCTGTTTTCGTTTTTATTTTATTTTATTTTTGTTTTTGTTTTTTGCAGTAAGAATTGGTCCTACCAAAAACTTGTCAATATAAAAGTTGTAGATAAATTTAAGACAATTTATAATAAATTTAATTGGATTTGATATCTTGAGAATTGACGAAGTTAGGAATTTTTTTCCCCCAAACCCAATTTTTTTCGCCCCTTGAGCCCATTTTTAATTTTATCAAAAATATGTCATGCATAAATTTTTGGCCCTATTTTTAGAAGTAATAAAAACTTTAAACTGATTTGATATGTACAAAAATTAAGAAGTTATGCGTGTTTTTAATTTTTTTACAAAACCCCTCCCTATTTCCATCCCTTTGGTCCGCTTTTGCCCATTAACGAACTTGACCGAGATTTTATGCCCCTTGATTTTAGGTATCAGTTTGGAAAAGATTTGTTCAGAATTCTGAAAGTTATCGCGTCCATAAAAAAGTGATATAGATAGATAGATAGATAGATAAATATAGATAGATAGATATATAAAGTTTTTTACTGAGGGTGGTTTTGGGTTCTAGGGGTCATGATCGGTGAAGATCTGTAAAACGTTTTCCGAAACTCCAACATAGGGAAGACTGTAATAGGTAGTATTTCATACGAAATCTACCTAAAATAGCCATCGATTCCTGAGTAATTGTAAAAGTTTTGTTTTTGTCTGAAAATTATCTCAGAGAAAATTATCTCAGATCTGAAAATTATCTCAGATACTACAGTTTTATAGATTCATGTGCATTGTTAGATTCTTCTTATTATATATAACGTTTCGAAGCAGGATGAGCGACCACGTTTAGTACAAATAAAATTCGTGTATTGCATTAATATTACTAACAAAACGCAAGATTTAAAAAGTATTTTTTTATCTTTGTTTTAACAGGTGAGGTACATTTAAGCGGGTCTCAGGACTCTTAAAAGCTTTAAAATTTTCGAAATTTAAATTTTTTTAGTTGTTAAATTGTCATCTTTTCTGAACATATTGATGTAATTGTTTCCTTGAAATTCCCATTATAACAGAAGTTACGGCTTTTAGAATTATACCTGCTCAATAGCTGAAGCGGCGTTTCCGAAACTTTGAAGTCATTTTTCTCCAAATGACGTTTTCGGCCATAACGCGCACGATATCTCAAAAACTTCTGAATATTTTTTCATGAAACTTTCGAAACATATCATTCGTACATTTCGCCATGAAAACTGATCATTTTCCGAGTTTTGAGAATGCTTATATAATTAGATCGAACTGCAGAATTTATACAAGACGTCTTTTTTTGGAAGCTTGGTACACGAGAATTGCTGAATTAGCAATTAACGAGGCTTTATATCTACCAATAGAACATTCAGTTTTGTAATTTTACTATAATTTTTTTTTTTCTGATGTAATGTTTTTCTGCTTGTTGAATTTTAACACCTAGTATGACTTTTACGTTAGGAATTAGCTGATGAGGGATTCAGAATGAATCCGAAACGTCCTTTTAACTTGTTTTTAGTATTTTTATCTTTTAATGTAGTGTAATGTAATGCCTGTTATTTTGAAAAGTTCATATGTTTCGTATTTGTCTGCATAAACTGAACCTAAAATTTCCTTTTTATTGTTGAAAAAAAATATTTTTTTATGTGATTATACTGTTGAAATTTTTAAAATTTTGTATTAGCTAAATACAACTTTGCATTAAAATATAAAAATGCTTTAAATATAAATTAATTTAAGTTCAAGGCAATTATTAAAATCCGAAGTATAAGTAGGCACCAAAATTTTCATTCTAGTTGCGAAATTTATTTTGTAATCCTGCGCGTAAGCTGTTATGCCAATTTTCTACTCGAAAAAAATCTCTTACAGTTTGGAGCCTCTTGTAAATGCTAATTCTTCATATTGAAAATTTTTAAGTACATAAAGTGAAAGAACATACTTGTATCTTTCAATTCCAATAAAAAATGTTTTTTAAAATCGAATACATTTTAAGATGTTAAATGTTGAAAATTAACTTTTTATGTAATTTTTTTCCGATATTAAATCTCCTGAGACCCCTAAAATGTACCACTATATAACAAAGAGATTAACGGCACAACATGCTGTTGAGCATTGATTTTCATGTTGAAAACCGATAGTCAAACAGAAATGCGTTGTCGGCGCTATAGGGCATGACATTCTGAAAACATACGCTGGCTCCGTGTAGATGTCACAGAACCTGCACATACTAGGTTGAGCAAAAAAGTTCTGGAAAATTTGTGAAAGTTGCGTTGTTATGCACAAATTAACAACAAAAGCAACAAGGACTATTCTTCAAAGTAGAGACCATCATAGTCCATGACTTTTTGCCATTGTTCTGCCAGATTCCGGATTTGCTGGAAATACCATGGCGGCTCCTTGGAATCGAATAACTCTTGACATGCTTCTTCAACTTCATTAAAGGATTGAAATTGATGGCCCTTGGATAAGTGTTGCGTTGGTCGAAAAGGCCATAATCGGATGGAGACACGTCTGGACTGTTGGCGGGGTGTGGAAGAATTTCGACGCCGTCCAATTGTGCAAACTTGTCCTTGGTCCTCTGGGCCACGTGCGGTTTGGCATTGTCCTGCTGAAACAAAGCGCGCTTTCGGCGGACTAATCTTGGATACTTCTGCACCAATTTGTCGTAAACGCGATCCAACTGCTGGCAATAGAGCTCGGCATTCATAGCACGACCATCATATACGATACAAATTCTGGTAACTATTCAGGGGTCTGTCCAGACTTTTCTCACAAGGTCCTGTTTTTGTGAAATTGTGAATTTTTTTTTATTTTTGTGAAAATTCTAGTCATAATTTTGTGAATTTTAAATTATCGATGTCTTCATATTCTATCATTCATATATAAAAAGCTAAGTAATATGCTTTTTGGTGAGTTAAACTGCTTACTTACAGGCCAGATTTTATTTTTAAATGACTAAATTTGTGAAAAGTTCAATTTGAATGTGAAAAAATTCTGTGAAAGGTCTATTTAAGAGACAAATAATTTTGTGAAGGGTCCTGTTTTAGCATAAAATGTTTTGTGAAGAGTCCTGTTTTGGGATAAAATGTTTTGTGAAGGGTCCTGTTTGGGGATAAAAATTTTTGTGAAGGGTCCTTTAAAGGACCTAAAATTTTCCTAAACATATCCCTGCTATTAGATTAAAAATTTCTCAGAACTTTTTGCTCAACCTAATAAAATCCGTGGTGCGCGGTATCCCTCTTGAACAAGAATGTCTAATATTTTTTTAAATAAAACAATCTTTAAAACAATAGCTAAATCTTGACAACTTAAAAGTACTCACAACTTCTTAGAATAACTTAAATTATCACTAGGACTTCAGAGCAGGAAAAGGTTAAAGCGAATTCCCGAAATATTTTAAGCATAAGTTTCAAAATGCAGTAATACAAAAACAGTGCAATTTTAAAACTTTATAAATTCAAAAAGCTCGAGAAAAAAATTATTTTCTAAGAGAGAGAAATATTTTTTCCTCTTTAGGAACTTTTCGAAATGATAATCTGGGAAGTTTTTTAAGAAGAAAAAAATATTTACAAGAAGTTTTCCAAAATCCGTGAGGAGAGATAATCAATCATCCGTTTCAGTAGTCTTGAATGCCCATACATTTAGTGTGCAATACTGTAGAGCAAGGATAAGATGAATTCTGAAACATGCAAATGTAAAATTTATTTTTAAAACAAGCGAAACAGTCTGAATAACGGGTAGGTCGCTTCAAAATAATTTACTTTAAAACTTTAAGGCTAATGTCAGACGAACGTCTTTTTTCACGCTTTTTGCGCTTTTAATGCCTCCTTCCACATCACTGCAAAAAAAAACGGACTAAAAAACGGAAATACTACTGGCAATCTAGACGCCAGTACTATTTCCGTTTTTTTTTACGGGAATTTTTACCCATAAATTACAGAAAATTTTCCGTTTTTCTGATTAAAAACGGAAATTTTTCTGTAATTTATGGGTAAAAATTCCCGTAAAAAAACGGAAATAGTACTAGCGTCTAGATTGCAGAAATTACAGAAAAACGGAAAATTTTCTGTAATTTATGGGTAAAAATCCCCGTAAAAAAACGGAAATAGTACTGGCATCTAGATTGCCAGTAGTATTTCCGTTTATCAATCAGTTTTTTTTTTACAGTCATCCTAGTGAAGGTGTGGGGAGGCATTAAAAGCGAAAAAAGCGCGCAAAAAGACGTTCGTCTGACATTAGCCTAAATGTTTGAAATTAAATTAAAACCTAAAACATCACGGAGATATTAGCCAGTTTTAAAAATTACAATTATCAAGGTATCTAATCTAAGGCCTTTTTAGGCGCGTTCGTAATTATATAAATACGTAGCACCTATAGTCGTCGTTCGGTCCGTCTGTCTGTCTGTCCGTCTGTCCGTATATAATAGTGCAAAAACTTTAAATAGAGCAAAAATTTTAAATATATAACTGTGGCAAAATTTTGTTGAGTCATTTCAAATTTTAGGAAAATTGGATATATAGTTTAATTACAGGGACAGTAAAAAATTTTTCGTTACATTACGGCCAATGGGAAAAAAATATTTCAAGTGCATTTTAATGATGTTACCGCCTTTCGAATAGAGTAAAATGGATATACACTTATGAAGTGCACTAAAATATACATTCAGTACAATATGCAGTGCAAACAATATTTATAAAACTAGCTATAGTACGAACGCACCTTTTTTGCCACGTTTGACGTGTAATTTCCAATTTGTTTAAAAAAAATCTATTTTAATTATTTTTTAACTTATTTTTGGGTAGCTGGTGACTCGAAATCACGAAGAAGAACATAAAATAGTCCATACATTGATTATATTTTGATAAATTGAGGAATTTATGATAAAATTATAGTGAAATTTAGCCTAATACGCAAAACGCTCTGCAGGAAATTCTATCACATACATATACATTTTCTGTGTACACGTAATTTGTATGGCAATAGTGAAGGCAATAAACTAAAATCTAACACAAATATTATAAATGTTTCTTAAGTTATGGCATAATATACCTGTTTGCATGGGTTTTTTTTTTTATAATTCATAGTTGTTATTCCACGAAAACAGCTAATTATTCTGAAATTAAATATTTAGGTCATTGCCTTTATAACAGTGTCAATAACGTGTATGCTAATCACTTATAATGAAACAAAGCTAAAAAATGCTATATAAAAGTGATATAATACCTTTATTTAGTTTAACGCTAGTTTCATCGCACAAACGGCGGCATTTTCAAAATCATTCATGATAGAAATATTTTTGAAAACAAATTTAAAAAACAATAAGTTGGTAAATAATGTCACGAGATTTCATGCATAATAAAAATTCCCTGCCGGCCCGGCCTACAGGCGGAGGAAGATTTTGAAGTTAAGTATACTAACTTCACAAACAAAAACCAAATCATGATTAGAGATAAACCCACTTTAACAATTTTATCTGGCCGCTTTTGACGACTTTTTATTTCATTTTTATATAATAACTGGTTTTATCAGAATCATGTTAGGGCGGTATTCGAAAAAATACTTTTCCATGCTCAACAACTCGAAATTTTCTGGCATAACTCCAGATTCATTTTTAATAGGGAAAACATGAAACTTGTTGACGTGATTTTTGAAGAGATTTCTAAGCGACCTGTGTTTTTAATTTCCGTTTAATTAATTAAAACTTGATACATAAACAATTGTTTTCTCAGTAAGACAATATTTTTCGTTTCTAACACAATCGCTTCGGGAAATTCCGTTCGAAATGCCCACTTTGACAGCATGTTTTAAAATATATTCTGCCGCTATCAAAAAATTGACCATTACGGTACATATGATATAGTTTCTGAGTAAGAAAACGTACCAATTGGAAGCCTTTGAGAGTAAAAATGAATTGTAAAATGAGTCAGAAAATAAGCAGTTTGGATTTGAATACACCCTTACTAAGATGATTTTTTTCTTCAACCGCTATGTATTTTTAATTTGTTTTTGCTGTAAGAATTGGTCCTATCCAAAACTTGTCTATATAGATGTTGTAGACAATATTAAGAAGATATATGATAAATTCATGGGAATTTTATATCTTTTGAATTGACGGAGTTATGGATTTTTTTCTTCTTCAAACGCCCTTTTTGTTTCCGTTTTTAATTTTTTTTGCGGTACGAATTGGTCCTATCAAAAACTTGTGAATATAAAAGTTGTAGATAATGTTAAGGAGATTCATAATAAAATTAATTGGATTTGACATCTTGAAAATTGACGAAGTTATGAATTTTTTTCTCCCAAAAACTCTATTTTTGCGCCCCTTGAGCCCATTTTTAACTTTATCAAAAATCTGTGATACATAAAGTTTGGGCCCTATTTTTAGAAGTAATAAAAACTTTAAACTGATTCGATATGTGCAAAATTTAAGAAGTTATAGGGGTTTTTCGGTTTTCACAAAACCCCTCCCTATTTCCATCCCCTCGGTCCGATTTTGCCCATTAACGAACTCAACCGAGATTTTATGCCCCTTGATTTTATGTATCAGTTTGGAAGAGATCGGTGCAGAGTTGTGGAAGTTATCGTGTCCAGAAGAAAGTGATATATATAGATAGTTCATACATAGATAGATAGATATAAAGTTTTTTACTGATGGTGGTTATTTCGGCTCTAGGGGTCATGATCGGTGTAGATATGCAAAAGTTTTTCAGAAATTCCAACATAGGAACGACGCCAATAGGTAGTATTTCATACGAAATCTACCTAAAATCCGTGCAAACATAAAATAATATGAAATTGGATATTTGTGAGCATGGATTAATTTTTACTGTTGTTATTAAAACAGTCTAGCATCTCTTTCCAAATTTTAGGTAACTACAGGGACATTGAATCATTGCAAATATTCTCGTTGCGTAAAAATATCTGTATTGATTACCGGATAATTGATAAATAATATCTTGACGGATAATTTTTTCTGCTATTTTTAACATCGATCTGTAAAGGTTCATTTCTGCATAATCTGGCCAAAGTTGTGGTTTTCCTGTTGTATTTGATGTTTGCTATATGTTCTTTGATTCTAGTTTTAAGTTTTCTGCTTGTCATACCTATATAAAACTGCTTATTATTTATTTAATTACATTTACTATTAATTAATTATTATTGCTTATTATTTAAAATTTGGAAAGAGATGCTATAAAAGCTGTTTTAATAAAAATAGTAAAAATTAATCCATGCTCACAAATATCGAATTTCAGTTTATTTTATGTATGCACGGATTTTCATTACCCACGAAGTCTCGTGACATTATTTACCAAGTTATTATTTTCAAAATTTGTTTGCAAAAGTATTTCTATCATGAATGATTTTGAAAATGTTTGTCCCGAGTGGAATGCCCTTTGTGTGATAAAACGAGCGTTAATCTATATAAAGGTATTATATCACTTTTATAGCATTTTTTAGCTTAGTGTCAATAACTTGCAGTTTGAATTTCATACTGATATTTCAATAACTTTTTCAGAAATGACATTTCACGTACGCAATTTTCAATAAAAAATACATTTTCCATATAATGCATTTGAAGTTTATATTTATGTTTTACTAAAATTGTTTATAGTTATGTTCATCTGAAATTTACTGCATTTATAAATAGAGAAAGAAAACCCATTTCGCTGTGAAACGTTAGGCGCTTTCGGTTTCATTAATAGCTGTGATTAGTTTTTAAATCACTATGCCTAATGTTTTATTTATACTACAAGAAAAATAAGCATAGATTTGGATAGATAAAGAATTAGGCTTTAATAAAATTTAATAAAAAGAAAATGTAAATTTTGATCGAAAACCCCATTTTAAACGTAGTCCAAACCTTTAACAATATTTCTACCAGTGTCAAATGACACCTTTTAGAAGACTTCTATTTATGGCTTTTCAACTGTAATTTTTAGATTGAAACAGTTACAAATATTTTTTTTATAAATTGAAGACTTTTTATGTTTATTAAATTCAAAAACCGCGAACAAAATAAACATAAATCAAAAATTTAAAAAGGTTTCAGTTGACAGCGGTAGAAATGACGTTAATAAGGTGACAGGTTACTCGTATCCAGCGTTTTCTGGTGTTCCATTAACTGCGATTTACTCTGTTGAGCGGATTCAGATATCAGACCAGATTCTGTAATCAATAAGGTTATCTGAGTGAATTAGATCCACCTGATTCGTCCAGGATAGATCATATGGTACAGCATTGACGGATTCAGCCAAGACATCCCTGGTTCGAATCCTGGTCCAGACATTTTTCGCCCTGATGGAAATTTACATCTCATATGATTTTATGAGGAGAAAATATACCCACACTTTTGAATAGAAGGTTGACCGGATGTACTAAGTGGTAGTACATCTTATAAATTGGCAGAATCCATTCAAATGAGCTCTCATCCCAAAAATTAACTGGCCGAGAGGCTCTGCTCGCGAAGCTGGTAGACGGGGGGTGCTGGGTTCGATCCCAATCGCGCTCGTCAGCCTAATCATTCGGAGTTTTCGTGGTTTTCTTCGAACCTTGGTTTCCCAAGCGTAAATGCGGGTTAGGTTCCATTAGAAAGATCGCCACGGAGGGCACTCCCCCCTTAAGGCCTATATCCCTCGTGCTGATAATTGGCCGTCATAAACACAACCAACCAACCAACAAAACAATTAACTGCCAACGTGATTACATATTAATACATTTTTTTTTAAATTTTAATACATAAAAACAGTGTGGTCCAACCAAGAAAACATAATGGAGAGTTGCTTGCAAAATGATGCCGGATTACAAAATCCTTTCGTGCAAACATCTTACGAAATCAGGGCCAATTTGAGAGTCCACCACCGGCAAAATTATCCGTTAAATAGAAATGCTACGGGGAAGGTTTACATGTTTGGTGATAAATATGATGAGAACAATATCGCGAAAATACGTCCGGTAACCATATTGAATCAGCTAAAAAACATTAGAATCTATTTGCATTACTGCTGACATATATACATTTACGTTAAATTTATTGCATGAATATAATGGTATAAGTAGATAATAACTCTTGTTCATAGATTTAATTGCCAATTAGAATAATTGTGTTAAAATTAACCTAGTAAAATTACGTATACATCGTTTTCTGGAGTTCCATTGTCTGCGATTTATTATGTTGAGCTGATTTAGATGTCAGGCCAGATGCTGCAATCGATAAGGTTAGCTGGTGAATTAAATCCACCAGATTCTTCCGGAATAGCTCAGATGGTAGAGCATTGGCGGATTCAGCCAAGAAATCCCTGGTTCGAATCCTGGTCTAGATGTTTTCGCCCAGTTGGAAATTTACATCTCATGTGATGTATTTTCTAATTAGAATAATTGTGTTAAAATTAATCTAGTGAAATTACTCGTTTTTGCAAAATATTTTTTTAAAAATGTAATTTCATTTCTTTTGCAATCTCTTTTGGTTTATTGCTGCTCTCTATATTTTTAGGAGACATTTTTAAAAACAGGGATTAATAAAGTGCACTTTAACCCTCTATGTACTGAATTATGAGTTCATGAAAATTTTATCTTCTAAAGCATTTTTCGTGAATTTTCGAAACTACATACATTAAAAGAGTTATATAATCATTTAGTAAATTTTAGAAGGATTTTAGAAGGATTCATTAAGTTTGGATTTATAGGGATTTTGATCATTACTTATAACCCCACTCAAATCTTTTATTTTAAATATTTTTCTTAGTATTTTGTAGAATTAGGAAATGTACAAATATAATGTTTGTACAATAGAAATATAGAAATATTTCCAAATTGAAAAATCCCCCCCCCCCCCAACGCCGAGAAAGCTGAAAAGATGCAAAGGCAAAAGAAATCATCTTTTTAAAAATATTTTTCTTTTGTGTAACGAATAATGCTTTTGGAACGAGATAAAGTATTGCATCTATAGCTCTTTCTAAGCAGCATTACTACTAATCGATGTATTAAATGAATTTTATAACAAGTTACAGTCGCCGCTCGTTATAACGATCGCCCATTATAGCGACCGTTCCATTATAACGGCCTATGCAAAATGTCCCGAAATATATCCCTTTTATGATATGTTATTTTTACATCTAATATAACGTCCGGCCAGCAGTTTATTTCACGATAAATCGACCAAATTGAAGTCTATTCCAGATTTTTTTCCCAAAAAAGGATTATCATTTTCTTTACCCAAGAACCCATTGCCGAGAACTCATTGCTCACTGCGCGTTGATGCCTATTGTAAAATGTCTTAAAATGACACTTTAAAACGTTTCTTTAAAGACAAGAAAACGCAAAATTACTTATAAAAATTAACTAATTCAGATGAAAAACTTTGTTTAAAGGAAATATCAACTACTTCGAATTATTTTTGTAGAAAATAAATGCTCATTTTTTTGTGTGTGTGATTTAACATTTGCAAGCAATTTTATTTTAGAAATACGTAATCATTCTCTTAAATTGATTTTTTATAATTATTCATTGTAGATATTTATTTGATACGAAATTAAAAATAATTTAATAATAATGTTGTATTATTAAATTTCCTTAGAAGCATTAATTTTCATCTTTAGATCATCAATTTTCATCATCATTTTTAAAGCTTTTTTAGAGTCTCTTTTTGTTCACTTTTGTTATAACGACTCTCCATTATAACGACCCTCGTTTTTGGCACGCGAGAGTCCGTTATAACGAGCGTCGACTGCATTTCCATAAACATGTCTTTTTCAAGAAAAAACGTCGATTCGTTCAAACCTTATCCGTATGGACAGACATGAAACAGTAACAACAAAAACATACAAACGATCAGTATAGCCTCTTTTGATGAAAGTCGCTTAATCATAGGAAATATTATAAATTTTTTAGTAATTCAAAACGATGTTAACAAGGGATTTCATGCCAAACTTATTTTTTTTCAGTTGCAAAAACAAATTACAGATTTTTCTTTACGCGATTTTCATGTAACACGAGTTAAAGCAAGCCGCCCTGTTTACACAATTTGTTACGATTTAAAAGATTCCGCACATAAAAAAAAGTTACATTTACACATCAATAAGTTAAGCTGGATTTTGGATAGTAATTTGGTCAGTGATACCGCAGATATTGTCAATCGTATTTTGAGATTTAAAGTCTCCGTCTGAGTATTGTTTGGACGTGAATGGTGGGCGTTTTCAGTATTACTCATCATAGTTCACAGAAAGCAATGTAAATTCGATGAAAATAGTGTGACAAAGTCTTCATTATTTGATAAATTAAAAGAATGAAAATACGCATTCGAATAGAAGTAAGATTTCCTGTCCGTTTCACTGAATAATTAGATTGCAACCCCGTTTTTTGTTTTTAATGAAAAAAAAAATATTTTTTTAACCCATTATCTACTGACATACTTATAAGTACCACTTACTTTAAACTTTCATGCTATAGTGAATATTACTAATATTCTAATGGTACTTTACAAAAACTCTCTTTTAACTCTACTTTTCATGATACAAAGCAGCAGTTATTCTAGGTGCGTTATTTTAGCGAAGAAGGAGGCTATCTTTGAAACAGTCGATGTGTTTTGTGCCGTCATTTTGTACAGATTGACACGCTTGACTTTTTATTGCTGCAAACATAGTAAAGGATATAAGTGTTGGATTTTTTGTATGTGTTTATTATGATCTTAGAATACAATATGACTAGTTATTTTAAGTAATCGGTGCACGTATTCGATTTAACAGTTGAATTACTCGGCGGTACTTATAAGTACCGCCAGTACACTGGATATTGAAGAAAAACTTTTTGTTTACTTTTCGTCTGTGTAGTTATCCATCGTTTTTATCTGCTTTATGATGTTATAATTAAATTGTAGTGCAGTATTTTTTTCTGGTATTTCTTTTCTGTTTTATTATTATTTTTATAGGAAATCGAAAAAGTTGTGATATCGGCTCATTTTTGCTATGCTAGAAATGGTTTATGTAAATTCATATATTGCATATGTGTAGATGCGAGATAACATGCTGTACTTGGAATATAGGTGTTGTTTAACTAATGCTAATGCTAAATTAATAACATAAGGGGAAAACTAAACTTTGGCATAAATAATGCTAAAGGACTGCTAACAATATCGAAATCTAAGAAAACATTATTTTTTTAATAAAATCAAATTTGAATTTTTACTGATTTTTCATGTGTAAAATGAAACTATGTCAATTTAATATTTTTTATTGTTAACTTGCAAGTGTCATCTTGTTATTTAACATTTTTAAGAGTTTAAATTTTATTTGTAATATCATGTGGGTTTTCTGTTACGAGAATATTTTAGCGATAGTGTACCGACGGTACTTTAAAGTAGCACTTTAATTAATTACCTCTAACGAATTAAATTTTTCACGAGTGAGTATTTTTTTTATATGTATATCCTTTAATTTTCCTTGTAGTAACTGAAAAAAAATTACATGAAAAAAAATTGCACTAGATCATAATGCAGTAGAAAAAGTGTTAACGTGAATTATTACTTCTAAACATTTTATGCTAATGATTTTTAAGTATCCTTGTATATTAACCCTTTCATGCATAGTAACTTAATATGAAGTTCTATTGTAAAAGTAAAAGTATATTTTTGAAAGAATTATTGCACTGGTTATTTTTATTTTTATTTTATTTTCTACTTTTCACGTTTAAAATGTAATTCATTGTCGCACACGGAGTAGGGTTCGAGAAATGTTTAACTACGTTGTTGTTATTCGTATGCAGGTGTAGCCATAAAAAATATCTGATGACTTATGAGCTGCACATTTCTGATGAAAAAAATGCCGCAAAATTAGTTTATTAGTTTGTAATTAAGTATTACAAATATTAAGATGTCGTCAGATATACACTTCAATATCTATTTTTCATAATTCTAGACTATCAAGAAACGAGTGAAAAATCAATTACAAAAATCCATTTTGACATACATGAAATGAGTTTAGTTCAATAAAAAATATAACAGTTGTCCATGCATTTTCTTTATATATTAATTTTACTCCATCACTGTAAAAAAAAAAATATCCGTCAATATGCACAAATGTTTCCGTAAAATTTTACGGAATAGTTTCATTTTTCTAAGAAAACAGTGCAAATTCCGTAATTGATATTATGAGATTATAAATCTGTATAAATCCAGTAAGTTTTCCATAAATTTTTGCGGAATATTTCTGCATTGCTTTCAAAACAGTACAAATTCCATAAATGATGTTAAAAAAATTGCTATGATTGAAAAGCGAAGTAATTAATTGTTGTATGTACTCGTCTTTACATTTTCAATTGTTATTTTCAATAAAACCCCAATACTGGCTAAATGTGGCTTTAATATTGAAAATATGTCCAATGTCTAATGATTTCCCAATGGCTAAATAGTGTTGATTTTTTACATGAATTTTCAAGTAAAACCGATAAAAGTTATGTCGCCATCTATGTTATGCAAATTTAAATAATTCGTTATAGTATTTTGCTTTCCTTCTTCATTTTTTAAATAAAAAGCTTTAATATAGTTTTTTCAAAATTTTTACTATATTTAAAAATATTAAAAAATTTTAAGTTTGAGACAATTGAAAAGGAAGTGTTGCAGTTTATTTTTCATTATGATTTAAAAATAATGTTTAACTTATTTATACAGGGTTCGTACGCATAAAAAAATTCGAGGGATTTTAGGTGTTTTAGTACCAGAAATTCCGTAAAGCACTGATTGCTATATCTAAAGACAGCATTTTTTTTTTTTTCATTAAATAAGGTAAATTTCTCTTTGCGAAAATTTCTGGTAAATGGTCCTTGAAAGTCGATCCTGTTTATAGCAAGCTATTTTTTTTTTTTTTTTTTTTTTTTTAAATCTCCGTGGAATGCTTTAAAATCAAAAAAATCTATTTTTAATTTTAATATTTTTTAATCTATTTACTTCATAGATTAGCACATAAAACGTAAAACATAGCTGAAATATAATAACGAAATTATTATAAAATTGATTTTTATCTAAGTTGCAATAAGCAACAAAAGAAATTTATTTTAATACCATGTTGTAATTTCCTTTATTTCAGTTTACAGTCGATCACACAATTATCTTTTAATAGCACATGTTTGGAAAAAAATATATTGGTATTCTTGCAAAAATAAATTAATATATAAATAAATAAATAAAATAATATTACAATAAAATTTTAAAAATCATGCAAAATAGAAGCAATTATTACTTCATTTTTTCATGCATGTAATATTTTAAAGACTAAAATTTTTCTTTTATAAAGCATGAAATTAAAAGCTAAATTTTCAAAATTATGAAAACATTCAGAATTGTATACTCAATTGAAACATTTTATCTCTACAAAAATATATTCCTTGTTTAACATCTTGCCCTTACTTCATAAAAAGCATCTGAAATAAGTATCGATATTTGAAAAAAGTAAGTCGTGTTCCTGCGGCAGAATGGATAAGAGCGCTAATCTGGCAGAGGACAGTTCCCTAATTCAAACACCGCCGAGGTAAGTGTTGTTTCCTTACTGTTATTCGAATTAAATAGAGATATTCTGACCTTGGTGTCCGTAAAAATTGAGATTCATAAAGATGTAAGTTTCTCGTTGAAAAGGTATATATATGTAATGATATCGCTACGTTCCGGACTTGTATAGGGTAGTCGCGACCCGTTCACTTCCCGGCATGTGTCCGTACAGCCGGCGGAGACATAATGGGTTTGACAGTACTTGTGTATAACTAACTTAGACTCGGGAACCTTTTGGTGGACCGAACTCATTTATTTCGCTGTTCATCTTACAGTCCGATTTCGCGAGTTCGGCCGGAGGCCCCTCGAGCCACTTATGTCGCTGATTTTCAGGAGCTACATTGACATGGGTTTTGCAGGCATCTCAAAATTGCAAAATCTCTCGTTTTTGGCGCGGGTTTTAGCTAATATCTTGGGGTTTATAATATTTTCCAGCAGAGGGCACAGTTGTAAAATTGGGAGGAACATTTATTTAATTGGTTGATTAGCTTTTGATTGATTGCCCAGGCTCAGATGTCAGACCTAGGCTTGGCCGGCCCGGGAATCGGCTAACCACAACTGAATGAGAATATTCCGAACGTGAGCATTTTTACTCTTAAAGATCGTCTGAAAATGATATCTGAAAGTAATAAGATGTATTGCTGGGAAACAAAGTTACAAGGGGAGAAACTGGTTTCACAATGAGATTTAAAGCTGGGGCAAAGAAACTTCGCATTTTAATTTAAATTTTTGAAATTTAATTTGGAATTTTAAATTTTAAAGGGTTTTTATCCTTTCATATATATTTTTGTCTTTGAAACAAAAATCTTTAAATACGGAAAAAGAAAAAACGGAAACATTTTGTGAGAATAAAACTTTCTGCAATTTACGGATTTTTTCCCCGTTAAAATACGGAAATAGTACTAGTTTCTCGATTGCCAGTACAATTTCCGTATTTTAACGGATTTTTTTTTTTTTTTTTTTTTTTTTTTTTACAGTACATGTATAGAAACGCAAAACTTATACGGGACATTCCGTGTCACGTGTGGAACAGCTTTTCTACATATTACTGCTATTTTAACAATATTATTATGTCCTCAAATAATAATAAAAACTATACTTATATGAAAATCTAGGTATTTTTGTTATTTTTAATGCATAGTTTTTGTTATAACAACTTATAAGTTAATAGAGATAGAGATTTATGTAAGGGCCACACGCAGGACATTTTTTCCGTTTTTCATGAAATGGCCCTGAAAATGGGCAAATTATTTAGTTCAAGAATTTAAAATGTGGATATTTTAAAACTATATTAAAAGCGGGCAGCTTACTTACCTCTATGGTTTAAAACGTGGAGATTTTTAAACCTACTAACCCTTTATGTACTGAATTATGAATTCATGAGAATTTTATCTTCTAAAGCAGTTTTCGTGAATTGTTTAAACTACATTAGAAGATTTGCATAATTATTTAATAAATTTTAGAAGGATTTTAGAAGCATTGAAGGATTTAGAAGAATTCATTAAATTTGAATTCATAGGGATTTTGTGCCATATTTATAACCCCACTCCAATCTTTTATTTTAAATATTTTTTTCTTAGTATTTTGCAGAATTAGGAAATGTACAAATATAATGTTCTTACAATAGAAATATTTCCTAACTGAAACTCCTAACCTTTCAACTTCAAGAAAGCCGAAAAGATTCAAAGGCGACAGAAATCCTTCTTTCAAAAATATTTTTGTTTTGTGTAACCAATATGATTTTGGAACAAGTTAAAGTAATGTATTAATAACTCATTCTAAATTGTATTACAACCAACGGATGTATTAAATGAAGTTTATAATAAGCTATTTTAATGCTTCTTATAAGTACCGTCAGGAGATAAAGGGTTAAAGGGCCTTTCCATATCACGTGTGGGGCAGCTTTTCTATATATCACTGCTGTTTTAACAATGCTGTTGTATCCTCAAATTGAAACAAATATGTTAATATAGAAATCTAGCATTCTTTGCTATTTTTAATGGATAGTTTATATCCTAACAACTTTATAAGCTCATAGATATAGGTATTTATGTAAGGGTCACATACAAGGCAGTTTGTCCTTTTTTCATTGAGTGGTTCATATCAAAATTAACAGTGCTTGTGATATACAGCATTAAGGGGTCTCAGAACTCTTAAAATTGGAAAAAGACCATTTCCAACATTTAAAATCTTATAAGCTATATGATCTTAAAACACGATTTTAATTGGGATGAAAGATATAAGTATGTACTCTCATTTCGTGTACTTAAAAAATCGCAAGAGGCCGAATTAGCATTTATAGGGGGGGGGGGGGGGGTCCAAACTGTCTGACATTTGGCGAGCAGAAAATTGGTATAAAAGCTTACACGCAGGATTATAAAAAATTATTTCAACTAGAATGAAAATTTTTGTGCCTACATATACTTCAGATTAGAATAATTACCCTGAATCTAAATAAATTTGCATGTGAAGCACATTTATATTTTTAATACAAAGTTGTATTGAGCTAATACAAAATTTGGAAAATTTCACCCGTATAATCATCTAAAAAATAATTGTTTCAACAATAAAAAGGAAATTTTAGATTCAGTTTATTCAGACTAGCACGACAGATATGTCTTGAAAATTTCATGAAAAAATATTCAGAAGTTTTTGAGATATCCTGCGCGTTATGCCCAATAACGTCATTTGGAGAAAAATGACTTGAAAGTTTCGGAAACGCCGCTTCAGCTATTGAGCGGGCTTAATTCTAAAAGCCATAACTTCTGTTCAAATTGGAATTTCAAGGAAACAATTATATCAAAATCTTCTAGAAAGATAGGAGTTTAACATCTAAAAGAATTAAAATTTCGAAAAAGTTCTGAGACCCCTTAAATGGCAGAACGATTGAATTTTTAAATATTCATTTGAAAATGTCGTTTTCTGAAATTTTATTTCTGTACTACCCGAAAGAAGGTTTCTGTTCTGGGATCTGCATTCAATGAGATTAAAATGTTTTTTATATTGAATTTTGTGCTAACGTATCTAATTATAAATGATCACAAAAATACTTTTAATGACTCGTAATGCATTGTTTTAATTGCTTTAAATCTCAAAAGAAACCCGTTTTCTAATTTTTTGCAACACATGTAAAAATTTTAAAAATTCATTATTTTTTGTACTTCATAATCCTATTTACACCTATTTTAAGTGCAAAGTACTTTTTTTCATCCCATTAAAAATAATTTACCACAGCGAGAATTAATCTCATTCTTCATTTCCAAAACAACATACAATAAAGGGATTTGAAAAACTTCCAACAATTTTTGTCTTTGTATAAATTTACTAATGTCCTTTTTTCCATTCGCTTTTTAAAAATGTTTTTCCCGAAGTGAGACTTTCTCTCTTATTATTGCATTAGATATATTTAATGCTATTAAAGTGATGCTGTTAAATTGCAATTTCTGAAGATGAAATAATGTTTCTTCACTTGCGTATACTTATTTTCTTTTTATGTTTTATGTGTTTCAATTTATGCCATTTCATTTCATGGATAGCTTGAGAAACAGAAATCTTCATCTTCAATACGGTAATAAGAAAATCTTTTAACAGAACTAGGTCAATGTTTTGGAAAAAAACCAAATATTTTGTCTGAAAATAGAGATTATTTAGGTTTAGAAAATATTCTTTTAAATAAAAGAAAATAAGAACATTGTTTTTATTCGTAATTTCGACGATTGTTTTAGATTAATTAATCACTAGGAAATTCATTACACTGGAGAGAGAACATATTTTGTAATAACATAACCTGTTTTCTATTTTTCTTAGCTACTTTTCTCCTTTGCTGCATTGTAAAGAAAAGTACAGTAGAACCTTAATTATCCGAAGGACTTGGGATAGACCATCTTTCGGAAAATCGCAATTTTCGAATAATCGAGAATGCTTCAATTTTAAGATTAAGGAGAAATATATGCGCTATTTCTTATTATATTAACAAGCTCTTAATAAAACTAAAGCAATAGCAAAATAGAAACAAGAATAAATTACCAGAATTTTAATTTGAAATTAAGTACCTTTTACATATTTCACAAGGGTTTTAAACAACGTTTTGTTTCTCGCAGTTTCGATTGTCTTTGCTTTGAAGCTCTGTTACGAAGTTTTTAAATATTATTAGTTCACCAGTATCACAGTCTTTCTGCTATTCTAGCCAAGCCAAATCTTTTGCAAAATATTCAAAACCTTCAAAATTGCTAACTTGTTTGTTTTTATCGCTCATTTTCTTCGTTTCACTCCACAGATTACGGTAACTCAAATTAAATTTAAAGGAATTCTAAGAAAGGGGATCACAAATATATATATATAATTAATGGAAAAATTATTGCACAACTGGCGCTAATAGCAGCTCATATCAAATGCAACAAAAAATATTTCATTACTTTAAAATGCAAAAACACCATAACTCAGAAAAGAAGGTGTATATCTGCAATATTTAACTATAAAAAACTTAAAAAAAACAACAAGTAAACGACGGGTAAAAAACAAAAACTCAGGCAAAAAATAGTATGTTCTTCTTCACACTGTTAAAAATAAAGGTTTAACTTTTCTCCAAAAAACTGGATTAAGGAGGAGGTTTCACCATGTTTTTCGTTCAAGTAAAAATGTCTGGAAAAGATAATTACATGCCGGATGCACTATATCCGAAATTATGGTTCAACATTTGTTATCGTTGAGTGGCAACAATCGATAAACTTTAATGGCGTCTTCCGCTCTGCCGATGCCGAATCAAAACTTGGATATCTCAAGCAGAAACGTGGATACTGGTATCCAGGTTTAGTTTTTCGCCATGTCAATCCATGAAATACTCGAAGTAAGTGCACTAGTGATTGTTTATTTTACTGTTATACACATAACAATGTTTTACTGTACCTCTCGTAAACAAAATTTCGTATCAACGTATTTCTTTTACCGGCAAATGCTGAATATTTTGCTTAAGCCTAAAGTATTTCCGATCTGCATTATATCCGAAGCGAAATTCGTTTGAATTATTGTTTTAATGTGTGGTATAAATTCTATTTTGTGAGTGAAATAGTGCATTCCTTGAATGAATAGAGTGCCTTAATTCAATTTTATAAACATTTGACCATGAATAATAACATTCTCTCATAAAAATTCAAATTCATAAAACGAAGAGTATCGCCTTTTCTAAAAATGCAACTTATTACTTTTAAAAACTTATAATATATATCTCTATCAGTATCTTAAACATTAGTTACCATGTTTAAAGTAATTTATACAAACAAAATAATAAAAAAGAGATTTATATGAATTTTAAGCATTGTTTTTAAAAAGTTACATGTATCCAGATTTTTTTTTTCTATTATTGTCTTTATATTTGATGTAACATCATTTACATTCATGATAATTTTGTTTTGTGAGGGAATTACTGCATTCCTTGAATGAATAGAGTGCCTTATTCAATTTTATAAACATTTGACCATAAATAATCACATTCTCTCATAAAAATTCAAATTCATAAAACGAAGAGTATCGCCTTTTCTAAAAATGCAACTTATTGCTTTTAAAAACTTATAATATATATCTCTATCAGTATCTTAAACATTAGTTACCATGTTTAAAGTAATTTATACAAACAAAATAATAAAAAAGAGTTTTATATGAATTTTAAGCATTGTTTTAAAAAAGTTACATGTATCCAGATTTTTTTTTCTATTATTGTCTTTATATTTGATGTAACATCATTTACATTCATGATAATTTTGTTTTGTGAGGGAATTACTGCATTCCTTGAATGAATAGTGTGCCTTAATTCAATTTTATAAACATTTGACCATGAATAATAACATTCTCTCATAAAAATTCAAATTCATAAAACGAAGAGTATCGCTTTTTCTAAAAATGCAACTTATTGCTTTTAAATCTTATAATATATATCTCTATCAGTATCTTAAACATTAGTTACCATGTTTAAAGTAATTTATACAAACAAAATAATAAAAAAAAGAGATTTATATGAATTTTAAGCATAGTGTTTAAAAAGTTACATGTATTCAGATTTTTTTTTTCTATTATTGTCTTTATATTTGATGTAACATCATTTACATTCATGATAATTTTGTTTTGTGAGGGAATTACTGCATTCCTTGAATGAATAGAGTGCCTTATTCAATTTTATAAACATTTGACCATAAATAATTACATTCTCTCATAAAAATTCAAATTCATAAAACGAAGAGTATCGCCTTTTCTAAAAATGCAACTTATGGCTTTTAAAAACTTATAATATATATCTCTATCAGTATCTTAAACATTAGTTACTATGTTTAAAGTAATTTATACAAACAAAATAATTAAAAAGAGATTTATATGAATTTTAAGCATTGTTTTTAAAAAGTTACATGTATCCAGATTTTTTTCTTTCTATTATTGTCTTTATATTTGATGTAACATCATTTACATTCATGATAATTTTGTTTTCTGAGGGAATTACTGCATTCCTTGAATGAATAGAGTGCCATAATTCAATTTTATAAACATATGACGATGAATAATAACATTCGCTCATAAAAATTCAAATTCATAAAACGAAGAGTATCGCCTTTTCTAAAAAAAATGCAACTTATTACTTTTAAAAACTTATAATATATATCTCTATCAGTATCTTAAACATTAGTTACCATGTTTAAAGTAATTTATACAAACAAAATAATAAAAAAAAGAGATTTATATGAATTTTAAGCATTGTTTTTAAAAAGTTAAATGTATCCAGATTTTTTTTTCTATTATTGTCTTTATATTTGATGTAACATTATTTACATTCATGATAATTTTGTTTTGTGAGGGAATTACTGCATTCCTTGAATGAATAGAGTGCCTTATTCGATTTCATAAACATTTGACCATAAATAATGACATTCTCTCATAAAAATTCAAATTCATAAAACGAAGAGTATCGCCTTTTCTAAAAATGCAACTTATTAATTTTAAAAACTTATAATATATATCTCTATCAGTATCTTAAACATTAGTTACCATGTTTAAAGTAATTTATACGAACAAAATAATAAAAAAAAAGAGATTTATATGAATTTTAAGCATTGTTTTTAAAAAGTTACATGTATCCACATTTTTTTTTCTATTATTGTCTTTATATTTGATGTAACATCATTTACATTCATGATAATTTTGTTTTGTGAGGGAATTACTGCATTCCTTGAATGAATAGAGTGCCATAATTCAATTTTATAAACATTTGATGATGAATAATAACATTCGCTCATAAAAATTCAAATTCATAAAACGAAGAGTATCGCCTTTTCTAAAAAAAATGCAGCTTATTACTTTTAAAAACTTATAATATATATCTCTATCAGTATCTTAAACATTAGTTACCATGTTTAAAGTAATTTATACAAACAAAATAATAAAAAAAAGAGATTTATATGAATTTTAAGCATTGTTTTTAAAAAGTTAAATGTATCCAGATTTTTTTTTCTATTATTGTCTTTATATTTGATGTAACATCATTTACATTCATGATAATTTTGTTTTGTGAGGGAATTACTGCATTCCTTGAATGAATAGAGTGCCTTATTCAATTTTATAAACATTTGACCATAAATAATGACATTCTCTCATAAAAATTCAAATTCATAAAACGAAGAGTATCGCCTTTTCTAAAAATGCAACTTATTAATTTTAAAAACTTATAATATATATCTCTATCAGTATCTTAAACATTAGTTACCATGTTTAAAGTAATTTATACTAACAAAATAATAAAAAAAAGAGATTTATATGAATTTTAAGCATTGTTTTTAAAAAGTTACATGTATTCAGATTTTTTTTTTCTATTATTGTCTTTATATTTGATGTAACATCATTTACATTCATGATAATTTTGTTTTCTGAGGGAATTACTGCATTCCTTGAATGAAAAGAGTGCCATAATTCAATTTTATAAACATTTGACGATGAATAATAACATTCGCTCATAAAAATTCAAATTCATAAAACGAAGAATATCGCTTTTTTTAAAAATGCAACTTATTGCTTTTAAATCTTATAATATATATCTCTATCAGTATCTTAAACATTAGTTACCATCTTTAAAGTAATTTATACAAACAAAATAATAAAAAAAAGAGATTTATATGAATTTTAAGCATAGTGTTTAAAAAGTTACATGTATTCAGATTTTTTTTTTCTATTATTGTCTTTATATTTGATGTAACATCATTTACATTCATGATAATTTTGTTTTGTGAGGGAATTACTGCATTCCTTGAATGAATAGAGTGCCTTATTCAATTTTATAAACATTTGACCATAAATAATCATATTCTCTCATAAAAATTCAAATTCATAAAACGAAGAGTATCGCCTCTTCTAAAAATGCAACTTATTACTTTTAAAAACTTATAATATATATCTCTATCAGTATCTTAAACATTAGTTACCATGTTTAAAGTAATTTATACAAACAAAATATTAAAAAAAAAGAAATTTATATGGATTTTAAGCATTGTTTTAAAAAAGTTACATGTATCCAGATTTTTTTTCTATTATTGTCTTTATATTTGATGTAACATCATTTACATTCATGATAATTTTATTTTGTGAGGGATTTACTGCATTCCTTGAATGAATAGAGTGCCTTAATTCAATTTTATAAACATTTGACCATGAATAATAACATTCATAAAATTTCAAATTCATAAAACGAAGAGTATCGCTTTTTCTAAAAATGCAACTTATTGCTTTTAAATCTTATAATATATATCTCTCTCAGTATCTTAAACATTAGTTACCATGTTTAAAGTAATTTATACAAACAAAATAATAAAAAAAAGAGATTTATATGAATTTTAAGCATTGTTTTTAAAAAGTTACATGTATCCAGATTTTTTTCTTTCTATTATTGTCTTTATATTTGATGTAACATCATTTACATTCATGATAATTTTGTTTTCTGAGGGAATTACTGCATTCCTTGAATGAATAGAGTGCCATAATTCAATTTTATAAACATATGACGATGAATAATAACATTCGCTCATAAAAATTCAAATTCATAAAACGAAGAGTATCGCCTTTTCTAAAAAAAATGCAACTTATTACTTTTAAAAACTTATAATATATATCTCTATCAGTATCTTAAACATTAGTTACCATGTTTAAAGTAATTTATACAAACAAAATAATAAAAAAAAGAGATTTATATGAATTTTAAGCATTGTTTTTAAAAAGTTAAATGTATCCAGATTTTTTTTTCTATTATTGTCTTTATATTTGATGTAACATTATTTACATTCATGATAATTTTGTTTTGTGAGGGAATTACTGCATTCCTTGAATGAATAGAGTGCCTTATTCGATTTCATAAACATTTGACCATAAATAATGACATTCTCTCATAAAAATTCAAATTCATAAAACGAAGAGTATCGCCTTTTCTAAAAATGCAACTTATTAATTTTAAAAACTTATAATATATATCTCTATCAGTATCTTAAACATTAGTTACCATGTTTAAAGTAATTTATACGAACAAAATAATAAAAAAAAAGAGATTTATATGAATTTTAAGCATTGTTTTTAAAAAGTTACATGTATCCACATTTTTTTTTCTATTATTGTCTTTATATTTGATGTAACATCATTTACATTCATGATAATTTTGTTTTGTGAGGGAATTACTGCATTCCTTGAATGAATAGAGTGCCATAATTCAATTTTATAAACATTTGATGATGAATAATAACATTCGCTCATAAAAATTCAAATTCATAAAACGAAGAGTATCGCCTTTTCTAAAAAAAATGCAACTTATTACTTTTAAAAACTTATAATATATATCTCTATCAGTATCTTAAACATTAGTTACCATGTTTAAAGTAATTTATACAAACAAAATAATAAAAAAAAGAGATTTATATGAATTTTAAGCATTGTTTTTAAAAAGTTAAATGTATCCAGATTTTTTTTTCTATTATTGTCTTTATATTTGATGTAACATCATTTACATTCATGATAATTTTGTTTTGTGAGGGAATTACTGCATTCCTTGAATGAATAGAGTGCCTTATTCAATTTTATAAACATTTGACCATAAATAATGACATTCTCTCATAAAAATTCAAATTCATAAAACGAAGAGTATCGCCTTTTCTAAAAATGCAACTTATTAATTTTAAAAACTTATAATATATATCTCTATCAGTATCTTAAACATTAGTTACCATGTTTAAAGTAATTTATACTAACAAAATAATAAAAAAAAGAGATTTATATGAATTTTAAGCATTGTTTTTAAAAAGTTACATGTATTCAGATTTTTTTTTTCTATTATTGTCTTTATATTTGATGTAACATCATTTACATTCATGATAATTTTGTTTTCTGAGGGAATTACTGCATTCCTTGAATGAAAAGAGTGCCATAATTCAATTTTATAAACATTTGACGATGAATAATAACATTCGCTCATAAAAATTCAAATTCATAAAACGAAGAATATCGCTTTTTTTAAAAATGCAACTTATTGCTTTTAAATCTTATAATATATATCTCTATCAGTATCTTAAACATTAGTTACCATCTTTAAAGTAATTTATACAAACAAAATAATAAAAAAAAGAGATTTATATGAATTTTAAGCATAGTGTTTAAAAAGTTACATGTATTCAGATTTTTTTTTTCTATTATTGTCTTTATATTTGATGTAACATCATTTACATTCATGATAATTTTGTTTTGTGAGGGAATTACTGCATTCCTTGAATGAATAGAGTGCCTTATTCAATTTTATAAACATTTGACCATAAATAATCACATTCTCTCATAAAAATTCAAATTCATAAAACGAAGAGTATCGCCTCTTCTAAAAATGCAACTTATTACTTTTAAAAACTTATAATATATATCTCTATCAGTATCTTAAACATTAGTTACCATGTTTAAAGTAATTTATACAAACAAAATATTAAAAAAAAAGAGATTTATATGAATTTTAAGCATTGTTTTAAAAAAGTTACATGTATCGAGATTTTTTTTCTATTATTGTCTTTATATTTGATGTAACATCATTTACATTCATGATAATTTTATTTTGTGAGGGATTTACTGCATTCCTTGAATGAATAGAGTGCCTTAATTCAATTTTATAAACATTTGACCATGAATAATAACATTCATAAAAATTCAAATTCATAAAACGAAGAGTATCGCTTTTTCTAAAAATGCAACTTATTGCTTTTAAATCTTATAATATATATCTCTCTCAGTATCTTAAACATTAGTTACCATGTTTAAAGTAATTTATACAAACAAAATAATAAAAAAAAGAGATTTATATGAATTTTAAGCATTGTTTTTAAAAAGTTAAATGTATCCAGATTTTTTTTTCTATTATTGTCTTTATATTTGATGTAACATCATTTACATTCATGATAATTTTGTTTTGTGAGGGAATTACTGCATTCCTTGAATGAATAGAGTGCCTTATTCAATTTTATAAACATTTGACCATAAATAATGACATTCTCTCATAAAAATTCAAATTCATAAAACGAAGAGTATCGCCGTTTCTAAAAATGCAACTTATTAATTTTAAAAACTTATAATATATATCTCTATCAGTATCTTAAACATTAGTTACCATGTTTAAAGTAATTTATACGAACAAAATAATAAAAAAAAGAGATTTATATGAATTTTAAGCATTGTTTTTAAAAAGTTACATGTATCCAGATTTTTTTTTTCTATTATTGTCTTTATATTTGATGTAACATCATTTACATTCATGATAATTTTGTTTTGTAAGGGAATTACTGCATTCCTTGAATGAATAGAGTGCCTTATTTAATTTTATAAACATTTGACCATAAATAATCACATTCTCTCATAAAAATTCAAATTTATAAAACGAAGAGTATCGCCTTTTCTAAAAATGCAACTTATTACTTTTAAAAACTTATAATATATATCTCTATCAGTATCTTAAACATTAGTTACCATGTTTAAAGCAATTTATACAAACAAAATAATAATAAAATAAAGATATTTATATGATTTTTAAGCATAGTTTTTAAAAGTTACATGTATCCAGATTTTTTTTTCTATTATTGTCTTTATATTTGATCAGGATGTCAATGATTTAAATCAGCGATTTGAATCATGATTTTAATAAAGTGATTTTTTTTTTAAATCATTGATTAAAATCAAAAATTTTCTAAATGTTTAAAATGACATAAAAAAGTATTCAAATCTGAGATGAACATAATTTGGATAGTTTCTACAGGTATTGTGACTTATGAATACACAAAACAAAGTTTTAAATAATTCTTTCTAAGTGTAATTCCTGAGTATTGGGAAAAATTTAAGTACAGTAAGTTTGTAAAATGCATGGTTTTTATCTAACATAAAAAGCATTTAATTTAAAAATGATATTTAAATCTAAATATAACTTACAATGTCAGAATTTCCTTTTAATAATCAAATTATTCATTCTTTTATATACAATAAACATAGCAATAGAGTGTCAGTGATTTTAATCAACTGATTTAAATCAGATGATAAAATCACATATTTTCTGATTTTTTGAAATAGAGTAAAAAAGCATTATAATCAGTAATGAAAATTATCACTAAATCACTTGTAAAAACTGTAACATTTGTTATTGTTAATTATAACAATGTTAAACTGTGTAAAAAGAAGTATTATACATTTAAAAAAATCTAACTAAATTTTAAATAACTTCAAAATATTATAATATTTAGTAGCTATTCAAATATTTTAATGTTGTGGGGAAACAATCTGATTTAAATTTCAAAATACAGTTTTTGTAATCTATTTATAAATTATGTGCGAGTTTGCTGTATACATTGCTACAATTTTTGATCAATTTGACATAAATATGCTTTAGAACCTGTGTAAAATTATTGGCCGCTTTATGAATTTATCAAACGATTATTTATCACCTTTTTTTCAACCACTTTTTCAAAAATGTAGATTGTGTTCTTAATTAAACAGTTAATTGTTTAATAATCACTAAATTTAATCTGTATCATAAATTTAAAGTTAAATGCAATTTATCAATAACTTTAAAATATAAGGAGTATTTAATATTGGTTTATATAATTATTACAAAATATTAGTGCACCTAATGTTATATGCTACTAAAGAAATTTTTAATTTGCAGTTTTTTTAAAAATTTCTATAATTACATAATTAAAATTTTATTAATTAAAGCAAAAAAAAAGAAAAAAACATAGATTATGTTATTGGAGGGTTATTCATTTTTGAAATGCTTAATTCTTGGTAGATGTTTAATATTCTAACACAGGGAAAAAAATAAAAAAAATCAGATTATTTTTATTTATTTATTTTTTTTAAATCATGATTTTTTTACACCCTGTATTTGATATAACATCATTTCCATTCATGATTATTTTGTTTTGTGAGGGAATTACTGCATTCCTTGAATGAATAGAGTGTCTTAATTCAATTTTATAAACATTTGACCATGATTAATAACATTCGCTCATAAAAATTCAAAATCATAAAACGAAGAGTATCGTCTTTTCTAAAAATGCCACTTATTATTTTGGTTTTCTACTTCTGTTCATCTTAGATTTTAATAATTTTATATGTCATTTTAAAATTTAGAAAATTTGTGTTTTTAATCAATGATTTAAAAAAAAAATCAGTTGATTAAAATCATGATTTAATCGTTGATTTAAATCAACTGATTAAAATCGTTGACACCCTATTGCAGCCAAATGGCAAACGTCAGTTTTTGTTAATCACAATTGACGAATTTTTTTCCTCAACCAGCTGACACTTTTTGCAATATTTTTCCACATTTGATTCAAGAATTTCACAATATTCTCCTTCTACCTAACAATTGGAGAATTCTGCAGTCTTTTCTTACAAACTTACTTTGCAGTTATCCAAAATTTTCAACATAATAAAATGTAAAATTATGACTAAAAATTAAATAAACAGTACATAAAGAAAAACTATAAAATTATTTAGATATTTCCAATATTTCAATTGACTAAGGTTTACGTTTAATGCAGTTTTATTTATTTATTTTTTTAAATAAATAAAATTGTGTGATTTTTGCTTGGTTGTGGTTTTCTCTGGGACGGGAAAACTTAAGTTTACCTGTGAGTGTGACCCTGTGAGAGAAGGGGGAACAAGTTATTGATCCTGCTGACTACTAAAATTTTCAAATTAGTGGTCCAATGTCCAATATCATTTTTGGTTTTCTCTGACCAGTGGACCATCAATGATTTCGAACACTGATTGATTTTTCAAATGCTGAAGATTTCCTTGTAAAAGAGATTTGAATTATATGCTGTTTAATTTTTTGATTATTTCCCCTGTGTGAAATTTGACTTTTATTGTTATGTCTGCACAAGAAACAATTTTATGTCTTAAAATATTTACTCTTTCATTTAAAACAGATGGAGAAATTAACCTGATGCTTGGATCTCTTCCATTTTACCTGACTGAAATCCTGATTCAGAATATACTAAGCTTCAAGAATTTAAATATTTGATGACCTGAATGGTCAGACAGAGTGCAGCACCCTCCTAAAACTGTCTGAGAGAAACTCTATGTAAAATGATATTATATTACATTAAATATTAGTCTGACATACTATACATATAATCTAATGATTATATAATTTGTATTTTCAATAAATGGAGCGGCATACCGCAAACCAACTTAAATGTGTTGCTATTTAATTGTGCCTGTAATCATTTCTTTTTTCAGCTATTGCAAGGCTGCTGTTGGTGAATATTTTTCTTCTCTACGAGTATTGTTAAAAAATAAATAAATTGTCATCATAGATTATCATTTAGGAATACTGAAAAAATATATATGTAACAATAATTAGTCGCTTGGTGGCGACACTGCTGTTATTAAATTAACCCTTCAAAGTAAGTATTTAATATACTATGGATGTACATTGTGTATTTAAAAAAAGCTTTAAAATTTAAAGTAATACTTTTGTATTAGCTGATATTAGAGGTTAAATGGATTCTGCTACTTATAGCTGCCTTTTTCATGCTGATTATTTCAGTGTTTACGCATATACTTTGATTATGTATCCGTTATGTTTTGTCTTTATTTATTGAAAAGTGTTATATTCATTATTGAATGTTAAACAGAAACAAATTCTGAGTTTTTTTTTTTTTTTTTTTTTTTTGTTGTTGTTGTTGTTTTTATATCCAAATGAGCTAATTTTGCATAATCGAGCTGTGTGCAGTATAAATTTTTAAAAGAATCATGCTTGAAAATTATTTTTAAAACT
This sequence comes from Maratus speciosus, assembly GCA_963932465.1. Classification (NCBI taxonomy): domain Eukaryota; kingdom Metazoa; phylum Arthropoda; class Arachnida; order Araneae; family Salticidae; genus Maratus; species Maratus speciosus. Next base: position 620,548,210 of record OZ010788.1, on the reverse strand, counting down.
ATGAAAAATCAGTAAATTGAAATACAGATTTAATTTAATTGCATTTCACATTGCAACCCCCCCCCCTTTTAACGACGTAAAAATGAAAATTATGTGACAATAATTCAATTTGAGGAAAAGGGGAAGTGGATTGCTTATATTGTTACTGTCGATATATGTCAGCAACAGTAGAAAAATTAATTTTTTTTTAGTCAATTTTACTGTTCAAAAATAGTACTATTAAAAATTATGTAACTTAAAATAGTGAAAATATGTGAAATTTTCATATGTGTAACAATTGTACCTTTATATTAAGTATATGCAGAAATGTCTATAAATATTTTTTGCTAATTAAAATACTTTTATTTTTTTTTTTTTTGTGAAAAGAAGGTAAAAATTTTGAAAACTGTATAATATAAAAATTTCAGCATCTGGGCGATTCCATGTGGAGAGTCACACACATAACGCAGGCTTTAATTTGCATTTATTCAATTATTTATTATATTTTAATGTTAATTCTGATTTTAGGTGGTATGGTAAATAAGTTGTTAACATATTTTTTAGTTTAAATGTGTGTAAGTAAAATTCACAGAAATATATAATTTAATTTCATACTCAAACTGTGCTTTTTTTTTCTGAAGTAGAAAAAAGGCACATTTTGAGTAATGAAATTAAATGATATACTTCTGTGAGTTTTATTGCCACACATTTAAATTTAAAAATATATCAATAACTTATTTACCATACACTTAAAATCAGAATTAACATTAAAATTTAATAAATAATTGAATAAATGCAAATTAAAGCCTGCGTTATGTGTGTGAAACTCTCCATGGAAATCGCCCATCTATAGATTCACAACAATTAAAAAAAAAAAAAAAAAAAAAAAAAAAAAAAAAAAAAAAAAAAAAAAATTACAGATCATGAAAGCAGCAGCTAACTGCGTTGTGGAAAAAACTTTTTCAAACCTGTTCAAAAATTAATATTGGTTGAAGAAATTCATTCAGCCATTGTTTAAATTAAAATATAATAAAAACTGGGTATGCATTTAAATCTAAGAAAATTATTATTTTTTTTTAAATATTTTTTTGTGAATAAGCAAGCACTAAATGGACTAAGTGTAAGTGAGTGCAGAGAAATATTCCAAAAAGTACAATGACAGAATGGTAATATTTGTGAGAAGAAAAAAAAATGCAGTTACTTTGTGAAATCAAATTAGATCAAACTGGTTTACATTTGTTTTTTAAATATGTTTCAAAGACAATCGAATCAATAATTAAAAATTTAATAATGTTCGGTTTAATGAAAAAAAATATATATATGCTTTCCCTACTGCAATATAATCTCGCATAATCTGAAATTTTGTTTATTATTATACAATAAAATGATAAATTGAAAACCAAAGTGAGGGAAAAAAAAAAGAAAACTACAATCCGGTGTAACCTTTCCTCATAAAGATGAGAGAAAATCCTGAATCGTGGTTCAACCTTTTACCGAAAAATTGGAATAGAGAAAACCTTGAATTATGATTTAACTTTTCACCAGAAAATGTTATTTAAAAAAACTCTGAATCATGGTTAAACCTTGCACCAGAAAATTGGATTTAAAAACAATCCTGATTTGTGGTTCAACCTTTTACCAGAAAATTCGATTTAAAAAAAACTGAATTATGGTTCAAACTTTTACCAGAAAATTGGATTTAAAAAAACCCTGATTTATGGTTCAACCTTTCACTATAAAATTGGATTAAAAAAATCCTGATTTATGGTTCAACCTTTCACCAGAAAATTGGATTTATAAAAAACCTGAATCATGGTTTAACATTTCACTAATATAATGGTATTTATGAAAGCACCAATAAACTGGTGAAACTTATCACCTATATCTTGGTTGCAGCTAAATTTCAGCGACTTTTAACCATTTTCTTGGTGAAACATCGCACTTTATTTTTAACAGTGCAGTGGGAGGACAGACAAAACCTAACTCCACCCCCACTGCTAAAAATCTGCAGGTTTCTGAACACACGTCCATCCTGCACCCAATACAGAAAAAACTATTGTCATTTCAGTAACTGAATTCAAAAAAGCTGAAATAAACCAAAATTAAGCAAAAAAAATAATGTAAACAAAACATAATTTAAAAAACAAAAACAAAAAATCTTTAATAAAATAATCTTTTAGAAAATTACTTACAAATTTATAATTTAAATATAAACAAATTAACATGCATGAATGCAGATGAACGTGCACCCTCCCAAACCTGCAAGATAATTTTTTTTTTCAAAAACATGAAAAACCTGTATAATGTTCCTCACCTGTTATCAATGAACTATTAATTTTTCTTCCGAATTTTTCTTCCGTTGCTTTTTACCTGTCGTTTACTTTTTTTTTTTTTTTTTTTAAAGTTTTTTATAGTTAAATATAGCAGATGTACACCTTCTTTTCTGAGTTATGGTGTTTTTGCATTTTAAAGTAATGAAATATATATATATATATACGTATTCGTGGTTCGGAAAGGACCACTTGCATACAAGAAATATGATAGTAAAAAAAAAAAAAAAAAAAACTTTTAAAATGGATTTTGCAAACAAGGAATGTGATAGTAAAAAAAAAAAAAAGGTTTAAAAATGGATTTCAGTTAAAAGAATTTCGGATAAAAAGGGTTCTACTGTAGTTGCATTGGCAGTAGTTGCATTTGAATCTCTTCTGCAAGGCTTCAGTTCAGCTGCATTGGAAACCAAAATAGAAACTTGCGCTGTGTGACTCGACTCGGACACGAAAGTTGTATTCCAGAAGAGAAAAGAAAGTCCAAAGCGAACATAAATTTTTGTTAACCCACAATAGAATATTTTAACCCTTTATGCCCGGAAGGTACTTTAAATTACCATTAAAATAACTTGTTCATTTAATTCATTTAATACATCTGTTAGTAGTAATACAATTTAGATTGAGTTATAGATACTTCACTTTATCTTGTTCCAAAAGCATTATTAGTTTCACGAAACAAAAATATTTTTAAAAAGATGCTATCTTTTTCGTTTACATTTCGTCAGTTTTCTTGGCGCTGAAAGATTGTGGGTGAAAAGTTTGAATTGGGACAGCTTTCTCGCTGGCTTTTGACCAACATTAGCCATTTGGCGAATAAGAAATAAACAAGTTGGAAATTGCTGGTCAAGCGTGGCAAATGAGGTGCGTTCGTACTATAACTAGTTTATAAATATTTTTTGCACCGCATATTGTACTGAATGTATATTTTAGTGCACTGCCTAAGTGCATATCAATTTCATTCTATTCGAATGGCTGTAATATCATTAAAATGCACTTGAAATATTTTTTTTTCCATTGACATTAATGTGACAGAAAACTTTTGACTGTCCCTCTAATTAAACTATACATCCGATTTTCATATAATTTGAAAGGACTCGACAAAATTGCACAACAATTATAGATTTAAAACTTTAGACCATTTGGAATGCTGTAACATCATTAAAATGCACTTGCAATAATTTATTCCCATTGGCCGTAATGTAACGGAAAACTTTTGATTGTCCCTGTCATTAAACTGTACATCCGATTTTCATAAAATTTGAAATGACTTGACAAAATTTTGCAACAATTATATATTTAAAATTTCAGACCATTCGGTTGGGTAGTTTTAGCTCTGTTATATACGGACAGACGGTCAGACGGGCAGACGGGCGGACAGAGAGACGGTCTGAACGACGACTATAGGTGCTACATATTTATATAATTACGAACGCACCTAGAAACAGTAGCCAAATGAACAGATTTGTTAGCAAAATAGATTCTGCTCGAAACACTGAAAAATCCATATTTAACCATTTACTGTATCCCTTTTTTTTTTCAATATGTTTTAAAATAGCCTAATTTTTTGTAATTGCTTATACAATAAAAATTCGACTATCCGCTGCAGAAACTATTAAAAATAAGTACATTCTAAAAGGCTCCTAAATGTATAAATGTTTCAGATATTCTTTTAGCAGTCTAAATAAAAATTAAAAAATTAATATTTGACTCACCGTTGTGAAAATACACACTAAAAATTTGTAAGAGATTTCGATTCTTAATCGATTGAAAAAATTTGACCAGCCAATGACACGTTACATACATTTAATAAATAGTATGGTGAATGGCTAATCTGAACACTTCATTGCACCAAAAATTTTCTCTATTTGGCGCTTTATGCGAATACTTTTGTTTGCGTTTTAACTGCCGCGACGCAGGCGCATAGATAGTGATTCGTCTGACAATAAAGAAATACCTATGGCATAATCCTTTCTGTGTGTTTGGCTGTTGCTAAACTCAATTAGTGTTGAATCAATATCTCTATAAATAAAGCAATGTAAATGGCATAGTGCGATTGAACATGTAAAGCGAAATCAATCGTTCAGTAATGCGGCTAAGAATCTCGACTGTATTGGCACACAAACACACAAAATGAACACTCGTAATTTGGCGAATTCGACTGTTGATTTACTCGCCAAATGAAGAGTTCTGTAGCGAGAACCCTGGTTCGGAATTATTCCTATGTTTCTATTGTAAGAGAGTAAATTATATTTGTACATTTCCTAATTCTATAAAATACTAAAAAAATATTAAAAAAAAAAAAAAAAACAATTCCGTGAAGTTATAAATAATGCACAAAATTCTATAAATACAGATTTAATTAACTAGCTTTAATTGGCAAAATTCTTTTAAAATTTATTAAATAATTGTGTAAATCTTCTAATATAGTTTCAAAGATTCACGAAAAATGCTTTAAAAGATGAAAATTTCACGAATTCATAATATGGGGCCATAAGGATCATCCCGAAACTGGGCCGAACTCAAAATAAAAGAAAATAATTCCATGTTTTAATACAATTATGGAAAAGTACTTTACAGTTATATCACTAATATCAATTGTAACTGTTTAGAAGGAAAATGAACATGTGTATACTCATTAATGTTCATATAGATATATAGTTTTTTTTCATCTGAAAAATATTTAGAACTTTCATTTCAAAATTCGGGTCAACCAGACGTTGAGCCGCAACAGTCAAAACATTCTCCAATACGTAAACATTTAATGAGAATCCGACCCAAGACCGACTTGCAACGAAAAAATTTATAAACTTAAACTTACGCTATGTGCAAAATTACTTAAAAGATGAGACAGTATTTAAAAATGTTAAATAACTTTAATATCTTAGTACTTTCAACTATAGAAACATAGTCTTCGTCAGAGGAATAATAAAATACAACAGTTGTTAACGTCTAATTTTCAAAGTCCACGTAGATGGTGACGATAGGAGTGAAAGTGGAAGTTAATGTATAGATCTGGAAAACATTGGGAAAATAAAACATGGATATAAGGAAGTGGAAAATTACTCGTTATATGACTCTTTAAGAGAAATTATTACTAAAGAAAATACTGTTTGTAATTACTTTTTATCCTACAACATACCCAGAATTTGGCTCAGTTTTCTTAAAGAATCATAAAACGAGTAATTTCCCACTTCCTTATATCCATGTTTTATTTTCCCAATGTTTTCCGGATCTAAGAATTAACTTCCACTTTCACTCCTATCGTCACCATCTACGTGGACTTTGAAAATTTGACGTTAATAACTGTTGCATTTCTTATATTCCTCTGACGAAGACTATGCTTTTATAGTTGAAAGTACTAAGGTATTAATGTAATTTAACATTTTTAAATACTGTCTCATCTTTTAAGTAATTTTGCACATAGTGTAAGTTTAAGTTTAGCTTTTAAAGATGAATTAAGCATTTCTATTTATTTATTTCATGAAAAATTTATTTTCAACCCGACCCAACCTGGGTGGGATCTAATTCGTGCTTGGCCAGATATTTAATTGAACATTTTTTAATGTTACACTTTATTATAAGTTATTACGCACAGAAAATATTAATTTGAAAAAACAAAATTCTTAATTTAAATAGATAAAGACAAAAACATAAACGGATAGTTAGAAAAATATTTGAAAAATGTATTTAAAAAAATGAATCATCGTTTCTGATACAGTAGAGCGCCGATTATCCGAACAAGTCCGGACCGACCCTAGTTCGGATAAGCAAAAGTTCGGATAAATGTACAGACACTTTAAGGGGTGTTCCTGACTATACTAAACCATTACACTTTATCCAGGCTTTTAGGACTGGCAGCACCAGTTAGTACTAGCGTGTTTAAAAACTGTTTTTTTTTTTACTTTTTTATCATTTAAAATTTTATTTTTCTCTTTTTATCATTTTCTGAACTCCACAGATTATAATTTAAGCAAAAAAAGCTTTCGATTGTTGCTTGCTTCAAAGAAGACTTTCTTTCCAATGCTGCCCTATCTCGAATTCTTCTCAAATACGTTAGTTGAATAAGATCAGAGTTTTTCTGCCATTCCAGCATAACTGTTTCCAAACATTCAAAGACTTCGTTATGTGATGGACCTGGATCCTTTTCAAGGCATTCGTTTTCATTTCTTCAATTTCTTTTTCATCTTAAATCTCCTCCGCAATCTCATCATCATTAAACAATATTTTGAGAGAAATAGGCTGTTCGGATAATTGGAAGTTCGGTTAATTGGAGTTCTGATAATCGGCGCTCTACTGTATTTTGAAAATGCCGTGAATAGTTCCATAAAGATGAAACCTTTTTAGATTCAACGAAATTTCTCTGAAAAACATGAAAACCACATTTTATTCCTTCATACCAATGCAATAGTCCATTCAACCGCACTGAATAATGCAATACATATTGAAGAAAACATTTTAGAAGCACGTCGGCACTTTTACGCAAAATATACCCAGATATGCGAATATTGCTGGAAAAGAAACATTTTACTTCTAGAAGTAGACTTTATAAAAACTCCAATTTTATTTTACTGTAGATTTTTTAGTCAAGATTTTCTTTTTTTGACCGACTAATGATTATATATTTGAAAGTGTAATGGATACACATTCAAGTAAAAATGATCTAACAAAAAACATAACTGTGAAAAAAGGGACCCAAGATCTGTAAAGACAATGGCAAGAAAAGAAGTGATATCTAAGTGGGTGCCAAGTTAAAAAAAAATTCACTCAAACTTACCTACTGAAGTATTATAGCATTTTAAAAATTGCTTAAAAATAAAAATTATTGATAGCATATTAATAATAAATCTAGAACTTGGCAAGTTTTTACCTACGAGTCATTTATTTTTAATAATGACATTATTACATCAAATCTTGTTATTTCATGTTTGGAAGCCTTAATTTGAGTGAGCTCCTTCCCCTTGAAGGACGGTGGGATAAAATATATTCCACCTAATTTTAATTGCAAAATGCCACATTGACGCCAGAATTCAGAACTAAAAAGTTCAATTTTATTAAATAGGTGAAAAGAAGCCAAATGTTAACCAAATGTACTTAAAAGTATGTTTTCTGAAATCACGTATTTCATTTTATTTTGCTTCATTATATTCCAAGTATCAAGTTAAAATTCATTTCAATTATTAGAAAGGTATTTTGTTTAATTAGAAAAAAATCAATTATACCTTTTTTTTGTTTCTCTTTATTTAAATTATATAATTATATGTTAAACCGTCTCACAAGTATAAGCGTCATACGAATTAAAACAGTTTGCTTCCGAAAATTTTAATATAGCTAAAAAATAAAATTTATCGCATTCTTTAGATATATTTTTATTTGACTCCACCTCATTTTTCTTACTTTAGTTTTGAAATGGCATCATACTATTCTTTTTCTGGTTTGAATTTTATGTCAGTTAATTAAATGCGAGAAAATTTCTGATCTCTAAGCTTTATTATTCGTCTAGATTTTATTTATTTTATTTATTGACGTTTTATTACATAATTCCTTTTTTTTTCATTCGTTGTATTTCCTGAACAAATTTGTAATAAATTATCTTATATATTGAGTTAAGAGCACAATCAATTTATTTATTTATTTATTTATTTTTTTTAAGGTTCAATTTTTTTTTCATTTGAAGGTTAATGATTAGTAGAAGTACAGATAAACTTCTCTATTAATATAACATCATATTGCTCATTTTGGAAAAAATATAAACTGTAATAGAGGACAGTTAAGCTATTTATGCCTGGTGTCCCACTTTTGGAACGTTCCGAATTTTAATTTTTTTTTTTATAATTTTCTTCTTCTTTATAACATGAAAATTATATGTTATAAAGTTATTATCTATAAATGTCTTTATCTATTACCAAGATATGACAACATAAGATTGATATTTATTTGCTTAAATGATGGTTTTTTTCGGTGTTTATAGGTTTTTCATTTTTCAAAATAGCGAAATGTAAAAAGTAAACTTATTTATATTTTTTTGTATAATGGATCCAAATACATAATTTATAATCCAAGCTTGTAGACTTCTTTGAAATACGATTTTTTTTTTTTTTAATTGCAAAATTATTTGTTCAAGCCTACTTTTTATGTATGTATGTAACATACAAAATATAGGGTGCTAGGTGCAAATGGGTACATATTTCGATTAGCCAGTTAGGGAACAGTTATTTATGTAAAGTCCTTTTCAAGATGATTTTGAAATGAATTGCTTTCTATTCTCAAATACGATTATTCTTGATTAATTATTAATTATACTTATAATGTCATTAGTCTCTGTAAAGAAATAAATATATTTTTAATAGAACATAAAAATACTAATTATAGTATTTATTATGGCCAAAGGTGGCCGGTCACTTGCGATTTTAGACGTTTTATTAAATATATAGAAAAATACGTGAGGAAGTAACTTGAAACAGCAGATATGTAAGCAGTATAGTGTAGGTCATACATTTCTGCGAAGAATTTTCCCCGAAATCCCATAGGGGACCGTCAACAAACTGAAAAAGAAAGAATATCTTTTGGATAACACTATAAAAACTAATGTAGCAAAAGCGTTCAAACTCGATATTATTAAGAAGAGGCTTATTGTAATGTACTCTGTTCATTTTTATGAGGATAGCATGTACACTCGTACAGAAAATAAGGTTTTTATAAAAACAGTCCCAAATTTTACCAAATTTTCTGCTTATAACTTGCAGAGTTCTTAATATTAAAAAAAAGTTCTTTTCAGAAAATATGACGAACAACATTGTACACAACACTCTGCAATCAGAATTAAAAAATAATAAATATTGGATAAAAAATGAACAGGTTTATCAAGAAATGTTTCACTGCGCATGCCCGAATGCAATCAAAATATAATGTGCATAATGTGTTAGCTAAATGTATAGAACAACATTTGTAAAATTCTCAAAAACATAGTTTGAAAAATCTGATAATAATCGTCTAAAGAATAAGTTCAAAATCCGTTGCTCCCAAAATGAAGCAAAAATAATGAGGGGTTGTATACATATATCCATTGATTAGTGTCAATATAGCATACACAATATTGCACGTACTACTGTATTTGGATACAGCCCCTCATCTATTTGCTTCCTTTTAGGAATAACGGATTTTGAGCTTATTGCATGAACGATTATTATCAGACTTTTCAAACTATGTTTTTGAGACCTTCACAAAAGTTGCTCTATAATTTAGCTAACACATTATGTAAATTATATTTTGATTACGTTCGAGTATGCGCAGTGAATCATTATTTAGTATACCTGCTCTTTTTTCATACAATTTATATATTTTTTTTCATTCTGATTGCAGGGTATTATGTACAATGTCATTTGTCATATTTTCTGAAAAGATCTTTTTTTTAATATTAAGAACTCTGCAAATTATAAGCAAAAAACTTGGCGAAATTTGGGGCTGTTTTTATAAAAACCTTAATTTTTGTACGAGTATACATGCTATCCTCATAAAAATGAACAACATAGTATATTACAATGAGCCACTTATTAATAATCTCGAGTTTGAACGCTTTTGGTAGAATAGTTTTTACAAGGTCATCCAAAAGATATTCGTTTTTTCAATATGTTGAAGGTCCCCTATGGGGTTTCGGGAAAACGCCAAAATATATGACTTATACTATACTGTTACACACCAGCAGTTTCAGGTTAATTCCTCATGTATTTTTCTAGATATTTAACAAAACGTCTAAAATCGCAAGTGACCGGTCACCTTTGGCCATATAGTGTATATAATATAGGAAAAACTTAATTTATATAAATTTAGACAAAACAGATAATTATGCATGAATACTACACAAATGCATTATTTAAGTTCTGGCAGTGTCAAATACACTGTTTATGTACCACGAATGCCGAAAACAAACTGTTCAGGACTTAAAGCAGTACGCATCTGTGCAGCTTAAAGAACCATTGACAGAGTGATGCTAAAAATGTTCGGAACGAAGTGGATTATATATTGGACATATGCCGTATAACAAGAGGGTCAGAGATCGAATATTTGTAACTGAAAAAAACTTGGTATATTTCTCTTTAAATTCATGTATCACTCATTGTAATATGTGCAGTAGTTTCGAAAATGTTTCTTTTTTTTATTATTGAGTCCATCATTTGTACTCAACCTGTATTTCTATTTTTAATGGGTAATTATTTGGCATAATTACTGAAAATTATAGCTTGTTTTTCATTCGTACCTTTACATGTTCATTGTATTCTATTTTATTTTCAAATTCAGGCTCGTGCTAATGTGTGGTTAATTACAAATAAAAAGAACAAATTTTGTCATGAAAATTTTTATTGCATTTTTCAATGACATACAACAATCAGTTACAAATGCAGCATATAAAGAAAGGAAGTTATGCCTTTTTTCATTCATCAAAACAAGACAAGGTAAGTTGTAGATAAAAGAGGGGGCCGTTAGCGACACCATCTGCCCCAGGTGCCACTCATCCCTCGGCACGGCCCGACACCTTGGATTGGGGGCCGATTTTAGTCGCCTCTTACGACATGCATGGGCTTACAATGGCGCTATTCTGATCCGGACACCACACGGATTTACACAACCATCATGATGATAGACAAAATGCAAAAAATCCATTAAGGAACAAACACCTTCTGCACATCAGTAGGCAAAATTGGGAAGTCAGGATAAATCATTATCTGTAAGGTGAGTCATAGTTCTATGGAGAAAAGATATTACGTGTTAGAACAGCATTATACTTTATCAGATTCACAATGATTAAATACGAAATCTTACAAATTGAAATATTCCAACCTAATTGAGACAATGTCCACTTGAGGAGTCGATCGAGGTTAACCGGTTAACACCAAGCATCATGTAAATAGATCAGCTTCATTTTGTCTAAATATAATCAGTTAATAGGAACTATTGCTTTTTTTTGTTCTTATGTGCATCACAGCATTCCTCTTGGCTATTTCAATCCGCTGGCTACCACTATAGTCAAGTTTTCTAGTCACCAGATTGAGCCTAAATAACAGAATTTTTCTGATTTTGCAGTAAGTCGTTATCTTTTTCCTACAAATTACGACTGTTTATGTGTATGTACGAGCTGACCACTATGAGAGTGAAAAAAAGATTTATTTCTGCTCTGGTAATGGAAGGCCTTTTTTGCGTCTGATAAAAAAGTGTATTATTTTCGAAACATGTTGCATTAGGCTCTGTCTCCATGATTTAATTTAGAAGTGATTTACTTTTTTATTATGGGAAAAACTACAGAAATTCTTAATTGTTTTATTTTACAAAGATATTTATAAAATGTTGCTTTAATTAAATTTTAAAACAATTTGGTCTTTAACGGGTTAACGTGCCGGTGCTCTGATCTAACTTCGACTACTCTGCCCGACACTTGTAACTTAGACAAACTTATACAAATAATATCGGCCTGCAATAGTATGCAGCTCAATAGATTAAATTCCAAGCAATGGCCTGAAGTTCCATTACTATTACTTTGGACATGAATGTCACTTTTTCACTCGGTTGGAATTTTTCAACTCGTATAAAAAAGCATTATCGACAATTTGAAATCAAATGACAATTTAAAAAAAAATAGAAATACAAATAAAAGTACGTGAAACATAACTATCCAATACCACATTTTTAAAAAGAGTTAAGAGCTGAAAAGAAATATAAATTAACATGGAATGAAATATCTGTTTACGTTGCAATATTACTTTAAATTTACAAGAAAAACAGTCCTTGTCTAATTTTTCAGGCAGGATTGTAATTTTATAAAATATTATCAACTATAATCGTCATCTGGTTCGTCCGTCTGTTTGTCTGTCTGTCCGCATTTAACACCGCCATAACTACCAAATCGAACGGATTGAAATTTAATATATATAATCGTTTCAGAATTTTGTCGCGTCATTTAAAATTTTATAAAAATCAATTCAAAACTCGAAAAGATTTTAATAAAAGTTGTCTTCATTCTGTTAAATCCTATCGTACGTAATTAATTCGCACAATAGCAACGTTTAATCATTACCATGGTAGGTAATAATTAAACGTTGCTATTGTGACTTCGTCCTATATAAGATGAGTCATATTATTTCCGTATTATTGAATTTAATACATGTAATAGAGATAAATTTTGTGTTCATGCATTTTTGCATAAGAGAGCAACAGCTATTGCACCAAGATTTGTTTATATATAATGCTATTTATGGTACGAACGCGTACAATGTCCGACATGTTTGTGTCTATGTTCTCCGATTGTTTTACATGTAAGAAACAAAGTCATTTTCTATGTTTTATTTGTAAAAATACATTTGGTAAAAAGTTTCATTTTCATTAAATATTTGAAATTCTATTTTTAATTTTCTAAAAATTGATGGCAATGTTTTTCAGCAATTAAATGCCTAGAACTAGTCAGTCTGTAACATTAACAAGAATTGAAGAAATTGGAGCTTTCTTTTTAACTTTCTCAATTGGTATCCTTATTTTTAAATGATTCATTTTGAGCTGTGTACCTAAAGTTGACGTCTAACATTGCATTTTTTTTATTTTTAAAGCGTCCTTATTATAAAAATGCAGAAAAAAGAAAAAAATAGAAACATGCTAACTTGCTTTTGTTCTTATGCCCTGGAACAATTTTCTATAAACGGATTATTAGCTTTGACATTCTTTATGTAATATTTAACAAAAGAGCGACATTCTATGCATTAAAAAAATTAAATAAATTAGAGATAATATACTCAGCAAAAACTGCTAAAATAAAATAAAAAACATTACAATTTCAAGAAAGAAACAAATCGAAATTAACAATAATTGTTTCTAAATATTGTTTCCATAAATATAAATTAAAGTTAAAATCAAATAAATATTATACATTTTATACGAATGCACAAAATATATGAAAATTAAGTTGCGTGCTTTTCTCTAATACTTACAATCTGTTAATGCATCTGTAGCAGAATTTGTCTTTCTACAGGAACAAGAAGCTCTGAAGAATCCAACCATAGCGGCTTTCTTTCGTTGCCACCATTTTCTGAATTTCTGTCGGCGACTTGGTGGGGAAGATCGAGGGATGTCCATATAATTATCTAATACTGAGACACTTTGAGAAGTTGTATTCATGGAGACGGAGTCGCTAACGGGTGAATCGAATACAAAACCGAAGTTAGGAGGAACCACTTCATTTGATATTTGATGATGATGCACTGACGTTAATGTTTCTCTACTTTTTTCTGAATTTTTCGTGATATCAAAATAATTTCTTGATTCTTTTGAAGTGGAAAGTGATTTGTTGTCTTCAGACGTAGATTTGTGATGAAATGAAGACACTTGACCTTGGCTGTAATCGACTTCTTCATGAGTGGCATCAAGTTGAGGAATCACGACGGGATCGACTTCAACTGCTTCTTCACACATTTTAAATTCTTCATTGTCTCCGGACTGATGGTTGTAAGAATTTACTATTTCATGATCTGGAATTAAATCTAATTTGTTTTCTTTCAAGATTGCATTAAATTCACGGATGTTAACTGAAATGAGATAGAAAATAATTAAACATAAGATGGTATTCTCCTGTTTTATTACTATAAATTAAAAGAATAGTTAAATGGTTATAATTTATAGAGTTTATTACTATAACTATTTCTTAGACTATGTTCTGCGCACATAATATCTCTAATCATCATATAGCTTGTTCTGACAGGAGTTATGCGCCGATCGGTATACTAAAATGTTATTTCAACTTATCTCTAAATCGGATCTGAACATGCAGCGAAAAAATTCCGTACCCACCTGATATTGAAATGAAAGAACACTAATTACGTATTCACTTTCAGAGTCGAAAAAACTTATCTATATTCATACTTATAATACCAATTTCATCTGTTATGGATATATATCAACTTCTTCATATTTATTTTCATACGAAAGTGCATTCTGGACATTTTTTATAAAGAATATATTATATTTTTTAACCCACTCGACAAAAATATAGAGTCCATTTGACCCAGTTTTGACCCGCATCTAAATATTTAAAACTTTCAAAATGTTTGGCTCTGCTCTAGTTTGCTTTATACATAGGATTACCCGACTCGATTCTAATATACCACTTGTGATAAAGCTTTTGAAGACTTTTTTACTCTAATACTAACCGGAGTATCGTTTTCTAGTTGAAGTCACTCTTCAAAATCGAGGAACACTACAATTGTTTACTTTTGTTTTACATCTTTCTGTTAAACACCTATTATTGTATGCTATAATGCATTATGGAAACTTTTTGAAAGAACTATATAAAGAAAATATTCTATAACAGACACACATGTCTTAAAAACACGCTCACATAACATTTAAAATTGATTAACCCTAATCTCTGTAGAAATTTTTTTATGTTTTTGTTGTTGTCGGCCTCTGCTCACGAATTAGCGCAACACATATTTGAAGTGTGAAATTTTACACAGGCAATCTTGTGGCCTAATACTCTCCAATTTGGCATACTCGGAACACAGTTAGCATTATACAGAAATCGACACATTTTTAATTGCCAGAATTTTGATATTAAACAAGATTAATATTTCGAGTAAAAATCAATGGTACTCCTCGGATGCCAAGTTGGACAGCCCATCTGTAACACTTAACTATGATTTTGAAATGTATACAAGAATATACTTCTTAATTATTTTCCTTGACTAACAATTAAACAATGGAGAATAGGAAATGACAAAAACAAAGATATAAAAGTCATACTTTGTTTGTTATGCATTTGAAAGATATTTTTGACTTTTAGTTTTTATCTTTTGGTGTTTAATTTTGGTTTTAAATTAATTGCCTCATCAATCAATACCAATCAGCTAACATAAAGCCAAACGACTGAATTTAAAAAAAAATTTAATGTACGAGTGTAAACAACCCATCCATTGCACCTTTCTTTAACATTTCTGTGCTTTCTCATTATAATTCAAAAATATAAAAAATATGTACAGTTAGTACATAAAAAATGTATACAGTGAAATGTATATAGTAACACTCCCTTACTTAGCAAAAAGAATTTCAATCCCCAGTACATATAAGTATTTGTATGTTTTAGCTTCCGTATAGCGGACAATTTCCGAGGTCAAGCTTTGTACGGAATTTAGATGATGTATTGGCTGGACGACTAAATCAAACATTGGACCTTTTTCTATCACGGTAACGGTTTCAATTACTTGATTTTGTCATTTCATGTCAGTTGTTAAGCTACATCGAAAAAAGAAAAGACACAAAATAATCACCTTTATTTTTCCAAATGTCAAGTTCACTACTTGTGTATTGCCACTTTCCGCCAAAGAGCTTGTGATCTTGTAACTCTTGGACTGTGGGTCGTTTTTGTGGTACTATACTCAAACAACCAGTTATGAAATTCAGGACAACATCAACTATTTGTGGCTTTCCTTTAGAAGCTGGAAAAGCGTCTTTCATCAACTTTACAAGATTCTTCCTCTGAAAATAAAGGAGAACGTTAGTATGAAATTATGGAGCTAATGTTCCGATGTTCAGGGACTTCATGATTCGTCACTCGGAATCAAAGCTCTTTACGCCTAAAGCTTCGATATTGCGTTATTCAAATAAAAATAATATTCCTAGCAGCGGGATTTAATGAATTAAAATCTGTCCAAAGACATCAGAACGGAAAATGTCTGAGGTTCTACGAATGGTATCAACTATTCCTGCTAAGACGTAAAGCAAAATATTTTTCCGATCACCAGTTGCTCTTCTTTTAATATATTTTGTTTAAACTAAGCTTTTAAACGGAACATATGTATACCGTAATTTTGTCTTAAATGTAAAAAATTCATACTCCCTACCCAACTTCCACCATACAATTTACAACAGCTTCATAGGAAATCTCACTAAAATGGAATTTTGTTTCGGTGCGTAGCGATTTCACATTCACAGATTTTACTGTGTAAAATTATATTGTTTATTAAATGCAGAAAAAAAAACTACTAAGTTCGAATATCATGTGACCGGAGAAATAAATGATTTTAAACAGTTTTTCATT
This sequence comes from Maratus speciosus, assembly GCA_963932465.1. Lineage (NCBI taxonomy): Eukaryota > Metazoa > Arthropoda > Arachnida > Araneae > Salticidae > Maratus > Maratus speciosus. The sequence goes on along the minus strand of OZ010788.1, from coordinate 620,531,833 downwards.
TTAAAAGAGGCAATTTACCTCATTTCTTTCACAGGGGCTCTTATAGAATTTACTGTATTGTTATGTCTCAATTTCGAAGAAAACACATTTCGTAACATTGACCATGGTAACGCTATGTAAATTTAACCATTTGCCATATTCTCGGAGGAATAAATGTAAAATAGAAACATACAGTCACATTTTAATGGTTAAGATTCGTATCGATGTACGATGGAATTCATTATTCAATCGTAGACACCTCGTAGTAACAGAGATGTATATCCTTAGATAGAAAAAAAATGTGAAACACACACATGCAAATACTTGTATTGCTGTGAATCGTGCAAAGAAATAATAAAAAAAAACGGTCTTCGTATAATGCGGAGTCTAGGAATTGTATTTATGAATCGTTATGTTGTAGACTAACCACAAACAACTCCAGTCACTACCCCACTACGTATCTTTATTTTTGGGATATATTTCTACTGGATTGTATTTGTAATAATCCTTCTTAATGCATATTCAGTGGTGGCCAAAATTGTGGAATCTTTTAGGTAGCTTTCATTACAAAAAGTAAAAAGCTACCTATTACAGCCGACCGAAGGAAAACACTAAGGGAAATTTTGCAGTATTTTCGCCGATCATAACGTCCTAGATCCCAAAACTACCCTTACTGAAATGTTGACTTATATATATATATATATATATATACATATATATATATATATATATCGGAATTTTGTCATGCTATAACTCTCGAATTTTGGAACCGATTTGGATGAAAGTTTCCATATGGATAGTACATACTAATGTCCCGACCGATTTGGTTGGCCAGCTTCATACGCCCTCTTGTTCCAAAATGACGGCCATTTGAATTTGTGAAATTTTTTTATGTTTTCTAACGTTGTATACTTATAGAAATTGTTACGTTTCAGAAAATGCAAGCACTTATGTATCATTTTAAACAGAAATTTAGAAACATTAAAAGATATTTGAAAGAGTCACACAGAGTAATTTAACAACATAGGTCATTTTAAAGAGAAAATTAGGAAACCTAAAAATTTCCAAAAGTGCCCACAAAATTCCAATGGCCACCATTTAAAAAAAACATGGCGGATAAAGCTGGCCAACGAACTCGAGACATTCGTATATACTATGTATATGAAAAATTTCATCCAAATCGGTTCAAAATTTCGAGAGTTACTGCGTGACAAAATTCAGATATTACATACATATATGTATGTGTACAATATATATATATATATATATATATATATATATATATATATATATATATATATATATATTTATATACATAAGTCAACATTTCAACGGAGGGTGGTTTTTGGTATCTGGGTCCCTTGATCGGCGAAAATACAGCAAAATTTCCCAAAGTGTTTTCCTTCGCAGGGCTGCAATAGGTAGCTTTTTACTTTTTGTAATGAAAGCTACCTAAAAGTGTCCACAATTTTGGCCACCACTGTAAGTGCGAGTGGCATATGCGTTAATGTAAACTGCCTTACGATATCCTTAGTTTAATAAATTTCAGATTTTTACAGAATGTGACACACTTTTTGTTAAACAAACGTTTCTCAGTAAGATAAAATGAACAATTCAATTAATGTAGTATTAAATGAACTCCAGTTTGAGTGGTCTTTCAAACGAGGCTTTTTTTCATTGCACTAAATAAAGTCCATAAATGATGTAAACGTTTGAGTGCTGTAAAAATAATCCCTTGCGTTGAATCATTTAATTTCAGTTTTTAAAGAAATTAAATTGGTTACAACTTTATATTTAACAAAACGACGTTTTTTTTTTTTTTTTTTTTTTTTTTTTTTAAGTATTATATTTTTAGCAACAAGTAAAAATTGAATTAAAAAAATCAAAAAACCCTACTGCGTAAAAAGCGAACTAATTAATTATTTCTCATTAATGTGAAACTGCCTTTTATAATTCTTACCTATTTGTTTATTTACTTGTATTGATGACTTTTAAGTTGTGTTTAATTGTCAGTTCCTATCTATAAACACTGTTTTGATGGGGCCTATAGATGACTATGACGGTTAGAGTTGCAGTAAAGCTAGAGATCCTACCTACACAATTTCCGGGCTGTATAATATTTAAACGGAGCTTCTGACTTTAAAATAGTCAATGAAACATCGTCTTCATTTTTAAAGACCTATCCAATGATAGGCCACTCAATAGGGTGCGTAACATTTTTTTTGTCCGTCTCTACTGCCATTTTGTATTTTGCGACTACCATTTCGATTTTATAAAAACAATACCTATTCTATAACCATCGGACGATTAAGACGAATCGATAGAGACCTCATTCATTAAAATCCATTCAGCCGTTGGGATGTTTCGAGGATATAAAGAAATCCACATACGCAGATACGCGTGAAACATATAACCCTTCTTGGCAGTCGGGTAAAAAGGTCAATCAATGGCAATACTGTTAATATAAAAGAAATAATTACTCAGTACAAATTAAAAATATAATAGAAAAATCTCCCATGATTAAAAAATTTCAAGTTATTTCAATGAAAAAGTTACTTTTCTTTGCGATATTGGACCAAGGGATTTTTTTACCACAGCATTTTCTAATTTTACGACACACATCAAAACTCGGTGTTTTGCATCAGATTCTGATTAGAAATATCGACTAAGAGCCGGCAAATTTGTATGAACCTCTTACGTTGTCGGTTGCTGATGTTACGTTTTTGTACTTCCGTGTTACTAACAATATCATGATATCGGAATAAAAGCTTTAGTACGAAAATTGATTTGGAAAAGTAATGTAAACGACGGCTGTCGTTAGATTCTGCCGGATTAACTATAAAAAATTTATATGTTATTCGATGAGTAATACGCAATAACCGATGACCTTAACATTCGTTTCAAATAAAAAAAATATATATAGAAGCGAAATCGTCCTCATTATTCGAAGATACATCTTAAACGGACATACATTAATAATTGATCGCTGCGTGCAAATACAGGAACAAATACAGTCAGGCAAAATTAAATCAAATTCTTCTTAACCCTTAGATGACCAAGTGGGGTCCCTTTTATGACACCAATGCAAGTTTCTGACGAATATTTAATCTAAAAAAAATTGTAGTGCTTTCAGAATTTTTATAGCTGGGTTTTACACTATTTTATCACGAATTCTGAAGTTATCATTTTCCCCACTAAAAAGTAAGTACATAAAAATTACATTTTGATTTGCGTTCAGCAAATGACCCCACCTGGTCATGAATGTTATAAAACTGTAATTAATCGTCGTAATTTTTTTTAAAAAAATGTAGTGCTTTCAGTATTTTTATCGCTAAGTTTTACACTATTTTATCACGAATTCTGAAGTTTTTGCTTTCCCCATGAAAAAAAATAAGTACATAAAAATAAAATTTTATTTGGGGTCAGTAAATGATTCCACCCGGTCGTTAACGTTCAGAAATCCTTTGTTTCAATAATATTACAATTTTCTTTTCTTTCTGTGGCTGCAACTCTTATATATATTATTAAATTAATTTTAAAATCTAAGTTCAGAGTTTTATTTCATATAATAAATATGTGTTTTTTTTTTTTTAATAACAGTGGGGTCATTGAATGACCCCGTTTAGCGTTTCATGTTTAAAATTTCCCCCTGATCCTCCGAGGGTTAATTAAGATAAATTAAACTTAGTTTTCATAATTCTTCTAAGTTTTTATTTAGTTTGTAAATGTGGGAATGTATTTACAATTGTTAAGTGAAGTACAGGGTGAAGTTTTGAACTGCTAAGTGACACACAATATTTTAATAGCCAAACTGTTTAAAAGAAATAGGAAAATAGCTATTCGATTGGGAATGATGTATTCTCTTGATTTAAAAAACAAACTTGTGGGCGGTCTCCTTATTGAAAGTTTAAACTGAAGAACAAGAGTCTTTAGCCACAGAAGACTTCTCCACTTTATAATAATGTTAAAATTATAACTGTTAAAAACAAGCTTTCACAAAAAGAATATGTTTATTAAACATTATATATAAATGTTCAAATTACCCTGTATCTTTCTTAATTGTAGACTAATACGTAAAGAAACTTCATTTCAAAACCGTAAATAACACAACAATATGTGTGTTTAAAAAAGAGAAATCATTTCATACCTGTAGACCATTTTGGATAACAGGATAAACTTGGGTATACCAACAAGACAAAGGACCCTGGTCCCATTGAGAAAAATTTTTCAGAAGATTCATCCCGGTGAAGAGTTCGAAAGTCATAGTCCCGATACTCCAAATGTCCAGTTTCTTTCCATCCACCTCTGTCAAGCCGGACTCAGTCAAGCGACCTTCAGGACAGCGATAGATAAAAGGTGCTCCGTATCTAGCAAAAAACAAGAATAATTTAAATAGTGCTGAGAATTTCAAAGAATGTTTCAGTTCTTTTGAATTTCAGTATAAAGATTTGATAAAAAATAGTATTCCTTCTAACAAAACTATAGAGAATCCATAAAAGAATGTCACAGTTATAAATTTTCATAGTATCAACTGCAAGCGTTATAGAGTGTTGGCTCAAGGTCACAAATAAAGAGTCCTTCAAACAGTTTTAGATGTGCGTGCTCGTGTAGTACTACTTGTAGTACTACTGTTGGATTAGTACTACTGTTGGATTAGTACTACTGTTGGATTGCTTGCCGTGCCACGTACACAAAATGGCGACTCTTGAGCATAAAGCGTTATTGCTGGTTTGAAGATTTAAAAGCCATTGGAGCCATGCGATTTTTTCCTGTGGGGCTTTATAGAAGATCGTGTCAAAGTTCCGTGTCTCAGTAGTGATTTGTCAGAGTTAAGACACAGAATTCAAGAAACTATTACATCCATGACTCCGGACTTCTTAATCGAAGTGTGCGAAGAAATGGACTTTACGTTGTGTGTGTGCCGTATAAGTAAAGGTGCATATAGTGAACAGTTGTAAGAAAAGGTATTTCAGTTTACCTTCAATTTGATGTAAATAGTTTAAATTAATCTGTTATGATATACCACTGACACTTGTTCATCTTTTATGGTCACCCTGTATATTGCTCGCAGATGCGTCACTGGAATTATTTCGAGGGTGAAAAATACTCCTTGATATGACTTTTAGGAATAAATTAAGCATTGAAAAGAAATACGAAAAGCAGACATGAAAGTAACCATGAATGGTTTCTAAATGAGGGGTGATGTTTTGGGAGTAAATATGTTAAATTCGGGAGGAATTTCGCGTGGTTGTATCCATTATTTTAGGTTATACACTGTAGCAAAACAGACTGAAATACGGAAATATTACTGGCAATCGAGACGCCAGTACTATATCCATATTTTAATGGAAGTTTTCCCCCGTAAATGCCAAAAAACGGAAAATTTTATGTAATTTACTGGGAAAACGTTCCGTTAAAGTACAGAAATAGTACTGGCGTCTCGATTGCCAGAAGTATCTCCATATTTTAATCAGTTTCTTTTTACAGTGTAGGAGAAAAATTAAATACAATTTCTATAGTATGGGAGGAATATTTGCCTCCTTTACCTCTCATATAAAACTCTCAGTGGGGCAGTGTAAAAAAATAAATAAATGAACTGAATATTTATGCACAGAGAAAGAGATGGGGAAGAAATATTTCTATTCTAAATTTTATCTTTTATCATAGTTATATATTAGTGCATTTTTTAGTATTTATGAAATGTACAGAAGTTTTATGATAAAGAGGTATTGCTTATTTAAAAAGCGCAAAAATACGACTGATTAAATCGGTAAAACGAATTTTTGTTTTTTTATGAGTGTATTATAGTTTTCATGAACAGCAAATGCTTGTAGGAGCGTTAAAAGTATTCCTCATTGAGCCAGTATTGTTTGCATTAATTACAGATTCGCCAAGGAAATATATACAATATTTCAGATTTATTCATTTTACCTATATTGCACAATCTATTCAAGAAATATTTTGCTACTTCATTTCAAATATTTCAATTGCAAATTCAATATTTCTACGATATTCTAATTTCGTTATAAATATTACTAATGAAAATCGAATATTTCTACAATGTCCAAAATTCGTAGAGAATATTTTCAAAGACACTCCAATCTTTCTTGAATATTCTAATTTCGTTGGACATATTACAGATGTAATGACATTATTGAACTCACTTTGGTGATTTATTGAGTATTAGCTCGAAGAATGCTATATTAAGTTCTGTTGTACGAGTATCTAATATTAGCTTGTTTCGAAAGAACTGTAATACGCCACTCTAATGATTAGTTGCCTTAATGTGTTTGTTAGTGCAAAATAAACTTTAATGTATGCGTTTCAATCATATTGACTGACAAATAAATTATTTTTATTGAAAATTTTCAACGCAATTCAAGTTTATTCAAGAAAACATATGCAGTCCAGTAGACGAACATAGAACATCTGGCTAAATATTCTAACTATATATTATCTGAGCTATCCTAGTCAACATTAGCCTTCATCATGCAATCAAATAATTTTCTGCAATTAGCATATTTTTTCGATTTTACGTAGCTTAAAAGATAAAAACTCACGTAAGTAAAACTTTAACAAACAATTGCATACGAAATTATACATTAAAATTTCTACTAATTCCGATTGGTTGATAAAAAAATAACATGAATAGAAATTTTCCATTTGAACGATGGTCCTGGCTAAAGTGGTCCAGAATCGCGCAGATAGGGTAGAGCGCCGAAATATTAATCTCCCAATTTCGGCCCCTGTACTCGACAATTTTCAGTCAGTAGAAAAATTTCTTTTCATGACGTATAACAAAAATTCTTCATAAAAATTGCCTTGTTTTAATTTAAAATAAAAGCATGTAGAAATATCATTTAAAATCAAGGTAGAATGTTTCCTAAATTCCTAAGCGCTTTCGTAGGACTTTTTACTGTACGGTTGGTATTTGATTTAAAATGTTTTTTGTCGTATTTGATCAGTGAAATAAATGTTTAGATGTTATTTAATACAGCTGTATACTGAAAGTTATTTCTAATTTAACTTAATTATTAAAATACACCAAAGAAATCTGCTCACTTTCTAATCGGTATTTCTGTACTACTAAGGAATCCAAAATCAGAGAGGACCGCTAAATTGCCCTCGGATATAAGTATATTGTTTCCCTTGATATCGTTATGCGAGAGCTCATTACTGTGAAGACAGGATACGGCATTCAAGATATGTTTCAACCATTCTATTATCTGTGTCAATGCATTTTTATTTTTTATGAAAGAAGATTCCATAAGCGCCTGTTCCAAATTTTTTGGATATGCTTTTGTAAGAAATATATATGAATCTCCATAATAGACAAACTGTACGTCTTTTAACTTTAAGATGTTTGGATGATCCAACGTTTTCCACAAATTGACTTCCCCTTCTGAAACATATTTCTTTTCGACGACCTTCGCGGCCATTTCTTCATTCGTTTTAGAATTTTTTACTCTCAAGACGGAACCGAATGTTCCTTGTCCAATAACATCAACAAACTCATACGCGTTTTCTTCCAGGTGATTAACTACTTCCATCATTTTGTCACAGGTTTTGGTGTCAATTAAACCTTCTCGAAGTTTTTTTCTAAAATACTCCATATTTAAACAGTTTTTTATCACAATAGATCGCAAAATACTTTTTTTTTTCGCTGTAATCACAAATCACAACTAATGTGCAATCCGTTTTTTGATTACGAAGTTTTCATTGTTGCGAGTCATTTTAAGTAAGATTTGTTCTTTTTGCATTGTTAATGTGCGCAAGCATTGTTACGGTGGAATATTATTTTTCAATTTCAACAATGTTATCTCAGTTAAATTGTCCAACAATCAAACCCTGTTGTTCCCCGAGCAGAAAATATTAGAGTGAGAAGATGTCAGATTTCCCAGGACTGGATAAACAAATGGGCAGAGTAAACAATTGTCGAGAGACTCATGGACTAAGAATTTCAAACATATCTGATTAAAAAAAAAAATAATATCAGCAGTTTTTTTTTTCTTAAAAAATAACTGATTTGATTAGTTTATTTAAAATTAGACATATACACAATTTGAAAAATTGTTTTTATGAATGAAAATTCAGGTTTTTATATAACATCCCATTTTTGAGAACTGTCGGCTTAAAAAGAAAAAAAAAATTCTTGGAAAGGAACTCCTGACTTTTTTCGCAGACCGTTCACGACAAAATCACACCAAATTATAATAAACTGGGAATAATACCCCTTTTTAGATGATGAAAGTAATTTAGTATCGATGTCATCTACATAAATAGATGATATATATATATAATAAATAGGGCTAATAAAAATAGGTGTCATCTACATTTTCAATTGGCAATACCGGTTTTTGATACTTTAATTGTGTCTTTTGATCGTACTCACCCGTAATTATATATCGTTCATATATTTTTGTTAAATCTTCATAGAGTTAGAAGAGATTAAAGTTTGAGATTGTTAATGTTAAATTAACGTGAAAAACATTAATTTATATCTTCCCAAAACATATCATTAAAAATTTGTCTACAGTGAGATATATTGAATGAACTCAAATATATTCTAGTATTTTTTTTTATTGTTGTTGCTTATGAATTACGTAAATTAAAAAAAAAAAAAATCATATGAAAGAAAATATTGAAATATAACATACATCAATATTTACGTAAGCCTTATAAGAATTATCAAAACTATGGGTGTCTAAACTTACAGTTGATTCCAATAATTACTTTTCGAGATATAGCGAAATTTTAAAGTTTCGAAAGTCTAATATACAGTTAGCGCATTTTGCTAAAGTTCAATCATACACAAACTAATCTAATGTGCCAATCCCAACACTTTCTTGCATCTAATACATATTAATTCTTCAAAGATCGCTAGCACAGTGTAAAAAATAAATGGCAATCTATGCCCATCATGAAAATTCTAAAGGTATAAAATTCCGCGCAATATAGTTCTTGAGATATGACTATCGCTAACATCGTGTAAATCCTTAAAAATGCAGCAGAGTACAGCCACCCGTTATGCGATGTACACTAAAACCTAATCAGCAACAACTTATATCAACGTTTAACTGAATCTGAAATTTGATGAAATTCCGTGCATTAGTTTTTGAGATAGAGCTATTGAGGAAATCGTGAAAAATTTACACCAAAAACTAATCAGCCCAATTTATACCAGGGACTACCTGATGCCTGTATGCCTGATGCCCTATGCCTGAATATCATTTTTTTTTAATTATATTCTGTGCATTAGTTCTTGAGATATAATGCCCACAATATTTGTGTCACATACGGAGTCTAGTCTAAGACGAAGAGACTCACAGACAGACGTTTTGTAAAAATATATTTTTCGGAATCGCTGACCTTAAAATGCGTATATCCGCCGGAAACCGGATATTTTCTCGAATCCAATACTTTTTTCTCGTAAAGATAGAATAAAGTGAAAAATCGAAACGAGCAAACAAAAACTGTATATGAAATGGTCTGTTAAATAAGACTTAGAAGTTTCATTAATAAAAAAAACCCTTAAAAAACAATTACAGTAGAACCTCGATAATCCGAACTAACTGGGACGGATGGCTGTTCGGATTACAAAAAATTCGAATTACCCGAAATCCGGATAAAAATAGAAAAGAAAAAAGCATGATAAAAAAATTTAATGTATGAGTATTAATTAGTACAGTAAACATCCTCTAATCCGGCACCCTTCAGTCCAGCATGGCTGGATAATACGGCACGACTTTCGGAAAAAATAGTATTACTTGTTTAATAACTCCTGATGTTTATAATAATCCATTGGAATTTCGGAATGAGGAATTATATAACAACCCATTACAAACGATTAAAATTCACGAAAGTATAAATAGTTCACTCATCACATCGACGAGGGGGGAAGAAAAAACATTTCTGTAGATAATTTGTGAAATCAAACTGTTGAAAAGAAAAATAAATTTTTGTCATCTGAATTAAATACTTTTGCATTTTAGAATAGAATTTTACTGTGACTGGCAAACAAACCGATATTCGAGATTTTTTAAAGATGGCTTTTACGAGTAGGTCTACAGTGTAAGTTTTCATTTTATATTCGTGTACATATCGCTCACCCGCAAGAAAAGTGACACATCTCGACAAAAGTCAATTTCACACGAGAGGCAAAAGAAAATTTGCATGTATGATGAACCCATATATTTGTGTTAATTTTTCATTCAAAATTAATCTGTTTTCTACATTTATTTTCCTTTCTGCGGTTGACGCGAGCTTTCAGAGATAATTTCTCTTTATAATTTATGTCTAATTTATCGCAATCGTTATACTTTTTGTTGGCATTTTATTAAATAAACATCTTTCCCTTCATCTATTAACCCTTTCGTGGTCACGCACGCGTATCCGCGGTCGCACTTTGGTACTTGTAAGTGGTCGTGAACGCATATAGGCGGTCAGACTTTTGTACTTGTAGATGGTCACAAGCGCGGATAGGCGGTCAAAATATTCTACTTCTAGATGGTTATGAACGCGTTTGCGCGTTTGTGCTTCCCCCCACTTCTCGAGACTGGGAGTTAAAGAAGGCGTTTATCAATCACCCCCTCTTTCCAAGCACACAATAGGCGTTAGGCAGACTATTTGTCAACTGGATTACCGTATTTTAAGTCGAATGCCTTAGGGGATTTCGTTTTCTGTTAATGCTTAAGAATGGCATTGTATTTCGAACCATATACTAGGCAATTTTATAGAATATCATCGGTTACTTATTTTACTTTATTATTTCTGTCCATAAGATTCTAATTCATTACTATAATAATTATTATTTTATATCATTTGCCATATAATATTTATTTATTTTGCATGTTCATTATTTATTATGTAATATTTATTTATTTTGCTCTTTTAATGAATATACACGTTCTTTTCTTTCCTTTTTACTTCCGAATGTATGTCATTTTTTTCATTTAACTATAATACTAAATAACTAAACTGTTTTTTTTTCTTTACTTACAGCACTTTTGTTGTGTAATAATAATAAAAATCTCAAATATCCAATTTAACATTACACTTCAAAAATAATATTTTTATTTATTATTGTTGCGCAAATTTTATTCAAATTCTAGCATAATTTAAAACTAGCACCGTGAAACCTGTCTATAATGACGCTGAATGGGCCAGAAAAAGCATCGATGTAGATAGGTTTTAAATTTCATTATAGGTAGATTGGTAAACGGAAAAAACGGGACCGGATAAAACGTGACAAGGAAAAAAGGTGACCGGAAAAAACGTGACAAGGAAGTGTTAAATATTGAATTTGGAAACAATGAACCTGGAAAAAAAAATTAAAGCAAATCGGATGTTTCTGTCAAGAGTTATCGCGTTACGTACATACAGACGTAAGTGCATACATACATACATACAGAACCTGCGTGCACATTAATCCTTGGGCTTTGATAGCCTGCGAGCAAAAAGCAGGATAATGAAAAAATTCCTCTAAAGAAAATGCCTCCTCTCTTCGTCTTTATTTTGTTCCCTTTACAGGCTGTGTATGCAATTTTTTCCCTCCCCCTCCGCCTTATAAAACATCTTTACTCATATATAAACTATCAATAGCGAATTGAAAGAATCAATAAATTGTATTTCCTTAATACCCCCCCCCCCCCCTCCGTGGATAGCACTAACTTGTCTTTTGTAGAATAATAAACTTCTCTTAATGAAATGTTAAAATTGTATTTTCTTGGACCAAATCTTAGAGTTGTCAAACTCACCCATTAACTCTGCCCCCCCCCCCCCCTACGCTGTAAGAAACTGACAGTGGAAAAACTTTACTTTAGTTTTTAGCATTTATTTATCGACAAGTTCAATATTTAACACTTCCTTGTCACGTTTTTTCCGGTCACCTTTTTTTCCTTGTCACGTTTTTTCCGGTCTCGTTTTTTCCTTATCCCGTTTTTTCCGCTCTTGTTTTTTCTGTCACGTTTTTTCCTAGATTCAATATTATTCCTAAGGAAGAATTTTTTAAAGATAGCGTGCTTGCATTTCAGTATTTTTAAACGAATTTCTTATGATTTGAGTAGCTGAGGTCGATCTGTACAAAGGACTTTTTTACTCCTTCTATTTTATTTGCAAGGTTTTTTTAATGGGGATACTTTTACTTTCGAAACCGGTTCCGAAAGTAAATGTATCCTAAATAAATTTAAAAAAAAACTTTAAACAAAATCGAAAAAGAAAAAAACGGTCTTTCTATAGATCGATCTTAGGTAGCCAATGCAAAAGATTCGTTTAAAAAAATGGAAATAAAAACGAGGTATCTTAAAAAAATTCTTCCATCAAATAAACATTAGCGAGCGGGTGCTTTCGCGTGAGTGAAGTAGCCTATTAATTGTTGGAAGTAGATCAAAAACTCCACGCAATTAAACATCATAGACGGCTTTATTAAGTGCAATTGCTCGCAGTAATCTGCAATGCTTTTTTAATATTTTAGAGCAAAAGTAAAGTAATTTTATTTTTCAATTTGAAACTTTTCCTTTATCATATGAGACAAAGTTAATGATAATTCTACCGTGAAGGCTGTATTTCAAAATCTCTACAAACGTATCATATTTTTTTTTTTTTTCCTGTTCTTATCTCGATTTTCCTTTTGTTTATATGGCAGTTTACATACAAAGAGATTTGCCATGAAAGAATTATTTCAATCAATAAAATGATGTTTACACAGTACTTCTCAGGTTGGGAGATATAACCTATCATCTCACCAATATGATTAAGCAAAGTAAACAATAATAATCATTTTAAGATAGGTAATGCATTCATATGCATTAAAGACAGATAATCTTAACAAAAGTTACTCTTCCTTGTTTTTACTTGCATTAAAAAATAAATAAAGGTGTATTTTTACACATATTTATATGTGTGGTTTTCATTATATTCGACCTACTTATATTTTTGAATAACTGGATACTTGATTTCTTTTGAAAGTTGAGGGGGTGGGGGGAGAATCCAAAAACCATTCTTATGTTTATATCACTGGCTGTGTCCGCTTGGAAAATTAAAAACATTGTGTATTATTTGTGCTTTCTTTATATAACGAGTCCCAATATAGCGACTCTTACATTAAAACTGCCATATTAAAAAGCTCTAAATCTTATTTATTCTCACAGTTGTGTTTCACAGAGAAGAACCAGAGGTGTAGCCAGAAAAATGCTTATGAGACTACACTTCCCTGAACGATATCTACAATTATCATTATTTTTTACCTAATCATTCTACTAAATACAACAGAGTTGACCAAATATTCCAGTGTAATTAATTTCAATGATACTTTAAAAGTTTCTATGAGTTTTCTTTGAAGTAAGGTTTGAAAGAGAGTAAATATCTCCCATTGTTATCTAATCCAAACTCTTGCAACCCATGAATGACATCGAAATACTACCTGTAAGTGACGCTTTGAGCTTTGAGAAAACTATGATTGACAGCCCCACCCCTTCCCTTGTAAAGATGATTTCTAAAGAAAACAGTTCACAGGAACAGTAAAATTCCAAATAGTGGTAGCTTGCTACATATTTTTTTCATTGTCGCTTATTTAATAAAAGGATTATGAAATGTTTGTGTTTTAAACTAGTTCTTTTAAAATTAGTATTAATCAATAATTATTAAATCATGAATATTGCACAATGTAACATAAAAGATTGTTGATATAAAAATAAAGTAGGGCATCATTAAAAAAAAAAATCTTTTCTGACATCACAGCAGAAATCTTAGAATAACTCCCCCCCCCCCCCCTCCCCAACGGAAAATAAAAACTGATAGCCGAAGAGTTATCTTTATTGTAGCCTAAGAATTATTATTAAACTTATGGTTATTTTTAATAATAAAAACTTTGTTGCACATTTTCTGTATGTTATCAAATTCTGCCCCATTCCGCAAGCGTGTTTATAGAAGAATTTAGTAATTTAGTTATTCTACCTAAATACTTTTAAATAATCACTTTCAATGGTCTACTTTAAAAAAAAATCAAATTCGTGATATTTGATATGCGCATGTTACCTCCGATATCGTAAAATCAAGAAAATTTTTCTCCGATTAAGTCACACACTAATGACAATTTGTAATTCTAAATTATGAGGAATTTATTTATTTTACATTTTCCAACATAGTTGAAAAGGGTTTATGAGTTCAGTTTGTCTGTCAGTGCTCTATCTTGCGCAATTATAATTCGATTTCCCTGAAATTTTGTGTGTTATTAACATTTACTATCGCACGATCACCATTGAAAATGAAATATGTAGCATGTACAGTTCCCTTACAGGGGCATTCAAAAGTATGCCGTTAAATTACGACCAATGGGAAAAAATCGTTTCAAGTGCAGCACTAAAACATGCTTTCTGTAGAATATGAAATGCAAAGAATTTATTATTCATTTCCAGAGTCGCACAAAAGAATTCCGTTACATAATGATCTACGCGGGAAAATCGTTTGCAGTATATTTTAATGTAGATACTCTATTTCAAATGAATTTAGGTAAAAAGGTCAACGGTGAAAAGGTCTTAGCAAAAAAAAAATCAGTGGTAAAAATAATAATTATTATATATACTTAGATGAACCTAAAATTCTGATCTATTAGTTATTAAAGTTACATATATTTTCAGTTATAGAAAACTAATTCTAAGCTTCAACTAAAGCCCGTGGTAAGTCCGCATATCTATTATTGATATCAAAAAAGTATGTTATACATAGCGTTACACTTAAAGGACACTAACAAATAGGTGCTGTGTATTGAAAAAATATATTCTGCTGGAGACGCCGGCTGTTCATTAGTAAGCCCCTAGAAAGGGCGGGGTGGTAAACAGAAAATACAATCTATAGATTCTCTCAATTTAGTACATGGATAGCTTATGTATAAGGCTATTAACTTTTATATATTTATGGGAACTTTGACCAAAGACAGCCTTTTGGTGAAGAGAAAGGGGGAGGACATGGAATTAAAAGAAACAAATTTTTACATACATTTAAAGGGGTCAAAACATAAACAAAAGTACTTTTTTCAAAAGTGAAGGTTTTTCATTATCTTGATTTTTATAATGTAAGAGGGGAGCAGAGTTAAGAGCGGGGTGTACGTGTGTGTGTGTGTGTGTGTGTGTGTATGGAGGGGGGTAACAATAAGTGGGAGTCAAAATTTTGAAGTTTCAACAAAGAAAACAAAATTTAAGGAATGCACAGCAGAAATGAAAATATTTTCTCGAAAATAATTTAAATAATACTTAGGATCTAAATTTATTGAGTATGGCGTAGAGTCCTGCATCGGGTCGGGAAACCTTTCTTTTTTTGTCGGGGGTTGGATTAACTTCTACAATTTTGCTGCAAATCGGGTTGATATCCATTGTTTCGGGTTAGGTTTTGTCTCTTGCGGGTCCGGTTCGGGTTGACCCGATTTTTCAAAGAATTTCTAAAATAGTTTTTTCTGGTGAAAAATCTGTATACAATAACATTTTTTAAAGAAATGGAAAATTTGAATACACAAGAAAAATGGTAAAATCTAAATAATTTAGAAATTAGTTTTATTAAGCTTGTCTTAATACAATTTAACAGACATATTACAAAAATGGGATATGTAGGTCAAAGGGAAAATTTATGATAGTCATAGACCAGTTATTCAGAGCTATATTTCAATTTACATTTGTGAATATGCGATCTTCAGCTGTGTATCGGCCTATCTTTTAATTACATTGTCAAAGGACTATTTCATCTTATTCCTCTATCTAAGATAAACAAACGATAATATGTCGTTCAAGCCATTAATTAAAACCGTCATACAAAATTTCACACAATTGAACTGTTGTCATTCTTCCTCTTAATCATTTGATTTTCCTCTAATTTTTACACACACACACACGCACAAAAGCAAAAAAAAAAAAAAAAAAAAAAAAAAAAAAAAAAAAAAAACTGGAAAGTAAAAACTTTTTTCTCTTCACCATTTGAAAAATTAAGAAAGATATAATGAAAATAATGTTTTATTAAGTTTTGAACTCGAGTGCGAAAACCATCTCTCAAAGTAAGACAGTTTTCTTTATAGATATTAAAATTATTTTAATTTCAGTAATCCACCCTTTCCTGACAAATATTTTAAATATTCGCAAAAGTGCCTTTTTTCAACCGTCATTTTTTCGTCCACTGTTCTTCGGTTGTCTTGGAATGGAATTTCTCTGTTAATGATCAGCAAACACTACGCGCATTATTATCACTATAACTTTTTATGGGAAACAGACTGCAGTGCACATTAGAAATGTGTATCAATTATTACGGCTGGAATAATATACTACTATAAAAAAAAGTACTACAAGCAGATATCGACCTAGACCGTAATTCGAGTTTATTCGAATTATTTTATACATACATGCAAACCAACAATAAAGGCCACACTCACTATTTACAATAGTGAACAGGCCTCCATATCATATATCGATTTCATGGCAATACAAGTAATATTTACATAGGTCAGATAGAAAAGTAGTACTAGACTTTGTCGCAATGGTGCCCCAAGCTCACAATTAGCCTAAAATATTCAAGTGTAACTGTATATTGTTTAAAAAGATACCAATGGACAGTACAAGTATAGAATTGTTCAAAAATATCAATAGAATGGATGCAATTAAAGCAGTAGATATGATTAAGTGTAAGTATATGTCTTTAAAAACAGGGAAGAATCACTATCTAAAAGATTCTTACAATAATGCAAACGAAAGCATTATCTATTTAAATTTATTGCTATTATTATTATTATTATTACTTTACTTTGCACAATCATGTTGGTTAAATTACAAATTAAATCATGGCAATCTATTTTTTTAAAACTCTATCTCACATAGACTAATACTATATGATGAGAATTAATGCTAATATTATATGATCAGAATTACTGCTAATACTACATGATAAGTATGATTAAAACAATCATAATGAAATGAATGTATTGAAACTGGAAAAAAACAACAACTAGATTTTGATGATTGAACTATTCATTTCGTTACCATGAGAATTAAAGTAAGAAAACATTTATTTTAATGCATTAAACTACACTAATACTGTATAATGCACATTTTTAAATTATAGATTACTTAGAGCTCGCAAAAACATTTTACAATAAATGTTGATTACTTTCGTTTTCATGCTGACTGATAGTGGTTACATCATATAAATACAACTTATTGCAATTGCTTTTAGAGTTTGAGACACTGAATTTTTAGTGCTCTAGCCAAATGCCCCGTACAAAAATTGCATAATCTTCCAAATTGACTTTTTCTGACACATTCCTGAATTCAGTTTTGTTCATAAACACATGAAATTGGCAGGTGCTCTTATTCAGAAAGAATAAAATCAAACATTTTTTTTTTCTATATTTCGAAAAATAATTTTTAGAAAAAAAACTGTCCAAATAGGCGGTTAGAATCGATTTTTGTACTCGACAGCCCAAACAGGTCATAGGAAAACGACTATTTATAACTTAAAATGTAATTAATTTCTTGAAAAATGGAAAAAATAAAAATCTATTTGATTTTAAATTATTTACATGGTCATGCCTGCAAGTGTCATGCTTTTATGTTTACAAATTGCCCCTAATTTTATCTGGAAATTTCCCATTGATGTGCTGAGCATCCACATTTTTCTTTCCCCGAACCATTCTAACAAATAGATTTTAGATTCCAAATTTTATATTAAAGCATCTTTGGAAAAACATTATTATTTTTGCTGCATGCAGGACCGGGAAATTTCACGAAACGGAACACTATTTCAAATTATTGTTGACTTTTTTTTTTTTTTTTGAAAGTATAGACAATTTTATTCCTAAAGCAATTTTAAAAATGCATTCAAGATTCTAAACAGTAATAAAAAAAGTTACAGATAACGCAATAAGCTATATATTGTCTCCGGCAGTGGCGAGGAAAAGGGAGGGGGGCTCAAGCCCCCCCCCCCCTTCATTTAAGGTCAAGTCAGGAGTGATTTTGTTCCGAAATTCCGACAATTTAAGGCATTCGGTTCCGAAAATTTTCAAAATCGTTCATTAGCCGGAAATTTAGACATATAATACGAAAAATTTTCCGACAAATGGCGGCAGAAAAAAAATCTTGGCAATCGTTTCAAGAAAAAAATCCCCAATTTCGTCAAAGGATACCGAAAAAAACGAGAATTCGTTAAAGAATTGCGAAAACACACAGACTTCATCAAATGATCGCGAAAAAAACGCGAATTTCGTAAGATGATTGAAAAAACGCAAATTTTATCAAAGGATCGAAAAAAAATGCGAATACCGTCAATTAATCGCGGGAAAAAACGCAAATTAAGTGAAAGAATCACGGAGAAATACAAGTACCATATATACTCGTATAAGTCGAACAATTTTAAACAAAATGTGGGAGTTGAAAATGGGGGGTCGACTTATACACGAGATAGTAAAAAAAATAATAATAATAATTGGCGAATAATAATAATATAATATTGGCGAATTGTCAAGTTTTTTAAGTGATCACATGAGAGATAAAAGCGGGCATGGTCATTTTCCTGTGTTTGACAGAAAAAGCTCAACAATAATACAGTCAAACCTCGTTAACATGAACACGCTTAACGTGAATTACTTTTAACATGAATTGTTTTCACGGGCCCCTATAAAAACTAATACAAAGATTTGATACTGATAACATGAATTACTGTTAACATGAACAAAATTTTGATTCCCCTTGAGGTTCATGTTAACGAGGTTCGACTGTATCCCAGTAATTGTTCTGCACCCATTTTCTCTTGGAACAGAATTAATTCCCTTCAATACAGGTGCATTCCTTTCAACATTTTAATCCCCTTTTTTAAAAAAAAATTCAACTTCAGAATGCTTCTAGATATCTTCCTGAAAGACCTACAGTACAAAGAAATACTATATTTTAGCAGTCTAAGAAGTTGTTTACCCTTGTAAATAAGGCTTGAATGATTTTTTTCTTTTTAAGTATCATTGAATTGATGTCAATACGTTTCAAAACAGTTTAAGCTTCTTTCGGTTTACACAATTATACAGTTCTAAAAGGTTGAATTATAAAAAAAGAACTATGATTAGAATCGTAAAAAAGCTTACTTAATTTAATAAAAATTTATTAATTCTTTTTATCTTCGATTACAAATCATTTTTGAACATACTACAAAAAATGTGGTTCGACTTATACACGAAAATTCAATTTTTTTCAAAATTTTTATTAAGAATTGGGGGGGGGGGGGGTGTCGACTTATACACGAGTATATACGGTAAATGCCGAAACCATTTTGAGCGCGGTGTCAGCGAAGCGCACTACCTTGTGTTATAATGCCAAAATTTGTAAGTGCATTTTGTTTCTTCAATAATGAAATATACTTTCGAACTCTACTGTCATATTTCACAAAATTGTAAAATTTAATTTATTCCATAATGTTTACATTGAAATATTCAAACACATTTTTAATTATGAATGAAATTAAATAATCAATTAAATAAAATTATTAATCTACATAATTACTTATTAATGAGATGTTGTACCATTAATTGATTTTCTCAGTTTCGCAGTTATTTTGATCATGCTGAGTTAAAAACTATTTGAGCCCCCCCCCCCCGCTCTATTATTTTAATTACTACGCTACTGGTCTGCGGTACGGCATAAATACTACCTGCTTACATCTTCGTTTCATTAATAGATGATTTTGGAAAGCTTGGATGTGTGGCCTATCACATTCATTTAGTCACTAAAATGTAATACTCATTTGCGTCATGAGTCGCTCATTTGGTGAGGAACTATCTCAAAAGCTTCATAGCCGTGGTATGGTTGGTGGTTTATCATAGCTATGTTAAGTCTATCGCTGCACGTTCTATCCATTTTTTTTTTCGGATGAACTTTAACTGGAACGGGAATATCAATCATGAACCAGAATAATATTTATCATAATTTCACTAATCGAAATATCATTCCGTTTTGCTCCGGTACATTTCGAGCACTGACTGTGTGCTGCTTAAAATATGTTTTCTTCTCCAGATCTTAAAAAACGACGCTTATTTTCTATTAACCGCCTTAACTCTACCCCTCCCCCCCCCCCATCTCACCCCGTACTTTGTAAATAATGCAAAAATTTCAATTTTCAAAAAAAATTATTTTTTTTTCAACTTCTTCAAAAGATTTGTATGTAAAATTTTGTTTATGTTAATTTCCTGTATCACTTTCTCATTCCCCTCAAGCAACTATTGGTCAAAATTTCTATAAATACATGTAAGTTGCTGTCCTTATACATTAGCGATTTGAAAGAATCTATAGTTTGTATATTCTTCTGAAAACCAAAGCCCCCCCCCCCTCCTCCCGCCCCCAAGTCTTAACTTTCAGGGACTGCCTAACAAATAGTGGACATGTCCAGTGTGCGAATACATTTTCAATACACAATACCTATTTATTTGTATGCTTTAGTATAATGATATGTACTTATTACTTTCATTGTTATGGCTACAGATACGCGTACTTAGCACATGCTTTACTTAAAACAATGGAGTAATGTATTTATTAAATAATTAAATACGTTGGTGTCCAATGATAAGATAAAAACTATTTCTTAAAACACCATAAATATTTTAATAAATGCGCAAAGCTCTTCGAACGAACTAGTCTTTCTTCATCAGGCGCAGAGAACGCGTGCTACTACTTTGAAAACAGCAGCAAGACTGACGAAATGGGGTTTTGAAAAGTTATTTCGATCTTAACGCATTTATCTTTTAAATAATTTCTATTGCACTCGTTTATAAATATTACTGCTATTTTTTCTTATGCCTTTTTACCATTGACTTTTTGACCTTTGACATTTTTATCTAAATTCGTCAAAGTGGCGCATTATAACATTTGATCCATGATTTAACAAATTCATCCATTTTTAACAAATCAAAATTTAATAATATATATGTCGAAAATACTGAATTATAGAAATAGCTTTTAATGGCGACTTCTTTCTAAATTCATAATTTATATTTATACAAACGTGTAAGAATATATTGAGTTATAATTTAAACACTGAAGTATAGCCTACAAATAATCGTGCGGCTCTTTTTTTTTTTTTTTTTTTTTTTTTTTTTTTTTACAGAAATACCTGTACATCATTGAACAGAGACTTAAATATGTATCCCTCCCCCGGCCGTGCTTCTAGCACATGCATAAGTGCAACAAAGTGTGTGTGTGTGTTCTAATCTCGGCACCCGATCGGTTTGGAATTATATGTATATATTTTCTTGATATGATGGAGGAAAATGAGATTTTAAAACAGGCATTTTCTAATTGAATTTTATATCAATTCTAATTGAATTGAATTTAAATTTTAATTTATTAATTCAATTTTCAAAATTTTACTCCAGTAAAATGCAGGACGAAGTATATTCCATACATTCAGGGCCCTCGCTAGAGTGGGTGTAGGGATATACTCCCCCCCCCCCCCCAAAAAAAAAAAAAAATCTCGCGAAAGCTGTTACACACAAACTCAGTTAGAAAATTTGTTTAAAACTTTAATAAAAACTATAAAACACTTTCTATTTCCGATAGACTTGGCAAAAGTTACAAATCTAATTTTGAATATTATTAAACTTTGTACAAATAAGAACTATATCCCATTTTGTAATTGTGGTAACTTGGCGAAATTATAAAACTAGTTGGCAAATACTGAAATTTGACTTGGCAAATTAAGATCTTCTACCCCACCAATAAAAAGTACTAGCGATGGCCCTGTATACATCTAGCCGCTGACTGCTCCCCCCCCCCCTCAAGAAACAAATTTAAGAATATTT
The DNA here is from genome assembly GCA_963932465.1 of Maratus speciosus. Lineage (NCBI taxonomy): Eukaryota > Metazoa > Arthropoda > Arachnida > Araneae > Salticidae > Maratus > Maratus speciosus. The sequence continues at coordinate 620,510,043 of OZ010788.1, read as the reverse complement.
TCGCAATGTTTAAATCAATTAATGGAACTTTCCCGATTCTGCTTCATTTGCTAAAGATATAAAAATGTATAATCTATCGCAAAAGACCTGGTCAGCTGAGCACACAACTACATGTGCTAAAATTATCTGTAGTACATACAGGAAACATATAAAAACTGTTTAATGAAATATATGTCAACTCGTCTGTGAACCCCTGGGAATAATAATAGTATCACTGATGAGCCTTTCATGTATGGTGAAATTTAGAAAATATCTACTAAATGAAAAGGGGTCCAAAAATAATACTGTGCTTCACATAAAATAAGACGTTAAGCTGGCTCTCAGATTGGTATCCTTGAAGAGGTATATTACCCCGAAGTTACAAAATAAATCGTTTGAAAAGAAAAAAAAAAAAAAAAAAGAAGAAAAGAATGAAAAAAATTACTGTAAAATAATATAAATAAATAATCATCATTTGTTCTAAAATTATTTTACAAATTACATTTAAAGAAAAAATTTCTATTTTATAAGATATAATAATTTTTAAAAATGAATTTACCATTATTCTATTGTCTGCTTATTTTTGCTGACAAGGGGGAGAGGGGGGGGGGGTCACGAAAATTCTTACGTAAGCATTAGACAACGAAGCAACTATAGTTTAACAACAAATAGCAAAAGAGCATGGTTTAGATGAGCGTTCTGTGGATGTTGAACGACTTGAGAAAAAAGATATGGAGTAAACAAGGACTGGAAACGAGGATCATTACAGCCCACCACTACATTGAAAACTTGATAATAGAGAATGCAGAAACATGGATTCAAAGATCTTGGACACCAGACTAGAAATGTGAACGCCAAGCACTTAAATATTCCTATGATTCTTGTTAAAATTTTTTAGTTATGTGCCTAAATAAGTTAGGGCCGGTTGTATTTCTTAAAATTTTGTTTTTGTTTTTGGTCAATGCGATAAATAATAATATATAAAAACTATTTTGTATTCTATGAATTCTTTAATGCCATAAGTAACAATATATTAAACCGATTTTTTTTTTTTAACCTACAATACCACAACCCCTATGTGTCTGTTTATGCAAATTTGCTAGATTAATGATGCAATTTATCGCTAACTGTAATTTTTTATGGCAAATAATGTCGATGTTAGAATGTCATAAAATCTTACGTAAGCAAATGGGGGGGGGGGGGGTCTAGTATTTGCTTATTTTTCCTTACAAGGGGGAGGGAGGGGTACAAAATGACTAAAAATATGCTTACGTAATACTTGAACGGCCCCTCAGCAAAATAGTATTCTTTACGTTAATTCTTTTGTTGGTTACGTAAAAAAATAACCAACTTTTCGATGGATTTTTTTAATGTGAATTTCTTTAGAAAGTCTACGGCATCTCACCTAGTTTAAAGATCTGTCTTTTACAGGTTTGATTTAATTAAACAAATGAATTCATATTTGAAATTAAGTACATTGGATTTCAAGTAATTAATGTTTCTCATTTTAACTTATAAGTTTTTAGATCTGAAGATTACAATATTTAAAAACTAATTTTGTTACATTCTACTTCGGTATCGATAAAACAGCATTGGAATCGTGCTCCTTACTTTTTAATAATTATATTTTTTTCTCTTTAAAATTATTGTCTTTAGAAAGTTCTCAATTTAAGACATCTTGCATAACTAATTATTACTTGTAGGTTTGATTTAATAATAAAAATAAATCGAATAAAAATAAATCTGTATTTAACTGCATCTTTTACTTTAATTAATTTATATTTATAGTGATGATATAGTTAATAATTACTTAAGTTAAAATATCAACACCTTACCTTGGATTATAACTCATTTATAAAAAGGAAGTTATAGTTTAGAATTTATTGTTTGATAAAATCATTGTTAAAAATCATCTCAGAAAAATATTTCCTTTGCTTATTTCAACCTCTTTAGCAGAATTCGTTCTTTGAAAAGCGATTAGTTCAGGGGTAGGGGTGGTAATCAATCATGAATGTGGGAAGGTCTACCCTTTAGAAGTACACACAAAGGCTTTCAGTAGGTTATTGTTTGCTAGGAAATACTGAAGGGGGAAAGCAGTTTTCGCAGATTCATTGCTAAACGTTTTGAAAGCTAAATCTTTAACCATTTATAAACACACAAAGGATATCCCTGTGAAACCATTTCCGAACCAAAAAGATGCACATAGCTTAACCGCGAATGGGTTAAATGCTATCATTCAAAGGCTATTTCGTTTTATTTATAATGTAAGCACAATTTCTATCCCCACATAAATATTCTTTTATTTACAATTTATTAGGTAAACGTTTTTTTGTCTTTCTCTGTTAAAAGCTATCATTCAGAAAAATGATTTATTTGTTATTTCTAATTTAAGCACTATTCCTTCCCCGCAGATAAATTCTTTATTGATATTTTATTTGTTAAACGCCGTTTCTTTACAAATCTGTTTACATAATCTAAAGATCATATTGTTAATTTTAAGCTTGCTGGCGCCTCATAAATGCATTAAAATACACATAAATTTCATTTTCACTTCGGCCGGTAAGTAGATATTTGACATTAATTATCTTCACCGTTATACTCTATGTAAGCCATAATAGGTTTGCTTTATTATTTCACTTATTAATTTGTTGCCAAATGTGGTATCTGTCCTTGGCGTTTATCTAGTTCAAATTTTAATATATCTCCCAGTTTAACGGTTATTTTGTGATTGGCGTGTTGGCTCAAGACAGATATATTCTTGGCGTATTAAATCACACAGATTGAAAGGGGTTTGCTCTCTGATCTTCGCACTGCAAACAGCTTAAGTTTTTGCTGAGTTTTAGGGAGGCCACCACTGCCTAACATCTTATGCCCACTTCAGTAAAAATAAATACTTTTTCCATGGAAACTGTTCTTTTGAATTATTGCCTGATGGATTTTCTAGGAAAAGGATCATCATCTGGGTTTGCATTTAGGAACATCGTCTGTGTACTCCACTATTTTGTTTACTATCACGACCGGAGTATTAAATAAAAATACTCCACAGCATGATTTTACTGTACATGAAATTATAGCACTTAGCTCTGCATGCAGGAATGAAAACGTGCATAAAAGCATAAAATCCTTAAAAATGAAGAAGTATGATGAGGTTCGGAGAGTTGGGTAAGTTTACCCCTTCACGCAATCCACCCCACTTCTGTGGTCACAAATGGACATATGGCGTAATAAAGTGATTTTTCAATACACGTATGAAACTTTTTGTGTAGCAAGACTCACCTATGGCAGACCTATTAATAGAATAAAACGCAAAATGAATTTTTGCGAGATGTGTCACTTTTCTTGGGGGTGAGCTATATGTTGTACTTTTAAATTATTTTTTTATTCGATTCAAGCTGTTTAAATAATAACAATTAAAAAAAAAAACACTTTACTGTCATTTTTTGTTTAATCTAACTTCTACACGTTTTTCCCGATATTCTTGTAATCCGGAAAATTTTCGAAAATGAAATGGGTTCGGAATAACCGGAATTTCAGATTAGTGGGGTTCGGATTAATGGGGTTCTACTGTATTACCTTTTCCAAATTGTAAAATTTCACGAAGCTTATTGTTTTTAAATTTGGGAATGGTGAAAATCTGTGGTTTCGACAAGCCGTCGTCTGCAGGCGGCAGTCAATCACATTTTGATACTGTTTTAAATATTAGATAGTCCAGCCCGGGCTTCCCGAATTACAGAACGTAGGTAAAAACCAGTTTTTTCTAATACGTATTTTTCATTTAATACATTTCTATAGATTTCCCATTGACAAATCCATTTTTCATCAACAATATTATTCATATGATTAGTATTTTATGATTTAATTATTAATATTATGAATCATATATGAATCTATTATGAATATATAACTATTATAAATCTATTATGAATATATAATAATATTATGAATCCTAATAATATTATGATCTAATATTAATATTATAAATTTATGATTAATATTATGATCTATTTGAATACATTCGTATTTAAGTAGAGTTTTGAAATTTTTTTTTTGAGTTATAGTTTTTTAAAATGCAAACGACAGGCGTTAATAGCCGAATAAAACGCTAAAGATTTAGCTACATACAGCAGCATTTTTTATTCTGATAATCTTTATTGATCATTTTTTATTCTGATTCTGATCTGAGTTTTACGTATGTAGTTCGTTTACATGTCTGTATCAATTTGCGTATTATTTATATTATGTATATCTTTTATATATTTATTGAGGAACTTCTGGATTATTAGCCTGAAAAAAATAAAGAACCATTATATTGCTTAAGTGAAAATGGCTTAATTTTTCGTAATAGAATTGCATACCATAGCAAAAGATTTAAAAATAATTCATGTTTGAGAATCAATTTAAAACCCTAAGCAATTAGTAAACTGGGGTAAAATTTTCAAAGAAATTTATTTGGAAGTACATTTTTCTCCCTATATGGAGGTGTAACAATTGAAATTGTCCGATTACATGTATGTTAAATTTGTGTTTTATTTTATTTTATTTATTCATTTATTGATAAAGTTTTAATTTCGTTCGGGCTAAAAGTTTCAAACAGAATTCAATTTACTAATGTCTAAAAATAGCTGCAAAAGGCGAAAAAACATCAAAAATCGAGTTAAAAAATTCGCTGAAAGTTCAAAAATCACTAAACGAATTCCGAATAAACTTTATTGAAAAGAGGATAAAATTTACTACATTGGGGAATGAAACCGTATTCCTTTCATTATTGTTAAAAAGTCGCTTCGAGACTTACGCTAAAAATCGCCTAAAAAATTAAATAAAGAAAATCTAATCCAGAAATTGAAAATCGGGCTTCAAGGTGCAAAACTTCATTTTTAGAGATACCTTCTCCCCAAATTTTGTAGCTGTACGTGTAGCGGTTTCTTCAGGACACCGCCGACACAATCACACACACACTCAGACACTCACACACTTCTTTCTTTATTATTATAGATTGATAGATAGATAATATAAGCGTGACAAATAAATAACTGCGAGATGACATAATATTACTGGGAGATGAATCATACTTTTGGCTTCAATTCGATTTAAATAATCTCTAAAACTACTTCTATACATGAACTTAACTTCCTTGAAGCATTTCATGTTTATAAAAATTTAAATAATATTGTTAATTGTGAACCCGCTATTCCTCCATTATCAGATTGTTGGAAATATTACATAAATACTTCGTTCTCTTAATTTTTCTCACTATTTCGGTTCCATTTCCCATCTATTTTCCTACTGGCTGTTACCTGCAATCCTCTGTTTTCCTATTGGTCAATAAACCTTTAACTTGAAACCCCATCTCTCCTATATATGTGAGCAAATTTCCGCCATTCTTAGCACTGAGGAAGGTATGCTGCATGCTACCGAAACCGGTACGCTTTAAATAATAATTTTAAAAAAATGGTGCTTTTATCGTTGTTCGTTTGTCACGCTTCTATTATATCGCACCAATCTCCTTTTTGTTAATTATAGACAGATAATATTTTCTCATTTCTTTTCGCAACCATTTTAACATTGATACTGTTTCTGCGTTTTGGTGTTACGCGCAGGGGTGAAGGGAAGAGTGCTGTACATATTAAACACTTTATCTATTAATCACTAAAACAAAATAAAATCTGCATTTCTATATTATAAAGCATGCAAAACAGATTATTAAACAATTATGTCCATAGAAAGAAAATGCAAACTTTTAGACACAACCAGCGATAAGCCTAATTTTTAAAAAAAATCTCCCGACTGAAAGTATACATCAGAAAAAAAGCAAATAAATGAGCCTTTGGATATTAACTATGGTGTAGCATTCAAAAGTACTCACAAATCCTACATACATACTTTTAGGTAACTTTCTTTACAAAAAAGCTACCTATTGCAGCCGTTCGGAGGAAAGCGATTTCAAAAAATTTTGGTATATTTTCATCGATCATGACCTCCAGACCCCGAAACCACCCTCCGTTCAAAATTGATATATATATATATATATATATATATATATATATATATATATCTGACCTATGTCACACTGTAACTCCCGTAATTATGAACCGATTTCGATGTAATTCGGTGTGTACATAGTACATACCAATGTCTCAACCGAGTTCGTTGGCCAGCTTCATCCGTCGTTTTGTTTCAAAATGGCGGCCATTTAAAATTTTTTAAAAAATTTAAAACTTGAAATGTGGTACTAAAAAATTAAAAATGGAAAAATATTTTTTTCTTATGTATTTGACCATTATACAAAGATTCCGGAGCAGTTTCTGTTTCGTCTATATCTTAAAAAATGGCTGAGTTATAGCATTTTGAATTTCTAGCGTGGCTGACATTTTGAAACGTCTTGAATTTTGTCACGCGATAAAAGGCGTATTTATGAACCGATTTGGATGTAATTCGGTGTGTACATAGTACATACCAATCTCTCGACCGAGTTCGTTGGCCAGCTTCATCCGCCGTTTTGTTTCAAAATGGCGCCCATTTAATTTTTTTTAAAAAATTTAAAATTTGAAATGTGGTAGCAAAAAATTGAAAATGGAAAAATATTTTTTTCTTATGTATTTGACCTTTATACAAAGATTTCGGAGCAGTTTTTGTTTCGTCTATATCTTAAAAAATGGCTGAGTTATAGCATTTTGAATTTCTAGCGTGGCCGACATTTTGAAACGTCCTGAATTTTGTCACGCGATAAAAGGCGTATTTATGAACCGATTTGGATGTAACTTCGTTTATACATAGTACATACCAATGTGTCGACCGGGTTCGTTGGCCAGCTTCACCCGCCATCTTGTTTAAAAATGGCGGCCATTTAAATTTTTAAGAAAAATTTAAATTTGAAATGTGGTACCAAAAATTGAAAATTGAAAAAATATTTTCTTCTTATGTGTTTGACCTTGATAAAAAGATTCGGGAGCAGTTTTTGTTTCGTCTGTATCTTAAGAAATGGCTGAGTTATAGCATTTTGAATTTCTAGCGTGGCTGACATTTTGAAACGTCCTGATTTTTCTCACGTAATAACAGGCGTATTTATGAACCGACTTGGATGTACCTTGGTGTGTACATAGTACATACAAATATCTCGACCGAGTTCGTTGGCCAGCTTCATCCGCCATCTTGTTTCAAAATGGCGGCCATTTAAAAAAATTAAAAAATAAAAAAATTTAAATGAGATACCAAAAAATTGAAAAATGAAAAAGATTTTTTTTGTATGTGTTTGACCTTAATACAAAGATTCCGAAACAGTTTTTCTTTCGTCTATATCTAAAAAAAAAATGGCTGAGTAATAGCATTTTGAATTTCTCTTGTGGCTGACATTTTAAAACGACCTGATTTTTGTCACGCGATAACAGGCGTATTTATGAACCTATTTGGATGTAACTTGGTCTGTACATAGTACATACCAATGTCTCGACCGAGTTCGTTGGCCAGCTTCATTCGCCATCTTGTTTCAAAAGGGTTGCCATTAAAAAAAATTAAATTTAAAATTCAAAATGAGGTATTAAAAAATTGGAAAATGAAAAAGATTTTTTTTATGTGTTTGGCCTTGATACAAAGATTCCGGAGCAGTTTTTGTTTCTGAAAATTTGTTCTTTTGTTGATATCTTAAAAAATGGTTGATTTATAGCACTTTGAATTTCTAGCATGGCTAACATTTTGAAACGATCTTGTATTTGTCACGCGATAACACACGTATTCGCCTATTTCGATGTAAGAAGGCATGTGGATAGTATACATCAACACCTCGACCAAATTCGCTGGCCAGATTCATCGGCCATCTTGTTTCAAAATGGCGGCCATTAAATTAAAAAATATATATATATTTAAAGTGAGGTGCAAAAAAATTAGAAATTGAAAAAGGTTTCTTTCTTAAGTATTTGATCTTGATATAAGGATTCAGGAGCATTTTTTGTTTGTCTTTACCTTAAAAAATGGCTCAGATATAGCAGTTTCAATTTCTATGGTGGGTGACATTTTGAAAAATCTTATTTTTTGCATGCGACAGCACTCCTATATATTAACCGATTCCGATGTGAGTGAGCATGTGCACAGCAATTACTAAGGTCTCGACCAAGTTCACTGCTTAGCCTCATCCACCATGTTGTCTTAAAATGACAGGCACTTTAAGAAATTGCCGAATTTGGCAGCCAAATATGAGTTACTTTAAAGAAAAGCAGCTTGGATAAAGCTGACTAATTTCGCGAAATTCTCATTCATTATATTGATAAAAATTAGTATTGAATCTCCTATATTCGGTTTCCACTAAATTGAGCTTCGTGTGTTTGCATGATATAAATTGGCTTTTTTTAAATAAGGATTATGAAAGCTACCTCTTCCTCCCGGCACTGGCCGGAAGGACTTTTTTATTGGATGGGAGTAAAACAGTCTTTATGCAGTGTGTTATTTTACCGAAAGAGGTGTTTTTGAAATGCATGCGACGCTCGTGGGAGGGCGAGGGGAAACTTACACTGTAAAGAAAACGGAATAAAATACGGAAATTGTACTGGCAATCGAGACGCCAGTACTATTTCCGTATTTTAGCGGAAAATTTCCCCCGTAAATTGTAGAAAAAATTCCGTATTTCTGGAATTTACGGGGAAAATTTTCCTTTAAAATACGGAAATAGTACTGGCGTCTCGATTGCCAGTACAATTTCCGTAATTTAATTCGTTTTCTTCACAGTGTATGCTGATGTACGAATGATAGCGTATGTTAAACAAACATTAAAGTGAAAGGAAGATTGGCGTCAAATTTGAAGACTAGCTATAATTTTGTGGTCGTAAAATGCAATAATGTAGTTGCATTACACCGCTAACGAACGCTAATTTTTAACCCTGTTCCGTTATAACACACTTTATCGTGATTTGAAACCTCAAATTGTGCTTATTTGGTACATGTATGTTTTTAGTATAGATTACGCAAGTAAAATATGTAGTTCGATCAACTGTTCTTTGCTCCATTTCCTGTCCCTAATCAAAAATGATAATAAATCTATTGGTTCATTGCAGAAGTTCGTGCCCTATTCCATAGATGTTAGAAACTTGCAATTTTGACTGTGGTGATGTTTCTTTTTTAACCGCATTATTTTAACTGACAGTTATCTGCATGTGTCATTCATGAGTGAATATGACGTTAAAAAAAGTTTTTCAAATTAATTTGTGTGCAAGGTTAAGGGAGTCCGGGACACATTTTAAAATAATTTTTATTTATTGAGCTAAAATTTTGAATTTTTTTGTGATAGTTAACCATATCATTTGTAAACAAAATCCCACTTCTCATAATATTTAAAAAAAATTAAAATTTAAAATTTATTAAAATAGTGGGATAGTTTAAAATCGTTATAACTCGATATATTATTGGTAGAATTTCTTTTTTTTATTATTTAAATAAAAAGTTTTAATTTTGATTCAGCATTTTAAAAAATATTAATTTAAAAATTTTTATAAAGACATGTTCCAAGTGTGAACCATTTAACTTTAACTGTTCTTGACTTATAGCAGTTTAAATACGAGAAATGGTGAAAAACTCATCATGAAGAAAAACGTATTTTTACAAGAAGTCGTTTCCATGACAGTCATAGCTTTAAAGCTATGTTTCAAAAACAAAACAAAACGAAAAAATTAATATATCCCGTTCTAATTAAGATAGAAAAATAATTTAAACGTCATTTTAGGCAGAAAAAAACACAGAAATTTTTAATGTAATAAATGGTTTTTAGAAAATTTGAAGATTTTTGTGTTCCGGACACCCTTAATATTCAAAATGCAAAACGAAAAGTTACATTTTCTTCATGTTTTGTTATATGAGGTTTTAAAATGAGCGAGTGTTGGATGTGCTACAAAAAATATTCAAGACGTTTATTTGGATCGTGCTTCCGCTCTCAGGACAGTTAAAAAGTGGTTTTGTCGATTTCGAAACAGTAATTTCCATCTAAAACGATAAAATTCGCTCTGCGCGATGTTCTGGCATTGATAACGACTTAATCCGTGATTTAGTTAATAATAATTCACAGATTACTAATGAAGAGATTACTGAGAAACTAAATTTTGACAATTCGACTGAATTTCGCCATTTAAAACAACTTGGGTACATGCCGAAAGTCGATTCATCGGAAATCGGACACGAACTTTTTCAATCACCCTATAATTTAAATCTACAGGGTGTCCATAATTAAACGACCCTACTTTAAAGTTGTCTACAGATCATAGTATTGTTCATAAAGTTGCGAAATTTTGTGAAAGATATAATAAAGGGATGGGAATTTGTTTAAGCTGAAAAATATATATAAATAAAAAGGGTTCAAAATTTCGCCACCAGAGGGCGATTTTTAATAAATTACACATTTAGCATTACGAGGATGTTCATAATTAATCGACGCTATTTTAAAGTTGTCTATTGACAAAACTATTGTTCAGAATGTTGTGAAATCTTTTTGAGGATATAATAAAAATGTGGGAATTTGTTTGAGCGAAAAACAAAAAAGTAGAAGACCTTTTTTTTTAACGAATTACGCATTTAGCATACATTTACGATAGTTTAACAAATTTTGTTATAACCAAACATATTCTCCATGATTTTCGTCATTTTCAGATACCATCTGGGATCATGATAGCATATTCCATAGTTGACCGCAGTGTGTGATGGGAAATGCTTGGAACATGTCGTGAAATGCTGACTTTAGAATCAGGTTAAGTTAATAAATAAAGTTTCTAAACTGTCATAATGCTAAATGTGTATTTTATTAAAAATCGCCCTCTGGTGGCGAAATTTTGAACTGTTTTTATTTATACTTTTTTTTTAGCTTAAACAAATTCTCATCCCTTTATTATGTCTTTTACAGAATTTCAGAACATTATGAACAATAGTTTTGTCCGTAGACAACTTTAAAGTAGGGTCGTTTAATTATGGACACCCTGTATTTGATACCTATAATTTTCAGTTTTATTTATCGGAAAAGTAGCTGGAACATTAATCCATGCTTAGTAATGCTTTGTTTTTTTTAAATCTATATTTTTGCAGGTAGATGTCGAAACAATAATTTCTGGGAACGGTAAGATTAAGAACATAAATAACACAATAATTGACCCAAAATAAGACTATCTTAACTATATGGACATTATTGAAACAAAAAATGGTATTTGACATAAAAAGTGCACTGCTGGTTAGCATCGGTCCTGCATCGGTTTCAGTGACCGAATTTTACTCAAAATCGACCCATCTGCAACTACCGGTCTGGTGCGGTTCCCGCTATTTTAATCATTGCAGGTCGATTTCTAATCGAATTGACTTTAACTGTTTCATATTAGGGTCGGTTTTGGGTTGAACCGATTTTTCAAAAGAAATTCATCTTTCTATTCAGAAAGATTAAGGTAATGTGGGGTAAATGGACCTACGAGATAACTGGGCCATAGGCTATTTTATAAAAAAACCGTTGATGTTTTTTAAGTTCTAGCTTTTGTCAACATTGCTCCCCAGTCTCTACTTCTTAAAACAACGTGTCTCAACTCAATCATAACTCTGCCTTTTCTGTGATGGGTTGCCGAAAATTAAGGTTTCTTTTTTTAAAAATAACGTCCAGTTGGTTGAACTTCCTCGGCTTTTTTAAAAAATACGGTAAGTACTTTTATTAAACAATCTTTTTATTTAAAGATTAGACACATAAATACATTAATATTATTAGGTATCTATCCATATGTTCTTCATACTTCAAATGTAAGGCCGGTGTTACAGTTACCCCATAAATTTTTGAATAATGGGGTAACTGGGACATGTATCAGGGGTAACTGGACCCTATGGGATCCAGTTATCCCAGCAGTTATAAATAACTTTTGAGTTTCTCTTACTAAGGGAAATTAATTTCTCCATTGTTTTTTTGCTTGCAATAAAGAAAATTACACAATACCTTATTAAAATTACATAATAAAATTTTTAAAAGGATGCTTGGAGTACCAAGCCAAATTTCTTAAGTGTGATAGCTATAGCAGGAAATTTTACGACACAGATGAACAGGCGTACATAAGGCAAAGTTAGATTATTAGAAAATTATCGAAACGAATAAAAAATAGTTCTGTTCGATATTGTTACATTCTCCACAGGTTTATTGGACATATCGAACTTCCAGTGTGTAAATAAAAAAGAGAGCGATGTACTTAAGTACTTACGAGCTCATTTATTCATAGATTTATCTTCTTTATTTTTTTTTCCATTCAAAATAATGCATATAGATATCTGCGAGGATGGGTGACAGGGGAGACCGTCAGATTGTTTGTAAAAATTTCCTTGGAATGAAAATGTAGTTTGAGATAGACATATGCGAGTAAGGGATATAAGTTCTTGGATTTCAAAATATGAATAATGAAATTCACGAAGTCTCTGTCACCCATCCTCGCAGATATCTATATTCATTATTTTGAATGCTCCCTTTTCAGTATATTTTCTTTCCCTTTCTGGATTCGTTATGTTGATGACACATTCACCTTAATTGACACCTCCCTTCACAATATTGATAATATCCTTAACATTATGAACTCAACTGATAGCAATATTCAATTCACTTATGAAACTGAAAATAATAGTTCTCTCCCATTTTTGGATACCCTTGTCACTCGCACTGTAAACGGTTTCACTACTTCTGTCTATCGCAAAAGCTTCGCTGTTTCTTTGCCACCCCATGCTCGTTCTTTTCATCCTCCAAGCCAAAAAATGTCCGCCTTTTATGCCTTTATAAATCATGCCATACATGTTTGCTCGGATTCTCAGTCATTTAATAGTGAAATTCAATACATTAAATCCATTGCGATTGACAGAGGATAAAACCCTTCTATAATTGATACTGCTCTATTTAAACTTCAGCATCCTCGTTCCTCAAACTCTCCTCAGTTTTCTACTCTTTCCAATGTTAGCATTGTGTTACCCTTCTTTTCTAAATCAAGCTTTCCCATTGCTAAAATTCTTAGACAATATGACTTCAATATAATTTTTGCCCCTACCAATAAACTCACCCTCTCCAAACTCAAAGATCCTATTGAATTATCCAATTCATGGGGTATCTACCGTATTAATTGCCAGTGTGGCCTTTCCTATATTGGACAAACCAAACGCTGCTTAAAATTTCGTATCAAAGAACATCAACAATATATTAAAAAACAAGAAATCAATAAATCCTCTATTGCAAAACATTGCTGGGAGATGAATCATACTTTTGACTTCAATTCTGTTAAAATAATCTCTAAACCTACTTCTATACACGAACTAAACTTCCTTGAAGCATTTCATATTTATAAAAATATAAAAAAGTCACATTGTAAAATCATGGCCCAGTTGCCCCGCATATTTGAATAATGAGTGTATACATATTCATTTATATAGAAAAAAGATAAAATTAACATTAGAGATATAACTGTAGACTACTTTTCCGTATTTCTTTTTAAAAAATATGGTATTTTCTTTTCCTTTGAGTTCGGTTGAATATTCCGTGTTCTAGTAAATATAACAAAATATAACGAATTCTAATATTCTGTAAAAATTCTGTTTAATTAATACTTTCAAAAAATATAATGATTTAATTATTTATTAGTTCAATGAAGTTCATTGATCCATATAAGTGTATGAGAAACATTTAAAAAATATATAAATTGGAAAATTTATAATATACTTCTTTATTTTGTTTGAGAATTCTAATTCCTAATAATGTAACAAAATAATAACTTTAACGAAATCACAAAATATTTTCGCACGTTTCAATGTACTTTATCTTTTGAAATTGATTTCAATAACGAAAACAGAGAAGAACAGCAAAAATATGTTAAGCAGCATTCTGTTTAAATCTCTTGCGGTGTGAAAAAGTTAAAAGTTTTGAAAGTATTTATGTGGAAGGCATATGCATCGCAGAAAAAAAAATTTACCTTGTTCAGCGAAACGGCGTTTTTCATGATAAAATGTTTTTGAATTCTCCTATAGAAATTTAGTTTACTGATTCATGAATATAAACTGAATATATTATTACCGATTATTTCAGCTTTATCGTATTGTAAAAGAAAATATCTTGTTTACGTAAAATTGTATTTTCGCATGCATTTTCTAACGCTAGTGTTAGCGCGATTATACGTACTTGTATTATGCAGAAAATAGTAGTGTACAAGGAACATTTTGGAAAATATGGATTCGAAAAGGTAATTTTCAAGGATAACACCGGTTTCAAGAAATTATTTCTTACTCTATCGCACTAATATTTATTTATCACATACTTCTTGGCGAATTTCTATTAAAATGCCTTGGCACAACTGAGAGGTTTTTTGAAAACGCTTCATTGTTAGCAACATTATCTTTAAATCCCAAAATTAAGAAAATCGCTAATTTGGGCAAATAGTAGATGATTTTATGTAATAATATTTGACGTATCCCTGTACAAATAACTGTACGTGGAAGGACGACTATTATAAATTCATAAATTAATACGGAGAACCTTAACATTATATCCAAACTGTGTGACGATTGGACAATTTTTACGATAATTAGAATCTTCAGATAAGAAAACAAAATAGAAGTTAAAGGGGTAAAAAAGAAAAACGAGCTTGTTTGTTTATGCAATGTTGCAATTAAACATGCAATTTGTAACACAATTGTTGAAGTAATTACACTTGTATTATGCAAGTAAAAGATATCAGATTAAAAGAAACATTTTATTTTAACTTAAATTGAAAAAATAAACTATAAAATACATCGATATTTTAAACTGTATTTATAGTACCAAGATTATGTTTAAATTCGTTTTATAGTGTCAAATCTGACTGTTAGACTTGAAAAATATAGTTTAATCAAGTGTGCATATGAAGACCGTTCCACTCTAATGTGTATGTGTTTAAACATAAATTTTAAAAGGCATATTTCCCAATAGAATACTTTTTTTATATGGGATAATTTGGTGATAAAATTTCGAGTGTTACTGTCTAACAGAATTCTGTATACGCCTGACCTCGTCCGAACCCCGAGAACGGGCCGGATTCGGGTCAATATCATTTCATGAAATTAGAGCCTAGCCTGGACTTCATTGTTCCCGGAGTCTTTACATTTTGTCCGAATTCGGCTGGCCACACTTTTTTCTGGACAAGGGCATTCCTGGCCTTTTTTTTCCGAGCTGATGCTAAACTGTCATTTTATGTATTTATCTTAGCAAAAATAAAGAGATACACTTCTGATACAGTCTTGTTTCCAGAATTTTTATGTGCCCCTGTAAATGAACGATAAATGCAATGCACATGATATTCCACTGCAAGTATCTTGAACTAAACCTCAGTAATATATATAATTTTCATCGTGTTTGGAATAGTGCAACACTTTGAAATACGCTACGAAAAATTTTTCCCTGTAGATTATTATATAATCGAACTTCTTTCCGTGACCCTGTACATGAATGATGTGTGCTTTACACCTCATATTTTACAGAAAGGATGCATTAGTGCACATCAGAAATTCAAATTTAATTATGTCTGTAACAGAGTAGCATCATTAAAATACATCGCAAATGATTTTTCTTAACAAACCTTAATACAACGGAATATTTTTGAGACCCCCTACACGTACTATAAGTGCTACACATAACATATTCGATAGTTATCATTTAATATAGTTATCATTTAATAAGGTATATAAATTTCATTATGTTTAAAATATTGTAACAATGTTAAAATATACCGCAAATGGCTTTATATACCATATACCATGGCCATATACCATAATGTAACGGAACACTTTTGAGTGCATCTGTAAATGAACTATGAATTGTACACACTTCAGTTTCAATACCAAACATGCCATAGTACGCATCAAAAACATATATCAATTAAATGGCAATATGAGTATATTTACCTCAGTTCGAGCACGGACAGACGTCCAGACAGACGAACATACAGACGCACAGACAAACCCAATTCGAAAACACTTTTCACCTATGTTGGAAAGTGTTAACATTACTTTAGCTGAAGAGTTTTTTTTTCTTTAAACTCTAAAAAATTAACAATTATTTTCTAATAATTTTCAACTTAAAAAAAAATTGTAATCGAGTATAAATTAATGAGAAATATTTTCAATTATCCTTTTTTCGTTTCGCTCGAATTTGAATACTTCTCGGGGATAATTATTTCTGCAGCATTTAAAGAAATATTTTATTTCTTTTCCATTCATAAAATTTGTTTTTATAAGGTATGTTTCAGCTATTAATAATAAAAATTTGATTCGTGAAATTTTGTCATTTAATTAGTTTTAAACAAATATTTGTTTGAACGTTCTTTTCAAGATTTTTGTATTGGATAAATGTACATAACTGCATCACTTTAAAATCAACTATTCTGTTTCATTCATTCTGTCTTAAATATTGAGCTAAAAATTCATTTGTGTAATAATTGATATCTGTTTTACGTTATTTGAAAGACAATTTTATTTTCATTGTGGTTTTTTTTTTTATTATTCAATCTGTAAACAATTTTACGAATATTCTTGTCATGCGAATAAAAAAACTCTGTAAGAGGCGCTTTATTTGTTTTATTTTTAATGGTACTATTTGTTTCTTTTTTAAAAATTGTAATCAAATATGCATTAAAGAAAAACATTCAAATCCAACACTGTATCTGTTTGTAGCTCTGTACAGTAATTAATTTCTGCAATCTTAACCGTTTATGTACTGAATTATGAATTCATGAAAATTTTATCGTCTAATGTATTTTTCGTGAATTTTTGAAACTAAATTAGGAGATTTACATAATCATTTAATAAATTTTAGAAAGATTTCAGAAGGATTGAAGGATTTAGAAGGATTCATTAAACTACATTTATAGGGATTTTGTGCGATATTTATAACCCCACTCAAATCTTTTATTTTAAATATTTTTTTTAGTATTTTGTAGAATTAGGAAATGTACAAATATAATGTTCTTAGAATAGAAATATAGAAATATTTTCGAATTGAAAAACCCCCTCCGAACGACAAGAGAGCTGAAAAGATGCAAAGGCAAGAGAAATCATCCTTTTAAAAATATTTTTGTTTTGTGTAACCAATAATGCTTTGGGAACAAGATAAAGTAAAGCATCTATAACTCATTCTAAACTGTGTTACTACTATTCATGGATGTATTAAATGAATTTTAAAACAAGTTATTTTAATAGTACTTATAAGTACTATTAAATAGTACTTATAAAAGTACTAGTATATACCGTCAGTAGATAAAGGGTTAAACAGATTTTTTTTATCTTTTGAATACATAAAACTACTTAAAAAATTACAACAATTATAAAGAAAAAACAATTCTTTTTTTTATTTCTTTTTATATACATTCATGTATAACTTTTGGAAGAATTCTCTCTTTTTTTAATTGCTTGTTCGTATTAATGACATACAAAAATTAACAAGTTTTACTTTTTGTCTGTTTTTTTGTTGTTGTGTTTTAATTTATAGCTCTAAAGTTTGTAAAAATTGACCAATCACCACGAAATTTAAACATGTTGGAAAGAAACAAAGTGCAAATTCATATTTATAAATCGTTGTCGTATCATGTTTACATAATTTAAAAGGGCACAATTTGGCATGTATCATCGTATACTGCGTGTAAAAATGAGCGATATTTCCAGCAATGGGTATCCTAAAATATACAGAAAATATAAGACCTACAAAATGTAGAAAGATACCCGAATTGGGTGGAAAGACTCTTAGGTATGAGGTTATCCAATTTGGGTTCATATGCTTGTTTTGGTTACTACTGTGTATTAGGGTGGAGTGAAAATGACCAAAAAAATTTTTTTTGGAATTTTTTCTTTTTATATGTCAAAAAGTTGCATTTTGGTACACTGAATAAAAGGTTAAATTTTCTTTTCATTTGGAATTAATCTTTAGGGATCTACCAGGTCTTAAAGATTATGCCCTTTATACGTGAAAAACCAAGATTTCACTATGTGGTGTAAATTATCCATATTAATTATTTTTACGAAATTTCTGATTTCAGTAAAAAAAGAAACATAAAATGTGACTGATTAAAATATTACTTGTGCACAATACAAGTATTATCATGTTTTAATACCTTAAATGGTAAAGAGCCTAAAATGTGAATTGTCACAAAGAACATAAAAAAGCACAATAATTAGATATACCGTTCTTTCAAATATATAGTTATCTGAAGATATAGGAAAGACAGTTTTCTGAATATATAGTAATATAATAAAAAGAATATATACGATGTACGGTAAAACGATCTTTCGATTCACTCTAATTTATATTGGCCTTTCGTATTAAAATTAGGCATTATCTTTTCTGATTTGATATTTGCTCGTATATATCCGTCCCTTGTTTCTACTCCTACAACTGCTAATGATGCTCCAGTAACTAATTTCACGCATCTTTTAACTGCATGACTATGACACGGAAACTTGGGGAATTGAAAAGATAGGATTTCTGATCTTTTTATGAGAACTTTCAACTCCTTTGTTGCTACTCTATTAAGAATGAGGGGTGATATAATTTCACATTCTTGCCTGTCAATAATGTCAATATAGTATGTAGTACTGAAGTTCTGTATTGAAAAATTAAACTGCCTTATTGTTTAACATTCCATTTCCCTTGCCATCAATATTCTTCGGAATCCAAGTTCTCGAACATGGTTTCTTTCATCAGTTATCATTCCTAGTAAAATACTTTCTGGCTGACAGAAGTATACGTTTCGTTGAATAACGGGATCGACAATCTTCTTTAAATCTTCCCTCAAATAACGAGACAACTTAATTGTTTTAAAAACATTTTGAGTTCCACTTTTGCAGGATAAATCTTTCTTAATGTAAAAACCACATAGGCGAATATACTTTCTTTACAAGTTCAGCCATACTCAGATTTTCGAATACTGACTTCCAATGTAAAGTCTAAGTGATCGACTGGCAGTTGTCAACTATCTAGAGTAAGATATTTTTCCTGGATTACGATTTGCCATATTTAAGGAGCATTGGGCAGATGAAACTGCTTGACACATGTCATAAAAAGAATTTTGGTCTGTACTTGACTCTCCAGAGTTCATTACTGAGAGAGAATAGCAATTTGTTTTAAATTCCGCAAATGTATCTTGTCCACATTGATCCAACGATTTTTCAATAGGACCAGAAAAGGCTTAAAGTCGGTAGTTTGTCCATCAAGTTCAGAAAATAAGTGACGCAGTGGCAATTCGCTTGCTTGAAGCTGGCATATTAACCACAAGGGACGACTAATCTTAGTTTAAAATAATCTAATAGCACTATTCTTTCTTCCAGTGTTTACAACTGTTCCGCCACAAGTTATAGCCATAAGTTGATCAAGATTTAAGTTGTTTTCAGTGCAGTATTTTAAAATACTTTCTGCAATATGCTTTCCTGATCCTAAAAATGATGTAATGTCTCCCATATACAGCAAATTTGGCTCATCAATTAGAGATGTATATGTTCTTCACTTATAGTTCGATAGTAATCTTTCGTCAATTTTATATTTTCTCCCATAAAAATACATACTTTCGATTCCAGCTCCTAAAGCTTTCAGATCGTCTTTTTTAGCACATTCTCTAGTTTTCTTTCGTTCTCTGCATACAATGCTTTTGTCAGTTGTATGAGATTGATCGTTTTAAGTTACAATGCCAACATCTTGTAGAATTGCAGAATGTACTGCCACAACGCATCTATCAAAAACCACATTCTAATTTGAGAACCTTCAAACCGTAGGCAGATGGGTTTTCATTTGTATTTGTGACTCTTCTTTAGAAGTAGATGCTTGTGATTCTTATAATAATTCTTCCCTCCCTGATGAAGTGCTACTCCACCTTTCTTCATCACCACTGTCAGAATACATAACAACTCAACTGTCTTGATCAGCTGTAGATTTTCATTTTAAACTTGCCTTTTCAGCCCTCATAGAGTTCTTTGTTTTCCTGTCTTCTCTTTGTTTCATTATACTTGTCTGCGCGAAGTCTTTTATTATTTACCCCTCTGGGCTCTAACTTGTGTATTTTAAGCAATTTTTCTAACCTCCGCTCTTTTAACCCGGGGAGAAATTTTCCAACTTTTGCCGACACCCCTTTGACCATTCTTTCATATTATGCACCATAGCCTTACATATTTTAGTTCCATTTTTTCCGTCAGGTACGCCTACTTATCTCGGATGCTATGGGCCCAATCCCCTCGACTAATATATCTACGGATAGTATGTAAAGCGGATTTTCGTTCGGATACAGGTTTGTTTAGAATCAAGTGCGCCCCTGGTTGTGAAATGTGGAACTAACAGATTTTTCAAAAGGATAAAGTGTTTTGAAATGAATATTAAACGAAACCCTCTGTGCGATCTGTGATCACACTTACCCACTTGTTTACAGTGCCTTTACTTAGTCAGTTCCAAATATCAAGTCATTAAGTATGAAACTTGTGATTACAAAAGGGTCAGATTACCAACGGGGAAATCTTTCACCAGTAAATTTTAATAGAAATTTTCATCCTAAATAAACGAATAAATTCATGAAAAATTACTGTTAGCACATTTTTTTTTCTTTTACTGGTGGAAGTTTGCACCGTTTGTAATCTGGCTTTTTTGTAATTACAAGTTTCATATTTGATGACATAATAATATAGATGCACAGCGAGGTGCTGTCTATTAGATCATTTAAACTAACATAGAAAAATTGATAAAAGTTCTCCAAGATTTTTATCTTCGATCTATTTAGCTGTTCAAACATTAAATATATAGGACTGGATGGTCAGAAAATTGAAATTCAGTACAAATGTAACTTAAATGTTGAGAATGTTTGGATCTTTTCTATTGATGTGTTTATCATTCGGTGAATGCCAGAATACAGTTAATATATTTAGCATTAGGAGAAATATTTTTTCCATTTAACTCTAATACAGTAAATCCTCCCAAAAGTGACCACTTTCCGTTTCAATAAAAATTGGTCGCTCCCAGAGGTAGTCTCTTAATGGAGGTCATGTTTAAATCTACATTTTAATTGTTGAAAAAAAATAACAATTAATGTTACTAAAATTTATTTTTCACAATGAAAATTCAAGTATCAAAACAAAAGTTAATTACATAAATTAATTACTGCAGAGATTAAAAAATGAATATATTGGCGTTTGCTTTTACGGTTTTATCTTTTATAACTTTTATTTCGAAGTTTAGTAAATAAATGCAATTTTTTTTTGATAAGAACAAATATTGACGATTTCATTAATTTATCTATTTCTTTTAGCTTTTCTTGACAATTTAGGTCAGGGGTGTTTATTAACCGTCATTCTTAATTTGTCATCAGAGTTAAATTCATTGCCTGTAAAGGCACAAAATGGTTTAAACACTTAAAAGTTATCGGAATAATAATAAAAAAAATCTAAACATAGTTTAGAAGTTTGATGAATAATGCACTCTCCGGAAATATTTTTCTAATAAAACCTTCTGCAAGCAACCAGGAAAATACGGAATTTGTTTCATTTTCGTTCGCTCAGAAATGGAGGGGGTTCAACTGGGATGGTCTCTGAGTGGAGGCAAAATTAGTATTGAGCTTATAGAAATAAATTTTGTTCCATGAAAAAATGGTCGTTGAGGGAGGTGGTCGCACAGGGAGGTTTGACTGTATGCGCAAAAATAATGATTAAATTAAAAATACCATTGAAGAAAAATGAAAGATTTCATAAATGACAAAATCTGGAAAAGAAAAACACCCACAAATGGGTACACGACATTTCGGTCCCGACACTTCGGTCCCGCCATTTCGGTCCCGGCGTTTCGGTCCCTGGCCATTTTGGTCCCGAGACATTTCGGTCCCTGGCCATTTCGGTCCTGAGACATTTCGGTCCCTGGCCATTTCGGTCCCTGGCCATTTCGGTCCCGAGACATTTCGGTCCCTGGCCATTTCGGTCCCGAGACATTTTGGTCCCTGGCCATTTCGGTCCCGAGACATTTCGGTCCCTGGCCATTTCGGTCCCCAGCCATTTCGGTCCCTGGCCATTTCGGTCCTTAGCCATTTCGGTCCCTTGTCATTGCGGTGCCCACCACCTTATAACTCGTATTCTAATTGTCGTGGGCCGCCAAACGCTGTAATTTAAACATTATTTGGGAACTTTTTAAATTTTTTTAACACCCCCCACCCCCCAAATTAAAAAAAAATCTGAATATAACAGTCCGATAAATTATAACTTTTATATACTTTTATAAACTTTTATAACACGTGATAATGAAATCACAGCGAGCTGAAAATTTGTTTGATTGAACAATGTGATATAATTTTACAGGGGACATTGTCATTTTATTATTATTATTATTATTTAACAAAATGGATTTTTTAAGCTTTATTATTTGTTATTAATATTAGGTACTTTATATATACTATAAACTGCCATAGATGTTTTTTTTTGGTTGTTTTCATACGTTTTTTAGAACCTTTAAATTATCATCATTAATTAAATAATTTAAAAAACTGTTCTTATTTTTTCTCTTTCTTACAGTTAGATTAATAATAAATGTCTTCAATAATTCAATTGGACACTTATAAGCTATTGTAGGTAAATATTTCCTCAAATCATTCTTCTACATCCTCTCCTTTAATAATTCAGAAATGAGATATATTTATTGAAGCAAAAATATTTAATTTTTCTTATTACTTTTATAATGCAAAGTTATAATTTTGTTTTCATAAGTTACTTTACCATTATAAACATTGGGAAAACAATAGTGATTTGATAATTAGGTGTGCCAGGAAAAATATTTTGTTGTCAGAAAACTCCAGCTTCATTTTTTTAAAAGTAATTATTGGTTGCATTTTCAACAGTCTTCTCACCCATTGCAGACGATTTTTGTGAACTAATTTTATTGAAACTGGGCCTATTTCTTTGTAATAGGATGATTATTTTTTATTTTATGTAATAGTGTAAGTATTATTTTAATTAATTTTATTTTCAATTTTTAACTGACAAAAGGTTTTTGAGTGCGTTCGTAATTATATAAATGCGTAGCACCTATAGTCGTCGTTCAGTCCGTCCGTCTGCCCGTCTGTCTGTCCGCATATAACAGAGCAAAAACAACCCAACCGAATGGTCTGAAATTTTAAATATATGATTGTTGCATAATTTTGTCGAGCCATGTCAAATTTTATGGATATCGGATGCATAGTTTAATTACAGGGACTGTCAAAAGTTTTTCTTTACATTACGGCCAATGGGAAAAAATTATTGCAAGTGCATTTTAATGATGTTACAGCCTTCCGAGTGGTCTGAAATTTTAAATATATAATTGTTACAAAATTTTGTCGAGCCATTTGAAATTTTATGAAAATCGGTGTATAGTTTAATTACAGAGACAGTCAAAAGTTTTGCGTTACATTACGGGGAATGGGAAAAAAATATTGCAAGTGCATTTTAATGATGTCACAGGCTATGCACTCATGAAGTGCAAAAAAAAAGTATACATTCAGTACAATATGGGGTGCAAAAAATAATTATAAAACTAGTTATAGTACGAACGCACCTCATTTGCCACGTTTGACGAGCAATTTCCAACTTGTTTGTATTTGTCGTTTATTTATTGATTTTTAATATTACCCTTTTCCTCCCACTTTCCAGAAAAAAAAATTAATAATTTTTTATTTTAGTTTTATTATTAATTATATTAATAGTTTTAAATTTCGGTGACTTTAAATATAAAATAAATAAACATGTAAAAACTATTATTTTAACACAGTCAAACTGACTGGTAAAGTTATACGAATTGAATATTTCCAACTGAGCGAAAAAATGCCCAGGCCGGGAATCGAACCCAGATCCTTGGCTTACAAGGCCAATGCTTTTCCATTTAAGCTAACTGGGCCGACAACCAGCCAGCATATTTCGCTCAGATAACCTTATTGGTAGACGAGCCGTTAATTCCCAAATTGGCTCAGCCGAGCTTAGCAATCTGATTGGCTAAACCTGATATTTATATAGTAGAAAATTATATTTGTTTTCTCATGAAGTAGTGTAATGTAAAATAGAATGCAATTATAATGACTTAAATTGATTTATTTTGTTAAATTTGATCAAAATCACAGTAAAGTAACCCAAAATATTAATATTAACGAACAATCAGATTGCTGAGTTCAGCTGAGCCAATTTGGGAATTAACGGCTCGTTATTGGTAGGAACTGGGGACAGACCAGATGTTCCTACCAATAAGGTTATCTGAGCGAAATATGCTGGCTGGTTGTCGGCCCAGTTAGTTTAAATGGAAAAGCATTGGCCTTGTAAGCCAAGGATCTGGGTTCGATTCAGGGCCTGGGCATTTTTTCGCTCAGTTGGAAACATTCAATTCGTATGAAAACATGTAAAAGATAAATTTCAGTTTATAACTACTATATGATAAATTGAATATAAAATGTATTATGTATTGAGTTTATTTTAAAGTAAAAAAAATGTAATGTATATTAATAATGTTATTAATTTAATAAATTAAGGATACATTAAATAAAAAATATATTTAATAAAATATTAATTTAATTTTTATACTAAAATTCCTAACTTTTTTGAGAATTAATTAATAGCA
The DNA here is from genome assembly GCA_963932465.1 of Maratus speciosus. Classification (NCBI taxonomy): domain Eukaryota; kingdom Metazoa; phylum Arthropoda; class Arachnida; order Araneae; family Salticidae; genus Maratus; species Maratus speciosus. The sequence goes on along the minus strand of OZ010788.1, from coordinate 620,485,475 downwards.
ATTATTAGTAGCAATTATTAATAGCACTTAAAGTTTTTATTCAAAAGTTTTAATTTATAATTTCCAAAAAATAATATAGGAATTTTTTAAAAAATCAGTCAAAAACATAAAGTCTAAGTAATAATTAATTAATTAATTAAACATAATAATAATAATAATAATAATAATAATAATAATGCAACATTGTACAAATACGTAAAAATACCTTTTAACAGTGTTAGGTGATATTATGCAGATTTTAATTTTTTAAGTACAGTTATAATTTACAATTCGCAAAAAGTAAGAAATTATTAATTAATTATAATTAAAGAGCAAAAATAATATTATAAGCTAACTAATAAATGAATAAACAACATGTTTATCTTCAGAACCCTTATCACTTTTATACATCCTAATGAAGTTAATAACATTATAATAACCGAAAATTTAAAAAATATATATATTTGCATTTACCTTATAAAAACTATTATATAGTTCATGTAATAGTTTTTAAACAAGCAATTGATAAATTAGTTATCTAAACAATTAATAATTAAAATAATTTTGAATTGATAAATACGTTTAATAAAAACAATTCAATTTTTGAATTTTTTTTTACTTAACAATATAACTATGAGTGTTTTCAACTTGTCGTGCAAGTTAAATTCATGCTGTATCAAATTTATTGCAAACTAACGGCAAACAAGTAATCAAAAATACTGCAAACTTACTGCAAAGTAGTAATCTTTCCATATCACACTATAAGTTTAACCCCTTCGAAGGGGTCAGTAGACCTGATCAGCTCTATTCATGCGAAAGCGCCGTCAGAAGGCGCATGCATAGGTTTTATCACCATAAACAAGTTTAGGTAATATTTACACTTTTCATTTCGAGCATTTTTTGGTATTTAATAAGTATAGCGTTTAGAAAAAACGGTGCCTACCGAATAAAATTTCTGCAATTTCTGCGTATGTGCTGATTCTCATTGTTGTCTCTCAACAGAGAGATTTTTTGCTTTCGTCACTTTCGTGAATTAAAGACAGTCTTGCCATCAATTTCACAACAAACTACTCATGCAAGTGGGTGATGGTATACCTTGCGGGAGATTTGCTGCGAATTTCTCAATTCAAATTTGTCACGGCAAGATAATATCAGAAAAAGTCAAACTTTCTGCTAATGTTCATGCTATCTGGGTTACCTCAAAAATTTCCATGGGGAGCGCGACGGATCGCATGAACGGCTCATGCGATTGACACTTATGTGAAATCATTATCCAATATCTATTACAGCACAAATTCTTAATTCAATGGCAAGAAATTAAACATGAAAATTGCTGTTTTACACTTAACCACTTGGCCCTAACTTTATTCTAGTCAAATGTTATGTAATATGAAACTTGATTTAACCCATTCGCTGCCAAAACTAAGAATTTTCAAATTTTTTGTTGAAGGTCGTTTGCCAGCACAAATTCAGAAAGATAAATTTCGCTTTACTAATACAGAGAAATATCTGCCAATAAATGAGGCATTTTTTAAAATTCTAAAATAGTGGTGACAAAGTAATCAATAGATTAAAGCCACGAGTATACTCGTGAATGACAGCGAATGGGTTAATTAAATTTAACTCTTCAGTATGCGCTCAGCTTTTTACATCATAAGTGAATCTTTTTCACTGGTAAATATTAATGTAACTTGAATGTATTATTAGTTGCAGTTATAGAGATTGGCCCTATATTTTTTATCCATGCTTTTTTTTTTAAATTAAGAAATTAAATAAGGATATACCTAAATTCTTAAAGTTACACGAAATACTTCTATCATATATACACAGTCAAGACAAGATTCCAACGACTGGTAAAAAGCTCCATTTTAGACAGGCTTCCATGTAAAGAAGTGTAATTAATTATACTTCTAAGATACACTACCTCAATAAGATCTATTGTTCGTTTCGCAGGGATTCTGAAACTCTTCCGTTTGAGACAGGATTCCGTTATAGAAAGATTCCGCTTTCACAGGTTTCACTATGCTTCACTAAAGAAGGGTGAAAATCCCCTTTTCAGACAGGTTTTCAGCAAATTTAATTGTATCGCAATTCATATTAAGACCATGTAACGCTTACGTTAAAGACAGGATTCTGTTATAGACAATTACTATTTTAACAAGTTTTATTCTATTCATATGATATAAATAAGTATATTTATATAAATACACAAAACTTTTAAAAATGGAACTTGCCTATAACGGAGTTCTGTCTTAAACATAAATGTTCCATACTGCTACGGAAAAGAATACTATACAAATACACCAAATAACACGGAAACTTGTGTAAAACGGAATTTTTCACCAATATTTACAATTTTATCTTGACAGGTTTTACTATATATATGTAACATGAAGGGAAAATTCTGGACCCCCCTCCCCGAAACGAAATCCTGGCTACGCCACTGCATGTCGTCCCGGTTTTTTTTAAGCCATTAAAGATGAAAAATGCCGTGTGGCCACAAAAAAGCGCCGGCTGACTAGAACAAAGAGAGCGCGAGTAGAATAATTCTTCTATCTGGATCTTTATTTAGCATAATCAAATGGGGGAAGCCAGGACATCTACACTTGACATATATGTATACATGTATAACATTCTTTTGAATGAATAACATACAGATATCAAGAAAAGCCAAATATGTTTTCTAAATTTCCAAATTTCTTCATTGTGATATATTTATAAAATTTTTTAATTTAAAATGAATTTTACATAAAAGTGATTCACTATACATTACTATTTTGAGATTTTATGTTATTTTTTTGTATTTTCATTTTTATTTTTTATTTGTCATATTAAAACATGTAGGCTGCTTTAATTCTAAGTATATAAGTCAAATAAATAACAAAGAAATATTTGAAATACAGAATTAATTTTAAATACGAAAAGAATATTTTATGACAATAGAAATTTTAAAATTTTGATTTATGTTTATTGTGCTCGTAGTTTTTGAATGTAATAAGCATATAAAAGTCTTAAATATATTAAAAAGGATTTGTAATTGTTGCAAACCACTTCACCGTCGACAGGTATGGGGAAAAAGTCCTTTTATCCCCGCGTTATCTCGGGGCAAACGGTGAAGTGGTTCAAAATTAAAAATATTTTAAACTTGTCATTCGACACCGGTAGAAATAGCGGTAATATTATTGTTACATGTAAAAAGATTAATGCCAACTTTTAAATAGTTTTTCAAAAAATAGTAAATTAAAATAATTATTAAAATAAAATAGAAAGTTCTAGTCTGTTCCGGTGCAGAATTTAAAAAATAATGTGTCTTTATCACAATTCCATGTTAAGAACCCCCTTTTTAAAAAATATGTAAAATGCAATACATTTAAAATTGATGCGCCGTTAAATAATAGGATAAAATAAAGATTTGTAAAAATATTTGCAGATTTTTACATTATTAATCACATAGTGTGCAAATTATAAACAATTGAATATGTGCATTTTGGCGTGGGCATTTGCATATGAAAATTAAAGCTCGACTTATAAATATTTTTAAATTGTCTGGACTTTATATTTATGATAGACTAAAATATGAGGAGCTTCTATAAAGAATCCACAGAACTCTCCCTTCCCCCAATCCGGAAAACGATTACTTCTACCATATAAAAATTGCATGGGGTGCTAAAATTTAATTGCGAGTTATAAGTGTTTGCGGTTTTCGGGCCCTTATATTCGGTTATACTAAAATTTCAAGGGTTCAGTTGAAAAATCTTATAATGTACCTCCTTTTTTAAAGATTACGTTTACCGTACAAAATATGAGTGTGATTACGATAATTACAGAGAGAGTTATAAATGTTTTAATTTATCAGGACCTTATACTTAAGATACACTAAAATACATAAAAAGTCAACAGAGCCCCCCCCCCCCCCCTGCCTTATAAAACGATTATGATTATCATAGGAAATTTGTGTGGGCTGCGACAATTTTGATCTGTGTTATAAGTGTTTGCGTTTTCGAGTCCTTATATTCGAGTTATACTAAAATTTAGGGAGTTCAGTTAAAAAATTTGATAATGTCCCTCCTTTTATAAAGATTACGTTTACCATACAAAATATGAGTGTTTTGCGATAATTATAGATCGAGTTATAAATGTCTTAATTTATCAGACCCTTATACTTATGATACACTAAAATATAGAAAATGGCAATCCCCCCCCCCCCTTGTTTTTTAAAATGATTACCATACGAAATTTGTGTGTGTTTACTAAAATTTTAAGGCCTTTATTTAAAAAACTCTACAATGTCCCCTATAAAATTGTCACCTATTTCAAGTGCACAAAATTTCAGCTTGCTGGAGAAGGGACCGAAATATCTCGGGACCGAAATGTCTTGGGACTGAATTGTCTCGGGACCGAAATGTCTTGGGACCGAAATGTCTTGGGACCGAATTGTCTCGGGACCGAAATGTCTTGGGACCGAAATGTCTCGGGACCGAATTATCTCAGGACCGAAATGTCTCGGGACCGAAATGTCTCGGGACCGAAATGTCTTGGGACCGAAATGTCTCGGGACCGAAATGTCTGGGGACCGAAACGGCGGGACCGAAATGGCGGGACCGAAACGTCCTGCTTCCCCCACAAATGTATAGTTCAAGAAGTTCGGTATTATCTTTAAATTAAGATTTTAACATGACATTTAAAAACTATACATAAATACATTATTTCCTATAGAAATTTCAATTTTATTTTATTTTTTAATTTTAATATTCAAACTTTTCAATAAATTTTTTTAAAATTATGATTGTATATGCACTAATGGAAAAAATTCTCGAATATCCTTTTCGCACCGTACCTTATTTTCATTATTTTACAGAGATAATTGCTTTTTTACATCATTAGATATTTTAAATTTATGAAATTGCTTTTCCTAAACTATTTTCAAGTAATACATATAAAATAATATTGTGGAATTTGTCATTTAATGAATTGCAAACAAATTCTGTGTTAAAAATAATTTTCTAGGATTTTATTTCTGTTAAATGCACTTAATTGCATGTTTTTGTGAAATTATATATTTTATTTCATTTTTCTTCATTTTGTTCGAATTAAAATTTCATTTGCAATTTAATAGAAAGGTATTTTTTATATTTGAGGAAAAGCAATATATTTGTTTTACTATGTTTCTCTTTTTTTAAAGATTTTATCTCGTAATCTCTAATAAACTAGTTTATTGTCTTATATATTGGGTTAAAAATACCTTAGAGGTTCAACAACTTTGTTTTATTTCAAGATAACTGATTAGTGAGGTACAGATAAATTTCTTTACACGGTAAATAATGACAAATGTTTCTTGGTTTACAGAAAATATAATGTAGCCTCGTCCGAGTCAAGCACAATTCGAAAAGTCTCCTATTTCTTTAGAAAGCTCAGTAATTTTCAGAAATGTTTATAAATAGCTTTTATAGTGTATTAATATTTTTTCCACCCTGTAGAGAAGGGACGGCAACCCTATGGCACGCGTGCCATAGGTGGCACACTGCCGATTGTTTTTGGAACTTCGTAGATTTAAGTTTTAGATAAAAATATAGTAGAATTTTACAAAATGTATTAATGAACGTAGATGTTGTCTCTTTTTATCTGAATTCGATTAGTTCGATTGGTTGTCATTGTAATACGGATTGAAGAATCTGAAATATAACTTAACACGTTCAGGCCGGCGCGGTGGGTCATACTCACCTGTCTTAGAGTTGTCAAGTCTCCCGCTCTTTGCACACCATTGTTATTTTAGAGAAAAGGTTGTTCCTTTAAATCGGCCAAAAGTTTTAATTAAATAAAACAACATTTTCTGTATTAAAATACTGGTATCCAAAAGGCCGGAGACTTGCAAGCTCTGAGACAGTCGAGTGTGACCCACCGCGCAGGCGTGAACGTGTTAATGTATCCTAATCTAGCTAAAAATTGGCTCACAAAATTTTAAGAATAAGAGAGAATTAGGAGATTATCGCAAAAGAAATGTTAAAAGATATTATTTGTATAAGCAGAAATGCCGATGGTAAAATTATAACAACTTGGAATTCAATTCCAGACTCTAAAAGCTGTAGATTCTGGTGCTTGCTATTTTGACAAATTTTTCTACAAGACACTTTTTTCGGAAATAAATGGTATGAAAAATTCAAGTAAAACATCTCTTCAAATGAGTCTAATTCAACTTCCATCCTCTTAAAAACAACTAAGTATGAAGATGATATGCATTGTATGGCATCTAACAAGGAGAGGGCCAACCTTGTTAATCACAGATTTTGATTATTTTAATATATGTTGTAAGGTAGAGACCCCTTAGTCTCAGGTTCAACGGATTTTATACAACGCTCCTTAGTTCTTGAGAAACCAGAGGGGTCTAATATTAGTACACAACTTAAATACTTACTTTGTAAAGAAAGGGACAGGTTGGGCGTAGCTCGGTTGGTACGGCGTTTGCGGGCTGATCAACGGGCCTGGGTTCGATGCCCAAACGCGCTACATTTATCTTTCTTACTTTTTGTTTCATAAATATACTTGTGATTATAATTTAATGATCTCAATTAAAAATTTTAATATCGTACATTAATTATAATGTTGGCAAATTTTTATTTTATTTTATCATTTTTTATTTTGAACTATTATTTCTCATCCTTTAAAGACATTTAAAAACAAATTGGATCTATTATTGAATAATAAAAATTCCAAAATCGTTACAAATTTGTTGTAGCGCCATCTAGTTATGATAAAATAAACATATTCAAATAAAATAAAAATAAAAGCAGAAGGGAGATAAAGTGGAAAACAAAATATTTGAAAGCGCAAGCATACGTATTACAAATTTAAAAATCTTTAATATGCAAAAAATCCGTTGTAATTTAATTCCGATGATAATTTTTTATATAATTATGCTTGTTACTTTAAAAAGAGAGTAATAGTATCATCGTATTGGCTTCCCTTGTTAAAACAATGCATAAATGATGTTTCTTTACAATCACGAATTGACACAATTGTTCAATATCATTGCATCGATAAAGAATATATGAAATACATTTTAGAAGTGATTTTTAAAAAATTAACTGTTTTTTGATGTTTTATACAACTATTTAGTTAAAAATAAAATATTAAATAGACTAAAATTATAATTGATATACAATATTATAAATTTTAATTGACAATGAGATTATTAAGTTATAATTAAAAGTATATTTATAAAACAAAATATGAGAAAAGTAAATTTAGCGCTTTCGGGCATCGAACCCAAGCACGCGGATCAGCCAGCAAATGCCGTACCAACTGAGCTACGCTCAACCTATCCTCTTTGTTACAAAGTAAGTTTTTAAGTTGTATACTAATATTAGACCCCCTGGTTTTTCAAGAACTAACGAGCGTTGTATAAAATCCGTTGAACCTGAGACTAAGGGGTCTCTACCCTACAACATATATTAAAATAATCAAAATCTGTGATTAACAAGGTTGGCCCTCTCCTTGTGAGTTGATACAATAGAAATAATGTTTTGAAAATAAATTTCTAAAGGATAACATTAAATATTACCCATATTTTTTTAATACTAAAAACAAAGTTTTAAGTAATTTTGATTTATTATTATTTGATCCATTATTATTTTTTTTGGCACATCATGATCACGTAAATTATATTTTTGGAAAAAATTGGCACGTGGATGTCAAAAGATTCGCCATCCCTGCTATAGAACTATAATGATGTCGAAGCCGCCACGGTCGCTTCTTCACAACCTCAGCGTTGGTCGACGCATTAAACTTTTCGAATTTAGCTTTTAATTTTTTCCGGTTACAACTTTCGTGATCGTGCCTGTCAATACCATTTCGGTGTAGTGTTGAAAAGAGTATAGGGATACCCGGCGAACACTTGGCTGCCTTTTCGGCGAAGTAACGGCGGCTACCGATTATGTATGATTGTATTTTTATAAATATGTTTCCATAAAATACATAATGTGAACATTAAAATGGTCCACACTCTTATTTAAAAGGCGACTAATGTAATGAAAAAGATGTTACAAGTTTAAAATGTACATTTCATTTAAAACTTCTTAGTACTTTCAAGCTTTCCCGGCTCATCATCAGAGAATATCTTAATAACTAAATGTTGTTTATTTATACAAATACATCACTTTGTTTTGAAAATGAGAGAGCCAATAATTACTAGATTTGAAAGTAGAATGCTTCCCTAAATATCGAAAATCTATTGGTTTCTGGAGCTTTTAAAGAAACTCTTTGCGGAAATGTGGTTACCTCAGAAAAAGTTATATTTTCCTTTATTAAGAAACGTTCATCTTTTTTGACAGTGTACAAATGTAACAGGGTGTAGATTGAAAACTATTTTTTGCTATTAATTGTAAAATCTGAAAAAATAATAATAAAGAATATAGTATATGAACTATTAAAAAGTAAATGATTAAAAAAATTACGATTACGAAAACTCAAAAAAAATTAAAAATCGCTTTCAAGAACTTCGGTTGCTAATCGTTAATTGAAATTTTAATTGAGCACTTAAAAGTTGTATATTAAAGAATTTTTTGGCTATCGAAATTCTGTTTTTTTGTGTTAATAATGTTCATATCTTTTAAATTGTAAATTTATAATGCAGCAATGAAAAACATTCTCAAAAAATTTAACGGTACTTATTTTTGAATGCTTCTTGGATATAATTGCTTTTTACATCATTAAAGAGATACTATTTCGTAACTTGGATGAAATTATGAAATTGTTTTTTATAAACTCTTTTAGGGGAATAAATGATAAAAATATATATATTCTACATATTTTATCCTTTAAGCAATTGCCAAGAAATTATATTTGAAATCTTCTTTATAACAATTTAATTTCAATTAAACATACTTAACTGCACATTTTCAAATATCATATATTTCATTTCACTTTGCTTTATTATCATCTAAGTATGGCATCTGCCGAGAGACGTGATATAATGAGGTGTAACTGTACATTTAATACGGAGCCTTAAATATGGAAAATATATGTTCTTTTTCTGCCTGATTTGCGCTTGAAATATTTTTTTAACTTCTAAATATTTTAAAACATCTTGTTATGACCTATTTATGTAGACTTAAACGAAAATATTTACACATCAAAGCTATTTGTATTTAATAACCATGGAAAACTACTAATTAAATCCTTAATAGTGAAACACACTATAATCGCCAGTGTCCTGTAAAATGTTTTTCAAGCTGATTAGAAATACACAAATAATAATAAGGGGATTTGAAGATGAGATTTAAATTTTTAAAAACCTCATAAACACACAAACAAAAATCAAACCGTTAAATTATCCGTATATAATTAATGCGTAGAAACATAGCTATGTGTATTTAATAACCATCCAAATGTATTAGATAAATGTGTAATAGTAAAACACACTAAAGACACCTGGGACCTCTAAAATGTTTTTAAAGCTGATTAGAAACACAGAGATCATAACATAGAAATTTTAAAATGAGATTTAAACTTTAAAAAGTTCATAAACTCACGAACAAAAATCAAACTGATCCGTTTGATTATCCGGATATATTTAATATGTACAAACCTTGCTAAGTGTATTTAATAACCTTCGAAATGTACTAACTAAATGTGTAATAACCCACTAAATACACCCAGAACCTGTGAAATATTTTTAAAACTGATTAGAAACACACAGATCATAATAAATGGATTTGAATATAAGATTTAATTTTTTTTAAAAAGGTCATCAATTCACAAACAAAAATCAAAATGATCCGTTTGATTATCCGGATATATTTAATATGTACAAACCTTGCTAAGTGTATTTAATAACCTTCGAAATGTACTAACTAAATGTGTAATAACCCACTAAATACACCCAGAACCTGTGAAATATTTTTAAAACTGATTAGAAACACACAGATCATAATAAATGGATTTGAATATAAGATTTAATTTTTTTTAAAAAGGTCATCAATTCACAAACAAAAATCAAAATGATCCATTTTAGACATTAGTGAACTCTTAAAAAAGTTTTGAACTGCTGTTTTTAAGAAAAATATCCAATTTATTCAAAAATCACTTTAAATAAATAAACTATAATAAATAATAGTTATTTTAAGTACTCAAGAGATAAATAACTTCAATGTCTGCCAACGTAGAAAATATTTTATTCCAATGCCGGTAAGTAAAAGTAAATTTTAAAATAATACTTGAAGCTGAGCCAATTCCAAATGGCATATAAAATTATGGCATTTTATTTTTACCTTTCTGAAATATGGTTTTATTAAAGTCCATATGGTATCATTGATGATAAAAGCTGAATAGTTTAAAGAAAGACACATTGGAAGTTATATTTCTCCGGAACTTAAAAAGACAATCCTTGTCTTATTCCAACAATCATCATTAAAGAAGTTAAAACTGCTTCAAGAAAATGAAAATCCATTTGTCGTAACTATGTCTGTGATCCCTTGAGGATATATTTTTTTTATTCTTTAGAAAGACTTATTTTTATCAACATCTTTTATGAAACAAATCAAGTGTGGAAGTATTCTTTTCGTTCGCAATTTTACTTAAGAAGTTTTTAAACATTTTATTGCTGATAGGGATTGATGAATTCATTGATCAATAAAAAGAAATTGAGTGATTTTATGCATTTTTAAAAATATTTACAATAAGTTCTTCGCTTATACATAAGTTATTCGCACAAATGAAGATTTAATGAAGTATGAGAATAAAAATTAAGTATTAGAAAAAAAAATATTTTTTTAAAAATAAAGTAATACGTTTCTTATGCAATATTTAAAACATTGAAATCTTCAAGTCTATGGAAGAAGTTAATGTGTCCTTTATTTTTTTTTCTTGGATTAATAAAAATAAAAGGTTTATAAGACCGCAGCCGCGGCCTTTGAATGATTACAAGTCGGCGAATTTATTTTACTTTATTAAATTAGCTGATAAGAAACCGCTTACGAACACTATAAACATGGCAGCCAATGCGATTTGATTAGACATATAAAAATATATAAAAATCAGAAGTATTTTTATTAAAAAGTTTACATACATTTGTTTGATTAGCTATTGCAGAAAACTTAGTTATCGTGAAAAAAGAAAGATCTCTTAAGGTAAGCTGGGGTAACTGGACCTACGAGATAACTGGGCCATAGGCTTTTTTATACAAATCAGCTGATGTTTTTTAAGTTTTAGCTTTTGTCAAAATTGCATCCCCCATCTCTAATTCTTAAAACAACGTGTGTCAGCTCAATCATAACTCTGCCTTTGCTGGGATAGGTTGTCAAACATTTAGGTTTCTTTTTAAAAAAATAACGTCCATTGAACTTCTTCGGCTTTTTATTAAAATACGATAAGTACTTTTATTAAACAATATAATTTTTTAAAGATTAGATACATAAATACATTAACATTATTAGGTATCTATACATATTTACTTCATGTTTCAAATGTAAACCCGGTGTTCCAGTTACCCCATAAATGTTTCAAGAATGGGGTAACTTGTACATGTATTAGGGGTAACTGGACCATATGAGATCCAGTTATCCCAACAGTTATAGACATCTTTTTGAGTTTCTCTTACTACGGGAAACTAATTGATCCATTACTTTTTTGCTTGCAAGTACATACTTAATTTTTATGTTTTTTGTATAAATAAATCTACTATTTTCACTTTTAGTGATTTTTTTAGACACATTGACAGTAAAGGTTTCCCTTACAACGCTCTTTAGTTGATATACAAATTACATGATCTGCCTGGTTTAATTTTTTTTAGTTGTTTACACTTTTTCAAATAGGACGCGATACCCAATATTAATTAAAACAAACGCGTGTGGAACATAGACCCTCCTGGAACACCCATAAGGAAAAAAAGATGAAATGTATATATATATTTTATCTTTGGATATTAAAATGTAATTTTGAACTTTTTTGTCTGATAGAAGGAACGTAACTGAACACATTTACAAAAGTTCAGACTTTAATTCAAATGAATATTAGCCTTTTTAAGCTGAATTGCCAGAATCTCCAGAGTCACATTGTATCATGAACCAGTTTACCCACCTAACCTTATATTAGAGTTAGCGCCACCAAATTTATGAACAAGATGGAAACTCTTCTAAACGACATGGTTACCGACATTTTAGTCTTAGAAGAAGCTATAGGAAAATTAAAAGAAATGGCAGTACAATTAAGAAAATCGGATGCAGAAATTGAAAAAAAAAATATTCAGGAAACGCAATTCGAAGCAGAGCTTCAAAGTGCTAATGAATATTGAGAAAAGATAAGTTCTTGATATTACCTTAGCGGAAAATTCAACGGAAAAATAAAACAACTAAGTAAAAAAGAGATGTACATAATGAATCAGCCCCTAAACATAAATTCATCTTAACACTTTGCCGTCCGCACGATTCGTAAATATTTATTCGCTTGGCTCCGGCAGAGCTAATTCGGATCAGTTGACTAGTCGCCGGCCGTTCTTGACATTATTGGGAGATTAGAAATTGTTCAGTTTTACTAATCTCATCGTTAGTTCTCATAAGTTCTCAACCCTGTTACCCTAATTTCATGAAATTTCGAAGATATACATATGTAAATAAATACAAAATTTGTTTCTTTTATATATTTGATTATTTGCATTTTCTTTGGTACTTAGTATTTCTCTTCCGTATGGTACGCAGCAAAACAATCTCCAAGATGTAAGGCAAGAACAGGCGATCATCAATTGACCATTCTAGGCGTGGACAAACGCTGGGCCTAAACTAGTCCGACAACTCAGAATCAAGAGGTCTCCGAGTTTTTCTTCGGTCGTTAGAATGCTATGCACACAACACCACTGTGGTGTCGCCGGCCGTTGGCAGCTAATTTGCGCACGACACCACTGTGGTGTCACCGGCCGTTGACCGCTAGTTTGCGCACGTCACCACTGTGGTGTCGCCGGACGGCATAGTGTTAAAAGAAAAGGCTTCTGATGTAATATTTAAATCATTGAATATGCATTGGCATCGAAAATGAACGCATGCAAAATTTGAATTAAATCTGTTGGTTAGATATGTCATTTGAATAAAAAATATCAGAGGATGTCCTTGGGCCCTCTCCCTTTTTATGTAAGACCGGACAGTGCATGAATATGGTATCATTATACACATTGAACATGTGTGCAACATTTGAGGTAAATCGGTTCTAAGGAAGTGGGTCAAAATTCGACTCTAATATTTCACACAAACAGACAGCAAACGAAGTTCTTCAATAAGCGTTTGAAAAAATTATAATGTGTGCACCATTTGAGGTAAATCGGTTCCACGAAAATGGGTCAAAATTCGACTCTTATACTTAACACAAACATACAGCAAAAGAAGTTCAATGAAACTTTGTAATAAAACGAAAAGTGCCCAGTTAAGCTGATGGCATTGAGCTCACAGGCTTTTCAGACTAATTGTATAGTATATTCTTATTTCAAAGAACAATGCCCCTCGAAAACTAAATTAAAACGGGATTAACCCCACCCCCTCTGTTTTCGTTCGGTATACTTAACCAATGATCTCCAAATCTCATTAGGGAATCAGAATAAACCGGTATACCAAGCTTGAAGCCAATCAAATAGAAAAACCCATTTATCTATATTAAGGGGGTATTAGCCCCATGCTCCCTCCTTTATACTTAACCAATGAACCTCCAAATATAATCAAGGGAGCGTCTTATCAGAATAAACCGGTATACTAAATTCGAAGCAAATCGGATAGAAAAACCCATTTATATAAATTAAGGTCTGTATTAGTCTAATCAGTGAACGCCTTATAAGAATTAACCGATATACCAAATTTGAAGCAAATCTGATAATTCTGCATGAAAAACCCATTTATCTAAGTTTAGGACGGTTAGGCCCCTCCGTTGCCCCCTTTATACTTAACCAATGAACTCTCAAATCTAATCAGGGATGCGCCTTATCAGAATGAACTTAAAAAAGAAGCAAATCGGATATTTTTATCAAGAGATATCACGTTACGTGCATACATACATACATACGTATACACGTACCTACTTACATGCAGAATCTGCGGGCACATTAGCTCTCAGTCTTTGATAGCCTGTAAGCTAAAAATTAGCATGTGTGCACCATTTGAGAGAAATCGGTTCCGCCAAAATTCGTTTCTAATATTGGACCGAAACAGACAGCAAACAAAGTTCAATAAAAGTTTGCAAAAATTAACAGGTGTTAGAAACATAACAAAAATAATGTCATAAATTTTCAAATGAATGCATGGAATTTAATTAAAACTTTATTTTTCATTCCAGAACTATTCTTATCATCAGAAAATAATTTCAAAACCAAACAACTTTTTAATTCCTTTCATCCTCGAGAAGGTTTAGCACAAGTAATTTAAATTATGTAGCCTTGACGAATTTTTTTTTTCTACATATTTTCCTTTTCAAAATTATTCTGATCATCAGATATCAACCAAATATTTTCAAACCAAACATTTTTCCAATTCATTAACAGTTAGTAACATTAGTTCAGTTAGTACGGAAATCGCAACACACAACAACTTAAAACAATGCTCTTTAGCATTTTACTATTTACTTTATTATTACAGGGATAATATTTGCCTTAAAATTTACAAATTAAAATGCCTTAAAATTTACAAATTGTGAATTTGACGTATTCAGATAGGGCTTTATCTTTTTATTTATTTATTTGTCAATATTTTAAAATTTGTTTGCAATTATATTTATTTAACCTATTTCTTATTTTTAACGATCTCCCAACGAATGAAGCTATAAAATTTGTTTGAATACATTGATATATTTGTAAGTATGTTCCCGCATTTTTTTTATGTCATTTTGCTTAGGATCCTGTTTAAATATTACAAGAATCTAACAACAATATATATTGTCTGTCTGATTGTTAACTTGATTTGTTTTGACTTTCTAGGCTTTCGCGGAAATTAAACAGTCGTCGCGAAATTTTAATGCGATATTGAGGCGATTTCTTGTTCAATAAACGCGAAAATTTCTGATTCAGTTTTAAACTTAAATCATAAAATTGGCAGTACTGACTATTGAAGCAATTTGGAATCAAACAGAATTTCTAATATTTTGATAAATATATTACTTGAGTTAAAAGCAATTTTTGGTACGCGGCAACAGGGTTTCGCCTTTCTCGTCCGAAATTGCTGCGCCCGAAATTTTGGTTCAACACTCCAACTTTGACAGTATTTTCTGAAAAACCTTTACCTTTACTAAAACCTGGAAAATCCTATTAGATTAAATAGTTTCTGAATAAGAACATTTGCCAATTTCATACGTTTTTGGACAAAAATGAATTCCGAAATATGTGAGATAGTACAGGGTGTCCAGCGAATAAGACCCTGATTTCAAAATTAAATATCTCAAAAACAAAGATCAATAGCATTATGCGGTAAACGGTTTGTTTATTAGCTAAGCTCTAAAAATGTTATACAGAAGATTCAAAATTTTGTTGCAAAAACCGTTAACAGATGGCGCTGTAATCGCAATACTTGTAAACTGTACTTCGAAGTCCAGAGCACTAGCGTCTCATTCCTAGATGGCTCCCTACGGAAGAACGAATATTGGGAAAGTCCACTTTTTCATTGGGGTGATGTGCAGAAGTGGAGACATCTGGTCACAGAATTATTGCATCATCTTTAATTCTAGAAAACTTTAATTAATAGAATTTTCAATAAAAAGTTTAGAAATCATTATATAAGAACTTATTAAAATATTTTATTAATTTTAATTTTTAATGCCATATAATCATTTAAATCAAAATGCATACATTTAGAAAAATAATTTTGTACTTTTTATTTATTTTTTATATTTCTAAATCACGGCATAATATTTTGGAATTATTGTTTATACCTGAATTATTATAAATAAAAAAGTAATTTTGCACTCTTTATTTATTTTTAAATCACGGCATAATACTTTGGTTTTAGCGCAACACATATATTTCTTTCCTTTGTAAACAAAGTTTTAGAGACAGAAATTATGCATTAAATTATTTCTTTTTAAAAAGGAATTGATGATAAGTCATATCATCCACGTCAAAGCAAAAGTATTTTGGATGCTGCATTCCTTTCCAACACTTCGGATCCTATCGCTAGATGCTGCACTATATTTCTGTGCTCAATGATAAAAAAAAAATGAAAACGAGTTTTTAAAATTAAAATTATTTTTTTAACTTAAGTTTAAAAAAATAGAAACTTTGTATTTTTTCATTCAAACTATTCTTTACAGTTAAAAAAAATGATTTATGAATCATTATTATAAATGCTCAATGATTTTTTAAAAAGGGATTTCTTTTAGCTTAATTAAATTTTAAAACCAGAAACTTTGGATTTTTTTATTCAAACTTTTTTCACAGTTTAAGTAAATATTAAAAAGTAAAGATTTCCATTTTTTTCAAATCCTCCTCCACTTGGATTCGATTCCACGATCTACCAATTAGGAGAGAAAAGACATATCACAGAGATACTGGTATCCGGACCGAAGTAACTTATAAGAAAATTTGAAACAAATCTCAATTCTGACAACACATGGCTTTACTTCTGCACATTACCCAAATAAAATATTTTAATAAGTTCTTATATTGTGATTGCTAAACATTTTATTGAAAATTCTATTAATTTAAATTCTCTAAAATTGAAGCTGATGCAATAATTCTGTGACCGGATGTCTCCACTTCTGAACATCACCCCAACGAAAAAGTGGTCTTTCCCAATTTTCGTTCTTCCATAGGAAGCCATCTAGGAATGAGACGCTAGTGTTCTGGACTTCAAAACACAATTTATAGGCATTGCGATTACAGCTCCATCTGTTAGGGGGTTTTGCAACTAATTTTTGAAACTTCCGTATAACATTTTTACAGCTTAGCTAATAAAGAAACCGTTTACCGCATAATTCTATTGATCTTTGTTTTTGAGATATTTAATTTTGAAATCAGGGTCTTATTCGCTGGACACCCTGTATGTTCTTTGGATTTAAAAACAGTCTTAAGGAACCAGAAATACTTCATATTTATAGCAGATAGAATCATCATATCGAGTAAAGTTTTGTAACAGAGACACGACGCAAATTTCAGTATGTTATCGTGTACTGCGAGACAAAATATGCGATATTCGAAAGAAAAAGAAATTAAAATGAAAATGGATTAGACTCCTACATCGGATCAGTAATATCGATTTTGACGGAAGCCGACGTAACCCGACATTCAGATCGGTACTACGCATTTCGTTGCGATCAGTGTTCGGGTCGGATTGACTCTAATTTTTTTTACGTTCGGATTGGATTTTCAGGTGGGGTTTGTTTAACAATTTTTTTTCTATAAGATAATGCACAATTTTCTTTCAGCTGTAAAAATTCAAATTTTCATTTTTTTTTTTTTTTAATTGAAGAAAAAAATAGGTGAAGATGCAACTAGGACCTTCCAAATTGCAGCATAAAAGGGAAAACCATTTACACACACATATATATATATATATTAATATATATACAGGGTGTCCATAATTAAACGACCCTACTTTAAAGTTGTCAACAGACAAAACTATCAATCAAAAAGTTATGAAATTTTGTGACGGACATAATAATATAATGGGAATTTGTTTGAACGGAAAAAGAATTTAGTTCAAAATTTCGACACCAGAGGGCGTTTTTTAATAAATTGTACATTTAGCCATCGCCCACTGAATACTAAGCCTGAGCTCTGAGAAAAAAAATGGCGGCTGTTTTTTTTTTTTTTTTTTTTTTTTTTTTTGTTGAGTTTGTACCGTTTGTTCGATTCGAACGCCAACAATTTTTAAAAGTTTTTACGCTTTATTTTTTTCAGAGGCCGGTCTGTATATTTGTCTTATTTAATCTGAAAAAAAAAATAAAGCGTAAAAACTTTTTAAAAAACATAATTCATTAAAAAATGCCCTCTGGAGGCGAAATTTGCAACTATTTTTTTTTTCTGTGTTCAATTTTTTTATGTTTGTCAAAAAATTTCACAACTTTCTGACCAACAGTTTCGCCTGTAGACAACTTTAAAGTAGGGTCGTTTAATTATTGACACCCTGTATTTTTAATTACCAACTAACAACACCATATATATCTTTTATAAGTGTCAATTTTATATTCAAATAAAGTTTTGAAATTTATTAAAAGCGATATTTTCGTATGAGTTGATAGCCAAAGAATTCGCCAAGATTTCTTTACTTATAATAGTCCTTTTTTATTCTGGTAATTTCAGTTGTTTCATCGATTAAATGTCTGTTAATGCTTGATTTATATTATTTTATTATTTTATTTTATTGATGAAGTTTTAACTTCGTTATGGAATATCAGATGAAAACAAATACTGAACTATTCATGTTCACTTAAGTGCAAGCAGTTTTATTTTTATAATCGTCTGCACACGAAAGAGATTGATAAAAGAATCATTCTTGAAAATTATTTTTAATATGATGAAAAATGAGTAAATTACGATACAGTTTTCGAACAAATTGCAATACAATTCTGGAACAAACTGCATTTGTAAGTACATTTTTTCTCTATTCTAAAAAAATGAAAATGTACGATATTTAAAAGTTTAAAAAATTGCAGCAAAAGCGAAATTTAATCATCTGCTGTTCCCAATATCAAAATGATGTCAGCATTATAGACGGACACGTTCGTCCTTTATAATATAGATTACCACAAAATAGTTTCCATAATTGCACTGAAATAAGGTTTAAATTTCGTTTATTATTTTTTTTTTTTTCAGGTTGATTCCAGGATGAAGTGCATGAGATTCGGGTCAGTTTTCGGTCAAACGAAATTTGTCGGGTTTGTATCGTGTTTCGGATTAACATCAAATAAGATGTTTGATTTCGGGTCCGGTAAAATGCGATTCGTGAGGGAATCTAACATGGATAACAATAAAGTGTTTTTACATGAATACGATAGTGATAAACCGTCATTCGAACCATCATTCGAAGTCGATTTTATTTTTATTTTTATTCCTTATGCATTCTGCCTTAATCTTAGTAAATCTCTAAGAATATATTTTCCGATCGTTAATGAAAAACCAAGAAGTGTAATAAAGGTGCCTTTTATAGTAGATTTATTCTGAATTTCCTCGTGAATCTAACGATATTAGAGCCCATTTACAATAAAATATTATTTTTTAAATGTATATATTACTCTCTTTATTATTTATTTATATTTTCTACTTTTGTAGTGTTTAAAGTATTTCGTTCTTTCAGTTTTACAGCCAGTTGACTTATTTCGGCAAGAATGGTTTGGCGCATAATTAACTCCACTGTTTTTTAATACATAAACAGTTATAAGCATAAAGGTTATTTGCCTACTTATCACTTGTGGCCGCCTAACGTAAAAATGACTTAAAATTATTTTATTAATTTATAATTAAGTTTTAAAAACATTTAAATGCTTTATTGTCATCGGAAACTCACACATGTACATAATTTTTGTAAGTCCAGTGTAGACGGTTTTCAAGGTATATTTAAAACTATTTTGTGTAATATGTAGGGTAGATTGATATGTAAGGTGAAGATTCCCTAGATTTTGAATTAATTGTTTTAAAAATCGCCTGTGGTTTATACTTGATATTCATTGATTTCTTGTTAAAGTTTAGACTCTTATGTATGATTTAAAAACTTATTTCATTTTACAGATGTTATAGAAAGCAACGAAAATTTTGTTTTTGTAAACACTTGCATTTCGGCATCTTATCCATAGGTAAGATGGCCAACTATCTAGGGGTAAGATGCCTTATGGAGTTTCAATGCAAACAATAATTTTTGTGAAGCAGTTTAAAAGATAATGGGATGAATAAAAGTAACTTTAATATTTTAGGCATATTAAAGTTGTTAACTTACTTAATATTAGGAAATTACAAAAAATAACATTAAATTATTTAACAAACGTTGGTAATATAATAAAAGAACAAACTAATATTTATTTGATATATAATTATTTATGTTATGTTAATATATTTGGTTGTGTAATATTTATTTAATATATTATGTTCTACTTAACATTTAAAAGAATTATGGCTCTTAAGTATGCCTTTTTTTAAACATTATAACAAGTTTACCTATAGTAAAGCCACTGTGATAAAGTGATTTAGAGTCAAGCCTTTTTGTTAAAGTTTTTATGTATGTCCCTTTGTGTTCTTTTTAGCAATATCTCAGGTCTGCCACAAACTGCACATTTGTTTAGGAACTTTGAGCAGTTCTTATACAGGGTGTCCAAGTATAACCTGGCAGACCTTTTTTTACGCAACCGTTGGTCCTAGATGCATACTTCCACAAAAATGGTATAAGGTAAAGAATTATTTTTTAAAGTGATTTGGGTCAAGAAAAACATTTATTAAAAAATTACGCAATTTAAATTTTTATACGGTCCCCCGGTCCTATAAGTTATATGTAGTAAACTTTTCCTGTTACACTGACAAGTAAGACAAAAAAAAAGTCCGTTTATTCTACGTTAAAAATTGACCGAATAATAACTGTTTAAAGTTGGAGCCTATTTTTTGCTGCAAATTAGGGGTCATTCACAAATGTAGTAGAAATATAATTTCGTCAGAAATATTAAAAAATGGTTGAGAGTAAAATTAACACTGCAATATAAATTTGAAATCTTTAATCATTCTGACATATTAATGCAAAATACATAATTTGTAATAAACATAAAAGAAAAAAAAGCAGAATTTTTGTTAAATAAAATGATGAAAATTAACAGTTTTAGCTTTTGGTAATTGATTCTTATGTGTTCTGTACCGCTGAATCCGAAATTTACTATCATTTTTTACCATCACTTAAAGATTTTTTGCAAATCGTAAATTTTAAAGTTAAAACAAGAAAAAATCGCGAAATTTTGATACTATAAAATAGATGTCATTGTTGTATTTTTAACTTTTGATAATTTATTTTTATGTATTTTTTACCGCTGAATCCATAAATGACCATTTTTAATCACCACGTCAGGATTTTTCGTAATTTGTAAATTTCAAAGTTAAAAAATTCAAAGTTTAAATTGGACCTCTTCCCCCACCTTATCTGACCCCCTCAGCTGTTTAGGTGTAAGAATCCCAGCATAAACCAAAAAATTGAGAAATTATTGCATTAAATTAAATTTAATTTAAAATTTTATATCTGTTTTATAGTATCAGATTTTCGGTACATTTTAACTTTGGTATTTACGATTTGCAAAAAATTTCTAACGGTATGGTTATTAATGAATAATTAATAATATTATTAATGAAGGTCATTTTCAGATTCAGTGCTAAAACTGCATAAAAAAATATTAAAAGTTTAAAAAAAAAACAGTCATCTCCTCTATTTTATAGTATCTGAATTTTGTTATTTTTTAACTTTGGCAATTTATGATTTGCGAAAAATCCTGACACGATGGTTAAAAATTAAGGAAAATTTTGTATTCAGTGCTAAAAAATAAATAAAAGTTAACAAACACAACCATCGCAGTCGTCTTGTGTTATCTAATCGAAAACTTTTTCTTAAACTTCTTAGCGGTAATCTATCTGAAATTTTTTGTGTTATCCTGTAAAATACGTATAAATGGTAACCACCGAAAACCATAATATTAGATTGTCATCGGATTTATGTCAGTATGTAAAATTTAATCTTGATCGGATATTTGAAAGT
Source organism: Maratus speciosus (assembly GCA_963932465.1). NCBI lineage: Eukaryota > Metazoa > Arthropoda > Arachnida > Araneae > Salticidae > Maratus > Maratus speciosus. Next base: position 620,463,822 of record OZ010788.1, on the reverse strand, counting down.
GAGTTAAAGTTCGAGTAAAAATTTTGAATTGGAAATATATACATACAATCGGTGAGATTAAATAAAAAACTTATAAAAGTAACATAATTTTTGTTAAAAGAAATCATGAAAAGAAACTCTCCCATATCCTTACAAAATAAAACAAATGTTAAAATACAATTATTTCAGTCAACCTGAAACTCAATAAAAGTTATCTCAATCGTAATGCTTGTACGATTTTTTTTCAAAGCGCAGACACACGTGAAATTTGTTCTTCGAATACTTTAAGCACTTGGTATATGACCCCTCAAAGCGAGGCAGAACTCATCTGTGTTCAGGTGCAGTAAAGTGGTACAAGTCATGCAATTTTAAAGTTTCATAAATCGGTCGATTTTAGTGTTATATGAATGGGACTTTATTGCCTTACTTGTCAGTGTAATAGGAAAAATTTATTAAATGCAACTTATAGGACCGGGGGACCGTATATAAATTTAAATTTCGTAATTTTTTAAGAAATGTTTTTCTTGACCCAAATTGCTTTAAAAATAATTCTTAACCTTATTTAAAACGTTTTTGTAATTGGAAGTATGCATGTAGGACCAATGGTTGCAAAAATAAAGGCCGGTCAGGTTATACGTGGACACACTGTATAACCAACATTTTCAATGAATGTGTGGCATTATCCTGAACTATGAACGATAGTGTTAAGTCCGAACTCTGCATTTAACCTTTAGAACTATTTAACCGGTTGTTAACTGTAACTTTAGTTGTGAGGTATGTTTACCGTTTGTATTTGTCTGTGTGCTTATTAAATGTGTCGTTCGATATTACGTTGTATTCAATAGTGTTTAAATACACAAACACGCCAAAATGCTCGGTATATTAACAAGTAAAGTTGATTAAACACGCGTAACAACACAGAATGCACTTGATTCCTTCACAATTTCTCGAGGTTTTATTGCACTCTGCTAGACACTCTGAACTATCCATCTCATTTACTTAAAAACAAAAAATCCTCGTGTTCTAAATCTTGGGAGAAAATTTAATCATCATCCATATCATCGTCAGTTGAAGATTCTGCCTTTCTACCCTTTGACTTCTTATCTAATTCCTTTTTAGAAAGGTTTGAGACACCTGGAAATTCGCCCTTGCTATTGTCACACCGATTTAATTTGGCTTCTATAGACCTTTAAAATTATTTTTATTTGAATATTAAAATGAGAAAAAAAAAACTCTGTTGAAAATTACGTCACATTTAAAACGATACATTTAAAATGTCTAATTTAAAATACATTTTTTATGGCGTCTTTATAAAATTGTTTACTTGGCCATTTTATACAAGCTAATTTTCAGTTGTTGAGTTGATCTTATTTAATCAATCAGGAAAGTAGCAGTTAGCCGTCTCGACAGCAATTGATTCTGTTTTAAAATCCCTCAGCCAAAGGGAAATGAATGGAAACCTGATCAGGAGATCGCCACTAGTCGTTTAATTACAATTTAATCTTCCATAATATTTTCAAAGCAAATCAAATTAGCGAGTTTTTAGAGCCTGCGGTGTCTGGTTGGAGGTTGGCGAGCATAGCTCGTAGAGGGCAGAAACCCCTAGTTATCTAAAACTATATTATGTACTACCGATATTTATATTTATTAAAATTATTTATCCATTTAAAATAAAATTTTTAAAATGATTAAAATTAATAATTATTAAACAATTATTTATAAGGGCAATAAATTTTATTTATAAGGCAGAATACATATAGAAATCTTTCAAATTATATTCACCTTAGATTTTAATATTTCTTTATATTATTTTAAACATTTAAAAAAATTATAATTTTAACCAATGATTTTTTAATCTATTGATTAAAATCAATGATTTAAATTATCTGATTAAAATTGTTGACAAATGAGTCAATAGCCAAGCGTAATTTAAATAATGAAGAAACAACCAGGAATTTGACCGCAACAGAAACTAACCGGCATCTTGCTCCAAGGGAAAACAATCGGCATCTTACCCCCAAAAATTTTCGTCGACCCAGCCCAAAGTATTGGGCAAGACGCCGCCGGTGCCCCCCACTGACGTGAAGAGGCGGGAACCGGGCACTATTTATGCTTTGCAGAAAGGAGAGGTATCAGTACTCTAAAAAAAAACATCACATTTATTTCTCTGGTATTTAAACTAAGATTTATATAGGCAAATACAGAAGTGACGTAAAAGATTTTGGACAATTAACTTTATAATATATTTATATAATATATGTTATATAAATATATATATTTATAATATATTATATTTATAATTTATATTGAAGATTTTGGACATTTACCAGAAGTGTTAAGACGAAATAGCAATAAAAAAGTACCACTTAAAAAATTAAAAAAAGAACGCAAATGGAAATTAAAATATCACTAGGGAACCCTCTTCACTACAACTGAGCAGGGTTCACCTACATCGCCTGCGTATATGAAAACTATGCGATACAGCATCTTTACAACAAGGCATCTCGCTTCAAGTTACCCTATTTTTTCAATTCCTACTATTAGTTCACACTCTCCCTATATTTATTTATTTATTTATTTATTTATCCTGTTCAAATTTTCAATCGTTAATAAAATACTTATTATTCATCCTATCAAGTTGAAATAATTTTTTTTAAACTTGTACTGGATGACAATTGATGTTAATACAGTTTTTTTAAATATTAATTAATTAATTAAATTTTAATTAATTAATTTTAGTTTTACATGGGAGACAAAACGGTGGCCATTGGTTATTGAAGAATTTAATGCATCTTCATATCTATAAGGGTTACCATAGGGAAGGACCCTGTTCTGTCGCCATATACCTCCAAGTTTGTCGCCAACTTGCCGATATATCGCCAAATTTGACGACCAAAATAAGTTGCGAAAAGTGACGCCAACGTGGCTATATCGCTAATATTTCGCCAAATTCCCGTAGACTTCCATTGTAAACCTACTTGCTTATAGAAAATAAACTAATTGAGATATTTTAATGCAACAAAAACTAATATTAGCTTAAGGGATTATATTAATTTTTTCTTTGATGACCTAAGTAGGAGTTGACTTTAAAAACAAAATTTTTATATTACTTGTTTAATGTTTATTTTAATATAGGTTATCTCTATATGAAAGTGGCGACATACACACAGGGCGCATGCTAAGACTGTGTTTAGGCACAAGTTTTTATCCAAACTATGGGAAACATTCATTCTAGAATTTATTTTTGGCGATACTCGCCTGAACGAGTAAGACGCCTGAGAAAATTCAACAAAAGTTAGTTTGGCGATAATAGCAACATCGCCAAGATGCGTCGCAGCAACTTGTATAATATTGTCTAACTTTATATAACACTGCATTATTTAATGTCCTTATGATTGTTTCACAAATTTTGCTAATGTAACATTTATTTATATCTTGTATATACCACTCCGCCCTCTGTCGCGCGTATTGGCGGGCTCAGCCTGGGCTGAAATTTGTAACTTTTTTTTTTTTTTAAGACCTCAATAAAGGGGACCGGGAGGGACAATCTATGCTCTACAGACTCACTTCCTAATCTGAGCAGTCTCTCTCGGGCAGTAAAAGTAAAAGATAACAAGAGTGTACAAGAAAGTAGTTTTTGCACGGGTTTAACATGTATGATTAAAAAGCAAAATTGAAACTGAAATATTTTCAAGAAAAAGATCAGTCGAAGCAGTGTATTTTACTTGTAGCGTAAAAGGTATGCTTTATTATATTAGATTAAATTGTATTTTATACTTGCTGACCCACCCGGCGTTGCCTGGGCCCGCGATAATATTCTTAAATGGACCTCAAATTTGTATGATTTTATATCAACTCGATTTTGCCCTAAATGTACCCTCTCACTGTGTGAAAATGGGGAGAAGCTGCTAATTCTTCAGATTTGTATATGTAATTTTTTTTCATATTTTTTGGAAAATTGGATGAGGTTATAACGGACAAATTAAAACTTTAAGACGCCCTCTACAGATGAAAAAATGAGTTAAGAGGGGGAGGGGGAGTGCGTACTTAGTTATGTACGCCAAAAGCTTTAAAATGCTATGTCACATAAAAATGATACATCGCACCCTCCTCTAATGACAGGAGTGTCCTTAAAAGTCTGGACAAAAACAGACCCCACCTAGAGGTCTGCACGGGCCGAAATTTCCAGGCCCGGGCCCGGCCCGACTCTTCGACAAAAAAATTCGGCCCGCCCGATAAAAAAATTAAAAGTTCGGCCCGAGCCCGGCCCGGCCCGTAGAAAAAGTAATATTGGCCCGGCCCGGCCCGGCCCGCTAAAAATCTTAAAAGTTCGGCCCGAGCCCGGCCCGGAAAAAAGTTTAAATATTGGCCCGAGCCCGGCCCGGCCCGGCCCGGAAAAAAAGCTAAAATCTCAGCCCGAGAAAAAAAACCCCAGCCCGAGTGAATCTTTTACAAAACATTGATTTTTACGTCGATTTGGTTAAAAATTTGTCTCGTACGAGATAGCTCTGACCAAAAATATTTATCTTAACTTTTTTTTCTCATGTTTATAATTGAAATTTTTAAAGAAGTGACACAGACTGCGATATTTATTTTTTAACGAATCTCTATTTCTTGTATGTAAATGTTTAGGTTATCATTAATATTGTTAATCCGTATTTCATTCATTAACATACATGTATTCCATGTATGCCAAAAATTTGAAAAATTTTATACAGTAAAATCTTCTAAGACGGAATTGCGTAGAAAAGAAAAAAAAATGCGTTATAGACAAGTTCCATTCTTAGCAACTGTAAATGTATTATATGTTATTTTCTTACGTATTAGTATATTAATTTTGCATGGATCAACACGTTTTTCAGTTTAAAACAGGGTTTCGTCATAGGCAGGTCCCTTTTCACACGTTTTGTTATATATAATTTAGCTATATTTTAATAAGCGTAGAAATATACTATTCTTTAAAAAGAAAAAAATTTAATGTATAAATGTAGAATAATGGCAATTTAAAAATGCATGCATTTTTTGCAAAAAATTTTGGGCCCGGCCTAATTCGACTGATCTTTGAATGGATCTGGCCAAGCTGATACAATGATTTTCATACGGGCTGAGTCAAAATTAGGACTGAAAAGCTTGGGCCGTGAAGACTAGGAATGAAACCAATCCCGACTCTGTAAAGAAAAAATAAGTTAGGTCCGTCCCGGCCCGAGCCTTAGAAATAAAGTATGGCCCGGGCCCGACCCGGCCCGAGTACCGTGAATGAAAATCGGCCCGAGCCGGCCCGCGGGCCGGCTCGTGCAGATCTCTAACCCCACCAATCGAAGCCCACTTTTCAAGCCTTCAAATGAGGTCGAAACTCCCTGTTTCTTAATTAGGAGTTGAGTTAGAAAATTGACTTCCTGGGGAGGTGAAATTTGGGAGAGGGGGAACAAAGGTTCATAATATGAAAGAGTCGTCCTAGGGCTTTCCGATGATATATCACATTCGTTTTTCTGAAAAAAGTTTGAAAGTTGCACCCCGTGGATCCACTGCCGCGTCCCTGGAATTTACCAACCCCCTTCTTTGAAATTTTAATATTTAATAAATAATATTTATCGGAGATCTCTGTCAGAAAACAACATATAAAGTATAATTATTGTAGAAAACAATACGATTTTAAGAAAAATTATCGCGACCATTTCCATCCCCCGAAATTCAACTCTGCCACCTTCTTTAAAAATTTAAAATGTTATCAAGTATCTCAAATGTTGAAATCGATCCAAAAATTCGGACGTAAAATAATAATTAGTGGACAAACGCTTTTGTACAAAATTGTACGGTTTTAGAAATTTCTCCCCCCCCCCCCCACCGTTACTCGAAATTCTCCGCCTCTTTCATTAAAATGCTTAAGTGAAATCAAATATCTGAAATTTTTAAATAGATATGAAAAATTGCAAGTAAAATAAAGATAATTAATGGAGCAAGCTTAGATTTAAATAATGTACTATTGCCAAGTCTTTCTTTTTCTTTTAAAATTCAATTTTTCGGAAAAAAAAAAAAAAAAAAAACAAAAAAAAAAAAAAACTTATCAATTTTTAAGAAAGTGATCTATTCGTAATCAGCGTGAAAAATTAGCAGAGATGTGTAAGTTTAAAATATCAAAATGCTGTATTAAAATAAAAACACTTTAAAAGAATGCTGGTCTAAAAATTAAATGTGGTTTTTATTCCGTATCGCGTATCTGACTTTTGAAATCAGGCTTTCAAAGGAATTATCAAATTAATGAAATAATAAATAATTCCTAAACTTTTAATTAACTATCGTAATAAAATTTAGATATTCGTAATCAAAAGGAAAGGGAAATCCGAACGTAGCTCCAAGCTGTAAGTCTGATGGAGTGCTTTCCTACAAACGGCCGAAACTCATTTTTTAGTCCATCCTTTTGACAGCAATTTAAAAAAGATTGGTCAATCTTTATATTTATGCTTTAGAAACTCAAAAAACTGTGAGTTTCTCAAAATAGCTGCCTGGTTGAAAATATGACTATTTGTAATAAATACAAAATATTAGTAACACAAACACTACTTGTAATAACTATAATACTACTACTACTAATAATAATTAATGATTATGTATGAAAAATATTTAAAATGGAAACAAAGAAGATAACGAAAAAAAAATCATAAATCATCGGCTGAAGAAGTGCCCAAGAAGTACGGATAATTATTTCTAAAAATGACATCATTTTACTCTATAAATCAAACAAAAAACTGTGAGTTTCTCAAAATAGCTGCCTGGTTGAAAACATGACTATTTGTAATAAATACAAAATATTAGTAACACAAACACTACTTGTAATAACTATAATACTACTACTAATAATAATAATTAATGATTATGTATGAAAACTATTTAAAATGGAAACAAAGAAGATAACGAAAAAAAAAAAAATCATAAATCATCGGCTGAAGAAGTGCCCAAAAAGTACGGATAATTATTTCTAAAAATGACATCATTTTACTCTATAAATCAAACAAAAAACTGTGAGTTTCTCAAAATAGCTGCCTGGTTGAAAACATGACTATTTGAAATAAATACAAAATATTAGTAACACAAACACTACTTGTAATAACTATAATACTACTAATAACAATAATAATTAATGATTATGTATGAAAACTATTTAAAATGGAAACAAAGAAGATAACGAAAAAAAATCATAAATCATCGGCTCAAGAAGTGCCCAAGAAGTACGAATAATTATTTCTGAAAATGACATCATTTTTCTCTCTAAATCTCATTAGTGCTGATATTCTGTTCATGAGAACAGGACTTTCATTAATATAATTAATCCAATCCGGAATCGCCATACTTTTGTGCTTTTTAACATGGTAATATGTTGTCAGAGGACAGTACGTAATGCAGTGGCAGGGTTTGTACGGGTACCGTTATTTTCAAGGCCAAATATCAGTATTTTTTTAAAAGAAAAATATATCTAGTTTAAATGGACGAAATTTCACATTATTTAAGGAGAGCTTTTCCATAAGAAAATAATGATAACGAAGAATATCTTCGACTAAAAATTCAAGGACCCGTACGAACCCTGAGTGAGGTGGACGGGGTAGCACATACACAAGGAGGAAAGTCACGTTTACCTATGTCGTAGGGATATTGCTGGAAAGCGCCATGATTTGTGAAGAAAAGAAAAAGGTAACGATTATTTACAGTAAATTGAATGGGAACACTTGATAATAAATTATGGGTGTAGCGACCTATGTCTCCATTGTCGCATCTTTGCTGCCATTTATTTTTTATTTTCTGTTTTAATTTATATTTTTAATGAGAAGCCGGATGCGGATGGAAGTATGATGTGACATTAGTGTCTTCTATTGCCTTTTTTGCCATGGTATCAGCTAATTTATTCCATGTGACTCCTGAGTGCCCTTTTACCCATTTAAAGTGGAAAATTTTGTTGGATTTGTGTATTAAACTTAGAGTAGGGGAGACTAGGTAGGGATGACCCACTTTTTACAAAAGGATTTTTTATTTTTTAAATATTGAACGTAGAATAAAGTTTTATGTATCATTTTATTCGTTATACAATCAGTTATCAAAATAAAATTGCTACATAAGTGTAATATATACGAAATTTGAAAAATGATTGATTTTAACCACGAGAAAATGATGGGTCAAGGCTCCCCCTATATGGGAGGGTTGACCCACTATATGGGAGGCTTGACCCACTTTGTTTTATGTTGAAATATTTGTGAAGAGAAATAAAACCAGTTTAAAAAAATCAAAATAACTTCATGCTACATGCTTTAATTATTATAAAAAAATATGTTTTTGAAAATATGATGCTTAATCGCAAGTCAGAGGAGAAAAAATTTGTTTTCAACAGAATTTTGTCTGAGCAGGTATAATTGTACAGCTAGGAAAATGAAATTTTAACGTTTAAGACAGTATCCCGTTAGAGACAGGTTCCGTTTCATAGGGTTTCATGCATTATTATTATTAGCCACTTTCCCGATTTCTTCTCTCATGGTCCTACTTTTTTTTTTTCACATTCGACCTGACAACTTTAGTTGTCACACAGTTTGGCTTCATCTCACTCTATTCATCATGTTGAAATTTGTCTGCTTACCTTCCTAAAGTTTTTCAATCAATGCTATGTTCTTTTGCAGCTGGATGATTACTTATCATTAACATCTTTTAACCCTTTCAGTGGCAAAGTACTTTCAGTACTAAAATGTTGAAATAAATGACTGGCACCGGAATATACGAACAAATTTATTTGGAAATAAGAAAAATCTGTATTTCACATGCTTATTAAATGGAAAAGATTTTAGCAAAATTTTGGTACCATTGTGGCGTGTGGCAATTAAAATTAAGTGGTTTCATAAACATACTACTGCCTCTGAAACGGGTATGACTGTTGTTTTCATTCTTTCTAGTCTTTTCCACTGCTTCTATATAGATGTTGTAAGCAATATTTAAATGGAAAAAAGTTCAAATAAACTGTCACTTTTATATTTGATTAATTTTTTTCGTGCAGTGGATACTAAAGCAATTTTTCATAATCTTACTTTAATCAATTTTAAACGTTTTCCATTCTATCACCCCATTTTACTGTAGGTTTGCAGAATAAATTTATATTCATTTATATATATAACCATTAATCTTTCATTATACACAATGTATAATAAAAAGATTTCCAAAATTCCTTAATTAACAAATTGCGGACGGGCAATTTTTATCAAGCCTGAGCTTTAAAACAGTAGAAGCTCCTCCCAGTTATGAAGGTCTTTTGTAAATTGGTGTTTTCGATAGGTTTCCCAAATTTATGCATCGGTAAATATCTTTCAATGTACGACTTTAATATTAAATGTCTTGCAATATAAAAAAAAATATGGACAACATGTTATAAAGGCATTTTCTGTAAGGTAGAAGCCACGCCCTTAGTCAATGATGTTTTTTGAAAGAATACGAGAATTCTCGTTTCCCTTCGTGAATGTGTTAAGGGAGCCTTGAACATCTGGTCAACCCTCCCTCACATTCACTGGGTCAAGCCTCCCCACATAGCCCTTTTCTAAAAAACAGCACATTGTTATATTAAGCCTAATTTACTGTGTAATCTTTATGCCTCGAATGAAAGCTTGATATTTCTGCATTACTTAAAACCTATTTACTTAAATTTCTATGATCTATTTTTTTCTGAAAAAAGCTTACAAAATATTTCTAAAAAACACAACTTTTCGGCTGTAAACGCCGCACAATTTATTTTTTTCACGCCTATTTCGATTATCTGTATGAAACAGAGACATTTTTGAGCATTCAAGTAGCTTTGGCTGACACCTATTGATAAAACTCTGCAATACTTTTAAATATGAAAACTGATGACTGGGTCAAGCCTCCCGTATGGTCAATCCTCCCTTGTCTCCCCTATCTGAAATCATATAGTCAACTGTATCTGTATTTTGCAGAGCCGTTAAACCTGAGAGGGAGATTAGGAATGATTTGTTATCAAATGATTCCGCCAAAACTATTGCATTTTTAATGGCAAAAAGTTCAGCTTGGAAAACGGAATTCTCTACGGAAAGAACGAGCATTCTACGCATGCATTAAGAAGTTTTTTAAATGCACAAAAGGCGGATATCCTGTCCCCAGGTCAGATTTTGAACCGCTTGTATTATGTCGAAGATATATATTATGTCGTTGTATTGAGATAAGTCTCCTTCTTGGATACAATCCCATATCGTATCTATGACATATTTTGAGCATTTATTTAAAATTGTAGCGCAAAATATTTTTTTTCGTAATCAAAGAACAAAATTTGCTCTTAAATGCGTAAAAATTACATCTGTAAATTTGAAAAATTTTACAGGTCGTCTATAAACGCCACAACTCACCCGCGCCAGTCATCTGCTTTTAAAACACCTAATCTCACTATGAAAGATTTCTCAAAACTCTGCAATTTTTTCGAAGGAAATAAAAGTAGTTTATATAAATAGATTTTTCGTGGATTTTTTACTTTTTGACAGAATACCGGAATAACTTTTAGAATTTCTGAAAGGGGAATTTTTCTTGTGTTTGGATGTGTAATTTTCGAGTTTTTAAACGCAGCAGATTTTAAAATACGGACTTCTTTAAAAAAGGCCGAGTACATTTATCGCTCTTAGCAACCCATCATTCCAGCAAACTCTCGGTCTCTATTCCAGTTGTTCGAAGAAATTGCCTGCGGTTTGATAAAAATCTATGCTTTAGTTGAATTATGAGAACTTTTCCATTCTTTTAATTGAGGTTTTTAATTAATAACTCAACTAATTATCATAAATTTAAAATTCTGAGTCTTAGGTACATTAGGAGAGGCCTTGAACTATCTTCACAAAAATTTTCATCCTCGAACTTGCCGTAGATTTCGCTAGCCATTGCAGACACACACACATACAGATACACAGAGCGAAACCTTCTTATATTAGTATAGATGTATTCAATTTATTTTTATTTGTTTCATGTTTTTCCTAAATGGATGACGTCATCCGCTAATGTAGTTCAAATACAATTGTTAATTTTTTTTTTTGTCTGTGTGTTTTACTATTTTTTATCAGTCTTTACTGTCACTTTGATGAAATAAATGATAGTCTTGACTAATGTGGTTTGCAGATATTTTTATCCTTAATTTTTCTTTAGAAGTTTAAACCTGTATCTAAAAAATATTAGATATCGCTAAAAAAAATACTAGACTGCAATGCGAAATCCTCAAACGGTTTCCCTGGTTCTTTAAAAACTTAAGATGATTACTTTCGTTTGTTGCAAGAGAAAAGAAAAAGAAGTTGATCCTGCGTTAAGAAGTTGTTCCAGTTCCTTTTTCTTGAGATATCACGAGTATAATGGTGCCGCTGTTTCTATCTGATGTATCGTTTTTGTAGAAGTTTGTGGAGTTTAAGCTCTTAAATTGAAAAGCATCCCAACATAAACAGAAAGTAAGTCGTTTGTTTTTCTTTTCAACATACTTTAAAAAGCATTTTACTTCCAGTAATTTAGTAAAAAATCAGATCATTTGACAAGTTGTGTAGTACTATACTATACAGAAGTATACTATAAATGAGGGATTTGCTTTTTTTCAGTTGAAAAAAAATCGATTTTTTTTTTTACATTTTTGTATTCCCTGTAGTCTGTAGATTATCCTTGTAAAATAATTTGGGCGAATTCGGAGTTTTTTTTGTAGTTAGTTATTTTTTTAGCACGTAGGCTTTCAATGTTTTGGAGCAATATAAATGCATTTCACGCAAAACGGTTTTTTTTTTCAAACTGGGCGGGGTCAGAACGCAAAACACTATTAACCCGATTTTGCTTTTTTTTGTTGTTGTTGTTTAAATTAAAGACAATATAATTTTTGGAGCTTGGACCACTTTTAGCCCTTTTTATAAAAAATAAATATTTTTAGAATCATTGCAAAGCTAGAAAAACGAGGTACTTTTAGAGACTTAAAATAGAGAATAGAATTTTTTACAAATGGATGCAACTTTGTTGATTTTCAACTTTTTGACTTCAAAGTTCTCGAAGTGCTAGACAATAGTATCTACTTTCATATTCCTTTAGGGAAATTGATTGCAATCGACTCTGGTGATATATTAGATCCTGCCAAATTTGAAGTGCATGTCGTGCACACCACGTGGGATATTCACCTACGCAACTCGAGTCACGTCATTATTTTTTAGGGTTACGTACTTAAAAAGCAAAAACGGAACCTTTATAAGATCACTCCTGTATTTGTCTGTCCGTCTGTCACAGCCATTTTAATCGTAAACTATGGAAAGTGGAAAGTTCAAATTGGGGGAAGTAATAAAGACTATTGACCCACATGTTTACAGATTATTAAACATTCACAAATATATTTAGGAAAAATGTAGATGGGCTAATTATGTTACTTGAAAAAAAAAAGTATTTTCTTTGTATATCGTATGGGACATTGTGTGAAAGCTTTTGAGCGTTGAATTCAAAAATACATTTTTTTTTAATTTTAGTTATTATATTTTCAGAAATATCGTCGAAAATGTAGTGCAAAAATATCCCCCCCACCTATTTCGAATCTACTAGTGAAACTAAAATTATGAAAAAGTTAGAGGTAGTAGACAATAATATAAACCTTGCAGGAAAATTATAGCGATTACTCTAGCTCACGTAGTTTTTGAAAAAAGCTCATTTTTCTGTTACACACAAATTTCGATTTTGCGGGCGTTCAGTAAAGGTGTTGAGGAGAGCTAGAGGTACCTACAGTAGCAAAAGTATAAAAGCATTGTTGATAATGATTTTCGAAAAAAAATCGTCGGTAATTAGCTTAGATATTAACCCTTAAAGACACTGACGGTTCGGACATACATATTGACAGGGCGGCGTACCATGTGTATCATTGGCTTTTAAAGCCTAGATAACAACTTTTAATGATATATTTGTGTAATGTAAAGCCCTGTAGCAGTATAAAAGCTGTAAAAGGTCAAATTGTTAAAAACAGACTAATTTAATCAGAATTAATCGCATAAATTCTATGGGATTCGCGACTAGTTTGCTTTGAGCGGACCTTTCAATACGCCACCCGTGTCTTTGAAAGTTAATTCAAAACCTATATGGAAAAACGTGGCACGGACCAAGGAGGCGTTGCTACTTTGCTATCTCCTTTCGAAGCGCGCTTAGCAAAATGCCAAGTTTAAACTTTGAACAAGGGTTTTGTTTTAGCTACACTGTAAAAAGAAAAGATTATTACTACGCCGATTTTAGTTTTATGAAATGCCAAATGAAGTTTAAATATGCACTATTTTTATTGTCAGTATATACCGAATTAAGTTCAACATACATAGATTAGGATAAGATTAAAACTAGTTGGCTGTGGCAATCCCAAATCTTTCTTCTATCTTATACATGTTAATACTTCAAAATTCGCTATTACAGTGCCAAAATTAAATGACAATCTAAAGATATAAAATTCCCTGCATTTGTTCTTGAGCTATGACTATCGTTAAAATCGTGAAAATTTTGAAAAATGCAGCATAGCAACGGCATCTGTTGGATGATTTACACCAAATCCTAATCAGCAACAACTCATGTCAATATCTAACTGAATCTGAAGTTTTATGAAAATCCGTGCATTACTTTTGAGATAGAGCTATTGCGGAAATCATAAAAAATTCTACAGAGGAGCGATTCCTGTTGTGCGATTTACACCAAAATCTACACAGCCCTAATTTATATCAGGGGCTAACTGAATCTGAAGTTTGGTGGAAATTCGTGCATTAGATCTTGAGATAGAGGTATTGCAATAATCGTGAATAATGCACTATAGCAATGCCACTTGTTGGACGAGTTGCACCAAAAGGTAATCAGCACCAATTTATATCAGGGATTAACTGAATCTAAAATTTTATTAAATTTCGTTCATTTGTTCTTGAGATAGAGTGCCCGGAATATTTGTGTCACATACAGACTCACAGAATGACAGAGTGACAGACAAGACTCACAGACAGATATTTTTCAAAAACATGTTTTTCTGCGATCACTGACCCCTAAAATGTGTAAATCCATCGAAAATCGGTATTCGAAGATTTTCGCAAATCCAATACTTTCTTCTTCTAAAGATGAAAGAAAAAAGAGTTATACAGAATAGCAATACTTGATATTATTTAAGCTTCATATCTCTTTGAAGTTTTATGGTATAACCCATTCATATTTTTCTAGTATATACAGCTATATCCAGCCCTACGTTGTATAGTTTTTTATAAAGTCTTATTATTATTTTTAATAATACAGTTAATAATTCATATATTTATTGTATGGAACCCTCTGCGGCGCGATTAATACTCTCACTTGACCGTTTATTTACTTATTATTATTATTATTATTTAATATTCTTCAAATGATAATAAATAACGTGCATAAAACCCGGAGCTAAAATCTTTATTCCTATATAAAAAAAAGCTAAAAAACATACTTTGTGGACCTTATATAGGCAAATCCCCATTAATCCATATTTTATCACAAATAGAGAAAATTTGTATTTTCACAAAAAAATCTAATGCATTATAGCGATAAGATATTTTTTATATCACTTAATTTTAATCTAGATTCGTACCATAATTTTTAAATAAATAATGAGAAAAAATCCTGTAAAATTGCATTCGTTTGTTTTAAATATTTTAATTGGTGATATTTATCTTTTTTCCTATTATTTCGATAATATATTTTTCTTTTCATCGAGCTGTTGTTAATAAAATAATTATAAAATCTCGATAACGAAAAAAGAACTCATACACGTACAGAACAGCTTATTCAACATTATGAAGAATTTTTCTTTTTAGCTTAAGTTTATTTTAAAGAGCGTCTAATTTCTCTAAATATTGTGTTAAAAAACTGTTTATATAAGATTTCAAAGTAAAAGAAAAGAATTTTTAAATGTGTGTTAATTTTTTTCGACTGCATTCGCGTTAGATTACAAAATTGAACTTTTTTCCCCTTACATAAAAACAAGCTTAAATTTTCAGTAAGATGAAAAATAATGTTTAAAAAGGTTTAAACATTATTTGCTAATGAATTAGAATATTTTCTGCTAACGATAAATCTATACAAAGCTAAAATTAACATTTCCCATAAAAAAAAAAAATAATAAAATACGTGTTTTAAAAGTTTTAAACGTTAAAAATAGTTTATCTCCGGGCGTAAAGAATAAAGACAAAAATCTTTAGAAAAGCCTTGCGCATTCTTTAATTTTATAGTGATTTTAAGATGTTTTTCTTACTGCGTATGTATCACAATAATTTATTCAACATTTTAATGTTAAATATTGTGTTAAGATTGCATATGAGTGCATCTTAAAGACGCTGAAATGATCTGAACTTGAATTAAGAATTTAAGAAAAAAAAGTGAAATTTAAGACTCCTTATATATATATATATATATATATATATCATCATCATCATCAACCGTTTTCAATCCACTGCTGGATGTAGGTCTCCCCCAGATTTTTCCAATGTTTCCTGTCTAGTGCTTTAGTCATCCAATTTACACCGGCTACTTTTCTCATTCCAACACTCCATCTTACTTGAGGTCGTCTTCTTGGCCGTTTTACATCTCTGGGATACCACTGTAGGGTGTTTGTGCTCCATCTATTGTCTTGTCTTCTTGCGATGTGCCCAGCCCATTTCCATTTTAGCCGTTTAATTCTTTCAATGATGTCAAAAACTTTCGTCTGACTTCTTATCCAGGTTATTCTTTTTCTGTCTCTTCTAGTTATACCTAGCATACATCTTTCCATACTTCTCTGTGTTGTTTGTAATCTTTATACCATCCGTTTTGTTAGCGTCCATGTTTCTGCTCCATAAGTTAGGACAGGCAAAACACATTGATTAAGTACGTTTCTTTTCAAACACAGGGGCATGCTACTCTTCAGAATAATATTGTTCTTCCCAAAAGCACTCCATCCATTTCTTATTCTTCTATTGATTTCATTCATGATACTATTATCAGATGATATTTCTTGCCCAAAGTACACATAACTTTGCACTTCTTTAATTTCAGTGTTGTTGTAGACGATTTTCTTTTTTGATGCAAATGAATTGAACATCACCTTAGTCTTTTCCAAATTTATTTTTAATCCCACATTAATGCTAGCTTCTGCCAAATCTTTTAGCATATTTTCCAATTCTTCAGGACTGTTACTGAAAATTAAAATATCGTCAGCGAATTGGAGATGACTTGAATATTTGGGAAAAACAAAGGGATAAATGTTGTATATATATATATATATATATCAAGCAGGACGGTCGTTCTGCCAAGCCAAGCTGAAAAAAAAAATGCTAACCTCGCCAAACAAACAAACGCCAAGAATAAAACGCAAGACACCGTAACTGCTTATTATACTGATGACAACTTCTCCATGTAAAATCAACCAAACATGCCAGCGTAAAATTTCCCATATCAAAAGAACCAATCATCGCAGAAAAATAAAACCAAAACCAGAAGGACCTAATGGAAAATATCTTCAATTTGAGACCAAATGCATCCTCATAAATTAATTATAAACAGAGATATAGATTTTTTAAAATAACGTCGAGATACTGAAAATGATCGATTTATTTTCTTCGTCACAATTTATGGTTCAATCAAGGTAGAGACTTAAATAATGGACATAAAAAAGTAAGGATTGCATTTTTGGAAAGATATTTACTCAATCTACGTGCTTTTGTAAAATTCAGCTTTAAAAACACAAATTTTATATTCTTAATTAGCGAAAAACTGTTAATTAATTTTAAAGTTTATAAATTATGCCAAACAGCGATAAACCCGCCAAATCATTTTAGAAGTCTTTTAAAATTTTTTATATTATCCTTTTGCATTGATTTCATCGAAGAAAACTATGGCCGAGATCCAGATAGATTTTTCGCTGTTAGCGAAATGAGTTTGACCAATGAGAAGCCAGAATGTTTGAGAATTTTTGCTGCTTCTGGATCCCGGCCTATGTCATAAAAGTTTTGAGTCATTTTCTTAGTGCCATGGATGAAGTGCAATGTTTACAGAAATTTAGGCTGGGATCCAGATGGATTTTTCGCTGTTAGCGAAACGAGATTCACCAATCAATAGCCTGCATTGCTGCAAACAGCGAAAAGTTCGCAAAAGTGCAAGCTTCTGATTAATGAATCTCGTTTCGCTAACAGCGAAAAATCTATCTAGATTGCGGCCAATTATGTTGAACACAATTTTGCATTTCTACATCCAGGAAGGGTATTGATGTCATAACAACAGTGCGTATTCGAAGCTATTTAAGGCATTGATTCTGAACTCCTTTGCTATACATTTCAATATTAAAGAAGTTGTTCTTTCAATAGTTTTAGTACTTTTCTCTATTGCTCACTCTAAAACACGAATATCGATATTTAACCAACAGCGCTCAGAAACTATAGCGCCTAGAAATATAGTGTTGAAATCGGCTAACCCTGTAATACTTAAAAAAGCGCTAAAATATTGTATCCCTTAAATGTGCAATGATACTGCTGTAATATGCAGATCGCAGCGGCATCTGCAGGATATTTTCTACAACTGCAAGAAATTGCTAGTCTATACAATGTAATAATAGTAATACGAAAATCCCACAGATGTCGCTGCGATCGACACTTGAAATTTTAGCAGTATCGTCGCACATTTAAGGGATACAAATTTTTAGAACTGTTTGGATAGCATATTTCCACACTAGGTATTCTAGGCGCTGTATCAGAAACAACACCATAACAGAGAGCCTTTATACATAAGAGTGGTGATATATGCACAGGAGACATGCTCATTTCAAGCTTTTGTCGAAAGTACGGCAATCCGATTTCTTGAATAGAGGATATTCAATCTACGTTATGATCACATGGTCAAGGCAAGAACGTCTAGCGTAAAGAAGGGAAGGCTCCGTCTACGTAATGTAAATCCCCGCTAGCCAAGGAAACAGTTCATGGGAGAAAGCAGTAGTACACTGTTAAAAATATCGTGAAAAATTACCTCTGTTTAAATCTCCGTCTGTTAAAATCCCCAAACTGTTTTAAAGGCTATCTGTATTCTGACCAATGAGAACGCTTCATAGGCGTTTATGTAGCATTCTCATTGGTCAGAAAATAGAGAACCTGTAAGAACCGAGGTAATTTTTCACGATATTTTTAACAGTCTAGTTTCCTGTTTCCCTTCTATCAGTTAGAAATTCTTTTGGCAAATTACCGGTACCACGTGACTTTTTCAGCCTCGAACCCATATTTGGAATGTCCTCCATTAGAAGATACGCGCATGGACGATCTCTATTAGACTAGGGAAATAATTCAGCATGCATTAACCTGGCGATAATGGCATGCTCGTAAAGAACTTTAACGATTTGTTTTTATCACTTTTAGCAATAAACATTTATTGGCCGTATGTCGCTACTTCGTTATAGAGACACACTTGTTCCTAATTAGATCCCGGCCTTAATGTATCAAAATACAGAGTTTGCTTTCTGTACTATTCCTGAGATAGGGTCTAGAAATATAGGCCGGTATCCAGGTACAATTTTGCAAACAGTGAAAAGTTAGCAAAAATGCTGGCTTCTGATTGGTCAATCTCGTTACGATAACACAGAAAAATCTACCTAGATCACGGTCACAGTGTGGAAACCGGCTAATCCAGTAATTCTTTAAAAAGTGCTAAAAATTGAATCCCATAAATATTGAAAAATACTGAATGACAAATGTCGATAGGAGCAACATTTTCTAGATCTTCTCTGAGCGAAACATTTTCTTTTGAAATAGTTATGTTGGAATTACCATATGTCGCTGTAATCGACATTCGTCGTTCAGCCTCGTTCAACATTTATGGGATACAATTTTTAGCACTTTTTTAATAAGCCGATTTTTAAACTATATCTTCTAGAAACTATAGCTCCGTTATAGCGTCTAGATTATATGTTGTAGAAATCGACTATCCCAGCAATACTTAAAAAAGCGCGAAAGTATTGAATCCCTTAAATGTACAACGATGTCGAATTCCAAACAGTCATTTGCATCGACATCTGCAGGATATTTTTTAAAGAAGAAAGAGACATGTGTAATGCACAGCTACAGCGTCTAGAATACATAATGTGGAAATTTGCTATCCAAGAACCGCTAAAAAGTGTATCCCTTAAATTTGCACTGACGCTGAAATCCAGGGAGATTATCGCAGCGACATCTGCTATATATTTTCAAATTTCAAAGTAAACATCGTATTATTACAGCGGGTTTGACACCAAGCACACAGGTCAAATGTAAGTTAATAAAACGTTTAAAAAAATGTTACAGCGTCTAGACCAAATTGTCTTGGAGTTTTGGGAAATATCCTGCAGATATCGCTGTGATCGACTGATTGGATTTCGACACTATATATTCTAGACGCTGTAGCGCCGCGGTAGCCTGTCCTTTTTCGTTTGCCTCGAAGTAGATGACGTCATTTGAAGCTGTTCCTAAGTGTGGAGTTGATTATCTGTACACGGCAATAAACATAAAAAAAATCGGCGCACCGCTTTGTACTAATCATCGTGTAAAGATGATCCAACTCCGTGTGACTTTTAAACGTCATAAACTGGCCTATTATGTCATTGGTCACGCTAACACCCTCCCCCTTGCGTCCGCCATATATAGCTGCATCTTGCTATGGAGACTGCTAAATGGTTTTATGTTTTATTGGACACATACATCAGACTTGTGTGCTTGACAACAATGCCCGCTTATAAGTCATCGTCGATATACAGGGACGAGATAGCACAAAGAAATTTTACAACACAGAGAATTTTTTACATCCGGGAGCTCCACAAAGAGTGTGCAATGGAGCCAGCGGGAGTCGAACCCGACAAGCCTCCTACGCTCTAAAGCGATTAGCAGCGTGGTGTCTTTACCACTCGGCCACGGAGGCCCCTGCTAAATGGGCTGCTATCGGTCAAAATCAAGAGAGAAAAGGGCAGAAGAGGAGGAAAGAACTCGTTTTCTTTATGTAGTTTTTCACACGGGAAGATTGACATGTCTGCTCCTCTCCTTTCATAGCTTCATGGTGGTGAAATAAACAAACGCCCCTTAAATATTTGAGAAAGTCTTGACACGCGTCACAAAAACATCACACAAAGCAGGCAAAGCAAAGGAACAAAATCATTCATTGGCTCGTGGATATGAACGAGCCAATGAATGATTTTTCTTCTTTGTTTTGCCTGCATTGTGTGATATTTTCCTGACTTGTCAAGGCTTTCTCGAATATTTAAAGGACGTTGAATAGACCGGAATAAAGATAGATTTCACGCTATTAGCGCGATGAGATTGATCAATCAGAAGCCTGCATTTTTGAAAACTTTTTTTATGTTTGCAGTAAACACTCTGGATCCCGGACATTAACTTTGGTTGGTTAAGACGATTTTGAATAAAATCAAATCAGAAAGCCAATGTTTTTAAACTTTTTTGGTTAGTTTAATCGAAATCTTCCACGTCTATTAATGAAAACTGAGTTACTGTACTTTGGACAAAAACTTGAATATGAGTACACGACTTGTGCATATGTGTCACCACTCTTACATATAAATGTACTCTGTTATGAGCATGATTCTAAGCGCAGCTGGTTAAATTTGAGTATCTAGGTATTAGATAAAGCAATAGTGGCCCACCGTGGATGAGTGGATAAGACACCACGCCGCTAATCGCTTGAGAACGTAGGTGGGGGCTGGTTCAAATCCCGCCGTGATCCTCACGTGATCTGATATATATGTGTTCAATAAAACAAACAAGCAATAGTGAAAGATACAGTTGCCATGGAAACAACGACTTCTTTAATTCGTATAGAAAATTAATGAATAGTTGTAAATAATTTAAGTTTAAAATGTAGGCCAATGCTCTGAAAACATCAATGGCTCCCATCTAGTATTTTACAAAAGTAATCATCATATCATACTCCTATTATAAAGAGGTAAAAATTGTTTATTTGTCGGAGATAAGCTCAGGAACTACCGAACCGATTCTAAATGTAATGGTATCAAAATGATGGTGTTCGCCCAACTTAGAACATAAGCTATATCTTATGTCGGTGCCACTACCCCAAAGGGGGTGCAGGAGCAAAAAACGTTCTAAAAATGCGATTTTTGCGTTACTGAAGGGCCTAGAAATATGAAATTTGGAATATTAGTTACTTATAAGATATAAATGGTGTATAAGAACAGCTCTTAAACAATTCGAAATTTAAAAGGGGTGAAAATGCACAAAAAGCGTTCTAAAAAACGTTCTAAATGGTAGTTTCTACATAATCTCAGGAAATACCAATCCGATTTCAAAAGTAATGGTATCAAAATGATGGTGTTAGTCCAACTTAGAACATAGGATATATTTTATGTCGGTGCCACTACCCCAAAGGGGGTGCAGGAGCAAAAAACGTTCTAAAAATACGATTTTTGCGTTACTGAAGGACCTAGAAATATGAAATTTGGAATATTAGTTACTTATAAGATATAAATGGTGTCTAAGAACAGTTCTTAAACAATTCGAAATTTAAAAGGGGTGAAAATGCACAAAAAGCGTTCTAAAAAACGTTCTAAATGGTAGTTTCTACATAATCTCAGGAAATACCAAACCGATTAAAAAAATATTGGTGTCAAAATGATAGTGACAACGTTTGCTCCAAGATAGACTATGCTTTATGTCGGTGCCACTAACCCAAAGGGGGTGTAGGAGCAAAAAACGTTCTAAAAATGCGATTTATGTGTTACTGATGGGCCTAGAAATATGAAATTTGAAGTATCAGCTACTTATTAGATATAAAAGATTTCTAAGAACAGTTCTTAAACAATTCTAAATTTAAAAGGGGTGAAAATGCGCAAAAAGCGTTCTAAAAAACGTTCTAAATGGTAGTTTCTACACAATCTCAGGAAATACCAAGCCGATTTGAAAAATAATGGCGTCAAAATGATGGTGAAAATCCCTGCTCCAACATAGGCTATGTTTTATGTCGGTGCCACTACACCAAAGGGGCTGCAGGAGAAAAACGTTCTAAATTGCTGTTTTTGCGTGACGGAAGGGCCTTGAATCGTGAAATTTAGAATGGTAGTTTGTTATAAGATATCAATGATCTCTAAGGACATTTCCTAAAAAATCGAAATTTAAAAGGGGGGGGGGGTCAAAATGCGCAAAAAGCGTTGTAAAAAACGTTCTAAATTGCAATTTCTATGCAATCTCAGGAAATAATGAACCGATTTCAAATATAATGGCGTTAAAATGATGGTGACAGATCTTGCTCCAAGATAGGCTATATTTTATATATGTTTCCACTAACCCAGAGGAGATGCAGGAGCAAAATGAGCGAAAAGCTTTCTAAAAACGTTCTAAATGCCGATTTGTCACCAATATCTCAGGAAGAATCAAACTGATTTCAAAAGTAATGATAAGAAATTGATGCTGACAGTCTCTGTTCTAACATAGACGCTATTTTAAGTCGGTATCATTATCACCTAGACGTTGCAGGAGCAAAAAAGCGTTCCAAATTTCGATTTTTGTGATCGGTAGGGGCTAGCAACTTAAAATTAGGCAAGGTACATATGTATTACATATAAATGATCTTTAAGAACATTTTCGAAAAAAATGGAAATTTAAAAAGGGGTGAAAATGCGCGAAAAGCGTCCTAAAAACTTTCTAAATTGCGATTTCTACTCAATCTCAGGAAATTCCAAAGCTGTTTCAAAAGTAATGGTTGCAAATCAATGGTGACAGTCCCTGCTATAACATAGGTTATATTTTATGTTGCTGTCACTACCATCTGAGGATTGCAAAAGCAAAACATGTTCTAATTTGCGTTTTTTGCATAACTGAAGGGTCTAACACTTTGAAGTATGGCATGGTATTTACTTAGAAGATGCAACTGCTTTCTAAGAACTGTCGAAAGAAAATTTCAAATTTAAAAAGATGAAGTGAGCGAATAGCGTTGCAAATAAAAATTTTTATGTAATTTTATCAAATACCAAACCGATTAATAAAATAATGATGACAAATTGTTGGTGATAGAACCTGCTCAATCATAAGCTATATTTTATGTCTGTGCCACTACCACCAGAGGGTTTCAGGAGCTAAAAACTTTCTAAATTGCGATTTCTGTGATACTGAAAAGGCTAGAAACTTTAAATATGTCATGGTAGTTAATTATAAAATGTAAATGCCCTCGAAGGACTGTCGAAAATAAACTCGAATTAAAAAGGGGTGAAGTGAAGGGGATGTGCGAAAAGCATTCTAAAAAAGTTCTAAATTACGATTTCTACGCAATTTCAGGGAATATAAACCAAATATAAAAGTAATAGCTGCGAATCAATGGTAGCAGTCTCTGATCCTACACAGGCTATATTTTATGCCGATGATTCTACCACCTGGGGTTCACAGGAACAACAAACGCTCTAAAAAAGGCCTTTAAGAGCTTTCTAAATTACGTTTCTGTGGAATATTAGGAAATAACAAACCAATTTCAAAATTAATGTTGGCAAATTAATGGTGTCAGTTCCTATTTCAACATAGCCCTTTATGTTGAGAGAGGTGGTAGAACTTGGAATTTGACATGATGGTTAATTTTAAGATGTAAGAAGATGGTTTCTAGAAAATTCAAAACGTCAAATGAATACTGAAATGAGCGTATTAACTGAGGATAAAAGTTTCAAAATATTTTCTAAATTATTATTTATTTAGTTTTATTAATTTAAGTCTCATTTCTTCTTTATGCAATGTAACAATGATGCTTAATCAAATTGTGTTTTAAATAGTAATTGTTTTAATTATTCCTAAAAGTAATAAGTACCTTTTAATAAACTAAAATATTACCTATTAATAAAATAAAAATTTAGTTTGTACCTTTTAATAAAAATTAGACATTTAAATATCACTTGGCATATTTCAAATATTACGCGAGCAAAGCCGTGGTATTTGCTAGTTTAATATATTCACATGATGTATAAGTTGATGCAACTCTTACCTAATGAAAATTCTGCAACAAGACTTACGTAGGCAGATCTTTTCAATGATTAATTCAGAATTCTAAGAACAAAACGAAGTTCTTAAGCGCCCTTCCTCACCCCTCACCCCACTCAAAAAAAGAAATACGATAGAAAGGTATAAGTATTTGGATAATTTCAGTATTTCTGTGATCTTTGGTCAGAGTTTAGAAAAGGTGTCTGGGTATTAAAAAAAAAAAAAACATATAACTAATTTGACGAACGATAAGACTATAGATTTCAGGCAATTTTCAACTGCAAAAAAATTTTTTTCTAATGTTTATGCGGCTTTAATAATAGACTATTAAATATAATCAATTTACGGGAATTTTTATACGAAATTATATTCTCACATTTATGCAAATAGGTATGGATAAACAGACTTGAGTAAAATTACATATTTATTCTTTCTTCTCTATAACACGATCTAAATGAAGATGAAGTTATATGTACAGTTTATATCTTTAAATTTTTAGATTTTTTTTATCAAAAATGTTTCATCATCATGTCTAGAATTGCTAGATTTACTTCTTTAGACAGATCTTCGATTCTTTAGATGCCTGCGGGGCTTCATTCTCGGATTTTCCGTAGGTATTTGTAAAGATAAATTTATTTTGCAAAACCGTCAGCAAAAAAAAGTTAGAACAAACAATTAACTGACAGACTAACTGTAAATATATATTTTATTTTGACTCTATTTGATTTTTACTAAATTTTCATCCTTCATAGAAAATTTTAAGGCGATATAAATTGAGAAAGACTGATACTTTGAAAGAAGAAATTGACTTTCCTTACTTTTAAATTATTAATTACTCTAAAAAATGAATGATAGGTAAACAAAGTGTATACTATTGTGTTTGTTCCCTACTTATAAAGGCTATACAAGGACTAATTTTAGCGAGTAGAATTATTTCAATTATATATAATCTGTTTAAAAAAAATAACTGATATCTACTAAAAAACAACTTTTCAAAAGTAAAAAAAAAAGCCAAGCAAAAAAAAAAAAAAAAGGGGGGAAAGTTGTGGCTAAAAAATAGTGTGATATCAAATTTCCAAGCTAATATTATGGTACTTATTTAACATTTTTTTTAAAAAATTTACCATATGTAAGTCGAGTACCTAAGTATGCGTTGATAGAAAGCCTTTTCTCCTTTACTAAATACATCATAACGTGTTTCTGAAAATTAATTTTTTTTAATTATGCATGATGGGCTTGGCGGCCATCTTTCCATATTTTACGCAAATTTCTAAGCAGACAAGCTCGTAATATGTTTGCATTATTAAGAATTTTGAACTTCTAGTTTTGGCTACAGACAGATAAATTAAGAAAGTCTTTTATTTTGGAGGAAAAAAAAAACAAATTGATTTTTACTGCTTTAACTAATTAATTAACCCCCTCCGAAAAAATAGAATCATAAGATAAAACCTGAAGTTACTTCAACTTTATTTTAAAACACAAATTTCTAGGCACTCATTTCCATAAATTAAAAGCATAAAATGTTTGCTTTAGCAACAATTTCGAATTTCCGATCTTAACAATGTACTTGTGTGCTTAGAAAATTGTCTAAAATATGGAAAGATGGCCGCCAAGCCCATCATGCATAATTAAAAAAAATTAATTTTCAGAAACACGTTATGATGTATTTAGTAAAGAAGAAAAGGCTTTCTATCAACGCATACTTAGGTACTCGACTTACATATGGTAAATTTTTTTAAAAAAATGTTAAATAAGTACCATAATATTAGCTTGGAAATTTGATATCACACTATTTTTTAGCCACAACTTTCCCCCCCCCCTTTTTTTTTTTTTTTTTTTGCTTGGCTTTTTTTTTTACTTTTGAAAAGTTGTTTTTTAGTAGATATATATATATATATATATTCCTAGAATATGTTTAGTTTTGTCAAATTAAACTTATTACGATTATAAATATTTAAAAAAAAGAAATAAAAACGAATACTTTACACCATACTTACCAACTTTTCTTTAAACTTCCGTAAAATGCGAGTTAAATTGACCCATGTTAAAGAAGTTTCGAACCAGAAATTTACTAAAGAAATTAATTCAAATAGATTTCATAGCGAAACATGATCTTAAATTTATAATTGATGCATCAAATAAATTTTCTGGTTAGTAATAAGTATAACCTGGGTCAATTTAACTCACATTTTACGGAAGTTTAGTTGAATGTTGGCAAGTATGCTTTACATAAATTTTTAAAAATAAGTAAACACTCATGAAAGTAAAGTTACATATATTGTATATTTTTTCGTTGCTTGAAACAGTAAATATTTCAAAAGCTGTATTAGTTTTTCTGGAAATATTAATTTTTTTTAAGTATGTTAGCAAAACAGGATAATATTTTTTAATGATAGAACATAATAACAATTTTAAAAAAAATGATTAAAGAACAAAATATATTTATTAAGGTTACAATAAATGTTAGAAATGACTGAAGTTTGATCGTCGATTAGGTGCCCCGTAATAATTAATATAGACTTTTTGTGAAACTGCTAAAAATGGCGTTTCAAGAGAATTGAGTTTAACTCATATTTGACCAAGTATTGAAAAAAACATTGTTCAAAAATTATGATTGAGCTAGACAAAGACACAAAGAAAGATAAAATTGAAAAAAGTGCCAAAATTTTACAATCTTTAAATTTTCAAACTGCCCTATATATATGATGAAATTGACCAAAATCCACTTCTATGAAGTTATTATTATTATTATTATTATTATTATTATTATTATTATTATTATTATTATTATTATTAACCATTTGGAAAAATGGTTATTGTTCTCTTCAGGATGGGAAATCAAAAGTATATCTGAAGGTTTTCATTGGTTTAATCCGCAATTTATTCATTTTCTGATTGGTCTATACAGTAATCTGTATTTCCCTTTAATTTCAACAACGATGGATACTTTCTGTTGCCACTATGACAAAAAAGTAATAAAAACTGCAAAAAATAATTAATAATTCAGAAACAAATTGAGATACAGCTTTCAAACAAATTGCATTTAAAAGTAGATTTTTTTCTCTATCCGACGGTGTAAAAATTAATATTATCGGATGTTTAGAAGTTTAAGAATGAAATTTCATTTAAAATGGGCCGTCAGATTTTTTGGAAATCTGACGATGGAAAAGCCTTTTCCCGAACAGCCAATGAAATGCTTGGATATTTACATAAGTTTCAGGTGGATAATACTTAAGTTTCATGAAGTCTGACGGGTCGCAGGTGATATTTTTGGCTTGCAATTTTTACGTGTAATAACACTATTAATGTTTAATTCATGGCGTGCGTAATGTATGATCAACTCCGTGCGATTTTTTATGTCTTAAATTTTAGTCTTGAAAAAAATCGTTTTTCAAATGGTCGTTGTAATTTGATAAATTGCTTATTATTATTATTATTATTATTATTATTATTATTATTATTGTGCTCAAACTTCTTTCAAATTCAATGTTAAGAAACAGCTCAGAGTCCAACATTCGATTTTATTGCAGATAGTTAATGGGTTTTTGTGTACAATTAAGCAGTTGAAAATGACTTTGTCTTCCGTTCTCACAAAATTGGCACATTTTGAGAATTCGTTATAAATAAATTCGAAAAAATAAAATAAAATAAGCCGGTGTACTGAATTTTTTTTTCATCGTAATGTAATACTGAACCAAAAACCATAGCATAAATATTTTATAAGCATAAGCTAGAAATGTATGCAATCCTGTATATAAGACGGTGGTCAAATATGGATTAAAGTTTTGCCTCCGTACGTAACGTCTTTCTTCGCGGCTCAAAGTTTATGGCTCGTACGACCCTAATTTTAAGAATTTTCCTATCAGACCTAGTGCATAACAGTCTTGTAGGATCACGCTATCTGTATTAGAAAGGACAAACGTGTCTGTGCGAAACGCTGTTGTCATTTTGACGTTTACTACAGCTGACGATTAAATTTAACTTTTATTAACTTTTATTGTGTGATTTTTTAAACTTCTAAATACCGCACGTTTTCAATTTTTATGCCGTCGAATGCGTAGAAAAATTTGCTTTCAAATACAATTTGTTTGAAAACTGTATCGCCATTTACTCTATTTGTATTTTTTTTAAATTAATTTTCAAGCATGCTTTTTTTTTTCAAATTTATCTCTATCACGTGCAGGTGATTATAAAAGATATATCCGTTTGCACTTAAATTATTATAAATAGCTCAGCATTTGATTCTAGATTATATTCCATAACGACATTAAAACATTCATCAACCAACCAATAAATAAAACACAAAAATCGAATTTACCTCGAACACTTAAATCCACTGAAATGAACAGAGTCAAAAAGGCTAATTGTAAATAGCGATCTTTCGAGATTTCTTCGGCTGTTATTGCCTGAGGCGAGGCCAGTATGAAAATATCACTTTTAATACGCTTCAAAACTTTACTTCAACGTATTAGTGTTATTTTTAGCATAAATTTGATTTTCAATATTGTTAGTGGCCATTCTAAAAAAATATATTAAATGTAAAAAATCTATACAGTTATCAATTTAAAAAAAAAAAAAAAAAAAAAAAAAAAAAAAAAAAACAATAGACCCATGCGAGGCTTTTTCGCTGTAATCTCTGAGATTATTTGGTGATGCGTTTTTAATTTATGTCAACTGTAATTCTTTTAATCAAACTACGTGTTTTAAAGTGTATAAGAATTCTACACTTGGCTCCGAAAGTTAAGGTACAGGTACTGGATGATTTCGACTGTACACGGTTTTTCGAATGTCTACCAAAATTATTGGCGAATTGTTCTTGAACTTCTGAGATGTAAAGAACATGTTTGATTTCATATTTCGCGGTGAAGATTTATCGGGGGTTCAATTAGGGGACTAATAATAAATTTAATAATAAAATAATACTTGCGATCAACTATGTAACAGAAAAGGCTGGAAATGGTTTATCACTGTGGTAAATGACTATTTGGGTCCTGTTCAACGTTTGTATGCATTTGTGTAAGCATAGCACTCACGTTCGTGAAAATGTTATTATACGTATATTGCGTAAAAACTTAAAGATAACTAATGTAACTAAAGCTATAGTGAGTTGATTGAAAAGTTGTGGAAAAACCCTTATAATAAAGCTATTTTTAGATATCAACTCACTATATTGCCCCTATCTTTGTGAAATTTCTCGATATTTGACAGGACATTTTAGATAAGTTATTTCCTACACGTGCCCCTATCTCATCAAATATACAATATATTCATATTTTAATTGAAGTGTACTGTTGCTACTGTTCTTTGTCAGGTTTTAGGAAAGTTGTGTTAAATTTGGTTGAAAGTTCTGTTTGCTATAAACAAAAAACTTTTGAATTTTTTACAAAAACGTTAACATCTTTACGAATATGAGGGATATGCTTACACAAATGCACACAAATGTTGAACAGGACCCAAATAGTCATTTAACGCAGTGACAAACCATTTCCAGCATTTTCCGTTGCATAGCTGATCGCAAATATTATTTTATTATTAAATTTATTATTTGCTCCCTAATTGTCGGCCCGACTAAATCTTCATCGAGAGATGTGAAATCAAATATGTTTTTTTACATCCCAGATGTTCAAGAACAATTCATCAATAATGTTGGTAGATATTCTATCAACCGTGTGCAATCGAAAGCATCCAGTCCCTGTACTTTAACTTTTGGAGGCCAGTATATGTCAAAAGCCGCTTGCAAATCCTTTTGAAAAATACCTCCTTCGTGGCTGTGCCTTTGTGAAGATAAAAAAGGATATTAACATCAGAAATAATACATGGTTTGCCCATTAAGTAATGAGACTGAATTTTTCGCGCCAAGCAGAAGGCCAAAGGGACGGAGTTTGCCAGCGATACGTGCGTTGGGGACTGTCAGCTACAGATTCTAGTGGAAGTCAGTTGGCCTTGAGCTTTTGCAGCGCAGAGATTGCTCGTGAAGCAGACCCGTGTTTGAATGAGGAGATAGGTTTTCAGAATGGCATGTCGAGCAGAAATACGCATTAAAGTTTGTGTAAAACTAAATAAATCGGCTACTGAGAGGCTTCCCATGTTACAAGAAGCCTAGGGGAAGGATTTTTTGTCCCAGAACCAAGTGTTTAGGTGGCAGAAAGCCTTCAAAGACGGAAGAGAGGACATCGATGACGAGCAACGCGCTGGGCGTCCATCAAATTCTTGAACTTCAAACAATGTGGCTAAAATGTAAGTGCTTTTGGTCTCTGACAGTTGAATGAGTGTCCGAATGATTGCGGAGACATTGGGACTTACGAAATTGATTGCGCATCAAATTGTCACGGACGAACTTCAAATACGGAAAGTTTGTGACAAGCTGGTTCCAGCACATCGTTCAAAGTGACCGAACTCCTTGCAAAATACAGCATTACACCGCTACCCCAACCACCCTTCAGCCACAATCTGTCACTGCCGGGATTTTTTCTATTCCCTTGGTTTTTTCCTATTCCTGCTTAGCAGAACATCGTTTTGACAATCTGTCACTGCCGGGCTTTTTTCTATTCCCTTGTTTTTATTCTATTCCATCTTAGCAGAACATCGTTTTGACAATCTGTCACTGCCGGGCTTTTTTCTATTCCCTTGGTTTTTTTCTATTTCAGCTCAGCAGAACATCGTTTCGACAATCTGGAGAACTTGCAGGAAAATGTAACGCGCGTTCTAAACAGCATTCCAGTTGAATACTTCACAGCGAGTATAAATGGGTGGCAGAGATGTTGGCAACAATATATTAATGCAGGAAGAGGTTATTTTGAAGAATATTAAGTGTCTAAAATTATCTTGAAATAAACGAATATTATGGAATCATTCTCATCACTTTCTGGACAGACCATGTATACATGATTGTTTTCACCTATATTCTGCAACCTGTGTAGCCCGCGTATATCACGCTGTAATTATTAATAATAATAAATACATTTTTCGTCATTTCACATTTTCCTAGTCAAATCACTTGCTTCGTTTTGATTGCCTAAATTTTAACTCAACAAATATTCATAGGTACGTCTTAGTTATCCGGTCGACCAATTTCGCCAAATTATATAAATCGCCAAACCACTCGCCAAATTATACACATTGACATAATTTCTATTTTAAATAATGAAAGAACAAATAATTAGTAAAACATTAATAAAAATACAAATAAAAGGTCGAATTAATAGTTTTATTGGCCATTATTGGCATTTAATATTACAACTGATTAATTAATGGCAAACCATTATTGGCATTTAATCTTACAATTTAGCGAAAGTAATTCAGTCGACGGGATAACTAAGAAGTACCTATTCATATATTGATTTTGTATTCTGTTATTTTGAATTTATCCGTTGATTTTTTCAATTATTGCTTATGTTACACCTTTTTCATAACAGTGATATAAAACCTGAGATTCTTGTCGATAGAAAAATTTCATATGAAGTCAAAATTTATCAAAGATAAATATTTATAAATATTTTTTAAAACGTTAAATATTTCAGAATTACATATTTTTCAAGATTCAAGAGTAAAAATCCATAAAGTTCCAAGAATAAATATTTATAAAGTTTACCAATAAAAACGCAAATTAAATTTTGGATGTTATTTGCTTTGAAAGTCTTATGACACTTTGAAAGGTTGCTCTGACATTTTATGGAAATTTTAGGAAATACGTGACGAGTATATGCATTAAAAATTAATAATGTTCCATATATTTTAAGAACTTCTGTCTCCAGTTTAATAATATCACACACTATATCATAAATTTATAATTATTGAAATATGTATGCACATAGTTATGATATTCTTAAAATCGGTTGTATTTTTTTGTGATTTTTGTTCCCCCCAAAATCATCTAACATATAAAAATGAAAATTTGTCTGTCTGCCTGTAATGCTATGCAAATCCACAGTTTGGAAGCCAAAATTGTGATATGTTAGGTAATGTGTATTAAAACAAGGCCGAGGCAACTAAAGTAATCCGGAATCGAAATAACTTGTAGTTAATTTTTAATTAATAATAAACCAAAAATTTAACAGCAATTTCCAATCAAATTTAAACTTGTTCCGTTATAGCTGTTGCTAACAATTAAAAATCCACAATAAAATTCTTACCACAATAATTACTTTTCTATTGCAAGATTTCAACGTGAAAAAGTTAAATAAATGGTTTGACGAATTAAAAAAAAAAACTAGTTGGATGTGCCAATCCCAAAACTTTCTTCTATCTTATACATCTTAATATTTCAAAAACTAGTTACACATGTTAATACTTCAATATTATTAGTTCATTACTATACCAACTTTGATTTTCATCTTAAATTCCTGCTTCAGTCAATTAAATGAACTAAAAACGAGTTAATCTATATCATGATATTTGTTAAAATTAATAGTTTTTCCTTATTCTGTTGTTATCAGATGTTTGCGAATAGCTGGCTTAGCAGGAAGTGAGTTCCCGCCTTTGCACGAGCCGCCGATGGACAATAGAACTACGAAACATCAAGAAAAGTATACAAAAATCGCAATCACAGAGCCCCTTTACCGCGCGATATTTCCAAATTCAAGGAGGACCTGTTGGCCAAAGCCAAAAACATGCACAAAAAATTTGGTTCAATTGCATGCATAATTTTATACACTTTTCAATTGTACAATAAAGAAAATGGTACAGATATCGTAATTATAACGCCCCCTTTCAGCGGATTTTTTCCAAATTCAGGGAGGACCTTAAAGAAACACAAAAAATTTGGCTCAATTCTATGCATAACTTCATACACTTTTCGATGGTACAATATTCAAAATGACACAAAATCCCTATTAAAGCGCCCCCTACCGGAGATTTTTTCCAAATTAAGGAAGGACCTGCTTGCCACAGCCAAGAACTTAAAATAAAAATTTAGCTCAATTCTATGCTTAACTTTATACACTTTTCGATGGTACAATATGCAAAATCGCTATTACAGCGCCCCCTAGCGGCGAATTTTTTTCCAAATTCAGGGAGGACCTATCTGCCATATCCAAAAACTTAAAATAAAAATTTGGTTTAATTCTATGCATAACTTCATATACTTTTGGATGATATGAATATTGATGAATATTCAAAATCGCACAAAAATAGCTATTACAGCGCCCCCTACTGGCGAATTTTTTCCAAATTCAGGGCGGATCTGCTTGCCATAGCCAAAAACTTAAAATAAAAATTTGGTTCAATTCTATGCATAACTTCATACACTTTTTGATGGTACAATGGCGACAGACAGACGGGCAGACGGACAGACGGACACACGGACAGACAGACATTTTCTATAAACATGTTTTTTGGGATCTCTGACCCCTAAAACATGTAAATCCGTCGAAAACCGGAAGTCGAAAAAATTTCGATTACAATACTTTCTTCTATTGAAAATAGAAGAAAGTATAGAAAGAATATTACATCGTAACTTTTCTACTACAAGATTTCCACGTGAAAAATGAAAATAAAATAAATAGTTTGACGAATTAAAAACAAAAGGGAATGTTACGTCATAATTTTTTTGTTTTATGATTTCCATGTGGAAAATTATAATTATTTAATTAATTTGACGAATAAAAAAATGGTATATTAAGTCCAATTGGAAATATAAAGGACGTTGCGAATATATAACGTCATATAAGTGTAAAAAAACGTATTCAAGCATGATAAAATCTCGATTATGGAAATATTGGCGTATTTTAACACGATTGCTCCAATGATGAATGGAAATAAGTTCAATTATAGCTTTTTTATGTTCAATTATAGCTGTATTATTAGCTGTATTATTTGCATCTGTTATATGAATTTATGCATTTTTATATTGGGTTTTCATTTGATTCATGTGTACAACACTTCGACTGTTTTTTTTTATGTTGTATATTAAATTTTGGGCATAAGGCTTCCCACTTGAAATTTTGCAGCAATTCTAGAGTATAGGTCCTGGTGTGGCATAAGGCTTCCCACTTGAAATTTTGCAGCAATTCTAGAGTATAGGTCCTGGCATTGTCATGCAGGATGATGAGATCATCATTTAACATGCCAGAGCGTTTGCGTCGGGTGGTTTCACGTAATCGTGTCAAAGTGGCATAATAGGCGGGACTACTTTTCTAAACGTCTTGTCATTTCAATCGCTCTGACGCTTCTGCGAATTACCTACCAGCACAACCACTGTAAGACAACCAATGGCATCTGTCTTCACTCTGTGGGAAAAAATTCCCTCCACAATAATTGATTTTCAAATGCTGCTGCTTGTAACCTTATTTTACAAAACACTATCTCGGAACTGAAAACCGAATTAAATGCAACATTGTATTATTGCGGCTTGGTCTAGTCATATGATTTATATTCCAAACATTCGCACAACTGTGCTTGAAATGGCTGCAGTGGGTTAAATATTTATGCTTAGCCCTTTGAAGGGAGGTTATGCCGTTATGTCATCAACTAATTTTAATCCCTGATTGCCTGATTGGCACCAGAATTTTTCAAGGAAAATTTCACTTTTATTAAGTACGCGAACATATTTACCTGTTGACAAATAAATTTTCTTGTAAATACTGGTATCACGTCGATTATTTCAACATTTTACAAATACAAGTACCTTGCCCCTGAAAGGGTTAAAAGCTTTAAGAATCTTATGATTGACTTGCAGCGAGAATAAAAAGAAGCACACTTTTTAGGTTCCAAGAAGGCGAGATCAATAAGAGAAAACAACGACAACAGGTTTGCGAATAAAATATAAATTACATATAGCAACATTTTTAAATGCTCCTTAAAAACACGGAAAGAGCTATACTTTTGGATAATGTATGATTCACTAATGTATAGAAATACAGTGGCCCTAAACGCAAAACAGCGGAATGAAACGTATTGGATTCGTGTAAAATTTTGACTTTCGGTTTTCGACGGATTTATACATTTCAGATGATTTTGAACACGATTTGACTGTTTTTAGGAAATGTCTCTATGAGTCTGTCATTTGTCCGTCTGTCTGTATGTAACAAAAATTTTGTGGGGGGCTTTAACTCAAGAACTAATGCGCGGAATTCAATGAAACTTTAGATTCAGTTAGATTTTGATACATATTTGTGCTGATCAATATTTTGTGTAAGTCGCCCAACAGATGGCGCTGCTATACTGCATTTTTCAGGATTTCCGTAATAGCTGTTTTTCAAGAAATTATGCACGGATTTTCACTAAACTTCATATTCTGTTGCATTTTTACAAAAAAAAAAAAAAAAAAAAAAAAAAAATATTTATTAGGCTTGGGTGTATACTGCCCAACAGATATCATTTTTATATTCAATGGACTGTGAATTTTGGTTGCAGTCATCTAAGGAGGTGCATATATTGTCATTTAATTTTGGCACTGTGATAGATCTTGATTAATCTACTAATAATTATCTACTAATTAATATCTTGATTAATTAGCATGTATGAGATAGAAGAAAGTTTTCGGATTAGCACATCCGGCTAGTTCACTGGCGGAAACATTCCGTCGATCTATGTATTTAAGACACAGGAGAAAAGATGTAGCACTGACTAAGTCTAGTTTTGCTCTTGTAGTGGATGCATTATTATTTCAGCCTGAAAGAAAAATATTCGTCTTATTGCAAAAGTGTTTACATCAAGACGTTGCGATTTAGTATTGTAATGATAAGTTATCTATTCATAATTATCATTCTTATTTTTATTAATATCTTTTTAGGAATGACATTTTTTTACAGGTAATATATCTTTTATTTAAAATGCTTGCAAGGTAATCCCATTCATATAATTAATAAGGAAGTCCTCTTGTTTTCTTAATAAAATGTAAAAAAAATGATTCCTAATTAGCAATCTCGAAGAAAAATTGCGGAAGAAAAAAAAATTAGTGCTTTTATAATCGGATGAATTTTATAACTAACATCAAATAAAACTTTTTTAAGAAAATGCAATTATGATTCTTCATAAAGTGTACTTAAGAAAGTGTACTTAATTTTACACGTTTTTTTTTTTTTTTAAATGTAATTCTGAAACGTACAAATAAATCTTTGCAAGAAAGAAATTTATGTTCTTCTCTTTATTAAGCAAACACATAAATATTTATTTTTCTGAAATTTTAAAGTTTATGTCAAATTTTAGGTGAACTATTTAAAAAGAATTTTTTGCTAAACTTTATTGCTAGTAATAATCCATAATAAAAAAAGTTCTCAAAAATGCATTTTTTTACTAAATCAAACAAGAATTTTCTAAATGTTGTGTTATTTATAAATATTTATTTTTATTTTATTAAGCTAATGTTCCATAAACATTTTAAATGGAAGCGACACTATACGATTTTTAGCATTAGTAATCCTCAATGCAGGAGTTGTTAACAAACTGTTTTTACAAATGTAAGTAAGTACGAGTAATAAACCTTAGTTACGTCCACCAATAACCATTATCACAATATATATTCCAAACTGAAAAGTAAAATATTTATTTGCTTAAAAGATGTCACTAAAAACACATTAACAGTAAATTAAAAACCTATATTGACATGTTTCAACTCCTTCACTGAGTCGTCATCAGAATCTATAACAGAAATTACAAATACAATGCACTAATCACTAATCACTAATCACCCATTCGTGGACAGTCAACCTTTCGGTGTAGGAGCTGATAGTCCACGAGGGGAAAACACATATCTACTACCCCGCGGAGACTCCAGTACTCGCGAACGAGCCCGGAAGTACCAGCAGGCTGGAAGACCCTGCTTAATGAAAATTACATGATTATCAGAGGTAATTCACAATGGGTTGCACTATTCAGCAAACCCGAGAAATTTTACAGTTATAGTTGCTGATGAATAGTTAAAATTATGTTATAAAAAAAAGTTAATATAGGTACTTAATTACATCTCATTATTTAGTATTTAACATTTAAAATGTGAGTATTTACACTTAAAATTTAAGATAGGAGAATTATTTAAGGTAAACAATAAATAGTAGGATAATATGACAGAGCTTGATTAAAATGACAAAACAATCAAAATGATTATTAAACAATATGACAAAATGTAATGAAATAAAGTAAAATATTTAAACTAAGTGACTTGAAGTAAAAAGTTCATCGTACAAATGAGCGTTAAAAGTCTTTTTTTATAAATGAAAAATGTTTGTTTAAAATATTATAGTTGGTTCTTAACTTGGTATAATTTGTTGGATCAAATAGGGTCCTTTTAAGGTTCAAACGTACAGTTTTGTTTCTTTTAAAGTCAAAGATATGTTAGATGTAAATTTCCAACTGGGCGAAAAATGTCCGGACCAGGATTCGAACACGGGACCTCCTGACTGAAGACGCCAGTGCTCTGCCATCTGAGCTATCCCGGACGATTTTGGTCGAACTTTTTCAGCCAGCTAACCTTGATGATTACTGCATCTGGTCTGAAACCTGGTTCAGCTCAACAGAATAAATCTCAGGTAATGGAACTCCAGAAATCGCTGGATGCGAAATTACACTAGATTAATATAACACAATTATTCTAATTGGTAAACAAATCATATTAGATCTAAATTTCCAACAGGGCGAAAAATGTCCGGACCAGAATTCGAACCCGGGACCTCCTGGGAGGTCCCGGGTTCGAATCCTGGTCCGGACATTTTTTATCTAATTTACATCTAATAAATCAAATTTGTTTTACAAATTTACATCTAATATGATTTGTTTACCAATTAGAATAATTGTGTTATATTAATCTAGTGTAATTTCGTATCCAGCGATTTCTGGAGTTCCATTACCTGAGATTTATTCTGTTGAGC
This sequence comes from Maratus speciosus, assembly GCA_963932465.1. NCBI lineage: Eukaryota > Metazoa > Arthropoda > Arachnida > Araneae > Salticidae > Maratus > Maratus speciosus. The sequence goes on along the minus strand of OZ010788.1, from coordinate 620,426,054 downwards.
TGAACCAGGTTTCAGACCAGATGCTGTAATCATCAAGGTTAGCTGGATGAAAAAGTTCGACAAGAATCGTCCGGGATAGCTCAGATGGCAGAGCACTGGCGGCTTCAGCCAGAAGGTCCCGGGTTCGAATCCTGGACCGGACATTTTTCCCCCAGTTGGAAATTGACATCTAATATGATTTGTTTACCAATTAGAATAATTGTGTTATATTAATCTAGTCAAAGTTATGTGTCATTAATGAACATTTTGAGAAAAGGTAATCAAATACAATGCATATGAAGAATGGAAAAAAGTAAATGGTTGGACAACTTGCGGAGTCGTAGGATAAAGGGAACACGTGCGATGGTGAAAATGTAGGGCGCGTTATATGTTTACTTGTTTGTATTCGATGATTTTTTTTCCATTTTCCATATGTATTGTATTTGTAATTCCTGTTATACGTTCTGATGGCAACTCAGTGAAGCAGTTGAAACATGTCAATATAAGTTTTAATTTACTTTTAATGTGTTTTTAGTAACGTCTTTTAAGCAAATAAATATTTTATTTTTCCGCTTGGAATATAAACTGTTTTTAGTTAAAGGTACAGTCGTGGAAAAAAAAAAGTAAATACCCCCTACTAACTCTGCAAAAAATTATCGTAGAAGAAAGTTATTGGTACCTCACGATTGATAATAAAGTCTACTTTTAAATGATGTATATAAAATTTGCTTAGGGGGCCATCTACATATTAAAACGAACCATATTTTTTTTTCAATAGCAGTACACAATTCTGACAGCATAAATGATACACACTTCAGTTAGCCCAGAAACAATTTTTTATGCAATTCGTACGATAAACTTCCGAGAAAATAATTATTTTAAAACGAGCGTATTTTATAGGCTGTATCCAAATTGAAGTTCAGTACTCGATTGTTGACCGAGTGAGCCCCCTTCTTGATCAAGGCATCTTAAGCGCCTCTGAAGAAGTCATTGAAAACGGCTAGATTAGAGGATAGCATAAGAAATTTCAAAATATCTAGTCACTTCTATCATAGACGGTTCTTAAACCATCATTTTGCCGTTTTTTAAGCATGATTTGAAAACTACTTGGAAGAAAAATGTGAAATTTTAGATTTCCATAAAGTAGGACTTAATAAATCTAAATCCATCAAAAAATTGTAGGTTGCAATTCATAATTTTTTCGAATATTAATGTCATAATTCATAATTCATAACATAAAATTATAAAAATTGAAAATTCAACGTATAATTGTTTGGGTATTTTAGTATTATTGCTACACAAAAAAATAGCAAATTAGGAGTATAATATCAGGAGATATTAATAAAAATACGAAAATTTAATTTAACATTAGAAGCACTAAATTTTGAATGTTTATAATTTAAAAATTTATCATTCAAATGACTTGAAATTGGGTGTCTAGGCATAGTTTGAACCAAAGGTTTAAAATATCTTGTTAAAATTGGGTATTGCTATTGAAAAAAATGAAGTTTGGATTCGTTTTAATGAGTAGATTGCTCCCTAAGCCAATTTTATAAACATCATTTAAAAGTAGACTTTATTTCCAATCGTTCGGTACCAGTAACTTTCTTCTACGATAATTTGTTGAGAAGTTAATTGGGGGTGTTTACTTTTTTTCCCCACTACTGTACATATATTAAGACAGACTTGTACACAATTAATACAATAATCCAAAAGGAGTGAAAAAAAAGACAAGACCAGGACTTGAACCTGGATCCACAGCGTACTTAGCTGTGGCTTTAAACACTACGCTACCCTAAAGCAACACCACAGTACGTTACATACCCAGGTTTGAGTCCTGGCTAATTTTTCGCTCCTGTTGGATTATTGTATTAATTGTGTACAAGTCTGTCTAAATATATGTACCTTTAAAAAATAAATTTGTACTTTAATTATTTTTAGTTAGTTTCAACTTAAATGAATAAATGCATTATAACGAAATAGGTAAAGCTTATGGTTCTGAAAATGTTCAATACCTATAAATACGCCCTATTTATTTCATAAGCACTGTTAGATTCTTTAAATTTGTTTAATTTTCTATAACAGACAGAGTTAGTATACGTCGGATTGGGACAGCTATATTGGGACAGCTTTCAACGAATCATCATTTAAGCTCATTTCCAACTAACTTTTTAATTTTCCATGATCAACATACATGACTGAGCAAATCGATTAAACTGCAAAGCGGATTTGTGTGATGGAGTTTTGAAAATCACCTAACCACAAATGAGCTTTCCATAATCCCTAGTTTTGCAAGAGGGACATAAACGACATTTGAATAATCCAACTCGTAAACCTCAATTTTACTATTAATCTACCAAAATTAATCGCAAATAATTACTATCTATCGTCATTAATTCTGTCATGTAAACGTTCTAACATGCTTTATTCAAATATCAAGCAAAGTGCCAACTTTTATTATAAGACATGTTATTTAGAGATATAAACAATAATGTGGATTTTAACTCAAGTTATGAAAAATATCTTAATAAATTGTATCGTTAATTAAAAACCTTTGGCTGACGTAAACCTCATGTAAGGCTCCTAACAAATCGTAAAAAGCAATGTTTCAACAGCCTATTTTAGACTAATTTTCATTTTGAGTGATATTTCTAAAAGAGACTCTCCTCATATATTGTAGGATGTTTTTTTTTTTTTTTTTTTTTTTTTTACGCAATCTTGAATAACTTTTCAACTAATTTAAAGAATGAATCGAAAAAAAAAAAAAACCTAGAAAACAGGAATTTTACTTTTTCAAAATTTATTGTCGCCCCCGGTGAAAATATATATATATATATATATATGTGTATATAAATATAGATAGTTCAGTTTTAAGACTCCAAACACGCGTTTTTATTTTATATAAAATAACGTCATCCGCATCCGTTAAAGAATTCCTCACTTACAATCCAGTCTTAAACGACATCTACAGTAAAATATGTCTAGTACGTGACTATCGCTGAATAACACATAAATAAAAAAAAAAAGATTTCATCATTCAAGTAATTGACAAAAAAAAAAAAATCGACTATCTCATGATTTACATGCTTTCATTTCTTTGTAATATTAATATAGATACTTAAAATTAAATTTAGTTTATAATAACTCCATGTTTTATCAGAAATTATTCATATATATTTTTCAAAATAGCGCGTATTTTAATTACATTTTTTTCAGTTTTTATGAGAAAACGGCAACAAAAAGATATAATTGCTATTTTTCAACTATTTTCCCTTTACTTTTACAAAAATGGAGTACTTGAGATGCCAAAATTAAACAAATAGTGCTAAAAACTACAAAAAATTAATATCTGAAAAATAAATGGAGATGCAGTTTTAAAAGAAATTGCATTTAAAAGTACTTTTTTTAAAAAAATGCGACATTATAAAACTTGAAAATGCGATGCTTAGAAGTTTAAAATATTGCAGTAGAGATTATTCCGTACAATAATACATCTGCTTTGTTTTACGCCTGTCTTATACAACGTAACGTTATTTTTGGAGACGACACATTAATAGGTGGGAGAAAGATATAGCACATCGGGGGCTAATAAAAAAGAGAGAGAGAGGTGCAGAGAGTTAAGTCCCAGATTTAATTTTAGAAATTCAATTATTTTAAAGTAAAAACATAATTATTATTATTATTATTATTATTATTATTATTATTATTATTATTATTATTATTATTATTATTTATTATTATTATTATTTATTACCTGCGTTCGTAATTATATAAATGCGTAGCACCTATGGTCCTTGTCTGGTCCGTCCATCTGTTGGTCTGTCCGTATATAAAAGCGCAAAAACTACCCAACCGAATGGTTTGAAATTTAATATAAAGAATCGTCGCAGAATCTTGCCTAGCCATTTCAAATTTTATGAAAATCGAATCAAAACTTCAAAAAATATTTATAAAAGTTTTCTTTATTTTATTAAATCCTATCATACCTAATTAATTCAATGATATCCCATGATGGATAATGATTCTAGATTGCGATAGTGATGACGTCCTATCTAAGATGGAGCCCTATTATTTCTGTATCACTGAATTTAATATATATAATCGTAATAAATTTTGTATTCATGCATTTCTGCATAAGAATGCAACAACTATTGCACCAGGATCTGAATATTTATAAAACTGGTTATTGTACGAACGCACCTCATTTGACACGCTTGTCGTACAATTTCAGATTTTTTTATATATATATTAAGCTCTATTCCGCAATTATTTAAAATTGAGGCACTATATGTCACATTATACATAACCCTGAAAGCAAGAGTTGTTAACAAATTGTTTTAAATTAGTTTCAACTTAAATACACTGTTAAAAACAATTAGGAGAGCACATGGTTTTAACGAAATTACGCAAATATTTACACCGATAAGTAACGTAAAATTAAACATCCATAATTTAAAGTGTTGTAGAAAATAGATAAAGAAAACCTCACATGTAAATTAAATTTTATGACGTCAAAAACTAGAAAAAGGAGATAAGTGCTGAAATCGGGATTTTGCAAAAATGTCTGTTTCACTGCCTAAGTTGTAAAATTCAATTGCTCAGCTTGTGTTTTGAGAAAAGGTGGCTTGAAAATGTCACAACAACATGATTTACCGCAATCCATGACTTGGCGTGTTATCGGGACAGTTGAATTTGGGGAAACACAACGAAGTGTAGTGGACGCTGTTGGAGTCGCAAGAAGCGTCGATGAAAGGCTGTGGAATCGACTCCAAGACACATGGAATGGTAGTCATCGACAAGTGCAAAGTCGATAATATGCTAACACAGAAACTGATGACCGATATATCCTGTTAACAGCTTGTCGAGACGGAACGGACAATGCTACTCAGCTGCAAACACAGTTGTTCTTGGCCACAGGACGAAGGGTGTCCAGCCAAACAGTCCGAAATAGGCTTCAACAGGGTGGTCTCTATGCACGTAAGCCAATGGTATGTATTCCGCTGATCTCAAGCCACTGTGCGGCCCAAAGAAGTTGAAGAACTGAACATCGAGTTTGGAGGCAACGTTGTTGAGGTCAAATTCTGTTTACAGACGAGTCCCGATTCAATCTTAATGTGACATCTGATGTGTTTTAACATTGAGAGAAATAGGCACTCAAAATAATCCCACATTCCTTCGTGAAAGATCACATTACAGACGAGGTGGGTTGATGCTATTGGCTGGAATCAGCATATGTGGACGTACACGCCTGCATATCATTCGGAAGGGAACTTTGACGATCCGAAGTTATACAGACGAGATACTGAGACCTCATATCGTATTTTATGTTGCAGAAATTAGTGATTTCTTTTTTTCCATGCATGATAATGCCAGACTTCATACAGTTCGTCTTGTGGAAAACTCGCTTGAAGCTAAAACAATACAGCGTATGGAATGGCCAGCATGCTCTTCTGACCTAAATCCGATCGAGCATATTTGGGACATATTCAGGCGACGCATTGCTGGGAGACCGAAGCCTCCTTTTACTGTCCGGGACTTGGAGATTGCAATTCTTGAGCAATGGAACAGTATTCCCAAAGTCTTATCGATAACCTCATCGCATCCATGGAAAACAGGTGTGCAGCAGTCTTAGCTATTCGAGGAGACCACACGTCATATTAAACATCTTGCATCATTTTTAAACAATACTTTTTTTTATCATTTACATGAAAACAAATTGTTGCCCTAAACCATCTTTTCGTGTTCTTTTCATCTTTTCAAAGAATAAAAGCTCCCTTGAAATTTTTTGCGTCTTTTTTTCTGTATTGCGTACTGATACACGTGTACTATCCATTTTATGCCCATACATGGTTGTCTTGCCCTGTTCTCTTCACTTCCTTGCTTGTTCCCCTAATTTTTTTGAGCAGTGTATATATAAATGAATTACAATGAATTAGATACAGCCTTATGGTTCTGAAAATTTTCATATCTATAAATGTATCCTACTTATTTCTTAAGCTCTGTTAAATTCTTTGAAATTGTAATTTTCAGTAACAACAAAAGTTATTATACCTCCGATTGGGACAGCTTTAACGAATTATCATTTAAGCACATTTCAAATTAACTTCTTAATTTTCCGTCATCAACATACATGGCCGAGCAAATCGATTAAACTGCAAAGCGGATTTGTGTAAAGGGGTTTTGAAAATCACTTAACCATAAATGAGCTTTCCATAATCCCTAGTTTTGCAAGAGACACATGAATGACTTCTCAATAATTCACCTCGTAAATTTCAATTTTATTGTTAATCTATCAAAATTAATCGCAAATAATTACTATCTATCTTTACTATCTCTGCCATGTAAACATTCTACTAACATGCTTTAACAACTTATCAAGCACAGTGCTAACTTTTGTCGAGAGACATGTAATCTGGAGAAATAATCAATGACTCAATTAACTCAGATTATGAAAGAAACCTTAGTAAATTGTATGTTAATTTAACTCCTTTGACTCACCTAAACCTCATATGAGACTCATAACAAATCGTAAAAAGTAATGTTATAAGCTCCTATTTTAGAATAATTTGGATTTTGGGTGATATTTGTTCATATCATCCCTCATACATTGTAAAATGATTATTTTGTTACACAATTTTCCATAGCTTTTTAATTACGCCAATTCAAAAAATAAATAGTGAAGAACACAAGAGAACCCAATAAATTTAAAGTAAAAACATTATATTATTTATATGTTTTACTAAGCTAATATTCCATAATCATTTTAAATTGAGGATATCAATAGGATATTTAGCATTACATAGTAAACCTAGATGCAGGAGTTGTTAACAAACTGTTTTTAATTAGTTTAAACTTAACTGCATAGATGCATTATAATGAATTAGATAAAGCTTATGGCTCTGAAAATTTTCATTACCTATAAATGTGTCCTGTTTCTTTCATAAAGAGTGTTAAATTCTTTGAAATTGTAATTTACATTAAGAGGAAGTGTTATTACACCTCGTATATTTATATTGGGAAAGCTTTTAACGAATCATCCTTTAAGCGTATTTTCTATAAATTTCTTAATATTCCGTCACCATCATACATGAGTGAGCAAATCGATTAAACTGCAAAGCGATTTTCTGTAAAGGGGTTTCAAAATCACTTTACCACAAATGCGCTTTCCATAATCCCTAGTTTTTCAAGAGGGACATAAATGACTTCTCAATAATCTACCTCGCAAATTTAAATTTTATTGTCAATCTGTGATAATTAATACTACTAATAATTACTGTCTATCCTTACTAATTCTACCAGGTAAACATTAAACTAACATGTCTTAATAACCTATCAAACAAAGTGGTAACTTTTATTATGAGATATGTGATTTGGAGAAATAATCAATGATTCAATTGACTCAGATTATGAAAGAGATTTTTGTAAATTGTATCTTTAATTTAACCTTTTTTGCTCACTTAAACCTCATATTAAGCTCCTAACAAATCGCAAAAAAAACAACGATTTAAGCTCCTATTTTAAACTAATTTTCAATCTGAGTACTAGTTCTAAAACAGACATAAGAGAGTAAGTCCCAGATTTAATTTTATAAATCCAATCATTTTCAACTAAAAACATTATTCTTATTATTTTTTATATTTATGATTTATTTTTATTTTATTAATCTATATTCCGTAATCATTGTAAATTCAGGCAATCGCCGTGGAATATTTAGCATTATATAGTGATCCTCAATCCAAAAGTTGTTAACAAACTTTTTTTAAATTAATTTCAACTTAAATGCATAAATTCATTATAACGAAGTATTTACATCTTATATGGTTCTGAAAAGAATCATTCTTTATAAATATGTTTCGTAAGCACTGTTAAATTCTCAGAATTTTTTTAATTTTAATAACAAGAAGAAATATTATACTTCAAATTGGGACGGCTATATTGGGACAGCTTTTAACGAATTATCATTTAAGGGCATTTTGCACTAACTTCTTAATATCCCATCATGAGTCACTGCGGGAGTCGTTAAGAAATTGTTTTTAATTAGTTTCAACTTAAATGCATAGATGCATTATAAGGAATTAGGTAAAAGTCATGGATCTGAAAATTTTCATTACCTATACATATGTCCTATATATGTTTCATAAGCAGTGTTAAATTCTTTGAAATTGTAATTTAGAATAACAGAAACAGTTATTATACTGGTATATGTATTTATACTGGTACAGCTTTTAACGAATAATCCTTTAAGTGTATTTTCTACTAATTTCTTAATATTCCGTGATCAATATACATGAGTGAGCAAATCGATTAAACTGCAAAATGGATTTATGTAAACGGGTTTCATAATCACCTAACCACAAATGAGCTTTCCATAATCCCTAGTTTTGCAATCCCTAGTTTGTCTTCTCAATAACCTACCTCGTAAATTTCAATTTTATTATCAATCTATGAAAATTAATCGGAAATAATTTCTATCTATCTTTACTAATTTCACCAAGTGAACAATCAACTAACATGTCAAGCAAAATGCTAACTTTTATTATGAGACGTATCATTTGGAGAAATAATCAATGACTCTTTTAACTCAGATTATGAAAGAGACCTTAGTAAATTGTATGTTAATTTAACCCCTTTGACTCAACTATACCTCATATGAGGCTCATAACAAATCGTAAAATGTAATGTTTTAAGCTCTTATTTTAGAATAATTTGCATTTTGAGTGATATTTCTAAAACAGACAGTCCCCATAATTTGTAAATATGATTATTTTCTTACACAATTTTGAATAGATTTTTAATTACGCCAATTGAAAGAATAAATAGTGAAGTAAAAAAGAAAAAAGAGAGAGAGAAAGAGACAGTCAGAGTGTAAGTCCCATATTTACTTTTATAAATCCAATCATTTTAAAGTAGAAACATTATTATTATTTATTTATTTTACTAAGCTAATATTCCATAATCATTTTAAATTGAGGGATCTCAACAGCATATTTAGCATTACATAGTAAACCTGAATGCAGGAGTTGTTCACAAACTGATTTTAATTAGTTTCAACTTAAAGGCATAGACGCCATTACCTATAAATATGTCCTATTTTTTCCAGAAACAGTGTTAAATTCTTTGAAATTGCAATTTACAATAACAGGAAGAGTTACTACATCTCGTATATTTATATTGGGAAAGCTTTTAACGAATCATCTTTTAAGCGTATTTTCTATAAATTTCTTAATATTCCGTCACCATCAGACACGAGTGAGCAAATCGATTAAACTGCAAAGCGAATTTCTGTAAAGGGGTTTGAAAATCACCGAATCACAAATGCGCTTTCTATAATCCCTAGTTTTGCAAGAGGGACATAAATGACTTCTCAATAATCTATCTCGTAAATTTCAATTTTATTGTCAATTTATGATAACTAATCGCAAATAATTACTATCTATCCTTACTAATTCCACCAGGTAAACATTAAACTAACATGTCTTAATAATCTATCAAGCAAAGTAGTAACTTTTATTATGAGATATGTGATTTGGAGAAATAATCAATAACTCAATTAACTCAGATTATGAAAGATACTTTAGTTAATTGTATCTTTAATTTAACCTTTTTCGCTCACGTAAATCTCATATTAAGCTCCTAACAAACCCCCAAAAAGAAAAAAACAACGTTTTAAGCTCCAATTTTAAACTAATTTTCAATTTGAGTATTATTTCAAAAACAGTCATCAGAGATTAAGTCCCAGATTTAATTTTATAAATCCAATCATTTTTAACTAAAAACATTATTATTTATTTTCTATATTTATGATTTATTTTTATTTTATCAAGCTATATTCCATAATCATTGCCATCAATCGCCGTGGAATATTTAGCAATACATAGTGATCCTCAATGCGAACTATGCCTCAATGCGAACCTCAATGTTAACGAACTTTTTTTAATTAATTTCAACTTAAATGGATAAATGCATTATAACGAATTAGTTATATCTTATGGTTCTGAAAAGTATAATCCTTTATAAATACGGCCTATTTGTTTCATAAGCACTGTTAAATTCTCAGAATTTTTTAAATTTTAATAACAAGAAGAAATATTATACCTCGAATTGGGACGACTATATTGAGACAGCTTTTAACGAATTATCATTTAAGGGCATTTTGCTCTAACTTCTTAATTTCCCGTCATGAGTCAATCCAGGAGTTGTTAACAAACTGTTTTTAATTACTTTCAACTTAAATGCATAGATGCATTATAAGGAATTAGGTAAAACTCATGGCTCTGAAAAATTTCATTACCTATACATATGTCCTATATCTTTCATAAGCAGTGTTAAATTCTTTGAAATTGTAATTTAGAATAATATAAAGAGTTATTATACCTCGTATATTTATACTGGTACAGCTGTTAACGAATAAACCTTTAAGCGTATTTTCTACTAATTTCTTAATATTCCGTGATCAACATACATGAGTGAGCAAATCGATTAAACTGCAAAATGGATTTCTGTAAAAGGGTTTCATAATCACCTAACCAAAAATGAGCTTTCCATAATCCCTAGTTTTGCAAGAGGGACATTACTGTCTTCTCAATAACCTACCTCGTAAATTTCCATTTTATTATCAATCTATGAACATTAATCGGAAATAATTTCTATCTATTTTTACTAATTCCACCAAGTGAACATTCAACTAACATGTCAAGCAAAGTGCTAACTTTTATTATGAGACGTATCATTTGGAGAAATAATCAATGACTCTTTTAACTCAGATTATGAAAGATACCTTAGTAAATTGTATGTTAATTTAACCCCTTTGACTCAACTAAACCTCATATGAGGCTCATAACAAATCGTAAAAAGTAATGTTTTAAGCTCTTATTTTAGAATAATTTGCATTTTGAGTGATATTTCTAAAACAGACAGTCCCCATAAATTGTAAATATGATTATTTTCTTACACAATTTTGAATAGCTTTTTAATTACGTCAATTGAAAGAATAAATAGTGAAGTAAAAAAGAAAAAAAAAGAGAGAGAAAGTGACAGTCAGAGTGTAAGTCCCATATTTACTTTTATAAATCCAATCATTTTAAAGTAGAAACATTATTATTATTTATTTATTTTACTAAGCTAATATTCCATAATCATTATAAATTGAGGGATTTACATAGTAAACCTGAATGCAGGAGTTGTTAACAAACTGTTTTTAATTAGTTTCAACTTAAATGCATAGACGCAATTACCTATAAATATGTCCTATTTCTTCCAGAAACAGTGTTAAATTCTTTGAAATTGCAATTTACAATAACAGGAAGAGTTATTACATCTCGTATACTTATATTGGGAAAGCTTTTAACGAATCATCTTTTAAGCGTATTTTCTATAAATTTCTTAATATTCCGTCACCATCAGACACGAGTGAGCAAATCGATTAAACTGCAAAGCGAATTTCTGTAAAGGGGTTTCAAAATCACCGAACCACAAATGCGCTTTCCATAATCCCTAGTTTTGCAAGTGGGACATAAATGACTTCTCAATAATCTATCTCGTAAATTTCAATTTTATTGTCACTTTATGATAACTAATCGCAAATAATTACTATCTATCCTTACTAATTCTACCAGGTAAACATTAAACCAACATGTCTTAATAACCTATCAAACAAAGTGGTAACTTTTATTATGAGATATATGATTTGGAGAAATAATCAATGACTCAATTAACTCAGATTATGAAAGCGATTTTAGTAAATTGTATCTTTAATTTAACCATTTTGCTCACGTAAATATCATATTAAGCTCCTAACAAATCGCAAAAAAAACAACGTTTTAAGCTCCTATTTTAAACTAATTTTCAATTTGAGTACTATTTCTAAAACAGACATATAAGAGTAAGTCCCAGATTTAATTTTATAAATCCAAGCATTTTCAACTAAAAACATTATTATTATTTATTTTTTATTCTTATGATTTATTTTTATTTTATTAATCTATATCCCGTAATCATTGTAAATTCAGGCAATCGCCGTGGAATATTTAGCATTATATAGTGACTCTCAATGCAAAAGTTGTTAACGAACTTTTTTTAATTAATTTCAACTTAAATGGATAAATGCATTATAACGAATTAGTTATATCTTATGGTTCTAAAAAGTACAATCCTTTATAAATACGGCCTATTTGTTTCATAAGCACTGTTAAATTCTCAGAATTTTTTAAATTTTAATAACAAGAAGAAATATTATACCTCGAATTGGGACGACTATATTGAGACAGCTTTTAACGAATTATCATTTAAGGGCATTTTTCACTAACTTCTTAATTTCCCGTCATGAGTCAATCCAGGAGTTGTTAACAAACTGTTTTTAATTACTTTCAACTTAAATGCATAGATGCATTATAAGAAATTGGGTAAAACTCATGGCTCTGAAAAATTTCATTACCTATATATATGTCCTATATCTTTCATAAGCACTGTTAAATTCTCAGAATTTTTTAAATTTTAATAACAAGAAGCAATATTATACCTCGGATTGGGACGACTATATTGAGACAGCTTTTAACGAATTATCATTTAAGGGCATTTTGCTCTAACTTCTTAATTTCCCGTCATGAGTCAATCCAGGAGTTGTTAACAAACTGTTTTTAATTACTTTCAACTTAAATTCATAGATGCATTATAAGGAATTAGGTAAAACTGATGGCTCTGAAAAATTTCATTACCTATACATATGTCCTATATCTTTCGTAAGTAGTGTTAAATTCTTTGAAATTGTAATTTAGAATAACATAAAGAGTTATTATACCTCGTATATTTATACTGGTACAGCTGTTAACGAATAAACCTTTAAGCGTATTTTCTACTAAATTCTTAATATTCCGTGATCAACATACATGAGTGAGCAAATCGATTAAACTGCAAAATGGATTTCTGTAAAAGGGTTTCATAATCACCTAACCAAAAATGAGCTTTCCATAATCCCTAGTTTTGCAAGAGGGACATTACTGTCTTCTCAATAACCTACCTCGTAAATTTCCATTTTATTATCAATCTATGAACATTAATCGGAAATAATTTCTATCTATCGTTACTAATTCCACCAAGTGAACATTCAACTAACATGTCAAGCAAAGTGCTAACTTTTATTATCAGACGTGTCATTTGGAGAAATAATCAATGTATCATTTAATTCAGATTATGAAAAAGACCTCAGTAAATTGCATCGTTAATTTAACCCTTTTGGATCACGTAAATCTCATATCAGACTCCCAATAAAACGTAAAAAAGCAACGTTTCAAACTCCTATTTTGGACTAATTTTTATTTTGGGTGATATTTCTAAAACAGACAGCCCTCATATATTATAAATATTATTATATTTTTTATCACAATCTTGGAAATCGCTTTTCAGTTACGACAATTCAAAGAATAAATCGTGGACAAAAAAAAAAAGATAGAGAGAGTCGAAGAGTTAAGACCCAGATTTAATTTTATAAATCCAATCATTTTAAAGTAAGAACACTATTATTATTTATCATTTATTTTTATTTTATAAAGCTAATATTCCATAATATTTTTAAATTGAGGCAATATTATACGATATTTAGCATTAGTAATCCTACATGCAGGAGTTGTTAACAAACTCTTTTTACTTAGTTTCAACATAAATGTGTTATAAACAATTAGGTAGGGGAGATGGGGCCACATGTGAACAGTTCGCATAAATATAGCTTTTTCTTATAACTGGATTAGTTTCGATAAACAAAAACTACTTAATATAGTAAACAGAACTTTCTTTTACACATGGTAATTTTTTTAAAATCACCTGTATAGTTCTTCTTACATTTTTTAATAGTTTTATAAAATCAAAAAATTGTTCACATGTGCCCCATCAGGGGGGTAGTTGTGAACACACGTGGGGCACATGTGAACATAAGGAAAAAATATCCTTTAACGTGCTTTTTATTCTTTTATTCATTTGTCATAGTAATCATTAATTATATTACCTTTTAAATTCACCATAAAGAGAAAAAAATATATGTATATTTCTCTAGTTTCTACTTGATATGTTTAAGCAAAAGATTATAAAATGAAAATAAGTAGATTTGGTGGGGAGAGGTTTAAATGATTCATTGAGTATTGTTGCAATAAAATAAAAAAATAAAGAAGCAATTTAAAAAAAGAAATTAAAACTTTTAAATTTTGGTTAAGGGTTTTGTTTGGGGGAAATATTAGGGAGGGGGCATTTACATACTATTTATCGGAAATCTGCCGAAATAAGAAAGATTCTCACTCCTGTATTTGCCTTATTTTCTTGTAAATTATAGATGAAGAAGGTTTTTTTAATGCTTAAAAAAAATCTGGACTATACCCCGCCCCCCCCCCCCCCCCAACCCAACTTCTTTTGCTTTTGAAAGAGGGGGGTAAAATCGAGATTTTACGGTAGTTATCAGTTTAAAAATTTTACTTTCTTAAAATATTACTGGTATCTATCTCCATTCAAAGCATCATATACATAACTGTTTTAGAGATGGAAGTAAGCCATCATTGCAAGGTTAGAACAAATGTAAAAGAAAAATTTGCAAAGTTGTTCTAAGTAATTCTTTTGTATTAACAATGCATAAAAATATTGTTGTAAACCGTTTAGTAAAATAATATATAACACTTATTGTATTTTAGAAAACTAAATTTATTTAAAGTACAATTGAACGTAAACGAACCTGTTGTTCTTTATGTATTTGCTGAAAGATGTGTTTGTGGGAGTTTCAATACAAAATCAACTTTGTGTGAGAAAAATATCTTCTATTTCAGGAAAATTGTAGATAATGGAACTGACATTATCTCTCATTAAGTTAACGGAAAGAAACAGAATCACAGAATGATTATTGGAGTATTTATGAACTGTTCACATCTGCCCCAACTAGCCTGTTCACAAGTGCCCCACATTGCTGCTTCTGTTAAATTGATGAATCATTAACATTTCTCAAATTTAGAAGAAAAAGAATTTTATCAAAAATGTTTATTAGTATTCATAGTATATGGTAAAATACTCAAATTCAAATAAATGAATAAATAAATAAATTCATTCGCTTATGAACTTGGAGCAATGATTTTACTTTTAAGATCTAAAAACAGTGTTTTGGCTACAGAGGAAAAACAAAATGTCATAGAGCTTAAAAATTTTTTTACCATATGTCTACAGGTGCTATCATCTTTAGTAATTTTTTTCAAATAAAAAAACTTTTAATAACTATCGAAAAACTGCGATGATCACATGTGCCCCTTGTTCACATGTGCCCCCATCTCCCCTACAGCTTGTGGTTCTGAAAAGTTTCATTACAAATACTTCCTATTTGCTTCATAAGCAATGTTGATGTATTTGAAATAACAAGAAGAGCTATTATACCTCGGATTGGGACAGCTTTTAAAGAGTTATCAGTTAAAGGCATTCCGACAGCAACATACATGACTGAGCAAATCAATTAAACTACGAAGCGGATTTGTGTAAAGAGGTTTTGAAAATCACCTAACCACAAATGAGCTTTCCATAATCCTTATTTTGCAAGAGGGACATGAATGACTTCTCAATAATGCACCTCGTACCTTTCAATTTTATTGTTAATCTACCAAAGTTAATCGCAAATAATTACTATTTATCTTTACTAATTCTGCCATGTAAACATTTCCCTAACGTGCCTTAATAACTTATCAAGAAAAGTTCTAACTTTTGTTACAAGGCATGTCATTTGGATGAATGAATAATCTGGATTTTTACTCAGATTATGAAAAGACCCTAATAAATTATATCGTTAATTTAACACCTCTGGCTCACGTTAAACATCATATAAATCTCCTAACAAATCGTAAAAAAGCAATGTTTTAAGTTGTTATTTTAGACTAATTTGCATTTTATGTGATATTTCTAAAACAGACAGTCCTCATATATTCTAAAAATTATTATTTTTCTTACACGATCTTGAATAGTTTTTCAGCTACGCCAATTCAAAGAATGAATCGTGGTAAACAAAACAAAAAAGGAAATAAACGGTCAAGTGCGAGTATTACTCGTGCTCATTACTCGTGAATTATTAACTGTATCTATCTACTCTAAAAAATAAATAAATAAATAAATAAATAATGCTATCACCGCTGCTTTTAATGAATTTTTTTTAAGACCTGGGGTTTATGTTCCATGGATTTAAGAAAAATGCTGCATACAAAAATATGAAACTGAATGGTATTATAGACAAATGTTTTATAAGCACGCTGAAGTAGACAATTTTTAAATCGAAGAATTATTTTAAGAGATATTTAATTATAAAGTGGGTCAAAATCGTTCCAGTAAAAAAGTTTTATAGAAGCGTGGTATACATGGGACATAACTATACATGGGAATTTAATCATTTTTTTTAAGGATATACATTGGAAGATCACGCTGAGCAGGCTGCATTTTTTCTTATTTCACTAATTTTTTGAGGATTTATTTTCATTTTAAATTCGAATTTTCAGCATTTCCAGAGATATTTTTTACATATTTTAGAAAAGTTTATTTTATATTGTTGCCAATTGTATAAACTTTGCAAAAAATAATATTTTCTTTAAATTAAAAATTTATTTGCACGTGACTATTCAAACGGAAAAAAATCCTATGAAATTAGAATTAAGTGATGGCACGTTAAAAGCAGGAAAATAATGAGAACTACGTCATAAAAATTATTTATACACGTGAATATTTAAAAAGAAATAAAATTATAAATTAATGTATTATTTAATATGTGTTAAAAGCAGTAAATTACGTCCTATTTCAAATGGAAATTAATAACATTTCCAAACAGTTTAAATTAAAATATATATTTACCGGTACACGAGAAATTTATTTCATATTTCGAGCTCAGACACAGGAAAAAAGAAGTTTGGTTCTTTAATCTCAGATTTCGAGATGATCTTTTTAACTATTATTGCCAATTTTCAAACAACGCAAATAATAATATTTCTTTTCTAATAACAAACATATTTCCAGGTGAATATTACAAAGAGAAAGAAAAGTTTGGTGAAAATTACGTCAGATTTAAAACATTACATTTAAAATCGTTTTCTTATAGAATTATTAAAAAAATACCGGGAAGCAAAGACTATTGACTTAGTTCATTTTATATTAGCTAATTTTCAGATGTTTAACTATAATCTTATTAATAATTTTAATTAATTTTTTTTATAATGTTAATTAACTTTTTTATTAATTTTTAGCAGTGAAAAAACGCTCGAAATTAATGAATATTATTGAATTATGCACCTATTAAATATTTTTTAATCTTATTTAATTAAACACGACAACAACAATTAACCGCAGCTGATTTGGCCTTAAAATCCCTCAATAAAAGAGAAATGAACGGAAACCCGTCAAAAGGGAGATCGGCACTGTTTTTTACTTTCTTCTATCTTTACAAGAAGAAAGTATTGGATTCGTGTAAATTTTCGACTTTCGGTTTTCGACGGATTTACACGTTTTAGGGGTCAGAGAACCCGAAAAACATGTTTTTACAAAATGTCTGTCTGTGAGTCTGTAAATCTGTTAGTCTGTCTGTCTGTCTGTATGTGACAAGAACTAATGCACGGAATTTAATAAAAACTTATATTCAGTTAGTCCCTGATATAAATTGGTGCTGATTAGTTTTTGGTGTAAATCGCTTAACAGGTGGCGCTGCTATGCAGCCCTTTTCACGATTTCCGCAATAGCTCAATCTCCAGAACTAATGCACGGATTTTTATCAAACTTCAGATTCAGTTAGTCCTTGATATGAATTGAAGTTTTGTACATTTTGGTGTAAATCGCTTAACAGGTGGCTCTGCTATACTGCATTTTTTACAATTTCCGCAATAACTCTATCTCAACAACTAATGCTTGGATTTTCAACAAACTTCAGATTCAAGTATACTTTGATATGAATTAGTGCTGTTTGTATTTTGGTGCAAATCGCTCAACAGGTGGCGCTGCTATGCTGCACTTTTCTGAATTTCCATTATAGCTGTATCTCAAGAATTAATGCAACAATTTTCACCAAATTTCAGAATCAGTTAATCCTTGATATGAATTGACATTTTGTAGATTTTGGTGTAAATCGCTTAACAGGTGCCGCTGCTATACAGTATTTTTCACAATTTCTGCAATAGCTCTATCTCAAGAACTAATGGACACATTTTCATCAAACTTCAGATTCAGTTACTCTTTGATATGAAATGATGCTGAATACGTGTTGGTGAATATCGCCCAATAGGTGGCGCTGCTGTTCTGTATTTTGCACTATTCCCTCAATAGCTCTATCTCAAGAACTAATGCACGGATTTTCCCCCAAACTTCATATTCAGTTAGACATGGACATAAGTTGATGATAATTAGGTTCTGGTGTAAATCACCCAATAGGTGGCGCTGCTATGCTACATTTTGATGGGTTTACACGATTTCAGGGACAGTAATATCTCAAGAACTAATGCACGGAATTTCATCTTTTTAGAATATCATGATGAGCATAGATGCACTGCGATAATGAATTTTGAAGTATTGACAAGTATGAGATAGAAGAAAGTTTTGTGATGGCCACAACATACCAGTTTTAAATTATAATTGAATCTTACGTAATCTTTTTAAAGCCGATCAAATTAACGGATTTTTAGAGTCTGAACGGGGGATTGGCGAACGTAGATTGTAGGGGGCAGAGACCCCTAGTTATTAAAAAATCGTTACTAAAAGAAAAATAAGACTTTTTAAAAAAACTATACAACCTAGGTTTTGGTATAGCTGTATATATACTAGAAAAGTATGAATCGGTATACCCTAAAAGTTCAAAGAGATATGAAAGCTAAATAACATCAAATTTTGCTATTCTGTATAACTCTTATTTAAATCGTATCCTAATCTGTTTATGATGAACGTAATTCGGCACTGATAATAAAAGTAGTACATATTTAAACTTCATTTGGCATTTCATAAAACTAAATTCAGCGTCGTAATAATCTTTTCTTTTCACAGTGTAGCTAAAACAAAACCCTAGTTCAAAGTTTAAACTTGGAATTTTGCTAAGCGCGCTTCAGAAGGAGGTCGCAAAGAAGCAACTCCGCCTTGGTCCGTGCCACGTTTTTGCGGATAGGTTTTTAATTAACTTTTAAAGACACGGGTGGCGCATTGAGAGATCTACTCAATGCAAACTTGTCGCGAATTATAGTATTTATGTGATTAATTTTAATTAAATTAGTCTGTTTTTAACAATTTGACGTTTATTGCTTTTTTACTGCTACTGAATATTGTATTACACAAATGTATCATTAAAAGTTGTTATCTAAGTTTTAAGAGCCGATGGTGGTACGCCGCCCTGTCATTATGTAAGTCCATACCGTACGTGTTTTTAAGGGTTAATATATCGGCTAATTACCGACGATTTTTTTCTAAAATCATTATCAACAATGCTTTTATATTTCTGCTGCGATGGGTACCTCCAGCGCTCCTCAACACCTTTTTCGAATGCTCGAAAACCGAAATTTGTGTGTAACGGGTAAATCTTTTTTTCTCAAAAACTACGTGACCTAGGGTAATCGCTATAATTTTCTGCAAGGTTTAAATTATTGTCTACTACCTCTAATTTTTTCATAATTTTAGTTTCACTAGATTCGGAAATAGATGGGGGGGGGGGGGGAGCATATTTCTGCACGACATTTTCGACGATATCTCTGAAAATATAATACCTAAAATTAAAAGAAATGTGTTTTTGAGTTCACTTTTACGAAAGCTTTCATGATATACAAAGAAAATATTTTTTTCTCCGAGTAACTTAATTAGCCCCTCTAAATTTTCCCCAAAAATATTTGTAAATGTTTAATAATCTGTAAATGTGTGGGTTAATAGTCTTTATTACTTCCCCCAATTTGAACTCCCCACGTTTCATAGTTTACGAGTAAATTGACTGTGAGAGACAGGCACAGGAGTGATCTTATAATGGTTCCATTTTTACTTCCTGCATTTTCTTAAAAATGCTCATCAAACTAATATTAAAATTTTCTTTCCATGTTTGTTTCTATAATGTACTTCATGCCCTATTATTTTATATACATTTTAAAATACAATTCTTCAACACTTTAAAATATTTTTTTCTACAACAGATTTAAGTTTTTTGGGGAAAACGGAAAAATACGTCCAAACCGCTCAGAGGGTTAAGTACTTAACCCTAAAAAAAGAAAGTGAGGGTCAAAGAGTTAAGTCCCAGATTTAATTTTATAAATCCAATCATTTTAATGTAGATACATTATTATTATTTATTTTTATAATTTATATTTTATTATTATTTTATAATTATTATTTTTATAATTTATATTTTATTATTATTTTATAATTATTATTTTTATAATTTATCTTTACTCAGCTAATATTCCATAATCATTTTAAAATGAGGGAACTCTATGCGATAGTTAGCATTATATGGTAATCCTCAATGCAGGAGTTCTTAACAAACTGTTTTTAGTCAGTTTCGACTTAAATGCATTAGGTACAGCTTATGGTTATGAAAAGTTTCATTACTTATAAGTACAGTCGTAGGAGAAAAAAGTAAATACCCTTTACTAACTCTGCAAAAAAATTATCGTAGAAGAAAGTTACTGGTACCTCACGATTGGTAATAAAGTCTACTTGTAAGTGACGTATATAAAATTTGCTTAGGGAGCCATCTACATTTTAAAACGAACCAGAACTTTGTTTTTTCAATAGCAGTACACAATTCTAGCAGCATAGAGGAACTCTACACCGTTCAATTAGCCTAAAAACAATTTTTTATGCAATTCTTACGGTAAGTTTCCGAGAAATTAATTATTTTAAAACGAGCGTATTTTAGGGGCTGTATACAAATTGAAGTTCGGTACTCGATTGTTGACCGAGAGAGCCCCCTTCTTTATCGAGGCATCTTAAGCGACATCCAAGCATTCATTGAAGACTGCTAGATTACAGGATAGCATAAGAAATTTCAAAATATCTAGTCACTTCTGTCATAGATCATCATTTAAACCATCTTAAACCATCATTTTACCGTTTTTTAAGCATAATTTGAAAACCACTGGGAAGAAAAATGTGAAATTTTGGATTTCCATAAAGCGGGACTTAATAAATGTAAATCCATAAAAAAATTGTAGGTTGCAATTCATAATTTTTTCGAATATTCATTTCTTAGTTCATATCATAAAAGTATAAAAATTGCAAATTCAACGTAATTATGGTTGGGTATTTTAGTATTATTGCCACACAAAAAATTAACACATTAGGAGTATAATTTCAAGAGGTATTAATAAAAATATGAAAATGTAATGTAACATTAGAAGCACTAAATTTTGAACCTTTATAATTCAACAAATTATCATTCACATGACTTGAAATTTGGTGTCTAGGCATAGTTTGAACCGAAGATTTGAAATATCTTGTTAAAATTGGGTATTGCTATTGAAAAAAAATAAGTTCGGGTTCGTTTTAATATGTAGATTTCCACCAAGCAAATTTTGTATACATCATTTAAAAGTAGCTTTATTTCCGATCGTTCAGTACCAGTAACTTTCTTCTACGATAATTTGTTAAGGTTGTTAAGTAGCGGTGTTTACTTTTTTTTCCACAACTGTACGTCCTACGTGTTTCATAAGCACTGTTAAATTCTTTGAATTTGTTTAATTTTCAATAACCGGAAGTGTTTTTATACCTAAGATATTTATACTGGTACAGATATTTATACAGCTTTTAATGAATCATCCTTTATCCTTTCATGTCCCAAATTATGAATTCGTGAAATTTTCATCTTCTAAAGCACTTATCGTGAATTTCTGAAACTACATTTAGAAGATTTACATAATCATTTAATAAATTTGAGAAGGATATTGCCAATTAAAATTAATTCATTAAATTTAAATTCATAGGGATTTTGTGAACTATTTATAACTCTACTCAAATCTTTTATTTATAATCTTTTTTTTTTTAATATTTTCTAGAATTAGGAAATGTACAAATATAATGTTCTTACAATAAAAAAACAGGAATATTTCCGAATTGAAAAATCCCCCCCCCCTACCGGCCCCCAACGCCAAGAAAGCAGAAAAGATGCTAAGGCAAAAGAAATCATTCTTTTAAAACTATTTTTGTTTACTACAACCAATAATCCTTTTGGAACAAGATAAACTAATATATCTATAACTCCTTCTAAATTGTATTACTACTAATCGATGTATTAAATAAATTTTAAAACAAGTTATTTTAATGATACTTTAACCCTTTACGTACTTAATTATGAATTCATGAAAATTTTATCTTCTAAAGCATTTTTCGTGATTTTTTGAAACTACATTAGAAGATTTACATAATCACTTAATAAATTTTAGAAGGATTAATTAAATTTGAATTTGTAGGGATTTTGTGTAATATTTATAACCCCACTCAAATCTTTTATTTTAAATATTTTTCTTCGCATTTTGTAGAATTAGGAAACATACAAATTTAATGTTCTTACATTAGAAATATAGAAATATTTCCGAATTGAAAAATCCCCCCCCCTCCCCCCACCCGGCTCCCAACGCCAAGAAAGCAGAAAAGATGCAAAGCAAAAGAAATCCTCCTTTTAAAAATATTTTTGTTTTCCGTAACCCATAATGCTTTTGGAACACGATAAAGTAATGCATCTATAATTCATTCTAAACTGCATTACTACTAATTCATGTATTAAATGAATTTTATAACAAGTTATTTCAATAGTACTTATAAATACCGTCGGGGCATAAAGGGTTAAGCGTATTTTCTACGAACTTCTTATTTTTTCGTCGTCAATATACATGACTGATCAAATCGTTTAAACTGCAAAGCGGATTTGTGTAAAGGGGTAACAAAATCACATAACCGCAAATGAGCTTTCCATAATCCCTCGTTTTGTAAGAGGGGCATAACTGACTTCTCAATAATCTATCTCGTAAATTTCAATATTGTTGTTAATTAATATCAATTAAAAAAACCCTTAACGGGTTAAAAGTTTGTGACTCAGCACTTTATCTTATTGCTATAAGAATTTTAAATATGGAACTTAAAAATAATGATATCAAATTTTAAGTTATGCTATATTATTTATTTCATCATTTTATTTTTGTTTTATTTATGATTGCATGTGTAAGAATTGTGTAATTTAAAAGGATGTATAAAAAATTATTCATTGATGCTTTATAATTCACAGCTTTCATAAATTCAAACTATGAGTTTTAAAAGATATGATATCAAAATTTAAGTGACGCCTTGATGTAGCCTTAAACAATTTGTTTTAAAATTCAATTTTAATTGTTTTCGGTTTGGCTGAGTATATTTATACATCTAACCAAAACTTTCCGATACACTGTTAAAAATACCACTCTCATTGAACCTATGCAATGCACTGTAATGTATTTATATGAATAAATTGATTTATCTTTTGTGTCACGCTATCCAAAATCAAAAGTAAAATTTATGTAAATTATTTCTTTGCGTCATAATGTCCATTTGTATGCATTTCGCTTAGTTCGGATGTTATTTATTTATCATATGTAATTTATTTATAAAAATATAGAAAATGCTATTCGTTTCCTAATCGCTTCAATAGTCAGGCCTGTCATTTTTATGCCTTTGCAGTTAAAAATGAGTCAGAAAATGTGTCGGAAACTTTCGCGCTGTTATCACTATTACTATTTTTACAAAACATATCGACTGCCCGACACACATCGATGACAGGGATGACCGCCCCGGGAACCCAGCTTTCGCGTTAGACTATAAGTGCAATCCCGGGGGGAGAGTGCCCGACACACAATGGAAACAATTAAATCCAGTTCTAGCCGATCTGGACTATGTAGAGAAAAAAAATGTCAGCCTGATACCGGCCTGGCTGAAGTCGGCTGAAAAAATTAAGACATGTCTCAGACACGGTGTAATTGTCCGATGCCGAGCTCTACGATGTACGTGCTATATTTCTGAATTGACGTCATAAAACAAGCATTGGGCTCATGCAGCACATTATTGCTTATTCCCCCGAAAGGTCCATCCCTTGAAAATGGTTCATACTTATTTTATTGGCTTCGCTTAAATTTAATAATGGGCCGATAGGTCCACTTAATTTTTTATTGGGAAGATGGACCGATTAATTTTTTTTTCTATTTTATTTATTTTTATTTTTATTTTATTTATTTTTTTTGTCGGCTAGGAACAATCCGTTAAAAAAATTATCCTAATTCTGCCGTCTCGGTCCGGCAAGTTTGAAAGTTTGCCTTTATATTGCCAGGCTGGGTACGGGCCTCTGGCCAAGGCCGGACCCGTGAAGACCTCTAACGTGACGGCAGAACACCGATATTCGTGTAATTAAAGAAGAAACTTGATTACAGAAGAATCTACTTGATACATTACAAATAGTCATTAAAATAATAGTGAGCAGTTTGTCAAAGTCATCAGGACCACCTACCTCTTAACAAAGTAACATTCAGTTCATGCGCATATCCAGACTGGTGCTGCTTTCTGTGCTAAAGTATAACAATAGTAATAGATTGAATATATAAGCTACAAACATTCTATTCTCTTGTCGAGTGTTCACACCTTGCATTGACTATTTCATCCACAAAACATCTTATTTTTTATAAACGTTTTTACACATAAATGAAAATTTTTATGTTTTTGCTTTACTCACAGAAAAATTAATAATAAATATTTAGGCCTTTTTTTCGAGTGCGAGGCCTCCCAAGGCGCGAGGCCCTGTGCGGCCGCACCTTCTCAGACCCCTAAGGACGGCTCTGTCGGTGTGAAGTAAAAGAAAATGCAAGAACTTTGGAACGAAAAATGTTCGTACTTTCACTGAGAAAAAAATTACCAATATTTAAGTATACATTTTTTTTTACAAAAAGAAGAAAAAGACGAGGTTTGTAGTATAAATTTGGGGCCCCCTCAAGTTCTGCGCCAGGAGCAAATGCCCCCTTCGCCCCCCGCTTTGCCCGGCCCTGTTGAGACACATGTAAACTTCCTTTTTCAAAAAATGAGGGGGGTCAAAAAGTTGTATTTTGGTTAGCTATTCACAAATATATTTACCTGAACTGGCAATTACATTGGTTTGCTTGGTAAATAGCTACTTCAATTTCGTGATATTTTTACCGTTTCATGTAAAAATCGCAGCAAACTGTCTTCTCTCAAGAAGTGCTTTCTTATCATTATTTCTGTTTCTACTTCTCCTCCAAGGTTAGGAATATGCTTATATAAGACTATAACATCTGTAAAAAAATTATTCCACTCGTAAAAGTTTTTAAACTACCAATACTCACTTGCAGCTGAGTGTATTTTTATTAGTTTTTATTAATATCATAAAAATAGTCAAAGAGAGAAGGTTGGATCTGTTGGGCAGCATAAAACTGGATCGCCAGTTCTACCTGAGCACAGAAGACAAATTTAAAAGCAGAAGAGGCAAGAAGATTAATTAAGAAGAAAATCTGAATATTAGCAGAAAAGGGAGGAAGAGTTAACATTACAAACAAATGAAGTTTTTTTTCCGACGAAGATGAAGAGCTAACTGATTTTACAGAAGAAGAATCTGAAGATCCTTTGCAGATTCCATGTGATGATTCTGATGTACCTTCTACTTAAAGTACAAGTCAGTATAATATATTACAATTGCGCAATATTGTATTGCAAGGTATTAGGTACAGTGTCGGTTTACGTGCTACAGCTGTCGTTACAACAGCTGCATTTTTGGATGCTAGATTAATTACCGAAAGAGACAGGAGACTTGTGGTTGATCACAATAAAGTAAAAAGGGCACAAGAAAAATTTATGAAATCACTTGATGAAGAATTTCATGTTCAATGCCGGACACACAATATTCAATGTATCTTTTTTGATGGATGCCAAGATTCCACTAATGTTCTGTTACAAGCAAATAACCCACGTCATCAGTTTCCAAGTATTGTGAAATAAGAGCATTGCACTGTTTGCAGTGAGCCAGGTGGAAGGTATCTTTGCCATTTTACTCCAGACAAAGAATTAACGAAAAAACCTGCTGAAGTTATTGCTAACAATCTTGTGCATTTTCAAAAGAAAAACAGCATTGATAAATTTTTGCAGGCTATTGGTGGTGACTCAACGAATGTTAATACTGGTTGGGAAGCAGGAGTCACGCATTGGGTTGAGGCAAAGCTGAAACGTAAACTCATCTGGTTTTTTTTTGTGCTCTTCATACTAATGAGCTACGTTTGAGGCACTTGATCACAGAGTTAGGTGGAAAAACTTTGTCTAACAACAAGTGGAGTGGTAATATTGGCAATATGTTTGATGCTGCAACAGAAATTGAAATCAATCCCTCATTTGTCAGAATATCTTTTCCAGAATCTTTGGTTGCATTGAGTGACACTGTTGTCAAAGATCTCTCTACAGATCAGGCTTATGGTTACATAAGCCAGGCCATAAGGACACTCAGGCCATAAGGACAGGTGTACTTCCAACTGATCTGGCATTATTAGAAATTGGTCCTGTAAACCACTCTCGGTGGTTAACAGCTGCAAATAGGATTTGTTGCATATGGGTTTCAAAACATGGCCTTAAAGGTAACAACTTGAAGAAGTTACAACTGCTTGTGGAATACATTGTTGGTGTTTACTATCCCTATTGTTTTACAATCAAATCGAAATTTTCTTGGGTGGAAAGACCTCGGCACATTCTTTCTCCTAAAATATCAGAAGAAGGCAGTAGCAGATATTGTTTTGCGAACAATCCAACGTTCATCGTGGTTTGCATTTAGTGAAATGGTATTTCAGACACTTTTATGCTCGGAAGACCAAGAAGAAAGAAAAGCTGGGGTCCAGAAGATAATTGAATTAAGGAATGAAGATGATGATATACCAGGAGACCTATCTGTTCGGCCTAGGAAAACGCCTGCAGTTCATCCAAATGCAACTTCCCTTTTGTAACTGACAGACTGGTCTAAAAAAGTGTATGAACCTCCACTTACTTGTAAACTCAAAATTTCAGAAATAAAAAAGTTTGTTGAAGAGCCAATGCAAGTACCAAAGTGGCAAAGTATATACTCATGAGAAACGAGAAGTATTCATTAGAGGCCAGGAAACAAGCAGAAGAATGATGTTTAGGAATGAATCGAAGCAAGATTTCATGAATATTGTTGGTTGAAGCTTTTAACTGTTTTTAGAATGTGTTTTCAGTTTTTCATAATAAAGACAAAATATAAATAAAATTGTTTGAGTTCATTAAAACACATTTTGAACAAATTTTGTTGGAGTTTATATTAAGTTATACACTTTTTTCGGAAATTTCAATGCAGATTATACAAGCACAAATTTACCAAGGTAAATCTTTATTAATGAGGAAAATTCTTTTAAAATAGGATAATGCTCACCGAAAGGCAATTTTTTGGACCCCCTCATTCACAAAAATCACGAATTTGTATTTTTGTCCTCCAAATTAACACGCTCTATTGCTGCACGGTTTGAAACATTTAAAAGCAACTATGATCCATTAAAAGTCACAAAAATATATTTCCCTTATTTTCTTCTTTGATTAAATTTATCAACATTTAATTAAAAAAAAATAATGTATTAGAGATTATCAATAGATTTTGAGCTTTACTATATCTCCTGGCTAATTGACAATTCAAAACAACATGCCGTGAAATCAGCATACGAACTAATTTCTTTCATCCGCGATACTATAGTATTTTCAAAATCTGGAAAAGATAGGTGAAAAGACGCCGCATATATTTTATTTTCTTTCGGAGCAATAATTAATCGCAAATCGATAAAGAAACGACGAATTTAAACCCTAAATCCATCATTATAGCGAATTTCTGCTCGCTAAGAAGTACACAAAAAAGAGTGGGTTATCTACCTATTGAAATCCACAGCACTTCGCACTCATTGGTCAGATGGATCGCGACTACTCCCACTTACGATGTGACGTCAAACCAACTCACTAATCACAGACGAGAAAAGTACCAGAGAGATTAAGTTCTTTCGAATGGTTGACTGGTTTCGTTTTACGCATTAACGGGAAACGAAAGTGACAGAATTATCCAATAATAAAACGAGTATTCCTAGAAAAAAGGAAAGTGTTATTCACTTCAACTCAGACAAGATTCATATTATATATCAATTTAAAGAAAGTCGCCCAGACCATTTTCGAGAAATCGACATTAGGAATTTGTACCATCGCTTTTACTTTAAAAATGGGTATTTAGATCTCAAAATATACTGCATGTAGAAATGTAAAAAATTCAGAATAGGATTAAACTGCAGATTAAACTGCAGAGTGTTCTAAAAAATCAGATTAATAAGAGCGATATTTGCTGAGTTATTGAAAGACGGCTTTTCGCGTTTTTTTTTAAAGTCGAGTTGGCTGTATATATGAGTTCCGCCATATACGAATTCTACGATACGATACGATACGCTTTTAGGCTTAAAACTGCGTCACTCTGAATACTGTCGTCTTACATGATATAATCTACCAAAATTAATCGCAAATAATTATTTTCTATCCATACTAATTCTGCCACATAAACATTCAACTAACGTACCTCATTAACGTAGCAAACAAATTCCAAGTTTTATTTTAAGACATCTCATTTAGAAAAATAATGAATTTCTATGGATTTAAATTCTATGGATTTAAATATTTTGGCAGAATTTTACCCATTAATTTAACTCTTCCGCATATATGAACCTCATATAATGCTTCTGTCTTAAGTAGTAAAAAGAAATGTCTTAAAATCCGATATTTGAGTAATTTTTATTAT
Organism: Maratus speciosus; assembly: GCA_963932465.1. Classification (NCBI taxonomy): domain Eukaryota; kingdom Metazoa; phylum Arthropoda; class Arachnida; order Araneae; family Salticidae; genus Maratus; species Maratus speciosus. The sequence goes on along the minus strand of OZ010788.1, from coordinate 620,397,280 downwards.
GCGTGATATAGCTTATACATTAGTCCTCATATAATGTATATATTTTTTATTATTATTACTATTATTATTTTGCGTAATCTTTACAGAAGGATTTTTAGGAAGAATAGGGGGGGGGGGGGGGTCAGAGGTTTAAGTCCCAAATTCCCTGCGTAGATCTGCCCCACCAGTGGCCGAGAGGTTCCGCTCTCGAAGTTGGTAGACAGGAGGTGCAGGGTTCTAAACCAATCGCGGCCGCCGGTCTCATCGTCCGGAGTTTTAAGTTGTTTTCATCGAACCTTGGATTTCCATGCGTAAATACTGGTTAGGTTACCTTAGAAAGACCCCCCACGGAGGACAGCCCCCCTCGGACCCATATCCCTTGTCCTCCCCGTCATAAAACAACACCAACACTTTTCATTAATCTGTTATAAATTTACAGTTGTTAGCAAAAACATATACCTATCGATTTTTTTTATATATATAAATCGCATTTTTATAGATATATTGATTGATGACACGATTACAAAACTGGAATGGTCTCATTGATTTAGACTCAGTGAAGAAAACAAAATTTCTGTAATTAACTAATTATATTTATTGTTAGAAGCAGAAAATCGTCTGCCGAAATGTGTTACAATCATTTAATTAAAAAAAATCTGCTAACCTTAGGAAGATATAGCGTCATTCTACAAAATTTTGAGTATAAAATCATGGGTTGTTGCACCATTTGTAACTTTTTCCATACCTATATAGAAGAAAAGTTAAAATCCATTTGCAAAATATTTGTATTTTTATTTATTTATTTATTTATTTATTATTATTAAACGAGGTTGAAAACTGCGGCTTTACGAAATTCAAAGGTCTATAAAATCTTGCATATTTTTTTTTAACTAATAGAGATAAAAATCAAGAACAAGAACAACAAAAATTAAAAAGATCCGAAATCTGAAAACACATTTATATTAGATCATGTAGGGAAACAGGGGAGAGTTGATCCATTTTTTACAAAAAATTATATTTTATTTTTTAAATATTGAACATAGAATAAAATTTCATACATCATTTTATTCGTTATACAATCAGTTGTCAAAGTAAAACTGCGACATAAGTGCGTAATATGTATGAAATTTGAAAAATGATTGATTTTAATTATGAGAAAATAATGGTTCATATGGACGGCTTTACCCACTATATGGATATTTTTTTTCTATATGATGCTGAAAAAATTGTAAAGTTTTAAAAATAAATCTGATACTAAATAAGTAATATGCTAATATGCTAATATGCGAATATGCAAGTCTTTCTGTAAATTACATACAGCTATAAATTAGGAACACAGCTATAAATTATGCAACATTAGGTGAGATTTGGCTCATCAGGGGAGTGATGAGGCGCCTGGGATAACAAGAATTGTCACATATAGTAAAGAAAAAAAAATTAGTATTCAAAATTGCATCTTGTTAAAGGAGAATATTAGTTATTTATGACTTTTTAAATGAATATTTTGATATTTTTGGCTATTGAAACAACGATTCGCCATTCTAAACACAATATCCTAGTATCAGATTTATTTTTAATTTCCCCGTCTTTTTCAAAATAAAAATATTCCTTCTAACGTAAAATGAAATTATTCAAAATAAAACTTAGAGACTTTATGTGACTCATGAAGGACTTTAGAAGTGCATGCAATACATACAAATTCCACATTCAAAATATTAATAAAAAACCTTTGTAAACTACGTTTTGTGGCGCCGCGCAATACCTTCCGTTTTCTCTTTTTAGTATTATTTTTTAATTTATTTCTTTTGTTTATTTTATTTTTTATATATATTTATTAATTTTTTATTTTAATTTATTTTAATTTTTGTTATTTCCTTAACACTTTTCTTTTCTGTTTATTTTTTGTATCAGTTTTGCAATTTTCCTCTTCTGCATGCGTTTTTCTGAGTTTGCGTTTTCCTTTTAGCTAGCGCTACCTGTAGCTTTCTTTGCAAGTTATCTTCTCTATCGTTACTGTCGATGTATGACCTTATCCCCTTACGCAGGGCTTAATTTGCGCCGGAGCCCACCAGAGCCCGGCTCCGGTACTTCTCTGTTTTAAGTAATTATTTAAATATTGTTCGGAATTCACGGAGCTCATAAATACAGGGCTCCGGAGCCCAGTGCAATAGCGCTTTCGAAAAACCGAAGCTTAAATTACCTTTTCCTTTCCTTCTCCTCTCCAAGCTTTTGCATTCTTTTTACAAAAACACTTATATGTGACGTAATGTGTCACATACGTAGGAGATGGAGATAAAACGGATTCAATTTTTATATCAGTTTTTAGGCTTAGACTGACTCGAGCTCAATCTGTATTACATTTAAAATTTTATTTATTCATGTATTGAAAAAAAAAATCCTCTTTTAAAATTACGTATTATATTCCACTTCAAATCATTTTAATGCTATTTTGATCAGAATGAAGGGGAAACAGAATTCGTGTTTTTCTATTTCAAATTTATATCGGCGACGTGTTGATACGGCGCCATTCAAGAGACTGAACAATAAATTTGCTTTCAGTTCGATTTTCTTTTGTGACAGTAGGCTAATATTTTATTGGCTGGGTTTTCTTTTTATTATTTCGATATATAACCAGAAAAGAATATTTTCTGCTTTATCCAACAAGCATCAGCTTGACGTTTTGTTTGTTCGCGATTTCTTGTCCTCTATTGCGTACGAGTATAAAAATCACGTCAGTGATTTTTCTATTTATTTTGTATCATGAACGGTACCCACGCTAAGGCTCTCTGCACCTATACAAAGTCACTTTCCTTTGTAAGTAGATATAATTACCATGTATTGTTATTCTGATAGAAAGCAATCGAGCAGTGTTTCCCCTTTTTCTATAAAAGCATAGATTCTTTCCGATAACGTTGTCAAATTTTTAATTTTATCTGATTTTCAGGGACTCACCGCAAAAGATTGTTATGCGGAAGGAAATGATTATAGTTTAAGATATGCACCTTTTACAGGAAATTGTAAAACATTGTTCCATTCTTCAGCATATAAATATTCATTTCTGTAAATTTCATTCATTTTTTCTTATAAATGCATAGCTGCGAACTATCCCTTTTTTGTGTTAACACCAATTCCTAATCATAATCGTTACCCTATTTAATCGCAGAATTCTGCAATTAATTAACATAAAAAATAGGCACGGATTTTTACTATTCAGAAGAAGTGATAACTAAAAAGTGGAACAGTTGACAGCTAAGTATATGCTGATAGATATATTTAAAATTTTTATTTTGCTAAAGAAAAAAACATGCTTTAAATTTTGCAATTAATGTACGAAATATAAATATACAGATTACAGAGGCAGGGGGGCTGGGGGGGGGGTGAAACCGTACAGTTGTTGTACCGGTAGTGCAGAATATTAGGGCTCCGGAACTTTTTTTGTTAGAATTTAAGCCCTGCCCTTACGAATATGTGTTTATATTGGCTGAGGACGGGCTATTAAAAATTCCAGTCCTAAACGCTTCCTGTGTGTTCTTTTTTATGCTGATTCGTACAAAATTTTAATATTTAATTGTACAGATAATACTTGAAATTATTTTCAAAGAATTTCATTTTATAATCTTAGCCTTTTAATTTCATGTCTTAAAATAGGATTTTCAAACTTTTTCTCGCGACTGGCCAAATTTTAAAAGAGAAGGTGTTTGTCAGGCCACATAATTTTCTGTACTAATTGTAGCACATCTCAAAACTTTATTGCAGCTGAAATAGGTGCACAAAAAATAAATGCCTGTCTCCTTGATTGTGGCTTTTTGGCATCCTCAGGTAGTGAGTTACGAATAAATTTGACGCTTCGTTAAAGATTTAATTATTTATGACATTGATAGACAAATTTACAAATTTCAGCTTTCGATTTCATTTCTAATGATATTGGTTAGTTCATTTCATATGGCATCTTTTCAAAAACGTTAAAATTTAAGATATGATCGTGAAAAAAGTCGGCAGGCCGCGAAGTAAAGCTTGGTAGCCCACATTTTGACCATTACTGTCTTAAACTAAACTCTTAATTTTATACATAAACATATACTTTAGCTATTGAATTTAATTTTAGTTTTTTAATAAAAATACTTTTGCTATTTTCTTCTCATCAAGTATAAATTATAACAAAATATTTTCTCTTAACCTTTTTTTAGCCGTTTTTTATTTTTGAATAAATCACGTGGATAATTAGTTTCTGTAGCATAAAAAATATATTGTATCGGTTGAAATTGATTTTCTATAAACTCTGTTTGAACAATAAATAATAAAAAACGATTATGGATATTTTGTTATCGCAAACATATAGTGCTTTGATCATTCTTATCTAGATTTTTATTTTAGTTATATGTACATAATTGCATGTCTTTGAAATCAGCTATTTTATTTCATTCTACGTATCAAGTTAAAACTTCATTTGCATTTTTATTGAAATTTTTTCATATATTTACTGAAAAAAATTGGTGATCTTTTGTTTGCATTGTTTCTAAATGTATAAAATCTTTTAAAATATTTCATGAATTGAATATGCTTGTTATGTGAATAAAAAAAAACTCTATCAGAGATGCCTATTGTTGATACACTTTGTGTTTAATAAATTTTTGCTTCTTTTAAAAACTCTAATGAGAAATCCATTAATGAAAAATATTCTCAATCGCTCTATCTGTTTATGGAATTTTTTTATGGATAATTACTTTTTGTATATTTAAGCATGTATTCTTTAGTCTTTTAATTCACCAAACCGCTTTTTGGCGATGTCCTAAACTGGACTGGAACATCTGCTTGTCTGGTGGTTATGACGCTAGCTATTGAACAACAGGTGAATGGTTGAATTCGACCCAGGCGGATGTTTGTATTAGATCCGAATCCATTTTAATTGGAGGTTCCTGTTTATCGATCCTTTAGGGGCTGTGCATATATAACGTTATCAACTTTTTGGTAATTTTTGACCCCCTCCCCCGCTTACGATATCATACACTATCATACCTCGAACCCATAATGATTACGTTATCAGTGTCTAATTTTTTTTCCGTTGTTTGGAGTGATATTTAAATATATGATTACATTTATTTTTGGCATACATTATTGATTCAAGAAAAGTCAATAAAATATCACTTTATATATGAAATAACCTTATATCAAATAACACTTAAAGGAAATAGTTACTGTTTAAAAGCCTTTATTAATATTTTTATTATATAATGCATTCAACAGTAATACATTCTTGCATTTGCCCGCGCACGGGGGGGGGGGGGACGGCAAAAAGAACTTCTTATTTGCAAAACAGGCGGAAAACAAATGTATTCCATATTTTCGAATTAAATACATAGTTTTATAATCATTTAATGATTTTAATAAAATCATTATATTTTCATAAAAATAGATGACTAATAAAAGATAATATACTATTTTGATGTAAATACAAAGTACAAATAAAATGAGAAAATTTGAGTTGTATAAAAAATGATAACGATATCAAAAGACAAAACCCCTCTCCCTCTAGAGATATTTTACGATATCAAGTGCCAGACCCCCCCCCCTCCCCCCTAAAATGATAACGTCATACGTGCATAGCCCCTTAGTTGCGAAAGATGACCGTATTGCTGCTATAAACCAACCAATATAAACTGGGTTTGAATAATGGAGTTATGAATAAAGTGGAGGAGACATATAACGTATTCTCTACCATTTCTGAATGAAGTAACTGAGGAGGTTGTCACAAGATGGCGGCTGCTTTTTTAAAATTGGATCTACAGTTTCAAAATATCGCCGGGGCAAACTTCCCACCAGTACAGTTGAATATAAAATTATATCTTACTTAAGCATCTTATTCATGGAAATATGTTCTCACAAATAATTTCTGCTGTCAGTTTGACAGGTAAAATAGTCAGATTGCATTACCGGCTGTCTCAATATGGGAAAAACGAAGTAACTGTCAACCTCAAATGTAAATTTACATCAGTTAAAATTAAGATCCTTTTCTGTCATTATTTATGACTGAAATTTTGCATTAATAACGCCTTTAAATACCGAGAAAATATCTATATAAATTTACTGGTGGCAGCTTCGACCGGAGGTAATCAGACCTTGCAAAAGCGGTTACAGTTGAAGCTTCACTATTTCAAAGATATGGCAGTTTCTTTTTATTAATAGTTCCATGGTTTGAATGTGCTTACAATTCAATAACGAGCAAACGCTGACAATTATTAATCTTTTTTCTTGTAAGATATTAATGTCTGAAGTTGGGAACATCTTTATTATGGTTCTTTGTATGAGTTCCATTTATCACAGACAGAGGGCGCTGAGCTGTTTCAAATTAGCGTATAAAATTGCATCAATGTTCACTCAGTTTTTTAAGCTTCATTCAGTTTAGAAGTTGAAATGTCAAAAAGAGTTGTGTGTTTTGAAATTGCACTGTTAATTTAAGAAGTATTAGCTCATTGCCCTCTATCGAGAATATCTAGATCTAAAATAAATTACTGACTTCACATATTGCTTTCTGAAAACAAAAGCAGCCACCATTTACTTTTTGTTGAATTTTTAAAACAACAATCAATATGTGTACAAACAATCTTTGTAAGTTGAATATTAAAAGAAATTCGAGCTCTAATTCCTTACACATCCACACTTCTTTCCATATCATTTAAAAAACATATATTTACGTTAAATTTACTCAAAATTCACGTACAAGATGGTCATAACAAAATTTTCCTACAAGTGTAGATGAATTTTTAATGGCCGTACCTTCCAAATAAACGGTATGCTGGGTTATATTCTAGTAATTTAATGTAAGATATTGAGAATTAAGTGAACAGAACAACAATCTAGCTCTTTCAGTAATGATTACAGTGTCAAAAATTCAAAATTTTTAAATAGCAACACTCACAATTGTTCATTGCAAAATGATCATACAGTGAAAAACCATGAACGAGTTGCAACGGTACTTGTGTCGCTGAAAACTGTCATTTAAAACTGGCACAAAGAAGAACAGTTGGAACATTAAATGAATCGCAGATAAAAGAGGCTTTGATATTGGACATCACGTGATCAATGCATGAAAAACTGTTCGATTAATCGTGGAAGTTGGCTTGTGTTGATAATCAGAAAGATGAAATGGCTGAAAGAACCGCGGTGTGTCTCTGTTGTTAGATGCGAATAAGCTCGGGAAAGCGATTAAAGGGTACAAAAAATTTAGTCGGGTTGCAAAATCTTCCAGTGTCTGCCATCGATGCACTGCGCGCAGCACATTCTGAGTCAGGGCATGAAAACTATGCATATTTTACGTTTACAATGTCCTTAATGTCAGACATATTTAGCGTATTCGACGTGTAAGTCTTCGATTTCAAATACCGATAGAGACAGATATTCATTGAGGTGTGCCGTTTCGATCATGAGGACAACGTAAACATTAAGTTTCAGCAGAGAACAGTATCACCAAATTGCTCTTGCAGCATACGTTGGAACAATCCCCGCTGTTTTCGATTTAAAGACTTACGTCATCGTTTTTAGAGCGGCAGGTATCGCTATAATACTATTTATGTTTTTTTATTGTGGAAAACAATTTGAAATAGAAAACAGTATGTGTGTGTATACAGACTATTAAAAAACGACATTTTTACAGTACAAAGTACTGTTCATCTCGCGCACAAACTCGATCACAGTGAATGTGCTGCCAGCACATTGTGCTGTTAATTTTACGCTACTACTGTATTTTCCATGTTTATATAGTCAGGAAACCAAAGAAAGATACAGCACATTCACTGTGATCGAGTTTGTTCTGGCAAATCTACAGTGGATTTTTTTACAGTGCAAATATTATACAGGCATACATACAATAAATACAATAAATCCAACTAGTGTGAAAAAATAGCCAGAGCCAGGAATCGAACATGGGATCATAGCGTACTAGGCTACTAATTGCTCTAACCACTGAGCCGATATCTGAGTCTGAAGTTTTTCACTAATAAACCATGTTGGGAAAGTTGCTGGTTAATCAGTGGTTAGAGCAACAGCCTAGTATGCTGTGGTCCCAGGTTCGACTCCTGGATCTGGCTAATTTTTCACCCCGGTCGGTTTTATTGTATTTATTACATGAATATCTGTATAATATTTGTACATACCTTTAAATGGCTTTAATGCAGCTGTTATTTATGTGTAGATGTGTGTTTAAATAGTAGATATTACCATTTGAAATTTTTGTCATTGTTAACGTAACTGTGAAAACTAGATTGTTGTTCTTCAGCTAAATTTTTGAGCGCTTACGGAAATACCTGCATCCAAAACTATATTCTGTTTTCTTGAACGATCACTCATTGCTCATATATTGGCAATGTTTTTCCACATTATTCTTTTTTCTAATTTTCGATTCTGAGTTTAAAGTCCCTTTGAATAACAATTATAATGTACGTATTCGTTTTCTAATGAGAAAAAAAAATATTTTCCTTGTTCACTTTATAAAATCTCTTAAAAGGTTTGCCAATTATATTTATCATATAATGAAAAAGATTGCCCGTTAAAACGTTATCTGATAATAAATTCAATCTCATATTCTACTATCATTTGCTTTTATAACACTATTATTTTCATTAGTTTAGCATGCTAAACTTAGGAAATTACTATTGCGATTTGGCTTCATATAGTATTAACACATCAAATAATCAAATAAATACACTGCATTGCTGCCAACTACTACGATTTCTTTGCAGCAGCTATTTCGAAAAGTAATCGTCCCCTTACTTAATCGAAAAATCTGTAATTAAATAAAGCGACCATCACTCTTCAAAATTACTGGCGCCGAAAATATCATGCCAGCTGGCAGTTATGGCACTGCGAACACATATTAGTGCTCTGAAATGTCTAGGGTCAATGGACATGATAGAATCTTGATTTACGTGAGCTGCTACTGATATTACGATATCCTGCTCAAGATATTGCACGGATAGCCTCCATTAATGTCTAAAATGTAATGACTTACAAAATCCAATATCCTCCAGATGGGTTATATCTCTTATATGAAGCGTCTGATCTATGCTTGTATGGAACCTTATGGATAAAATAAATCATTCTATTTCGCTTGTTACAAACAATCTGGCGAGTTAAATGTTTATAGGCGAGTTAAATGTTTATAGGCGAGAATTACTGGAAGTGAGTATTTGTTAGTGTAAGTTAAAGTTAATATCTGTTCACTCATAATTTAAAAAGTCATTCATATACAGAGTTACACGCATTATTGTATTAATACTGTTCCAGTCTGTCTTAATATATGTACCTTTAGAAAATGATAACAGACGTTTATTTATATGTCCTTTAATATATATTGTAGATCGATGGGACATTAATTTATGCATCGTATTTCCCGTCATCCTGGGCTGCCGGATTCCCGGACGGTGATGTCCTCCAACATGGTATATTTGTGAGAAATTGCTGAGCTATGATGTCGGTCAGGGAAGCTTAGTGATTAAAGCAACAACGGTACCCTGTGGACCCAGTTCGAGTCCTGGCCCTGGCTAATTTTTCACTCCTGTTGGGTTATTGTATTAATTGTGTTCAAGTCTGCCTTAATATACGTACCATTAATAAAAAGGTGAAATTAGAAGTTAATGTATGTGTGCTTTAACAAATGAAGAGTGTTTAATGAGCTCACTAACATTAAAGCTTAATAATTAATAAACTACATTTTGTAAGTGACGTTCTTATTATATTAAATTGTTAACATAAACTGCATAAAATTAAGTAACACGTTAATCAGGTAGCTCAAAGTTTATTACGTTCTTGTCACTAGATGGCACTGCACTGTGGGAGACGAAAATTGTTCAAAATATCAAATTACAAATATTTTTTCACTTTTCAATATTTAAAAAGAATACAAAGTAAACAATGGGATGCCTTTGATTTAGTTTTACACATTAATTTAACTATATATACAATTTCAAATATAACTGCGCCATTTATTGGCGAAAATTTGAACTATTTTTTTTTTAATTACTGCATAGAATAATTATAAGCTGTTTTGTAAGCAAGTTATTTGTTTCTTCTTTATACATATCATAGTTAATGATTTTGTTTTCAATTTTAAAGTTAGACAGTACTTTCTGAAACACCCTGTATCTTACAAGTTTATTATTGTTTAATGCAAATCGATAATTTTCCAAAAGTATGTACAAAACATTACTGTCGTGAACTCGCACTTTCTGTCTCCTTTGTTAATCGCGATTAACGCTACATCTTTCACTCGCTCCAGCTGCGAAACTACTAGTCCAAGAGCCGGAAGCACAAAAACCTATGTTATCAAGCACAAGAAAAAACCCTTTATTTTATGGAAGAGTAGAAGTAGGGTAATCTAATGATCCATGTCTTCCGGAGGTGAAGTGGTGCATAAGCCAAAAATTTATACCACCAGTGGTTGACTCGTTGGTTTATCATTGTGTTTTCTTGCTCCAGTCCTCCATCTTTTCATATCTTTGTTTGTAGGACAAACACATTGATAAAGCTACGAGTCAACCACTAGTGGTACTAATTTTTGGCTTATGCACCACTTCACTTCCGGCAGACATGGATCGTTAGATTCCCCTACTTCTACTCTTCCATAAAATAAAGGTTTTTTTTCTTGTGCTTGATAACATAGGTTTTTGTGCTGTCGGATTGATTCACGACAGCACGAATTCACGATTGCTGTACGAATTGATTTTCCCAACACGACACTCCTTTGCTGATCGACCCAATAAATTAATTTTTGAGGAATAAAAAAATGTATTTTAAATGTTTCGTCGTTAAATTAATTGAAAGCAAACTCCGCTTTAAGTTTTTTTTATAATAACTAGGGGGCTCGGCCCCCTACGAGCTACGCTCGCCAACCACCGTCCAGACACCGCAGACTCTAAATGCACGCTAATTTGATCGGCTTTAAAAAGATTTCGAAAGATTGAATTATAATTTAAAAAACAGTGGCGATCTCCCTATAAACGGATTTCTAATCATTTCTCTTTGATAGGGGAATTTTAACGCCAAATCCGCTGCTGTACTACTTGATTATTCGGTCAATCAATTTTGCCAAATTATATAAATCGTCAAACCACTCGCCAAATTATACAAATTGACATAATTTTTATTTTAAATAACGAAAGAACAAATAAATTAGTACAACATTAATAAAAATACAAATAAAACGTCGAAATAAAAATAACTTGATGACGTAGACACGTGTAACAACATTTCAAAATAAGCTAATATAAAAGGAATTAAGTAACCAGTCTTTGTCTCCTGGTATTTTTTAACAAAGCGAAAAGAAAGTTCTTTTAAATGAGACATTTTAAATTAATCGTTTTTAATCTGACGTAATTTTGACAAAGCTATTCTTTCTCTTTTAAATATTCACGTGAAAATACTTTTGTTAGAAATGAAATATTATTTGCGGTTTTCTAACAAAAATAGTTGAAAAGATCCTCTCAAAATATCAAATAAATGTCTAGCGCAATTTCTAAATTTAAACTGTTTTGCAATATTTTGTGTTCATTTTATGTAATAACTGTAATGTGACGTAAATATAACGTAATTTCTCCTATTTAAGACTTCTAACGCATGTTAATGAATTTATTATTTTACAATATCCTTTCTCTTTTAAAATTCATCTGTATACTTTTTATGACGTATTTTTTAATAAGTTCCTGCTTTTTGTACATAATTATTTAATTTTAATTTGAAAATATCTTTTCTGTTTATAATTGTCACGTGTAAATAATTTTTTTAATTTGAAGCAAACATTATTGTTTCCGTTGTTTATACAGTTGGCAACAGGTTAAATTATTACAATTTTCTAAACTAAGTAAAAAATATTTCTCGAAATGCTGAAAATCTGAATTTAAAATAGCAATGGAACCTCGAAAAATGAGTCAAATTAAAAAAATAAGTAAATTCTGCACACCGGGAAATTATACCGTATGAAATGATCTAAAAATTATTAAATTCCGATGTATAGTTTTTGCTCCTATAAAACTTTTTTAGTGGAACGATTTTGTCCAACTTTAGCATTAAGTATCTCTTAAAATAATTCTTTGATTGGAAAACTGTCTGCATCAGCGTGTTTATCAAACATTTCTGTATAATACTACCGATTTTCATATTTTTGCATGCATTATTTTTCTTAATATTAACGAAGAAAGACCTCCGGTCACAAGAAATTCAAAACCGGCGGCGGCGGCGGTGACAGCGGTAGTTACTTTTTTTTAGAATAGAGAAATTTTATTCCAGTTAAATGTTTTTCTCTACATATCATTTTAAAATGACGCCTTTCGCTTCATTTTGCTTCATTATACTTTAAGTTAATAATGGGCAGAATGAATGATTTTACTACAGTAGACTCGCGATTTTGCGACCCCCGATTTAGCGACCATTCAGCGTTGCCAGATTGGGGACTTTTTAAATTCAGATTATTTGACTGTCACCACTTTTTTTAAATAGTATAATTAGCCTTATTTTTCAGAATTTGTAATCTATTTTTTAGTAGACCGAATATTTCTATTTAAAAAAAGCGGTGACAATCAACAATCTGGAAACAAAAAAGTCCCAAATCCGGCAAGACTGCGACCATTTGATGATGTCCCGACCATAAATATTGGAGATTTTAATTGATATGGAGTGAGGTTGTGACATTTTGAAAGTTCTTAAACTATTCAGGAAAATTGCTTATTTTTCTCAATTTTTTTTTTAATTTTCTTGTGTGATAAATGCATGCAATAATACATATAGTGTCTCCTTGAATATAGTATTTAAGCTGCAATTTAAAAATAAAAAAAAACAATGAGTTTGTAGGTCCCTTGTCCTGTTAAGTATAGCGTTATTTTTATTTATTTATTTTGCATTTCAATAGAAAAATAATTTTATATTTTCACAAAAGAAAAAAAAAATTCTTTTTGTTTACTTTTTAAAAACTTTTTGCAACCTTTTGGGTAGCTTGACGAGTATACTCGACATATAGATAAAAAGAAAATCCATTCACTCCATAAAACTGAAACAGCTACGGCAAAAATTAAATTTAGTTGATATCATTTGGTTGTATGTATTATATTTTTAACACTATGGCTTCATTTACTTTTTAATCCATTAACCACCAAAACTTTCAGGTTGAGTTTTTCATCTTTTTAGCTGAACGTCGTTTTCCGCCACAATCTCCGAAAGATATTTTTCGATTTATATGATCTTAAAATTTTATGTCTTTAAAAAAGGCCAATTTTTTAATTGGAAAATAGTAATATAACCGGTATGTAAATAATTTAAATATGTGCATTTGTTTTGACCGTTGCGCGAACGCAACGTCAGCGAGTAATGGGTTAATACTGTCCAACGAAGTTGCAAAGTTTTTATGATTTCGGATTGTCTGTCTGTCTGTTACTTTCATTCTATTCATATTTGTTCTACTCATGTTACTTTTGCAAAGTCACCCTGTAGAATGACGATAGCGCGACTTGTTAGAGAGCTTTATGCATTATCAGAATTTGTGGATACACAGCGCCATCTACAACATCATGCGTTCGTTTAGGCACATACATTTCTGTGTGAGATTGTCTTATTTTGCTATTTTCTACCTCCCCACTTTGACATTCTTATGGGAAATATAAATATATTTCAAATCATTTAGTGCTTTTTCAAAATTTAGGGGACAATGTAAAAAGGTAGAATATACAGGGTGATTCAGAACTCTTTGTCAATAATCGACATGTAGGTTAAGGAAGACGATAACAAGCATGGATTCTATAAAAACATACGGTCGAAAATTAAATGCAGACGCGCCACATGCCCACAAAGTTGGGGACTGCTGCAGTCTTCTGTCGAACCAATGTGCCCAGTTCAAACGGTGCTGGTAATCTCCGGCGGTCTGAGACTGCACGCGTTGCACATGATATGGATGCAACTCGTCCGGGTGTAAGATACGCCAAACGATGGATTAACACGCGCGTATACGTTCTGCAATACGTTTGTTACATATTTACATAATTACGAACGCACCTAAAAAGAACTTATTCTTACTTTAAGAAGTTGATTTACTTCCTAGTTCTTTATTGCAGCCTCTATTTCTCATTGATAGATAGAGTGATTTTTTTAAATAGAATTTTGGAGAGTTTAAGCTCTTAATCACTTCCATACCAGCATATGTATATAAGGATTATACATGTAAAACCAGTTTTTCGGGCATTTAGATTTAAAATATCAAGTAGTTGTTTTCAGAAAAATGAGATGCTTTTATTAATCTCTACTGCGGAGGGAAAATTAAATACTTTTCAACATTTCCCATAATATCAGCTGAACACATATATTCCTGCAATAACATTTTTATCAGCAACGATAGAGTAATGAATGGACTTGGAAAGGAATTTGATTTCTACTAATTTATTAAGCAAACCGATCGTTTGGCAAGTTGCACTATAACAAACTTAAAATAGACTGGCTGTGTAATTCGGAATCAAAAACAAATAATGATAAAACCAATGTCAGACGGGCGTCTTTTTTGCTTAAATATTATCCATTCACAATGCTATAGCATTATGAATGGGTAATACATGAGCAAAAAAGCAGCAAAAAAGACATTGGTCTAACTGTTAAAGTTAATAATGCAGACGATTGATGTGCTTCTACAAATCCTTGCATTTGCAGATGATGTTGATATAATTGCTAGAAATTAGAAAGTCTTGATTGAAACATACAATAAACCAGACACTGAAGGGAAAAAACTAGGCCTCGTGGTTAATAAAGAAAAAACAAAATGCATGAAAATGGACAGAATGAAATCAAAGGCAACAGCAACGTTAACAATAAATCATGAATTACAATTTAATGAAGTAACAGAATTTAAATATTTAGGATCTACGATCACCTGTGATAATATGGTAGAAGCAGAGATTAAAACTCGTCTTGCAGCAGGAAATAGATGCTATTTTTCTCTTCGAAACATCCTAAAATCATTTCTAATATCCCGAATAAACTTAAAATTTATAAAACTGCTATAAAACCAATAGTAGTTTATGGTAGTGAGACCTGGACCACTACACAAAAACATGAAAAGCTACTTATCACTTGGGAAAGGAAGATCCTAAGACAAATTTTTGGACCTATTAAAGAAGACAATACATGGCGTATCAGGACAATTATGGAGATAGAACAGTTATATAATGAAAAAGATATAATAAATACTATAAAAATAAGAAGAATGCAATGGTTAGGTCATCTAATCAGAATGAGGGATGAGCGAAGCACAAAGAAGATTTATAGTGGTAATCTAATTGGGAAAAGAAAGATTGGTAAACCCAGGAAGAGATGGATAGATGAGGTAGAAAAAGATCTTGCCTCAAATCAAATTATAAATTATAAAGTAAAGGCCAATGATCGTAAGGTCTGGAGAGGTATCTTAAGGGAGGTCAAAATCCTACATGGATTGTAGCACCATTGTGTATGTACTATGTATGTATGATTAATGTGCTAAATCGGAAATTTTATTTTTGTATACAGGGTGCACATAAAGTAATGTCCCAGTTTCAATGGTGTATTATAAAAGTTTTATTCAGACTATTTACAACAAATCATGCATCAAATTCAATGTAAACTGACCTAGTTTTTCTTTAAAATGTTACATAGGTGCACCTTTAGCTATATACGGCAGAACCTAAAGTCCAATTCTTCTCACAATTCGATTAACAAGTCCGGAGTAATGGAAGCAATAACCTATTTAAATCTGTGTTTCAAATCTGACAAACTAGTAGGCAGAGGCGGAACGTAGACACCGTCTTTTATAAAGCTCTGAAGAACAAAATCGTATGTTTCTAACGGCTTTTAAATCTTTAACCCAGCAATAACGCTTTACGCTCAGGAGTCAACATTTTGCGTATGCGACATTGCAAGCTAGTCAGTAACAAAGCAGTACTCGCGCATGCGGTTACCTAAAACTGTTTGAGCGACTCTTTATTTCTGACCTTGAACCAACATGCTATAATGCTTACAGTTGATATTTTTAAAATTAATAACTGAGACATTATTTTATGAATTGAATATTTCCAACTGAGCGAAAAAATGCCCAGGCTGGGAATCGAACACAGATCGTCGGCTTACAAGGCCAATCCTCAAACATTTAAGCTAACCATTTGGAAATATTCAATTCGTATGCTAACTTTACAAATCAGTTTGATTGTGTTAAAATAATTGTTTTATCTACGTACCCGCCATTTATATGGAGTTCCTTTACCTGCGGTTTATTCTGTCTACTTGACAGCCCAGATGGTCACGTCAGACCAGTAAGGTTTTCTGGGCGAAATATGCTCACCGGTTGTCGGCCCAGTTAGTTTAAACGGTAGAGCATTGGCCTTCTAAGCCAACGACCTGGGTTCGATTCTCGGCCTGGACACTTTTTCGCTCAGTTGGAAATATTCAATTCGTATGATAACTTTACCAATCAGTTTGATTGTGTTAAAATAATAATTTGCATTATTTTATGGTCACCCTGTATTTTCAAATCATCAATGAAAAAAATGTACTAAATATAAATGTAAGTTGAGGGGTAAATGAAACTGAATTTAGTCTGCCTTTCTGCTAGTCGTATAGTTTGGCTTACTAATAGTGAACTACTAATGTTAGTATGATAAACTTCACCTGATACCATTAGCTTATCAAATGGTGAATACACTTAGCTTCATAGAAATCCATAAAGTCAATTTTCATGCACATCTAATTCATATTTGAATGAAATTGATATTTTATTTGATATCGTTTTATTAGATTAAGCTAAATAACGCTATAAAAAGTGATAAAATATCTTTATTTAGATTGACGAACATTTCATCGCAGAAACGACGACATTTTCAAAATCATTCATGAAAGAAAATGATTTGAAATTGATGATGATTTTCAATCATCATTTTGAAAATACCGCCGTTTGTGCGATGAAACGTTCGTCAATAAAAGTAAAGATATTTTATCACTTTCTATAGCATTAGTTAGCTTAATTTTTTTATTAGTGATTCTTATACTTGTTGTTATCGTTTTATTAGTTTTATTAGTGATTGAAAAACGTACCATCAGCAGGAATTATAAAAACATCAGAAGCAATCACGTATTAATAAAATAGTAAGCCAAAAGTATGACTCGCACGAATTCTTTCTAATATGAATTAAAAATTCATGGAAATCGTATTTTACATTTTTTATTAAAATTTTCAGAGCAAATATCAGGTGTAGCATCTTTTGCAAATAAATAAATAAATAAATAAAATAAAATAAAAACAGCTTTAATTTCATAAATTTTCAATATAAAAAATTGCGAGTTGTAAGCAAAAAAAAAAAAAAAAAATAAATAAATAAATAAATTAATTATTTAGAACAAAAGTTATAGGTTTCCAAAAAAGAATTTTTGCTGAATCAAGCATTTATTTTCGTAAGATAATAAATTACTTGTGAAAATGGAGAGTTTTTGCAAAATCACAGGGAACGGTTAAAATATTTCGTATATTTAAGCTGGCATATCCTTTATTTCTTTACCATCACTTAGAACTTTTGATTAAAATGTTACATAGCTGCGCTTCTTTTTAGGATTTCAACTAGTTTTAAATCTTCAAACAAATAATAACAATGTACCAGGAAGAATTCGCTTTCAAGTCTTAAGAAGATTATTTTCGCTGCGAGAGGGAAAAAAAAAAAGATTTTAATCCTACTTTAAGAAGTTGGTTTACTTCCTGGTTCCCTATTGCAGCCTCTATTTCTCATTGATAGATAGAGTGATTTTATAATAGAATATTTGGGAGTTTAAGTTCTTAAGGTATGTAGTATGTGCCTACCTTCAAATCGCTGTTTTTGCGAAATTTTTATATTTCTTATTTTATTATTTTAAATTAAATTTGAAACACTTAGTATTTCAAAAATGCGTTACTTTAGGTTCATCGATAATAAGCAGCAAAGTTATAGCTCAAAATATAAACCGGAAATGAACTTTCTGAAATCGGAAGTAACCGTTTTAAGAGACACAGAAAGGTAAAGAATACATTTTAATGCACAAATATATAACATATAACATACACAAATATATAGCATATAACATACACAAATATATAAGCATCTACAAATAGGGCGGATTTCAAAATTGTAAACTTTATACATAATTTTTTATGCTTTATCAAATTCTTAATTTGCGTTTTCTGGAAAACTGCGTTGTTTTTCATTGTGTACGTTTACAATAAACTTCATTTCTTTAAAAAAATTTTAAGATATTGAAATAAAATTTTGTGACAAGGTTCTGCTTACCTATAGGTATGTTATGAAGCAAAATATAGCTTGTAAGTTTGTATATATTAAGAGCCATTTTTATTGAAAAATACACATTTAAAAAAAAAAATCGTGTTTTGTATACAAAATTTGGCAAAAGTTAGTAAATTTAAGAGGTTTTGAAAATATTTTGCTTCATAACACAGGTAAGTGGTTTGCTAATATATTGCTAAAAAAAGTGAACTACAGTAGATTTCCGTTACAACATACTCCGTGGGACCGCTAGAATATTTCGTTGTAACGATGTTTTCGTTGTAACGGAATCCTATTTATCTAATGAATTACATATACACGTAAACTAATTATGGATGATAAATTTACCTTTCGTTATTGAAGATTTTAATGGAAAACTAGTTAAATTAACATAGAAAAAGTTAGTAAAATAAAATTCAATATTAAAAATACAAAATTACGGACTAAACTTTATTTAGTAGCACATTTTTGCAGAAAACCTGTGATTTAGTTTGTACAAAGGAATGTGGAGTTGATGATAACAAAAACGTTTGCAACAAATAAATCTCAGAAAATACGTCCTCTGGAACATTCTTTTGAAAAGAAACAAAAGCATGCATTTTCTCCAAGCATGAATCGCGGGTGATGACATAATCATCGTCATCACTGCTTTCGTAATTTTGTCGGTCTAATGCACTTTTAATGGACAAAATGATATCTTTACCTGACACTTCAGAGCATATTTGAATATTGTCAACCACAAATACGAAATCCTCCAAATCACCTGATCAGGGACTGGTGTTAATTTTCTGGCAGCATTCCAAATTGTGTTTAACTCAGAAGATTCATCAAAATCTAAAATTTCTAATTCATTTTCTTCGGTCTCAGCTAACCAGGCATGTTTCCAACAGTTAGAAATTGTTTCCTGGCTGATTTCTTGCCACGAACCAGAGATCATTTCAAAAAAGAAAAAAAGAGTTCGATGAAGATTTTTCTCGTTGTAACGGCATACAATCCTTGGCATACAAGACCAATGCTTTACCGTTTAAGCTAACTTGATTCACAACTAGCCATCATATTTCGCTTAGTTAACCTGTGTTAACCTTGTGTTAAAATAATAGTTCATCTACGTATCCTTCGTTTATATGGAGTTTCTTTACCTGCGGTTAATTCTGTTGAGCTGTCTTGATGACAGACTATATGTTACTACCAATTAGGTTATCTGAGCCAAATATTCTGGCTGGTTGTCGGCCAAGTTAGCCTAAACGGTAAAGCATTGGCCTTGTAAGCCAAAGATCTGTGTTCGTTTCTCAGTCTGCGATTCCCAGTTTTTTCGCTGAGTTGGAAATATTCAATTTGTATGATAAATTTACCAATGAGTTTGATTGTGTTAAAATAATAGTTAATTCATATTTGAATGAAATTGATATTTTATTTGATATCGTTTTACAGTTTAATAGTGGTTGAAAAACGTATCATCAGCAGGAATTATCAAAACATTAGAAGCAATCACATATTAATAAAACAGGAAGACAAAAGTTTGACTCACACGAATTCTTTCTAATATCTCTCTATTCTAAAAAAAAGTAACTACCGCTGTCAACGCCGCCGCCGCCGGTTTTGATTTTTTTGTGACCGGAGGCCTTTCTTCGTTAATATTAACAAAAATAATGCATACAAAAATATGAAAATCGGTGGTTTTATGAAGAAATGTTTGATAAACACGCTGATGCAGACAGTTTTCAAATCGAAGAATTATTTTAAGAGTTATTTAATGCTAAAGTTGGACAAAATCGTTCCCCTAAAAAAGTTTTATAGCAGCAAAAACTATACATGGCAGTGTAATCATTTTTAGATCATTTTATGCGTTAGAATTTGCCGGAGTGCAGATTGCATTAATTTTTTTATTTTGACTCATTTTTCAGGTTTTATTTCTATTTTAAATTCAAATTTTCAGGATTTCTAGAGATATTTTTTACAGATTTCAGAAAATTGTACTAATTTAAACTGTTGCCAACTGTATAAAAAGCGCAAGCAATAATGTTTGCTTCAAATTAAAAATTTATTTACACGTGACTATTATAAACAGGAAAAAAACTTTCAAATTAGAATTAAATAATTACGTATAAAAAGCAGGAACTTATTAAAAATTACGTCATAAAAAGTATACACGTGAATTTTAAAAGAGAAAGGATATTGTAAAATAATAAATTCATTAAAATACGTTAGAAGTCTTAGGAGAAATTAAGTCATATTTACGTCACATTATAGTTATTACATAAAATGAACACAAAATAATATTGCAAAAAAGTTTAAATTTAGAAATTGCGCTAGACATTTATTTGATATTTTGAGAATTAATTTAAAATGTCTCATTTAAAAGAACTTTCTTTTCGCTTTGTTAAAAAATACCAGGAGACAAAGACTCTCTTTACTTAATTCCTTTTATATTAGCTTATTTTGAAATGTTGTTACACGTGTATACGTCATCAAGTTATTTTTATTTCGACGTTTTATTTGTGTTTTTATTAATGTTGTACGAATTTATTTATTCTTTCGTTATTTAAAATGAAAATTATATCAATTTGTATAATTTGGCGAGTAGTTTGGCGATTTATATAATTTGGCGAAATTGGTCGACAGGATAATCAAGTAATACCGCAGCGGATTTGGCGTTAAAATTCCCCAATCAAAGAGAAATGAATAGAAATTCGTTTATAGGGAGATCGCCACTATTTTTTAAATTATAATTCAATCTTTCGAAATCTTTTTAAAGCCGATCAAATTAGCGTGCATTTAGAGTCTGCGGTGTCTGGACGGGGGTTGGCGAGCGTAGCTCGTAGGGGGCCGAGCCCCCTAGTATGAATAAAAAAATTCATGGAAATCATATTTTACATTTTTTATTAAATTTTTCAGAATAAATAGCAGGTGCAGTATTTTTTGCAAATTAAAATAATAACAAAAAACTATAATTTCAGAAATTTTCAATTTAAAAAAATGCTGTGTTGTAATCCCAAAAAATTTAATTAGTTAAAACAAACGTTATAGGTTTCCATAAAAGAATTTTTGACGAATCATACATTTATTTTCGTAAAATAGTAAATTACTTATGAAAATGGAGAGTATTTGCAAAATCACAGGGAACGGGTTAAAAATATTTCTTTATCTTTAAGCAGGCATTTTCTTTGTTTCTTTACCATCACTTAGAACTTTTGATGGTTCTTTTTCTGACCTTTTCGGACTTCCGAGGTTCTTTTTTCGGATTTCAACTATTTTTAAAACTTCAAACAAATAATAACAATGTAACAGGAAGAAGTTACTTTCAAGTCTTAAGAAGATTATTTTCGCTTCGATGGAAAAAAAAATTTGATACTACTATAAGAAGTTGATTCAGTTCCAGGTTCTTTATTTCAGCCTCTATTTCCCACTGATAAATATATATTTTTAAATAAAATTTTGGGGAGTTTAAGCTCTTACACGGAAAAGCATTCCAACATAATGTGAAAGAAAGTTTACCAGGAAATAAAGTCATTTCTATATTAATTTCAAATGCTAAAACGTGTAAATTTAACTTTAAAATCAGTAAAAATACCTTTATTTCGACTATTGACATATTTCGGCTTTCCCCGAGTCATTTTCAAAAAGAAATAAATAAAGCTATTCTAAATTTGCACGGTCTATTACACGCCACCATTCAGTTTTCCACGTATGCTTTCATATTATGCACGTTACTTATTTTATTTGATTTGATTATAATGCGTATGAAAATAAAATAAAATAAACATCCATTTGCTATAGGTATTATAAAGTCATTTATCGTAGTAGAAAGTGTAATTGTAAAAGGACAATTTTATTTCTACTAATTAAGTAAGTAATACGATCGTTTGGCAAGCTGTGTAATAGAGTTAAAATAAACTGGCTGTTTAATTCAGAATAAAAAAAAACAAACAAATAATAACAACTATTAAAGTAATAATGCATACGATTGATATGTTAAATCGGAGATTTCTTTAGTATACTTTCTTGTTTTAGTATCAAAAGTTATCGAAAGATGGCGCTGCACTTTTGCAAACTGAACGTATGCTTTTCCTCAACTATATAGATAGATAGGTGAAAAATACGAAAAAAAAAAAAAAGAAATGTGAAACAGAAAAAAGATAAAAAAACAAGAAAAATTGAAAAACAAGATAAAAAGAAACAAGAAATGCATTAAATATAAATGTAAGTTGAGGGCTAAATAACATTAGCTTTATTCTGCCTTTCTGATACTCTTACAGTTTGACTGACTAATAATAGCAAGTTATATTAGTATGACTAACTGATTTCAAATGAGTACCATCAGATATCATTAGCCTATCAGTTGATGAATACTCAATAGAGAACCATATAGAGAACCATAAAATGGATTTTCATGCTCATCTAATTAATATTTGAAGCAAATCGACATTTTATTTGATATCGTTTTATTTGTTTAATAGATATATATCGGTGCAAAAAGCAAGAATTATCAAAATATTAGATGCAAACAAGTATTAATAAGACAGCAAAACAAAAGTGGAACTTACCCGAATTATTTCTAATATGAATAAAAAGTTCATGGAAATCATATTTTATATTTTTTATTAAATTTTTCAAAGCAAATATCAGGCAAAGCATTTTTTGCAAAAAATAGTAAAAAAATAATTATTTCCCAATTTTTCAATATAGAAAATTGCGAGTGGTAACCCAATTATTTTAATTAAAACAAATGTTATAGATTTTCATAAAGCTACTTTTATTGATCCAAACATTTATTTTCATAAGATAATAAATTACTTATGAGAATGGAGCGTTTTCGCAAAATCACAGGGAAAGAGTTAAAATACGAAATCATAAGACGAAGTGCAATATTCCGCATTGATTCAATCAAAAAACACACAATATGAACTTTAAAAAACTCACTGTTTTACTTAAAAGGCGAGAAAAAAAAAAATAAAAAAAGTCCTTCCGGCCAGTGCCGCGAGGAAGAGGTAGCTTTCATATTCGTTATTTTAAAAAAGCCAACTTATATTATTCAAACACACGAAGCTCAATTAAGTGGAAACCGATTATAGGAGATTCAATACTAATTTTTATTAATACTAAATCATTATGAATGAGAATTTCGCGAAATTAGTCAGCTTTATCCAAGCTGCTTTTATTTAAAGTAACATATTTGGTTGCCAAATTCGGCGATATCTTAAAGTGCCTGCCATTTTAAGACAACATAGTGGATGAGGCTAACCAGTGAACTTGGTCGAGACCTTAGTAATTGCTGTGCACATGCTCACTCACATCGGAATCGGTTGATACATACGAGTGCTGTCGCAGGCAAAAAATCAGATTTTTCAAAATGTCACCCACGTTAGAAATTGAAACTGCTATATCTGATCCATTTTTTAAGATAAAAACAAACAAAAAATGCTCCTGAATCCTTATATCAAGGTCAAATACTTAAGAAAGAAACCTTTTTCAATTTTTAATTTTTTTGCACCTCACTTTAAATATATATTTTTTTAATTTAATGGCCGCCATTTTGAAACAAGATGGCTGATGAAGCTGGCCAGCGAACTTGGTCGAGATATTGATGTATACTATCCACATGCCTTCTTCCATCGAAATAGGCGAATACGTGTGGTATCGCGAGACAAATACAAGATCGTTTCAAAGTGTTAGCCATGATAGAAATTTAAAGTGCTATAATTCAACCACTTTTTAAGATATAAACAAAAGAACAAATTTTCAGAAACAAAAACTGCTCCAGAATCTTTGTATTAAGGCCAAACACATAAAAAAAATCTTTTTCATTTTCCAATTTTTTAATACCTCATTTTAAATTTTAAATTACATTTTTTAAAAAAATGGCAAACCTTTTGAAACAAGATGGCGAATGAAGCTGGCCAACAAACTCGGTCGAAACATTGGTATGTACTATGTACAGACCAAGTTACATTCAAATCGGTTCATAAATACGCCTGTTATCGCGTGACAAAAATCAGGGCGTTTCAAAATGTCAGTCGCGCTAGAAATTCAAAATGCTATAACTCAGCCATTTTTTAAGATATAGACGAAACAAAAACTGCTCCCGAATCTTTTTATCGAGGTCAAACACATAAGAAAAAAATATTTTTTCAATTTTCAATTTTTTGGTACCACATTTCAAATTTAAATTTTTCTTAAAATTTTAAATGGCCGCCATTTTTAAACAAAATTTCGGATGAAGCTGGCCAGCGAACTCGGTCGAGACATTGGTCTGTACTATGTATAAACGAAGTTACATCCAAATCGGTTCATAAATACGCCTTTTATCGCGTGACAAAATTCAGGACGTTTCAAAATATCAGCTTCGCTAGAAATTCAAAATGCTATAACTCAGCCATTTTTTAAGATATAGACGAAACAAAAACTGCTACGGAGTCTTTGTATAAAGGTCAAATACATAAGAAAAAAATATTTTTCCATTTTCAATTTTTTGGTACCACATTTTAAATTTTAAATTTTTTTTAAAATTTTAAATGGCCGCCATTTTGAAACAAAATGGCGGATGAAGCTGGCCGACGAACTCGGTCGAGTCATTGGTATGTACTATGTACACACCGAATTACATCCAAATCGGTTCATAAATACGAGAGTTACAGTGTGACATAGGTCAGATATATATATAAATTTTGAACGGAGGGTAGTTTCGGGGTCTGTCGGTCAAGATCGATGAAAATATACCAAAATTTTTTGAAATCGCTTTCCTCCGAACGGCTGCAATAGGTAGCTTTTTGTAAAGAAAGCTACCTAATACAGATGTTACAAGTTAAAAATATACATTTTATTTAACACTAGAACGACCGGAAATTTTACTCAAGTTCCATAAAAACATTTGACATCAGAATTTTTATTTAAAATTATTCGACTGATTTATTTAACGTAAATAAGGTTGTTCTCAAATCCAAAAGGTCAAATTTCTGACATAAGTTTTAATTCATTTTTGTTCGGAATCACATGAAACTAGAAGGTCTTGTTATTCAGAAACTATGTCATCGAACTGTTTTTTCCGTTTTCTTGTAAACGCAATAGATCTTTCAGAAAATACAGTCAAGGTTGGCATTTTAAACTGAACTTCCAAACGAAAGAACAAAATCCAGTCAATAAGGGGAGAAAAATGCCGTGTCACGCGATCAAAATAGCTCATAACTCAATAGGTAATGAATTGATCAAAAAATGGTAAACACAGTTCGATTCCAAATCGCTTCCATGGTCAGGATTTCCAATTTTATATCTTTCCGTTAAAAAAATGAATTTGTAAATGCATCAAAACGTTTTGCGCTTGTTGAGCAGAACAGTTGAGAACAGCCTCACATTTAATTTATTTTATGAGAGAATTTCTAGTCCCAGTTCACATTTATTCACATGGTTGGAGTCGGATCGACTCCTTTCGGGCGTTCTAATGTTAAATTTCCTAGTACCTTCGACCAGCAATCCCGCGACCATCGTGAGGGAATATTTTTATTAATTGTTGTTCCATTCATTCAAATACGCAACTTAATGCGAGAGTTTAGAACTATTAGGGTACCGTCAACCGTTGCGGGGGGTGGGGATTCTTTGGTCTATTATATAAAAAAGTTATTCTTTGTATTGCACAAACAATACAAGATAATTTGGAGTTTTTGCTCTTGAAAAATTGTTTATACCTTACTATAGGATATTTGAATAGTTTTGGGGAATGTTAATTTTTGTTAGTGGCAACACTGGATGTGTTTGTAAACAACTGTTTTCGTATGTAGGTTTTAACTCTCCAAACTTTCTATAGTGAAACAATCTGGATAAGAGCTACAAATAAGGTAAGTGTCAAAAAATTACCTTTAGTAACTTGTAATTCATGTGTGATTATAGTTTTTCCTTTGACATTTTATTTTGATAAGAATGTTTAAGTTTTCATAAAGCTAACATGAAAATTATTTTTTCGGAGCTCCTTTGTGCCAGGCTTGGTTTAGTCCGAAGTAGTCCCAGTTACTTAGAAATGCCTTTTATACAAGCAAATCTCTTGAAAAATGTTTTAAGTAACTTTTTTTTCAAATGTTACTGTAGCAAAATCTTACATTAATTGTTTTTTTTTTCCAGTTGTGGAGGACAACATGACGAAAACTGTTTCTCGTGTCTTTAATATTTACAATTGGTTTATTGTGTTTCAATGTTAAAAAAAAAAAAAAAAAAATGTTTATCGAGTTTGCAATGTGAATTCATTAGCAGATCGTATTGCAAGAGGGTTTCAATAGTCCAAGATATCAAATGTATTCAATTAATATGAGGCTGAGTGAATGGACCAAAGCAGCCCTCAGCAGGGGATACTTTCTTACAAAACTTTAAAGATAGTTAAAAAATAAAAAATAAATAAAAAATCGCCTCTTTAATACCGTACAGTTTGCTTTATTGTTTCATGTTAATTGTTTACAACTCAATTTAGACATTGAAAAATCATATATAATATTTTTTAATAATGGAAATGTTAATGGAACCAGGAAAAGAGGTCCAAAGTAGGTTGACGGTATTTGGAAGTAGAAACATAAGTTCTACCTAAAGCTACTTCTACTTTCAGCTATCCTAATCATTATAGATTCTCCAATTTCAAATAAAGTGACGTATTTGAATGCATGAAACAGCAATTAATGAAAATATTCCTGGCGATGGCCACGGGATTGCTGGTCGAAAGTACTATGAAATTTAAATAAAATGTATATTTTTAACTTGTAACATCTATATATTATTACTATCTTTGTCGCCTTTTAAGTAAAGCGATGAGCTTTTTAAAATTCATATTGTGTATTTTAGAATTAAAATATTTTGCATATTTAAGCAGACACTTTCTTTATTTCTTTGCTATCACTTACAACTTTTGATCAAAATATTACATAGCTGCGTTTCTTTTTCAGATTTCAACTAGTTTTAAACCATCAAGCAAGTAATAATAATGTACCAGGAAGAATTTTCTTTGAAGACTTAAGAAGATTATTTTCTCTTCGTAAGAAAAAAAAAACTTGATCCCACTTTAAGAAGTTGATTCAGTTCCTGGTTCTTTATTGCAGCCTCTATTTCTCATTGATCGATAGATTGATTTTTTAAATAGAATTTTGGGGAACCTTAAATTGAAAAGCATTCCAACGTAATGAGAAAGTAAGTACACCAGGAGGCAAAATCATTTATAGTTGTAGAAAATATAACTGTGACAGGACAATTTTATTTCTACTAATTTACTAAGTAATCCGACAGTTTGACAAGTTGTATAACACACTTAAAATGGACTGTCTGTTTTGTTCTGAATAAAAATCAAATAATGGCAACTATTAAAGTTAATAATGGAGACGAATAATGTGTTACATCGGAATTTTCTTTAGTATATTACGATGGAGCATCATATATTGTTATTTTTAATGTAATGTTTCTATTATATTTTGAATCTTACATTCCTTGTTATTCAAAAAGTCATAACAATTTTATTCTTTAAAAGTAACTTCTTTACTTCGCATGGTCAAATACATTTTATCATGTTTATTCAGCGGTCATAAATTCTCTTTTCTTTAACGCGGAAGGGAGCAATAAAAAGTTAAATGGATTGAATCATTTTCGTTTCTCTCTATTTTACAGCTGCATCCAACAGACTTAAAATATAACAAGATTTATGATAATTACTTTAACACCCTAATCAATTTTGTACTGATCTATTTATTTACAAGATTTATAATAGTACTTTCTCTGCTCAGTCGATATATCTAACGCAGATATTTTATATGCAATGTAAACAAGCCTTTTTAGATTTCCAGCTGCATTTCATAGCAAAGAGATATAAGTAAGCGTACAATATCAATACAGGAATCTGGAGCATATTGACAGAGCTGCGCCATCTGGTGGTCGGGGTGAATAACCCAAATACGCGGGTTTTCAGTATGACGTCATATATGACAGAATATCTACTATCTGCGCATGTCTTGCGCATATTTTCTGAATCTTTACTCACTTATGGAAGATGAATCTTGTTTACCAGAATTGCAAAATATTTTTATTACAGCTCGTTTTGATAAAATTATGTGCATTTAAAAAAAAAAATAGTCGCAATATCATTTTAATTTCGGCATTACTGCCTTTTGCCCTTAAACTAAAATGACATCGCGACTTTTTTTTTTAAATACACATATTTTTATCAAAACAAACTGTAACAAAAAATATTTTGCAATAAATCTGGCAAACAAGATTCATCTTCTGTGAGTAAGTAACAATCTGAAATTCGTAATTGAATTTTTAACAGGGATTTTATAAATGGGTTTGTCTGTTTCAAAGAAAAAAAATCGAATCTGTCGATTTTAGGAAAATTATTGAAGTTATTGCTTAGACTCGCAAAATATTTAAACAAATAAATGAACAACACTTGCTCGTTTAATAGTACAACATTTAATGCAAGCATTTTAAATTAGAATGATTTGAAATATAAAATGAAATAAGTTTTAAATTAAATGAATAAAATATTTCTTAGTTAAATAAGATGATTGCAATGCGATTAAGAGAATATTGGAAATTTATCGTTTGCGCATGATAAGCGAACAAAGTTACTTAAAATTGAATATTTTATTTATAATTAAATTTTATACATATTCTAAAGATTCATAAACTTTGTATTCTCATCGGGAATACAACCGTGTATATCATTTTCTACACTTTAGCGCATAAAGAATTGAGTAAAAAATAAGACTACAAAATTCAATCTTTACACATTAACTACTTATTAATTTTTATGAGTCATTTTTCATTTCATTAAAAGAAAATAATTAAAATCGAGCGTATTTAAATCAACAACATTTGATAATATATATTAAATAATATTTTATCTTTTTTAATAAATTAAAGTTAAAATACATAAATAACTTGTTTTACTCTTTGGAAAAGGACAGATATTAATTCTATAAGAAAAATAATTTTCTTACAATTGCGAAAACTACAGTTATTCGATGTCTAACATTTTGCCATTTTAACAAATAATATTAGTTCTAAAAAGAACTGTTTCTATTTAAATAATTAAATATAATAAATAAGTCAAAAAACACGAATAAAAATTAATAGAATATTCTATTACTGTCAGAATATAAATGCTACAAGCAAATGAAAACACGACGTTTTCGCTTATGCAGTTATTTCATAAATGTGCAATTAATAGATTATCCATAAAGAAGAAAACAGTTAGGCATCTTTCTGTAGTTCACCCCGTCCGCTACATGGCCTGAGACCTTGATTGATGTGACCTCGCCTTTAGTCTGGCGGTTACCTCTCCCATTTAAGATAGGACGCTTACTTATATCGCTTTGATTCCTTAGGGTTACTAGTTAGTAAATTGTCGATATAGTCAAGATCATATTTATCGCCAATAATGTAAATCCCCCCATAGCATTTCTATTAACGAATAATTTGGGCGGTTGATAGATTCTCATATTGGCTTCGATTTCATGGGATGTTGACATGCAGTGTTTCATAATTTTAATGATTCTGCTCCTGTCTTTGCGACTGATGACCCTTTTTAGGTGCGTTCGTAATTATATAAATACGTAGCACCTATAGTCGTCGTTCAGTCCGTCTGTCTGTCCGTCCGTCTGTCCGTCCGTCTGTCCGTCCGTCCGTCCGCATATAATAGAGCAAAAACTACCCAACCGAATGGTCTGAAATTTTAAACATATGATTGTTGTAAAATTTTGTCGAGCCATTTCAAATTGTATGAAAATCGGATGTATAGTTAAATTACAGGGACAGTCAAAAGTTTTTCTTTACATTACGGCCAATGGGAAAAATTATTGCACGTGCATTTTAATGATGTTAAAGCTTTCCGAATGGTCTCAAATTTTAAACATATAATTATTGCGACAATTTGTTGAGCCATTTCAAATTTTATGAAAATCGGATGTATAGTTTAATTACAGGGACAGTCAAAAGTTTTTCTTTACATTAAAGCCAATAGGAAAAATTATTGCAAGTGCATTTTAATGATGTTACAGCTTTCCGAATGGGCTGAAATTTTAAATATATAATTGCTGCAAAATTTTGTCGAGCCATTTCAAATTTCATGAAAATCGGATGTATAGCTTAATTACAGGGACTGTCAAAAGTTTTCCGTTACATTAAGGGGAATGGGAAAAAATTATTGCAAGTGCATTTTAATGATGTTACAGACTATGCACTTATGAATTGCAAATAAATACACATTCAGTACAATATGGGGTGCAAAAAATAATTATAAAACTAGTTATAGTACGAACGCACCTCATTTGCCACGTTTGACGAGCAATTTCCAACTTGTTGTATTTGGCGGAGTACCCCATCAAAATCTGTTTTTCATGAAGTTAAAATAAAAAACATCCTAACATATTTTGCAGTTAATTTCTTCAGGATCAGAGCTCATGTGAATGGGTTCTGCAAATTGATATGATTTACTGCCATTGGTACATATCGGCTAATCTTTACATTGAAAGTGTGGGGATCTCTCCTCCACATATATTTTCTTGTTTTAGTACCAAATTTTATCGACAAATGGCGCTGCATTGTCACAAACTGAATGATTGCTTTTGCACACCTAAAAAGATAGATACAAGTTTATTCAGTTTTGACCCATTATTCTATTTAGCTGGTGAAACTCGAACGAAAGACTTAAAAATGGGGTTTTAAATATTGTAAGGTAAATCACAGATCTGTGTTATTCAATACATTTCTGTTACAATTCAGTTGGTCTTAGCCAGGTATTTATAAGAATTATCGGGGACACCCCAAAACACCGAATCAAACCCGTCATTAGTATTTCCTTTTTCTTCTTTTTCTTTTCTTTTCTTCTCTTTTTTTTTTTTTTTTAAGCCTCCGATAAGTTATTACTTTCAGATAACAATTAAAATGTCGTCACTAAAAAATATTGTTACAGCTAACCATAAGTTACCCGTAAAACGAAGCAGGCGTATCAGTCTACGGTTAAATTTTGATAATCTACAGCAATTTTTTTAACTTCTAAGCATAATACATTTTCAAATTTTACGCCATCGTATAGGGGGGGGGGGTGCTTTTAAAGGCAATTTGTTTGAAAACTGCATCTCAATTTATTTTGAGATATTAATTTTTTGTAATTTTTAGTGCAATTTCTGTAATGGTGGCAACTAATGAACTCCATTTCTGTAGAAAGTAAAAAAAAAAAAATAGTTGATTACTATATCTTTTTGTTGTCATTTTCTCATAACAATTAGAAAAAAATTGTAATTAAAATACGTGCTATGCCAAGAATATTGTCTGCTATAAAAATGTATTTTAAAGAGTATTTGCGTGATCTTTTTTCCTCCGTATTCACTTAATTCCAATCAAAAACCTGAAAGAATGTAATTTTATTAACCTGTGCGTAATAAAATTTCCCGAATTTTAAGAAAATATAAATGAATTTTTGCTAATAAAACATGGAGCTATTTAAACTATATTTAATTTTCAGTATCCTCATAAATTCTACAAACAAATGAATGCATATAAATCATTAGATACCCGATTTTTTTGTCGCGTTTGAATGGCGACATCGCTTTTTTCTGAGTTTGTGTATTATTCCGTGATAGTGACGTCATAGGCGTACTTTTCTACAGACGTTGTTTAAGACTGGATCGTAAATGTGGAATTCTTCAGCGGATGAAAATGACGTCTTTTTATGTAAAATGAAAGCGTGTATTTTAAATCTTAAAACTGAAATATGTTTTGTACTATTTATATTTATATATATATATATTTCCATTGGAGACGTCACTAAATTCCAATAAACCAGAATTCCTGTTTTCTGGTCTTTTTAGTTTTGCTCAGGTTTATGAATATTGTTAAATGATTTCAAATTAATCCCCAGAAATAAATAGCTGATCAAAACGATGAATTAGAGGAATGTGACCTAAAATGATCCTAGCTGCCAAATCCACATATGTTTTTTTCAAGACAGGTCGCGCTATCTACAGGATAACACATAAACTAGCTGTGCCAAATAAAGAAGAAGCAATGGCGGTATTCAAGCGATCGCAGTATTACGCGTCTGAAAAGAATTCTTTGAAAAGTGGTTTTTATAACAACTGTTATACGATAAGCACTAACTTTCATAATTATTTATATATAGTCTTTCATGTACAGAAATATGACTTGGTTTACTTAATAGAGTATGTTTTTAGATGTGAATTACACGTGCTAAGTTTGTTATGTTTCTTGGCGTCATCCAGTTATATGAACTAAAATAGACGGTCATTTTGCCGGATAAAATGATCCATTATGTTGATGGATTTACTACCATTTCATTGGCTGAAGAAAATTCAGTACCGCGTTCTAGCCATCATGGGAGCCAAATGTGTTACTGCCCCAAACCTCCTCTTTGAGTCCATGTGTTATTCTACAATCATAATTTTCAAATATTCCATTTTATTGTTTTTTCAAAATTATTTGTGACAATTTTTTTTTTTAAATTTACATAAAATAAATTATGATTTGATTGCAAATTGCTATTTGATTGCAAAACTTATTTCATTTCATTATATATTATTATAATTACTTTTATATCCTTTATTTTGTCGAAAAAAAACAATTTACAATTATTTTTAAATGAAGGATCATTTTGCCCTTGGATGAGGGTAAAATGATCCTTTGTACACTTTTCCAAAATTCTATTCTTTTCATCAGTCAATTTGGGTTTAAAATATTATTAAAACATGTTTATAATGCAAAATATGGTGTAAAACATATCAGCATAGGGCTAAAGTCTCATTTAAACAGTTATGTTATTTTACACAAGTTTTCCCCTTAAGGGGATCATTTTAGGCCACCTTCCCCTACTAACTAATGAAGAGCAACAAAATTTCATTGAGGCACAGACCAAGCAAATTTCAATAAATTCTAACCATAAATTTCCCCCACACCACGCTGGCAGCAGAATTTTTGATTAAAATTTTCATTTTATTATGTACAAGAAGAAAAGTTTTTACTTATTTTAACCCATTAACCGCTGGTGTTGCGTTGATGTAACGGTCAAAATAAATGTGCATGTTTAAATTACTTACTTACATACCAATCTTTTTAACTAAAAAAGTTAGACTTATTTAAAAACAGAAACCTTGAGATTAAATAAAGTTATAATTATCTTTCAGAATTTAGAGTGATAAATGACATTCAATTATAAATTCTAAAAACTCAACCTTTTAGTTTTAACGGTTCATAATTTTTTTCTTAAATTCTGGTATTACATTTAATCATTGTAGCAATAGAAGGACTCTCTCCTTGATCGGAATTAAATATTCATAAACCGTTTCAAGGGCGGTGGCTAGACGGTCTAGCCACCTAATTTTAATTCTAAAACTGACAAATGGCACCAAGAATATTCTAATAAAATTTTGCTTTTGTAATGAAAGTGAAAATTAGCGGGTTTTTATTTTCTGAGTAATTCATTTGAATATTCTGGTGTTAGTCAATTATTTCATCATTTTATGAACAGAATTCTTCTGCTCCTGAAAGGGTTAAAATATTTCGCATGTTAGAGCAAGTATTTGCTTTTATTTTTTTACTCCCGTGCAGAATTTTTAATGAAATTATTACATAAGGGATCTTTTTTGGTTTAAAATCTGTTTCAAATTATATCTAAGGAATTATTACAGTGTACCAGCAAGTACTTACTTTAAAAACTTAAGGAGATTATTTTCGTTTGTTTCGAAGGAAAAAAAAAAGAATTTGATCCTGCTTTAAGAAGTTGATCCAATTCCTGGTTCTTTATTTATCACGAGTGAAATGCGGCCTCTTATTTCTCTGTTTTCATGGAATTTCAGGGAGCTTAAGTTTATAAATTATAAAATATCCTAAAGTAACAAAAAACTAAGAACGTAAGTACGCTATTAAAGAATTTTTTTTTTATTATTATTATTTTTATTTATTTATTTATTTATTTTAAGAGTGCTTTAAAATGAAAATTTTCCTCTGGTAATTCATTAAGAAATCAGATCTTTTGACCAGTTGCGTAAGAGTGAACATATATATACAGGATGTTTCAAAACTACATGTCAGAAATGTAAAGGCAGGTAGAGGGGACCTAAATAAGCAGATTTCGTTTAGAAATGCAGCGTTCGTTAAGGCAGTAGAGGACGCTCTTGAGATCGGCGCATAAAAGAGCTTTGCTGGCTTGAAGCGTCATTCCCCGAAAGGATTTCGAGCAAAATGCATCGTTACACAAATACGTAGTTTCCCAGTATGTATTTCATATATGCGGCTGCGCAAGGAAATGGAGCAGCTACTCAAAGGATGTACAGTCGTGGAAAAATAAAAGTAAACACCCCGTACTAACTCCTCAACAAATTATCGTAGAAGTTACTGGTACCGAACGATTGGAAATAAAATCTACTTTTAAATGATGTATATAAAATTTGCTTAGGGGCCATCTACATATTAAAACGAATCCAAACTTCATTTTTTTCAAAGGCAATACCCAATTTTAACGAGATATTTCAAATCTTCGGTTCAAACTATGCCCAGACACCAAATTTCAAGTCTTTTAAATTATAAACATTCAAAATTTAGTGCTTCTAATGTTAAATTACATTTTCATATTTTTATTTATATCTCCTGAAATTATGCTCCTAATGTGCTAATTTTTTTGTGTAGCAATAATACTAATATACACAAACATAAATACGCTGAATTTGCAATTTTTATAATTTTATGATATGAATTATGATTTATGAAATTAATATTAAAAAAAATTATGAATTGCAACCTACAATTTTTTTTCATGAATTTAGATTTATTAAGTCTTGCTTTATAGAAATCCAAAATTTCACGTTTTCTTCCAAGTAGTTTTCAAATTATGCTTAAAAAACGGCAAAATGATGGTTTAAGGGGCCGTCTATGATGGAAGTGAGTAGATATTTTGAAATTTCTTCTGCTGTCCTGTAATCTAACAGGCTTCATTGATTGCTTGAGTGGTGCTGAAGGTGCCTTGATCAAAAAGGTGGCTCTCTCGGTTAACAACCCAGTACCAAACTTCAATTTGGATACAGCCCTTAAAATACACTTGTTTTAAAATAATTAATTTCTCTGGAACTTATGGCATGAATTGCATAAAAAATTATTTTTAGGCTAATTGAAGGATGTAGAGTTCATTTATGTTGTCAGACGTGTGTAGTGTTATTGAAAAAAAACCAAAGTTATGGTTCGTTTTAATATGTAGATGGCCCCCTAAGCAAATTTTATATACATCATTTAAAAGTAGACTTTATTTTCAATCGTTCGGTACCAGTAACTTTATTCTACGATAATTTGTTGAGGAGTTAGTAGGGGGTGTTTACTTTTTTTTTTTCCACGTCTGTACATGGAACAATTTCCGGGTAGGAATCTGCTGGATCGCCTAACACTTGTGCTTCTTCATCGGGAGTTGTTCGCGAGTGGATCGTTATATGCTTCCAGAAGTGATACGGACACAGGAAGATATCGCAGAATTCCTGCAGTGGAAGAAGTAGTATTACGCATAGTAGAGGATAGTCCTTCAACAAGCTCGAGAGCTATTGAATGTGTATTGGGTGCGAGCATGTAACTGTTTGGTGGACTTTACATGAAGACGCAATGGACCCATATCATTTGCCGAGAGTGCAAGCATTGCTGCTTGTCGATTGTTCTCTGTCTGTCAACTTTGTCCGCTGTTACCTACAGAAAGCTCAACCCCTCTTCTTTGCGAATGTTTTATTCACTGATGAGGTTACCTTTTCTCGGTCGGGTATGTTTAATATCCAAAATTATCACCTTTGGGCTCATGATAAGACACATGGTACAAGAACACATGGCTACCAAGAAAGGTTTTCCATTAATGTTTGGACGGGCATTATGCTTAATAACTTAGTAGGACCGTATATTCTACCTAACCGTTTAAACGGCTATACATACGGCATTTCCCTACAATACGTCTTACCTGAAATTCTGGTCGATGCTCTTCCAGCTGTTCGCACACGAATGTGGTCCAACACGATGGTGAGACAGATAATTTCAGCAGGAACGTCAGGAATCACCTGGACGCTGTCTACGGCCAGCATTAGATAGAACGGGGCGGACCTGTTCCTTCGCCACCGTGCTCCCTAGATTTGGCTTGCTTGGATTTCTTCTTTTGAGGTCACATTAAGAGAATAATTTACTATACTCCCATACCATCTGAAGAAGATCTGGTGGTCCGATTGTTTCTTGCTACTGAAAATGTGCGTGACATGCCTGACGTTTTTATTAATGTACGTCAATCCATGCGCCACCGCTGTGATTTTTTTATCGCTGTT
This sequence comes from Maratus speciosus, assembly GCA_963932465.1. Classification (NCBI taxonomy): domain Eukaryota; kingdom Metazoa; phylum Arthropoda; class Arachnida; order Araneae; family Salticidae; genus Maratus; species Maratus speciosus. The sequence continues at coordinate 620,360,685 of OZ010788.1, read as the reverse complement.
GGTGGCAACTCTTTTGAGCAGGTATTGTCCACTTCTTGATAAATAAGTTGTTGGTTTCCTTTGTCTTTACTTGCCTTTTAATTTATCTGTTGTTAATACTGCCTTACATACTAGCACTTCAGCACTACATTTCCGCACTCACATTCCTATACGAAGTCTGGTTATTTAGAATTATAAATCTGCCTTTACATTTCAAACATATACTTTTGAAACACACTGTATATAAGGTATCTGAAATGGGATTGGAGATCTTTAAATTGAAATAACAAGAAGAGATAAAAAAAAAAATTAAAATAAAATAAATGGATGAAAAAGCTCTTTCCTTTTAATTAAGAAATTCCGGATGCTGTGTTTTCATTTGAAACGACTATCTTTTTCAGATTAAATTTCTTTTCATTCGAGCTACAATATAAAACAACATAAAATTGAAGAGGTAAAAAAAAGAAAAAAAAAGGTAAAAAAGAAATTGATTGCGAGTACAATCTCTTCTTTAGAAACTTTAAAAAAGAAACTGTATGTCAATACTGATGTTGAGTTTATGTAAAAAATTGCCCAAATACTTTCAACTAATTTTTGCAGATAAAAATTTAATTTTGCTTTGTCAATAAAAATTGGTAAAGAAAGGTATATATTACTTTTAGCAGTTTAAACACCGACTGAATTTACGCAAGCTGTCCGTTTCTATTGTATTATGTGTATATGAAGAAAAAAAAAATAGTGTAAATAAACTTCATAATATAGTAGACTTCTGATATACAACGCTCGATTATACGACACACTGGGTTAACCGTCATTCTTCACATATTTGAACTTCCGACTTGCGAGGACAATAGGGATGTTTGTGGGTGTACTGCAATCTAAAATTCTGTATTAAAATATATTATTTTTTGCTTATAATTAATTACACCTAAATTCTAAAATTCTAAAAATGATAATAAATTATTAAAATATAACATATTATTTAAGTTTAAATCTTATTTTCTAACAATAATTGAGTAAAATAGTATGCGTATACTGTACATAGTTAAATAATATATGTTTAATCAAAAATTATTAGAAATTCACAAAAATTCCAATCATTAAACACTTCTGAATACCATAGACTGGGGCTACTTTGGTCCTTGCGGGGTTACTTTGCTCCATCCCATAAAAAAAGTGTTTATCCTTTGTATTGAACGAACAATAAAGATAATTTGGAGGGATTACCTTTGAAAAATATTTTATACCTTACTATAGAGTATTTGAATAGTTTGGGGTAATTTTAATGTTTGTTAGTGGCAACACTGGATGTGCTTGTAAACAACTGTTTTCGTGTGTAAATTTTAACTCTCCGAACTTTCTATGGTGAAAAATCTGGATAAAAGCTACAAATAAAGTAAGTGCCAAAATATTACCTGTAGTAATCTGTAACCCATGTTTGATCATAGTTTTTCCTTTAACTTTTTATTTTGACAGGAAATGTTTACGTTTTCATAAAGCTAACATGAAAACTATTTTTTCAGGGCTACTTTGTGTCAGGCCTGGTTTGGTCCGAATTAACCCCACTTACTTAGAAATTCCTTTTGTACAACCAAATCTCATAAAAAGATTTTAAGTAACATTTTTTTCAAATGTTACATTAATATTTTTTGTTCCAATTGCTGAGGATAACATGACGAAAACTGTTTCTCGTGTCTTTAAAATTTACAATTGGTTTATTGTTTTTAAATGTAAGGAAAAAAAAAACATTTGCTTATCGAGTTTGCAGTATTAATTCTTTAGCCGATCCTATTGTAAGGGGGTTTTAATAGTCCAACATATCAAATGTATTCAATCAATATAAAACAATCAATTCAACCATATCTAAGTGAATGGGTCAAAGCTGCCCTTAGCAGAGGCTACTTTGTTCCAAAACTTTAAAAATAGTTAAAGAATAAAAATAATAATAAATTGATTCTTTAAAACCATACAGTTTGCTTTATTGTTTCATGTTAATTGTTTACAACTCAATTTCGGCGTTGAAAAATCATATATAAAATTTTTAAATAATGGAAATGTTAGTGGAATCCGGAAAACGTGTCCCAAAGTATTGACGGTATTCTATCTACTCTTGCCAGAAATATAGATTTATTTTCTCGCCTTCGCTTATAAAATGAATCATGATTACCTTTCCACCACCGGAATGTAAAATAGCCAGTTTGGATTCAGGAACATAATTAAGCCAAGTTACGTTATAGACAGGTTAATACCTTTTTGTAGGTTTAATACACTATTTTTTTAAATGATGCTAAACAATAACACAAAGTTCATAATTTTCGGACACTTTAAAAAATCATCAAAATTTAAAATGCTAACGTCATACAGATATTTCAGTAAAAAAAAAGGCATTAAAAACTACTCTCTGTTTCTCTTAAATTTCTAAGGGTTGTATACTTCATAGTAACCCTTTCCACTCTGGCTACACGCACGTGGCTCTAACCTTTCATATCTACATTCTCTTTCACGTCAAATTACTCTGCTTCATTATAAACATTACACCACGAAAGCTAATATACAAACAGTTTCTAACCTCGTTTTTACCCTAATTTACATTACTTTGTCATGGAATGACATCCAAGAGACAGAACGCAGTTAAAAGAAAAAAAAGCCAGTCCCATAAAACAAGAGACTTCAAAATGGTATTTTAAAATGAAACCTTTTGACTTACTAGCGCAAATTCTAGTAAATATTCTTGTTTTAAAAACCATGGCAATAAAATAATTTTCTTAGAAGAAGAAAAAAAAAGAAATGAAAAGTGGCCTCTTTAAAGGTTTGTTTTGCAACAATCTTTTCAAAATTTATTTTTTTAGTTTTCTGAACTTAACTAATTTGCAAAACTAACTGAATTGGCCTATATGACCCTTCTTTTATTTCTGAATCTGCTTCTTTTTCTTTGTAGATTTCGATGTTAAAAAATAATTCTACTTGTGTGTGGGGGACGAAGTATGCCCCCTACATGAACCAGAATAACAAGATTCTCATAACCCGCAAAAGCATAAATTTAAATAAGCTGAAATGTCATTAGCACATATTACTTCGATTCCAAAAATGATACATGATAAAATTGATTCAATTTATATTGCGAAATTATTTTTATAGTTTATTGACTATGTTTTCCCTAATTTTTATCCATCTTATTATATTATGCAATGATATAAATACTTATTTCATTTAGCAAATAATAATAGTCACCGGAATATTTTCAATAAGTCTTTTATAGTACACTGTAAAAAAAAAAAAAAAAAAAAAAAAAAAAAAACTATTGTAGATTTGCCAGCACAAACTGCTGGCGTCCGAATTGCCAGCCCATTGTGCTCTTAATTTTACGCAACTACTGTATTTTTCATGTTTATATAGTCAAGAAGCCAAAGAAAGCTAAAGCACATTCGACTGTGATCGAGTTTGAGCACGAGATGAACAGTACTTTGTATGTAAAAATGTCGGTTTTTTTTCAGTGCACTTTATGGTAGACAGAGAGCCGGCAGCTCAGGCAATTACCTCATCGAGTTGACGGATGAAATTCTAAGATTAGTTAAATCTTGATTCGCATATTAAAACACAATCGATCTGCCAAGTCCTATCTTGGTGGAAAACACCTGAAAGCCCGATTTTAACGGCTGACTCGTAGGATTACCATTGTGTTTTCCTGTTCCCAGTCCGCCATGTTTTCATACCTTTTGGTGCAGGAAAACACAATGGTAAACCTACGAGTCAGCCACAAAAATCGGGTTTGCGGGTGTTTTCCACCAAGATATGACTTGGCAGACCGATTGCGTTTTAATATGCGAATCAAGATTTGACTAATCCGGGAATTTCATCCGTGAACTCGATGAGGTGATTGTCTATGCTGCCGGTTCCCGGTCTATAGTACTTTAGAAAAAAAAATCCCTTTATGTGTGGATTGCAGAAGCGTCATTTTTCAACGAAATTTAAAATCCCAGATAGCTTGAACAATATATTAATATTCAGGCTAATTTACATATCGTATGCTAATTTGTCTAGTTTAGGCTGTTCTCATAAAATGTTTTTTCCGCAGTCAACAATCCGAAAGATAATAACACTTCTACGGACACGTTTTTAAGGTGATTTGGTACCCTTTGAACGTTTTCTTTTTATTTAAGCATTTTAAGGTACAAATTTGACATAATAATAAAGGACTGAATGAAGAAAAATGATTCTATCAGTTATTAATCGATTCCCCTGGCAAAATTTGAAAATTAATATATATTTAAAAAAAAATAAGTAAATTTTAAAATGTATCTTCACGAGCAATTTTGAGCATTTTGAACTAATTTTTTAAAACTATTCTTAGAACTGTGCTGTATAATTTTAAGTATCAAATTTACCATAAGTTAATTAATTTAGAAGAATTGTGCAAATACGTGTAAAATTACAGTAAAAACTGAATTTATTTTACATTTTTATGTGTAAAAAAAACCCCCTTTTTACTTTATTATAAATCCGATACTTAGTTTTATGAAACAGACCATAAGAAACAACCCAAAATAATTGAAGTCAATTTAAATATATACATAAAAAGTTTATCCATTTCGAACATGCAAATTCGTCGAAAAAATACAAACTGAGATAAATCATTTTTAAGTAAAGTGGGTGTGGCACTTAAAGGGACAGCGATGTAATAAAATAGCTCTTAACTGTATTTGTAATACTGGGATCGTTACAAAATTTCCTCAAAATATACTAGGGATAATAAAGTATAATTTCAGTAAAAAATTAATAACTAATTGAATTTAAAATAACCAAAAAACCCGACTACGTAAAAAGGGAACAAATTAATTATTAATGTTAAACCATTTTTCATATTACTTACCTAGTTTTTTTATTTACTTGTATTGATGCCTTTTAAGTTGTGTTTAATTGTTAGTTCCTATCTTTAAACGCTGTTTTGATGAGGCCTATAGATATCTATGAAGGTTAGAGTTGCAGTAAAGCTAGAGATCCTACCTACACAACTTCCAGGTTGTGTTATATTTAAACGGAGCTTCTGACTGTAAAATAGTCAATGAAACATCGTCTTCATTTTGAAAGACCTATCCAACGATATGCCACTCAATATGGTGCATAATTTTTTTTTCGTCTTTACCACCATTTTGTATTTTACGGCGGCCATTTTGAAGTTACAAAAACGAAACCAAGCCTATAACCATTGGACGGTTAAAACTAATCGATAGAGACGTCATTCATTAAAATTCATCCAGTCGTTGGGATGTTTCGAGGGTATAAAGAAATCCACATACCCAGATACGCGTGAAACACATAACCCTTCTTGGCAGTCGGGTAGAAAATCGATATTTTCGTCATTTTTTACCGAATGAAGAATACGGAGTCCCCTTAACCATAACAGCATGACATTTACAGGCATGATTACTGAAGAGATTTGGCGTAGAACAGGATTTCTATTTCACAAGAAATAAAAGGACAACGTTAAATAGCACAGATTGTAAGAATGTGTATAAAAAAGGGCAAGGCTCGAATAACCTCTGAAGATATGGGAAGAATAGTGTCATTTCAAAGCCATCTTTCATTCGAGAATAGTTTCCTAAATTCGATATACCCGGGCTCTCTCCAATGCTGCAGATGTTATTCAGATTGGTACAAAGATTATACTATTGAATTTCCTTGATTTTGATTGGTTCGAGAATAATACAGCCTAGATTAAACTTTGTGCGAATTGTAATAAAAACCTAAAATCTTAAACAGCGATTTTTACGCACAAATAACGTACAGAACGATAAAAAATAACGATGTTCAAATTCTGATTTATTTAATACTGAAATTAACTATATAAAAGCAGTTGCCATCGATCGTGGATTTAGTTTGAATATCATTAACCGCATTTTATCTAAACCTCAGATAATCATCGATTCCGTTCCAGCAAATAAAGAATTTAAAAATGTTATTGTCTTACGTTATTTTCCTAAAATCCGTGCACAAATTTCTTGTATTCTCAATAAGTTTAGTTTTAAAGTTGTTTTCTCTCCAACCAATAAAATTTCTTTCTCCAATCTTAAAGATCCCATTGACGATCATAATACCTGGGGCATTTACAGAATTTTTTGTGAGTGTGGCCTCTCTTACATTGAGCAGACGAAGCGTGTACTTAGAATTAGGCTGAAAGAACACCAGAATTACGTTAGAAAGCAGGAAATTGAGAAATCTACAATAGCGAAACATTGTTGGAATTCCAACCACCAGTTTAGTTATCCAGAGGCAAAAATTATTCAAAAATGTCACTCAGTTTTTGATCTAGACTTTTACGAAGCTCGCTATATTCATAAACATACTTCCACCTTAGTAAATGATATGACCAGCACCTCTATTTTTTTAACCAGTGTGGAGAAATCCTGCGCAGTGACTCTTTTTCAGTTAGTTCTGTTCAATTACGTCATTTCTTTGTGTTATATAAACTTTTGCTTCTGCCTTTTCAACCAATCCATAAGCCAGTTCTTGGGGCTATAGCCGAGGAGTTCTTTCGAACTCATTTTTTTTTTCATTGAGGAAGGAGATCGAGGAATCCTCGAAACGATCATATGGGTATTTTTTATCATTCTGTACGTTATTTGTGCGTTAAAAATCGTTGTTTAAGATTTTAGCTTTTTATGATAATACAGCCTGATAAATTCCCAACTTTGGTCAGTTGGATAACCTGTTTTCTCGATTTCGGGCCCCTTCAAAAAATATTAAAGGAAGCACGTGCTACTCGTGCCTATTCGGTAATTATGGCCTGCAAAATGGTGTATGCAGCTGTTTCAGAGCTTCTAAAGATCCATAATCAGTACAAAGTTTAAAATTAATGTTTAAATTATAGAATATGCCAGCGAGAGTGACTCCACAGCTCGCGGCTAGTCGCGAAATGACGGTGGGTGTTTGCGGCTTTAGAAACACAGAAACAGAAGTATGTACCGTGTGTCCTAAAAAGGACTGACTGATTTTAAAATTCAATAACTTGCAAACGGTGACAGATATTTAAAAAATTCTTGCAGGAGGATTATGTATGATATCAGGAGTTCTTTTACAGTGATTCTCGATTTTAGTTCGAATTACAAACAATATATGGCGCTGCGATCAATAGACGCTAAATTCAGGTTCGATTTTTGGTCCATCGAGACCCACTCAATACATTTTAATCTCCTTTTTCCGCATGGAAGAAGAGATCGGCCCAAAAATCGAGCCTGTATCTAGCGCCTATTGCTTACGGCGCCATCTATTGTTTGTAATTCGAACTAAAATCGAAAATCACTCTAAAAAAACTTTTGACCTTATGCATAACCCTCACTCTCAGAAATAAAACTCTCAATTTTGACGATTCAGCAATCCTCGAGCTATATTTCGTTGTTTTTGACAATCATTTCGTATCAAAATCACGTGACTTTTAACGACACGTAAACTCTCAAATATTTGACGAAGGTGTTTCTTCACTCACGGCCAGACTCAATGCATTTTAAGGAAACCGTAACTCCTCAAATCCTGCGACTTTAGCAAGCAAATATTTGCTTGTTTATGTTATTCCTGTCTTAATTTATTTAAAAAAATTATGTTATTCCTGTCATAATTTATTTAAAAAATTGCACTTTTTAGCGCTTTTCAGAAAATGCTGAAACACAGGTAGTTATTGTTTCTGCATTAGTTATTTTTTTAGCTGTTAAACTTTTTAAGAATGTTTATTATTATTTATATTATTATTATTATTATTATTATTATTATTATTTTACTTTGCTCGCTATGGTTTAATTCGAAAAGAATAAATTTCCTGTGTTTTACAAAATCGTTCAAAAAGAAAATTTGGTCAATAAAGTTTCAAAATTCCAAGATCTCTTTTTCATTTAAGAAATATATTCATATAACTATCAAATTAAATATGCATAATTGATCCCTCTCCCTTCTTTTCTGTAAACAGTAAAGTGTTAAAATCTTAACCAACTACTCAAATTGATAAAATCTCCCCCATATGTACTTTAAAATTCGTTATTTCTGAGCAACAAATTAACCAGACCATATTTTAATCATTTATCGAGCAAAGAAAATTTTCCTAATAAATTATATTAATCAAGCCATATTATAATTATTCATATTAATCATAGGAAATAATAATAATAAATTAGTCTTACTAATTAAAACTTGCAAGAATTATAAGTATAACACCATCGATAAAATTACAACCAACCTTATAAAAATATAAATATACAGTAGAATCCATTACATGCATGTAAAATCGTATCTGTTCGAGGACTCAATAGCGTAATAGCTAGAATGACCGTCTCCCACACCGGAGGTCGTGAGTTCGAATCAACCCGAAGACCGAAGCTATTATTTTTTCTCCTGTCGATACAAGAGCTTCCAAAACTGTTCAATAGGTGGCACAACCAGCCCTCTGATTGTACTTTTCAAATAAGCACTTTTGACGAAATTGTTATCCTCAAACAAGCGAAGAAAGTAATTTTCTCAATATGACGAAATATTCGCTCGGAGCATATCCCAGGAAATGGTTTCGTCAAAAATGAAGAAAATTTCGTGAAATCTGAGTATCCATTTCTGAGAGTGCTCCTGCAAGAATTTTTTAAATATCTGTCACCGTTTGCAAGTTATTGAATTTTAAAATCAGTCAGTCCTTTTTAGGACACCTGGTACATACAATTTGTATTTTTTAATGTTTTCCTTTTATTTCTTGATATATCGGTACAAGTCCAATTCCCCCATTTTAAGGTTTTCTATTTTTCTATCTTCTGAGATACCTTGAACAAAATATTGAAGTACAGGGTCTACATAAATGAATAGCCTAACTTTTCATGGCTATTAAGAGAAAACAAAAAAAGTGCAACTTTTTTGTTCATCGGAAAAAAAAAAAAAAAAAAAAAAAAAAAAAAAAAAAAAAACATAAAATATATAATGGGAACATTAAAAAGGTCCACAAACTTACTTAAAAGGCGACTAATGTAATAAAAAAGATGTTACAAGTTTAAAATATACATTTTATTTAAAACCTCTTAGTACTTTCAAACCTTCCAGGCTCATCATCAGAGAACATCACAATAACTAAATGTTGTTTATTTATACAAATACGTCACATTGTTTTGAAAATGAGAGAGTCAATAATTATTAGAGTTGAAAGTAGAAGTAGCAGTAGCAGTTTCGTGGATAGAATTTAATTAGAGGAAATATATATTATTATTATTAATTCCAGTTCTATTTATTTTATGGCATCACTTTGTTTCTCATACATCACTTTCCATGGCTAGAAGTTTTTTAGTTATTAAGATATTCTCTGATGATGAGCCTGGAAGGCTTGAAAGTACTAAGAAGTTTTAACCCTTAAATGCCTGATTTTTCAAAAATCCTTGTAATAATGTTTTTCGGATTACATTTTTTAAATAAATCATGGGAAAAAATACTAAAAAAAATCATATTTTGTTTTAAGTATGGTTTACGGGTGAAAAACCGTTTGTTACTAATCGGCAATACTGGTCTTTAATTGAAAAAATAATTTTCCTTCATAAAATTCTATAATATTAAACACACAAGAATTTTACCAACTATAATAAGAAATAAATTTTACTTGCTCACTGCAGAACAAAATAGGGTATTTCGCAAGCTTCCAAACAAAACAAAAAGAGCAAGTAGCAACAATTGAAAAAATAAATCTATCTTTATTCTTAAACAGCACAAGTGTTGCCATCTACATGTTGAAAATCGATTTAACAATATTTTCAGAATGTATTTTATTGGCAACATTAGGCATTTTAGCTTCTGTATTATTATAATAGTATTTTAGAGCCTAAATTTGGTATGTTGCCGAAAAGCAACACCCGGCATTTAAGGGTTAAATAAAATGTATATTTTAATCTTGTAACATCTTTTTCATTACATTAGTCGCCTTTTAAGTAAGATTGTGCATTTTTTTAACGTTCACATTATATATTTTATGTTGAATCAAGGTGAAAAATTGCCTTTCGTCTTATAATATTATAAAAAATAATCGTTGAAAATTTAAATTCAACACGGTTAAAAGTGTTTAATGCGAGCCCCTCCAAAAACACGTACGATATGATGGTGGCACGATAACTCATTCCACGCTTTTCTCAGCATGTCCAGTTCACTGTGCTCCACAATAGTACGGAGGCCTAACTTCCTATTCTGATACATTGAATCCAGCGGTCCGACCATGAAAACAATGCCAAAGATTTTCCGAGGATAATTTTTGGCAAAACATTGATTTCCTCCCATAGACTAGTATGGGGTAGATATTTTCAAATTGGATTTTCTTTTTTAAATATGAAGAAATTGCTACAATTTCCCCTCATATATATTTCTTATTATAAAAACTATAGATTTTATTTAAATGCATCGCAATTTTTAATTTGATATGTGTTTAAAAGGAAATTTTAGGTAACCTTAACAAAATAAAATGAAAAATTTGTTAAGTATTGCTCATGCAGTTATTAAAAAAGGGGTAGAAATAACCAAAATTGATAAAAAGTATACGGAAAAGTTTGAAAAAATGGTTCTAATCTCTCTATTCTAAAAAAAAGTAACTACCGCTGTCACCGCCGCCGCCGCCGACGGTTTTGAATTTTTTGTGACCGGAGGTCTTTCTTTGTTAATATTAAGGAAAATAATACATACAAAAATATGAAAATCGGTAGTATTATACAGAAATGTTTGATAAACACGCTGATGCAGACAGTTTTCAAATCGAAGAATTATTTTAAGAGGTATTTAATGCTAAATTTGGACAAAATCGTTCCACTAAAAAAGTTTTATAGGAGCAAAAACTATTCATTTGAATTTAATCATTTTTAGATCATTTTATACGTTATAATTTCCTGGTGTGCAGAATTAATTTATTTTTTTAATTTGACTCATTTTTCGAGGTTTTATTTCTATTTTAAATTCAGATTTTCAGCATTTCTAGGGATATTTTTAACAGATTTTATAAAGTGATATTAATTTAAACTGTTGCCAACTGTATAAACAACGGAAACAATAATGTTTGCTTCAAATTAAAAATTTATTTACACGTGACTATTATAAATCGAAAAGACACTTTCAAATTAAATTTAAATAATTGCGTATAAAAAGCAGGAACATTGAAAATTACGTCATAAAAAGTATACACGTGAATTTTAAAAGAGAAAGGATATTGTAAAATAATAAATTCATTAGCATGCTTTAGAAGTCTTAAATAGGAGAAATTACGTCATATTTACGTCACATTACAGTTATTACATAAAATGAACACAAAATAATATTGCAAAACAGTTTAAATTTAGAAATTGCGCTAGACATTTATTTGATATTTTGAGAGGATCCTTTCAACTATTTTTGCTAGGAAAGCGCAAATAATATTTCATTTCTAACAAAAGTATTTTCACGTGAATATTTAAAAGAGAAAGAATAGCTTGGTCAAAATTACGTCAGATTAAAAACGATTAATTTAAAATGTCTCATTTAAAAGAACGTTCTTTTCGCTTTGTTAAAAAATACCAGGAGACAAAGACTCTGTTTATTTAATTCCTTTTATATTAGCTTATTTTGAAATGTTGTTACACGTGTCTACGTCATCAAGTTATTTTTATTTCGACGTTTTATTTGTATTTTTATTAATGTTGTACTAATTTATTTGTTCTTTCGTTATTTAAAATAAAAATTTTGTCAATTTGTATAATTTGGAGAGTGGTTTGGCGATTTATATAATTTGGCAAAATTGGTCGACTGGATAATCAAGAAGTACCGCAGCGAATTTGGCGTTAAAATTCCCCAATCAAAGAGAAATGAATAGAAATCCGTTTATAGGGAGATCGTCACTGTTTTTTAAATTATAATTTAATCTTTCGAAATCTTTTTAAAGTCGATCAAATTAGCGTGCATTTAGAGTCTGCGATGTCTGGACGGGGGTTGGCGAGCGTAGCTCGTAGGGGGCCGAGACCCCTAGTATAATAAATAGACTCATGTATCATAATTGTGTCTGGTGTCTGGACGGGGTCTGGACGGGGGCTGGATGGGGGCTGGCGAGCGTAGCTCGTAGGGGGCCGAGCCCCCTAGTGTTTTTAAAAAAATACAGCACTCATTACTTGCACGTATTGAAAGTGTGATACGGTCGCGGCCGAATATGGATCGGTGAGTTAGCTCTCCGTATTTTATATGGAGCCCAGAGGTCCGGCGTAATTCTTTGAATGGCTGAAGATATGCATGTCCTAAGTTCGTCCACATTGGTAGTGGTGGAACATACACCCGATCTTTGATAAGGCACCACAAAAAAAAAATGATGCTGAGAAAAATGTGGAACGAGATATAGTATCGCCTTGATATCGTCCGAGTTCCGGAAGGGGCTCACATACTTATGAACACTTATAACCGTACTATTATTTTTAACACAATCTTACTGATTGGTAAAGTTATCATACGAATTGAATATCTCCAAATGGGCGAAAAAATGCCCAAGTCGGGAATCGAACCCAGATCCTTGGATTACATTTCCAATGCTCTACTGTTTAAGATACCTGGGCTGAAAACCGGAGAGCATATTTCGTTCAGATAACCTTATTGATAATAACATCTGCTCTCACTCTGCTATGCAGACAGCTCAACAGAATAAACCGCAAATAAAGAACTCGATTTAAACGATGGATATGTAGGTATACTATTATTTTAGATATTCTCTCAGCTGGAAATATTCAATTTGTATGACTTGTAACTGTGTTGAATTTAAACTTTCAACTGTTATTTTTTATTTTCGATGAACAAAAATGTTGTACTTTTTTCGTTTTCTTTTAATAGCCCTGTAAAGTTGGAATATTAATTTATGGTACGCCCTGTACATGCTGTCTTATAAAGTGTATACAAATTTATCTTAGGCAGTTCTAAATAAGCCTTTTCTTCGTTCTCAACAACTCGAAATATTTTGACACTTTTACGATCTCGTTTTTAATCCTAAAAGCATGACACTTGCAGCATGATTATTAAAGTGATTTGGAATAGAACAGGTTTTCTTTCTTTCTTATGAATGAATTATATCTTGACTTATAACTGACTGTTGTTTCATAACGGCTGAAGATACACCCGGATATGGTCCAAAACGCGAACTTTGGCAATATTTTCTAAAAAAGATATTCTATTTTTACAAAAAATGGGACAAAATGTGCTCGATTACATAGTTTCAGAATGAGAGAATGTGCAAATTTCATGCACGTATGCGAACAAAAGGAAAACTCGAAAAGCAGCCAATTTGGTTTTAATAGCAGCCTTAAGACAGAAAATTGAATGCTGTGATTGCTTACACAGATCCGCTCTTACTAAGGAAAATTAAACAATGATCACTGTAAATTCGGTAAATTATACCGAATTTTTTATGCGATTTAGCATTCGTAATTTGTTGTCATAAATATTGAACGAGAACCATGCCAACCTCTGAATATTTAGTTTTCTCTATTCTCTATAATCTAAGAAAATTAACTGACGCTGTCGTTAACGCTGTTGCCGTAATTGAATTTATTGCGACCGGCAAAATTGGTCGACTGGATAATCAAGAAGTACCGCAGCGAATTTGGCGTTAAAATTCCCGGACTCACTTTCTCGGATCACAAAAAAAAAAAAAAAAAAAAAGTTGGAAATTGTTCGTCAAACGTGGCAAATGAGGTGCATTCGTACTATAACTAGTTTTATAAATATTGTTTGCACCCCATATTGTACTGAATGTATATTATTTTGCACTTTCTAATAATTTTTTTCTATTGGCCGTCATGTAACGGAAAACTTTTGACTGTCCCTGTAAAGAAAGTATACATCCGATTTTCACAAAATTTGATATGACTCGACAAAATTTTACAGCAATTATATATTTAAAATTTCAGACCATTCGGAAGGCTGTACCATTAAAATGCACTTGCAATTATATTTTCCCATTGGTCGTCATGTAACGGATAACTTTTGACTATTCTTGTAATTAAACTAGACATCCGGTTTTCATAAAATTTAAAATAGCTCGACAACATTTTACAACAATTATATATTTAAAATTTCAGATAATTCGGTTGGATATTTTTTGCTCTGGTATATGCAACGGACATACAGACTGACGGACGGAACGACGACTATAGGTGCTTCGTATTTATATAATTACGAACGCACCTAAAAAAGAAAACATGGCATAGAAGAACATGAAAACTGTAAATTTTATAGAATAATGAATGATAAACAAGCTGAAGCAGACAGTTTTTAAATCGAAGAATTATTTTAACGTTATTTAATATTCAAATTGGTCAAAGTAGTTCACTGTAAAAAAAGAAGACTAAAAAACGGAAATTGCACTGGCAATCGAGACGCCAGTACTATTTCCGTATTTTTAGGGAAATTTTTCTGTAATTTACGGGATAAAATTTCCGTTAAAACAAGGAAATAGTACTGGCGTCCCGATTGCCAGTGCAATTTCCGTATTTTAGTCCGTTTTTTTTACAGTGTTCAGTTAAATAAGTTTTATAGGATCAAAAACCATGCGTAGCAAATAAAATTATGTATGAAAATTATGTATGAAAATCATGACACATGTCAATCAGAATAAAGGCATTTACAGGCATCTCCCGACTTACGCATTACGCGACTTCGCAGTTACGTAATAATCTCGAAAATTACATTTGTGAACATACTATAGCGCGTTTTATACGCAGTTGCGTACTTTTGATATTTATTTTATAAATAAAATATATAAGATATAAGCCACAGCCGTAATATAGTTTACACAATAGATAGCGTTATATTTTTATTGGTATATACAATCAAGTATATAACAAAGTAATTTAATCTTTATTGGTAGTTATTCATAGTAGTTATCTAATTCATAATAAACAGTTTGCGCTTATCAAGGATTATTTTATTTTGTGAGAGCTATTCATCTGTCTTGTCATCAGTAATTCATAAAGAATAGGTTAAACCAGCCCTCTTTAATTATTTCGTATTTTTATTATTGTTTGATGTAGATTCAAAATTGTTATAAATCAATTCATCCATGTTAGATTCATAAATCCCGTATTCCACAAAAGTTTGAAAAGAGTTCTTTAAGTTTTTATATTTTTTCATACTTTTATAATTTATGTACGAGTAAATACTGCCGCATGATGCTTTATTTATAAAATAATACGGTGTAAATAATATGTATCTGTATATATACATATATAATATAATTACAGTTTCTTACAAAATTTTACCTAAGCAACTTACAAATTCGGCTTGCATAAAATTCAAGTTACGTAAAACTTTACGGAACGCATTAATTACGTAAATCGGTGGATGCATGTATATGCCTTAAAACTCTATATTTTTTTATCACTTTAAGCAATTTTAGCTTAGCTTAATTATGCATAGCAATTTAACGATCTTGGTTGTGATGTGTAGTGTCACCGCAACCAATCATTTTGTTAATGCGTCCTTTTATTTCAAAAATTCATTATTTCAGTAAACATTTATTTTATATTTGACCTAGAGGTGGCTCCAAAGAACATCCCCTCATACAGCTGATGGCTGAAATTGTAGGATTAGACAGAACTTGATTAGCATATTAAAATGCAACTGGTCTGCCAAGTCATATCTTGGTGCACTGAAAAAAATGGGTATTCAAAATTGAGTAAAAAGTACTCAATTTTAAATACGTGGCATACTCAAAATAGCTCCGATCCAAATGCACTCAAAATTGAGAAACACGTGTACTCATTTTTGACCCTATGGTTGTGTTCCAATATGAATTGTTATGTACTGTCCCCCTGAAACTAGAAATTAAATTAAAAAAGTACTCACATTTATTTTTCGTTCTAAATTGTTAACAAGAAACGTTTAATTGATTATTTATTATGAAAATTAGCAAAACTATTAGCAAGATACCCAAACTGAATATTTTTATAACAGGAGCTTTATTTGTAAGCACTTTAAAATCATTTTAAAATACTGTACATAATTTAATATTTGAATCATCATGAACATCTTTTATGCCACCATAAATGAAATAAATCATTACAGGGTACAAAATTATCGTTTAGTTTGGGTTTGATAACATGTGATTCTTCAAAATTGAGAAAACATGTGTTCATTTTTGATCCAAACATACTCAATTCAATACGAGTACATCGATTTACTCATTTTTGAGTACTTCGTTTTTTTCAGTGTGGAATCCACCTGCAGACCCGATTTTAGTGGTTGATCGGTTGATTTATCATTGTGTTTTCCTGCATCCAAAGGTATGAAAACAGGGAGGCCTGGGAGCAGGAAAATACAATGGTAAATCTACCAGACAAAAGAAATCGGGTTTGCAGGTGTTTTTCATCGAGATATGACTTGGCAGACTAGTTTCATTTTAATATGCGAATAGAATTTTAACTAATCCTGGAATTTCAGTCGTCAACTAGTTGAGGTGATGATTTCTGCTGTAGCCTCCCAGTCTATATGAATTATATTATTTCATATTTTAAAAAAAAATAGTTTTATTTTTTTTCCCGGTTCCAGTCAAATATAAAAAAGCGCAAATAATATTATTTCCAAATATTTTACAACTAAAGAATATAATTACAATATCGTCCCCCTTACAGTCCTTATTTTCGTCAAGGAAACGAAAGTAGGAATGCTTTTCATGAAATTTTTTTCCTCATGTTTGGATGGCTAATGTTTCGTTATGTCTTCTACTACTTCTACTGATAATAATACTATGTCCCTTAATTTAATGTAAGTTAAATTACTTACCCATTTAGAAATAAATTTTGATTTAGTTATAATTTAAGCCCCGGCGTATTGGATTTTTTGAGGAGGACGAAATTGGGACCATTTTTTTTTCTTTTGCCATATATAGATACTTTTGAAAAAACAATTTTTCGCATTGTTAAAATTTTTTTGTACGATCTTTGCCTACACTGAAAAAAAAACCGACATTTTTACAGTACAAAGTACTGTTCATCTAGCGCACAAACTCGATCACAGTGAATGTGCTGGATCTTTCTTTGGTTTCCTGACTATATTAACATGGAAAATACAGTAGTTGCGTAAAATAAACAGCACAATGTGCTGGCAATTTGGACGCCAGCAGTTTGTGCTGTAAAAAAATGCGTCCAAATTGCCAGTACATTGTGCTGTTAATTTTACGCAACTACTGTATTTTCCATGTTAATATAGTCAGGAAACCAAAGAAAGGTACAGCACATTCACTGTGATCGAGTTTGTTCTGGCAAATTTACAGTGTTTTTTTTACAGTGTATGTTTCTATGTGCGTGGGTAGTTAGTCTATACAAAATCCAAATTTGGTAGGTTTTCACTGAACATTTCAATATTTAGGGCCTAAAAGTGACTTGGGGTACGAAAATAGGGTACCTTACCTTACTGAACTACAATTTTTATATAACAAGTGGGGTTAATTAATTATGAAATATCTTAGCGCGGTAATATTTTAAATATTTTAGTGAATAGCATTTATTATTTTTTATGTCATTACGAGTTTTAAAAAATATTTCACCCAATAGTTTTTAATAAAAAAATTATAAAATTTTGATAATATGAAGAAAAAGCACATATGACTCAGCATATTTTGTTAAACATTATAAAACATGTATCTTTTCAGCAATAAGATATTTTTAAACCTTTAATTTCTCTACAGGTTGTTTTGAAAATTTGTCTATAACATATTTCAAAACAAAAGAAAGTTCCGTTTTAATTATAAATTACATTTTCTGAACTTGATTGGTATTAAAATAAAAGCTGGGTATTTTTCTTTTACATACGTGAGGTTAGCTTTTCAAATAGATGTTAAATTAAAATATATATATATATTATTTATCAAAATGCAAAATTATTCGCCATTGAAGTAACATTTTCATCGAGAAAATTTTCGTAAAAATCTAAAAAGCAAACATTTTCATTTCATATAAAAAACATAACATACGTATTTTAAAAATTTATGCACTTAAATATCACATTAAAATTCCCATGAGTGAATTTTAAAGAATTTGAAATAATCTAATTTTAATTCAAGAATACGAAAAATTGATGAAATATAAGAACTAGTTTTTTTTAATTAAATATTCGCGTCATGTTTAACTTAACAATTGTCTGATTAAATTGAATACGCTGATAAGCATTAGAAAAAAAAACTATTATTTTTCAGAACTTTTTAAAAATAAGTAAACACTCATCAAAATAATGTTACATTATTCTTTTCTGAAATAACTATCGTTTGAAATGCGTTTGTTTTCCTGGAAATTTTATACACTTTTTATACTTCTTTTAAAAATTATGTTAGCGTTGCAGATAACATTCTTTAATGTAATGATAATTTATAGTATATTTTTAATTTAAATGAAGATAATTTTAATTTAACAAGAAAGAAAGAAAAATCATGCGTCAAGCATAGATTATGAAACACATTCAGAATAATGTAACAAAACTACACCGTTTAATAAACTAAAATAGGATGTTTAATGGAACCATATGGAAACACATAACCCATAAAATCCAATTTCAGCTATTCCCATGTACAACCGGAAAATTATTCGAATTCTTTGAGCAGCCCTGTATATGATATATTGATTTGTATCTATAAACTACATGCATGGAAAAATTTAGTTCAGTTATGAAATACATACCACAGTTGAAAATTCCCTTTCAACAATTTCCGTTAATAAAAATAATAGTACGTGAATTATTTTGTGTAGCCCTGGTAAATTTGTAAATCCGAGTGCATTTATGTGAATTAGAGCGTGGACAGACAGTCGAAGAGACGGAGAGACAGACAGACAAATCAAATTCATAAACACTTTTGAACTTTGTTCGAAAATGTTAAAAAATGTATTATAAAGGATAGAGTTTCACCATAAATTTAAATTATATTTAACACAGTCAATTGATTGGCAAATAATTCAAACGTCCAGTAATTGTTCCATTGACCGAAAATAATTCCGGTCTGTGACAACCTTTGACTTCAATTAATTCAACGAACGTAGTAAATGAAAAACTAGAGAAAAAATTGGGAAAAACCAAATGAATAATTTATTAGATCAAGCAACTTAGTTATACCTGAAAGTCATTTTTCATTTGATGGCAATTTTTACAAGCAGATTAATGGCCTCCCTATAGGGTCAAATATATCAGGTATTTTAGCCGAATTTAAACTAAGAGATCTAGCGGCAAAAATACTGAACAACCAAAGCGGAAAAAAAATAAGACCTGGTTAAGATACGTCGACGACTTCTTTGCTTTGATAAAGAAGAACCTGCACGAAATTGTAAAGGAAATAATTGAATTGGACAACAACATTAAGTTTCTATTGGAAATTAAAAGTGGAGAATCTCGAATTTCCTTGATGTGAAAATAATAAAAACAGATGAATAAATTGAAACAACGACATATAGAAAACCCACGAATGCTAACCATATTATTAATGTAAAATGCAAAACACAAAGAAGTTACAAATGGGCCGCCCTAAGAACCTATGTAAATCAAGCTATTGCCATTTCCTCCAATAAGGAATTGTTAAGAGAAGAAATTAGGGCAATAAAAACCATAGCTAAAACAGCTGGTTTCGAAACCTGTATAGTAGACAAGATGTACAGAAAATGTATAAAAAAACTATCGATGATCATCCCCTCGCAAAAACCAAGAAAATATTTTAGAAGAGCAATACCCTATGATTAAAGAACAGCTAACTTAAAAAAAGAAGCCATGCAGCATAACATTAATATACCAATAAAGCCCAATGAAAACATTTTTCAGAGAATAAGAAACGAAAAACACCGAATAGATGAAAGGAATACTTTAGAGGTATATATAGAATAATCCTAAAAATCGAGAGTGGGGATGAAAATGTTATATTGGAGTAACGAAGCGAAGAATAGAGAAGAGAATAAAAGAGCACAAAGAGGATATAAAAAAGGGAAGAACAACAGTGGATTTGGCAAGACTCAATGGAGAAAAGAAGATAGAAATTGTCTTCCACATTCGCAAAAAGCTGGCAAACTACGAGAATTTTAACCATGCCCTAAAGTGAGAGGCCTTGGAAATAGTCAGTAATCTCAAGGCGATTAACCGCATGGAGTATGCAGTGTTGGCGCGAAATTATAAAGAAAAGATACCATATGCGCAGAGGATGAAAAATGATCCGAATCGAGGTCCAGCGTAAGAAAATCTAGCTCAGTGCACAATTGAAAATGGTCCGTGGAGGATAGAATTCAAAGGTTTTAATAAATGTAACAAATTACTGATATGTTTTATGATTAACTCATAGTTAAGAAAACTTCTTCTATTGTACTTATAAAAAGCCTTCGTAGTTACTGTACATGTATGATCCAGATATTGCATAACATTTATCTCTTATGTTCAATTGATATGGTTTATTCAAAATCTAAAATCAATCAATAAATTTTGTATTTAGACAAATGTCAGACGGGCGTCTTTTTTGCTGCTTTTTTGCTTAAGTATTATTCATTCACAATGCTATATAGCATTGTGAATGGATAATACTTAAGCAAAAAAGCAGCAAAAAAGACGCCCGTCTGACATTGATCTTAGTCACGTACAATCAGTGTGCATATCAAATGTTGGTTACAAACAGGAACGATGGCGGCAGATGTGAGTTAACATAAAAGCGTTATATGCGTTAAAGCATATAACGTTTTGAAACGTGAACTGACTACTAAATTTATTAAGTTTTTAATCACCGGACAGAACGATATTTAGCTGAAACAAAACTGTCCGAAATTATATTTAAATATTTTCCACGTTCTGCAACAAATCATAAAATAATTTTTCGAACAAATTTAACAAGCCATTTTTCGGAGAGTTTTACCGAATATTTGATAGTTACAAGACAAAAACTTGGAGATGAAGATATAGGATTCGGACAGCATTTTGTTTGTTTCTACAATCGATTTTACATTGCTTATTAATCGCTAAAGTGTTAAACAAACTCAAAATAAGTATAACCCGAAGGTTTTTCTTTTGGTTAATACCTGTATTATACTATACAATTTATCTATTACCAATTTTTCCAGGCATTATGGTAATAATGGTAAAACTTTGTTTTATATTTATTATACCAATACGTAATACTGTATTTACAGATAAACTGTAGAGAAATTCTGTTAAAAAGCAGCAGAAAATATATTTTTAAATAGTGCAAAAAAGACTTTTTTAATGGTTATCTTTAGAATTTGACAAATGGCAGAGACATGTAAAAAAGACACAATTTTTAGAAATAATACCTGGAAAAATTTGTAATAAATAAACTATATAGCATTTATAATAAATTTGGAAAATGTTTGCGATACAGTTAAGGGAATTTTCATATGTTTTTCTTTGGATGATTTTTATGTTTGTGGTATTGAACATTACCACAGGAGTTATAAATTATTCATTTATTATTCATTTTTCGATGTAAATCAGAATAAAATGAATGAAATGTTTTATGTTCTTATATATTTTCATATGGTTTTATCTTCTCACAGAAAATGTATCCTGGCTAGTATTTCAACCAAGAATGTTTTTGGCATAAGCTGCCAATGCTCTACCAATTGAGTTATTCTCGAAAAATTTGCCAGATATTATTCATCTAGAGCGCCGTGTTTATTGTGACATCTAGTCTGATATCTGAAACAGTTTAACAGAATCAATCGCAAGTAAGGCAACTCCAAAAAATGTTAGATACGTAATTACACTTGATTAATTTTAACACAATTATTCTAATTGGTTAATAAATCACATGAGTTGTAATTTTCCTGCTGAGTGAAAAAGTGTGCAGTGTCCTGTCCTGGACACAAATGAAAACAATTTGGAATTCCATTACCTGCAATTTATTCTGTTAACTTTTAACTGATGTGACTCGGTCTCACAGACTCAGCGACTCCTAGCTATAAACACTTCCAACCCTTAAAAGCGCGAATACTGTACCCGTACCTTTTCCTAGCAGTTTCCCAAGGTCACACATAAAATGAGAATTCTGTAAGTTTATTTTAAATATATTATTTGTTACGCTGGGTTCTGTCAGACAGGATCACCTCAGTTGCGTCATAATTTGAAATTTTAGTACAATATTCGTCGTTAGTTTTACTTTATTTTTTTCCTTTCTTTAGTGGGGTTTGTTTGTGTTACGATGTCGTGGCAACCTCGGAAATGTTCTACTGTTCTCAACCAGAAGGAAACAGACGATATTATGAACAACTGGGTCAGATCAAGAATATTCCGATATTGGACGTTCTGACAATGCAGATTTTACTGACGAAAGAGATCACGGTACGAATTCTGAACTTTCGGATTTTGAAAATGTAAATATTTCTAATGGAGTTCAACAAAATTTCATTTTCGAAAGAACAGTTTAAAGAAAAACATCTTATAATATCTTATATGCCAAAAGCCACTATACATTGAATGTAGATGAAAAATATGTGTTGATTGCAGTAATGATGTACTTTGACCCATGTATATTCGTAGCGTAAATATTATTTTTTGTAAAATAAACACTACATTTCAAATTTTATACTTTGATGCAACGATAATTTGTAAAAAAATTGTACACAATTACTTTTTATATTTAATTAGAAAAATTAACAAATTATCGTTTATTTTTTTAAATTAATTTTTTCTGCACTGAAGTTAAATAATATGAATAAAATACTTTTCTCATGCAATTTAATTTGCATGCTCTTAAGAGAAGCACAGCGATCTTTTTAGGACAAAATTTAAGTAAATCGAACCATTTGAGTTATTTTTTTTATTAATTTTATTCGAGCGGTCTGTGAGACCGCATCACATTAGATATGTGACAAATTTTAGTCACATCAGTTAAAGTTTTAAGCTAATTAATATATCAGACCAGAGTTCATAATAAACAAGGCTCTCTGGTTGAGAAAGGTCCACCAGATTTATCGAGTATAGTTCAATCGCTAGGTCATTTACAGCTTACGCCAAAACGGTTACTGGTTCGAATCCTGCCCTCAACACTTTGACATTCAGAAGGAGAAATTACAACTCGTGCTGAAGTTTTACTTCTGCTATGTTTTTCGATAACTATATATATATATATATATATAATATCTCTAGGATAGAAATCTCCATTAACTGTCTGCAGAAGTGAATAGCAGTGACATAAATTATTATTAACAAATTGTATAATTGAGATAACTTGTACGGGAGGTCTGCTGCAACGAAAATGACCAGAAGTCAAAGTTATAATTTTCGATATTTTGTGTCTCTAGTTGGATTGGAAGAGCTTACTTTAATAATTTTTAAGACAACCTCTTGTCCAGCATCTAATTAGTTCATTGGAGCAGCAGCTCATTAGTTCATTGGAGCAGCAGTTCATTAGTTCATTGGAGCAGAAGCTCATTAGTTCATTGGAGCAGCAGTTCATTAGAGAAGCAGCTTATTAGTTCATTGGAGCAGCAGCTCATTAGTTTATTGAAGCAGCAGTTAATAATTGATTCTTACGTATTTCTGACGTAATGTTTGGATTTTGATTTTTTCCCCCTTGTTTCTATCACTGCATCCAGGGCTCGCAGCGTTCCTAAAATTTTCGCACTTTGCTACCACTAAATTCAAACGATAATCTTTATTCTATAATTCTGTTATAGATGTTAAAAGTATCTACCACGAAGCATTCTAATTTAAAATACTGGTGGCAAAATGCGAAAATTTTAGGAACGGTGCGAGCCCTGCTGCATCCTTAAATTCCCTTGCTGGGAAACCGAGTTTTCCTATTGACTAGGTAGGTAATGATATTAGCCTTTTTAGCCACTCCTTATTGTCTTTTTTGAAAATGGACTTCAGTGGATTTTTCAGATATCAATTCATGTTTATAATAATGATTAAAAGACATTAATCTGTTCCGAAGTCCATGCATTTCATTTTCGGAACATTTCTTAAATTTTTTCAAGTTCTCAAATTCCTCCTCTATTGTTATACTTTGGCACTGCTTTATTACATCAAACATATATTCACTTGCCATTTCTAATGCTACGAGTTAATGCTATTTGCATATAAACTGCAAGGAACGCAAGAACAAATTGTTGATAATCTAAAAATGTTTCTTCAAAATATTTCTTTGTAATTTCTTTTGATTAAAAAAAAAAAGTAATGGAGGTTAAAAGAGGCAAGTTTTTTTC
Organism: Maratus speciosus; assembly: GCA_963932465.1. Lineage (NCBI taxonomy): Eukaryota > Metazoa > Arthropoda > Arachnida > Araneae > Salticidae > Maratus > Maratus speciosus. Next base: position 620,336,530 of record OZ010788.1, on the reverse strand, counting down.
ATATTCCTTTAACACGCAGGTGTTTGCTTTGTTCTTATTGAACTCAGTTTACCTATTAAAATTGAACTCAGTTTACCTGTTAAGTCTATTTATTAAAAATATTATTTTTTTTTAATTTTATACATAAAAACTATCTTTCTATATGAAACTCTCAGTGGAAACTTGTTATATCGCCAAAACTAATTATATAAGAGGACTCTAGAAGCCAAGGGATACAACTAACAAAGTTTAGATTTGGAATAAATTGAGTTCAAAGTTTCAACATCAATAGTAATAGACTACATTAAAATATGAAACTGTTGCTTATTTCACAGTGACCTTTAAACTCTTATTTCAATAATAGTTAAAGAAAAATGAGTATTTTTCTTAAATTTAAGTGCATTAACCCTTTATTTAATGAATTATGAATTCATGAAAATTTTATCTTATAAAGCATTTTTCGTGAAATATTTAAACTACATTAGAAGATTTACATAATCATTTAATAAATTTTAGAAAAATTTTAGCAGGATTGAACGATTAAGAATGATTAATTAAATTTGAATTTATAGGGATTTTGTGCAGTATTTATAACCCCACTCAAATCTTTTATTTTAAATATTTTTCTTTGTATTTCGTACCATTAGGAAATGTACAAATATAATGTTCTTGCAATAGAAATCTAGAAATATTTCCGAATTGAAAAATCCCACCGACTTCCCCATCGCCAAGAAAACTGAAAAGATGCAAAGGCAAAAGAAATCATCCTTTTAAAAATATTTTTGTTTTGTGTAACGAATAATGCTTTTGGAACAAGATAAATTAATGTACCTATAGCTTTCTAAACTGTACCTATAGCTTTCTAAACATTCTAAACAGAATTACAACTAATCATTGTATTAAATGAATTTTATAAAAAGTTATTTTAATGGTACTTATAAGTACTCCCAGTAGAAAAGGGTAGAAGTGTTAAATAATTAAGTAAGAGCTTAATTAGTTGACCTCTGGAACGCGGCACATAAATAAATAAAAAGAAAATTGCCGAGTTAAACTGATGGCATGAGCTCACAGGGTATTCACACTAATTGTATATTATATTCTTATTTCAAAGAATAATGCCCCTCGAAAAATAAATGAAGGGATTAGCCCCTGTTCCCCCTTTATACTTAACCAAAGAACCTTCAAATCTAAACAGGGAAACTCCTTAACGTGATAAACTGGTATTCCTAATTTGAAGCAAATCAGACAATTCTGCATGAAAAAACCATTTCGCTAAATTAAGGAGGGGTCCCCCATTTCTCCCTTTATGCGGAACCAATCAATGAATCTTCAAATCTAATCAGAAAAGCTCCTTATCAGAATGAACCTAGAAAAAGAATAAACTAAATTAGATAATTCTGCATGGAAACCAATTTATCTAAATTAAGGGGAGGGGACACTTGCTCCTCTTTCCCCCTTTTATACTTAACCAATGAACCTCCAAATCAAATGAAGGAAGCCATATCGGAATAAACTGGCATTAACGAGTCACATGAGGAAGTAAAGCAAATTATCAATGTAGAAATATCAACTGAATAAAGAGCATTTTCTAAAACATTAGAGTTTGCAGCTCTACCAAAGATAACAAACAACATTCCGGTTGAAATATTAGACATTTCAAATTTATGTATTCCTAACTACATAGAATTAACGGACAATAATTTTCATATATCTGGTCAGATTGATGCATTAATTGGTAGCGAGGTATTTTTTCACATTATAAAGAGTGAGCAAATTCATTTAGCATATGCTAAATGCATATTACAGAATACAGTATTTGGATATTTAATTGCATGTTCACTTCCACAAGTTGAAAATAAGCCATATTGTTGCCTCTTAACTGAAAATAGATGACAATACTTTACAGAAATTTTCTGAAATAGAATCTTAACCTGGGGATAATAAAGAAACTGTCAAAGGGGATAAAGAAATATTTTGTGCGGAACATTTTAGAAGCATTTATAAACGCGATCATACCGATAGATTTACAGTACAGCTACCAATGAAAGAAAATGCAGAATCAGTGTTAGGAAGTATTCTAGAGAAATTGCAGCTAGGAGATTAAATAATTTATGAGCTAAATTACATAAAAATACAACAATGGCTAATTTATATACAGCTTTTATGGAAGAATACGAATCTTTGGGGCAAATGACACAAATTAAAAATGAAAACGAAAATAAGCTGTCTTATTACATTCCATATCATGCTATGTATAAACCGGAAAAAATATCCACTCCCCTGAGAGTTATCTTCAATGCAAGTTCAAATACATCTAGTGGTTATTCACTTAATTCTATTTTATTAAATGGGGGAACAGTTCAGCAAGACTTATTTTCTATTATAACTAGATTCCGTATCCACAAATATGTATTCTGCGCAGACATTAAGAAAATATACAGACAGATAATGATCGACCCACTGCAAAGAAATTTGCAAAAAATTCTTTGGAAGTCTAGTAAGGACACTCCGATAAAAATATTTGAAATTACCACGGTTACCTATGTAACAGTAAAAGTTCCTTTTCTAGCCACGCGGACGTTGAAGGCTCTTGCTGATGAAGAAAGAAAAGATTTTCCCAAAGCTGCAGAAGTTATCATAACGACATGTACGTTGATGATTGTTTATCTGGTGTAGGTTCCTTACAAGACGCGCAGGACTTGCAATCTTAATTAATTCTGATCTTAAAAAGAGGAGGGATGGACCTACATAAGTGGGTCTCTAATCATCCTGAATTATTGCAAGACGCAGCCATATCAGAATGTGCATTTGACAAACACTCGCAGCAAATTTCTGTAAAAACTTTAGGGATGCTTAGGAAACCTCAATCAGATCATTTTACTTTTAAAATTAGTATCGAACCCAAAGATGTTTATACTAAGAGAGAAGTTTTGGCACAAATTGCTAAAATTTACGATCCCTTAGGCCTAATTGGTCCTACTCTAACCAAAGCAAAATTTTTCATGCAACATTTGTGGGAATGAAAGATAATTTGTAACCAACATCTGCCTGCCAGTTCTCTTCGGGAATGGCAACATTTTCTGATTAAATTGACAGAAATAAATCATCTTACAATTCCGCGGTATGTTTTGTCTGACAACATTGCAGGTCTAGATTTACACGGATTTTTAGATGCTTCTGGAAAGGCCTATGGAGCAGCCATCTACATAAGATCTCTCTCCACAACTGGACAGTTCAGATCTAATCTTCTGCGTAGCAAGTCCCGTGTGGCCCCCCTAAAGCCAATGACCATCCCGCGACTAGAGTTGTGTGCAGCTCTACTTTAGAGAAAACTAGTTCAAAGGATAATTCCCATCCTACAGCTATACTTTGAAAAGCTGTGGCTATGGACAGACACTTCAGTTGTTCTATTTTGGCTTAATACACTACCCCACAAATTAAAACATTCGTTGCCAACCGAATAACCACGATGCAGTCTATTTCTGAGAATTACCATTGTAACCATGTAGCCTCAAAATCGAATCCAGCAGATATCATCTCCAGAGGTGCAACAGCCAAGTATCTGATCAACAATGATTTGTGGTGGTTTGGGGCAGAATTTCTTCAAAGGGAAATTATAGTTCCCAATTAATTTCATACTGTCACAGACATTGAATGCGAACAAGAACTGAAATTTGATTATACCTTACTGACTATGAACAATAACTCAGACTTTTTTAATGTATTTTTTAATGTAACTTTTCTAATAATTTTCTCAAACTAATTAGAATATGTAGTTTTATTTTTAGGTTCCGGAATAGCACCAGACGTAGAGCTGTAAACGGGAATCAGCTTTCAGGCACAGAATTAAAATACAGTATACCATTTTTAGTAAAAATGGCCCAGGAAGGTAAGTTCGTTCCTTAATTAGCAGCACTCAGAAAGGGGCAAACTGTTCCTTCTTCCAGTAAATTAAAGGGATTAGACGCATTCATTGATAAATAGGGATTACTTCGTTTAGGTGGCAGATTAATCAATTCTGACTTACCCTTTGATGCTAAGCACCAATTAATTCTGCCCGGTGATCATAAGCTCACTAAATTACTTTTTGAGTACTTTCATAAAAAGTACTTTCACACAGGTGCTCAGGGATTAGTTCATCAAGTACGGATGAAATATTGGCCTATAAAGGCTAAAAGCATTGCCCGAAAAACAGTGCACACTTGTGTCACATGTTTCAGGCATAACCCCAAAACACTAGATCAGTTAATGGGAGGCCTCCCATCGCAACGCGTAACACTTAACCACACGTTTTTCATTTCAGGTGTTTATTTTTGTAGCCCCTTCCACATTAAGTACAAAATTCAGAGAAAGCGCACTTATTCCAAAAGTTATGTGGCCATATTTATATGCATGGCTACCAGGGCTATTCATCTAGAGATAGCAAGCGAGTAATCCGCTTCTGCATTCATAGCTGCGCTTAAAAGATTTTGCGCCATGAGAGACAAAGTAAATACACTAACTTCTGACAATGCGACTAATTTTAAAGGTGGGTCAACAGAATTAAATAATTTTAAGAAATTATTGAAAAATCACAACGAGGAATTATCAAATTTGTTTGCCGAAGAATTCATAACTTGGAAATTTATCCCTCCGCGATCTCCTAATTTTGGCGGTCTATGGGATGCTGGCGTTAAATCCTTCAAACATCATTTGTTTAGGGCCGTAGATAATAATAAAATCACTCTAGAGGATTTTGAAACTTTAGTAGTCCACACTGAAATGGATCCTAAATTCCCGACCTTTATTTCCGCTTTCTGATGACATAAATGAGTTTGAAGTGCTTACGCCAGGGTATTTTTTAATTGGCAGACCCATTAACAGTATTTCAGAGCCTAATGTTATGAGTATTTCTGACAATAGATTAACCCATTGGCAATTAATTACCAAATATGTTCAATGCATTTGGGAATGTTGGTCTATTGACTACCTAAATCACTTGCAGCAGCGCGGTAAATGGCAATTTACAAAAGAAAACATTAAGTTAGGATCTCTAGTGTTATTAAAAGAAGAAAATCTCCCACCATGTAAGTGGGCTCTTGCCCGAATTATAGAAATAATTCCAGGCAAGGACAACACGGTTCGTGCAATCAAAGTCAAAACTGCATGTGGTATATTTTCAAGAGGCATTTCCAAAGTATGTCTGTTGCCCATTCAGGACACTTAACTAATGTTTATGCATCATTGCATTTCGTTTATGTTATTTTAAATTAATTATCCTAATTGTTTTGTATATTAATATTTTGTATTTTAGTATCATTTGTAGTGTTAATTAGTTCTCTATTGTATTATGTTTATATTAATTGCTGAAATATTTCATATTTCTTCCCCGGACGGCAGGTTCCGTTCCGGAAGTATAACCAGTTCCCCCAGCGAACAGTCTGTAAAAAAAGGTTGTTATTAAGCTGTTGATCCTTAAAGCATCATCACGTATCAAAACACTTCATCCAAACTACGCAATGGATATTGATTATACTTTGCAGTCTATTCAAATTGGTCAAGTTTATGTTTGTGTAAGTGTGTTGTACAATGTTTAGGTGTGAATAAAATCAATTCAAAAGAAATTAAACGTTTACAGTCCATTATAAGAACAGTCATATTGGAAATATAAAGGAACGTGGTGAATATCTAACATCATATAAGTGTGAGGAAATGTATTGAAGCATGATAAAAACTCAATTATGGAAATATTGGCGTATTTTAACATTATTGCTCCAATGATGAATGGAAATAAGTTCATTTATAGCTGGGGCATTCTCACAATCTTTTGACTTTCATGTCCCTGAATAATAATTTTTATTTTAATACACTTTTTTGAGTTTTTTTGTTTTTTCATATACTAGGGAACATTCCTTTGCATGATTTCATAACAATATTAACGAGATAAATAAGTTTTGGACGATGTTGGGGATCTAAATACCAGGAAAACTCCTATACCGTCCCCTGTCCCAGTTGCTGATTTTTAAGTTTGAAGCTGTCTGTATAAAATTGTTTCAATAGAAGTAATTCGATGTAATTTTTTTCCGAAACTGGGATAATTGTTTTATATGAATATGTAGCAAGAAATTAACCTGCATACATTTTTACGGTTGATATTATTTTTTGAACTTTGTACCTGGGTTTTTCATCCTTACCGTCCCTCTTGCTAAACTTATACAGAAAATCACTTCAGATGCAGCCACATAATTTTTTTCAAGTTTTTTCTAATGCAGAAGTATGCTAAAGGAAGAATGTCTAAAATTCTTCGACAGGAAATTTACTGCAGAATTTAAATCAGCATTTAAATATCAATTTCAAGATCGTGGCTTTATTGGTAGTCTTACCGTCCCCAAGGTTTATTCCTGCACTTTTCGAGGTAATTTTAAAATAATTTAATTTAATCCAATGCTAACAACTGTTTCTAGAAATCAATGAACATTGTGGCTATCACTTAGTCTTAACATGATTTTCCTAAAAATAGGTGGTAATTTTCCTTACCGATCCATACTTACCGCCCCTTTTTTTACCACTTCGTCACTTTTTTCCAATACCATTTTTGTACCTTACCGTCCCTTCTTTAACACCCCTTTAAGATAATGTTATACAAAAATTCTGTATTAAAAGTACTACATTGTTATTATTTCTTATTTGAATGTCCTGTGGGTACTATGCAAATTCATTATAAGTAAAAAATTAGAAGAAAATAAAATGTTATAGTGATTAAATGGTAAGGAAAGTTAAACTCGCAAGTTTAACTTAAACCTCAGTTAAATAAAAAAAATTTTCGCTGCTGACCATTTTTGATTTATTTTGAATCATTAAGGCATTCGTCTATCAGATTAAAATGTTATTTTAGCAAGTTTAATTTTGTCAAATTTTTCTTGCCAAAAGTCAAAAGATTGTGAGAAATCCCCAGCTGTATTATATTGCGTCTATAATATAAATTTATAGATTTTTATATTGGGCTTTCATTTGATTCATGTGTACAACACTTAGACTGTTTTTTTTTAAATTTTATTATGTTGTGTGTTAAATTTTGAAATTGTTTTTTCAAAACAAACATTCTTAAAATTCCGGGCAACGCCGGGTTACTTTAGCTCGTCCTGTATAAAAGCAATCAAGTATGTAACAACGCCCAATGCTACAATATCCCCAATATATGCCTAAATATCCTGAAAATAAATCCTGAAAACTTGAGAAAATTGACCTATTAAATGGTACGGCAGTTGAATATTTCCCTCTACGCAAATTTAATCCCAAACACTGCTACTTCTACTGTCCAGTAACGCATTTAAAAATGAAAATGACGCATGTGAACAAAATGATGTAATATAATAAGTGGAAGTGAAGTTAAATATTTTTCTCCATATAAGTTCAATCCAAGACACTACTACTTCTACTTTCAACTACTTTTATAATTGTTGACTCTCCCATTTCAAACGAAGGGACGTATTTGTATGAATGGAATAGCAATTTATTATAAAAATAGTATCTGATGACAGACGCGTGAATTTCAGGCAAAAGTACTAAGAAATTTTATAACTTGTAATTAATTTAGTACTTCTATTTAATTATTTTCGTTGCATTTTAAGTAAAATGGTGAGATATTTAAATTTCATATTGTGTATTTTGTGCATTTACAACAATTTTAAAAAATTCAGCTCATGAATTGCAACTCATAGTTTATTTATGAATAATAATCAAACTAATTGAGGATTGAGATAAATTACTTGCATTGTTGATTCTTTATTTACAGTTATAAGGGATTTATACTATTCTCTTTGAATATAAAATACTCCTTATTAAATGAATCGAATTTTTGATAGCATACTTTATAAAATCAGCGATGTAGCCTTTGCAATACCGTGCTTAAAATCTTTCACCAAACCTTTTAAAGTAAGAAACACACATAATTTCAATGAAGGGGATTTTCCTTTGATGCATTTTGAATGCTCGTCAGATGTATTCGTAAAAATATGCAGTAAAACTTGAATTTGCATTTCTATGAAAAGGCGAAATCAAATATTCAACGAAAATTTCACATCACAGAGCGCTAATTTTTACATTCGCAAACTCTTTTAAACTTAAACATTTCTAAGTTTCCTAGATTTTTATGTAAATAAATGATATTCTTTTAAAGAATAGATCTAGGATTAATAAAATGTTTTCTTGAATTATAATCAAAATTTAATTGAAGTTAGTCCATTAACTGATACTAATTTTTGGAAATGATGAAAGTGTGTTATTGTTATCGTCCATTGCAGAAATTTCTCATAATGTTGGCCAGAATCCCAAAACAAAAGGTACATTCTTTTAACGCACAACTTCATAAAAGTATATCCAGTGTCCATTAAATATTCTAAATTAACCTAAACCGCATAAAATAAAGGCATTATAGTTTATATTACCTCAAACCCATAGATTAACATGCAAGATGGGATATTTACGGCAAAATCTGTAATGGCAACTGTACTAGCGTCACTACCGACTAGGGGGAAGAATAAATACGCCTAGGAAATTTACTTATGTTGAAGAAATATGTTTACGCTCTATGTTTTGAATATCTATTCTTTCCTAAAACGAATTAAAGGCAGACCAAAGCGATATAAGTAAGCTTCCTATCTTAAATGGGAGAGGTAACCGCAAGATTAAAGGCAAGGTCGCATCAGTCAAGGTCGCACGCCATGTAGCGGACGGGGTGAACTACAGAAAGATGCCTAACAGTTTTCTTTTTTATGGATAATCTATTAATTGCACATCTATAAAATAACTGCGCAAGCGCAAACGTCGTGTTTTCATTTGCTTGTAGCATTTATATTCTGACAGTAATAGAATATCCTATCAATATTTATTCGTGTTTTTTGACTTATTTATTATAGTTAATTATTTAAATAAAAACTTTTTAGAACTATTATTATTTGTTAAAATGGCAAAATATTGGCCATCGAATAACTGTAGTTTTCGAAATTGTAAGAAAATTATTTTTCTTATAGAATTCGTATCTATCCCTTTCCGAAGAGTAAAACTAGTTAGTTACGTATTTCAACTTTAATTTAGTAAAAACGATAAAATATTATTTAATATATATTATCAAATGTTATTGATTTAAATACACTCGATTTTAATTATTTTCTTCTAATGAAATGAAAAATTACGCATAAAAATTAGTAAGTAGTTAATGTGTAAAGACAGAATATTGTAGTCTCATTTTTAACTCAACTCTTTATGTGCTAAAGTTATAAGAAATGATATACACGGTTGTATTCCCGATGAGAATACAATGTTTTTTAATGTTTAGAATAAGTACAGAATTTAATTATAGAAAAAAAATTCAATTTTAATTCCTTTTGTTGATTTATCAAGCGCAAACAATAAATTTCCAATATTCTCTTAATTGCATTGCACTCATCTTATTTAACTTACAAATATTTCATTCATTTAATTTAAAATTCATTTCATTTTATATTCGAAATCACTTTAATTTAAAATGCATGCGTTAAATGTTGTACTATTAAACGAGCAAGTGTTGTTCATTTATTCGTTTACATATTTTGCGAGTCTAGGCAATAACTTCAATAATTTTCCTAAAATTGCCAAATTAGACTTTTTTTTTAAAAAAAACAGACAAATGCATTTAGAGAATCCCTGTTAAAAATTCAATTACCAATTTCAGATTGTTACTTAGTCACAGAAGATGAATCGTGTTTACCAGATGTATTGCAGAATATTTTTGTTACAGCTTGTTTTGATAAAAATATGTGTATTTAAAAAATGTCGCAATGTCATTTTAGTTTAAGGGCAAAAGGTAGTAATGCTTTCAGAGCATTAATGCTTTTCTTCCGAAATTAAAATGATATTGCGACTTTTTTTTTTAAATGTACATAATTTTTATCAAAAGAAACTATTATAAAAATATTTTTCAATAAATCTGCTAAAACAAGATTCATTTTCCATAAGTGAGTAAAGATTCAGAAAATATGCGCAAGAGATGCGCAGATAGTAGATATTCTGTCATATATGACGTCATACTGAAAACCCGTGTATTTGCATTATTCACCCCATCCACCAGATGGCGAATCTGTGTCAGTATACTCCAGATTTCAGTATTGACATTGTACGCTTAATATATATGCAGTTTTGGAGGCAGACGATATTCTATTTATGCATTATTTATTTAGCTGTTTTTTTTTCGTACTTATTCGTTCACCTTTAATGTACAAAATGATAATTATAACAATAATATAAAAGAAAACCCCCCGAATATTCTGCTGAATGCGTAAATAGGCAAGTTAGATAGAATTGTAAGAAATTAAATTAGATAAAATTGTAAGAAATTGTAAGAAATTCGGGTATTGTATTAATTTATTCACATCGAATACAATTTTATCAAGTGTAATATCAGTATCTCTATGTTTTGCTTTTAACTTTTACGTTTATATAATTCTAAAAATTTGTAAAAGGTAATTTTTCCCTATGTGTAATTTTATTATTATTTCTGATATGTTAATACCATAAATATTACTGAACGGATTGTACATTATTTGCATTAAAAACAATCTTTTTATTTTATCAGTGAAATGTGAAAATGCGTAAATCTTAAAAGATTAGTTCAACGATTGTTAAATACGTTAAACATCATAAACTAATAAAACAACGTCTGTAAAATGTTTTCTACCAAATGGGAATATTTATGAAATTTTCCGGGACTTGTAGAGTGCAATATTTCGAATAATATTACATTACACTATCGTTTTATGTAGCTTTAAATCCAATTATATCATAATAAATGCCCGAATATGAAATTCTCTTTATAAAAAGAATTGAATTTTCAATAACTGCATATTCTATAAATTGCAATGAAGTTGTCTTTGCCGTGTTATATATTTTCCTTAAATTATCTTACCGCAAACATCATCAATTAGAGCCTTTCTGACTCACATAATTCCCACCTATTGAATTTTAGCTTGGTGCATTTTGAATGGATTTAAAATCCACTTATAAAAATATTCGGTAAAATTTGAATATGCCATTTCAGTGGGAAGAGTAAATGAAATTATCGAAGGAAAATATCATAAAAATAAATAGGTATTTCATTTGAAAGAAACAAACTACATCTGTCTCACTCTTATCTTTAAAAAAATTATTTACTTTAACCTCTTCGCCACTGAGTATTAATTCAGTATTATTAATTATTTCTGAATTATTTCTTCTCCCACTGGGCTTCAGAGTAAGATTTTTATTTTACCTGCATTACTTCGAATCTTAGACTTCGAAACATATCATTCTGATATGAAAATTGTAATTATGTTCGAGTACCAATAATAAAATGGGACAAAACGGAGGTCCCCATTTGGGGACACTGAAAGCGAAGAGGTTAGGTACGCTAAATTATAACATTATTCGTTTCAGTTGAAAATTCAGTCTTAAATAAAACATTATGAAAATAATGAAACATTTATGCTGATTCTTTAGTTCGATTCTCAATCTTTACATTCCGTCGTCCTGATTTAGAGTTTTTTAATATTCAAATTTTAATTCCTTAAAAGGCATATAGCAAACAGAGTGAAGAAATATAAATAGTAATTAAAATTTGAATATTATTGAATGCAAGGCATGAGAACTTTTCTACAGAAAAATGTCCAAGAATTATATAGAGTTAGAGTTTTTTAACACCATTTCTACCGGTGTCAAATGACACCTTTCAAGGTTTTGATTTATGTTTATTTTGCTTACAATTCATAAAGCTAGTAAGCATTAAAACCAGTCTTCAGTGTATTAAAAATGATTTGTAATTGCTTTAATCTAATAATTACAAATAAAAGAACCATAAATGAAAAACTTTAGAAGGTGTCGTTTAACACCGGTAGAAATAGTGTTAAAACTGCGTTCTTTTTAATCAATTCTATATTTTACTTCTCTCTTTTCAATAAATGAAATTATGTTAAACCTTCAGTTCCTGCATAGGAGATACTAGAGCAATGTTTCCTTTTTCATCTGATTTTAGTTAGGGTAAAGTGCCCATATTTCGCTCCCCCCCCCCTCCCAGTCACTTTTAGTTCTATAAAGTTGTAATTTTTAGTGAAAATCTATCAAATTTGGATTTTACATAGACTAAATACCCATGCAGATAGAAACATAGGCAAATATCGTGCAAAAAATTTTTAACGATGCGAAAAATTATTTTTTCAAAAGTGTCTATAAAATGCAAAAGCAAAAAAAAATCCCGATTTCGTCCCCCCAAAAAATCCAATACGCCGAGGCTTAACTTATAACTAAATCAAAAGTAATTTCTAAATGAGAAAGTAATTTAATTTACATTAAAGTAAGGCACAAAGAAATGTACTAATTATCAGTGGAAGAATAACATAACGAAACATTAGCCATCCAAACATGAGGGAAAAATTATCATGAAAAAGCATTCCCAATTTCGTACCCGGGAAGAAAATAAGAACTGCAAGGGGGACGAAATTGGGACCGCGCTACTTCCCACTATGGCGGAGCTTCAGTTCCTGTAAAATGAACTGAGCAATTAAACTCACTGTATGCTACTGTCAACATGTTACCTACCTAAAATACATGCAATGAATAAAAAATAAATACTTTGCTGTACAGTAAATAACGTTCTACAAACGACGTAATAAGAACTCAGGTCTTCTAAAAATAGGAAATTCGGCGTCTTTAATGTATGTATGCGTCTTGATGAACGAAGCTTTCAATACTGACCCCTTTTACCTTCCGTCCCCTGTGCCTTGCGTCATGAGTGGCGCCACTTTCGTAGAAGGGGAGAAGTTAAGGGGGACAAAATTAGGAAAGGGTATGAAATACGGGCACTTTACTCTACGTATCCTCTATATTAGACAAATGCATGCAATTTTAAAGTTTTTGTGTTATTTTTACGGCAGGCAATTTAACCCCGGCTGCATGGATTACAAAACACAGGCGAAAACGATTTTTGTATTGAAAACTTAATCAAATTTTTTTATATTAAATTAATGTTTTTAGATTGCCCACTAACAACAACAAAAAGCAGTATTATACAGAAAATATCAATTATGTATTCACATAAAGTTTTGAAGTTTTAAAAAGTGATATTTTCGTATTTCACGCATGAATAGTTGAAAAGATTGCCAAAGATTACACTACATAAAACAAACTTTTCTATTCTGAATATTTCAATGTTTAAGCACGTAGTACATTTAGATACCTGTTAAACTTGTATTTTCTTTATTTTATTAATATTTATTGATTTATTAATGATGTTTTAATTTCATTAAGAAATATCAGCCGGAAACAAACGCTCAAGTATTTATAATTGTTCCAAGTGGAAAGGGGTTGAGTGAAAGTGAGGTGTACGGGATATAAATAGATTTAGAAAAATCATGCTTGAAAATTCTTTTAAAACTGTAAAATGTCAAAAAAAATTAAAATACAATTTTCGGAAAATTTGCATTTCGAAGAACATTTCGTTTCTCATTCAAAAGTGTAGAAATTAAAAACGAAATAAAAGCGAAATAGACTGATCAGGTCATAGTCACCGTTAAGGTGACGTCAGCATTACCCATGGATATAGAGTGGGTCATCTAACAGTGTGGAAAAGTTACCTTTTGTAATTGGAAGAATAACGCAAAAAGAAATTTTTAAATCGATTTATATCTTTAGGGAGGACATCGAACTTGAATTTTGAAAGTTGTGATCAAAATTGTCAGTATTTGAAATTAATAACGGAAATAAAATAAAATATATTCAGACTTACTTCTAATATTAGGTTGAGCAAAAAGTTCTGGGAAATTTTTACTCTAATACACTGGTTTCCAAAAATTAAGGAAAAACAACAAAAGTAGCGATTACTCAAAATGTTACAAGTAGATTTTAATAAAACTGAGACACAATTTACAACACATAGTAAGGTATAAAATAACATTAACAGAAATTACCAGACGATTGTGGTGTTTCAGAAATTAATACAATTATAAAATAAACAAAATAAATGTCTCAGTTTGGTATAGAAAAAGTACCTTTAATATGGAGTATGATCAAACCTAGAAGAACTACAGCACATACAGAGAAGTGTGATACCGTCAATTATGCGATCGATACGTTTGATGGGAAGTGCAAGCCATTTCTCTTTTAAAGCAGTTGTAAGCATGGCAAGGGTCTGAGGAGGAGGATTGAGAGCAGAGACACATCTTCCTAAAGCCTCCTAAAGATGCTCAATGGGATTCAAGTTCAGTGATCGCGCTGGCCATTCCATGCGCTGAATTGTTTGGTGATGAAGATAATCATCTACGATGTGAACCCTGTGCGGTCTAGCGTTATCTTCCTGCAACAGGAAATCTTTACCTTTTGTACCGGCATAAGTGTGCACATAAGCATCAAGAATGTCATATCTATAGACGTGAACATTCACAGTTCCACGTGGAAAGACATGGTGTACGTCCGCCCAAAGAGATACCATCCCAAACACAGTCACTGCCTCCTCCATACGAATCTCTTTTACGAATGTTTGATGGATGCCAGCATTTTCCCTGTTCTCTCCAAATCAAACAATTCCTACTATCGCTTTGGAGGCTAAACTGGAACTCATTTGTGACGAAAAAGCGCCTCCATTGATCAGCCGTCCAGTGGACATGTTGACGTGCCCAACTGGAACGTTCCCTCCGGAGACATGAGGTGAGCGGCACACAAATATCTGATCGCATCGCATAAAGACCACCATCATGAAGCTTTGTATGCACAGTAGACGTTGATACCAACCTTCCAGTGACTGCAGCAAAGACGGATTTCAGATGAGAGTGGGGTGCTGTTCTGTCCCTTCGTACACATAACCCCAAATATCGATAATCGGTGCTTGTCGTAGCGCTTGCTCGTCCTTCGCTGAACCTTCTGGAGGTCGAACCAGTCGTTTGAAAGTGTTGCAAAGCCTATGACCAACAGAAGGACTCACATTTAGCCATCTGGTCCCCTCTGTCTGACTTTGGCTTACATCCAATCTTCTAACAGCTCTATATCGCAGTTATGTGGACAAATGATACCTCGAGGTCATACTAATGAATTGGCTATCTCAGTTTTCTTATCTCATAATCATAGCGACACTAGCAGCATTACTCTCTAGCATGCATTTTTATGCTCCGCATAGATGATGCAGTCCGATTGCAGCGCCACTAATTTGCATTTTGTAATTTTAATCAGCATCTTTGAGTTAACAACATATCCAAACTTCATACGGATAGGTTAATTTTTGAACGCGTTATCGCTCTTTTTGTGATTTTTCCTTAATTTTTGGAAACCAGTGTAGTTATCAGAATTTGTATCGTATATGTGAGAATTAGTGGTACAGTCCAGACGTCGCTCCATCCGATTATGCAATCTTTCGATCAATGCAACACTTTTTCAAGGGGTATCGATTTGTAACCTTTTGAATGAAACCGGGACACAATTTAAAATAATTTTTATTTATTGAGTTAAAATTTTGAATTTTTTGTGATGGTTAACCACGTTATTTGTGAACATGATAAAACTTCTCCCATATTAAAAAAAATTTAAATTTTAAATTCATTAAAATGTGGGGTAATTTAAAATCGTTATAATTCGAAATATTAATTGTAGAATTTCAATTTTTTTTTCATTTAAATAAAGAGGAATATATAAGTTTTAATTTAGATTCAGCATTTTTAAAAATATTAATTAAGAAAAATAATATATAAAGTAAAATTTTAAAAAAATGTTGTAACTTAAAAAATATATATCATATTTTCAAAATAATTTTTTTTTCTAATTTGCTGAATCAAAATTAAAGTAAAACAATTGAAAAATACATGTTCCAAATTTGAACTATTTACCTTTAAGGGTTCTTGACTTATAACGAATTAAATACGAGAAATGGTGATAAAAGCCATCATGAAGAAAAACGCATTTCCACAAGAAGTCGTTTTCATGACAACCATTTCTTGAAAGCTAGATTTTGAAAACACACCAAAACGAAAAATTTAATATTTCCTGTTCTAATTAAGATAGAAGCAGGATTCAAACGTCATTTTAAGCGGAAAAATACAGAGAAAATTTTAATGTAATGGAAGATATTTAGAAAATTTGGAGATTTTCGTGTCCCGGGCCTCTTTAATGAAGTTGAAGAAGCATGTCAAGAGATTTTCGATTCCAAGGAGCCGCCATGATACTTCCAGGAAATCCGGAATCTGGCAGAAAGTCGTGGACTATGATGGTTTCTACTCCTTGCTGCTTTTGTTGTTAATTTGCGCATAACAACGAAACTTTCACAAATTTCCCAGAACTTTTTGCTCAATCTAGTAGTGCGTAAAAATCACCTTCCGTAATTAGAAGTATAACAGTAAAAATATTTAAAATCGGTTATTATCTTTAGGTCATGCATGGCATATCAATTTTGAAAAGTATGATCAAAACTGACATTTGGTCATTGCAGATTTTTTTATTTTTTAACTAGATAGCAATTCATAATCCCAGCATTACCGAAAGAAAGATTTGTGAAAGAATTATTTTTTCATATATCTGAGCAGAATGTAGATGAGTTATTGCAATTGGACGTGTTGGCATTTCCATCAATACAGCCTTGAAAGGATTATTCGAAATTTTAAAATTTCAATAGGGAGGTCCTTGCAATAGCGGAAGTGATTTTGTATTTCATTGAATTGCCTTTTAGGGTACTTATTTCAACATATTTATGGAAAAAGGACCGGACCGGTGTTATTTTCCAGGTCTATAGGCGTGTTTCTTAAGCAGGTCTAATTGTCAACTACTTTTGAGACACTGTCTGTTGTCAAATCGCAATTAATAAATTGCAATATCCTAACAGTGATTATTAAAAACACAAATTGCCTCGTTAGAAAAATATCTTTTTCAAATATGCAATGCTGTGCGATCAGGCGTTTGATTTGAGGATCTGACTGTCCGTGAATCAGCGCCGATTTTTCATCTACTGTTGTCTTTATAAAAATACATATCATGAAATTCATGATTATTTCTTGGACTGATTTATGGAATTAACATATAATTTTTCATATCTATTTACTGTTACAAAAATATCATAATTTTTTTTTCAGAATATGGAACGCTCTTTATAAACTGAGTTAAATTTTTAATATTCGCATATTTTACAAAATTTCAGCAATGTTGGCTTTGCTATATTTTATATTTTGTTTAAAATCATACGAGAACCCATCTGAAGAAAAAAAATTTATGCACATAAATTTCGATCTACTGGATTATTTCTCTTGATGCTTTTTGAATGTATATGTAAAGTACATTCATAATAATGATCGGTTAAGTTTGAATTTTTCATTTCAACCAAAACAGGGAATCAAATGTTAGACAAAGAAATTTTATATCATAAAATATAATGCTTTTAAATTTTCGAACTCTGTCAGCCTTGAATGGGTATATATTTTCTGAATTATTATGTAAAGAAGAGACATCATTGGAATAAATATATTCTTCTTTTGCGGATGTAAATGTTTCAGTGTGTGTTTAGAACTTCAAAATTTTATTTACTGGCTTTTCATTTCCTGGCTCAAATTTTATTTTTATAGCTGTCCCAATTTGTAATATTGTTTATTACAGGAAGCAATTCATTCAGAAATCCTATAATGTTTTGAAAAATGTAAAATATTTTGTAAGTTGTGAAAATAACGAAAAATGTTTGCAAATCCCCCTGTTCGAATCTCAAGCTTCACGTCGCATCGTTAAGATTCATATTATTTTAATATTGATTCTTTATTGATTTTTTTATTGTTAGATCAAGAGATTAATTTGCAGGATAGTCGTTTTGGAAGAAAAACAAGTTTTTATTAACAATGACACGGCAACAGAAAAGATGATTAAATACACGGATATAATTTTAGATGGAGCTCGTTTAAGAAATTAAGTGCATAAGTTTTTGTACATAGAAATTTGATTCTGATCGCAGATTCTAGAGCTGTGTATGAACTATAATCTACTTTAATATCTACGACGAAATGTCCTTCGAGTTTTTGATACTCGCTGCAAACTGTCCTTTCGAATGCCAGACAGACATATGATTCTTTCGAAAAAACAGAAGTGAACCGCTCTCAAGCACGTTCCAAGTTAAAATCCCATAGAGGTCCCATGAGCAACTGATTATATTTGGAAGTGGGCGCCTTTATTGTTGGCCGCTCTGAAGAGGCATCCCAAGTGCTCTGAGATTTATTATATTCAAGATGTCTAAGATACTGTCAGAGTTAATTTCCTGGTTTAAGTTATATTTTTTCTGCTGTCAGATGGAGAGTTTGAAGTGGATTTTATTTCGAGTCTAAATACGGTATTACAGATTTTTATGGGCAGCAGATTGTATCAGTTTTCTGTGAGAGATGAGTATGTAGGTTAATATCTGGACAGTGCGTTATTGGGTAAAGGCAGGCAAGACTTTAGACTATTTATGATACAGCCACAGAAAAAACTGACATTACTTTAGAAATACTTCTATTTGAGCTAACTTTTAAAACTGTTTATTTTCAAAGTGTTTTGAGCAATTTTTTCACCTGTAACGAATATACTCGTCGCAAACTTAAGGGCGTTTTTTTCGAAATTTATAACTGCATTTCTGAGTAGTATTATTTGATTTTTTATTCACTTAAAGTCTATTATTATATAAACAAAAAGTTACGTTTGAAAAATTTTGGTACATATTTTGAACATAAAACGTGCTAAATGGTCAAGAGTGTGTTTATAAATGCTATCATAAATGTACAGAGCTTAATGTTCATAATGCTATAAACTATTTAATAATTTGGACAAAAATAATTTAAAAATCCGTCTTAATATGTATCTCTTATAAGAAATTGCCCACACTTCTCTTATAAAAGATAGGTATTATAAACCGATGACAATTAGATTATATTACTCAAAACAAAGAAAATATTCAAAGGGAATCTTTTTCTAAATTATTTGATGTAATCTGCAGTACGTTTACGCATATACAAGAATTGTCAGTTACGAAGTATGATTCACGATATATCAATGAATAATGATCGTTCATATTTATGGAAATCACTCTCATAGATTTATAAGTCTATTTATTTTTATAAGAATGTAATATTATTTTCACCGAATATGAAATTCCCTTTATAAAGTGTATTAAATTTTCACTAATAAAATACTACGTAAAAATTTCAGTGAAATTGTCTTTGCTAAAATTTTTATTTTACTTAAAATCGTGGCAATATTCTTATAAAGTAAGTTTTTGCTCACCATAATTTCCATCTATTGCATTTTTCCTTTATGCATTTTGAATGCATGTAAAGTACATCAGTAGAAGTGTTTTTCCATTTACCAACACGACACCGATAAATGGTACACAATTATCGTTATCCGAGATCAATGCACGCATTCATTTACACTACCCCCCCCCCCCTTTTCCATCTACCGATTCGATTACGATTTTCACGTCATATATAGTGTATGTGAAGATCTTACTGGAATAAAAATATTTTACTTTTTGTACTTACAAATGCTTTATAGAGAGAATTTATTGATACGAACATAACATCCAAATAAATTCTTTCAACTGTGGAAATATGCCTTTTGAAAAATAAGCATATTTTTTCGAAATTCAATAAACTTGAAAGCGATTGGGACTTTTAGATGTCAATATATTTCGAGAAATTTTATTATACATTTTATGAAATATTACCTTGCGAAAGTCGTTGACATGACTATTTTGAACCGCATATATTTCAACATATTGAAATTTTCTTTTATAAATTTTTAAAAGTATGAATTGCTTTTCTTCACTTACTACTTTTATTTTTTCTTTATTTCACCAAAGTTTTCTAATTTTTTTCGAGAGAATTAACTTTTTACTTTCTTCTATCTTTACAAGAAGAAAGTATTGGATTCGTGAAAATTTCTGACTTTCGGTTTTTGACGGTTTTAGACGTTTTATGGGTCAAAGATTCCGAAAAACATATTTTTACAAAATGTCTGTCTGTGACTCTGTGGCTCTGTTTGTCTGTTGTCTGTCTATATGTGACACATATTTTGTGGGCGCTCTGTCTCAAGAACTAACACACGTAATTTAATAAAAAATTATATTCAGTTAGTCCCTTAAATAAATTGGCGCTGATTAGTTTTTGGTGTAAATCGCTCAACAGGTGGCGCTTCTATGCTGCATTTTTCTGGACTGTCGCAATAGATCTATCTCAAGAACCAACGCACGGATTTTAATCAAACTTCAGATTCAGTTAGTCCTTGATATGAATTGCTGTTTTATACATTTTGGTGTAAATCGCTCAACAGGTGATGTTGCAATGGTGCATTTTTTGCGCTTTCCGCACTAGCTCTATCTCAAGAACTAATGCTTGGATTTTCAACAAACTTCAGATTCAGGTATACCTGGATATGAGTTAGTGCTGTTTATTTTTTGGTGCAATTCGCTCATCAGGTGGCGCTTCTATGTAGCATTTTCCCCGCTTTCCACAGTAGCTGAATCTCCAGAACTAATGCATGGATTTTCATCAACCTTCAGATTCAGTTAGTCTTTGATATGAATCGACGTTTTATACAATTTGGTGCAAATCGCTGAACAGGTGGCTTTGCTGTACTGCATTTTTTTGCGATTTCCACAATAGCCCTATCTCAATATGTAATGCACGAATTTTTCTCAAACTTCAGATTCAGGTGTACCTTGATATCAAGCAGTTCTGTTTATGTGTTGGTGTAAATTGCTCAACAGGTGGCGCTGCTATGCTACATTTTTCAGAATTTCCTCTATAGCTCTATCTCAAGAACTAATGCACGAATTTTCATCAAACTTCCAATTCAGATATGCTTTGAAATGAATTGGTGTCATTTCTTGTACTATTTAAATGATTTAATTGACGTGATTTATATAGAAGATTGTTTTGCGATGGGCATAACTTACTAGTTTCTTTTTGTAATGTAAAACATAATATTTTAGAACATATCTTATTTTACGTTGCGAATATCATTTTTCAGAAAGTTATGTAAGAACATACGAGAAAAATTTAACGTGCTTTGAAGGAGAAAAATTTAACGAAGTTTGTTGAAAATAAAAGCATTAGTTCTTGAGATAGAGCTAGTGCCGAAATCGTAAAAAATGCACCATTGCATCATCACCTGTTGAGCGATTTACACCAAAATGTATAAAACAGCAATTCATATCAAGGACTAACTGAATCTGAAGTTTGATTAAAATCCGTGCGTTGGTTCTTGAGATAGATGCCTTTGAAATAGTTTGTTTTAATTCTTGAATTATTTTTTTCTCTTTTATTACAAGACATTATTCACCTTTTTATTCTAATTTTGTGTCGTAACTCTTTTTCACCCACTCTTTCTTTTGCGCTTTTGAAAGTAACTGCTTTCTCAACCAAATGAAACCATTAACTCATAACTCCATTAACCATACTTTTGGTAACGAAAAAAAATATATATATATGGTTGATTAATGTTTCCCTGTTTATAAACCGTAAAGAAAGAATTTCAAAACTTTCAGATTTTTACAACTCCATAAATCTTTAAATTGTATTACAAACAATTTGAGAAACAGAACGTAAATTAAAAAGAGATGCGATATATTGCTTCGTGTTGTTGAAGAAGAAAATGCCTCTGGCATCTAAAGTTTTCTATTCGTAATGCAACTTTTTTTAAATTTGGAAACAGCATTTTTATAAAACAAAAACAAAAGCATTGTTATTATTTAATATTTTAAGTAAAATTTTTCATATGACCTTCATTACTGACGTTTGTTTTTGTCTCAGTCTGTAGAATTGTTATCTACATAATTTCGTTTTTTTATATACACGCGTCTGTTTTGTATATATTTGTGTACACTGGCACCTCAGCTGCAGTATGATACCGTAAAATTAACAATAAAAAGCTGTAAATAAGGAGTAATACATCGCTTTACAAATGAATTGCATATTACTGCTTATTAACGGTTTATTATATCGTAAAATCAAAATTTTTCCCAGTACAACAAATGCATAGCTCAAACAAAATGTACGAAATTAAATACAATTTTTATTAGTGTATTACCCAAGCTTGCGTAGGACGTCTTCTTCTGGTTCCATTTATATTAATTTACTCAAAGTTCTGCTTTAATCTTAAAAGAAATTCGTAACAAGTTGTGGTATAGAAATCTATACACACAGCTTGTTATACAATTAAAATATTTATACAAAACAGAACAACCTATTATTATTCAAGAGAAAATAATAAATCGGCATTTTGACAAATATTTCTTTATAAAATAAATAAAGTAAATTAATTTGTAAAAAATCTTAAGAGTATTTAGATAAAGAAAAATCATAATTTATAATAAGTATATGGATGCATATATATGTTTTTGGTATCATTTCATTTGTAAAAATTTAAGGTTGGTGAATATTGAATGTATTTCGTAATATGGCAATTAATTAAGAATTTTGTAATATTTTATATGAAAATTAATAGTGTGATAAAAATTCACATATACTTCAGACGAAAATAGGGCAATAAAACTTATAGGAAGGGCACATGGACGCCATATGAGACATGTTAATAATAAAGCCAGTCACAATTATTTATGATGCACTTAGCACTAGCTATTTATTGCTACCATCGTGTGTGGCAGAGGGGGTCCGAAGCTCACAGGTGACGTCAGATCCCCGTAAACGAAGAGAAAAAATTAGCTATGCGTTGGAAAAATACGGAGACGCCCAGAAGAGGGAAAAAAGCGAACCACAGCCAAGAGATCAGGCGCACCAGTAAGAGAGAAGCACCAATCGACGAATAAAAAAAAATCATATTGTACTAATGAAATACGCCCAATTTTTTTGTGGAGCAAGATTTTGAAAAAAAAAAGAGACACTTGGATTTTGTCTTCCACCTATGTCACACCTCCTGAAGGAAGCTCTGGGATTAGTCTTGCGACCAAAAGGGCTAGGTTGATAAGCTGAAGTCTGCGAAATCCTGCATCACCCTGTATCGGATATGGAAAGAAGTCTGATCTAGGAGTGCGCCACCATTTTTCTGATTGCCATTAGCGGATGAGATGGCATGCCACACCACCATTTCTCTGATTGCCACTAGCGGATGAGATGGGATGCCACACCACCATTTCTCTGATTGCCACTAGCGGATGAGGTGGGATGCCACACCGAAAAGTTCCAGTTATCACCGTGATTGTATAAAGAGTTCAGCCAAAAGAGACTATATGAACTTTAATGTGCTCAGTCAAAAGTGACTTTCAAAATTTGAAAGGTGCGGACCAAATCTACCTAGTGATAAGAACTATCAGTGCTCTACAGGAAGTGTTTTCGCTCCTTTCGTCTGAGGTATATGGTGAGTTTATTACTTAATATATGGCCATTATTTTATTATATATTTATGTTGTGTGCGTAGGATTTTCTGTGTCTAATATTTTATAGGCAAAATTTTAATGCAGTTATGAGTATTTGTCATTGTTATGGACTAATCATAACATTAAAATATCAACGTTGGAAATTTGTTAATAACTTGGCTAAGAAGCCCATCTATTTCTGCTGTGAGAAGTTCAACCAACGTTTTGAATCCAAAATTCCACAAAGATATGACTCATAATTATCTTGTTATGAGATCTCATGTAACTGAGTATGCTGTCAAATCAATATGCATTTAAGAGTAATTATGTTTGATATAAGGAAGTTATGTGCTTGAAAATAATAAAATTTGATTCATATGTGCATTTCCTATCTTTTCTTCGAAGCATTATTCTTATTCTTTCTTTTCAGAGGTTTATTAAATTTATGAGTTTTGAAAGTTTAATTTTAGAAAATATTTAATCGAATAATTATCTATGCAACCCACTGAATCCTGAATATAAATTTTAACGTTAAATAAGTCGATTCTGATTATTGACGTATAATTTTATTCAAAATTTATTCTCCTCCTATTTTATTAATTAATATTACCCTCTTTTGAACTTTCACAACGCGGATCGGGTAATATTTCTATCATTTGTACTACCACTTTATTGTCGCGTGACCAAGTGTGTTGGTGATGGATCGTCACCACATACTAAATTTAATGGTGCTAATACCAGGTGTTATAAATTTGTATTTAGGATCTAAATTTAATATTTGTAGTAATTGATTAGAAAATATTTAATATTATATAAAAAATTCTTATCTTCCATCGTTTCTCTTTTCTTACTAACAAAAATCATTTTTGCATATTGGGTATAAAAACATAAAATATGATATTTTGAATTTTCATACAGAATAAATAAAAATAAATATATTTATGAAAGATTAGTTGGATAATTATATGTATGTATATAAAAAAAGAAAAAAGAGTAGTTCAGCTCACAGCACATAATTTAGTATGAACATAACGAGTGATTATTATAATTAATATTTATGAAAAGAAATATTGGTGAAAATTTCATATTGTGTTTTATTTATGTGCATGTATGCAGAATATTCAGTGTTATTTCAGTAGAATTTATGCGAAAATATTATTTTACAAATTAGTATGATTTTGAAAATAGAGATAGACAATTATATTCTAAAATTGAAAAAATAATAATTTGCAGTGTAGGAAATTTCTGAGAAACTAGGATAGAAGCAAAACAAAATAGAAATTATTCTGTTATATATTTGGGAATTGCAGCCGCTAGGAAAATAAGGCATAAAAATTAAATCATGACAGGCGGCAGAGGGAAGAGACAAACTTCTCCTGAAAGGGAAACATTTACGATAGGAGTAGATACCTTAATAAATTCTCTCCAAAATTTTGAAGATAAACCAGACCAAGAAATTACACAATTTTTTGACGAAGTTGAAGAATTAGCCGATGCGGCACAATTTCCCGATGATATCAAATTAGTACTTGCAAAATCAAAATTTAAGGGGCAAGCACGGGAAATTATGAAAAATACAACAGAACTTCATAAGGCAAACGACTACAAAACATTCAAAGAAAATTCAATAAAGCAGTTTCAAAAAGAAAAATCTTTCGCAAAAGCGCAATTACAGTTCATTAACGCTAAACAAACAGCCAATCAAACGATTGAGGAATTTACAAAAAAATTCAATATTGAGGCACAAAAATATTTAGCTTTATCGGGACACGAAAAAAAATGGAGCAAAAGAACTGCTTGAAACGATGAAATTAACAAAATACCTTGAGGCGTTGAGACCAGATATTTCTTTTGAATTAAAAAAATATCCTCGAACAAAATTCGACGATGCTTTTAAACGGGCCAAGGACATCGAATTAGCAATCAACGGAAAATGCGCAGGCGAAATGAATAACTTAACAGAAACTAGTGAAAAAAAAATTGTATGAGGCACTAATCAATATGTCCCAAGAGCAAAAAACTGAAATACAAGACCTAAAGAAACAGATAAATAATTTAAAGCTTGAGACACATGAAATCAAACCACCAAACACAACATTGTTTTTTTAATAAAAGAAGCGAAAATTTTGTACAACCTAGGGGAGCGCAACAATACAATGTTAGGCCGAGATTTCCAAGGAACTACTATACAAATTACAATTATAAAAATTTCCAAAGAAGTCCACAAAATTATATACCGCATTTTCAAAATCCTCAAAATTTCAATCCCATAAGACCGCACTATAATCAGCTTCGACCAAATTATATGTACAATGTGATGCCCAATTTGCATAATGATTCTCAACAGCTGATAGATCAAAATCAAATGCACCAAGGGAATTACAATTTTCAAAACACTGTCCCAATTCAGAATGCTGATTTTACACAGGGAAATAATGCACAAAGCCAGTATACAGAGCAACACCAAGGCGTGACAAATATACAAAATGGGCAAAACAATTTTTCTCAACCACCTAATGATAGAAATAGAGAAACGCAGCCTACTATTACCTTCCCAAGTGAAAATCAACAGAGAAGGGGTAGACAAAATACCAGAGGGAAAAGAGGACACCACCATTTAAACCGATAGGCGGGCCTTAAAATTTAGCACAAGTGCAAACAAAAAAAAAATTAAATCAGTGCAAACTGATTAAACAAAAATCATAATTTATAATAAGTATATGGATGCATATATATGTTTTTGGTATCATTTCATTTGTAAAAATTTAAGGTTGGTGAATATTGAATGTATTTCGTAATATGGCAATTAATTAAGAATTTTGTAATATTTTATATGAAAATTAATAGTGTGATAAAAATTCACATATACTTCAGACGAAAATAGGGCAATAAAACTTATAGGAAGGGCACATGGACGCCATATGAGACATGTTAATAATAAAGCCAGTCACAATTATTTATGATGCACTTAGCACTGACAGGGCTACTATTTATTGCTACCATCGTGTGTGGCAGAGGGGGTCCGAAGCTCACAGGTGACGTCAGATCCCCGTAAACGAAGAGAAAAAATTAGCTATGCGTTTGAAAAATACGGAGACGCCCAGAAGAGGGAAAAAAAGCGAACCACAGCCAAGAGATCAGGCGCACCAGTAAGAGAGAAGCACCAATCGACGAATAAAAAAAAATGATATTGTACTAATGAAATACGCCCAATTTTTTTTGTGGAGCGAGATTTTGAATAAAAAAAGAGACACTTGGATTTTGTCTTCCACCTATGTCACACCTCCTGAAGGAAGCTCTGGGATTAGTCTTGCGACCAAAAGGGCTAGGTTGATAAGCTGAAGTCTGCGAAATCCTGCATCACCCTGTATCGGATATGGAAAGAAGTCTGATCTACTAGTGCGCCACCATTTTTCTGATTGCCATTAGCGTATGAGATGGGATGCCACACCACCATTTCTCTGATTGCCACTAGCGGATGAGATGGGATGCCACACCACCATTTCTCTGATTGCCACTAGCGGATGAGATGGGATGCCACACCGAATAGTTCCAGTTATCACCGTGATTGTATAAAGAGTTCAGCCAAAAGAGACTATATGAACTTTAATGTGCTCGGTCAAAAGTGACTTTGAAAATTTGAAAGGTGCGGACCAAATCTACCTAGTGATAAGAACTATCAGTGCTCTACAGGAAGTGTTTTCGCCCCTTTCGTCTGAGGTATATGGTGAGTTTATTACTTAATATATGGCCATTATTTTATTATATATTTATGTTGTGTGCGTAGGATTTTCTGTGTCTAATATTTTATAGGCAAAATTTTAATGCAGTTATGAGTATTTGTCATTATTATGGACTAATCATAACATTAAAATATCAACGTTGGAAATTTGTTAATAACTTGGCTAAGAAGCCCATCTATTTCTGCTGTGAGAAGTTCAACCAACGTTTTGAATCCAAAATTCCACAAAGATATGACTCATAATTATCTTGTTATGAGATCTCATGTAACTGAGTATGCTGTCAAATCAATATGCATTTAAGAGTAATTATGTTTGATATAAGGAAGTTATGTTCTTGAAAATAATAAAATTTGATTCATATGTGCATTTCCTATCTTTTCTTCGAAGCATTATTCTTATTCTTTCTTTTCAGAGGTTTATTAAATTTATGAGTTTTGAAAGTTTAATTTTAGAAAATATTTAATCGAATAATTATCTATGCAACCCACTGAATCCTGAATATAAATTTTAACGTTAAATAAGTCTATTCTGAGTATTGACGTATAATTTTATTCAAAATTTATTCTCCTCCTATTTTATTAATTAATATTACCCTCTTGTGATCTTTCACAACGCGGATCGGGTAATATTTCTATCATTTGTACTACCACTTTATTGCCGCGTGACCAAGTGTGTTGGTGATGGATCGTCACCACACAAGTAAGAAAAAATCATGCGTCAAGCATAGATTACGAAAAACTTCCCATTGAGGTGGTGATTTGTGCAGTCGCCTCGCAATCTATATACATTATATTATTTCATATTTCGAAAGAAGCCTTTTTTTTACCTGTTCCACAGTCAAATATAAAACAAGTAAGAAAAAATCATGTGTCAAGCATAGTTTAGGAAACACTTTCGAACGCATTCAGAATAATGTAACATAACTGTACCGTTTAAAAAATTAAAATATTATGTCTAATTCAACCCTCTGGAAAAGCATAATACATTTCAAAACCCAATTTCAGCTGTTCCCATCCACAATCGGAAAATTATGCGAATTTTTACAGCAGCCCTGTATATGATAGATATATTTGAATCTATTAACTACATGCATGCCAAAATTTAGCTCACTTAAGAGATACATATACTTCAGTTGAAAATTTCCACTGCAGCAATTTCCTCTAATAGGAAGAACGGTACGTGAATACTTTTGTGCATCCGTGTATTTTAGGTATAGAATCTATGTATAACGAGTAACATGCAAAAAATTAATTAAATTTAAAAGCGCATACCGAATTTTAAATCGTACGCTCCAGCAATTATTACTCAAAGACAGTACTATACTCTAACCGATTTCTTTTGTGTGTCCCTGTAAATGGATAAAAAATGATATGAATGCCCTGTTCTAACGTGATCATAGTGAAATTCAGTGATTTATATCAGTTTCAATACATTTGAAATAGCATAATGTCATTAAAATATTTTGCAAATGATTTTTCCCCATATACCATAATGTAAAGAAATGCTTTTGAGTGCCCCTGTAAATTAACAATTAATCCTACATACTTCATATACAATACCAAATATGCTTTGGTGACCCTAAATAACCTTTACCAATTTCATGAAAATCCGAGTATAATTATGGAGCTTACAGCGTCGACGGACGGACAGACGGCTAGACGGACTGACGGACAGACAAACCGAATGCATAAACACTTTTCAACTTTGTTGGAAAGTGTTAAAAAATTTGCTTTTGAAATACGGGGTGCATTTTATAGAACCAAAGTAATCGATTTGTTACTCTAAAAATACTAAAGTAATACTTTGAAAATATTAATGTTTTTAAAACTTAAAATATATTATTAGGACTACATTTCAAAATTTTGTTATTAAACAAGTCACTTTTTATAAAATGCTAGCAAAGTTAAATTTTACAATTTCTTTGGTTCGGATCAGGGATGTAGTGGAGGGTATACGGGGGTATACGCCGTATTCCCTCTGGATTTTTTTAAGGAACACCGTATACCCTCTGTTTCTCAAGAAAGCTATAGTATATATGGACTAGGGTATACTCTCTGCTTTGAGCGTATACCCTCTGCTTAGAACGTATACCCTCTGCTTTTTTTACGACTACATCACTGGTTCGGATATGAGATTTTGATGAAAATATGAAGTAAAAAGTTTTTAACACTTAACTGGAAACATGAAAATCCCATGCACAAACAGAACACTTAATAATTTACCAAATATGAACTTAAACATTTAATCTTTAATAGTAATGCATTAACAGGAGCAATTTTTTAATATAAGAACATATAAATAAGTTTGGAATGTCGGAGAGAGAAAATATTAAGGTGAGATATGTAGACGCAAACATCTCACAGATGTATGTCTCCGGTTAAGGGTTAAGAATATACCAGCAATTTTGAACCGATTACTGAAAAGGGAATCACCTTTGGTGCTGCTTGCAACGTATCATTGAGATTTGGTGCATTTTAAAGCCTTTTATTAGGAAGTTTGAGAATCTATAAAATTTTTCTGTTGAAATCATATATTTTTTTTTTATTTTACAGCAGCATAACATTTGAAAATGCAGTTTTCAAAAGTACTTATCGGACTATTAACATAGAATTTTTTTAAGGAAAAGCATTTGAAAATACAAATTGGTCAATAATAAGTATAAAATATTGAAAAAGTTTTAAAAATTCCTTCCAGAACCTACGAAATTAATTTCGAAAAATTACAACATTATATTCACATTTTTGGCGGGAGAAAAGTTGGCGGTTTCTTGAAAAGTAGAGCTTTCAGTCAACCCTATCCAAATGCCATAGCTGCTAGTCATGCATGAGTGAGCAGTGGTTTGGACTTCGCTAGAAATTGTAATGTCCGACCTAAATTGTCACAGTAAATTTTCTAAATTGTACAAAAATATTCATTTACTTTAGCATTACTTTTACCATAAGACTTAAAGTTTAATAAAACAGCGTTTCATTTTAAACATCCGAAACTTTATTCTAGCTGACTTCAAGCGAAAATAATTTGCTTATTTTGTACAATGATCTTGAAAGCTTTTAACAGATAAATATTTACTATTTATACATTTATGGTCTGATAGAAAAAAAACTAATTCTTCTTTCTTATGCTATTATAAAAAAAAATGCAATGTGATTTAATTCCAATACGCACCATACATATACTAGACACTAGAGGGATAAAGCAGGTGAAAAATGCTTAGAGTAATATTTGGTGACTTAATACAGTTTTGTAATATAAATTAGTCAATCAATTATCTTTCATAAACAAATAAAAATCCAATAATAAAAAATTAAAAGTATAAAAAAGATATATAAAATATGATTTTATAATAGACAATTTATCGGTTCTCTAACTTTTATGTATAGGGCTACAAAATGCACCAGGTCCCGATGCTAGGTGCGAGTAGCACCAAAAGTGGTTCCCTTGTGAGTAGTATATGAAACTCGGGAATTGCAGACTTGAAATGCTAGAACCGTACTATTCATCAATAAACACATGGTGGTCATAATTAAAATATAAGTCTTTAGTGCAGAATTTTAAGAAATATGCAATGGCAAACGCAACAGCATTTTATGCACATGCTATTATAAAATTATAAATATATAAATATATTATAATATAGTACTGTAAATACCTATTGTACTTTAATTATGGTAACCATGTATAATATCGTAATATGTAAAACCAACATTTGTTTTTACCAACAAATTCTGTATAATTAAGCTGTAAATACCTATAGTACTTTAATTATGGTAACCGTGTATAATATCGTAATATGAAAAACTGTAAACTAATTGACTTTATAGCTTTTTAACTTATTAACAATGTGAAGAAGAGTTATGAAAAAAATGGTTTACATTTTCGGTACCAGAGCAAATGTGGCACTGTATATTTATTTTGGAGATTAAAATTGGCATAAAATTAAAAGAAAGAAAGTTTTTTAGGATTCATTAGCTTTTAATAAATTAATATTTTAGTTTTTTTCTCTAATTTACTGCCCAATGTAGCGCACTTTTGTTTCTGATGCTGAAAATGGGACGCATTCATTTGTTTATAAATAGCAATATCATGACAAAAATAGCATGTATACGAAATAGCAAGTATATAAACCTGTGTACGGCGCTACGTTTTTAGCAACAAATTCTGTATAATTAAGCTGTAAATACCTATAGTACTTTAATTATGGTAACCGTGTATAATATCGTAATATGTAAAACTGTAAAATAATTGACTTTATAGCTTTTTAATTTATTAATGACATTTAAGGGGTAAGCTAGTGATACTATCCACCATTTTAAATGACAGTTTTCTTTTTATAATTGTTTAAAAATTTTGGCATTTAAATTTATATTGCTTTCTATGACATTTACTACTTTCAATATTTTTTTCTGTTTAAATATCATCTAACTTTTTACTTTAATCTTTTTTACAATCTTTTTTTTATCTTATTTAAAGGGGGTTTTTTTCCTTCTTCTTTTTAAAAAATTACTTTTGAAAGGTGTTTATCTTTTTTACAATTATATTCTCTTTTCACTTTTTTTACTTGTGCTGCATCTCAACCAATCTACACTGGTGTCCAAAATTAAGGGCCAGTCACAAAATGCTAATTTTTAAGCAAGCGAATACTCAAAAGGAAATAATATAATTCAAATAATTACTATTCCTACAGCACAGCTAGTCCATATAGAATCTCATTAATGTCACACATGGACACAAGTGTCACAGTCACTACGGTGAAACAAAAAATAGAAAATTCCACGCGTCTCATTATGAGTCTCGAATGATCTTTATATGTGGCTCCACTGAGACGTCAATGCACCTGCTGCTTTGTAACAAGTCATCAGGTGACTTTACAATGTAGTTACATTGTGACTATCACGTGAGTGTCATGTTTAGACTCAATTTCAAAGTCATCATGAACTCTGCATTATGATAAGTCACTAAATAATATCACATTATAGTCACATGGTGACTTTTCACAAAAGAGTACAAAGGTGACTTCACAGTAGTCTCTCTGTCACCTGAAAGTCATCATGTGACTTTAATGTGGCATTATTTTGTAACTTATCAC
Organism: Maratus speciosus; assembly: GCA_963932465.1. NCBI lineage: Eukaryota > Metazoa > Arthropoda > Arachnida > Araneae > Salticidae > Maratus > Maratus speciosus. Next base: position 620,304,375 of record OZ010788.1, on the reverse strand, counting down.
AATGCAGCGTTCACGATGACTTTGAAATTTAGTGTACAGATGACAGTCACATGAGAGTCACAATGTAACTACAAAGTAAAGTCACATGGTGACTCGTCACAAAGCAGCAGTCACAGTGACGTCTCAGTGGAGTCACATATAATGATCATTTGAGACTAACTGTGAGATGTATGGAATTTCCTATTTTTTTGCTTCACCGTAGTGACTGTGACACTTGTGACCATGTGTGACATGAATGAAATGTTATAGGGACTAGCTGTGCTGTAGAGATAGTAATGATTCGAATTATATTATTTCCTTTTGAGTGTTCGCGTACTTGAAAATTAGCATTTTGCGATTGGTCCTTAATTTTGGACACCAGTGTAGTTATAGTATGTAAAGCAGCGTCAAATTTTGAAACGCACTTTAGCGCTGATGATTTTAATGTGTATGGTAGATTAGATGATACAGGTAGCGAAATTGCCAGCCAACTGACGCATCATCAAAAGGTATTTTCACAGCAATATCGTACACTCCGTTATAATGAAATGAATGTCAATCCGATTATTAATGATGTTCCGTGTCCGAATAACATTAACCATGTCGCCGTTCATTTTACATGAGCAAACTGTGAGATATTGTTATGACAACACACCCCCGCTGGTGCGTCAGATAACTTTCAATTTCCTTCTGTAACACGAATCTATCACATGTATCGACTCTAAAATCTGTTGCAAACTCGTGACGCTGCTTTCGGGAGTTTAAAAATTATATTAATTAATTTTCAAAGAGATACAAAATGGTTTTAATCGTGAAAGAACTAGCATGATTATTTCTAGTACTATTTATATGCGTAGCTACTCTAAAATTACTAAATTATGCTTAGAAAAAAACAGTTTAATTACAATCCTAGAACATTTTTATCTTTTTATTCAATGTTTTCTCGATAAACGTTTTGTTTCTTGATATTCACATTTCTTATTTCACAAGAAATCATCATAAAATATTTGGTTAACAGGAAACTTTCTATATTCCTATATCGAAACTTTTGCATAATGTTTTAAAGGTTTTGCTCGGACAGGAAATTCATCTTTAAATACCGTACAAAAAACTTATTGCTCATTCATAAATACCTTATTGAAAGCATTCGTTGACCGGTGAATAACATCTAAATATATTTTTTCAGTTGTAAAAAGGATCTCTGTTACAAAATACGCGAACCGTTCTAAATTCAATAACCTCAAACGAATGTATGAAATGGTATACTGTGAAAGCTGTTTACAAGATTTTTTTATAAACTCACAATTTCCATTTTATAAAAATTTCAATTCCACAAAATGTAAAAGATATGAAATGTTTTTCTCCGCATATATGCTATTTTTTCTTTTAATTTTATCTTATTTCACGAAAAGTTTTTATTATTTCTGTAGTGTGTGTAAATTATTTTTATTACATAAAACACAAGGGAATTCCTGTTATATTATGCTAATAATTTTGTTTTCCATAAATTTATCTGAACTTACACAGCCAGTTCGGTGAATTGGTGCATTTTTAATACTCTTTTTACGAGTGTGGTTCAATAATTATTGTCCCAAGTGTATATGAAATATTTGTACTGCGATGGTTGTTGTAGAATATCGAAGCCTAATGTCTTAGATGCCTATATGCTCAATTTCAGAACCGTAGCTGCTATATTCACATAGTTTTGGAGGGTGAAGTGGGGGTGAAAGGCTGATTTTTAGCTTATGGGGCTTGATTTGTGACAGTGGACCACATAACTACTGTCGTTTTTTACTCGGGATCATAGTGATGTAGCCACATCTTATCTACTGTCCAAATGTAGCCTCATAAGCTCCGAACCAGCATTTCACCCTCACCCCCCTTCTTAATAACTCCCCCAAAAATAGGTCTTTAAAACTTCACCCCTCCCTCCAAAACTATGTTCATATAGCAGCTACGTTTCTGAAATTGAGCATATAGGCATTTAAGAGATTAGGCTTCGATATTCCGCATCAACCATCGCAGTACAAATATTTTATATACACTTGGGACAATAATTATTGAACTACCCTCGTAAAAAGGGTATTAAAAATGCACCAATTCACCGAACTCGCAGTACAAATATTTTATATACACTAGGGACAATAATCATTGAACCACCCACGTATGCTTTTAAATTCTCGATTTTTGAAACTTTCGACTTAAGAAAGGATTGACGCATTCTAACCTACCTGTTTTTCATTTTTTGTGCAAGAGGCGTATACAAATTTGTTTTCTTATATTCTGTCCTTTAACTTTGAAAAATATTGTCCCGCGTCTAGAAGATAACAAAAAAACCCTATCATCTTCACGACGAAAAAATACCGAGTTATAGACCTTCGTGTATTTTTTTAATTTTCAGTGTTTTCTTGCACACTAAAAATGGAAAACGAGTTTCTGCAACAGAAAAAATTGAAAATTAATGAAATTAAATACATTATATTTCAGAACGTTTTGATAGTAATAAAATGGGATTTTTAAAAGGTCATATTTAAACGCACATCAACATTATTTTTTTTATAAGTTATAGGAAAGGGGTGAAATCGCATAAAAATCCAAATTGCATATTTCAATATGCATGCAGACTTTCTAAACCGATATGCCATATCTAAAATCTGTACTTGATTTGTATAGTATTTGTAACTGGAAGTATGTTTTGATCACAAGCGGTTTAAGAGATAAATACCATTACAATCTATTTTCAATCATCTTGTATACCCGCGATCAACAACATACAAGGTTAGTTGAAGACTTCTAAAACGTCACCGAAGTGAATCATCTTTACACGGCAATTGGCACAATGCGATGTATCCGCCGCTTTGTACCAATCACCGTATAAAGATGATCCACTCCGTTTTAAACATCCTGAATTGTCCTTGTATGCTGTTGGTCGCGGCATACATCGATATTAGAGTAATGATTTACCTGTTATAAAATTTGACTGGTTGGGACGATTCTGGGCAAAAGTAAAATCCGCAAACACTTGGCGAGCTTGCCATTATCGCCAAGTGAATTTTTATTAATTTGTGTCACTGGTATAATCGAAATCCAAAGACTTTTAAGATACTAGACTGGCAATTCCTCGGCCATTCCCATTCAAAAGCATGGCAGCCATCTGAAATGATTTGAAGTAAATTGAAACACCTAAACCGCGAGGTTTGTACGTCAGCTGTCAGTTATTTACCATTAAGTGCTATGGCTAGAATGAGCTTAAAAAATTAAATTTTATCGGTATATATGAAGTTTCTGGCATATTGTTTTACATGAAGCTATTTTTTATATCTAAATATGCATTATAAATATTGAATTTTCAGAAATAAAGTTAAATAAGGAGCTTTATTAATAATTTTATGGATGGTATGTTTGAAAAAGACTATCTAATTTTAACATGCCCCATAAACGAAATAAATGCGGAATTTATATGGAAACAGATTTTTAAAGATTATGATTCCAATTTTTTTTTAATTTGACTTACAAAAGTAACTGGTAGGGAAGTTTAGTTTAAAGGAAGCAACTGTAACATAATATAGTAATTTACAAAATTTTAAATTATTTGTAAAAAAATCTATGTTTTCTAAACTATTTTTTATGTAAAAAGTTAATTAAAAAATGCATATTAACGAAATTAACACTATATTTTTATCCTTGGAGAATGTTTATCAAAATACTTACTTGCTATAAGAAAAAAAAAACAAAAAAAAATTATGAATAATAAAGTTTTTTTTTTTTAAGGCCTAAATGAAATAGGGAAAATTTATACTTAATGATCCGCAATAAAAAATACGCTGATAAAAGCATTTTCTTAGGTACATTAAAATATAAAACATATATACTGCCTTGCAACAGCTGTGATCAAAAATCCTCAGTTAAACTGACAGTTTGCCGGTCTATGTATCTTAAAAGTCTTTGTCGAAGTCACCCAAAAGAGTCTCATCCATGGAGCTATGACGATTAAAGAAGACGACATAAATGACGTCACATGAAGCTGTTCCTGCTCCCCTGCTTCCGCCATATTTGACCGCGGTTAGCTGCGCTGTGAGTCAGTTTCTACTCGCTGCGCAAACCAACTACAGTAAAAGCCAAACATGGCGGATGCCGGAGAGGGGAAAGAACTCGTATTTCGGCTTCAACGCTCTCCACAATGCTAGACTGATATGTCGTCTTCTTTATCTTCATATCTTCATAGCTCCATGGTCTCATCAATATTCTGGAATGGAGATTTGCCATAGTTTGAACAAAAAATCTGCCTGAACACAATCTGAGCATGCGCCCTGTGCATATGCACCCACTCTCCTCTATAAGCACTCTACAGCATACTAATACTTAGAGGATTCAACTTAGGCAGGGATACAGGTAGATTTTTCAATATTATGAAAAAAGTTAATGAGTTTAATCAATCAAAAGTCTGTATTTACAAATTTTTTCAATTGGAGAAAATTTCAAATACAACTTATATTTCGCTTCTGGTTGGTTAATTTTTTGTAGACATTGCGAAAAATTGTCTGCATTTTTGCCTTAGATAGCAATTTAAGCTTAAAAAGTAAGATTTCAAAAATTGCAAAACAGTTGAATTTTAACAGAAAATACAATCGAAAACGATTTTGATCTCATGATGTAAACAATAAATTTCTACATAAATTATTTATTAAGTGAAATTTTCTTTCTCATTAATCGTTTTCTTAATTACATAATTGCAATAATATTTTGAAAAGAGTTGTTAAAATACATAGTTACATGTTCCTGTTTTGCTATTACGCTAACTCTCCAAATTCGAAGCAAAAACACATTCTTTCCGACCGACAATTTCTTCTAAATCATATCTTCGGAAAATAAGAAATACAGTTTTGATGACCAAGATATTTTCGGAAATGGCTCGATGAAGAAAAAATAACACTTTTTAAAACCACATCATAAATGGAAGTATACAAATTCTCAGAATTTCGGAAGAGAGAGTCTCAGAAAGAGAATAAAGATAAAAATCTTCGCGATTTCATTCTGATATATTGTGAATGCTCAAGTATGCGATATTTTATTTTTGAAACAACTTTATTGATAGGTGTAGTAAAAAACCGACATTTACCAGGGTTACACGTAACTGAGTGATTTTTCTTTCTATTATTACCCGATTGAAAAGAAGGGTAACGGCTGGATGGATTTTAATGAATAAGGTTTCTATCAATTCGTCTTAATCATCCAATGGTTATAGGACAGGTTTTGTTTTTATAAATTCAAAATGGCGGCCGTAAAATACGAAATGGCGGTAGAGACGAAAACAATTACGCACCCTATTGAGTGGCATATCATTGGATAGGTTTTTCAAAATGAAGACGATGTTTTATTGACTATTTTACAGTCAGAAGCTCCGTTTAAATATTACGCAACCTGGAAGTTGTGTAGGTAAGATCTCTAGCTTTACTGCAACTCTAACCATCATAGCAATCTATAGGCCTCATCAAAACATTGTTTATAGAGAGGAACTAACAATTAAGTGCAACTTAAAAGCCATCAATACAAGTAAATAAAAAAAATAGGTATGTAATATAAAAAAATAGTTTCACATTGATGAGAAATAATTAATTAGTTCGCTTTTTACGCAGTCGGGTTTTTTGATTTTCTAAATTTAATTTTTATTAAAAGGTGTTTTCATAAACAGTTAAGAATGTATTTACGTGTACCGTCTTCATTTATATTGTTATTCAAATTATATTGTGATTTTTTTAAATATATGAGTGTCTAATTTTGATTATAGTGTAATAATAACTTGCAGTTATTAGTGTAAAAGTTGAAGCATTCTCTCATACAAAGTAATGGTAATTTTGACTAATTATTTTACTTTTTGGCTGATTTGTTAACTGATAATGTGAAATTCCTACTGCGACCCTAAAAGAATATTTAAATTATCATAAAAAAAATTCTTTTGATTTAAATATGACGAATATAAAAATTTGTCATAGAATTTATTACACTGTGCTATATTTTATATGTAGATAACAATAATGTTTAAAGAAGCTTACTTTAATGCATAGGTTTTAGAAAATAAAGTAAATTTGGCACTTTTCTAATATAGAGTTGTTGGAGAGATAGAGATCACGGCTTGATAGTCCAAAAGACGACAGCACAGAAACTTATATTATCAAGCATAATAAAAAAAACCTTTATTTTATAGGAGAGTAGAATCAGGAAATCTAATGATCAGTGTTTGCCGGAAGTGAAGTGGTGCATAAGCCAAAACGTTAATACCACCAGTGGTTAAATCGTAAGTTTATCATTGTGTTTGTCCTACAGCTATCCTCCATGTTTTCATACCTTTGTTTGTAGGAGAAACACAATGATAAACCTAAGAGTCAATCACTTTTGGTATTATTTTTTGGTTTATGCACCACTTTACTACCGGCAGACATGGACCATTAGATTCCTCTACTTCTACTCTTCCATAAAATAAAGGTTTTTTTTTGTGTGCTTGATAACATACACTGTTAAAAATTTCATCGTCAGAAAACGGTCGTTTGAACGGCAGCATTCTGTCCGGAAATTCGACCGTATTTAGAGATAACGGTTACTTAATCATGTTATATATATATTCCCATATGACCGTAAAAAATATATATATGGTCATTTGACCCTAATTGTATAAAAAGGTCAAAATGCTCATTTGACCGTAAATGTATAAAAAGGTCAAAATAATCGTTTGACCGTACAATATATATATATATATGGTCATTTGACCATATTTTTAGAAAATGGTTATATAACCATATTAAGAATAAATTTGCATTTGACCTTGAAATATACATGGTATGGCCTTTTGACCGTATTTTTAAAAAATGGTTATTTAACTGTATTAGGATATTATGACTGTAAAATACGGTCACTTGATTGCATTATGGATTTATTAATAATGATACACAGGGTGTTGCCGAATTCGACTGACAAATAAAGAGGGGTGATTGTAGGCATCAAGAGGATGAAAAATTGCCATGCACCTTTCCATGTTCTAAGCCACATTGAGTGAAGGAAAATCGCAAAAATATTTATGAAGGGAGTGATGGTCAGTGAAAAAAATAATAAGTAGAAATGCACTTATTTGACCTAAGCAGAATTACAATGCATAACAGTTCGACATGAGAAAGGTCACGACAAGGCATCTTTATAGGAATTGTTCGAAGTTAAAGCCAAGAAGATAATTGCACAGCAGATATCTACAGAAAGATTTCGGTGCAATGATCTTTAAACATGAAACTTCAAACATTTTCTATAAAAATGCCTCGTATCCTTTGACGTTTAACTGTACTGCATTGTAATCCTGCTTATGTCAAATAAGTATTTCTCTATTTATTTGTTCCACTCAATGTTGCACTCTTCATAACTATTTTTGCAGTTTTCTTCCACTTAATGTGGTTTGTGACCACATCATGCTCTATGGTAATTTTTCATCCTCTTGATGATTATTATCAGCCCTCTGAATGTGTAGGCCAAATCCGGCAAAACCCTTACAGGTACATACTAATAAATCCATAATGCAATTAAATGATCGTACATAGATATGTTACAGTCATGTGTTAATAAAATCATAATACAGTTAAATAACCACTATCATCCCTTTGAATTTGTCAGTGAAATTCAGCAACACTTTGGATATGTTCAGTCATTTGACTATAATTTTTAGAACAGTTACTTAACCATATTTTCAGTTTGTTATATAACCTTACAATATATATGTGTGACTTTTTTTGACTATATTAAAAACAAAACAATCAAAAGTTCATACATATATATCTTACAGTCATAAAACTATAAATTAAAAATGCATGTAATAAATGGAAAATAAAAATTCTGATTTTCATATAACAAGAATATTTGGAAGCACACGTAAAAATGTGTCAAATTGGTCAAATCGATTTTATTCTTTACTAATGTATACATACACAGTCTTTTTTTTTTATAAAAAAATAGCAGTTCTTGTATAATAAATAAATATTAAAAAATATAAAAAGTTAATAGTACATAATGTTGACTATGCCTGATCAGGAGGCAACTTTTCTTTTGGCCATATAACAATAAATTCTTTGCTGCGCTAGACTAGAATTTCTTAATCATACAAAATAGATTATTATCCATGATATAACAAGGGATTTTGTTCATATTATAATGTTATATTTATTAAACAAGAACTTCAATGTACTTAAAAATTTCATATATTTCCAAAGAATAATGTAAAATTAATAAAATTGACCAAAATTTTATAATTATTGCCGAGATTCTTGTTACTTACTTGGAAATTAAGAATTTTTATTTTTTTCTCAACATACAAATTTATCTAAATTTTCTTACTTTCAGTTAAATGTTTAAAACTGCCACTGTCCAGCAAATCAAACTTTTGTAATTTTTTTTTTTTTTTAATGGAAAAATAGTGTTTTGTTATTCTTGCAGAACTTAGTATATAGTTTAAAACTTAGAATACTAATAATAGACTTAGAAACTCTGTATATAGTTAACTTAGCATATATTTTTTAGAGTATCATTGAGAAGTTTATTACAGTGTGTTGGGGTTTTTAACCCTTTATGTCTGAAATTATGAATTCATGAAAATTTCATCTTAGCATTTTTTATGAATTTTTTAAACTACATTAGAAGATTTACACAATCATTTAATAAATTTTTGAAGAATTTTGCCAATTAAAATTAATTAATTAAATTTGAATTTATAGGTATTTTGTGCAATATTTATAACTCCACTTAAATCTTTTATTTAAAATGTTTTTTTTTTTTTTTAGTATTTTATAGAATTAGGAAATGTAATGAAAAATATTGCTCTTACAATAGAAATATTTCCAAACTTAACCCTCCCCCCCCCCCCTCCCTCATCAATCTTTCAACATCAAGAAAGCTGAAAAGATGAGAAAGAATGAAAAAGAAATGATCCATTTAAAATATTTTTGTTTTTTGCAACCAATAATGCTTTTGGATCAAGATAAAGAAAAGTATCTATAACTCATTCTAAATTGTACTACTACTAATCAATGTATTAAATGAATCTTGTAACAAATTATTTTAATGGTACATTACAGTACCATTGGAGCCTAAAGGGTTAATGAAATCAGTTATGAATAGTAAGGTTGCACAATAAGTTATGAATATTTAGATTTCAGTTGATGTAGAAAGAATATACAAATTGCTATATTTGTGTTTTTTAAAATGTAATTTATAGGTATAAAAATATATTTTTTAATATCTATACATTTGAAAACTTACCATAGATTTTTTTTTTAACAAGCCTAGACAAACAAATACAAAAAACTTAAGACAATATCTAAATATTCACAACTTATTTCCTGAATGACTTAATTAGTTACAGCACAACCAGACATTTTGAAGTGTATGAATTTACATTTAGTACTCAAGTGGAATACATGTTTACTTAATGGGTCTTCACAAATAAATATGTAGAAGTTTAGCAGGCTATAAAAACATTTATAAGTAACAAATTATTAATGTCATTTTCTACAACAAAACAAAAAAAGATTGATAAATTAAAATGAATAAAATAAATTTAGAATTTTTACTATTTAATAAAACTTCTACATACTAATTAAATACTGACTTTATTAAATCAGTTAAAATGCAATAAAAATATTGCTGTACGAGTATTTAGAGAAAAAAAACGTACTTAAAAATCAAGATAACTGTTTTTAGTAAATTAAAAAATAAATAAATAAAGATTATTGTAAATCACAAATAATCAAAACAATCAATTAAAACATAGAAATATATTTATTACAATAAATTACATTATATTATAACGCATTGTTATATATTTATACACACAAATTGCTTTTACACATGAATGCATTTTATTTTTTATAAAAATTTTCATTGGCTTGGACATATTACAGAACTATAATTAACTATGAAAACTGATTTTCTGTACTTTGTTTCACACACAGGGTTAATCAACATTGGGTACCTTAAAGAAAAAGTTAAATGCATTAAACTTGGCTATAGTACAATGATACTTTGATATAATACATTCAAATAACTTTTCTAAGAAAATACAAAAGTAATTTATAGAAAAAGTTTTATAAAACCATATTAAGGCTAAAAAAGGGGAAAGCTGACTAACAGAAACCACAACCCTTAGCTCAATGCATTCTTTGAGCAGTACAGTCTCATGAAAAAGAACTGCATAGGATCAAGTGGGGGTAAAATATGCAGGTTTTAAAATTAAATTCATGAAAAATACAAACTATTTTTTTTTCAATTGTTTTACATAATTAGTGTGTTAGAATTATCAGAAATTTAATAATGAATAATAAAATATTTCCTGTTATATTATTATACTTTGTAGTCATTTTAAAATCGTGGATAAGAAAACTTGGTTGAAATGAGGAGAAAAACTTTAGATTTAAAGTAAATAAGAACTTATTTTCAGCTTATTTATCTATTATATTGCATAAAACACTTAGAATTAACTTTCTGCATTTTTTAATACAGAATAACTTAATAGTTATATTTTATAGCAAAAAAGAAAAAAAAAAAAAACATAACTGGAATAAAATAGTTAAGATGTTAGGCTTAGCAAACAAATAGCAATTTTGTTTTTACTTTTTTGATAATTTTATTCAGGGTTGTCGGCTTTTAGCCAGGCCAAAAAAAGCCGGCTTGCTTTTTATGGTTTTAACCGCTTAAAAAAAGTCGGCTTTTATTTTTCAAAAAGGTGGTTTATAGATAATTCATATAAAATTTGGATTAATTTATTTTTAAGACACTTATAAATATTTTCTACGAAAATAATATAAACTTCTATTAAATTTTGTCAAATAAATAAGACTTTATAACTGCTAGAATGAAACTGTGAAGGCATTATGTCTGAAAAAAAAAATTATGAATATTCAGAAGAATACATTAAATTAGACTAAAGTATTGGTTTGGAATTCTTTATCATAGCTCTATACATACCACACATTTTAAAGATTATATGAAAGAATAAGAGGATGTCACACATTAAAATAGAAACATTCTTACATATACTGATATTTACTTTAAAAATTGATTAAAACTAAATAGCTTATATGTATTTAATATCTAAAATTGTCTTATATAATACTTGAGCAATAATAAACAATCGATAATATGTAATAAGCAATTGATATTCTGATAACTTATAAAAATGATATATGTAAGGTTTTTCTGCTACTAAGCTGTTATGTAACGTCTTCCAGATATGTCCATACGGACTAGGCCTGGGCTTTAAATCGATTTAACTCTTAAATCGATTTAAAGCTTACATCGGAAATCCGATTTAACCATTGGACTTAAATCGATTTAGGCTAAAATCGGAAATCGCGATTTAGCTAATGTCTTAAATCGCGATTTAGCCATTATCTTAAATCACGATTTAGCCCTTGTCTTAAATCGCGATTTAGCCATTGGCTTTAAATCGATTTAAAACAAAATACTGATTCAGAGCTAACATCGGAAAAACGATTTATCTACTTTGATGTATCTACACTTACATGGCAAGCTGGTGTTAAATCGATTTAGGAGGATCCAATTTAAGCAAATATCGCAAGCCTCAATGCTTTCCGATTTAAGAAAAATAAGGCAAGCTGGTGTTAAATCGATTTAGGAGGATCTGATTTAAGCAAACATCGCAAGCCTCCATGCTTTCCGATTTAAGAAAAGGCAAGCTGGTGTTAAATCGATTTAGCAGGATCCAATTTAAAAAAACATCGAGCCTCAATCCTCTCCGATTTAAGAAAAAGGTGGTTTAAGAAAACGATGATTTAAGTAAAAATTGATATTTATTTATTTATTTTGTAAACAAGATTCAGAGTTTATGAGATTGGAATGTGTATTTTTCAGAAATTAAGAACTTATATCGTGGAAAGTTGAAAGGAAAAAGTAATGTTTAAATCTTAAAATGCAAATTCATCGAATTTCAATTTATATGCTAATGCAATCTTTTGATGAAAAATTAAGTTTTCAAATATTTGAGTAATATTGCAATATGTATTTTTTTATTTTCCAATATTCTGTAATTAATTAAAATGTTTTAAAGTAGAATCCTTCATTGTTTCAAAAGATTGTTTTCCTGAAATTCATTCAGCATTTATATGATTAAAAATAATAATAATAAAGTTTTATATTTAAAATCCAAACTCATCGACTTGCAGTTTATACTTTTATGCATTTTTATTATGAAAAATTCATTTTTCACACGTTTTAGTACTATTTTAACATTTATTTTTTATTTTGTATTATTTTGTAATTAATGAAATTATTTTAAAGTATAGTCATGCATTGTTTTGTGTATCACTATTTGGCCGTGATCCACATCAAGACTAAATCTTTTACTAATATTTTTTCCCTGAAATTGATTGAGTATTTATGGTTGGAAAAAAAGAATAAAGTTTCATATTTAAAATCCAAATTCATCGAATCTCACTTTTTATGTTTATGCATTCTTTTAATGAAACATTCATTTTTCACATGTTTGGTAATATTTTAATACATATTCTTTATTTTCTATTATTCTGTAATTAAAATATTTTAAAATAGTCATGCATCAGGTTTGACATCCGATTTCAGCGCCAGGCACGCGGATTGAGTATCTTGCTGAAATTGATTCACTATTTACATCCAAATTTATCCATTTTTAGTTTATATTTTTATGCATTACTTTTATGAAAAATTAATTTTCATATGTTTGAGTATTATGGGAATATTTTAGTTTTAATTTATTATTTTGTAATTAATTAAAAATACTTTAATAAAGTTCTGTAATGAGTCAAGTAACTTTATTTTTACAGCAGAATGAGGGAGGGGTGGAGGAGGCATTCATTAGATTTTTCTGCAGATCTGCGATTTTCTGTTTTTTCGATATTTTGTTATCCTTAAAAAGAGATTATTTTAAGATTATATTTTATTACTAATCTTAAAGGATGGCAACGGCCGCGAAAAGAAATCAGCAATTTCAGTAATGTGCTCCAACTTTCAATCCTTCTCCATCCGCTATATAAATGTAAGCATTTATGTTAAACAAATCTTATTATAATCTAAAAGTTAAAAAGATGTAAAATTGCACCTTATTTCTCATACCTCCCCCCCCCTTTATTTTATTTATTATTATTTTTTGTTTACACTACTTTTCTCATCATGATAAATGAATAGTTAAATTCATCATTGAATTCTTTTAATGTGCTTCTGTTTTACCTCAATAACTTTTTAAATCTGTGTTAGTAAAAAAAAAAATAAAAAAAAAGTGTGTGTGTAGGTTGTTAGCAATGAAGTGCTATTTGGGTGGGCTAGGGGAAGTCCCCCCCCCCTTAAGGAATTTAGATTGTAGCAGGCATAACAAGTCAGACAAAAAAAAAAAAAAAAATCATTTTCTTTTATATTACTTCTTAATGAATGAGTTTATAGAATGTATTAAAATAGGTCACTAATTTTTAAAATTGAAAAAAAAAAAAAAAAAAAAAAAAAACTAGTGTTTTGGGACATTCAAAGTTTTTTTATGTGTAAAATATACCTCTTTTCAAAGTTATTTGAAAAATTAAAAGCTGAGTATACTAAGTAATACAGGAGGGGGGGGGGGGGCACATAAAGACCGTATTTTGTTATTAAAAATTAAAAAATAGGCTTCCAGATTCTAAAAAGTAAAATCAGTGTTAAATCGCGATGTTAGATGGACGATAAATCGATTTAAGAAATTTCTACATCGCCCAGTCCTAATACGGACAGATTAAAATCATAGAATGGACAATGTTGAAAGAGAAATTAGGAAGGATATAACATTTGAGGAAATTTTAGTACATGTAAGTGCATAAAATAAAGAGAACAATTTAAAAAAAAAAATTCTCCAAATAAAACTTGTTGAATTAAATTTTGAAAAGCTAGTGACTATTTAAAATAGTGCATATTCATGCATAAATTAATGCATATGTTACTACATACTACTGTACTAATACATAATATTATTACATAATACTGTTTTAATAGAGAGAAATGACGTTTTTATTCGGTGATTTTATGTGTGATTTTAAATTTATGAGAAATAAAATAAGACTTGAATTATTAATATCCCTTAAAATTAGTTAATAAAATATATAACTAAGCAACCGTTGTCCTTTTTAATTATATAAAGCAGTAAAAATAAAAAAAGGTGTTAAGTGCAGTATAAACCAGACAAAGCAATTGGTATGGCCTTTTATTCTAATATTAATGTCTTCATTATTGAAAAATTGGGTTATATTGATTTCTACCTCAATTAAATGTCTTTAAAACTAATTAAAAAATACATCAAAATGTGTTGTTTATAATTAAAATGCTTCATTGTATAAAAGCCAATTTTGGCCAAAAAAAGCCGGTTAAAACCAATAAAAGTCACTGGCCTGGCTTTTTTTAATTTTAACCGGCTTTTTTGCAACCCTGATTTTATTACATTTTCTTATGTAACATTTGACATTAAAACAATACAGTGCTGTAGAAATAAGACTTATTAAAAATTAATATATAGTAAAAGAAAAATAAACAACTTTAGGATATTATGTTTACTTTATACTAATTGTCATACAAGGAATTTTTAAAGTGATGTGAAAAAATAGAAATGTAAACCCGAAACTACAATTAAAAGTCTTGCCAACAGAGTTATTGATGATTTATGAATTTAGAAGAAAAAAAGTTTATCGAATTTAAATTAGTAATAGTAACAAACTATATGAATTGGAACAAGACAACAAATTATATATTTCTTGGGGTCTTAATGAGGAATATATAGTTCAGTACACAAAAGAGAATAGGAGGTCTCTACTTCATATTTCTTTAGAAAGACCCCTGGTATGGAGTGAAATAAGTGTTTTAAAATTCCATTATAAGTAATAATTTGCAATTTTATTGTTAAAATTGTTTTTGAAACGCTGGGAGCAATGTCTGTTTGCGTGTTCTATGTAATTCTTTTGTAGATTAAATATTTTTTGCAATTACTTTACCTCAAATGACCTTATTTTTATCTCTTCACTGTTTATACTACTTTTCCAGAATAATATGGATAACTGCAATAGCCAAAGTTTTGTATTTCATGTTTACAAATGGGCATATTTAAGTTGTATGTCATCATCATGTTGTACAAATCAAATTGCACTTTTATAAACTTGGTGAAAAAAGCTGTAAATTTGCATTTTCTTAGTATCAGAAAATTTTATTAGAAAATTATGATGTGAATTCAACATTACAAAGCCCATTTCTTGTGCCTCAATGAGTTAAAGTAAAGAACTTTTTGAAGAAACCTTCAAAAGAACTCCATTTTTGCTTGGATTCACCTCATTTATATATATATATTAGGGATGCACCGAATAGTGATTTTGACCGAATACCAAATATTCGGCCAACAGGCGAACCAAATACCGAATCTTCGGCTAGCCGAATAGTAACTGCTAGGCCGAATACTGAATATTCGGCCAGCCGAACAGTAACTATTCGGCCGAATACCGAATATTTGGCTTGTCGAATACTTCCTAGATCGGTGTCTGCAGTGGGCAATCATTTTCAGAGATTGTAAACGTTGTTCTTAAAATCTTAGCAAGAAACAGATTATTTACTGGACAATGCTGAGGAACTTGCATTTGTACATAATTAATTCCTATGAAAATCCTCATGATTGGCTAATTTTTTTAAATAATACTTAACAAACATCAAATAAATAATGTAAAAACATTCTCTTTTATTTAAATATGATTTTGTTTCTAATTATTCTGAATATCTTTATAAGTTGACTGTTAAACGTAGAAATTGTATAAGGTTTTAAAATATATGTTTTAAAAGTTTTTTTTAAGTATTCAGTTCGGCCGAATGTTTCGATATTCGGCCAAACCGAATATTCGGCATGCCGAATAATTAGCTATTCGGTCAAGCCGAATATTCGGCATACCGAATAGGCCGAATACCAAATAGATACCGAATATTCGGTGCATCCCTAATATATGTACTTTTTTTAAATACAAAGAATTTAAAAAAAAAATTCAAAGTCTTTTTCACATACACTCATGCACACATACATTTGTAGAAACAGACAGAAAAAATTTCTAGTTGCCAGTAAAAAACATTTGTTTTTGAATCATATGTGCAAGGGCAAATGCACACCACATATTATGAATAAATTAACTTTATAAACTTTAGAAAATTAAAAATCCTTAATACCCTTTGAAACAAAATGAGTATCAATTAGTGTACAAATGAGATTAAATGATTATCTAGTAACAACTTCAAAGTTTGCACAAAAAATACTAAAAAGAAAGAAAAAAAAAGAGAATAGTTTATTCAATTTCCTAAAATATAAGGCAAGATATGAAAAAAAAATTTCAAACTGTATTTGCCTATATTCTATCACTCTGATTAAAAATACATTACAAAGCATTATATTCAGCCTAAAAATTTCCTTCCCCTAGTAGAAAGTGCATTGTTTTACTAATAACTGAAAAATTCACATGAAAATATTTCCTAACAAATTTAGATATTTATTAATAGTCAGACAGATGCATTAATCATTTGACAAATTTTAGCTTAAATTCTCTATTAGCACTTTTATTTTATAATTCAACACTTGATTTTAAAAAAAGCTTAAACATGGATTTATGCCCCCTTTCCCTCATCAACTCCTAAAATATGCAGCAAGTTTATGGCAAAACAAAATATTTATTACAAAATATCTTGATCTAAATTCAAAATATAACAACTTCTTCGAACTGTTAGATTTAAATCAAATATAAAAAGTAACTGATTAAAATCAAGCTAATAAAATTTAAATTAGAAAATCGTGTTACTGAATATACAATGAAATTTTCTGGCAAAATTTCAAAAATCTAATAATGAGAATTTTTTCCCCAAAAAACGGCAACTTTGTGATTTAGAAAAAATAAAATGTATGTTTATCTTGTGAAATTATTTACAGATTTTGGTTTTATAACACAAATGAAATTGAACTACAAGAACGTATAATAAAATAACATTTAAAAATTTCTATTATTGGTTTGAAATATGAGAACTCCCCCCCCCCACCCCCCCACCCACCCCTCCTAATAACAGAGGTATATCTCTGGAGAAGGAGACAAGAGCAAAGTTCTATGAAAATTGCAATTGTAAAATTATTATTCTATATTTATTAAAGTAATAAAGAATTTCTGAAGCAATACACCATTCCAAATGATTTTACTAACCCAAAAAGTTCCAAGACCTTTTAGGAGTAAAGCTGTTTGCACTAGAAATAGCTTAAAACTTACCTTCTGTCTCGCTTCTTCCTTGATTTATTTCCTGCTTTGCGTCCCTTTTAATGAGGGTTCTTGACATCATAACAAATCATTTACTATCAGGGTATGGTGGGGATTCAGTTTCAAAAACAATGACAAATCTTAGAAAATTTGCCTTTATTTCAAGTAGCCATGTCCTAGCTGCTTTCCTCTATTCATCATTTACAAACTAAAAAAAAAAAAAAAAAAAAAAAAAAAAAAAAAAAAAAAATGTAGGGACTATTGTATAATGTATAAAAATAAAATTTAACATAAACAAATTGTTCTAAATAATTAAACTGAAACTACACATGTATGTATATGTATATGCACATATTATGTATGTGTAAATATTGAAAATGACAAACTGTCTTCTTTTAAGTTATTGATTTAAAGAATGTTTAATTACATTGATTTCATATTATAAATCATTTACTCAGAGAATATTTGTGTCGCAATTGTGGTTTATATCTAAAGTTTTAAGGGGACGAGGGACCTTCCTTATAAATCAATTTTATTTTTTTGAAAATTTCACTATAAATATTATTTAAGAATACATTATAGGCATTATGGCATGCATTTATCACAAAATAAATAAAATTTATTTTTGAGCAAAAACGGAGTTCTACGCGTCGTCTTAGAAATCTTCGAAATGCCCGCTGCGCGTTCCATATCAATGAAAATCCCCAATATTTTTTATAAAAGTTTGGTTTATATATACAAATAAAACTGTGCATCGAATTTTATATAACTGAATAAAAAGGTAAAAAAAAAAAAAAAAATGAAACATTTTGAAATTTTTTCAAAAAAATTTCAAAAAATTTATTATTTTTTTTATATATACCTTTATATTCAAATATATAAAATTCGCGCAGGGGGCATTTTGCGGATTTCTAAGACGACGGCCCCACCAGTGGCTGAGAGGTTCTGCTCTCGAAGCTGGTAGACGGGAGGTGCTGGGTTCGAACCCAATCGCGCCCGTTGGCCTAACCGTTTCGAAGTTTTTGTGGTTTTCTTCGAAACCCTGGATTTTCCATGCGTAAATACGGGTTAGGTTCCCTTAGAGACACCCCCACGGAGGGCACTTCCCATAGGGCCTATATCCCTCGAGTAGATAACTGGCCGTCAAAAATCAACCCAATCTAAGACGACGTGATGCGTAAAATTCCATTTTTTTTTCTCAAAAATAATTTTTTTTGTGATAAATGCATGCCATAATGCATATAATTTGATGCAGAGTTTATTTACATATATATAAACCAAACTTTTATAAAAAAAAATATTGGGGATTTTCATTGATATGGAACGCGCAGGGGGCATTTCGGATATTTCTAAGACGAAGCGTAAAATTTTATTTTTTGTAAATTTCACTTTAAATATTACTCAAGGGTACATTATATGCATTATGGCATTATTTATCACAAAAAAATAAATAAATAAAAAATGGTACCTATTTTTGAGAAAAAAATTGGAATTTTACTAAAATTCCACTTTCTTCTCAAAAATACCATTAATTTTTTTTTTTTTTTTTTCTGTGATAAATGCATATAATGTACCCTTGAATAATATTTAAAGTGAAATTTACAAAAAAAAAAAAAATATTTTTAAGGTCCCTCATCCTCTTAAGTTACAAAAACAAACATGTAGAATCATTAAAAATCTAGGTAACTTATGATCAGTCACTGCTTAGTGGCCGCTTTAGCTTTACACATTTTTATTTTTATTTTTATTTTTTTTTAGCATAAATTAGCTAAATTTTTATATAATAAACTGCACACTTAATAGTAATAAAGAATTACTTTGAAAAATGAATTTAATAGTATTTTCAATATTTTTTGCCATTTTTTTCTGGCGTGACAGCTGACAAATAATTTGAATTATGATTTATAATTTTATTACAACTTAATTATAGTGAATAACTAAATAAAAATTATTTATATAACATATAAAATTATTACTTAATCAGTGTTTAGCTTGATTTAATATAAAGTTTCACTAATGATTGCTAAAAAAAAAGTGTATAAGGTTTTTGACACTTTTTGTCAGTTATGACATGTCATGTCAAAAACCTCTTTTTGATGTCAAAAACCCAACTATGGTTACTTTAAGATATACACCCAAATTAAGGTCTGCAGATTAAGATAATAAATCAGCATGACAGTCCGGACGGAAGAGGGAGAGTGACATTAAGAATATATATATATATATATATAGAAGACAAGACAATAGATGGAGCACAAACACCCTACAGTGGTATCCCAGAGATGTAAAACGACCAAGAAGACGACCTCAAGTAAGATGGAGTGATGAAATCAGAAAAGTAGCCAGTGTAAACTGAATGACTAAAGTACTAGAAAGAAAACATTGGAAAAATCTGGGGGAGACCTACATCCAGCAGTGGATTGAAAACGGATGATGATGATGATATATATATATAATATGACAATTCACAAATAATCTTCTTTATAATAATAATAAACCACTTTTTAAATTACTGCTAAAAGGACAAAAAGGAATTAAAATTCTTTCAACTTTACAAAGTTTAATATAATCAAAATGTTAAATTCTAGAATACAATTTTAAAATACTTTAAGCATAACCATACATACCACATTTTTTGTTATGAAGACTTATCGAAAACGCAAACTTTAAATTGAGAAGTAGCAAAAAACTTCACCAATTAAATCCTGAAAGCAAATAAATAAACAATCAAAAGCAAATTGGTGAACAATTAAAAGCAAATAGATGAACAGTCTGATAACAGGATATGCATATAAAATGTTATCACTTTAGGGGGAAGGGGGGTCTGGCACATGATATTGTGATATATCTCTAGGGGAAGAGAGATTTGTCTTTTCATACTGTTATCACTTTTTATCCGAACAAAATTTTCTCTTTTAATTTTTAATTTGTTCTTTACATGAAAATAGCCTGATATATATATTTTAGTCTGTTATCTGTTTTTACGAAAATACAAAGTTATTAAAATCATTAAATGACTATAAAATTATTTAACTCCAAAATGTGGAATACTCTAACGTTTGTCATTCCTATTCTATTGTCATATGTGTATGCATATATAATCCGCTGTTTGAGAAACTATTTCTGAAGTTTGAAATTATACTTGTGTTTACTAGTGAAGAAAAGTGAAAAAAAAAAATGTTATTCACCTGTTTTGTTGATAGAAGTTTTGCCTGCCCCTTCCCTCCCCATTTGCAGGGGTATGTGTGCAAGAGGACATATCGTTGAATGCATTATGTAACAAAAAGTTATTATTAAATACTTTTAAATAGTACCTATTTCTTTTAAGTGTTATTTATTTGATATGAAGTTATTTTATATGTATAATTGTGATATTTTATTAACTCGTTTTCATTTGAATCCAAAAAGTATCAGAATAATAATGTATAGCTATATCTGCACATCACTGCGAGCAAAAGAAAAAAATGCAAAAATCAAAATAATTTTAGACATTGATAACGATATCATTAGGGAAGGTGGTGGTGGTGGGGTTGGCAGGCTGATAATATATGATATCCAAAAGAGGGAAGGGGGGAGGGGAGAGTCCAAAGTTATTAAACAGTTGATAATGTTATATATGAGTCCCTAATGAAACTCAATACATTTTTAATTAAATTACTATGGTATACACAAGCTTCTAGTATATTTAGCTAAATCTATGATTCTTCTATATAGGGTAGATGTGCCAGTAATGGACACCCTTAAGGAATTTCTTTCAAAATTATTTTTTTATTAATAGTTATAATTATTATATTCCAGTTTTTTCAATATTATATTAACATATCAACAATATTTAACCATTCTTATAGTCTCATTTCCCAATATGAATCAAAATTTAATTTTAAATAACAGAAATATATCAAAAGCCCAGTAATGGACACCCCATAAAAAGCAATAAATATAATTGTTTTTGTGATTGTATTTAGAACCAGAATTTAATGAATACATACTAATGAAACAAAATGGTTATTTTAAAATAAATTTAACAATTAGGATACCAGTAATTAATAAAATATTTGTGATAATCATGATAGTTTAAAATACTAAATATCAGGCAATTACAGCTATCAAATTATTGAAACAGTGGGGGATTTTAAAGTCAATTAAAAAAAAAAAGTTTTGGAATATTAGTGTTTAGTTTTGTCTCACTATTTTTAACAATTAATCTTCCAGAGACTACTTGATATATCATTTATAATAATTAATATTACAAATAGGAAAGAAATGATATTGTGAGTTGAATATTTTAAATACTGAATAAAATAATTTAAAAATAAAACTGTAGAATGATGTTTGAGGCCACTGATCTGCAGATTCACTAGTTTCATGAATATTACCTATAACTTTCATTAATATTACTTTTTTTTTTTTTTTTTTTTTTTTTTTTTTGTCATAGATGAATAAGGAAACATTTAAGACAGAAAATAGATTTTTAATAACTTCTATAACTTAATTGTTTTTATTTAAACGGAGAGGGATTAAGCCCTATGAGCCCCTCTTTGACTGTGCTCTTAAACAATATTTTCTGCTTCCTGGCTGGTTTGATTGCCAGATTATAAAATATGCAAGGTAATATATATAAAAAAAATAAATAAAATATTAAAATTTTATTAATCCACATAAAATAACTTGAAAGCAGCTATTTATAAAAGTTTTGGTGTTATTACATTTTGGTAAGTATAATTTAAAAATTAAATTTGATTATTTAGGTTTGCAGTTAAGTCAAAATATTTTATGCACTATAAACATTACTGAAATTGCATTTTTAGCAATGTTTACATGGGGTGTCCATTACTGGAAAATGACTAATTAACCGTCCCAGTAATGGACACCCCCTCTTAAAACCTTAAAAATAAATGAAATTTTGTAAATAGCCGTTAGTATATAAAATTCTAAGTTTTCTATTGCTAATCAAACAAAAACATTCAAATTTTGCAAAAAGTAAATAATATATAACTTAATTAAACGAAGCCAGCTCTTAGCCTCTTCATTAAGATTTTCACAGAAAAACAGCGAAACTTTGAAACATTATTTTCTTCTTCCTGATTGGTTTGATTAAAAGTGTCAACAACAACACAGTTTTATAAAACATGCAAGGGGGAATTATTAAAAAAATAATTAAAGCTAAATATTTATTAGTTATTTTTTTATTAACTAAAAACATCAAGGGGTGTCCATTACTGGAAGGGTGTCCATTACTGGCACATCTACCCTATTTTTTAAAGAATCTTTTAACATTAATTAAATTTTAATTATTTAAATCATATTATTAGCTGGGAAAAACCATGAATTTTGTCAATCAGTTAGATGATGAAGCGGCAAGTCACGAAAAATAATGCGAAATTTAATAATCGGTCGCAAGGAAAAAATCATGAAATTTATCAGGCAATTACAGGAAGAAAAATTGTAAATTTAGTCATTTGGTAGCAGGAAAAGGGTGAAATTTGTCAACCAGTATTGTAGAGAAAAAAAAATTGCAAAATTCATCAGGCAATTGCATGAAAAAAAAAACCTACGAGTTTCAAAATATGTTGTAGGACCAAATCCAGAAACTAGCTGTGTTGGCAATTGTCCCGGTAGCAGAAAGTTCGAGACGGGAGACGGGCATCGCAGATTTTCTTTTCTCTTCTGCAGATTCTTTTTCCATTGAACCATTATTTTGCTTTATATTATGTTTAGTTTTTTATTACTTAATACAAAAACTTAAGATTATTATTAATAAAAAACTATAAAATGCATAAAAACGCTACAGGTAAGTGATTGTTTGATTAATTAACGTTTCAATTGTAAAAGTATTTTACCTGCAGATTATTTTTTGTCTTTGAAATATCTGTCGCAGATACCTGGAGAATTTTCTGCTACTGGGGCAATTGTGAAAAACAAAAAAAAAAATGTGAAATTCATTGATCAATGGCAATAAAATATTAAATTTCCCGGCTAATTTCAGGAATATATCACAAAATCCACCAATCGTTTGGGAAGATATCACAAAATTTTACAGATAACAGGGAGCTCTAGACAAACAAGTATAAAATATTATGTTTTTTGAACGGAACACAAAAGTACCTTTTTGAGAATACCGAGCTTTTTTTATTGAATTCCTACTCGGCAGCAGTTTTATTCTAGAATCAACACTAGTCAATAATGATGTTAATAAAATAAAAGTACTTTTGTTACATGTTTAAGCACCATGAATTAAGCATTGTAAATTTAATAAACTGAAACATACAATAGGGGAGACCGGGGTACAGTGGTCCACTTTTGCAGTTAACATTTTTTTTTTTCTCTTTTAACGGAGAGACCAATCTACCTGAAAATATTTTTGAATATTCTTTAAACCTTTCTACATGCCTCATAATTTTCACAGAACATAATTTCCAATACATTTTTCAAAAAATTTTTTTTTACATACACTCGTGAAGTGGACCAGTGTATCCCGTTTCGGGGGTACACTGGTCCACTCACTGGGGCACAGTGGTCCACTATTAGTTATTGTCTAAAATACAATATAAATCTATTTATAATTAATCTAATTCTTTTTTATTTCCCCTTTACCTCCAAAATAATATAATAATACAAATTTGCAAGTAGCATTTTGAAACAAAAAACATATAAAACTAAAGAATTATCAAAAAATTTATTATATTTTGATTTTGAATATAACAATATAAGATACAGGAGTGATGGCAAACAAATTATTAATTAAGTACAAAAAAATCAGCAAAAATTTAAGACAAATATGATGATGAAAAATTTATTAGAAGATTAAAATAGGATAAAATAGTTTATTATGAGCTGACCGTGTGCTCTGAAGTTATAAATAACCAATCCAGTGAGGTCATCTATTACTTATTAGACTACAGTTATATTTTTCAAATGTAGTAAATACAAAACAAAATATTTCTTAATATGTTAACTCTACAATGCATGATTTTCATTTCTCTCCTTCTCCCCCCCCCCCCCCCACAAAAAAAAACAAAACAAAACAAAAACTGCTATATTGAACAAGAAAACTTACTTTAAAAATCACATGTGAACTGTTATCCATAATTTAGGAGAAAACTAAAGTGTCAGATGGCTACATTATAATGTGAACAACATACTAACTAACATGAAATTTAAAGTGTGCCAAATGCTAATCTATGCATTGTAGCATTAAAAAAATTGTCATTTTTCTTTGTTTACTTTATTTTATAGTTAAATAACTATTTTAAAACAATATTTCTTTATAGAGAATAAGTGATTATTAAATATTTTGAAAATTCTTCATTACAGGAGCAGTATTCATTGTGGACCACTGTACCCCAGCAGTGGCCGGTCCACTGTGCCCCATGTTAAAGTTCAATACATACTGATAAAAATATTATTTAAAGTTTTCTTTTAAGCATATAAGTTTTTAAATTTAATAAAGACCAGTGTTTTACCTTTTCAAAAAAGTTGTTTTATCTTATTTATCCATAACCTTTAATTACCCAATAAAGAAAAGTATGATGATGAAAAATTTTACTTTTAGGAGCTCAAAACAACCAGTCAGGATAAAAGGGTTCATTCTGAGCTAACGATGTGTTCTGAAGGCTATAAGTAATCAGTCCAGTGCTCTTATCAATTAGCCTAAAAGAAAAGCTTTAAAAATAACTAAAATATAAGGGGTGGTCCACTGTACCCTGGTCTCCCCTACTTACTATCACATTTCAAGTTTTAAATCATGAGTAGATTTCAACACACAAAATTTGCTTTGCAATAAAATTTACTTGAATAATGTCTATTTCTGGAGATACTTCATTAGTTATAGGGGAAATAGAGCATTGCGAGTTGGGCTGGTGAACTTTGGATGTAAAAGTGGAAGTCAAAAATATTCTTTATATATTAATGAAAATCGCTTACCATATTCACAAACAGAAAATCAGTTTGATATGCCTAAGTGTAAGTAAAAGTATAAAATGTAATTTTTTTCTTCGGGGGGGGGGGGGGGGGGTGTACTAAAATAAGTTTTTGAAAATAAAATAACATTTACAAAGTACATTTAACAGTGTAAATAAGGAATTCTTATTTCAGATAAATTGTATATGAATTACATGTTACAGATAAAATTATGCTAGTAATTTTGATAATAAAAACTTATTTTATTGCTAATATTAAAGTATTTAAAGTAATACAATTATACATGAAGCTCTTACAAAAAATTTTAATCAATAAGTAATAAAATATAAAATTTAATATCTTCAATTTTATTTCTAGAAATATAAACTGCAAAAGTGGTACACTGTGTTTAAGAAAAAAAGCATACACTGATCATTATCTATTAAAAAAAACTAACAATAATGATCAGTGTATGCTTTTTTTCTTAAAAAAAAAAAAAAAAAAAAAAAAAAAAAAAAAAAAAAAAGTGTTTGGGCAAATCACTGTAGGGGAGACTGGGGCACAGTGTACCACTTTTGCAGTTTATATTTTTTTCTCTTTAATGGAAAGTCCAATCTGCCTGAAAATATTCTTGAACAATCCTTAAACATTTTTACATGCCTCAGAATTTTTTCAGAATATAGTTTCAAATACATTTTTCAGAAAAAAAATATTTGCATATGTTCATAAAGTGCACCAGTGTGCCCCAGAAGCGGGGTACACTGGTCTACCCACTGGGGCACAGTGGTCCACTATTAAGCATTATTTGAAATACAATATAAATTTATTTTTTATTATTTTAGTCCTCCTTTATCTCCCCTCTACCTCCAAATAATATAATAATGCAAATTTACAAGTAACATTTTCAAACAGAACATATACAGACAAAACAGAAAAATTATCAAAAGAAAATTATTGTATATTTTAAATAATAACAAATTAAGATACAGGAACGATTGCAAATAAGGTGAAGTTATTAAATAAAATAAAGTCATCGCACATTAAAATTTGCAAATGAAACTCCAAAGTACTTATAAGCCTGAAATTTTCCAGAAATACTTTTTGGGTCTGAGGGCGATTTTATAATAACAGTGATATAAACAACAGATTAATAACCATAAAGTTTTGATTTCAAATTTGTTTTACGTTACATCTAAAATTAGTATGTATTGACAATTGAATTAGTTCAGATAAGTATATTAATTTCAATATAAGACATTAAATAATTTTTATAAAAAGTAAAAAAGTTAGAATTTTATTTTTTCTGAAAAAACAAAAAAAAAAGGGGGGGGGGGGCTCAGTCCCTAATTATTTAAAAATATTCATACTTTAATATCTCACAGCCGATCTTCATAATCGAATGATGATGTTATGAAGATCGGCTGTGTTAATATTCCTAATGGCATGCAAGATAACTCTGTTCCATGCAATGTCAGGGGAAGGTCAGTACAGGTCATAGTTACCAGTATAGGAATGTCCTTGAATGGAGACAGGAGGGGATTAGATTGCAAACCTTGTGTGAAATAGTGTGAGAAAAGAGGGGTGGAGAATTAAAATGTTTAAGATAGTATAGAATTCAGTACAATGTTTTTAACAGCAGTAATTTGGGCGGTTGAAAAATATAGCTTAATAAAAAATTAATACATTTTTGGTATATATTCTACAGCCTGCAGTTTAAAAAAAAAAATAAAAATTGATTCACATTTTCAGAAAATCTACTCGCTTGTGGGGAGTAAAATGATTTATTTCCCCACCCCTGTATGGCAAAAACACAATTTTTTTTAACACAAAGAGTTCATTTCAAGAAATTTTCAAGAAAAGGTGACTTATTTGCCCTTTAAATTATTCCCACCTATTCATAAAAATTAAAATTCAAGAAAATTCACAAATTTTTTGTCGATTAATTCAATAGGATTGCATTTAAATTTTTGGAACAACTTGCGTTTTTGCAAAGTGTAAAAGTAGAACGATATACCAGCCTAAAATTTTACCAACCTAAGATTTTTTTTTTTTCCTGTGATTCATGAAGATATACAACGTAAAACAAATAATTCGCAAATAAAATTGAAACTTTCCAGAGCAACGCGAAAAATAGCCCACAAAAGAATGTAAAATAACATTTGTAATCGAGTGATTTTAAAAATATGAATCAAATATCAAAACAGTTACCTTTGACCTACATGTTTTCCTTGTTATGGTGTCAGCAATTTTGTTGCGAAATGTAAAATGTCTGCGTTAGAAGATAAACAATCTAAATTAGATATTTAAACATAACTTTAGAAATAAATCGTGTAAAATAAATATAAATAACATAAAAAAGAACTTACTTTTCACGCAGATCGTTCGGCAAAAATGCTGGAAAGGACGTAGCGTTCGAACATTCCACCGCCATAATAAACACAAACAAGTTTCTGTTGTTGCCAGATCTAGATTCTTGAGGAGAAATGTTCTCATTGGTTACAAGCAGGGTACAAGGAAAGTAACGTTGCGTAAAATAACACTCGTTCGACCGGATTCAGGAATCATTGCTAAACGATGATTTTTTTATCATTGGTCGAACGAAATATTTGTAAATAAATGGTGTTCCTACAATTATCTATGAAAATAGTAACGTGAATGTCAATTATACAGTTGACGCATCATTATTTTACGGAAATTTTTAACAGTGTAGATCTTTGTGCTGTCGGTTCTTAGTCTATGACGAGAGAAGGAAGTATTTATACATATTTTCTGACAACCTACTCAGCGTATCATATACAGAAGCAATTTTTTCAATATTTATACAATTTATTTAATATTAAAAAGTCATTTGTGTACTTTAATATGGAAAAAGAAGTGAAAATTGAATATAGAACAACAACAACAACAATAATATATTTAAAGAAAATGTTTATCTGTATATATATATATATATATATATATATATATATATATATATATAACCATTAATTAAACATTACTGACCACCAACAACAATTGTGATAGTATGAATAAATTTACAACAATACAGTGTCACCAAACACACTGAATGGATACCAAAAACATAATATACAAGCTTCTATGTATAAAATAAAGTCCCTTGTACTATATAACAAGTATTAATAAGGAAGGAAAAAAAGAATATGGATTTCGATAAAAATAATTGAAAAGCTTATATATAGAATTACGTTATCAAGAGTACAGAATTCAATTATATAAGCAAAATCAGTCCTTTTCTGTGAGAAATAAACTAAAAGCTGAAATTTTTTTTCTCCTGTACTCTAACGACCAATATAACCAAAAGAATACAGTAGAGCGCCTATTATCCAAACTCCAATTAACCGAACTTCCAATTATCCGAACAGCCTATTTCTCTCAAAATTTTTTTTTAAACCGAGCTTATATTTATACGAACAGTCTATTTCTCTCAATTTTTTTTTTTTTTTATGATGAGGAGATTGTGGATGAGATTTAAGATGAAAAAGAAATTAAAGAAATGGAAACGAATGCCCTGAAAATGACCCAGGTCCATCACATAACGAAGCCTTTGAATGTTTGGAAACAGCTATGAAATGTCTCGAATGGCAGAAGAACTCTGATCCCATTCAACTAATTCATTTAAGAAGAATTCGAGGTATGGCAGCATTGGAAAGAACGTCTTCTTTGAAGCAAGCAACAATCGAATGCTTTTTTGCTTAAATTATAATCTCTGGAGTTCAGAAAATGATAAAAAGAGAAAAAGAGAAATTTAAATGATGAAAAAGTAAACAACAAGAAAAAAAATAGTTTTTAAACACGCTAGCACTAACTGGTGCTGCCAGTCCTAAGCCTGGATAAAGTGTGGTTTTAGTATAGTCAGGAACATCCCTGAAATTGTCTGTCCATTTATCCGAACTTTTGCTTATCCGAACTAGGGTCGGTCCCCGACTTGTTCGGATAATCGGCGTTCTACTGTAGTTTCAAATGAAAACAGAATAATATTAAATGTTATGAAATGGAAAAAGCAATACATCCTTATAAATATTTAATTTATAGCAATGAAAAATTGTAATATTACACAAAATACCTAATAAAATCCCAGTTATTTTATCCAAATACACATCAGGTATTCAAAAGCTCGATAAGTTTAAGGTTATTTTTACAATTAAGTTAACACATATTTAAAAACCTCATGGGTACAGTTAATCTATTTTGAAATACCGTGATAAATGCAATTATAATAATAGAAATAGAAATAGAAAATAATTACATAAAAAGTAAAATACCTCTTAACACTTTTAAATTTTTTAGATTTCTTAACTAAAGTAAAAAATACCAAAACTATTAGTTTACATTATCACAAATAGCCAGCATTTAGCTTCACCATATGTTAAAAATTGATATTATTACGCTAGTCTAAGCATCAGACAGAATCCAATTTATATTTTGGTGCTGCTTTCTATGATATTAGCTTGAAACGATTAAGCTATTATAAGCTAATACTGTCATAATATACCAACTGCTATATCCCAACAAATTCTAATATAAAAATACCATATTATATTTCATTATTCAAATAAATATTAAATAAATACAAATGTTAATAGAATGATTACAATATATTCTACTACCATACCCAATTAATCTATACGGAAAATTTAAATAATTTTAAAAACAATAATAATATAATATAGCAATATGCTATAACACTAAATAAATTATATATAATAAATTATATATAATAAAAAAAATTATAAGAAATACTATTTAAATTTAAATATAAAAAAATAATTAACTAATAAAATGAACAGGAATGGGAAACAATGAATGTTGATATAATTATGTCAGTATCTACATTTCCCAATTGCCTAATGATAACAAGTAAATTGTGCGGTTTATTTTCATATTAACCATAAAAAACTAAAGAATAGGAATTTGGGATTAACATTCACATATAACCGATAATTAATCATTTAATACTAAGTTCAAAATTAAACAGTATTAAAAAGTATAGAGGAATAATAAAAAACTAATAGCCCAATTTTAATACAAACTGTAATAACATTAGTTATATCAAATAAACTTATTATGCATTTTATTCTCCATAAAGATGGTATACTATTAGAAATTAATTGTCCCGAGAAGACTAAAAATTAAAAACAAGTTAATTGTAACTTGATTAAATATTAATTAAGCTAAATAAATTCAATATGAATGGGAATAAAAATTTAACGTCACCATATATATATAAAATATCAAATCAACCTCCATATAAAAAGTGTATTAGCAATGCGGTTACAGTTCAAATGCCCCATCAGTTTTTTTTTAAATAATTTAACCATTGCGTATTATCCAGACAACACCCTCCTACGTACTCTAACATCTACCCACCCAACCGTCCTATAATATTTTTTTATTATTTTACAATTTTTTATTTTTTTTATAAATATCTTCTTATTTTATAAGGTTTTTTTTTTGTAATTTTGTTTACGCATGTGTTAATTTGTTTTTTTAAAAAGAACATGCAAGTACTAATTGTATATTAAAGAATATGTGAATTTTTTTGGAAAACCTTGATTTAATGCATCATAAATTAGTTTTTTAATATTATTATTAATTAGATGAGAAAAACATAAACATTTTATTCTATATAAATGGTTAAGTATTACATTTCGATATACAGAATGATGAAGACAAGATTTAAAATTTGTAAATGTATTAACTTTGAATTTAAATTCTTTACGTTTATCATATAGATCTGTTATTGTTTTGTTGTCTTTTATTGTAATTTTAAGATCTAAGAAGTTGATTGTATTATTAGATAAGAGGTTTTCTGTTAATTCCAAATTAGTGGGATAATCTACTGGAAATTGAGAAATTTTAGTTTGATCAGTGGCAATTAAAATTATGTCACCAATATAACGATATAAATGTAGATTATTATTAGCAAAAGTACGTTCATAGTGATTGTCGGAGTTTCCTCTTAGTCCGCACAACTTTGAAGAAATTCCGTGCTATTTATATGCTGCCACCACCGATATGATTACGTGATATCGGTCACGCACTGAGAGGATTGTTTAAATGAAAACCAACGCTTTCAATTAACTAAATTAACAGTTTATTTACACACTAATTACACAATACAAAACACTATTTACACTTAAAACTCGGATGTAGGTGATCCGGTTCAACATTAAATTGAATACAGCAAAGCTGGCTGTGTACTGTTAAAACTACGTTATCCCACTCTCACTCTATACACGTTAAATAAGCTTTACCGGAGATCAATCTCAATCTCCCAACACATGGGCTCTAAGCCTAAGCTCTCCGAGCCTCACTCAACCTTACGCTCCCTCTCAGAGCTATCCAAGGAACTACCTTTGCGCTTGGCACTCCAGCCTTCAACTGCCTGTCCCAGCATCAGACCCTGCCCCTAGCAACCTTCTCCCTTTTCTCAACGTAACTCCCTATGGTTTTCTACCTGGCTCGCATTCCAAGTTCTTTTCTTCGTTCGTGGAATGCCTTTGTCTCCCCATCTTCCACAGACATCTCAAAAGGTCGGGCAAAACCATCTGCAACTATCTTTCCCCCCTTCATTCCATCCTTCATTCATTCATTGTACATTTTCACCGGCTTAGATCCAGTTTTAGACAAGGAAAGAATGTTATTTTGAAATTCCAGTACACAGACCATACAATATATAATATATTAAGACAAAATAATATAGAAACCCAGTTCTAATAGCAGATGTTTCTCAGAACCTGACAGTGATATAAATATAAGTCTGATAATAAACTGGATGTACAGCCACCTTGTGGTATACCGATGTGTTGTAATTATAATGTGTTATCTTGCAAGATATAATTATTATAGATAATGAAGTTAGTTAAAGATTTAAAATAAGCTATATCTATATTAGATGGTAAATCCAGTTTTTGATGATACTGTTTAAATAATGCATTTATAGTATTATGTAAATCTAATAAATCTATATTATTAAAAAGAATTTTGAAGTCATATGTGGTTATATTATGTACACAATTAAGATTTTTCATAATATTGACCAGTTGATAGCTGTTTTTTATACAATGTGTATTATCAGTGTTTGTAGTCAGTATACATAATTGATTAAGAATTTTTAATAGTAGTTTATTGGCTTTATTATTATATGTATTACAACCAATAGTTAACAGTCCTAAATTTAATAGGAGTCTTATGAAATTTGGGAATAAGCACTAAATAAGTATAATTAAAGTTAGTAGAGAGAATATTTAATAATTTATAATAACTTTGAATTTTATGATTATTTGCAATTACACTTTCATTAGTTTTTTAAAAAGATTTATTAGAAGAAATAGAGTTAGTAATAAGTTGATGATAATAAGATTTACATATGATTGCATAATTATTAGGAGGTTTGTCTACATATGTAATAACATAGTATTTTTGTAATTTATTAATTTGTTGGAAAAAATGATTTGTGTTAATAATAACTAAATCAGAAATATTATATTTTAAAGCCATAGTTAATCTTTCAATTGCTAATAATTTCCATTGATAAAAATATTCAATGATTTATTATAAGAGATTGAAATTTTATAAATAAAAACATCTATATCATATGTAAACTGTTTGATAATATATTTTACATTAAATTTAGATGGAATTCTAAATTTAGTACCATAACCCATTAGTTTTTTCAATTTAAAATCATTAACAATATTAAGATTTCCAGTGATTATATGTCCATGATCATTGTTTAGATATTTTTTTAGACTGGCGTCATTGCATTTACACGGAAAATTACTTGCAGCAGATGTATTTTTTGAAAATGTATTGTAGTTTTGTAGTTAAAAATCTTTCTACCAATTGTATTCGGATATTTAAAGGTTTTTGATATATGAAGATTATTAATAGGAAAATAACAGTTTTTATCATTAATTATAGAACTGATATTAAATTTATTAAATATTTGATTTGAAAAAGTTATTATCATTTGAGTATTCGTGTTTTGAATTTTATTTTTTTTTTTCATTTTTTGTAATTGTATATTTAAAAGATTAACTCTTGTCATAGTGAGATCAAAATAAATATCAGAGAAATGTTTAGAAAAAGGTTTACTTAGAAATACATTTAAATGTTGTGCAATCTGTTTCTTTTTAATACCAAATATGTATTTTCGAATTAATAGCCAATTATATTGCTTTAAATAGTTACTTTGAAGATTAATATATATATATATATATATATATATATATATTTCATTACTTTAAAATGCAAAAACACCATAACTCATAAACCATAACTCATTTTTGCATTTTAAAATAATGAAATATATCTTTGTTGCATTTGATATGAGCTGCTATTAGCGCCAGTTGTACAAAAATTTTTCATTAATTATATATGATATATATATATATATATATATATATATATATATATATATATATATATATATATATATATATATATATATATATATATATATATATATATATATTATATATATATATATATATATAATCATTATATATAACAAATCGTCATCGATTTCCAATTACTAAAATTAAATTTATAAATTAGTTAATATTCATTACACTGACATTATACAGAATAAAGATGGAACATTAACTAGTAATACTAAATTCCACTAATTCACTAGCATATTGCGGGCGATAAATCTATATAAAACATATGAAAAAACCACCAAATTTTGATAAAATCTTATTAAAGACAAAAGATACAAAATCCAGCTAAATAATGTTGAACCATAAAAAGCTGTATCATAAACATACAAAAGATCAAAAGGATGAATGTTGCCGGAAGCTTATAAAGTATTTCACTTGTTCACGGCTACCTAAAATACATTTATAAGCAAATATATATATATATATATATATATATATATATATATAGCATGAAAATTTATTGTTTCAAAACCTTTCACATTATTCGGCAAGAAATCTTACTTTCAGAAAAATAATTATAATATATTTAAATAAAATGTTTATGTATATATATATATATATATCACACACACATATATATGTGTGTATATATAAACAAGCATGGAAATTCATTAAGTTTATTTTCACAACGTTTTACATCATTTGGAAAGAAATCTTACTTTCCTAAGCTCAATTCCTACCATGTTTTTAAATAAACCACCAAGGACCCCCATAGTGGAAAAGTTTCGTAAATCTGGTATAATGTAAAGCAGGTTCTTTTCTCTCGCAGTGCGTTATCCATAAAAGTAAATGAAACGTTGTATGCTGGTTCTTTTGTTTCGATGTCATACTTCATCCAGCGCCGGGTTTTTTCGCATCATGTTAACAAGGTCTTTTCTTCTGAATCCATCTTAATGATACTTTCACATTTATCACATAAGACACAGTTTTAAAATAAGTGTAGACATAAAAAAGTAAGTGTACATAAAATAAGTGTAGGCATAAAAAACATGTGTGTTTGAATCAAGTTTCAAAATTGATATTGTGAGATATTTATGTTCAGATTTAATAATTCAAGCGAATGCACTCATAATTATGTCTTGAATTTTTTTTTATTGTTGTGTGCATAATGTCTTTGTTTTTTAGAGTTTTTTCATAGTTGTTGCCATTGTTCTAGAGTGACATACTTGTTAAGATAAAAATAGCAAATAAAGCCTTTGTGCAAAAATATTAAAAAGCAGAAAAACAACGTTTAAAAATGCACAAATAATACGTAAAAAGCTGTAAACAGCTGTTTCGAATCTAATAGCAAGATTCTTCTTCAGTGCAAGATAGAGCAAGGCACTGCGTGCTGGAAAAAGCAAGGCTGGGCAAAACGACAGATACGCGCCGGCTTATATTATTAATTTAATTTCCCCCTCCTTTGGTTTCTTTTTCTCTCGTTCTCCGGTAGATGTCACTACTTCTCCACTCAGTTGATTCATGCTGCTTCTCTCTCATTGGTTGTTTTTGGCGCATTCGCTACGCGTATCGGGTATATGTCTGTGTCGTTTTGCCCAGCCTTGCTTTTTCTAACATGCTGTGCCTTGCTCTATCTTGTACTGAAGAAGAATCTCACTAGTAGATTCGAAACAGCTTATTGCACCTTTTTACATATTATTTGTGCATTTTAAACGTTGTTTATCTGCTTTTAATACTTGTTAAGATGTCAAAATGTGGCATATCAAGAAGTGTGGCTATCCTCTTAAGACCTGAAGAATTTTGGTAGAAATTGCAAGTCTTAGTTTTTAACCCTAATTAATAGGATAATATTTGATTGAAAAAAAAATTCCGATGTCAGGTTACGTCAAGGGATGATCCACATAATCTTTTCAGGATTTCTTTTTCTTCAGGATCACCTACACCAGGGACGGAGAGTCTATGGCACGCGTGCCATAAGTGGCATGCTGCAGATTATTTTTGGTACGTCATAGAACCATGTTCTACATCAAAATACAGTAGAAGATTGCAAAATGCATTATTTAATATAGATGTTGTCTCTGTTTATCTGTATTCGATTAGTGCGGTCGATTTGTCATTGTCATGCAGATTGAAGAATCTGAAATATTACTTAATCGACCAAGAGAACATAGCACAAAAACCTATGTTATCAAGCACAAAAAAATAATCCTTTATTATATGGGAGAGTAGAAGTTGAGGAATCTAATGATCTATGTTTGCCGGGAGTGAAGTAGTGCATAAGCCAAAAATTAATACACGAGTGATTGACTCGTAGGTTTATCATTGTGTTTGTCCTACAAACAAAGGTATTGAAAACGTGGAGGATAGTTGTTGGACAAACACATTAATAATCCTACGAGTCAACCACTGGTGGTATTAACCCTCTCGCTGCGTAACTGTTTTACCAAAATAGATTCAAAAATTGCGTACTTAATTCCTTCGCGACGAGCGTCTTTTAAGAATTTTTATTCTTTTGCCACCGGTTTTTCAAAACAAAAATTTTAGTCTGATTTAATCAGGAAAATGCTCCGATTAGATATGGCGAAATTTACAAAAAGAAGTAACTGGTGGGAATGATCAAGGCGGTTAATTAGACGAAGAAAATGCATCCTATATGAAATCTCAGGTTGCGCATATTTTGCTACTTTTACGTTGCCCGAGAAACTCTCGGGTTGCGCAACGAGGGTTCATTAGATTCCCCTACTTCTACCCTCCTATAAAATAAAGTTTTTTTTCTTGTGCTTGATAACATAGACTTTTGTGCTGTCGGCTCTTGGACTATAATGTATCCCAATATATCTCAATATTGATTTAAAACATTTTAAGAATAAGAGATAATTAGGAGATTTTCAAAAAGAAAGGTTTAAAGGTGTTATAAGCAAAAATTCCGATAGTAAATCATAACAACTTGGAATTCAATTACAGACACTAAAATCTGTAGATTCTGGCGCTTGCTATTTTTACAATTTTTTTCTTCGAGACATTCTTTTCGGAAATAAATATTACAAAAAATTCAACTAAAAAAATCTTATAAAATGAGTCCAATTTAACTTGCAATCTCTTAAAAATACGAAGCTGATATAAATTATTTGGCATCTAAAATGGGGCTACAGAAATAATATTTAAAAAATAAATTTCTAAAGTATAACATCAAATATTACGCATATTTATTTTAGTGCTAAAACAAAATTTTAAGTAATATTGATTCATTATTATTTGATCCATTGAAATTTTATATTTTTGGCACGTCATGATCACGTAAAATATATTTTTGGAAAAATTTGGCACGTGGATGTGAAAAGGTTCACCGTCCCTGACTTACACAGTTGTGTAATTCAGGTCTTAAAGGGTTATGTAATAATTATTGAAAATCATTACTGAATGAATTGTTGCAGCGAAACAGCTCCGAAAACTGGCGATATGAAACTCTTAATATAATAATAAATCATTGTAAAAAATCACCATAAAACAAAAACAATACATAGGACGCGTTTCGAGCTAAAAATATTAACGGTTCGTCATCAGCTACAGTAAACACGTGTCCGTAAGTGGACAAGGTCAAAAGTGAACTAAAAGGTAGAGAATAGAGCTTGCAAAGAATGCGACAGATGGCGCTAGTTGAAAGGATCACATGCAGAAGACGAAAGTGTTGCCAAGATGATAGGAGAGAAATTGATAAGGAAAAATGGAAATAAAAGAAATAAACAAAATTAAAATAAAATAAAAGAAGTAAATTAAAAAATATAAATATAAATAATAATAAAGAAATATAAAAGAATAAAACAAGAAAAAACCAAACGATTTTTTTTCTCAAACAACATAAAAAAAAGAAACCAGAGAAGAGGGAAAAGAATTGCAAAAGTAATTTCCACGCTGGAGAGAGGAAAGGAGATGATGATAGATCATTGAAAGGATTATCAGAAATAAAATATGCTTCATGAAAATCCAAGTGAGAGGGAGAGGCAGGGGAAGAAATAATTTTGACCATGGAGAAACTGAAAAAATGACTGGAAGACCAACAATGAGAAGCAATTGAAATGAGCAGATTTGAGCAGAAACAATGAATGAGAAGTAATGAGAAGATTTAGAGATTTCTTGATTTGCAATATATTTATTTATTATATTATATTATTATGCAATATATTTATTATAGATTTATTATTTTAATAGAATGAATTGTTAACTAATTTATTGTCTCGTTTACTGCCTAAATCCACTGTGTGATCCTTTTGTGTAGTGTACATCTATTTGTTGATAAGACAGGGATAAGAAAAAATAAAGAAATTTCGAAATTACTGGATTTTCTGGATTTTAAATTATTAGGGAACTTCTTCCCGATGTATTGTTTGGGAATAAATTACTTTAGTTATATTATTAGAGTAAAATCATTTTAAAATTTCTAAAGTTACTAGAGGTTCTATTTGAAATTTAGATTTAATATTTCTGAAGTGTTATAAATTAATTCAAATGCATTAATACTTGAAAGTGTTTATAACTTCGGCTTGTCTGCCTGCTATGTATCTGGCAGTCTGCGGTTGTGCTCTAACTCCCGTAAATACACTCGGACTGTCATGAAATTTTTATAGGTTATGAAGACGCACTGTAGAATGTCCTTTATAGAAAATGGCGTGTCTAAATTTATACACTGGTGTGCAAAACTTAAGCAACAATCACAAAATGCTAATTTCTGAATACGTGAGTACTCAAAAGAAAATTCTATGGACAGAAAGTGTAGAAAATAGGTACTACCATAAGAACACGGCCAGTCGATGCGAACTGTACTTGAATTCACAAATGGTCACAAATCTTGTAGTCACTACAATGAACTGAAATGTGATATCTTTGATTCGTCTCATTCTTACTCTGATTTGGTCACTGCACTGAGATGACATTATGACTGCTGCTTTTTGACGGGTCACCAGGTGACTTTTACAATGACACCTTGTGACTCTCATGTGACCGTCTTTTGGAGACTCAATTGTAAAATCATCATGATAGCTGTTTTTTGACGAATTCTCAAGTGACAGAAAATGAAATAATCTGGTTACTTTTCACAAAGGAACGCAATAGTGACTTCACAGTAGTATCTCGGTCATTTGAAAGTCACCATGTGACTTCATTGTAACATTATTTGGTGACTCATCATAATGCAATTTTCACGACGACTTGAGATTTGAGTCCTCAAATGACAGTCACATGAGAATCATAAGGAGACTTCTTTGTAATGTCACCTAGTGACTCATCACAAAGCAACAGTCACAGTGACGTTTCACTGGAGTCACCGTATGGCGATCATCTGAAATTAATAAAGAAACGAATGAAAGATCGCATATTTTGTTTCACCATAGTGATTTTGACACTTATGACCACTGACCTTCCGAAAGGAAAGACTTCTCCTGTAATCATAGCGATATCCATAATAGATCACCAAGAAAAACTTACTCTTAACCCTTTAATTCTCGCTCCCGTGATATTCACGGGGGGGGGGGGTCTATTATTCAGATTGTTTGATTCCCACCAGTTTTATAAAATAGTGTCATTGGCTTTATTATGGTATCATTTTACCTGTCATTCAATAAGGTGAATATTTCTTTAAAAAAAATGGTGTCAATAAGCAATTTTAATTTTTTAACAGTAATTTAATGCGACCATTAAGGGGTTAAAAAGCAAAAAGAAGAAAGAACAGCAATCTTCTCTTTCTCAAAATAAATTAGTCACTTAGGTAAAGAGTGGGGGCGATTTTAGACATGTCTAGTAGCTATCAGATCAAATCATCAATGGCTCAAATCTCAACCACGAGGCTCAATCCTGCATTTATGCCTCTGTTGTTTTTTGATGGAGATGTCCCATCGACTAGCTGCGATGTAGAGATAGAATCTATTTGAATTATATATTTTTTGCGTACTCGCGTGCTTGGAAATTAGCATGTTATGATTGTCACTTAAGTTTTGCACACCAGTGTAGTTCGTGTACAGCAACACATAAAAGAATCCCGCTGCATTATGCTGTAGGGGTAAAGGTATTTTGTGGTGTATTTTAATGTTCTTACGAATCTTCAAGCATAATGAAGTTCATATGCATCACTTAAAAGGGCTAGAACAAGTTTTCTGTGGAGTAGCATTTTGAGTTCCTTTCCACACTCACTAAAGAATTCTATTACATATTTTTTAGGGAAGAATCGTTTTTGATGCGTTTTGCTGATGTCACGATACTTCAAACTTAATGCAATTAATGATGGGGATAATAAAGAATCATTGAGGTGAAAAACTACAGGTTTTCTGTAGATTATGGTGTGCATAGAATTTATTGTTCATTGACAAAGATACATAGAAAAATGCGATTACAGAACTGACTATGAATAAAAATTGCTGGTGCGTTTCAACTGTGGTGTGCATTTTTAAAATTAACTAATTTTTGGTGTATTAAGTGGAGTGTATAAATTCTAAATGTCATATACAGGGCTGCACGAAATAACTTGCAGACATTACTGGATATAGACAAAAATGTTTGAAAATGGATTTATATTGCATTGTGTGTTTTTTAAGTTGTTACTTACAAGGAAATCTCCTAACCGGGCATACTCAGAATACTTTGAAAAAGTATGTGATAAAGTATCAGTCATATTTAGCGGCGGATTTTCTGTAGAAAGTCTGTAAAAAAATATTTTAGAGTATTTAGCGCGAAAAGACGAAAGTATCACGCGATTTCGCGAGCAGCAGTTTTCCTCCCCAAAAGAAAACGATTTTAATCCATCTGAAAATTGCTTGTTAATTGATTTTGGGATGCGTGTAAATAGTATTTAATGAATTTAAACTTGAACAATGAGAGAGTTTAATATATATATATATATATATTTGTATTACATATATACCGGGTGTCCTAAAAAGGACTGACTGATTTTTATATTCAATAACTCGCAAACTGTGACCGATATTAAGAAATATTCTTGCAAGAGGGTTATGTATGATGTCAGGTGTTTTTTTACCATGATTCTCGAATTCAGTTCAAATTACAAACAATAAATGGCGCTCGCTGCAAGTAATAGGCGCTAGATTCAAGCTGGATTTTTTGGCCCTTCTCTTCTCCCATGCCAAAAAAGAAGATTAAAATGTATTGAGTGGATCCCGAAGTACGAAAAATCTGGCCTGGATTTAGCGCATATTGCTCGGAGCGCCATTTATTGTTTGTAATTAGAACTAAATTAGAGAATCACGTTAAAAAAATCTCCTGACATCATACATAAAGCTCCTGCAAGAAATTTTTAAATATCTGTTACCGTTTGCGAGTTATTGAATTTTAAAATCAGTTAACCCTTTTTCGGACACCCGGTATGTTGCTTGTTGTTGCATTGATTTAATTTTAGCACTGTAAAAATATTTTCATATGTTTAAGCGTATGCCAAAATAAAGGCCAGATGAAGATTGCTGCAGTTATGCACTTCATTCAATATCAAGAAGTCGTTGTTTCCATAACTTAATCGTTGCGACAGTGTTCAGTTGGACATAATTTTGATCTTGAAAAAATTTTAATTAATTTAAATTTTTGTTTTAAATAATAAAATCAGATAGTTAAATTTCATTATAAATACATAAAAATATTTATACGACACAACTATTGTTAAAAAAAACTAAAACTAACAAATCTAAAAATTTTTAAATTAAATTTAATCAAGTTCATCATGAAACATTGTACTTTAAAGAGTATTTGATTTTAAAAAGTATTTTTTGAAATTTTATTATGTCGCCAGCAGGTGATAAATCGCCAAATAACGAAATTTTAATTATTTTTTACGGACGCTCTATCGAGGTTCCGCTGAATTTTTTTATAAACATATCTATCCTCATGAGAAGAACATACTAAAATTTTTTCAGATATTTCGGAATATGTCCGTATGGAGGCCTGTCTTGTTAGATATTTCATCTTATTACGAAATAAAAAGTAATTAATTTCTTAGCCTGAGTCATTCCACGATAACTTGCGTTACATTTAGAACAATTTATTTCAGTAATTTTAGTAATACCAAAAAAATATTCAAAATGTAAAGTTGATATGGCTTTTTAATTAAACGTATTCAAAGCTGAATTTAGATGAAAATTACCTAATTTTAGTGTTATTTCTTGAACTCGGTTATATTCATTATAGTAAATGACATTATTTAAAAAAGGACGTAAATTACCAAAAAAATATATAATTTTCATTCTCGTTTTTTACTTAATTTTCATCGAAATTTAGCTCTGAATAGGTTTAATTAACAAATCGTGTGTACTTTACATTTGAATATTTTTTGGTGTTATATTGCTAAAATTATTGCTGTAAAGTGTTCTAAGTGGTAACGTAAGTTACTATAGACTGACCCACAATATTCTGTTAGTATGTTGGAATGTGTTTCATTAACTATCCGTGTAAAATATATTTTGTTCTTGTTATGGAATATTTTAGATACAAACGCTATATTGTTCTTCTTCTTACAAGGGGAGTCAAGCAAGTTGTACAGTACACTCCGATTTTGTTTTATACTTTGATGTTTTGAAGCTTCCACCAATATCTAAAAAAAATTCCCATGAAATTTGGACTAACGTATA
This sequence comes from Maratus speciosus, assembly GCA_963932465.1. NCBI lineage: Eukaryota > Metazoa > Arthropoda > Arachnida > Araneae > Salticidae > Maratus > Maratus speciosus. Next base: position 620,262,171 of record OZ010788.1, on the reverse strand, counting down.
AACAAGACTTGATGCATAAACAAAAATATGATTAAATTTGTCGATATTTTAGGCCTTTTATGCGTACGTCATAGCTTTTTTACCCGACTGCCAAGAAGGATTATGTGTTTCACGCGTATCTGGGTATGTGGATTTCTTTATACGCTCGAAACATCCCAACGGCTGGATGGATTTTAATGAATATCTCTATCGAATCGTCTTAACTGTATTTGCTAGGTTCTGTTTTTATAAATTCAAAATGGCGGTCGTAAAATACAAAATGGTGGTAGAGATGAAAAAAAAAATTTAAGCACCCTATTGAGTGGCAAATCATTGGATAGATCTTTCAAAATGAAGACGATGTTTCATTGACTATTTTACAGTCAGAATCTCCGTTTAAATATTACACAACCTGGAAATTGTGTAGGTAGGATCTCTAGCTTTACTGCAACTCTAATCATCATAAACATCTATAGTGCTCATCCAAACAGTGTTTACAGATTGGAACTAACAATTAAACACAACTTAAAAGTCATCAATACAAGTAAATAAAAAAATAGGTAAGTAATATAAAAAATAGTTTCACATAGATGAGAAATAATTAATTAGCTCGCTATTTACGCAGTCGGGTTTTTTGATTTTTTAAATTCAATTTTTACTTGTTACTGCAATGATGCTTTACCTTTTGTTATATTGTGTCAAACAAAGTTACATTGGTGTTGCTTGATTGAAAGTGCTGTTAATTAATGATATATACATCTAAAATCTTTTTACGCTTTTTTCAGGATTTCTACTGTTTTTGTAGTCTAGTAGCGAAATCCTTCACCGTTAGCTTTACTTTAGAGGTATAGTTCCAAGTGCAAAAATGTTTAAAATTTTGTTCTTTATCATATCATCAGCGATTAACGCCAAAATAGTTGTTTTATTAAAAGTTACAGCACATAAATTTTCATACGGTCTCTAAGTCAAATGAGTTGTATTTGGAAAAAAATTGTCGATGCTATCTTGTATAATAACTCGGAGTTCGGTTGTACAAAAATGTTAGTTTCGCTGTTTTACTTGCAAGAATGGAGAAAGTTTCTTAATATAACCCATGGGACCCAGGGAGCATATAAAAATTTTAATTTCGTAACTTTTATTAACACAACTATTTTGACATAAATGAATTTTAATATGATAAAGAAAAACATTTGAAAAATTGGAGTTATACCATTAAAGCTAACAGTTTAAGAATTAGCTATTGGAAAACGATAAGAGTGGACACCTGCAAAGCGTAAATGATTTTAGAGGTATCATTAATTAACAACATGTTTAATGAAAGATCACACATGCAAAGTTATTTGACCCATTTATTACAAAAACGAGAAGATGATTTGAGTGAAAAAATGGCAATAAGGCATACTTATGAGATCCAAAAATACTGAAAAATTCAATCGGCTAAAACTATTTTATTTGTGTATATCAGACCGAACCTCACATGAGTTTTTTTTTTTTTTTTTATATCTAGGTAGAACCTTCAAGAATCAAATTAAGAATATACATATCACTAAGTAGATATCACTATATATATATAAGTAGATATCACTATATATATATATATAAGTAGATATAACTAAATCTACGAAGTACCGTAGTATCTTATCACAGGCATTATCAAATATCCCCTCATAAAAAGTATTTCAGAAAGAAAATTGGTCGAAAATGTATTGTGTGATAGTCTACCTCTCGCAAATTTGTCAGTGATGAAATTATTGCTGTTTGTATCTCTAACGATAGATATCAGCTAGAATTCTACCAGTCCTAGCACTCTAAAATTAGTTTATCTCAGTTCTTAAACTTTATACAACATTTTAAAATATTTAGAAGTGATTACTAGCAAAATTTTCCCAGTGTTGCTTATATTAAAGGGTTGTGTTCAATCTGCAAAATGATCCTACTTGCAGCGTGAAAGAGCCAATCAAAGCATACGGGTAGCAGGGTCATTCAAAAAGTTGTCCCTAATGCTAAAAGTAAATTGCACGGGAAATATGCAATAAATCGACACAAAAATAAAGTGAAATTTTAGAACATCTGAATTAATTTTGGTAGTGGTGATTGCATTGACCTTGACATGACTCTGCGCATGCACCGACACCACTTCGTGATTGCACTCATCAGTCTGTTCGCAGCAATCATGGTGAGTGTACAGCAGAAAGCGGTGTGTATCTTGTGGTACGCCGTGTTTAAATCTGTTTTTATGGTACAACGTTCTTTTCGCCGTATATGTGGTGAAGATATACCTACAATAAAACCAGTGTGTGTTGGTTTAATCAGATTAAAGAAGCTAGAAATGGGAACATTAAGGGGTCTCAGGACTCTTCAAATAGGAAAAAATGAAAAAAAAAAGACCATATTCAACATTTAACCCCTTGGGGACGAGCGACCGTTATTCGTGCCGCGTAAGTTGCTCAGAATTGGTGATTATTCTCACCAGTAAAATTGTATTGTAAATTTTGGCTTATTTAATCCGAGCATTTTCCCGATTCAGTTAGGCAAAGATTTCTGTTTTAAAAATCCGGTGACTAAAGATTAAAAATTCTGTAAAAGACAATCGTCCCGAAGGGGTTAATTTCTTAAAATGTATATGATTTTAAAACACAATTTTTATTGAGATTAAAAGATATAAGTATGTTCTTTCATTTCATGTGTTTAAAAAAATTGCAAGATACAGAATTAGTATTTATAGCGCACTCCAAACTGCCAGGCATTTGTTGAGTAGAAATTTGCTATAAGAGCACGATTATAACATAGATTTTGCAACTAGAATGATATTTTTCGTGCCTAATTAATATTCAGATTGTAATAATTACCCTGAACCTAAATAAATTTGCATTTAAAGCAATTTTTATATTTTTAATACAAAGTTGTATTTAGCTAATACAAAATGTTGAAATTTTCAACAGTATAATCACGTAAAAAAAAAAAATACTTTTTTTAACAATGAAACTTTAGGTTCAGTTTATACAGACTGAGATGAAACGTATGTTTTAAAAACGTTTACGATAAAATATTCAGAAGTTCTTGAGATATCCTCCGCGTTTTACACAAAAACGTCATTTGGAGAAAAATGACTTCAAGATTTTGGAAAAGGCGCTATAGGTATTGAGCAAGTATGATTCTAAAAGCCATAACGCCTGTTCTAATAGGAATTTGAAGGCAACAAACATACCAAAATGTTCAGCAAAGATAGAAGTTTAACATCTAAAAACAATTAAAAATTTCGAAAATTTTGAAGTTTTAAGAGTCCTGAGACCACTTAAGAAATTTCCAGGTCGGTCATGCAACAGGTTGAGTTCATATTTAATTTTTCTAAGTAATGATTTTAAAAAAAATTACAGATTTTTTTAATCTAACAGTGTAAAAATAAATTGTTTATCTTTATTAAGGTCTTAGTTATTTTAATTCGAAATCATGGGCACCTTTTTTGCTGACCCTGTATATCAAATCGTGTAGTATTACGCGTCATTAAAAATTAACCTAGCTCCATTTGTTAGAGCTAACTTAAATTATATTGAAATATATTTGACTTTATATAGTTAAAGACGTGTACAAAATATTAGCCCCCCGGTATTCTATTTTTTTCACCCAGCTATTAAACTGTAGTCTCCAAAAAATAACGTTCCGTTGTATAAGCCAGCCAGAAAACAAAGCAGATGTATCATTGTACTGTTAAATATTCTACTACAATTTTTTTAACTTCTAAGCGTCGTTCATTTTCAATTTTTATACCGTCGTGTTGGGAAGAAAAAATACTTTCTAATGCAATTTATTTGAAAACTCCAACTCAATTTATTTTTTAGATATTAATTTTTTTTGTAGTTTTTAGCGTCATTTGTTTAATTTTGGCAACTTAAGTACTCCATTTCTGTAGAAAGTAAAGAAAAAATAGTTGGAAAATAGTAATTATATCTTTTTGTTGCCATATTCCAATAACTACTGAAAAAAATGTAATTAAAATAGGTGGTATTTTGAAAAAAATATAAATGAATGATTTCTGATAAAGCATGGAGCTATTATAAACTATACTTAATTATTTATCTATGTTACAAACAAATGAAGCAATATGAATCACTAGATAGCCGATATTTTTTGGTGGAGTTTCTTGCATGACAACATCTTTTTTTTTTTTTTTTTTTTTTTTTTTTTTTTTTTTTTTGTGCGTGTGTGTGCGTGTATTATTCAGCGATAGTGACGTCATATGAATACTTTACTGTATATATTATTTAACATTGGAAAAAACGTAAATGAGAGTAATGTTAAGACGTAACGTAAATGTTAAGACGTAAAGAAGGAATTCTTCAGAGGATGCGAATGACGTCATTTTATATAAATTAAAAGTGTGTGTTTTAAGCCTTAAAACTGAGATATGTTTAATATTATCTATATTTATATACATGTATATTTATTTTCATCAGGAGCGACACTAAATTCTGAAAAAGCAGAATTCCTATTTTCTAGTTTTAGACATGCTTTGTATCTTTACATCATCACAGTAATTATTTCCATTTGTCATACACTAACATTAAAGTATTTTTCTCGTACTAAACTCAACAAAAGGATTTTATGATGCTTTTTTCTAAAGTCGGAAACAAATAAAAACATTAAATATGTTATTGATATGGGCAGTTCTCGAAGAAATACTGCTTCTATTTGTTCTTAACAGAAACAAAAGCTATTTTGAAAAAGCCATTCTGTGTTATATATAGATATATTATTTCTGCAGCGAAAACATTTCCTGAAATCTTTATGGCCTTTTTTTCTGTTCTATACGTACTGCATACAATGTAAATAACGATACTTAAATGCTGAAATAAAACAAATATACAAAAGATTTTTACTTGTGATATCAAACAAAAAATCAACATTTACAAAGTTATTAGGGCAATGGAAAAGCTCGTGTCATTTTGAATTTTAAAAACATATGCGACTTCTAAAGTAAATGTTTCTTAATAAACAACTCTCTTGTAATTGGAGGGAAAATCCTGTTATTAATTTCCATTGTTTTATTATTTTGTTTACATATTAAGCATCATTTGGCGAATTTTAGCGAGAATTGTTTCCACAAGAGAACGTTTTTTATGACAACTGCATTCAATTCAATCTGCGTTGTTGCCATTTGAGTATTTTTATAAAAAAAGAAACAGCGGTGCATAGGAACAAGACGCACGCTCAGAGTATTTGTCTAAACTGATAAAACTCACAATACAGAATTTGGTAATACTCATATAAAGATGTTCCATTAAATTAATGAACAAAGTCAACAAACATTAGCTTGGCATTAATATCAGGGTCGCCAAGTGTTTTCGAAAATCCTAGATGAATACAATTTTATTGCTCGTAGGTTACCACTATCTTTATAAGTAAAGACACTCTAGGTTCTCATCGCTAAAGATTTCGTTTAAAATCCACTCGACGACTAAACTAACTTCATTTCTCACATGCCACCACTTTCTCATTTATAATGCACTGTAGGTGTGCCTCGCTCAAGATTTTATTCAAAATCCCACCCATGAATTAAATTTTATTTCTAGTATGCTATCAGCTTATAACCTTTGCCTAGATTTCATATTCATTTTAAAATGTAGCAAAAATTCCAAAATTTTATTTAAAAAGAAAATCACCTACATATGATAGATGGACCGTAGATACGATTTGTAATTTGTTTGATAATAATCTTGTATCTAATAACCTTTTAATGTATGTAATGTATACAATAATCTTTTATCTTAGATCGGTATGCATATTTTTTTACACGACTGCCAAGAAGGGTTATGTATTTCACGCGCATCTGGGTATGTGAATTTTTTTATACCCTCGAAACATCCCAACGGCTGGATGGATTTTACTGAATGAGGTCTTTATCGATTCGTCTTAATCGTCCGATGGTTATAGGCTAGGTTTGGTTTTTATAAATTCAAAATGGCGGCCGTAAAATACAAAATGGCGGTACAGACGAAAAAAAAATATGCACCCTATTGAGTGACATATCATTGGATAGGTCTTTCAAAATGAAGACATGTTTTATTGACTATTTTACAGTCAGAAGTAACGTTTAATTATTACACAACCTGGAAGTTGTGTAGGTAGGTATTACTGCAACTCTAACCTTCATAGACATCTATAGGCCTCATCAAAACAGTGCTTATTGATAGTAACTAACAATTAAAAACAACTTAAAAGTCATCAATACAAGTAAATAAAAAAATAGATAAATAATATTAAAAATAGTTTCACATAGATAAGAAATAATTAATTACTTCGCTTTTTATGCAATCGAGTTTTTTTTTTTTTAAATTTAATTATATTTATTAAAAAATATGGTGTGCAAAGTCACCTCCTAACTAGGAGTCACTTTGACAACATTTCATTTTCCCTCCTAAACGAGCTAGAAACATATGCTTGGGTAAAGTATGCCTAAATTGTGGTGGCAACGTTAGCACATCTCGTAAAAAAACTTGTTTAATGACACAATTTTTTTTTTTTTTTTTTTTTTTTTTTTGAGAAAATACTTGCTGAAATATTGAATAGAAGTAAGAGTACTGACAAAAAAAAAAAAAAGAAAAAAAATCAAAAGAAAATTTGAAAAAATCGTAAAGATCGTTCCGTAACCTATATAATCTCTTCTCTCCTTGTAACTCATCGGCGCAGAATGTCCCTTAAGGGAACCTGGAAAGCAAAATCCAACCAAAAAATCGATTTTTACTTTTTTATATCATTAAATAGTTTAAACTTTTATTTTTTCAACGATGTGTCACACATTTTTATATATAAAAAAATAAATGTTGAAATTATTCATTCTTTTCTACGAGTCCTTCACAGCTTAATGACCATTTAAATCTTTAGTTGACTTTTTCTCAAAACTTGGATTTTTCATATTTATGTTTCTTTTTTCACTATCTATTAAACTTAAGAATTCAGATTTTATTAATAGTTATATTATGTTATATTGTATACTTTAACACAGGGATTTACTGATTTGTTGAGAATTATTTATTTTAGGCATCTTACCAAAAATGCTAATTTAAAAATGCCTTTCAATAAATAATTAATAATTAATTTTGAGTTTCACATAGAAAGAAAATGATTTGTTAAAATACGCAAATCATGTTATTCTAACTACTCTAAAAAATCTGGACCTCTATCTATCACCATTTCTGAGAAAAAGGTACATAAAGTTGGTGAATTTAACATGGCGGAGATAGAGCTTTCCCGGTCCCCTAAGGGACTGTGCGCCATAAAACCTCATACAACCAACCAACCAATCATAAATCTTGCATAATAAGCCCCTGGAGAGCATCCAGTATGTCCATAGCTGTTCTGATCTATAAACGGCAAAATAAGGCTGCAATTCACCTGCTGTAGAGCCGGTAAACATACGTTATACGCACCATTTTGATATACCAGGTGACCCAAAAGTTCGTTAAAACTTTAAAAACTCATAAAAAGGAAGAAATTATGATAAAGGAGTGCGGTTTGCAGGAAAGGGCTTAAAAGGTAGTCGGATAATTTTTAGTAGCCAAAAAAAAAATTAGTTAAAAAATCACATGTAGAGGGCACTGACGACACGAAACACAATGAACAGATAGTACGACACAACCTGGTTGTATCGTACTGTCGTAGAATATCTTGGAGGTCATGTTGAACATGCGTTATTGGAAGAACAGATGAGTGGAGCGTATATTGTTGTCCTGTTCATTGTTTTCAGCACATGTGATTTTTTAACCTTTTTTTCTGCTAAAAAAATATCGACTATTTTGTGAGCCCTTTCTTGCAAACCGCACTCCCTTATAATAATTTCTTCCTTTTTATGAGTTTTTAAAGTTTAAATGAACTGTTGACTCATCCGGTACTTTCAATCTCAGCGAAGTACCATCTTCTTGACCAACGGTCACCATTCAGGTTCGTCTCAACAAAATAACAGATATTTTGCCTTATCCATAAATAACTCTTCAGGAGTCTTCAAGATGATCAAAGTATCAAAATACTCAATAATTGCTATAAGTGATAAACATAAATTTATAATAAACGGTCAAGTGCGAGTATTACTCGCGCACAGAGAGTTCCGTGGAATAAATATATGAATTAGTAATTGTATCATTTAAAAAAAAAAAAAAACTCGCTGCTAAAGAATACTAAGACTTTGTAAAACACTTTACAACGCAAGGTTGGGAATAACTGTATATACTACAAAAGTGTAAATGGGTATACCATGAAAGTTCAAAGAGATATGGAACCTAAATAATATCAAATATAGCTGTTCTGTATAACTCATTTTTTAATATTATCGTAATCAGTTTATGATGAATTTAATTCGGTACTGGCAATAAAAGCAGTGCATATTTGAACATCATTTGGCATTTTATAAAGCTAAATTCAGTGCAGTAATAACCTTTCTTTCTAAAATGTAGCTAAAACAAAACCTTTGTTCAACGTTTAAATTTGGAATTGTGCTAAGCGCGCTTTGAAAGGAGGTCGCAAAGTTGCAACGCCGCCTTGGACTATGCCGCGTTTTTTCAGATAGGTTTTAATTAACTTTTAAAGTCACTCAAGACGTATTGAGAGATCCACTCAATGCAAACTTGTCGCGAATCCCATAGTATTTATTTAATTCATTCTAATTAGTCTGTTTTTAACAATTTGACGTTTATTGATTTTATACTGCTACTAGGCATTGCATTACACATATACACTATGACGCAAAAGTTTAGACAATGACGTCATTCAGCTTTAAAATGTAGAATTATGACGTCAGAATTACAAAAATCTGTAAATATATTCAAAAACTGATTTAAAATGCTATGTACAAAAGACAGTCGTTTTATTTGCTATAATACTATTTTTTTTCATAAAAATTCAAATGTGCTTGTCGCAAAAGTTTAGACACTATTCTAAATTTCTTTGAATATTCGCTGGCATATGCAAATTTAGAATCGATGATGTCACAAATTTGGAGTACTTCAGTTCTGCAAACGATTGCGCTTCATAGTCGACATGCCGAGAGCTAAAGAAATTCAAGTGAATGAGGTTTCAAGGATTTGGCAGTTGAAAGGTGAAGGGAAGAGCGTTTCTGAAATTTCTGCTATTATTAATAGGTCAAAAAAATCTATTTATCGAGTTTTATCGAGTGGTTCCGAATATAAAGCAAAATGTCGGTCTGGGAGGTCACGTGTGACAAATGTACGAGAGGATCGCCTGATACAAAGACTAGCGAGTACTCAACAAATGAGCGTACGTGGAGTTCAAAGCTCATCGGGACTCTCTGTATCAAAGGATACGATTCGTAGACGAATTTTGGAAAAAGGAACAATCGTTTATAGCAAAATGCAGAAGAAACCAGCTCTGAAACCACATCATAAGTTACAAAGACTTATGTGGGCTCGAAAGCATATGTCATATGGAGAGAAATGGCAGTCAGTCATATCTAGGGATGAAAAAAAGTGGAATCTGGATGGTCCAGATGGTTGTTTATCGTATTGGCATGACTTGCGGAAGGAACCTCGACGTTTTTTTAGTCGCAGACAAGGAGGGGGCTCGGTGATGGTTTGGGCAGCCTTTTGCTATAATGGACAAGTATCTCTGACCTTCACCAGTGGTCGTCAAACTTCACAGCATTATACACAGACATTAGAAGAAAACCTACTGCCATTTGCTGAGCTTCTAGGGGGTCCTCAGTGGGAATTTCAGCAAGACAATGCTTCAATTCACACTGCAAAACATTCAAAATCTTGGTTTAATTCCCATAATATAAGAGTTCTCGACTGGCCAGCATGTAGCCCAGATCTTAACCCTATAGAAAACCTTTGGAGCATCATGTGTCGCAAAGTTTATAGCAACGCTAGACAATACTCTTCTGAAAAGGAACTTAAGACATCTATTGAGAATGCATGGTACGATATCGATCCACAAACTATGCAAGATTTAGTTTCTTCCATGCAATCTCGTGTATATGACGTAATACATAAGCATGGATGCGCAACCAGGTTTTAAAAATTGTTTATTTTGATTTTATTTAATTTGTGTCTAAACTTTTGAGACAGCAGTTTATTTTTGTTACCATTTAATTTATTGCAATATGCACAATTCCACTTTTCTTTGTTATAAATATTGTTTATATGTACAGCACATTAATTTCAAGCAGTGATTTGAAAATTGAATAAATATTTTTCAAAGTATGTAAGAATTTCTTCATTGTCTAAACTTTTGCGTCATAGTGTATATCATAAAAAGTTGTTAACTAGGCTTTAAAAGCCGATGGTACATAGAGTACGCCGCCCCTGTTATTATGTATGCCCAAACCGTCCGTATCTTTAAGGGTTAATATCTCAGCTAATTACTGACGATTTTTTTTTCAAAAATCATTATCAGCAATGCTTTTATACTTCGGCTAAGATAGGTATCTCCAGCGCTGCTCAACACTTTTGCTGAATGCCCGTAAATCTAAATTTATGTGTAACGGGAAAATGCGATTTTCTCAAAACTATGTGACCTAGCGTAATCGCTTAATTTTCCTGCATGGTGTAAATTAACGTCTACTACTTCTAATTTTTTCATAATTTTAGTTTCAGTAGATTCGGAAGTAGGTATGGGGGGCGGACATATTTTTGCGCTACATTTTTGACGATAACTTTGATATATAATACCTAAAATTAAAAGGAATGTATTTTTGAGTTCAGCGTTACAAAAGCTTTCACACGATATCACACACGATACACACAAAAAAGTTTTTTTCCTAGTAACTTAATTAGCCCCTCTACATTTTTACTAAATATATTTATGAATGTTTAACAATCTGAATATATGTGGGTCTATAGTCTTTATTACTTCCCCCAATTGGAACTTTCCACGTTCCATAGTTTACGAGTAAAAGTGCTGTGATAGACAAACAGACAGACAGACACAGGAGTGATCTTATAATGGTTCCGTTTTTACTTTTTAAGTACTGAACCCTAAAGGGCAAAACACCTTTATTTATTTACATTTCGACATGTTTCATTGCATCAGACGGCAAAATTCTCAAGAAAATAAAATGATAAAAATATTTTCGCACAAAATTCAAATTGAAAAACTAGTAAACAAAAAACAAAAATCACGCGAGCACAAGGATAATGAAATTAACTGCAATATTAAAAATGGAAATTTGTGAATGTGAATTAATTTATATTATTATTTCATTATCCTGAATAGCATTTCTTTCCAAATTTTAGGGACCTCCATGGAGGCTGAATCATTGCAAATATTTCCATTGCGTCAGAAGATTTCTATTGATTCTCTGATGATGGATGACAAATAAGAACTTGATGGATAAATAATTCTACTATTTTTTAAATCTATTTGTAAAGGTTCCCTGTTGTATCGTTTTAACTAATTAATATAATCTCTTTAATTTAATATTGAAATGTAATTTAAATGTAATTTCTTTACTTTAATGTAATCTCTTTATATCCATCTGTTGACACACAAAACGCTGTTATAAGAATAAATATCTGCATTGACCGAATGGAGAATATAAACGAAAATATGAAAACTACATTAAAAAGTGCTCTTAATATTATAGTTAATAATAATTATTTCACCTTTGACAATAAAATCTATAAACAAAATAATGGGGCTCATATGGGTTGTCTTATATCAGGACTTTTAGCAGAATTTATACTACGAACTCTAGAAACAGATATATATAATAAATTGGAATGTAACCCCTACACATGGATCAGATACGTAGATGATATGTTTATCATGTGGAAACATGCAGATATCTTAATCAATAGCTTCTTAACGCACATTAAAAGCTTTGACTCTAAAATTAAATTTACATTGTAAATGGAACAAAATAGTACACTTTCTTATTTGGATGTATTACTAATCAAAACGCACCAAGGAATAGAACGTAGTGTTTACAGGAAACCCATAGCCAATCAATCAGTTCACAATACTGCAAAACGCTCAAGCAACGTTTTCATACAAAGTTTCTGCATTTAGGCATTCTATCGAAAGATCTTTCACTGTTTGTACTGCAGAGCAATTAAACAACGACATAAATAAAATATATTACATCGCAAGAAACAATGGCTATAAAGAAAGCACAATAAACAAATTAACAAAAGCCTCAGGAATAAAAAGAAAGATAATTTCAAAGTACAAAATTCCAAGATATCCTCTTTGCAATATTTTCCTGGCTTTTTCGAAAGATTGAAATATAAACTCAATAAATGCAATATCTCCATTGTTGCAAAACCATCCGCAAAATTAAAAAACATAGTATGTAAGAAAATAAACCCAATAGAACCAAATCAATTATCAGGGGTATATGAAATACCTTTTAATAAAGAAAAAGGAACGGTACAATTTTATATAGAAATGACAAATAGAAAGCTCAAAACTAGGATCAAAGAGCATATAGCAGACATCAAATACAACAAGAAAACTACAGCTTTGGCAGGACTACATATCAGGGAATTTTTACAAATAGATTTTAAAAATAGTAGAATTATTTATCCATCAAGATTTTATTTGCCATCCATCATCAGAGAATCAATAGAGATTTTATTACGCAGTGAAAATATTTGCAATGATTCAGCATCCATAGAGGTCCCGAAAATTTGGAAAGAAATGTTACATAGAGTCATGAAACAATAAATGTAAAATAATTCACGATTACAAATTTTCATTTTTAATATTGCAGTTAATTTCATTATCCTTGGGATCGTCTGATTTTTGTTTTTTTTTTTACTAGTTTTTCAATTTGAATTTTTGCGAAAATATTTTTATCATTTTATTTATTTATTTATTTATTTATTTGAGAATGTTGCGGTCTGATGCAATGAAACATGTCGAAATGTAAATAAATGAAGGTATTTTGCCCTTTTTTAATTTATGTTTATCACTTATAGCAGTTATTGAGTATTTTGATATTTTGAAGCGATTTTTACATATTGTTTATGATCAAAGTATTTGATAAGTCAATTCTAACTGAAGCTCTGGCTCGGAAAATGTTTCGGCACATTCTAACAGTTAAGTCATACCGATGTTGCTGTAACAAAAAAGTTTACTAATCTTCACCTTCGAAATTCCTCCTGTTTTAAACTAGTCACAGTAATTCTATATTTTCCAAAAATTAAGAGGGGGCATTGCCCTGCGAAATAACACTGATCCAATAAACGTAAAAAATTAATCTACATCTACATTTTCATCCTATTATTAAACAATAAATATAAACAATGACACTTACTTGCTTTTTTGTTTGGTTGGGTGGAAGAAAGTTTGAAGATCATATAATTTTTTCAACTTAAAGTCCTGATACATATTCGACCAATACTAAAGATAAACTTCAGGAACTCTATTTTTCTCGTTTTTGGCGGGCTTCTTATTATTTTACAGAACGACGTTGAGTTCGACAGCGCCACTTTCGGCGCAATATGTAATGACAATAGCGTGCTATAAAAAACGTGAGTTATAAGTACTCAGTAGTACAGTAAACATCCTGTAATCCGGCATCCTAAGGTTTGGCATGTTGGATAACCTGGCACGGCTTTCGGGAAAAAATAGTATTCCTGTTTAATCACTCCCTGTGAATATAATAATGTAATGGAACTTCAGAAGGAGGAATTAGGTGACAACCTATTACAAACAGTTCAAAATCGCGAATCTATAAATCAAACCACGTTACTCACACGCTCAACCACCACGTCGATGAGGGGTGAAGAAAAAAACATTTATGTGGATAATTTGCGAATCTGTTGAAGGGAAAAATAAATTTTTATCAACTGAATTAAACACTTTTTGCATTTTAGAAAAGAATTTTATAGTGACTGGCAAACAAACAGATATTCGAGATTTTTTTAAGATGGCTTCTACGAGTAGGCGTAGAGTGCACGTTTTCATCTTTCATTTGTGTAAATATGTTCTACTTTTTCATTATTGAGTACTTTTTTATTCTGGTTTTTTTTTCTTTTTTTTTAATTTGTTCAAATATAATTTTCAAAAATAAAATCGGTTCGAATTAATGGGAATTTCGGATCAGCGGGGTTCGGATTAGCAGGGTTCTATTGTACTTAAAAATATTCCCATTTTAGATGAACATTTTGGTACACTACATTATTCCAGCATAATTTAATTTTCTACGTTATTAAGTAAAACAATTATAATAAGTAAGTAAATAGGTATTGCTGAGTCGTTTAGAAAATACCTTACAAACTTAGAAAAAATACGTAAAGAGAAAAAAAAAATGCGACCTCATATATAAAAAAAATAGTTTAACATCCTTTTTGTCTTGCAGACATGTAGTGGTAACAATAAATGAATAGATTTAAAATTTTTACTTTTGAAATAAAATTGCTTTAGTTAGTTTTCCAAAATCTGAAAAAAAATCTGGTTTTAAATACACTACAATTGTCCTAAAAAATCCAGAGGATATAAGCCCGAGAGCAATCTCTATAACTTTATAACAGAAGCAAAGAGTATATGGAATTGCTTAGAAAATCCTTTACAACTTTCTGTTTAAAATATTTTTGAGATACTCTTGTGTTAGGTGGCCAAAATCTAGCCAATAGCCTTTTTTCCCGGCCAATAACACCTTTATTTTCTCGAGTGCGTAAATTAGAAACAGATCTTTGAAATTGATGCAGCATGTTTTGGTTTAAACATTTATCTACTGACGGTACTTTAGTACTTATAAGTACCATTAAAATAACTTGTTATAAAATTAATTTAATAATTCGATTAGTAGGAATACAGATTAGAATGAGTTATAGATGCATTACTTTATCTTGTTCCAAAATCATTATAGGTTACACAAAACAAAAATATTTTTAAAATACATTTCCTAATTCTACAAAGTACTAAGAAAAATATTTAAAATAAAAGATTTGAGTGGGGTTATAAATATTGCACAAAATCCCTATAAATTCAAAGTTAATGAATCCTTCTAAATCCATTAATCATTCTAAAATACTTCTAAAATTTATTAAATGATTATGTAAATCTTCCAATGTAGTTTTAAAAATTCAAGAAAAATGCTTTAGAAGATAAAATTTTTGCGAATTCATAATTCAGTACATAAAGGATTATTGTATTTTGTTTCTTACATATCCATTTATATACGTAATTTTGTATTTTAAATGAAATGATTGAAAGACATGCCAGATATTATTACCTACACTTAAAAAATGTATATGTGATATACAGGGTATCCATAATTAAACAATCTTATTTTTAAATTGTCTAGAGAGGAAGCTATTGTTCAGAAAGTTGTTAGATTTTGTGAAAGACATAATGCAGGAATGGAAATTTGTTTAAGCTAAAAAAAAAAAAAAAAAATGCCGCGACAGGACGTTTTTTAATGCATTACACGTTCAGCATAAATTTGCGATAGTTTACAAATTTTATTTATTAACTTTATCTGATCTTAACCTATTCGGGTCTGGTATACTATTAATGGTACATATCCTTTCATCGAGTATTATATTGTCTTAACAATTACCAACTTTACTATCAACATATAGTAATGATAGTATATGACTTTGCCTTTCTTATTATGACTTCATTTATGTTTTGACATTTAGTAATAACAATAATAATAAAAGTTTGTTTAATTCTCTTTGCACCGTTGGCGATTCTTTTATTTTATACCTATATTTCCCTCTTTAAATTTAAAATATGGATTACCTTTCTCAACGTACCATGTGTGATAAAAAACATTAGAAAGTTGTAATATCTGTTAAACCCAGTTGTAATACGATATTTTCTAAACGTCTTCAAAAACTTTTCTTTAACCTATTATCATATAAACATGGATTGACTAGTACACAAAATAAGTAAATTCGTTTGATTTCAGGCAGTGAGATAATCTTTAAACTTCAGTAAACCTAGTTGGATAGCTATTATTAACATTATTAAAGTAAAAGTGATTTTGTTGTGAAAATTGAAAAAAAATTGGACCTGAAAGGGTTAGCATTTCATGACATGTTCTTAGCACTTCTCACTTTATGCAGTAAGGGCCTTATACCAGTAATAACCAGAAGGTTCATTTCCAAGTGGTCCGACGTCTATGGATTATCGGCGTGGACCAGCGATTTCATATATCCCCATCGAAAATAATTCATTGGTGTGAGATCACATGACCGTGGAGGCCAGTTCACAGATCCATTATGCATAATTATGCTCTCACCGAATGTCTTCCGCAATAAACTGATGGTGTTTTGCACTATTTTCTAGCGTTGCTCTGGCGTAAGTCTATTCACGATGAAATGGCAAAACATACTGTGCGCAAATTATCTGTCAGCTGACAAAATGGACGATGACAAGAAACAGTGATGCCAATTTCAAAACCACACCTCTAAAAAACACTCTTTATATTAAATGAAAGATATTTATTTTAAATGAAAGGAGTGAAAGTGTTATATTTTTAAATGAAATAATAATACGATAGATGGCAATAGGAACAATATTCGACGATTTAACACCCGCGCCCGGTTTTAAAATAAAACAACCTTTTTGTTACATGCTTAAACAATTATTCATTTTATTTTTTATTTATTTAAGACGTCTCAGGACTCTTAAAATTAGAAAAAAGGAAAAAAAGACCATTTTTAACATTTAATATCTTAAAATGTATATGATTTTAAAACAAAAATTTGGGGGAAGATGAAAGATAGGGTAGATTGGATGAAGATGTCGTAGTTTTTGACTTAATTCTTTTAAAAATCGCCTGCTGTTTATATTTTTTATTCACTGATTTCTTGTTGAAATTCAGACACTTATGTATGATTTAATATTTCATTTTACAGATGTTATAGAAAGCATCCAAACTTTTGTTTTTGTAAACACTTGCACTTCGGCATCTTACCCATAGTTATGAAAAAGATGACCAACTATAAAGGGTTAAAATGCCTTATGGAGTTTCAATGTAAACAATAATTTTTGTGAAGCAGTATAAAACATAATGGGACGAAAAAGTAGCTTTAATATTTTAGACATACTAAAGTTGTTAATTTATTTAATATTAGGAAATGACAAAAATATTATTTTTGGCAATATAATAAAAGAACAAACTAATATTTATTTTTATATAATTATTTATGTTATGTTAATATATCTGTATGTATAATATTTATTTAATATATTATGTTCTACTTAACATTTAAAAGAATTATGCCTCTGAAGACTGCTTATTTTTAAACATTATAACAAGTTCAACAACGGTAAAGCCACTGTGATAAAGTGCTTTAGAGTCAAGCTTTTTCGCTAATGTTTTTCATATATTCTTTTCTTCTTTTGAGCAATATCTGAGGTCTGCCACAAACTGCACGTTTGTTTAGGAACTTTGAGCAGCTTTTATATAACCAACAGATTCACTGAATGCACTTTATCCCATCACAATTTCCAGAGGTTTTATTGCATTCTGTTAGACACTCTGAACAATCATTCATTAAAAAAAAATCCTCGTCTTCTGAATCTTGGGAGGGAATTTAGTCATCATCTATATCATCGTCAGTTGAAGATTCTGTGTTTCTACTCTTTGACTTTTTATCTAATTCCTTTTTAGAAAGGCTTGAGACACTTGGAAATTTGCAGTTGCTATTGTCACACTGATTTACTTTGGCTTTTATAGGCCATTAAAATTATTTTTATTTGAATATTAAAATGAGAAAAAAAACATTGGTGAAAATTACGTTATATTTAAAACAATATATTTAAAATGTCTAATTTAAAATAAATTTGTTACAGCATCATTATAAAATTGTTTACTTAGCCATTTTATAGAAGCTAATTTTAAGTTGTTGGGTTGATCTTATTTAATCAATCACGAAATTAGCAATTAGCTGTCTCGACAGCAATTGTTTCTGTATTAAAATCCCTCAGCCAAAGAAAAATGGATGGGAATCTGATTACATGAGATCGCCACTAGTCGTTTAATTCCGATTTAATCTTCCATAATCTTTTAAAAGCAGATCAAATTAGTGTGTTTTTAGAGTCTGCGGTGTCTGGATGGAAGTTGGCGAGCATAGCTCGTAGGGAGCAGAAACCCCTAGTCATCTAAAACTATATTATATGCTACCGATATTTACAGTTATTAAAATTATTTATAACTGCATTTAACATAATTTAAAAAAAAATTACAATTAATAATTATTAAACAATTATGTATAAGGCCAATAAAGTTTTTTTATAAGGAAGAATACATATAGAAACATTTCAAATTATGTTTACCTTAGATTTTACTATTTCTTTATGTCATTTTAAACATTTAGAAAATTTATAATTTTAATCAATGATTTTTTTAATCAGTTGATTGAAATCACGATTTAATCACTGATTTAAATGATGTGATTAAAATTGTTGACAAGTTAGTTAATAGCCAAGCGTAATTTAAACAATAAAGAAACAACCAGGAATTTGACCGCAACGGAAAATAACCGGCATCTTACCCCAAGGGAAAACAATCGAAATCTTACCCCCAAAGATTTTCGTCGACTTGCGCCAAAGTATTGGGCAAGAGGCCGGTGCCCCCACTGACGTGAAGAAGCGGGAACCGGCCACCATTTATACTTTGCAGAAAGGCCAGGCACAAGTACTGTCTAAAAACACCAGATTTATTTCTCTGGTGTTTAAACTAAGACTTATATGGCATAGCTGCCAACCTTTACTCTTTCTTCCGACCACTAAAATTTTCTTGTAAATATTGCCTTATTTAATGGTCGAAATATCACGATTAAAGAAGGCGAAAATCTCTTCTGAATTTTAGTGGTAGCAAAAAAGCGTAAAGGTTAGCAGCTATGATATGGGCAAATAAAGAAGTCATCTAAAAGATTTTGGATACTTACCAGAAGTGTTAAGACGAAATAGCAATAAAAAAGTACCACTTAAAATTTTTAAAAAAGAAAGCAAATGAAAATTAAAGTATCACCAGGGAACGCTCTTCCTTACAACTTATTAGCGTTTCCCTACATTGCTTGCGCATATGAAAACTACGTGAGACGGCATCTTGTACAACACGGCATCTCACCTCAAGTTACCCTATAAGTATGTTCCTTTACTTTATGTATTTAAAAAATTGCAAAATGCAGAAATAGCATTTACAGGGGTCTCTAAAGCCAGACATTTGACGAGCAGAATATTGGCATGACAAATTACGCGCAGGATTACAAAATAAATTTTGCAATTAAATGAAAATTTTAATGCCTACTTATACTTCAGATTGTAATAATTACCCTGAACCTAAATAAATACTATTTAAAGCCTTTTTATATTTTTAATACAAAATTGTATTTAGCTAATGCAAAATTTTGAAAATTTCAACAGTATAATAATCACCTAAAAAATATTTTTTGAACAATAAAAAGGAAATTTTAGGTTCAGTTTATACAGACTAACATAAAACATATGTTCTGAAATTTCCATGAAAAAATATTCAGAAGTTTTTGAGATATCGTGCGCATTATGCCGAAATACGTCATTTGGAGAAAAATCACTTCGAAGTTTCGGAAACGCCACTTCAGTTATTGTGCGGGTATAATTCTAAAAGACATAACTTCTGTTCTAATGGGAATTTCAAGAAAACAATTATATCAAATGCTCAGAAAAGGTAGCAGTTTAGCATCTAGAAAAATTAAAATTTCGAAAATTTTGAAACTTTAAGCGTCCCGAGACCTCTCCAGAAAGCAAAGCCCATTCAATATCTCATTCTGTGTTATATATAGATATAGTATTTTGCCAGTGAACGCAATCGCTGAAATCTTTATGGTCTTTTCTGTGTACCATGTGTTTTATATACAAAGCAAATAAGAAGTCTTAAATCCCGAGTAGTTTGGTAATAAAAGAAAAATATACAGAATTTTCGTTCGAAATGCCAAACTACAACGGGATCTTGAAAACTTATTATTCTGATGGAATAAGGAAGAACAATACAGTTCCATTTCAAATGAACATTTTTTACATATGCACAATACTTGGATAATTTTATTTTCCGAATATATTGCGAACTCATTTACTTTTAAATTGATGAAAAAAGTATTTTTCATTGAAAACAGATTTCAAATGTATTATTAAAGTAATAAGATGTTGAAGAAAAAAAATCTCACATTTACAGAAAATTTTTAAAAAATTAAAAGAAAACATCATTAATTACTTTGTTTTGTAACTGACATATTTACAAAACAAAGCTCATATGGTATTTAAAAGGAATAAAAATCCATAATTAACAACTTTTAAATATTTTTTGTGGTAATTTAATTTATGCGTAGCTTAACACTAAGTCGAAAGGGGGAAAATACATGTCTTGTTCAGATAAAAGAGCAGAAATTCTCCGGGAAAATTTTTCCGTTATGCAGAACAGAAACAAATTTGTCAAAACCAAATTTATCAACTGAATATACCAAAAGAAAATGTTATGCCACCTATTATTGGATTTTACAACTATTATTTCATTTTATATGAGGTTTATCTACATTAAAGGAGAAACAATACAATCTCACATGAGGTAGAGTACAGTTAGATGCAATTCTCGCACGAGTTACAATACAAAGGGGTACAAACTTCACATGACGTGCAATACAATACAGTAATGACGTGCAGTACACGGTTAAATACTCACATGAGGTACAATACTGTAAGGTACATTTTTTACATGAGGTACCATACAACCTCGCATACGTTACAATACTCACATGAGTAAATATTACATCACATAAGGCGCAACCAGGGTTATTGCTGCCGCTCGCCATTGCAACAAATCACGACAAAATGATCCATTTGGCGAGTAAAAGAATAATCAGACCCGCCAAATTCCGAGTGCTCTTTTCTTTTTTTGTGTGTGTGTATGCCAATGCAGTCGAAATTCTTATCCGCATTGCTGAAAAATTGATGTCACTTTAAATGTTCAATCGTACCGTGCTATTTACATTGATCTGTTTATAGATGCTTATATAATTGCTGATTCAACACCAATTCTGTTTAGCAACAGCAAAAGGCACAGAAAGGTTTATGCGATAGTTATTTCTCTGTTGTTAATTGATCACTATCTATGTGCAGCTAAAACACAAACAAAATTTCTCGCATCAAGAGTTAAATGAAGAAAAGTTTTGCTGGAATGCGGTACTAAAATTAGCCCTTTATCATAGTATTTATTAGTTGTATGCAAAGAATCATTGGTCGATCAATTTTTTCTATCGTAGAATCGAAATCTCATAGCAATATTTAGTGTATATTTTTACAATGGTAAATCAAAGATAACTATTTTGAATTTTTATTTAGACTGCTAAAAGAATTTCTGAGACATTTATACATTTAGACATTTAGAATGCAGTTATTTTTAATAGCTTCTGTAGCGGATAGTTGGATTTCTATTTTATAAGCAATTACAAAAAATTAGTATATTTTAGAACATATTGAAAAAAAGAGATACAATAAGGAGTTACAGATAGATTTTTCAATGTTTCTCGCCAATTCTATTTTGCTAACATTTTTTTTTCATTTGTCTACTGTTTTTTTAATTCTTATTCAGCAAATCGCTATGTTGATTAAAAGCCAGCGAGAACCCTGGGTACAACGCAAAACCACATGAAGCACAATACAGTGAGATACAGTACTCACATGAGACACACAATACTCGCATGAGGTACAATACAGTCGGACTCAATACAGCCAGGTACAATGTTCAAATGAGGTACAATACAATGAAATACAATGCTCACATGAGTTGTAATACAACCTCAACTGAGTTTATCATGCATCAGAGGCTTAAATAAAAGGATGATATAAATAGTAAATGAGTAATTCTGACTGATTTGAGAGCGAGTTTTACTTAGTAACTAACACTCAAAAATTGACAGTCCACATAAAAAAATCATTTAGCAGTTAATTCCTCTTGAAGACATGTAGTTAACATCAAATGAATGAATGAAGTTGGAAGTTTATTTTGTGAAATTGTCACCATTGTTGATTGAAAGACTAAAGTGATTGAAGACTGAAGTTGATTGGTTAAAATTGGTTAAAATTCTGTATGGTTTTGGGATAACATTTGTGGCGGAAAATGATTTAATCCTATAAATATATAGCAACATTTCAATTTTGTTTATGGTAAATGAGACAGATGTATGAGAATTTCGAAAGAGAAGTTTGAACTTCGATACACGGCGATTTTTGCTGATTCTTAGAAAGGACTTCTAAAACGGGAATGAGAATTCTGTGATACTTTCCATTACAATGCCTTAAAAAAAAAGAAAAAATTAGTCAGATGGGCCAATTCCAAAACTTTCTTCTATCTCACACATGTTAATACTTCAAAATTCACCATCAAATGCCAAAATTAAATGTCAGCATATACCCATCATGAGAATTTTAAAGGATATATTTATGTGAAAGTGTAACAGAATAGGAAGTTTGATTAACTTCCATACATTAGTTTTTGAGATAGAGCTATCGCGAAAATCGTGAAAAATGCAACCTAGCAGCGTAATTTGTTGGGCTATATACACCAAAGCCTAATCAGCAGACACTTACTTAAACGTGTAACTGAATCTGAACTTTCATAAAAATTCGTGCATTAGTTCATGAGTAGCGCTATTGCGGAAATCGTGACAAATGCAGCATAGCAGAGCCATTTGTTGGGCTATATACACCAAAACTTAATCAAAAAGAACTTATGTCAATGTATAACTGAACTGATGTTTTATTAAAACCCGTGCATTAGTTCTTGAGATGCGGAAATTGAGAAAAACATAGCATAGCAGTCCCACCTGCTGGGTTATTTACACCAAAAACCAATCAGCACTAATTTATATGAAGGTCTAACTGAATCTAAAATTTCATTTTATTACGTGCTTTAATTCTTGGGGTAGAGCGCCCACAATTTTTTGTCACATACTCACAGATTCACAGAGATTTTATAAAACCGTCAAAGAGTATTCAGAACCTTCTAATACGTATAAATGAACCGAAAACCGGAAGTCGAAATTTTTAACGAATCCAATACTTTCTTCTTGTAAAGATAGGAGAAGTTAAAAAGGTTCGTTTCCTTACAAGGATGCAAAAATATTTTTAACATATAATATTTCCCTTCACTTTGTAAAGAACAGTCCAAGTTTTATTTCATATATTCAGTTTTAAAGTCATATTTCATATATTCAATTTTACTGGACTTATAATTTTAAATATAAAATTACTCGGTATACACCACGCCCTGTTCTTTAAGGCTCATCAATACCGAAAAAAAAAACGTTTAAGCATAATTTTTAATTCGAAATAAATAGTATACATCACAGAAAACTTGATTTTATTAATTTCTACAAAACCAAATATTTCTTTGTGTACTGTATTATTAATTTTCATTTTTTCTAATTCACTTACCAAACATCCATAGCCCTTTAAGACCAGATGTATTTGTAAACAAAGCTAGTCATGCCTGTACAAAGTAAAACATGGACTGCAATCGCTACCTGTTGATAAAAAATGATACTTTACTCTATCTGCAAACCAGAACTATCGTCTGATTCGAGTTTTTTATTAAATACCACTCGGAAACAAAAATTTAAGTGAATGTCTAACCCGCACGATCGTGCGAGTTGGGTCTTAAAGGGATAATAAAGATCTTTCAATAAATAGTAGGGTTCAGTAGGTTTATTTGTGAAATAAAAGTCAGTGAATGCGTCGTTCTGTCCACATAATACGAGAGTAAAATATATTATTTTCCTGGGTTAAAGTAGGGGAGGGTAGTACACAGTGAGACGAAAATTATTATTACTTAACAAATGGCAACGATTTTTATTCTTTTGAAATTTTTTTGGCTACATCTTTAAGCTACACAAATGCGCTACACATTAATGTATAAATGTTTTTTAAAAAGTTATTTAAAAAAGCACAGAAGCAGCATAACGGTGTATCAAAAATTGTCTCACTGTGTACTACAAGTAGTATACAGTGAGACAATGTATATATTTTCATAGATCATACATTTTTACTCTCTAGCAATAATTTTCTGCAGTTTATTATTTCTAACTAATATTTCTAGATTTTCGAAATATTTAAAAATATGAACCTCGGATGGACAACGGCAGTCCTTGGGCTACCTTCACGCAAATTTTCAGCCTCTTGCATTTAGTAAATTTCCCTAGCCATCGCATACCCACACACGCACAGAAAAAGAGAGAGAGAGAGAGAAACTCTTTTAACATCAGAACCGCGTAGTAGGTACACAATAAGACACGTTTCACAGTGTACCACAAGTGTGTGTCTCACTGTGTACTTTCGTTACGTTGTAACAAAATGGATGCCACATCTGCTACATCAATTTCATCGCTTTAAAAAGTTTATGTATTTTTTCCGAAATAGTCTATTATTACATATAGCTATGTTTGGTTAAGTAAATATATGCCATATTGAAAGAAATAAACTCTAAAATAGACATTTATGTAACTTTAACCACTATAAAATAAGGAATTATTTACTATTTTGTTGGACGAGTAACTGAAGTGCCGAAACTACATCCACGTGTTGAATAAGATGAGGTCGTTATGTGTGTGTGTCAGCTTGAAGAAAAAGTTAAAACTATATGTCAAATTTGCTGCTGTCTCACTGTGTACCATGTCTCATTGTGTACTCCCCTACCCTACATTGTAATATTTGTGCAGAGTTTTTTATTCAATTACGACTAAATGGAATCATATAAGTAAGATATAGTGGCTCCCAAGGAATCTCCTTTCTTGAGTTGCTAAAGAGAAAACGTCCGGACGTAAAATCGTAAATTTGTTTCAAGAGACGTTGAAGTATTAATAACTCTTATATACGGTGCCCCGATTATGCGAGTTAATTGGGACCGTTAGTACCTCGGATATCGGAAATCTCGATTAATAGAAACTGTATGTAAAAACTCGCCATGCTTGCAAATTTAACATCTCTTAAAATAAAAAAGGAATAGAACGTTTTATAAATAATAAAAATAAACATATGTAAAGTTATGTTTCACAGCTTAACATATTTAAAAAGGAAGTCAACTACTAGCAGTAAAATTTTAGAAAGCAAACTGAAAATTTACGAAAATTCACACGGCCACTGGAAACAAAGTATTGTTCGCTCTTGACTTCTCAGGATCCAATGTTTCTTGGGAGTTGAGAGTGTTTTTGGAGGCAGATGAGCCTGAATAGCACGATAGTGAACTAAAAAGGTGTGTTCTTTATCAAGCTCATTCACAAAAAAAAAAAAAAAAAAAAAAAAAAAAAAAAAAAAAATCAGACTTTGTTATCGGATTGGTTAACAGAAACCTCGATTAATCGAAGCTTGGTTAATCGAGATTCTACTGTACTTGAAATCCTCAACCTCTGAAAAATCCACTTGACTCGAACTACATATATACCAACTTAAAGGGGCCGCAAAAGGTAATTGATCTGGCATTATTGGAGAGAGAAGACTGGAGAAGGTCTCTCTTGCTGGCTGCACGGCGAGATTTGCTTGGAAAAGCACTCACTTGTCTCGAACTAATACCAACTTAAAGGGACCGTAAAAGGTAATTGATCTGGCATTATCGGAGAGAGAAGGCTGGAGAAGGTCTCTCTTGCTGGCTGCACGGCGAGATTTTCTTGGAAAAGAACTCACTTGACTCGAACTACATATATACCAACTTAAAGGGGCCGTAAAAGGTAATTGATCTGGCATTATCGGAGAGAGAAGACTGGAGAAGGTCTCTCTTGCTGGCTGCACGGCGAGATTTGCTTGGAAAAGAACTCACTTGACTCGAACTACATATATACCAACTTAAAGGGGCCGTAAAAGGTAATTGATCTGGCATTATCGGAGAGAGAAGGCTGGAGAAGATCTCTCTTGCTGGCTGCACGGAGAGATTTGCTTGGAAAAGAACTCTTTTGTCTAACCTTGGCATCCTCATGTGCGTCTCAAAATAACTTTTTTAAATTGTGTACTTAACGCTTGCGAAAAAAACCGTGTGCTGGACTTGTAATTCTGTACTAAATATGCGTAGATGTTAAAGTACCCGAGATTTTTATTTCTAAAATTAAGTGTGGTACGACGTGTTTTCTTTTTCGTCTTTTTTTTTCAGATGGACGCCGTTTTCGAAGGCAGAAACTTTC
The DNA here is from genome assembly GCA_963932465.1 of Maratus speciosus. Taxonomy (NCBI): domain Eukaryota; kingdom Metazoa; phylum Arthropoda; class Arachnida; order Araneae; family Salticidae; genus Maratus; species Maratus speciosus. The sequence continues at coordinate 620,236,078 of OZ010788.1, read as the reverse complement.
GGCACTTCCAGAATTAGGGTCTCATTAATGAAATCTTTTAAACATGTTTGAATTTTATAAACTGTCAATACAGTTTTATTAACGAAGTTAAAAATGTATCTGAATACTGTTTGTATGACCATCTGTCTGTCTGTCTGTCCATCAGCACTTTGACTCGCGTAAATATATCCGGATTGAGATGTAGCTCATGTATGTTATACCACTTTACCATGACTGGTTAGCTATTTGAAATAAAAATGTAAATGGTATGACATTATTCTCGGATGATTTACCGAGGTCTCTCTATGATTACCAAAAACTATATTAAACTAACATAAAATATTGCATTTTATTACATCTCTAAAACATAAAATTCAATTCGACTCATGACAATCTGGCAAACAGAAGGATGCTTCCAATAGTGAAAATGACGCCATATTGAAAGAAATGATGACAAGAAAGAAAAATCGTGCGCCAAGTATAGATTATGAAATATTTTGAACACATTGAGAATATTGTAAGAAAACTTCGCCGTTTAACACGGTGAAAGATTGTATCAAAATAAACAAACAAAATATATGACTTATTTTAAAATCAAATTTCAGCAATTACCATCTATAGTCGGGAAAATATTCGTAATCTTTTATGTAGACATACCTGTAAATGATATCTGTACAAATACTATACACAACATGTAAAAATTTAGTTCAGTTATGAAACGTGCAATTTCGGTGGAAAATTCTCCTTTAAAAATTTTCTCCAATAAGCGGAAATCTACTTGAATTCGTTTTGCAACACTGTCTATGGCCTATAGAATTTCTAAACACAAAGTAATATTAAAAAATAGTTACATTTTAAAACGCATACTAGTACACACTACTAGTAATTATCGGTGTGTAGTATTTATAGTCGTTTAGAGGGCCACTAAAGTGGATTCTGTTACATTATGGTCCATAGGGGGGGGGGAATCATTTGCCTTGAAGTTTAATGCTTTTACAATACTTCAAATACACTGCTCAAAACAATTAAAGGATACTTGAAGTTTTATATAAAATAAAGATATAAACGAAATTTTTTTTTGCCGAAAATAGAAGAGAATCACAAATGCAAATTTTTCTGGTTTTCAAACTGTGGAGTATGCAAATTTTGAGTTCGACGTCAAAAACGTCGCTTCAGCGGCAGCGAATGAAATTTGACTTTCAACTGGATAAAAGAGAATGAAGACAAGGATGATCGGCATTCAGTGATTGCTTTGTTTCGATGAGTACGATGTCTCAGCGAAGGCATTTGACAGATTCAGAAGCTTTGAGAATTGTTGGTAGGTTAGAAGGGGGCCAAACTCAAGCCGAAGTGGCGCAAGCCATTGGAGTGTCACAAAGTGTCATTTCCAGGAACTGGAACCGTTTTTTGGAGAGTGCATGTGCAGGCCGAAGACCAGGGCAAGGTCGTAGACGGGCAACAACGCCCAATGAAGATCGGTATTTAGCGTTAACAGCTCGGAGACACCGAACCATGAACGCTACTCTTCTCCAACAACACCTTCGCTCGGCTACAGGCACCACGATTTCAACTCAGACTGTCCGAAACCGGCTCCATGCTGTAGGTCTGTATGCTCGCCGACCGATGGTATGTGTTAGATTAACATCAAGGCATCGTCGCGACCGCAGGGAGTGGGCAACCGAGCATGTCAACTGGAGGAGAAATGAATGGAGCAATATTCTGTTTTCTGACGAGTCCCGTTTTTCTGTGCATCCGGATAATAAGCGTATTTTCATCTGGAGGGACCGTGGCAGTAGGAATAATCCTGCGTTCGTGCACGAAAGTGTCAGATCTGGCGGTGGAGGAGCGTTGGTGTATGATGGCATCTCCATTGACGGACGCACTGACCTCTACATCATTCGAGATGGAGCTCTGACTGGTCGCCGATATAGAGATGAGATCCTCAGACCTATTGTAGTCCCTTACGCTGCAGCAATCGGAGATAACTTCATTTTAATGGACGATAACTGCAGGCCACATCGTGCAAACCTGGTGGAGGATTTCCTTTTCGAGGAAGGAATCGTTCGAATGGAATGGCCAGCGTGTTCTCCAGACATGAATCCAATCGAGCACGTTTGGGACGCTCTAGGAAGACGAGTTTCTGGCCGCCAACAACCCCCACAAACTCTCCAAGAACTAGAAAGAGCTCTTCTGGAAGAGTGGGGCAGAATACCCCAACTCGTCATTAATAGCCTCATTGAGTCCATGCCTCAAAGGTGTTCACCGTTGCTGGCCGCCCGTGGAAACCATACCCCCTACTGAAAATGATTTTCTTTGAAGAAAACACCTTTTCTTATTCTTTTTTTCTCATATGCACAAATTGTGTTTTTTTCCTTTAGTACACAAATGCGCAATAAAATGCATTTTTTTCTGCCAAACATGTGTAATTTATTCTCATATAACCTACTATGTCTGTCGACCATGTATCAATCAGCTAAACAGTTTACCAGATACAAAATCCACCTAAAACTGCAATATCCTTTAATTGTTTTGAGCAGTGTATATTCAAATTTATATACATCACTGAGTTGCACTACAAGATGCTTACTATAGAATAGGGTGTGCAAAATATTTATTTTTCCTTTACAGGAACACACAAACGAATTCAGTTATACGGTCTATGCGCAATAATTGCTGGATGTGCGTTTTCCTATGTGGTGTGCATTTTTAAATTTAACTATTTTTTTCTATATTACTCTATGTTTATAAGGTCTGTAGATCACAGACAGGCCTGCAAAAAGGATTCAAGTAGATTTCCGCTGATTGGCGGGAATTGTTCAAGGAGAACTCTCAACCTGCTATGCGTTTACTAAGAGAACTAAATTTGGTACTTTTCCAGTAAGTCTTACAAGGAAGGTCTCTTTGCTGGTCATACTTAGAACATTTAAATAAGAATACCAATTAAACTACTTATGTATGTAATAAAGGATCAGACAAATGTAGCGGCGGAATTACAATAGAAAGCCTGTAAAAAAATAAAATACTTTCGAGTATTTGACCCGAAACTACGAAAGCGTCAAGGGTTTTGGCAAGTAGTAAAAGCAAACGATTTTAATGCATCTGAAAATTGCTTGTTAATTTTATTTTTAGAATGCGTGTAAACAGTATTTAATGAATTTAAACTTAAACAATGAGAGAGTTTAATGCATGTATTTTTTTTTATATTACACATTTATGTTGCTTTTAGCTGCAGTTATTTAATTTTATCACTGTTACTATAATTTCATATATAAAAATTATTTTCATATTGAAAAATGTATTTTCATATACCCAAAATAAAGGCCAAATGAAGAATGCTGCTCTTATAGATTTCAAAATCGGAGAAGTTTTTGTTTCTATAGCAACAAAATGGAATTGACAGTGCTCAGTTGGACTTAATTTTGAGATTGAAACAATTTTAATTAATTTAAATTTTGCTTTATCCCATAAAATTTCATAGTTAACTTTCATTATAAAAAGATATATGACAAAACTATAGTTAAAACAAACTAAAACTGAAGAAACTAAAGTTATTTAAATTAAATTTATTTAAACAAGTTCAACATGAAGCATTTTTACCTTAAAGAGTATTTGACATAAAAGCGTATTTTTTTAAAATTATATTCCATCGTCAACAGCTGATAAATCGCCAAATAATGAAATTTTCATTATTTGTTTTACGGACATTCTATCGAGTCTCCGCCGAAATTTTTTTTATAAACATATCTATCCTCCTGAGAAGACCATTCTGTAATTTTTTCAGATTTTTCGGAGTATGCCGTATGGACACCTTCCTTGTTAGTGAAACAGCGGGAATGGGCTTGGCGAGAGAAAGAAATTTGAAAATTTACCATTTTCTAGCAACCAGTGTTTAATACAGGGTGTGGCCCAGGGGTGGGGGGTATCCCCCTGGAGCAATGAGATGTCACTCCGGAAGATTTGAGATTTTGTGTTTTCATTGATCAAAAAGTGCAATTTCCCTCTCGGAGTCACAGAAATCCTACCTACAGAAAAGTGTCTGAATTCAACTCTGCTACACTGTAAAAAAAAATCTGTAAAGTTACTAAAGTTTTTCTAGGAAACTGGGATTCCAAGAAATTTTCATGTAACGGCAACAAGGAAAATTCCTGTAACAGATGCTGTTACAGGAATTTTTGTTGTTGCCGTTACATGAAAAGTTCTAGGAATCCCAGTTTCCTAGAAAAACTTTAGTAACTTTACAGATTTTTTTTTACAGTGTAGCAACCAATTTACTGTTTCATATATATAAGCATTTTCTTCACCATTTATACATTTTATTTATTATAAAGAAGCATTTATCTATTTTTATATACAAATAGAAGTAAATTGTACATAAAAATCAAAAATAATAATATAAATAAAATGCTTATATATATATATAAACAAGATAAATCCTCATCAAGTTTGTTTGCATAGCCGTTTATGTTATTTGGCAACAAATCTCTCTTTTAGAAGCCCAAATTGCACCAACCATTTTTAAAAAGAGCCAATGAGGCTCCTACATTGAAAACGTACTTTACATTTTTACTTTGTAGGTAATATTTATATAAATTTATAGATCCTGTACAGGTCTGCATAAAAGAATTCGGGTATTTTTTTGATTATAGGTGGTAATTGCTGAAATTCGGTTTTCAAATAAGTCATATGTTTTCCAATTTTTTTTTAAATTTAGATATCATCTTTCATCTTATTAAGCGGTGAAGTGTTGTTACAGTATTCTCAATGTGTTTGAAAATATTTCATAATCTATACTACACGCACGATTTTTTTTTCTTGTTTTTCGTTTCAACATGACGTCATGTTCACTAGTGGAATCTTCCTTCTGATTGCCAGATTGTGATTTGTCGAATTGAATTTTATGTTACAGAGATGTAATAAAATGCGATATTTTATTTTAGTTTAATATAATTTTAAGTAATTAAAATTTATTATAATCTACAGTAGCGCTCAAAAGTATTTTGACAAAGACAATAATTGACTTAATTAAAAACAATAATAAAATATAAAAATCAATCATTTATTTTATTTAATCATATGCATTGTTTTACAGAATTTTAGAAAATTAACTGTAATTTTCTGGAAAATAACGTGAAATCAAAAAAAAATCAGAAACATGATAAATAAAAGTATTTTGACATAAAAATAAAAAATTGATTTTAATACAATAATTATCAAATATAGTAATGAGACAGCAAATATTTAGTAGCGTATCCTCTGGCCTTTATGACAGCGTCACAACTCATGGACATTGAGTCGACTAATTCTTGTATTTGATCTAAAAGAAGTCGATCCCACTCGTTTTTAAGAGCTTTGTATAAAGCTGTCTTAATTGAATAATTTTGGCATCTTAAAATACGATCTAATTAAAATACAATCTACGGGCCAACTAACCCCGTATCGCTATTTTTCTTTTTTCATGACTGTCAGGTATTATTTTGAAAGTATTTCAATAAAAAAACATGCCCTACAATAACTACAAACAATTATTTTTCTGAATTATTATATATCAAAATCTAAAATGTAATCTACAAACAAATAAAAAACGATTATTTATAAGAGAGGAAATTTACTCACCTTTGCAAAAGTTTGAAAATTCTCAATAATTCTTTAACGGACTTCAATGGTGCAGATGTTGGAGGAGGAAAGCGAAGCAACGCATACTTGGCTGGACTGACAATGTCATCTAACGCAAAGTTTAAAAAAATATCGCGACTGGACCAACATGCCCCTATGGCCAACTATCCCCGGTCTACCCTAATTGTTGTATTTCTAATAAGATTTTACCAATGCATCGAAAAATGTTTTTTTTTTGTGTGTGTGTGTGTGATATTATCATTTTAAAACTTACACGTTCCAATCTGCAATAAGATTTTAATAAACTTCAAAAATATTTTTTTACTTGAAAAAAAAAACTTTCTTTATACATTTTGGGTGATTTCAATAAATGATATTGCAAAATAAATATAAACAACAACTAAAATAACAAAATTGATATTTAATTACTGCAAGAATGTTAACTTTGTTGAGAAATATTTACTATGAAAATCACTCTAAAAAATGCCCATTTACTAAATTGCTCGAATAACGATATATTGAATTATCGTCTAATCATTTTAAATTACTAATGAGTGTTCCATTTGTTTCCTAGTTCATAATTATCATTACTAACTTTTAAGTGCGTTGTAGTTTATTTTTCACACCAATTAAATTTGTTTTCAGCACTTATTTTAAAGAGAAGGTTTATATTATCGTTCATTATGCAAATAACTCTTAAAGAGCTTGTGAAATTCTCGCTGCTGGCTCCACATGTCATGACAAAACAGCTTTAAAATTTTAATTTTGCAGTTCTAATGAGATTTCTTGAATGATTTATAAAAAGAAATTAAGGCTTGTCAAATTAGCGTTTAGATATTAACAAGTTATAATTATTTGAGTTATAAAAACATTTTCGAATTAAACACATAATGTGTTTAGCCTCGAAACTGTTATGCAATTAGAATTTGTTAAATAAGTAATTTATTTGCAGACATATACATTTTAATTTGCTGAAATTTGTTCTTGGAATTTTCTAAAATAAGCGGTTATTCCTGAACACAAGTTTTAAGTCTTTATACATCAATATAAAAATTATGAAAACATTAAAAAGATGATTCACTAAAATGCATTATTAAAATATGAAATATGCAAATAATTTTCAGATGTTAAAAGTGCTAGATGTTAAAAGCATTCCAAAAGCTTTCGACTAAACGCGTAAGCCATTGTCAAAGAGAAAAAACTAATGTAAAGAACGCAAGTTCGATCCCCATGCTCGGTAGAATGATTTTTTGATAATTTTGGTGATAATTAATTTTAGTAATGTTGTGTTTTATATTCAGGAGGAGATGTTATATGATTTGTATTTTTATTTTATTATTATTATTATTCGACTGTTTAATAATTGAATAAATAAAATTTAGCACTCAACAATATTAAAAAAAAAATACTTAATTTATACGAGCTATATTTTTTCTCTTTGACGATGGCTTAGGTTTAGTCGAAAATGCTTGGAGTGCTTTTAACAAATTTTCTAGTTTTTTTAATTTTTAAATACCATTTGTAAATTTCATTACACTTATTTTAGGGATGCATTTTAGTGAATCAATTTTTGAATTTTTTCATATATATATATATATTTTTTTTTTTTTGCAATGTAAGCAAAGATAAATATGAAGTTTCAAAAGAACTATTTATAAACCCAGTTTGTTTATCTTTATACCCCAATCGGAGTTTAAAGAAACTTGTATGTCTCAACTCTTAAAACCCTGTCGGGACTTAGAAAAAAATTATATTCTTCAATACATGTTTTCACTCTTTATGCCGCCACGCGACATTAAAGACCCATGAAAGAAAATTTAATATAAAATTTACTTTCTATGTCTATTATAATAGTATATTTTTCATTCCATACAAAATACTTTGGTTGGCCCTTTACAGAAAAAAAGATAAACGTTGTAAATTAAACTTGAAAAATCAGAAAACCCGACTGCGTAAAAAGCGAATTATATTTACTTGTATTGATGAGTTTTAAGTTGAGTTTAATTGACAGTTCCTATCTATAAACACTGTTTTGATGAGGTCTATAGATGTCTATGATGGTTTGAGTTGCAGTAAAGATAGAGATCCTACCTATACAACATCCAGATTGTTTAATATTTAAACGGAGCTTCTGACCGTAAAATAGTCTAGGAAACATAGTCTTCATTTTGAAAGACCTATACAATAATATGCCACTCAATAGGGTGCGTAATTCTTTTTTCGTCTCTACCGCTATTTTGTATTTTACGGCCGCCATGTTGAATTTATGATAACAAAACCTAGCCTGTAACCATTGGACGGTTAAGACGAATCGATAGAGACCTTATTCATTAAAATCCATCCAGTCGTTGAGATGTTTCGAGGGTATAAAAAAATCCACATACACAGATACGCGTCAAACACACAACCCTTCTTGGCAGCCGGGTAAAAAGACAAATTTTTCTTAATCTACTAAAATATAATGTAACCACACACAAAAATGTACAATAACCACTTTCGAGTTACACACGATTCCGAAACGCACCCTTTATCTTTGGAAACCTCAGAAATCAATATACTACTGTGATCAAAAAGTATTCGAAATGCTTCATTTAAAATACATCTACAGTAGATATTGCCTGCAAACTTTTATCAAACATTTTTACGACTTCTATAAACATCTGATAATAATCGGGAATTTATTTCATTTTATCGTCTGAAAATATTTTATTTAAAAATGAGATAAGGATTTTCACTCTGTTGATTTTCCAAAATAGCGAATGGTAATGAGCAAAGAATATGCATTAAATTTTGTTTTCGCAATGGAATTTCTGCTACAAAAGCATTCGAAATGCTACAAAAAGCTTTTAAAGATGACTGCTTATAAAAAACCGCAGTATTCGACTGGTATAAAAACTTTAAAGATGGTACAAAATTTGTCGTATATGATCTGCCATCTGGTGGATCATACACTTCGATTAACACGTTATCTACTGATAGTACTTATAAGTACCATTAAAATAACTTGTTATAAAATTCATTTAATAGATCGATTAGTAGTGATACTGTTTAGAATGACTTATAGATGCATTATTTTATCATTTTCCAAATCCATTATGGATTACATAAAACAAAAATATTTTTAAAAGGGTGATTTATTTTGCATTTGCATCTTTTCAGCTTTCTTGGCGTTGGTGGTGAGGGGAGGGAATTTTTCAATTCGGAAATATTTCTATACTTCTATTTAAGAACATTCTATTTGTATATTTCCTAATTCTACAAAATACTTTGAAAAATATTTAAAATAAAAGATTTGAGTGAGGTTATAAATATTTCAGAAAATCCCTATAAATTCAAATTTAATTAATCCTTCTAAATACATCAATCATTCTAAAATCCTTCTATAATTTATTAAATGATTATGTAAATCTTCTAATGCACTTTCAAAAATTCACGAAAAATGCTTTAGAAGATAAAATTTTCATGAATTCATAACACAGTACATAAAAGATGTTAAATCTATTGTCCATGTTTATTTGTTTTTTATTATCCTCTCATTTCTTATTCTCGTGATACCTATTATATATCATGTAACGTGAATTAGAAATTGTATATTTTGGATATTTTTTATGGAAGAAGGTAAACAGCTTTACCGGTAAATAAATTATTTGTGTTTTTAAGAGGTTAATTGACTTTTTTATGTACATTCTAAGTTCATAAGTTCATAATTGCTGTCCGCACTGTATTCTGAAAGCTGGGTTGTTAAAATAACATCCTTTTTGAACGCTTTAATTAACAAAAGGTTAATGAAAAGACATTGATAACGTCAGAGAATTGGTACTTCGGGTTCGTCGTTTGAGAATAAGAGACATTATTGAACAAGATCCTATACCATTTGTTTCCTCTAAAGCAATTTTAAAAGATCATTTAGGATTGCGAGGATCGCTTCTCGAGTTTGTCCCGGAACTTTGAAATTGTTCCAAAAACAATGACCTGCTCAAATGGCCCGAAAGATGCTTTCTTAGGGTGATTCCTTTCTAAAACTCATTATTAATGGTGAAACTACATAGTCATTTCTGCCAGCTTCATACTTTCTCCAAACTTGGTTGTACTACTTCGCAAAATACGAAGTTTGAAGACAAAAAAAGTTCGCCGCTATATATTTACACAACTTGCCGATTGCTGAAAGTTTTTTTTTTTTTAAATTTCCAATAAAATTTAGTATTGGCGAAAACTGGATATCTTCTATAATCGAGTTCCACACATTTTAACTTTGTGTGCTTGTGTAAAATTAATAGTTTATAAAATAGCTGGCGGAATCTAGACTTATGTTAAAGAAATTTGGAAGAGAATCGAATAATTTTTAAAGAAGCATCAAACAGGGGCATCAAGAAGGCCATTAATATTCAAAATTTGTAGTAGCTGAAGTCTGATAAATTTTTTTTTTGTCTTTCATGTAGTAGCTGGAAGATCTAAAAAGTTGTTAGAAAAAAAAGCTAGTGAATCGAACAATTTTTAAAGGAGCTATAATAGGGGGCTCAAAGGGTGTGATAGTTGAGAGCAAGGCCCTAAGATTAAAACATGTTAAAAGGTCCTAGTACTAAGCGCTTTAGATTTTCAATTAGTCGAAATTAAGCATGGTTTATAAAGTAATCATCATAATAAAATTTAAAGGATATAGCCAAAAATAGGGAAAAATGCTTAAAAATGGACCCTAGAGATCCTATAAAATTATGAGGGGTAGCCGGAGGACCTAAGAATTTTTTAGAAAATGTATGTAGTGAATCGGATCATTTTAAAGGGAGCTATAATAGGAGGCCCAAAAGGGTTCAACTGATAGCTGTCAGCTGAGATAAAAATATATTAAAAGGTCCTAGTACTTAGCGCTTTAGATCTTCAATTAGATGAAATTATTCATAAGGTATAAATTACTCAGAATAGCATTTTAAACAAATTTGCAGAAAATGAGAGAAATGCTTAAAAAAAGGCCCCTGGGGATCCAATAAAAATATGAAGGTCTTGGACCGGGCTGAGGAATCTCAGACTCAAGATTAAAGTTATACATTGAGAGGCTGACACAATTAGGGGGCGTGTGAAAATGTATGGCGCACAAAAAGTTAAAGGGGCCTGAGTCTGGAAAAATAAGAAAAATTGAGACATCAGGACCTGCCCCCGCGAAATCACCTTTAGCCGGTATTGCCAAATCGGGGTATCACCGAAGAGGGTTATTTCATCTAAAAATTTGAGCTGACTTCTAGGTGTCGTATACAAAGCGAAGAATGAAATATTGAAATTAAACAGAAAAATAAATATCAATTTATTATAATATCGAAAACGGTCTACTATAAAAAATGAATAAATAAAAAGCCGGAAACTATTGGAGATACTGCTCAAAGTGTTCTACCTTGGTGGCAATGCACAATGGATTGCGTGACAGTACTGAGTCTTGGACACGTCAGAACATAGCAGGTGTGCAAACTGTGCGACAATCAAGAATGATGCGCTGCTTCAGATAAACCATAGAGGTAATCTCAGTCACATAGACTTATGATTTTGATGTAATCCCAGAGGTAGAAGCCCATGGAAGTCAAGTTCGGTGAACGCGGTGGATACTACTCGGTCCGGCTCTACCGGACCATCATATCCAAAGATCTGTTGACCGAATTCGGTGGTCAAATACGCCCGGACGTTGTTTTATGCGGAGAGGGCTCCATCATGTTGAAACCACACCCGGTATGAATATTGGAGAGCAACTCTACAGTTACGTACCGTGTTTTGTAGATGATCGAGGTAACGATCGCCCATTAAGGTCCCACCCATCGTAGAAGATGGGGCCAACAATTTAGGTTCCCCATATAATGCACCTTACGTGTCGTACTGTCCGGGAGATGTGGAGGTTTCCAGGTCGCATGATCCCTTTGATTGTCTCACAGTTTGCACACCTGCTATGCTCTAATGTGTCCAGGAAGCAGTACTGTCACGCAATCCATTGTGCATTGCTGCCAATGGAGAACATTTGGGCAGTATCTAGTAGTTTCCTTCGTTTTATGTATTAATTTTTTAAAGTAGACCGTTTTCGATATTATAATAAATTGATACATATCTTTCTGTTTAATTTCAATATTTCATTCCTCACCTTGTATACGACCCCTAAAAGTCAGCTCAAATTTTTAGATGAAATAACCCTCTTCGGTGATACCCCGATTTGGCGATAGCGGCTAAAGGTGGTTTCGCCGTAAAAAGGATACAGCACCCGGATTTTGATCTCGAATTACTTTAATTCATCTTTTAACTGATCCCCGAATGAAAGACAAAAACATGTGCAAAAATCTCAAAATTTGAAATTTAATAACTCTGTCAATTTTTGTAGTACAGATGTCAAACTTTTTGTGTTATATGTGTTATGATATGTGTAAACTTTTACTAAATATAACTATAGGGACTGGAGGACCGTATAAAATGTTAGATTTCGTAATTTTTATAAAAATGATTTTTTACTTTAAATAATGCCCCAACATGAATATTTACCTCATTTGAAACGTTTTTGTAATTGGAACTATATGTCTACGATCAACGGTTGAGAAATTAAAGGTCGGCGATAGATAGCATATTGCAAGCTATATACAAATAAAACCTATTTTCAGATATTTGTACAACATTTGGCAAGTTGTTATTCAAGTATATGTGAAATTTTATGTTAAAAGATGATGTTTTCTTATGCGGAACATTTTAAAAAATATAAAACATGCCTTTTTTCCATAATTTCTCATGAAATATTAATTTTCAGTATATTTAAATGATTCCTTGATTATGAATGAGACCAGTTTGAAGTTTATAAAAAAAAATATTAAAATACATATTTTCCAAGTATTTTTTGAAAAATCATGAAATACTTTCAGTCCAGAGGGAGATATGCGGTTGAAATAGCTCAGAACTCAAAGTGTTAATATAGTTATCATAACCAAATTGATTTCGTTGCTAGAAACAAATAAATGTGGTCCTTTTAACAAAATCCATTTGGCTACAATGACTATATATAACTAATAAAATCATTTGGTTAGTTCAACGAAAAGTTTGGATGGGACTATATTAACCAAAACATTTAGTTCATACAACTATTTTTTGTTTTAACTAACTAGTTTTTCCCTGTATAATTTACAAAAACATCTCAACCTGCGAACCACGCCTTTTCAGTGTCCCTGGTTAATGCAGAACAGGCAGATAATAACAGATTTGGTTCTCATTATTCTAATCGCATGCAGCACAAAAACAATTTCATGAATAATATTCAAACGTTAAAGCTTCCGATAAAATATTTTGATTAGAAGACAAAGTACTCAGTATAATTTAAACATTAATTTTATTCGACAAGATTCTATGAAACTGTTTATACAATGAAAGAAGATTATAAGACATTATTATCACCGTTAATGCACATTATGAATATTATTTTCTCTCGGGCAACAATAACTTCGTCTTCTTTTCCGCTTAAACAATCTAATTTATCACTACGGAACTAAGTAATATTCGACATTTTTAACTCTCAGTATGTTCGCACGCGTCAAATTTCAGACGAAATTTATAAAAGATTAGTGCGTTCGAAGTTTTATCGGCTGCACGCTTGACGCTTGTCAAATTTAATGAGTCAGAATAAATATTTCTTCAATTAATTAACATACCGTGAGCATTTTACAGCCGGTCAGAAAAAAAGGAAACTTCTCATTATTTTATCTCCAAAAAGACGTAGAGGAAAACGAAAATAGCCAATTGATTGGTAATTATGGCTTCTTTCTATCTTTATTTTTTAAGCTTAGGGGTTGGGTTGGGTTGATTGTTGACGGCCAATTATCTACACGAGGGATATGGGCCCTAGGGGGAGTGCCTTCCGTGGAGGTCTTTCTAAGGGAACCTAATCCGTATTAACGCATTTTTAAGCTTAGGAGGCCGTCTTCATAGTGAAATTGTATCGAACTTTAAAGTTTACAATTCAGACACCAAATTGTGAAATCGTGTTTGGATTCTTTGGTAAATTTTACTTCACTTTATTTTTGCTGTACTTTATTATTTTTTTTTAATACGGGTTAAATTATACAAAGTTATAATTAAACTTACACTTGCACAAGTCTGTAAAAAAAAAGAGCCATCCCAACAAACACTCGACTTAAGGCCGAATGGCGTATACGTTGTGGCCAAAAGGAGTTAAGGCCATTTGTAACCAAACAATGTTGTACCGTAAATGACCCGCCGCTAGTTCCGGCAGCTATTGCCGGAACGGTAATGTTTCGGCGGTGAGAGAACTGTTGCATTTACTTTGCCCGGCAACTCTTAAGGGGCGGTTTCTGGCAAAAATCTAATGGATCGTCATCGTTTAGAAAGTAGAGAGCTAATATCACCTAACCCGAATATTTAATTAAAGAGAGGAAATATATTTTTCTCTTCATTTCTTTCTAAGTAAGTTTAATTATTTTAAATCTGGGTTTTAGTAAAAATATAAATATGTCGTGAGATTTATATTTAAAGCAGTAAAATAGATTACATATTTTTATTTAGTTTGAAAATATTTTACAAAAATCAAAAATTGTCCCCAAAATGTACATAAATTCCCTGTTTATATATTTTTAAAAAAATATGGAAAAAAACAACAACATAAAAGCGTTTAACGTTCTTGCCTTTAAAATATCTTTAAATAAATATATTTTGAACACACTGGAATAAAAAAGATTATATTTAATGGTTATTTTATATTGTTTTTGATTGCAAAGATAATCAGATAGCATAATATAAAATATACGCTGATTTGAATAATATATTAATAGCAAAATACTGCAATCTTAGGACATATATACTACTTAAACATGTTTAAAAATTTATTGATAAATGTCAATTTATTTATGCTCTTTTTTTCAGCATTTTGTTATAATGAAAAGGAGAAAATGTTTCAATAAGCAGTTATTCTTGAGCGAGGAGAGGGGGGGGGGGGGAGAAAAGGTAACTTAAAAGCTGTTACTAAAACATGAATTTTTAATATCATTTCAAACATATTTCCATGTAAAAGAAAATAGTGGAAAAGAAATTTTTGTTTCTGAATCCACTGTAACGGAAAATATAAATAAAATTTTTTGTCTGTATTAAATTCCTAACAATTTAGATATATTTAATGATTTTACTACCATTATTTTACTCTTTAGAAATACAGATAAAACTTGCATATGTATAAAAATAATTAAGTGAAAAATTGCACAATAAATCAAGAATTTTCGCTGAATTAAGTAAAGAATTGCAGATTAAATAAAGAATTTTTGTTCATTATAATTTGGTTTCGAGTCCCGACCTGGATACATTTTCACCCAGTTGGAAAAATTATTTCTGGCAAAATTTAGAATACGCATTAAAATCTGACATTATATGAAAGTATTAAATAAAATGCGATATGTATATTTTATGCCCTAAAATAAACATGAAAAGGTTCTATTAATTTTTAGGCATTTCTTATAAATTACAAGTAAAATCGTCTTGAGTCAAAAATAAGCCTTGATATATATATAGATAAACAAGATATTTTTTATGAGCATATCAGAATAAAATGGAATGCATGTTATTTTTAAATCTTATAATTTTTAATTGCGAAGATAAATGGGTAAAAATTTACAGAAAAGAGATGAAATGCCCATTTAAAGGATAAATCGGAGGAAAAAAAAAGTGTTTTTGTGTTATCTGAAAACTGTATGGAGAGTTTAAAAATTCAAACAATGTATCTTAAATCTTTATTTCTCTAAAAAAAGAAAAAAAAAGAACGAAAAAAAAGAAAGAAAAGGAAAACAAAGCTCTTTTTCCAAATGACTAAAAATAATATTAACAGAAAAAATATATGATTTATGAAAAAATGACTTTTATTTATTATAATAAGGTACATTACAAATTTATTAATTTCACATTCATTACAAATTTATTAATTTCACATTCATTACAAATTTATTAATTTCATTATATCTGTTTTTTTGCATCATTTTATCTTAAAGAATATTTATATTTTAGTTTTTATAATTGCAAAAGAAAATGTAAAAGATATTTTCCTTTTTAGTAAAATTCCCTTCAATAGTTTATTTTTAGTTTTTCGAAGTTATCGAATTTATTTTTAAACATTATAAATATCGGATGATATTGTTCTTTAAGGGGTCTTGTACCTTTTAAACGCGTCAAAAATTAACGAAAAGCTTCAAAGTTTGAATTAGTCTATCTTCAAAACCTTTTTATGTATAAACATGAAATTTTGGATATTGATTAAACGGATTGTGCTTTGTAATATACTACAAACATAAATTTATTAACCCTTTACAGAATTTGTGTATTGTTTAAATCAAAATAGCTCTTTTTTTTTACCCCATAAGTCATTGCGCGCATATCTTGAGAAAGTATGTATGGATTAGCATGAAATTTGGTAAAGATACTAAACATATATATGTGTTTAAAATGATCTACTCTTAGTCTAAAATTATTTCATTAACTATATAAAAAAAAAAATATTTTCGTAAAAAAAAAATAAAAACATATGTATTTTTAATGAATATAAATAGTCATAACTAAAAATATTACCATTGTAAATACTTAAAAGTAGATCATTTTAAACACACATATTTGTTTAATATACTTACCAAATTTCATGACAATCCATACATCCTTTCTTAAGATATCATGCGCGCAATGACTTATGGGGTAAAAAAAGAGCTATTTTGATTTTAACAATACACAAATTCTGTAAAGGGTTAATAAATTTCTGTTGGTAGTACATTACAAAGCATAATCTGTTTAATCAATATCCAAAATTTCACGTATATACATAAAAAGGTTTTGAAGATAAACTAATTAAAACGTTGAAGTTTTTCGTTAATTTTCGACGCGTTTAAAAGGTACAAGACCCCTTAAAACAGTTTATTTTAGTTTAATTATAAAAATGTGACTTTATACTCGAGAAAATTTGAGTGACTAAAACAATTGAATTTAAATGAAATTTAGAAGTATCAAGATTAATTTAATATATATTTTTAAATCACTATTAAACTATTATTTACATAAAATATAAAATGTGAACATTAAATAGTCCACAATATTATTTAAAAGGCGACTAAAGTAATGAAAAAGATGTTACAAGTTTAAAATATACATTTTATTTAAAATTTCTTAGTACTTTCAAGCCTTCCTAGCTCATCATCAGAGAATATCTTAATAACTAAATGTTGTTTATTGTTTTTAAAATGTGAGAGCCAATAATTACTAGAGTTGAAAGTAGAAGTAGCAGTAGCAGTAGCAGTTTCTTGGATTGAATTTAATTAGAGGAAATATATATTATTATTATTAATTACAGTTCCATTTATTTATGACATCACTCTGTTTCTCATAGGTCACTTTCCATGGATATAATTAAATTATTATTTTATGATATAATTATTTTTGTGTAAATAAATGGAACTGCAATTAATAATAATAATATATATTTTCTTTACTTAAATTAAATCCAAGAAACTGCTACTACTACTCAGTAATTATTGACCCTCTCATTTTCAAAACAAAGTGACGTATTTGTATAAATAAACAACATTTAGTTATTAAGAAATTCTCTAATGATGAGCTTGGAAGGCTTGAAAGTACTAAGAAATTTTAAATAAAATGTATATTTTAAACTTGTAACACCTTCTTCATTACTTTAGTCGCCTTTTAAGTAAGATTGTGGACCTTTTTAATGTTCACATCATATATTTTATGTTCAATCAAGGTGAAAAAATTGCGTTTCGTCTTATGATTCTATTATTTACATTTCTAATAATTATAAATAATTTTCAAGAATTTTGAAAAAGTTGAAATAATATATTTTTTCAAATGTTTGGCTATTAAACTGCAAGAGAAATAGTTAAATATTATCTGATAAAAGCAAAATTTTAAAATATATGAGAAATATTATACTGTCATTCGTTAACTACATAAAGATTAAACTTATTTTTATGTAATATTTTAATAAAATGATCAGAAATGATGCAAAAATTTAGATAATAATGATTTAATAAAGCTTTGATGAATAAGCATAATTTAACAGATTTACCAACGAAGCTGTGTAAAATATAGTGGAAATTTAAGTAAAAAGAATATCACAAACACACACATTTTTATATAAAATATATAATAAACTATATTAAAATCACGTATATTATTTAAGCATAAATTCGAAATTTATTCTTCAAAAGAAAATACTTTTTAGAAGGTTAATTGAATGGCAAAATGTTTTGGCAGGTAAAAAAAAAAAAAAAAAAAAAAAAAAAAAAATCTTATAATTATTTAGACATACTTTTCAAGAAAATCAAGTTCATTTAACTTGAACTTTTTCAAAAATATTCAAAATACAATATTTGATAATGAATTGATTGATTAGTTTATTTTTTCAATTATACACTTTATAAATTTTTATGAAATGCAACTATTTAAAAATGCATTGCATATAAATTTTGTAAATATGTAAGTGAATAAATGAACAAATAAATTAATGCACTATGTGAAATATTGTGTTTTGGGAATTTTTTGAAAAAGTTCAAAGTGAAAGAATTTCATTTTCTACAAAAGTATATCTAAATAATTATAAGATTTTTTTAATCCTGCAAAAATATTTTATCATTTAATTAGGCTGATAAAAAGTATTTTTTTTTAGAATAAATTTTGATTTATTCCTAAACAATCGTTATGGCACAACAGTGGCAAGTGATTACATTTTAAATAACCCTAATAGGCTTTTTTGTGGGCAGCTTTGGGATAAATTTAATTTATGACAACCACAAATGGCAGAACAAAGGCAAGCTTCTGGTTAGCTTTTATTTTTAGTGGCCATTAAAAGAATAATTGTGGGCAGTTTAAGGCTATCTAACATTTTCAGCGAAAAGTTAGTGGCATGATTGTGGGCAACTTCTTGTATTTACGGCCAATTATCTTGTGGCCTTATTCTGTCCGGCGTGACACTTTTTTTACGGAGCCGTAACTTTCACTGATAGCGGGCCACCATCGAACACTTTCGGCCAAGGCTAACGAACCCATCAGTGGCCCATAAGTTCGGTGTTTGTTGGGATATGTCCGGATGACGTGGTATTTCATCTCAGTGTACGTGAAGCAATGGGAATTCGATTAGCGAAAGAAGCAAAAGTTCAAAAGTTGATTGATAGATAGCACTGTACTCGTAAGATGCTAATAGATAATGTGCATGTGATGTCACGCACCCGAAAAAAGACGTACGGACACCTATGCCTCCTCATTCTGCAATGGTTACTGTGTGGTGAGGCGTACGGCAGCATTTACCGTCCTGTACAGTCCTGTGTTCGGGTCCTGTACAGTCAGTGAGACACAATTTGAATATGTTTTGAGCAACCAGCTCATTCCAGCTTTGCAACAGCACGGATGTGTAGATAACACTTTTTAAGCAAGATGGCGCTCCTCCACACATTACAACACCAGTGAAGCAGCTGTTGAATTTTGGAAATGACAGATTTACAAGTCGCCATTTTCCAACAGCCTCGCCGCGCCGCCACGACCCCCTGACGTGAAATCTTGTTGTATAGGCAAAAAGTGCCAACTATGGCAAAGTTAGTAATTCATAACGTATTATTTCCTACGTATAATACAATATATCATAATTACACGAAAATTACGAGCATTTTAGCATAATTTCAAGCAATTTAGTTCGAATTTTTGCCTACAGAAAGTTGAGTTGTCACGCAAAAAGCCAGTTTGGTGACAAACATGCACATTATCTATTAACCCATTGAGCGTTTCACTAGATTATAAAAATGTACCTTAAAAAGGCCTTGAATAGGAAAAAAGAACTTGTTCGAAAAGGTTGAAGGGGTTATGTGATTTTGTAGTTGAAAAGTGCTAAGGGATTTAGTTCTTTCCCCTTCTTTCTGACACTGAATGATTGAAACGGCTGTCCACTGTCTTTTATGAGGCGTGAATGGGCGTTTAAAACTAGTTGACTAATAGCTTTCGAAAACGATTGTCTGGTTAATCCCAGGCAACATCTGAAAGTATGTAACGAAATAGCAGTTTTCAGGAATACAGGTGTGTGTTCCGTGTTGCTTAGAATAATGTTTGCAAACTGTTAATGTAGTATAAGTTAATGTAGTATATGTATCTTTATATGCTATTAAATTTTATCTAAATTTGAAAAGAATTTATATCTTCGTAATAACAAGCATGTTTCACTTCCTCTAAATGCGTTTTTTTTTTCTAAACAGTTTCTGTTACATAAACTTGTAAATTTTATTAATTTGTAATGATTTAATTACAAAATTAAACTGGAAGTAATCGATTTTTTAAATAAATTTACATTTTATAAAACGCACGCATAGCGATAGATCTCACTATACAACGAATCTCAATTAAACGTTTAGTACACTTTAGTTACACTTTTAGATAGGGTTATTCATCGTATCTCAATTTCAATTAATGCTAATATTATTTATTTTTTCTTTTATAAATAATAATAATAATAATAATAATAATAATTTCTCATTATGCAAATTAGTGTAACATCTGCTTTCTTTGATTTTCTGTGATATAAATCTGAGATAGCTGATATATTGTACATTATCCTGATGAATATACCAGTTGAAAATACATTAAAATACATAAATACCCCCCCACACACACACACACACCAAAAAAAAAAGTGATTTGTTATAAAGTATTTCAAATGCGCATTCAAAATAAATGGAAAAAATCTTCTTCTAAATGATAATTCTTCTAACTTATTTTTTTTGTGAGCAATAAAAGAATTAAAACAAATTTTAATAAGATTTTCAAAATGTGCAAATTCCTGTTTAGAAAAAGAAGAAAAAAAAATACAAACTGACAACCTTTTTTCCAGCCATACATAAAAAAAAAAAAAAAAAAAAAAAAAAAAAAAAACAGGCGGATTTTTGGATTTTATAATTTAGCTTCCAGATAACAAATTTGAATTTTTATTAATTCTTATTATTTTACTGATAAATGTAGAACATTAAAAGAAAAACATTTATTGATGTAATCAAAGTGGCAGTAATTATTTCAACCTTTCCTTTCGTCTCGGCAGGCAATTGTTTGAGTACAGTAAAACCAAACATGTTAAGGCGTTTCTTTTTTATAAAGTACACTATTTCTTATACTTAAATCATGTTTAGAGATAGTAAAGATATATTATTTAAGTTTTACAGAATTAATTAATCAGTAACACTGCACAGTACCACTGTATATTACAATAAAACCGGTTAATACGAGATCACTAGGTACGAAAACAAATTCTGTTTTAGACAGGTTTTACTAGGTGTAATTGTGTAATATTTTGTATTTGGGAACATAAAATTCTCCGTTTAAGGCAGGATTATGTTATACATGGATTTCATTTTTACAAGTTTTACTGTAATTAATTAGTGATCATAGTATTGCATCATTAATGAATTATAGGTGTAATACTTGTGCATATGTATAATAGTCCTCCCCACTTAATCGGGTCACGGATAATCGAATACCCACCTTATTCGAATAGAATTCTCCGGAACCGAATTTATTCCTATTGGTTCTATGTTATTTTCCCCCGCTTAAACCAATAACTTTTACGAACCTCCCCGCTTAATCGAATAAGAACTGTGTGACCGATGTTTGAAAATAGGCGCGGAAAGCCCGTTTCAGCTAGAATTTCCTTCCACCTTTTGTCATTTCCGGTTCCTTTACGCTGAAAACAAAATTTCAGTTCTTCCTGCAATGATTTCGGTCGGCAGGTATATAATGGACAGGTCAAATGATTTCCCCACCTTGATCTCACCACCATCGCTTCTTGCTGTTAATCAGGCTTTAATGGCAATGCGTCGTCACTTCGAGACTCGAGATGGTCGTTGTGATATTTTGCACTCATTCGAAAAATAACTCTATATTTACTCCTTTAAAATTTCACTTAAACAAACCACTTTAAACGATTTTTTAAAGGCAGTATAAGTAACATAAATTAGAAGTAGCAAAGTTTTGACCAAACTCAAACGAGCTGCATTAAGTGTGATGTAAACCATATAAATGCATATACTGACGTTAAATTAATAAGTATTTACTTTATATTAGCATTCGTATTTATTTTAGTTTATGTTATTCTATTAACGATTTATTATTTTGTTAATTAAACATACCGTAGATGGGTATTTTCCCTTTTTATTACGCATATTACAGTTTTGATTCTCCGTTTAATCAAAAACCCCGCTTAATCGAATATTATTTCTGGAACCAAAAATAATCGTTTAAACGGGAACGACTGTATTACTGATTAAATGCAAGTTTTAATTTTAACAATGAAACCCTTTAAGACGAAATGGTAAGGGGCAATATAATAATTTTGAATTAGAAAATTTCCAAAGAACTTTGGCTTTTTTTAAGGCAAGATTCCGCTTAGTACAGGTATTACTATGTATAAATAGGTCAATGGAGAGTCTGCATAGTAATATACAAAATAAATGTGCTTTTTGTAAGTTCCATTGTAATAAAAGTGCCCTTTTTTTTTCGGGTGTCATTTTTCTCCTCACCACCTAGGAAAAATAATTACATTTAAAATTTTCCGATAACAGGAATTATTTTAGGTACCTAATATATTCTCTTATTGAAAATGAGAAAAATACAATCCATTTCAAATATCTGTGAAGAGTAATACCTCCCTCCCCCCCCCCCTCACTTTATCTCCCATAAAACTTCCAGCGTCCATCGGCCATAAAGAGATAAAAAGGATTTAAACTTTACAACAATAAGTTCGCAACTCCGCGGGACACAAGTTGAATATTCTTAGACCAGATGGAAACTAAGCACTATTTTTAATAATTTCGAAATGTATTCATGTATTTTTTCTTATATTTAGTACAGTAAGACTCCGTATTTTTTCAAAAATTCTTTGGAGAAATTGAAAAAGAATATTTGTAAAAAGAAACATGAGCTAAAAATCATGTGTCTAGCATAAATTATGAAACACTTTCCAATACATTCAGAATATTGAAACAAAACTTTACAGCTTATTACGGAGAAAGGTGGTGTCTAAATAAATAAATTAGAAAACACATAACGCATTTGAAAACCCAATTTCTGCAATTGCTGTCAGTTAGTTGGAAAAATATCTATTTCTTGTGCAGCCCTGTATATGCTCTATAACTTTGTATGTATGTATGCAAAAATTTAGTTCCGCAGGAAAATTCCCATTCAGCAATTTCTGTCAATAAACGGAATTGTATTTGCGATAGTGATTCCCAGTATATGACCTATTGAATTTATAAACACCACATAATATAAAAAAAATAATAATAACAACAGTCAAATTTAAAAACGTATACCGCAACTGATAACGAACTTATAGCAATTATTGGTCATAGGCCAAATTTCTTTGTGTGTACCTGAAAATGAAATATAAATTCTATGCACATCATATTCTACAGTAATCGCCTTGTAGTGTGCAACTCCTTAGTGAAATATAAAAATTCCAATATGTTTAAAATAGTGTAATATCATTAAACTACACCATACACGATTTTTACCGTAATGTGACGGCATTCTTTTGCGTGTCCCTGTAAACGATTCTTACATGCTACACATTTCATTTTCAATAATGAACATGCCAAATTAAACAAAAATAACATATATCAATTTTATGGCAATTGGACTAAATTTATGTGAATTAGAGCACGGACAGAAGGAAAGACAGACAAACCGAATTTATAAACGCTTTTCAACTATACTGGAAAGAGTTAAAAATAAATCAAATGACACTTTTTATCACTTTTTAAGATTTATCCTTTTTTTAAGTTTTAGGATTTGGATGAAACCAGTTTTAATTTTCCTTCTCAAGATATTTTTATTTTTTTCATTTAATTTTTAAACAAATAATATTAATAAACAAATAGTAGTAATTATTATCTCTGCGTATTTGTATGTATGGAAACTTTGAAAACTTTCTCCAGCATAAAAAATAAAAGCTCATAAAAATAAGAACGAAGAATAGATTGTGAGAATAGATTTCAAGAATAGATTGTGAAATACTTTCCAACACATTTATCTATCTATAAAACTGTACTGAAATTTTACCGGTAAATAAGGCGCAAGATATGTGGCAGGAAGATATGTGAGTAAACAGTATGGTAAACATATAACACATTTAGAAATCCAGTTTTATCAATTACCTTCTATAATAATTAAAAAAAATAATCAATTACGCACCCAAACGGCCATGTATCTTGTTGGTTTGCGTATCCCTGTATAAATTTTTTTATGTTCCACAAACTTCTATTGGTATACAAATATAGTTCAGCGAGAAAATGCATCACACAATTAAAACTATTCTCTAAGCAACTTCCATAGTCAGTAATACTTATATTTTTTTTCTGCGTTTCAAGTAAAGCAGGTGTATCTGTTCTTTCAACGCGCTACTTTGATAGCTTATGTATAAGAACAGCGAGTTTTATATATTTATGGAATCTTTGACCAAGGATAGTCTTTGGGGTGAGAAGGAAGAGAGTGGGGGAACATAAAAAAACTTTACATACAGATATTTTAAAGGGGTTGAAATAAACATGTTGACTAACAAACGGAAATTTTATCATCTTGATCTTTACAATGTAGGAGAGGGCAGAGTTAAAGGCTTCGGAGTGTAACAAAGTATGAGTAAAAAATTCAGTATTTAGCGCAAGGAAACACAATTTAGGCAATACATTGCATAAATAAAAATGTTTTACAAAGATCTTTGAAAATAAAGTTTAATATATAAAATTATTGGTTATGGTGGTCCATTAAATACATATATATATATGTATATTACATATATATTGTCAGGGCCTGACTTATGTAGGTGCATGCGGGGAAGCTTCCCCCGGGTCCCCCTTTTTAGGGGACTCCCATGAGAGTAGTCAGGATTTTTATTTAAATGGTGTCAAATGTTTAAAATTAAATAAAAGTGACCAAAATTCATACATTTTCGAACTTTTAAAAGGAATTGCGGTCCCCTTCCCCCCTCCGCTTTCAGTAACCTCTCCACCTACGCAAATATCATTAGAAAACTAATGATTAATATTTTATTATTGCAATTTAGTATTCTATAGTTTTCAAAAGCAATTCTTTATTAACGTTTTTCTCTTAACGTGGCAAGTTAAAACCAATACTTATAACCAATTTGGGACGTTTTCTTTTAGACATCTTATAACGTACGTAGATAAGCAAAGTAAATGTTTGCAAAGAAATACTCGTATCAAACAATCTATCATTTTTTTTCCTACTATTTTCCTACAAGTATTTTTTTCTTAAAGTTGTGATTATCTTTTTGTGACACTCTGTATACAGATGTAAGCAGTACCGGATATAAAACTTATGCATATAATATAATAGTATGAAGTTTATTACTAGCTACTTCCACATTATTCACAAAAAAATCTATAGATAGATAGATAGAGGGGGGGGGGGCAGAATGATTCTTACCTTTCCCCCCCATAGCCTAAGTCGGACCCTGCCCTGTATATGGTGGTTAATTAATGCTCTTCCGCCTGCCCTACCGCTAACTTTTGTAAATATTATTTAGATGAAAAAAAAATTGCTCGTTTAACAATAAAAACTTTGACACATTAACGAATTAATATATAAGTGTAAAAGCTTGACAAATGCAGGTATGACTATGTAAATGATTTGAGACCAAATGTTTTTTTTTCTTTCACTTTTTCTTTTTTTCACTTTTCGACAAATAAATTACATGAGAAATACAAGCGTTTTCCCATTGTAACCTTTATCGGGCTTCCGTGTGCAGAATTTTTTTTTCAAAACGCCAACTTTAACAGCATTTTCTAAAAGACTTCCTTCCTATGTTTATCGAAAATTGAAAAAAATTGTTCGACTTTATAGTTTCTGAATAAGAGTACCTGCCAATTCCATGTGTTTATGAACAAAACTGAATTCAGGAATGTGTCACAAAAAAAATCAATTTGGAAGATTATGCAGTTTTTGTACGGGGCATTCGCCCAGAGCCCCCCAAATTTAGTGTCATAGACCTTGAAGCAATTGCAATAAGTTGGATTTATATGATGTAACAATTATCAGTCAGCATGTGCAGGAAAGAAATCAACATTAATTGTAAAATATATTTGTGATCTCTAAGTAATCTATAATTAAAAATGGATATTTAAATACGTTAAAATAAATGTGCATTATACAGTATTAGTGTAGTTTAATGCATTAAAATAAATGTTTTCTTAGTTTAATTCTCATGGTAACGAAATGAAAAGTTCAATCATCAAAATCTAGTTTAACTTTTTTTTTTTTCCAGTTTCAATACATTCATTTCATTATGATTGTTTTAATCATACTTATCATATAGTATTAGCATTAATTCTGATCATATAGTATTAGTCTATATGAGATATATTTATAAAAAAATAGATTGCCATGATTTAATTTGTCATTTAACTAACATGATTGTACAAAGTAAAGTAATAATAATAATAATAACAATAAATTAAAAAAGATAATGCTTTCATTTGCATTATTGTAAGAATCTTTTAGATAATGATTCTTCCCTGTTTTTAAAGACATATACTTACACTTAATCATATCTACTGCTTTAATTGCATCCATTCTATTGATATTCTTGAATAATTCTATACTTGTACTGTTCATTGGTATCTTTTTAAACAATATATAGTTACACTTGTTTTTATTTTTGTTTTTTTTTTGCGTGTGCGTAAAAAATTAGAGGAAAATCAAATGATTAAGAGGAAGAACGATAATAGTCCAATTGTGGGAAATTTTGTATGACAGTTTTATTTAATGGCTTGAACGACGTAATATCGTTTGCTTATCTTAGATAGAGGAATAAGATGAAATAGTCCTTTGACAATGTAGTTAAAGATAGGTCGATACACAGCTGAAGATCGTATATTCACAAATGTAAATTGAAATATAGCTCTGAATAAACGGTCTATGACTATCATAAATTTTCCCTTCGACCTACAGATCCCATTTTTGTAATATGTCTGTTAAATTGTATTAAGACAAGCTTAATAAAACTAGTTTCTAAATTATTTAGATTTTACAATTTTCCTTGTGTATTCAATTTTTCCATTTCTTTAAAAACTGTTATTGTATGCAGATTTTTCAACAGAAAAAATATTTTAGAAATTCTTTGAAAAATCGGGTCAAGCCGAACCGGACCCGCAAGAGACAAAACCTAACCCAAAACAATGGATATCAACCCGATTTGCAGGAAAATTGTAGAAGTTAATCCAACCCCCGACAAAAAAAGAAAGGTTTCCCGACCCGATGCAGGACTCTACGCCATACTCAATAAATTTAGATCCTAAGTATTATTTAAATTATTTTCGAGAAAATATTTTCATTTCTGCTGTGCATTCCTTAAATTTTGTTTTCTTTGTTGAAACTTCAAAATTTTGACTCCCACTTATTGTTACCCCCCTCCATACACACACACACACACATACGTACACCCCGCTCTTAACTCTGCTCCCTTCTTACATTATAAAAATCAAGATAATGAAAAACCTTCACTTTTGAAAAAAGTACTTTTGTTTATGTTTTGACCCCTTTAAATGTATGTAAAAATTTGTTTCTTTTAATTCCATGTCCTTCCCCTTTCTCTTCACCAAAAGGCTGTCTTTGGTCAAAGTTCCCATAAATATATAAAAGTTAATAGCCTTATACATAAGCTATCCATGTACTAAATTGAGAGAATCTATAGATTGTATTTTCTGTTTACCACCCCGCCCTTTCTAGGGGCTTACTAATGAACAGCCGGCGTCTCCAGCAGAATATATTTTTTCAATACACAGCACCTATTTATTAGTGTCCTTTAAGTGTAACGCTATGTATAATATACTTTTTTGATATCAATAATAGATATGCGGACTTAGCACGGGCTTTAGTTGAAGCTTAGAATTAGTTTTCTATAACTCAAAATATATGTAACTTTAATAACTAATAGATCTGAATTTTAGGTTCATCTAAGTATATATAATAATTATTATTTTTACCACTGAGTTTTTTTGCTAAGACCTTTTCACCGTTGACCTTTTTACCTAAATTCATTTGAAATAGAGTATCTACATTAAAATATACTGCAAACGATTTTTCCGCGTAGATCATTATGTAACGGAATTCTTTTGTGCGACTCTGGAAATGAATAATAAATTCTTTGCATTTCATATTCTACAGAAAGCATGTTTTAGTGCTGCACTTGAAACGATTTTTTCCCATTGGTCGTAATTTAACGGCATACTTTTGAATGCCCCTG
The DNA here is from genome assembly GCA_963932465.1 of Maratus speciosus. Lineage (NCBI taxonomy): Eukaryota > Metazoa > Arthropoda > Arachnida > Araneae > Salticidae > Maratus > Maratus speciosus. Next base: position 620,208,189 of record OZ010788.1, on the reverse strand, counting down.
TAAGTGCCCTGTAAGTACATGCTACATACTTCATTTTCAATGGTTATCGTGCGATAGTAAATGTCAATAACACACAAAATTTCAGGGAAATCGAATTATATTTGCGCAAGATAGAGCACTGACAGACAAACTGAAGTCATAAACCCTTTTCAACTATGTTGGAAAATGTAAAATAAATAAATTCCTCATAATTTAGAATTACAAATTGTCATTAGTGTGTGACTTAATCGGAGAAAAATTTTCTTGATTTTACGATATCGGAGGTAACATGCGCATATCAAATATCACGAATTTGATTTTTTTAAAAGTAGACCATTGAAAGTGATTATTTAAAATTATTTAGGTAGAATAACTAAATTACTAAATTCTTCTATAAGCACGCTTGCGGAATGGGGCAGAATTTGATAACCTACAGAAAATGTGCAACAAAGTTTTTATTATTAAAAATAACCATAAGTTTAATAATAATTCTTAGGCTACAAAAAAGATAACTCTTCGGCTATCAGTTTTTATTTTCCTTTGGGGAGGGAGGGGGGGGAGTTATTCTAAGATTTCTGCTGTGATGTCAGAAAAGATTTTTTTTTTAATGATGCCCTACTTTATTTTTATATCAACAATCTTTTATGTTACATTGTGCAATATTCATGATTTAATAATTATTGATTAATACTAATTTTAAAAGAACTAGTTTAAAACATAAACATTTCATAATCCTTTTATTAAATAAGCGACAATGAAAAAAATATGTAGCAAGCTACCACTATTTGGAATTTTACTGTTCCTGTGAACTGTTTTCTTTAGAAATCATCTTTACAAGGGAAGGGGTGGGTCTGTCAATCATAGTTTTCTCAAAGCTCAAAGCCTCACTTACAGGTAGTATTTCGATGTCATTCATGGGTTGCAAGAGTTTGGATTAGATAACAATGGGAGATATTTACTCTCTTTCAAACCTTACTTCAAAGAAAACTCATAGAAACTTTTAAAGTATCATTGGAATTAATTACACTGGAATATTTGGTCAACTCTGTTGTATTTAGTAGAATGATTAGGTAAAAAATAATGATAATTGTAGATATCGTTCAGGGAAGTGTAGTCTCATAAGCATTTTTCTGGCTACATCTCTGGTTCTTCTCTGTGAAACACAACTGTGAGAATAAATAAGATTTAGGGCTTTTTAATATGGCAGTTTTAATGTAAGAGTCGCTATATTGGGGCTCGTTATATAAAGAAAGCACAAATAATACACAATGTTTTTAATTTTCCAAGCGGACACAGCCAGTGATATAAACATAAGAATGGTTTTTGGATTCTCTCCCCCCCCCTCAACTTTCAAAAGAAATATAGAACTTTTTTCATATTAAGCCAAGTATTTGCTGTAATAATGCTAAAATTGGGATATTGCTTATAAATATACTAATGCACGGTACAAGTATCCAGTTATTCAAAAATATAAGTAGGTCGAATATAATGAAAACCACACATATAAATATGTGTAAAAATACACCTTTATTTATTTTTTAATGCAAGTAAAAACAAGGAAGAGTAACTTTTGTTAAGATTATCTGTCTTTAATGCATATGAATGCATTACCTATCTTAAAATGATGATTATTTTTTACTTTGCTTAATCATATTGGTGAGATGATAGGTTATATCTCCCAACCTGAGAAGTACTGTGTAAACATCATTTTATTGATTGAAATAATTCTTTCATGGCAAATCTCTTTGTATGTAAACTGCCATATAAACAAAAGGAAAATCGAGATAAGAACAGGGAAAAAAAAATTATGATACGTTTGTAGAGATTTTGAAATACAGCCTTCACGGTAGAATTATCATTAACTTTGTCTCATATGATTAAGGAAAAGTTTCAAATTGAAAAATAAAATTATTTTACTTTTGCTCTAAAATATTAAAAAAGCATTGCAGATTACTGCGAGCAATTGCACTTAATAAAGCCGTCTATGATGTTTAATTGCGTGGAGTTTTTGATCTACTTCCAACAATTAATAGGCTACTTCACTCACGCGAAAGCACCCGCTCGCTAATGTTTATTTGGTGGAAGAATTTTTTTAAGATACCTCGTTTTTATTTCCATTTTTTTAAACGAATCTTTTGCATTGGCTACCTAAGATCGATCTATAGAAAGACCGTTTTTTACTTTTTCGATTTTGTTTAAAGTTTTTTTTTAATTTATTTAGGATACATTTACTTTCGAAACCGGTTTCGAAAGTAAAAGTATCCCCATTAAAAAACCTTGCAAATAAAATAGAAGGAGTAAAAAAGTCCTTTGTACAGATCGATCTCAGCTACTCAAATCAAAGAAAATCGTTTAAAAATATTGAAATGCAAGCATGCTATCTTTAAAAAATTCTTCCTTAGGAATAATATTGAATCTAGGAAAAAAGGTGACCGAAAAAACGTGACAGAAAAAACAAGAGCGGAAAAAACGGGATAAGGAAAAAACGAGACCGGAAAAAACGTGACAAGGAAAAAAAAGGTGACCGGAAAAAACGTGACAAGGAAGTGTTAAATATTGAACTTGTCGATAAATAAATGCTAAAAACTAAAGTAAAGTTTTTCCACTGTCAGTTTCTTACAGCGTAGGGGGGGGGGGGGGGGGCAGAGTTAATGGGTGAGTTTGACAACTCTAAGATTTGGTCCAAGAAAATACAATTTTAACATTTCATTAAGAGAAGTTTAGTATGACTTCTACAAAAGACAAGTTAGTGCTATCCACGGAGGGGGGGGGGGTACAATTTATTGATTCTTTCAATTCGCTATTGATAGTTTATATATGAGTAAAGATGTTTTATAAGGCAGAGGGGGAGGGGAAAAATTACATACACAGCCTGTAAAGGGAACAAAATAAAGACGAAGAGAGGAGGCATTTTCTTTAGAGGAATTTTTTCATTATTCTGCTTTTTGCTCGCAGGCTATCAAAGCCCAAGAATTAATGTGCACGCAGGTTCTGTATGTATGTATGTATGCACTTACGTCTGTATGTACGTAACGCGATAACTCTTGACAGAAACATCCGATTTGCTTTAATTTTTTTCCAGGTTCATTGTTTCCAAATTCAATATTTAACACTTCCTTGTCACGTTTTTTCCGGTCACCTTTTAGGTAGCTTTCTTTACAAAAAAGCTACCTATTGCAGCCGTTCGGAGGAAAGCGATTTCAAAAAATTTTGGTATATTTTCATCGATCATGACCCCCAGACTCCGAAACCACCCTCCGTTCAAAATTGATATATATATATATATATTAATACTTGCAGCTTTGATTCATGATAATTGACGGTGGTAGGTTATGTTTAATTAATGGTAATATATATATATATATATATATATATATATCTGACCTATGTCACACTGTAACTCCCGTAATTATGAACCGATTTCGATGTAATTCGGTGTGTACATAGTACATACCAATGTCTCGACCGAGTTCGTTGGCCAGCTTCATCCGCCGTTTTGTTTCAAAATGGCGGCCATTTAAAATTTTTAAAAAATTTTAAAACTTGAAATGTGGTACCAAAAAATTAAAAATGGAAAAATATTTTTTTCTTATGTATTTGATCTTTATACAAAGATTCCGGAGCAGTTTTTGTTTTGTCTATATCTTAAAAAATGGCTGAGTTATAGCATTTTGAATTTCTAGCGTTTAAAACGTCCTGTATTTTGTCAAGCGATAAAAGGCGTATTTATGAACCGATTTGGATGTAATTCAGTGTGTGCATAGTACATACCAATCTCTCGACCGAGTTCGTTGGCCAGCTTCATCCGCGATTTTGTTTCAAAATGGCGGCCATTTAAAATTTAAAAAAAAATTTTAAACTTGAAATGTGGTACCAAAAAATTACAAATGGAAAAATATTTTTTTCTTATGTATTTGACCTTTATACAAAGATTCCGGAGCAGTTTTTGTTTCGTCTATATCTTAAAAAATGGCTGAGTTATAGCATTTTGAATTTCTAGCGTGGCTGACATTTTGAAACGTCCTGAAATTTGTCACGCGATAAAAGGCGTATTTATGAACCGATTTGGATGTAACTTCGTTTATACATAGTACATACCAATGTCTCGAACGGGTTCGTTGGTCAGCTTCATCCGCCATCTTGTTTAAAAATGGTGGCCATATAATCTTTTAAGAAAAATTTAAATTTGAAATGTGGTACCAAAAAATTAAAAATTGAAAAAATATTTTCTTCTTATGTGTTTGACCTTGATAAAAAGATTCGGGAGCAGTTTTTGTTTCGTCTATATCTTAAGAAATGGCTGAGTTATAGCATTTTGAATTTCTAGCGTGTCTGACATTTTGAAACGTCCTGATTTTTCTCACGTAATAACAGGCGTATTTATGAACCGACTTGGATGTACCTTGGTGTGCACATAGTACATACAAGTATCTCGACCGAGTTCGTTGGCCGGCTTCATCCGCCATCTTGTTTCAAAATGGCGGCCATTTAAAAAAATTAAAAAATAAAAAAATTTAAATGAGATACCAAAAAATTGGAAAGTGAAAAAGATTTTTTTTGTATGTGTTTGACCTTAATACAAAGATTCCGGAACAGTTTTTCTTTCGTCTATATCTAAAAAAAAATGGCTGAGTTATAGCATTTTGAATTTCTCTTGTGGCTGACATTTTAAAACGACCTGATTTTTGTCACGCGATAACAGGCGTAATTATGGATTAACTTGGATGTAACTTGGATGTAACTTGGATGTAACTATTTGGATGTAACTTGGTCTGTACATAGTACATACCAATGTCTCGACCGAGTTCGTTGGCCAGCTTCATTCGCCATCTTGTTTCAAAAGGGTTGCCATTTTAAAAAAATTAAATTTAAAATTCAAAATGAGGTATTAAACAATTGGAAAATGAAAAAGATTTTTTTATGTGTTTGGCCTTGATACAAAGATTCCGGAGCAGTTTTTGTTTCTGAAAATTTGTTCTTTTGTTTATATCTTAAAAAATGGTTGATTTATAGCACTTTGAATTTCTAGCATGGCTAACATTTTGAAACGATCTTGTATTTGTCACGCGATAACACACGTATTCGCCTATTTCGATGTAAGAAGGCATGTGGATAGTATACATCAACACCTCGACCAAGTTCGCTGGCCAGATTCATCAGCCATCTTGTTTCAAAATGGCGACCATAAAATTAAAAAATATATATATATTTAAAGTGAGGTGCAAAAAAATTAGAAATTGAAAAAGGTTTCTTTCTTAAGTATTTGACCTTGATATAAGGATTCAGGAGCATTTTTTGTTTGTCTTTACCTTAAAAAATGGCTCAGATATAGCAGTTTCAATTTCTATTGTGGGTGACATTTTGAAAAATCTGATTTTTTGCATGCGACAGCACTCCTATATATTAACCGATTCCGATGTGAGTGAGCATGTGCACAGCAATTACTAAGGTCTCGACCAAGTTCACTTTTTAGCCTCATCCACCATGTTGTCTTAAAATAACAGGCACTTTAAGAAATTTCCGAATTTGGCAGCCAAATATATGTTACTTTAAAGAAAAGCAGCTTGGATAAAGCTGACTAATTTCGAGAAATTCTCATTCATTATATTGATAAAAAATTAGTATTGAATCTCCTATATTCGGTTTCCACTAAATTGAGCTTCGTGTTTTTGAATGATATAATTTGGCTTTTTTTAAATAAGGATTATGAAAGCTACCTCTTCCTCCCGGCACTGGCCGGAAGGACTTTTTTCCTTGTCACGTTTTTTCCGGTCCCGTTTTTTCCGTTTGCCAATCTACCTATAATGAAATTGAAAACCTATCTACATCGATGCTTTTTCTGGCCCATTCAGCGTCATTATAGACAGGTTTCACGGTGCTAGTTTTAAATTATCCTAGAATTTGAATAAAATTTGCGCAACAATAATAAATAAAAATATTATTTTTGAAGTGTAATGTTAAATTGGATATTTGAGATTTTTATTATTATTACACAACAAAAGTGCTGTAAGTAAAGAAAAAAAAACAGTTTAGTTATTTAGTATTATAGTTAAATGAAAAAAATGACATACATTTGGAAGTAAAAAGGAAAGAAAAGAACGTGTATATTCATTAAAAGAGCAAAATAAATAAATATTACATAATAAATAATGAACATGCAAAATAAATAAATTTTATATGGCAAATGATATAAAATAATAATTATTATATTAATGAATTAGAATCTTATGGACAGAAATAATAAAGTAAAATAAGTAAACGATGATATTCTATAAAATTGCCTAGTATATGGTTTGAAATACAATGCCATTTTTAAGCATTAACAGAAAACGAAATCCCCTAAGGCATTCGACTTAAAATACGGTAATCCAGTTGACAAATAGTCTGCCTAACGCCTATTGTGTGCGTGGAAAGAGGGGGTGATTGATAAACACCTTCTTTAACTCCCAGTCTCGAGAAGTGGGGGGAAGCACAAACGCGCAAACGCGTTCATAACCATCTACAAGTAGAATATTTTGACCGCCTATACGCGCTTGTGACCATCTACAAGTACAAAAGTCTGACCGACTATATGCGTTCATGACCACTTACAAGTACCAAATTGCGGCCGCGTAAACGCGTTCGTGACCACGAAAGGGTTAAAACACGTGGAATAGTCACTGCACATTAAACTTGTGACAGAAAGGCGGGAAACATGCAGTTCCATTTATTCTGCGTTTGAAAAGGTTAGTCATGACCAGTGCTGTAGTCGTAAAAAAACAGAGGGTGTACGCTCTAAGCAGAGGGTATACGCTCAAGGCAGAGCGTATACCCTAGAGTGTATATACTATACCTTTCTTGAGAAACAGTGGGTATATAATGTTCCTTAAAAAAATCCAGAAGGTATACGGCGTATACCCCCGTATACCCTCCACTATATCCCTGGTCATGACTCTATCATTGAAGGATCGGGTTCTGTTTGTGAAGCTTTTTTACAAAAACGGTGACTGTGCGGCAATTGCATTGAAGAAATTCAGAACATTAAAGGGCTTTAGAAGCGGCTCTGGCATGACTGGATTCTATCTAAAGCCGATTAATAAAAAATTTCGAAAAGACGGGTTCATTTGTCGTGAAATGTGGCAGAAGGAAGAAAGCATTTGCTTCGACATCAGTGGAGGATGTGGCTACATCATTACAGAAAGTGTCAAGCAGTACTTTGCGAACGTGTAGCGCACGGGGAATTTCGCGAACTTCAGACATGTCTGTCAGCAGCATCCTGCAATGTCATCCATACAAAGTTACGCAGGTTCAGGAGTTGCTTCCTGCTGACCTGCCAAAATGGGTGGGCAGTACATGACCATGGAACATTTTGTGAACAAACGAATCGCATTTTCATCCCCAAGGTTCTGGCAATACTCAAAATTGCAGAATATGGGCAAGTAAGAATCCGTTCAACTTGCAAACATTGCATCTTCATTCTGCAAAGGTCACAGTGTGGTGCGGTCTACTGCAGCTTTTATCATTGTCCCTTACTTTTTCGAGGAGATTGGACCTTCGGGTCCTTTCACCTGTACAGTCAGTGAGACACAATTTGAATCTGCTTTGAGCAAGCAGCTCATTCCAGCACAACAACAGCGTGAATGAGTGGATAACACACTTTTTATGCAAGATGGCGCTCCTCCACACATTACAACACCAGTGAAGCAGCTGTTGAATTTTGGAAATGACAGATTTACTAGTCGCCATTTTCCAACAGCTTCGCCGCGCCGCCACGATCACCTGACGTAAAACCTTGCGACTTCTGGCTGTGGGGTTACCTGAAATATGTTGCATTCGGGCGTACAATTGCGAACTTTGGTGAATTGGAAATACGCATTACGCAACGCATTCACAATATCAGCTCTGAAACACTCCGATCTGTTGTGAAGCATGTTATTTTGCGCTTTCAGCTCGTAGGAGAAAACGGTGGACAGCATATTAACATTTCATGAGCAAGTCGTAACCGACTTCCTTTTTTTGATGGTTTCATTAGTTTTTGCCTTTTCCCCAGTTTTTGGGTAGAGTCAATTAAAAAACGATTTCAATTTTGCCTTTTACACTTTTTTTTTTTTTTTTTTTCAAGAGGCAGTTAAAAATCTGTTTCGTTTTTGTTTTTTCTGCGGTTTTTAGCATAGGGACGATTAAAAACCGATTTTTTCCTATCCGCTGAGGCACCTCCTTGTCGTGATGGATAGGATGGATAAGAGAAAGGACGAGGCGCAGTCACGCGGAACGCCACGCTCCCCGATTCAATTTAGCAATACCGATGAAAAACTGCTCAATGGATAAATAAAACTGTAACATCAGAAATTAACACAGCAACGCCATCTGTTGAGAATTTTATGAACAATTTATATTAACTGCTGTGTTGGAAGATAGTAACAATAAATAAAATTGTACTTTAAATCCCGGTGATACAAAGGGTTAAGAAGAATCACTAAGGAAATGGGGCAGGATATACCAGGAGGGCTGGACTTATCAAAGAGCTTTGCGCGTGAGCAGAAATTGTGAATACACCGCGCTACCTACAATGTCATGCATTCGTTTGCACCCATATTTTAATATGTGAAATTGCCTTCTTTTGAAATTTTCTACCTCCCTAACAAATTGAACGGTCATTCCTGATATATCCTGTATATATATATTGTTTTTCAAAAATTAAATTTTTCGAATGTCTCAAGCCCTCTTAAACGGAATGCGAGAATGGCAATGGATTGCTAAGCGAGGTACTCTAATGTACCAAACAACGCTTGTCAATATACGACTACTAGCGTGCAATGAGGTAAAACAAGAAAGAAAAATCATGCGTCAAGCATAGATTATGAAACACTTTCCAACGCATTCAGAATAATGTAACAAAACTTCACCGTTTAAAATATTAAAATATTACGTCTAAATCAACCATATGGAAACGTATTTCAAAAACGAATATCAACTGTTCCCACCTACATACGGACAATTAACCGAGTTTTTTAGCAGCCCTGTATAGGATATATAGATTTGTATCTATTAACGTGCATGCACGCCAAAATATAGTTCACTTAAGAGATACATATACTTCAGTTGAAAATTTCCCTTCTGCAATTTCCTCTAATAAGGAGAATGGTACGCGAATATTTTTATGCAGCCATGTATATGAGGTATATAATTTATATATGACGAGTAACATACAAAAAATTAATTAAATTTAAAAGCGTAACCGTACTTTAAACCGTACACTCCAGAAATTATTATTCAAAGAGAGTACTGTAGCCGATTTCTTTTGTGTGCCCCTGTAAATGAATAAAAATTGCTATGAATGCCCTGTTCTAACGTGATAGTAGTGAAATTAAGTGATTTATATCAGTTTCAATACTTTTGAGATAGCATTATGTCATTAAAATACTCTGCAAGCGATTTTTCTCCATACCATAATGTAATGGAATACTTTTGAGTGCCTCTTTAATTGAACTATTAATCCTACATCACATACAATACCAAATATTCCTTGGTGAGCCTAAATAACCTTTATCAATTTTATGAAAAGCCGAGTCTATTTATGGGAGTTAGAGCGTGGACATACGGATAGACAAACCGAATACATAAATGATGGTATTTGAATCCCAATAAAAAGGCGTGAGTAAGTGATAAATTGTAAATTGGGACTTACCCTTCTTCAGGATACTTATCCATTTCGGTGTAAATCCACACTTTGTTTTGATCCCATATATATTAGTTATCTTAATTTTAATCAACCACTCTTTATAACCTCCTTTGACAAAAAAGATTGTGGAATACTTGTTATATCGAATGAATAAGCACCGGTAACACTTTAAGCTATTTAATTCACATTGTTTAAATTGTAAAAGAAAGAGCATTTTACATGCCTCTTATCTGGATAAACTACAAGTTGAGAAAGAATAAGATGTTTACATTATAAGATAATAAATCAGTAATAATATTTGTAATAATAATATCATAATAATAATAATAAATCAGTTTAATGTAGTCTATGAGTCTTAATGCAGTCACTCAACAAGTCATTATCTTTATCAAAGGATTTTCAAGGTTAAATACATTTGAAGAGATTTATGGCTGAGTTGAAACGACGTATTATTTATGTAACTGAAAAAATTATCTTTAGCACAGTTATTTAGCTTGATTTATGTCAATAAACTCAACCTTAATTTCTGAAGTTCCATTGTCACACAAATTTAAGTTCCTTCTATGGGTTTGAAAAACAAGTTTGGGAACTGGTTTCGTAAACAGGTCTGCTATCACCAATTTGGTTGGGCAGTACTTTAGGTTGATAGTCCCTTCTTGCTTTAGTTGTTTTATTAGGTGGAACCTAATTTCAATATGTTTAGTCTTACTTGAGTGCTTTTCTAATTCTATCATCTTGATCGTGGACTGGTTGTCTTCATATATGTCTATAGGTAAGGTTTGCTTTAGGTTTAATTCTTCCAGTAGATTGACTAGCCACTTTATTTCAATTGCTGCTTTTGCTGCTGACACATACTCGGCCTCTGCCGATGATAATGCAATGCAGGATTGTTTCTTGGTCGACCATTGTATGGGATTTCCCCCTAACAGATATAGGTTCCCACTTGTTGATTTTCGTGGATCTACATCTCCTCCCCAATCTACATCAGCATAAACTTCAAGTATAGGCTTCTTTTCTCCGCTTAGAACTAGACTATAATTTTTTGTAATCTTTAAATATCTTATCACTCTTTTTACTGCATTCCAGTCTTTCATTCTTGGTGATTCATTTCTTCTGCTAAGAATTTTCAATGCTGCACAGATGTCAGGTCTGCTTATAGTTGCTAGATATAGAAGTGCTCCTATAGCTTCTCTGTAATATGGGTTGTTTGGTAAAATGTTATCCTCATCATTAACGCGTGTGTAATTTGTTTCCATGGGTGTGCTATACGGTTTTGCGTCTTGCAAATTAAATTTATTGATTAATTCCTCTATTTTCTGAGTTTGATTTATCATGTAGCTTTTATTTACTTTTTTAATGTTCATAGATAGTTAGTTACTGATGTCACCTAAATTCTTTTGCTCGTATTCTTTATTTAAGCTCGCGATTGCTTCCTCTATTATTTCGTCTTTTCCGGCAATTAAAATGTCGTCTATGTATGTTATTATGTATGTTGTGTCATCGCCCCCTTTTCGCGTAAAAAGGCATGAGTCAAATTTGCTCTGACTGAAATTCATCTTTTTTAGTGTTTCTGTAATTTTATTATGCCACGCTCTCGCGGCTTGTTTAAGTCCGTATATGGCTTTGTTTAGCCTGCATACTTTATTTTCCTCATTTGGTTCAGCGAAACCTTCTGGTTGTGACATATATATCTCCTCCTCAAGCTCTCCATGTAAGAACGCGGTGTCAATATCAATATGTTCTACATTTAAATTTTGATAAAATGCTGCTATTAATAATGCTCTTATTGTTGTATATGACACGACTGTTGCATAAGTTTCATCATAATCCTCCCCGAATTTTTGTGAATATCCTTTTGCAACTAAACGCGCTTTATATTTTTGGATTTTTCCTGTGTTGTCGCGTTTTAGTTTGTAGGTCCATTTGCAACCTATTATTCTTCTATTTGGTGGAGGTTCTGCAATTGACCAAGTTTTATTCTTCATAAGGGAATTTATTTCGCTTTTCATTGCATCTATCCAGTTTTGTTTATCCTTAAAATTCTCCATGTTTTCGATTTCCTCATAATTTTTTGGTTCAGTAGCGTTTTCGTTCTTAACCATGTATATTAACCTATCAGGAGGTACATCTTTATTAACTCTTTCTGATCGTCTAGGTCCTGCTACTGGTTGATTGGACGTGGATGGTGTCTCATTGCTATTTGAAATTTCTATTTCTACAAGGTTTTCACTAACCCGTTTTTCATCTTGATTTGGTTTGTTTTCTACTTTCTCGTTTCTATATTTAAATTTGTTTTCGAGAAATTTAACGGTTCTCGCGATCTTTATTTCATTTCCTCCTACATATATTCTATATCCTTTGGATTCATTATCATATTCGACGAAAATTCCCTCTATAGCTCTATCGTCTAATTTTTGTCTTCTGGCTTTACTGATATATGCGAAGGCTTTGCAGCCAAATACCCTAATGTAACTTAAGTTTGGCTGTCTGTTTGTCCATAACTCGTATGGTGTTTTTTTCATTTGCTTTTGTCGGTAGTCTGTTTTGCAAATGATTTGCTGTGCAAATTGCTTCCCCCCAGAACTTTAATGGTAAATTTGATTCACTTAACATTGTCCTAGCCATTTCAACTAACGATCTGTTTTTACCTCTCTGCCACACCGTTCTGGCTTGCGCAATATGGGACTGTGTGTTGATGTTTTATCCCATTAGCCCTGAGGTAATTTTCTATTTCATTTGATGTGAATTCCCCTCCATTATCTGTTTTAATTGCTTTCGGTTTTTCTCCAAATTTGCTGCTAATTAACGCAATGAATTCTTTAAGTTTTTCGTAAACTTCACTTTTTCTAGACAATAGGTATATGGTCGTAAATCGTGAGTAGTCATCAATAAAAGTCAAAAAGTATGATTTCCCCCCTATTGTCGATGTTTGAAAAGATCCGCATACGTCGGAGGGAATGAGCTGGAGTCTTTTAGTTGCTCTATACTCTGCAATTTTTGGATAGGGTTCATCAGTTAATTTTGCCTTAATGCACGGTTCGCAATCTATGTTATGCTTACAGTTGTTTATTTGGATTTCTCTAGCTAATTCCTTTTGTATAATTTCTTTAATTGATGTTAGATTTCTATGTCCTAACCTACGATGCCATAATTATAGGCAATTTTGTTGTTGCAGATTTGTGCTACGTTTACATAGTTTTCGAATGCCAACTGAACTTCGTATAGGTTATTTACTTTTCGCGCTTCTAAGCATATTTCTCCGTTAAGTTTGAACATACATCTGTCATTTCTGAATATAATTTCACATCCATTTTGTGTCGCTTTGCTAACCGATAATAAATTTGTTTTGATTTCAGGTACTAATAATACATCTTTAAGTGTTATTTCATGAATTTTGTTGTCTGATGTTCGCGTGTTTATATTTACGTTACCTGACCCGTAACTGATAAGTATTTTCCTTTTGCGATGGTTACATTTGTTTTTACGCGTGATTTTATTTCTGTAAACATTGATTCTGAACACACAATATGGCTTGAGCTGCCACTGTCTACTATAAATGTTTTGTTTTCCATTCCTTGCGTTATAAAGGCGTAATTTTTATTTTCGCTCGCCCTCCATGTATTGTTTTCATTTTCAGAGTGACTGTACCTACGGTTTGATTCCGGTGTTCACTTCTAAAACTGTTTTCACTCTTTTGAAAAACTAGTGATGTAGAGTAATGTTTTTTGTTTGGTCTAATGTGTTGATTTTGTGGTGTATTTTGTGTTTTGGCTTTGTTATGCCAACATTCCTGGGTATAATGGTTTCTCATCCGACAATTGGAGCAGTATTTATTACTTGTTTTGTTGTTATAATTTTTCTGTGCTTTAAATGCTCTGGCAGGATTTTCTGTTCCCTCATCATTATCATATCGTCGGTTATATTCGTCAATAAGTTTAGACTTAATAAACGACGGTGTAAGTTGAATTTCTTCTCTCGATTCAAGGGCAGTAATAAGAGTATCATAAGATTGGGGTAGGGAGCATAATAACAGTGCAGAAATGTGATTATCATTTATAAATTCACCTATGGCCGCTAATTTATCTACTAATTCCATTATTTTTGTAATATGATTAACAACGGTGCCACCTTCCGTTAATTTAATCCCGTAAAGTTTTCTTAATAGATAAAGTTTGATAGACAAATTATGTCGCTCATGGATTTCACGCAAAGCTTGCCAAGTTTGTCTGGCTGTCTGTAAATTTTTAACATGAGTAATTTGATTATCATCAATTGTTAGATTAATTAGAGCACGGGCTTTCTTATAACTTTTGGACCAAGCGTCTGTAATTGGATTAGGCGGTTCTTCCGTAATTACGTGAAATAAGTCTTCTTTAGTTAACATCATTTCTGCCTTAAATTTCCAAACCGAATAGTTCGTAGCTGTGAAATTATCTTTATAAGCTGCCATTTTCTTAACTTTTGATTACTTACGTGTTACCGTAAAAAGTTCTTCCAACTTTTCTTTTTGAAAGTTTAAAAGTTTATTTACCAAATATCTGATATTTCAGATTTCAGTGGAGGCTATTTAATTTATTTATTTTTATTCAGTGATCAGTAATCATAATCTTGATGGGATTTGAATCCCAATAAAAAGGCGCGAGTAAGTGATAAATTGTAAGTTGGGACCCTTCTTCAGGATACTTATCCATTTCGGTGTAAATCCACACTTTGTTTTGATCCCATATATATTAGTTATCTTAATTTTAATCAACCACTCTTTATAACCTCCTTTGACAAAAAAGATTGTGGAATACTTGTTATATCAAATGAATAAGCAGCGGTAACACTTTAAGCTATTTAATTCACATTGTTTAAATTGTAAAAGAGAGAGCATTTTACATGCCTCTTCTCTGGATAAACTACATGTTGATAAAGAATGAGATGTTTACATTATAAGATAATAAATCAGTAATGATAATTGTAATAATAATATCATAATAATAATAATAAATCAGTTTAATGTAGTCTATGAGTCTTAATGCAGTCAGTCAACAAGTCATTATCTTTATCAAAGGATTTTCAAGGTTAAATACATTTGAAGAGATTTATGGCTGAGTTGAAACGACGTATTATTTATGTAACTGAAAAAAATTATCTTTAGCACAGTTATTTAGCTTGATTTATGTCAATAAATAAACACTTTTGAACTTTGTTGGAGAGTATTAAAAAATACCCTATGAAGACAGGTATATATAATTTAAAAAATTAATCCACTCCCTGAACCTTCAAACACATTAGCTTTTTGAAATGATTGTTGATATAATTTAAACAAACTATTTAGTAATTATAATCTAAGCAAATTTTTATTTATTTCTCATTATCTAATATAATAGTCTTAGATTTCTTAACTACATATCAAACACTCGAAAAATGGCGAAACATTATCGATTAATGAACCCTATTTTTATTTCACATGTGCCCTTTGTTCTTACTGGCATTATCTGTTTTTCCCCTAAAAAAATACTTCTGCTGTATCCTTTTTTATCTCACTAACTATTATTAACCGCATCAAGAGTATTAATTAAGTTATGAAACTTTTTGTAAACTTTGTAAACAAGTAAGTGTAAAAGAAGATTTCCCTTTTTCTACATTTACAGTCTTGCTTTTTTTTAGATAAATTGCGATACTTAGTTTTATAACATTGGCTTATTTTTTGTTAATTTTTAAGTATGAATATTTTTTGCTCATAAAAAATTATCAGTGATCTCTTTATTCAGTTATATGTATGCTTAGTTTAACAATAATCGTTAAGATTTTTTGACTTTTAATAGAAAGGCATATATGAAAGCATATTTAGGAAAAGCGTTTTTTTTTTTCGGAAATAACAATGTAGATCGATTTTCATATTAGATAAAAAAAGTCAATGAAAGAAATAGATGTGAGTATTAAAGATTTTTAGCTTATTTATAATTTAAATAAAAATAATGAAAAAAAAATGATATGAGGAATTTATTATTCATCTGTTAGGTAGCTTTCTTTACAAAAAAGCTACCTATTGCAGCCGTTCGGAGGAAAGCGATTTCAAAAAATTTTGGTATATTTTCATCGATCATGACCCCCAGACCCCGAAACCACCCTCCGTTCAAAATTGATATATATATATATATATATATATATCTGACCTATGTCACACTGTAACTCCCGTAATTATGAACCGATTTCGATGTAATTCGGTGTGTACATAGTACATACCAATGTCTCGACCGAGTTCGTTGGCCAGCTTCATCCGCCGTTTTGTTTCAAAATGGCGGCCATTTAAAATTTTTAAAAAAATTTAAAACTTGAAATGTGGTACCAAAAAATTAAAAATGGAAAAATATTTTTTTCTTATGTATTTGACCTTTATACAAAGATTCCGGAGCAGTTTTTGTTTCGTCTATATCTTAAAAAATGGCTGAGTTATAGCATTTTGAATTTCTAGCGTGGCTGACATTTTGAAACGTCCTGAAATTTGTCACGCGATAAAAGGCGTATTTATGAACCGATTTGGATGTAATTCGGTGTGTACATAGTACATACCAATCTCTCGACCGAGTTCGTTGGCCAGCTTCATCCGCCATTTTGTTTCAAAATGGCGGCCATTTAAAAAAATTTTAAAAATTTAAAATTTGAAATGTGGTACCAAAAAATTCAAAATGGAAAAATATTTCTTTCTTATGTATTTGACCTTTATACAAAGATTTCAGAGCAGTTTTTGTTTCGTCTATATCTTAAAAAATGGCTGAGTTATAGCATTTTCAATTTCTAGCGCGGCTGACATTTTGAAACGTCCTGAATTTTGTCACGCGATAAAAGGCGTATTTATGAACCGATTTGGATGTAACTTCGTTTATACATAGTTCATACCAATGTCTCGACCGGGTTCGTTGGCCAGCTTCACCCGCCATCTTGTTTAAAAATGGCGGCCATTTAAATTTTTAAGAAAAATTTAAATTTTAAATGTGGTACCAAAAATTGAAAATTGAAAAAATATTTTCTTCTTATGTGTTTGACCTTGATAAAAAGATTCGGGAGCAGTTTTTGTTTCGCTATATCTTAAAAAATGGCTGAGTTATAGCATTTTGAATTTCTAGCGTGGCTGACATTTTGAAACGTCCTGATATTTCTCACGTAATAACAGGCGTATTTATGAAACGACTTGGATGTACCTTGGTGTGTACATAGTACATACAAATATCTCGACCGAGTTCGTTGGCCAGCTTCATCCGCCATCTTGTTTCAAAATGGCGGCCATTTAAAAAAATTAAAAAATAAAAAAATTTAAATGAGATACCAAAAAATTGGAAAATAAAAAAGATTTTTTTGTATGTGTTTGGCCTTAATACAAAGATTCCGGAACAGTTTTTCTTTCGTCTATATCTAAAAAAAAATAGCTGAGTAATAGCATTTTGAATTTCTCTTGTGGCTGACATTTTAAAACGACCTGATTTTTGTCACGCGATAACAGGCGTATTTATGAACCTATTTGGATGTAACTTGGTCTGTACATAGTACATACCAATGTCTCGACCGAGTTCGTTGGCCAGCTTCATTCGCCATCTTGTTTCAAAAGGGTTGCCATTTAAATAAAATTAAATTTAAAATTCAAAATGAGGTATTAAAAAATTGGAAAATGAAAAAGATTTTTTTTTATGTGTTTGGTCTTGATACAAAGATTCCGGAGCAGTTTTTGTTTCTGAAAATTTGTTCTTTTGTTGATATCTTAAAAAATGGTTGATTTATAGCACTTTGAATTTCTAGCATGGCTAACATTTTGAAACGATCTTGTATTTGTCACGCGATAACACACGTATTCGCCTATTTCGATGTAAGAAGGCATGTGGATAGTATACATCAACACCTCGACCAAGTTCGCTGGCCAGATTCATCAGCCATCTTGTTTCAAAATGGCGGCCATTAAATTAAAATATATATATATATTTAAAGTGAGGTGCAAAAAAATTAGAAATTGAAAAAGGTTTCTTTCTTAAGTATTTGATCTTGATATAAGGATTCAGGAGCATTCTTTGTTTGTCTTTACCTTAAAAAATGGCTCAGATATAGCAGTTTCAATTTCTATTGTGGGTGACATTTTGAAAAATCTGATTTTTTGCATGCGACAGCACTCCTATATATTAACCGATTCCGATGTGAGTGAGCATGTGCACAGCAATTACTAAGGTCTCGACCAAGGTCACTGCTTAGCCTCATCCACAATGTTGTCTTAAAATGACAGGCACTTTAAGAAATTGCCGAATTTGTCAGCCAAATATACGTTACTTTAAAGAAAAGCAGCTTGGATAAAGCTGACTAATTTCGCGATATTCTCATTCATTATATTGATAAAAATTAGTATTGAATCTCCTATACTCGGTTTCCACTAAATTGAGCTTCGTGTGTTTGCATGATATAAGTTGGCTTTTTTAAAATAAGGATTATGAAAGCTACCTCTTCCTCCCGGCACTGGCCGGAAGGACTTTTTATTTTTAAGCTGCTTTTTGCATCTCCTTGTTTTCCCCTTGTATGACTTAACGTATGTCCTAACGCACGATCTGGAGACATAACGGCGTCGATCATCTATTTGGTTATAATCTAGGCAAAGTGTTACGCATTATTTAATAGTTTAAGATTTTTTTTTTAAATTCTAAACTCGAAAAATATTTGATTAGCAAACCATTATCCATGTTTTATGTGTTCCTTTTTAATACTTTTCGAAGTGTTTATGAATTCGGTTTGAATGTTTGATAGTCCGTCTCCCATGCACCAACGGTCGTAAATATACTTGGGTTGCAATTTAATGTTTACATGTTATTGAGGCTTAGTATAGCATTTTCAGTGTTAAAAGTAAAGTGTGTGGCATTTCTATTTGGTTTACAGAGGCACAAAAAAGATGAACGTTACATTACGGTATATGGGAAACATCGTTTACGGTGCATTTTATTGATGTTACAAAAATTCAAACATAATGAGACTGATATGCATCAGTGAAGTGGATTACAACATTTTTTCTAAAGAATACAGAATAAGTTGCACATACACTTCGTTTGCAGGGTCCCTCAAAAGAATTCCATAGCATTATGATCTAAGAAGAGGGAAAACGTCTGTGATAAATTTTGATGATGTTATGATACGTTAAACATAATAAAATTGGGACGAATCACTAATTGACCGGGAGCTGGCAGCACTGACAATCACTTCATCGAGTTCACGGATGAAATTCTAGGATTAGTTAAATCTCGATTCGCATATTAAAACGCTATCGGCCTGCCAAGTCCTATCTTGGTGGTAAACACCTGAAACCCCGATTTTAGCGGTTGACTCGTAGGTTTTTTCCCATTGTGTTTTCCTGCTCCCATTCCTCCATGGTTTCACACTTGCGGGTGCAGGAAAACGCAATGGTAAACCTACGAGTCAACCGCTAAAATCGGGTTTTCATACGTTTTCCACCAAGATAGGACTTGGCAGATCGATTGTGTTAAAATATGCGAATCGAGTTTTAACTAATCCTAGAATTTCTCCGTGAACGCGATGAGTTGATTGTCTGTGCTGCCCTCTCCCGGTCCATAAGGTGTTGTAGATGGTAGTAGTATGATACTTGAAACATACTGAAAATAAAAAAGATCTCTCAGGTGCAATAGAATATGACTTCTATAGATTATGAAATTCATAGCTTTAGTCGTTCATTTACAGAGTGGCACAAAAGTATGATGGACTGACTATGATCGATAATTGCTGAAAGCATGTTTTCTGCTGTGGTATGCATTTTCAATCTTACCTAATTTTTAGTGTAATTACAGAGTGCGTGACCGCATACAGGACTGCACGTCAGAATTTGTACATATTACCGAATGCAAAGAGTAATTGCTGAAAAGGAATTTTTACTGCTTTTAACCTCTTCGGTCCCTGGTTACCTATACGGGGACCTCTGTTCTTTTCCTTATAAAAACTAAAATGTTCGATTTTTTTTTACATTTTCACATCACTTCTTAATAGCTGAATGTTTATTGCGTTCAAAGCAAATTAATAAATGGCAGCATCTAAGCTGATTCCCACATAAAATAAATGTCATTTTCATCTGAGTTTGCAAAATGTCTAAAAATGCCCAAAAGACAGTAATAACCAAGAAAGTGAGAAATTTTCATAAGTATTTAACTTAAATCTTTTTCAATAAAAAATTTTGAGGATTGGTAGATTATTTACTTGTTTAAAGATCTTAAATTTGTGATTGCGTTAATTTAGCTTAATGGTTATTAAATTGATGTTTTTAAGGGGGTTTGTAGTTTTAATCCATATTTCTGAACCTAAACTACTAATCGTCTAAAGGATACATTTCAGAAAAGATATTTTTTCTGTCATTTACGATGTTATTTTGTTTGGAAAAAACCAATTAATAAGCATTTGTATTATTATTTTAGCTTCGGAAATGAAGAGGTTAAAATTGCTTACATGGAAATCTCATTTCATTGTGTGATAAAATTAAATTTCTTAATAATATTCTGTTAATGTTGGAAAAGGGTCTCATAATCTATGCATTATGAATGTTTTTTTTCCATTCTTGTTTAATTTGCATTATCTGCTCTTCCGTTAATAAAAACTTTTGCAAGACTCTTTCTCAACTCTACGTTTATCATTAAAAAATGAACAATATTAACAAATTTATGTAACTATCGGTTAACTTGCTAAAGAAATAAGAATAAAATAAGGTTCCGTATTTTCGAGGTTGCTTTTTATCACTTTGAAACACAGTTGAAACGTTTTTATGACTTCTGTTTTTCTTACCGTCTGTCCGTGTTCTAACTCTCGTAAATATAGCCGGATCGCTATTAGACCGGAAGACGGCAGCACAGACAATCACCTCATCAAGTTCCAGGATGAAATTATAGGATTAGTTAAATCTTGATTCGCATATTAAAACGCAATCGGTCTTCCAAGTCATATCTTGGTCGCTACGCCCCTGGACATCTCCATAATTGTTGAAGTATTTCATGGAGAGCGCGTGAGACATGATTCACTGTACCCTTATGTGATTTACTTGGATTATTTGTGCTTAGATGGTTGCGTGTCCTTTTTGTGAAGAAATTTATTATGGGGTTAGTAGGAGCATTGAACACGAGGCAAGTTGGCTCGGTGTCTGGTGTATGTTGGTAGCTTGAAAAACAGCAAACACCGAGAAAAGTGGTTGCAATGCAAGATTTTAGGACCACGAGGTTTGCCAAAACGGAGAAACGCGATTTTGTATTTGTGACAACTGTAACTCTTATGATGATATCGAGTAGGATAGAAGTTACTCAATGTTATTGTTTTATTCATTATGTTTATGTCTGTATAATTTAGAATTTACATTGTACGGCGATAACGCCTTTGTTTAAACTTACTGGTAATAACGAAATTGATTTCTCTTAAGTGCGTGTCTTATTCGAGTTTCATTTAAATTTATAAAGCTTGTGCCAACTTACCCCATAGGTATAGGCAACTTGCCCCGTGACGGGGTAGGTTGACACACAATTTTCCTTTTGCTTTAGGCTTCCGCTAAACATAAACTACAAAAGCTATAAACTCAGAACTCCGGATATTTATAGCCCAATGCCAGTTCTTTAAAAGTACAGCTAAAGTTTCATAAAGAACTTAAACAAAAAATTAATAAAAATCAATAAGTAAAAACTGCGCCTACTAGCCCCAGTCTCTTCTATTTCTGGCACTGTAAAATGTTGGTTTGTCATGAAAACCAATGGACGCATTCAGAGGTTTTTCGCATTTTTCTCGAAACTTGATTTTCTGAATAAGGCGAGATTTTGAAACTCATGTCTTCATATGTTCTTCAATCTTACTAACCCATTTTAGGCCAAGCATAGAAATTTTATAAAATGTGGTATTATTTTCATTGAAATATGCTTAAATTACATTCATTAAAACACAAAAAAAGTTTCGTGCATTAACCCTTTATATACGGAATTATGATCTACAGCAATTTTTTTCATGTAGTATTTTTTTTTCAGTTACTACAATGAAAATTAAAGGATAAACATAAAAAAAATTCTCACCCGTGAGAAATTTAATTATTTAGAGGTAATTAATTAAAATGGTACTTTAAAGAACTGTCAGTACACTATGACTAAAAAATATTAACAGAAAACCCAAAATGTATTTCAACAGTCACCAGAAAATATTTTCGATTTAATAAGTATGCGAAATATAGGCTTTTTCTTATTTACAAATATATCGTTTGGCAAATTCCGGTGCCAATCATTTATTTGAACACTTTAGAGTTGAAAATGCTTTGCTCCTGAAAGTGTTAAAAAACACTATTTTTTTTTTAAGGTTTCGATCTTGTTAGCAGTCCTTTAGTTATGCGACGTCTATATTCCAGGGACATCATGTTCTCTCGCATCTCCACATATGCAATATATGAATTTACATATGTCATTTCTAGCATAGCAAAAACGAGCCGGTGCCACAACTTTTTCGATTTACTATAAAAAATAACAATGAAACAGAAAAGAAATACCGGGGAAATCATTACAACACTACATTTTAGTAATTACATTTTAAAGCAGATTAAAACGATGGATAACTACACAGATGAAAAGTAAAGAAGAAGTTTTTCTCCAACACTCAGTGTACTGATAGTACTTATAAGTACCACCGAGTAATTCAAGTGTTAAATCAAATACATACACCGTTCACCTAAAATACCTAGTCAAATTGTATTCTAAGATCATAATGAACACATAAAAAAAATCCAACACTCATCTTGTATCCTTTACTGTGTTTGCAGCAATAAAAAGACAAGCGTGGCAATCTGTACAAAATTTCGGCACAAAACACATCGACTGCTTCAAAGGTAGCCTCATTCCTCTCTAAAATAACAAACCTAGAACTACTGCTGCCCTGTATTTGGATAAAGTGGAGTTAAAACAGTATTTTTTGACAAGTACAATTAGAGTATTAGTAATATTGTCTATGGTATAAAAGTTTAAAGTGAGTGGTACTTATAAGTACCGTCAGTAGATAAAGGGTTAAAAATAATATTTTATTTAAGAAATAAAATGGTGCGTATATGCATCATTGGCCAAATCAATGCACAAATCATTCAGTTCAGCAATTGTATCACAGTCGGATTTTTATTATTTTTATGGAAAATTTTCAAAACATTTTGGATGCGAATGAATTTGGTATTTGAGGCACAAATAAATCACACTAAATTTGCAATAAAACTCTGAAACCTTGCATAAAAAGTGGGTTTCCGATTTTGGCTAATTTTTCATGAATTTAGCTAATGGTGCGTTAACACACCATTAAATTTAAATAAAAAAAATCTTAAGTCTTTTTATGGCATTTGTTTTATTAGCTACCGGTATGGTATTTCTTTCTCCCAGCTTATTTTGTGTCTTCTCCAAAAAATAACGTTGCGTTGTATAAGTCAGCCGTAAACAAAGCAGATGTATTATTGTCCGATTAAATAATCTACAGCATTTTTTTTAAACTTCTAAGCATCGCACATTTTCAATTCTTATACCGTCGTATTGGGAAAAAAAGTACTTTTAAATGCAATTCCTTTGAAAACTTCATCTCTATTTATTTTTGAAATAGTAATTTTTTGTAGTTTATAGAGCCATTTGCTTAATGTTGGCAACGGAGGTACTCCATTTCTATAAAAAGGAAAGGAAAAGTAGTTGTAAAATTGTAATTATATCTTTTTGTTGCCATTTTCTGAAAAAAATGTAATTAAAATACGTGATATTTTGAAAAAATATAATCGAATGATTTCAGTTAAAACTTGGATCTATTATAAACTATATTTAATTTTAAGTATCTAAATTAATGATGAAGGCATTTGGATCATTAAACAGCCGGATTTTCTTTTTTCTTTGTCAAGTTTCTTTAATGACGGCATCTTTTTGCTTCATTTGTGTATTATTTCGCGATAGTGTCGTTCTATGCATACTTTACTGTAGCTGTTGGATCATAAATGTGGAATTCTTAAGCGGATGGGAATGACGTCATTTTACATAAAATGAAAGCGTGTGCTTTAAGTCTTAACATTGAAATATGTTCTGTACTATTTATATATACATATATTTATTTTTTTTTCATCGGGGGCGACACTAAATTCTGAAAAAGCAGAATTCCCGTTTTCTAGTTGTTATTTTATTTACAGAACTTGCAACTTTAATCCATTGTAAAAACATATGATTAATCTCAAGTGGAATAATTATACATTTTCAAAAAGTCGAATTTATCAATAACCGTTTCAATTTATATATATATATATATATATATATATATAATATAATATATATAAACTAGCGTATTTTGAAAATTTCTCAACAAAAAGTGTTTACTCCAACTGAATTACTGATATTTTATAGATGTCTCCAGAACCCTTAAAAAAAGCAGATAAATAAAATCAGTGATATGTCACAGTTTTATTAAAAAATCTATTTATTGAAATGGTGCATTTACGCATCTTTGGGTTAAACAGATAAGTTTTGTTGAAGCATTCTGGAAGTTTTTCATAATCTGTAGTTTATGCATGATTTTTCGTTGTTCTTTATACACAAATACGATACTAATTTAATAACCCTGATTTATTTTTTTGTTTCTGCATCCCCTCCAAAAAAATTATCAATAACCCCTTTATTCAATTATATCTGTACTTAGTTCAAAAATTATGATTATACTTTTTTTGCGTCTAAACAAAGGCATGTCATAAAACATATTCAGTATAAGAATTTTTTTTCAGTAAATAAGGATGTAGATTGCTTTGAATATTAGATAATATTTTTTTGGAATGAAAGAGAAATTAAAATTCTAATTGCTTAACGTGATTACCTTATTTATAAATTAAACGGATTTCGCTTCTCTAAAGGAACTTAAAGAATTAATATGAGGAGTTTGTACTATGTCCGAAATAATAATAACAGTAATTATAAAAAAGTGTGTGAGTAATTAGACGAATATAATATAAAATAATATAATGAAAACTGTATCTTAGTTTGTTAATACAAATTGAATCTCATAATAATGCGGGGCATTTTACAATTAAAAAATCACTTCTTTTGAGGGATTTCAACCATATAATTATGTAACAGGGACTAAAAACATATTATTTAAATTACCCAATGTATGATTATTCTAAATGGTATATCTCTTTTTCACGGTTATAAAATGATTCATCTTTAGCAAAGTTCTTAGATGATTAAACATATAGTAAGCGTAAAAAAATCTTAATTACAAACGGTATAATTAAATAATTGAAATTAATGAGATTATGATCAAACAAATATTTTGTGGTAATTGATTTTACAAGATTATTGTAACTGCATTTGCATTTATTATCAGATTTTTAACATATTGGTGCATTTTATACTAATCCTCTTAATAGGATAAAATTGTATTTATTTTCGCATTTCTCGAATATGAAGAAAAAATATCTCATGTGTTAGGTTTATAAGTTAATGCGGGACATTAATTATTTTGAAAAATAAAAAATGCGAAACATAAAAAATAATAAAATTGGTAGCATGAATTTAGAAAACATTTTTAAAATGTTAATATACCAATTTAAAAAAATATGATAATTGTACCTATTTTTTTCTTTTCATTTCTCACTTTTTATACTATCTAAAAGTTATCGCATTTGAAAATATAGTAAGGGTCATTCTAAATATTTTACTACAATTAATCTATTTTGTATTTGTATGGTTAGACAATTATTTTTAAGAACTTTATTAATTACTTTAATTATTTTTAACACCTGCAGTCACAATATCACGCATTTTTGAAAATGCAGTTCTGCAGTATTGACTCGGGCCCCGAATACACTTTAACTAATATTCCGCGTGTCTTTTACGTTATCTGAATACGAATTTGTATTCTGGGTAAATGAGGCATGGAAATTCGAATGAAATAAAGAAATACAGGGCTGGCATACAGATTTTCAGAGTTTGTATACAGTTAAATATGTTGATTCAATTAACAATAAACTCCCTAAACGTACCCATTCAGATGTCAACCCTGTTCTTAATAAGAATTTAATAATTCTATCATATGTTTCAAAAACTAGCAATCAAATTTTCGAAATCTTAATTTTTGATTTTAAAGGAATTTCTACTCCTTTAAAATCAAATTTACAAATATCAAATATCAAATTTACAGACTTTCACAGTGGCAGATTTACAAAATATTCTTCAATGTGATAAAATTATATAGACAGACCAATTGAAAGTTTAAGGTTCGCTTGGGTTAGCATAAAAGCAATGTTAAAAAGGGTGGTGAAAGGATGTTAAAAACGTTTAGTTATTGCAAACCATTGATGGCCTAGAAATCATAATTTTAAATTTTCCGAAGGTTTAATAATTCATAAATGCTCATCAATGTACGACCTTGATTGTTTGTGAAGCTTTTCCCATATGGAAGAATTCTAACAGTTTGGTAAATTATTTAAAAGTACTCTTTTAAAAGTAAATTATCTAAAAGTTTCCAATGCCTGGGTACATCTTCTTTAATCCACTCTCTTCCCTCACTCCCCTGATCTTCCAATACATTGTATCACACTTTCGAATTTACTACATCTCACTGAATGATCTAGTCACTGCCTTTTCTTTGATCTCCTTGCTTGCGTCTCGAATGTTTTCACACTTAATGTCATTTCAACCTTGACCGCGAGCTGCATTACTTGCTTCCTCCATGTTTTATGCATGTGCTTTTTGTATTTTTACCGTTGCACTGTTGGATGGAGTTTGTCACGTTATCTGTTCGTTTCTAAATAAAAAAATAACTGAATCTGAACTATGATGATTGAGGCATTCTGAAATATCAAATCCCACGAGGGAGGAGATAACTCCCCCCCCCCCCATTAGCGTCACCCAAAATGGCCCAGCTAAGTGAAAGGTTTTCAAATGCATGTTTTCTATCGTTCTACACTATGTCGAAGGTAAATAAAACACAAACATAAAATGATTTTGTAAAGTATAGATTTCAACTAGCCAGAAAATAATCCATTGAAATAAATGTTCGTAAATTTCTGAGAAATTTGAAGAAATTAATTTTAACATTTTAAAATAATTAACTTTTTTAGTCGTGACGTAACAGACTTTTGCTTATAATATACTTTATTTTTTGTTTCTCAACAACAACATCCTTTCAATATACTTGAGTTGTTTCAACTAATAGTTAGTAATTTTAAAATATTATTCATCTTAATTAACATATATTCATTTAAAATTCCTTAATAGTAGGAATTAGAAATCCCGAGAAATATGTCACGGGGAATGACAAGCTTATTCAGAAAGTATCATTTAGAACTCCTGTTAGAATTCATTCATGAATTATAAGATTCAATTCTTGAATTTATATGCATGAATTAAAGATCTAATTAGATTGAATTCATGTTTATGAGGATTATTCGTTTCATTCTATTTAAATTGTCTTCGGGATGAATGATGCCTTTAATTACGTGTTGATATTAGACTTAATAACTGAATTCCAAAAATTGTGGTTATTTGCATATTAATTGAATTTCAGTATTTAGAAAAAGTGTATTTTTTTAGAAAATAAATAAATAGAATGCTAAATTCATCTTTAAAAAGTTAAACTTAAAATTACACTATGTGCAAATTGCTTAAAAGATGAAAAAAATATATAAAAAGGCATTAAATTGCTGTAATATCCTTAGTACTTTCAACTATATACATAGCCTTCGTCAGAGAATACAAAAATACAAGCGTCTTAATTTCAAATTTCACGTAGTTGGTGTCTAAAGTAGTGAAAGTCAATTTTTAGATCCTGAAAACATTGGGAAAATAAAAATATGGATATAGAGGGAAGTGGAATATACGTGTTTTATGATTCTTTAAGCTTTATTTTGGAATTATGATTTAATTATCCGTGAATCAATAAAAATTATTACTAAAGAAAACACTGTTTGTAATGACGTTTTATCCTACAAAATACCGAGAATTTGGCTCAGTTTGCTTAAAGAATCATAAAACACGTAATATTCCACTTCCCTCTATATCATTATTTTTTCCCCAATGTTTTCCGGATCTAAAAATTCACTTTCACCTTCACTCCTCTCGATACCAACTACGTGAAATTTGAAAATAAGACGCATGTATCTTTGTATTCTCTGACGAAGGCTATGTATATAGTATAAAGTACTAAGGATATTATAGTAATTTAACACCTTTTCAAATATTTTTTTTCATCTTTTAAGTAATTTGCACATAGTGTAATTCTAAGTGTATTTTTTTGTTCAATAAATGTTACAGCTTCATGAAAAATACAGATACCTAAAATGTAGCCGCGAAAAATAGTGGTTTTACAAAAATGTACAGGAATATGTATTTCTGCTGTTAAGAAAGGGCATTTCCAGCATCTTCTGTAATTACATGATTTTTTAAACATATAAAGCAGGGAAATAGATTGTTTTGTTTTACTTCCTACTCTACTTTTTTTTTTAATCAACATTTTTAGGACTACCTATAATTGGGGCACCTTTCGTATAATAATTACAAATATGTAAAAAAGAAATATACGTGATAAAATTTAACTTTTTACAGGTCAATATAATTTTACAGGCTAAAACCATTTAAAATTTGTGTCATATTTAACAGTTTTTAAATTTTTGACATAAAAGGGAAATGTGCCGAAAATCATAAAACGGCCTTTTTGTCAATTTTTGAAATTTGTACAACATTCAATTTAAAGACTTATAAAGAAATGAAAATCGATTCAGTAACACTGAGGTTCGGCTGTCGTATTTAAAATGATTCACATTATTAAAAGAACATAAGAAATATGTAATGCACAAGCATAATTGATTAAAGTTTCATGTTCCATTAACATTAAGCTGTTAATGGAAAATTAATTTTCAATGAGCGATAAAAAAATCGTACTTTCCATTCGTAACACATTCAATACGAGTATAAATGTAATTTGATTTTTTTAATTTATTTTAAATTAATTTTATGTAGTTTTTACCTATATATACATACGTGTTTAAATTTAAAATTAAGTCTTTCAAAATATCCAACAACTTTATGTACTTGATTTTGATATGATACTTTACATACTATACGTCGCTCTGTCTCATTATTATATCGACTTTGGAAAGAATAGTTAGACTGTAGCATAAGTGTCTAGCTACTCTCGTATGAAGGTAGTCTAATAACAGATTGTGACAGATGTCACCTATTATGCCATTTATTTTTCTTTCGAAAAATGTGCCTGGATCCCTGGGAATTTGGTTGTCATGGTTACTTCGATACGTAAATTATGTATATGTGGGAGTCTAGCTGGTATAAACGCGGCGATAGATGTAAGTATCATAGGACTTGGTGACATCTTGTCCCCGACAAGAAAATCGAGACCAGTTTTGAGCTTCCTAGAATCAACCACATATCGTTAACGATGGCGTTCGATTTTGACTGAATTTGGAATAGAAACTTCAGTGGAGAGTTTTCCTCGTTGGTAAGGTATTTCATTTGATACGTCAAATAAAAATATGTTTCATTACAGAGGTTCTCTTAAATTGCTGATATTGACGTATTCTCTAGTGACATTTTGTATAGGCGTACTAGTGACATTTTTGTAGCAAACTGAAGTGAAATTTTCTTAGGTTGCGACAAACAATCAACGTAGCAACTTTGTTTCCGATCGTATTTTTGTACTGTTTGAGTTTATAATTTAGTCTTCTTTAACCCCTTAATTCTCGCTCCCGTCGATATCACGGGCCGAGGTGTCGCTCGTTATTTCTCGTTCCCGTCCTATTTCCGGGCTGGAGATTTATTGCTGGAAAAAACTTCTGAAAAAAGAAAAAAATTAACTGGCATTTCCGTGTGAAGTCTTTGAATATTAGCGTTTGGGTTTGGTTTATGGCGCTGATTGTGATGTTGGACTTTGTATTGCATGTTTCGAAATATATCACACTCAAAAATATTATTAATAATCAAAATTTAATGTATATTATATTATTTCGAATATTATTTGTAAAAAATTGTTTGATGATGATAAATAAAGATCCAAGATGTGAAAAATAAAGGCCTTATTCGCATTAATTTGTACGGTGTAAAACAAACATTAAAACACAGAATTCTCGCATGATGGCTTTTCCATAAATGTGAATTTATTATATAACATCTTTTTTTTTCGCCTTAAAAAAACTAGTTGCATATTTTATGCAGAAACCTTATAATTATTCAATTTCTGTAATAAAAAAATAGGTACTTTTTGATGTTTTTTCCAAATATTAAGCGACCGTAAAGGGGTTAAGGGGACTCAGGACTATTAAAGCTTTAAAATTTTTAACATTTTAATTTCTTTAGATGTCAAACTTCTATCCTTTCTGAACATTATGGTATAATTGTTTCCTTGAAATTCTAATTAGAACAGAAGATATAGTTTTTATGGTATTTGCTGCATAATAGATGAAATGTCGTTTTGGTGAAAATACGATATCCATGGAGTATGGAGATATTTGCTGCATAATAGATGAAATCTCGTTTTGTTGAAAATTTGAATAACTTTATCTGGCATCTTATCTGACGTACAACCTTTAAATTATAATGTTTTCTTCTGGAGAATTCGGGAATAAACGCAAAGAAAATAATAACAGCCTTTAAATCCTACTGATAACGGCTTTGTAATGGTTAAAAATGTTCTGGGTTTTTCTAATGTATTTTAAGATATTTTTAA
This sequence comes from Maratus speciosus, assembly GCA_963932465.1. NCBI lineage: Eukaryota > Metazoa > Arthropoda > Arachnida > Araneae > Salticidae > Maratus > Maratus speciosus. The sequence continues at coordinate 620,177,831 of OZ010788.1, read as the reverse complement.
TTTGTATTTCAAATATCTTTATATTATATGTATGCACCTGAAATTAATTTTTGTAAAGTTATTTGTGCTTTTATATGTATTTTAATTATTTAACTCAAGGTAAATATAGCACTCGAATTTTAACTTTCATTTATGGAAGTTATGGCTTTTAGAATTATACCCATCCAATAGTTTAAGCAGTGTTTCCGAAGCTTTGAAAGCATTTTTCTCTAAATGACGTTTTTGGGCATAACAGCACCATATTTCAAAAGCTTCTGAATATTTTTGCATGGAATTTTCAAAACATATGTTTCAAACTGAACAAACAAAACTTCCTTTTTATTGTTAAAAAAATAATTTTTTTAGGTGGTTATGTGGTTGAAATTTTCTAAATTTTGCATTAGCTAAATACAACTTTGCATTAAAAATATAAAAAATGCTTTAAATACAAATTTATTTAGATTCCGGGAAATTTTCGTAGGTTTTTAAAACGTTCGTTTTAGGTTCGTTTCAGGTTCGTAGGTTCCTTTTTAAAAGGTACATTTTCGTTCGAGGAATGTACTATGAACAAAAACAAGAATTGATAATCCCAATGTGTGTAAGTTTAATAATAACTAAAACAACAAATATAATGAAAAGTACGTTTCATTATTATCAAAACAACTGCTTAAAATCAGTGAGATTTCTGGCACTGATGTTTACCGATGAAAGCATCTATATCAAATATAAAACTGGTTAATTATATCCATAAATCATTTTCTTCAAGCAGTTTGTTTCTGTACTTGTTTTTCAAAAACAGCCAAGTAGAAATAAAGATAAAAGTGCCCAGTTAAACTGTTGGCTTTGAGTTCATAGGCTATTCACACTAATTGCATATTTTATGTTATACTCTCATTTCAAAGAATATGCCCTCGAAAAATACACTAAGGGGATTACCCTCATTAACCCCTTTACACTTAACCAATGAAATTACAAGTCTAATCAAGGAAGCAGCTTATCAGAATAAACATGTATACCAAATTTGAAGCAAATGGGATTATTCTGCATGAAAAACCCATTTAGCTAAATTAAGGTGGGGGGGATTAGCTTTCCCATTTCCCTCTTTTATACTTAACAAACTAACCTCCATATATAATCAGGGAAGCTCCTTATCAGAATAAACCTGTATACCAAATTTGAAGCAATTGGGATAATTCTGCATGGAAAACACATTTAGCTAAATTAAGGACAGTTCGCTTCCCCATTTCCCCCTTTATACTTAACCAATGAACCTCCAAATCTAATCATGGAAGCTTCTTATCAAAATAAACCGGTGTACCAAATTTGAAGCAAATCGGATAGAAAAATCCATTTATCTAAATTAAGGGTAGGATTACCCCCTCCCCTTTATTCTTAACAACTGAACCTCCGATTCTAACAAAGAAAGAGCCTTATCGTAATAAATTGCTATACGAAATTTAAAACAAATATATGATAATTCTGCATGAAATAACCATTTATCTTGAATAAGCGGTGGGGGATTAGCCGTTCGTTACCCCCTTTATACTTAAACAATAAACCACCAAAAATAACCAGGGAAGTGTTTTATCATAATGAACCTAGAAAGAATTGAAGCAAATCGGATATTTCTATCAAGCGTTATCGCGTTAGGTACATAAGTACGTACATACAGAACCTGCGAGCACAATAACTCTCAGGCTTTGATAGCCTGTTAGCTAAAAAATACTTTCACACATGTATGTCGTGTTGAACGCCATCAAGGACCTAAAAGCTGATTTAGATATTTCTGGATATTCTGTTCCTATGTTCATCCAGGAGGAAATCAAGGAATTTCAAGGTTTGCCATTCATCACCCTGTATTACAAGCGAAAAACTGAATTGGCTCAATAAAGAAGTTGTTTGGGTCAGTATTACAAAATACGGAAATTGCCTTCCGCACAATAACATTTCTATTTAATGTTATATAATTAAATTTTCTTTTTTACATTCTAATACAAAATATTCTTAGAAGTATTTTCATGACATGTTATATGCATAGTAACACAATACTAAAACAATTAAATAACATAAAATTTCAAATTGTCATTTTCCTGGCATGTCACACTGGGATGTGTGCAAAGTAAAAGGCTTTCTGCTAACATGTACAAAAACCTTTCTCTAGTTTTTTAAATTTCTAATTAATAATTATACCTTATATAACAGATATATGTGGAAGGTAACAAGTTCTATATTTTACAAATATTTTTTTATAATTAAAATATGATTGTCACTGATAATGAATGTCATTGTCCTGGTCTGCTCATTTTAGTTCTTTATGAGGTATAAAGATGGCGCTGCAGAGTAATTCTTCTTGTTCTTAACATAGTTCAAATCAGAAGTAGTAAAAACATTGCTACCAGCAAGATCGTTTAGATATTTCTTTGAAAATAATGTGTTTGAATGCTTTGAAAAAATTGAGTTGATTTTTATTATGTCATTTTTTTGGCTTCTATAAATTACAAATTAAACTCAACATTACACTGAATTTGAGGTACTATAGAGGAAACATGTACCTTTAAACAATATTAAAATGTTGGATCTAAAAAGAAAAGAAAAGAAGAACGTGGAAAATGTTTTAGAATGAAATTGTCATTATCCTGGAGGTCATTATCCTGACATACATATCCCAATAAAATGACACATAATTATAATTACATAAAAATGAACTTAAACTCTTCAACCTTTAACGATTTTACATATAAATTCCTTTATTCAGCTGTTCAAACCAACATTTAAAAAAAAATTCAGAAGCTTTGAAATGATTTAAATTTTCAAAATTTTTGTTTTTGAAATCTCACATTTTGTGATATTCACCCGTTTAGTCGCAGCAAATGAGCACTTTATTTACATTACTAATGTTTTACTACTATTTGCACGAAATTCATCTAAGGGGTCTCAGGACTCTTAAAGTTTCAAAATTTTCGAATTTTTGAATGTTTTAGATGTTAAACTACTATATTTTCTGAACATTTTGATATAATATTTTCATTGAAATTCCCATTACAACAGAAGTTATGCCTTTTAGAATTATACTCGGTTAATAGCTGAAGCAGTGTTCTTTTTCTTCAATGACATTTTCGCGCACGATATCTCAAAAACTTCTAAATATTTTCTCATGAAAATTTCAAAACTCATGTTTCATGTTAGTCTGTATAAACTGAAACTAAACTTTCTTTTTATTGTTCAAAAAAATATTTTTAAAGATGATTATACGGTTGGAATTTTAAAAAAATTGCAATAGCTGAATACAACTTTGTATTAAAAATATAAAAATGCTTTAAATAGACATTTATTTAGGTTCAGGGTCATTATTACAATCTGAAGTATAAGTAGGCACCAAAATTTTTATTCTACTTGCAAAACTTTTCTTGTAATCCTGCGCGAAATCTGTTACGCCAATTTTCTGCTTGTAAAATGCCTCACAGTTTGGAGCCCCCTATAAATGCTAATTCTGCATCTTGCAATTTTATAAACACATAAAATGAAAGAACATACTTATATCTTTCATCCAATAAAAAATTTGTTTTAAAATCAAACACATTTTTAGATATTTAATGTTGAAAAAAGTATTTTTATTTGATTTTTTTCCAATTTTAAGAGTCCTGAGATCATTTAAGGTGTATGAATTTGCTACAAAATTTTTGAATATACTTACATAACTGAATGGTAAAATATTTTTATCGTTAGTAGTTAATTTTAGATTAGAAATAAAAGGGTAAAACAACTACATAACTAATTTTATATGTTTCAAATGACACTTTGTTAATATAACTAATTCATTTCTTGTAAACAAAATTTCTTTTAAAAAATGTAAAAGTATTTTAAAAACATTTTTGATACGCAGCTGTTATGTCAAGAAAAGGATTTTCAAATTGTTATATTACTCAAACAATATATTCAACGTAGAAAAGGTATTTAGAAAAAAAATGGAAAGAACTTGAGTACGTGTATATTTTTCTCTTGGGAGTTTAAAAATTCTCGCTTACCAAAAGAGAAGTTTGTGCCTGCATTAACCCATTTAAAAGCTTTTTGAAGTACTTTGTAATGTTTCTTCTCCTTGCACCATCTGTTGCCATTCCGTGAAAGAAATAAATACACAAAACTGGACAAAGAATGTATCTTAAACCCGTGTTTTTAAAATAGAATCAAAGAGGTAAAAAAAAATGTTTTTAAAGTATTGTAAGGGAATTCTGTTTTGTAGTCATTTGAGCCGTAAAAGAAAGTTTAATATTTTTTTTTTCAATTGAATTTTCAGGCTCATATCATTTTCATACATCTGTTCCTTAATTTGTTATTCTGCTCATTAATTTATTGTAAAAGTAGCATGCATAATATTGATTTACGAAAAAAAAAGTATTTGTAAAATAAAAAATAAATGAAAGTATTTATAAACATTTTATTTATTTGAGATAAGATACATTTCATTGAATAACAACTAGGTGATTTAAAAATAGAGATTATGGCGATTATCTTTTAAACCACTAATGATGTAACCATATTTCAAATTACAAAAGATATAGAACGAAAATATAGCTTTAAGATATTACATACATTTTGAATGGGGCTTTAAAAATATAAAAATGCTAAATTTAATTATTTATAGTTGAACTATTATTTTAACACAGTCAAACTGACTGGTAAAGTTATCATACGAATTGAATATTTCCAACTGAGCGAAAAAATGCCCAGGCCGGGAATCGAACCCAGATCCTTGGCTTACAAGACCAATGCTTTTCCATTTAAGCAAACTGGGCCGACAACCAGCCAGGTTGTCGGCCCAGTTAGCTTAAATGGAAAAGCATTGGCCTTGTAAGCCAAGGATCTGGGTTCGATTCCCGGCCTGGGCATTTTTTCGCTCAGTTGGAAATATTCAATTCGTATTTATAGTTCCCTAAATCCTATGTTATATTTAGGAAAACTTTAATCGTGTTCTGACAAGTAAAAGAGTGAAAATTCCCTATTTTTACGACTGTACCATACTGATGTATGATACTTTAAACTCATGAAATTTTGTTGGTTTTCGACACTAAAAACGGACAGGCGGTTTTTTTTAGGGTCAGAATCAAAAAATCAAAATTCTTCAAATTTAGCATCACAAATATCACATCGCGGTGAGTTAGGGTCGTAGAAAAAAGGAATCTTTACCACTTTATTTGTTACAGCATGGTTAGTTTTTTCTAAATATAATTCATAAGATCCAGTGGCAGCATAAAAAATAAATTTTGTATTTTAATATGTATACAGCTCCTTTCAAAATAAATGCCATATCTTAAAACTATGCTGGATTGAAAATATGTTTCTATCATTTGCGCTTGAGGAGACAATAGCCATTTCTCTATTGTGAATCACGACTTATAGATGAGAATATATTTAACGGGAACTTTAAAAAATATCTTAAACATTTCATGATCTATGGGACCAACCTATGAGTAAAATCTTTACAGATATCGCGTTAGCATTTTAATGTATTTAAATGATTTTTTTTTTTTTTTTTTTTTTTTTTTTCATAGTATACCTGGGGGTGATATCTAACTATTATTGTGATTTTGTACATTTTTAATTTTAGTTACAGCTTTTTATTTGCGGATTCTTTAACTTTTGGAGCTGGTTAGAACTGATTCTGAAAGCGAAACTATTCTCATATATATATATAAACGAAAAGTGCCCAGTTAAACTGATGGCATTCAGCTCACAAGCTATTCACACTAATTGTATATTATACTCTTATTTCAAAGAATAATGCCCCTCAAAAAATAAATGAAGGGGGATTATCCTCCGTCCCCCCCAACCTTTATACTTAACCAATGAACCTCCAAATCTAATCAGGGAAGCTCCTTAACATAATAAACCAGTATACCAAATTTGAAGTAAATCAGGTAATTATGCATGAAAAAGAACATATCGCTAAATTAAGGGGGGGGGGGGGATTCTAACCCCTTTAACGCCTTTATACTTAACTAATGAACCTCCAAATCTAATCAGGAAATCTCCTTATCAGAATGAACAAAGAAAAAAATTTAAAGTAAATGGGATAATTCTGCATGAAAATCCATTTATCTAAATTAAGCGGAGGGAACTTGCCCCCCTTTACCCCCTTTCATACTTAACCAATGAACCTCCAAATCTAATCAGGGAAGCTCCTTAACATAATAAACCGGTATACTAAATTTGGAGAAAATCGAATATTTCTGTATGAAAAACTCATTTATCTAAATTAAGTGGGGGGACTAGCCCCCTTTCCCCCCTTTATCCTTAAACAATGAATCCCCAAAACTAATCAGGGAAGCGCCTTGTCAGAATGAACCTAGAAAAAAAAATCGAAGCAAATCAGATATTTCTATCAAGAGTAATCGCGTTACGCACATATGTACGTACATACGTACATACAGAATCGGTGGGCACATAAGCTCTCAGTCTTTGATAGCCTGTGAGATAAAAACTGTAACCAAAATCGAAAATTTACAAACGTACAGCAATAGATATCGACCTCAGATATCCTGTGCAAATAATATTAAAATGCTAGCGAGACATCTGTAAAGATTTCTTCCATATTTTTAACGTTAGCGCTCAAGTTTCTTTGCGTTACTAGTGTAGGGCAAGGTGTCCAGAAAATAGGCGTACAAATTTTGTGCGGAAGTAAAATTTACAACAACAATTAATTTAGGTTTAGTAAATTGGAGTTGCGATCTACATTTTAAGCCAAAAATACAAATGAAAGTCAAAAAGCAGATTTTCGTTCATAACGTTAATAATAATGAAGGTTTTTTTTAAAGAAATTTTTAGTAGACCTGCTTTTAGGAAATTGGACCGACAACAGAAGCAATGGAGGAAAAGGCCACTATCTGCATCAAAACAATGCGGAATTATATGAGACATGAATGTGGTTCTTATGATGTAGTTTATACACTATATGGACAAATGTGACCGGTCACTTGCGATTTTTGACGTTTTGTTAAATATCTAGAAAAATACATGAGGAATTAACCTCAAATTGCAGGTGTGTAAACAGTATTGTATAGGTAATATACTTCCGCGACGATTTTTTTCCGAAACCCCATAGGGGACCGCCAAAAAATTGAAAAAGAACGCATATCTTTTAAATAATCCTGTAAAAACTAATGGAGCAAAAGTGTTTAAATTCGAGATTATTAATAAGTGGGTTATTGTAATATACTGTGTTCATTTATATGAGGATAGCATGTATACTCGTAGAGAAATTAAGGTATTTATAAAAACAGTCCCAAATTTCGCCAAGTTTTTTGCTTATAATTTGCAGAGTTCTTAATATCAAAAAAAGTTCTTTTCAGAAAATATGACGAACAACATTGTACACAATACCCTGCAATCAGAATGAAAAAATAATAAAAATTGGATGAACTTTTGTAAAAATCTCAAAAACATAGTTTGAAAAGTCTGACAATAATCGTTTATAGAATAAGCTCAAAATCCGTTGTTCCCAAAATGAAGCAAAAACATAAGGGGTTGTATCCATATATCCATTGATTAGTGCCAATTTAGCATACACAATATTGCGCGTAATACTGTATTTGGATACAATCCCTCATCTTTTTGCTTCATTTTGAGAACAACGGATTTTGAGTATATTCTATAAACGATTATTATCAGACTTTTCAAACTATGTTTTTGAGACTTTTACAAAAGTTGCTCTATACATTTACCTAACACATTCTGCACATTATATTTAGATTGCATTCGCGCATGCGCAATGAAACATTTTTTAGTAAACTTGCTCATTTTTCATCCAATTTTTATTATTTTTTCATTCTGATTGCGGCGTATTGTGTATAATGTTGTTCGTCATATTTTCTGAAAAGAACTTTTTTTTATATTAAGAACAGTGTTGTTTCTCATAGTTTCCGAAAAGATAATGTTTTTATATTAAGAACTCTGCAAATTATAAGCAAAAAACTTGGCGAAATTTGGGACTGTTTTTATAAAAACCTTAATTTCTCTACGAGTGTACATGCTATCCTCATAAAAAAAGAACACAGTATATCACAATAAGCCACTTATTAATAATCTCGAGTTTAAACGCTTTTGCTCCATTATTTTTTACAGGGTTATCCAAAAGATATTCGTTCTTTTTCAATCTTTTGACGGCCCCTTATGGGGTTTCGGGAAAAAAATCTTCGCAGAAATATATGACCTAAACTATACTGTTCACACCCCTGCAATTTCAGGTTAATTCCTCATGTATTTTTCTAGATATTTAACAAAACGTCAAAAATCGCAAGTGACCAGTCACCTTTGGCAATATAGTGTACATTACATATGGTGTCGATGTCCGGATTTCTTTGATGTTACAGAATTTTTCGTGTTGTAATCGCAGTTCACGCAACAGAAAGTAGATTGCTGACAATTTAGGTAAAGTACCTTGTTTAGTTTTAAATTTATAAACGGAAATGTGGATTCAAAGATTGAAGAGGTACTCTTTGTACTAGTGACTGAATAAATTGATTATGACGCTAGTTTTCCTATGAAATAAATGTTTGTTTAAGTTGCCTTACTTAACTTAGTTTTTAGGTGAAGTTCAAGAATGCCCTGTATATTATTCATTAATAAATTATCACGTTTTAAATACAATTAATTTTGAAATATTTTGCTGCTTCCTTTTGCATCATTTCGATAAAAATAATATGTAAAAATCAGTAACTCTAAACATTTTCACCTCTTAAGTATACAGTGCGTCCGTAATTAAACGACTCTATTTTAAAGTTGCTTACAGAGGAAACTGTTTTGTTGTGACATTTTTTGGAGGACATAATAAAGGCATGGTAATTTGTTTGAACGAAAACAAAATAGTTCAAAATTTTGCCGCCAGAGGGCGTTTTTAAACTAATTACAGATTTAGTATACATTTACGATAGTTTAGAAATTTTATTACAACCAAACATGTTCCACATAGTGGTAATTCTTTTCAGGTACCATCTGGAATCACAAGATGGTTCCTCAGTTCATTCCAAACGTTCCACAGTTGAGCGCAGAGTGTTCTGGGAAATTCTAAGAACATGGCGTGAAATGTTGTCTTTAAGATCTGATAAAGTTAATAAATAAAATTTCTAAACTATCGTAAACGTATGTTGTAAGTGTAATTCATTGAAAAACGCCCTCTAGAGGCGAAATGTTGAATGTTTTTCATTTAAACGAATCCCCATCTCTTTATTAAGTGCTTCACAAAATTTCACAACTTTATGAACAATACTTTTTTCTCTAGACTTTGAAGCAGAGTCTTTTAATTATGAAACCCTGTATATGGTTGATGAAATCAGAAAACTAAAAATCAAATCAAGGTTTAATTTGATATTTGTGGAGAAATATTGTCTGGTTCCAGCTAGACTTGTAAATTGACACATGCTTAATAAATATTTGCTAATTTACTCATAAATTCTTATTATATCTGTTATCTCGTAAATTAATATTTGCTTAGTAGAAAATGAAATTTCCGCTGCACAAATATATAAAAATGCAAAATTTACATATAATTAAGAGTATTTAAAGTTTGATAATTTTTAGCAAATATAACATTTTTAGATTTATCATATACTAATTTAATTTTTGAAGTAGTAATCGAGAGGATATTTTATATAATTAAGTCCAAATTAAGTCGTTAAATAGATGAATTTTATTGTTTACATAACTAAACAGTATAATTTATTTAATATTAAGGGCTTTGATAAATGAAATTCACAAACTCGGAGTTTGTAATTTATAATACGATTTATCAATATTGACTTTGTTATATTTAAATATCACATATAACTATTTTCTTACTTTTTCTGAAAAATTACATTTCAAAGCTTGTTTAAATACAAAAGGAAGACATAATGCGATTATTAATATTGATATAATAATTAAGTCCGTATTCGTTCAAATTAAAATTTAAAAACTTATTATTTTAAAATTTGTTGGACTTTATAAGTTGTAACTTACTTTTGTTAGAGAAAAAAAATCTAAGTTCTATTTTTTTACACTTCAAGCTAAAACCATGTTTTTTTTTTATGTGCATACATTACTATAAATATAAACTTTAAAACATGCTTATAATTACTTAAAAGGTGACACAAATATATAGCGATATTATTTAACCCGTTAACGACGAACCTCCTTTACACTTCTTTTAATACTTCGACACCAGTTTTCGCCACTTTGTAATTTGGATTTATTTAATCGCTCAAAATCTGAGATTAAAAATTATAAAAATTTCCAAACTAAAATGCTCGTATTCAAATTTAAAAACTTTGTTCGCTTTTCCTGGCAAGTGTTCTTGCCAACCGGCTTTAATGAGTTAATATAACCCCGAGATTTTTCAAACGATCACCCGTTCATTTTGAAAGGGAAAATATGACTGACTAGAATAGAAAATATATTTAAAAACAAAACAAAATTTTACGCATGCGCATTTGATGTTCACTTCATATTGCTCTACAGAGGGTTGAAAAGATCAGTTCATATATTCAGGAGCTCTTGACATACTTAGGATATTATACCAAATCGCGGGAATATTATAAGAAAGGACATCGTTACAAACAGTGTCATGCCTAAGTAAAATCTCAATGGATTCACTGATTATTCAAGAGTAATGGTTAGATGTTGAAATGATCATTTTAGTTTATTCGAAGTTTATCTTAATATTTTCTTTTTGATGCAATCTGGATAAAGCTGTACTTGGTTTGTTAAACTTGCTATAAGATAAGTGCTCTTTTAGCCGTTCTTTAAACTTTCGAGATGTCATACCAATATAGAATAAACTTTCTTGATGTTCTGTACTGAATGGGATTATGTAAACTCCTGCTTTTTAGGTGCGTTCGTAATTATATAAATACGTAGCACCTATAGTCGTCGTTCAGTCCGTCCGTCCGTCCGTCCGTCTGTCCGTCCGTCCGTCTGTCCGCATGTAACAGAGCAAAAACTACCCAACCGAATGGTCTGAAATTTCAAATATATGATTGTTGCAAAATTTTGTCGAGCCATTTCAAATTTTATGAAAATCGGATGTATAGTTTAATTACAGGGACAGTCAAAAGTTTTTCTTTACATTACGGCCAATGGGAAAAATTATTGAAAGTGCATTTTAATGATATTAGAGCCTTCCGAATGATCTGAAATTTTAAAGATATAACTGTTGTAAAATTTTGTCGAGCCATTTCAAATTTTAGAAAAATCGGATGTATAGTTTAATTACAGGGACAGTCAAAAGTTTTTCTTTACATTACGGCCAATGGGAAAAATTATTGCAAGTGCATTTTAATGATATTACAGCCTTCCGAATGATCTGAAATTTTAAAGATATAACTGTTGCAAAATTTTGTCGAGCCATTTCAAATTTTAGGAAAATCGGATGTATAGTTTAATTACAGGGACAGTCAAAAGTTTTTCTTTACATTACGGCCAATGGGAAAAATTATTGCAAGTGCATTTTAATGATATTAGAGCCTTCCGAATGATCTGAAATTTTAAAGATATAACTGTTGCAAAATTTTGTCGAGCCATTTCAAATTTTAGGAAAATCGGATGCATAGTTTAATTACAGGGACAGTCAAAAGTTTTTCTTTACATTACGGCCAATGGGAAAAATTATTGCAAGTGCATTTTAATGATATTATAGCCTTCCGAATGGTCTGAAATTTTAAAGATATAATTGTTGCAAAGTTTTGTTGAGCTATTTCAAATTTTAGGAAAATCGGATGTATAGTTTAATTACAGGGACAGTCAAAAGTGTTCCGTTACATTACGGGGAATGGGAAAAAATTATTGGAAGTGCATTTTAATGATGTATAAGACTATGCGCTTTATGAAGTGCAAAAAAGTATACATTCAGTACAATATGGGGTGCAAAAAATAATTATAAAACTAGTTATAGTACGAACGCACCTCATTTGCCACGTTTGACGAGCAATTTCCAACTTGTTCATTATCTGGAACTGGGTCAATTTTATTGTGAATCAATTACTTTTATTTATCGAATAATTTCAATTTATACATCGAAGAATTTGAATCTAAAAGTACAATCGGACCCGGTTAAGACGTTCACTGTTAATACGTAATCCCGATTAATACACTGATTTTTCCGGTTCCTTGAATATCATCCATAAGTCGAATGCAAAAATATCACGTTTAATGCATGATCCCGCTTAATAGGCTGATTTTTTTCGGTCCCTTGAATATCATCCATAAGACTAATGCAAAAATATCTCATTTAATACGCGAACGGTTAATATCCGATCCCGCTTAATACGCTGATTTTTTCCGATCATTTGAATAGCATCCATAAGGCTAATGAAAAAATATCACGTTTAATACGCGAACGGTTATTACGCGATCCCGCTTAATACGCTGATTTTTTCTGCTCCCTTGAATGCCATCCATAAGGCTAATGAAAAAATATCACGTTTAATACGCGAACGGTTAATATCCGATTCCGCTTAATACGCTGATTTTCCTGGTTCTTGAATATCATCTATAAGGCTAATGAAAAAATATCACGTTTAATACGCGAGCGGTTATTACGCGATCCCGCTTAACACGCGTTAGATTTTCGGTTCTTTGAGGGGAAAAAAATCACGCTTAAGACGCGAACTCATACATCAAGATGTGAATTTCTTCTCTATTCTCCAGTGTTACAAATTTAGCGGTCAGAATAGTAATATTTGCTTCATTTACTAACAAACAATGCGAACATTACTAATCGAAAATAGTGGTAGATATCTGAAATGAAAAACCCTGTTAAATTATGTACTGTTTTAAAATTTAAATGTACGTTATATCAGTACTATGTTTTGTAAAACTTGTTGTAGGCAAAACTCGTGAAGGCTGAAAACAGCTGCAGTTGTATAATTCTTTTATATTTTTTATGTTTTGTTTACTTTTTGGTATGTTAACAATATTTTAATGAGAAAAAAATAATTGTAATTTAATAGATTACAACGACCATTTGGAATTTATTTCGTCCACCAAATTCCGTCGCATCCTCTTCAACAACAGATCGCAAAGATCAAACTTCAGACGACCAAAACCTTCATCAATAAACCCTCCAAGTCCCGTTTCGAGAAGAAAAACAGTTTACAAATCGAAAGCAGTTCCACCGAATCATTCACAGATTGCGACAAATTACCTACGTTGAACTCATTTTTTCCCGGTTAGAATCGACCGATTGTAAAACGCCGTGGCTAGTGGATTGGAGCCCCTCGAGACATGGCCTTTTACTATCAATCGATTAAACATTAGATTGTTTCCTTTTTCGCGTTCTTCTTTTATTCTGTAATCGATTTTCATGGACTACATAATCATCTGAAGATTTCGATTTTCATGGCCTGCATAATGAGTTGAAGACCTCGATTTTTGCTTTGCAGAACGATTTTCATTTCGGCGTCGCTCTTTGGCTTTGGATTTTTCCATATCTCATAATTTGCGCTTACCCATTTTGTAACTTTTTCAATTTTTAACGATTTTATGCCTTTCGATTACCTATTCAAACAGTTTTTAACGATTTTATGCCTTTCTATTACCTATTAAAATAAAAATTCGTCTAAAAGTAAAGAACATCGTTGAATTACGTTAAAAAAAATAAAATGCGAGCATCATTTGACCCCATCCTCGACCGAAAACAACAACCATTTCCAAATGGTTAATAAGTAGAGTTTTTCTTATTATATTAAAAATGAAGGACAGGTTATAATGGTACTGATTGTCAAAAGTACAGGATTGTGCTCAAAGATTTAATATATTTTCTTTGCGTTAAGGGGTCTCAGAATTCTTAAATTTTCAAAATTTTCGAAATTATAATTTTTTTAGATGTTAAACTCCTATCTTTTCTGAACACTTTGATATAATTTTTTCCTTGAAATTTCTATTAGAACAGAAGTTATGATTTTTAGAATTATACTTGCTCAATAGCTGAAGCGGCGTTTCCGAAACTTTGAAGTCATTTTTTTCCAAATGAATTTTCGGTTATAACGCGCAGGATATCTCAAACACTTCTGAATATTTTTTCATGAAATTTTCAAAACATATGTTTCATGTTAGCCTGTGTAAACTGAACCTAAAATTTCCTTTTTATTGTTTAAACAAATGTTTTTTTAGGTGATTTTACTGCTGAAATTTTCAAACTTTTGCATTAGCTAAATACAACTTTGTATTAAAAATATAAAAAGGCTTTAAATACAAATATATATAGGTTCAGGGAAGTATTATAATCTGAAGTATAAGTAGGCACGAAAATTTTTATCCTAGTTGCAAAATTTATTTTGTAATCCTGCGCGTAAGCTGTTATACCAATTTTCTGCTCTTCAATTGTCTGACGGTTTAGAGCCCCCCTATAAATGCTAATTCTGGATCTTGCAATTTTTTAAATACATGAAACGGAAGAAAATAGTTATATCTTTTTTCCCAATAAAAATTGTGTTTTAAAATCATATACATTTTAATATATTAAATGTTGAAAATGGTTTTTTTTTCGTTTTTTTTTTCAATTTTAAGAGTCTTGAGACGCTCTAAAAAAATTAGTCTAGCAAGAAAATATTTTGTTTTTTTATTTGTGGTTGTACCGCATTAATGGACAATAAATCTATGTTTGAGTCCATATTTATTTTCAGTTGTTATTTCAGTCGCTCCTATAAAAAGAATCAATCAGTTAATATTGAATACAGTTAAATTTTGATCTAACGTAAAAGACATAATTTTCGATCCCAAACGTATAAACGAAAGCTCTAAACATTTAGGCGATTATATATGTAAATAAGCAATGTTCCTGCAACATTATACAAATCCCGTTTAATACGCGACCCGCTCAATACACGACTTTTACCCACTACCTTGAAACGCATCAGAACCGGGTTCGACTGTACTTTAGAAGTATTCTTATTTGAAAAATGTACTTCAGCTTAGTGATTTTTTATAACTTTTTATATAATTATTAACCCTTTTGGGGCAAGGTACTTATATTTGTAAAATGTTAAAATAATTTACTGACACCAGTATTTTCGAGAAAATTCATTTGTAAACAAGTAAATATATATTTTCGCACACAGTAATGCCCCGACTAATGTCAGCAATATGTTTCAAGGCTAGCTACGTAAGTCGAGGTACATTTAGAAAAAAAGGATAAGTAATGAAATTCTCAAAAAAAAAACTAATGAACATATTCTATTTTATTTAGGAATTACTCGTATGGTACATTGCATTTCAAGTTATTAAATAAATGCGTTTGCAATACAAGAATTTCAAATAAATCAATAAGTTGTTAAATTACAATTTATTGTTCTTCTAGCTGTTCCGTTCGAGTCTTTGAACAGGTGAAAAAAAATCTTGCAAGGAAGTTTAAACCTCCTTTATTTTCTTTTTTCGCTTAGAAGCTCTTTGTAACAGCTGAAGGAGTGTTCGAAGCTGTTTGTAGCCCTTGCTATACTTTGCTCGTTTGAATCAATATTTTCAGGAACCATCATCCTAACTTCAATAAGATTTAGTCCTTCTACTAATTTTACAATTGTCATAATCTTTTCCCTCCCCCCTAGGCTCAAAACATTTATCTATTTTTTCGACACTACTTAGTTTCTTTAATTTGACAAATTTGTCGATGGTTAATTTTGGATCAGAAGAATTTATGAGTTCGACAACATCTTCAGCATCCAATGTCTAAGCTGAGTTCTCTTCCATTTTCGACGATTTCATCAATTAAGAGAGATACAGAATCACAATTTTAATATGTTTTCTGAGTCTCTGCGAATGAAAAGTGGCATAGACTTTTCAAGCACCTCTTATTGTTTCTTTTTGCTGAACTTCACCTTATGAATCCTGTGACTGCATCTGATACGTTATATTTCTTTCAAAAAATCTTCAAAATTTTTTTAAATTTATTTACAACACATCATACACCAAATTGAATGTGAACTAACCTAGTTTTTCTTACAAATGTTCAACAGGCGCAACTTTAGTTATACGGCACATATCCGAGCTAACGTCCAATTCTTCTCACGCTTGGGTTAACAAGAACAAGTCCAGAGTAATGGAAGCAATAGACTCTTTAATTCTATGTCTCAAATCTAGCAAATAATTAGGTAGCGTCGGAATGTAGACACGATCTTTTATAAAGCCCCAAAGGACAAAATCGCATGCCTCTAAGGTCTTTTAAAACTTCAGCCCAGTAATAAAGCTTTATGCTCAGGAGTGGCTCTGTCTTGCGTATGTGGCACTGCAAGCGAGTCAATAACAAAGCGGTACTCGCGCATGCGCTTATCTAAAACTGTTTGAGATACTCTTTATTTGTGACCTTGAACCCCCACTTTACAACGCTTACAGTTGATAATATTAAAATTTATAACTGAGGCGTCCTTTTATGGACACTCTATTTATATGTGCATGAAATGATAATAAAAGAAATTACCCATTTTAAACATATTAATGTTTGTGAAATCAAATTAATAAAATAGAAGTTGATTGACATTTCTTTCTTTTTAGATAACTATTTAAAGCCATAAATCACAATAAACTATCATTATGACAATTATTCGGCTTATAAAATCAAACTAAACTTAAAATAAACATTTAATGAATAATTAAAACCATAAATAGTAATTTACTGTTCAAAGTATGACAGTTTGTTATATTAAGCAATAAATTCTAATCAAACTTCCACAAACTTGACAGTTATTAGGTTCATGAGCACATTTAAGTTATAAATTATAATCAATTTCAAAATAAGTTTACATTTAACCCATAAATTCTAAGTAGATTTTTTCTAGCTGACATTTATTAAAACATAAATAACTATTAGTGTTATACGTGGAAATTACCATTGGTGGTGCAATCACGCTTGAGTCAAGCCTGTTGCCTTCACAAGACCACACCTATTAAAAAGAACAATGATCCAATTAAATTAATGTTCCTTCCAGATTGACAACTTTGCCCTCTGCTGGAAAATATTTTAAATTCATAACAAAATTCAAGTGCGCAGTCTAAGAGTTCAGTTTTTTAGAGATTTGAGAGTGCTCTAAAACTTTCATCATGTGATTCTAGAACGTGTGGTTTCTCGGTACCTCTGACGGACTCCGCGAATGCTTGTGTATCGTCGAATGAAAAAATAAAATAAATTTATTCCCAATCGAGAGGTCCCGAGTCAACTTATCACAATTCTCCTGCTTTACTACCTGAAATTGTGTCTGAAAAGTAACACCGGAATTCAGCCGCCATATTTTACATGTATGTAGAAATATATAATTAAAATGTACCGTGTTTGCAGGATATATTTTGTAGAATGTCAAGGGAGGAAAAAACATAACATTTATATTTTCGAGTTTCTTTTGATGTTTTATTTTTACCAATATGGGACAAAACGGATATAAGACGCTAAATAAATTTTGAAATATAGAATGTATTTTAATTTCTCTTTGCCCACTTTGACAAACCTCATTGGGGAAACACCTCATGGAGCACTCTTTATTTTTTTAAAACATGCAGGTGTTTATTTTTAGGTATCGGGTTTTTTATGTTTCATACGTTTGAAAAATTGTATGACATCTGGAGGGAAACCTCATCCAGTTAATTTTTTTTTTTTTAGATTATTTTACTTTTATGCTGTACTGGTTTATTAATTTATGACTTTGTTTTCTACTCTCGTATGACTACATCTGGATGGGATACCCATCCAGATAGTTTTTCTCCATTTTTATTTTTAACTTAGTTCATTATTTTTTAATGTCAATATAATTTCACCCATTTATGTGTTTTTAATGTTACCTTTTTGGCGCAGCATGTCCCTAATGGGATTTTGCGCTATTAAACCCCATGCAACCAACCAACGAACCTAAATAAATTTTGCATGATTATTTTACAACTTGTGCGTATACTTTCTTTTTTTTCATTTATTTATGAAGTCCTGTTTAAAGAGACAATTATATATATCAAAACAGCGTCAAAGAATTGCTAAATCACTTTTTGTCTTATATTTGCATTAACTTTTTCTGTATTAATGTTCTGTACAATTATAAAAAAATGGTATAAAAAATTTAAAATTCTTCTTAACTCTTTTTTTACACTATGAGATGATTTCGTACTTTATGTAACCCTTTTACAAAACAAAATTGATTAGAAAATGCGCTCGAAATAAAAAAAACAAAAAAAAACAAAAAATTACTAAATGTGATATTATGTCTCACAAACACTAATAATACATTTAAAAAGATTTATAAAAAATGAAAAGTGGGCAAAAGTGAAGTTTTACAAGTATTTTGTCCTTTTTACTCTTAAATTCAAAATGTTTAATTTTTTATGAATATTCTAATTTATTAGTTATTAAGACTTCAACGGTCATCAACAATATTTTTGTGAAAAACGTTACATCTTAGACTAATAGAAGTGATTTTTTTTTCTACCACATTTATTCTACCACACCATGAAAAAATAAGCGCACGTTTCGAAAGTGTTTTTTCCGTCAATACAAGCTAATCGATATTCTCATCCCTAAAAAGGATATGCTCTTTTTTCGAAGTAAAATGTTATTACACTGTCTTTTCCACATTTTCTGGGTTATTTATTCCAGCAGCTGTTTATTACTTCCTTTTGTCAAAATAAACTCTTTTGTACCTCATTACTCTTTGATAAAAATTCTCACTTTCCAACAGGTAATTCTATACCTGAATAAGAGGCTATTAAGCTGCCGTTTCCAGATTACCTTGACCTATTTCTTTTTGCAGCGTTTATTTCTCCATGTGCTATAATAAACTATTCTGTGCTTCATTACACTTTTCTCAAAATGTTGACGTAACCCCATATTATAAACGTTATGAAGTGCTATAATACAATTGTACTTGCAAAATAACGTAATTTTCAGTTTCCTATTTTTTGAGTAATTATTTTCTCAGTGAAATTTAGATTGAAATAAGGTGAAACCCTAAGTAAGTGACACTTTAAAGATTTCTTCTTGTTCAAATCACTATTAAAAAAGTTTTAAATCTATTTTATTCTTATTTTTATTTTTGAAAGTATAGCAGAGATGCATTATTATTGACAAAATTGTGAAAAATTATACTTTTTATTACGAAAGATTAATTTTTATAAATACATAATTGATTTTTTTTTAAATTAATTTTCATCAATGTATTTCATATTTAATTTTCATATTTAATTTTCATAATTACGCCCGAAATTAATGTATATTAAATACGTGAAATTTTTCGCGTTGCTAATGAAGAGTAACTAACAGAGTGAAAAATGTCGAGCTCGGGAATCGAACCTGGAATCAGAAATCGATTCCCGCCATGGACATTTTTAACGTTGGTTTACGCTTAGTTAGAAATGTGAAAAAGTTTTATGTATTTAATACTAGGGGGCTCTGCCCCCTACAAGCTACGCTCGCCAACGCCCGTTCAGACATCCCAGATTCTAAAAGCACGCTAATTTGATCGGTTTTAAAAAGATTGAATTGTAATTTAATAAAGTGGCGATCTCTCTTTGAACGTGTTTCCATTCATTTTTTTATTGGGTAATTTTTTTAATGATTTTACATTTAAAATTATAAATATTGTAAATTAAAAAAGTAACAAATCTATTAAAGTTATTTGGATTTTTTTCACCTTATCTTTGTGATAAAGTCGCTAATTTGTAGTTACAGTAAATATTCTTAACATATAAATCTCCTCTCCTCTGAAATTTTCACTTCGCCGCCTTTTTTTCCGCCAACATATATGTGTAAAATTATTTATATAGTGTTACGAATATTTTAAATAGTGTTTGTGCTTAAAAATAATGTAAATAGTTCAATTAAGCTCTATATATATGCTAATATTAATTTTTGTTGCATTGCAATATCTCAGTTTGTTGATTTTCTACAAGCAAGTAAACCCCATTGGATTTCAATGGTAGTCTATGTAAATTTGGCGAAATACTGGAAGTAGCGCCACCTTGGCGTCAGTTTTGGCAATTAATTTTGGTCGCCAAATTTGGCGACATATTGCCAAGTTGGCGACACAGCCGGGACCCTCCCTTGGTAACCCCCTTATAGCGTCTGAGACCTCTGACCAAGCAGATGCGTTTCGTGCTATCTACGCAGATTTTCATTGGTCCATTTCCAAAGCGTTACTTTTTTATATATACTAGGGGGCTCTGCCCCCTACGAGCTACGCTCGTCAACCCCCGTTCAGACACCGCAGACTCTAACAGCACGCTAATTTGATCGGTTTTAAAAAGATTTTGGAAGACTGAATTATAATTTGAATCTGACAATTATAATCTGACGTAATTTTCACCAAACTTTTATTTCTCTTTTTAATATTTACGTAAAAATACTTTTGTTAGAAATGAAATATTATGATCATCTTAAAATATAAAATAAATGTCTTGCGCAATTTTTAAATTTAAACTGTTTTGCAATATTATTTTTTGTTCATTTTACGTAATAAGTGTATTGTGACGTAAATGTGACGTAAATTCTCCTATTTAAGACTTCTAACACATGTTAATGAATTTATTATTTTACAATATTCTTTCTCTTTTAAAATTCACGTATAATATAGTTTTTATGACGTAATTTTCAATGAGTTCCTGCTTTTTATATTTTCTGTTTACAATAGTCACGTGTAAAGTAAATTTTTAATTTGAAGCAAACATTATTGTTTGCGCTGTTTATACAGTTGGCAACAGTCTACATTAATACAATTTTTTAAAATATGTAAAAAATATCTCCCGAAATGCTGAACATTTGAATTTAAAATAGAAATAAAACCTCAAAAAATGAGTCAAATTAAATAACTAAATGCAGTATGCACAACGGGAAATTCTGACGCATAAAATAATCTAAAAATGATTAAATTCCTATGTACAGTTCTTGCTTCTATAAAACTTTTTTAATGGAACGATTTTGTCCAACTTTAACATTAAATATCACTTAAAATAATTCTTCGATTTGAAAACTGTCTGCATCAGCGTGGTTATCAAACATTTCTCTATAAAAGTACCGATTTTCATATTTTTGTATGCAACAGTTTTTTTAATATTAACGAAGAAAGGCCTTGCTTAAGCATTCAAATTGGAAGCCGATCTGCCGGGAATATCTACGCAGATTTTCATTGGTCCATTTCCAAATCAAAACTCTTTTTATATATAGAAGGATAGAAGGATTATTCATTAATTGTCATTTCATAAATATGCTCAAAAACTCCAGTAACTGACACAATCAATTTATAACAGTTAAGACAAATAAGTAACACCTAAATAGCATTACTTTGGAAAATTTTACAAGAAAATACTTGTTAGATTTTGATTAATGATGAAGTGTCAGTTACTGGATTCGTGTCAATAACTGGAGGTTTCACCATGTAATGCTTATAGAGTTTTTATGAACGTTTAAATTTTTTCATTATCAAGCTTTTAACACACATAATCATTCATTTTTTCAAATAGTATGTATTTCACTGACAGAACTGATTTTTTTTTTTTTTACCACATTTTAGATTTTGTACAAGAATAAAAACCCCTTTAAAACAACCCCTTCGTGTCTCATTGCGCTTTCATCAAATATTTCACTCACATTTCTTTTCAAATGGTAAAAATTATTTGGCTTTCCCTTCCATATTACCTCGAGTTATTTGTTTCCGTAGCTCTTTATTTCTCCACTGTTTATAATAAAAGTCTTTGCGACTCATTACGTATTCATCAAAATTCTCAACCACACACAGACTACAATTTTTTATGACAATGAAAATGAATCAGACTGTTCTTCCTAAATTACTTCGACCTATTTGTTTCTGCAATTAATTTTTCTTCGCTTGCTATAGGGCCATTCCTTCACAAAATGAGCAAATCAGCTGTGGCTGGCATGTCACAGATATTAATGAAAATCATCATGTAAGTAGATTATATTCATTTATGCGTAGATGCAAAATAATAGATATCAGGATTGTTTATTTAAGTACAAAAACTTACATTAAAAGTTGATACAAAATCGAGGTTTTGTGTACATGCTTGAAATTTCAATTTTGATTATTAGTCTTAGAACGGAAAGACTATATTAAAAATTATTTTCAATTAAGAATGAATAATAAGTAACAGATTGGCGTAATTTAGTAATTGTCTTTTTACTCCGTAACGAAAGAATCAATAAATAATGGAGAAAATTTGAGAAAAATTGAATACTTCTGTTACACGTTTGAAAATGCTCTAAATGGGCTAAATGGGTAAAAAAGTTCCACCAGATTCGTCCGGAATAGCTCAGATGGTAGTGCACTGGCGGCTTCAGCCAGGAGATCCTTGGTTCGAACCCTGGTCCGGACATTTTTAGCCCAATTGGAAATTTACATAAAATAGAACACCTTTCAGCCGCACAATTAGATTCCATTCTAAAATAAACGCACTTTGACAGCCGTTGACTGTGACGAAGTGGCTTCTTTGGAAGACATTAGTTGACAAAGTGGTTCTCAGTGTTTATAGAGTTAGTTAATAATTCCCAATCGGGGATAATGTTTGTTAAATTTATAAATTCTAAATTCAAAATATGAAATTATAAATATCCTACAATAAGAAGATATTAATGGACTTGTCCGGATTACCTCAACTTGCTTTGTAACTGCAGTCTTTTATTTCTGCACATTCTATAAAACATTCACTTGCTTAAAGTAACACTTTTCAGCCACAATTAGATTCCATGCAAAAAAATATACAAACTTTGACAGCCGTAGATTGTGATGTCGTGGCTTCTTTGGAAGACATTAGTTAACAAAATGGTTTTCGGTGATTATAAAGTTAGAAAATAATTCCCAAACACTGCAATGTTTGTTAAATTTGTAAATTTTTAATTAAAAACTATATAATTATAAATATCCCACAATAAGAAGTTATTAATGGATTTTTAATGGCTTTTTTTTTTCAGATTACCTCAAACTGCTTTGTAACTGTAGCCTTTTATTTTTGCATATTCTATAAAACATTCAATTGCTTAAAGTAACACCTTTCAGCCACACAATTAGATTCCATGCTAAAATAAACACACTTTGGCAGCCGTAGACTGTAACGAAGTGGTATCTTTGGAAGACATTAGTTGACAAAGTGGTTCTCAGTGTTTATAGAGTTAGATAATAATTCCCAAAAATTGCAATGTTTGTTAAATTTGTAAATTTTTAATTCAAAAATATCAAATTATAAATATCCCACAATAAGAAGATATTAATAACTTTTTAATGGCTTTTTTTTTTCAGATTACCTCAAACTGCTTTGTAACTGTAGTCTTTTATTTCTGCATTTTTTATAAAACATTCACTTGCTTAAACTAACACCTTTCAGCCACACAATTAGATTCCATTCTAAAATAAACACACTTTGACAGCCGTAGACTGTGACGAAGCGGCTTCTTTGGAAGACATTAGTTGGCAAAGTGGTTCTCAATGTTTATAGAGTTAGTTAATATTTCCCAATCGTGGCAATGTTTGTTAAATTTCTAAATTTTTAATTCGAAAATATCAAATTATAAATATCCCACAATAAGAAAATATTAATGGCTTTTTAATGCCTTTTTCAGATTACCGCAACCTACTTGGTAACTGCAGCCTTTTATTTCTGCACATTTTATAAAACATTCACTTGCTTAAAGTAACACCTTTCAGCCACAATTAGATTCCATGCTAAAATAAACACACTTTAACAGCCGAAAACTGTGATGACGTGGCTTCTACTTTGTTGCCACGGTACTTCAGTCGTTCACACATTATAAAATATCCTCTAGTTAAGAATAACAACCATCTTTCTACCTTATTTTGAATCCAAGCTAGAATAAACACACTTTAAAAGGAACATTATGTGCTTCATTACGAGTTCATCAAAATTCTGATCCACTCATAGACTACATTTCTTTCCCACAGTTCAATAATTATTAGATTTTTTCTCCAGGATAACTCAATCTGTTTTTTTTTTTTTACCTGAAGCACTTTATTTCTTCACTTAACCCATTCGGCCCTGGCGGTCACAAACATGTTCCTTACTTTTAAAATGCTTTAAACTATAAATAATGCCTTGCAGATACGTAAAAACCTCATAATAACATATGCGCATTCTATATTTTGACTTTTTAGTGGATAAGTAGCGCCATCTAGATTTGAAATAGTGAATAAAAAAATGACAAAATTTTGAATTTTTTTTGGACTGCGAGAAAAAAGTCAGGACCGAAAGGGTTTTAAATTAAATTAGGGACTTTTATTTCGGAATGAATAATTTGTGATAAATAATAAAAAATACTAGTATGTTTTCATGCCTGTTAAATCTTGTTGTAATACGAGATTTTCCAAACGTCTTCAAAAATTCTTCCTTCGACTATTGTCATATGCAAACTACATTCGTTAAGTTTCAAAAACTACCATATTCGTTAAACTTCAGTAAAGCCTAACTTCGGTGATTTGGTTAGTTACTTTTAATTTATTAGCGTAAAAGGGATTTTTACCCCAAACTGAAGAAAAATAAGGGCCAAAAGATTTTATAAAATAAACTCTTTTTGTGCTCCGTATCCTGTTTCATCAAAATTCTCACCTAGTATTCATAGACATTTCTTTCCTACAGTAAAATCTATGAGGCGAGATTATCTTGACCTACTTTCCCGCCATAGTACTTAATTTCTGCACATTGTGTAGAGTCTGTAGAGATATTCTTTTAGTAAAAATAACTAACACTTTTCTACCACAATTAGAATCCAAACTAGAATAAACACACTTTAAGAATAACATTATACCCTTCATTATGAGATCATCAAAATTCTCATCCACTCATAGACTACATTTCGTTCCCACAGTTAAGGAGGTCCGGGGGCTCAAAATTCTATTTTTTTATTTATAGAGATTTTGTTATGAAATTTTTTCTGAACTAAGTTTTAATATAATAAGAATATTGCATGTAAAAAAAGTCTGAAAATTTTTAAATATTTTTATTTAAATTTTAAAATTTTAAACATTTTTAATTTTTGATATAACTCTAGAAGTACTTACTTGATTTTCAAAATTTTTGAACTTTTGTGTTCAGAAAATTTTTCATTTTAATTTGCCTTCAGGATTTTTTAATATATTGATTACGGATTCTATAAAAAATTTTTAATTAAAAATAATTAAGATTATGAGTGAGTTTTGCATTAATAAGCATATTTGCACAATTACTCAAAATTAAAAGTTCTGATAACAATTTGCTGGAAATATAGCATGAAATCTCTGT
The DNA here is from genome assembly GCA_963932465.1 of Maratus speciosus. NCBI lineage: Eukaryota > Metazoa > Arthropoda > Arachnida > Araneae > Salticidae > Maratus > Maratus speciosus. The sequence continues at coordinate 620,152,619 of OZ010788.1, read as the reverse complement.
TGAAAATTTCATACGCGTATCTTGCAAGGAATTTTAAATATATTCTTTTAAGCGTGTATTCGAAAAAATGTTTTTCCACCCTCAACAGCTCGAAATTTTCTGAGACATTTTCAGACTCATTAAAAAAAAAAAAAAAAAAAAAAAAAAAAAAAAGATGAAACTTGGTGGGGGTGATTTTGAAGACATGTTTAACATGCCGTGTGATTTCATTTTCAGCTCAATTAATTAGAATTTGATTTTTAAAACAATTATTTTCTCAGTATGACCATTTTTTTTCATTCCCAGATCGCCCGCTTCGGATAATTCGGTTCAAAACGCCAACTTTGACAGCGTTTAATACAGTATTTTCTGCATTTATCAAAAAATCGAGAAACACGGCACATTATGTAGTTTCTAAATAAGAGAATTTCCCAGTTTGATGCGTTTGAGAGCAAAAACGAATTTTAAAATGAATCAGAAAATAAGCAGTTTGGATCGGAATACACCCTTAAAGTTGGCAGATCGTGAGAAATTCATTCTGAGATAAATTAAAGTTATAGTTCTCCTCAAAGAGCAGCTGATGCATCGCTTGTCGAGGCAAAAGGTATTATATCTAATGAAGATAAAAGCATGCAGTTTGCGATATTTAACGCTAAAAACTTATTATTTCTTTAATTCTAATAAAAAACATTGAATTGTTTTTTTAGAATTTTTAGATCTGGACCCCCTTAAAAGTTATTAGGTTTTCTTTTCCAGGTTACGTCGATCTAAATTTTTTCCTGAAGATCTTTATTTCTTCACTTCCGGAAGTAAAACCTTTTCTCCTGTGTTAAGCTTTTATCAAAATTTTCACCTACTCATAGACATTTCTTTCTACAGTGAAATCAATCATACCTTTATTTCCTAGATTTTTTCGATGTACTTTGTCTCCGCAGATCTTTATTTCTAAGCAATCTATGAAATATTCTCTTATTGGAAGTAACTAACAATTTTCTACCACAATTAAAATCCAAGCCAAATACATTCCATTATAATTAATAAACACACTTTAATCCTTTATGTAGTGAATTATGAATTCATGAAATTTTTATCTTCTAAAGTATTTTTCGTGAATTTTTTAAACTACATTAGAAGATTTACATATCATTTAATAAATTTTTGAAGGATTTTAGAAGGATTCAAGGATTTAGAGGGATTCATTAAATTTGAATTTATAGAGATTTTGTTCAATATTTAAAACCCCACGCAAATCTTTTATTTAAAAGATTTTTCGTAGCATTTTTTAGAATTAGGAAATGTACAAACATAATTTTCCTACAATAGAAACATAGAAATATATCCGAATTAGAATATCCCCTCCCTCCCCTAACGCCAAGAATGCTGAAATGATGCAAAGGCAAAAGAAATAATCCTCTTAAAGATATTTTTTTTTTTTTTGTCCAAAAATGCTTTTGAAACAAGATAAACTAATATATCTATAACTCATTCTAAACTGCATTACTACTAATAGATGTATTAAATGAATTTTATAACAGGTTATTGTAATGATACGTATACGTACCGTCAGTATATAAAGGGTTAAGACATTTTGTGCCTCATAACGAGTTCAACAAAAGACTCATTCTCTCATAGACTTTATTTCCTTCCCAGAGTTAAAATTTCTTCACTTAATAAAATTTTATTGCTTTGTTACGGCTTCATCAACATTTTCACCCGCTCATACACATTTCTTTCCTATGGTAAAATCTATGGGGCCAAATTATCTCGATATATTTTGTCACCGCAGCACTTAATTTCTGCAAATTCTATAAAATATTACGTGATTACAAGTAACTAACACCCTTCTACCTTGTTTAATATCCAAGCTAGAATAAATACACTTTAAGAGAAACATTTTGTGTTTCATTACGAGTCATCAGAATTTTCATAGACTACATTTCGTTCCCACAGTTAAAAGTTAGTAGGGTTTTTTTTTTTTTTTTTTTTTTTTTTTTTTTTTTTTTGGAGTTACCTCGTTTTATTTCCTTCTGAAGAACTTTATTTCTTCACTTAATTAAATAAACCTTTTTCAGCTGCTTTACAGTTTCATCAAAATTCTCACCTATTCATAGACATTTCTTTCCTACGGTAAAATCTATGAGGCCAGATTATCTCGATATACTTTGTCACCGCAGCACTTCCCTTGTGCACAGTTTATGAAGTATTCTCTTACTAAAAGCCAGTAACACCTTTCTACGTTTATAATACAAGCTAGAATAAACAAGACATTAAGAGAAACATGTTGCGCTTCATTACGAGATCATCAAAATTTTCATCCACTCATAGACTACATTTCTTTCCCACAGTATAAACTTTTTTGTGCTTCGTTGCGATTTCATCAAAATTCTCACCAACTCATAGACATTTCTTTCCTACGGTAACATCTATGAGGCCAGATTATCTCGATATACTTTGTCACCGCAGCACTTCATTTGTGCACAGTTTATAAAGTATTCTCTTACTAAAAGCCAATAACACCTTTCTACGTTTATAATCCAAGCTAGAATAAACAAGATATTAAGAGAAACATTTTGCGGTTCATTACGAGTTCATCAAAATTCTAATCCACTCACAGACTACATTTCTTTCCCACAGTATACACTTTCCTTGTGCTTCGTTGCGATTTCATCAAAATTCTCACCTACTCATAAACATTTCTTTCTTACGGTAAAATCTATGAGGCCAGATTATCTCGATATACTTCGTCGCCGCAGCGCTTTATTTGTGCACGCTTTATAAAACATTCTCTTACTAAAAGTATGTAATACCTTTCTACCTTTATAATCCAAGCTATAATATACAAGACATTGAGAGAAACATTTTCCGCTTAATTATATGAATTCATCAAAATTCTCATCCACTCATAGGCTACATATCTTTCCCACAGTTAAAAGTTATTAGGATTTCTTTTTAATTTTTTGCTCTTCTTTTCTTCACTTGTTAAAGTAAAACATTTTCTTCTGTATTAAGCTTTCGTCAAAATTCTTACCTACTCATAGACGTATTTCTTTTTTGTAGCAAAAGCTATAAGGCATATTTTTACCGGATTATTTCGATATACTTTGTCTTCGCAGCGCTTTTTTTCCAGCTCTCTATAAAATATCCTCTTACTAAAAGTAAATAACACTTTTCTACCAAACTTAGAACCCATATGTCTTATTGGATTCTGCTAGAATCCACAAACACGCTTTAAGACATTTTGTGTGCACTATATGGCCAATGATGATTGGTCACTTGAGAATTTAGACGTTTTGTTAAATTAGTAAACTCATGAGGAATTATCCTGAAAATCCAGGTGTGTAAACAGAATAATATAGGTCAAATATTTCCGCGAAGAGTTTTTCCAGAAACTCCATAGGGGACCGTCAACAAATTGAGAAAGAACGAATATCTTCTGGGTAACACTGTAAAAACTAATGTAGCAAAAACGTTCAAACTGTAGAACATGATTAAGAGGCTTGTTGTAATAAACTGTGATCATTTTTATGAGAATAGAATGTATACTAGTAGAGAAATTAAGGTTTTTATAAAAACAGTTCCAAATTTTTCCAAGTTTTTTGCTTATACTTTGCAGAGTTCTTAATATAAAAACATTATCTTTTCGGAAACTATGAGAAACAACACTGTGCACTATACCTTGTAATCAGAATTTAAAAAAAATAATATTTGGATGAAAAATGAGCAGGTTTGCTAAAAATGCTTCACTGCGCATGTGCGAATGCAACCAACTATAATGTACATAATGTATTAGCTAAGTGTATTGGGCAATTTTTGTGAAAATCTCAAAAACATAGCTTGAAAATTCTGAAGATTATCGTAGATAGAATAAGCTCAAAATCCGTTGTTCCCAAAAGGAAGCAAAAAAATAGGGGTTGTATCCAAATATAGTAAGTAGTACGTGAAATATTGTGTACGCTATCTTGGCACTAATCAACAGATATTTAACTTACAACAGATAACAAACTTTAAAATTCTTTAAATTTAAAAAATAAATAAAATTCTAAAAATTTAAATGCAAAATGATTTTTTTTCTTGTCAAAATCAGTTTTTCTAATATATATTGGTAATACTTAGAAAAACTGATTTTTAGAATTAAAAAATCATTTTGTTGTTAAAAATTGAAAAATTTTTTTAAGTTAAAGAATGTTAAAATTTGCTGTTTTTTGACACATTACTGTTATTAAGACACCAAAACTTCTCAAAATATTTGTCAAATCACTCTATTATTTTCTATATCCTCTATAGAGTGTACTTAATAAAATTAGCCATGGACTTTATAATATAATGAAAATAAAAAAAAATAAAAATCGAAACGTTGAAGAAATTATGTTTTTGTCTGGATTTTTGCCTATGTTTGTACATTTTATTTTTTTTCTCATAATTAATGCATTAATTGTAAAATCGATCCCTCATCTTATTAACTAGACTATATTGAGAATACAAAAAAATAATGAAGTGATATGACAAACATTTGTAGAAGTTTAGTGTTTCAAAATCAGAAATCTTTAAATTTTTTAAATAAAAAATATAATAACAAAAATTCTCAATTTTTATCCACAAAATGATTTTTCTTTCTCATCCAAATCAGTTTTTTTAAGTATTACTTATAATAATATGTGTATATAATAAGTAAATGTACATCAATAAAAAAAAAAAAAAAAAAAAAAAATCTTCAGCATTCTTCAAAGAGAACCGACAATACAAAAAAATAATGAAGTGATATGACAAACATTTGTAGAAGTTTAGTGTTTCAAAACCAGAAATCTTTGAATTTTTTAAATAAAAAATATAATAAAAAAACTGATTTGGACGAGAAAGAAAAAATATTTTGTGGATAAAAATTGAGAATTTTTGTTAAGTATTACTTATAATAATATGTGTATATAATAAGTAAATGTACATCAATAAAAAAAAAAAAAAAAAAAAAAAAATCTTCAGCATTCTTCAAAGAGAACCGACTCCCCTTACATAACGACTTAGCAGAGAAATATAATTTAATGCATCGCCTTAATGAACGGCTTGAAACGATATTTTTTGTTCAAAAAAAAGTAAGCTAAAAACTCCAGAGTTTTCCCAGGGGTTCTTAATTATTCAAAAAAAAAAAAAAAAAAAAAAAAAAAGGCATGTGTTTGTGTAGGTGTGAGTAGGTGTTGTGTAGGTTCGTGTAGGTGTAGATTTGAGCATTAACTAATAATAAGTAAAATTATAGTACTATTTTTAGATTCTTTTACATTACATGCCATTTTTTTACACGTTTTTAGGATTCCGTACTTAAAAAGTAAAAATGGAACCATTATAAGATCACTCCTGTGTCTGTCATTCACAGCCATTTTACTCGTAAACTATGGAACGTGGAAAGTTCAAATTGGGGGAAGTACTAAAAAGTATTGACCCACATATTTACAGATTATTAAACATTCGCAGATATTTTTAGGAAAAATGTATAGGGGCTAATTAAATTACTTAAAAAAAATCTTTTCTTTGTATGTCGTGTGGGGTATCGTGTGAAAGATTTCATAATGCTGAACTCAAAAATACATTTCTTTTAATTTTAGGTATTATATTTTCAGAGATATCGTCGAAAATGTAGTGCAAAAATTTGTTCCACCCCATTCATTTCCGAATCTACTGAGACTAAAATTATGGAAAAATTAGAGTTAGTAGACGTTAATTTAAACCTTGCAAGAAAATTATAGCGATTACCGTAAGGTCACATAGTTTTAGAGAAAATCGCATTTTACCGTTACACAAAAATTTCAATTTGCGGGCATTCAATAAAGGCGTTGAGGAGCGCTGTAGGTACCTATCATTGCAGAAGTATAAAAGCATTGTTGATAATGATTTTTGAAAAAAGTCGTCAGAAATTAGCCGAGTTTTTAACCCTTAAAAGCACAGACGATTTGAACATACATAATGACAGGAGCGCCGTACTCTATGTACCGTCGCCTTTGAAAGCTTAGATAACAACTTTTATTGATGCATTTGTGTAATACAATGTCCAGTAGCAGTATAAAAGCAAACGTCAATTTGTTATAAACAGACTAATTTAATTAGAATTAATAACATAAATAGTATGGGACTCGCGACTAGTTTGCATTGAGTAGCTCTCTCAATTCGCCTCCCGTGTCTTTAAATGTTAGTTAAAAACCTATCTGGAAAAATGCGGTACTGACCAAGGCGGTGTTGCTACTTTGTGACCTCGTTTCGAAGTACGCTTAGCACAATGCCAAATTTAAACCTTCAACAAGGGTTTTGTTTTAGCTACACTGTAGAAAGAAAAGATTATTACTACGCTGAATTTATTTTTATTAAATGACAAATGAAGTTTAAATATGCAGTACTTTCATTGTCAGTACCGAATTAAGTTCCTCATAAACAGATTAGAATAAGATTAAAAAAAGAGTTGTACAGAATACCAATATTTGATATTATTTAGGCTTCATATCCATTTGAACTTTTATGGTAGGAGAGACTAGGGACGGTTGACCATACGGGAGGCTTAACCCACCCATCAATTTTCATATTTAAAAGAATTTCAGAGTTTTATCAATAGGTGTCAACCAAAGCTACTGGAATGCTCAAACAACAATCTCCGTTTCATAGAGATAATCGAAACAGGTGTGGAAAAAATCAATTGTGAGCGTTTTCAACCTAAAAGTTGTGTTTTTTAGAAATAATTTGTAAGCTTTTTTTAAATAAATTATATCATAGAAATTTAAGTAAGTAGGTTTAAAGTATTACAGAAATATTGAGCTTTCATTCCAGACATAAAGATTGTACAGTAAGTTAGGCTTAACATAACAATGTGGTATTATTTAGAAAGGGTCTAAGTGGGGAGGCTTGACCCAGTCAATGTGAGAGAGGGTTGACCAGATGCTCAAGGCTCCCTTAATTAAGTGGTTTTGGAAATCTTTCTATTATACACTGTGCATAATGAAAAATTAATGGTATATACATAAAATAATGTAAATTTATTATGTAAAGATTCAGAAAAATGCTTTGCTGGAAAAAAAAAAATATTTAAAACTGACTATAGAAAAATGTGAAAAATTGCTAGAAAATTGGAAAGTTGATAGGAACTTTTTCATTTAAATATTGCATACAATAGGTAAATAGAAAACGTGGGAAAGACTAGAATGGATGAAGGCAGCACTTTTAACCTTTTGAGGGGCAGTGGTATGTTTATAAAACTACTTAATTTTAATTCCGAAACATCACAATGATACCAGAATTTTGCTAAAATCTTTTCATTTAATATGTATGTGAAATATAGCCTTTTTCTTATTTCGAAATAAATTTGTTCATAAATTCCGGTGCCAGTCATTCATTTCAACATTTTAGTACTGAAAGTACTTTGCACCTGAAAGGTTTGAATCATGTTAATGATAATTTAAGGCTCATGCGGTTGCAAAAGAACATAGTATCGATCGAAAAACTTTAGGAAGGTATGTAGAAAAATTTCACCAGGGTGAATATAGTGAGATGAAGCCAAACTATGTGACAACTAGAGTTGTCAGATTGAGTGTCACAAAAATCGAACAAGGACATAAAAAAGCGAGACAGTGGCTCTTATATCCAGACATAATAACACGAAACACTATGAAAACGGAACCTGTCTCTAACAGAAAACTGCCTTAAATGTTAAAATTTCATTTTTCCTGTTGTACAATTATACCTGCTCTGTCAAAATCCTGTTTAAAACAAAATTTTTCTCCTCTGACTAGCGATTACGGCTTAACAGGCTTGTTTAAGACTCATATTTTAAAAAATATTTTTTTAATAATACAAAGCATGTAGAATAAAGTCATTTTGCTTTTTTTTTAAAACTGATTTTATTTCTCTTCACAAATAGTGCAATATAAAACAAAGTGGGTCAAGCCTCCTATATAGTGGGTCATCCTTCCCATATGTGGAGAGCCTTGACCCATTATTTTTCCATGATTAAAATCAATCATTTTTCAAATTCCTTATATGTTACACTTATGCAGCAATTTTATCTTGATAACTGATTGTATAACGAATAAAATGATATATAAAACTTTATTCTATGTTCAATATTTAAAAAATAAAAAATCATTTTGTAAAAAGAGGGTCAACCCTCCCTACTCTCCCCTATATATCCATTCATACTTTTCTAGTATACACAGCTATACCCAACCCTACGTTGTATAGTTTTTTGCAAACTTATTATTATTTTAGCAACGATTTTTTTTTTAATAATGCAGTTAATAATTCGTATATTTTTTGTATGGAACCCCTTGAGCTTGAGTAATACTCGCACTTGACCGTTTATTACTTAACCCTCTCGCTGCGCAACCCAAGAGTTTCTCGGGCAAAGTAAAAGTAGCAAAATTTGCGCAACCCGAGATTTCATTGGGGGTGCATTTCCCCCGTCTAATTCACCCGCCTTCATCATTCCCACCAGTTACTTTTTATTGCAAATTTTGCCTTATCTAATCGGAGCATTTTTCCGATTAAATCAGACGAAAATTTTTGCTTTGAAAAAGCGGTGACAAAAGAATAAAAATTCTTAAAAGAAGCTCGTCGCGAAGGAATTGAAGAGCTGAGTGGATGAACATGTTATGCTGCATTTTCTAAAAATTTTTTTTTTATCTATTGGATGAAAGCGTTATGAGGTATCTTATCACATGGTGAAGCTAAAATACTAAGATTCCATTTAGTCTTGAAGATTTAAGACATTATTCACTAATATTTAATGTTTTAATATTTAATAATGTCAATAATATTAATAATTTTTAGTGTTTGAAAATTAAATATGAATAAGTTTTTCTGAGAGAGTTTAGTACAGTACCTGTTAATATTTTAAACACATGGTATCAAATAGAAAATAAATCATTAAAATTTAGAGCAAAATCTTTCACTTCAAATTTCTTCAAATGTAATTTTTGCTACTTAATATGTTCATCCAATTAGCTCTTCAATTAAGTAAGCAATTTTTGAAGCTATTTTGATGAAACAATTACGCAGCGAGAGGGTTAACACAACTTGGTTTTTGCATGTAAAGACGGAATTCTGTAATCGATTTTTCGGTAACGTTCTCGTATGTCAGAATTAAATTATATTCACGGGTGTGTTTCCGATGACAATACAAAATTTTAATATATTTAGAACTGAACTAGCTCGAGCCCGTGATGAATTTTCCTTAAATGAACTTCAAATTTGTATTATTTTATATTTTTAGCGCCAATTTGTCTTAATTTATATTTTTAAATGAGGAAATCGCGAAAAAATTTTGAATTGAAAGTACAGTCGTTAAAAGAAAAAAGTAAACACCTCGTACTAACGCCTCAACAAATTATCGTAAACGAAAATTAATGGTACAGAACGATTGGAAATAAAGTCTACTTTTAAATGATGTATATAAAATTTGCATAGGGGGCATTCTACATATTAAAACGAATACAAACTTCATTTTTTTTAAATGGCAATACTCAATTTTAACGAGATATTTCAAATCTTTGGTTCAAATTATTTGGTTCAAACTATGCCTAGACACCAAATTTTAAGTCATTTGAATGATAAGTTTTGAATTATACACCTTCAAAATTTAGGGCTTCTAATGTTAAATTACATTTTCATATTTTTATTTATATCTCCTGAAATTATACTCCTAAAGTGCTATTTTTTTCTGTAGCAATAATACTAACATACCCAAACATAAATACACTGAATTTGCAATTTTTATAATTTTATGATATAAATTATGAATTATGAAAATAATATTCAAAAATAATTATGAATTGCGACCTACAATTTTTTTGATGGATTTAGATTTATTAAGTCCTGCTTTATGGAAATCTAAAATCTCACATTTTTCTTTCAAGTAGTTTTCAAATTATGCTTAAAAAACGGCAAAATGATGGTTTAAGGGGCCGTCTATGATAGAAGTGATTAAATATTTTGAAATTTCTTATGCTATCCTGTAATCTAGAAGGTTTCACTGACTGCGTGAGTGGCGCTGAAGGTGCCTTGATCAAGAGAGGGCTCTCTCGACCAACTTCAATTTGTATACAGCCCTTAAAATACGCTCGTTTTAAAATAATTAATTTCTGGGAAACTTATCGTACGAATTCCATAAAAATTTGTTTCTAGGCTAATTGAAGGGTGTAGAGTTAATTTATGCTGTTAGAATTGTATACTGTCATTGAAAAAAACAAAGTTATGGGTTGTTTTAATATGTAGATGGCTCCCTAAACAAATTTTATATACATCATTTAAAAGTAGACTTTATTTCCAATCGTTCGGTACCAGTAACTTTCTTCTGCAATAATTTGTTGAGGAGTTGGTAGGGGGTGTTGACTTTTTTTTTTCATCGATTGTACATGCTTTTGGTCAGAGACCTGGAAATGGAGCTGGAGCCCGGAGCAGGAGCGCTCTGGAGCTGGGGCTCTAAAATTCCCCCTGCTCCCGGTCTCTTTATTTTTTTAATGTTCTTTTAAATCTTTTTTTTCAGTCTTTTAAATTTCCATGCTTAAAATATTTTAATTACATCATTATTCAGTATTTTAATTACATCATTATTCAGTATTTTAATTATATCATTTTTTAGTTTTTTCTTTTTTTTTTTAATTTTTTTATTAGAGATGGAAAATTTCTTACAAAAACTTGGTAACACTACTTCACTTCTACTTTCTACTTAAGCTATGTAGCAACAGTATTTGGAAACAAATATGGCCGCCTGTTGTTTACATGTTGTTACATGTGTAGTTGTACAATTTTGGTTGTTTGAAAAGTGTAGAAGAAATTTAAGATTTTTGTATTTAAAAGACCACCAAACATTCTTTTTAGGTAGATTTCGTATGAAATACTACCTATTGGGATCGTTCCTATGTTGGAATTTCTGAAAAATTTTTGCAGATCTACACCGATCATGACCCCTAGAACCCAAAACCACCCTCAGTACAAAACTTTATCTATCTATCTATCTATCTATCTATCTATCTATCTATCTATATATATATATCACTTTCTTCTGGACACGATAACTTTCGTAATTCTGCACCAATCTCTTCCAAACTGATACATAAAATCAATGGGCATAAAATCTCGGTCAAGTTCGTTAATGGGCAAAATCGGACCAAGGGGAGGGAAATAGGGAGGGGTTTTGTGAAAACAGAAAATCCCCCATAACTTCTTAATTTTTGTACATATCAAATCAATTGAAAGTTTTTATTACTTCTAAAAATAGGGCCAAAAATTTATGTATCACAGATTTTTGATAAAGTTAAAAATGGGCTCAAGGGGCGCAAAAAATAGGGTTTTTGGGAGAAAAAAATTCATAACTTCGTCAATTCTCAAGATATCAAATTCAATTAATTTTATTACAAATCTCCTTAACATTATCTAAAACTTTTATATTCACAAGTTTTTGATAGGAGCAATTCGTACCGCAAAAAAAATTAAAAACGAAAACAAAAAGGGCGTTTGAAGAAGAAAAAAATCCATAACTTCGTCAATTCTCAAGATATCAAATCCAATTAATTTTATCATGAATCTCCTTAATATTATCTACAACTTTTATATTCACAAGTTTTTGATAGGACCAATTCGTACCGCAAAAAAAATTAAAAACGAAAACAAAAAGGTGGTTTGAAGAAGAAAAAAATCCATAACTCCGTCAATTCAAAAGATATAAAATCCCCATGAATTTATCATATATCTTCTTAATATTGTCTACAACATCTATATAGACAAGTTTTGGATAGGACCAATTCTTAGAGCAAAAACAAATTAAAAATACATACCGGTTGAAGTAAAAAATGATCTTAGTAAGGGTGTTTTCAAATCCAAACTGCTTATTTTCTGACTCATTTTACAATTCATTTTTGCTCTCAAAGGCTTCCAATTGGTACGTTTTCTTACTCAGAAACTATATAATGTACCGTAATGGTCGATTTTCTGATAGGGGCAGAATATATTTTTTTAAATGCTGTTTAAAAGGGCATTTTGAACCGAATTTACCGAAGCGGATTGTGTTGGAAAAATCATTGTATTAAGGATGCGCTTAAATCCAAACTGCTTATTTTCTGACTGGTTTTTAAATTCATTTTTGCTCTCAAACGCATTTAATTGGTAGATTCGCTTATTCAGAAACTATATAATGTACCGTAATAATCGATTTTTAGATAGAGGCAGAATATATTTCAAAAAATGATGTCAAAGTGGGCATTTTGAATGGAATTTCCCGAAGCGCTTGTGTTAGAAACGAAAAATATTGTCCTTCTGAGAAAATAATTGTTTATATATCAAGTTTTAATTAATTGAACAAAAAATAAAAACACAGGTCGCTTATAAATCTCTTCAAAAATCACGTCAGCAAGTTTCATATTTTTTTTAAATTAAAAATGAATCTGGAATTATGCCAGAAAATTTCGAGTTGTTGAGCATGGAAAAGTATTTTTTTGAATACCGCCCTAACATGATTCTGATAAAACCAGCTATTATATGAAAATGAAATAAAAACTCGTCAAGAGTGGCCAGATAAAATTGTTAAAGTGGATTTATCTATAATCATGATTTAGTTTTTGTTTGATAAATTAGTATATTTGACTTCGAAATCTACCTCTGCCTGTAGGCCGGGCCGGCAGGGATTTTTTTTTTAAAGTAAAAGCTAAAAGATGTCACATTTTCTGAACAAGCATTTCAAGTTTGATGAGAAGAAAACTGCATTTTATCAGATCTTTAATGAAGGTTAAGGCAGAATTTGTGAGCAAAAAATTAACTGTTTAAATTAAAATCTGCAACTCAAATGTGCGGTCGGAGCCGAGTTGGAGCGGTTGCCGGAGCCACAGTATTTTATTTGGGAGTGGAGCTGGAGCATCAAAAATTTTTCGGCTCCGGGTCACTGATTTTGATATTTCATTTTCCGTGTAATTTGATTTTTGGAATTCTTTGCATACCGAAAGCGAACGAAACCGCAACGAAACACTCATTTTTTTTTTTTACTGATTTCGTCGAAATATTCACACATTTTATTTTGTAAAAAATATTTCCACCCGTCCGAACGTTTCAAAATTTTCGTAGTTGATGTAAATCTAGTCTATTGAAATGCTATAAAAAGACTGTGTTCAAATACGAATGTTTGTTTACTTTTAGCGTAGAAAAAATATCTTCTCCGTGAGGCGCGAAGTAATCTGCGTTTGTCAGTGTATTTAAAAGGGTTACAACTCATATTTTTTAAAGTCGATTACCCCATCGATTAGAAGAAGGTTTCAGCTTTAAGTACGTATTTTTGGTTTGTCAGTATCTTTAAAATTGCGTCCTGAAGGGGCGTTGCCATAAGGTAGAATAATCTTTTTACCCTTTTTGAAAAAAAAATCATTTACTGCGATATATTTTTTTAATTGATTGCGGCATTTGAGACATGTTTTCCGTTTTCAACAATACTAAGCGGTTTGACCGACGTAATGAAATAATGACATAAAAATGTAATAAGTAAGTAATAATGACAAAATACCCCCCCCCCCCCCCGAAATTCCTTGTTTCCGATCTTTTATTTTCATCCTATGCGCAAATAAGGCGTATGCACTGTAAGCGAAAAAAATCCGTTAAAATAACGGAAATTGTACTGGCAATCGAGAGGCGAGTACTATTTCCGTATTTTAACGGACATTTTTTCCGTTTTTTTATATTTCCGTATTTAAAAATTTTCGTCTCAAAAACAAAATATAATAAGTTTTCAAGGAGACTCTTACATATTTATGAACTTGAGACATCGCTTTTCAAGGAAACGTTTACATCAAGGTAAAAAAAAAATCACAATTTAATTCAAATAACACTAAATCAACAACACTTCCCTCACGGGATTCAAACCAGGGAACTGTCCTCACCCTGATTAATGCCCTTAACGATTACGCCACGGTTTCATAAAAATTCTCAAATATGTTACTTATTTCAGATGTCTTTTATGAAGCAAAGTCTAAAATATTAAACAAGGAACGTATTTTCGTCGATATATTTTTCAACTGGGTGTACAATTTGTAGTAATGTTTCAATTTTGGGATAGGGTGATGATAACTCTTATGATTTTTAGATATTGCGATGGCAGTAAAAGGAATAAACATGACATTACAACAAGTGGCCGTTAATAACTACTACCAGGTTCATTTTAAAGCAATTAAAAATTTATTGAAACTCCGTTGGAGATGGGAGGCCCCTCAGATGGGACTTGTACAAGAAGGAAGCTAGAGAGAGTCTGCTAAATAACATATGCATATGAGCAACGTTAATTATCGCCAATATATTCGCCACAATGGTTATAATACTGCAATTTGGCGTACTTCTCTGAAAAGTTTGTTTTATATGAACTGTGCTATTTTGGCATACTTAACGCGCACTTTTTGTATTCAAGCTGTATGTAGACGTATTTTAAGTCAAGACAATATCAGGGGCTCATGAAGGGATATCGGAATTTTGTGACCGCGGTTTAAAAACCAAATAAGGAAAGGTTTATAAATTTTTGATTAGCGAGCAGAACTAAGAACTGATAGCGGCTTTCATCGAATACCAAATATGGTCATGAAAAGATCTGGTTCACGATCGAAACTAAAATCATGGCATATGGCTTCTAACGGTTAATTTAGGATGAGGTCATATATGTATTACGAAAATAAGAATAGGGAATATGTATGTATGAAAAGGGATAATTTATCGTATCTTGAAATGTAATTACGCTTATATTAAATAAGAGAACATATTACATAAATGAAAAGGGGTGTTTCTTTAAGATATTATAAGATAGGACAGGTGAATAAAATTATGATAAGGGGAAAAGATTAATATATATGATTTGATATCATACAATTCTTAATATTTTACACATTTTTTTCGCTATAATTTTGAATATATAGCTTTTTAGTTTAACGCTTTCTAAAAGATAAATTTTACTCTTTAAAATATTACAGGCATGAAAGAATGTATTAAGTGTAATGACTGTTTCTTTTTTGCAAGATTTAAAAAATTTTATTTTAATATTATTTTTATTTATTTATTTATTCATTCATTTAGTTTTGCAAGAATACCAACATATTTCTTTTTAAATGTGTATTATTAAAATTTTCGAAATTGTTTGTCTGATGATTATAGCGAGTTCCTTAAAAATACTTACAGATGGCGCCATAATTTTTATCGGTTTTACCTAAAAAATCGTGTAGAACATGCTATTTAGCCATTATTGGAGGATCGTTGGATATATTTTCAATATAGAGCCATATTTAGCCAATAATGGAATTTCAATGAAAATAATATCACTGTAAGACAAGCATATACAACAATTAATGACTTTGCTTTCCAAACAAAAGCAACTATTTCTAAACATCATTTGCGGAACTTGAACTGTGTTGAAAGCAATACAGTAATATTCCGTAAAAATAAGGGAAAACTTACTCGATTTATACGGATTTATAATATCAAAATGTCAATTACGGAAAGCGTACTGTTTTCTTGAAAAAATGAAATTATTCTGTAAAATTTTACGGAAAAATTGTGTGTATTGACGTTTTTTTTTTTATTTTTTTTTTTACAATGTGTGCCAGCGTTTTTTCCCTCTCTCAAGAGTCGAGATAAGTTTTTAATGAGAGTGTGTTGCGATTGTTAATTAATAGTTCAGTTTATAATTAGAAATTTTAAATTCTGAGACTCAGGTGCACCAGGAGAGGCTTGAACTAACCTCACAAAACTTTTGAGCCTCGTGCGTGCAGTAGATTTCGCTAGTCGTCGCGCAGACACACGCACACACAGAGTTAAACTTTCTTTTATTAGTATAGACTATAAATTGATAAATTAATATCAAGGCATTTTTCCTTTTACCCGCCACACAAGATCAATCGCCAAATACTCTTGAGTGTTACAATTGTATACGCGTTACAACAACAATAAATTTAATGATGCTCCAAAACACACTTAACAAATTAGGCCAAATGGCTTTGAAACTGCAGTAATTCAATTTTAAACACGAAAAAGGAGAAAATAAGATTTAAATTAAAAAATATAGCATGCAATAATAAAAATAATAAAAAAATACACTTTCATCAATTAAAATTGTTTCATGTTAATTAAATTACGATTAAACGTTGATAAATCCATTTAGAAATCCTTAAAATATAGTTCAAATCTTAGGTGGACGGTATTAACAGTCAATTTTGGGTCAAATCAGTATACATATTTATGCAAGGTGACCATAATTAAACTGACAGTACTCAGAGTGTTCTGTAAGCACGGTCTAATTGAGAAAATGGCGCCAAATTTTGTAAGAAGATTAAGCAAGACGTGGTATGAAGGATTTCGCGAAAAATTAGTTCCAAAAGTCACCGCTAGGGAAATATGTGGCGCTGTGTAAGAGTAAAGAGAGTTTTTAAAGATGCAGAATCAATACTGAAATAAAATTACTTTTTATTTAGCACAGTTAACGATTTTAGTACTGATTCTGCATTTTTTAAATCTCTTTATTCTGTTACACACCGCCACACATTCATTCATTCATTCATTTTTATTACAGAGACACATAAAAGAAATCGATTACAATACAGTACTGTCTTTGAGTAATAATTGCTGGAGTGTACGGTTTAAAATTCGGTATGCGCTTTTAAATTTAATTAATTTTTTGCATCTTACTCGTTATATATAAATTCTATACCTCAAATACAGGTCTGCTCAAAAGTATTCACATACCGTTCTCCTTATTAGAGGAAATTGCTGAAGGTAGATTTTCAACTGAAGTATATGTATCTCTTAAGTGAACTAATTTTTGGCATGCATGTAGTTAATAGATTCAAATCGATATATCATATACAGGGGTACTGAAAAAATTCGCATAATTTCCGATTGTGGATGGGAACAGCTGAGATCGGGTTCTGAAATGGATCATGCGTTTCCATAGGGTTGAATTAGACGTAATATTCTAATTTTTTTAAGGGTGCAGTTTTGCTACATTATTCTGAATGTGTTGGAAAGTGTTTCATAATCTATACTTGACGCATGATTTTTTTCTTACTTGTTTTTTTTTTTTTATCGTAGAAGACAACTTGTTCTTGTAATGATCCCATTTCAATTTAACTAGGATCTAAAAATCATATAATTGCTGGCAAATTCACTGCAGTATTTTTTGAATGCGAATGCGCACTCTTATACCACCCTAACCCAATTTTTAGGTAATCAACCCTAAACCTTTGTAGAACCACGGTTTATTAATAAAAATAAATAAATAAATGTTGCAACTAAATTTTTTTCGAACTTTTAAGGAATTGAGAAAGTTTGAGCCGAAATGTATTCAGATAAAGTTAAATTTAAATTTTGTAATTTTAAAGATGATAAATTGAGTTGCATTTTCAGAGCCCAAGTGCGTGTTTTTTTTTCTTTGAATTTGGATTAATTTCAGAATGTATTTTATTTTATGAAACTTTCAGTTATGGTTTAGATGCGTTAGTTTATTTAAAGATTTGCAAAAATTTAAGAAAATTATTTGAATAAATTTCATAATTTAAAAATACTAAGTTGAATTTGATATTTAAAAATAGTTGCCGGATAATATATTTTAAATTACTTTTACTTTAGCAATATAATAAAAGTAATCACCACTGAGATCGTATAAAGGTACTTACCTATATTAAACATAAATGAATTAGAAAAGTAATCACATTACATTATTTTAAACTCGTCAAAACGAAAGTTTGAAATTTAGGGATTCAAATTATGTTAAAAAGTCCTTTCGGCATGTGCCGGTAGGAAAAGGTAACATTCATATTTCTTTGTTTTAAAATTTTGCAATTTTACTCAAAGACAATGTTACTCAAATTTTAAGAAGCTAAAATGCGACGAACCCGATAAGAGAATATTCGTCAATACTGAATTTGAATGAGAATTGCGCCAAATTAGTAAGCTATAGCCAAGTTGGCATCATTTATGGTTACCTATTTTTGGTCGCCAAGCTTGACGAGGATTTGAAGCTAACGGATATTAATAATATTTAAGCGTTGCGCGGCAGTGCACGGTGCAAATGGTCGCCAGTTTGAAACAAGATGGCGGATGAAGTTGGCCAATGAACTTGGTTGAGACATTCATATGTACTATGTACATTAGGGTGGTCACAAGAAATCAATTTTCGAATTTTTTATGGGGGACCCCCAAAAAAGTTGCCAATAGACTAGAAAATGAGATTGGCAAAGTTTCAGCTCATTTGGATAATATTAAACCGTGCATAATTGAGGTTTAAGTTTGGAAAAAACGTGATTTTTCGGGGGAAAATGTTGTTTTTCCTTCATGAAATAAATACAATTGAACCTAGAAACATAATTCAGGTCTCATTTTATAAAAAGAGTTTTGCTTTGAAGAACCACACACCATTTTTTTCTAAAAATGCATAGATTTAAAAATATGCGCATTTTTCAAGACCAGATTTCACCCGAATCCTAAAAATTTACTTTTTATGAAAATGCGAAAAAAAATTATAACATTCTATTTCATCTGCTTTCCACTTTTTGTTTTTCTATTTTTTTCATTTTGTACATAATAAAGGGTTTAATTAAAAAAACAAAATCCAAAGAAAATGAAAAAAATCTTTTTTAAAACTGAAAGAATTTTAAAAAAAGGGGGCAAAGAAAGTATAAAAATGAGAACAAATAATGCTCATGCATTTTATTATTAAAGTTGTGTTACAAGAAAGGAAGCATAATAAAGAAAAAAAAAATATTATCCCTTACAATTGTCACGTTAAACCTTTCCAGTACAGAAAAATTCTGTTCGTAAAATAATGAGATGATTGACTACACTAGTGCTGCACAAACTTTTTGCTAGAAAATTGTTTGCCACCACAAAAAATTTAAAAGTAACATCTGAATTATTTAATAGCAAAGTTCCTTTCAGTTAATTAGGAAAATTTTTCTGGATAAAAATAATTTTAAACTTGGTGGCCCGCGGGCCGCAGATTGTGCACCCCTAGACTATATCGAAATTTACAAACTACTTTTTTAGAAATTAAAAACACATTACTTTAGCCTTTCATTGTAAAAGGAAAATTTTATTAAAATATTCTTGGTGCCGTTTGTAAGTTTGGAATTAAAATTGGGTAGTCCCGACATAGGAAGAACAGGATTAAGGTGGTATTGGCTTAGATAAGGTGACTTTTGAAGAACCTTGAAAAGTTTTTCTACATTCAGATACAAGTTTTAGCATATACTGTTTTTGTTTTTCGTCTTTTGTTAAACAGGAATTGAAATCTCGGATTAATTTTCTTCCCCTTTCAGCTGTGTCATTGACAACTTTAAAATCTTTCACTATTTTCTTACTTTCAAATAAGGTTTATTTTCACACCATACATTGGGATCAGTATTTAATAAATGCTTATAAATATAAAATCTCTTAAAAAATTTTACAGTTTCAGATGAAACAAACACGACTTTTCTGTTCAATAAATAATCCACTTCGTTGAAATCTTTTGTTGCTCTTAAATTCCTATCATCATTATCATTTCTTCTTCAAATGACATTAATTTTACAGCCATACTCATGTTGACTTTTTTTTCCAAAGTATCATCTAAAAATGAAAATGCAACTTGATCCGAATTAAGATACCAAAAGCGGTTTATCATTTTAGCGAGTGCTTTGTCTGCAACCTATTTATCAATTATTCTGTAATGAACAAGTGATTTTATTATTTCCAGGTCTTGGATTGGAATCGAAAGTGGGAGTGGGAATATTGAAACATGCTTTTACATAAATATTGATTAGAAATAAGCAAAGGCCTCTAATATGTTCTTTTTCTAAATTTGTACTGAGATATTATCCCTGAAACAATATATTTTGAGAGAATAAAGGCTGTGCCATCCATCTGACATGGTTAAAAGCACCAGGTGCTCTGAAAAAATGTCTTTTGCAGGAAGGAGTCCTATAAAAATTAAACAAAGTTAGATA
Organism: Maratus speciosus; assembly: GCA_963932465.1. Taxonomy (NCBI): domain Eukaryota; kingdom Metazoa; phylum Arthropoda; class Arachnida; order Araneae; family Salticidae; genus Maratus; species Maratus speciosus. The sequence continues at coordinate 620,132,676 of OZ010788.1, read as the reverse complement.
AACTCTTTATAATCATCCCTGAGCTGTTAATTTTTAAAAGGCCCTGTAAGAAAACTTGAAATTTCTTCCGAATTAACCATTTATATCTAATATTTCATCTTCAATAGCATTTTTATACTGGTTTAATTTAGACCACCCAATCAGAATTGGTTTTTTTAACCCCTTCACGGTCGCTTAATATTTGAAAAAACCATCAAAATTGTACCTATTTTTTTATTACAGAAATTGAATAATTATAAGGTTTCTAAATAAAATATGCAATTAGTTTATTTTTAAGCCGAAAAAACAATATTTTATAGCCATATTCATATTTGTATAAAAGCCATCATGCGAGAATTATGTGTCTTAATCTCTTAAGCTCCGCCTCCGATAAATGTAGGTTACTTTTTTTTATTATTCAGATTTTTTGATTCCCACCACCGTAGTTTACGGCAGGTAAAATGATGCGAAAATAAAGCCATTTACACTATTAAAAAAAAAAAAAACTGGTGGGAGTCAAACAATCTGAATTAAAAGATAGTAGCCTAAATTTATCGGGGGCGGAGCTTAAGAGGTTAAGACATAATTCTCGCATGATGGCTTCTATACAAATATGAATATGGCTATAAAATATTGTTTTTTTTCGCCTTAAAAATAAACTAATTGCATATTTTATTTAGAAACCTTATAATTATTCAATTTCTGTAATAAAAAAATAGGTACACTATTGATGGTTTTTTCAAATATTAAGCGACCGTGAAGGGGCTAATATTCCAGTTATCGTCAGAAAGGCTTGATTCATCAGAATCCATATCAAAATGACAAAAATATTACAAATCTATGACAAATCTATGACAAATTATAGATCGTACAAATCAAACCAGAGTGCTAATATTCAAAGACTTCAAATGGAAATTCCAGTTCAATTTTTCTGGTTTCAGAAGTTTTTTCCAGCAATTAAATCTCCAGCCCGAGAATATGACGGGCACGAGAAATAACGAACGACACCTCAGTCCGAGATATTGACGGGAGCGAGAATTAAGGGGTTAAATATCTGGCTGAAGGGCAGTGATTATGCCCACTTCACAATCAAAAACAGCTTTTAGGATAATTTCTAAATTATGGTGGCGACATGGTATATACAGTAGACCTTTCCCTTAACAATTGCTCTAGAAAAATGCAGGTTCCTCTGAGTCGACTGGTATTTACTGCAGTTGTATCAAAACACATTGCCTGGATTTTACCAACTTCCTCACACTCTTCAATTGCTGAAAATACAGCTTTCGCCTGAATTATTCCGATACTATTGCCAAGCTGTGGAACTCGTAGTAACTGTTCTTCATCCCCACAACTAATTAAAACTTCTTATCCACTTTCACTCTATATTTCTTTATTCAAAAAATGGTGAAGCAGTTTTCCACCCCAGTGAACAACAGTTATCTCTCAGCCGTAATTTTTTAATCTGTTTTTGATGAGCTCAGTTCTTTGTTTACGAAATAGTTATTTGCGGAGTAAATTGCAATTCTACTTAAAATTAAAATCTGTGGTTAACTGGTGGATGTACTCAAAGTCTAGCAGCTTCTCTGGCGTTCAGTTCATTTTGCGAATATTATAAAATAAAATACATAAAGCTTGACAATTACTTGGTAGATTACTGTCAATGATTTGATGAGATATGTGGCCCATTCAAAAAATCTTACATTTCTGCCATCATATCAAAAGGGGGAGGGGGTTTTACGGAATGTTTCGTCAATTCTAAAAATAGCTAACGATAATAGGTAACAAAAACAGCCTTGTAATAAAAAGAGAATTTCAGAGGTTCAATTGCAATACAAACCGAGAAGTTCTTTCTTACTAGACACAGAACTAGATAACTAATAATCAATTATTATTCGTGAAATAATTTTAAAGTTACAAAAATTGTTCACTTATTTTTGTCTATTAATGAAAATAATACAAAAAAATTATCAAAAGTAATAAAATTATTACTTTGTCATTTTGCACTTACGTTTCAAAAATGCAGAGTTTGAGGGTACGGTTCACGAGTTGACCTGAAAAATACTAAATGTTCATTAAATATAAGTTTTGATGAGAGTAACAGGCCAAGGCAACAACAGTTTCTATGAAATAAAATAAGAATCAGGTTTCTAAGACAAATAGTTTTCACTTAAAGAAAGAAAAACGACAATTTTTTGCCAAAAACTGCAAATTTTCAAGAATTCAACCTCGATGAGGCACGTGTTAATGTTATTCATTTGAGCTGAAACTTTGCTAATCTCATTTTCTAACTAATTGACAACTTTTAGGAGGGTCCCCCCAAAGGAAACGTTAAAAAAAATTTCCCATGTTTCTTGTGACCACCCTAATGTGCATACTTAATCTTAACCAAATCGGTTTATAAATACGAGAGTTACAGCATAACAAAAATCAGATTGTTAGGAAATGTCGGACATTTTTTAAGATAAAGGCGAAACAAAACATGTTTCGGAATCCTTGTAATAAAGTCATACTCTTAAGGAAAAAATATTTTTCAGTTTTTATTAGCACCACTTTTTAAATTTAATTTTTTTAAATGCCGCCATTTTAAAACAAGATGGCGGGTGAAACTGGCCCAGGAATTCGGTCGAGACATTGGTATGTACTACGCATACAATTAATTTCATTCAAATCGGTTTATAAATACGAGAGTTATTGTATTACAAAAAGTCACCTAGTCACCTTTGAACGGAGGCTCGTTTTTGGGTCTGGGGGTCATGATGGATGAAAATATACCAAAAATTTTCGGAAGTGCTTTCCTCCGGACGGCTGTAATAGGTATCTTTTTTACTTTTTGTAATGAAAGCTACCTTAAAGAAAAAGTATGGTAAAAATCCAATTATTTATTCAATCAAAATAAATATCCGAATAAAATAAATTAAGATTAATTTTTATCCAGGAGATCGAAATTTTGAATAAGCGCTTTTTGTAAAGTTTGTGTAAATATATATATTTTTAAATAAGATGTATCTCAACAAACATTTTATTTAGAAAAGAAAGTATGGATTTAAGTACAGTATTAAAGGGATTATAGTGCAATATTAAATAGATTATAGTACAGATTATACGCACAGTTACTTAATTCCACAATACCTCAATCAAATATAAGGTGATTTTTGGAACTTTTAGAATGAGAAAAATTAATCTTTCGAAGAAATTGATTTTGAAAATATTTCTTCGATATTACGAATATTCTTCACACTTAATTTTTATTCAAAACTGATGGAATTGTACCAGAATTTTTGATAAAATATTTTGCTTTTATAATAATGCACGTGATGAAAAACCTCTTTTAGGTAGATTTCGTATGAAATACTACCTATTGGGATCGTTCCTATGTTGGAATTTCTGGAAAAGTTTTGCAGATGTAGATCATGACTACTAGAACCCAAAACCACCCTCAGTAAAAAACTTTATCTATCTATCTATCTATCTATCTATCTATCTGTCTCTCTCTCTCTCTATCTCTCTCTCTCTCTATATATATATATGTCACTTTCTTCTGGACACGATAACTTCCACAATTCTACACAAATCTCTTCCAAACTGCTACATAAAATCTCGGTCAAGTTCGTTAATGGGCAAAATCGAGCCAAGGGGATGGAAATAGGGAGGGGTTTTGTAAAAACCGAAAAACCCTCTAACTTCTTAATTTTTGTACATATCAAATCAGTTTAAAGTTTTAATTACTTCTAAAAATAGGGCCAAAAATTTATGTATCACAGATTTTTCATAAAATTAAAAGTGGGCTCAAGGGGCGCAAAAAATAGGGTTTTTGGGAGAAAAAAATTCCTAACTTCGTCAATCCTCAAGATATCAAATACAATTAATTTTATTATACATCTCCTTAATATTATCTACAACTTTTATATTCACAAGTTTTTGATAGGACCAATTCGTACCCAAAAAAAATTAAAAACGAAAACAAAAAAGGGGGGTTGAAGAAGAAAAATTTTCATAACTCCGTCAATTCACAAGATATAAAATCTCTAATAATTTATCATATATCTTCTTAATATTGTCATCAACATTTATATAGACAAGTTTTTGATAGGACCAATTCTTACAGCAAAAACAAATTAAAAATGCATAGCGGTTGAAGAAAAAATTAATCTTATTAAGGGCGTATTCAAATGCAAACTGCTTATTTTCTTACTCATTTTTAAATTTATTTTTGCTCTCAAACGCATCCAATTGGTAGATTCTCTTATTCAGAAACTATATAATGTACCGTAATGATCGATATTTTGAAAGAGGCAGAATATATTTCAAAAAATGATTTCAAAGTGGGCATTTTGAACAGAATTTCCCGAAGCTATTGTGTTAGAAACGAAAAATATTGCCCTACTGAGAAAATAATTGTTTATTAATCGAGTTTTAATTAATTGAAAGAAAAATAAAAACACAGGCCGCTTATAAATCTCTTCAAAAATCACGTCAGCAAGTTTCATTTTTTTTTTTAATATTGAAAATGAATCTGAAAATGTGCCAGAAAATTTCAAGTTGTTGAGCATGGAAAAGTATTTTTTTTTTTTTTTAATACCGCCTTAACATGATTCTGATAAAACCAGCTATTATATAAAAATGAAATAAAAACTCGTCAAAAGCACAGATAAAACTGTTAAAGTGGGTTTATATCTAATCATGATTTAGTTTTTATTGGTGAAATTAGTATACTTAACTTCGAAATCTACCTCTGCCTGTAGGCCGGGCCGGCAGGGATTTTTTATTTTTAAATCAGTTTCTTTGTACACTCTTCTGGCAGTCAATCATTTTAACCTTTAAGCCGTAGAATTGATTTGATCGGGTAAGAGTTAAGCAAGCAAATCAGACGTTTTTGAAAAAACACTTTATTCTAATAGGAATACGAATTGTTGTAACTGCACAAATTATATAGCAGTGTATTGTTAAATTTGTTTGATAATAATCAGTAACCTGAAAAAATATATTGTTAACTCATGTTCAAAAAGACTTAAAATAAATTTTCCAATTAAATCATTATAGCAAGTTTACTTCTAGGAATGTGAGAATCGAATAAATCAAATACATTTTTATAAGCATTTTAACTGGTCGTAGAAAATAAGAACCCATATTATATTAAACGATGAACTTTTATTGTGATATTCCACTCAATTTTGTAAGTAAAAAAATTAACGTTATGACAAAATATATGCTGTTTTATTTAGTCAATAAAAACTTGGTAAATTTGTAAATAATCATGTTTAAGAAAGATATTTTCTAGAGTTCTCTGACACTAATTAATCGAATACTTTTTATAAAACATACAATTATGTCAGCAACAGATCTGACAGAAATTAATTTACTTCATACGTATTTCACATTTTCCTTTAAGCGAGTGGTTCCCAACGTGGGGCGTACGCCCCACCGGGTGGCTATTTGATCTTCTTGGAGGCAATTCCAAATTTCTTACTCGCTCATTTGCTATCGGTTACTTTTGTCGTTTTTGGGGAAAAGTAATGTTGTAGAGTAAAAATAAATGGAATGCAAGTAAAATTGAAGAAATCAGTTTATTTTATTAAATTTTTAAAATGTTCCCTATCGAAATTTTAAAATAGATAGTACAGAATAATTTTGCGATTAATTTTTTAAAATATTTTGATATCTATAAGAGTAATAAAACTCACTATAATTTTTCTGGTGATGAATTTAAAAATTTTTCGTAGTGTTTTCTATTATTTATTGAATGAGTTTTCTACTTCTATTCGCGAAGACAATTAACAATATTGGGAAAGGCAAAACAGAGAGAATGTGTTTCGCGCGGAAAATGGCTAATTGAATTTGATCATGGATGATAATCTTGAAATACTTCTTATATATTGTGTTACACATAGAAAGTCAGTATCCAAAGATTTTCCACCAACTCTTAATAAGTTACAAAAATGCATTATAAAATGTATGATTTATCACTTTTAACGTTAAATGTAAGTGCATTTTTAAGATATTTCGTGAAGATAAAAATACAGACCGTATAACACTTTTCTTTAACATTGAGTTAAGTTGGAAAAGTACAACAAAATCTCGTTTTGACATATAGGCAAAAATGTATAATCTCATTGCATTTTTAAAATTATGTTAAAAACAGATTTGTGGTATAGGATTCACCTCCTTGATAAGTTGAAAAATGTGAAATGAATTGTTATTGTTAAGGCACTATTATACTCCTACCGTGTGAATAGAGTTCACTTTTTAAATAATAATAAGAAACATACTTGACAGATTACGGGGGGGGGGGGGGGGGCATAGTGACTTTACAGATGCTTTGGTGGGGCGTGACCGATAACAGGTTGGGAACCACTGCTTTAAGCCAAAAACAAAAATTAATAAGTTCATTTTTACCCGAAAATTCTCACTTAGTCAAATATACTAACTTTTGTAACCGTTTCACTAAAACACTCCGTAAACGAAAAGTTTCTGAAAAAAATTAAATGAAATGCTTTTATTTTATTAACAGTCTGTCATGTTATAAACCACATATATTCTTTATTTGAAGGAATTAAGAATCTTGGAGCAATCTCTTTCGTCCCTTCATTTAAAAAGCTTTATTAACTGATGAAAACAGAAAATTCAAAATAATTGTATTCGTAAATATTAAAATTTATTGAACTGCTATTTTTTCTTTTAATAAGTAAAACAAAGTCGCGTAATCTGAAAAGCAATTAATAATTCATCATTTTTGCTTTTTCTTAAAAAATAAATCAGATACGTTGGATAAACATATTTACCTACACATTTGACTTTATGTTCAACTGCAACTCTGTCATTTAGGTAAAAAGATCGATAAAATTCGTATGATGAAAAAATAAAGATAGAATGTATGTAAAGATAGCCATTCCGATTTTTCATCTTAAAATAATGATTCTATTTTTGAATAAATCATTAGTTTCTTCGTAAACAAAGAAAATAAATATCACGAAGAAATATAACATGTACAATGGACAAATAAAATATTTTTTTAAATAATTTTAATTAATTTTTTCAATTAATTTTCATCAGAAAAATTAATTAAAATTAGATATGTGTTTCATTTGTGCTCACCGATTCTGGGCTTATTTGTGTCTCATGCTTTACCGCAGGAATGTGTGCTCATGAAGACTATTCCATCTTGTGCTGCAGTTGCAGCCTTATCAACATATATGAGTGACAGATGCTAAACTGGGTATCGTCCTCGGAGCTTAAATGGTAGAGCACTTGGAGCGTTATTCCAAAAGTTCTGGGTTCGATTCCCGGCTTGGATATTTTTTACTCCGTTGGTTCAACGCTTAGTTAGCGATGCACTGTTAAAAATGTGCAGCATTCTGTTCAGCCATTTGACCATTTTTATCGAAAATGGTTACAAAACCGTAATTTAACACTATTCTGAACATATTATTAGCCATTTTATGGCCAGAATAGTGTTAAATTACGGTTATAATACCGTTTTTTCAAAAAACGGTCAAACGAATGGACAGAATGCTGCAAACTTTTAACAGTGTGTGATAAATCACATATTAAATATTCAAAAATATTTTTTAAAGAAATTCTTTAGACTGATTTCAAAATGAATAAAATTTTTTACATAAAACACCAATGATTTTGTATATAAAACAAGAAAGAAAAAAATCATTCATCCAGAATAGATTATGAATCATTTTCCAACACATGTAGAATAATGTAAAAACTTTCCTGTTTAATAAGATAAAATATTATGTCTAATTCAACCATATGGAAACGCATAATACATTTGAAAATCCTATTTCGGCTGTTCCCATCTGCTATGAGAATATTATACCAATTCTTTGAGCAGGCCTGTATATGATATTTAGATTTGTGTGTGTTAAGGTTGTATTTCAATCCAAACTGCTAATTTTCTGATTTATTTTTGAATTCATTTTTCCTCTCAAACGCATCAAACTGGGTAATTCTCTTGTTTAGAAACTACACAATGTGCCGTGCTTCTCAATTTTTTGATAAATGCAGAAAATATCGTAAAAAATGCTGTCAAATTTGGCCTTTTGAACCGAATTTTCCGAAGCGGGAGACTGGGAATGAAAAAAAAGTTTATACTGAGAAAATAATTGTTTAAAAATCAAATTTTAATTAACTGAGTGAAAAATGAAATCACACGGCCTGACTTAAAAAATCACCTCAGCAAGTTTCATGTTTTTACTTTTAAAAATGAGTCTGAAAATGTCTCATAAAATTTCGAGCTGTTGAGGGTGGAAAAATATTTTTTCGCAAAAATTTAGTTCAGTTAGGAAATACATACCTCAGTTGAAAATTCTCCTTCAGTCATTTCCGCTCATAAGGAGTACGTTACGTACGCTACGTAAACCATTTTGTACAGCCCGATATACGAGATATAGAATCTCTATACAATGAGTAACATTCAAAAAATTAGTTCAATTTAAAAGCACATATAGAAATTGAAAACGCGCTTCCAACAATTATTGCTCAAAGACGGTACTGTAACCGATTTCTTTTGTATGGCCCTGTAAATGAACGACAAATGCTATGAATGCTCTAGTCTATCGTAATCCTCTTGTAGTGAAATTCAGTGATTTATATCAGTTTCAATACATTTGAAATAGCGCAATGTCATTAAAATACTCTCCAAACGATTTTTCCCCATATACCATAATGGAATTCTTTTGTGTGCTTTTGTAAATGAACTATTAATGCTGCACACTTGCTATGCAATACCGAACATGCTATGATAAGCATGATTAATATCTCTCAATTCTTTGAAAATCCGAGTATATTTACGTGGGTTAGAGCGCGAACAGACGGACAGACGGACCGACAAATCGAATTCATAAACACTTTTAAACTCCGTTGGAAAGTGTTAAAAATCGAATTAAATTGTTACACACTTGGCAACCTCCTGTAAAACATTTCAATTTGACTCATATCCAATTAACACGTTTTGAACCAGTAATTGTATCTTTCGTGTGCGTGATACATCTTTCAGTTTATTTATTAAAAAAATTGTGATCGAAAACATTTATTTCATTTATGTCGGACTGAGAAATTTCATATTAATACTTGGAAATTTTTCCAGATAGAAACAATCGCCTTGCATAATGGAATTCAAATAATTTCAAATTAAATGCTTAAAAGGCGCAAAGGCTAGCCTAGTGAAAAAGATTCCATTCCGGGACTCGAACCCGGGCCATCAGTACAGCGCACTGACATTCTACCGACTAAACCACATGGAACGATACCCAGACTAGAACGTTTCACTATTACAGGTTGGCAAGGCTACAAACGTAGTACAGGATGGAATATTTATCGTGAGCCACCAGCATGGGGCAAACACGAAACGTATTAAATCCGGCATCGATTGAAACTATATTAATATTTGGAAATTTTGTCATAGATGGTGCGATTTTCTATGTTGGATATAAATACGTTTCATGTTTGCCCCATGTTGGTGGCTCACGATAAATATCCCGTCTTGCGCTGCGTTTGTAGCCTTGTCAACCTGTAATAGTGAGAAGTTACAAGCTGGGTAATGTTCCATGTGGTTTAGTTGGTAGAATGTCAGTGCACTATACTGACAGCCCGGGTACAAGTCCCGGCATGGAATCATTTTCATTAAGTTGGCCTTTGCGTCTTTTAAGCATTTAATTTGAAATTTGATTCTCATTTGAAATTATTGTATGTAAGGAATGTTTCCCTCTGGAAAAATTTCCAAGTAGTATTAATATCGTTTCAATTAATGCTGGATTTAATTACGTTTCGTGTTTGCCTCATGTCGGTGACTCACGATAAATATTCCATTTTGTGCTGCGTTTGTAGCCTTGCCAACCTGTAATACTGAGAACTTCCACGCTGGGTATCGTTCCATGTGTTTTAGTCGGTAGAATGTCAGTGCGCTATAATGATGACTCGGGTTCGAGTCCAGGCATGGTTTCTTTTTCACTATGTTGGCCTTTGCATTTAATTTGAAATTTGATTTTCGTTTGAAATATGAAAAATTTCATCTAGGATTAACAAAGTTAAATGTCTTGATATATCGCTCTCCCGCAAGAAAAGTGACACATCTCAACAAAAGTTAATTTGTCAAGAGGGGCAAAAGAAGCATGTTTTTACTGTAACATGAAATTATAACCCTTAGTTCTGCATACAGTAGTAAAAAAAGTGCATAAAAAAGTAAAACCCTTAAGAATGAAGAGATTAGATGAGGTTTGGAGGGTTAGGTCGTTTTAATTTCACACACAATTTGCCGCCTTTTACGTTGTCACGAATGGACATATACCGTAATAAAGCGATTTTATGGATAAGTACGCTTATAAAACTTTCCTTGCAGCAAGACGCACCTATGACAGACCTATTAGTACACTGTTAAAAATTTGCAGCATTCTGTCCCGTCATTTGACCGTTTTTTCCAAAAACGGTTACACAACAGTAATTTAACACTATTCTGACCATATTTTTGGCCATTTTATGGTCAGAATACAGTTAAATTACGGTTATTAAATCGTTTTTTCAAAAAGCGGTCGAATGACTGGACAGAATGCTGCAAATTTTTAACAGTGTAGAATAAAACACATAATGCATTTTTGCGAACTGTGCTAATTTTCTTGCGAGTGAGCGATATAATGTTTGGTCCGGTTCATACGGTTAGGATTGTATTGGTAAGGGAAGATTTTCTTTTACTTTGCTTCATACATTGTATTTCTTTTTAATGATTTTTCCCCCATTCAATATGATATAATAATTAATTTATTTTCTATTGGTATTGATGCGGCATTTGGCTTATATCTATTTCACTTATTATTTTCCAATATTTTATAGAATGTGTCGCAGTTGATCGGGAAATTTGAATACAGTACTGCTATGGTCCAGGCAATGAAATTCAAAGACTAAAATATCCGCTGTTGTGACGAATAAACCATTTCTGAACAGCCTCTTGTAACCTCTGAGCAACGTACACTAAGAATAGGGCGAACAAATACAGAATGGCGATCTGACGAAGTGCGTTTGACCACAGTTCTCGCAGATGTTATGCAGCGCCACCTGTTGGTGAAATTAGTAACTAAATTTGAAATTTTGTGTGGCTGAAAATTTACTAGTTTCTCAAGTAGATTTCCAGCCAACAGCAGATTTATGACGCTTTCCATTTCTATTTTTTTTTTTAATTTTTTAAATGTGCCCGTCCATTTTGAGACACCATGTATATGCTTATATATGGCAGATCAATTTGAAATTTAAATTTTACTAAAAAGTTTACTTACACAATTATGATAGTCATCATCTTAATATTTAGTATCATGTTTATTATAATTTGCTAAATAATAATATTTTAAAACAAATGAAAAGTTCGAACATTTTACAATGGGCGTATAAAAAGTCAGTGACACTTGTTCCTCCACAGATGACAGTTTTGCGAAACAAGAGCAAAGCTTACGCAGACGATAATTGAATTCCACGGCTTCTATCTGTAGCGATATCCTTTGGATATTGGTAATCGCTGCTGCGTAGTACTAGAAACAAAATGGCGTATCAGCTGGAAACTTATTCGAACGCTGAAGCATGCGGAACAGTACGTTGTATGTGGGTAAAACGTTTCAAGAGTAAGGAGATTTATCGTGAAATATTGGAAGAGTATGTGCGACGTGCCCAGTTAATCGCCCAGTTAGCTTAAACGGTAGAGCGTTGGCCCCGTAAGGCAAGGATCTGGGTTCTATTCCCGGTCTAGGCATTTTTTCGCTCAGTTGAAAATATTCATTTTGTATTTATTGCATGGTTAGATTTTATTACCGTATGCAAATTAATAAATGTTATTACTTTTGCATCAGCACTTCCGCGTACTCTAAAACGTTACTGCATTTTGTTAATTGAGGTATTCCCAATAACATGAAAAAAAATTATATAAATCTCACTATTTATTGAATTATTAATCCCATTTCAGTATTAAATATAAATTGTGGTTAAAATTTATTTCAGTATGCAAATAAATAAAAGATATTACTTTTGCATCAGTACTTCTACGCACCTTAAAACGTTACTACCTTTTGTTAATTGAGGAACATTAATAAACGATACTACTTTTGCATCAGTTCTTCTACGCATCCTAAAACGTTACTGCATTTTGTTAATTGAGGAAAAATAATAAACTATACTATTTTTGCATCAGTTCTTCTACGCACCCTAAAACGTTACTGCATTTTGTTAATTGAGGAATTTTCAAAATTAACAAAAATAAATAAATAAATTATATAAATCATACTATTTATTGAATAATTAATCCCATTTCAGTATTTCCTTTAACCTTTTCGCTACCTAGTCCACATATGTTGACCTCTATTCTTTCCCCCATAAAAACTAAACTGTTTGACTTTTTTACATTTTGACTTCATTTCGTAATAGCTGAATGTTTTTTGCTTTAAAAGCGAACCAATAAATGACAAAATCTATGCTGATTTCCACATAAAATATATGTTATTTTCATCTGAGTTTGCAAAACGCCTTCAAGAGGGTATGGCCAAGAAATTGAGAAATTTTCACACTTATTTAACTTAAATCCTTTACAATAAAATGTTTTGAGGATTTGTATATCATTTACTTGATTAAAGGCCTTACATTTGTGATTGTGAGAATTTGGGTTAGTGATAATTAAACTGATATTTTAACGGAATTTGTAATTTTAGATCCCCATTTCTATTTGTAAACCTAAATTACTATCCCCGTAAAGTATCAATTTCCGAAAAGTTCTTTTTTTCTGTCATCTATGATGTCATTTTTTTTTTTTGTTTAAAACCAATGAATGAGTATTTGTACAGTGCGGCGCAAAAGTTTATGCACAAGATAAATATTTTTATAAAATTAAAAATATACATCGGAATGCTTTGAAATTTTAACTGTATCTAAACAATTAGATTACAAATTCATGTTTCGAATTTGAAAACAATTCATGGTAAGGAAAATAATAAATTATAAAAAATTGAAAATTGTAATGTCGCAAAAGTTTATGCACAAAAACGAAATATATACATTTCACAAGGCACAAAAGTCCTTTAGTAGTCTATGGTGCTTCCATTGCACCTGATGAGATCGAATACTCGATTTTCCATTGATAACACGAGAGTATGGAAGGTTTTGGGAGCGAGTTTGTACCTGGCTTCCTCGATGGCTGATTTGAGCTTTTGCACTGGGTAATACTGCTTCTCATTCTTGTAGCCGCCAGAGGATTCCCCAGATGCTCTCTATAGGATTGAGATCAGGGCTGAGTGCTGGCGAGTTCATCACACTGATATTCTGAGATCTAAGCCATTCTTCTGTGTAACGGGAAAAGAGTATTTATGCGTTGTCTTGCTGAAAGGTGCTGTTGGGACCACCTAGGAGTTCTCCAAACGGTCACTAAGGCTCCATCAGAGTTTTCTGATACTTTTGTGAATTTTGTCTGCCATTTACGAAGCAAAGAGCCGTTTCTACATTACAGCCAAAAGCGCCCCATACCATGAGCGAATCATCACGTTGTTGCCTGCTAAATGCGCTCTTTCCACAAGGCACGCCAAAAGAATGAGAAGCCATTTGGACCATCCAAATTCCATTTTTTTTATCAGAAAAATAGCACTAATGTATTCGTCACGATAATACTTGTGCTGATTTGCCCATTCAGGTCTTGCTTGTTTGTGACACTGTTTCAGAAAAATCTTACGAGATAATTTTTGTTTTTCGATGAATCCTGATTCTGTTATTCGTCTGCATATAATGTTATACGATATTTTTGAGCCAAATCGATTTTTTATCTCATTAAGAGACAAATAGCTAGTTAAAGCCAATCTTTTAATTCTTCTATTCTCACAAAATGTGGGTTTGTTTTCGACGTTTCTGGATATACATTTTTGAATTGTTTTCCACGTTGCAATACACTATAAACACCACGTTTAGACCTATTTAAAATAAGCAAAATTTGAAAAAAAGATTTACCTTCAGCTTTCAGCTTTCAGCTTCCAAACTTCTACAACTTCTTCAGTCGAGAGCGGCAGAGATTTCGACATTTTGATATAACTCGTAAAACGATCTCTACACTTAGTACTCTAGAAAAAAAGTCTCGCCGATCCTCCACCTATCATGTTTAAGGAGATATTTGCATAAAATCTCATTTGTGCATAAACTTTTGCGACATCGCAAAAACTGTTGTTTTGTAATTTCTGATTTTCGTAACGATGAATTTTTTCGAAACTTCAGATATATATATTTATGATCACAGTATTCACCTACAGTGGATATTTGAAAGCATTCCGTTGTATAACTTTATTTTTATTAACATATTTGCGTTGTGCTTAAACTTTTGCGCCGTACTGTAGCATTATTTTAGCTTTGGGAACGAAGAGGTTAACCACTTCCGTACCAGCATATGTATATGAAGATTACATGTCAAACCAGTTCCAACCATCTAAAACCAACATGTATCCATATGTGGATCCACTGGTATTTGTGGAGAATCAGGTCATGGATCCATATGTAGATCTACTGGTACGGAAGTGGTTAGATTGTAGTTATTGTCGTGGTCCTTTGAAAAAATCTACTTAATGAAATATTTCTTATAAAAAAATAATAAAGAAAGAAATGTTAAAGAGAAGGAAGGAATGCCAGATTTTTATACATTGAAACGGGCATAAGAAAGGAATCTATTATATTTTTTAGAAAAGTTAACGTCATTGTTTCAAATTAAATATAAAAATTGTAACTATCTAATTTAAAATTTATTGCATGATTAGATTTTATTAACGTATGCAAATTAATAAACGATATTACACTTGCATCAGTACCCTAAAACTTAGTGCATTTTGTTAATTTAGGAATGAGTAAAATGATTAATTTTTCTAATATTAATTCATTCCTTAATAACCACAGGATTAACGTTTATGTGTCAGCGTATTTATTCAACAATAATCCAACACCAACTGAGATGTAAAAAATAATAGAAGCATTTAATTAATGACTTATCTTTCATGAATTTCAAGAACAGGGATAGGATATGCAAATAATTATAGATATTCATTTGGAATGACAAGAATTAACAAGAAAAAAAAATAAGTGATATAAATCTCACTATTTATTGAATAATTGTATGCAGAGTGAAATATTAATCATATATTTAATAATTATGCGTGCTTAGATTTATTTAAATCGATAAATTAAATAATTAGTTTTGTAACTTGTTAAGAATTTACTCATGTATTTCAGCAGAATAAAAAAAAATATATCCTTTAAATGCTAATTACATACTTTTTAATGAAATAAACTTCCAGCAATTTTGTAATATTTCAGGTAAATAAAACATAATTTAATAATTGCTGTACAATTTAGCTATTAGCATGATACTATTAATACTTGTTTTCCTGTCAAATTAATTCATTTCAAATCGAAAAAGTTAAAAAGAAAGAAACACAATATTGTAATGCATTAGAATTTGTTATGAATTTAATTACAGCGCAAAGGTTATGACAACTTAACGTTATTGTTTTAAATCAGATATAAGCATTTTTAAAAATTATGTATTTTCAAATTTTTTACACATTCACGTTAGATAAACGTATGGAAATTTCTAAGGGATATAATTATTGAAACATTTACATTGATGAAGCTAAAGACATTTTAACAATTTGTGTATTTTTATATTTGTTGCACATTTACATTAGATAAACGTGTGAAAATATTTTATGGGGCATGATAATTATTGAAACATTTTTATTGATGAAGCTAAAGATGTGTTTTTCCGTTTTTGGTGAGAGGAAACGCTGAAATTTCACAAAATTCAATGTACCATAACTGTGTAAAATAAAGTCGCCAAATACTGATTTTTTTTTACTCCTTAGAGAACAGGGAAAGTTTTTAAAAAAAAATATAAGTTATAGAACCAATGGATTTTATAAAAGTTTGAATTTCGTAACTTGAAAATATCATTATTTTGACATTTTAATGGTTTTTAAAGGAAGAACCTTTGGAATTTAAACTATACCTCTAAAGCTAACGGCTTAAGAATTAACTCTTGAAAAATATAAAAGTAGACATTTTGTAAGCAAGACATAGCAAGACAATTTTTAAAAAAAATATTTTATTACCACTCACTCAAAAATATGTAGAAAATGAGATTATTTTGAAGTTCTTGAGAAATGCTTTATAACTGCATATAACTACTCAAAAGTTTCAAATGCATACAATTTTATAACAGAAACAATTTGGTGGCTAAAAAAATTAATATTAGTTGTCAATAAACTTTTTTATTCATAAATACACAAGACTTGGAAAAAAAATTACGAATAAATTAATGCAGAATGAAACTTGAAACTATTCCATAAAACACAATAATTTTTATAATATAAACAATTTTATAAACAATTTTGGACTGTTACACCATAGGTAATTCAAATATAAATAAGTGAAATGTAAATAAACTGTAACATTCGACAATAAGTTTTAAGTGTTAAGTAATAAATTCAGAATATGAAACTTGTGATATCGCATGAATGTCTTGCAAGAACAGAGTTAATACTGTTCAAAATAACTTAGCATTTACGAACACCGTTCAACGTGTTTATGAATTCGATTTGTCCGTCTGTCGTTTCGTAACCGTCTGCCGTCTGCCTGCCCTTGCTCTAACTCTTTTAAATATTCTCGGATTGCCATGAAAGGTTTATATGTTTTGGGGATTTAGTATAGAATGTTCGTAATTGAAAAGTAAGTGTGTAGCATTTATAGTTCGTTTACAGAGACACTCAAAAGAATACTGTATTATTAGGGTCTACGGGGAAAAAAGGTTAAAAGCTGAATCAACGTTGATCCTGTTTTATATATTATTTTGAGCATTGAAACAGTTTGAGATAGCGTATCGTCCTCTATCGATGATCTTTGGAACTCAAACCAGGTACGTCATAAAGCCATTTGCGACTTCACACGTTAATGTCCTCATTAAGAATGATTTCAACAGCTCTCACAGTCGAGTTGCTACGGAATTTAAAAAGCATTCACACTATTTTACGCGCCCTGTACATAGCATACACAAGGTGCTGTTTGGAAAACCGAGTATCGAATTGAACCCTTTTGGCTACTACATTCGTAGTTTTATCAATCGCTCATGCAGATTAAATTAGATATAAAAAATATGCCATTAAAAATTTGAGCTCGTTTAAAACGGCATACTTATTATATTTTATTTTTTAGAATACTATTTTGGTATTAAAATTTTATAAATGATGCAAACAATTAATCCAAATGCAAATTTTAGCTTATATCAGTGAATATCAGCAGATGTCGCAAATTTGATTTACTACATTGGACGATATTTTTTTGCTTCAAGTTGGATTAAAATTTCTTCAAAATTTCTGCCCTATAGATCTACAGTTTATAAAATTACTCAAAAAATTTTTTATCCAATTTTCACTGCTTAAAATATCTTACTATATGTATTTATGTATGGCAGAAATCCGAGCTGTAGTTGGTACTACAGTGACACAACGAACTGTTAGAAATCGGTTACTTCAAGGACAGCTCCGAGCCAGGCACACTGTAGCGTGAATTCCACTGACTCCAAGCCATTGCCGTTTGCGACGCCAGTGGTGTCAAGCCAGAGCTCAGTGGAGGACGGAGTGGAGATCTGTTGTGTTTTCTGATGAAGGCAGGTTCTGCCTTGGTGCCAGTGATAGCCGCGTGTTGGTGAGAAGGAGACCAGGAGAACGCCTGCAAGCAAACTGTCTACGGCCTAGACACACTGGATCTGCACATGGCGCCTGGCTCGGAGCTGTTCTTGAAGCAACCGATTTAACAGTTCGTTGTGTCTCTGCGGTACCAAATGTAACTCGAATTTCTGCTGCAGACACAATATGATGCGCCACGGCCGTACGCCGAATACGGTGGGCTTCCCTCTCAGTAGTGCCACGTGGCCGCCCGGAACCCGGTCTTCTTGACGCAGTACCATCCCCTGACCACTGCTCCCAACAATCAATGAATATATTCCGGCCAAGTCTTTCGGCAATATCGCGGAACGAAAATCCACCTTCTCGTAGCCCTATTATACGACCTCGTTCCAACTCGACTAGCTGTTGATAATGGCTTCTTCGTCATCTTAAAGACATTCTTGGCAAACAGCAACTCAATAAGTCTAATTTCGAAGATAAATAACACTCACGAACTTTGAAGCACACATTTAAAGCAAACCTAATTTGCAAGTTCTGAGTGATGCTACTAGCGCCACACTTATGCGGGATGGGCGAAATTTGAATCCATGTCATCTTTCAGATGTATAAACACGCCTACCAAATTTCGTTTATCTAACACAAGTCTTTCTTGGTGTTGATATTTTTTTCCGTCAGTGTATAAATCGTAGGATTTTATCTTTTACAGCATTTATAATACACACGAACAAATAATATACTTGGCAGGTTCAACCAATTCAACCAAATCAATAATTAAACACTTCTAAACATAAAAACAGGAATTCACCTAGAATTCGTACTGAAATAATTTATTTGGCGTCCAGCAGATCTTCGACCTTCATGTTAAGATAAAAACTGTGGAACACCAACAACCTATCTTGGTGCTTTTTATTTTAATCTTTCATAAACGAGAAGATTGCATCATGTCTTGCACTTTCTTCATGTTACTCGTGTAATGCTTTTTTTTTTCATATGATACAGTATATCGACTCTTGGCTAAGTTGAATTCTTGGGGATATTTATTATACTGCATATATATACCCACACACATATGTATGTACAGTATATTTATGTGTGTGTGTGTTCTATATATCTCAATTAATTCGTAAAGTATTGAAAAAAGGTGACTGAGAATACAAATAGTCTGAAATATTTTCACTGCATACTGGCAAAAAAGCTAACTACAATGTACTAGTTGGCGTTTAAGTATCTGCACATTTAAAGGTAAAACGCACTTTACAGGAATCAACAGTACAGTTTATCGAAATTCTTTAGTACATGCGATTAAAAAAAAGTAATAAAATAAAGTCCTTCCGGCCAGTGCCGGGAGGAAGAGGAAGCTTTCATATTCCTTATTTTAAAAAAGCCAACTTATATTATTCAAACACACGAAGCTCAATTAAGTGGAAACCGAATGTAAGAGATTCAATACTAATTTTTATCATTACAAAATCATTATGAATGAGAATTTCGCAAAATTAGTCAGCTTTATCCAAGCTGCTTTTATTTAAAGTAACTTATATTTCGCTGCCAAATTCGGCGATTTCTTAAAGAGCCTGCCATTTTAAGACAGCATGGTGGATGAGGCTAACCAGTGAACTTGGTCGAGACCTTAGTAATTGCTGTGCACATGCTCACTCACATCGGAATCGGTTGATACATACGAGTGCTGTCGCAGGCAAAAAATCAGATTTTTCAAAATGTCACCCACGTTAGAAATTGAAACTGCTATATCTGAGCCATTTTTTAAGATAAAGACAAACAAAAAATGCTCCTGAATCCTTATATCAAGGTCAAATACTTAAGAAAGAAACCTTTTTCAATTTCTAATTTTTTTGCACCTCACTTTAAATATATATTTTTTTAATTTAATGGCCGCCATTTTGAAACAAGATGGCTGATGAAGCTGGCCAGCGAACTTGGTCGAGATATTGATGTATACTATCCACATGCCTTCTTCCATCGAAATAGGCGAATACGTGTGGTATCGCGAGACAAATACATGATCGTTTCAAAGTGTTAGCCATGATAGAAATTTAAAGTGCTATAATTCAACCACTTTTTAAGATATAAACAAAAGAACAAATTTTCAGAAACAAAAACTGCTCCAGAATCTTTGTATCAAGGCCAAACACATAAAAAAAATCTTTTTCATTTTCCAATTTTTTAATACCTCATTTTAAATTTTAAATTCCATTTTTTTTAAAAATGGCAACCCTTTTGAAACAAGATGGCGAATGAAGCTGGCCAACAAACTCGGTCGAAACATTGGTATGTACTATGTACAGACCAAGTTACATTCATATCGGTTCATAAATACGCCTGTTATCGCGTGACAAAAATCAGGGCGTTTCAAAATGTCAGTCACGCTAGAAATTCAAAATGCTATAACTCAGCCATTTTTTAAGATATAGACGAAACAAAAACTGCTCCCGAATCTTTTTATCGAGGTCAAACACATAAGAACAAAATATTTTTTCAATTTTCAATTTTTTGGTACCACATTTCAAATTTAAATTTTTCTTAAAATTTTAAATGGCCGCCATTTTTAAACAAAATGACGGATGAAGCTGGCCAACGAACTCGGTCGAGACATTGGTCTGTACTATGTATAAACGAAGTTACATCCAAATCGGTTCATAAATACGCCTTTTATCGCGTGACAAAATTCAGTCGTTTCAAAATGTCAGCTACGCTAGAAATTCAAAATGCTATAACTCAGCCATTTTTTAAGATATAGACGAAACAAAAATTGCTACGGAGTCTTTGTATAAAGGTCAAATACATAAGAAAAAAATATTTTTCCATTTTCAATTTTTTGGTACCACATTTTAAATTTTAAATTTTTTTAAAATTTTTAAATGGCCGCCATTTTGAAACAAAATGTCGGATGAAGCTGGCCAACGAACTCGGTCGAGACATTGGTATGTACTATGTACACACCGAATTACATCCAAATCGGTTCATAAATACGAGAGTTACAGTGTGACATAGGTCAGATATATATATATATATATATCAATTTTGAACGGAATGTGGTTTCGGGGTCTGGGGGTCATGATCGATGAAAATATACCAAAATTTTTTGAAATCGCTTTCCTCCGAACGGCTGCAATAGGTATCTTTTTGTAAAGAAAGCTACCTAATAATTGAAAAGTCAAGAATATTTCAATGAGGGTAACAATGTTCGTTTAATTTTTTGAGGAAGTGAACATTAAATTCCTCTTTTAAAAAGCTCACAGACACAAAAAAATCACAGTTTTTCTGAAATTAGGAACACATAAAATATATATGGGTCTATGTCATTTAGCAGAAAACCAAATAGCGGACAAGACATTTAGCAGACAGCAATTAGACGAGAGGACGTTTAGCCGACAAGTACATTTAGTCGACACGTACATTTAGTCGACAGGACAATTAGCCGACAGCGACAGTTAGCCGACAAGACAGATAGCCGACAGAGACAATTAGCCGACAGGACTATTAGCCGATAGGACAGTTAGTCGACATGGACAATTAGCCGAAAAGACGTTTAGCAGACAGGATGATTAGCCGACAAGACAATTAGCCGACAGGACTATTAGCCGACAGGACATTTAGCCGACAAAACTATTAGCCGATAAGACAATTAGCCGACAAGACATTTAGCCGACAAGACAATTAGCCGACAAGACAATTAGCCGACAGGACATTTAGCCGACAGGACAATTAGCCGACAGGACATTTAGCCGACAGGACAATTAGCCGACAGGACGATTAGCCCAGTTAGGTTTTGGCTTGGATACTGTTAGCTTTCGGATAGGTTACAGTTAGAATACATTTAGGTTATAATTAGTTTACGGTTACGTTAAACTTAGGTTACAGTTAGGTTACGGTTAGGTTACAGTTAGATTACGTTTCTGCTAAGATTAGGTTACGGATAGGATACAGTTACGTTACAGTTTGGTTACAATTAAGATTACGGATAGGTTACAGTTAGATTACGGTTAGGTTACGGATAGGTTACAGTACATTACGGATAGGTTCCAATTAGGTTACGGTTAGGTTACCGCCAGTCTACAGTTAGGCTACGGTTAGGTTGCAGTTAGATTACGGTTACGTCACAGTTAGATTAAATTTAGGTAACAATTAGGTTACGTTTAAGTTACAAATAGGTTAAGGTTAGGTTACGGATAGGTTACAGTTAGATTAGGGTTAAGTTACGGATAGGTTACAGTTAGGTTACGGATAGGTTACGTTAGACTACGTTTATGCTACGATTAGGTTACAGATAGGATACAGTTACGTTACAGTTTGGTTACGATTAAGATTACGGATAGGTTACAGTTAGATTACGGTTAGGTTACGGATAGGTTACAGTACATTACGGATAGGTTCCAATTAGGTTACGGTTAGGTTACCGCCAGGTTACAGTTACGTTACGTTTAGGTTACAGTTAGATTACGGTTACGTCACAGTTAGATTAAATTTAGGTAACAATTAGGTTACATTTAAGTTACAAATATGTTAAGGTTAGGTTATGGATAGGTTACAGTTAGATTAGGGTTAAGTTACGGATAGATTACAGTTAGATTACGTTTCTGCTACGATTAGGTTACGGATAGGATACAGTTACGTTACAGCTTGATTACAAATAGGATTACGGATAGGTTACAGTTAGATTACGGTTAACTTCCGAATAGGTTACAGTAGGTTACGGATAGATTGCAATTAGGTTACGGTTAGGTTAGCGCCAGGCTACAATTAGGTTACGGTTAGGTTACAGTTAGGTTATAGTTACATCACAGTTAGGATACGGTTAGGTTATAATTAGTTTACGGTTAGCGTACCGTCATGATACGTTTATTTTACAGATAGATTACGGTTAGGTTACCGTTATGTTACAGTTAAGTTAGGGTTAGGTTATAAGTTGGTTACGGTTACGTTACGGTTAGGTTATAATTAGGTTACGGTTATGTTCCATTTCCGTTACAGATAGGTTACGGTTAGGTTACGGTTATGTTCCATTTCGGTTACAGATAGTTTACGGTTGGATTATGGATAAGTTACAGGTAGGTTACAGTCACGTTACATTTAGCTTAAAATTAGTTTACGTTACGGTTAAGTTACCGATAGTTTATAGCTACGTTACAGTTAGGTTACGGTTATGTTATAATTAGATTAAGGTTAGGTTGCAATTAGGTTACAGTTAGGTTACGGCTAGGTAATAATTTGTTTATAGTTAGGTTGAAGGTATGTTGCTGTTAGGTTACGGTTAGGTAACATATTACAGCTAGGGTACAGTTAGGTAATGTTTATGGTAGAGTTAGATTAAGGTTACGTTACAATTAGATTACTGCGCCCAGGGCTTAAATTCTAACAAAAAAGTTCCGGAGACCTAATATTCTGCGCCACCGGTACAACAACCAAGCAGTGCTTCTATGCAATAGAATCTAATTAATTTTCTTTACATCCGCAATAAAATCAAAATAACAAGTTATCCCCAAACGATCTCTCTAAACGCAAAAACCTAGTTACTTCGCTATCTCTTTAAATTTATATTTCAATCAGTTTGATATAAATTCTGTATGATTTCCAAAAAACCTCGAAAAGTCGTCATCCTTAATCATCTGTGATTTTATTAAGTCGAATGTCATTACTGAATTATATATATCCAATCTTGATAACGACATTCTCACAAATTCGTCTTTTTGCGCATCGAATTTATTTAATTTATATATTAAAAGATCAGTGATTCGCCAGCCTTATAAACCTTTGTTTTTGTTGAAAGAAGTAATATTTATTTGTTACTGATATGGGGGCACTATAATATCGATAGCTCATCAATTTCATAAATCAGTGCTTTTACTCAATCATCATTAATATTTTATACATATGCATTAAAACCTCAATAACTCGTCAGCTACTAAGAGTGTGTTTGTATTTAACTGTAGAATAAGTTTTCAGCGAGATCGGATTTAACGACAACCCAGTTTTTAGCGGGGAAAATTGAATAAAACGTATACCAATAAAAGAAAGTTTCGCTCTGTCTGCGTGTATGTGAGTGTGTGAGTGTCTGTGTGTCTGCGTTTGATGACTAGCAAAATCTACCGCACGTAGAAGTCTGAACATTTAGGTGAGAACAGTCCAAGACATGTCCTGATGCACCTGACAATCAGATTTTTCTTTTTTTAAGGGTCGGGGCTCCTGTGCCTCTAAGTTTTTATGCTCTAAATTGTTAATAACTTACCCCCTTTATATCCGATCTTCTTCGTTCTTGGGGCCAATTCCCTATTTAGTTATTCCCTCATTTCTACATCCAAGTTAAGACCCTGACAGCCTGGGACCCGGTACAGCACTCCTTGAAGTTTTCGCTCCTTAATTGTTAATAAATTGCTTCCTTTTAATTCAATCTTCCTTTTTGGTATCCTTTTTTCATTTAGTTACTCTCCCATTTCTACACCCTAGTTAAGACCCTTGCTCCATTCTTCCCCCTTGGGTCGCGTAGGTCCCTTGAATTTTTTGTACGCCATGCATTTTTTACCCTCTAATTTTCTCACCTTCACAGTGCATAATTTTAAAACTGAGTATTGGACACTTCTCCCAGGACCAACACCCTCATAGTTTATTTGGGCCCTAGGACAATCATTTAAGCATTTACCCAATTTTTGGCGCATTTCTTTAAATTATTATTCTAAGGAATAATTCATAACTCTATGGCTAATTTTGAATAATTGAAGATCTAAGACCTTTTAACATATTTCCATGTTAGGGCCCTGCTCTTAACTATCAGTTGGCCTCTTTTGGGCCCTTCATTGTAGCTCCCTTAAAAATGACCCGATTCATTAGCTTTTTTTTCTAACAACTTCTTAAGTCTTCTAGTAACTCCATGAACGACAAAAAAATTTCTCACTTCAGCTACCACAAATTTTGAATATTAATCTCCTTCTTGGGGCCTTTGTTGCAGCTACTTTAAAACTATTAAAAAATTTTCCTTTACCCAACTACATTCCAGTTAATATCCTGCCCCCTGGGCACGGTCCTTCTTTATACCCAAGCTACCACCTTTTTCGAATATTAATCTGCTTTTTCGGCAACAGCTTACCTTTACTCACTACATCCGTAAATTAAAAATAAAAATCGCGTTACGTTAACCCTTAAATGCGCGATTTTTTATTTTGCTTCGAAAAAATTGTATATGATTCTCTGAAAGGTTTATTACACAGGAAAAATAATGAAAAAAATTCAGAGATACATTTTTCATATAATACGGAACTCTTTTCTTATGTTGCGCATCCGCAATACAAATAATAACTACTGCCGTGTGGCTGTTTTACGCTAAAATATTGCAAATCAGTAAATATTTTAAGAAGTATGTCTCCAAATACCTTATTTTATATAATTATTTATTTTATAAAACTTAACCTTTAACCCTTTAAATACCATGATAGAATACGTTCTAGAAATTACGTACTTCAGAGAATCTGTCTTTACACAAGAAAGTTTCAAGGGTTAATTTCGCTTTATTTAAATACGGAATGTCTGTTATTAATTAAAACAAATATTGCTATTTTTATCTCCTGGTGTGAATTAGGTATATACGAATTTAAAAAATCTTTTAAATTAAAAAAACTGTTCTTTGCATAAAAAAACTGTTCTTTGTCCCTGCGCACTAAAGGGTTAAAGGTAACTTTAGAAAAGATATTTCATCCGTTTATTAAATAATATCGTGTTAATTTTAAAAGTAGACCGTGAAATTTACAGAGGAGGAGGGAGGCAACTTTCCACCGCGTAAGGATAAATTGTTTCCTCGGGTTATAAGGGCTCAATTTCAACGGGAATTGGTTTATTTAACTTAGATTACAATTCAGCTACTTTCTGTGAAAATACTACTTTCTGTGATTATGAAAGTTTATCTTAGACTTCAGTTAACGACATTTTGGAACATTAATGATGCATTCGTTTTTCCGGTTCTATGGGCTTGATTACTACGAAGTTTGGCTCACTAGACTTGGTTTTCGATTGTCTACGATACGTGCGGAGCACTAGGTAGCGGGGACCCAGATTACAGGTTCGTTCGGAAAGACGTTTGTTGGAAACATACGAGACGCTGTGGAATGCAATGGAACAACCGAAACTAGGTTCATTTAAAAGATTTTCAAAGGATATAAAATCATACAAACTTGAGTTTTATTTAAGGTTATTATGATGGACCTGGCAAACGCCCGGTGGGTCAGCTAGTGTGATATAAAATTGCATTGTATAAAATTTGGTTGTAACGTAGGGAACTAAAAAAAAGCAAGCAAAAAATTCATACCGCACAGTTTGTTTTTTATTTTTAATTCGATATAGGTTTCGTTATTCATATGTCTAACTGTTATATACGTTTAATATAATATGTTGAAACATCACAAAGAGATTATTATTTGTTAAAAAACCTTGTTTATATGACTTACCTTTTTCTACATAAACAAATTGCAGTAGTAATCCTTATCTCAGTTCATAAAATATATATTTTTTTTAATGCCAATTGCAAATATCCGTTTATTTTTCAAAAAAATCATGAAAATTCAACAAACTATTGTATCGGAATATTATTTGTGCTATAAAATTTACCAAATAATGATATTTTTGTGCAAAATGAAAAAAAAATAGTTAAAATTCTCACCGATAAGCGAAGTTTTAGGAGCCACATTATAAAAATGTATGACAAATAGGCAGATTATGGATTCTTAAAATAGTCTCACACTAAAAAATTGAGTTTGATTGTTTAGTATCTGAATGAAAATAGCTGTACATTTTGTGCTTGTAAGAAATAAAAAGGGTTTTATATGAATGCGTTAGAAAATAGCCAATTTGGATTTGAGAAAATCATCTAAAAAAAGAAAGAAAAGAAAGAGAAAAAAATCATTCCCGGCTCGGCCTGCAGGCACAGGTAGATTTCGAAGTTAAGTACTAATTTCACCAAAAAGGCTAAATCAAGATTAGAGATAAACACAGTTTGACAATTTTTTCTGTTCGCTTTTGACGAGTTTTTAATTTCATTTTTCTAAACTGGTTTTATCAGAATCATGTTAAGGCTGTGTTCTCAACTACACTGCTCAACAAGGTTGATATTTTCTGACACAATCACGTACAGATTTTTTAACGTAATTGTATAAAATTGGCAGACCTACTACAAGGGATTTTTCTCCCGTCGTTCAGTGTTTTTTTTTTTTTTTTTTTTTTTTTTCCTTTTGTTGGGAAATTTGGTTCAAACTGTGACAGTATTTTCTGAAACATCTATTGTGTTTACAAAAAAAAACGGAAAATGTCTCTCAATTATGTAACGGAGCCGATGTCGTAAGGTGGTGTGGTAGCGGGCAACTTCAACGGCCTGGTCTTATCAATATCGAAAAAATATTTTATTGTTTCACAAACAATTAAATAAGAATTTCTTGATTAAATAATTCATAATTACAACATTTTTCATATAAGGGTTCGAGTTCAGCTGACAATAATATATTTATAGAATCAAGTCCAGTCCTCGAATAATAGATCGCTTTCAGTGTAGTCAGTCTCTTACTTATTCAATGTCCACTATTTTCGAAGATAGAGTTCGCGATGCTCGACAGGAATGTCGCACTTTTGTAGGTGTTTAACCGAGGTTTAGGAACCTCCGATCTTCAACTCCGTGATGGAGATATCTTAACAGCCACACCTGGCTTTCGCTTTTCTGTGCTTCGGAGTATGCCCCGAAGCCGTCGACCCGTGAGAGATTTCCACTCTGCACGACCAGAAACACCTTGAAGTCTCAACTTCAACAGAAGGGAAAATTAAGCTCCCGAGAATGCTCTCGCATCCTCTTTTATCAGTTTCGTTTTTCCGTCTAGGACCAAAGCCACTCCCATTAGCCACTCACCATCCGTGGGCCATGATCTCATAGGTCAGCCCTTTCTCTATAGGCTGCAGTCAGGAAGTTTCGCGTCCGGTTTCATCTCTGGTTTCACTTTCTACTTTCCCACGGGAACGAGGCCCTCGTGAACATCAAAAGAATATTTCTCTCGCTAGATAAAAGAGTTCCTTTCACCCTAGTGTCATCTGCGAAGATTGATAGAAATTGAGGTATTTGTTTCATCTCTAGCGACATTTTCTAGGACTCTGAAGAAATTTGGAGGCTAGGTGAAAATATATCAGCTTCCCTATGCTGGCTTTTGCCTTGTAAATTGAGAGTTTCAATGTGAGATATCGTCGAATTCTCACAATTACATAGTTTCCGTATAACAACACCTTCCAATTTCATGCATTTCCGAAGAAAAGGGAATTAAAACTTATGTCATAAAGTTGCCCATATGGATTTGAGAACAGCCTTAATACGATATTTTTTTCTTGAACCCCCTTTTTTTGTGTAACAGTTGGTTTTATCAAAATCTTGCCAATATAAAAGTTGTAGATAATATTAAGAAGATTTATAATAAATTTAAGCGGATTTGATATCTTGTGAATTGACGAAGTTATGATTTTATTTCTTTTTAACCCTCTCCCTTTTCTCTGTAAGAGTTGGTACAATCAAAAACTTGTCAATATAAAAGTTGTAGGTAAGATTAAGAAGATTTATAATAAATTTAAGTGGATTTTATATCTTGTGAATTGACGAAGTTATGAATTTTTTTCTTCATAAAACTCTATTTTCATTGCCCCTTGAGCCCATTTTTAATGATATCAAAAACCTGTTATGCATAATTTTTTGGACCTTTTCCTAGAAGTAATAATAACTTTAAACTGATTTGATATGCATTATAATTAAGAAGTTATTGTTTTTTTCTGTTTTCACAAAATCCTTCCCTATTTCCACCCCCTTGGGTCGATTTTGCCCATTAACGAACTTTACCGAGATTTTCTGCCCTTTGATTGTATGGTATGGCCTTGATCATTTTGGAAGAGGTTTGTGCAGATTTATGGAAGTTATCGTGTCCATAAAAAAGTGGATATGGATAGATAGTTAGATAAAGTTTAACTGGGGGTGGTTTGGTGTTCTATGGTTTCATGATCGGCGTGGATCTGCAAAAATGTTGGTAAAATGTAATATGTAGTATTTCTTATTACGAAATCTACCTAAAAATGTATTACCCTGATTTTATTCCTCTAAATATCTACAATATTCTGCTTAATACTGAATATCGTCCAAAATTCGTTAGATCCCTAGCTGAGGCTGGATACATTCTATGACTACAAATGCAAACTTTATTAACAAGAATGAAAAAAATAATATTAAATAAGAGCCAATTTTATTAATATAAAGGAGAACCTAGCTTCAAATTTAAAGAAAAATTCTATATGCTTACCATATACAGGGTGATTCAGCTCGTCGGTGACAAACTTTAAGGATCGATAGAGCACACCTAGACGAACATTTTTGAATAGGGAATGTAGGGTCCCTGACGCGATGGTAAGGCGCTAGGCGCTTTCGAAAATTTGGGTGCCGAAATTCGAAACGTCATAAAAACTAGGGAAATGGTTAGATTTTCTTGCTTGTTGCGTCGAAATGATTCTGTTTGTTTAGACTTTCTTCAGTACCAATTTGATAAGCGTATCTCTTAAAACATGGATAGGGGGCGCTGCAGACTTTGGAGAGCTAGACAACAACTTTAAGCCCGTTATTTTGATAATTTAACACATGCTCGCCAAAGTTTATACTCTAACTTAAAGTTTGAACCCAAAAGTAGAGCCCTGCAAAAAGCGTAAGAGCCGGAATAAAATGTCAAAGTACAGGGTGGTCGAAACTCGAAGGCTCCTAAGAGATAAACAAACAGATTTCTTGACTTATGGCATGCATTTTCATGATTCTGTTTGCTGGGGCTCTCTGAAACTCAGTTGAACGGTACAAAAAGAAACATCGATAGGGGGCGCTTTGGGCAAAAAACATAATTCGTTGACATTTCGGACGCTAACTGGAAACGGGGCGCTACGATCAGTTAGTAATAATGAAAACACATTTTCTACCTCTGCTCAACACTTCTGAATAAATTTAGACCAAAAACATCAATGATACTGGAAATTTATTTACAAAAAATAACACTACAGAAGATGCTCGAAATTTCGACCTTGGGCCATGATGCAGGCTTCGCACCTCCGTCGCATTGAGGAGTGTGTGTTTCCAACAATGCCAGGAGTATCTCTGATCTGCCCTGCAGCTGCCACAATGCGCGCCACAAGTTCTTCAGCACTGCTGACAGGTGTATGGTATACCTCGGCCTTCAGGTAACCCCAAAGGAAGAAATCCAAGCAGGTGAGGTCTGGTGATCGGGCAGGCCAGTGAACTGGACCCCCACGCCCGATCCACCGCTGGCCATACCTTGCGTTTAGATGGAGACGCACGTCGTTCGTGTAATGGGCCGGAGCTCCATCGTGCTGAACCACATCTGGCGACGCGAACCTTCGGGTACGTGCGCCTCATCCAGAAGCTGCGGCAGCACTTGATCCAGGAAAATCAGGTAATTTCCACCTGTCAGCCGTTCAGGTAACAAATAAGGGCCAATGAGGCAATCCCCCAGAATGCCGGCCCACACATTTACTGAGAAACGCTCCTGGGCTGCTCGGCTTCTGGTTTCATGTGGATTTTCATCACACCACACATGACTGTTGTGGGCGTTCCACATTCCCTCCCGGCTGAAGGTGGACTCGTCCGTAAACAAAATGCTGTTTACAAAACGGGGTTCCCTGGATCTCATCGCCAAGTACCATCTTGAGAATTCCACTCGAGGGCCAAAATCCTGCTCTCTGAGCAACTGCACCCGCTGGATGTGGTAGGGGTACAGATTCCGGGAACGTAAGATGCGCCACGCAGTTGCTTGCGAAATGCCAACATGTCTGGCGATATCTCTCGTGCTAAGACCTGGGTTGTCCTCAACCAGGTTAAGCACAGCCTCTTCGTTGTCGGGGGTGCTCACTGATCGCTCCCGTTCAGGCCTGCCTCCGTCGAAAGATCCCGTTGTGGACAACCTCTGGTGTACTCGAGCGAAGAAGGCATGGAAGGGGATTTGCCTGTTGGGGTAACGCTCGGCGTACAACCGCTGAGCGGCTCGTCCATTACAACCAGCAGCGCCATACGCCAAATGCATGTCAGCCAATTCAGAGTTTGTGTACCGTTCCATCCTACTACCGATCTGCAGACAAGTAACCCGAAGCTTAAGTAGGTACCGCACGTTCAAAAGACGTGTCTGCGCATACAACTACGTCATCTCGCGTTGTCGTCTACGCATTACGTATCTTTTGCATATCGATATGGTACGATATCTTTTGCATAAATCAGCAAAAAGCACCTTATGTAAATTTTATTGCGCGCATTGTGCATGATTGAAACCAGCTATGTTTGTTAAAAAAAACAAACAAACTGCAGTTTTAATAGCTTCTTATGATAAGTAAATTACTCTCTTGTTTTGTTTCTAACTGATCGTAGCGCCCCGTTTCCAGTTAGCGTCCGAAATGTCAACGAATTATGTTTTTTGCCCAAAGCGCCCCCTATCGATGTTTCTTTTTGTACCGTTCAACTGAGTTTCAGAGAGCCCCAGCAAACAGAATCATGAAAATGCATGCCATAAGTCAAGAAATCTGTTTGTTTATCTCCTAGGAGCCTTCGAGTTTCGACCACCCTGTACTTTGACATTTTATTCCGGCTCTTACGCTTTTTGCAGGGCTCTACTTTTGGGTTCAAACTTTAAGTTAGAGTATAAACTTTGGCGAGCATGTGTTAAATTATCAAAATAACGGGCTTAAAGTTGTTGTCTAGCTCTCCAAAGTCTGCAGCGCCCCCTATCCATGTTTTAAGAGATACGCTTATCAAATTGGTACTGAAGAAAGTCTAAACAAACAGAATCATTTCGACGCAACAAGCAAGAAAATCTAACCATTTCCCTAGTTTTTATGACGTTTCGAATTTCGGCACCCAAATTTTCGAAAGCGCCTAGCGCCTTACCATCGCGTCAGGGACCCTACATTCCCTATTCAAAAATGTTCGTCTAGGTGTGCTCTATCGATCCTTAAAGTTTGTCACCGACGAGCTGAATCACCCTGTATATCTAATTCGATAAATGCTTTTCTTAAATTTTGAATATCAAATTAAATTAGAATTATTTGAAAAAAATATTTTTAATTTTCTCAACATATATTTTTTAACTTTAGAGTATTATTGATTACAAAGAAACCGTTATTGAAAAATTAAGTTAATACAAATAGAGGAATAAGGATGAAACGTAAAAAGTTCTCAATAAACTTGAAAATTGGTGAAACAATTAAAATTATATATCACGTTTAAAACAAAATGTTATTAGCCTGCGGTACGGTATGCTATTTCTTTTTCCCAGCTTATTTTGTGTCCAAAAAATAACTTTACCTTACAGAGGCTAGCCGTAAAAGAAAGCATTACGATTAAATACTGTTTAGCAATTTTTTAAACTTCTAAGCATCGCACATTTTCAATTTTTATACCGTCGTATTGGAGAAAAAAAGTTCTTTTAAATACATTTTGTTTGAAAACTGTATCTCCATTTACTTTTGAAATATTAATTTTTTTGGAGTTTTTAATTCACCATTTGCTTAATATTGGCAACGGAAGAACTCGATTTCTGTAGAAAGTAAAGGAAGAATAGTTTTAAAATAGCAATTATATATTTTTGTTGCCATTTTTTCGAAACAACCGAAAGAAAATGTAATTAAAATACGTGCTATTTTGAAAAAAAAAACATAAACGAATGATTTCTGTTAAAACAATGGACCTATTATATACTATATTTAATTGTAAGTATCTATAAATCATTAGATCGCCGTTTTTTTTTTTTAATTTTCTTGAATGCCGGAATATTTTATTTTGCATTTGTGCATTAGTTCGCGATAGTGATGTGCTATGCATGCTTTACTGTAGATGTTTAAGAGTAGATCATAAATGTGGAATTCTTAAGCGGATGCGAATGACGTTATTTTACATAAAATAAAACGTGTGCTTTAAGTCTTAAAATTGAAATAAGTTTTCTACTGCAGTAGAGTCCCGCTTAACCGAGTTATTTTCTTCTGATGGATTGGTGGCTTCTATTATTATGAAACAGCCATTATAAATGAGGTGTTAGGGGAAGATGAAAAAGCAGTCGTGAAAAAAAAAAAAAATTATAGCCATTTTTCCCCCATTCCGACAGAAAATCAGAGCTCAAACGCTCAAACTTTTTACGGCTGCTCTTTCATGTTCCCCTAACACTTCATTTATAATGGCTGTTTCATAATAATAGAATCCATTAGTCCATCAGAAGAAAATGAAGTAATGGAAATGCCGGGGGCGACACTAAATTATCAAAAAGCAGTTTTCCTGTTCTCTAGTTTAATATTATTCTATTAAATTTTCAGTTCATTTGTAAACGTAGGTGTATATGATCCAGCAATGGCATTCATTATACAAATAATAGTTTCTCCAAAATAATTTTTTACATTCCGTGTTTAAATGTTTAAATTTCTTAATTAAATCAGAAAGAGAAAGAGTTCTAATTTTTTTAAAATCATTAACAGTGTTGAATTCATGGGGTGACCCGGGGGAGACATTCTCCCCAGAGAATAAATGTCCCCATGGATGATTTGAGAGTTTGTGTTTTCAATGGTCAGAAAGTGCAAATTCCACCCCCACCCCCACCCCGGAGCCACAGAAATCCAATCCTTCACGGAGTAAAGTGTCTAAATTCAACTTGATCAATAAGAGAAAATTAGGAATAATCCAGTTTAATGCCATAATATTCTTTATTTGTATAAAACAGACTTATTAGCACGGCTAAATTGTATCAAATAATAGCTCTTTTTGGTTAGTAACCGAAGAAAATGAAATGAATAAAGAAATGACCAAACATGATGATTGATTTCTCCTTTCAACTGTTGCATCAAGCTTCCGCCAAATACGCATATGTTGGCGCAACACAAGTCTGGAATAAATAATGTTAGGGTGGGATAAAAATAAACAGCTCTTAAATTTACGATTATCTAGTCAAAAATAAATAACAAAATAAATAAATTACTGATAAAAGGAAGTTAGATATAAAGGATTTTATTTTAATGTTTTTATGCATAAAAATGTCTCCATGAATATTTTAGAAAGTTTTGGAAAGTTGAGCGTTTTTTTAAGAACTTCTTAATATTTATTATCAATAAAGTTTATGGATGGTTAAAGGACATAAAAAGTGTATAATATGAAAAAGTGATTACAGTGCTTTATCACATTGATATATCACATGTGGGGTGTCGGCAAAAGTTAGAAAAGCGCCCCTCCAGGGAGTCGCGCCCCTCAGAATAGACCCTCCCTTTCTTTGAATTTTTTATATATTATAAACATTATCTATCAGAGGGTTACGTAAAGAAATTCAGATCTAAAATGATGAAAACGCTACGATTTCAAAAAATTTCAAAAAGCCCTCCCCCTTGGGGTGGCAAAGCAGTGTGTGTGTGTGTGGGGGGGGTGGAACTTGGGAGGTGTATAACATGAAATAGTGGCTATAGTGTTTTTCAATGATATATCACATGAGGGGTGTCTGCAAAAGTTGGAAAAGCACCACCGGTGCACCAACTCTCGCGCCCCTCTGCAATAACCCCCCACTCTTTGGAATTTTATATATTATAAATAATATTTATAGGAGGGCTCCGTAAGAAAATCTAATCTAAAATGACGAAAACGCTACGATTTCAAAAAGTTCGAAAAGTGCCCCCTGGGGAGCTAAATTGAGGGGAGGGTAAAAGAAATAATTATAACATGAAAAAGTGGTCTTTCCGGTGATATATCACATAACTGGCCCGAAAAAAGTTTGAAAATTGCCCCCTGTGGGTCCACTCTTTCGCCACCTGAATACACTCTTAATTCATGCATCCCCTCTTTTAAATTCTTATATTTAAAAAATAATATTTTTCGGAGTTATTCATCGAAAAACCCCATTTCAAACAATATTTATTGTAGAAAATGTTACTTTTTTAAAAATTTGTTTGTTATAATTAATTATAGCCTAATTATAACCTACCCTAACCTATCTATAACGTAACTGTAACCTATCCGTAATGTAACCGTAACATAACATTAACTTAATTGTAACCTAATTGTTACCTAAGTGTAATTTGTGACCTAACTTAACCTAAGTGTCGGCTAAATGTCCTGTCGGCTAATCGTCTTGTCGGCTAAATGTTCTGTCGGCTAATTATCTTGTCGGCTAAACGTACTGTCGGGTAATTGTCCTGTCGGCTAATTGTCTCTGTCGGCTAACTGTCGCTGTCGGCTAATTGTCTTGTCAACTAAATGTACGTGTCAGCTAAATGTACTTGTCGGCTAAACGTCCTGTCGGCTAATTGCTGTCTGCTAAATGTCTTGTCGGCTATTTGGTTGTCTGCTAAATGACATAGACCCGAATAAGCCGGTATATCAAATTTGAAGCAAATCGAATAATTCTGCATGAAAATCCCATTTATCTAAATTAATGGGGGAGACTAACCTCCGTCCCCCTTCATGCTTAACCAATAAGCCTCCAAATCTAATCAAGGCAGCTACTTAACATATTACACCCGTATACCAAATTTGGAGCAAATCGAATAATTCTGCATGAAAAACCCATTTATCTAAATTAAGGGGGATAGCCCTCTTTCCCCCCTTTATTCTTAGCTAATGAACCACCAAATCTAATCAATGCAGCTCCTTAACATGATAAACTTATATAGCAAATTTGGAACAAATCGAATAACTCTGCATCAAAAACCAATTTATCTGAATTAAGGGGGTGGGGGGGCTAGCTCCCCTATCCCCCTTTATTCTAAACTAATGAATCTCCACATCTAGTCAAGGCAGCTCCTTAACATAGTAAACCGGTATACCAAATTTGGAGCAAATTGAATAATTCTGCATGAAAAACCCATTTATCTAAATTAAGAGGGGGTAGCCCCCTTTCCCCCCTTTATTCTTAACTAATGAACCACCAAATCTAATCAATGCAGCTCCTTAACATGATAAACTGATATAGCAAATTTGGAGCAAATCGAATAACTCTGCATGAAAAACCCATTTATCTAAATTAAGGGGGGGGGGGACTAGCTCCCCTATCCCCCTTTATTCTTAACTAATGAACCTCCAAATCTAATCAAGACAGCTCCTTAACGTAGTAAACCTGTATACCAAATTTGGAGCAAATCGAATAATTCTGCATGAAAAACCCATTTATCTAAATTACTAGGGGGTATCCCCCTTTCCCCCCTTTATTCTTAACTAATGAACCTCCAAATCTAATCAAGGCAGCTCCTTAACATGATAAACCGGTATAGCAAATTTGGAGCAAATCGAATAAGTCTGCATGAAAAACCCGTTTATCTAAATTAAGGGGGTGGGGGGGTGTAGCTCCCCTATCCCCCCTTTATTCTTAACTAATGAACCTACAAATCTAATCAGGGAAGCTCCTTAACATAATAAACCCGTATACCGAATTTGGAGCAAATCAAATAATTTTGAATGAAAAAAACATGTATCTAAATTAAGGGGGAAGCCCTCTTTCCCCCCTTTATACTTAACTAATGAACTTCCAAATCTAATCAGGGAAGCTCCTTAACATAATAAACCGGTATATCAGATTTAGAGCAAATCGAATAATTCTGCATGAAAAACCCATTTATCTAAAATAAGGGGGGGGGGACTAGCCCCCTTTTCCCCCTTTATCTTTAACCAATGAAACCCCAAAACTAATCAGGGAAGCACCTTTCAAGAATGAACGTAGAAAAAAAAATTGAAGCAAATCGGATGTTTCTATCAAGAGTTACCTCGTTACGTGAATACGTACGAACATACATACATACATACAGAACAGCGGGCACATCAGCTCTCTGACTTTGATAGCCTCTGAGCTAAAATGTTGAATTATGATGGTGACGAGTTATTGAGGTTGACATTGTTGGTATATCACCGACCCATATCAATGTGTCTTCTAAATTCTTTCGGCAAAATGTATGTTTCTGATAAATATCATGTCGGCTATTTGACCTGTCTGCTAGTTGTCCTGTCGGCTAATTGGCATGTCTGCTAATTGTCCTGTCGGCTATTTGACCCGTCTTCTAATTGTGAGGTCGGCTATTTGACCTGTAGGCTAAATGTCCTGTCGGTTATTTGACTTCTCGGTTAATTGTCATGTCGGCTAATTGTCATGTTGGCTATTTGACCTGTCGGCTAATTGTAATGTCGGCTAAATGTATTGTCGGCTAAATATCATGTCGGCTAATTGTCCTGTCGGCTAAATGTCTTGTCGGCTAAACGTCTGGCGGCTATTTGACCTGTCGACTAAATGTCCTGTCGGGTAAATGAACGTTTCGGCTAAATGTACTTGTCGGCTAAACGCCCTGTCGGCAAATTGGTGTCTGCTAAATGTCTTGTCGGCTATTTGGTTTTCGGCTAAATGACATAGATCCCCCCTAACCTAACTGTAACTTATCCATAATCTAACCGTAACCTATCTGTAACGGAAATGGCACATAACCGTAACCTAACCATAACCTAATTGTAACCTAACCGTAACGTAACCGTAACCTACTTATAACCTAACCATAACCTAACTGTAACATAACTGTAACCTAACAGTAATCTATCTGTAAAATAAACGTAACATGACGGTACGCTAACCGTAACCTAATTATTAACTAACCGTATCCTAACTGTGATGTAACTATAACCTAACTGTAACCTAAATGTAGCTTAACCGTAACCTAACTGTAGCCTGGCGGTAACCTAACCGTAATCTAATTGAAATCTATCCGTAACCTACTGTAACCTTTCCGGAACCTAACCGTAATCTAACTGTAACCTATCCGTAATCCTATTTGTAACCAAACTGTAACGTAACTGTATTCTATCCGTAACCTAATCGTAGCAGAAACGTAATCTAAGTGTAATCTATCCGTAACTTAATCGTAATCTAACTGTAACCTAACCGTAACGTAACTGTAACCTACTTATAACGTAACCATAACCTAACTGTAAAATAACTGTAACCTAACAGTAATCTATCTGTAAAATAAACGTAACATGACGGTACGCTAACCGTAACCTAATTATAACCTAACCGTATCCTAACTGTGATGTAACTACTGTAACCTAACCGTAACCTAATTGTAGCCTGGCGGTAACCTAACCGTAACCTAATTGTAATCTATCCGTAACCTACTGTAACCTATCCGGAAGTTAACCGTAATCTAACTTTAACCTATCCGTAATCCTATTTGTAATCAAGCTGTAACGTTACTGTATCCTATCCGTAACCTAATCGTAGCAGAAACGTAATCTAACTGTAATCTATCCGTAACTTAACCGTAATCCAACTGTAACCTATCCGTAACTTAACCGTAATCTAACTGTAACCTATCCGTAACATAACCTTAACCTATCTGTAACTTAAACGTAACCTAATTGTTACCTAAAAGTAACATAACTGTGACGTAACCGTAATCTAACTGTAACCCAACCGTAACGTAACTGTAACCTAAGTTTAACGTAACCGTAAACTGATTATAATCTATCCGTAACCTAAAAGTATCCTAACCATAACCTAACTAAGCTAATCGTCCTCTCAACTAAATATCCTGTCGTCTAATTTTTCTTGTCGGCTAATCGTCCTGTTGGCTAATCGTCCTGTCGGCTAATCGTCCTGTCGGCTAAATCTCCTGTCGGCTAAATCTCCTGTCGGCTAAATGTCCTGTCGGCTAATTGTCTTGTCGGCTAAATGTCCTGTCGGCTAATTGACTTGTCGGCTAATTGTCTTGTCGGCTAAATGTCCTGTCGGCTAATTGTCTTGTCGGCTAATTATCTTGTCGACTCATTGTCCTGTCGGCTAATTGTCCTGTCGGCTAAATGTCCTGTCGGCTAATTGTCACGTTCGCCAATTGCCTGTCGTCCAATTGTCTGTCTGCTAAATGTCCGTTTCGGCTAATTGTCCTGTATGCTATACGTACGTTTCGGCTACTTGTCCTGTCGGCTAAATGTACTTGTCGGCTACATGTCCTGTCTGCTAAATATACGTGTCGATTAAATGTACTTGTCGGCTAAACGTCTTGTCGTTTAAGTGCTGTCTGCTATATCTCTTGTCGGCTATTTGGTTTTCGGCTAATCGTGTGCGACCGAATTGAAGCAGGTGTGGCAAAATCAATTGTTAGTTTTCAGCTTAAAAAGTATATTTTTTAGCATTTTGCGAGTTTTTCTCAAATAAAATATATCATAGAAATTTAAGTACGTACGTTTTAACTAATGCAGAAATATTGAGCTTTCATTCCATGCATAAAGACTGTATAGTAAATTAGGCTAAACATAACCATGTGCTATACTTTAAAAAGTGGCTATGTGGAGAGGCTTAACCCAAATAATGTGAGGGGGGGTTGACCATATAAAGCTTCCTTAATTAAATGTTTTTGGAAATTTTTTTATTATACACTGTACATAGTGAATGGTTAATGGCTATATTTCTAAAATATTGCAAATTTATTTTGGAAAGCTACAGTAAAATGGAGGGAAAAAAGGAAACTGTTTAAAATTTATTAAAGTAAGATGCGAAAAATTGCTATAGAAGCAAGAAAAAATTTAATGAAATATAAATTGGAAAGTTGATAGGAATTTTTATTTCATTTAAATATAACCCATCGTAGGTAAAT
Source organism: Maratus speciosus (assembly GCA_963932465.1). Taxonomy (NCBI): domain Eukaryota; kingdom Metazoa; phylum Arthropoda; class Arachnida; order Araneae; family Salticidae; genus Maratus; species Maratus speciosus. The sequence goes on along the minus strand of OZ010788.1, from coordinate 620,093,353 downwards.
AGAAAGGATGGAAAAGACTAAAAAGGATGAAAGCAGCAGCCTTAAGAAATGTTAAGTGTTCATGCCTCTGCAAAAGAACATAGACTGATCAAAACACTTTAGGAAGATATGTAGACAAGTTCCACTAAGATGAATACAATGAGATGAAGCCAAACTATGTGGCAACTAATGTTTCCTGGTCGAGTGTCACAAAAAGTGCGTTCTTAAAACAGAATATTTCTCCTGTGCTTCAAACTCCTTCTAAAGCAGGTTTGTTTACACATCATATTTTCCAAAATAATTTTTAATAATAATTAAACCATGTAGTATAAAGTTATTCTGTCTTTTTTAAAACTGATTTATTTCCCTTAACAAATATTTCAATATAAAATAAAGCGGGTCTAGCCTCCTATATATCATATGGGTCGTCTCCCATATATGGGGAACCTTGACCCATTATTTTCTCATGATTAAAATCAATCATTTTTCAAGTTTCTTATATATTACACTTATGTCGCAATTTTATGTTGGTCAAGGAGGATCAAGCCTTCCATATAGTGGGCCATTATTTTCTCATGATTAAAATCAATCATTTTTCAAGTTTCTTATATATTACACTTGTTAGGAATTGAAGTGAAATGAAACTAGTGGCACGCGCTGTGTTTGATATTGTAATGTAAATTTATTGATGATGTCGGTTAATAGGAGTATTCCATGAATGTATGTGAACTGTTGAATTTGCTTGAAGTAAAATGAAATATGTTTTTATTGTCGGTATTAAATGATTATTTTATACTATAAATGGCTCTTTGTATGAGTTTGAACCCAGATTCTAATTCATTAACCCGTTCGGGACGAGCGACCGGTATTCGTGCCGGCCTCGTTTGCACTTTCATCCCGCGCGACGGGTATACGTGCCGGCGTTTTTGGCATTCACATCCCGAGCGACCGGTATTCGTGCCACACAGTTGGAACGTTTTATTCCAAAAAGTTTAACTCAGAAAAAAATTTCGTAATCAAATTTGAACATACATTTGGGAAGAACATATTTCCTTCTGTCTAGGAAAGCAAATGGAATCTACTAAAAGTCCTTCCGGCCAGTGCCGGGAGGAAGAGGTAGCTTTCAAATTCCTTATTTTAAAAAAGCCAACTTATATTATTCAAACACACGAAGCTCAATTTAGTGGAAACCGAATATAGGAGATTCAATACTAATTTTTATCAATACTAAATCATCATGAATGAGAATTTCGCGAAATTAGTCAGCTTCATCCAAGCTGCTTTTATTTAAAGTAACTTATATTTGGCCGAGATGTTGATGTATACTATCCACATGCCTTCTTAGATGTAAATAGGCGAATACGTGTGTTATCGCGTGACAAATACAAGATCGTTTCAAAATGTTATCCATACTAGAAATTCAAAGTGCTATAATTCAACCATTTTTTAAGATATAAACAAAAGAACAAATTTTCAGAAACAAAATCTGCTCCGGAATCTTTGTATCAAGGCCAAACACATAAAAAAAAATATTTTCATTTTCAAAATTTTTAATACCTCATTTTAAATTTAAAATTTAATTTTTTTAAATGGCAACCCTTTTGAAACAAGATGGCGAATGAAGCTGGCCAACGAACTCGGTCGAGACATTGGTATGTACTATGTACAGACCAAGTAACATCCAAATCGGTTCATAAATACGCTTGTTATCGCGTGACAAAAATCAGGTCGTTTTAAAATGTCAGCCACAATAGAAATTCAAAATGCTATAACTCAGCCATTTTTTTAGACATACACGAAACAAAAACTGTTCCGGAATCTTTGTATTAAGGTCAAACACATACAAAAAAATCTTTTTAATTTTCCAATTTTTTGGTATCTCATTTTAAATTTTAAATTTTTTAAATTTTTGGAAATGGCCGCCATTTTGAAACAAGATGGCGTATGAAGCTGGCCAACGAACTCGGTTGAGATATTTGTATGTACTATGTACACACCAAGGTACATCCAAATCGGTTCATAAATACGCCTGTTATCACGTGACAAATATCAGGACGTTTCAAAATGTCAGACACGCTAGAAATTCAAAATGCTATAACTCAGCCATTTTTTAAGATATAGACGAAACAAAAACTGCTCCCGAATCTTTGTATCAAGGTCAAATACATAAGGAAAAAATATTTTTTCAATTTTCAATTTTTTGGTACCACATTTCAAATTTAAATTTTTCTTAAAAATTTAAATGGCTGCCATTTTTAAACAAGATGGCGGATGAAGCTGGCCAACGAATTCGGTCGAGACATTGGTATGTACTATGTACAAACGAAGTTACATCCAAATCGGTTCATAAATAGGCCTTTTATCGCGTGACAAAATTCAGGACGTTTCAAAATGTCAGCCACGCTAGAAATTCAAAATGCTATAACTCAGCCATTTTTTAAGATATAGACGAAACAAAAACTGCTCCGGAATCTTTGTATAAAGGTCAAATACATAAGTAAAAAATATTTTTCCATTTTCAATTCTTTGGTACCACATTTCAAATTTAAATTAAAAAAAAAATTAAAATGGCCGCCATTTTGAAACAAAATGGCGGATGAAGCTGGTCAACGAACTCGGTCGAGACATTGGTATTTACTATGTTCATACCGAATTACATCCAAATTGGTTCATAAATTCGAGTGTTACAGTATGACAAATTTCATCGATCATGACCCCCAGTCCCCGAAACCACCCTCCGTTCAAAATTTATATATATACTAGCAAACCCCGCGGCTTTGCTCGCGCAATATTTGAAATATGCCTTTTATATATGATATTTATATGTCTAATTTTTATTAAAAGGTACTAACTAAATTTTTATTTTATTAAAATGTAATATTTTATTTTATTAAAAGGTACTTATTACATTTAGGAATAATTTAAAAAAAATTACTATTTAAAACACAGTTTGATTAAATATCATTGTTACACTGCATAAGGCAGAAATGAGACTTAAATTAATAAAACGAAATAAAACTAAATAAATAATAATTTAGAAAATATTTTGAAACTTTTATGCTCAATTAATACGCTCATTTCAGTATTCATTTGAAGATTTGAATTTTTTAGAAACCATAATCTTACATCTTAAAATTCATCATGTCAAATTCCAAGTCCTACCACCTCTGTCAACACAAAGGGCTATGTTGAAATAGGAACTGTCACCATTAATTTTGAAATTGGTTTGTTATTTCCTAATATTCCACAGAAACGTAATTTAGAAAGCTTTTAAAGGCCTTTTTTAGAGCGTTTGTTGTTCCTGTGAATCCCAGGTGGTAGAATCATCGGCATAAAATACAGCCTGTGTAGGATCAGAGACTGTTACCATTGATTCGCAACTATTACTTTTATATTTGGTTCATATTTCCTGAAATAGCGTAAAAATCGTAATTTAGGACTTTTTTAGAATGCTTTTCACACCTCCCCTTCACTTCACCCCTTTTTAATTCGAATTTATTTTTGACAGTCCTTCGAGGACATTTATATTTTATAAGTAACTACAATGCCATATTTAAAGTTTCTAGCCTTTTCAGTATCACAGGAATCGCAATTTAGAAAGTTTTTAGCTACTGCAACCCTCTGGTAGTGGCACAGACATAAAATATAGCTTATGTTTGAGCAGGATCTATCACCAACAATTTGTTATCATTATTTTTTTAATCGGTTTGGTATTTGAAAAGATTACATAAAAATTGTAATTTATAAAGCTTTTCGCTCACTTCATGTTTTTAAATTTGAAATTTTCTTTCGACAGTTCATAGAAAGCAGTTGCATCTTGTAAGTAAATAACATGCCATACTTCAGAGTGTTAGACCCTTCAGTTATGCAAAAAACGCAAATTAGAACATGTTTTGCTTTTTCAACCCTCAGATGGTAGTGACAGAAACATAAAATATAACCTATGTTATAGCAGGGACTGTCGCCATTGATTTGCAACCATTACTTTTGAAATAGCTTTGGAATTTCCTGAGATTGAGTAGAAATCGCAATTTAGAACGTTTTTAGAACGATTTTCGCGCATTTTCACCCTATTTTAAATTTCCAATTCTTTAGAAACTGTTCTTAAAGATCATTTATATGTAATAAATATGTACCTTGCCAAATTTTAAGTTGCTAGCCCCTACCGATCACAAAAATCGAAATTTGGAACGCTTTTTTGCACGTCTAGGTGATAGTGATACCGACATAAAATAGTGTCTATGTTAGAGCAGAAGCTGTCAGCATCAATTTCTTACCATTACCTTTGAAATCAGTTTGATTCTTCCTGAGATATTGGTGACAAATCGGCATTTAGAACGTTTTTAGAACGCTTTTCGCTCATTTTGCTCCTGCATCTCCTCTGGGGTAGTGGAAACAGATGTAAAATATAGCCTATCTTGAGCAAGACATCACTATCATTTTAACTGTCACTATCATTTTAACACCATTATATTTGAAATCGGTTCAGTATTTCCTGAGATTGCATAGAAATTGCAATTTAGAACGTTTTTTTGCAACGCTTTTTGCAAATTTTGACCCCCCTTTTAAATTTCGGTTTTTTTAGGAAATGTCCTTAGAGATCATTGATATCTTATAACTAACTACCATTCTAAATTTAACGATTCAAGGCCCTTCCGTCACGCAAAAACCGCAATTTAGAACGTTTTTCTCCTGCACCAACTTTTGGGTAGTTGCACCGACATAAAACATAGCCAATGTTGGAGCAAGGATTTTCACCATCATTTTGACGCCATTATTTTTTAAATCGGTTTGGTATTTCCTGAGATTGTGTAAAAATCACCATTTAGAACGTTTTCTAGAACGCTTTTCGCGCATTTTCACCCCTTTTAAATTTCGAATTGTTTAAGAACTGTTCTCAGAAATACTTTATATCTAATAAGTAGCTGATACTTCAATTTTCATATTTCTAGGCCCTTCAGTAACACATAAATCGCATTTTTGGAAGGTTTTTTGCTCCTACACCCCTTTGGGGTAGTGGCACCGACATAAAACATAGCCTATCTTGGAGTAAACATTGTCACTATCATTTTGACACCAATATTTTTTAAATCGGTTTGGTATTGCATGAGATTATGTAGAAACTACCATTTAGAACGTTTTTTAGAACGCTTTTTGTGCATTTTCACGCCTTTTAAATTTCGAATTTTTTAAGAACAGTTCTTAGACATCATTTATATCTTATAAGTAACCAATATTCTAAATTTCATATTTCTAGGCTCTTCAGTAACGCAAAAATCGCATTTTTAGAACGTTTTTTTGCTCCTGCACCCCTTTTGGGGTAGTGGTACAGACATAAAATATAGACCATGTTCTAATTTGGACTAACACCATCAATTTGATACCATTACTTTTGAAATCGGTTAGGTATTTCCTGAGATTATGTAGAAACTACCATTTAGAACGTTTTTTAGAAAGCTCTTTGTGCATTTTCACCCCTTTTAAATTTCGAATTGCTTAAGAACTGTTCTTAGACATCATTTATATCTTATAAGTAACTAATATTCAAAATTTCATATTTCTAGGCCCTTCAGTAACGCAAAAATAGCATTTTTAGAACGTTTTTTGCTCCTGCAACCCCTTTGGGGTAGTGGCACCGACATAAGATATAGCCTATGTTCTAAGTTGGGCGAACAGCATCATTTTGATACCATTACTTTTGGAATCGGTTTGGTATTTCCTGAGATTATGTAGAAACTACCATTTAGAACGTTTTTTAGAACGCTTTTTGTGCATTTTCACCCCTTTTAAATTTCGAATTGTTTAAGAACTGTTCTTAGACATCATTTATATCCTATAAGTAACTAATATTCAAAATTTCATATTTCTAGGCCCTTCAGTAACGCAAAAATAGCATTTTTAGAACGTTTTTTGCTCCTGCACCCCCTTTGGGGTAGTGGCACCCACATAAGATATAGCCTATGTTCTAAGTTGGGCGAACACCATCATTTTGATACCATTACTTTTGAAATTGGTTCGGTAGTTCCAGAGCTTACCTCCGACAAATAAACAATTTTTTCCTCTTTATAATATGTGTATAGATGTATAGATGTATAGATGTATATATATATATATATATATATATATATATGACCTATGTCATACTGTAACTCTCGTATTTATGAACCGATTTGGATGTAATTCGGCGTGTACATAGTACATACCAATGTCTCGACCGAGTTCGTTGGCCAGCTTCATCCGCCATTTTGTTTCAAAATGGCGGCCATTTAAAATTTTTTAAAAAATTTAAAATTTGAAATGTGGTGCCAAAAAATTGAAAATGGAAAAATATTTTTTTCTTATGTATTTGACCTTTATACAAAGACTCCGTAGCAGTTTTTGTTTCGTCTATATCTTAAAAAATGGCTGAGTTATAGCATTTTGAATTTCTAGCGAAGCTGACATTTTGAAACTCCTGAATTTTGTCACGCGATAAAAGGCGTATTTATGAACCGATTTGGATGTAACTTCGTTTATACATAGTACAGACCAATGTACCGACCGAGTTCGTTGGCCAGCTTCATCCGCCATTTTGTTTCAAAATGGCGGCCATTTAAAATTTTTTTAAAAATTTAAAATTTGAAATGTGGTACCAAAAAATTGAAAATTGAAAAAATATTTTTTTCTTATGTGTTTGACATTGATAAAAAGATTCGGGAGCAGTTTTTGTTTCGTTTATATCTTAAAAAATGGCTGAGTTATAGCATATTTTGAATTTCTAGCGTGACTGACATTTTGAAACGCCCTGATTTTTGCCACGTGATAACAGACGTATTTATGAACCGATTTGGATGTACCTTGGTGTGTACATAGTACATACAAATAACTCAACCGAGTTCGCTAGCCAGCTTCATCCGCCATCTTGTTTCAAAATGGCGGCCATTTAAAAAAATTTAAATTTAAAATGAGATGCCAAAAAATTGGAAAATGAAAAAGATTTTTTCGTATGTGTTTGACCTTAATACAAAGATTCCGGAACAGGTTTTGTTTCGTCTATATCTAAAAAAATGGCTGAGTTATAACATTTTGAATTTCTATTGTGGCTGACATTTTAAAACGACCTGATTTTTGTCTTTCGATAACAGGCGTATTTATGAACCGATTTGGATATTACTTGGTATGTACATAGTGCATGCCAATGTCTCGACCGAGTTCGTTGGCCAGCTTCATTCGCCATCTTGTTTCAAAAGGGTTGCGATTTTTTTTTAAAATGTATTTTAAAATTTAAAATGAGGTATTAAAAAATTGGAAAATGAAAAAGATTTTTTTTTTATGTGTTTGGCCTTGATACAAAGATTCGGAGCAGTTTTTGTTTCTGAAAATTTGTTCTTTTGTTTATATCTTAAAAAGTGGTTGAATTATAGCACTTTGAATTTCTATCATGGCTAACACTTTGAAACGATCTTGTATTTGTCACGCGATACCACACGCATTCGCCTATTTCGATGGAAGAAGGCATGTGGATAGTATACATCAATATCTCGACCAAGTTCGCTAGCCAGCTTCATCAGCCATCTTGTTTCAAAATGGCGGAAATTAAATTTAAAAAAATTATATTTAAAGTGAGGTGCAAAAAAATTAGAAATTGAAAAAGGTTTCTTTCTTAAGTATTTGACCTTGATATAAGGATTCAGGAGCATTTTTTGTTTGCCTTTATCTTAAAAAATGTCTCAGATATAGTAGTTTCAATTCCTAACGTGGGTGACATTTTGAAAAATCTGATTTTTTGCCTGCGACAGCACTCGTATATATCAACCGATTCCGATGTGAGTGAGCATGTGCACAGCAATTACTAAGGTCTCGACCAAGTTCACTGGTTAGCCTCATCCACCATGTTGTCTTAAAATGGCAGGCACTTTAAGAAATCGCCGAATTTGGCAGCCAAATATAAGTTACTTTAATTAAAAGCAGCTTGGATAAAGCTGACTAATTTCGCGAATTTCTCATTCTTAATGATTTAGTATTGATAAAAATTAGTATTGAATCTCCTACATTCGGTTTCCACTTAATTGAGCTTCGTGTGTTTGAATAATATAAGTTGGCTTTTTTAAAATAAGGAATATGAAAGCTACCTCTTCCTTTCGGAAATGGCCGGAAGGACTTTTTTTAATCCATGTCAATTTAATTTTTTTTCCGAAAATGGCTGCAATTAAAAAAGGCGTGTTTATTTCACATGCACCTATTTATGCTTCCGAAACATGATTTTCTTTCTATCATAAATCTTTTATGCGTCAAATGAAACTTTATTTTTTGTTTATCAGGAATTTTTCTACGTCACTGGGGAAAAGGAATGGTTTAGTCAGCTGATCAACTCTAAGCTTATGACGTAAGCTTCACGTACGCATCCAGTTGATTCATTTTCAATTACTTCTTTTCTACTTTTTATCTCGATTGGAAATAATTTATTTGTACATCGCAGTGATTTATAGTTTCGGACTTTCGTTCATTTAGGAGGAAAGCGGGAGGCCTATTTGTATTTTTATTTTGTTTCAACAAGGGCTGCTACGCAGTTTAAATATTTGCGGATGCTTGTTCAAAATGTTTTCGGCACCATCAAGTCAAGAAAACTTTTGTGCGCTCTTCTTCTTCTTTTTTTTCCCTTCAATAATTATTCATACCGTTTCAAATAATTCCGTCTTAAATTATCTACATTTAAGTATCTTATTTTACAAACTCATTAAAACGTCTAAAAACGCAAGTATATGACTGAATATATGGAATAGCTGGGATAGTGAAAAACATTTAGTAAAAGAAAAGAAAATGTATGAAGTTTATGTATTTTTAGAAAGTAAAATTTAAGAGGGTGGCGTGATTCTAACACAATCATTGAACTCTGACATTTTGATAAATGTTCGCAGATTTTAAAGTTAATAGTTTCAATTAATAGTCAGTTTGCCCCTTATAATTGAATACATTTATTTGATTTCGTTAATATTTCCATTTTATAAAATATTTTTAATATTAACGGTATTTTTTATCAGTATATTTAAAATTATTATTCAGTTTTAGAAATTATTAAAAAATATTATTCAATACTTTTAACCTCATAAATTTATTTATATGTTTAAATATATATATATGTATATAATATATTAAAAGATGTTTATACAGATATTTTAACATAAAGAAATTTTTGTAAGAATGCATTTTAAGTTATTCAAGTTTACTCATTATTATCAAACATTCTTTATATTTGATATTTCGTTTTATTATACGTTACAATATGTACTATTTCTTTTATTTTCAAAAATATTTTTACCATCGACAACTTTTTAGAAATGTTTATTTTAAAATTTTAAAGTATAACTCTATTTTACTTATTATTTACATTCAATATTTTTTATTTTATAGATATTTTATGATTGATTACATATTTAGATGTAAATTTTGAATTTTCCCAAATATTTTAAATTAAATTAAAAGTTTTCAAACTATTTTTATGTCTGTCTGTATAATAAGTATTAAAAAGATGCATGCAGAAGTTGCTTGCAAGTTTTATTTAATTATTTTTATTTGTGAATAAGTCAGCTTTTTAAAAATACTTGTCTTATTTACGGAATGTGTTAACAATTATTTAGAAACAAAACTATTATTTTTTTAAACAAAACTATCCTTTATTTGAGCAAAACATTTCATATGTTGCTGTATTAAAGGAACGTAAGTGTTTTGTGTAATTATATAATATTATTTTTTAAACTGAAAAACGTGTTTAAAACGTGCATTATATTTGTTTAAAAAGTCATTTTTACATTAAAATATCCGAGAAAATATTTCAAATTTTTGTATAAATATACATAATAACAACTTATTTCATGTATGTGCATTTCAAAATGTTACATGGAAAAATGAATCTTTTATAATTTTTTGAAGAACACTTTAGAGCTCTTTACAAGAGTTAGGCTTAGTTTCGCAAAATCCTTCGGCCCAGAAGAAGAAATCAAATTTTCCCGCTCCGTCCTCAGATGCGCAGTTCTGAATGCGCGCGCCGTCGCGAACAGGTTAACGCCCAGCATCGTGTAGATGCAACTCGCAAGAAGAATATCAGAAGGTTAGTATTAGATTATAAGCTAAGCCTACCTTTAGAACTCTTAACATATTGGTACCCTCGGCGGGACGGGCATTTTTGAATTTCGAATTTATTTGAATGAAGAGATGAATTTGAATAATTTAAAAACGCAAAGGAAAGGACTAAGAACTACTTTTACTGTCACAGTTAATAAAATTGAGGCTGAATTATCTAAAGAGATAAATGAATTCAAAGATTTCTCAGTTTTAAAAACTCAACTCATGGACAAGTTTCAGAGGTTAGACACATGTCAAGGTCAAATTTCGGAAATGTTATTGCAAGAGAAAGACGAAAAATTGTTCACGGAAGACTTTGAAGGTGCAGAAGCATATAGAGAGAAATATATAGAACTATGCTCGCACATTGATGAGAAAATCCAATTATCTTCATCTCCTAGTGAAAGTGAAAGAAGAAAATTTAAACTACCGAAAATTGAGCTGAAAAGATTTAATGGCGAGCCAAAAGAATATTTATCTTTCTGGAGTCAGTTCAAAAAAATAAATGATGATGCCTCTATTGCTGATGAGTATAAGATGCAATATTTATTGCAATGCATGGAACCGCAATCAAAGGCAGAGCGATTAGTGAAGAGCTATCCGGCAACTGCTGAAAACTATCCAAAGGCTATTGAACAATTAAAAGAAAGATTTGGCCGAGATGACCTACTTGTTCAGATTTACGTAAGAGAACTGTTAACCCTCGTAATGAGAAATGCTACAGCTGGAAAAATGAAAGTTGATTTGTCTGCTTTATATGATGAATTGGAAAGTAAACTCCGAGCCTTGGAAAGCCTTGGTCGAACACAATAGAAATACGGAGATTTCCTGACACCTTTAGTTGAAAGTTGTTTGCCTGAAGAAATTCTTTTAACTTGGGAAAAATGCCGAAGTCACAATGCAGCTGCCAGTAAGAGTTCCCAAACCTTAGAGGAACTGATGGATTTTCTTCGCCAAGAAGTTCAGGGAAATGAAATCGTTTCTCTAGCAAGGAAAGGTTTCGGACAGATGAATGTCGGCAAAAGAGACCCTATATCTAAAAGTGTAAAGAAATCTGATTTAGCTACCGCATCGGCGTTAGTGAGTATGGAAAATATAGGTAAAAAAAATAATTGTATCTTTTGTGAAAAATTTCATCAAAGTGAAAAGTGTTTTAGCGCTAAAAAAATGTCTTTAGGTGATAAACAAAAATTATTGTTAAAAAAAGGTGCCTGTTTTTCATGCTTACAAAAAGTGGGTCATTTAAGTAGAAATTGTAATATTAAATCTAAGTTAAAGTGTACCCTTTGTAACAAATCTCATTTTGAAATAATGTGCCCACAGCAATCTAGAAAAAATGATCAAAATGAAACTCTTAAGTCAGAGACTTCTCTTTCTAATTGTAATAGTAATGAAGTTGTTTTTATGCAGACACTTGGCGTGCGTATTCGGTCGCACGGTCGCCAAAGGGTTGTACGCGCACTTTTAGATACTGCGAGCCAAAGTAGCCATGTTAGCGAGAGAGTAACGAAATTATTAAAAATGCGTCCTCTGAGAAAGGAAACAATTATTCACGCATTGTTCGGGGGGAGTGAAACCAAGCCCAAACCACATGATGTGTTTTCCGTAGAAATTAGTGAACTAGAAGGAGATAACGCGTTTAGTTGTGAAGTATTTTCCGAAAGAAAAATTTGCGGATTTGTCCCTAAAATTAAAGATTATAGGATTTTAAATGAGCTGAAGAAAAGACAGATTAATCTAACGGATCACTTTTGTAAGGAAACCGAAATTGATGTTTTGATAGGGGCAGATTTGGTAGGAAGATTATTAACAGGTAATTTAATTCAATTGAATTGCGATTTGACTGCCATAGAAACCAAGCTGGGTTGGACTGTAATGGGAAAACAAATTTCTAGTAAGAAACATAATATTTTGACAACATTGTCTATGCATGTTAGAAATATTCCTTTGAATGAATTATGGGAACTTGAAACCATAGGAATTTCTAACCCCATTCCGAGTTTTGAAAGGAAAGAAAATTTTGATTTAAGCGATTTTGAAAATAAAATGAAAATTCTTCCCGATGGCAGATATGAAGTAGAGCTTCCATGGAAATGTAATTCTAAGAACTTGACCGATAACAAAATTTTAGCTTGGAAGAGACATGAAAAAATGATTAATAAATTGAAATCCGGGGGATTTTTCGCTGAATATCAGGAAGTATTTAGGGAATGGGAAAAATTAAATATTATTGAGCGTGTCCCAGAAAATGAATTAAGTAATAAATGTCATTATTTACCGCATAGGCCCGTAATCAGGTTAGATAAGAAAACTACAAAGGTACGCCCTGTATTTGACGCGTCTGCTTCTGAAAGAGGAAAACCCTCCTTAAATGAATGTCTATATAAAGGAATTAATCTCATTGAAGTAATATCTGATATTCTTGACCGTTTTAGAACATATCCTATCGGTATAACTGCAGATATAGAAAAAGCTTATTTAATGTTATCTGTTATGCCTAGAGATAGAGATTTTCTTAGATTTTATTTCCCATGTAATGAAGGGCAATTGATTTATAGACATTGTAGAGTTGTATTTGGTGTATCTTCCAGCTCTTATTTATTAAGTGCATCTATAATGCATCTATTAGAAAATAGTCCCCCTGAATATAAAGAAACTGCTGAAAAATTGAAATGTTCGTTTTATGCAGATAATTGTGTATCAGGTGTTTTTAACATTGATGAAGCTGAAACATTTATTGAAAATGCAAAATTGTTAATGTCTAAAGGATGTTTTAATTTGCGTTGTTTTGAAAGCAATGTAGCTTGCAAGAATGTCGATAAGAGTTCTGGGGATACTTCTATTTTAGGGATTATTTGGAATTTAAATAATGATTCTTTAAAATGTTGTTTAGATTTAGAAGTAGTAACGTGCGAAAGGAAAATTACTAAGAGGTTAATCTTGAGCATTGTACAAAGGATTTTTGATCCTATCGGCTTATTGTCACCAACTACATTGCTTCCAAAACTATTATTGCAAGATTCATGGAAACAGAAAATTCCATGGGATCATGAATTGCCTTGTAATATTGTAAATGTATTTTTGAAATGGCTAAAGAATATCGATGTGTTAAAAGAAGTAGCTACACCTCGCTACTTGGAGATTAATACTTCATCTGAACTCCATGTTTTTGTTGATGCAAGCAAAGGGGCATATGCAGCGTGCGTCTTCGCTAGATCAATACTTGGTTCTGAAGTAAAGGTTATACTTGTTAGAGCGAAGTCTAGGGTTGCTCCTCTCAAAACTTTGAGTATGCCGCGTTTAGAACTTATGGCTTGTTGTATAGGTGCTCGACTCACGAATTCTGTCATCAAAGCGATCAATATGTCAAATCTGAAAATAACATTTTGGTCAGATTCTACTACTGCACTTTGGTGGATAAAAGAACATGGAAATTGGTCGATTTTTGTGAGCAACAGAGTTAAAGAGATTCGGCAATTGACCAGAATGGAATCATGGAAGCACGTTCCTGGAAGTTTAAACATAGCTGATATACTATCGCGTGGGTCCTCTCCACAACGAATGCTTAGTTCGAGTTGGTGGGAAGGTCCTAAGTGGTTAAAGGAAAATCCTGGGTGTTGGCCAATGGGCGCGATTGACTGTCAACCTAAAGATGTAGATTTAGAAAGAAAGAAAGTTAGAATTATGAATGTTGATCTAGCTAAAGACGCACCCCATTGGCTCTTAAATAATATATCTAATTATGACAAAATGATAAGAGTATTTGCTTATGTTTTGAGATTTGTAGATAATTGTCGTAAGATTTCTGATAAATGTGAAGATTTGAATCTTTCTCAAAATGAAATTCAGAATTCGGAAAATCACCTAATCAGTTTAGTCCAAAGGTATTATTTGTACAATAAAATGTCTGAGCATAATATTGTTACATTCGTAGATAATAATGGAGTTTTAAGGGTAAAAACTAAAATAACTGAAAGAAATTATCAAGAATCATTTTTGTATCCAATATTGTTGCCAGATAAGTGTGAATTTACTAAACTGTTGATTAGATCTGTACACCAAAAGAATTGTCATGCGGGAATAAGAGTAATGCATTCTTTAATAAGAGAAAGATTTTGGATTATTAGAGCTAGAAGATGATAGAAGATATATTCATATAATCCCCTTATCAAGAGTTTTGGATACCCATTTTCTCCCTCTTTCTACTGCAGAAAAACATCATTAGAGTTCATAGCGAAAAAGAAACACTTAGTAGTCGACAGATGTAATATGCACAGAAACTGCATCTCTTCATCTTTCTTCGCCTTATGTGAGATATGTTTTAAACCAGACTCGCAAGCACTTATGTTCTATTCTGGTTCGCGTTATAAACTTATAAACATTATAATTGACTGTTACACTGAACACTATTTTATCAGACTTTACTTCCTTGTAACTTTCATAAATATCCAATTATGTATAATTGGTTGATTACCTCAAAGTGCCGAAAATACATCCATATGGTTATCAATTTTAATGATGTAACACGCGCGGAAAAACATATGTAATATTCACTTTTTAAAACGTCCTCAAACAAGTGAAGACGTACAAAATGTAATCTCTTTCTTAGTATCTCTAATTAAACTTCTCCTTTTTCCTTTCCTACAATATGAGTAGTTTCAATGAAGTACAGACACAATAAACCGTCTGTTACATGATTCCTATTTTAAGCCTGATGCACTGAGACCTGAAGGAGTAAAGATATACGAATATATGATGATACGGGATACTCCATAATTCTTAGACGCCCTGACTAACCGCGAGCTGAAAAACGGATATCTATACATAGAAGGTAAGGCCTTTAATTATTCTTTTATTGTTGTGATGAGGCATCGCGCAGTTTGCGTTTATAGTATATGAATTAGTGAGGAGCGTGTGGATTCACCCCAAAAACTGTTAGACTCACAAATTTTTCTAACATATTTTTGATTATGAGACTGATTTAATGTCTCATTTAGTAAATTAAACAAATATAGATATCCATTTAGGCAAATTAAGCCAGATAAATAAATCCGGTAGTCAGGTGAAGGAAAAAGTATCTAATTGACTTAAAGGAAAGAAAAATTATGGCTTACGCAAAAGATAGTGCAGCCATTGAAAAACTTAACGCCAATAACTATTCTTGTTGGCGGTTTAAATTAGAAATGCTTTTAATTAGAGAGGAGCTATTTGATGTCATTACCGATCAAGCTCCAGACCCTTTGACTGAAAATTGGAATAAGAAAGACAGGAAAGCACGGGCACTAATCAATCTCAGTATTGAAGATGGGCAGATAATTAACATCAAACATTTAAACACGGCTCGAGAGACTTGGGACACTTTGAAAAATATTCACGAACGGTCCAATCTCTCAAGCAAATTGCACCTCCTTCGAAAATTGTATAGCACAAAGCTAAACGAAGGAGGGAACTTAATCGCACACATCACGAAATTAATGGAACTTATCGACAAATTAGCTGCGATCGGAGAAAATTTTACCGACTCTCATATGTCTGCACTCTTTTTGTGCTCATTGCCGCCGTCATATGACACATTGATTACGGCGTTAGAGTCGAGAAATGAAGATGAATTGACGCCCAGCTTTATTAAATGCAAATTATTTGATGAGTATACTCGTAGAGTTGAAAATTCCGAAAACTCGGAACATAGTACTAAAGCATACAAGGCTCGAGAAAAATTAGTTAACACAGACCGCAAGAGAGGTAACAAATTTTGTTCCTATTGCAAAATGAAGAACCATTCGTACAACGATTGTTGGTTCCTGAAACGGAAAAATAATAATAATCCAGTACAAAATAATAAATTTTACAAAAATAAAAATCACACCACCTCTCTATGTTTTGAAGAAAATGCCACGGCCAAAACCGCGAAACCGCAAGATACAAGACAGATAGGAAATGAAAATAAAAATGTTGCGTTGTTAATTGAACGACCCGCAAATAAACAAACTTTTATTATCGATAGCGGAAGCTCTAGCCATATTGCCAACTCCAAAGAAATGTTTTCAAATATGACTAGCGACACAGAAACTAACGTAACAGTCGCGAATGGCAATAAACTAATTTCATATGGCTCAGGGGAAATTGTAATTCACACAGGAAAAAACAACAGGCAGATTATACTTCGTGACGTACTGTTTGTGCCTGAAATCGAAACTAACCTGCTGTCAGTAAGCAGGGCAACGAAAAATGGATGTCAAGTTAAATTTGAAAAAGATACATGCGACATTATACATAACGATGAAGTAATTCTTCAAGGTAGATTAAAGAACAATTTATATGAAGTACAAGTAAACAATGATAATCAATTTGAAAGCAATCATGTAAACATTACGCATAAGTGTTCAAACACAAAATGTATTGAGTTGTGGCACAGGCGGTTAGGCCACAGAAGCTACGAAACAATTAAAACCATTGTACAAAAACAACTAGTGAACGGAATTACCATAAACAACTGCCGACACGACAAAGAATGTGAGGTATGCATAAAGTCCAAAACCAACGACGCCCCATTTCCCAAATCGGGTGCACATAGAGCCACGAAAAGGCTAGAATTAATCCACAGTGACGTATGTGGGCCGATAAATACACCCACCATAGGGGGAAAGCGGTACTTCATAACATTCATTGACGACTATTCCAAATTTTGTGTTATCTACTTAATGTCGAAAAAGAGCGAAGCATATGAAAAATTGAGGGAATACATCTCAACCGTCAAAAATAAGTTTGGAAAATTCCCAACCGCCATCAGATCCGACAATGGCGGGGAATATGTCAACGATGAATTAGAAAACTATCTTAAATGTAACGGAATCGAACACCAGCTCACCGTACCATACTGTCCAAGTCAAAATGGCATTGCTGAGAGGAAAAACAGGACACTGTTAGACATGACTAGAAGCATGTTAAGCGAAGCTAACCTCCCACATAAATTATGGGGAGAAGCAATCTGCACCGCAAATCATTTGCAGAATCGCTTGCCTTCCAAATCTATTAGCACTACGCCATATGAGCTTTGGCTAAACAGAAAACCAAATTTAAGATATCTTAAAGTATTCGGCTGTACTGCGTACGCATACATCCACAAATCAAAACGCGGCAAATTAGATGATAAAGCAGAGAAAGGCATTTTCGTAGGTTACGACAACCGATCGAAAGCGTACAGAATATTTACTAGTGACGAAAGAGTCATTTTAGCTAGAACCGTAAAATTCGCGGAAAATAACATGGGTAATATAAATGCTGACGAAAGTTCAAACACGAAAGAGTTAATGTCAGAAACAAACAAACACACACGACAGACTGACACAAGCGTAATCGAATTTGATCTAACACAAAACCAAAATTCTTCAGATACACCATCCGCGTCTCAACATACACAACAATTGAGAAGATCTGAAAGGCATAATAGAGGCGTGCCACCGGACAGGTTTGCCTATGCAGTCCGGCATGATCCGGTATATGAACCGAAAGGTTGGCACGACATGCTAAACATTGAAAACCCACAAGAAAAAATGAATTGGATTGAAGCGACACGCGACGAAATAAACTCGCTTATGAAAAATGAAACATGGTCTTTGGTAAAACCACCACAGGGAGCCAAAGTAATTGGATCCAAATGGACCTACAAGGCTAAATATGATGAATCTGGGAAAGTAAAGCGTTACAAGGCGAGATTAGTAGCTCAGGGATTTAAACAAAAATACGGGGTCGACTTTGACGAGACTTACGCCCCAGTAGTATCCCACACCACCTTAAGATGTTTCCTCACTGCCGCAGCCTATCATAACATTAGCGTCAGGCACATCGACATAAAAACCGCGTTCCTGCACGGAGACCTAGAAGAAGAGGTATACATGTCACAACCGGAAGGGTACGTGAACACAAACGAACCCGATAAAGTCTGTAAACTCCGAAAGGCCATATACGGGCTTAAACAGGCAGCCCGGGCCTGGTACACAAAAATTACTGAATCTCTTAGAGAACTAAATTTTATGCAAAGCAAGGCAGACACCTGCCTATTTACACAAGGACAGGGGGAAAATATAGTCTACGTAGTTGTGTACGTAGATGACATTCTCATAGCGGGAAACAATGCGCAAATTGAAGAAGTAATAAATAAGTTAAAAACACAATATACACTTGAAGATTTGGGGGAAATTAGTAATTATCTTGGGATAAAAATTAAGAAAACACATAACGGCTTTAACCTTAACCAAACAACAAAAATAATGGAAATCGTTAAAAGGTTTAACTTAGAGGAATCAAAACCTTACGGAACACCCATGGAAACGGGCTTCTTAAGATCAGAAAAGGATAAAGATCCAATGCCAAACAACATAAATTATCGTAAAGCGATAGGCGCGTTATTATACATTGCAACTATAACTAGGCCAGACATACTACTGGCTGTAAATGTTCTTAGCAGAAAGAACGAAAATCCGTCGGAAAAAGACTGGAAAGGTGTTAAACGACTGATCAGGTACCTCTACCACACAAAGGACCTAAATCTCATAATCAGCACTGAATGTACACCAATTTTGGAAGTGTACACCGATGCCGATTGGGCCGGTGATACGCAAACACGAAGATCAACATCAGGGAATTTATTCCTTCTTGGGAAAAATCCGATACAATGGATAACCAAACGCCAAACTTGCATTGCGCAATCGTCAGCAGAAGCTGAATACGTAGCCGCAGCAAACGCTGCACAAGAACTTGTGTGGATAATAAAACTTTTACAAGATTTGAATTTACCACAAAACCTACCCGTAATTGTATATGAAGATAACATATCCTGCATAAAAATGATAGAATCTGAAAAATACACCAACAAGACAAAACACATCGATCTAAAATATCACATGATTAAGTATATGAAAGAAAATGGTACCATAGAATTACGTTATTGTCCGAGCAAATCTATGCTGGCAGACATTTTGACGAAGCCAGAACCCAAGCCTGAATTTCAAGAGAACAGAGACAAATTAAAATTACAGATCAATCTTGATTAGGGGCTTAAGGGGGAACTTGATAGAAGATATATTCATATAATCCCCTTATCAAGAGTTTTGGATACCCATTTTCTCCCTCTTTCTACTGCAGAAAAACATCATTAGAGTTCATAGCGAAAAAGAAACACTTAGTAGTCGACAGATGTAATATGCACAGAAACTGCATCTCTTCATCTTTCTTCGCCTTATGTGAGATATGTTTTAAACCAGACTCGCAAGCACTTATGTTCTATTCTGGTTCGCGTTATAAACTTATAAACATTATAATTGACTGTTACACTGAACACTATTTTATCAGACTTTACTTCCTTGTAACTTTCATAAATATCCAATTATGTATAATTGGTTGATTACCTCAAAGTGCCGAAAATACATCCATATGGTTATCAATTTTAATGATGTAACACGCGCGGAAAAACATATGTAATATTCACTTTTTAAAACGTCCTCAAACAAGTGAAGACGTACAAAATGTAATCTCTTTCTTAGTATCTCTAATTAAACTTCTCCTTTTTCCTTTCCTACAATATGAGTAGTTTCAATGAAGTACAGACACAATAAACCGTCTGTTACATGATTCCTATTTTAAGCCTGATGCACTGAGACCTGAAGGAGTAAAGATATACGAATATATGATGATACGGGATACTCCATAATTCTTAGACGCCCTGACTAACCGCGAGCTGAAAAACGGATATCTATACATAGAAGGTAAGGCCTTTAATTATTCTTTTATTGTTGTGATGAGGCATCGCGCAGTTTGCGTTTATAGTATATGAATTAGTGAGGAGCGTGTGGATTCACCCCAAAAACTGTTAGACTCACAAATTTTTCTAACAGAAGAGCCATCAAAAATGCGTTATTTGATTGTATTCCATGCAAACGCTTTAAAGCAAAATCCTTGTCAAGCGAACCGACGCCTTTACCACCAGATCGCGTGACGGATTGCGCTGTATTTGAAATTATAGGAGTGGACTTAGCAGGGCCTCTATTCCTGAAAACTGGCGAGAAAGTTTGGCTAGCGTTATTTACTTGTGCAGTTTATCGTGCACTTCACCTTGAACTAGTTAACTCGTTATCTTCTGATGCATTTCTTCTAGCACTGAGGCGTTTTATAGCTAGACGCGGAAGACCTAGTACTATTTATTGTGATAATGGAACGAATTTTAAGGGAGCTTCCAATGAACTTTCGAAATTAAATTGGGATAAAATTTAAAGAGAAACTATGACGCATAAAATTGTTTAGAAATTTATACCTCCCACCGCAGCTTGGTTGGGAGGCTGGTGGGAAAGGTTGGTTCGTATTGTAAAAGAATTGTTAATACGTACTCTTGGTAGATCAGTATTGACTTATGAAGAATTGAATACATTTGTATGTGATTGTGAATCTGTAATTAATTGTAGACCTCTAACCTATATCTCTGAGGACCCACTAGAGCTAGTTCCTCTTACACCCGCTATGTTTCTTACTGAAAACAAATGTTTTAGCAATTCAGATATTATCGAATTAGATTCTCGAAGTTTAAGGAGAAGGGCAAATTATAGAGCTAAACTTCTTACCGATTTTAGGCAACGCTTTAGAAAGGAATACCTCAGTGAATTAGTCCAAAAACATACTGAAAAACACACACGTGAGCCTCGATTGGGGGAAGTAGTCTTGATTGGGGATAATAATAAAAAGCGTTTATTTTGGCCTTTAGGGAAAGTGATTCAGTTGATTCCTGGACGGGATAGTAAAATCCGTACTGTTAAGTTAAAAACGCAGCACGGCACGGTTTTACGTCCGGTGCAGCGCATCTTCCCTTTGGAAATATATTCGAATGATACGAATGAAATCGCATTTAAAAGGTTGGGTGAAGAGAAATCTAGTTCTAGTGAGTGTATTAATGATAAAAATGTATCTTCTCCTGATAATGTCATAATTAAGAAATATACCTCTTCTGGAAGATGTGTAAGAGCTCCGAAGAAATTAGATCTTTTTAATAACAATTGTTATGTATTTGAAACTCTTCCCAAGTTTCAAAGGGGGAGGATGTTAGCAATTGAAGTGAAATGAAACTAGTGGCACGCGCTGTGCGTGATATTGTAATGTAAATTTATTGATGATGTGGGTTAATAGGAGTATTCCATGAATGTATGTGAACTGTTGAATTCTCTTGAAGTAAAATGAAATATGTTTTTATTGTCGGAATTAAATGATTATTTTATACTATAAATGGCTCTTTGTATGAGTTTGAACCCAGATTCTAATTCATTAACGCGCAGCATCGTGTAGATGCAACTCGCAAGAAAAATATCAGAAGGTTAGTATTAGATTATAAGCTAAGCCTACCTTTAGAACTCTTAACAAAACTTATGTCGCAATTTTATTTTGATAACTGATTGTATAGCAAACAAAATGATATATGAAACCTTATCCTAGGTTCAATATTTAAGAAATAAAAAAATCATTTTGTAAAAAATGAGTCAACGCTTCCCAGTCTCCCGTATATGTGTGCATGTATATTTATATATAATATATATTTATATGTAATATATACACATACATTTATATATATGTGTTTATTTTAAAAAATACATAGTCAAATACTGAATGGTAATAGAAACAGGTGTTCAAAATACAAGGTGCAATTTAAATAAAAATGTCTTTACTTACAGAAATAAGAAAAGTAAACTACGATGTTCCTATTAAGCAGTTTTTAAGTCCAATTTCAGCAGTTCTCATTTACAGTCGGAAAATGACCCGAATTCTTTGAGCAGCCCTGTATATGATATATTGATTTCTATCTATAAATAAACTACACGCATTCAAAAATTTTGTCCAGGTAGGAAATACATATCTCAGTTGAAAATTCCTTTCAACAATTTCCCCTTATAAGGAGAGTATTACGTGAATTCTTTTGTATATGAGACCTGTATATGAGGTATAGAAATTATATACAACGAGTAACATGCAAAAGATTAATTAAATTTAAAAGCGCATATCGAAATTGAAAAACGCACTTCCAGCAATTTTTGCTCTGTAACCGATTATTTTTGTGTGTCCCTGTAAATGAACGACAAATGCTGCGAGTGCCCTATCCTATAGTAATCATCTTGTAGTGGAGTTAAGTGATTTACACCAATTTCAATATATTTGAAATAGCGTAAAGTGATTCAAATACGCTGCAAACGATTTTTCCCCAATGACCCTAATGTAACGGAATTCTTTTGAGTACTCCTGTAAATGAACTATTAATGCTACACACTTCATATACAATACAGAACATTCCATGTTGACCCTCAATAATGTATATCAATTGCATGAAAATCCGAGTACATTTACGTGAGTTAGAGTGTGAACATACGGACAGACAAACCGAATTCATAAACACTCTTCTACTTGGTTGCAAACTGTTAAAAAAGAATAAACATTGGCTTTGTATTCAATCAGCAGTTCTATTTTAACTCCGTTCAGCATTCAGTAGAAATATCTCTTTGGCCTGCTTAATTTCTGAGTTTCACTTCCTCCTTAAATCCTAAATATTTCCAGTACATGCTGTATGTTTTGTCTGCACTGCAAAAAAACCACGGTAGATTTGCCAGAACAAACTCGATCACAGTGAATGTGCTGTATCTTTCTTTGGTTTCCTGACTCTATTAACATGGAAAATACAGTAGTTGCGTAAAATTAACAGCACAATGTGCTGGCAATTTGGAAGCATTTTTTTACAGCACAAACTGCTGGCGTCCATATGTGCGAGATGAACAGTACTTTGTACTGTAAAAATGTCGTTTTTTTTTTTTACAGTGTATCATGCCATGTTCCCAAAATTATGCCCCTAATGTACGAATTGGCGTTCGAATTCTTTCTGGTTTAATTTTTAGGACTGCTATTCTGGTGGCTGTGCCACGAAATTCGAAATTCTCCTAATTGTCTAAAGCAGCGGTTCCTAACCTATGGATCGAGGTGGGTGTTTTGGTAGGTCGCGGAACAATCGGTGTATGCCACAAAAATATTTTTTATTTCATCTGTTATCTGTTTCAGCTGTTCATCAAAAAATATAACAAGCACATTATTTTACAACCGCACTAATCATGAAAGCTACATGCTTAAACTAAAGCTTCGTGAGAAGACATTGATTTCTCAAAGAGTCAGTTGGTATTATGTTATGACCTCGTTGTGAGATATGTCAGTAGTCGCGCAATCGTTGTGGCAGCCCTAAAAAAATCCTTAACTCTCTTCTGGATGAACATAGGAACAGACTATGTAAAAATATCTAAATCTGTTTTGGGGTCCTTGATTGGGTTCAACACAACATACTCGTGTGAATGTGCTTTTTTGCTGATCTTGAAAAACAAGTACAGAAGCAAACTGCATGTAGAAAGTGACTTAACACCTCGGGGACAAGAGAACGGTATTCGTGCCGCGTAAGGTGCTCAGAATCGGGGATTACTCTTATCAGTAAATTTTTATTGTAAATTTCGCCTTATTTCATCCGAGCATATTCCCCATTCAATTAGGCAAAATTTTCTGTTTTAAAAAACCGGTGATTATAGTTTAAAAATTCTGTAAAAGACGCTCGTCCCGAAGGGGTTAAGGATAAAATTAACCAGCTTCAACCCTGATAAAGTTGCTCCAAAGGCAAACACCAGTGCCAATAATCTCACACATTGTAAAGGTGTGTTTCCATAATAATTAAACGTATTTTTCATTATATTTGTTGTTTTAATTATTATTCAACAATGTGATTACCAATTCTTGTTTTTGTTGATAGTGCATCCTTCGTACGAAAGTTTGCTTTTTTCATAGGATAGCAAAGCCGATAACATATACAGGTTATACAAAATTTTCATACTGCCATTAGATGCACCCTCATGTTAGGTGGGTCGCGTAAATTTTTAACTTAAGGGGACCGGGAAATCCCTATCTCCGCCATGTTAAATTCACCAACTTTTCAACCTTTTTCTCAGAAATGGTGAAAGAGAGAGGTCTAGATTTTTTAGAGCAGTTAAAATAACATGATTTACGTATTTTAACAGACCATTTTCTTTCTAAGTGAAACTCGAAAAATTAATTATTAATTATTTATTGAAAGTTTTAAATTCGCATTTTTGGTATGATTTCACTGCCTAAAATAAATAATTCTCAACAAATCATTAAATCCCTGTGTTAAAGTATACAATATTACATAATATAAGTATTAAAAAAAATCTGAGTTCTTAAGTTTAATAGATATTGAAAAAAAAGGATCATAAACATAAAAAATCTGAGTTCATAAGTTTAATAGATATTGAAAAAAAAAGGAACATAAACATGAAAAATCTAAGTTTTGAGAAAAAGTCAATTAAAGATTTAAATGGCCATGAAGCTGTGAAGTACTTTTAGAAAGAATGAATAATTCCAACACTTGTTTTTTTTATACATAAACATGTGTGACACATCGTTGGAAAGATAAAAGTTTAAACTATTTAATGATATATAAAAATAAAAATCGATTTTCCCCCCCAAATTTAGCTTACCTGACCCCCTTAAAGGTAGATCGTGTACCTATAAAGGTTGGAAACCGCTGGTCTAAAGAGTAACCGATAATTTTGCTATGATTTCATTCATTTTCATGATCTCTTTTTTCCCCAATTGTGTGATGCCAATTTGTATAATACAGAATGTCTCTTTCAATCGCACGTTCTCGCTTTTTTTGGCATCATAAAACAATTTTTAGACTCTTGGCTCATACTTTTATGGCATCAAAATGGCATTTATTTTTTGGCATCATAACACAATTGGCTTTTATTCGTCATTTGTGTGATGCCAATTTGTGTATTGCAGAATGTCTCATTCAATCGCATGCTGTCGCTTCACGAAGGCAGTCATGTAAACGTAGAAATGCTCTCTGGTACCATCCCTATCCACTTTTGTATAGACTGTTTAATTTTATATTTCTATTGAATAAACATCGTAAAGAGCAATTTTCAGAGCATTTATTTCTATAATTATCACAGCGTTTTATTAACTCCAGCAAATGCATACAAATCGAATCTGGTCTTTACTATTGATCTCCGATTATTTTAACCCTTTATATCCTGAATTTTTAATATAAAATTTGCTTCACCTGATTCATTATTTACGTTAATGTCTAAGATATCCGGCTCAACAATATAATAATAATTTGATTTTTAGGTTATTTTTTGTTAAAACTGATTTAATAAATCGGAAGTTAGAGTTTGCAAAATATTGACAAGAATAATTAGATTCATGAACAAAAAATACTGTTATGGAAATCTCACAATTCTTATAAGAACAGTATAAATAAATGTATTGCGATTGTAAAAGTCTTTTGTAATTCCAAAGTTTTCGTATAACATTTTTTTAATAGGATACAAGCTACACCTAGGTAAATGGTTGAAAAATATTTAGCTTCGATTTTTTCGCTGTGCTTTCTAAATAGGATTGAGCAAACTATTTTGCATGAAAAGTGTAATCTACTTTTATTGATAGACAAATTAAACAAATTTTACATTGAATGTTCTTTAACGGTGCTTAAAACTATCGTCAAGATATAAAGAGTTAATGTGCTGAACTCCACTATAGGTAGACTGACAAATAAAATGATTAAAAGTGGACGGATGAAGAATCTCCATTAAAAGATTTAGACAGAGTTTAAGTATCCATTTAAAACAGCCTTTTCTTTGAAAATCGTTTTTCGTAGATCCAAGTTTGATATCAGCTGCCAGGCTCTGATAGTTTTCAAGATCACATGATCCACTTTTTCCATTAATCTTTTTTCTACAGCACGAGTAAAAATTGGTCTTGATTAAAAATGTTACCTATGAAGATAACGATTATATTTTAACTCGTTTAAACTATGGTAAAAATACGTGTAGGTAACCAGGTTTTTATGTTGATGAATCAAATAAGATAGATCAAGATTGCTTTTTACTGACTATATTTTAGTACGTTGTATCACTTTTTACTTTCTTCTATCTTTACAATAAGAAAGATTCTTTAAAATTCTTAAGAATTAGTGAAAAGTTTCGACTTGCGGTTTCCGATGGATTTATACGTTTTAGAAAGTCCTGAACACGATTTGATGTTTTTTAGAAAATGTCTGTCTGTGAGTATGTCTGTCACTCTATCTGTGAGTCTGTCTGTGGGTTACAGAGACTTTGTGGGCACTCTATCTCAAGAACTAGTGCACGGAATTTCACGAACGAATTTCATTCAGTTATACCTTGATATAAACTGCTGCTGATTAGATTTTAGTGTATATCGTCCGAGAGGTGGCACTGCTATGCTGCATTTTCCTGGACTTTTGCAATAGATCTACCTCAAGAACCAAAGCACATATTTTCATCAAACTTCAGATTTAGTTAGACGTTAACGTAAGCTATTACTCATCAAGTTTTGGTGTAAATCGGGCTCTGCTATGCTGAATATTTCCCGATTTTGGCAAAAGCTATATCTCAGATACTAATGCATGCAATTTAATTAAACATACTGTTACATTTTCACTTAAGTAGGTCATTCTTACACGTGGGTCTATATTGGTGTTGATTTTACGGTCTTTGGGTTGCAGATTTTGGTTGCGGTCATCTAAGAGGGTGAATTCCGAAACTCTATGATTTGTTTGAAACAATGCAATAGTTATATCTCCTTGTTCAATGCATCCCATTCAACGAACGTATATATCTTTAGAATCCTCATGATGGGTATAGATTGTCATTAAATTTTGGCACTGTGATAGCTTTTTTTGAATTAATGACCTGTATGAGAGAGAAGAAAATTTCGGGGTTGACACATCCGACTAGTTTACTCCCGATGTACAGTAGGGCAAAACTCCGAAAATACTGTCAAAAGTAGAAAAAAGTTACTATTTAAAAGATGTAGATTATATATTTGGCTTGAATAATGTTTGGATGCATCATTTTCAAATTTGACGTTTGGGAAAAAAGACACCGTGATCAGCAAAAGGGCAAAATAACAGTTTTTTTAAACACGTGCTGTATTTTTCCATATAATTCAATTTTCATGCTTGAAAATGGACTCCCATGATAATACAGTAGAACCTCTTTTATCCGAAACTCTTTTAACCGAAACTCTCGGTTAATAGAAAACCATTTTTAAAAAGCTTTTTTTCATTAATAATATTACATTCCTGGTGTGCAAGCGGTCCTTTTCCAACCACAAGTACAGATAAATATTTTGGGTCCCCTTTCTTAGAATTTCTTTGAATTTAACTTGAACTCCCGTACGCTGCGGAGTGAAATAGAACACAGTAAGAGGAGAGAGAACCGGAATGTGTAAATATGGTCTAGAAGAAAGAGTAAATTATCAACTCTGAAGCTTTTGAATGCTTTGCAAAAAGTTTGACATGGCTGGAGCAGCAGAAAGACTGTGATACTTGTGAACTAATAGTATTAAAAAAAACTTCGTGGTAGAGCTGCAAATCAAAGGAAATCGAAACTGCGACAAACAAAACTTGTTTCAAACCCTTGTGAATTATGTAAAAGGTATTTAATTTCAAAATTAAAATTTAGTAATTTATTCTCGTTTCTATTTTGTTATTGCTTTATTTTTATTAAGCGCCTGTTTCCATAATAAGAAATACCGCATGTATTTGTCCTTAATCTGAAATTTGAAGCATTCTCAATTATCCAAAAATTTCGATTTTCCGAAAGAGGGTCGGTCCCATTTATTTCGGATAATCGCGGTTCTACTGTACTTAACGAATCAGACGTAACGTTGTACGGTTAAATCCAGATAATCATATCAGTTCATGCAATGACTGCATTATTTAAAACTTCTAAGCAACGCATATTTTCAATTTTTACATCTTCGTATAGGAAAAAAAAATTACTTTTAAATGCAATTTGTTTTAAAACTGCATCTCAATTTATTTATGAAATATTATTATTTTTTTTGTAGTTTTTAAAGCCATTCTGTAATGGTGACAACTGATGTACTCCACTTCTGTAGAAACTAAAGATAAAATAGTAGATTGCTACATCTTTTTGTTGTCATTTTCTCATAAAAACTAAAAAAAATTGTAATCAAAATACGTGCTATTCCAAGAATATAGTCTGCTATAAAAATGTGTTTTAAAGTACATATGTATGAATTTTTTTCTCCGCATATTACTTAATTCCTATGAAACAACTGGAAGAATGCAATTTTATTAATCCGTATCTAATAACATTTTCCGAATTTTGAAAATATATAAATGAATGATTTCTGATAATATAAAGAGCTATTATAAACTATATTTAAATTTCAGTATCCATATTAATGTTACAAAAAATAAAGACTTATGAATCATTAGATACCCGATTTTTTTGTCGAATTTCTTGAAGAATGACGTCATCGCTTTTGGCTGGGTTTGTGTATTATTCCATGATATCCTATATGCATACTTTTTTACAGATGTTTTTAAGACTGGGTCCTAAATGTAGAATTCTTAAGTGGTTGCCGAAGACGTCATTTTATCTAATATATAAAATTGAAAATTTGTTTGTCTGTAATGCTATACAAATCCATAGTTTGGAAGCCAGAATTGCGAAATGTTACGTACATGTGTATTAAAACACGGGCGAGGCAACTAAAGTAATCCGGAATTGGAATAACTTACAGCTAATTTTTAATTATTCTAATATATAAAAATGAAAATTTGTCTGTCTGTAATGCTATACAAATCCACAGTTTGGAAGCCAGAATTGTGAAATGTTACGTACATGTGTTTTGAAACACGGCCGAGGCAACTAAAGTAATCCGGAATTGGAATAACTTACAGTTAATTTTTAATTAATAAAAAAACCACAAATTTAACAGCAATTTCCAATCAAATTTAAACATTTTTCGTTATATCTGTTGCCAACAATTAAAAATCCACAATAAAGTTCTTACCACAACAAATACTTTTCTACAGCAAGATTTCACTGAAAATAAAATAAATAGTTTGAAGAATTTAAAAAAAGAGAATATTACATCATAACTTTTCTACTGCAAGATTTCCACGTGAGAAATGAAAATAAAATCAATAGCTTGACGATTTAAAATCAAAAGTGAATGTTACGTCATAATTTTTCTGTTTGTGTGGAAAAATGTATTGAAGCATGATAAAAACTCGATTATGGAAATATTTTCGTATTTTAACATTATTGCTCCAATGATGAATGGAAATAGGTAAGTTCATTTATAGCTGTATTATTTTGCGTCTGTTATATAAATTTATACATTTTTATATTAGGTTTTCATTTGATTCATATGTCTAACACTTCGACTTTCTTTTTTTGGTTTTTTTTCTTTTTTATGTTGTATGTTACATTTTGGAATTGGTTTTTCAAAACTAACATTCTTAAAATTCCGGGCAACGCCGGGTACTTTAACTAGTCTAAAATAAAAACGCGTATTTTAAGACTTAAAACTGAAATATGTTTTGTACTACCTATAATTTCTTTTTCCATCGGGGGCGACACTAAATTCTTTGGAAGCAGAATTCCCGTTTTCTAGTTTATTTATTTATTTTTGGCGCATTAACGGAGACCGATTGAGAAGGCAAAATATGAGTGCAATGCGAGATGAGAGGTATTTTGTGTCATAGATGTAGGATTTTTTTTAAATTTATAAATACAGAATTCTTGAGACTTTCTTAGTTCAGCCCCATTCTAGTATTTCATCGGAAGTTTAATTCATTTTTAATCGGAAGTATATTGTGCATGCAACACTCCCTAACATTAAAAACGTTTCATAAAGTTTGCGAGAGATTTTTAGAGTATTGTGAACAGACCATCACTTCTTCGAGTTGACGGTTGAAATTCCAGGATTAGTTAAAACTCGATTCGCATATGAAAATGCAATTGGTCTGCCAAATCGTATCTTGGTGGAAAACACCTGCAATCCCGACTTTAGTGGTTCACTGGTTGGTTTACCATTGTGTTTTCCTTCTCCGAGTCCTCCGGGTTTTCATACCTTTGGGTGCAAGAAAACAGAATGATAAATCTACCGATCAACCTTTAAAATCAGTTCTGCAGGTTGTTTCCACCATGATATGACTTGGCAGACCAATTGCATTTTAATATGCGAATCGAGTTTTAACAAATCCTGGAATTTGAACCATCAATTCAATGAGGTGATGATCTGTGGAGTCGCTTCCCGGTCTAGAAGAACTGAGACGGAAGGAGAGTAAATGCCAAAAATTAAATTTTAGGAGACGCCAAAAACTCTTTGAATAGTTTCTATTTCAGCAAAATTCTTTATTAAATACGTTTACTGGAAGAATTTAAACTGATCACCTCTGTGTCAATGGGGTTTATTTGTTGTTATAACAAATACAGTACACATAATTCGGAGTAAGTTCAGAAAAATATAGTAAATTAGAGTTATCCCAGAGTGCCACATACAAATATAAAGTCTTTACTAACCTGACCATGATTTTTATTTATTATTTTGTGGAAAGCTACACTGTAAAAAAAAGGACTAAAAAACGGAGATTCTACTTGCAATCTAGTCGCCAGTACCATCTTCGTATTTTTACGGAAATTTTTCCCCATAACTTACAGAAAAAATTCCATTTCTAATCAGAAAAACAGAATTTTTTCTGTAATTTATGGGGAAATTTTTCCGTAAAAATACGGAAATAGTGCTGGCGTCTAGATTACCAGTAGAATCTCCGGTTTTTTTTTTTTTTTTTTTTTTTTTTTTTTTTTTTTTTACAGTGTACCTGTTACCCGCGGTTGATGTTCACGGCACAGAATGAAAAAAAATTGAGACCCACCGGTGATGATCATGGCAATGAATGTGTTAATAAACATGATAATAAATTTAAAAAACGGAGCATGTACTTACTCTCTTTCCCATGCTATTGGCCTTGCTATTTACTATTTTATCAACGAAAAAAAACCGGAAAAATTTATTGGCACTTACACCCCGTTCCAAGTCAACGCCTCAATTATTCTAAGTGGTTGTTTGTGTTTTGTACCAAGATGGTAAATAATGCAAGCGTTAAAATAAATCACACAGATAAACACTTATTTTATTAACACATTTATTAACTAAAAATATATCATTACATTATTAATATTAGGTGGTAACGAAAGTTTTTCGCCAAATCACCATTACACAATACTAATTATAATATATATAATTAACTGTAATTTTACAGGTAACCACCATTCTACCAAACATTCACAGTGTCATATGATACTACATTAGTACCTAAAGCTGTGCACTTTATTCGGTGACATTCTATTGCTGACTTTTTGCAACAGAACTGGAAGTAAATGATGGTTCTAACCTGGTAGCATGATAGTTCCATTTCATACACCTTGTACTTAATAATAACTATATTTTTTTACAAATTTCACACACTGTTATAAAGCAAATCTCTTTCTTTCAAATGCCAAAAATCGTTTGACAAAATACGAACAAACACGTGAACGCGAATTGTTTGCACAGACCGTATTAGCTGTGGCGAGAAACTTTCGTTACAACCTGATATAAACACAGATGTAAGTACATTTTACAGCGGAAAATTTATATCGTTTGTTACCTAATACATCATTTCGATTAACAAATGCCACGTTGTCATATCAACCGATAGTCGAAACAACCCCATAAATTACAAGGGACACTACAACCACGCAACGGATCTATAATATACGCATTTTTAATATACGCTGCGTCACTGAGTACGTTAAACCTTAGTACTTTTACCACGAATATGTTTTTTGTGATTAAAAAAGGAAGAAGTTTGCGAAGTATACGATTGTCCGACAAGCCAGAGGTTGATTACAGCCGATGCGAACAATTCACGTAAATCGAATTTCGACAGATGCTCTGAAAAAGTACCAATGCAAAACAAAAACAAATTGTATAAAGCCACATATTTTAGAAGATTTTAATTACAGTTCAACTTTCAAAAAGCTGTAAAAAATGAAGCATCGGTGAGAAAGACCTCAAAATTTGACCTGAATATACGCAAAGAAGGGGGAAATGGTATGGCATAAGAATAAAATTAGTTCGAAATTTTAGCAATAGATGGCGCTTCGCTTTACTCGTCATAACGTAAATGGGTTCTTCTATCAGTGACATTGAAATCCTAATATGACAGCTATTGCGTGAGTTACAGGTTAAACCGACTGTACTGTTCAGTGTGCATCACTGTATCGGTTTTTTACTATAAAAAATGATTTATAGGTCATTCAACAGTTGTGGCAATCTTAGTGGAAAGCCCATCCACCGCGACAAGGTGTTGCCACATCGGATGGGGTCGGTTTTTAATTGTCCTGCCAAAAACCGTAGAAAAAGCAGCAATGAAATCGGTTTTTAATTGTCCTGCAGCCAAAAACCGTAGAAAAAGCACCAACAATCGGTTTTTAATTGTCCTGCAGCCAAAAACCGTAGAAAAAGCACCAAATATCGGTTTTTAATTGTCCTGCAGCCAAAAACCGTAGAAAAAGCACCAAAGAAATCGGATTTTAACCCTCCGAGCGTCTTGCAAAAGGGCAAAATTGTAATGTGTTTCTTTGAGTTTTGTTTTAAATGCTAAGTAAATATGATTCTTTACACATTATAAAAAAATATATTACAAATATGAATATAATCCTTGAAAGTATTAGTCATTCTTCAACGTATTTAAAATTCATTAAATCTATAGAATTATATTATCTTAAATATTGATTATATTGCTGTGAAACCTGGAGCTTAGTGAACGGAATATTACGCGCCAAACGCTTAGAGGGTTAATTGTCCTTGCTCATTAAAAAAGCAGTTGATATTTTTCTGTAAAGATCTAAAAATTGGTATTGTGATGGTATTGTAATCTATTGAACTCTGGGGAAAATTTAGAATAATAAGCCAAAGTAATTTTTTAAAGAATATATCAAGATAATTTTGAAGTACGGTAAGCCAAACATGATGATTAACTTGTTTAATTACATAAAACTTACAATAATAATAATTTAGATATTTACAGAACAATGAACGAATGTGATATCTTAAAAACTAACTTAAAACTAAATATATAATATAAATAAATAAATTAATCTTATACATACTACATTAACAATACACTAATCCCATTTCTGATTTTTTAAAAAATTTAAGGGGTCAGGTGCCTTTTAAAATGTTGAAAAATCGATTTTTTAAAAATAGCTTATAATTAAATATGATAATTTATGTACATTTAAGAACCCCTTTAAAAAGTTATTCTGAAACACTTTTAACTCCTTCTATATGGTCAAGGGGGGGGTGGGAGATTTAATCCTTAAAGTCCATTTTCTCAAAAAGGCGATTTTGGACATTGCACACACGATTTCAGAAAAATGGCTGCCCACAATTTCATGAAAATTTCACTGAATGTATTAAACGTATAGAGGAAGAAAATGACCTATTATTAGTATGTTTCTCAAGTTATGAGTTTAGAATTCACGACTACTTTTACATTAAAAAAAATACTCCGATATTTCGAATTTCTTTGATATTTTTTTCTCGGGATATTTTTTTCATTCTATATTTTTCATTGTAGGTGGTTTTGAAAACTCATTCTATCTGTACTCATTACAAAATCTTGGCTGAATTTAGCATTTCAAGCATGAAAAATCATGCACGCAATGCCTGCAAGAATAATTCTTTCGTAAAAATTGTATTATCTATAAAAATAAATTAAAAAACTTTAAATGTGTGTATTTCTTTTGAGAACGTTTACTGATAAAATAAATCTTTCTTAATATGTATTTTAAATTTTATAATTAAAAGTCAGTTACAGAGTAATTGCAATTCTTATAGAGGTCACTTTTTCACATATTTTATTAGCTCAGAGAATACCTGACTCCATAAGGGATCAAATAGTTTATTATTTTTCTTTTTATATTTATTCATATTAAAAATGTAATATTTTAAGCAAAATAAGTTGTAAAAAAAACCCCTCAACTATCGTTTCTAAGTCATTTCTTTAATAATGGATATTTCGTAGCTCAATTTCGCCAAAATGGCGTAGCCTGATTTTCACAAAACTTTGACATTTTGCATAACTAATAAATATTCTCAAAATATCTTAAATTTTTTATTATCCAGTTAATTCTAATAATACTATGCTTTCTAATGTATTCAAAATGTTTCCGAATTCGTAAATTTTAATAAAGTATTGCCTTAGGTTATTACAAAATACAAGTTTTGTTTTAATGCAGATTATTTTGGCTTCTGTTATTCTAGATATAAAAAAAAAATAGTTTATGTGATTAAGTTAGGTGGGTGCTATCCTCCGCGCGTTACATCCGTTTTTTTTTTTTTTTTTAAATATATATATAAAAAATATAGTTGATTTCCTAAAAAAGAAAAAGCCGAAAAAATACAGTGCTGCCACAGGCCACAATTTCTTAACTCTACCTCACACCACTTTCTCCAAACTAAAATTACTGACATACTGTTCGAGAGCATTTGCAGGAGAAATATATACTACAAAATCTGCTTTTTTTTTTGTAGTGGTGCAAATAGAATAGAAAAATAGTCGCCTGTGGCAGCCCCGAGAATACGGTTGTTTAAATATCCATATTACTTTATTTCTACAAGTGCGTCTAACGATATTTTAAAAAGTGCTTAAACATTTTTTGACATTTAAAAAGTACGCAACCTTGAAATTGGGCCGCGCTATATTGTTTTTAACTTATTCATGCTCAGAGAGACGTATACAGGGTGTTCCAAAATCTGAATGACAAATTAAAAGGTGTGATTAAAAGCATCTAGAGGATGAAAAATCACCATAGAACATGGAGTCGCAAACCGCCCATTTAATCAAACATGCAGGATTTTCTACCCTAACACAACTTTTGCTGATGGACATAACTTTAAAAAAATCTGAAGCATATTATAATGCAACATTTAACAGACATGATCACCTTTAGTGCAAATATGATAATATAAGAAAATAGTGGTAGATGTTTCCTTTATACGTGCCAGCAGCATGCAATTGACGCTCCCCATTTCGGACCGTGAATATGAGTTCATACGATATCAACGATTGAGTAAGCACGCTGTTTTTTCAGAGCTTTTCGTGATGTTATCACATTTCATAGAAACCAAAGAACATATCGTAATTTGTTTTTTGCAATATTTTTATTTTTTGCAAATTTAATACCGTCATGCCGACTTCAGTTAGGGTGAACACACCCTGTATTTGTGACTAAATAAGTGATTTGCGACCCTCCGTTCTATGGCATTTTTTCATCCTCTTGATGTCTACTATCACCCCCTCTTAATTTGTCGGTCGAATTTCGGAACACCTTGTATATATACATACAGGGTGTCCCAAAAAGGAGTACCTA
Source organism: Maratus speciosus (assembly GCA_963932465.1). Lineage (NCBI taxonomy): Eukaryota > Metazoa > Arthropoda > Arachnida > Araneae > Salticidae > Maratus > Maratus speciosus. The sequence continues at coordinate 620,057,924 of OZ010788.1, read as the reverse complement.
TTTTTAAAAATGAATAATTAACAAAAGAATAGAGTTATTAAAAAATTCTTGCAGGAAACGGATGTGTGAAGTCTAGAATTCTGTTTAGAACATTTTATCATAATAGTTCACAATCTGACCGACAGATGGCGCTACAGCACATTTTGGTGGCTACATTACACCATTTTGAAGAATTTACGCAACGACAACTACTGTTTCCCTTGAATTGGTTACTACTGAACTTTCACTGACCACGTCTACTTCTGTCTGGTCTTCACGTAAGCTTCGTTTGTTCATATAGCCACCAAAATGTGCTGTAGCGCCATCTGTTGGTCACATTTTGAACTATCATAATAGAGCATTCTAAACAAAATTCAGGACTTCACACATTCGTTTCCTGCAAAAAAATTTTAAATAGCTCTATTCGTTTGTTAATTATTCATTTTTAAAAATGGGTACTCCTTTTTTGAACACCCTGTATATATATATAAATCAGCTGTTAGACGTAACTTCCTTTACGTAAGATTTAACGACAAATTAACCCGATAATTAAGCGAAAGAATTCCCTCTCCAATAATTAAAACCTATGCAATTAACCAATTCATTATTACATTTTATAATAGACAGTACTTTTTGATAATTCAACTTTACATTTTTTTGTTTTTGTATAAGATTATTTCCAGTTCTTTCAAGTGCTCTACATTTCATACGCTTTCTCTAAAATTAAACTTCAGTAAATTTACTGCCTTATTGATTTATATGATTATCCTATCTATTCTATTTTAAATTTATTGCGCTCATAGATTTGTCTGTTTTTTTTTTTTTTTTTTTTTTTTTTTTTTTATCAGAAAATATTGTTTAAGGGGACAGTTTACCTCAAAATTGATCAAAAAATCGATTTTTTAAAATTATTAAATGAAAGCCTGTTTAATTGTGAATATTTTGACACCATATTTTCACTCATATAGCAATTATATCGCGAGATATTGTAAATTTTGTTAATACACTCAGTGCAATAACCTACACAAATTAAAACTTTAAATCCCTTTTTCTCCTGTTCATATTTTATTTACTTTCATGTATTAAAAATGCTAAGGCCTTTTTTTGTATTTAAGATAGAGATTTAAACTTTTTTGCGCATGTACTTTATCATATATGTGACAAATCTGCGAGGCCTTCAGTTTTTTTAAAATAAAAGTATATGAAGATGTGTTAGATTTCATCGTTTTACACTCTATATATGTCAGTAAGAAAATTATAGTAAATGTAATATTAGATTATCTAAAAATCCATGCGCAGTCTTGTGTAATACACATTTGAAAATCTTTAAAAAAATCAGCAAAAAAATCAATATTTAAAAAAGTAGTAGGGATTTTTAAACATTCAAGTTCGAAATGTTTTTTTTAATTTTAATTAAATATGAAGTCGATTTTTTTTTTCAAAATATAGTTTTAATTCAACATTGAAATGCAGTGAGTTCACTATCTGACAAATATTTATTAAAAAAAAAAAAAAATGTTGAAAAGGTAACCTGTGCCCTTCAAGTCATAACGGAAGAGCTAAGTGGAAGAACATGTTAAGTAACAAAAATTACATTTGAAGAAATTTGATGTGAAAGTTTTTGTGGTCAATTTTAAAGATTTATTTTCTGTTTGATACCATGTGTTTAAAATATTAGCAGGTGTGGTACTGAACTGTATCAAAAAAACTTATTCATATTTAATTTTTAAATATTAAAAAATATTAATATTATTTACATTATTAAATAATAAAATATTAAATATTAATGAATAATGTCTTAAATCTTCAAGTCTAAAATAGAATTTTGGTATTTTAGCTTTACCATGTGATAGAATACCTGATAACGCCTTCGTACAAAAGATAAAATAATTTTTAAGAAAATGTAGCATAACATGTTCTTCCACTCAGCTCTTCAATTATAAAGAGCAATAATATTTTTTAATAAATTTGTTTGTTAATTGACGCATCATAAATTACTTGTTGGTTTAGTTAAATCTGAAAATGAAAAAAAATGCAGTTATTTTAAAGACACCTGACCCCTAAATTATTCATTAATAAAATTTAACTTAATGCATGCTCAGACCGATCTATTCCTAATCAAATATCCCCCCGTTTGCAACCCCCCACTTAATTGAGAGATGGATCTGCGGTCCTGAACTTGGCCGACCTACCGAATAAGAGAGCGAGCCTGCTCAAACGTGCTCTCTGTTTAGAAATAGAGGAAACATTTAACCCTGACAAATCATGATTGCTTTCCAGGACCCGCAGCATACTGTCCGAATCTCTCAAGCTGCGGTGAGAAACTTCAACCGCAACTTCGCGACCCTCACCACCCACTTTTGGCCCATCTCCATGCTGTGCACTCAAGTCCTCAAGAGGACGATAGGGTACACAGGCTTCTATACCTACACCTGAACTAACCCTTCCCCCATGCGGTGAAGAACAATCACCGCCACCTACTTCTAACCCCATCTGAACGTCCCTAGCCTGGGCAGCCGCCCAACGTTTCCTCAAAGCATCCCTATAAGACTGGAGCATGCGCATACGAAGAAAAACGAAATCGTTTACCTGTATCTCCTCAGCCATCCTGTCGTACCTGCAGGGCTCAGGAACAGGGCGACGACGGCGAAGACGGCCGAAACTGAAAAAAATTAAGAATTAAAATTGGAGATTTAAATGAATACATAAAAACTTACTTCTTGGTTTAAATACTTTTACAATATTTCATATTTATATTTGACAATTTTATAATATTTGATAGTTTTATAATATTTATCGGTACTTGTTAGTTATCACGTCGACCAATTTCGCCAAATTATACAAATCGCCAAACCATCCGCCAAATTATACAAATTGACATAATTTTTATTTTAAATAACGAAAGAACAAATAAATTAGTACAACAATTATAAAAATACAAATAAAACGTAAAAATAATAATCACTTGATGACGTAAACACGTATTGTCATGTGAATGTGACATTTACGATCAACCATTATTGGCATTTAATCTTACAATTTGGCGACAGTAATTTGGTCGACGGGATAACTAACAAGTACCTATTTATCTATCTCCTATATACATAAAATGCAAATGGGAATTCCTTTCCACCCGCTTATAACTTGAGTTCTGTTAAATGGATTACGATGGGGCTTGCTTTGTTTATTAAATAATATTACAGGGAAGGTCTTAGTACATGGCATAACTTTCTACGTTTCTTAGTTATAAAATTATGAGAGAAAATTGTATAATGAGATGAATCCGATTGTGAAAGATTAGCCTTTTTAAAAAGTTCTGCGATTTCGATTAGACTTGCACAATTAGTTAAATAAGTTTTCAGGACTGGCTTTAGTATATTAAATATCCGTCTACGTTGTTTAATTACCGAGCAACGTATATACCGCCCTTACTACGTATGATGGCTATGTAAAAACGGCAAAATGGTGGTTTAAGGGGCCTTCTGTGATAAAAGTGACTAGATATTTTTATATTTCTTATGCTATCCTGTAATCTAGCAGTCTTCAATGACTGTTTGAGTGGCGCTTAGGATGCCTTGATCAAGAAGGAAGCACTCAAGAAGGGAAAAATTGCATAAAAATTTGTTTTTAGACTAATTGAAGGGTGTAGATTTCACTCATGCTGTTAGAATTGTGTACTGCTATTGAAAAAAAGCAAAGGTGGTTCGTTTTAATATGAATATGGCCCCTTAAGCAAATTTTATATCCATCATTTAAAAGTAGACTTTATTACCAGTCGTGTGGTACCAGTAACTTTCTTCTACGAGAATTTTTTTCAGAGTCAGTAAGGTGTGTTTACTTTTTTTCCACGACTGTACATATCGTTGCATTTTCATTACAATGTTTTTATTTTTCTAAATATTTTTACCGTCAGCTCGAGTTCAGTTAGGATGAAAAACCCTGTATCTATGACTTTATAAGTGGTTTACTACCCCATGTTCTATAGTAACAGATGAACAGATGAAACAGATGAACAGAGTATAGAGATTAACATAACAGAATTTTTTTTTTAAATTGTATTCAAGGAGGATAGAGGCTAAGATGTCAGAGAGGCTTTTAAACAGTGGTGAAAATTCTCAATCCCTATCCCTTTTAGTACTGAATTTTGTTAAATCAGTACTTTTCGGTTAGCCGGGCGCCAGTGTTATATATATCTATATATATAAATATACACATATATACATATACATGTATTGTATACATACACACATATAATATATATATGTATATATACATACCTGTATATATACATATGTATGTATATATAACACTGGCGCCCGGCTAACCGAAAAGTTCCGTTAAATCTTTTAAGAATAAATTTTGCAATAATTTTCATAATCACAACCGAAGAAAAGTTAATTAAATTTGAGAGCTAATTCTGGACAAGGGATATTTTTTTTATAAAACGTAAGTAGAATATTTTTTTTAAAACTCGGCAGCTCTTCTCCCTAAGATCTACCCCGCCAACCCCTTACACGCCCGCAGCTTTTATATATACACTAATTTCCTCTGTTGTAAAATAAATTTCCCAATTACGTAATATCGAAGGATTTTATGACGACCAGTGACGACCTTCTGCAATCAAATTGTCATTCATTTATCTTTGACTTGGGGATTTTCGGTACCCAAGGCCGCATCCACTACTGACGTATCATCTGTCAATTGATTTCCATATTAAATAAGATTTAACATTTGTAAATAAGCGTGTGTGAAATTGTTAAGTAAAAAATGTCGCTGCCTCTCGGATTTAAGGTCTACAAGAAAACTTTTCTTTTAGACGCTATAAGCAAATCATTCTAAATGTACTGCTTGGAAAATGGCATAATTTTCAAATTTAAATTCTTCTCGCACTTTATAATTTAAATATTTAATAGTTTTCTTTCTTTTTAAAGCCCATGAGTAAATATATTTTTCAACTGAAAATTATTTGGATGTATAACTTAGGCTTTTTAAAATCTGACATAATATGAACACAACTATGAAATAAATCTTTATTCAGATAATGAAAGTTTAAAAAAAAATCTAGTCGTATATAGATTATACAAAATATGAAAATAAAACATATTTGCTAAGCATTGTACCATGTTACTTTTATTCATAATTTAATTTATTTGGACTCCCTTAGATATAATTAATATAACCCCTTATAGCCCAGTGGTAGGGGAGCAAAAAAAAGGCCGAATTCGGAATTAATTAGGGGAAAGCTGGAAATTGTTTTAATCCCATCTGTTTAAGTTTAGAATGAATATGCTATGTTTTCCCCCTCGTACTAGGTGAGCGTTAGGAAATATGTATCGAATTATAGTCAAAAAACACGTTTTTTTGCATACCATAACAATATCTCAACACAGCTAACTCTGTCAAAAACATTGTAAATACAAATGTTGTAGAGCTTCAAATTCTGAGTAAAAGGAGTACCTACACTCAATACTTATGTTGAATATTAAGGTCACAATTCTACTTCAAAGTTTTAGACCCATCATCAGGGGGATGACCTCAGAATTAATTAGGAGAAAACTGGAAATTGTTTTAATACCTAATTTAGGTCTGAAATGGACGTACTATGTTTTCTTCTTCGTACTTGAGTGAACGTTAGAAAATATGTACATATTTATTTTCGAAAAACACGTTTTTTTTAAGTTTCCTTAACAATATCTCAAAATAGCTAACTCTATAAAAAACATTGTCAAAACAAATCTTGTAGAGCTTAAAATTCTGAATAAAATGAGTACCATCATTAATATTTTTGTTCAACATTAAGGTCGCAATTCTATTTCAAAATTTTGCCTTAATCGATAATCAATAGCTTGAAGCCAGGAGAGACCAAGTTAACTTAACAATATATCAAAATAGATAACTCTATCAAAAACATTGTTAATACAAAAGTTATAGACCCTAAAATTCTGAGTAAAATGTCTACACTTAATATTTTTGTTCAATATTAAGACCGTAATTCTGAGATATTGTTAAGTTAACTTGGTCTCTCCTGGCTTCAAGCTCTTGATTTGAAAATTTTTGAAATAGAATTGCGACCTTAATGTTAAACAAAAATATTAATGATCGTACTCATTTTATTTAGAATTTTAAGCTCTACAACATTTGTACTGACAATGTTTTTTATAGAGTTAGCTGTTTTGAGATATTGTTAAGGAAACAAAAAAAAAACGTGTTTTTCGAAAATAAATATGTACATATTTTCTAACATTCACCCAAGTACGAGGAAGAAAACATAGTACGTTCATTTCAGACCTAAACTAACGGGATTAAAACAATTTCCAGTTTTCTCCTAATTAATTCTGAGGTCATCCCCTGATGATGGGTCTAAAACTTTGAAGTAGAATTGTGACCTTAATATTTAATATAAGTATTGAGTGTAGGTACTCATTTTACTCAGAATTTTAAGCTCTACAACATTTGTATTGATAATGTTTTAGACAGAGTTAGTTGTTTTGAGATATTGTTAGGGTATGCAAAAAAAGTGTTTTTTTACTATAATTCTATACATATTTCCTAACGCTCACCTAGTACGATGGGGGAAACATAGCATATTCATTCTAGACCTAAACAGAAGGGATTAAAACAATTTCCAGCTTTCCCCTAATTAATTCCGAATTCAACCCCCTAACCACTGGGCTATTAAGCTAATATTACTTTTTGTTGCATTAAAATATCTCAATTTGTTGATTTTCTGTAAGCAAGTAAACGCTAGTGGTTTACAATGGAAGTCTATGGGAATTTGGCCAAATATTAGAGATACCGCCAATTTGGCGACAAACGTGGCGATGTTTGGCGACAGAACAAGGTCCCCCCTATGGATCCCCTTATATGTATGGTGAGGCATTAAATGCTTGACATTTACGATAAGCCATTATTGGCATTTAATCTTATAGTTTGGCGATAGTTTTTTGGTCGGCGGGATAATCGAGTAGTACCGAATTTCTTAAAAGAAACATCCTTATTATTCGAAAAATTATAATCGTATTAACTAACAGTTTACTGCGTCGGATTAAGCGTCTCATTTCCAATTAACATATATCTTTGAATTGAAATTTGAATGAAATACATGGTCATGAAAAATCGAAGAGTGTGAAAAATAGAATTACAAATATCTCGGCAACTAATTATCCGATCAAGTTGATTCATGATGCAAAATTTATGTTTTTTTATTGTCTTTTATAGTCACTCCCTCAAATAAACAATTTAGAAAATTTTTGTATACCTTTTATCAGAACGAATATTTCAAGAGTCCGAAAAAAATAGTTCCGTATAATCGAGGTTACTGATATTCAATAGGCTTCTTACCATTATTACTCCCTAAGTACACACCGAATTTCAAGTCCCTATCTCACTTTGTTCGGGAGATAGAGTGTTTACAGACACACACACATAAAGACGGACGGACAAATTATTTTTCTAAAAATATGTTTTTCGGAATCTCCAGTGTTTGAAACGTGTAAATCCGTCAAAAATTTTTTTCGATTTTTAAAACGATTACAAGACTTACCCTATACAACGTATGATGGGTAAATAAAATGGAAAACCCCTAAAAAGTTAGACATGTTTTATAAATAACTCTAATGAAGTATATGCTTGCAAAATAGGGTTAAATTGCTATCAAAAGTTTTTTATTATATAAAACTTATTTAACCAAACTATCTTGACCGATTTCAACATTAAATAAAACTTTTAAAAGTTTTCGATATAAAAACTGTCTGCTGCAACATATTTATCATATAGTTATCTATAAAACTCTGTCTTTTTTCATATTTTTATCTTCAATAGTTTTTGCAAAATAACGCGAGAAAGTAAAAAGGTCACACTAAATTCAATTATGGCATCAGAAGCATTAGTTACATTTTTTAGAATAGAGATAAATTATAGAATAGTTGTATACAATATCCCCATATAATACTGTACAAATACAAAGAATACAAGAATCTCAATGAATCCACTGTAAAGTCAAAATAGGTCACAGAAACGAGAAATTCTTTAGACCAACAGAATATTATTGTCAAAGCATGGAATTTTTCGTTTCACCATGTATACGTCAGTGGTACTCATTCGGACAGCCTTGGATAACCACTTCGGATATTAGCCAGTCATATCCGACCATTTCGAGAATTCATTGGCGGGTCAATCCATTTCAAGTGGTCCACCACTGGTTGCTCGACCATTTTTAAAAAATCTGAAATTTTTTGTACAACAACCCTAACATAATGGAACTTCAAAATGACTATTATTTTAATTTTATTAATTTTTGTTTGTGCATGGCGGCCATCTTTGTTTCATCATCTGCAGCAATTTTCTCGCAGGAAGGGTTTACGGAATTGTAAATAATTCATCGTTTATTTCTCCAATTCAAGTGCGGTTTACAGCAATTTGTACAGAATACATTGGGCTAAAAATTTGGTAATAGTGTAGTTTCCGAAACTAAATGCTTATTGGTGAAATTTAGGCACAAAGTTTCAGTTTTTTCCCAAAATTTGTCCGTTTACAAGAGGAAATTTTTCTAGCAAGGAAAACTGTCAACATGACATACTTTTTTTAAAAAATAGGTTGAAAGTACTTGTACTCACACGACAAGTTCCAGATCTGGGACATTCTTTCTTTTCGCTAAAAAAATTCCCAAATTTTTCAAAAATGTCAAAAATCGCACTTTTCACGCTTTGATATCTCTGGTGGGGCACGAGATAAAAATCTGAAATTCGGGTTGCTGAGAGTATTGTATGGTAGTGTTATGCACAAGAAATTTCAGGATGGAGATTTGACTACAAGCTGAGATATGGCAAGGGCAACATGTCAAAACAATACTGCCAAACTATTGTTTTGTTGTAGTCACAGCTAAGTATTTACCTCAGAGTGTCATTTAAATTTATTTTTTTATTATCTATCAGTTTATTATCTATCATGTTAGGGTTGTTGTACAAAAAATTTCAGATTTTTTAAAAATGCTCGAGCAACGAATTAATGATTTTCTGGACCACTTGAAATGGATTGACCCTGGCCCAGAGCCCAAAATACACGGTTCATCGGTCTTTGGCGAAAATTCTTGCAGACTTCGCAAAATAGCCTTTTAATTCGCGAACTGGTGATACTTCGGGCTCTAGCTGTAACATATATAGATATATATATACATACATATATATATTTATATATAAAGCCATTATAAACCATTACAAATTACGGTACTTGTTAGTTATCCCGTCGACCCATTTCACCAAATAATATAAATCGCCAAATTATACAAATTGACATAATGTTTATTCTAAATAACGGCAGAATAAGTAAATTAGTATAACATTAATAAAAATATAATTAAAACGTCGAAATAAAAATCACTTGATGACGTAAACGCGTGTAACTTGCTTCAAGTCAAGTGAATGTGACATTTACGATCAACCATTATTAGCATTTAATCTTACAATTTGGCGACAGTAATTTGGTCGACGGGATAACTAGCAAGTACCTAAATGGCCAACAAAAATTGTGAATGTATAAATAATAAAGGAATTTATTCAAATTAAAAATGATGTATAAAACACCATAGACTTATATGGTGTCCATACATCATTTTTAATTTGAATAAATTTATTATTACTTTCACCTATCTTTACAAGAAGAAAGTATAGGATTCGTGAAAATTTTCAACTTTCGATGAATTTATATGTTTTAGAAGGTTCTTAAGACGACTGGGCGGTTTTTAGAAAATGTCTGTCTGTGAGTATATCCTTGAGTCTGTCTGTCACTCTGTCTGTGAGTCTATCTGTATGTGTCAAACACTTTGTGGGCGCTCTATATCAAAAACTAATGCACGGAATTTCACAAAACTTTAGATTCCATTAGACCCTATTATAAATTGTTGCTGACAGTTTTTGGTGTATATCGCCCAACTGCTGGCGCTGTTATGCAGCATTTCTAATGATTTCCGCAATAGCTCTATCGCAAGAACTAAAGAACGAATTTTCATCTGACTTCAGATTCAGTTAGACGCTGACACAAGTTGTTGCTGATTGGGTTTTCGTGTTTCAATGAGTGGCGGGTTATGCTGGGTTTTTTTCTCGATTTTCGCAATAGCTGTATCTCAAAAATTAATGCACGGATTTTCATCAAACTTCAGATACAGTTAGACGCTGACATAAGTTGTTGCTGATTAAGTTTTGGTGTAAATCATCCCACAGGTGACGCTGCTATGCTGCATTTTGCGTGATTTAGACGATTTTAGCGATAGTCATATCTCAAGAACTAATGCACGGAATTTCATATCTTTATAATCCTCATGATGGGAATAGATTGCAATTTAATTTTAGCACTGTGGTAGCGAATTTTGAAGTATGAACATGTATGAGATAGAAGAAAGTCTTGGGGTTGGCATATCCGACTAGTTATAATTTTTCTAGATACATGTTTATTTCTGTTGCGTATATAACAATAGGTAAACGGTTTTTTAAACAAAATAAATTGTATAGATATAGAAAAATATCGGTTGAGTACATGAAAGAGTAAATAGGTTGCTAGATAACATGTTTCCAAACTTCCTTCTCTTGTCAAGGCCATATTTTCTGTCTCGATAAGGCCCCTATACTGGAAAAGTACCATTTTTTGCGTGTATGTAAATTAGAGAGAATACTTTGATGATGAATATTTTTTCGGTATGTAATCAATTATTTTTTATATTATTTTTCTGTATTTTGACTGAAATGAGTAGCATGCATTTTAAATGTATGTTATCTAATGTGTGTACTGCTTGTATTTAGAATGTTATGAATGCAATGCGGATGCGAACACTATTTGGAATTTATCACTTGCGCTTGGCTAAAAAATGCATCTATTTCTTTACTAAACTTTACGTGGAGATCTATTATAATTAATATTCACATATTCAAAAGTTCTAGGGACTCCAAAATAAAAAAGCACCCAAGGGCAGAGAGATATTGGCAACATATATGGAAGAACATATTGGCGACATATACACTTAAGAAAAAATGATTTTAGGAACAATGAAACAATATCTACATATCATATATACAAGGTGCACATATTTCACGCCAAACGTCAGACACATTATAACAAAATACGGTACTTTTCTGTTGGGCTGGCGCCACTGATATATAAATAAATAAATATATATATATATATCTACATACCTGTCTATCTATCTATCGATCTATCTCTATGTAGATAGATATATAGTGATATATCAGCGGCTCCCGGCGACCAGAAAAGTACCCAAAATACTTTTATATATTATCTGATAACTAAAATGAAAACTTTCATACTGTAGTGCATCTTAGGGATTAATTAACTAAATTTTATTCCAGATTTGTAGCGGATATTAACTCAAATATTTAAACATCAATTATTAGCATCCAATTTTATAAATTGATTGAATAAAAGAAGTGTTTAAATCTTATTTTGAACGAAAAAACTTTTAGGAAGAAATATATTAGTTACAATACATAAATATGTGTACTAGAAATCCCAGAAAATATGTAAATAATTTACGGAAATTTACTTTGATTGATATCATCGCATGCAACTATCGATATTACAAAGCTCTCGCGATAAAATATTCAATTACATTAAAATAAGCAAAAATATTTAAATATCTATATATGTATACATACCAACAAGACAAAAGACCCATATCTTCTTCTCGAAATCAGTAAGATTTTCAAAACAGCTTAAAATTTCACAATTAGTAACTCTTGATAGCAAAATTAGTAAATTCAAAGCTGTTTAAAATAGAGTAATCTATTTTTTCAAAGAAAAATTTCAAATATTACTTTGCAACAATGAGTCTCGTGCACTAATATTTTTCAACAATGAGTCTTTTGGCTTACTGTTGAGATGCAATTCTCAAATTTTGAACTTCATTTTTTGTACGGCAAAATATTTTTAGTACGGTGTTGCCACGCATTTTCTAATTTTTAAAAAATTTTCTTGCAGAAATGAGAAAACTTTGGACTGATCAGATATTTAAAAATTGAAATACAAGCCGGGTTTTTTTCGTCATTTGCCATTGAGAATTTGCCTACTGATCCAATTTAATATGTAGATATATATTTTTTCTTTCAATTTGTAAATGAGCGACCACAAGTTTTTAAATGTTTTAATTTCTATAACGTATGCTACGATTTTAAATTAAGTAAAAAAAAAAAAAATAATAATAATAACAATAATAACAAAAATACTTCAAAATTGTGGTAATCAGGCTTTTTACTTTGTTTGTGATTCAAAAAGGGATTAATATCGATTCTGTTTTTTTTTTCTGCTGTCATTTTCACAATAGAATTAATAAAGATATGTTTTTCTATAAATTGGAACAAAGACCATCAACAAGTCAATGATCCGAAAAGTAAAAATGAAATAAGTTTAAAAAATGAGCACACTCTAAATTGAAATGTCTGAAATTCAGACACTTAAGTGTCTGAAACGGTGTGTTCAATTTTCAGACATTTTAAAATGTCTTAATTTTTTCAGACACTTTTTGCATCTGAATTTCAGACACTTCAAACGTCTTAATCGCAACCAATTTTTGTCAGCATTATACGTAGCCATATTTGACCACGGTGAATCCTAGAAAAATATTTAGCTGTGGTCTTGTCCTCCCCCCCCCACCCCACACAGCCTGATTTTGGGGCTTCCAAATTTGGTATGCAATTTTTGTAAAGCTCATAATTTAAATCTTTTACGACATTGTACTGATTATATTAAAAATTTTGAATTTCAGGAGTAGAACAAGATTAAAAACAAAAAGATATTCATCTAAATATTAGATTTCTTTTATTTGTTTAGTTTTTAATGTTATTTTACTTTAAAAATTCAAAATATTGATTATAATCAGTACAATTTCGAAATGGATTTAAAATATAAGCTTTACAAAAATTGCACATCAAATTTTTGAGTCCTAAAATCGTAGGGGGACGGGACACTGTCCAGCATGCCCATGTTTTAATCAGGTCCTTTTGCAAAAAAATGCAACTCTGCATTCTCTTTTACTAAATAGGGGTGTCCGGTATTTGGAAGTGTCCGTTGTGAAGGTTAATGAACATTTCCGAAAAGTGGACGTCTAATACCTTTTTTAATACACAATGTATGCATATTTGTATATTTTTACCTCACAAAAGGAAACATCTCCGATTATCTGACAAATTCCCCAGCCCCAAAGTGTTCCCTATTGACGGTTTTTACGGTACATGGATAAATATATATAAATATTTGTAATCTTGTCTTACTCTAAAAGTTCAAATATTCATTATACTCAGTGGATAAAAATAAAGATATTTATAATATCAGATGTTCGAAAATTGCAAAGAAAATCCCCCCCCCCCTCAAAAAAAAAAAAATCATGCAATTTAAATACTAGATCTTTTAAAAATTTATATTGGCAAATACATTGTTTTACACAGATCAGATAATCACAAGATCTATTTAACTATAAATACAAAATAATAAATAAATACTCTAATTTAATAACATTCAGAAAATAATTACTGCTAGTTTCAAAACTTGCCTCAAATATGCATTTCAAGTAGTACATATAAATAAACAAGTTTAATCACTGTAAGTAGTGAACATGTGTAATATATATTTTTTGCATTTGCGGTGCTTTGTCAGTTTAATTAAAAATTAACTTTGGTGTCTAATTTTATACATTCTGTGGAATATGTAAAAGTTTTCCTTTTAAACATATTCCTTAGCTGTTATGGAACAACAGGATATAAGTCATATTTATTTTTTTATTCCTGTAAACTTTGTATCTTATGAATATGAGTTACATAAATTTTACAGATTTGATAAGAAAAAATTAACCTAGAAAACAGAAGAAAAGAAAAAGAAATGACAGAATATGTACTGTTTTTTAGTTGTTTGAAAATACTTTGAATATAAAAAAAGTAGTTATTAATCGCTTAAAAATATATAATATATAAGTAAATATGAACTTTTAAAAATATATACTATTTCAGTTTTATCTATAAACTTTATATCAAGCATAAACAACTTTTTATTTATGCCTAAATTATCATGTTTAATTTTTTTCGTACTAATAATTGTTTGTATCAGAAACGTTGCATATGCGATTGCAATAAAGGGAAATTTCATAATTGTTTCTGAAATTTATCAGGTTTGACAATTTAAAATCATGAACAAAACATAGCAGAAAAAGGCTTACATATAAATAAAAAAATAATATAGGTACCAATTTAAAAAAACTCAAAAAATATTAATGAATACTTTATAAATATACCGTTAAACAAGAACAGAAATTGCAGTTAATGAATAAAATGTTTCTGCATTTGTTCTATGTTTAAAAAATCTTACAGAATGATAGTATAAGAAATACCTATTATGTTTTTAGAAATTTGGTAAATGTTAAATATGAAACTTTGACTATCAAAATTTCCGATTTTCAATAATAAATTAAAGCATCAATCATAAGAATAAATCTTTAAAAAGTTTCAGTACTATGATTAAAAACGGTGATATGTAAAGAAAATATTCACAGTATTAATGCTTTTTTTTAATCTGAAAACTTTTCCGAATATCATAATCATAAATGAATAGGTATCATATTTAGCTCCAAAATAATAATCACAAAAAAATACAATAAGTGCTGATACATAAACTGCAAGAGTTTATAATCAATAAACAGTAAAAATCAGAAGAAACAGAACATAGAATAAATACAGTTTCAAACGGCTTCAATTTAATGTTTTTATCTCCCTTTAATGGAACTATGAATCATTCAGCTTTTCAAATCTGTTTATGTTGCACGTTTTGCTTTTGGGCAACGACAAATTAGGATATTTCCGATCACAGGATCGAAAAGGAAGATTAAACAAGTTATCACTCATTCGTTTATTCACAGGAGACAAGCGCGCTGAATTAAAGCATTGCAATTTAATTATCAAAACAATTATATTCGATACCGTTACATTAAGAAGGTATAACAGACGACAGCTTGTGAAATCAAAAAACTAACATTAAACTACAAAAAAAGAGATCAATCTTTAAAAACTATTTAATTTATATTCATAAGATACAAACCTACTGGGATAAAAATTTAAAATTAAATATGACTTACGCTTTCATTCGATAAATACTCCATAATTACGCATTTCTTTTAATCCAAGCAATGGCGACGCTTAAAATGTGATTCTTTCTATATCATGAAGGAGCCATAGATGACATGCGCGGAAATCAATGCTCTGATTGGCTGTTCAGAAAAGTACAAAAAAGAAATGTTCAACTACTGTTTTAAATAAGACACTTCGTAGATAATTCCAACATATTTCTCGGTTCGTATATACCATGATCATACTAAGACACTTATGTATCTTAAATTAAGACATCTATTGTGTCTGAATTTTCAGATTAAGACGCTTAAGTGACTGAAATTCTTTTTCAGTCACTTATGTGTCTAAATTTAAGACACCTATATTTGCAGTGCATTGATTTAAAAACTTGAAACTGCAACATTTTCTCTTAATTGCGTCACAATTCACAATTGCATCCTTTTTAGCGACTTTTTGTTTCAATAGTTCTGTTATTCGAGATAAAATCTACAGGCAAAGAAAGGCTTTCATCTGTGGAAATAACGTCATTTTAAAAGGGCCGAGGCTAACGAAAAAGACAGGCTACCGCGGTGCATCACAAGTGCCTTTTTTTAACAGACCTCTAGAGTGACGTGGTGCTGTTTTCGTACACCTGCATTGGTGCATTCGAGCATCACTTGACTCCAGCGGTCTGTAAAAAAAAAGATACATGTGATGCACCGCGGTAGCCTGCCTTTTTCGTTAGTCTCGAAAAGGGCCTACCGGCATCCTTTCATCTCGAAAGGAACGAAATACTTGAGCATTTGAAAATGACGTAATATTTTAACAAGAAGAAAATATAATCAATGATAAAAGGGGCATTCCACGTCAAATCAGGCAGTAAAATATCAATATGTAACCCACCATCACAGATTTTAATGAAACTGCGTGTGTTTGTTCTTACTATTAAGATATGATCACCAGTAATTTTTTTTGCTCCTTGGTGAAATAGTTTCTGAGAAAAAAATTGTCAAAGTTTTGAAAAACTGCCGTCAGTTGGCATTCTTGATAGCTCGGTTTTCAAATGTAGCATGTCATATATATAATCATATTTCAATATCTACTTTACAAATCATCTTCAAATAATTTATGCACAATATTTAGGGTACGCAGCTTATGAAAAAATATATTGTTACGCTTATAACATTTTAAGTGTGTCTAAAAAAATATTTAAACTTTGAAGTCGTGAATTTTTTATGAAAAATAATGCATTAACAAAAAAAGCATTATCAACAAAAGGCGGTATTTTTATTAAATTTATTTTTTGTGGGAGATATACTTAAAGGTGTCCTTTACCTGATTCTGAAATAAAAATAGTGGGATTTTGGGTGTTTTTGGTAGTATTTCCTATTTAAAAATATTTTGAGGTGCATTTCATATCAAATCAAGCAGAGTCATTCCATGTCAGTTCTCCTAAGCCATTTAATCACTGTCACAAATTTCAATGAAATTGGGTTTGTTTATAGCTTATTTTAAGACGTAATCACCTTTAATTTTCTTGATCCTAAGTAAAATATTTTTTAAGATAAAAAATATCAAAATTTTGAAAATTGTTTTAAATTTTTTTAATGACAGTTCGATATTCAAAGACTACATGGTTTCAAATAATGTATATGTGACAAATAATGTAGGCTGATTATTATTTCTTGTTTTTTATCATGTTTAAACACTAAGAGTGTCTTTTATCTTATGAATTTTTAAAATCAAGAATTTTGTCAAAAATAATGTGTTAATCAAAAATTTATTATTAACCGAAGGCAGGGTGTTATTGCTTTTTTTTAATTGTACGTAAAAATATCTTTTAAATGGTTATAAAATAAAAATAGTGAACATATGAGAAAAAATTATCAAAATTTTGGAAAAATGCCACGAGTTGCCATTAATGATTGTTCAATTTTCAAAGGCCTCATTTTATATATAAAATCATATTTCAATAACTAATAAAGAAATCTTCTTCGAATAATTTAAGCAAGGTAAATAAAGTATGTAGATTATGAAAAAAATATTGCTGTAATGTTAAAAAATATTTAAATGTGTCTAAAAAATTGTATAATCTTTGAAATCAAAAATATTTTACAAAAAATAATGAAATTATTAAAAAATCTTTATTAATCAGAGGCGGAGTTTCTATGACTAATTTTTTTAATTTTAAATTGTACATAATACTACATTATAACTGGATCTGAAATAAAAATAGTGAGATTTTGGTTGGTTTTAGTAGTATTTAAATCATATTTAAAATTATCAATATTTTCAAATGTAAAACTTATCCAATGTATCATCCCTGGAAATATTTTTATTTATACATTTATTTTATTTTTCAAATTATCTTTTATGTTCGTTTCTTAAGGAAAAAAATAAACAATATTGTTTTTTAGTAAAACTTCTAGGGCGAAGAGCAATTATCCCTTTCCAAAAAAGAGAAAAATCACTAGCTCCTCACCGCCCAATAGAAATTTTCAAAATGACAGTCCTAATCTTTAAACTCATATTTGGCTGTTAATATTGAAAATTTAGCATTGAGCTGCTAATATTGAAAAAAAAAAAAACCAAATTTCACTCTGTTGAAGAAAATTTTGACGTATTGTGCTTTAAATATATGCAAAAAAATGCATAATCCATTATATTTATATCTTTCAAATAACTATATCTAAAAAAATATTTAAAACTTAATGAGTTGCACTTTTGTAACTTTATTCAGTTTCTAATGATATGTACCGTAATTTCGGGTGTATAGCCCGCAGATCAAACAATTCAGTTTGGACCCAGAAATTTTATTCAGTATTTGAAGACCAATATTTACTGAGATCTAAAAAGTTTTATTAAAACATTTTATTTTTAAAAATTTCTGTGTCGAAACACGATTGTATGATCCGCGGGCCATACACCGGAAATTACGGTAATTTGGTTTATTTCATCACAATATTGCTGAAAGATGGATTTTCAACATATATATGTGTGTATATATATCCCTGTTCTCAAACAAATTATTTAAAAATTATTCATTTTTGTTTAATAAAGCATATATATATTGTTTATACACTTACAGAAAATACATATAGCAAATTTTATGATATTATGTCAATAATGTCTAAAAGTAAAGAACTTATCTAATAGTATGTAACGAAAAATTTAACATCTGGTGTAATGTAAAATTTTATAATTGTTTTACTTAATTTGGATGAATGAAAAAAGCTTACATGTTTATATTTTATTGAAGTACAGGTGAAAATGTCACAAAGACATACCTCAACAACCACTGAGTATGTCACATTCACACTACAGATGATTTTTTTTTCTTTTGATCTTTCGGGTTTGATTTCAGATGGTAATGAATTAATTAGTTTTGTTAGAAGTGTCATTGCAGTCAGCATATTAGGCTCACTATTTTTTTTTTATATAATTTGTTTTGATTGACTCGATGAACAACAATATTTAAAGGGGCCATTTCATGACTTTTCAATTAAAAGCTGATTTATAAATTCATCATGTTGTTTAGTTATTATTATCGTCTTAAGATAATAAGTTGATATTAAAATTTTTAAATGCAGTTTATTTATTATTTGAACAGTTGAAAGTATTTTTCAATAAGAGTGCGGGCTGTTGATTTTAAGTCGGCTGTTGAGCAATGTAGTGTTGGTAAAGGAACTGGTACTATTTAATTTAATTTTTATTGCTGTAAATAATATTTGTTATTTTATTATTGTATGTATTATATTTAAGCAAGAGTAGAAATACACGATATCGTAATCATTTTAGTACATCTTAGCATGAAAAGTTTCAATATTTATCATTAAACATTCACATTTTATGAAAATTTTGTTAAAATTGCTCATATTTTCACTATTTTTATTTTATAACTATTGAGAAGATATTTTTACGTACAATTAAAAAAAGTAATAACAGCCTGCCTTCGGTTAATAATAAATTTTTGATTAACACATTATTTTTCACAAAATTCTTGATTTTAAGAATTCACAAGATTAAACACACTCTTAGCATTTAAACATGACAAACAACAATAAATAATAATCTGCCTACATTATTTGTCACATATACATTATTTGAAACTTATTTAGTGATTTTATATTGAAATGACTTTTTTTATGCAGTCTTTGAATATAGATCTGCCATTAAAATCATTTTTTAAAAAATTTCAAAATTTAGATATTTTTTTTATCTTAAAAAATATTTTACTTGTAATCACCTTTAATTTCCTTGATCCTGTCTTAAAATGAGCTATAAACATACACAGTTTCATTGAAATTTGGGACAGTGAATTAAATATCTTAGGCGAACTGACATGGAATGACTGCTTGATTTGATTTGAAATACGCCTCAAAATATATTTAAATATGAAATACTACTAAAAACACCCAAAATCCCACTACTTTTATTTCAGAATCAGGTAATGGATACCTTTAAGTATATCCCCCACAAAAAATAAATTTAATAAAAATACCGCCTTTTGTTAATAATGCTATTTTAGGTAATGCATTATTTTTCATAAAAAAAATCACGATTTCAAAGATTAAACATTTTTTTAGACACACTTAAAATGTTATATAAGCGTAATAGTATTTTTTTCATAAAATACGTACCCTATATATTATGCATAAATTATTTGAAGATGATTTGTGGAATAGATATTGAAATATGATCATATTTATGTCATGCTACATTTGAAAATCGAGCAGTCAAGAATGCCAACTGATGGCAGTTTTCAAAATTTTGACAATTTTTTTCTCAGAAACTATTTGACCAAGGAGTAAAAAAAAATACTGGGAATCATATCTTAATAAAAGGAACAAACACACGCAGTTTCATCAAAATCTGTGATGGTGGGTTACATGCCTGCCTGAACTGACATGGAATGACCCAAAAGTGACATATTTTCATACGAATATATCTAAATGATATAAATTTTAGTTATACGTAGCCGTTACTGAAGAACAAGAACTTCAAAGGGTTCCAAAACTTTTAATTTCAGAAACCGCTGATAAGCATTTGAAAATGACATCATTTTGTCGCAATTGATATGAAATATTTTAGCTTTATGAATAGAATAAACTAGCAGGCTACGCCCGCTACGCTAGTTCTATTTTTCCAAACGAACCTTGAAAGAAACGAAATATATCAGTGAATATGACGTATTTTCAGCCAATGTGGATTCCTACCTGTAATATAAATGAAAACAGTATCGAAAATTGGCGATAAGACCTGGCTGTTCATTTGTGAGCTTGTTTCCTTATTACGGATACGTGATTACTTTGGCTGATGACGGGTTGTTATAATTTCCACTCCGAAACGCGTCCTGTGTTTTTTTAATGGAGATAAATACAAAGTTTTATTAATTAAGTGCATGCAATATCATTCCTGATTACGGGAAACGATATCAACGCCATTGAGGTATAACATTTTCTAATGTGTGGGATAAAATTTGAGTTATTAAGCGCCAACTATTTTACTTGATCAATTGCGGTAATATTTAGTAGGACAAGGAAGCCGTTATGACAACAGAAATCAAAATGTTTTTTAGTCCCTACTGAAATGGGGTGCAATACAATGATTGCAGAGGTTGTCCGTAGCATCGAAATACTAATGTTCAGGTGATTCATCCTCACTTGTTTGTTGTCGAATTCCAGGCTTCTAGGCTTTGCGCCATGTGTGGTTCTTGTAGTTTAAATGCCATCTCACTATACGTCCTGTTATATTTCGTGAAACGCAAGTCTACCACGGCTTTTCGCATTTGCATTCTTCCAAAATAAATGCTGTTAAAGTTGTAACAGCAGTAAATAAGCTTCTATCATCGATTAAAATACTGCACTCTTTTTTAATACGTCACGAAAAGCTCTCTCATTAAAGAAAAAAGAAATTCTTGTTTTAATTCATTATACGACGATTGTATGAGAAGTTTTTTATACTTCTTTCGTTTGATTAACAGAAGTAATATTCATCTTTTTCATAAACGGAATTTCCATTGGGTTGATGCATGATTGCGTCATCCCTGAAAAATTATTTAACAGTGTCGCTTACATCAAATTTCGTTCTGAAGAAATTCTTGAAAAAGGTAATCTTTAATAATCGGGTTCACAAAATTAAAAAAATTTCCCGTAGCTCTATAACTGAGCAAGCTAGAACAATGTGTTATACACCTACTCCCAAAAACTAATATTGCATTTTCGACAAAAATAGTATAAACCTTCCGGTTGAAATACAAAGTTGCGTTTTATATATGTAATAGATGATTATATGATTTTTTGTAAATGACTTCATCATGAAGGTTTCGCTTGTAACAAAAACGATGCTTTCAACATTATATTCAGTGCATCAATTGGCGAGATATCGAATTAAGGAAGATTAGCCAGGAATGCTATGAACAACTACGTAATGAAAACGCTGAAAGCTGAAAAATAAGAAGTAATATATAATAATAAACATATGATCTAAGTTTTATCTCATCAAGCACTTTTTTTTTAATCGCGAGATTTATGCAAATAATATTAATACATAATTACATAAATATCCGTAAGAATAATCTTTAATTCGGAATTCCTGAGATGGTTAATAACATAAAACTAAAAAACTAAACTAACATAAAACTAAAAAATAAAAATAAACAAGGAAGAAAAATCATGCGTTAAGCATAGATTATTAAAACACTTTCCAACACTTCCTGAATGCTTTAACAAAACTCAGGGAATGATTAATGCCCGGGCCTTCGGGGCCTCGGCCCTGGGCCCACAAATTTGTGTGTATTTTCTCACAATTTAAGTTTTTCCACTGTTTGCATTTTATATTTTGGTCCCTGATGAAAAAACAAAGTTTTACTGTAATAAAAAACCTCCATATTTAATTTTTCTGTAAAAGTCCTTTTCAATTTGAGAGTACCGATAATTTTTAAAACTTGCCGCATCCAGAAAATCAAGTTTGGGGGAAATGCCAAAAACTGCATACTGTGTCTATTC
Source organism: Maratus speciosus (assembly GCA_963932465.1). Classification (NCBI taxonomy): domain Eukaryota; kingdom Metazoa; phylum Arthropoda; class Arachnida; order Araneae; family Salticidae; genus Maratus; species Maratus speciosus. The sequence continues at coordinate 620,035,843 of OZ010788.1, read as the reverse complement.
TTTTTCAATATGAACGAGGATTTTACAATGTCAGAATTATAGTTTAAAATGATTACTAGACTGTTAGGAAAAACACAATTTTTAATGATTTTGGAGAAGGTGAGTTTTGAAAAAGACGTCTTCATTTATTCTGCAACATAAACTGTGGATCATAGATGTTTGTGAATTATACAAATGCTTATTTGAGAAAGTGGACGGTAATTCGTTTTCTTGATTATTCTTGTAAGTTATTTATTTTATTTTTTTTTTTTTTTTGTAAACTTGAAACTTTTACCCAAACAACTTTGTCAACTCATCAAATAAACCTCCTTTTAGTTCTGAAAGTGTCACCGGGATTGGGGAGGTAGGGGGAGGAGTCAACTTTTTAACAGGCCCTAGGCCCAACTTCAGCTTGATCGGGCTCTGCCAAAACTTCGTTATTTAGGGAAATAAGGTATATAACAGAACTAAGTAACCATTTTAAGAAAACGCATAAAACATTTGAAAAACTGATTTTAGCAGTTACCATCCATAGCAAATATGTATTCAAATTCTTTTGAACAGCTCTGTATTTGATCTGTAGGTTGATATATATGCTATATAATGGGGAAATATAGTTTAGCAAGAAAACGAATAACATAGGTTGAAATTTCTCTTTCAGAAATTTATACTAACTAGGGGATCGAACCCGAGCTCCTCGAGTTACAGAATATAGGTGAAAACCATTTTTTTTTAAACTCTAATTATTTTTTTACATGTAATATATATTTTAGATTGCCCACTAACATCAAAAAGATTTTTTATATGAAAAATGTCAATTATGCAATCAAATAAAGTTTTGAAATTTATTAAAAGCGATACTTTCACATGTCACCGCATGCCAGGAGTTATTAACTCAAGATTTTTCGACTTACGTCAGTCTTTCCGATCATTTCGGTGCTTTAAGCGCGTGGTTCAATCGCATGTCTGTTAAATTCGTTTCTTATTTGCATTTTTTTTTTCTACAGAGGAAGTTTCAATTTTGTTATGGAAAATTAGACGGAAACAATTGCTGAATTTTTTACGCTTAATTGTTTTAAGGGCAAGCGGATTAACCTTTCGTAATCGAGCTACACGTGATAAAGATAAATTTAAAAATAATTTATGCTTGAAAATCAATATATATATTACGCTATCGTACGTGGCACAGAAATCACGATTATTTGTTAATTGTTTAATGGCAACGCTCGAATAAAACGCATCTCATTGGTTATTGTGTAATATTTTTAAAAATGGAATAACAATAAATAAATAAAAAGTTTAATGAATAACTATGGAACAGAACAATTTATATAATTAAAACAAATAAAATAAAAGTAAATAAACTGTTTATTAATAAATAAACAACAACATCCGGGTTACCATATGAAGCAAAATAAGGAACTTTTCGCCAGTTAAGTACCCCGGTGCGTATATGACATTGGCGTCAGAAAAAAGTCGCGCCAACGATGTGCGTGTATGACACCTGTGCCGTCTTTTATTCATCTAATTTAAAATACAATAAATAAATAAATAAATGAAGGTAATTTTCCTGTATAGGTACTTGGCGAAACAAAGAAGAGATCCATGGCGAGAAAAGAAATTTTTTTTTCTGGTAACCGATTTAATCAAAATATTTTTTTCAAATAAAACTACATAAAAGTTGCCGTGATAGCAAAGAGTTCGTACTTTTATGTTAGCTGGGCGCAATTCTCGCCAATAGCATTTTTTAACTCACCAGCAGCATTTTTTATTTTTCGAGGGGTAAATTAAAACAATGCTTTGATGTTGAAATGAAATGGTTTATGGTATTGTTTATTCTTTTTCTTTTTTTAAAGAATTTTTTTAAGTAATGAATTTTAAAGGTTTCATTTTTAAATTAAAGTTATCCATTCTAAACAAAATGAGTGAAATGATTATATCTTAATCTGAACTAACGAAATATGGAAAAAAATGCGACGGGTACAATGTTTGGCGATTTATCACCTGTGCCCGATTAACATAAAAGTAGGGAGTTCTCGATTTCTCTATCAGAATCTTCCGATTTGGTGAAGGATTGAGCAAGTAAATTAAATTATGAATAAAACTAACATGATACAATGCCTAGCATACATTTAAGAGAGACCAAACTGGTCGCCACGGGCGACTAGTTATTTTAAAAACCATAATAACCCAGTCAATTAAGATAAAATTTTCAAACAAATTGCATTTGAAAGTAGATTTTTTTCTCCATTTGACGGTTTAAAAATTGAAAATATGCGATATTTAGAAATTTAAAAAATCGCTGACATAGCACGTATTTTAATTTCATTTTTTTTTTCAGTTTTTATGAGAAAATGACAACAAAAAGGTACAGAAATATAATATTTTCTTTCCTCCGTGATTATTTTCCCTTTACTTTCAATCATCCACGACTTTCAACAGAAATGGAGTTCTTCAGTTGCCACAATTACAAAAGATATATTAAAAACTACAAAAATATTAATATCTCAAAATTAAATTGAGATACAGCTTTCAAACAAATTGCATTTAAAAGAGCATTCTTTTCCTTATACGGCGGTGTAAAAATTTAAAATATGTGATGTTTAGAAGTTTAAAAATTTGCAGTAGAGAAAATTGCAAAACCAAAATTTTATTTCAAATTTCAAAGTGTTGCCATTCGCAGAATGACGTATGCGTTACGCACAGATATGTTTGTCCTTTATAATATAGATAGATGAAACATACTTGTATACTTTTGTACAAACCTGTAGTTAACCTAGTACCTTTATTACACGCCACGATTTAGCTAAAGTTTAATTCAGAGTAAAAAGCTCTTAAAGCTACTGGAATCACATTTCCAGAAATTATCTTTTATAGACGGCCATGTATCCAATTCTTTGCGTGACCCTGTATATAATTTTATCTATGTTATACAAACATTTCTTAGTAAACAAAATGCAGTTCAGCGTAAAAATGCATACCTCATTTAAAAACCACGTTTAAGCAATTTACAATCATACCCAGTAACCATTACGAATTCTTTTGTGTAGCCTTGTATATGAATTACAGCATTTATACACACCATATACAATGCATAAATATAGTGAAATATAAAAGCGCATAATATAATTAAAAATGTATTTCCAGCAATCATCGCTACCGTACAGTACTTCGGATACAATATAGTATCTGAAATCTTTTGTGTGTCCCTGTAAATGCTATGCACTTCGTATTACGCGTGAAATAAGTTATAGTAAACTCAGAGACGTATATCAATTTTATTATACATGAAATAATTTAACATAATTAAAATACGCTGAAAAAAATTCCCTCCACCCCTATATACCACCACCATTATGTAACGGTATTCTTTTGTGTGGCCCTGTAAATGAATAATATTTATTCTTTGCAACACATATTCTACGGAATGCATATTTTAGTGCACTTGATAAATGCATATCAATTTTAGTATGTTTGAAAGCATGTAACATCATTAAAAATCCTTTTAAACGATTTTTTCCCATAGGCCGTAATGTAACGGAAAACTTTTGACTGTCCCAGTAAATGAGTTAAACATGCTACAAACTTCATTTGCAATAGGGTTCGAGCTATGATAGAGGTCACTAACATCCAAAAATTTCAGAAGGATCCGAGTATATTTACGGGAGTTAAAGCGTGGACAGACGGACAGACAAACCGAAGTCATAAACACTTTTCAACTTTGTTGGAAAGTGTTAAAAATGGGGAAGAAAATAAGGGGGAGTGGAGATTGCATATTTTTTTTAATCAGATTTCGTAAGAAATACTACCTATTGCAGTCGTTACCATGGTGCGACTTTTGAAAAATTCCTTCATAACTTTTCATTATATGACCCCTGGAACCCAAAACCACGCCTACCTAAAAAGTTTATATATATATATATATATATATGTACTAAATTTTGTCCGCACAATAAAAGTCACAATTCTGCACGGATCGTCTTCAAACTCGCCAAACACATTGAGATGGCTAATATCTTGGCGGGGATTGCAAATGAGAAAAATCAGCCCAAGGCAGTAGAAATGGGGGAGGGTTAAAAATTTTGAATACCGCCTTAACATGATTCTGATTAAACCAGCTCCAGAAAGATGACAGGAAAATTAAAAAAAATTCGTTATAGCAGTTGCCAACAATTAAAAAAAAACTTAATAAGATTCTCACCTCAACAATTACTTTTCTATTGCAAAATTTCCACGTGAAAAATAAAAATCTATATATATATTACGCTATCGTATCTCCATACATATAAGGGGGTTACTGTAGGGGGGGGACCCTGTTCTGTTGCCAAATGCCGTCAATTTTTTCGCCAACATGGCGATATATCGCCAAAAGTGACGCCAACTTGTCGATATCTCTAATATTTCGCCAAATTCCCATAGATTTCCATTGTAAACCAATAGGGTTTAATTGCTTCAGAAAATCAACAAGTTGGGATATTTTAATGCAACAAAAACTAATATTGGTACTACTTGGTTATCCCGTCGACCAAAAATTTATCGCTAAACTATAAGATTAAATGCCAATAATGGTTGATCGTAAATGTCACACTCACTTGACTTTAAGCAAGTTACACGTGTTTACGACATCAAGTGATTTTTATTTCGACATTTTATTTGTATTTTTATTAATGTTATACTAATTTATTTGTTCTTTCGTTATTTAAAATAAGCATTTAACTTTTAATTTCGAAATGTACCTGCGCCAGTAGGCCGAGCCGGCAGGGATTTTTCTAGCTGTTTTAGAAGTTTAAAAATTTTAACCAAGGATATTGAGATATGTCGACGCCAAGACGAAAGAAATTTATTGTTGGCAACATTTGCATCCGCATAAGCGTAAAAAAAGCACATTTTATTGCCAAAAATCGTAATTGTAAATATTCAAACACGCTAATAACTGCCCAAGTTCTCAGTGTTTGTCCAGACTGTTCATGACTGAATAGAGTATGTCCATGTGAAAACTTGTTAAGTGAAACACTAGAAATTAAAAAATAATCGTTAATTATGAAATCGCCTCATATTTTGTAATATAGGATTCGTCGTAAGGAATTCCCTACAAACATGAATATTGATTCCAACAACATAATTTATGCGCAAATTGGGGGAGGGGGTAGTCAGTTACGAAAGATTAGCCAAATATCCCGCAATCACCTATAAGGAAAAAGAAGGTGGATATGCAGTTATACTAAAAAATAATGAAATAAAAAAACTAGTCGTTGGGGGTCACCGTAATACTTACCAATCATGAATATGCATAATATAAAATGTGAAAATAAAACATGTGTGTAAACTATTAATAAAATGCATTGCAATTCTAAAATAAAATTTATACGTATATTTAAATATTTTTAACAAAACAGGACCCTGATTGTATTACAATGGGAGTCTATGGGAATTTGGCGAAATACCAAAGATAGCGCCAAGTTGGCGTCACTTTTGGTAATTTTTTTTCCGCCAGATTTCGCGAAAAACTTGGCGGCATTTAGCGATAATTTGGCGATAGTTTTTTGGTCAGCGGGATAATCGAGTAGTACCGAATTTCGTAAAAGAAACATCCTTATGACACCAAAAATGATAATCAAATTAACTAACAGTTTACTGCGTCAGAATAAAAGTTTTATTTCGAATTAAAATACATCTTTGAATTGAAATTTGAATGAAATACAGGGTCCTGAAAAATCGAAGAGTGTGAAAAATAGGATTACAAATATCTCGGCAACTCATTATCTCATCGACTTCATCCTTTATGCAAAATTTATGTTTTTTTATTGTCTTTTATATTCACTCCTTAAAGTAAACAATTTCGAAAATTTGTATATACCTTTCATCAAAACGAATATTTCGTGAGTCCGAAAAAAAGAGTGCCGGATAATCGAGGTTAATAGACTTCTTCCCATTATTACATACTAAGTACACACTAAATTTCAAGTCTCGATCTCAATTTGTTCGGGAGATAAAGAGTTTACAGACACACAACACACACACACACAGAAAGACGAACGGCAATTTATTTTTTCTTCTAAAAATATGTTTTTTGAAATCTCCATTGTCTGAAACGTGTAAATCCGTCAATTTTTTTTTTCGATTTTTAAAACGATTACAAGACTTACCCTATACTACGTATGATGGGAAAGTAATATAAAAATTTACTTCACCATGAAAATTCTTTTAATAATGCATAAGTACATAAATCTCCGAAAGCATAACTCTAAGTTCTCCGAATTTCGTTTTTTTAACAGTATTTTAAATAAAATTATTTACAGTTTTCCCATGGTGTTCTTACTTTTTTCTGAATAATATAGCCGTTTCAATTCCACAATAATAGCATACATAATACACTGCTCAAAAAAATTGGGGAGCAAGCAAAAAAGTGAAGAGAACAGAGCAAGACAGCCATGTATGGGCATAAAATGGATAGTATACGTGTATTAATGCGCAATACAGAAAACAAAGACGTAAAAAAATTGTAAGGGAGCTTTTATTCTTTGAAAAGGTGAAAAGAACATGAAAAGATGGTTTAGGGCAACAAGTTGGTTTCATGTAAATGATAAAAAAAAAAGTATTGTTTAGAAATGATGCAAGATTTTTAATATGGCGTGTGGTCTCCTCGAATAGCTGAGACTGCTGCATACCTGTTTTCCATGGATGCGATGAGGTTATCGATAAGACTTTGGGGAATACTGTTCCACTGCTCAAGAATTGCAATCTCCAAGTCCCGGACAGTAAAAGGAGGCCTGGGTCTCGTAGCAATGCGTCGTCTGAGTATGACCCAAACATGCTCGATCGGATTTAGGTCAGGAGAGCATGGTGGTCATTTCATACTCTGAATTCTTTTAGCTTCAAGCATGTTTTCCACAAGACGAATTGTAGGAAGTCTGGCATTGTCATGCATGGAAAAAAAGAAATCACTAACTGCTGCAACATAACATATGACATGAGGTCTCAGTATCTCGCCTGTATAACTTCGGACCGTCAAAGTGCCATTCCGAATGATATGCAGGCCCGTACGTACACCTATGCTGATTCCAGCCAATAGCATCAACCCACCTCGTCTGTAATGTGATCTTTCATGTTCGAATGTGGGATCATTTTGAGTGCCTCTTTCTTTCCATGCCAAAACACATCAGATGTCACATCCAGACTGAATCGGGACTCGTCTGTAACAGAATCTGACTCCAACAACGTGCCTCCAAACTCGATGTTCAGTTCCCCACCTTCTTTGGGCCGCACAGTGGCTTGAGGTCAACCAAATATAGACCATTGGCTTACGTGCATAGAGACCACACGGATGAAGCCTATTTCGGACGGTTTGGCTGGACACCCTTCGTCCTGTGGCCAAGAATAACTGTGTTTGCAGCCCCGGTAGCAGAAAGTGCGCGACGCGCGACGTGTGTCGCAGATTTATTTTGGACCTTGCAGATAAATTTGCCAACTTGAAAAAAAAAAAAAAAAAAAAAAAAAAAAAAGAAAAAAAAGAAAAAAAAAAAAAAAAGTATTTTCTTAAAAGAAAAAAAAAAGTACGAAAATTCTGACAAAAAATATCGCGAATTCGACAAATGGTCGCCGAAAAGTATCAATTTCGACAATCGTTCGCATAAAAAAATCGGTAATTTATAGCCAAAAGGTCGATATAAAAACGCGAATTTCGTCAAAAGAGCCCGGAAAAAACATGAATTTTGTCCCAGGGTTGAGGGAAAATGCAAATTTCTGTCACAGGATCACGAAAAAACACGAATTTCGTCAAAAGATCGTGGAAAGAATGCGAATTTAGTAAACGGATCGTGGAAAGTACGCGAATTTAGCCAAACGATTGTGGGAAAAACGCAAATTTAGGCAAACGATCGCGAAAAAACGCAAATTTATGTCAAAGGATTGCGGAAAGAACGCGGAATTTCGCCAAAAGATCTCGAAAAACGTAAATTTCTTCCAAAAGATCGCTGTACAAACTTGAGTTTTATCCAAAAATCCCGAAAAAAAAAACGTGAATTTCGTTCCAGGGGTGTGAGAAAAACGCACATTTCTGTCACAAAATCGCGGAAAAAACTTGAAGGATCGAGGAAAAAAACACGAATTTAGTCAGATAAACGCGGAAAAAATGCAAATTTCTGTAAAACGATCGTGTAAAAATGCAAATTTCTGTAAAACGATCGCGTAAAAACGCAAATTTCTGTCAAAGGATCGCGAAAAGCACAAAATTACTGTCAAAGGATCACGAAAAAAAGAAAATTTATGTCAAAAGATCGGAATTAAATTTGCAAAATTTCGTCAAAAGATCGCGCAAAAACGTAAATTTCTGCCAAAGGATCGCTGTAAAAACGCGAATTTCGTCAAAAGATCCCAGGAAAAACGTGAATTTCGTCCCAGGGACGCCAAAAAAACGCAAATTTCTGTCAGAATCGCGGAAAAAACACAAAGTTCGTCAAAGAATCTAGGAAAAAACGGCAAATTTCGTCAAAAGATCACGAAAAAAGACGAGAAATTTCCCCATAAAGACGCGAAAAAACAGCAGATTTCGTCAAAAGATCTCGAAAAAAATGGCAAATTTCGTCAAAAGATGGATAAAAACGACAAATTTCGTCAAAAGATGGAGAAACGCGACAAATTTCGTCAAAAGATTGCGAAAAACTGCATGTTTCGTCAAAAGATCACGAAAAAACGCAAATTTCATCAAAAGCGCGCGAAGAAAAACAGATGATTATTATTATTGGGGTGCCGGTAGTGGATTTTTGCCCCCCCCCCCCTCTCTGTTGTAACCTTTCAGAAAATTTGCCATGAATTTCAGAATTTTCTTTTTTTACTCAGAATCACCCCTAGTATTAATCAGCAAGTACGCTGTTTATTTTAACACTCATAATGTTTGTACATAAGAAAATGTAACACGCTACTCCCGCAGACAATTTTCATCCCACTAAACTGCTGTCGCAGACACAACCATAACTTTCTGCTACTGGATTTGCAGCTGAGTAGCATTGCCCGTTCCGTCTCGACGAGAGGTAACAAGATATATCGGTCATCAGTTTCTGTGTTAGCACATTTTCGACCTTGCACTTGTCGATGACTACCATTCCATGTGTCTTGGAATCGATTCCACAGCCTTTCATGAACACTTCTTGCGACTCCAACAGCGTCCACTACACTTCGTTGCGTTTCCCCAAATTCAACTGTCCCGATAACACGCCAAGCCATGGATTCCGGTAAATCATGTTGTTGTGACATTTTCAAGCCACCTTTTCTCAAAACACAAGCTAAGCAATTGAATTTTACAACCGAGGCAGTGAAACAGACGTTTTTGGACAATCCCGATTTCTGCACTTATCTCCTTTTTCTAGTTTTTGGCATCATAAACTTTAATTTACAAGTGACGTTTTCTTTATCTGTTTTCTACAACACTTTAAATTATGGACGTTTTATTTTCGTTACTTATCGGTGGAAATATTAGCGTAATTGCGTTAAAACCATGTGCTCCCCTAATTGTTTTGAGCAGTGTATATCGTCGCCCAGATGACAAACAATGGACAACAGCAAGTTTTGCGCCCGTAAAAAAAAGAGAAACACCAAATTTTAATAAAAAAAAAAGACCTTTCATTACCTTTATATCTCTATCTTTTTATAATTTTATTGTAGTGCACCTACGGTTAGACTCTCTTTTTATGGCTCCTCTAAGATGTGTTACACAAATACTCATTTACAGGGTGTGGAGTTGCCTTGCAACTAGGTATTCTTTCAAAGCATCAACTATTTACCTCTGGCTTTTATGTAACATATTTTATGAAGAAACTTTTGGTTGGAATCGATGAAATAAATTATAGAAACGAGTCTATTAGAGACATTGGGGGTAGGAAGGTTTTAGTCAACAGTCAAAAGCTGAGGCATTTAAGACTTCCTTAATTATTTTTCCTGTATTTTAATATGACACACTATCGCTCACCCGCAAGAAAAGTGACACATCTCGACAAAAGTAAATTTCACAGGACAGGGAAAAGAAAATTTGCAAGATTTTACTGAAACATGTAATTATAGCACTTAGTTCTGCATGTAGGAGTAAAAACGTGCATAAAAGCTTAAAACCCTTAGGAATGAAGACGTAGATGTGGTTTGAAGGTTTGTGTAATTTTATCTCCCTTCTTTGGTCACGAATGGACGTAGAGCGTAATAAGTCGATTTTGAGTATAACTACACTTATGAAACGTCTTCCATAGTAAGACGCATCTATGACAGACCTTTTAGTGGAATAAAAAGAAAAAAATTGCAAGATGTGTCACTTTTCTGGCGAGTGCGCGATATGTTGTCCAAGTGATTATTTCTTTTATATATGTATTTTTTAACACTTAGTCAACTGTTGCATAATAATAGAAAGTGGTGTCCAAAATACATGATGCAAATGAAATAAAAATGTCTTCACTTACAGAATAAAGAAAAATAAACTACGAAGTTATTATTATGTAATAATTTTTAAAGGGATAAAACTACTTATGTATTTTTACACCGTTATATTTAACTCAACGTAGTTTTTGTACGTAAAGAGATGATTTTATAATCAATTTTTAACCCACTTCCTGCTAGAATATGCTAGAATTACGGAAGTTACGGACAATATAAACTTTTAACATTTTTTTTAAAATTAATACATTCATTTTAAGACATTTTGTCGTCAGCCAGCCACAGGTAATCGATTGCCCAATATTCTCTGTAACTCGTACGAGTTGAAACAAGAATGGATTTAGTGATGCGCAATAAACATTCCCTAAAATATGCCAAATAGCTTTGAAACTACAACAATGCAACATTTTAAAGGGTAAAAGATAGATAATCTACCCCATTAAAGTCTGTGCGTAATCCTATGTAACCTCAAAAACTCGGAAACCACCGAGCTACGAAATTTGGCACACAGGTTACTGCTAGCGGGCCCATGAACGATTGCGGAAAAAAATTCGAAAATTTTAAATAGATTTTTTTTTAATTTTATGTTTTGACGAATTTTTGCTTTTTTCTATGTTCAACCCGTATTTGGTGAGTCCTAACCAGTTTTAAATGTTTAGTGCAATGTGAGATATACGTATTACGTGCGCCACGCTGCAATACTAAGAAGGTGTAGCGGAGGGGTGCACAACCTTTTTTAGAGAAGGGCTACTTACAAAAATATCTGGGTTGTCGAGGGCCACATCCGTAACAATCAGATAATTCTATTTCGGAGAGAAGATTCTGTGAACTATATTCAGATAAAAAAAATATGTTTTCAAAAGGTGGGGGGGGGGGGAGTTTTACACCTCTCGGTTCCTTTACCCAGTCAACATATCCAATTCAGTTAGCAAGGATGTATCAACAGCTTACGTTTGAATATAAACACAGATATAGTAAGAATTGTTTTCAAGTAGTGATTAATATTCCTTGACATTATTCGGGGGAGTAAATTTCGCTTTATTATAAGAGCTAAAAAAATAAACATAGGCATGAAAGTGCTATGTTTGGCTAGTGCTAAAAAAAAAACTGTGAATTTTATGAACGAAGAGGAGAGAAGGAGCCAATCAACGAAGTTTGATATTTTTCCACGCCCGATCAAAAACTTTTTTGTGCACCTGATCGACAAAATTTGCAATTTTTCCGAAGCCGAGTGGCAAAATTCGCGATTTTTCAGCATCCGATCGTCAAAATTCGCGATTTTTCCGCATCCGATCAACAAAATTCGCTATTTTTCTGCGACTGATAGACGAAATTTTCGCGCCTGATTGACAAAATTCGCGATTTTCTGTTCCTGATCGACGAGATTTGTGATTTTTATGCCCTGATCGACGAAATTTGTGATTTTCCCGCCCTAATCGACGAAATTCGCGATTTTTTCGCATCCGATCGACGAAATTCACTATTTTTCCGCGCTTGATCGACAAAATTCACTATTTTTCTGCGCTCGATAAACGAAATTTTCAATTGTAACGCGCCTTCTAAAAAATTTCGCGATTTTTTCGCCAACGACATCCGCCATCGACCAGTGATATCCGCGATTTTTTTTAGGCCGACCGCCAAAATTCGCGATTTTTCCGAGCTCAATTCACAAAGACGAAACTGGCGATTTTGCTGTGACCGATCGACAAAATTTTCGATTTTTCCACCCCTGATCGACGAAATTCGTAATTTTTCCGCGCCCGATCAACGAAATTTGCAATTCTTAACTGATTGAAGACATTTGAAATTTTGTCAGTGGCATATTGACAAAATTCGCGTTTTTTTTTTTTTTTCTAGTGATAAATTGAAGAAACTCACTATTTTTTCGCTGCCGATCAACGAAATTGCCGATTTTTCCGCGCTTGATTGTCAGAATTCGCGATTATTTCGTGCCCGAACAACGAAATTTGAGATTATTCGGAGCTTTGATCGACAAAACTCGCGATTTTCTCGAGCATGATTGACGAAATTTGCGACTTTTCTCGCAATTAACGGACGAACACGTGATCTTTACGGCACCCAATGAACGAAATTTGAGGTTATTCCCTTTCTAACCGACAATATTGGCAATTTTTCCGCACCCGATTGATGAAATTCGCGATTCTTAACTGAGTGACTAAATTTTGCAATTTTTCCCGCGACAAATTGACGAATATCGCGGTTTTTTCTCGCGACTGACGAAACTCACGTTTTTTCCTCAGCCGATCAATAGAATTCTCAATTTTTCCGCGCATCATCAACAAAATTGGCGAATTTTCAGTACCCGATCAAGGAAATTTGAAATTTTTCTGAGCCTGATCGACAAAATTCGCGATTTTTCCGAGCCCCATCGACGCAAAAACGGCACTTGATCGACAAAATTCGCAATTCTTAAATGGCTGACGAAATTTTCAAATTTCTTGAAAAAATTGATGTAGTTCACGATTTTTTCCTGCGACCTATAGACAAAAATTACAATTTTTTCCAGTTATAAATTAACGAAATACGCGAGCCACCTGCTAACCCATCGCGGGCCACAGGTTGTGCATCCCTAATGTAGCGGGTATTACGATAATTCTTTTACCTCGCACGCAAATAATTAGAGATAGATTTTTTTTATTTTATGTTTTTGACGAATTTTGCTCCTTTTTTTTTATTATATGTTCAACCCGTAATCGCGCGAGTTCTAACGAATTCTAAAGGTTTACTGCAATGTGAGATATACATATTACGTACGCCACGCTGCAATACTAAAAAGCTGTAGCGGGTATTACGACAATTGTTTTACTTCGCATGCAAATAATTAGAGATTATTTAATTGCGCTTAATTACTACATTTTTTTAAATAAAGAATTTTTTTTATCACAAACATCAACAAAACTTTTTATTCTATTTATTCCCTTATTCCAAAGATATAGTTTTATCGTCTGCTGCCAAAGTAACATGATAAATTAAATTTCATTAAAAAAATGCACAGTAGTAGAAAAATATTTTCCTAAATCGATAAGTTATTGAACAACTCGATACTTTATCAGGGGAAATCTTATTTCTTATTTAGATATTTAAAAGTTGTTTGTTGTTATTGCGTTTTTATGTTAATTTTCGTTTCATATTCGATTATTATTATCCGTGCATAGAACGGGTTAAACAGCTAGTAAATTATACATAAATCATGATGAGTAATTAAAAAACACATTTTCTAATTAATAGGATTAACTTTTATAATTAATCTAATATTAATCAATTTACAGTTACGTTGAGCTGTCAATTTAGAAATCCTAAAAAAATAGTTTAAATATTGTTTTATTTTTTATTTCTGGTTTCAAAAGTCTTATATTTTTAAAAAATTCACTAGCTTGCGCTTGCTATCAAGTGTTCTACTAGTGACTTTTTCATAACTGAGTTCGTTGCTCACTCCAAATTAATGTATTCTGACAGAAAGTTTTGGGAAGAACATGAAGTAAAAAAAATTAGGCTTGATTTTCAAGATGAAAGTTTAATGCTTATAAAAATGTTTTTCTTAAAATTACTCTATATTCAAATTACTTAAAAGATGAAAAAATATTCAAAGATGTGTTAAATCCTTGTGTACTTTAATATCCTTAGTACTTTCAACTATATACATAGGCTTCGTCAGAGAATACAAAAATACAAGCATCTTATTTTCAAATTACTTTTTCAATTTTTGAATCAATCAAATTTTTGTTTGCTTGTATTTTTGTACTCTCTGACGAAGGCTATGTACATATATAGTTGAAAGTACTAAAGATATTAAAGTAAATATTTTTTCATCTTTTAAGTAATTTGCACATAGTGTAATTTTAAGTTTAACTTTTTAAAGATGAATTTAGCATTCTATTCATTTATTTGCTGAAGAGTTTTTCTTTAAACTACTTTTACTTTTATACTTATTCGTCTGTATAAAATCTAATATATTGAAAAACATTTTCCATCTCTTCGTGTGCAATATCTAAGTTGATCTTTTATCGAGTTGAAACTCTGTAGTGGAAGAAACTGATAAATAAAATCAGCGAAGAAACCTAATGAAAAAGATTTAAATCTTCTTTCGGCTGAGAATTTAAGTATCCCTAAATATTCTTTTTTCTACGAAAATCTTTTTTATCGATCCACGTCCCAAAACAACTGCAGGCTCCAGTAGATTGCAAGACCACACGATCCACTTTTCCATTAATCTTTCTTCTACTACGGCACGAGTAAAAACAGGTTTTGATTAAAAATGTTACGGAAGAAGATGACGATTATATTTCAAACTCTTTATAAAGTATGATAAAGATAAGTGTAGGTAACCAAGTTTTTTCTGGCGACAAATCAAATGAGATGGATCAAAACTGTTTTTTTTTAATATATTTTATTAGGTCACCAAATATGAAACTTGTGATTACAAAAGTGCCAGATTACCATTGGGGCAATCTTCCACCAGTAAATTTTAATAAAATTTTCATCTTATATAAACGCCATGAAAACTACTTTCATGAATAATACAAAATTTTCTATTCTTTTTACTGGTAGAAGTTTGCCCTGTTGGTAATCTGGTCCTTGTGTAGTCACATGTTCATACTTGATGACACATTTTATCCATTTTTATTCACGGTGTTTAGATGTATGTTCAATGATGTCTTAAAGAAAAAAGTATTAATAAAATTAAGCTGATACTTTCAAGGGTTTTCTACTGCCCCATTCTTGACACTTCAAAGCAGGGAATGTTAAGTTTTCATTACTTATCTATCTGTTAAATATGACATACAATATTAATACTTAATGTTCCTTAAGTTATAATTTCATATACATATATAAATATATATTTATATGTAGTGTGTTTCAAAAATAAGCTGATAGTTTCAAGTGTTTTTTACTGTTCCATTGATGACACTTCAAAGCAGGGAATGTTAAATATTCCTTACTTATATGTCTGTTAATATGACATAGAATATTAATACTTAATGTTCTTTAAGTTATTATTTCATACATATAAATATATATTTATGTGCAGAATGGTTCAAAAATACTACGTCTACTATTGAGTAATAGTAAAAGTGTTCAAAATGAACTGTGCGATTTAAATAAAAATATCTTCAAATTTCTGAAATAAGAGAAATAATCTTCCGCACTATAACTATACATTAACGTGCTTTTAGAGGATATTAGTTACCTAATACGTGGGTGGTTCAATAATTATTGTCCCTAATGTATATAAAATATTTGTACTGCGATGGTTGATGTGGAATATCGAAGCCTAATCTCTTATGAATGCCTATATGCTCAATTTCAGAACCGTAACTGCTATATTAACATAGTTTTGGAGAGAGGGGTGAAGTTTTAAAGACCTATTTTTGATGGAGTTTTTAAGAAGAGGAGTGAGGGTGAAATGCTGGTTCGGAGCTTATGAGGCTACATTTGGGCAGTGAAAGAGATGTGGCTACATCACTATGATCCCGAGTCCAAACGATAATAGTTACGTCTCATCCACTGTCACAAATCGAGCCCCATAAGCTAAAGATCAGCCTTTCACCCCCACTCCCCCCCTTTTACTCCTCCCTCCAAAACTATGTGAATATAGCAACTACGGTTCTAAAATTGAGCCTATAGGCATCTAAGACATTAGACTTCGATATTCCACAACAAACATCGCAGTACAAATATTTTATATAAACTAGGGACAATAATTATTGAACCACCTTCGTATAAATACACTTATACAATACACAGACAATTATTTACAAATAAAGTCTCAAGTAATTAATGATTTTTATCGATAAAGTTAAACAGATAATTTCGAAGAGTTTTTTTTTTTTTTTTTTTTTTTTTTTTTTACAGCATTTAAAAGCTGAAAATCTTAAGATTTCAAGACAGGGCCGAAACTAGCATTTTTTGACCCTGGGCAAACATGGATTTTGGCGCCCCCCCCCCCCCCCCCGCTCTTCCGCAAAGTATATTTACAAAGAGAATTTTAACCGAGTTATTTTCTTCTGATGGGCTGGTGGCTTCCATTGTTATGGAAAAGCCATTATAAATGAAGTGTTAGGTGAAGATGAAAGAGCAGTCGTAAAAAGTTAGAACTCTGATTTTCTGGTCAGAATGGGGAAAAAAATGGCCATCATTTTTCTCTCTCTTCTGCTCTTTCATCCTTACCTAACACTTCATTTATAATGGCTGTTTCATAATAATGGAAGCCATCAGTCCATCAGAAGAAAATGATCCATTCCAAAGGTATAACTGCAATTGGAAAAAACTATTTAATACTTTGAGCAGAAAGAAGGGGCTACAACTGCAATTTTCATGACACTAGTAGAATCATATAGCTGCCAATGTGTACGGTTTAGTTACCTCTAGAATTTAATACAAATTTTTGCCATATTTAACCTTTGACAACTGTTAGACTTTTTAAACTGAATTTCCGGAAGTGACAGCCAATTGTTCCTTTGCGACGACATTTCTGTAGCTGTCAACTCGTAAAACTTGGCTAAAAACGCTGTCGCTGTCAATTCGTAAAACTTGGTTTAAAATGCTAACTTTGACAGCATTTTCTGAATGAATCTTTGCCTTTATAAGAAAATGTGAAACTCTTCGTATCTGAACAAAATCGGTAAATTTTATATTTTTACGAATATTAATGCAGTTTTATTGTATTTACGAATGAAAATGACTTCACGAAAGTATCAGAAAAGTAGTTAGTTTGGATTTGGGAATAGCTTTCAATATAAAAATTCTCATAACGAAATGTGATCCCCTCCCACCCAAAAAAAGGGCATCCATGACACTCCTCTGAATGGTGAACTGGATCCGCCCTTGTTTTTGTCAATTATTAATTGATTAAAATCTTGAAAACGGAATCGAAAAAAATTCCGCTTTATACAGGATCTTTATGCCATATCATCTTTAGATTCTTCTGTGCTTTGTCATACGCCAGACAGGAACATTTTAACAAAATCGTGCTAAACAAAGACGTGAGGAAAACCGACAAACAAAATCTTCATTTGGCGCCCCTTCGTTCTGGCGCCCGGGGAACATGCCCCCTCCGCCCCCCTCCCCCTTAGTTTCGGCCCTGTTTCAGGAGTGCCTGAATAAGTTTTATGTACATTTGAATCGTACATTTTCTTAATAAAATTCAAGAAACCCTAAAAATTTCATTGCTTCGTCCTCATTCCGCTTTTTTAAATTGAACTATGTTTTTAGTATTACTTGGTGTACATAAATTCTATATATCATATACAGGGCTTTACAAAAGTTCTCAAGTACATTTCCGTTTATTCACGGGAATTGCTGAATTGAAATTTTCAACTGTGTTAAGCATTTAACTGAACTAACATTTAGCATACTACATAGTATACATGCATATCTATAGATCATAAACAGGCCTCCACAAGAAAATCGAATATTTTTCAGATTATTGGTGGTAATAACAGAAATTCGGTTTTGAAATGCGTTAAGCGTTTTTCAAATTGTTTATTTAGGCATGATCTTACAGTGAAGTTTTGTTTACTGTACTCTGGATGTGTTGGAACGTGTTTCATAATCTATACAAGACGCATGATTTTTCGTTCTTGTTTTTCTATTTTTTTTTTTTTCTTAAATAAAAACATTTTTAAAAGCTTAAACGCTTTTAACGCTTAAATATCCTTATTTATTTTACATTATTGTAAATATGATACAGAATCTTATTACACAAACACCTATTTAATATACAGTAGCCTCCCTCTTAACCGGAACTCCGCTTTAACCGGCCGGCTTTTTTCCCAACATCAGGCAAGATTCAGGGATGACGGCCTCGGGAACTTAGCTTACGCTTTTGAGTTGAAGTGTAATCCCGAAGGGACGGAGGCAAAATTCAGGGTGTGGCGTGGGGGGGAGGGGCAACTCCCCCCCGAAACGATGAGATTGTCCCCCCCCCCGAAGATTTGAGATTTTGTGTTTTTAATGATCAAAAGTGCAATCCCCCCCCCCCCTCCATCTCAAGCATTAAACATTATTTGACGAGGATAATTAGGACTGTAGCTGATGTTGTGCAGTACGAAGACGATGCTGATGATGATCCAGTTGAAGTTAAACTGCTGAAATTCCTCATACGGAAGGGGTAAAACCATTAGAGTTGGCGCTACGCTATGTTAAGCAGCGGTTAACAGCTTCTTCGGCTGATGTTAAAGAGATGGAGAGATTTTGCTGTAAAATGTCGGGTATATTGCCTTCAACAGAAGAAGGTTATTGATTAATTTATGTTCGATTAACTTAAATATACGTAATGTAGAACAAATTCAAGTTCTTATAAAAAAGGCGTGATACGATTTTCAGTAATTTAATTTGTGTTAAATATTTTTCATTATTTGTTATCAGTGATAATTTTTCTTTCAATTCAGTTAATTATAACTTGTATTCATTTCACAAAATATAGAAAATATGTACTTTTTTAAAACTACACAAATTGAAAAACTAAATGCATCGTATGGGTTTAATTAATTAAATTGCGCAGATACTTATATGAAAATTTTTATTTCTCCACTTTAACCGGCTAACCTTCGGTCCCGTTTAGGCCGGTTAAGCGGGAGGCTACTGTATTCATATTTCTTAAATAATTTTAAAGAAATTGATATTTTATTGAGTGAGTGGTTTAGAATTAGCAACAAATACACAATACTAAACGCATTTCTAACAAAACCAATAAGATTATCCTTTTAGGAATGGTTGGAATAATTTAACATGTATTTAACCCGTCTATTTATTTATATAAAATCCAAGTCTCTGTATGTCCCTCACAATTCCGGTTGGACCGCCTCATTCATCGCGGCCATGTTAGGATTTCTATGCAGAAATCGGTATGAGCTTCAACAATGAGTAATTGTTGAAAAGTACTAATAGCAGCCACAATAGGTTACCACAATACAGCCAAATTTTGACCAACTTGGCAAGATAAATTTGGCAATAAAAATAAGTTGCCATATTCGACGCCAACTTGGCGATAGCTGGGTAAATTTTGCGAAATTCCCATTGAAACCCAATAATTTTTCACAATCGAGCTCAACGAAATTTAATTTAAACTTCGTGCATTTAGGGTTTTTTTCAAAATCGATGAGTCAGAATTTAAAGTGTAATGTACGAAAATGTACACCTTTACATCTTCAATCTGATGCTACTAATAAACTGACTAGATGCCACTAGACGGCGCTGTACTATCTGAACTCCTAACTGCCCGATTTTAATGTGCTTTACATAGCCGAATACAGAAATTAAAATCTCGGTACTTTTCCAGTATAGGGGTCTTGGCGAAATAAAGAAAACTTGATATCTCATTTTCCGTTTTTCTTGACGCAATCTTTGCTTTGCTCTTGATCAACCTTTTCTTGATCTTTCTAGTTTTCTTAATAAATCCCAAGGTATCCTAAAACTTGTTCATCTCTTTCTCCTCCAATCACTCATATGATCTTTTATCGAACACAAACTCTGTAGTGAAAAGACTGATAAATAAAATCAATGAAAAATCCACGAATTCACTATGAAAAGGGTGTAAGGGTTACTAACCGACCGGAATTTAAGTCTGTCTAAAAACCTATCTTTTACTCAAAAATCTTTTTCATCGACCCGATTCGGAAAACAACTGCAGGCTGCGATTTATTCCATATCATCAACATCGCCATCATTCTTTCGTTTAAACGTCAAGAAAAAAATGAATTACGATGAAAAATATTATCGATGGCATTATTTTAACTTTTTTGAAGTGCGGTGGAGATACGCATAGGTTATCAAGAATTTTAGGCAGACCGATCAATGTTTTGATAGATCAAAATTGATTTTTTGCGACAACATTGTAATGGTTTTAATTCATTCAGAAACTGGCGACATTTGCGTGTATCTGCAGCTAAATGTCTAAAAATGAATTGATAGTATCACGAATTTTTTTTCGTGCTACTTCATTAAAACTTCAAAGCTGATAATGCTGACTTCATTTTTTTCAATTCCTACTATTAGTTCACACTCTCCCTATATATATCTTGTTCAAATTTACAATCGTTAACAAAATACTTATTATTCATCCACTCAAGTTCAAATACATATTTTTAAACTTGTAGTGGATGACACTTGATGTTAATACAGTTTTTTCAAGCATTAATTAGTTAATTACATTTTAATTAATTAATTTTAGTTTTGTATGGGAGAAAAATGGCGGCCATTGGTTATTGAACAGCATTTAATGCATCTTCATACCCATAGGGGGACCCTGTTCTGTCGCCAAATACCGCCAAATTTGTCGCCAACTTGGCAATATATCGCCAAATTTGGCGAGCAAAATGAGACGCCAACTTGGCGATATCTCTAATCTTTTGCCAAATTCTCATAGACTTCCATTGTAAACTAATAGGGTTTACTTGCTTATACAAAATCAACAAATTGAGAAATTTTAATGCACCAAAATTTAATATTAGCTTAAGGGATTACATTAAATTTTTCTTTGATGACCTAAGTAGGAATTGACTTAAAAAAAAAAAAAAAATATCACTTGCTTTTATCTAACATGTTTGCTAATGTGATGCAGAATCCTGATACATTAATATATAATTGAAGTGGTTTCTTTTTTAAATGCATATACAAATGTGTTAAAAGTAAATGGTGCAATTTAAATAAAGTAAAGGGTGAGTCTAAAATCATGGAACAAGCTTTGAGGGGTGGTAGAGCTCACTATAACAAGCAATCATTGTATAGGAATATATGACCGGAAGGGACGCGTTGAGGTTCAAACACCAGGGGGGCAATTTGGCGCTTCTTTTTATTTCAAAATTTCTCATTCATAATTCTCCAGATGACATCTCCAGAAAATTCCTATACTATTATTTTCTTTATTTGAGACAAACATGTCATGATTACATACAGAAAATATTCTTCGTTGAAAATTTCCGGTATCAAATCGAAATTTTGAACAACAAGTAAAAATTAAATTTAAAAAATCAGAAAACCCGACTGCGTAAAAAGTGAACTAATTAATTATTTCTCATCCATGTGAAACTATTTTTTATATAACTTACCTATTTTTTTTTCACTTACTTGTATTGATGACTTTTAAGTTGTGTGTAATTGTTAGTTCCTATCTAAAAACACTGCTTTGATGAGGCCTATAGATGTCTAGATGAAGGTTAGAGTTGCAGTAAAGCTAGAGATCCTACCTATACAACTTCCAGGTTGTGTAATATTTAAACGAAGCTTCTGACTATAAAATAGTCAATGAAATATCGTCTTCATTTTGAAAGACCTATCCAACGATATGCCACTCAATATAGTCCGTAAAAAAAAATTTTCGTCTCTACCACCATTTTGTATTTTACAACCCGACATTTTGAATTTATAAAAACAAAACACTAGCCTATAACCATCGGGCGGTTAAGACGAATCATTAGAGACCTCATTTATTAAAGTCTATCCAGCCGTTGGGATGTTTCGAGGGTAAAGAAATTCACATACCCAGATATGCGTGAAACACATAACCTTCTTGGCAGTCGGGTAAAAAAAAAAACACAAAACTGGCAAATCTGTCAAACACAGGAAATACATGAAAAGAAACAGAAATGGAGCTTTTTTTTTATTAAAAAATTTCGATTTCGTACCGGAAATTTTCAAAAAGACTTTTTTCTTTGTGTAATCATGGAATGTCTGTCTTAAATAAAGAAAAGAATAGTATAGGAATTTTCTGATTTGAATGCGAAATTTTGAAATTAAAAAAAGCGCCAAATTGCTCCCCTGGTATTTGAACCACAACGCGTCACATCCAGTCATATATTCCTATACAATAATTGTTTGTTATAGTGAGCTCTACCATCCCTCAAAATTTGTCGCATGATTTTAGACTCACCTTGTATTTATAATTCAAGTTTTCGGGACTGGTTTTAGTATATTAAATATCTTTCTAAGTTGTTTAACCCTTTATCTACTGACGGTACTTATAAGTACCATTAAAGTAACTTGTTATAAAATTCATTTAATACATCGATTAGTTGTAATACAGTTAAGAATGAGTTATAGATATATTACTTTATCTTGTTCCAAAAGCATTATGGGTTACACAAAACAAAAATATTTTTAAAAGGATGATTTGTTTTGCCTTTGCATCTTTTCAGGTTTCTTGGCGTTATGGAGGGGGGGATTTTCAATCCTGAAATATTTCTATATTGTTTTTGTAAGAACATTATATTTGTACATTTCCTAATTCTACAAGGTACTAACAAAAAGATTTAAAATAAAAGATTTTAGTGGATTATCAATGTTGCACAAAATCCCTATCAATTCAAATTTAATGAATCCTTTTAAATCCTTCAATCGTTCTAAAATCCTTCTAAAATTTATTAAATGATTATGTAAATCTTCTAATGTAGATCTAATGTAAATCTTCTAATAATTCACGAAAAATGCTTTAGAAGATCAAATTTCCATGAATACATAAGTCAGTGCATAAAGGGTTAATATAATTGAAGTATTTTCTTTTTTAAATACATATACAAATGTGTTAAAAGTAAATGGTGTAATTTAAATAAAATATCTTCCATTTTCTCAAATAAGAGAAATGTAAACTTCGGCAATATCATTAAACATTAACGTCTCTATAAAAATATGCTAATGAACAAAGTAAATTCTGGCATAATTAAAGTTGTAATTTTTCCAAACTGGGCGGAAATGTATCCAGGCCAGGATTCGAACCAGGGACCTTTTGCTGACGCCGCCAATGCTCAGTGCTATCATGGACAAACCTGGCACACACATAATTCACCGAGAAACCTAATGACAATACAGTACAGCGCCGATTATCGGAACTCCAATTAACCGAACTTCCAATTATCCGAACAACCAATTTCTCTCATTTTTTTTTTAACCGAACGTCCAGTTATCCGAACAGCCTACTTCTCCCAAAAAAAAAAATGCTGCCAATCATCCATTGGCTTGGAATAGAATTTTAAAGGCAGAAAAAACTGATAGTGGATCAGAAAATGAGGTATGTAAGACAATAAAGGAGATGGGAAGAATCCTAAGCTATGAAGAAAATGAAATTAACGAGTGATTAAATAGTGAAGTACATGACCTTGGATATCAGATTTTAAATGACATGATGAGATTGTGGATGAGATACGTGATGAAAAAGAAATTGAAGAAATGAAAACGAATGCTCTGAAAATAATGCAGGTCCATCCCATAACGAAGCCTTTGAATGTTTGGAAACAGCTATGAAATGACTCGAACGGCATAAAAACGTTGATCCTATTCAACTAATGTATTTAAGAAGAATTAGAGATAGGGCAGCATTGAAAAGAATGTCTTCGTTGAAGCAAACAACACTCAAAAGCTTTTTTGCTTAAATTATAATGTATAGAGTTCAGAAATTGATAAAAAGAGAAAAAATAAATTAAACATGCCAGCATTAACTGGTGCTGCCAGTCCTAAGCTTAGATAACGTGTGAATATTTTAGTATAGTCAGAAAGATCCCTTAAATTGTCTGTCCATTTATCCAAACTTTTGCTTATCCGGACTAGGGTCGGTCCGGACTTGTTCGGTTAATCGGCGCTCTACTGTACATTAGGATTCTGGGCGAATTATGTGTCTGCTAGGTTTGTCTAGACTAGCTCAGTTGGTGGAGCTTGGCGGCTTCAGCCAAAGGTCCCTGGGTCGAATCCTGGCCCGGATACCTTTTCACCCAGTTTGGAAAAATTATAATTTTAATTATTCATGCGTAAATACGTATCCAGCGTTTTTCTGGAGTTATGTTACCTGCGTTTTATAAATGTAAATTTTTTACATGTATTGATGTTCTTTTTTTACCCGACTGCCCAGAAGGGTTATGTGTTTCATACGTATCTGGGTATGTGGATTTCTTTATACCCTCGAAACATCCTAACGGCTGTATGGATTTTAATGAATGTGGTCTCTATCGATTCGTCTTAACCGTTTTTATAAATTCAAAATGGCAACCGTAAAATATAAAATGGCGGTAGAAACGAAAAAAAAATTTACGCACCCTATTGAGTGTCATATCATTGGATAGGTTTTTCAAAATGAAGACGATGTTTCATTGACTATTTTACAGTCAGAAGCTCCGTTTAAATATTGCACAACCTGGAAGTTGTGTGAGTAGTATCTCTAGCTTTACTGCAACTCTTACCACCATAGACGTCTATAGACCTCATCAAAACAGTGTTCATAGATAGGATCTAACAATTAAACACAACTTAAAAGTCATCCGTACAAGTAAAAAAAAAAAAAAAAATAGGTAAGTAATATAAAAAAAAAGTCACACTGATGAGAAATAATTAATTGGTTCGCTTTTTACGCAGTCGGGTTTTTTGATTTTTAAAATTTATTTTTTACTTGTTATTTAATACTGTATTATAAAAGATACAATGGGCTATTTTCATTTTCTATATTTTATATGAATTTGGATTTACAATGTTTTTGGCAAAATTAAAAAGCTATGTAAGTGTTCTTACGTTTAATTATTTAGGATAAACTCATCGAAATTTCTTGCTTTTCCTTTTCATTTTTATATGGGTCTATGTCATTTAGCAGACAACCAAATAGCCGACAAGACATTTAGCAGACAGCAATTAGACGACAGGACGTTTAGCCGACAAGTACATTTAATCGACACGTACATTTAGTCAACAGGACAATTAGCCGACAGCGACAGTTAGCCGACAAGACAGATAGCCGACAGAGACAATTAGCCGATAGGACAGTTAGTCGACATGGACAATTAGCGGACAGGACGTTTAGCAGACAGGATGTCTAGCCGACAAGACATTTAGCCGACAAGACATTTAGCCGACATGACATTTAGCCGACACGACATTTAGCCGATAGGACATTTAGCCGATAGGACATTTAGCCGACAGGACATTTAGCCGACAAGACAATTAGCCGACAGGACATTTAGTCGACAAGACAATTAGCCGACAGGACATTTAGCTGACAGGACGATTAGCCGACAGGTCAATTAGCCAACAGGACAATTAGCCGACAGAACAATTAGCGGACAGGATATTTAACCGAGAGTACGATTAGCCCAGTTAAGTTTTGGCTTGGATACTGTTAGGTGTCGGATAGGTTACAGTTAGAATACAGTTAGGTTATAATTAGTTTACGGTTACGTTAAACTTAGGTTACAGTTATGTTACGGTTAGATTACGGTTACGTCACAGTTAGATTAAATTTAGGTAACAATTAGGTTACGTTTAAGTTACAAATAGGTTAAGGTTAGGTTACGGATAGGTTACAGTTAGATTAGGGTTATGTTACGGATAGGTTACAGTTAGGTTACGGATAGGTTACAGTTAGATTACGTTTATGCTACGATTAGGTTACAGATAGGATACAGTTTGGTTACAATTAAGATTACGGATAGGTTACAGTTAGATTACGGTTAGGTTACGGATAGTTTACAATTAGGTTACGGTTAGGTTACCGCCAGGCTACAGTTAGGTTACATTTAAGTTACAGTTAGGTTATAGTTACATCACAGTTAGGATACAGTTAGGTTATAATTAGTTTATGGTTAGCGTACCGTCATGATACGTTTATTTTACAGATAGATTACGGTTAGGTTACAGTTATGTTACAGGTAGGTTACGGTTAGGTTATAATTAGGTTACGGTTATGTTCCATTTCCGTTACAGAGAGATTACGGTTAGGTTACGGTTATATTCCATTTCCGTTACAGATAGGTTACGGTTATGTTCCATTTCCGCTACAGATAGTTTACGGTTGGATTATGGATAGGTTACAGGTAGGTTACAGTCACGTTACATTTAGCTTATAATTAGTTTACGTTACGGTTAAGTTACCGATAGTTTATAGTTACGTTACAGTTAGGTAACGGTTATGTTATAATTAAATTAAGGTTAGGTTGCAATTAGGTTACAGTTAGGTTGCAATTAGGTTACAGCTAGGTTGCAATTAGGTTACAGTTAGGTTACGGTTAGGTGTTAATTTGTTTATAGTTAGGTTGAAGGTATGTTACTGTTAGGTTACCGTTAGGTTACGGTTAGGTAACATGTTATAGCTGGGGTACAGTTAGGTAATGTTTATGGTAGAGTTAGATTAAGGTTACGTTACAATTAGATTACTGCACCCAGGGCTTAAATTCTAACAAAAAAAGTTCCGGAGCCCTAATATTCTGTGCTACCGGTACAACAACTGTACCGTTCCAATCCCCCCCCCCCCTGCCCCTGTAATCTGCATATTTATATTTCGTACATTAATTGCAAAATTTAAAGCAGTTTTTTTCTTTAGTAAAATAAAAATTTTAAATATATCTATCAGCATATACTTAGCAACTATTCCACTTTTTAGTTATCACTTCTTCTGTATAGTAAAAATCCGTGCCTATTTTTTATGTTAATTAATTGCAGAATTCTGCGATTAAATAGGGTAAAGATTATGATTAGGAAATGGTGTTAACACAAAAAAGGGATAGTTCGCAGCTATGCATTTTTATGAAAAAATGAATGAAATTTACAGAAATGAATATTTATATGCTGAAGAATGGAACAATGTTTTACAATTTCCTGTAAAAGGTGCATATCTTAAACTATAATCATTTTCTTCCGCATAACAATCTTTTGCGGTGAGTCCCTGAAAATCAGATTAAATTAAAAATTCGACAACGTTATCGGAAAGAATCTGTGCTTTTATAGAGAAAGGGGAAACAATGCTCGATTGCTTTCTATTAGAATAACAATACATGGTAATTATATCTACTTACAAAGGAAAGTGACTTCGTATAGGTGCAGAGAGCCTTAGCGTGGGTACCATTCATGATACAAAATAAATAGAAAAATCACTAACGTGTTTTTTATACTAGATATCGAAATAATAAAAAGAAAACCCAGCCAATAAAAAATTATCCTACTGTCACAAAAGAAAATCGAACTGAAAGCAAATTTATTGTTCACTCTCTTGAGTGGCTCCGTATCAACACGTCTCCGATATAAATTTGAAATAGAAAAATACGATTTCTGTTTCCCCTTCATTCTGATCAAAATAGCATTAAAATGATTTGAAGTGGAATATAATACGTAATTTTAAAAGAGGATTTTTTTTTAAATACATGAATAAATAAAATTTTAAATGTAATACAGATTGAGCTCGAGTCAGTCTAAGCCTAAAAACTGATATAAAAATTGAGTCCGTTTTATCTCCATCCCCTACGTGTGTGACACATTACGTCACATATAAAGTGTTTTGGTAAAAAGAATGCAAAAACTTGGAGATGGGAAGGAAAGTAAAAGGTAATTTAAGCTTCGGTTTTTCGGAAGCGCTATTGCACTGGGCTCCAGAGCCCTGTATTTATGAGCTCCGGTGAATTCCGAACAATATTTAAATATTTACTAAAAACAGAGAAGTACCGGAGCCGGGCTCTGGTGGGCTCCGTTGCAAATTAAGCCCTGGTTACAACCGAATTTTATACAGTGTAATTTTATATCACACTAGCTGACCCACCCGGCGTTGTCCAGGCCCATCATAATAAAGTTAAATAAAACTCAAGTTTATATGATTTTATATCCTTTGAAAATCTTTTAAATGAACGTAGTTTCGGAAGTCCCATTACCTTCCACAACCTCTCGTGTGTTCCCAACAAATCTCTTTCCGAACGAACCTGTGATCTGGGTCACCGCTACCAAAAGCAGTATGTACCGGAAGTGCTCCGCACGTGCCGCAGTTAATCGAAAACCAAGTCGAGTTAGCCAAACTTCGTTGTAATCAAACCCATAGAACCCGAAAAATGAATGCATCATTAATGTTCGAAAATGTTGGTAACTGAAGTCTTAGATAAAGTTTCATAATACAGAAAGTAGCTGAATTGTAATCTAAATTAAATGAACCAATTCCCGTTGAAATCGGGCCCCTAGAACTCGAGGAAAGAATACACCCCTAAGTGGTGGAAGGTTGCCCCCCCCCCTCTGTAAATTTCACGGACTACTTTTAAAATTAACGCAATATTATTTAATAAACGGATGAAACGGCAAACAACGTAGCTACGCTACTGCACCTAACGAAAATTTTCATATGAATTCGACATTCGTTTTATTTGATGTTAGCATAAATTAGAGGCCCCGATGTAATTATGAGTGCGCTAGAGGGCGAAGCCAGCTAGTTTAATAAAATATTATTACGCTTACATGTTAAAGCCTCGATAACTCGACATCTTCATAAATAAGTGTATTTAGTTAATATTATTATTTATACATTTGCTCTAAAAACTGGATAACTTGAAGATTCATTTATCTGTTTTATTATATATCGAATACAAGTTATACGGTTAAACCTTGATGAATGCTCAAGCTTATAAATCTGTGTTTTTATTTAAACAATTATCATTGGTCATTCAGGTTAAAACCTTGATAACTCTATATCCTCATAAAGCAATGCTTCTATGCAATAGAATACAATTAATTTTCTTTACATCCGCAATAAAATCAAAATAACAAGTTATGCCCAAACGATCTCTCTAAACGCAAAAACCTAGTTACTTCGCCATCTCTTTAAATTTATATTTCAATCAGTTTGATATAAATTCTGTATGATTTCCAAAAAACCTCGAAAAGTTGTCATCCTTAATCATCTGTGATTTTATTAAGTCGAATGTCATTAATGAATTATATATATCCAATCTTGATAACGACATTATCAGAAATTGGTCTTTTTGCGCATCGAACTTATTTAATTTATATATTAAAAGATCAGTGATTCGCCAGCCTTATAAACCTTTGTTTTTGTTGAAAGAAGTAATATTTATTTGTTACTGATATGGGGGCACTATAATATCGATAGCTCATCAGTTTCATAAATCAGTGCTTTTACTCAATCATCATTAATATTTTATACATATGCATTAAAACCTCAATAACTCGTCAGCTACTAAAAGTGTGTTTGTATTTAACTGTAGAATATGTTTTCAGCGAGATCGGATTTAACGACAACCCAGTTTTTAGCGAGGAAAATTGAATAAAACGTATACCAACAAAAGAAAGTTTCGCTCTGTCTATGTGTATGTGAGTGTGTGAGTGTCTGTGTGTCTGCGTTTGATGACTAGCAAAATCTACCGCACGTAGAAGTCTGAACATTTAGGTGAGAACAGTCCAAGACATGTCCTGATGCACCTGACAATCAGAATTTTCTTTTTTTAAGGGTCGGAGCCCCTGTGCCTCTTTAAGTTTTTATGCTCTAAATTGTTAATAACTTACCCCCTTTATATCCGATCTTCTTCGTTCTTGGTGCCAATTCTCCATTTAGTTATTCCCTCATTTCTACATTCCAGTTAAGACCCCGACAGCCTGGGACCCGGTACAGCACCCCTTGAAGTTTTTGTGTCCTAAATTGTTAATAAATTGCTTCCTTTTAATCCGATCTTCATTTTTGGTATCCTTTTTTTATTTAGTTATTCTCCCATTTCTACACCCCAGTGAAGACCCTTGCTCCATTCTCCCTCCTAGGGTCCCATAGGTCCCTTGAATTTTTTGTGCGCCATGCATTTTTCACTCTCTAATTTTCTCACCTTCTCAATGCATAGTTTTAGAACTGAGTATTGGACTCTTCTCCCAGGACCAACACCCTCATATTTTACTTGGGCCCTAGGACAATCATTTAAACATTTACACAATTTTTGGCGCATTTCTTTAAATTATTATTCTAAGGAATAATTCATAACTTTATGGCTAATTTTGAATAATTGAAGATCTAAGACCTTTTAACATATTTTCATGTTTGGGCACTACTCTTAACTATCAGTTGGCCTCTTTTGGGCCCTTTATTGTAGCTCCCTTAAAAATGACCCGATTCATTAGCTTTTTTTTCTAACAACTTCTCACTTCAGCTACCACCAATTTTGAATATTAATCTCCTTCTTGGGGCCTTTGTTGCAGCTTCTTTAAAAACGATCTTACTGTATTACAATTTTCTACTTCATAGTTCTTGCGTCCTACATCTACTTTAAAACTATTAAAAATTTTTCCTTTACCCAAGTACATTCCAGTTAATATCCTGTCCCCTGGGCCCGGTCCTTCTTTATACCCAAGCTACCACCTTTTTCGAATATTAATCTCCTTTTCGGCAACAACTTACGTTTACTCACTACATCCGTAAATTAAAAATAAAAATCGCGTTACGTTAACCCTTAAATGCACGGTTTTTTATTTTGCTTCAAAAAAATTATATATGATTCTCTGAAAGGTTTATTACACAGGAAAAATAATGAAAAAAAAAATCAGAGATACATTTTTCATATAATACGGCAATCTTTTCTTCTGTTGCGCATCTGCAGTACAAATAATAACTATTGTTGTGTGGCTGTCTTACGCTAAAATATTGCAAATCAGTAAATATTTTATTACCTATGCCACCAAATACCTTATTTTATATAATTATTTATTTTATAAAACTTAACCTTTAACCCTTTAATTCCCATGATAGAATACGTTCTAGAAATTACGTATTCCAGAGAATCTGACTTTACACAAGAAAGTTTCAAGGGTTAATTTCGCTTTATTTAAATACGAAATGTCTGTTATTAATTAAAACAAATATTGCTATTTTGATCTCCTGGTGTGAATTAGGTATATACGAATAAAAAAAATCTATTAAATTAAAAAAAAACTGTTCTTTCCATAAAAAAAAATGTTCTTTGTCCCTGCGCACTAAAGGGTTAAAGGTAACTTTAGAAAAGGGATTTCATCCGTTTATTAAATAATATCATGTTAATTTTAAAAGTAGACCGTGAAATTTACAGAGGAGGAGGGAGGCAACTTTCCACCGCGTAAGGATAAATTGTTTCTTCGGGTTATAAGGCCCCAATTTCAACGGGAATTGGTTTATTGAACTTAGATTACAATTCAGCTACTTTCTGTGAAAATACTATTTTCTGTGATTATGAAAGTTTATCTTAGACTTCAGTTAACGACATTTTCGAACATTAATGATGCATTCGTTTTTCCGGTTCTATGAACTTGATTACTACGAAGTTTGGCTCACTGTACTTAGGGAAGGACCAAGAAGATAGTAAGGTGAAAGCCTGATACTGCCTATTTACATCCCCTGGCTTAATATGGTTGCAACATCTGGCGATGTAGCACTCATTTCGGCGACATAAAATTAATTTTGAATTGCGCTTGCAAAAACCTTATTTCAAAGATTTTTTGTTTTTCGTCATTCTTTGAAAAATTAAATACAATTGGTTATTTGCAATTTATCACCAAGGCATATTTTTTTAATTAGAATATAATACATTATTTTCCAAGAACATTTCAACTTTGACAGTAATCTTGAGAATTAAAATAAATTGAAAGGAAAAAAAAAAATAAACATGTTGTTGCAGTTTAACATCACCTATAATTTATTTACCACCTATAATTTTATTATTTTGTAAGGGAGTCATAATTTTTTCGTTGAGAAATGTTTTTTAGAACTAATACAAATGTGTTTCTAATCAGGTTTAAAGTTATATGCATGTAACACGTAACAGGTATCTGTTATCTAGCATTGCTTAATGTGCTATTTTGAAGAACCACATGAATTCACATTTGTATTTTATATAAAGTCTTTTCATTCCAAAAAAAAAAAAAAAAAAGGAAGGAAAGAAAGAAAAAAAATAAAGAAAGAGATAGAGAAAAAGAAAAAAAGAAAGAAAGGAAAAAGGGCAATTGAACAGTAATTTCATTTTCGTTAGAGAGGGCCACCTTTCCTGAAACCCCGTTTAAGATATACTGTCGGACCTCATTATTCCGACACCCGGTTTTTCCCGTCATTCTGCTTATCACGTCAGTTTTTCAAAGTCCCGATTTTCTGTATATAATTTTAATGTAAACTCCGGATTTTATGTCATTGAATAATTTGCAACACCCTATATCCCGAAGGCTTAGGAAAATTGTCCATTTTCCAAAAAAAAGTAGTCATAAATCTGATTTTTATTCTTTTCAATTTTGTTTTTGCGTTTATTTTGTTAAATAATAATGTTTTATTGCTTAACCCTTTGAGGGGCGGTGGGATATATTTTATCACACCTACGATTAATGAAGATTTGCTCCAGAAAAATTTTATGAAATTTTACTTTTCTAACTTTGACGGAAAAAAGTTGTAAAATTGCTTTTCCTTATTTTGAAATAAAATTTTTCTAAATTTCCGGTGGGAATTCTGCATTGCACAAACGTAATTGCTCCACCTTCAAGGGGTTAAAACTACAAGAACAGTTATGAATTTAAAATTGTGTTAAATTAATTTAAAATGCAGCTTTTTACAAACATATTTTTCTCCGACACCGGTTACCGCGACACTCCGCTTATGACGACACTTTTTTCTGGTCATTAGGGTGTCCGAATAACGAGATTCGACTGTATTTAAAAATTTTGAATGTAAGAAGGGAAACAAATTATAGCATGCATGAGTATACATTATAAAAATATGTAAAATAAACTTTTAAGCTTATTTTTATTATCAATATTTTCCCTTTATTTTTAATTCAATCTCATATTCATGCCAAAACTTCTGTACTACATTAGCATGATTATGCAATTTTTTTTTCTAATATTGCCTATAACCATAAAAATTCCTGTGCAAGACAATTTTTAAAATATATGAAAATAAAAACTAACTTAGGAATTTAACAATTAAATAATATTTAATATTCAAAAATAAATTTATCAGGATTTAAAGAGAAAAGAGAGAAAAAAAAAAGGTATTAAACAGTAATGTTTTTAACAGTTCTTATTTTTTTTTTCAAGGATTTAGAGCCCCCCCCCCCTGCATATGCCTATGTTTCTGTTAAAAATAACTCGAATTTGCCAGTAGAAAAATTCATATTCGAGCGGAATAACTTCCTTCAACTTTTTTATTTACAACCTCAGCATTATAAATAAACACATTTCTATTCCTTTTATTTTGCATTTTTTATTGTTTTAAATATTTTATTGCCATGGTTGGTATCCATTTGGGGTAAAATTTTCCGATACGTTCAAATCCACAAAAATTGTTTCAATATTTGAAAAAGTTTCAAAAATAAAAAATATATATTTCAGATTAAAAACCACAATCTTAGGGTAATTATCTGTTAACACACCGGAAATTGGGGAGACGTTATCTCTAATAGGTTTACAATCTTTGTACAACACATGTTCATTAGCGCCAAAATTTTGCCAAAGCGAATAAATACATTTTTATATAAATTTAATATATACATATCATAATAGTGACAAATTTCAACTTAAAACAGTTTCATTTAGTCAATGAATGGCTTTTGCATTAAAATTTTGGGAAAAAAGCAGATATCGGGTGAGATTTTATTAAAATAGTCACCGCACTTCTTCTTGTCGCGGAAGTATAACGATCGCAGTATATTCAATACTATCAAGTTCCTCGTTTCCCAATACAAGGTTCCCCAATAGACTTGGTTTTCGATTGTCTACGATACGTGCGGAGCATTTCCGGCACATGCTGTGTTAGGTAGCGGGGACCCAGATTACAGCTTCGTTCGGAAAGACGTTTGTTGGAAACACACGAGACGCTGTGGAATGCAATGGGACTTCCGAAACTAGGTTCATTTAAAAGATTTGGAAAGGATATAAAATCATACAAACTTGAGTTTTATTTAAGGTTATTATGATTGGCCAGGGCAACGCCGGGTGGGTCAGCTAGTGTGATGCGTATTTGCATTGTATAAAATTTGGTTGCAACGTAGGGAACTAAAAAAAAGCAAGCAAAAAATTCATACCTCACAGTTTGTTTTTTATTTTTAATTCGATATAGATTTCGTTATTCATATGTCTAACTGTTTTATACGTTTAATATAATATGTTGAAATATCACAAAGAGATTGTTAAAAAACCTTGTTTATATGACTTACCTTTTTCTACATAAACAAATTGCAGTAGAAATCCTTATCTCAGTTCATAAAATATTTTTTTTTTAATGCCAATTGCCCATATCCGTTTATTTTTCAAAAAATATCATGAAAATTCAACAAACTGTTGTATCGGAACATTATTTGTACTATAAAATTTATCAAATAATGATATTTTTGTTCAAAATGAAAAAAAAATAGTTAAAATTCTCACCGATAAATGAAGTTTTAGGAGCCTCATTATAAAAATGTATGACAAATACGCAGATTATGGATTCTTAAAATAGTCTCACACTAAAAAATTGAATTTGTTTAGTATCTGAATGAAAATAGCTGTACATTTTGTGCTTGTAAGAAATAAAAATGGTTCTATATGAATGCGTTAGAAAATAGCCAATTCGGATTTGAGAAAATCATTTTAAAAAAAAGAAAAGAAAGAGAAAAAAATCACTCCCGGCTCGGCCTGCAGGCACAGGTAGATTTCGAAGTTAAGTACTAATTGCACCAAAAAGGCTAAATCAAGATTAGAGATAAACACAGTTTGACAATTTTTTCTGGTCGCTTTTGACGAGTTTTTAATTTAATTTTTCTGAACTGGTTTTATCAGAATCATGTTAAGGCTGTGTTCTCAACTACAGTGCTCAACAAGGATGATATTTTCTGGCACAATGACGTACAGATTTTTTAACGTAATTGGATAAAATTGGCAGATCTACTACAAGGGATTTTTCTCCCTTCGTTCAGTGTTTTTTTCCTTTTGTTGAGAAATTTGATTCAAACTGTGACAGTATTTTCTGAAACATTTATTGTGTTTAAAAAAAAAAACGGAAAATGTCTTTCAATTACATAGTTTCCGTATAATAACACCTTCCAGTTTCATGCGTTTCCGAACAAAAAGGAATTAAAACTTATGTCATAAAGTTGCCCCTATGGATTTGAGAACAGCCTTAATACGATATTTGTTTCTTGAACCCCTTTTTTTGTATAAGAGTTGGTTTTATCAAAATCTTGCTAATATAAAAGTTGTAGATAATATTAAGAAGATTTATATTTAAGCGGATTTGATATCTTGTGAATTGACGAAGCTATGATTTTATTTTATTTTTAACCCTCTCCCTTTTTTCTGTAAGAGTTGGTACTATCAAAAACTTGTCAATATAAAAGTTGTAGGTAAGATTAAGAAGATTTATAATAAATTTAAGTGGATTTTATATCTTGTGAATTGACGAAGTTATGAATTTTTTTTTTCTTAAAATTCTATTTTTGTTGCCCCTTGAGCCTATTTTTAATGATATCAAAAACCTGTTATACATAATTTTTGGACCTTTTCCTAGAAGTAATAATAACTTTAAACTGATTTGATATGCATTATAATTAAGAAGTTATTGTTTTTTTTTTTGTTTTCACAAAATCCTTCCCTATTTCCATCCCCTTGGGTCGATTTTGCCCATTAACGAACTTTACCGAGATTTTCTGCCCCTTGATTGTATGGTATGGCCTTGATCAGTTTGGAAGAGGTTTGTGCAGAATTATGGAAGTTATAGTGTCCATTAAAAAGTTATATATATGGATAGATAGTTAGATAAAGTTTTGAACTGGGGGTGGTTTGGTGTTCTATGGTTTCATGATCGGCGTAGATCTGCAAAAATGTTGGAAAAATGTAATATGTAGTATTTCTTATTACGAAATCTACCTAAAAATGTATTACCCTGATTTTATTCCTCTAAATATCTACAATATTCTGCTTAATACTGAATATCGTCCGAAATTCATTAGATCCCTTTCTGAGGCTGGGTACATTATACGACTACAAATGCAAACTTTATTAACAAGAATGAAAAAAAAATACACTGCTCAAAACAATTAAAGGATATTTGAAGTTTTATATAAAATAAAGATATAAACGATTTTTTTTTGCCGAAAATAGAAGAAGAGAATCACAAATGCAAATTTTTCTGGTTTTCAAACTGTGGAGTATGCAAGTTTTGAGTTCGACGTCAGAAACGTCGCTTCAGCGGCAGCGAATGAAATTTGACTTTCAACTGGATAAAAGAGAATGAAGACAAGGATGATCGGCATTCAGTGATTGCTTTGTTTCGATGAGTACGATGTCTCAGCGAAGTCATTTGACAGATTCAGAAGCTTTGAGAATTGTTGGTAGGTTAGAAGGGGGCAAAACTCAAGCCGAAGTAGCGCAAGCCATTGGAGTGTCACAAAGTGTCATTTCCAGGATCTGGAACCGTTTTTTGGAGAGTGGATGTGCAGGCCGAAGACCAGGGCAAGGTCGTAGACGGGCAACAACGCCCAATGAAGATCGGTATTTAGCGTTAACAGCTCGGAGACACCGAACCATGAACGCTACTCTTCTCCAACAACACCTTCGCTCGGCTACAGGCACCACGATTTGAACTCAGACTGTCCGAAACCGGCTCCATGCTGTAGGTCTGTATGCTCGCCGACCGATGGTATGTGTTAGATTAACATCAAGGCATCGTCGCGACCGCAGGGAGTGGGCAACCGAGCATGTCAACTGGAGGAGAAATGAATGGAGCAATATTCTGTTTTCTGACGAGTCCCGTTTTTCTGTGCATCCGGATAATAGGCGTATTTTCCTCTGGAGGGACCGTGGCAGTAGGAATAATCCTGCGTTCGTGCACGAAAGTGTCAGATTTGGCGGTGGAGGAGTGTTGGTGTATGGTGGCATCTCCATTGACGGGCGCACTGACCTCTACATCATTCGAGATGGAGCTCTGACTGGTCGCCGATATAGGGATGAGATCCTCAGACCTATTGTAGTCCCTTACGCTGCAGCAATCGGAGATAACTTCATTTTAATGGACGATAACTGCAGGCCACATCGTGCAAACCTGGTGGAGGATTTCCTTTTCGAGGAAGGAATCGTTCGAATGGAATGGCCAGCGTGTTCTCCAGACATGAATCCAATCGAGCACGTTTGGAACGCTCTAGGAAGACGAGTTTCTGGCCGCCAACAACCCCCACAAACTCTCCAAGAACTGGAAAGAGCTCTTCTGGAAGAGTGGGGCAGAATACCTCAACTCGTCATTAATAGCCTCATTGAGTCCATGCCTCAAAGGTGTTCAACGTTGCTGGCCGCCCGTGGAAACCATACCCCCTACTGAAAATGATTTTCTTTGAAGAAAACACCTTTTCTTATTCTTTTTTTCTCATATGCACAAATTGTGTTTTTTTCCTTTAGTACACAAATGCGCAATAAAATGCATTTTTTTCTGCCAAACATGTGTAATTTATTCTCATATAACCTACTATGTCTGTCGACCATGTATCAATCAGCTAAACAGTTTACCAGATACAAAATCCACCTAAAACTGCAATATCCTTTAATTGTTTTGAGCAGTGTAATATTAAATAAGAACCAATTTTATTAATATAAAGGAGAACCTAGCTTCAAATTTAAAGGAAAATTCTATATGCTTACCATATATATCTAATTCGATAAATGCTTTTCTTAAATTTTGAATATCAAATTAAATTAGAATTATTTGAAAAAAATATTTTTAATTTTCTCAACATATATTTTTCAACTTTAGAGCAGTGGTTCCCAAACTTTTGGGCTCCCGGAGCCCTTTTTGGGAAGAATTTCTAAGGCGGAGCCCCTTAACCCCACGGTACTCTATGGTTTACAAATTAATGTTTTTTATGCCTATGGAGCAGAAAAAAATGCTGAATAAGAGCGAGTCTGAACCGGTAGTTTCCAACATGGGGTCAAGGTTTTCAGTTTGGCCATTTTCTTGATACAGAAGAAATTCTGAATTCATACTAGAAATTTTGAAAATCAAACTTTCTGTTATTTAACCCCTTAAAAGTTTTATTTAATATTACTATTATTGGACACAATAAATTACAAATAAGGACTAAAAATCACTTTTTTTGTATTGAATTATCTGCCTTCTAAATCCGCCAAATACAGCGAAAATTATAGTTAAAAATTTGTGGTTTTTGAAAGCTGTTAGTAACGAAGAAAAAAAAAACTCTTCTTAGCCGAGCGACGTTCGAGCAGTATTGTTAACCCTTTCAGGGTTTCACGGGCAAGGTACTTGTATTCGTAAAATGTTGAATAATTAAATGACATCAGTATTTACAAGAAAATTTATTTGTAAACCATTAAAATTTTATTTTCACGTACTTAAGAAGGGTGAAATTTTCATTAATAAATTCGGGTGCCAATGTGGCAATTAGGGATTAAAATTATGTGATGCCATAGCGGCATCATAGCCCGTTAAGGGGTTAATGACATCCATTTTTTAAATAAAAAATATTATTTCGGGATTTTCAGTATGAACTCGGAATTAAAGATAAAAATAGTAACCACATACACACAGAAAAAAGGGTAAGTTATACAGCTTTCGTTTACAAAGAGAGACTTCTGTATAATCCCAGTAGCAGGGATCGTACTTGTCCTGAAATTTCACGACCAGGAAATTCTTCGGTACCAGTATTTTCTTATGGAAAAATCTCTTCTTAAATAATGTGAAATTTCGAGCGTTTAACCTAGATTTATTTTTCCATAAACAAATAGTGATATTTTTCCTAAAAAAATACCTTAAGCTTACGATCCCTGCAGTAGGATACTAGCGAAAGATAAGAAAATGCGTAGGCCCAGTCGCCCAAGAGTAATAACATAATATGAATCGCCTCTGAGCTTCTTTTTTTGAACCATTTTTAAAAAATACATTTAGAAGGAGATCATCGTTTAAGTGGGCGGGACAAAATCTATAACCTGTAATGTTAGGTGTAGCATCGTTCACTTTTTTTTTTTTTGGATGTTTTATTTGAAGTATTTAGCTATTAATTATAGTTTTGAAAGAAACTTTCTTTCACCATTGTTTTTGTCTCAAAATAGACATACGATTAAAAACTAAACATGTTAAAAGAACTGCAACTAGTAGAAAAACTTTACTAACAAAACGGGATAAATGGGTGGGATTAAATTTATATCTGGGCGGGTACACACTGACGAAAAGTCTAAGCAAGGGGTGGAGCTGAGCAAATGTTTAGATTGTTGACAAATGTAAAGAACCAATATGTATATTAAAAATTGCTACAGCCTTATTTCTGATAGGAAAATGTGGCATCATAACATAAGAATCTTAGACAATGCCGAGATCAATTAAAGCAAAATTTAAAAGAAGGGTTGTTAAATGATCAACAAGATGTTAAAAACAATGCGTTTTCAGCATCATACATGGCTTTAAAAATAAGTACAATTATGTAAAACTGCATAGAAAATTTAAATAAGAATTAATGAAAATAAAATAAACAGATTAAACGAATTAAAGTTGCAAAAAGGCAAAAGAAAGCTACTTACACAACGTATACAAATATTAAATGAATCTAATGAGAGTTTATTAAATGATACAAGATGTTACAAAAAAGAGGTTTTAATCAACAAACATCGCAGTACTATGAAAAACAGTATATACAAATAACATAAACAGATTAAGGAAATTAAAGTTAGATAAAAAAAAAAGAAATATATATACACAAATGAAATTCACACAGAATTTAATATATAAATAGGCGGAGCTCCAAAGAACAAAACTGTTCTCCCTTTTGTTAGGCAAGAAAAGGTAACAGCACTGGAGCGTCTTTGCTCTTTCATTTCACATTGTGCATTCGATTCAGAATGCTATTTCTTGTAGCTTATTTTGAATCGAATTTTTAAAACACGTTAAATGTAGAAACATAAAATAAAGTAATTCAAACCAAAAATATTATATAGAAAATAGATATATGTATAATGCAAAAGGTTTCGTCTACTTTAAAAATATAGTATTCTTCAATTCAGTGATGTATTTCTTTTTTACACACACACA
This sequence comes from Maratus speciosus, assembly GCA_963932465.1. NCBI lineage: Eukaryota > Metazoa > Arthropoda > Arachnida > Araneae > Salticidae > Maratus > Maratus speciosus. The sequence continues at coordinate 619,995,684 of OZ010788.1, read as the reverse complement.
CATAAATTCCTACATACTTTCGGAAAAATTTCCCTTGCAATATGCTAATTTCTTTCATGTTTCGTTTATTTTCCTGGAACGCCGCGGAGCCCCTGAAAAGTATAGGCGGAGCCCCAAGGGCTCCGCGGAGCACACTTTGGGAACCTCTGCTTTAGAGTATAATTGATTATAAAGAAACCGTTATTGAAAAATTAAGTTAGTACGAATAGAGGAATGAGGATGAAACGTAAAAAGTTCTCAATAAACTTGAAAATTGGTGAAACAATTAAAATTATATGTCACGTTTAAAGCAAAATGTTATTAGCCTCCAGTACGGTATGCTATTTCTTTCTCCCAGCTTATTTTGTGTCCAAAAAATAACGTTACCTTACAGAGGCTAGCCGTAAAACAAAGCATTACGATTAAATGCTATTTAGCAATTTTTTAAACTTCTAAGCATCGCACATTTTCAATTTTTATACCGTCGTATTGGAGAAAAAAAGTTCTTTTAAATGCATTTTGTTTGAAAACTGTATCTCCATTTATTTTTGAAATATTAATTTTTTTGTAGTTTTTAGAGCCATTTGCTTAATATTGGCAACGGAAGAACTCGATTTCTGTAGAAAGTAAAGGAAGAATAGTTTTAAAATAGCAATTATATATTTTTGTTGCCATTTTCTCGCAATAACCGAAAGAAAATGTAATTAAAATACGTGCTATTTTGAAAAAAAATATAAGCGAATGATTTCTGTTAAAACAATGGAGCTATTATATACTATATTTAATTGTAAGTATCTATAAATCATTAGATCGCCGTTTTTTTTATTTTGATTTTCTTGAATGACGGAATATTTTTTTTCATTTTTGCATTATTTCGCGATAGTGAAATACTTTACTGTAGATGTTTAAGAGTAGATCGTAAATGTGGAATACTTAAGCGGATGCGAATGACGTCATTTTCATAAAATAAACGTGTGCTTTAAGTCTTAAAATTGAAATGTGTTTTGTACTGCAGTAGAGTCCCGCTTAACCGAGTTATTTTCTTCTGATGGACTGGTGGCTTCTATTATTATGATACAGCCATTATAAATGAAGTGTTAGGGGAAGATGAAACAGGCAGTCGTCAAAGAAAATTATAGCCTTTATTTTACCCCATTCCGACCAGAAAATCAGAGTTCAAACTTTTTACGGCTGCTCTTTCATCTTCACCTAACACTTCATTTGTAATGGCTGTTTCATAATAATAGAAGCCATCAGCCCATCAGAAGAAAATGAAGTAATGGAAATGCCGGGGGCGACACTAAATTCTTAAAAAGCACAATTCCTGTTCTCTAGTTTAATATAATTGTATTAAATTTTCAGTTCATTTGTAAACGTAGGTGTATATGATCCAGCAATGGCATTCATTATACAAATAATAGTTTCTCCAAAATAATTTTTTACATTCCGTGTTTGAATGTTTAAATTTCTTAATTAAATCAGAAAGAGAAACAGTCCTATTTTTTTTAAAAATCATTAACAGTGTTGAATTCATGGGGTGACCCGGGGGAGACATTCTCCCCTGAGAATAAATGTCCCCATGGATGATTTGAGATTTTGTGTTTTCAATGGTCAAAAAGTGCAAATTCCACCCCCACCCCGGAGCCACAGAAATCCAATCCTTCACGGAGTAAAGTGTCTAAATTCAACTTGATCAATAAGAGAAAATTAGGAATAATCCAGTTTAATGTCATAATATGCTTTATTTGTATAAAATAGACATTAGCACGGCAAATTTGGTATCAAATAATAGCTCTTTTTCGTTAGTAACCGAAGCAAATTAAATGAATAAAGAAATGACCAAACATGATGATTGACTTCGTGGAATAAAAATAAACAGCTCTTAAATTTACGATTATCTAGTCAAAAATAAATAAAAAAATAAATAAATTACTGATAAAAGGAAGTTAGATATAAAGGATTTTATTTTAATGTTTTTATGCATAAAAATGTCTCTATGAATATTTTAGAAAGTTTTGGAAAGTTGAGCGTTTTTTTTTTTTTAGAACTTCTTAATATTTATTATCAATAAAGTTTATGTCATTTTATTACCTAATTATAGTTACTAGAACTAGTCTTTCTAAATTTTCTCGTTTATTATAACACAAATTCTCCATACATTGAATCACCTATATAAAAATTATAATTGACATATTGCATATTGGATATCATTTTTTTTATATTTATTTATACAAATTTCTTACTTCTTTTCTAAGCAGGGGGAGGGTGGAGGTTAAGGTTTTTAAAAAGATATTTTGTTCGTTTTATGAAAGTAAAAAGAATAAAATAGTTATTATGTGACTAAATAAACAAAATATTTTAAGATAAAAGATTATTAAAGATTTTTATTTCAGCTACATCTGACAATTTTCTGAACACAATCAGAAAAGATTTTTTTTTTTAATAACAATATTTATTTTCATTCTTTTTTTTTAAAATAACAACACGAAGATTAAAAGCTGCCATGAATTTTGTTTTCATCTTCCTTATTCTCTGAAAACCTAAATTTGAAACTTGATGGAGCTAACGATTTATAATATATATTTTTTATTACTTGAATTTTATTTTATATTTTTATACATTTTTTTAAATATTAAACATTAAACCTGGATATCAAGGTAATTTCTTTTATAATTCTTATACGAATAATTTTCTTTCTTTCCTTGTTATTTTTTACGGAAAATAATGACAAACTTTTCTTTCTGACACACACACATATATATTCTTGATAATGGTCAGAAAATATAACGAAAATTGTACATCAGCTCAATTTATCTCATTGATAATTGCATGCAAAATATTTTAAATATAAAATCATTATTTTTTCAAAATATTATTGAGTGTTAAATTTAATTTAATTATAAAGCATTCAAATAATAATAATAATAAAATAAAAATCCTATAACTTCTCTATAGCTATAACTAAAATTATAACTAAAACTATAATTCTCTAATCCTATAACTTGGAAACATTAAAGAGAATGTTATTTATTAGGCGCAAAAGAGAAGAAGTTGTAACACATGAGAAGTGTCGGCAAAAGTTAGAAAAGTTCCCCGGGAGGATGTACAAAGTGAGGGGAGGGACATAGGAAATGCATAACATGAATAAGTGGTCACAGGCCTCTCCAATTATATGTTCCATGAGGGTTGTCGTCTAAACTTAGAAAGGAGCTCCACATCATGCAAAGTGGAGCGAGAAGCGCGCGAAGAGCATAAGAATACGAATTGCATGAATAAGTGGTCACAGGCCGATACAACGACATGTCACATGAGGGTTGTCGGCAAAATATTGAAAATTGCCTCCCACGGAGACAAGTTGATTGGAGGATTGCGCAACGTGCCTAATATGAAACAGTGGTCGCAGGTCTTTAAAACGATATATCGCGTAAAGGGTGTCGGCAAAATTTATAAAAGTGTTCCCCGGGGTGCAATTTGGAGGGAGGGACACCGCAGGTGCGTAACATGATTAAGTTATCACAGGTCTTTCAAATTATGTGTCACATGCGCGGTGTTGGCAAATTTTAGAAAATTGCCCCCGGCCGGGCACAGTGGGGGATGGAAGGGAGGTGTATAATATGACATAGCGGTCACACTGCTTTCCAATGATATATCACACGAGGGGTGTCGGCGAAAAATTACAAAAAAGCCCTCCACCGGGGAGGCAACTATCGCGCCCACCGTTATACACCCCCCCCCCCACTTTGAAGTTTTCATATATTATAAATAATATTTATCGGAGGGCTGCGTAAAAGAATTCCGATCTAAAATGATGAAAACGCTACGATTTCAAAAAAGTTGAAAAAGGCCCCCCTTTGTGGTGGCAAAGTGGGGAGTGGGACGTGGGAGGTGTATAATATGAAATAGTGGTCACAGTACTTTCCACTGATATATCACATGAGGGGTTTCGGCAAAAGTTAGAAAAGTGCCCCCGGGGAGACAACTATCGCGCCCCCGAGAATACACCCTCCCCCCTCTTTGAAATTTTTATGTATTATAAATAATATTTATCGGAGGACTACGTGAAATTTCTGATCTAAAATGCTGAAAATGCTACGATTTCAAAAAAGTTCAAAAAGTGCCCCCGCCTGGAGTGGCAAGGGGAGGGGAGGGACGTGGGAGGTGTCCAATATGAAATAGTAATCACAGTGCTTTCCGTTGATATATCACATTAGGGGTGTCGGCAAAAGTCAGGAAAGTGCCCCCCCCCGGGGAGGCAACTATCTCGGCCCCCGGAATACACCCTTCCCTTCTTTGAAATTTTTATATATTACAAATAATATGTATTGGAGTGCTATGTAAAAAAATTCTGATCTAAAACGCTGAACATGCTACGATTTCAAAAAAGTTTTAAAAGTGCCCCCCTGGGGTGGAAAAGTGGCGGGAGGGACGTAGGAAGTGTGTAATATGAAAAAGTGATTACAGTGCTTTATCACATTGTTATATCAGATGTGGGGTGTGGGCAAGAGTTAGAAAAGTGGCCCTCTAGGGAGCCGCGCCCCTCAGAATAGACCCGCCTTTCCTTTGAATTTTTTATATATTATAAACATTATCTATCAGAGGGTTACGTAAAAAAATTCGGATCTAAAAAGATGAAAACGCTACGATTTCAAAAAGCGCTCCCCCTTGGGATGGCAAAGCAGTGTGGGGGGTGGAACTTGGGAGATGTATAATATGAAATAGTGGCTATAGTGCTTTTCAATGATATATCACATGAGGGGTGTCTGCAAAAGTTGGAAAAGCACCACTGGTGCACCAACTCTCGCACCCCTCTGCAATAACCCACCACTCTTTGGAATTTTATATATTATAAATAATATTTATAGGAGGGCTCCGTAAAGAAATCTAATCTAAAATGATGAAAACGCTACGATTTCAAAAAGTTCGAAAAGTGCCCCCTGGGGAGTTAAATTGAGGGGAGGGGAAAAGAAATAATTATAACATGAAAAACTGGTCTTTCCGATGATATATCACATAACTGGTCGGAAAAAAGTTTGAAAATTGCCCCCTGTAGGTCCACTCTTTCGCCACCTGAATACACTCTTAACTCATGCATCCCCTCTTTTAAATTCTTATATTTAAAAAATAATATTTTTCGGAGTTATCCGTCAAAAAACCCCATTTCAAACAATTTTTATTGTAAAAAATATTTCTCTTTTAAAAATTTGTTTGTTATACCTAATTATAACCTAACCGTAATAGTAACCTAATTATAACCAACCCTAACCTAACTATAACGTAACTGTAACCTATCCGTAATGTAACCGTAACATAACCGTAACTTAATTGTAACGTAATTGTAACGTAAACGTAACCTAATTGTTACCTAAACGTAATCTGTGACCTAACTTAACCTAAGTGTTGGCTAAATGTCCTGTTGGCAAATTAACCCGTCGGCTAAATATCCTGTCGGCTAATCGTCTTGTCGGCTAATTGTCTTGTCGGCTAAACGTCTCTGTCGGCTAATTGTCTCTGTCGGCTAATTGTCTCTGTCGGCTAACTGTCGCTGTCGGGCTAATTGTCTTGTCAACTAAATGTACGTGTCAGCTAAATGTATTTGTCGGCTAAACGTCCTGTCGGCTAATTTCTGTCTGCTAAATGTCTTTCCGGCTATTTGGTTGTCTGCTAAATGACATAGACCCGAATAAGCCGGTATATCAAATTTGAAGCAAATCGAATAATTTTGCATGAAAAACCATTTACCCCAATTAATGGGGAAGACTAACCTCCGTCCCCCTTCATACTTAACCAATAAGCCTCCAAATCTAATCAAAGCAGCTCCTTAACATATTAAACCGGTATACCAAATTTGGAGCGAATCGAATAATTCTGCATGAAAAACCCATTTATCTAAATTAAGGGGGGATAGCCCTCTTTTCCCCCTTTGTTCTTAACTAATAGACCTTCAAATCTAATCTAGGTAGCTCCTTTACACATAAACCGGTATACCAAATTTGGAGCAAATCGAATAATTCTGCATGAAAAACCCGTTTATTTAAATTAAGGAGTGCGGTTGCCCCCTTTTCCCCCTTTATTCTTAACAAATGAACCTCCAAATCTAATCAAAGCAGCTCCTTAACATGATAAACTGATATCGCAAATTTGGAGATAATCGAATAACTCTGCATCAAAAACCCATTTATCTGAATTAAGGGGAAGGGGGGCTAGCTCCTCTATCCCCCTTTATTCTTAACGGATGAACCTCCAAATCTAATCAAGGCAGCTCCTTAACATAGTAAATCGGTATACCAAATTTGTAGCAAATTGAATAATTCTGCATGAAAAACCCATTTATCTAAATTAAGGAAGGGGGGGGTAGCCCACTTTCCCCCCTTTATTCTTAACTAATGAACCACCAAATCTAATCAATGCAGCTCCTTAACATGATAAACCGATATAGCAAATTTGGAGCAAATCGAATAACTCTGCATGAAAAACCCATTTATCTAAATTAAGGCGTGGGGGGACTAGCTCCCCTGTCCCCCTTTATTCTTAACTAATGAACCTCCAAATCTAATCAAGGCAGCTCCTTAACATAGCAAACCGGTATACCAAATTTGGAGCAAATCGAATAAGTCTGCATGAAAAACCTATTTATCTAAATTAATAGGGAGTAGCCCCCTTTCCCCCTTTATTCTTAACTAATGAACCTCCAAATCTAATCAAGGCAGCTCCGTAACATGATAAACTGGTATAGCAAATTTGGTGCAAATCGAATAAGTCTGCATGAAAAACCCATTTATTTAAATTAAGGGGGGGGGAGCTCCCCTATCCCCCCTTTATTCTTAAATAATGAACCTCCAAATCTAATCAGGGAAGCTCCTTAACATAATAAATCGGTATACCGAATTTGGAGCAAATCGAATAATTTTGAATGAAAAAAATATTTATCTAAATTAAGGGGGTAGCCCTCTTTCCCCCCTTTATACTTAACTAATGAACTTCCAAATCTAATCAGGGAAGCTCCTTAACATAATAAACCGGTATATCAGATTTAGAGCAAATCGAATAATTCTGCATGAAAAACCCATTTATCTGAATTAAAGGGAGGGACTAGCCCCCTTTTCCCCTTTATCTTTAACCAATGAACCCCCAAAACTAATCAGGGAAGCACCTTTCCAGAATGAACCTAGAAAAAAAAAATTGAAGCAAATCGGATGTTTCTATCAAGAGTTACCACGTTACGTGAATACGTACGTTCATACTTACGTACATACAGAACGGCGGGCACATGAGCTCTCTGATTTTGATAGCCTGTGAGATAAAAAGTTGAATTATGATGGTGACGAGTTATTGAGGTTGACATTGTTGGTATATCACCGACCCATATCAATGTGTTTTCTAAATTCTTTCGGCAAAATGTATGTTTCGGATAAATATCATGTCGGCTATTTGACCTGTCTGCTAGTTGTCCTGTCGGCTAATTGTCATGTCTGCTAATTGTCCTGTCGGCTATTTGACCTGTCTGCTAATTGTCCTGTCGGTTAATTCTCAGGTCGGCTATTTGACCTGTCGGCTAAATGTCCTGTCGGGTAAATGTACGTTTCGGCTAAATGTACTTGTCGGCTAAACTTCCTGTCGGCTAATTGGTGTCTGCTAAATGTCTTGTCGGCTGTTTGGTTTTCGGCTAAATGACATAGACCCCCCGTAACCTAACTGTAACTTATCCATAATCTAACCGCAACCTATCTGCAACGGAAATGGAACATAACCGTAATCTAACCATAGCCTAATTGTAACCTAACCGTAACGTAACCTACTTATAACATAACCATAACCTAACTGTAACATAACTGTAACCTAACAGTAATCTATCTGTAAAATAAACGTAACATGACGGTACGCTAACTGTAACCTAATTATAACCTAACCGTATCCTAACTGTGACGTAACTATAACCTAACTGTAACCTAAATTTAACCTAACCGTAACTTAACTGTAGCCTGGCGGTAACCTAACCGTAATCTAATTGTAATCTATCCGTAACCTACTGTAACCTATCCGGAACCTACCGTAATCTAACTGTAACATATCCGTAATCCTATTTGTAACCAAACTGTAACGTAACTGTATCCTATCCGTAACCTAATCGTAGCAGAAACGTAATCTAACTGTAACCTAATCGTAGCAGAAACGTAATCTAACTGTAACCTATCCGTAACTTAACCGTAATCTAACTGTAACATAACAGTAACGTAACCGTAACCAACTTATAACCTAACCATAAACTAACTGTGCCATAACAGTAACCTAACAGTAATCTATCTGTAAAATAAACGTAACATGACGGTACGCTAACCGTAACCTAATTATAACCTAACCGTATCCTAACTGTGATGTAACTATAACCTAACTGTAACCTAAATTTAACCTAACCGTAACTTAACTGTAGCCTGGCGGTAACCTAACCGTAATCTAATTGCAATCTATCCGTAACCTACTGTAACCTATCCGGAACCTACCGTAATCTAACTGTAACCTATCCGTAATCCTATTTGTAACCAAACTGTAACGTAACTGTATCCTATCCGTAACCTAATCGTAGCAGAAACGTAATCTAACTGTAACCTATCCGTAACTTAACCGTAATCTAACTGTAACTTAATCGTAATGTAACCGTAACCAACTTATAACCTAACCATAACCTAACAGTGCCATAACTGTAACCTAACAGTAATCTATCTGTAAAATAAACGTAACATGACGGTACGCTAACCGTAACCTAATTATAACCTAACCGTATCCTAACTGTGATGTAACTATACCCTAACTGTAACCTAACCGTAACCTAACTGTAGCCTGGTGGTAACCTAACCGTAACCTAATTGTAATCTATCCGTAACCTACTGTAACCTATCCGGAACCTAACCGTAATCGAACTGTAACCTATCCGTAATCCTATTTGTAACCAAACTGTAACGTAACTGTATCCTATCCGTAACCTAATCGTAGCAGAAACGTAATCTAACTGTAACCTAATCGTAGCAGAAACGTAATCTAACTGTAACCTATCCGTAACTTAACCGTAATCTAACTGTAACCTATCCGTAACATAACCTTAACCTATCTGTAACTTAAACGTAACCTAATTGTTACCTAAAAGTAACATAACTGTGACGTAACCGTAATCTAACTGTAACCTAACCGTAACGTAACTGTAACCTAAGTTTAACGTTACCGTAAACTAATTATAATCTATCCGTAACCTAAAATTATCCTAACCATAACCTAACTAGGCTAATCGTCCTCTCGACTAAATATCCTGTCGTCTAATTTTTCTTGTCGGCTAATTGTCCTGTCGGCTAATTGTCTTGTCGGCTAATTGTCTTGTCGGCTAATTGTCCTGTCGGCTAAATGTCTTGTCGGCTAAATGTCCTATCGGCTAAATGTCCTGTCGGCTATTTGTTCTGTCGGCTAAATGTCCTGTCGGCTAATTGTCACGTTCGGCCAATTGCCTGTCGTCCAATTGTCTGTCTGCTAAATGTCCGTTTCGGCTAATTGTCCAGTATGCTATACGTACGTTTCGGCTACTTGTCCTGTCGGCTAAATGTACTTGTCGGCTACATGTCCTGTCTGCTAAATGTACGTGTCGACTAAACGTCCTGTCGTCTAAGTACTGTCTGCTAAATGTCTTGTCGGCTATTTGGTTTTCGGCTAATCGTCTGCGACCGAATATATATACATACTTTTGCTGTATTGCAATAATTTTGTTTCAGAATTACAGCTATTGTACACTATACCAGATTCAGAAACTCTCTAGCAGTAATATTTGAAACTTTAGGACATCTACAAATTATTTGTAAGTTTTTCAATGCATGGCTCGAGTAATATAAAACTATAGATTTTACTTCGTATTTTGGAAACAGCCAGTACTTTGTGTGTGCGTACGTGTTATTCCTCAACATATATTGTATATTTTTGCATTTGGTGTTCACATTTTGATGACTTTTAAAGTTAAGATAATAATTTGCTAGGGATTGATATATTGATATATTGAAGGGATTTAAGAAATTTCTAAAACAATTGACTTCGTAGATGTTTGAATAATTTAATAATAGATGCTTTAAATTATATCATGATATTTCAGTCACATATTACATAAAAAATACACGAGAGTTTTGCTAGTTGTTCAACTATTAAAATCTATCAGGAATTTGTTGGAATTGATCTTCAATTGAGATAATAAACGACAGCGAATGAATAATATTTATCATCTCCGTCAGTAAAACAAAACTTTCCTTTTTGGTACGTTTGTTTATAAATGTTGATGAAATTACAAATTTTCCTTCAAAGAAAAGTTAGCTTAAGTATCGGAGAAAAAATATTGGTTATTGCCTCACGTGCCATTGTGATTGGAAGTGCAGATAAAAAAAAAGAGCAAGCTTCTTTCGATGTATATGTTCATAAGAAGTAAACATATTCAATTTATGTCTGCACCACGTATTGCAATAAAGATAAAACGATAATGGTAATGAATTTTTTAAACAGTCGAAAAGAAAATAAATCACAACAAAAAAGGGACTAATATATAGCACTGTTTCTTCCTTGAATCCTAAATGTTTGTCAGTGTTTTTTCCTATTTCTTATTGAAAATCTGAAATGTTTTACAGATAGTGATGAAGTTTTTGTTCTTTCTAAATATCACAAGCGTGCGAAGGTTGCTGCTTGGTACTGATGGTTGGTGTTTAGCTGTTGATATTTGATTTTATGTATTTTTTAGCGCTGAATTCGAAAATGACCTTCATTTTTAACCATTACGTCAGGTTTTTTGCAAATCGTGAATTTCAGTGGTAAAAAGTAATAAAATAGAGAACATCTGTTAATGAAAGATACAGAAAATGGTTGAGTTTCTTAACTTTTGATAACCGATTTTTAAATATTTTTTAATGCTGAATTCGAGAACGACCTTCAATTTTAACCCAAGTCACAATATTTTTCAAATCGTACATTTCAAAATCAAAAAATAGCAAAATTCTGATACTATAAAATAGATGTGATGGTTGTGTTTTTTAAATTTTGATAATTGATTTTTCTATACTTTTTAGCACTAAATCAGAAAATAGCCTTAATTTTTAACCATCACGTCAGAATTTTTCGGAAATCGCAAATTTCGAAGTTAAAAAGTAAAAATTTTGCAAAAAAAAAAAAAATCCTGATGTGATGGTAAAAAAATGAGGGCCATTTTCGGATTCAGCGCTTCAAAATACGTAAAAATCAATTATCAAAAGCTATGCAAAATGACACAACCCGAATTTTGCAGGCTTGTTATATTTGTATTGCATTTTGAAAAATAAATTTAGTCTTCAGATTTTCATAACTTTTTAAAAGACATACAGATTTTAAATAAATCATTTTTTTCTATAATCTCCTCCTGTGTAAATTATTATTTTGAAGGGTATTATTTAAATCATTTTTATCATCGGGTGGGTCATCTAATACGAAATAAACATATACAATGCGGCTCAAAAGTTTAAGCACAACGCAAATATAATAAAATTGTACAACGGAATTCTTTCAAATATCCACTGTAAGGGAATATATTGATCTTAAATATCTATCTCAAGTCTGGAAAAAATTCATCGTTACAAAAATTAGAAATTACAGAAAAAAAAAAAAAAACTTTTGTGATGTCGCAAATGTTTATGCACAAATGAGATTTTATGCAAGTATCTCTTTAAAAATGATAGGTGGAGGATTGGCGAAATTTTTTCCTACAGTATACGAGGGTGGTTCAATAATTACTGTCCCTAGTGTATATAAAATATTTGTACTGCGATGGTTGTTGTGGAATATCGCAGCCTAATGTCTTAGATGCCTGTATATTCAATTTCAGAACCGTAGCTGCTGTATTCACGTAGGTTTGGAGGGAGGAGTGTAAGGGGGGGGGGGGACAGAGGATGAAAGGCTGATTTTTAGCTTATGGGGCTAGATTTGTGACAGTGGATGAGACGAAACTACTGTCGTTTGGTCTCGATCATGGTGATGTAGCCGCATCTCATCCACTGTCCAAATGTAGTCTCATAACCTCCGAATCAGCATTTCATCCTCACCCCCCTTCTTAAAAACTCCCCCAAAATATGTCTTTAAAACTTCACCCCTCCCTCCAAAACTATGTTAATATAGCAGCTACGGTTCGGAAATTGAACATATAGTCATTTAAGAGATTAGACTTCGATATTCCGCATCAATCATCGCAGTACAAATATTTTATATACATTAGAGACAATATTAATTGAACCACCCACGTAAAGTATAGAGATCGCTGTACGAGATATCAAATTGCCAAAATCCTGCTTTCTCAACTGAAAAAGTTGTGCAAGTTTGGATGCTGAAAGCTGAAGGTAAATCCGATTTGCAAATTTCACTTCTTTTAAATCGGTCTAAATGTGGTATTTATAGTGTTTTGCAAAGTGGAAAACAATTCAAAATTACGTATCGCTCAGGAAGGCCGAGAAAACTTACATTTCGTGAGGATAGAAGAATTAAAATAATGGCTGTAACTGGCAAATTGTCTCTTTATCAGATAAAAAATCGACTTCGATCAAACATATAACGTGATACCATACGCACATGAATAACCAAATCAGGATTCATAAAAAAAAACATGAATTAGCTCGTAAGCCTTTTCTGAAAGGGTGTCACAAACAAGCAAAACTTCAATGGGCAAAACAGCATATGTGTTATCGTGACGAATGGATTAGTGTTATTTTATCTGATTAAAAAAAATGGAATTTGGATGGTCCAGGTGTGTTCTCATACATTTGGGTTGACTTGAGGAAAGATCTGAAGAGCATATTCAGCAGGTAACAATGTGGTGGTTCACTCATGGTATGAAGCGCTTTTAGATACGATGGACAAAACGACTCTTTACTTCCTAAATGGCAGAAAAATTTACAAAAGTATCAGGAAACTCTGGTTCAGCATTTGTTGTCATTTAGTGAACTCCTAGGTGGTCCCAACTAGATCTTTCAGCAAGGAAACAGATCGATACATACTTCCTGTTTTACGAAAAAAGACTTAGATCTCAGGATATCAGTGTGATGAACTCGCCAGCTCTCAGCCCAGATCTCAATCCGATAGGGAACATCTGGGGGGATTCTTTCACGTGACGACTCCAAGAATGGGAAGCAGTATTACTCAGTGCAGCGATATTACTCAGCGATCGAGAAAGCCGGGTACGGACTCGCTCCCGAAACCTTCCATTCTCTCGAGTTATCGATGGAAAATCGCATATTCGATCTCATCAGGTGCAATCGAAACACCATAGACTAATAAAGAATTTTTGTGCTTTGAGAAATTTAAATATTTCGTTTTTGTGCATAAACTGTTGCAACGTCACAATTTTGAGTTTTTATCCTTCTATATACAAAAAAGTAACTATTTGGAAATGTGCCAAAATATATGATTTATAAATAGACCGATGAAAATCTGCGTAGATACCGTGAAACGCATCTGATTGATCAGAGCTTTCCGTCTTTTTTTAGCGGGAATTGTGCTTGGCGAAAACCATGAAAGTGGATAATTTAGATAGGGTGGGCGCGGAAAGGGAAGAATCTCTGCATTTCAATAGACTTCTGTTTTATGGGACTTTTTTAGGGTCTATGGCAAAAGTGATTTTTACAGAGAAAAGATAATTTGCATTAAGTAATAAGAAAGGGGTAGGGGTTATCTTTGTTTGGAATCTAAAAATCGAATGCATCGAAAATAAGGGATCACGGAGCGATCTTAATGGAAAGGCGAAACAATTATGTCTGGGGTTGACTTGAAAATAAGGATTGCCTCTCGATATACCGAACGGAATCGCGAAGCGTTTGCGTGGGGGTTGGTAAGTGTAGTGAGCAGGGGGGTGGGAAGTTCCACCCTAATAATTTATAATTTTCCTTTCAATGAATTGTTTTCGAATTTGAACATGAATTTGTAATCCAACTGTTTACATACTGTGAAAATGTCGAAGCATCCGCCTGTATATTTTTTACCTTATAAAAACATTTAGCTTGTGCATAAACTTTTGAGCCGCACTACACTGATGAAATTTAACTGCATTCTAAACCAAATACCTCTCTATATATTTACTTAAACTAATAATTGATATTTGTAAAACCAGTCATGATATTTTAGTCACACATTGAATGAAAAAACATAAAACTTTTGCCAGTTGTTAAAATGTTAAAAACTATGTTAGTCTCTCAAATAAAGATAGATTCATTCTGACTGCAAATGAATCATATTTACCATCTCCGTTCATAAAATGAAACTTTCTCTTTTTAGTGTATTTTTGATAATATAAATTTTATTACAGATTTCCCTTCAATAAACGTTAAATAAACTATCGAAGAAATGCCATTGGCCATCGTCTCACGTATAATTTCGGTTAGAAGAGTAGATAAAAAAGAGCAAGTTTCTTTGAATTATGGTTTTATTTGTGTGGTATTTGTGCGTTTGTGATAGAATTGTATGTGTGTGTTGTTGATCAATATTTCTGTTCTTTTTTACTTTCTTCTACCTTTACATGAAGAAAGTATTGGATTAGAGAAAATTTTCGAATTCGGGTTTTCGACGGATTTACATATTTTAGGGGTCAGAGATATCGAAAAACATGTTTTTACAAAATGTCTGTCTGTGAGTGTGTGACTCTGTCTGTCTGTCTATATGTGACACAAATTTTGTGGGCACTTTGTCTTAAGAACTAATGCAGGGAATTTAATAAAAATTTACATTAAGTTAGTTCTTGATATAGCTTGGTCCTGATTAGTTTTGGTGTAAATCGCTCAATAGGTGGCGCTGCTATGCAGCATTTTTCACGATTTTCGTAATAGCTCAATCTCCAGAACTAACGTACGGATTTTCATCAAGCTTTAAATTCAGTTAATCCTTGATATGAAGTAATGTTTTTTGCATTTTGTTGTGAATAGCTCAACAGGTGGCGCTGCTATGCTGCATTTTTTGCGATTTTCGCAATAGCTCTATTTCAAGAACTATTGCACGTTTTTACATCTAACTTCGGATTCAGTTAGACGTTGACACAAGCTTTTTCTCATTAGGTTTTGGTGTTAATCGCCCAAATGTTGGCGCTGTTATACTGCATTTTGCAGGATTTACATGACTTTAGAGACAGCCATATCTCAAGAACTATTGCACGGAATTTCATATCTTTAAAATCCTTATGATGGGCATAGATTGCCATTTAATTTTGGCACTGTGATAGTGAATTTTGAAGATGTTTGTTATCTACAAACATGTATGATATCGAAGAAAGTTTTAGGATTGCCACATCTGACTAGTTTTATTTAGTATTAATTTTTTTATGTAACTGTTACCGTTATCAGTAATATTTTAGTACAAAATTAAATAATATTTATGCGATTAATGATATTACTATATCAAATGTCCCTAAAGACGATCAGATAATTAATAACAAAATAATTTCCAACATGTCATGCTATTTCAGCCACATATTGGATTATAAATTATGAAGCTTTAGAAACTGTTAAAACAATAAAATAGATGCTGCAATCTTTTCCAATTAAGAGGATATGTATGTCTAGAAAAAATACGTATTAACTATCTTTGCAAAAAGAAGTATTTTGTTTGCAATACGCTTGTTTATAACGTATATTACAAACTTTTTTTCAATAAAAGACTAAACTATCCAAAAATTTATCTCGTCACGTGTACGATTCCTAGAATATAAATCTTTCCAAATTCATATGCCTATAACTGGTAAACATTTTAAATTTCAGTCATTGACACGTACAGTAATAAACATAAAACGGCAATGGTGCTGAATTTTAAAATCACCTGTTAAGAAAATAAATTACAATAAAACAGGAGACATATATATGGAAAAATTTCATTGCATCGTGCGTTGTTTTTTGTATCGCTTCATGTTCTGGACTGAAAATCGTAAATGTTTTAATGATAATCATGAAGTTTTTTAAGGATTTTCAATTTTTGAAATAATTGATTTTCAATTTTTTTTTTTCAGGACAATAATCCATTTTATTCATTGAAATCATCCTGTATTTTGTGTGTTTGTGGGTATATGTGCGTGTATTTTCTCCAACTCTTTCGCTCCTTTTATTTATTTTATTATTATCATTATTATTATTAATTCATTTGCATTTTTAAAAATAAATTTAGAGTTTCCATTTCTATACCTTTTAAAATTAATAGAAATGTTTTAGTGAAAAATAAAATTAAACTTTGTTTAGAATTTTCAAAACAAATACATCTGCATATATTCGAATTACAGTTCTGCATCGGTTCGGAAAGGTAATTTTATCCGAACACAACCCAACTATTGGTTTGGTTTAGGTCGGGTTGATACTATTTTCTTTTGTTTCGGGTCCGGTTAACACTAGTTTTTTTCGCTGTAGTTCGAGTTGATTGCAAATCTTTCTGGTTAGTTTTTGACTCTTTCTGGTCAGTTTTTGACTCTTTCTGGTCTGGTTCTGATTGACAGGATTTTCCAAAAGAAAGTCTTCGATACTTTGTAAAAGAAAAAAAAATGTATATTTGAATATTAATTGGTGTATATGCGTTCATTTTCATAAAAAGAAGATTGAGTAGATGTTAGATATACAGTGTCACCGAAAAATAGTGCTTAGATTTTAAATAGCTGTCACAGAAAAACAATGAAAGGTAATTTATTGGTTTTAATCTTATAGTGTGCAGCAAAAAAATAATTTTTTTTCCATACGTTAGTATGTTTCAATGAGAGCACCGTTCAGTGTGCACCAGGAGAAAATGTGTGCAATGTGAGCACCAGGAGCAGTTTGACCTGGATAAGTTCTCCAAAAAAGCCGCTGTACGCTGACTATTGACTTTGACCCACATACCAAATCACGCTCTGTGCTTTTTGTTGCACGGTCAACATCGCACTGAGAAGCTGCAGTCTGGCGCGTCAGCTGACCTTGACAACTGCGCAACTAATCTGCGCATAACACAGACACGCAAACGAATTCTGATGAATTAAAACCAAACTTACGTTCACCAGTTATCGTGTAGTGAAAGAATTACTCATTTAACATAAAAGGTTTCGATGTTATGATTTTTTTAAATATAGGCATTATTTTTCGATGACCCTGTTAATTGTATCCTATTTTACCATAATAGTATTAAAATGTGGAGTCATTTTCTTTCACATTCTGTTCATGTTTCGGGTTGGCGAATTTTCTTTGATGGATTCGGGTGGGTTTTGGGTTGACTTTAAATCGGAATTTCGGGTTCGGATCGTGTACAACTTGACCTGTGCTGGACTCGAGTTCGAATAACATAATAGATATTTGTATAACATACCACGATGTTACAGTCACATACTGGACGGAAAATTACAAAGCTTTTAAATTAGAGAATTGGAGGAAAAATTATACAACATTGAAAATCAAATGTCTCTGTATATATTCGCATAACTAATAACATATGTTTAAAATTTTATCATGCTATTTCAAGCACACAGTTGATGAAAAAATGGAAAGTTTAACTATAGTTTTTAAAACATTATAACTGATTAACAAATCCATTTTTAACTAGATAAATATAGGATTTCCAAAAAAACATTGTCTTTTAACTTTAAAAAAATGTAACATTTTCTTTTTAGTGTGCTTATTTATGAAATATATAGCATTACAAAATTTCCTTCAATAAAACTTAGGTAAACTATCGAAGAAATGTTATTGGTTATCATCTCACGTATGATTTCGATTGAAAGAGCAGAAAAAAAGTAAAGAGCAAGCTGCTCTGGTTTTATAACTTTATAGGTAACAGAGATTTTAAATTTAAGTCACCTACACGTATAGTAATAAACATAAAATAGTAACGGTACTGAATTTTGAAATCCAGCGACAAGAATATAAATGCAATAAAACAACAAGAGAATATGTAGCAATGTTTCTTCACTGCATCATATACTATTTTATGAGTTTCGTTTCATGTTCTAGATTGGAAACCGGAATTGCTTTAAAGGTAGTACTGCAGTTTTGAAAAGACTTTATATTTTTAAAGATAAACCTTTTTTCCCTTTCTTTTTTCATCGTAAAGTAAAAATTATAGTTGAACCTATGTAAATTGATTTAATATGATGTACTGAAAATAAAATAATCTCTTCTATTCAATGGTATTTTTGAAATTCTAAATAAATATCATAAACGTATTTTATAGAACGATGTCGGCAATGTACTTTTAGACTGAAGAGTTTTGAAATCTAAATACTCTAAACCCAAATTTTAATTCCTTCCGTACCAGCATATGTATATGAAGATGACATATAAAATCAGTTTTACGGATATTTAAATATAAATTATCAAGTAGTAGTTTTCAGAATAATGAAATGATATGAGATTCATATTAATATGAAAAGATATAGGTATCGATTTTAAATCGATGCATATAGAAATATAACGATAATAAAAAATCGGTCAAAGTTGACACAGTTCTTCATTTTCCATGGTATTTGATGAGTCAACCTAAAAAGAGAGAGAAAAAATAAGAAACAAATAAGAAACAAAATAAGTGAGAAATGTGAGAGAAACAACGACAGAAAAAAACGTGTTATTTGAGAACGACCAGAAATGCAAGAAAAGCGCATTCTCATCTGTATGGTGGAGCCATTTTTGCTGCGGAGGGAAAAATTAAACGCTTTCCAACATTTCTCATCATATCAGCTATACACAAACATATATTCCTGCTATGCCGTTTTTAGCAGCAACGATAGAATAATGAATATACATGGATATCCATACGTGGATCCACTGGTGTTTGTGGAGAATCAGGCCATGAATCCGTACGTGGATCCACTGGTACGGAAGAGGTTAAAGTATCGTACAACGGCTTAAAAAACTACACTGCTTAAGTGATTTTTACAGCCGAAGGACAACCAGAGAGCCTAGTAACAAGCACTTTGAGCTTGCAATTTGAAAGGATAATCTGCGTAAACCAGTGTTTTGTTTATTGGAAAACTATACAGGGTAATTTAGCACCAGTCTGACAAATTTTAAGATATGTAGAACACACTGAAACAAACATTCTTGTAAAGGAAGCCTGGATTGCAATCAACTTATTCAATCTTAAATTGGAATGGCTCAATCAGAGTCAAACTCGTATTTCCCTTTATACATTTAACAGAAATGAACATACTTTACCAATACTTTCAACACAGTTACTTTGTTACTGTACGACACTATAATTTCCCGAGAATTGCTGAAAATAATGAATCCAAGCAATACGACACTCCGTAATTAGAGGCGGAATTTACACTACATATGATTCACCTACCTAAGTACTGTGCACTTTCCCATTTCATAGAAAGTAGGTCTATGAAATGGTAATATGAAATGGTAAGTAGGTATGCGTAGGTCTGTTGAAAATATCATTAAAATACTTTCATTAATGCTAAAGCTATGAATGAGCATTACACTTCGGCTTCCAGTGAAACACCCTGTATTAATGGCTAAATAAATGGTTTGTGATCCAGTTTTTCTCTACAAAAAGTATTTCTTGCAGTATGCTCTACCACCTCTTAAAGTTTGTCGCACTTGCGCTGAATCATGCTGCAGATATTTGCAATCAATAGTTGCAATATTTTTGTCCATTTGAACAATAGTTACAATTACATAAATTACAATAGGTTACATTTACATAAATTTTAATAGTTAAAATTGAAGGGCTCGCACCTATAGAAGACCAAGTCCATTAAAAAAAAAAAAAAAAGATAGTCTATTTAAAAGGTGCATAAAATCTGTTTTATCCATACCCACAGTAAACCAAGTCTGTAAACAGATATGACATATATGAGAAAGTATGTGAAAATATACTTGGTTCACTGTGGTACTGACTAAAACAGATTTTATGCACCTTTAAATGGACTAATATATATTTTTTTTCAAAATGGACTTGTCCTACTATGGGCTCTCAATAAATTAGAAGTACAAGAATTTTTACAATTATTACAGATACATGACTTTTCATAATTAGATGAAGAAACATGAAAAACAAAGAAAACAATGCAAGATAATGCAAGTATAGAAAAAAACCAAAATATAAATTATAAGAATAATTATAGTTTATTTTAGTACAAATGCTTGTATAAGTTTGGGAAATATTGCAAAATAGAAAAAAGTTTGTACTCATATACTGCAAATGTTTGAACAAGTTTAGGAAATTTTACAGAATTTCGGAAAAGTTTGTACCTCATACAATCGAGTACAAAGAAAATTAAATTTCACGACAGGGTTTTTAGAAAATAACATCCTGATTTTAATATTAATATAAAAAGGCACATATAGACACACAATAAAAGTTTTTATATTATATTTATAACTTATATTTTTTTACAAACTTATATTTATTTACAAAATTTGCCGTCACATGATAATGGAGTATCCATATTACAAATGTAAAAAAAATCTTCTTTTAATTTCATAGTTTAATATATATTTTTAAAATAACTCGCAACTCAAAGTAAGCTAGGATACTTGTTTGATACTTTTTGAGCTATTTTTAAAAATAAACAATTTTGGACAATTAATTTAAATAAATGAGATGTGAATAAACCACAAATTCTTTGCCATATTGGTGTACAAGCATTTAATATAGAATAAAAACAAAACATTAAAATCTTCTACAGTTTCAGCACACATCCGTGGCCATCCTCAGGGATGTAAGTGAATTAATCTGAATTAACAATCTCAAAACCTTGCCCGACAGAAAATTGTACGTTTGGAGGAAAATTATCAATGAGCCCAAAGACGGGGAGGGGGGGGGATTACAGAATCTTCTGGTGCCATTCTGTTGAGATATTGTGATAATACAAGTCTTACACAAGATCCTGTCACCATCTATATCTGAAATTAGCAATGAACCACACAACTCAAAATTAAATGTTTCCATTATGTTAAATATCCTAAGAAACATTTAATTTTCAGTTATGTTATTCATTGCTATTTTTACATACATGATCGTGACAGGGTCTTTTGTAAGACATGTAATTATCATCTCATCATACCTCAGCACATAGTAGCAGTAGAATTTGTAATTTTTCCCACTCTGTAGGCTCATTGGTTGTTTTAATTGGTTTGGACATTGTTGATCCAGCTTAATTCATTTATATTCCTGAGGATGGCCACGGATGTGTTCTGAAACTAAAGATGATTTTAAGGTTTTTAATCTATATTAAATACAACAATATAGCAAATGATTTGCCGTTTATTCACATCCCATTTTTTTTTTTAAATCTGCTTCAGAGAATAAAATTACAAAATACTGTATGATGCGCCAATCGATTATTTCAACATAACCAACATAGGTGTTCTTTTCTTTGTTTTCTTAAGCTGCATATCAGATAAACAAATTTCGTATTTGTAATCAAGCACGAAAGAGTCCATGATGGAAGACACCAGGAAAATGTTAAATTAGCAAATTAGCAGCAATTTACCAAGAAAATGTCAAGTAAGATATTGCGTTATCTCGAAGAAAGCTATTAACACACAACTAAATTTTATTGCAATAAAAGATGTTGGAAACATAACCGTAAAAGAAATTCAAAATACTTATGTACAGACTTTTTTTTTCTTTTTTACAAATTTCTAAACCCTTCTTACGAACCAATTTAGTCATATTTATCTAATTTTCATGTATTTAAAAGTTATTTAAGAGTCTATGCATATATAACATTGTCACTTTAGCGAGGAAGGGGGTCTGGTACTTCATATCGCAAGATATCTCTGAGGGGAGGGGGTTTGCGTTTTGATATCGTTATCATTTTTGATCCAAACAAACTTTTCTTTTTTCAGTAAATTTTTTCTTTACATCTAAATAGTTTGTTATATTTTTATTATTTTTTTCATAAGTTCTTATGAAAATATAAAGCTACTGTTAAAATCATTAAATGTTTACAAAATCATTTCATTCCAGAATTTGGAATACCCAACGATTGGCATTCATATTCTTCTGCCATATGCGCATATAATTTGCTGTTAGAGAAATCAGGAGCATAATATGTAGGGGATACTTGAGTTTACCATTAAAGAAAAACAAAGAATGTTGTCCACTATTTTGTTGATATGTTTTGCTTTTAACCTTCTCGGGCAGGAAGTGAGTGCACGAACACACTATTACTTTTGAATGCATTATGTAACAATAAGCTATTATTAAATACTTTTAAATATTAACCAACGCTTTTCGATGTTATTTAATAGAAATTTATTTCATGTATTGATATTTTATTGTCTACTTGAATCCTTAAAGTATGCGACTAATAAATGTATAATCATATGTGTGTAACACTGCAAGCGTATAACAAGAAAGAAAAATAATGTAAAAATAAAAGAATTTTTAGACGTTGATAACGATATCATCGGGTGGTATTTGTTGTGGAGGGGGAGGGGGGAGGGGGTCGGCGTATGATAACGTATGATATCGTAAGGGGAGGGGGGTCCAAAATTAGCAAAATGTTGGTAACATTATACTGGGTGTCCGGTCTCAACGGTGTCAAATGGCTAATTTCTAAACCGTTAGTCATAGACATATAGTTCCAATTAGAAAAATGCTTTAAATCAGGTAAAGAAATATTTTAAAAGCGATTTGGGTCAATAAAAACATTTCTTAAAAAATTACGAAATTAAAATTTTTATACGGTCCCCCGGTTCTATAAGTTATATTTAGTAAAATTTTCCAATTACACTGACAAGTAAGACAAAAAAAAAGTCCCATTCATATAACACTAAAATTGTGCGAGTTATGAAATTTTAAAAATGCATGACTTATGCCACTTTTCTGCTCTGAAAACAAATGAGTTCGGCTTGGCTTTGAGGGGTCACATTCCAAGTGCTTAAAGTATTCGAAGATCTCATTACATGTGTATCTGCGCTTTGAAAAAATCGTACAAGTATTACGATTAAGTTAACCTTTATTAAGTTTCAGATTGGCTGAAATAACATATGTTTTATTTTGTCAGGATTTGAGACTGTTTCTTTTATGATTTCTTTTAATAAAATTATGTTATTTTTATAAGTTTTTATGCTACTTCAACGATCTTATGTATGTTTTTTCAGTTCAAAATTTGTATTCGAATTACCCATTTTCAAATATCCGATCGATATTACATTTTACATACTGGCACAAATCCGATAACAATCTAATATTATTATGATTTTCCGTGGTTACCATTTATACTTATTTTACAGGATAACACAAAAAAATTCGGATAGATTACCGCCAATAAGTTTAAGAAAAAGTTTTAGATTAGATAATACAAGACGGAGATTGTTGGATTTTTTAGCTTTTATGTATTTTTTAGCACTGAATCCGAAAATTGCCTTAATTTTTAATCATCATGTCAGGATATTTCGCAAATCATAAATTGTCGTATTTAAAGAATAACAAAAATCGGATACTATAAAGTAGAGGAGATGGTTGTATTTTTTAACTTTTGATAATTGATTTTTACGTACTTTTTAGTGCTAAATCTGAAAATGACTTTCATTTTTAACCATCACGTTAGATTTTTTTTGCAAATGTGTAAGTTAAAATATAGCGAAAATCTCATACTATAAAACATATGTAAAACTTATTTTATTTTATTTTATTCAATAATTTATTCGATATTTTTGCTTATCTTGGGATTATTACAGCTGGGTGGTGTGATGAGATGGGGGAGGAGATTAAATTTTAACTTTGAACTTTTTAACTTTAAAATTTACAATTTGCGAAAAATCCTGATGTGATGGCTAAAAATGAAGGTCAATTCCGGATTCAGCGGTACAGAATACATTAGAATCAATTATCAAAAGCTAAAAAACATGAAATAACCCAACTTTTGCAGGTTAATGTAATTTAATAACATATAAAAATATGTATGATCTTCTAAAAATTTGAGGCTGTTAATTTTTATCATTTTGTCTAACAAAAATTCTGGGTTTTATTCTTATATGCTTATTACAAATTGTATATTTTGCATTAATATGTCAGAATGATTAAAGATTTCAAATTTTTATTGCAATGTTAATTTTACTCTCAACAGTTTTTTCTTAATATATCTGACGAAATCATATTTCGACTAAATTTGTGAATGACCCCCAATTTGCAGCAAAAAATATGCTCCATATTTAAACAGGTATTACACAGTCAATTTTAATCGCAGAACAACGGGACTTTTTTGTATTACTTGTCAGTGTAAAAGGAAAATTTTACTAAATATAACTTATAGGACCGAGGGACCGTATAAAAATTTTAATTTCGTAATTTTTTAAGAAATGTTTTTATTGACCCAAATCGCTTTTAAAATATTTCTTTACCTGATTTAAAACATTTTTGTTATTGGAACTATATGTCTATGACTAACGGTTTAGGAATTAGCCATTGGACACAGTTGAGACCGGACACCCTGTATATATACATTGATCCTAAAGAGGATTCGCCAGATCGATAGATCGCCAGAGTTTTCTGCAATCAATTTTCGTTAAGTATTATGAAAGCATATAATATTTTCTAGAACTTCAAACACTTTCAAGAAGGTTAAAAAATTGAAAATCAACAAAATGGAAACCATTTGAAAAAAAAAAAAAAAAAAAAAAAAAAAAAAAAAAAGGTCTATTACTGACCCCATTTTTCCACTTTGGCGCGCTTTAAAAATATTTATTTTTTATGAATACGACTGAAAGTGGGCCAAGCTACAATAAATTATATTACTTTTAATTTAAAAGAATTTCAAGATCGGTTAAATAGTTTTGCGTTCTGATCCCGCCCAATTGGAGAAAAATCATTTTGCGTAAAATGCGTTTAAAGTGCTGCAAAATTGTGTAACCTTACGGACGCTTTGCGCTAAATTTCTAAATTACTACGAAAGAACTTCAAATTGAGCCAAATCGTATTAGCGGGAGTATCTACTGTGTATAGGGAATACAATAATGTAAAAATATAAAAATAAATGTTTTTTTCAACTGGAAAAAAAAAAAAAATCCCCCCTTAATGGACTATTGGTTACCAGGATTCTGTTTCAGATTATTTACCGGGTGTCCTAAAAAGGACTGAGTGATTTTAAAATTCAATAACTTGCAAACGGTAACAGATATTTAAAAAATTCTTGAAGGTGCGTTACGTATGATGTTAGGAGTTTTTTTTAATGGGATTCTCGAATTTAGTTCAAATTACAAAATATAGATAGCGCTACGAACAACATGTGCTAAATCCAGGCTTGATTTTTGGTACTCCGGGACTCACTGAATACATTTTATTCTCCTTTTTTGGCATAGGAGAAAAGAAAGGCCACAACATCCAGCACCTAATACTTGCAACGCCATCTATTGTTTGTAATTCGAACTAAATTCGAGAATCACGGTAAAAAAAACTCCTGACATCATACATAACCCTCCTCCAAGAATTTTTTAAGTATCTGTCGCCGTTTGCAAGTTATTGAATTTTAAAATCAATCAGTCCTTTTTTTAGGACACCCGGTTGATTATTTATATTTTGATATTATACAGCTTAAAGTAGTAATTTAATGCTAATAAAACTTGATCACATTAGATGGATTTAATGTACGATCAATCCGTAAACTTTTTTTTATAACTGAATGAACAAAATTTTCTAACTGTTTAACCTTTTATCTACTGCATTATGATCTACTGCAATTTTTTCATGTATTTTTTTTTAATTTACTACAAGGAAAATTAAAAGATAAACATACAAAAAATACTCACCTGTGAGAAATGTAATTTCTTAGACATAATTATTTAAAGTGGTACTTCAAAGTACCGTCAGTACACTATATCTAAAATATTATCGTAACAGAAAATCCACAAGATATTTCAAATGGCACCAGAATTGTTGTAAAATATTTTCTATTTAATAAGTATGTGAAATATAGCCTTTTTCTTATTTACAAATAAATTTTTGGTAATGCCATTTCTAGCATAACAAAAAGGAGCCGGTGCCACATATTTTTCGATTTCCGATAAAAATTAATAATGAAACAGAAAAGAAATACTAGGAAAATTATTACAACACTGCATTTTAGTTTACGTTTTAAAGCAGATGAAAACGATGGATAACTACACAGACGAAAAGTAAACAAGAAGTTTTTTTTCCAACACACAGTGTACTGACGGTTCTTACAAGTAAGTACCATCGTGTAATTCAACTGTCAAACCAAATACGTACATCGTTCACCTAAAATTGCTAGTCAAATTGTATTCTAAGATAATAATGAACACATACAAAAAATCTAACACTTATCTTTTATCCTTTACTGTGTTTGCAGACAGAAAAAGACGTGCGCGACAATCTGTATAAACTGTTGGTACAAAACACATCGACTGTTTCAAAGATACACTCCTTCCTCGCTAAAATAACAAACCTAGACCTACTGCTGCTAATATTAGTAATATTCACTATAAAAGTTTAACCCCCAGCAACACTCAGTGTACTGACGGTACATATAAGTACCAGCGAGTAATTCAAATGCTAAATCAAATACATACACCGTTCACCTAAAATAGCTAGTCAAATTGTATTTTAAAATCATAATGAATACATAAAAAAATCCAACACTTATATTATATCTTTCACTGTGTTTGTGGCAGTAACAAGACGAGCGTGACAATCTGTACAAAATATCGGCACAAAACACATCTACTGTTTCAAAGATAGCCTCCTTCCTCCCTAAAATAAAAAACCCAGGACTACTATTGCCATGTATTCGGATAAAGTGGAGTTAAAAGAGTGCAAAATACCATTAGAATATTAGTAATATTCACTATGGGATGAAAGTTTAAAGTGAGTGGTACTTATAAGTACCGTCAATAGATAAAGGGTTAATCCAAAACATTTAATTGCAGATGAAATCTCCAAACAGCTCCTGTTTACTTGACCACCTGTTTACTTGATTCAAAATTGTGTTTGCAAAACTATTCTTTTTTAAAAATTCAACATTTAACACAGCTAAAGCATTTTAGTTACGTTATTGGCAAGAAAATATTCTAGGTTAAAGAATGCCATTCTTCCAATAAAATTTTATATCTATCTGCATTGAGTATATAAAAATTATATTTCCTTTGAAGTCTTTGTCCAAGAAGAAAAAAAACATTTCAAATGAAATACAAATTTCAAATTAATTGCTTAAAAGGATCAAAGGCCAACCTAGTGAAAAAGATTCCACCTCGGGACTCGAACCCGGGCCATCAGAATAACGCACTGACATTCTACCGTCTAAACCACATGGTACGATACCCAGCCTGGAACTTCTTACTATTAGAGGTTGGCAAGGCTACAAACGCAGCACAAGATGAAATATTTTTCCGTGAACCACAGACATGGGGCAAACACGGAACTTATTTTTTCATTTTAAATATTGTATGCAAGGCGAATGTTTCTCTCTTGAAAGATTTCCAAGTATAAAAAAAAGACAGTCGAGAAAATAAGAAAGTCGGAAAAATAAGGACTTATTTTTGCTTTGCTTTATCTTGTTTAATGGATATTTAGAAAAAGTATATCAACAGTGACTTTTGTAGAAAATTAATGTTTTAATAATTCGATTATTCGTTTTTCTATAGAGAATTTAATTGAATAATGCATCGAAAAGGACGCTTTTATCATATTAATAAACACGGAAAATAATAAAATGATTTTATTTGATCTTGGAATCTTTTTTATAAAAATCCATCTATAACAAGTTTGAATTCCTATTCTATTGCTGTTTAAAAGCATTTCATCTCCCCAAGCGACATGTTTTACGCAGCTAATAATTGTTTCCAAGGGATATTGCTTTTTCTAAAGTTGTTTCCAGGTCTAATCTTGCAAAATAATGGTTTCACTATGATAAAAATCCAAAGCAAGTTCAATAAGAAAAGAACATAAAAAACAGATAAAATCCAAGTTAACATCTTTCAGAGATTGTTACATTATACTATTAGTTTGCAGTAAAATTTATGTTCTGTATTATGATAGTTAAGTTATCATTTTGAGGGAAGCATTTAAAAATTTTCTTCCCACTATTTAAATTTAAAACAAATGATATATCATACCATTGTTAAATAAATATTCTTTAAAATTGTTTTATATGAACGTACAATCATGGAAAAAAAAGTAAACACCCCTACTAACTCTGCAAAAATTTATTGTAGAAGAAAGTTACTGCTACCAAACGATTGGAAATAAATTCTACTTTTAAATGATGCACATAAAATACGCTTAAGGGGCCATCTACATAACAAAACGAACCCAAACATTTTTTTTTATTTTATACCAATACCCATGTTTGACACAATAAATAAATTCTACACCCTTCAATTAGCCTAAAATTAAATTTTCAGGAAATTAGTACGATTAGTCTCATAGAAATTAATTATTTTAAAATAAGCCTATTTTAAGGGCTGTATCCAAATTCAAGTTTTGTACTTGATTGTTGAAATGCTACAGAATGCCTATGTAACTCCTATTAATCTATTATTTTTTGTCAACAGGACGATTTCATTCGCCGTGTTTCGACTATTGCTAGTCCAAAAGTTTCAATAAAAGGAGTAAAATACATTTTTTTTTTCAAAGTATGCTTTTCTGCACGTCATAAATGGCCCCTTAAACCATCATTTTGACGTTTTATGTGCATAATTCGAAATCTAATTGGAAGAAAATTTTGAAATTGAGAATACGCTTATAGCAGGACATAATAAATATAAATCTAACATAAAAAATTTTAGGGTGCAATTCATATTTGTTTCGAATATTTATTTCCTAATTCATATTAGAAATTTTTTTTAATTACCAATTCGATGCATTTATATTTGCGTTTTTTAGTATTATAACCATATAAAGCATTATCCCATTAGTCTTATAATGCTCGGAGATATTAGAAAAATATGAAAATGTAATTGTACATTAGAAGCTCTAAATTTTGAATGTTTATAATTAAAAAATTTAACATCCAAATGAAATATTTCTTTTCTGGACCTAGATTTAAAATATATTGTCAAAATTGGGTGTTGCCGTTGAAAAAAAAACAAAGGTCTGGTTTTAATTTTTAGATAGCCCAATAAGCAAATTTTATATATGTCATTTAAAAGTAGACTTTTTTTCAATCATTTGGTACCAGTAACTTTCTTCTATTATAATTAGTTGCAGCGTTAGTAGGGAGTGTTTACTTTTTTCTTCCGCGACTTTACAAGTAATATAACGAAAGTGACGAATGAAATACAAATAAATTTCATTAACTTTTTCTCTTAATGAAATATTTTATGTTTTCATGAACGATGTAATTAAAAAGCTTTAGCAGCAAGGAATTTCCAAGAGGGAAAAACATCAAAACGTTTAGTTTCTATATGAAGTTCAGTTAGGATATTAGATGGAAAATGCTGCGAATTATAGAATGGGAAGCTTATAATAATGGATGATAAACATCTTTCTTCTAAACGAAATTATAGATATTTCAGTTACATTTTAATTTATATTTATTTATTTATTTATTGCCAATGGAACTTCTCAGTAAGAAAAAATAACACAATTGTGAACCAAAACTGTTTAAAACATTTCCAAAATTGCTCGTCAAACATGGAAAATGAGGTACGTTCGTTCTACAACTAGTTTTATAAATATTTTTTTGCGCCGCATATTCTACTGAATATATATTTTAGTGCACTTCATAAGTGCATATGAATTTCCTTCCGTTCGAAAGATTGTAACATAAAATACACTTGAAATAAATTTTTCCCATTGGCCGTAATGTAATGGGGAACTGTTGAGAGTACCTGTCAATAAACTGTACAGTACATCCCATTTTCATAAAATTTGAAATGACTCGACAAAATTTTGGAACAATTATATATTCAAAATTTCAGACCATTCAGTTGAGTAGGTTTTGCTCTGTTATATGCAGATGGACGGACAGACAGATAGACCGAACGACGGCTATAGGGTCTACGTATTTATATAATTACGAACGCACCTAAAAAGAAGGCTTCTTTTCGCTGTTGCTTCGCTTTGTTTCATTTGAACAACAAGCCTAGGGTCGTTTTTAACTCAGCCAATAAAAGTAGATTTCAATAGATCCAAAATTACCTTCCAGCTTCCATAAAATAACTACCAAGAAGCCATTATAAGAGAATCTCTTGAAATAATATCTAATAAAGAAGTAGTTTGAAATTATATATTATCATATGACATCCACGGTGTTTGGAAGGAATTATTACACAATAAATAAAAATCTGTTTTGTTGAAATTTTGAATACCTTTCCATACCACCTTATCTTCTGAACCACCTCTAAAGTAGAATGGTCTCTCCCGGCGATCCTCGAAGGGGAAAAGAGACATGGCAACATTTAGTTTCACCACTGATGAAGGCCGATCACGTTCGGTGGAAAAGTTTGGACTTTTAATGTATTTTAAACGTTTTATATATATGTATGCACCTGGAAACAATAATATCAAAACAATAACACATTTATTTGGACCTTTTCCCCTATGATTTTTAATTATTTAAGTAGGATGAATTTAGAAGTGGAATTTTAACTTTTTATTGACTGGAATGAAACATTGAAAAAACATCCCCACAACGATTTTCGTAGGAACTAATCTTTTTCTTCGATTACTAATTTCTAGAAAAGAAATGTAATCAAATATTGCATCAAAAAATGTTTTAATTAAATTAATATGTATGGAGTAAAATAAATTGAATTGATGCGGCAGGTTATGCTGTTAACTTAAAACAATCCAATTTCTACATGTACTTCGGCAAGAAAATAATCTGATTTATAGAATGAGAGGCTAATATGACGTCCACCTTACAAAAAAGTGTAAGTGGAATTCTTTTTTAAATTTTCTATGGAGGTAGCTGGTACCATATATTGCAGTTTGTACCTGACTATACTGTGCATTATTACTCCTTGGTCCATCATCATTTAAAAACTTTTTGGGCAATAATAAATAAATAAATAATCTTACCCATGTTTTTTTTCTTTGGGAGTATTTCTTACCAGTAATAATGTAGCAAAGTGTTACTATTATTTAATTTTTCAATTCATTTTTATCAAAACTTAATTGCCTTCCAATATTTTATTTATGGATTTATTGTGTGTGGTAGCACTAAATTTGTATTATTTAGCCTTTTTATGGCTAATACGAAGATGAAACCACACACTTTATTTGTAGTACCAAGGCATTTAAGGCTTGATGAATATGCCTTATACATATATATATATAACAAAGAGAGTGAGAGAGAAGTTATAGATATGGATATCGGGTGCATCTTAGTTCTATTTATATTGTTATTTTCTCCAGTGAAGTCGTCCAGTTGTCCTTCCTTTAAGGCTGTTGATCAGTCTGAACTCAAATTCCCCTCGCTAATGTTAAATTAATGGGACCGTAATCAGAGTTGCGTGATATATATCGATGGATCTTGATATATATAATGATGTATATCCAAAATTTATTTTCAAAATATCATGAAGTTTGATATTTTCAATGTTTTGGCATATTTGATATTTATTTTCAAAATATTGTGTATGATATTTTTGATATTTTCAGTCGAAGCAAGTGT
The DNA here is from genome assembly GCA_963932465.1 of Maratus speciosus. NCBI lineage: Eukaryota > Metazoa > Arthropoda > Arachnida > Araneae > Salticidae > Maratus > Maratus speciosus. Next base: position 619,964,150 of record OZ010788.1, on the reverse strand, counting down.
AAATGAATTTTTTAAAAATTATTGTCCGTGTCTTTCTTTTGCCCCTTGCAGTGACTTTCTATCTACCCCCCCCCCCCCCCCCCTCGCAAATATACATCTATCGAAGCTTTAAAGGGTTTCAGAACTCTTAAAATTAGGAAAAAGGAAATAAAAGACCATTTTCAACATTTAGTATCTTAAAATATATTTGATTTTAAAAGATTTTTTTTTATTGGGGTGAAAGATATATGGGTCAGTATCTGAAAATTGGACAATTTGCGTCCACTGCCAATAATATTTCATTAGTTACACTAAAACCAAAAACTGAAAAACGTAATATGTTGTAACATTTGTTATATTAATTACCATTGATAAATGGACATATAATGATGTATAAATAATTAGTTTTAAGCTTTAAACAAGCGAAATCCTCATTTCAGTCGCTGTCTCCAGGTACAAATATCCAATATTAAATGTATCGTGTAAGCATTTCTATAAATATTATTAACTTTTGCTATTATATATTTATACCTATATATATAAAGTATGGGAAAATATAATTATCCTTTCTTAGTATAGATTGTATAGTAAAGTATTGTAGTAAATATATTTGTCCCTGAGGTTGACCATCATCTCAGTCCCTCTAAACACGTCGATGGAGAAAAATAACTTCAAAGTTTTGGAAACACCGCTTCAGCTATTGGGCGGGTATAATTCTAGAAGCTATAACTTCTGTTCGAATGGGAATTTCAAGGAAAAAATAATATCAAAGTGTTCCGAAAATACAGGAGTTTCACATCTAAAAAAATTAAACTTTCGAAAATCTAGAAGCTTTAAGAGTTCTGAAACACCTTAAGTTTGAAACTGAATTTTTCAATTTAGAACTAATAATTATATTGATATATTTACTTAGAACAGGTATTGAAAGATAAATTGTCTAATTCGGATAATAAGTTATTTACAGATTCATTCGAAATAATCTTTTCTGTTTTTGGTTTTGTTCAATTTAAACTGTACAACTGGTTAAGGAATAATAATAATAATAATAATAATAAAAAAAACAGACAAGGTTACATTTATATTCAATTTTTTTTTCAATAAAAAAGGATTATTTTGCATTTAAAATTTTGCTGTATAAAACATGCAATTGTCTTAAAACTTGATAGTAAATTCTATATTTTTTTATTCGTGAGTGTAAAAATCAAATTATGTTTGTTTTCAATCAGTTGACCTTAAATTTTGTTACATAAATTAAAAATATATATATTTATAATATTGTCTTAGAGGGTTTTCATGTTAAGTTTAAAATGTTTTCTTTCTAATTTATATTAGGTCTGAAAATATTTATAATCATCAATAAGCGACTATTTTGAAAACATCTGATACATAGCAAAAATATCGGATAAACATTAGAATATTGGGTATTTTTATATATTCGAAAATATCCTAATATTTACGAATCCTGTGTAATGAATTGGTGATTTTAAAATATCTCTTCAGTAGATAAATATTTTGGAATGTTTTTTATTTGTGTAGTGTTAAATTATGTCTCTTTTTTTAGGTGCGTTCGTACACCTATAGTGTTAATCTGATACGTCCGTCTGTCTGTCCGGCAGTCCGCATGTAACAGCGCACAAACTACCCAACCGAGTGTTTCAAATTTAATATTTAGAATCGTCGCAAAATTTTGCCGAGTCATTTAAAATTTTATAAATTCAAATTAAACCTTAAAATGATATTAATAAAAGTTTCCTTCATTCTATTAAATCCTGTCCTATGTCATCAGTTCAATGATATTCCATTATAGGTAATGATTCTAAGTTGCCATAAAGGTGGCGTCCTATATTTTTCGTATTATGGAATTTAATATATAAAATCGTAATAAATTTTTTATTCATACATTTTTGAATAAGAGTGTAACAGATATTGCACCAACCTCAGAATATTTATAAAACTAGTTATAGTACGAACGTATATAGTACTATATAGTACTAGTATATGGTACTAGTAGAACGTATATATAGAACGTATATAGTACTAGTAGAACGTATATAGTACTAGTATATAGTACCTCATTTGTCACCTTTGGCATACAATATTCGACTTGCTGTTATTTCCCAAAATACTTCTAAGATGTATACCCAATGTTATCTGAAGTGTTAAAATCTTATTCAGTTTCGATAAAATTTTAACACATAAAGTTATAAATTAAGTAAATATTTTATAAATTTGATAGCTAACAGAAAAATATATATCCCTTCATCCCTTAAGAACACTACACACACACACACACATACAAGAGAAATTAAAAATATTAATTTCCTAGGGGTTATTTAAAAGATGGTGATGCATTTCATGCTCATAGGTTTAACATTAGCGAGTGGAGTTTTTGATATCACTGAGAAACAGAGCTTTACCCCTTTAAGACCTCACTAGCGATGGGAATGCTCGGAAAAAAACCGGAAACTTTGTGGGCGGCGGGGGGGAGGGTTTTTTTTTTTTCAGTTTTTTTTTTTTTTCCAGAAGTCTATTTTTCAATTTTTCCAAATCGGAAAATTGAAATTTCACTTATAAAATAATGCAGTCAAAATTTTATAACTGCTACATTCTGATACTTTTATTTATATTTTTTTCATATTTAGTGTCTCTCATGAAAACCTTAGCATGGAAAATCTTATGTGTAAGCAGGGATTTTTTTCGGAAGAAATTGGGTCCCTTGAAAGATCTTTCACAGTTTTTTCAACTTCAAACAAAATTCTTTCTCTTAAAAATTGACATTTCAGAAATTTTTTCTTATCTCCAAATGAAATCCTTTACAAATGTAATGATTGTAGAATTAAAAAAAATCTGTTGTGTAATAGCTGCAATCACTAACGAATCTGTTATCTAGCTGTATATATGTACAAAGGACCATCTCAATAATATATAATTAAGAATGTAAATATGATAATTTCTAATTTACAAAATTCCAATACTATTTTTTACAAATTCACAATTTTTACATCTCATTCACATTTTTTACAAGTTCGTACAAAAGTTTACAGTTTCACATGATCGTGTGAAAAAAAATCCAAGCAAATCCCTGGTAAAAGAATTAAATGCAATTTCTCTTGTTAAAAATGAAAATTAAGATGCAAAATTATTTCAATATTATACTAATTAATGAAAAGCAGGGTTGTTGTTGGTAGCTGCTCGGGTACCCGCCCAGCTACCCACCTGGGCTGGGTGTTTTATAAAATACCCGGGTTTTTTACAACCTTAAGGGTTGTAGTGGGTAGCTGCCCGGGTATCCACCCAACTACCCACCCGGGCTGGGTTTTTTATAAAAAACCCGGGTTTTTTACGACCCTGATGAAAAGGGTAAGGTGAAAAATTTAATGTACAATTTGAATCATGCATTTATTTTTTATTTAGCTGCAATTTTTCACTATTGTCAGGAAAAATTCTTTCGATAATAACATGCAGTTGAGTTTTTTCTTTTCCTGAAATATAGATTCTTAGATTTGTCTAAAATGCATTTAAAAATACATAAATCTATACAAACTTTACAAAGAAATTGTAAGCAAATCTTTGTGAAAAATCTAGTTGAAAATAATTTTTAAACGTGGAAAAATCCACATGTTTTAAAAGTTTCATAATAAAATACCAGCTTCAATATTAAGAATCTAAAACATAGTTTGGGTTTAGACTGGAAAGTTGTATCAAAACTAAATATACAGGAAATGAAAATTATAATTGCCAGGAAGAAAATATAATATTGTAAAATGATACATACTAATTTTTAAACATTGGAAGATTTGAAAATTATAATAGTATTTATTAATACTTGAACTACAATAATTTGTTTCTTTTAAACTGCCATCCTTTATATATTTGAAAACCAGTACTAGGTAGATGGGATGTAGTTGTACAATACAGTTTAAAATTGCTTTCAAACTGCAATGATATTGTTTGAAACTTAAGATTTTTTTTGTTGTTAATTTTTAATTAGCTCTACTGATATAATTAAACAAATGCTACTGAAAAATTATTTCAACAGACACATGACATATTACAAACACTGGTTTTAAATTAAGCAAGAAAAGCTACTGTCAGAATTCTGAGACTGAAAGGATAAACTTTTAAAAGCTGGTTTGTTTGTTTGTTTTTTCTCTTGTATTTTTTATAACATTTTCATGTAAAGGGAAAACCAGTTTTTTTAATTTGCATAAATATTAAAAAAGTGTTTATTATTTTATATTTTTAAGGAAAATATATCTTATTTTTGAGAAACATTTATGAGAAATCAATTTTTCCAGAAAAAATACTGGAAAACCATTTTTTTTCCTGCCACTTTAAATTTTACGGAAAATTTATATCTCTAAGTCTGACTACACAATTGTGGAGCTGATCCTAAATAAAAAGAAAAAAACATTTTCCTCTTTTTGTGCGATTTAATGTCGAGCCTGCACCCATAAAATTGTATGGATTCTCCCTTGTCATAACCTGACATCGGGTGTTTTTTTTTTAGTGTTTTTTTTTTTCAATGAAACAGGATACTATTAGAGCTAACCACCAAAACTTTTCATTTCTATCAAAAATCTTCCGGTCTTAAAGGATTATGGGGAAAAAGAAATAAGATTTTGTTTTTCAGTGATATGATAATTATTATTGAATGTCAATTATGTCTGTTGAAATAAATGTTCTAATACTTCGACTACTATCATAGATAAAAGGAGTATAATTTATTACAGTACAGAAAAAGAAAGTTTTAAATTTTTCATCAAAACGATACACATAAAGTAAAATAAAGCTATTTGATTTAACTAATCACTTTTCTGTGACATACATCAGAATCTTTAATTAAAAATAATTCTCAGAATTAATTTAAATTCTTACTTTGTAATTATGAATAGTTAAGAATTTGTAAATAAATTTTGTGATTTTGTTAAGAATTTGTTTTCGATTTGCTTTTCTTTGCTTTGCGTTTACTAATATGTAAAACATTTTGAAAAAAAAAAAAAAAAAAGTAACTCTCGATTAAACTAATTTTACAACAATTCGTTTATTACTGTCTTTAAATAAAATGTAATTGAATGGTATTCCGGAAAAAGAAGTTTTTAATAAATGGGTAAATGTGGAATAAAATAAATTGCTTTGACTGACCACTTTCATATTTTATGGCTTATCATGAAATCTTTAATTTAAAAATTCCTCAGAACAAGTATAAATTATCATGCTGTTTTTTAAATGAATGACAAGTATTGCATTTTGTCAAGAGATATGTTTTTGCAGATGATATTTGTTTCAAAGTAAGAATAGTTGTTATGAAATTTTTCCAGGCATAATAGTGACGCAATAATGGTTTTTCCAGCCGTAATAATGCCGTAAAAGTTCAAAACAAATGCAATAAATAAAAGTACTTGAAGAACGCATAGCATAAAAGTTACCAAGTTAATTAATTCAGGAGACTGTAAAATTTGTTGGAAATTTTATGTTTTGCATTATAATACTTAAGAAGTTTTATTTCGATGAAAACATTAGAAAATTTCTACTAACTATTTAGAAAAATACAAATGATATGCAATCTCATTGTTTAAGAGATTTTTCTGAAAGAATATTTTTCAGTTAGTTGGAAAATTTATGTTTTGCATTATAATACTTAAGAAGATTAATTTCGGGGAAAACATTTAGAAATTTTCTACCAACTATTTAGAAAAATACAAATCATACTAAATCACATTGTTTAAGAAATATAAACAAGAAATTTGAACATTTTTAGAATGAGAACTTTAAAAGGTTGCCCAATTACTTTTCATTTTATTATTATTATTATTATTATTATTATTATTGTCGTCATTACTACTATTATTATTATTATTATTATTATTATTATTATTATTATTTACGTTAATTCTTGTAATTGAATGCTATTCCAAAAAAGAGACGTCTTCAATAAACGGGTAAATGTGGAATAAAATAAATTGCTTTGACTGTCCACTTTCATATTCTGTACTTTATCATGAAATCTTTAAGGGGTCTCAGAACTCTTAAAATAGGAAAAAAAATGAAAATAAAAACATTTTTAACATTTAATATCTTAAAATGCATATGATTTTAAAACAAAATTTTTTGGGGTTATGAAAAATATAAGTATGTTCTTTCATTTCATGTATTTAAAAAATTGCAAGATGTAGAATTAGCATTTACAGGGGGCTCCAAACTGTCAGATATTTCACCAGCAGAAAATTCGTATAACAGCTTACGCGTAGGATTACAAAATAAATTGTGCAACTAGAATGAAATTTTTCGTGCCTGCTTATACTTCAGATTGTATTAATGATCCTGAACCTATTCATATTTGTATTTAAAGCAATTTTATATACTTAATACAAAGTATTTTTCTAATACATAATTTTGAAAATTTCAACAGTATAATTACCTAAAAAAATATTTTTTGAACAATAAAAATGAAATTTTAGATTCACTTTATACAGACTAACATGAAACATATGTTTTGAAAATTTCATGAAAAAATATTTAGAAGTTTTTGAGATATCGTACGCGTTATGCCCAAAAAAGTCATTTGAAGAAAAATGACTTCAAACTTTCGGAAACGCCGCTTCAGCTATTGAGCGTATGTAATTATAAAAAGCCATAACTTATATTCTGATAAGAATTACAAGGAAACAATTATATCAAAATGTTCAGAAAAGATAGGAGTTTAACGTCTAGAAATATTTAAATTTCGAAAATTTGGAAGCTTTAAGAGTCTTGAGATGCCTTAAACATTCCTCAAAACAAGTTTAAATTCTCATGCTATTTTTAAAATGCATAAGTACTGCATTTTCTCAAGCGATATGTTTTCTGCTGATGATATTTGTTTCCAAAGAAGAATAGTTGTTATGAAATTTTTCCAGGCGTAATAGTGGCAGAAATAATGGTTTTTTCCAGGCGTGTGGCCTGGAAAAAGTGTAGCCTTTCCAGGCTAATGTGGTAAAAGTTCAAAACAAATGCAATAAAGAAAAGTATTACAAGAGAGATAGTCAGTAATTTAAGAAATTGTTAAATTTATTTTTCAATTTCTTGGAAATTTGTTGTTTTGCATTATAATACTTAAGAAGCTTCATTTCGAGGAAACATTTACAAATTGTCTACTAATTATTTAGAAAAATGCAATGAATAATTATTTAGTGAAAATATACAAGAAATATAAACATTTTTAGAATAAGAACTTTAAAAAAATGCCGAAATACTTTTCCTTTTACGATTATTACTGATATTTTAATTATTACTCGCGTTACTTCATTTTTAGTGATGCGAAAAACTCTTTGGAAAAAGAAACAACAATGACGTCCGTAGAAACGAATGTTCTGATAATTCGATTGCTAATATTGGTAAAGAGAATGTATTCAAATTCAAAATAATTGAATATAATAATGAATGAAAATCTTATAATAATAAAAGAAAGTTTCACCCTGTATGCCTCTCTGTGTGTGTGCGTGTGCGAAGACTAGCAAAATCGGCTGCTGATGACAAGCTGTTAATTTTCTAGCTCGAAACGTGTCTTGTGCGTTTTTATATTTTTACGGCGATTTATAGAAATATTTATTTTTCAATTGTGCTTTGTCACCAGTTTTTCGGTGCTGATTCATCTAAATCAAACTAAGGTCATTTTTACTTCTTTTACAGAAAACGTATGTATGGGAGTTCTATCAGAAGAGATGCTGGGACTTCTTCCCCGTAGGTGACTGCTTCAGGAAGCAGTATGAAGATGAAGTGATGGGAATAACAAGCTAAAACTTTCATGACTGAGTTGTCATGACTCAGTGACAATCTAAAACAGCCAACAAGTGTGTCTGGAGCGAGAGAGAAATGGAAGAATTGGTGTAAAGTGACGGATTGTAAAGAAAATTAAATAAATCTTCCAATTCGTGTGCTACTTCAATCATGTGATGAAAATAATGTACAAAGTAAATTATCAAAACAATTCTCATGCTGTGGCTAGATTGATTGTATCAAAACTGTTTTGAAGCACCTTCTCTGTGAAAACAATTTTCACTTTAAGAACAGTTTCACCAAATTGGCATTATATTAAAAAAAGAAATGAAAAAAAGATGTAAATAACGATTACACTACATTTTTTAACACGTTGTCTCATATTTTGATGCATTGTTGTTATTATTATTAGCTATACTAATAAAAGAAAGTTTCGCTCTGTGTGTCTGTCTCTGTGTGTATTTGTGTCTACGATAGCTAGCGATATCTACGGCATGTACGAGGCTGAAAATTTTTGTGAAGATAGTCCGAGTCCTCTCCTAATGTACCTAAAACTCAGAATTTTAAATTCCTAATAAATAGCTGGGATATTAATTAAAAACTCATGAATCGGCCCAATTGAAACAAGTATTTATTTCTTCAAAGCCACAAGCTGACTAGAATTTAACTCTGATGCGGAGGTCGCGCATGATTGTCTAATTAACACACTCCCCTTGAAATCGCATGGAGGTTAGCGGTTTGCAGAAGGAAAAAGCATAGATTTTAATTGAGCCGCAAGGACAATTCTTTATCAATGTCTTCTTTAAGAGAAGGGGTTTGCTAGAATTTGTAGTTCGCCAGATTAACACATTTCAAAGTATACTACGTATTTTTAAGGGAAGTTATATGTTTTTAAATATTGCTTTTATCCATCTGCAATTAACACACCTATGCATATTTTTTAACGACGAATCCAAATATCTCATTTTCTTTGAAATGCGACCTCAATTAAAGAATATGCATTAATTAACAATTTTAATTTTTCGAGAGTTTTTTACCTGGAAGCTGCTTGATAAATCATTCGAGCAGCATGTCCGCAGCAGATATAAAATCATACAAATTTAAAGTTTATTTAAGAATATTATCACAGGCTGGGCAACGCCTGGCTGGTCAGCTAGTATAAATATAAAGTAAAAAATAAGGAAATAAAAAATAAAGTGGGTATGATAAAACAAGAGTAGAATAAAATGATTTGATTTCCCTTATCACTTTTTCTGTGGATTACGTTGGAATCTTTAATTTAAAATGTTCTTAGAGCTAATTTAAATTGTAATACTAAATTTGCACAAAAGTAAAACAAGTATTGCATGCACCAGGCAATGTTTAATCCAGGCGACAATTGTTTCCAAAGCATAGTACTTGATGTGAATGTATTTCGAGGCGTAATATTATCAAAACAAATGTGCATCTTTAAGATAAAAGTTCAAATCAAATACGATAACGAATGGAACTTAAAGAGCAGATGAAGTCCAAGTTAATCATTTCTAGAGAGTTTTGAATTTGTTTTTCATTTCTTGGAAAATTCATACCTTGACTTGTTATACTTAACCCTTTATGTCCTAAATTATGAAATAATGAAAATTTCATCTTCTGAACTATTTTTCCTGAACTTTTAAAAGTACATTAGAAGAATTTCACAAACAATTAATAAATTTTAGAAGGATCACTGCAAATTAAAATTATACAACGAAATATTTATTTACATGGATTTTGGGGAATATTTACAACTGCACTCAAATCTTCTTTTATAAAATCCTTTTAAAATTATTTTATAGAATGGGGAAATGTACAATGCCGTTACAACACTTAAGGAAAGAACTTTCCACCCTCAATCTTCCAATATTAAGGAAGCAGAACAGATGAAAATCAAAAAGAAATCATCCCTTTAAAAACATTTTTGTTTATTGCAACAAATAAAGCTTTTGGAACAAGATGCAGTAATGTATCTACTACTCATTGTAAATTGCATTACTACTAATCGATGAACTAAATTTATAGCACTTTTTTTAATGGTACCTTAAAGTACCGTTGGGGCATAAAGGATTAAAGAAATTCATAAAAAATAGAATTTGTGTGCTATTTATTTAGGTAAGCACAAAAGATATGCAATCTCAATGTTTTTGAAATGTTCTGATGAATTCAATTTTTTTTTTATGTACAATAAATGTAACAATTATTCGAATGAAATAATAATAGATTTTATGAATATTTATATCAATATAAATTTATTCTGATATTTTCCTCATAACTGTATTGAAAAAAAAAAAAAAAAAAAAAAAAGAAAAAAAAAACATTATAAAAGGAAAAATAAATGATATGCGGACAATCGAATTTCTACGTGTGTTTCGGTTAAGGTATTCGCCTCAAAATGCTCCGGTCTAAAAAACGAAAAAGCGATATGACACCCTGCCCTTTTCTACCCCCAATTATTCTTCAAATCCGTTTAGGTTTAATTTTTTATGGCTCAACATCTGAAAACTAGACAATTTCACTCCAGATGAGTTTCTGATGAATTCATTTTTTTTTTTTTTTATATACAAGAAATGTAACAATTATTCGAATGAAATTAGTATATTTTATGACTATTTCTATCAATATAATTTTATTCCGATATTTTCCTCATAACTGTATTAAAAAAAACATTATTAAAGGAAAAATAAATGATATGTGGATAATCGAATTCCTACGTGTGTTTCGGTTAAGATATTCGTTTCAAATGCTCTGGTCTAAAAAACGAAAAAGCGATACGATACCCTGCCCTTTTCTACCTCCAAAAATTCTTAAAATCCATTTAGGTTTAATTTTTTATGGGTCAATATTTGGAAACTGGACAATTTCACCCCAGATGAATTTCTGGTGAATTCAAATTTTTTTTAATGTACAAGAAATGTAACAATTATTCGAATGAAATTAGCAAATTTTATAAATATTTCTATTAAACTAATATTATTCTGATATTTACCTTATAACTGTATTGAGAAAAAAAAATTATAAAAGGAAAAATAAATGACATGTGGGCAATCGAATTTCTACGTGTATTTCGGTTAAGATATTCGCTTCAAAATGCTCCGGTCTAAAAAACGAAAAAGCTATATGACACCCCGCCTTTTTCTACCCCCAATTATTCTTCAAATCCATTTAGGTTTAATTTTCTATGGCTCAATATCTGAAAACTAGACAATTTCACTACAGATGAATTTCTGATGAATTCAATTTTATTTTTTTTTTTATGTACAAGAAATGTAACAATTATTCTAATGAAATTAGTAGATTTTATGAATATTTCTATCAATATAATTTATTCTGATATTTTCCTCATAACTGTATTGAAAAAAAAAACAGTATAAAAGGAAAAGTAAATGATATGTGGACAATGAAATTTCTACGAGTGTTTAGGTTAAGATATTCGCCTCAAAATGCTCCGGTCTAAAAAACGAAAAAGCGAAATGTCACCCTGCCCTTTTCTTCCCCCAGAAATTCTTAAAATCCATTTAGGTTTAATTTTTTATGGGTCAGTATCTGAAAACTAGACAATTTCACTCCAGAATTTTTATTATTATTTTTTTAATTAATGTACCAACTTCCAAATACAATTATATACTATGATACATGTTTTGTCATTTGAATGCTGTAGTGTTTTGAGATCAAGGATGTATGTTTTATGCGTAGAATAAACTTTTATGGAAGAAAGTGTTTGTTAACACCATAATCAGTGTCTAATAATTGGGACTGAGGTGATGTTTTTGCCTTAACAGCTGCACAGCCATTTTGTTCGATCATTTTGCACACATGTAAATTATTAAATATGCCATGTGAAATTTGTATGTTACATAAATAAAGTTGCAACAAGTTTATATATATATATATATATATATATATATATATATATATATATATATATATATAATATTAAATATGGGGACATGAATGATGCTATAAAAATACTCATCCCTATTCAGAACAAAAACTAAATATTTCTAAATGTGAAACAAAGAGAAGAACGACTTACCTTCATCCATGGTGGCTAGTTGAACTTTAATTGCTGTTGAAATGGAAATAATTCTGCCAGCGCCACCTAGTATATGTTAACCTAAATGTGGGTTTAGAGGGACTGAGATGATGGTCAACGTCAGGGACAAATATATTTACTACAATATTTTACTATACAATCTATACTAATAAAGAATAATTATATTTTCCCATACTATATCTATATAGGTATAAATATATAACAGCAAAAGTTAATAATATTTATAGAAATGTTTACAGCATACAATTAATACTGGATAATTGTACCTGGGAACAAGGACTGAAATGATGATTTCGTTTGCTTAAAGCTTAAAATTAATTATTTATACACCATTATATGCCCATTTATCATTGGTAATTGTTATAAGAGATGTTACAATATATTATATTTTTTAGTTTTTGGTTTCAGTATAATTAATGAAATATTATTGGCATTGTACGCAAATTGTCCAATTTTCAGATATTGATCCTTGTGTTTTCATCTAAGTCCTTTTTTTTTAGAAATAGCAGAAAAAGAACAAAGACTTAAAAAGTGTGTCCAGTGTCTTTCCTTTATACCAATCCTCTTATTATTATTACTATTACTATTTCCTTCGCTTCGATTTTCGTGTTAAAATATACTTTCAAAAATATACCAGCAATGACGTCCGAAGAAATTAATTTCCTAATAATTCGATTACAAGTATAGCTAAAAGGAATGTGATCAAATTATGTATAGGAAAGGGAAGTTTTTATCGAATCTATAAACACGGAGTAAAATAAAAGGATTTTATTGGACTGATCAATTTTTCTGTAGTTTAATGATGATTTTCAGTTCAAAAGTTTTCCTAAAGTAAATTTTAATTCTAATAAGTAAACTTGTGTAAAAGTAAAAATAGTAGTAGGCGATACTTTTTTTTTACTCCAAGATTCAGGTAAAAGAGTTACACTGTTAAAAAAATACGACCAGTTTTCCTGTAGGAGTCGGAAAAATAGTTGCCCTTATCGTACCGGAAAAATTTCCGACCCAGCTCGGTATAAAATCCGTAAAATCGGGATAAAATCCGTAAAATACCGTTTTATTGACTATTTCTTTTTTTACGGATTTTATTCCGAGCTGGGTCGGAAAATTTTCCGGTACGATAAGGGCAACTATTTTTCCGATTCCTACAGGAAAACTGGTCGGATTTTTTTTTTACAGTGTAGCATCATCAGTTTCTTTTTTTCGCTTTTAGTAGAAGTTTTCTATTTAATCTTGAGGTAATTAAAATATGTTCATCATTTGGTCCAGTGTTCACTGTCTAAGGCTGATGACTCTTCATTGAAAAGTACTGTACGTTTCTTTAGTAAAATTAATTCTGTTTGCTTTTGTTCTGCACTGTAAAAAAAATACTGCCAGTTTTCCGGTAGGAATCGTCAAAATAGTTGCCTTTGTCGTACACCGCAATAATTTCCGACCCAGCTCGGAATAAAATCCGTAAAAATAAAGAAATAGTCAGTAAAACTGTATTTTACGGATTTTATTCCGAGCTGGGTTGGAAATTATTCCGGTATGATAAGGGCAACTATTTTTCCGATTCCTACCGGAAAACTGGCAATATTTTTTTACAGTGTGAAATGCAATTTATATTTTGATTTTTTGAATCAACAGTTCCCCAACTTCCCTAAGTCATGAAGGGCAGTATTTAAGGCTTTTAAAGTTTCACAAGAATTGGGGTCTGTATCAGTCTTTGTCAAGTAAGATTCAACATCTTGGCTTTTACTTGACACACAATGTAAAACCTTTATGTAACGTTATTCATAAATTGGTGGCAACATGTTGTCTCTAATTTTAGGGAGCAATTTAACTTATATAACGGTTTAATTTAAACTTTTGTAATTGTTGTAATATTACACATTAGTGCAATGTAATACTATAGATATTGGTTAAATTACTCAATAAAATAGAGGCAGCAAGATTACCACCATTTTATGGAGTAACGTTGCATAATTCTTTTACAGTGCAGGTAATCTTTCATTCTGTTCATTATTGTTTTCAATTTTGAAAGTTCCTTTCTAAATTTATCACAAACTTTAGCAAGCTTTGTTTCTCCAGAGAAAGGAGAACACATCCAAGTTGTTACTGGTCTTAATTCTTTCCTTACGTGAGAATGTTTAGACTTTTTAAATCGATTAATACAATATAAGATATATTCCTTATAGTAAACTTTATAAGTCTGGCACAAAGATTTTTATATATAAGTTATAAATAAATTTCATAAATATATAACTAATTTACAACAGTTTGCGAATTTTTTTTAAATTATCATACAGATCCTAATTACAGAATTATCTAAATGAAACATTGGCTAAAATTATAATTTTAAACAAATTACATTTCATAATTTGTCATTGTAAAGCAACTGAATAACTTATCGCTAGAAACTCTAGCTTCATAATGAATCACACGTTCAGCAACAATAAGTCATCAAGAGTATTCAAGTTGTATTCTTAGTCCAGCTTGCCCTCAGTAATATATATAGATGGCTCAGACACTTGAAATATAGCATACCAAAACAGTACTGATAAGAAATATGATATGTAAAAAAGTTATTTATTTAATAATTTGTTTAATGTATAAAACATGTTAGATGGAACTCGCATAAATCTTCCACTGCCTCTGGAAGGAAATTTCTGTAAAATTTACAAAAATGATTTTATTAAAGATTATTTTAAAAACGCATAAAAAAGGTCTCTTTTTACTATATTATTATTAAAGGAATGCTTAACTATTTATAATTAGAAATTATCTGACAGATTTGCAATAGCCTGATTGAACGGTTTTAATTTTTAAAAAATCAACGTTATTAGAGTTTATTTTAAAATTTTAATTTGACATTTATAAAAGTATTTTTGATAATAGTACCCAATGTGCTGCATAAAATTCTAAAGTTCATGAAACAGCCTTTAAAATGCGACCAAAACAGGCTCTTTAGCTCAATTGGATTAATTTCCACGATTTATATTTTAAAGAAAATAATCTCTTACTGAATTTTGAACCGAATTTAGAAATTTGAATTAACTCCATTTTTTTCCCTGTAATCCTAGGCATCTATAGTTTTTTAATTTTTAATTAAACCATGATACCATTAACTACGCAAATTTCATTAAAACATTAAGAGATTTGGTTGTTTGTGGTGATTTGATGTGAATTGACTCAATAGTTTGTTTATTACGATGTATAAATTGACTTACTTCATAGCTATGAAACTTTCCTCAGATTTCTACCTGCTTCGCCTTCCTATAGATACGAGAACCAGCAACAATTTGTTTCGTCAACGTTAAAATATTTTTTTTCATTAATACTTACTTGTACTCATAAATTATATAGATTAGTATACAATACATAGGCAAGTCCTCCACATTTAGGATTTTTGTATGAAAATTAAGACACTGGTTTGCATTTCAATTTATAACTCAGCATTCCATCGTTGTCCCAAAATGATACATTTAGCTATTATAGAAAACAAGTATAAGAGTAATATATACTATATTTATTGAGTAATATATACTATATTATATTATATTTATTGTTGTTATGAAATGACCCGAATTTAAATTTCTTTTTCCATTTTTAAAAAATTACATGCTTTGTATTATTATACTTCAGAGGCTTCGTTTTCAGAAGAAAAAAAAACATTTTGACTTCTTCTATTACGTATTTAGAATAAAGCAAATATAGAAAATCTTGTTATTGAAAAAGTACGATGAGTATATTTTTTCATCCTCCTATGGCGCGCAAAATAAATACTTGTGTGTGTAACAAAATTGGTTTATAATAAGCAGTCAAGTATAATCAAGGTTACTTTTCGACATAGTCACTGTAATAGATTGAGAAGTTTTTCATACCAGTAGACAAGTTTTCCAATACCCTCTTCATAGAAGGTTACCGCCAGCGTGTTGAGATAGGTCTCCACGGTGCGGCGTCTTGAAGATTTTCGCTTGTGTGGAAGTGCTGTCCTCCAGACTTTTCTTCAGTTCACAAATAATGTAAAAGTCATGCGGTGCAAGATATGGACTGTACGCTGGATGATTGAACACTTCCCAACTAAATTTTGAAAGAAACTGTTAGGTCATGAGTTTGGTCTGGCACGGAGTGACTACCATTTTTTTCGGGAGCTGAAGACCGGTCTGATAGGACAGCGCTTCCGTCCCAATGAAAGTCTCCAAAACACCGTGGAGATCTATTCTCATCACGCTGTTGGCAACCTTCTATGAAGATGGTATTGGAAAACTCGTTCACCAGTATGACAAACGTATGGGTCTTCACAGAGACTATGTCAAAAAGTAACTTTGATTGCACTTTGACTCCTGGTTATAAAACCATTTTGTTATTTCACATTTGTCTTTATTTCACCTTCCATCGGAGGTTGAAAAAAATAACCCTCTTACTCTTTAGAATTATTTTATCATAATATATATATATACAAGTAAAGTGACAGTTTTCAGAATTAAATACTTATTTCTTTCATTATCTTTTCTATAAATATGAAATCTTTCGGTGGTTTCTTAAAAATGTATTAACCTCTTCACCTCCAGACAATTTCATCCATATACAATTATAAATCTTCAAACAATTTTGATTTATAAGCCTATTGACCACTACTACAAACCATCTCACAACTAGGAGATAATTTCCACATAATAAAAGAGAGTGTTTTCACATAGGAATAATAAAAAACGCAATGATAGCACTTCAAGAAGAGATCTACTATAAAACATGGCGTGTGAAATACAGGTGATAAGGTTTGAAAAGCATTATAAAACTAAAAAGTTTAACTATGTAAACAATACAGTTTCTGTGTGTATTTCGGCTATGAAATTCAGTTGGAAATGCTCTGACCTATATACATATAACTTGAAACCGATTTCTGAATTATCCTTTTCTAAACAAAGTTTTTATCATGGCGAGTATCTAAATTGTATTTTTTTTTCAATGTGACTTCTTCTTAATATGAAACAATTCGACTGCGAACAAAAACTGTTGATAAAAAAAAAAAAAAGAATTTTTTTTACTTTGATACTATTGTCATGAAAAATATTTTGAAACAATATATCAACAACAACATTCGTAGAAACCTTTTAATAATTCGATTAAAAATGTCTTTAATGGAAATGTAATCTAATACTGAGATTACCATTAAAGAAATAAACATTGAGTAAAATTAATACATTTTATTCGACACCTCAATTTTCTTTTCTGTCGTTCATCTTAAAACATTTAATTGAAAATGTGTCCTATAAACATTTTACGTTTAAATTATGTAGTTTTAAAATATTGCGTTTATGAACTCGTCTCCAATCATAATATTGTAAAAAATGATCTCAGTGCAATACAAAATCCAAAACAAATTTAATAGTAAACTAAATCAAAGAACAGATAACATCAAAGTTACAAAGTTAATCACTTAAAGATATTGTTAAATTTATATTTCCGTTTATTGTCTAACTTATCATTAATGTACTTCGTGTCATTTTGAAAGCCAGAGAAGAAAAATTGATAAATTCATACATATGATAATCCTTACCTAAGTAAAAACACAAACTTTTGAAAATATTTTAATGAAACATTCCATACCTGTAACCGGTCCTCGAAAATTAATTAAAATAGTTTTATTTTATTAACTCTCAGTCATGGATGTACGTTATAAATGGCAACTAATCTTTATTTAAAGCAACGAAGTACCATGGAATTATTTATGTAGTTCTTTCATTAAAAAAATTTTATTGACTGATGACAACGAAAATTCCAAGTAATTGAAATATTTAATATTAAAAGTTACGAACATGCGATTGTTATTTTAATAATTAAAACAAACTTTGATAATCAACTATCTAATAATAAACGACTATTGTTTTTTCTCAAAATCTAATTCAGACATTTATATGTTAAATAAACAGGCTTATATATATATATGAGTTTCTGTTTAACTCCAACGTTAAAATTTAAGTGAAGTAATCAATAAAATTTTATAGCTAAAAAGATGAAAAATGGTATTTCCAATTTCGCTTATAAAATAATTAAAATTCTCTTATAAATCATTAGTTAAATGTGGAAATATATTTTCAAAAATAACGAGTAAAAAATATTTTAAAAAATTCTTCAGCTGAAGTTGAAAATGAATATGTCTCTGGAAGGTCTTCCAAAGAAGGAACCTATAAAACTTGTTTGTATATGGGAGACTAGGGAGGTTTGACCCATTTTTTACAAAATGATTTTTTTTATTTTTTGAATATTGAACCTAGAATGAAGTTTCATATATCAGTTTATTCGTTATACAATCAGTTATCAAAATAAAATTGCGACATAAGTGTAATAGATAAGAAAGTTAAAAAATAATTGATTTTAAACATGAGAAAAGAATGGGTCAAGGCTCCCCACATATGGGAGGCTTAACCTAGTTTATTTTATACTGAAATATTTGTTAAGGGAAATAAAAGCAGTTTTAAAAAAGCGGAATAACTTTATGTTACATGGTTTAATTATTATTAAATTTTTTTTTGTGAAAATGCGATGTGTAAGCAAACCACCTTGGACGGAATTCAAGGTATAGGACAAAAATTCCGTTTTAATCACCCATTTTTTGTGACACTCCACCTTGAAACACTAGTTATTACATAATTTGGGATCATCTCATTGTGTTCATCTTTGTGAAATTTGTCTACATACTTTCCTAAAATGTTTTGATAAATGTTAGGCAGAGGCATGAACTTTTAGCATTTCGTAACCTCTTCGTTCCCAAAGCTAAAATAATACTTCAAATACTCATTCATTGGTTATAAACAAACAAAATGACATCATAGATGACAGAAAAAAAGAACTTTTCGGAAATAGATATTTTAGGGGACTAGTAATTTAGGTTTACAAATAGGGATCTAAAATCCGTTAAAATATCAATTTAATTATCACTAACCCAAATTCACACAATCACAAATTTAAGGCTTTTAATCAAGTGAATGATATACAAATCCTTAAAACTTTTTATTGTAAAGGATTTAAGTTAAATAAGTATGAAAATTTCTCAATTTCTTGGCCATACCCTCTTGAAGGCGTTTTGCAAACTCAGATTGAAATAACATCTATTTTATGAGAAAATCCGCATACATTTTGCGATTTATTGGTTTGCTTTTAAAGCAAAAAACATTCAGCTATTAAGAAATGAAGTCAAAATGTAAAAATGTCAAACAGTTTAGTTTTTATGGGGAAAAGAATAGAGGTCCACGTATGTGGACCCAGGTAGCGAAGAGGTTAAAGCTTCTGCTTTCACCCTTTCTACTCTTTTCCATTCTTTCTATTACCCATAGGAGGTAATCCAATGAGCACTTTTTAAATTAAATAACCGCTCCTGTCAACTTTCCAATTTATATTTCATAAAGTATTTTCTTGTTTCTATAGCAATTTTTCACATCTTCCTTTAATCAGTTAAAAAAAATTTTCTTTCTATCACCCCATTTTACTCGAGCTTTACAAAATAAATTTACATTATTTTAGAAATATAACCATTAATCCTTCATAATGTACAATGTATAATAAAAAGAGTTTCAAAAGCACTTAATTAAAGGAACTTGAACCATCTAGTCAATCCTCCCTCACACTGATTGGGTCAAGCCTACCAACATAGCCACTTTTTAAAGTATAGCACATGGTTATGTTTAGCCTAATTTACTGTTTAACCTTTATGCCTGGAATGAAAGTTCAATATTTCTGCATTACTTAAAACCTTCTTACTTAAATTTCTGTGGTATATTTTGTCTGAGAAAATATTACAAAATGTTTCTTAAAAATACACTTATAAGATGAAAACTCTTCACAACTGATTTTTCCACACCTGTTTCAATTATGTGCAAGAAACAAAGACTATTGTTTTTGCATTTAAGTAGCTTTGGTGGCCACGTATTGACAAAACTCCGAAATTCTTTTAAATATGAAAACTTAAGGGTATGTTAAGCCACTCTTATGGTCAAGCCTCCCCAGTCTTCCCTATACAGTTTTTATTAATTTCCATGCATAAATTTTGAACGGTTTTCTTTCTCTCTCTTTTTGCTCTTATTGAAAACATCTTGGTGTTCTGGTGGTTCCATTTCATTTTCAGTGGGATCTAAAAATTTTATGTTTGCTTGAAGCTTTAGTCTAATGTCAGACGGACGACTTTTTGCACGCTTTTTTACTTACGTATTATCCCTACACAATGTCGCTAGCATTGTGAAGGGATAATACTTAAAAAAAAAGCGTGCAAAAAGACGTCCGTCTGACATTGGCCTTACTCTAATATCTTTTTATAGTGAATGTGCACTCTTATCAACTGAAAACTCTTACACCACACTGTAAAAAAAATGGCAACGTTCCATGTAAAATCCAGGAACGTTTCGCCTTTTCTCAGGTTTTCAGAATAATTTAGCTCTTTCCTGTGAAATTCTGGTTTTCTTATCTGAAACGTTCCTGAACAAAAGTTGGAAACAGCAAAACACTGCGGCCGCCATTTATTATTTTTTTGCTGTAATCCGTTGCTCGCGCGCCAGTGTCGAAAACGAATTCCTTAAATGAATGTAAAAAAATCAATATGGAATGCAAATAAATCAATAGACGACATAATCCTTTACGTCTCTATTGTCAAGACGATTCAGATGAAAATACAATACCTCTGTGACATCGCTATAAGAGAGAGAGCTATTAAGAGATTATCTCTCGTACTTGTCTGTGGAATGTTTAACGAACAGACCGTGTAAAAAAAATACACCTATTATTTGGATCTCCATTAACCAGGGGACCATCAAACATGATCTCAGCGATTTTGATTAATTTAAAGTATGTTTTAGAGTTCTTATCTCTAATTATTCTTGTGAAAGGATTTCTTCAAATGGGCCTTAGATTTTCAGAAATTAGATGCCGAGGTTTAGCATACGTTTCAAATACCCATTAGTTTGCAGCTCTCAATGTGTCTTTCGTGGTGTGGACGCAGAAGGCTCGCACGCCACCCGTATGGCCCGAGTTCGATGCTAACTCTTTTTTTTTTTCTTTTTTAATTAATTTTATATTTTAAAACTTTACAATTTGATTTAAATTTGATATATATTTGACACTTTGAATTGCTGCAAATTTGAATTTTTTTTTTTCAGAAAAATATACAATTACGTTTAGGATTTTTTTTTTTTCATGAAAATTTACATGTATTTTATCTAACTTGTAATCTAACATAATTACTGACGAAAATCCAAAATATTTTATGTCTAGATTTTTTTTCTAATTATTATTTACATTTATATATTTTTATATTTTAAGCAAAGTTCAAAAACAACTGTTCAAAATTGTCAACTGGAAATGTAAAAATCGTCTGCGGATCCCGCATTCTGTGAAATGTCAGTAATGTTTTGCTGTCAACAGAAATATTCCTGATATTTCGCAGGAAACTTACTGGCATTTCTGTAGAATGTTTTAAACATATACAGTAAAGTTCCAGTCATTTTCAAGAAATGTTTCTTGGAAATAATGGGCAACTCAGCTGCCCATTTTTTCCCAGGAACGTTGCGGATTTTTTTTTTTACAGTGCACCCTAACCTAAGTTTTAGAAAATCAGACATGACACTTTGTAGAACCTCTGTTTATATGCGATAAGCTACGAAATAAATAAATGTTATAACTAATTTATTTGGAAATGTTGAAGAACTGGCAAAGTTTGTGCCGAAATTGATTAAGCTGTGATAAATTTCATTTTTAAGTTGTAAACATGTCTTACATATTTAGAGTCGAAATGTGTTGTTTTCTTTCCTTTCAAATTTGAATTTACAAAAGGAATCTATACAATTCTTTTGTAGTATATATGTATATATATATATTTAATTATTGTTCATGTACAGGGTGGCTACTAAATACTTTTACAAATATTCAGTCATTTTATTTTACAATTATAAAATAGAAAATGATAACTGCACTAATATAATGAACATCAGAGATGAAAGTTTACCGGGGAAAAATTTATTCAAATTGACCGCCATCTTTATCGATTATCAAGTATAATCTCTTATGCAATTGTAAGACTGCGGTACGAATCATTTTAAGAGGTAATCGGCGCCATTCACGCAATATGGAAGCTTTGTAAGAGTCCAAACTTCTGTGTTTGTTGCTATTTACTTTACCCTCTAAAATCCCCCAGACGCATTAATCTAAAGGATTTAGATGCGGTGAAGAAGGTGGCCAATTTTCTTGCATGATAAAGTTTGGACAATTGCACTGCAAATAGAGGCGTCTTAAATTAAGACACATATGTGACTGAAAAGGTATTTCAGACACTTAAGTATCTGAATCTGAAAATTCAGTCATGATAGATGTCTTAATTTAAAACATATAAGTGTCTTACTATGATCATGGTGTAAACGAACTGAGAAAGGTGTCTTAAAAATCTGCAAGTGTCTACTTTTAAGACACTTTGTAACTCCGTTCCGCATTAACCACCAGGCGGCACTCTAGTTGCGCATGCGTTTTAGATGCTTTTCGTTCGAATTGGATGTTCGTTTGTAATTCAAACTGAGCGTTTGTTTTATCTACGCGTACATTTTAACTAATAATTTATTTTGACTTGATTCGGTTTTCTCGGAATGTGAAGTTACAGGATTTAATCTGTATCGACATAGTGATATTCCATATTAATGGAAGGTGTCAAGCAATAACAATAATATAGTGTTCTTCGTCTCGTCAAAGCAGGTAAAGAGAACTGTTGTCTGGCGGGCTATGTTTTTAGGATGGAAATATTCCATTCTTTTAACAGAGCTAGCCGGATGTGCAAAGGGATTTTTTTTTTAATATCAAAATGTGCTTAACTCACGGATACTAACGTAGCCTCCAATCCGGACGTCGCCTGGGTGGAAGTGATTTTGGAATAACCACACCTTTTTCCAGGTAAGTGGACCCTTCACTATGTATTGAAAACTCTCTGCGAATGTTTTCTCTTTAAATAGAGACCTCACACGAGTCTATAGCTTTATTAGTTCCTGAGTTATGCCAAAATTTGTTTAAAGCATTTTGCCTATTGGATTTCCATGTTAAAATTTTATCTCGCTAATATTTAAATTTCTACTATTCAAATCATCTGCAATCATGTTTCTGTATTATTTTACATCCGATGTTATCCTTAAAATAAGTTTTGGCAAGTCTGCATGGTGTATTAGTTGTTACTGAATCTATTGAGATACACCATCCTAAGCCCTCTTTCTCTGTCTACTCGCACGCCATTACTTTAAAAATAACAGTGACAGCACCTGTTGATCGGCTCATAATTTCTTAATTACCATCAAGGCTATCTTAACAGCGTTTTCTTAGAGTAATTATTACACAAGAGTACCTTTTATATGGGTTTTATTTATGTATACAATATTTTTATAAGCATTTAATGCGACAGCATTTGTAACGTTCACATCGGTTTTACATTTCCCATATGTTTAATATGTGATATGTACTGAAATTCCCAACTCTTTATAGTAAACATCCTTATTTAATTTTTATTTATTATGTATGCTTTTCATGTCTGATGACGTTTTCTTGCGTCTTAGATTTTATACACCGTGATAAATTTTAAGTTATTTAAAAGAATATAGTTCGAAAATCCTTCCATTTACCCATATCATTAATTCCCCCATACATACAGTGAATTACTTGTCTTTATTTATTAGATTAAACTGTTTTGACTGATAAAACTCAAATCCGGTCATGAAATCTGTTTTCCCTTTCTGCTATATACTTTTGTTGTTTCCGAGCATTTTAGAAATACTCTATTTCCTATACTGAAAGTAGTCAACTTCAGATGTTTTCATTTTCAAGCCCGGTGATTCACACCACAATTTGACGACTCATCAGAAATCGTCTGAAATCTGTAGACGTAAAGCGGAGAAAATTTTGTTGGCGTTTTCAATAAATCTTCTTATTTAACTATTTAGAAAATGTTCTCGCCTTATCTCTGTATTAGTCATAATGATTATTTGTAAATTCTTAAATTCATGTAATTATGTGCTGTTAACATAATTGTAAAAATACGGTAAATATATACAGCTATATTTCATTTGAAATCAATTATAATATTGATTTTTTGATTATTTTTAGTAAAAAAGAAATCTGAAATTTAAAATGAATATCAGTAAAAAAATAGAATTTTATACTATATGTACTTAAGCATAACTGGATTTTATACTTAAAGCTGAATTATTCTATATTTACTGAATCACAGTGCAGAGTTGGAATTTTTCTAGAAGGACTTGATTAAAGCAAGGGTAAACTTTGACATGTCCCCCCCACCCGCCCCCCACCACCTACGATTTTTGTTGCCCCAAATTCGATATGCAATTTTTTTAAAGCTTATACGTTAAATGTGTTTCGACATTGTATATTGGTTATAATCAGTATTTTGAACTAAAAAGTAGAATAAGATTAAAAGTTAAGTACAAAAAATACAGTAAATACAGTAAAACTCTTAATCGCAGGCACCTTCAGAACGCTGAATCTGTCTGCTGTTCGATTGTGTTAGCTTTTATGAGGTAAATATACATGCAGGGAAACCTCCCTGTGCGACCACCGCCATTAAGCGACCACCTCCATTAAGCGACCACCCCCTGAACGACCATTTTTTCATGGTACGAAATTTATTCCCATAGGTTCAATACTAATTTTACCTCTATTCAGAGACCACCCCAGTTGAACTCCCTCTATAAGGGACCCATTTCTTTGACGAAAATGAAACAAATTCCGTTTTTTCCGGGTCGCTTGAAAAAGGTTTTATTAGAATAATAATTCCGGAGAGCGCATTATTTATCAAACTTCTAAACTAAGTTTAGAATTTTTATTTATTCCGGTAACTTTTAAGTGTTTAAACCCCTTTGTTCCTTTTTAGGCAATGAATTTAACTCTGATGACACATTAAGGATGACGGTCTATAAACTCCCCTGCCCTATTCTGTCAGGAAACTCTCAAAGGAATAGATAAAGTAATGAAATCGTCAAAATTCGTTCCAGACAAAAAAAAAAAAAAAAAAAAAAAAAATGCATTTATTTATTGAATTTTGAAAGGACTTAAGAATAAAATTTATAGTAGATAAACCATAAAAGCAAAGCAAACATAAATGTATTCATTTTTTAAACTCTGCAGTAATTAACTTATGTAATTAACTTTTGTTTTGATACTTAAATTTTCATATGTTTTCTTAATTTGAAAAATATAATTTTAGTAACATTAATTGTTACATTTTTTCAACAATTAAATTCTAGATTTTAACATGACCTCCATTAAGAGACCACCTTTCGGAGCGACCAATTTTTATTGGAACGGAAGTGGTCGCTTTAGGGAGGTTTTACTGTATATTGATAAAGGTGAGTGCTCGCTAAAGATAACTGTTCGTATGAAGGCTTTGCAGTAAAATCTCCATAACGGACAATCCTAAATAAAGGACACCACTATGTAGGAAACAGATTTTTTTATTGAAAATATGCAAAATTTTTATACACTTATACCTCAGAAAAGCAGACACCTCCGAACGTCGGACAAATTCCACGATTCCGAGGTGCCCGCTATTGAGAGGTTTTACTGTATGAAGAAAAATATATTTTGTTTTTAACCTTATTCTACTCTAGAAATTCATAATATGGGTTAATAATAAATATTGATTAATAAATATTACAATATAATACTCATATACTGTAAATTTGGGGGAATCCAGTGTTAGATTTTATTTAACACAGAAATAAAAATGCTTAAACTAATTTACTGGGAATATCTTATTTAAATGGGAAAAAATTGCACAACATAGCTGGGATGGGATTCTTTCTGAAGGAGTGAATCATTTTTTATATTTGGGAGTAATTTGTTACCATAAAGCAGAACTGATTGCAGCATGGGCAAACTGGGCTGTTTCTATGGGCCTTTAGTTTTACGGGCCCCTAAATTTGGTACGAAATTTCCATAAAGCTGATATTTTAAATTCGATTTGATCTTACACTTATTTTAATAAATATTTTGCACTTTTAGAACATGATTAGGCTAAAGAAAATGATATATTTATCCAAATATGTATTTGACGGCATCGAATAGGCTTATTTATTTATTTAATTATTTTTTTTTTTTTTGTAGCAGTATATGGAGGCAATGGGGGGAGGGGGTGAATGAATACTAGGTCTGTGGACTAGAAGCAATTTGAAGTTCTCACTAAAAGTAATAAACATTTTTGATGCCGTAGGGCATATATGATAACACATAAATACATATTTAGGTGAAAAAAAAAATATATATTATCCTATTCTAAAACTACAAAATACTGATTACAATCCTCATAAGGTCAAAACTGATTTAAAATATCAGCTTTATGAAAATTTCATACCCAATTTGGGGTACCCTAAAATCAGGGGGCAGAGAAGCATCCCAGTTTTCCCAAGCTGCAATCAGCTCTGCTGTATGGCAGCAAATTATTCCCATTTATAAAAAAAATATTCAATGTGGTCAAACATGGCTGCGTATATGGTTTAGAAAGAAAATGGTCAAAGATGGCTTCATATTGGCTAAAAAAAAGGGCTCAAAGATGGCCGCAATTAAGACATTTGAAATGTCTGAAATTCAGACGTAAGAAGTGTCTGAAAAATTTAAGACACTTTAAAACGTCTTAAAATTGAACACTCGTGTTTCAGACACTTAAGTGTCTGAAATTCAGACGCAAGAAGTGTCTGAAAATTTTAAGACATTTTAAAACGTCTGAAAATTGAACACTGCGTTTCAGACACTTAAATGTCTGAATTTCAGACATTTAAGTTTACAGTGTGACAGACAGCCAAGCCCGTGCTGATTTAGCTTGATGCGAAGGTGTAGAATCTTGCTGGAATGTCCAATTCTTTTTGGAAAATACAACCTTTCAGCTAGTGGCAATAAATGTGTAGCCAATATGTTGTGTTTGTACTATTCGTATTGATTTTTATCCCTTTATCGATGAACTTCAAAGGCAATATTCCATTGTTTGACGCTGCAGCCCAAACCTTAACAGAATTCTTGTTTTGAAAGCGTTTAACAGTTCGAAAGGTTTCAGGTATATCCTCGAGGGTTGCTGAATATACGACACCATTTTTAGCATTATAACACTGTTCAGTGCAAAATAGCTTCCCATCAGAAAATATTATTCTGTCAACACTTTCCTACCATGCCGCTTCATCGATTTCTTCCTTCTTTGTAATCTTTTTATTCTTTGTGCAGCAGTCAAACCTTGAATTTTTCTTTTGCGATAAGGGACATAGCCTTGATCTTCATTTATAATAACATGTATAGTTTTGCGACTCGCGTTCTCTTTTGCAGCCATTTTATTTGCAGAACGTTGTGGATTTCTTCACACCTTTTCACGAATTCTTTTGATGCGCTCTATTGTGCGAACTGAGCGTAGACTTCCTGGCCTAGATCGATCTTTACATAGCTATTAGTATTCAGTAATCCATTTATAGTTCTATATATAAATGTTCGATTAAAATCAAAGCATTTTAATTGCTTAAATATTTCACCAGCGGGAAATCTGCGATCAAAGAGCGGTTTAATCATCATTATTTGGCTTCCCTCTTTAAAATAATTTTAAATATTTGCTTTATAACCAAATACGTCTGCACTAATAGAATATTGCCAAACGTTAAAATAGAGAAATAAATTGTTTTATCAAACGATTAATATTAATTCTTATTTTTTGGAGTGTAACAGTATTTAGTAGCCATCCTGTATAACTGTTGAATATTTTTCTTTTATTTTGAAAACATATTATTATTCTGGTGGTCACATTGCAATTTTGCTAGGATCTAATAATTATATATTTGCTTGCAGCTTCACTCTTGTATCTTTTTAAAGCGAATGCACTGCAAATAGAGGCATCTTAAATTAAGACATATATGTGACTGAAAAGGAATTTAAGACACTTAAGTGTCTGAATCTGAAAATTCAGTCATGATAGATGTCTTAATTTAAAACATATAAGTGTCTTACTATGATCATGGTGTAAACGAACTGAGAAATGTGTCTAAAAAATCTGCAAGTGTCTAATTTTAAGACACTTTGTAACTCCGCTCCGCATTCACTAGGGGGCACTCTCAGTTGCGCATGCGTCTTCCTTTCGAACTCGATGTTCGTTTCTAATTCAAACTGAATGTTTGTTTTTATGTACGCGTACATTTTAACTAATAATTTATTTTGACTTGATTGTTTTTTGCGGAATGTGAAGTTCCGGGATTTAATTTCTATCGACATAGTGGTACTCCGTATTAATATTTATCTCTAACACTAATATAGTGTTCTTCATCTCGTCAAATTTGTAAAGAGAACTGTTGTCTGGCGGGCTATGTTTTCAGGATGGAAATTTTCCGTTCTTTTAACAGAGCTAGCCGGATGTGCAAGGGGATTTTATTTTTTAAACATCAAACTCTGCCTAACTAACGGATACTAACGTAGCCTCCAATCCGGACGTCCTCTGGGCGAATGTGCGTTTGGAATAATCAGACCTTTTCCCAGGTAAGTGGGGTCTTAACTATGTATTTAAAACTCTCTGTAAATGTTTTATCTTTAAATGGATACCTCACACGAGTCTATAGCTTTATTAGTTCCTGAGTTATGCCAAAATATGTTCAAATCATTTTGCCTATGGTATTTCCATGTTAAAATTTTATTTTGCTAAAATTTAAATATCTACTATTCACATCATCTGCAATCATGTTTCTGCATTATTTTCCATCCAATGTTATCCTTAAAATAAGTTTTGGCGTGTCTGCATGGTGCATGAGTGGTTACTGAATCTACTGAGATACACCATCCTAAGCCTTCTTTCTCTCTATACTCGCACGCCATTACTTTAAAAATAGCAGTGACAGCACCTGTTGATTGGCTCATAATTTCTTAACTACCATCAAGACTATCTTAACAGTGTTTTTTTAGAGTAATTATTACACCGGAGTACCTTTTATATGGGTTTTATTTATGAATACAATATTTTCATAAGCATTTAATGCGACAGCATTTGTAACGTTCACATCGGTTTTACATTTCCCATAGGTTTAATATGTGATATGTACTGAAATTCCCAACTCTTTATAGTAAACATCCTTATTTGATTTTTATTTATTATGTATGCTTTTCATGTCTGATGACGTTTTCTTGCGTGTCATATTTTATACACCGCGATAAATTTGAAGTTATTTAAAAGAATATAGTTCGAAAATCCTTCCATTTACCCATATCATTAATTCCCGCATACATACAGCGAATTACTTGTGTTCATTTATTTATTTTAAACTGTTTTGACTGATAAAACTCATTAAATCCGGTCATGGAATCTGTTTTTTCCTTCTGCTATATACTTTTGTTGTTTCCGAGCATTTTAGAACTATTCTATTTGCTATATTGAAAGTAGTCAACTTCAGATGTTTTCATTTTCAAGCCCGGTGATTCACACCACAATTTGAAGACTCATCAGAAATCGTCTGAAATCTGTAGACGTAGAAGGGGAGAAAATTTTGTTGGCGTCGCCAATAAATCTTTTTATTTAACGATTTAGAAAATGTTCTCGCCTTATCTCTGTATTAGTCATGATTATTTGTAGATTCTTAAATTCATGTAATTATGTGCTGTTAACATAATTGTAAAAATACGGTAAATATATACAGCTATATTTCATTTGAAATCAATTATAATATTGATTTTTTGATTATTTTTAGTAAAAAAGAAATCTGAAATTTAAAATGAATATCAGTAAAAAGATAGAATTTTATACTATATTTACTTGAGCATAACTACTAGATTTTGCACTTAAAGCTGAATTATTCTATATTTACCGAATCACAATGCAGATTTGGGATTTTTCTAGAAGGACTTGATGAAAGCACGGGTAAACTTTGGCATGTCCCCCACCCGCGCCCCCACCACCATCACCTACGATTTTTGCTGCCCCAAATTCGATATGCAATTTTTTTAAAGCTTATACGTTAAATATGTTTGGACATTGTATATTGGTTATAATCAGTATTTTGAACTTAAAAAGTAGAATAAGATTAAAAGTTAAGTACAAAAAATTTTAAATACAATAAAAACTCTTAATCGCGGGCACCTTCAGAACGCTGAATCTGTCTGCTATTCGATTGTGTTAGCTTTTATGAGGTTGTCTATATACAGTGAAACCTCCCTGTGCGACCACCTCCCTGAACGACCATTTTTTTCATGGAACGAAATTTATTCCCATAGGTTCAATACTAATTTTACCTCTATTCAGAGACCACCCCAGTTGAACTCCCTCCATGAACGACCCATTTCTTTGAAGAAAATGAAACAAATTCCGTTTTTTTCGGGTCGCTTGAAAAAGGTTTTATTAGAATAATAATTCCGGAGAGCGCATTATTTATCAAACTTCTAAACTAAGTTTAGAATTTTTATTTATTCCGGTAACTTTTAAGTGTTTAAACCGCTTTGTTCCTTTTTAGGCAATGAATTTAACTCTGATGACAAATTAAGGATGACGGTCAATAAACTCCCCTGCCCTATTCTGTCAGGAAACGCTCAAAGGAACAGATAAAGTAATGAAATCGTCTTAATTTGTTCCAGACCAAAAAAAAAAAAAAAAAAAGAATTTATTTACTGAATTTCGAAAGGACTTGGAAATAAAATTTATAGTAGATAAAACCATAAAAGCGAAGCAAACGCCAATGTATTCATTTTTTAAACTCTGCAGTAAGTAACTTATGTAATTAACTTTTGTTTTGATACTTAAATTTTCATATGTTTTCTTAATTTCAAAAATATAATTTTAGTAACATTAATTGTTACATTTTTTCAACAATTAAAATCTAGATTTTAATATGACCTCCATTAAGAGACCACCTTTCGGAGCGACCAATTTTTATTGGAACGGAAGCGGTCGCTTTAGGGAGGTTTTACTGTATATTGATAAAGGTGAGTGTTCGGTAAAGACAACTGTTCGTATGAAGGCTTTGCAGTAAAATCTCCATAACGGACACTCCTAAATAAAGGACGCCACTATTTAGGAAACACATTTTTTTATTGAAAATATGCAAAATTTTTATACACTTATACCTCAGAAAAGCAGACACCTCCGAACGTCGACAAATTCCACGGTTCCGAGGTACCCGCTATTGACAGGTTTTACTGTATTAAGACAAATATATTTTGTTTTTAACCTTATTCTACTCTAGAAATTCATAATATTGGTTAATAATAAATATTGATTAATAAATATTACAATATAATACTCATATACATATTTGGGGAATCCAGTGTTAGATTTTATTTAACACAGAAATAAAAATGCTTAAACTAATTTACTGGGAATATCTTATTTAAATGGGAAAAAATTGCATAACATAGCAGGGATGGGATTCTTTCTGAAGAAGTGAATCATTTTTTATAAATGGGAGTAATTTGTTACCATAAAGCAGAGCTGATTGCAGCATGGGCAAACTGGGCTGTTTCTATGGGCCTTTAGCTGTACGGGCCCCTAAATTTGGTACGAAATTTCCATAAAGCTGATATTTTAAATTTGGTTTGATCTTACACTTATTTTAATAAATATTTTGCACTTTTAGAACATGATTAGGCTAAAGAAAATGGTATATTTATCCAAATATGTATTTGACGGCATAGAATAGGCTTAATTTTTTTTGTAACAGTATATGTAGGCAATGGAGGGAGGGGGTGAATAAATACTAGGTCTTTGGACTAGCAGCAATTTGAAGTTCTCACTAAAAGTAATAAACATTTTTGATGCCGTATGGCATATATATACAAACTTTATATGAAAAAACAGTGAAGCTTTCATCTAAAGTAAGTTAAACTGAAATGATCCCCCATACCTTCAAAAATAAAACACACATAAATACATATTTAGGTGAAAAAAATATATATATTATCCTATTCTAAAACTACAAAATACTGATTACAATCCTCATAAGGTCAAAACTGATTTAAAATAGCAGCTTTATGAAAATTTCATACCCAATTTAGGGTACCCTAAAATCAGGGGGCAGAGAAGCACCCCAGTTTTCCCACGCTGCAATCAGCTCTGCTGTATGGTAACAAATTATTCCCATTTATAAAAAAGGATTCAATGTGGTCAAACATGGCTGCGTATATGGCTTAGAAAGAAAAGTGGTCAAAGATGGCTTCATATTGGCTAGAAAAAAAAAAAAAAAAAAAAAAAAAGGCTCAAAGATGGCCGCAATTAAGACATTTGAAATGTCTGAAATTCAGACGTAAGAAGTGTCTGAAAAATTTAAGACACTTTAAAACGTCTTAAAATTGAACACTCCTGTTTCAGACACTTAAGTGTCTGAAATTCAGACGCAAGAAGTGTCTGAAAATTTTAAGACATTTTAAAACGTCTGAAAATTGAACACTGCGTTTCAGACACTTAAATGTCTGAATTTCAGACATTTTCATTTGCAGTGTGCCCACTCTTACACCACCTTAACCATAGTTTTTAAAAAAATCAATCTTTAAACATTGTAGAAGAACTATATCTATTTTACAAGTAAGCAACGAACTAAATAAATGTTATACGAGTAACTAAGTTAATTGCAACTTTTGATGAGCTGAAAAGGTTTGTGCGAAATTGTTTGATATAACCATGAATTGAACTTTACAGTTTTAAAGATGATAAACAAAGTTAAATTTTCAGAATGCAAATGTGATTTTTAGGTGCGTTCGTAATTATATAAATACGTAGCACCCATAGTCGTCGTCTGCTCCATATGTCTGTCCGCATATAACAGCGCAAAAACCACCAACCGAATAGTTTGAAATTAAACGTTGCAGAATTTTGTCGAGCCATTACAAATTTTACGAAAATCGAATCAAAAATGTAAAACATATTAATAGAAGTCCGCTTCATTCTATTAAATCCTATCATATGTAGTTCATTCAGTGATATCTCATGATAGGTCATGATTCTTAGGTTGCTATGGTGATTTAAGATGGAGTCCTATTATTTCCGTATTATCGAATTTAATATATAGAATCGTAATAAATTTTGCATTCAGGCATTTTTTCATAAGAGAGCACCAGTTATTGCACCAAGATCTGAATACTTATATATAAGACTAATTATAGTACGAACGCACCTCATTTGCCACGTTTGACGTACAGTTTCCAACTTGTTATATTTATTTTAAAAACACCTTTTCCTTTTAGTGATCGCATTGCAATTTTACCTGGATCTAATAATTACGTTTCGCTTGCGGCTTCATTTTATTATTTTTTAATGGCTAATGTTCACTCTTACACTGGCCTAATGAAAGTTTTAAAAAATCAATCTTCAAACATTGTAGAAGAACTATATCTATTTTACAATTAATCAACGAACTAAATAAATGTTATGACTAAGTAAATTTAACTTTTGATGAGCTGAAAATGTTTGTTCCGAAATTGTTTGAGATAACCATGAATTGAACACTGCAGTTTTAAAAATGATAAACAAAGTTACATTTTCAGAGTGCAATGTGTTTTTTTTTTTTTTTTTTTTTTTTTTGGGAGGGGGGTGTGTTCGTAATTATATAAATACGTAGTGCCCATAGTCATTGTCTGATCCAATCGTCTGTCTATTCGTCTGTCCGCATATAACAGCGCAAAAACCACCCAACCGAATAGTTTGTAATTTAATATATATAAACGTTGCAGAATTTTGTCGAGTCATTTGAAATTTTATGAAAATTGAATCAAAAATTAAAAAAATATTAATACAAGTTCGCTTCATTCTATTCAATCCAATCATACGTAATTCATTCAATGATAGCCCATGATAGAAAATGATTCTAGGTTGCTATGGTGATGACGTCCTATTTAAGATGGAGTCCTATTACTTCCGTATGACTGAATTTAATATATAGCCTCGTAATAAATTTTGTATTCATGCCTTTTAGCATAAGAGTACAACAGCTATTGCACCAAGATCTGAATATTTATGAAACATGTTATAGTACGAACTCACCTCATTTTCCGCGTTTGACGCACAATTTCTGACTTGTTTTCTTTGAATTTGTATTGATTTTGGAATGTATATTTGATTTAATACATCTTTTAGTTTATGTTTTAGATTACGTAATGCATTAGTTTATTTAAAGTTTAGCGAAAATACAAGAAAAATATTTGAATAAATTTCATATTTTGGAAATTCTAATTTGAATTTGATATTACAAGACAGTTGTGCGATAATTTATTTTAAATTATTTGTTTACTTTAGCAATGTAATGTAAGAAATTACCAACGGGCTGTATGGTAATTACTTATGGTAAACATATTTTTAGATGAAGTAATCACTTTAGTTTTTTTTTAAAAACGGCAAAACGTATAATCTTTTATTCAAATTTTGAATTTGCACATGCACGTTATGATAGAATAAATTATGGTTAACTTTTATTTATTTACTCAATATAAACCAATATCCCTAAGAAATGAATAAATTTTAAAAATATGCTTATCCATAACGAGATAATTGAAATTTTGAATCAGTTCATTTTCTGAATTTTGTTTCAAAATTTTTAAAAATCAGATGCTTCTTAATAAATGCTTTATTTAAATCTAAGAAACGCAAGTATGGATTATGGTACAATCACTAATTATAAGAGAATATTAATGATTGATTTATAACGTAATTGAGTAACGTTTTGATCATATATGCGCTAATTTTTAAAACATTTAAAATAAGACGGTTATACTTTTGATTAGATTCATTTTGAAAAGATCATTTTAATATTTGTTTCAAGCAAAAAAATCAAGTGCTTTTTAATAAGAATTTTATTCAAATATAAATAAAAATTGTTGTAAATACACAAATTTTATAGCAATATGTTTTGATAAAGGATCAGGGTCCATAAGCTGCTTTTTTGGGCCATAAAATAGATTAAAATTCAATTATGCTATACTGACTTAATTGTTTCACTTTAGAATAATTAGAACAATTAGAAGGTCTATATTCTACAATTTTAACAATAGTTTTTATATTTTATTCGGATTTATATGTCTTACATAAGCTTAATGTTCGTATAATTCTCAATTTTGATGAAAAAACGCAATTTTTGCTATTTTTACTTCAATTATTTATATGAGCGCAATCGTGCAACACTTTCTTCTTGACATATGTTATAAAACACATCAATATATACAAAATATGTTAAAATAAATGTGTTGCAAAGCTGCGCTCATAGTAAAATGGTAAAAAGAGACAGTAAATTGATGGTAAAAATAGCAGAAATTACGTATTTTTCATCAAAACTATCAATTATACGAATTTTGAGCTTGTGTAAGTCACATAAATCCGAACAAGATACAAAAACAATTGTTAAAATTGTACAATATATATCTTCTAATATTAAAAAATGAAATAATTAAGTCAATATAACTTAATCGAATTTTAGTCATATTTCATGGGCCAAAAACGTGGCTTATGTACCCTGATCCTTTATATGATAATAATTAGTAACCTGATTGAATGCATGATTATTTATATTCAAAATGAACAAATCAAATTCATTATAGAAAGTATCAAAATCATTATAGAAAGTTTATTTTTAGGATAGCTTGAAGAACATAAATCAAATACTTTTCAATAAGGATTTTATTCGGCGACAGAAAGCGCGCGAACACGTATTATATTAAATGTCAAAAATTTTCGGCAGTATTGAACTTCATTTTAACAATGAAAAAATAATGTCCTCACAAAGTATTTTGTACTTTATTTAGTCAATAAAATCTTAATTAACGTTGTTAATCTTTTTTTTCAAGAAAGATAATTTCTAGAATTATCTGATACTAGCTAATTAAATGCTCCGTATTAAACATACAATTATGTCAGTGTTACGACATAAATTAGCTAACTACGCATGTATTTCCTTTCTTTCTCTAAGCCAAAGGCGAAAAATTAATCAATTCATTCTTACTTGAGAATTATCTGTTAATCAAATGCACTAACATACCTGGAATTATTTCAGTAAAACACTCTGTAACCGACAAGTGACTAACAAAATTAATTAAAGTTCTTTAATTTTATTAACAGCCTGTCATGGACACATGCTAAAATCACTAACTAGATTTATTTGAAGAAATTAACTGTCTTGCAACAAGTTATTTCATCTCTTGATATAAAAAGCATTATAAAACAATAACCAAAGAAAATTTTAACAATGTTGAATTCGTAAATATTAAAATTTACTAACGTGCGAATTTTCTTTTAACGATCAAACAAACTGGCATAATCTGAAAAGCAACTAATAATTCATCATTATTGCTTTATTTAGAAAGATAGATATAAGTATATTAGATAAATATATTCGCACATTTGACTTTTTTTAAACTCTAACAGTGAAATTTACCTAAATTATCATTACGATTTGTATAATTAACAAAAGGGTTTGTAAAACAACATTTTCCGATTTTTTACTATAAAATAACGAATAATATATGTTTTTAATAAACTCTTTAGCTGAATTTGAAAATGAGGGAAATTTTTCATATAAATCACCAATGCCTTTATATTAAGAAAAAAAGAATTAAATAATTACATAGTTGCCGACATACAAAACTTTTCAATTTTACTCAAACCAATAATTGAAACTTCTACCACTTTTTTACATTATCACATTTACAACAAAGATGAGAATATCTATTAAAAATTTTATTATAATATATTTCAGTTTTCTGAAAATTATTATCGTCAACCCAGATGAGTAAGGTATATTTATGGGCATATATGGGTATTTATACATATGGATTAGGGTTATATTTTTGATTAAATACGTGGTTCGCGACTCCATGTTCTATGATAATTTTTCATCTTTTTGCTAACTATTATCATACCTCTGAATTTGTTGGTCGAATTTGGCAACAACCAATATATATAAACGCATATACAAATTAAATTTTCCGACTTATTTTAACTATTCCCCGATTTAATTCTATTGGTGTTTTGAAAGTTTGGAGACAGTTAAGTCCTGGTCACAACTTGCGTTTATTTAAACAGATTTAAATACATATATATATAATATAGAAGTGATTTTATAAAATTGCACTTCCCAAATTAGAATAAATGAAATTTTTTATGTAAATGATATATTTCTTAAATATATAAAAAGAAATGTGTTAAATAATTACTTTTAAAAATATTTCCCAAATGAATAGTTTCAAACGTTATAGTAAACACTATTGAGACATGAGTTAGGTATACTAAATTGTACACCTTTTATCACAAATGATATAAAGAAATATTAACTTACCAATTTAAATTATTACTTTTAGAATATGAATATTTGGTTGTTGTTTTTACCCATTTATGCCTAGCGTCTC
This sequence comes from Maratus speciosus, assembly GCA_963932465.1. Classification (NCBI taxonomy): domain Eukaryota; kingdom Metazoa; phylum Arthropoda; class Arachnida; order Araneae; family Salticidae; genus Maratus; species Maratus speciosus. The sequence goes on along the minus strand of OZ010788.1, from coordinate 619,926,997 downwards.
AAAATTGGGACGTTATGATATTTCGGAAATAAATTAATATTGTTTTAGATATCATTCTTTTTTCTATTTTTTCTATTTATTTTACTCAATTTCCACACAAAGTATTCATATTAATATAATGAATTAAGTTTTGTGTTATATACATAGCAGTTATTTTTAAACAAAGAACTGAAAAGAGGGAGGGAATCAGGAACAAATGGGTTAAAACTTGGTGACAAGTAATTCATATTTTTGGAAAACAATTAATCATAAAATACAGTTTTAAGTATTGTATACAATAGCTGACATATATGGAATATAAATATATATACACTTGTATATATCAGATTAATTTAAAATTAAAATTTTATTAACAAGATTACTTGAAAAATTCTGAAGATGATCATTTCAACATTTAATTCATGTTTATTATAATTTAATTAATAATAAGAATATATTAAAACAAATAAAAAAGATAGAAAATTGTATTATGATTTAAAGACTATGAATACGTAATTTCAGAAGCACTCTATTTATGTGTGAAAACTTTAGTTAAGCTAGATTTCTAAGCTTGGAATATTAAAGTGAACTTTCGACAATAAACGAAGAATAAAGGGGGAAATAATTGAATCGTTTAATTTATAATTTGTCATTCGTGTATTTAAAATGGTGACTCTTGTTAGACTTTTTAAAAAAAGTATATTATTTTTATTGAACGTGAATTGTGACGAAGGTGTTACGAAAAATACTATGATAAAGTTTAATTACACGTCCCCATTCTCGTTCTTTATTAAATAAAGTGACGATGTGTGAAATATTATACTTACTTTCTTAACAAAAGGCCACTTAATTATTTTAATCGACAAATTAAGTAATTAAGTAATAACTTTTACAACCTGTTAAACTTTTAATCTTTTACTTGTAAGAAGGCGGAATTGTAATTACGTGCTCTTTTACGATGAAAAAATCATTAGAGTCATCGAATATTTTTATACTGCATGAATGGAATCCCATTTCAGAATTCTTTCTAAATTTTAGTTAGTGATTTGATCCCTTAAAAAAATAATCAAATGATTTTATTTCTTATCTAAAAATAATAATAAAAATAAATGTTAAAGATTGTGTGTGTGTGTGTGGGGGGGGGGGGGAATCCCACATTATACACTGACGGAAAAAAATCCCAACACCAAGAAAGACTTGTGTTAGATAAATGAAATTTGGTAGGCGTGTTTATACATCTGAAAGATGACATCGATTGAAATTTCGCGATTCGCGCATAAGTGTGGCGCTAGTAGCGCCACTCAGAACTTGCAGATCAGGTTTACTTTAAATGCGTGCTGTAAAGTTCGTGGTTGTTATTTAGCTTCGAAATGTGACGTATTGAGTTGATGTTAGCTAAGAATGTCTTTAACAAGACAAAGAAGCCACTGTCAACAGCTCACCGAGTTGAACGAGGTCGCATATTCGGGCTACGAAAAGGTGGATTTTCTTTCCGCGATATTGCAGAAAGACTTGGATGGAATTCATCCACTGTGCTTGATTTTTGGAAGCAGTGGTCAAGGCATGGTACTACCTCAAGAAGACCAGGTTCCAGGCGGCCACGTGGCAATCCTGAGAGGGAAGATCGCCGTATTCGGCGTACGACTGTGACGCATCGTACTGCGTCTGCGGCAGAAATTCGAGCTGCAGTTGATACTACAGTGACAAAACGAATTGTTAGAAATCGGTTACTTCAAGGACAGCTCCAAGCCAGGCGCCCTGTAGCGTGCATTCTACTGACTTCAAGCCATTGCCATTTGCGACGCCATCAGTGTTGCCAGATGGGCTACTTTTTTTTAAATTCAGATTCTTGACTGGCACCACTTTTTTGAAAAGTTAAAATGCTACTTATTTAATGACATATTAATTAAGGCGGAAACTATGGCAATTTTACCGTTACTTTTGTAACGTAGTAGCAATCAAGAAATCTGAATTTTAAAAAAGTAGTCCATTAGCAACACTGGACGCCATTGGTGTCAGGCCAAAGCTCACTGGAGGACGGAGTGGAGATCTGTTGTGTTTTCTGATGAAAAAGAAACACAACACATCTCCATTCCGCCCACCAATGAGCTCTGGCTTGACACAAATGGCGTCGCAAACGGTAATGGCTTGGAGTGAGTAGGATGCACGCTACAGGGCACCTGGCTCGGAGTTGTCCTTGAAGTAATCGATTTCTAATAGTTCATTTTGTCACTGTGGTATCAACTGCAGCTCGAATTTCTGCCGCAGACGCAGTACGATGCGCCGCAGACGCAGTACGATGCGCCGCAGACGCAGTACGATGCGCCGAAGACGCACACGATGCGCCGCAGACGCAGTACGATGCGCCACAGTCGTACGCCGAATACGGCGATCTTCCCTCTCAGGAGTGCCACGTGGCCGCCTGGAACCTGGTCTTCTTGAGGTAGTACCATCCCTTGACCACTGCTTCCAACAATCATGCACAGTGGATAAATTCCATCTAAGTCTTTCTGCAATATCGCGGAAAGAAAATCCACCTTCTCGTAGCCCGATTATGCGACCTCGTTCCAACTCGGTGAGCTGTTGACAGTGGCTTCTTCGTCTTGTTAAAGGCATTCTTGGCTAACATCAACTCAATACGTCACATTTCGAAGCTAAATAACGCCTACGAACTTTACAGCACGCATTTAAAGTAAACCTGATCTGCAAGTTCTGAGTGGCGCTACTAGCGCCACACTTATGCGCGAAGTGCGAAATTTCAATCGATGTCATCTTTCAGATGTATAAATACGCCTACCAAATTTCGTTTATCTAACACAAGTCTTTCTTGGTGTTGGGTTTTTTTTTTCCGTCAGTGTACATTGAAACTAGTTACGCATAGGAAAATAACTTATTATAACTTTTGGAAAACTTAACGTCATTGATTTAAATTTTCATTAAATATAAAAATTGTAACTAATTTTAAATTTATAGTATGTTTTCATTTTATTACCGTATGCAAATTAATAAAGGGATATTTCTTTAGTATGAGTACTTCAACATACAACGAAATGTTAATGCATTTTGTTAATTGAGGTATGAATTAAATTAAAGGCTTAATTTTTCTATTAATTTCATTAATTCATTCATAATCGCAGAATTGACGTTATTATGTCAGCGTTATTATTCGACAATAACAGAAGACTAACTGAAACGAAAAAAATAATAATAGAATTCTTTAATTAAGGATTTATACCTTTTTGTATTTCAACAAAATAGTCGTGATATAATGTAGGATGGTCATTCCGAATGAATAATTGAGAAATTTACGAAAAGTAAGTAAAAAGAAATAAATGAATAAGTCTAATTATTTATTGAAAAATTTGACGTCGAGTGAAATAATTATCATACATTAATTAAGAAAGAGTGCTTAAATTAATTTTAATCGAATTAAATAATTACCATCGTAATTTGTTAAGCATTTAATCATGCATTTCAAAAGAATAAGAAAAATATATCGTTTAAATAGTAATTAGATAACTTTTTAATAAAATAAACTTCCAGTATTTTTGTATTAGCACTTTATGTACTAAATTATAAATTCATGAAAATTTTATCTTCTAAAATATTTTTCGTGAATTGTTTAAACTACATTAGAAGATTTACATAATCAATTAATAAATTTTAGAAGGATTTTAGAAGAATTTAGAAGGATTAATTAAATTTGAATTGATAGGGATTTAGTGGAATATTTATTACCACGTTCACATCTTTTATTTTAAATATTTTTTTTTAGCATTTTGTAGAATTAGGAAATGTACAATTATAATGTTCTTACAATAGAAATATTTTCGAATTGAACCAACCCCACCCCCTTCCCAACGCAAGAAAGGTGAAAAGATGCAAAGGCAAAAGAAATCATCCTTTGAAAAATAGTTTTGTCTTGTGTAACCCATAATGCTTTTGGAATAAGATAAAGCTATGTATCTATAACTCATTCCAAACTGTATTACAATTGATCGATGTATTAAATGATTTTATAACAAGTTATTTTAATTTTACTTATAAGTACAGTCAGTAGATAAAGGTTTAAGCCAGAAGAATAAAACATACTCTATCAAATTCTGTAATATTTATTTGTTAACATGATACCTTCAGTACTTATTGCCTATTGAAATAATTTATTTAATATCGATAAAGTTAAAAAGAAAGAAGTACAATATGTGATACATTACTATTAGTTATGCATGTAATTACAACACAAAGGTTATTGCAACTTCTTCTTTTATATTAAATAGAATCATTTTAACAATCTCTGTATTGTTAAATTCTTATTTGTCTTCTTGTTGTTTGTATTCTTATTAGATAAACGTATGAAATTACAAAAGGATATAATTATTCAAAAATTTACATTGCTGAATCTAAGGCCGTTTACTGGTTTTAGTGGCAGAAAACGCTTAAAATTCACAAAATTTAAAATATTATAACTCTATAAGATTGGTCGCACAAAAATGATTTTTTTTTCTTATTTTACTGTGCAGGGAACAGGGAAAGTTTTATATATATATATATATATATTAGTAATAGGAGGAGCAATGGATGTTCTAAAAGCTTGAATTTCGTAACTTGAAAATATAATTATTTTCACTTGAATGGTTTTAAAATAATAAAAAACAACAATTGAAATTGAAACTATGCCTCTAAAACTAACCGCTGAGGAATTTACTGTTGGAAAACGATAAGATTAGACTTTATACACTTTGTAGTAGATAAGAATAGTACACTTTGCTTAGGCAAGACAATTTAAAACTAGTCGGATGTGCCAATCCGAAAACTTTCTTCTATCTCAGACATGTTAATACTTCAGAATTCGATAGTACAGTGCCAAAATTAAATGACAATCTATGCCCATCGTGAGGATTCTAAAGATATGAAATTCCGTGTATTAGTTCTTGAGGTATGATTATCGATAAAATCATGTAAATCGCACAAAATGCAGCCTAGCAGAGCTAGCTGTTGGTGGTTTACAAAAAAACCTAACTAGGAACAACTTATGTCGACATCTAACTGAATCGGAAGTTAGATGCAAATCCGTGCATTAGTTTTAAAAAAAAGGCTATTATAAAAATCGTGAATCCAGCATAGCAGCGCCACCTATTGGACGATTGACACGAAAGCCTAATCAGCAACAACTTGTGTGAACGTCTAACTGAATCTGAAGTTTCACCAAATCACAATCAGAACCAATATTTATGAAGGTATACCTGAATCTGAAGTTTGATGAAAATTCGTGCATTAGTGCTTGAGATAGAGCTTTTGCGGAAATCGTAAAAAAATGCAGCATATTAGCGTCACCTGATGGGCGATTTACACCAAAACACGTCACCAACACTTACTGAATCTGAAGTTTTATAAAAATCCGTGCATTAGTTCTTGAGATACAGCTATTACTGAAATCGTCAAAAAGGCTCCATAGCAGCGCAACCTGTTGGCCGATATACGCAAAAAAACTAATAGCCACCCTTTTATATCAAGTTCTATCTTAATCTAAAGTTTTGTGAAACTCTGTTCATTAGTTCTTGAGATACAGCGACCACAAAATTTTTGCCACATACAGATTCACAGTCTCATAGAGTGACAGACATACATTTTCTAAAAAAAAATCAAATCGTGTTCCGGACCTTCTAAAACGTATAAATACACCTTGAACCGAAAGTCGAAATTTTTAACAAATACAATACTTTCTTCTTGTAAAGCTAGAAGCAAGTAAAAATGTTATGTTAAATGTTTAAATATGTGGAGAAAACAAGATTATTCAGTTTTTGTTAATTAATGTATTTTAATGCATTTAAAAAGTTCAAAGAGAAATGCATTTTATGCATTTTAAAAGTTCAAAGTGAAATGCATTTTTATGCATTTCAAAGCCCTGCTCAAAAGTTTTAAATGCATAAGAGTTTTTTAAGAAATAATTTGGTGCTAAAACATTAAGATTAATGGTCAGTGAACATTTTAATTTATAAATAACCGAAACTTAAAAAAAGAATAGTTAATTACGAATGAACGGATATAGAATTAAATTTGAAACTATTTCATAAAGTGTAATAATTTCTTAAAGAAGTACAGGACCTTTAAACTTTCCAAAAATAAATTTTTTGCTTTTAATGTATTCTGATCTTTAAAAATGTTTGAGCAATGTACAAAAACCACATTCAAAAAATCTGCTTTATTTCTTCAATCATGATCATTTATACACAGCTACTATAATGGAAGATATCTGGATATTGAAATTTTAAGATGCGTTTTCTCAGATTAGTAAATTTTGAGTATGCGCGCACTGTTATTTTTTAACAATATCTGGGCAATGACTCAACAAATGATAAAACGGAAAATACCAGACTATAATTGTGTCTTTCTAATGGCGCAATCTGTTTGAAAAATATCGATATTAACCCTTTCAAAAAAAAAAAAAAACTTTTTTAATGATGATGAGATTGTGGATGAGATTTAAGATGAAAAAGAAATTGAAGAAATGAAAACGAATGCTCTGAAAAGAACCCAGGTCCATCCCATAACGAAGCCTTTGGAGGTTTGGAAACAGCTATGAAATGGCTCGAACGGCAGAAGAACTCTTATCCTATTCAACTAATGTATTTAAGAATAATTCGAGATATGGCAGTATTGGAAAGAACGTCTTTTTTGAAGCAAGCAACAATCTAAAGCTTTTTTGCTTAAATTATAATCTCTGGAGTTCAAAAAATGATGAAAAGAGAAAAATAAAATTTTAAATGATAAAAAAGAAAACAAAAAACAGCTTTTAAACATGCTAGCACTAACTGGTGCTGCCTGTCCTAAGCCTGGATAAAGTGTGAAGGTTTTAGTACAGTCAGGAACATCCCTTAAATTGTCTGTCCATTTATCCGAGCTTTTGCTTATCCGAACTAAGGTCGGTCTCGACTTGTTCGGATAATCGGCGCTCTATTGTATATCATATATTTTTATTAATTTTTTTTCATGTTCTTGATTGAGATTCGGGAATATTTTAAAGATAGCAATGAAGTTTTGAAAGATCTTCAGATTTTAAAATTCAAATATTTTTTTTTCATTGTGAAATTAACATTCATAATCTATTGCAAGTTAAACACATCAATTTTGAATTAATATGTTATAAAATTATTCACTCTAACCCTCTTGCGTTTAAAATTTTTTTAAATAAATATTATAAACATATACGAGGGGCTATCAATAAGCTTTTGCCTCACATACAAATAATTAAGTAAAATTTGATGAAAAGGTGTAAAAAGGATAAACAATAATGAGTAAATACGCGTACACACAATACTATCGCAGACGCTATCGAATTTAAATTTCAAAACGTTTTAAACCAAAATTGCAGTTAAAATATATTTCTATAATACGAGGGTATATCAATAACTTTCTGTCCTCACATAGAAACAACTGAGTAAAACTTATGAAATTGCCACATTGTAATAGTCGTTTTCTGTATAGTCACAGTGCACAGTAACATGTGCACTGTTTGCACATTTCTGCAAACGTGCAAACGGTATTTCAAAAAGAGGGGTGAGGATGTATCCAGGAGGTGAGATAGTAGGCGCAAAGGGGGGTATTTTCCTAACTTTTTGTCGACCCCCACATGTGACATATTGTTGAAGAGGCCTGTGACAACTTATTCATGTTATGCACCCTCCGACGTCGTCCACCCAAATTTGCCCCCGAGGACATGAATGGTCTCCGTAAAATTTAGAAAAGTTCCCCACCCGGAGGGCAAATTGGAGGGAAGGGCTCAGGATGTGCATAATATGAATAAGGGTCACAGACCTTTCCAACAATATGTCACATGTGGTGGTCGGTATAAGTTCCTCTTTTTGAAATACCGTTTGCGGAAAAGTGTTACTGTGCACGGTGACTATATAGAAAACGACTAATACAATGTAGCAGTTTCATAAATTTTACTCAGTTGTTTCTATGTGAGGGCAAAAACTTATTGATATACCCTCGTATTATAGAAATATGTCTTAACTGTAATTTTGGTTTGAAACGTTTTGAAATTGAAATTCGATAGCGTTTAAGATAGTATTGTGCGTACGCGTATTTACTCATTACTCTTTATCCTTTTTACAACTTTTCCTTTTATTTAACTTGCTTCTTGAACGTACAGACGAAATTTTGCAGTCGAATTTTCAGTCATATTCATATATGCTAGACTTATAAAGATTACATTATGCTTTTTATCGTGTCAATACAACGTTTTAATATTTTATGAATTTAATTACAAGTTAATCAATTAATTTAAAGGAACTTTTCGATAGTAGGGTTCCGGTGATAAAAATCTAAATATTCGTTATAAGGTGACCGAGCCAGTAGTTGATCAAATAAGGTCGGTGCTACAGGTGTTTTATTATATTTCCTTCCTTTTAAGTTTTAGAAGTAAACTAACATCATTGCTACCGCTTAATGAATGTCGTATAGTGGATAAAAATAAAATCTGCTGAAATTAAATAGCAACGAAATTATAAATAAATAGTTTCTTTAATTGAAATTTTCTCAGTAGTTGATCCATCGAAGAAATCAATCGAAACTTCAAAAATTAATCCTTAATATCACATGCTTGGGCAGTGATTAACAATAATTCATATGAAACCACTATTTGAAATAAGGAAGATGGAAGTGATTATTTTAAATTGTCCTAATTGTCTCCAACTAATAAAAAAATAATTTTTAAATTTTCTAATTTTAAAAAAATCATAAAATGGCTTCTCTTACTGCAGGCAGCTGACAACAATGTAACAACAGGTGCTACAACAAAGATATTATATCTAGTGCGACGTGTAAAACTCATTTCCGCCTGAAATGGAGCAATATTTAAAAAAAAAATATCAACTACTGGTGTGATCACCCTAGTTAGAACTGTTTTATGTACTTTTGTACAACTTTATATGAAATACAACAACAATGGAGCTAATGATTGTTCCAAACAACGCTCTCTGAAATATTCTGACTCACAGTGAAACTGCAGCAATGCAATATTTTAAATATTGAAATGTAGAAAAAAAATAATAAAAAACTTAAAAAGTGTAATATTAAAAAAATAGTACTTCATTTTACTTTATTTAGTATTAAATTTTATATGACTGTTAACTTTAACAGTAATATTTTAAGATAAAATAGAGTTATACTTATGGAATTTAAGACATTTGTTAATTAAATATCTTCGTAGATGTTCAGATAATTAATATTTTTCTAATATGTCATGATATTTCAGTGACATACTGAATGAAAAAAATATAAAGCTTTCTTTAACTATTAAAAAAAAAAAGAAATCTTGAATATATATAGAAATATAATTTTCTATATTCTTCTTATCTCCCTCTGGAAAAAGAAGCATTTTTTTCCCATATGTTTGTTTACACTGCCCTCCAAAAGTTAATGTACAGGGACTGGATGCTTTCGATTGCACACGTTTTGTCGAATATCTACCAACATTATTGGCGAATTGTTCTTGAGCTTCTAGGATGTAAAGAACATGTTTGATTTTATATTTCTCGGTGAAGATTTATCGGGGGCTACAATTAGGGGGCTAATAATAAATTTAATAATAAAATAATATTTGCGATCACCTATGTAACAGAAAAGGCTGGAAATGGTTTGTCACTGTGGTAAATGACTATTTGGGTCCTGTTCAACGTTTGTATGCATTTGTGTAAGCATAGCACTCATATTCATGAAGATGTTAACGTTTTTGTGAAAAATTCAAAGGTTTTTGTTTATAGCAATACAGAGTTTTCAACCAAATTTAACACTACTTTCCAAAAACCTGACAAAGAACAGCAGCAACAGTATATTGTAATTAAAACATGAATATATTGAATATTTGATGAGATATGGGTACTTGTATGAAATAATTTTTAACTGCGTATGCGTGGAAGATTTCAGAATTTTTATTTCATAATTTGGTAATCAGCTATTTAGGGCAACTTATCTGAAATGTCCAATCAAATATCGAGAAATTTCACAAAGATAGGGTCGATATAGTGAGTTGCTCTCTAAAAATAGCTTTATTATAAGGGATTTTCCACAACTTTTCAATCAGCTCACTATATATTTCTAAGTTTTGACAACATTTGACAGGATTTTTTATAGAAGTTGCCCCAAAATACTGACTACCAAATTCTGAAATAAAGTTTTTGAAATCAGCCGCGCATGCGCAGTTAAAAATTATCTCATAAAAAGGCGCATATCTCATCAAATATTCAATATATTCATGTTTTAATTGCAGTATACTGTTGCTACTATTCTTTTTCAAGTTTTCGAAAAGTTGTGTTAAATTTGGTTGAAAACTCTGTATGTTACAAACAAAAAACTTTTGAATTTTTCACAAAAACGTTAACATCTTCACGAGTATGAGCGCTATGCTTACACAAATGCATACAAACGTTGAACAGGACCCAAATAGTCATTTACCATAGTGACAAACCATTTCCAGCCTTTTCTGTTACATAGGTGATCGTAAATATTATTTTATTTTTAAATTTATTATTAGCCCCCTAATTCTACCCCCCCCCCCCCACCGATAAATCTTCACCAAGAAATCTAAAATAAAACATGTTCTTTACATCCTAGAAGTTCAAGAACAATTCGCCAATAATGTTCGTAGATATTCGACAAAACGTGTGCAATCGAAAGCATCCAGTCCCTGTACCTTTGGAGGCCAGTGTATAACGTAAATCGTAAATGATATAACAAGCCGATCTTCCGTAAAAGTTATCTAAACTATCGAAGAAATGCTATTGGTCATCTCGTCAAATATGTGTAGAGTGCTCTGATCAATTTGTTCCGATTTTAAGAACCTAAATTTTTTTGGATTTGTACGCTTATAACATTCGAAATTTCAGTCATCTGTACACGTACAGTAATAAACATTAAAATGTAATGGTACTGAAATTAAAAATAATCTGATGCTAAAACAAATTAAAAAAAAACAAAAAAAAACAAAAAAGCAGGGGACGAACATGTAGAAAAGTTTCTTCATTGCATTATGCATTGTTGACAGCGCCGTTCTATGTTCTGTAATGAAAATCGGAAATGTTTTAATGATGATATGGAATTTTCAGAGGATTTTCAATTTGTAATTCCTTTCCCTATTTTTCATTGTAATAATCCGCTTTATTCATTGGAATCAACCTGTATTTTGTGTGTGTCTTTGTGCGTGTATTTGCTCTATCTCTCTGTTATTTAAATTATTATTTTTATTATTATTATTATTGTTATTATTTTGCAGTTTTAAAAATAAATTTAATGTTTAGATTTTTATTATTTTAAAAATTAACAGAAATGTTTTAATATAAAATAAAACTGTGCTGATAGAATTAAGAATTTTCAAATAAATTCCTCTGTTACACGGTCGGATTAGAGTCTTGCATCGGGTCGGGTAGCCCGATTTTATCCGAACGCGATCCAACTCACCGTTCGGGTCCAGAACGGCTGACGCTAATTTTTTTCGTTGTGGGTAGGGTTAGGGCTTGCTTGACTATAAATTATTCGTGTTAGGTTTTGATTGTTTCGGGTCGGGATCGGGTTGACCCAATTTTTTCCAAAAGAATGTCCTGAATATTATTAAATGAAAAAACTATATATTTTAGTATTATTGAGTGTATGTATAATGTGTTCATTTGTATACAAAAAAAAGCTAAAATTGATATTATTATGTAATTGTAGACTTTTCCCCCATATATTTTTTAAAATGTGGATTAATATTTTTTCACGTCGTGTTAGAGTCAGGTTTTAAGCTGACGAATTCTCTTTGTCGGATTGACTTAGGTTCGCATCGGTTAAAATTTGACACGTGCTAGACCAGAAAAATTTAGTTTGGATATCAGGTACTTCTTAGTTATCCCGTCGACCAAATTACTGTCGGCAAATTGTAAGATTAAATGCCAATAATGGTTGTCATTAATTAATTAATTGTAAGATTAAATGCCAATAATGACCAATAAAACCATTAATTCGACGTTTTATTTGTATTTTTATTAATGTTTTACTAATTTATTTGTTCTTTCTTTCTTTAAAATAAAAAATATGTCAATGTGTATAATTTGGCGAGTGGTTTGGCGATTTATATAATTTAGCGACCGGATATCATAAGAGATATTTTTTAAAACGTATGATATTAAAGTCACATATTGGATGAAAAATTACAAAGAATTTAAATTGTAGAATTGGATGCAAAATTACAGAAACTTCAAACTCAAATGCCTTTGTATGTGTCTAGATAACAAATCGTATATATTATTTCTGTGGCGTACATCCTTTTTTATCAACTAATATGTAGAGTACAATGAATTAGGATCTATTAGGAACCACTGGATAGGACGTTTTGCCCACATCTGAAATTGCGTACCGAATTTGACTAATAAGTAGAATATAATGATGAATGAGATATTATTGGATATGATTTTTTGCACACAATTGGTACAGGATACTGAATGTTTGTTAAACGACTTTGTTTGCTTGAAAATTCAATTAAATTAAAAAATTGGAATATGCGGAAAGGGATAACGGGGTGTGTGTGTGTGTGGGGGGGGGGACAACAATGAGACAGCTAAGTGGGAATTCTTTGCACAAGTCCCACTGGTATTATATACACTGTAAATAAAACGGACTAAAATATGGAAATACTACTGGCAATCTAGACGCCAGTACTATTTCCGTATTTTAACGGAACTTTTTCCCGGTAAATTACAGAAATTTGTCCTTTTGTTTCGGAATTTAACGGAATTGTTTCTGTAAATTACCGGGAAAAAGTTCCGTTAAAATACGGAAATAGTACTGGCGTCTAGATTGCCAGTAGTATTTCCGTATTTTAGTCCGCTTTTTTTTTTTTTTTTTTTTTTTCTTTACAGTGTACTGAAAATCTTATGATATCGCTCACCCACAAGAAAAGTGACACATCTCGAGAAAAGTAAATTTCACAGGAGAGGCAAAAGAAAATTTGCATCATTTTACTGTAACATGAAAATACAACGCTTAGCTCTGCATGCAGGAATGAAAGCGCGCATAAAAACACAAAACCTTCAAAAATGAAGATGAAGATGAAGTTTGGGGGGTTGGGTAATTTTACCTCTCCACACAATCCACTCTTCTTCTGTGGTCACAAATGGACATATAGCGTAATAAAGCGATTTTCCGCATAGCCACACATATGAAACTGTTTGTGTAACAGTTTCCTGTTAGTGGAATAAAACGCAAAATGAATTTTTGCAAGATGTGTCACTTTTCTTTAGAGTGAGCGATATTTCAATTCACATATTTCGTGAAAAAATACTCAACTTAGCTGTAGCAGTTGATATATTAAAACCTATTCTCAGGGGCGGGGCGGGAAAATGCATCATTTTACTCGCCAAATGATTTTTTATGTAGTCTTTGAAAATTGCAAACTATAGAGATATGCAACTTTTTTTTTTTGGCTATATTTTTCAATATCCTAATTACTGCGATGTAAACATGGTACTAAGTTTTATTTTATATTAAACTTTCAGCTCTTGTTTATATTTCTTAATTTTACAGGGAAAAAATCTGAAAATGCATTATAGTAAAAATTACCAACTATTTTTGAGTTGCGTAAATTTTGTAATAAAAATTTTCAACAGTACGTTGCATTTTACTGGCTGGTGAAATAAACCCTTGGCTGGTAAGGTTTTCTAGAAATTCTCCACCCCTGCGTATTCTGAATCATTCTTCAAATGGGAAAATATCGATTCGAATAGAAGTTATATGAGTAGTTCAAAAGAAAATATTTGTCTTTTAACATCGAAAACTACATATATATTTTTAATATACTTGTTTCTAATACATCTGACATTACAAAATTTCCCCCAATAAAAATCCAGCTAAACTATCAACGAAATTCTATTGGTCATCGCCTCACGTGCGATTTAGATTGGAAGAACTGATAAAGAATAAAAAGCAAGTTGCTCTGGGCTTATACTTTTATAAGTAAAAGACATTTTGAATTTAAGTCATCTACACATGCAGTAATACACGAAAAACGGTAATGATACTGAATTTTAAAATCCGCGGATAAAAAAATAAATTACAATAAAACAAGAGACGAATAACTAGCAATGTTTCTTCATCACCTCATAATTTTTTATGGATCTTGCTTTATGTTCTAGACTGGAAATCAGAAACTCGTTAGAGATGGTATTACAAAAAAAGATAGAAAGATTTTGAAAGGATATTCTATTTTTAAGCGTAAATCTTTTTTTCATCATAGAATAAAAATTTGCTATCTATTGAAATTTCATCCAGTGGGTTAAAAAAAAAAGAAAGAAAAAATGCAATTTAACAAATTACAACGACCATTTGGAAATGATTTTTTCAAAGACTAAAATTTAAGACATAAAAAATCGCACGGAGTTTATCATACATTACGTACGCCATGGATTACATTTTTCGATACTGTAAATTTTTAAACTTCTACGGAGATTGTCATTCATTACGTACGCCATGGGTTAAACATTAATATTCATGGACCCATTTTAAATGAAATTTCATTCTTAAACTTCTAAACATCCCACAATATTACTTTTAACATCGTCGTATAGAGAAAAAAAAATGTACTTTTAAATGCAATTTGTTTGAAAGCTGTATCTCAAATTGTTTCCGAGTTATTAATTTTTTTTTGTAGTTTTTATTGCTTTTTTGTCATAGTGGCAACAGAAGTATCCATTTCTGTTGGAAGTAAACGGAAAATACAGATTACTGTATACACCCATCAGAAAACGAATAAAATGCCGATTCAACTAATAAAACGCTTCAGATATGTTTTTGATTTCCTACCCTGACGGAGGACAATAACCATTTTCCTAAATGGTAAAAAAAAAAAAAAAAAAAAAAAAAAAACATGGTTCTACTAAACGAAAAAAAAAAGAATTCACTTTTACTCCATTATATCTTTGAAATTCTAAATTCATATTATAAACATACTTCATAGAAAGATGTTGTAATTGCAATTTTAGTTTGAAGTTAATTTTATCCTCTGCTATTTATCTTACTTTTCTTTTTTCTTTTTTCTTTTGTGATTTTTTTTATTTTTATTTATCCCGGGCTCGGACAAGATCGTGTTGGATAATGCAAAATTTTCATATACAGATTTCTGTATATGAACATATTTCTGTAATATATCATGATGACACAGTCACATATAGGATGAAAAATTATAAAGATTTTGAATTCTAGAATTGGATGAAAACTTATAGATTCTTCTATATTAGCCATTATACATGGCTTTACAAACTAATAACAAATACTTAAAAGAAAAAAAAAACATATGATGATATTTAGGCCACACATTGAATGAAAAAAAAATATAAAACATTTGCTAGTTGTTAAAATATTAAAAAACTATGCCGCAATCTATCTTCATTTGAGATAATATTTTACCGGAAAAGAAATATATTTATCATTTTTATTCGTAAAATGAAACTTTATCTTTTTAGAATATTTGTTTATAACTGATACTTCAGGCAATCTTTCAATAAAAGTTAGCTAAATTTTCGAAGAAAGTTTATTGGTCACCGCCTCACGTAGAATTTAAACCGGAAAAGCAGATAAAAAAGAACAAGCCGCTTTGGATTTATACATTTCTAACAAGGAAGGTCTCCTTACTGGGGATACTCAGAATATTTTGAAAAAAAAAAATACTTATTTAAGTACTTACGTATATTATAAAAGATCAGTGAAATGTAGTGGCGGAATTGCAGTAAAAAGCCTGTAAAAAATAAAATATTTTCGAGTATTTGGCGCGAGAAAATGAAAGCGTCACGCGAGCAGAACTTTTCCTCGTCAAAAGGAAACGACTTTAATGTATCTGAAAATTGCTTTTTAATTGGTTTTTAGAATGTGTGTAAATACATAGTATTTAATGAATTTGAACTTAAAGAATAAGAGAGTTTAATGCATGTATTTTTTTTTTTTTTTTTTTTTTTTTTTTTTGTGTTGTATATTTATGTTGCTTGTTGCTACAGTTATTTAATTTTATCACTGTTAAAATAATTTCATATATAAAAAATATTTTCATATTAAAAAATATATTTTCATATATTTAATCGTATTCCAAAATAAAGTCCAGATGAAGAATGCTACATTTAAATATTGGAGAAGTTTTTGTTTCCATAGTAACAAAATTGAATCGACAGTGAGAAATTAGATTTATTTTGAGATTGAAACAATTTTAATGGATTTAAATTTTGTTTTAATTCATAAAATTTCATAGTTGACTTTCATGTATATATGACTTCAATGTATATATGACAAAACTGTAGTTAAAACAAACTAAAACTGACAAAACTAAAGTTATTTAAATTAAATTTATTTAAACAAGTTCAACATAAAACATTTTTACCTTAAAGAGTATTTGACATAAAAAGGTATGTTTTGAAATTTCATTCCATCGCCAATCGGTGATAAATCGCCAAATAACGAAATTTTCATTATTTGTTTACGGACATTCTATCGAATTTCCGCCGAAATTTTTTTGATAAACATATCTATCCTGATGAGAAGAACATTCAATTTTTTTTTCACATATTTCGGATTATGCCCGTATGGAGACCTTCCTTGTAAGTAGTAAACTTTTTAAATTTCAGTCATCTACAAGTACAGAAATAAACACAAAACAGTAATGGTAGTGAATTTTAAAACATACCAGTAAGAAAAAAAATTACAATAAAATAGGAGACTAATATGTAACAATGCTTATTCATTATATGATAGATTTTTATCATCCTTGTTTCATGTTCTCGATTGAGATTCGGAAATGTTTTAAAGATAGAATTGAAAAGATTTGAAAAGACGTTCAGATTTTAAAATACAAATCATTTTTCCCTCTTTTCCTTTGTGAAATTAAAATTCGTAATCTGTTTCAAGTTAAACAAATAAATTTTGAATTAATACGTTATACAATTATTCACTCTAATCTTGTTATATGTTTAAAATTTTAAAATAACAAAGAGCAAGTCGGCTCCAGATATATATATTTCTAAGCAGTAAACCTTTTAAATTTCAGTCTTCTACACACACAGTAATAAACACAAAACGTCGCTGGTAGTGAATTTTAAAACAGACCGATAAGAAAATAAATTACAATAAAATAGTAGACGAATATGTAACAAGGTTTCTTCATTATATCATACATTTTTATCAATCTTGTTTCATGTTCTTGATTGAGATTCGGAAATGTTTTAAAGATAGCACTGCAGTTTTTGCAAAGACATTTAGATTTTAAAATGCAAAACGCTCTTCGTTGCATCTTGCTGTTATCATGATCGTTTTAAGATCTGGATTGAAAATCAGAAATATCTTAATGATAATAACGGATTTTTCAAAAGATTTTCATTTTTAAATCCTTTTTCCTTTTTTTTTCATCATAATAATCCAGGAATCCTTCTGTAGTTTGTGGGGTTTTCTGTATCTATGTTCGTGTATTTCTTCTCTCTCTGTCATTTAAATTGTCATTATTATTATGATTATTTTTCATTTTTAAAAATAAATTTAACGTCTAAATTTTTATTACACTGGTGTCCAAAATTAAGGACCAATCACAAAATGCTAATTTTCAAGTACGCGAATACTCAAAAGGAAATAATATAATTCGAATAATTACTATCTCTACAGCATAGCTAGTCCATGTAACATCTCATTCATGTCACACATGGTCACAAGTGTCACAGTCAGTACGGTGAAGCAAAAAAAAAAAAAAAGGGAAATTCCATACATCTCGTTATGAGTCTCAAATGATTACTATATTTGACTCCACTGAGTCGTCACTGTGACTGTTTCTTTGTGACGAGTCACCATGTGTCTTTACAATGTTGTTACATTGTGACTCTCATGTGACTGCCATCTGTAGACTCAATTTCAAAGTCATCGTAAACGCTGCATTGTGATAAGTTATCAAATAATGTCACATTAAAGTCACATGATGAGTTTCAGGTGACGGAGAGACTACTGTGAGGTCACCATTGTGCCCTTTTGTGAAAAGTCTCCATGTGACTATAATGTGATATTGTTTGGTGACTTATCCTAATGCAACATTCCTGATGTCTTTGAATTTGAGTCTAAAAATGACAGTCATATGAGAGTCACAATGTAACTACATTGTAATGTCACCTGATGGCTCGTGACAATGCAGCAGTCACATTGACATCTCAGTGGAGTCACATATAGTGGTCATTTGAGACTCATAATGAGACGTGTGGAATTTCATATTTCTTGTTTCACCGTAGTGACTGTGACACTTGTGACCATGTGTGACATGAATGAGATGCTATATGAACTAGCTGTGCTGTAGGGATAGTAATTATTTGAATTATATTATTTCCTTTTGAGTATTCGCTTACTTTAAAATTAGCATTTTGTGACTGGTCCTTAATTTTGGACATCAGTGTATTTTTAAAATTAATAGAAATGTTTTAATATAAAACGAAATTATACTGATAGAATTAACCCGGGAGAACTTGCTGCATGAGATTTTCTCTACCCGTCGTACTTTTTTTAAGACTGTTATTTAAACCATTTTTCATTTTAATTAAAATTTAAAAATGTTATTTCAATTATTTTACCTATTTGTAAGTAAAAGTACTAAGCCAAGCAAAAAAAAAAAAAAAAAAAAAAAAAAAAAAGAAAAAAAATGATATTAAGCGAATGTAAAGAAAAAGAAAAGCAAATGGGCACCGTGAGAGAAATTCTCACTAGCGAGTTCTCCCGGGTTAAGAAATCAAAATAAATTCCTCTGTACATATTCGGATTAGAGTCTTGCATCGGGTCGCGTAGTCCGATTTTATCCAAACACGACTAAACTCGCAGTTTGGATCTGCTCGGACTGACGCTAATTTTTTTTCGTTGTGTCTTATGTTTTAGTTTGATTGACTCTAAATGTTTCGCGTTAAGTTTTGACTCTTTCGGGTCGGGTCGTGCACATCCGATTTTTTCAAAAGAAAGTCTGGATAGTTTTAAAATAAAAAAAAAATAAATTATATATTTGAATTTTAGTGAATGCATATGTGTTCATTTTTATACAAGAAAATGTTGGAAATACTAATCTCTTCAAAAATAGATAAAACTTATATATCAAGTTAATTGCTTTTCAAAAACACTTAATGCCTGCAATAAATAAGACTGATTACTTCTTCACCCATCATGTTACAAAAATAGAAAATTACTTTCTGTTTCATCTATTGAACTGTCAATCAAATGTCAATAAACATTTACATTATAAAGCTGCAATTTTGACAGTATAAAGAACTATATCAATAATTTAATGACTTTAAAGGACAATAAGTGTTTTATTAATATATATAACCTTGATTTTATTTATGCTATTAATCAAGTCTCAATAATGTATTTGTATTATTATTTTCTTTCAGTGTCCGTAAAAATTTAATGTTGTAAGGAGCAAAAATAAATGCTCCAAGATGTAACTTTTGAAATATAAATACTATTTTAGTTTAAAACCATAAGTGCTACAATATTCCTGGAATATATATATATAACAGGAAAATACATAATTTTAATTTTAAAAAATCACAAGTTCTTACAGGTGAAACAACACTGGATATTTCAGATATCTAATGGATTAAACCAAGTTTTTTTTTTTTCCCCCTGGATATGCAGAAAGTTACCGTGGACGATCATGAAGAAGAAGGTAAGCAGATTTACCTTACCTTTATTATATGATTTAAATGTCATTACTTTTATATTACATTTGTCTCATTTTTTAATCATCTAACAAATAAAAAAAAAAAATATAACATTTATATTAATATGTAATTGTAGGCTACTTTTCCATAATTTTTTTAAAAATATAGAATAAACCTTTTTCACTTTGTGTCCGACTAAGGTTTTTCGTAATTTCTCTTCGGATCGGGTAAAATCTAGCCCATTTTGGACATTAGTTTAAATAACACAGTCGACAATTTTATAACATAATCGGGTATTTATGTATTATCCAGGGTAGGAAACAGATCTCCAAAGATGGTTGCCAATTTTCAATCTTGTTTACCGTTGCCAATCATGTTCAAAACAGAAATTTAACATTATTTAATACATAACATTCTTAAAAATGGTAAATATTATCAAATAAATTTATAAATAAAACATAATAAATTAAGTATAATAAATAAATGAATAAATAAACTATAAACAATAATAAAAAAAACTGTTAGAAATAATAAACTATATTACGTATTATTATTATCATTATTATTGCGTTGTAACTCTTATTACGTATGATACGATATAAAGTTGTCAAAAAGTAAGAATTACTCTAATAACGTATAATTGGTGCTATGCTTGGCGCAGTTATATTTGACTTAGTCTGGATAATGCGTAAGTACCCATAATCGATATTTGTATAATATATATCATGATATCACAGACGCATAATATGGATGAAAAATTACAAAGCTTTTAAATCGTAGAATTCGAGGCAAAATTGTAGAAACTTCAAACTCAAATGCCTTTGCATAGGTCCGGAAACATAATATTATACATTTAAAATCTCATCATGATACAGTAGAACCTCGATTATCCGAAGTAATTGGGATCGCTCATCTTTCGGAAAATCAAAATTTTCAGATAATCCAGAAGGCTTCAATTTTAAGATTAAGGAGAAATATATGGGCTATTTCTTATTATGGTAAAAGTGCTTAATAAAATAGCACTAGTAAAGCAATAGTACACACTAAGCAATAGTAAAATAGAAACAAGACTAAATTACTTTAATTTTGAAATTAAGTACCTTTCACAAGGGTTTCAAACAATGTTTTGTTTGTCGTAGTTTCGATTGCCTTTACTTTGAAGTTCTATTTTAAATATTTTACACCAGTATCAGAGTCTTTCTACTGCTCCAGCCATGCCACATTTTTTGCAAAACATCCAAAAGCTCCAGAATTGCTAATTTATTCGTTTTGTTCGTTCCACTGCGCAGCTTACGGGAACTCAAGTTAAATTCAAAGGAATTCTAAGAAAGGGGGTCGAAAATATTTATATGTACTCGTGGTCCGAAAAGGACCGCTTTCACACAAGGAACGTGATAGTTAAAAAAAAAGGTTTCAAAATGGATTTTGCATACAAGGAATGTGATAGTAAAAAATAAAAGAAGCTCTAAAAATAGATTTCGATTAATCGAGATTTTTGTTTAAAAGAGTTTCAACTATATTTCAATCGCAAATTAGTGAAAAAAATGTACAGTTTTGTTATAACAGTTCATATATTAAATTTTATTCTGGAATCAATCTTCAATTGGGAAAATATCGATTTCAAAAGAAATTATAGTTCAAAAGAAAATATTTGTCTTCTAACATCGGAAACTGTAACTTTTTGTTTAGTGTACTTGTTTATAATATAGTTGACATTACAAAATTTCCTCCAATAAAAGTCAAGCTAAACTATCGAAGAAATGTTATTGGTCATCACCTCACGTAGGATTTAGATTAGAAGAACAGATAAAGAATAAAAAGTCCTTCCGGCCAGTGCTGGGAGGAAGAGGTAGCTTTCATAATCCTTATTTTTAAAAAGCCAAATTATATCATTCAAACACACGAAGCTCAATTTAGTGGAAACCGAATATAGGAGATTCAATACTAATTTTTATCAATATAATGAATGAGAATTTCGCGAAATTAGTCAGCTTTATCCAAGCTGCTTTTCTTTAAAGTAACATATATTTGGCTGCCAAATACGGCAATTTCTTAAAGTGCCTATCATTTTAAGACAACATGGTGGATGAGGCTAAGCAGTGAACTTGGTCGAGACCTTAGTAATTGCTGTGCACATGCTCACTCACATCGGAATCGGTTAATATATAGGAGTGCTGTCGCATGCAAAAAATCAGATTTTTCAAAATGTCACCCGCAATAGAAATTGAAACTGCTATATCTGAGCCATTTTTTAAGGTAAAGACAAACAAAAAATGCTCCTGAATCCTTATATCAAGGTCAAATACTTAAGAAAGAAACCTTTTTCAATTTCTAATTTTTTTGCACCTCACTTTAAATATATATATATTTTTTAATTTAATGGTCGCCATTTTGAAACAAGATGGCTGATGAATCTGGCCAGCGAACTTGGTCGAGGTGTTGGTGTATAATATCCACATGCCTTCTTACATCGAAATAGGCGAATACGTGTGTTATCGCGTGACAAATACAAGATCATTTCCAAATGTTAGCCATGCTAGAAATTCAAAGTGCTA
Source organism: Maratus speciosus (assembly GCA_963932465.1). Classification (NCBI taxonomy): domain Eukaryota; kingdom Metazoa; phylum Arthropoda; class Arachnida; order Araneae; family Salticidae; genus Maratus; species Maratus speciosus. The sequence continues at coordinate 619,904,769 of OZ010788.1, read as the reverse complement.
TAAATCAACCATTTTTTAAGATATAAACAAAAGAACAAATTTTCAGAAACAAAAACTGCTCCGGAATCTTTGTATCAAGGCCAAACACATAAAAAAATCTTTTTCATTTTCCAATTGTTTAATACCTCATTTTGAATTTTAAATTTAATTTTTTTTAAATGGCAACCCTTTTGAAACAAGATGGCGAATGAAGCTGGCCAACGAACTCGGTCGAGACATTGGTATGTACTATGTACAGACCAAGTTACATCCAAATAGGTTCATAATTACGCCTATTATCGCGTGACAAAAATCAGGTCGTTTTAAAATGTCAGCCACAAGAGAAATTCAAAATGCTATTACTCAGCCATTTTTTTTAGATATAGACGAAAGAAAAACTGTTCCGGAATCTTTGTATTAAGGTCAAACACATACAAAAAAAATCTTTTTCACTTTCCAATTTTTTGGTATCTCATTTAAATTTTTTATTTTTTTTTAAATGGCCGCCATTTTGAAACAAGATGGCGGATGAAGCCGGCCAACGAACTCGGTCGAGATATTTCTATGTACTATGTACACACCAAGGTACATCCAAGTCGGTTCATAAATACGCCTTTTATTACGTGAGAAAAATTAGGACGTTTCAAAATGTCAGCCACGCTAGAAATTCAAAATGCTATAACTCAGCCATTTCTTAAGATATAGACGAAACAAAAACTGCCCCCGAATCTTTTTATCAAGGTCAAACACATAAGAAGAAAATATTTTTTCAATTTTTAATTTTTTGGTACCACATTTCAAATTTAAATTTTTCTTAAAAATTTAAATGGCCACCATTTTTAAACAAGATGGCGGATGAAGCTGACCAACGAACCCGGTCGAGACATTGGTATGTACTATGTATAAACAAAGTTACATCCAAATCGGTTCATAAATACGCCTTTTATCGCGTGACAAAATTCAGGACGTTTCAAAATGTCAGCCACGCTAGAAATTCAAAATGCTATAACTCAGCCATTTTTTAAGATATAGACAAAACAAAAACTGCTCCGAAATCTTTGTATAAAGGTCAAATACATAAGAAAAAATATTTTTCCATTTTCAATTTTTTGGTACCACATTTCAAATTTTAAACTTTTAAAAAAATTTTAAATGGCCGCCATTTTGAAACAAAATGGCGGATGAAGCTGGCCAACGAACTCGGTCGAGAGATTGGTATGTACTATGTACACACTGAATTACATCCAAATCGGTTCATAAATACGCCTTTTATCGCGTGACAAAATTCAGGACGTTTCAAAATGTCAGCCACGCTAGAAATTCAAAATGCTATAACTCAGCCATTTTTTAAGATATAGACGAAACAAAAACTGCTCCGGAATCTTTGTATAAAGGTCAAATACATAAGAAAAAAATATTTTTCCATTTTTAATTTTTTGGTACCACATTTCAAGTTTAAAAATTTTTTAAAAATTTTAAATGGCCGCCATTTTGAAACAAAACGGCGGATGAAGCTGGCCAACGAACTCGGTCGAGACATTGGTATGTACTATGTACACGCCGAATTACATCGAAATCGGTTCATAATTACGGGAGTTACAGTGTGACATAGGTCAGATATATATATATATATATATATATATCAATTTTGAACGGAGGGTGGTTTCGGGGTCTGGGGGTCATGATCGATGAAAATATACCAACATTTTTTGAAATCGCTTTCCTCCGAACGGCTGCAATAGGTAGCTTTTTTGTAAAGAAAGCTACCTAAAAGCAAGGTGCTCTGGATTTATACTTTTAAAAGTAAAAGACAATTTAAATTTAAGTCACCTACACGCACAGTAGTAAACACAAAGCGGTATGGGTACCGAATTTTAAAATCCGCCGATTAAAAAAAAAAAAAAAAAACAACAAAAAAACAATAAAACAAGAGATATTCTATAGCAATGCTTATTCATCGCATCATAATTTTTTAAGGATCATTTTCATGTTCTAGATTGGAAACGCTTTAAAGATAGTACTGCTGTTTTGAAAGAACTCTATTTTTAAACATAAATCTTTGCTTTTTCTTTCTTTTTTCATTGTAGACTAAAACAATTGTAATCTATTAAAAGTTGAGCCAATGAATATTGAAATAATATGATTATACTTTACAGTATATATATATATATATATATATATATATATATATATATATATATATATATATATATATATATATATTACCCTATTACATCTTTGAAATGCTAAATACATATTACCGGGAGAGACAAAACTTCGTTAAAACTTTAAAAACTCATAAGAAAGGAAGAAATTATGATAAAGAAATGCGGTTTGCAAGAAAGGGCTCACAAGTAATCGGATTTTTTCTTAGCCCGAAAAGAAATGTTAGTTAAAAAATCACATGAACTTTTTTGACATCATCACATCACATGCTGACGACCCGAAACATCCCTCATTGCATGCATGGTCTCGTTGACGTTGTTGTGATGTCACTGTAAATCACTGTGGTCACGCCACATCTGTGACCAAAATAGTGCCAAGATTAGTGCCAAGATAGCGTACACAATATTCCTTGCAATGATTTTTCTAAAGAAAAACGCTGTCGGCATGTTTAAGGAGAAAAGTTAGGGGGGAGAAAGGGGGTCAAAAAATAATATTACTTTCCATTATTAGTTTATCCATCTGATAATTCAGGAACGTTTATTTTTCACCAGAAGTTTTGAAATTGCTACTTATTAAACTAGAACTTTTTTGATAGCAATGAGGCAAGATTTAGACAAGAATGGACTACAGATGAAAGAGAAGTACACTGATGAATGGCCTTAATTCAGTATGGCTTTGAAGGTTTCTTTTATTACTTCCCCAACCCAGAACAAAGATCAATCTATGAAAAAGTATGTGAACTACAGACTTAGTGCACAATGGCAATAGATAAAAGACAGTTTACTAGACCTTCTACATGATCTATCTCATATTTTAAGTGGACTTGATTTACCATGGTTATGAGCCCCTCATATATACATACATGTTTTGTACGGTTGCCATAAAATATCCCTACACCCAACTAGTTCTTCGCAAAGCATCGTAAAAAAAATGCAACTGGTACCAACTGACTAAAACTAACTTCTACTAATTAATCACACGCTTAAATTCTACGTAAGGTTGTCTACGATGAACTTCTCTACGCAGGTTGTCTTCATAGAAAATTGGTTTCCCACGACTCATAAAAATAAATAAAACATATTGCAAAAGATACAGCAATGTTTCAGTTACTTCTCAACATAAGAACAACTGGAATTGTAACAGTTGTCATACCGTGGGATAAGTTTTTGTTGACTAGTCTCATAGAATTCTGTTGCTAGGAAAGTATCCATCTTGTCACAGTTCTCAACCCACGTCTCATCGTCCGTGACGATCCTGTTGAGATACTCGTTGCCCTCATTGTGTTATCGCTGCAGAAAAGTCAACGCTACTCCCATGAGTTTGGTTTTGAGTTTGGATGTAAGGTTCTTTACACTGTAAAAAAAAAAAAAAAAAAAAACGGACTAAAAAACGAAAATACTACTGGCAATCTAGACGCCAGTACTATTTACGTTTTTTACGGGAATTTTTACCTATAAATTACAGAAAATTTTCTGTAAATTCCCGTAAAAAACGTAAATAGTACTGGCGTCTAGATTGCCAGTAGTATTTCCGTTTTTTGGTCCGTTTTTTTCTTTTTTACAGTGTAGAACGCACCTGGCGCACAATCTGCGGAACAACATTGGGTGGTGATCGGGTATGATCTCATGCATCGCCGACATTTTCTGAACTTTTCTGCTACTTTTCTGCACACAAAAATTCATAGGTTACAAAAAATACATTTTTCGAATATAAATTTCAAATGTATGTGAGTCTTAAAACATTGAAATTACAACAAAAGTTTATAAATTAAGAGGGTGCTTATCTCAGTACAATATAAGCAGATAAAACAGCGTTTTAAGAGCCAGAACTGTTGAATTAACTGCAGACTAGTTTTGGTAACACTTGACATGCCGTCATCAGCGCAAAAAAGATGCAATTTTGCCCATATGTATGGAGAAGAGGTGGATTCGAGTGGAATATATATCGGCCAATGGAATTGGATGAAATTACATGCACTGTAAAAAAATAAATCGACTAAAATACGGAAATACTACTGGCAACCGAGACACCTGTACTATTTCTGTATTTTAACGGAACTTGTTCCCGGTAAATTACAGATTTTTTAAAATTTATTTACGGGGAAAACGTCCGTTAAAATATGGAAATAGTACTGACGTCTTGATTGCCAGTAGTATTTCCGTATTTTAGTCCGGTTTTTTACAGTATGGAACATGCAATAGGAAGTTGTATGGGAAAAGGAACTGTAATGTCGAAAAGTGCTAGTAGACAATAAGTAAAGGAGGTCCACACAGTGACCACATTACCGCTTCCTTATACAATTTGCTATTGGCTGTTGTCTGTTATTTCTTGCAATTCCATTGGTCAATAAACCCATCTATCGAATCCGCTTCTCCTCGATATAGGGGCGAAATTCCATCATTCTTTAGATTGAAGACGACATGTTAAATGCTACCAAAACTAGTCGTCAGTCAATTAAAAAATTAAGGTTCTGAAAACGCTGTTTTATTTGCTTATATTGTATTGCGTCAAGTATCTTTTTTATTTGAAAAATTTTGTTATATTTGCATTGCTTACAAAAATCGTAAGCAGTCAGAGAGCTAATAGACCAATAAATTAAAAAATCACCATAGTCGATAATACAAAGCTAAAGAATATCTCTTGAACAAGAGACTGCTTATCATTTGTTTTATGACTTAAATAATATGCAGAATCTTAACAATTCAAATAATCGTAGAAAAAGGAAATATTATTATCATTTTTAATGACTTTTTACGGCTAGGGATGTAACTTTTTCATCTACAAAGATTGATTTATATACATTTTTTCCTACAAGTAATGTCTCTTTTTTTAAGTATTTTATTTTTAAAAACAACAAAAAGTTTCTTAGAGGTTTTAAAAAAAAGTAATTCTTCTGATATTTTATTCTAACAATCGTATATTCTTTATACCCTTTCATAAGATAAAGCTAAAGAATATCTCTCAATCGATGAGATTTCTTATCATTTGTTTTATTATAAATAGTTAGTAGAAACTTTTTAAAGCTTTCCTCGAAATGAAGGGCCTTAAGTATAATAATACGAAACATAAAGTTTCAAAGAAACTGGAGGATAAATTTAACAATCTCTTAAAGTAGTTAACTTGGTAACTTGTATTTTATCTGCTGTTTAAGTTCTTTTCTTATTACATTTGTTTTGAAATTTTTATTACAGTGAAACCATTATGTTACAAAATTATGCCTGGAAAGGACGTAACGAACGTCAACATGACTTTGAAACAATATCATCTGAAGAAAACATATCGCCGTGGGAATGCAATACTTTTAAACTGTACAATATAAAAATATTTCTAAGGGGAATTTTCAATTATATATTTAAAAATAAATAACGGAAAAGAAAAGAGAAGAGTTGAATAAAATCAATTTATTGGTGTAGGTGCGTTCGTAATCACATAAATACTTAGCAGCTATCGTCGCCTTCTGGTCCGTCCGTCTGTCTGCATATAACAGCGCAAAAACTACCCAATCGTTTGAAATTTAACATACAGAATCGCTGCATAATTCTGTGGAGTCATTTCAAATTTTATGAAAATCAAACCGAAACTTAAAAGGATATTAATAAAGTTTTTTTTTCATTCTATTAAATCCTATCATGAGTAATCAATTCAATGATATCCGATGATAGGTAATGATTCCAGGTTGGCATGATGATTACGTCCCGTTTAAGGTGGAGTCCTATTATTTTCGCATTACTGAATTTAATATATAAAATCGTAATAAATTTTATACTCATGCATTTTTGCATAAGACTGCAACAGATATTGCACCAAGCTCTGAATATTTATAAAACTAGATAATAATACAAACACACCTCATTTGCCACGTTGGACGCACAATATTCGACTTGTTAACTGATTTATTGTTGACCTTGGAAATCTTAATAATAAAACCAGAAGGGGGCTGGTCACTCAGCTTCGGAATTCTCCTCCGTAATGTTAAGTCTATGGACTTGTGATGCATTCGTCTATTTAAAATATCTTCTCGGGAAATTCATATTTCTAACATCTATTTTCTGTGTGCTCTTCTTAAAGGACGTGTCTTTTGTTTCTTAGCTTTCAAAATATTTCTAAAATCTGTGCCGAATTTAATATTTTTAAGTGCTAAAAGTGGGCAAATTGTGATTAAGATTTTAACACGTCCTATAAAATGAAGTCTATACTTTAGAAATATTTTGAGAACTAACAAGGAAGGTCTCCTTACAGGGCATACTCAAAATATGTTGAAACAAATACTAGTGAAACTACCCGTGTATGTAATAAGGGATCAGTCAAATTTAATGGCGGAATTTCTGTAGAAAGTCTGTAAAAAAATAAAATACTTTCGAATATTTGGCGCGAAAATACGAAAGTGACACGCGATTTGGCGAGCAGGATTTTTCCTCGCCAAAAGCAAACGATTCCAATGCATCTGAAAATTATTTATTAATTGTTTTTTAGAATGCATAGTTTTTAATGAATTTAAACTTAATCAATGTATTATTATATATTATTATATATTTTTTATATTACATATATATGTTGCTTGTTGCTGTAGTTATTTAATTTTATTACTGTAAAAATATTTTCTATGCTTTGCAAGTTCCAAATATCTATTTTAAGTTAAAGTCAGGTGACATTTGATTGCCATAATGCTTTTCCATATCGAAGACGAAGTCGTTTCCATAGCAACAATATCAAATCGACAGTGTTCTATCTGCCTTATTTTTGAGCTTGAAATAATTTAAATCAATTTAAATTTTGTTTTAATTCATAAAATATGATATTTAAATTTTATAATAAATACATATAAATATATATGACAAACTATAGTTAAAACAAACTAAAAATGACAAAACTATAGTTAAAACAAATTTAAAATGACAAAACTAAAGTTATTTAAATTAAACTTATATAAACAAACTCTACATAAAAACGTATTTTTTTTTCATCGCCAACCGGTGATAAATCGCCAAATAAACGAAAATTTCGTTATTTTTTTACGGACGCTGTATCGGAGTTCCGCTAAATTTTTTTTTATAAACGTATATATCCATATGAGAAGAACATTCTGTAATTTTTTCAGATTTTTTGGAGTATGCCCGTATGGAGACCTTCCATGTAAGAAGAAAAGAGACATCTTTTAGGATGTGCACACAAAAAATAGAAGTTAAAAATATTAATTTCCAGAGGAGGTATTTTAAATATACGAATGCATCCAATGCCCATTGACTTTACATGAGTGAGGGGAAATCGAAAGCTGAGTGACTAGCCCCCTTAATAATAAAACATTAGTATTCGATTACATTCCTAATAGAAAGATTTTTAATTGAATTATTAGAAGATTAGTTTCTACGAATGTTATTGTTCGTATATTTTTCGTCTCAGTAATAGAAAAGTAAAAAGAAAATCTTCTTTTTTTCAAACAGTCTTTGTTCGTATTTGATCAGTTTCCTATTAAGGAAAAGCACCATAAAAAAAATCGGACACAGATACTCGCTTTGATTACAGGTAACAGGTTTGATTACTTGTAACAGGTTTTTGAAATCTGTTACAAGTTGCATAAGTCAGAGCAAGTAAATATCATAGCCGAAATACGCATAGAAGCTGGATTGTTTACGTAGTTTACGTACCTGTTCCTTTTATTATTCTTTTTAGAATTTCGTTCATCTGAAGAAACATTATTCGTCTCACTCCTCTGCCTGTCTGTATGTCACAGAGCCCGTTCTCAGAAACTATGTATATTGGAGACTTGAAATTTTGGATACTTATAGGTGAATACCTCATATCAAACGACAAATCATAAAAATTTGAAAAAGTCTTATATTTACCAATCTGGGCTCTAACTTGTGTATTTTAAGCTTTTTTTTAGGATTTCGTTCATATGACGAAACCTTATTCATCTCACTCCTCTGTTTGTTTGTCTTTCTTTAAAGTCTGACTGTTACAGAGCTCGTTCTCAGAAACTATATATATTGGAGACTTGAAATTTCGGATTCTTATAGCTGAACACCTCACTTCAAACGACAAATCATAAAATTTTGAAAAAGTCTTATATTTACCCCTCTGGTCTCAAGCTTGTGTATTTTAAGCTTTTTTTTCAGACTGAGCCCCTAATTAAGTTGAAGACATGGAATTTTGTATATTTATAGTTGAACACCTCACATAAAACGACAAATCATACATAGGGGAGATGGGGGCACATGTGAACATCGCAATTTTTCGATAGTTATTACAAGTTTTTTTATTTGAAAAAAATTACTAAAGATGATAACACCTGTAGACATATGGTAAAAATTTTTTGAAGCTCTATGACATTTTGTTTGTCCTCTGTAGCCAAAACACTGTTTTTAGATCTCAAAAGTAAAATCTTTGTTCCAAGTTGATAAGCGAATAACTTCATTCATTTATTCATTTATTTGAATTTGAGTGTTTTAACGTATACTATGAATACTAATAAACATTTTTGATAATATTCTTTTTCTTCTAAAATTGAGAAATGTTAATGATTTATAAATTTAACAACAGCAGCAATGTGGGGCACTTGTGAACAGACTAGTTGTGGCAGATATGAACAGTTCATAAGTGCCCCAATAATCATTCTGTGATTCTGTTTCTTTCAGTTAACTTAATGCGAAACAATGTAAGTTCCATTATCTACAATTGTCCTGAAATAGAAGATATTTTCCTCACACAAAGTTTATTTTGTATTGAAACTTCCACAAACATATCTTTCAGCAAATACATAAAGAGCAACAAGCTCGTTTACGTTCACTTGTACTTTAAATAAATTTAATGTTTTCTAAAATGCAATAAGTTTTATATACTATTTTACTAAACGGTTTACAACAATATTTTATGCATTGTTAATAAAAAAGCATTACCTTGAATAACTTTGCAAATTTTTCTGTTACATTTGTTCTAACCTTGCAATGATGGCTTACTTCCATCTCTAAAACAGTTATGTATATGATGTTTTGAATGGAGCTATCCATTCAAAATACCATATCCATAAATACCAGTAATATTTTAAGAAAGTGAAATTTTTAAACTGACAACTACAGTAAAATCCCGATTATACCCCCCCCCCCTCTTTCAAAAGCAAAAGAAGTTGGGGGGGGGGGGTTATAGTCGAGATTTTTTTTAATCATTAAAAAACCCTTCTTTATCTATAATTTACAAGTAAATAAGGCAAATACAGGAGTGAAAATCTTTCATATTTCGGCAGATTTCCGATAAATAGTATGTAAATTCCCCCTCCCTAAAATTTCCCCCAACAAAAACCCTTAAGCAAAATTTAAAAGTTTTAATTTCTTTTTTAAAATTTCTTCTTTATTTTGTTATTTTATTGCAACAATATTTAATGAATCATCTAAGCCTCTCCCCTCCAAATCTACTTATTTTCATTTTATAATCTTTTGCTAAAACATATCACCCAGAAACTAGAGAAATATATACATATATATTTCTTTATGGTGAATTTAAAAGGTAATATAACTAATGATTACGATGACAAATGAATAATAGAATAAAAAGCATGTTAAAGGATATTTTTTCCTTGCGTTCACATGTGCCCCACGAGTGTTCACAACTACCCCGCTGATGGGGCACATGTGAACAATTTTTTGAATTTTTAAAACTATTAAATAATGTAAGAAAAACTATACAGGTGATTTTTAAAAAATTACCATGTATAAAAGAAAGCTCTGTTTACTATATGAAGTATTTTTTGTTTATATAAATTAATCCAGTTATGAGAAAAAGGTATATTTATGCGAACTGTTCACATGTACCCCCATCTCCCCTATATATATATTTTTTTGGTCTTATATTTATCCGTCTGGTCTCTAATTTGTGTATTTTAAGCTTTTTTTTTTTTTTTTTTTTTTCTTAACTGAGCCCCTAATTACGTTGAAGACTTGAAATTTTGAATAGTTATAGCTGAACACTTGCGATCACACGACAAATCATAAAAATTTCAAAAAATCTTATATTTACCCCTCCGATCTCTAACTTGTATATTTTAAGCAATTTTTCTAACCTCCAACCTTTTCATCCGGGGGGCACTTTTTAAACTTTTGCCGACACCCCTTTGATATTATGCACCATAGCCTTACATATTTCTTACATATTTTTGTTCCACTTTCTACCACTAGGGTGCGTCTAACTATCTCGGGTGCTATGGGCCCGACCCCCTCGACTAATAGATCTACGGATAGGTTGTAAAACGGAGTTTCGTTCGTATAGAGGTATATTTAGCATAGAGTGCGCCCCCTGATTGCGAAATATGGAACTAACGGATTTTGCAAAAGAATAACGTGTTTTAAAAGGAATATTAAACGAAACCTTCTGTGCGATCTGTGATCACACTTACCCACTTGTTTAATTTTCAAGTCCATTCTGCGCGCTCAATATGTCATGATTTTACCGTAGATCAACGGTTGAAGTAGAGATTGGCCAAAAATTCGTTTTCGTTTTGGTTTTCGGTATCAAATTTGAGTTTCGGCGAAAAAATTGGCCAAAAATTCAGCCGGACCGAAACTATCTGTATTCCAAAAAGATGGCTTCTTCTTTCGGATATTTTCAACATGACTGATTGATTTGAGCTGTATCGGCTCAAATGAGACACTCTTTATTTATTGCTATGAACTTCACTGACTATAATTTACAGTCATGACTGACTCTAGACATGAGTGGAAACAAGTAATGCCTATAGAACTACAGTTTGAAGAACATTCACACGTGCTCATTAAAAGCTGCAGACTTAACAGTAATAGAATTTTTTTAGTTTGTAACCACATATGTGTTTCAAGTATTCTTTGCGAAAGTTCTATTATAACAGATGATCATTTACAAATATCATTATAAAAGACAAATCAAGGTATGTATACCTAAATCATTTTTTAATAATATGAAATTCGTATAATTAGAAAATCATTCTGTAACTTTGACGAATTAATTACATTTTATTTTATGTGAAAATAAAAAGTTTTGGTCAGAGGCATAGAGAGCCACTTGAGCCACACCTATAATTAATTAATAATTATGTATGTTTAGTAAATACGTATAATTAATTCATAATTACGTATATTTATGTACGTATTCATTACTTAATATTTCTTGTACATTTTCGTTTTCGGCCGAAAATAGAAAGATTACCGAAATTCGGTTTCGGTGTTAAAAACCTGCTTCGTTCTATCCTTCGCTTGAAGTACTACCATTACGATATTTATAAATCCTAACTGAACTCTCTTATTTTTTATCATCTCTAAACCGGCTTAATTGTACCGGTTTTATAAACTTATAAATCAAAGTAGTTTGACGATTTGTAAATGTATACGGAAAAAATTGTCTGGAAGTGAAAGGGTTAACACATTTTTATGGAAGCACCAAAGAATTTCATATTTATAGAAAAGATGTAGAAATAAGTTTTTATTTCTAAAAATTTCTAATCTACTTATTTTTCCATAAAATAATTTCGACATGAGCTACAGATAAATTCAACTCAAAAAAAATTGTTTTACTTCAAGTTCGTAGATTTGATGAAGGTATATTTCTATATATTATTTGATCACATTCCCTTTAGCGATACCAGTAAACGAATTATTAGAAGATTTGTTTCCAGGGACGTCATTGCTGTTATTTTTTTTCAAAGTAACTTTTTCTATATTATAAAGGACAAACGTATCTGTGCGTAACGCTGGCGTCATTTTGCAAATGGCAGAAGAAAACGATCAAATTTCGCTTTTATTTTTTTATTGCGATTTTTAAATTTCTAAATATCACACATTTTCAATTTTTACACAGTAGAATAGAAAAAAAAGTCTTACTTTCAAATGTAATTTGTTTGAAAACTATATCATAATTTGTTTGAAAGCTGTATCGCAATTCACTCAATTTTTATCGTTATTAAAATAGTTTTCAAGAATGATATTTTTCAATCTATTTCTGACGTTTGCAGACAGGCGATTACAAAAGATAAATATGTTTTCACTTAAATTCATATAAATAGAATAAATAGTTCAGCCTTTATTTCCGGCTTATATTCCACAAAGTTCAGTATTTATTTTCGGCTTATATTCCACAAACGAAACGTAAACTTTATCAATCCATAAAAAAATATACAAAAAATATACATAAAACACAAATTTAAGACATGCAAACGAACCATGCTTAAACAACAGAAATTATCAGAAAAAAAAAGACTAGCGACTTTTGGCGATTTTTTCGAGCATTAATTCCTTTCACGCGGCCAATACGAAAATATTGCTTTTAATAAATTTCAATATTTTATTTGAATACATAATTACTAACAAAAAAAATTATTGTTGTTATTATTAGTGAAAAATCTAAAAAATATATTTAAACGTAAAGAATCTATTAGAGTTTTCAGTTGAAAAAATATATATTGGTTTTCACCTGTATTCTGTAACCCAGGAAGCCCTAGATAGAGTTCCTTGTTATCTATAAAAGTGAAATAAAAGATATAGAAGTAGTAGAAAACTATAATATTAGAGTTTAAACTAGCTCCGGGAAACATTTTAAGTCAAATAGTTTTATGTAAGCTATATCAAATGTGGCCTTTCAGATCAAATGATTTTATTCTAATCTCTTTTCATCGTACCCATTTTTTACCGTCTCTACCCATCGAAAAAAATTCGTCCCGGCTTAGTATAATAAATTAAAAGTTCGGCCCGAGCTCGGCCCGGCCCGGTATAAATGTTAAATGCTCTGCCGGAGACCAGCCCGTCCCGGAAAAAAGTTAAGTTCTCGAGCCGAGTGAGTTACTACAAAACATTGATTTTTACATCGGGTTGGTTAAAAATTTGTCTCATACGAAGAGTTCTGACCAAAGATTACTTATCTAAGCCTTTTTTATGTATATAATCTTCATTTTTATAGAAGTGCCGTAAGCTGCGATATTTATCTTTTTAATGAATCTCTATTTCTTGCATGTAAATGTTTCAGTTATCATTAATATTGTTAATCCATATTTCATATATTGGAGACTTAAAAATCTGGAAAATGCTAAAATCTTCTAAGACGAAATTGCATAGGAGAGAAAAGAACATCCGTTATAGACGAGTTCCCTTCTTAGCACGTGCAAATTGTAAATGTATTATACCTTCTTTGCTTACGCATTTGTACATTCATTTTGCATGGACCAGCACCATGTTTTTCAGTTTAAGACAGGATTTCATCCTAGACCGGTTCTTTTTCCCACGATTTACTATATTTTAATTTAGCGATATTTTAATAAGCCTGGAAATCTACTAATCTTCAAAAAGAATACATTTTAATATGTGATTGTAAAATAATGACGCTTTAAAAAGGTACGCATTTCATGCAAATTTTTTTGGGCCAAGACAAATTTTACTGGTATTTCAACGGAACAGGCCACGTCGACACAATGATTTTCATGAGGTCTGAGTCAAAACCGGGACTGACAATTTTGGCCCGATCCTTTAGAGAAAAATTAAGGCCGGAGCCTGGCCCGGCCAGTACTTTCAGACCCAAAAAGTGTGGAGACCAGGGCCGGCATGATTGTTGTGAAGGAAAATAGGTCCGAGCCCGGCCCGTGCAGATCTCTGATGTGCTGACACTTTTAAAGTGTTTATTCTTTTTTGTACCATTACTCGTTAAAAGCGGACTTAGATTAAAGCATAAAAAATGAAACCTAGATAGATTTGTAAAATTTTGTTGGGTTAGGGCGCCATATTGCTTTCTCTTTCTTTAAACCAGAGCATTTTCAAGTGAATATCGTTGCAGAATCGCATAAAAATATTGTTCGTGTATTGTAATGTTCATACATCTTTTATTTTTCCTTTAATATTGTTTTTTAAATACATTTTTAGGAAAATGAAAAGAAAAATCATAGAAAAGATAATGAAATCTACTAGTGTTTCATTCTAAAAATTTTTATACTTTTTGTACATTTTCACATAAAGACTAATCTTTTAGGACGTTTCTTAAAGAATGAGATTGCATATCAATTGTGTGTTTCTAAAAAATTAGTAGAAAAATTTTAATTTCTTTTAAAAAATGAAGCCCCTTAAGTTAAATAATTATAAGCATGAAATTTCTAACGAATGGAAAATGAATTTAACACTCTCTTAAAATGGTTCATTAGTGTGTTATCTGCTGTTTAAATTCTGTTCGTTATCACATTTGCTTTGAAATTTTATCTTAAAGATGCACATTTGATTTAATAATATTACGTCTGGATATGCATTAACATGAAGTAGTATGCTTTGAAAAATATTATTATCTGCAGGAAACATATCCCCTGGTGCCTGTATAACTTGTTCACTTTTATGTAACTTTAAAATTAGAACTTAAATTAGTTCTAGTAAACTTTTTAAATTAAAGATTCTGACGTAATCAACAGAAAAGTGATAAGTCTAATCAAATTATTTGATTCTGCTCTTATTTTATCATGCACACTCTTTTTTAAGTAGATTTCACAGGAGACACTATCTCCTTCTATGTTGGAATTTTTGAAAATTTTTTGCAGATCTACGTTGATTATGACACCTAGAACCCGAAATCACCCCAGTTAAAAACTTTATATAGCTATCTATATATACATATATATAACCATTATATAATATTACAATTCATCATATTTCTTTTTAAATAAAAATTAATAAATTGAGTATCAATATATTACATAGACATTATATATAATAAATTTGGATCGACTAATAATAATTTAACTAATCATTAATGAATTTTTTAAATATATCATTTTTTCAATATACATTCAAAAATGGCAAAAGGAAAATCAGCAGGAAAGCGAATGCATACAAAACAAATGATATTATAAATATATGAAATATTTTGTAAAGCTATTTGTAACTAAAACAATTTAACCAACGAAAAAAGACCTGAAATAATGAATCGTTGTCAGCATTAACAAATCCTTTGCACGAAATCTATGATCTCAAAATTGAAAATTCATTAAATCAAAAAGAAAAACTACAAGTTTAACTTAAAATGAGAGAACAATTAACTAATGTTTCGTAACTCGTTTTCAAGGGCAATATTACGAAATCATTAGTAAAAAGCGGTTAATTTCTGAAGTATAAATAATAAGCTACAGCTTAAATGCTTATTTTCACTTTTTTATGGACACAATATCTTCCATAACTCTACACAAATTTCTTCCAAACTGATACATTAAATCAAGGGGCAGAAAATCTCGGTCAAGTTCATTAACGGGCAAAATCGGACCAAGGCAATGGGGTTTTTTGTGAATACAGAAGACATCCCCCTTCCCCAGGCAGGGATTTTAATTTTGCATTTATACTTTCATTTTATTATACTCACTTATTTTTTATTCGATTACATTTTTTTAGAAATATTAGGAATCGAATTATTAGAACACCTGTTTCTACGGGCGTCATTGTTGGTACATTTTTTCCAAAGTGTTTTTTATATCATTAAAAAGTGGAGTAAAGCAAATAATAATAATAATAATAATAATAATAATAATAATAAAAGGAAAAGTAATTGCACACCTTTTTTTCAGGTTTTATTCTAAAAATTGTTAAATTTCTTGTACCTGTTCACAAAATAATTCTTCAGAATATTTCGTAAACAGTAAGAGAGCATATCATTTGTACTTCTCAGAATAGTTAGCAGAAAATTTCTAAATGTTTTCCTGAAAATGCATCCCTTCAAGTATCATAATAAAAAACATGAAATTTCCTACAAACGGAAAGATAAATTTAACAATCTCTTAAAATAGTTGACTTGATAACTGTTATGCTATCTGTTCTTTAAGTTCTTTTCATTATTGCATTTATTTTAAACTTTTATCACAGTGAAAGCATTATTACGTCGAGAAAAAAAGCATTATCACACTAGTATTACGCCTGGAAAAAATTCAGTACAATTCATGTTCCTTGGAAACAAATATTATCTGGCGGAAACATAGCGCCTGGGAAAAGGAATACTGCCATAATTAAAAATAAGCTATAGCATTGGAATTTAAACTTGTCCTAGGAGTAATTTTAAATTAAGGTTTCATTATAAGCCATACAGCATAAAAGTGGACATTTAATTTAAATCAATTTGTTTTTCTCCATATTTACTGATTTATAGGAAGGATCTCTTTTTCGGCATAGTATTAGAATGCATTTTCTTTAAAGAAATTACTTAGAAAATTAAATTTGTTGTTCATATATTATTTCAAAAAAAAAAAAAAAAAAATTATGTATCAGAAGAGAAATCTAAAACAAATTCCCAATAATTTGTAACTATCGTATTATAATGTAAATTAACTCTAACAATTTATTTTTTTTAATTAAAAACGTTGGTTTAAGCGACAGAAAAAGCGATCAGTCAGATTAAATCATTTCATTTTACAGAATGTTTATCGATTTTTTCAAAGCTTCATTTTTCTGTACAATAGTCCCTTTAACTATATTAGAAATCTGTAATGGAAAACTTGTTTCTACAGACGTCAATGTCAATTTAACAACAATTGTCATCGGTCTGAAAAAAAAAAAAAAAAAAAAAAAAAATCAGTTATTTATTTATTTCAGTAGTTTTTGCTCAGTTTTGTATTATTCCTCCTCAAGGGAAGGACATCTGAAATACTCCAGTAAAAAATAAAATAAAAAACAGAACTTAGATGTAACGAATAGCCAAGTTATTATTATCATTACTTTTCAAGAAATCAGTTTTATTGCAAATAATATCATAAGTAAAAGAGACGAAGTACATATAGACGAAAATAAGACAAAACGCAATTTTTCACCTTGATTCAAACATAAAATATACAGGGTGTTTATAAAGTCCAGGACCCATTTTGATGTTTAATAACTCATAAAATAATAAAGATAGATTAAAATTAATAACATGAATGGTTAGATAAACTCAAAAAGTTTCATGACCCTTGTCAATGAACTTCCACTTGTGCCCCCTTCGTCGCACGGAGAATAGCAAGTCGATAGTCAATTTCACGCCAGGTAGCGGTAAGTATGTCGGCATCCACAGGGGCTATTGCGGTTGTAATTCTGGCTTTTAAGTCATCAGTGTTTGACAGTTTCCTCCTGTAAACATTGTCCTTTACAAATCCCCAAAGGAAAAAGTCCAGCGGCGTTATATCAAGTGATCTGGGTGGCCAAGGAATTGGATCTCTTCGCCCAATCCATCTTCCTGGAAAATGGTCATTCAAAGAAGTACGAACGATGGTACACCAATGAGGTTGTGCACCATCTTGTTGCAAAATGACATGTGGCTGAAGCTCTTCTAGTTGTGGAAATACGAAGTTTCCAACATGCAATAGTTGCCAAAAACAAAAGAGAGAAAAATGCAATTAATAAGCAGACGATATTTAGGAAAGTACAGATATTTAGACTGGAAAATGAAATTATCTGAAATTAACCACACGCGCAGACGATATTTACAAGAGTAAAGACATTCAAACCTGAAAAGGAAAATATATGAGTTATTCCATCAATAAATGCCATAAGTTTGTTTATATCTTCATTATTTTATGAGTTATTAAACATCAAAATGGGTCCTGGACTTTATAAACACCCTGTATTACAGGAACTTTAAAAAGTTCACTATTTTACTTAAAAGGTGACTAAAATAATAAAAGAGATGTTATAAGTTGAAAATATACATTTTGTTTAAGGGGGTCCGGGACACATTTTAAAATAATTTTTATTTATTGAGTTAAAATTCTGAATTTTTTTGTGATGGTTAATCTTATCATTTGTAATCAAAATCACATGATAAAACTTCTCATAATTAAAAAAAAAATTAAAAAATAAGATTTATTAAAAAAGTGGGGTAATTTAAAATCGTTATAACTCGAAATATTATTTATAGAATTTCAATTTTTTTTCATTTAAATAAACAGAAATATATAAGTTTTAATTTTGATTCAGCATTTTAAAAAAATATTAATTTATAAAAAAAATTAAAAATATTTAACGAAAAAATTTAGAAAAAAGTGGTGCAACTTTTTTTTAAAAAATCATATTTTCAAAAGTAAATATTTTTTTTCAAATATGTTGAATCGAAATTAAAGTAAAATAATTGAAAAAAATATGTTCAAAGCTTGAACCCTTTAGCTTTAACGCTTCTAGAGTTAAAAGAATTTAAATGCGAGAAATGGTGAAAAAAACCTACCATGAAGAAAAACGCAATTTTACAAGAAGTCGTTTCCATGACAGACATTGCTTGATAGCTAGATTTTTAAAACAAGCCAAAACGAAAAAAATAATATTTTTTGTTCTAATTCAGATAGAAACACGATTTAAATTTCATTTTAAGCACGAAAAAACAGAAAAATTTTTAATGAAATATTTTTTTTTTTTTTTTTTTTTTTTTTTTTTTTGCAAAATTTTAAGATTTTTGTGTCCCGGACACCTTTAAAACTTCTTAGTACTTTCAAACTTTTCCAAGTTCCTTATGAAGAATATTTTAATAACTGATTGCTGTTTATTTATACAATTACGTTACTTCTTTTGAAAATGAGAGAGCCAATAATTATTAGAGTTGAAAGTAGAAGCAGCAGTTAATAATAATATATATTTCCTCTAATTAAGTTCAATCCAAGAAACTGCTACTTCTACTTTCAACTGTACTAATTATTGGTTCTTTCATTTTCAAAACGAAGTGACTTATTTGTATAAATAATCAGCAATTAGTTATTAAAATATTCTCTGATGAAAAGCTTGGAAAAGCTTGAAAGTACTAAGAAGTTTTTAATAAAATGTATAATTTGAATTTGTAACATCTCTTTTATTACGTTAGTCACCTTTTAAGTAAAACAGTGAACTTTTTAAACTTCATATACTATATTTTCTGGGGTTTTATTGGTTTCTCATTCTATAAACTAGAGAATTTCTAAGCGAATATCATAACCGAAGTACACGTAGAAATTGAACTCTTTACTTACTTTTCTTTTTCCTTAATAATGTTTTTTATGCAAGCACAAAAAAAAAAAAAAACTCATACTGATAGAAAAGATAATAAAATCTACACGTACACTGTAAAAAAAGGCAGATGTTTTTCTAAAATAGACGCTCATTTTGATTTATTACAATAGACCTTTATTTCGATGTTTAAACTGCCCCTCCCCCATACCTTAATTATCATAATGCAAAACTTAAAGTTTTCAGAAAACAGAAAGAGAAATTTAATAGTATCTTAAAACTACTTTGCTTGGTAATTTGGTTGTTATCTGATTTTTAAGCTCTCTCCCTAGATCCATTCGTTTTGCATTTTTATCACAGTGTAACCGTATTTTAAAATAATATTGCATCAGGAAATAACTGCAGTCATAGCGTTCTCAGTTACAGGGAATATATTTCCATTTATATTTTTATATTAAATAAAATAAAACGCTTCAGATATGTTTTTGATTTCGTACCCTGGCAGAGGACAATAACCATTTTTACTTTCTCCTATCTTTACAAAAAGAAAGTATTGGTTTCATGAAAATTTTCGAATTCCAGTTTTCGACGGATTTACACGTTTTATGGGTCAGAGATTCCAAAAAACATGTTTTTACAAAATGTCTGTCTGTGAGTCTGTCTGTCTGGTTTTTTATAGACATTTGTATTCGAATTATTACAAGATTAGTTTCTGCGAAAGTCATTGTGGGTATTTTTTTTCAACGTTTTCATCATATCAACCAAAGCAAAGCAAAAGCAAAAGCGAAAATCCTTAATTTACCTTAAAACATTTTTTAGTCGTTTTTGTGCTATTACTTCTTAAAGAGGGGTTCCAATGAAAAATAAATAAATAAATAAAAATTAAATTAAAAAAATCAAAAAACTTGACCGCGTAAAAAGCGAACTAATTAATTATTTCTCATCAATGTGAAACTATTTTTATATTACTTACCTATTTTTTTTATTTACTGGTATTGGTGACTTTTAAGTTGTGTTTAGTTGTTTGTTCCTATCTATAAACACTGTTTTGATGAGACCTATAGGTGTCAATGATGGTTAGAGTTGCAGTAAAGCTAGAGATCCTACCTACACAACTTCCAGGTTGTATAATATTTAAACGGAGCTTCTGATTGTAAAATAGTCAATGAAACATCGTTTTCATTTTGAAAGACCTATACAATGATGTGCCACTCAATATGGTACTTAATTTTTTTTCGTCTCTACCACCATTTTGTATTTTAGGTCCGCCATTTTGAATCTATAAAAAACAAAACCTAGCCTATAACCATCGGACGGTTGAGACGAACCGATAGAGATCTCTTTCGTTCAAATCTATCCAGCCGTTGGGATGTTTCGAGGGTATAAAGAAATCCACATACCCAGGTACGCGTGAAACACATAACCCTTCTTGGCAGTCGGGTAATAAATAAATATAGAACTTAAATGCACTTCATATCAACAATTTTTTAGAAGGAAGTGCGTTAAGTTTTTTATTTTATACCCCAGAGCATTTTCAAGCGAATATCCGACCAAAATTCATACAGAAATTGAATTGTTTATAATGGCTGAGCAAAAAGTCCGTATAAATTTTAAAAATTCATAAAAACCGAAAAAATAACGGAAATGAAAAACTGTTTGCAGGATTAACATCTATAGGTCACGGGAATTTTTTTAAGACTGAAATAAAAAATAACTCAAAAAACAATCGACAGATGGCACTGGTTCGTGCTATTTTGGTGGAAATATGCAAATGAAACGGCTAAAAGAACTTGTGCTCCTAATCCAGAACTAGTTCACGTATAATAACTTCACCAGCAAAGCTTTTATCCTTCATACTCCGCATCCTTGATCAAGTACACGGCTCACACACTCTCAGAAATAAAACTCTCAATTTTGACGATTCAGCAGTCCTCGAGCTATATTTCGTTGTTTTTGACAACCATTTCGTATCAAAATCACGTGACTTTTAACGACATGTAAACTCTCAAATATTTGACGAAGGTGTTTCTTCACTCACGGCCAGACTCAATGCATTTTAAGGAAACCGTACCTCCTCAAATCCTGCGACTTTAGCAAGCAAATATTTGCTTGTTTATGTTATTCCTGTCATAATTTATTTAAAAAATTGTACGTTTTAGCGCTTTTCAGAAAATGCTGAAACACAGGTAGTTATTGATTCTGCATTAGTTATTTTTTTAGCTGTTAAAGTTTTTAAGAATGTTTATTATTATTTATATTATTATTATTATTATTATTATTATTTTACTTTGCTCGCTATGGTTTAATTCGAAAAGAATAAATTTCCTGTGTTTTACAAAATCGTTCAAAAAGAAAATTTGGTCAATAAAGTTTCAAAATTCCAAGACTCTTTTTCATTTAAGAAATATATTCATATAACTATCAAATTAAATATGCATAATTGATCCCTCTCCCTTCTCTTCTGTAAACAGTAAAGTGTTAAAATCTTAACCAACTACTCAAATTGATAAAATCTCCCCCATATGTACTTTAAAATTCATTATTTCTGAGCAACAAATTAACCAGACTATATTTTAATCATTCATCGAGCAAAGAAAATTTTCCTAATAAATTATATTAATCAAGCCATATTATAATTATTCATATTAACCATACGAAATAATAATAATAAATTAGTCTTACTAAATAAAACTTGCAAGAATTATAACACCATCGATAAAATTACAACCAACCTTATAAAAATATAAATATACAGTAGAATCCATTACATGCACGTAAAATCGTATCTGTTCGAGGACTCAATAGCGTAATAGCTTGAGTGACCATCTCCCACACCGGAGGTCGTGAGTTCGAATCAACCCGAAGACCGAAGCTATTATTTTTTCTCCTGTCGATACAAGAGCTTCCAAACTGTTCAATAGGTGGCACCACCAGCCCTCTGATTGCACTTTTCAAATAAGCACTTTTGACGAAATTGTTATCCTCAAACAAGCGAAGAAAGTAATTTTCTCAATATGACGAAACATTCGCTCGGAGCATATCCCAGGAAATGGTTTCGTCAAAAATGAAGAAAATTTCGTGAAATCTGAGTATCCATTTCTGAGAGTGCAACGATGAATTAGTTCTGGATTAAGAGCAAAAGTTCTTATAACCGTTTCATTTGCATATTTCCACCGAAATAGCACGAACCAGTGCCATCTGTCGGCTGTTTTTAGAGTTATTTTTTATTTCTGTCTTAAAAAAAATTCCCGTGACCTATAGATGCTAATCCTGCAAACAGTTTTTCATTTGGATTATTTTTTCGGTTTTTATGAATTTTTAAAGTTTATACGGACTTTTTGCTCACCCGGTATATAGGATGTCTATAAAATAATTTCCCATTTTTAATGGTATACTATATCAGTTTAATTTAGAATATTTACAACAAATCATACATCTAATTGAAGGTAAACTAACCTTTTTTTTCTTACAAATGTTCAATAGTAATTTTTCTAAATTGTGCAAAAATATTAATTTACATGATTATTTTTATGATTATTTTTAACAAAGGACCATTTAATACAGCAATATTTCATTTTAAACGTTCGAAACTTTATTTCACTCGATCCAAAAGAAAATAGTTTGCTTATTTTTTATTTCACTAAAAAATAGTTTTCAGTGATCTTGAAGGCTTTTATAGAAATATATTTACTATTTATATATTCATCGTCTGCAAAGAAAAAGAAGAGAAAAACCTAATTCTTGTTTCTTATGCTATCAATTATCAAACAAATCGAAATCTGAAATAATTCTAATATGTACTGCCCATTTACTCCGAGGATAAAGCGGGAGGAAAAATTGTAGCTCCCTATTTGGCGACTTAACTGACTTTTGGCGTGAAATAAACAAATAAAAATGTAATAATAAAAATTAGTATAAAAAAGTATATAAAATATGATTTTAACAAAGAATTTTTACCGGTTCTCTATCTTTTATGTATAGGGTTACAAAATGCACCAGGTTTCGACGAGCGAGCAGCACTAAAAATGGTTACCTTGTTGGTACAGCAAAAAACTAAGAAATAAGAACAAAAAGAGAGACAACGATCGTCATGAATGATGGCGTTCGAAATTATGACCAGGGCTAGCATCTCCGGCGCATGGAAGATCTAATAATAAAAAATACCGGGTGCGTCCCGGACTTCCCCAGTAGCTGCCACGATGCGGGAAACAAGTTCCTCAGAAATTTCCAGCATTGTCCCGGCATTTTCGCAGTACTAACAGTAATAAACCTGTTTTCATACTCTGTTCGCGTCCTTCCTTTCTTGTGTTTTGTGTCGTCACTACTGCGCCGGGAAAGCGTTTCCGACCCTGCACTCTATCTCTAGTAAAAAATTGCAACCGCTTTGCTGAAACCTCCTGTATATAGACCAAACGCTCAACGATGTATGATGTGGTCATTCGTAAAGTTTTTGATCAGGCTTTTGACAAAGTATAGGGTGTCGATAAAAGTATGCCCCAGTTTCAATGGTATATTATAACAATTTAATTTAAACTATTTACACAAATCTTATACATCAAATTGAAGGTAAGCTAACCTGGTTTTTCTTACAAATGTCCAATAGGTGCACCTTTAGTGATACGGCACACACCCACCTTAAAGTCCAATTCTTCCTACACTTCGGTTAACAAGTTTGAAGTCACGGAAGCAATAGCCTCTTGAATTTTGTGACTCAACTCTGGCAAATCATGAGGTAGCGGCGAAACGTAGACACGATCTTTTATAAAGACCCAAAGGAGAAAAAAAATAGCATGGATCTACCGGTTTTTAATCTTTAGCCCAGCAATAACGTTTTGCGCCCAGGAGTCACTATTTTGCGTATGTGGCACTGCAAGCGAGTCAGTAACAAAGCAGTACTCGCGCATGCGCTTACCTGAAACTTTTAGAGTTAATCTTTATTTCAGACCTTGAATCAAAACTCTACAAAGTTTATAGTTGGTACTACTAATGTTTATAACTGGTACATTTTTTTTTTATCGACACCCTGTATTTTCTTCAAGAATGGTTTTTAATTACTTTTTTCATCAAACCATAAAATATTTCATAATGAGAAATAAAAAGATTATGAAATCTACTAATATGTTATTCCTAAAATTTGTTACATTACTTGTACTTTCATACAAATCAATCTTAAATAATATTTCCCCCTAAAAATGCAAACTTCCGATTATCCGTCACTCACGGGACCGATGGTCTGGCGGATAATCGAAATAGACGGATAATCGAAAGACAGTACAAGACCGTCACTAAAATTGATGGAATTCTTCTTAGAATGTGCGTGTTTTATGCCAAACCCTCTTCGCGCGTGACGCAACCATTTTCTTGTGAGGTATGCACCACATAGTTATCCAATGTGAAATATACTCAATCAGTGCTTCAATTAAACTGTATTAACATTCTAATTGCAAAATAGTCAAGAACTTACTCCAGTATCTACCAGGTGGAGACACCACACGAGGACCAAAACGTTATCTGAAATTATCGACAGATGACAGCATCACAGATGTCGCCCCATTCCATTTCATTAGGCAAGCTCATGTACGCCCAAGGAAAGAAAGAAATTATGCGAACTCTGCATTTTTGCTTTGTTTTAGACTTTCTCAGAACTTTTGAAGAACCCAAACTTTTCAGTTCGTGTGCTGGTTTCAACTAAGCCACATCGCCCGGATTCGATGTTGCAAACCTTTGTTTTAAAAGATGTCCTCACCTGGCAGTATACGGTTCTTTATAATTATGTAAATTAATCTCTTCTTTTTATATTTTTTGCAGATGTCAAAATTTAATCAAGAATATCTTTGCGAATAAAGATTAAGCGTGTTAAAACCTATCTTATCAGTGACGGAAAACCTATCTCATAAAAATAACAAAACAGCATAGATTTATCTTCAAATAAAAATGATTTAAATATTTCAGCTGCTCAAATCATAACGAAAGAAAATTCTTCGTCTGCTTACCAGAAAAGGCAAGAGAAATCTTCTTATATTCTTAACAATTTTTATTTTATATTTTTAACAGTTAAAGTATAGTGCATCCACACTGGGTATTTGGCGTAAGCCGTTGAACTCCGGACTCATCCCCTTCAGTTTTCTCAAGAAAAATTACATTTCTATATAAATAAGAACGATTAAAAGATTTGTTTATTTTCTGTGTACTTTCGTTTATAAAAAGCATTTATAAGACAAATTTAGAATTTTACTGAATAAATATGTGGTATCTGTTTTCATACAAAGTAATCCATTGTACTTTTATGTTTGTGTTTTGCTTGTTCTTTAACAGAAGCAAGATTACGAATTCTACGCAATAAAAGTACTTGAACTGTATGTGCTTCCTGTTGCATCTGAAACCAATTAGCGCATTGAGAGAGCATGACTGATTCCTGGATTATCATTTGCAGATTCATCCTATTCATCCGCTTCAGGTTTCTCTGATTTCAAAACATTTTGAATAATTTCGTTATCCGTTAACTCTTCGTAACCAATATCGTCCTTGTTACAATTAAGGCAGTCTGTGATTCTATCCGCAAAAATACTTTCTAGTTACTGTTTCTCACGTCAGACGAGCCTTTTACTCAAAATAGCCCGTCGCACTCGGATCTATGTGCATTTGAATTTTTGTTATTCGTTTCTGCTTTTTAAAAAAGAATGAGGAAAGGGGAATGGCGGTTAACTGAGGCGGGCGGTTGACTGAGTGGCGGTTAATCGGAAGTTTACTGTATATATCATTTGTTTCGTTTTTTATAGTTAAAATCAATATTTCTAAATGTTTCCCTTGAAATGAAACTCCCCGGGTGTCATAATACAAGTCATAAAATTGCCAACAAACTAATAGAAAAATTTAACAATCTGTGAAAATAGTTAACTTGGTTTTTATCTGCTTTTTATGTTCTTTTCTTATGGCATTTGTTTTGAGTTTTTATTAAAGTGTTACCATCATTTTGCAGTATTAGGCCTGGAAATAAATTCAGAAAGCGAAATATTCCTTGAAAACGATTGTTAAATGTGGAACATATTGCTTGGAGAAATGTAATGCTTTTAAACTTGTTATACGAGGAATTTTATATTATCTAAGACAAGAAAAAACAATTTTAGTTTATTCTATGATTATTAATATGGTGAACGCCTCGAGTATACATCTAAATGATGTATTATCCGATTACATTCCTTTTGGAGAAACAAATAACCGAATTATTAGTACATTAAGTTTCTACGAAAATCACTGTTGGTATATTTTTCCTAAATATTTTTCAAACTAGTTAAAGCAAAACAATGCAAAAGGAAGTACTTATTTTTTAGCCTTCTCTATTTTTAAATTTTATTAGTATTCTTCCTTATTTCTTCATATGAAAAGGCATCAAAGAAGATAGAATTTTATATATACTCAATGCACACAGATCTAACATTTTATTGGAAGTAAGACTTCCAATTAGTTGCTCATTCTATAATGTAGATTTATTTCATTCTAATATTGTATACCAAAATACTTTATCTGTGTTAAATGTTGTCGTTACATTGAAAAAAGAAAAGTTTTTCAAACGTAATTTTGAATCAAGTAAACATGTGGATCTGTTTGAAGCTTTCATCTCTAATTAAAGGTTTTGAATTGAACAGCTAGAAACTTTTGTTCCTTTGTTTATAAAAAGCTTCAAAGAAAATAGAATTTTATGTATACTCAATGCACACAGATCTAAAATTTTTATTGGAAGAAAGACTTCCAATTATTTCTCATTCTATAATCAAGATTTATTTCAAGCTAATATTGTATCCAAAATACTTTAGCTATGTTAAATGTTGTCGTTACAGTGAAAAAAGAATAGTTTTCCAAACGTAATTTTATACGGGAATCAGTTTGGATGCTGCCATTTATTCGTTTGCTTTGAACGCAAAAAGCAATCAGTTATTAAGAAGTGATGTTAAAATTTAAGAAAATCGGACATTTTAGTTTTTATAAGAAAAAGAACAGAAGTCCTCGATCAGGGACCCAGGGAACGAAGAGGTTAAAGATAATTCAGGACACAACATATTAAAATTTTCAATATTAAAACTTTTAAAATTGTTGAAATAATGCATGTGAATATACGCTGGGTTTAAACTTCATCAACATTAGATAGCTGATATAGCTATTGGAACCGCAAAATACACATTTGGTATTTAAAAAACTTGGTTAATTTTGATAATTTTAAGACAGTTAATAAACAAATGGTAAGAGTTAAAAAAATGAATGTATTAAAAAAACTTTCCGATAAGAAAAACTTATTACTTTTTTAAAAGAATCGAAGTTTTTTTGTTCTGTCAAACGGGTTTGCCACAACAGTTGATTATCTTTTCCAGTATTTTGTCTACCACTATTGCCAAACAATAATCTTAGTGGAAAACTTCTAGAAAAAACTTAAAAGTAATAGCGTTTGGAGAAATAAGACAAGTGGCAGACAAAACAAAGTAGTGAAAACAGTCAAACGTACAATCAAGATAAGTACATTTCAATATTTACAATTCATTTTTACACTCTTTTATGTAACTTAACTTTGTTTGTTTATGTAATATTTGAAAGTTGTAATCGATTTTTCACTCACAGATACGCTAAAATTATAAAAGATATGTACACAGGAGAGTGTCCAACGACAATACAGAATTTTGATATTTTTAGAAGTTAATTATAAATTAAACAATTTAATTTAATATATTTTTTGCGTCAGGCGGTCGCAAGTGATAAATCGCTAAATAATCTTTATGGTTATAAATATTTATGTTTTACAAAAACAATGGAGTTAACTTTGCACCAAACCATTTTTGCCAAAATAAGCCAACTGGCTGTGAAAGTGTAATATCGAAACATTTTAAAGGCTAAAATGTAAAAATAAATAAAAATTAAATTAAAGACTAAATATATTAATATATGTATTTTAAAAATATTCGTTTATTGTAAATGAGCTTTAATTTTGTGTGATTCATGTCGTAATACAGAATAAATCTACTATGAAATGCACCTTTATTACATTTCTTGGTTTTTTATTAATGATTTGAAAATATCTTAATTCGTAATAAGTAAAGAAAAAAAATAAAACTAACTTCAAATGACTGTTTCTGACCACCATGTTTTTATTGTTGCAATATTTTATTGTTTTCCACATTAGAGTCCTGCATAAATCGCATTTTACCTTACCCGAAATCAAAATTATTATTCGGAGTTAATCCGAATCCCGAAAAATTTCGTTCACCCGAATCTCATGCACTTCATCCAGAAATTAGCCAGAAAAAAAATGATATTTCAGTGCAATAATGGAAAATATTCTAGAGTAATATCTCTAATATCCTTTTTATCTTTTTTGTAGAAAAAAAATAAATAAATAAATACTTTTTATATTCAAATATATAGCTTTTCCATCTGAAGCAAACTTGTGTATTTTCTTTTGATTAAATTATTAACCAAACCCGACATGCTAGGGTCAAAATCCAACCCGAACGTGAAACAATTAAAGACAGTATGACTCGAACTCTAACCACAACAAAATAATTACACTGTAAAAAAAAAAAAAAAAAAAAAAAAAAAAAAGTTAAAATACGGAAATTGTACTGGCAATCCAGACGCCAGTAGCATTTCCGTATTTTAACGGGGAAAAAATTTGCATAAATTCCAGAAAATTTTCCGCTTTTTTATAAAATTTTTTCGTTTTTTCTTTTTTATATTTCCGTATTTAAAAATTTTCGTTTTAAAGACAAAAAAACAGCAACAACAACAAAAAATAAATAAATAACTGTTCAACGAGAAACATACATCTTTATGAATTTCAAGATTTCAAGTTTTACGGACACGTTTATTAAGGTCAGAATATATCTATTTAATTCAAATAAGAGTAATGAAACAACATTTACCTCCATCGGGGTTAGAACAAGAGAACTGTCCTCTAACAGATTAATACTCTCATCCATTACACCAGGGAACACGAGTTCCGTTTTCAAATATCGTTACAGATGCTTTTTATGAACTAGCAAGATGTTTCACAAGGAACGTATTTTTGTGGAGGTAATATTTTTCAATTGCGCGTACAATTCTGAATGATTTTGAATATTTAGATTTTTAATTTCATGCTTTATAAAAGAAAAATTTTGTCTTTAAAATATTACATGAATGAAAGAATGTATTATAAGTAATAATTGCTTCTTTTCTTGCAAGATTTTAAAAATTGTATTGTAATTATTTTTATTTATTTATTTATATATTCATTTATTTTTGCAAGTATAGCAACATATTTTTTATCAAACTGTACTTTTTCGAATTATTTGCGTGATGATCTACTGTAAACTCAAATAAAGGAAATTACTACATGGTATTAAATAAACTTCCTTTATTGCTTATTATAATTTAGATAAACGTCAATTTTATAATAATTTCGTTATTATATTTCAGATATGTTTTAACTTTTATGTGAGTATCTGTTAAAGTGAATAGATTTAAAAATATTAAAATTAAAAATAGAATTTTTAATAAAAAATAATAATAATAAGTGTCTATAAATAAGTCAACCATTATTTTAAAATGATAATGAAAAGTAAACTGTAAAACTTCCTTTTCAACTGTCTCAAACTTAAAAGTATTAATGAGATTTTAATTTTTTAAGTATCGTAACATTTAAAAAAAAACAATTTTAAAACTTTTTATTTAAAAAAAAGAAAGAAAAATAATATAGCGTTAAAATATTCTAGTTTAAATTTACATACATTAGATGGCGCCATAACTTTCGCTTTAAGATGGCGGTATCGGTTTTACTTGAAAACCCAGCTAAAACACGGATGATATATTTAGCCATTGGGAAATCATTGGATATATTTTCAATATAGAGCCACATTTAGCCAAAATAGCGGTTTCATTGAAAAGAATATCACTGTAACACAAGTACATACAACAATTAATTACTTCGCTTTCCAAACATAGCAATTATTTCTGAACATTACTTACGGAATTTGTACTGTTTTGAAAGCAATACAGAAATATTCCGTAAAATTTATTGAAAGGTTACTCGATATATACGGATTTATAGTCTTATACTGTCAATTACGGAAATTGTACTGTTTTCTTAGAAAAATGAAACTATTCCGTAAAATTTTACAAAAAAATTTGTGTATATTGACGGATAATTTTCTTTTCTTTTTCTTTTTTTTTTTTTTTTTTTTTTACACTAAACGCTGTATTACCTAACGCTCTCAAATCCAAAGAAGCTACTTTCTGACACATTTAAAAATTCATTTTTGCTCAGAAACGCATGGAATTGGAAGATGTTCGTCTTCAGAAACTATGTAATCGAATACTGTGTCGCTTGTTTTAGTAGCTAAAAGATCTTTCGGGAAATACTCTCAAAGTTGGCATTTTGAACCGAATTTCCGGACGCTACAATGCGGGAAAGGAGAAAATCCTGTCGTTACGTGACAAAAACTGCTTATAACTCAATAAATAATTCATTTAACAAAAAATTAAACACTCTGTTTGATTCCAAATCGCTTCAATAGCCAACTCTGCCAATTTCATGCCTTTAAGTTTAAAATTGAGTCAGAAAGTTTCGCGTTTACTGATTAAGAGAGCCGAATTTGAGAGCCGCTTTAAGGGGTCTCAGGACTTAAAACTTCCAAAATTTTTGAAATTTTAATTTTTTTATATGTTAAACTCCTATCTTTTCTGAACATTTTAATCTAATTGTTTCCTTAAAATTTTCATTAGAACAGAACTTATGGCTCTTATAATTATATCCGCTGAATAGCTAAAGCGACGTTTCCGAAACTTTGAAATCATTTTTCTCCAAATAGCTGTTTTGGGCATAATTCGCAGGAGATCTCAAAAGCTTCTGAATATTTTCTCATACAAATTTCAAAACAGACGTTCCATGTTAATTTGTATAAACTGAACCTAAAATTTCCCTTTTATTCTTCCAAAAAAAAAAAAAGAAAAAAAAAATTCTTTTAGGTGATTATGTTGCAGAAATTTTCAGAATTTTGTACTAGTTAAATACAGCTTTGTATTAAAAATATAAAATACTTTATACACAAATTCAGGGTAATTATTACAATATGAAGTATAAGTAGGCACCAAAATTTTCGTTCTAGTTGCTGTAGCTATTTTCTACGTAAATTTTGTGCGCGTAATCTGTTATACCAAGTTTCTGCACGTCAAATACCTGACTGTTTGAAGCCCTTTGTAAATGTTAAATCTGCATCTTGCAGTTTTTTAAATACATAAAGTTAAAGAATGTACTTATATCTTTCATATCCTTTTAGTAAAAATTGTGTTTTAATATCATATACATGTTAAAATATTAAATGTTGTAAATGGTGTTTTTTTTTCCTTTTTTCCAATTTTGAGTCCTGAGTCCCTTAACACGTGAGTGCCACGGTGACTGACACTGAAGCTGAAAAATTTACAATGTTTTTAAGTAATTTTTAAGAAAGTATAATCCTGTAATAAATGAAAGGTGAGTAAATTTTAAATAAATTTTCAGTAATTACTTAAAACGGCATATATATAGATATATATATTTAGTTTTATATCATATTTTAGACCGCCAGTGATCGGTGAATGGCGGGTTCTAAATGGAAAGTTCAATGTCGGTCACCGGTGACTGACGTGGCACTTAACGTGTTAATATCACATTAAAATTACACGACGATTGTTGAATTTCAACGAAAGTTAAAGCTTAGAAAGTCAGAACCAAAAAAGATAAAAAACAGACAGAGTATATATATATTGTTTTTAGATTCTTGTGATATTTAAACAGCATCCTAAAAAAAATAAGGTTTTTCCGAAAGAAAAAAAATGCGCGAACATACCTTAAGAATCCTGAGACCCCTTAACACGTTGAGTTCCACGATAACTGACACTGAAGCCGAAAAATTTATGATGTTTTAAGTAATATTTAAGAAAGTATTGTTTGATAAAGTATATATTTTAATTATACCAACAGATGTCGCTACATTGCAGATATATCAAAATGTTTGTACTAGAAATATATAAGCTGTGAGAAAAAGACACGGCCCTTTAAATTTGTAGATATTTTCTAAGCTGTGTGAAAAGGACATTGTCTTTGGTTTTAGTTTTGGTTCGAAGTTCTACTTCGAGAATGTGCTGTTAATAAGTTTTAGTTTAGATATTTATGTGTATTGTGATCCGAGCTGTGTCTGGAGTTGAATGTGGTGAGATTGTATGCAATAAACGGTTTTTTAAAAAAGAGAATAAGAATTTTAATGAGAGTAAGAGTGATTTTCTTATAATTCCGGGCAAAAAGCGATTCATATTATGGTCCGTATTCATTGCCGGAGAAAAACCAGGAGGGTGATATAAATATTTACTGCGATCGTTTTAAAAGTGATAAAGATCAACATGTCATCGTTTAAGTGCTTAAGCGGCAAAAAGTGTGAATCACAGCTGCGTGTTTTGACCTTGTGTTTTCCTTTTTCGCTCATGGATTAATTATTTAAAGAGTCAAGAGGGGTAAGTGTATACCCATTGAATTTATATATTTTTTGTCAAAATGAGTTTGAAAGAGTTGAAAGAGCTTAAAGCTAAAAAGAAAACAAATAAAACTAGTTTGACAAAATTAAAAGACAGATTGTCAGGTTCTGAACTAGAGCCAAGCGAACTACTTCTCATAAAGGAGAAACACAATAAGCTGGTTCTGACTTTTTCTGAATTATTTGACGCGATTTATAAAGCATGTAAAGAAGATGAAATTGATGATTTTATCAAAGAAAACGAGGAAATAAATGAGTCATTAGAGAATTTAGAATTTGAGCTCAGCAAAAAGCTTTCAAAAACAAAACTTCAGAATGTTAATTTGGAAAATGCGTCAAAGGCTGAAAATAATATAAAATTGCCGAAGTTAACTCTTCCGATATTTACGGGAAAATTGCATGAGTGGCTTTCTTTTAAAGATATATTTAAGGCCACTGTACATGATAACTCAAATTTATCTGGGGCAATGAAATTGCAATATTTAAAAACTTCATTAAAGGGAGATGCTTTTAGAATTATTCAATCCATTTCAATTGTGGATGCTAATTATGAAGTTGCATGGTCGCTTTTAGAGGAACGGTATTCAAATTCGAGAGAACAAGTTTACGCGCATTTAAAACGTTTTATAAATATTCCTGTTATTCAGAATGAGTCCCCAACAGCATTATTAAATTTAATAGACATTACAAATGAGTGCACTAGGTCATTAGAGATTTTAGAACAAAAAGTTGAGGGGTTTTCTACTACCATGTTTGCTTACATTTTAGCTCAAAAATTAGATGCAAATACAAAAATGTGGTGGGAAAGACATCTTAAGCGGGATAATTTACCAACTTTAACTCAGTTGCTAGAATTTTTGAGAGACCACGCGCGTACACTAAGTGCATCCAAACAAGTAAATACAAAACGAAATTTTCAAAACGAAAGCCATACAAGGCATAGCTTTTCAAAGGTGACTTCCATGGTTACGGGGTTAAATGAGAAAAATATGCGCAAATGTGTTGTATGTAGCCAGGAAAATCACAGTGTTTTTAAATGTCCAAAATTCCAAAAATTTAATGTACAGGACAGAGTAGAATTTGTTAAAAAACATAATTTGTGTTTCAATTGTCTTTCAGAATACCACTGCGTCAAAAAATGTAATTCGACATTTTCTTGTGCCAAGTGTCATAAAAGGCACAATGTACTTCTTTGTTTTGATAGGCGCGAGAGAAATTCCACTGGAATGGGAAACACAAAAAATTCCAGCGATAAAGAAACGCCAAACTCACTGGCAGCGAATGAAGGTAGACAAACATTAAATGCTGACGCGATACCCTTTGAGATAAATAACCAAATTCAGAATTTCGCTGGTACTGCGAATGTGAGATCGAGTAAGGTTAAAACAGTTCTTCTTTCCACTGCGGTTGTTTATATGAGAGATAAATTCGGAAACAAAATTCCGGTGCGTGCCTTATTGGACAATGGATCAATGAGCAATTTTTTAACTTTGCAGTTAGTTGAAAGATTAGGAATTCGCAAAGAAAAAAATAATGTTTCGGTATCGTGCTTAAGTGGATCTTCAGTGGCAGTAAAAAATAAAACAACAGCCTTGATCAGTAATAATTCGGGAGATTATAGTCGGGAGTTAGATTTTCTTATTATACAAAAGATTTTGCAAATTATGCCCTCAAAATATATCAATATTTCAGAGCTAGAAATTCCAGAGTCAATTATTCTGGCTGATCCTGAATTTAATAGGCCAGGAAAAATTCATCTTTTGCTAGGAGCGGAAGTATTTCTAGAACTGATAAAGGTGGGTCGTATGAATGTACCAAATTCTAAATTAATACTGCAAAATACGGTGTTTGGTTGCATAGTGAGTGGGAGTGTTAACGACTGTAGCGGTCAGAAGCAAGTACATTGTGGGTTAGTTAGTGAAACAGATTTAAATTTCGAAATGAGAAAATTTTGGGAAATTGAACAAGTAGAGGATACCGCACCATTGAGAAATACCGAAGAAAAAGCATGCGACACCCACTTTATAAACACACATCAGAGAGACATATCCAGCAAATTCATAGTACAAATGCCCTTGAAAAAGGATCCTAGTTCATTGGGAGAATCAAAACAATTTGCGGAAAATAGATTAAATTCACTTTGGAATAGGCTAGTTAAAAATCCAAATCTCTTAGAGTTATATTGTGCATTTATGTCGGAGTATAGAGAATTAGGCCATATGGAGGAAGTAGAGGAGCCAAATGAGTCGATACATGCAAATTACCTTCCTCACCATGGTGTCTATCGCCCAGATAAAAGTTCCACAAAACTAAGAGTTGTCTTCAATGGCTCACATGCAACTTCTTCCGGAGAATCCCTAAATTCTATACAATTGAATGGAGGTATCATTCAAGATGACTTGTTCAGCATAATAATTAGATTTCGTACACATAGTTATGCCTTTACGGCAGATGTGAAAATGATGTATCGCATGATACTTATTGATAAGAGTCAACGTGATTTACAACGCATAGTTTGGAAAGATACTGTAAATGGTGAGGTGAAACATTACAGACTGTGTACTGTTACGTATGGAATGACTAGTGCCCCTTATTTAGCAATGCGATGTCTTAAACAGCTTGATATAGACGGTGAATCCCAATTTCCGTATGCTTCAGCTGTGGTGCAGTCGGATTTCTACATGGATGACGTATTGACTGGTGCAGCTGATTTAGAATCGGCTAAGAGACTGCAAGCTGAACTTATTCAATTATTAAGTACTTGTGATATGAAGTTACACAAATGGTTCAGTAATCATCCAGAATTAATGGAGCCAGTGTGTAAATCCGAGAATTACACTTTTGAGAAAATGAGTGAAACTAAAGCCTTAGGACTTTGTTGGAAAGCCCATGACGATACGTTTACTTTTAGTGTATCGTTCAGTGATCAAACTAAGGTGACTAAGAGAAGTGTTCTGTCAAATATCGCTCGCATATTTGATCTATTAGGATTGCTAGGTCCAGTGTTGACGAAAGCAAAGATTTTCTTGCAAAGACTGTGGCGACTAAACATTGATTGGGATGATACTCTACCCAAAGCGGAACTTGATGATTGGTTGCAGTTCCGAGAATCGTTAACGGCCATCAACAACGTAAATGTTATTAGATATATTTTTACAAACGATCCAGTGCAATTTAAAATTTGTGGATTTGCAGATGCGTCTGAAAAAGCATATGGTGTAGTTTTGTATGTTGTTTCTTCAAATTCTTCAGATGAGCAAACTTCTCAGTTGCTCTGCAGTAAAGGTCGAGTTTCACCGATCAAAACAATTACCATCCCACGTTTAGAACTGTGTGCTGCAGTTTTATTAACAAAATTGATGGTAAAGGATTCCAAAATCTTAAAAGTTCCTAAAGAAGCTATCTACTATTATTCAGACAGTACTATTGTGTTGTGCTGGCTTCGCAAACAACCATGTGATTTAAAAACTTTTGTGGCATCGCGTGTATCTTCAATTCAAAATCTTTCTGACATTAACCATTGGAGTCATGTGGCCTCTGCTGACAATCCTGCTGATCTTGTATCTCGAGGTGTGGATCCCGACAAACTTTTTCAGGAAAGCTTATGGTGGCATGGTCCCCATTTTCTAACCCAACGAACTGAGCATTCTTCAAATAGTTTTGAACTGGAGCAAAGTGATAAGGACTTATATTCGTGTGAACTTAAAAATACTGTTTCAGAAACTTCATTATTAATTACGGACTGTGCACCTTTTATTGACAATTTTCTGCAATTAAGTAATAATTATGCTAAACTAATTAGAATTCTTAGCTATGTTTTCAGGTTCATTCAGAATCTCAAGGAACCAAAGGCAAGGTGTTCAGGTAGGTTAACATCTGCTGAGCTGAAGAGAGCTGAAGAATATATGGTAAGATCTGTGCAACAAAAAGAATTCAGTTCTGAATTCACATTGTTAACCAAGGGTAAGGAATTACCAAAAAATAGTAGATTGATTTCTTTAAATCCTTTCGTAGATAAAAATAATGTAACCAGAGTTGGAGGTCGTCTCCAAAATAGCATGATAAGTTATGTTCAAAAACATCCAATTGTACTGCCCTCTAAACATAAACTTACAGAATTAATTATTGAAAGTTATCACAAAAAATATCTACATATAGGACCACAACATTTACTTTATTGTGTTCGTAGAGAATTTTGGCCTCTAAACGGTAGAGCTATTTGCAGAAAAATTGTACATAACTGTGTTATATGCTTTAGGCCCAAGCCTAAAATATCAGAACAAATTATGGGCGAGCTTCCTAAAGATAGAGTAAATGTAGACTTTGTTTTTAATTGCACAGAAACTGACTTCTGTGGCCCATTTTTGATTAAATATAAAGGTCAACGTAAAGGTATTTTTCATAAAGTTTATGTTTGTATTTTTATTTGTATGGTAACTAAGGCAGTACATCTGGAAATAGTTAGCGATTTAACATCGGAGGCCTTTATTGCCACGTTAAAGAGGTTTTTTGCCAGACGAGGCAAACCTCGGAAAATATTCAGTGATAACGCTGGCAATTTTGTAAAAACTAATTTAGAACTTAAAAAGTGGCAAGATATGGTGAACAAACCAGACAACAAACTTGCTAATTACTTGTTGTCTGAAAATATTGCATGGGAATTTATTCCCCCTAGAGCTCCTAATTTTGGAGGTTTATGGGAGTCAGGAGTCAAGTCCTTCAAGTATCACTTAAAACGTGTTGTGGGCAATTCTAAATTAACCTATGAAGAAATGTTAACTATAATTAACCAAATAGAAGGCATCTTGAATTCTCGCCCATTTAATTCCTTGAGTTCAGATATTGATGACTTGGAGGTCTTGACCCCTGGACACTTTCTTATTGGTCGCCCTCTTAATGCCATTGCTGAATCTAATTTGAGTAATGTTGAAAATAACAGATTAAACTTATGGCAGAAAACCACAAAAATGGTTCAGACCATCTGGAAAAAGTGGAAAAACAGTTATTTAAGTACATTACAGCAGAGAAATAAGTGGGTGATAGCAAAAGACAACCTTAAAATTGGAGATATGGTTGTGATAAAGGAAGATGATCTTCCAGCTTGTAAATGGTTATTAGGAAAAATTGTAGAGGTATTTTGTGGCAATGACAATAAGGTAAGAGTCGTAAGTGTAAAAACCCCAAATGGAGTATTCAAAAGAGCAGTGTCAAAAATTGCCGTATTACCTCTGGAAAATTAATTAATTTTTCACTAAGAAATTGTGTATTATTGTAATATTGCTTTATTATTTGTTTTAGATATTTGTATAAGTTTAAATTAACTGTGACTCATTTATGTTATATTGTAATTTCTATTGTTTGCAATGGTTGTAATTGTAGTGGTTTAGTTTGAAACCCCCCTCAGAGGTTTCAAGAGGGGCGGTATGTTTGATAAAGTATATATTTTAATTATACCAACAGATGTCGCTACATTGCAGATATATCAAAATGTTTGTACTAGAAATATATAAGCTGTGAGAAAAAGACACGGCCCTTTAAATTTGTAGTTATTTTCTAAGCTGTGTGAAAAGAACATTGTCTTTGGTTTTAGTTTTGGTTCGAAGTTCTACTTCGAGAATGTGCTGTTAATAAGTTTTAGTTTAGATATTTATGTGTATTGTGATCCGAGCTGTGTCTGGAGTTGAATGTGGTGAGATTGTATACAATAAACGGTTTTTTAAAAAAGAGAATAAGAATTTTAATGAGAGTAAGAGTGATTTTCTTATAATTCTGGGCCAAAAGCGATTCAAGTATATCCTGTAATAGATAAAAGGTAAGTAAATTTTAAATAATTTTTCAGTAATTACTAAAACAATTTATATATATTTAGTTTTATATCATATTTTAGATCGCCAGTCATCGGTTCTAAATGGACGGGTTCTAAATGGCAAGTTCAGTGTCAGTCACCGGCAATGACGTGGCGCTTAACGTGTTAATGTCACATTAAAATTACACGACGATTGTTGAATTTCAACGAACGTTAAAGCCTAGAAAGTAAAAACCAGAAAAGATAAAAAACAGACAGAGTATATATATATTGTTTTTAGATTCTTGTGATATTTAAACAGCATCCTAAAAAAAATAAGGTTTTTCCAAAAGAAAAAAAAAAATGCGCGATCATACCTTAAGAATCCTGAGACCCCTTAACACGTTGAGTTCCACGATAACTGACACTGAAGCCGAAAAATTTACAATGTTTTAAGTAATATTTAAGAAAGTATAATCCTGTAATAGATAAAAGGTAAGTAAATTTTAAATAATTTTCAGTAATTACTAAAACAATTTATATATATTTAGTTTTATATCATATTTTAGACCGACAGTGATCGGTGAATGACTGGTTCTAAATAGAAAGTTTTTGTCAGTCACTGGTGACTGACGTGGCGCTTAACGTGTTAATATCACATTAAAATTACACGACGATTGTTGAATTTCAACAAAAGTTAAAGCCTAGAAGGTCAAAACCATAAAAGATAAAAAACAGACAGAGTATATATATATTGTTTTTAGATTCTTGTGATATTTAAACAGCATCCTAAAAAAAATAAGGTTTTTCCAAAAGAAAAAAAAAATGCGCGAACATACCTTAAGAATCCTGAGACCCCTTAACACGTTGAGTTCCACGATAACTGACACTGAAGCCGAAAAATTTACAATGTTTTAAGTAATATTTAAGAAAGTATAATCCTGTAATAGATAAAAGGTAAGTAAATTTTAAATAATTTTTCAGTAATTACTAAAACAATTTATATATATTTAGTTTTATATCATATTTTAGACCGACAGTGATCGGTGAATGACTGGTTCTAAATAGAAAGTTCGGTGTTAGTCACCGGCACTGACGTGGCGCTTAACGTGTTAATGTCACATTAAAATTACACGACGATTGTTGAATATCAACAAAAGTTAAAGCCTAGAAAGTCAAAACCAAAAAAGATAAAAAACAGACAGAGTATATATATATTGTTTTTAGATTCTTGTGATATTTAAACAGCATCCTAAAAAAAATAAGGTTTTTCCAAAAGAAAAAAAAAATGCGCGAACATACCTTAAGAATCCTGAGACCCCTTAACACGTTGAGTTCCACGATAACTGACACTGAAGCCGAAAAATTTACAATGTTTTAAGTAATATTTAAGAAAGTATAATCCTGTAATAGATAAAAGGTAAGTAAATTTTAAATAATTTTCAGTAATTACTAAAACAATTTATATATATTTAGTTTTATATCATATTTTAGACCGACAGTGATCGGTGAATGACTGGTTCTAAATAGAAAGTTCGGTGTCAGTCACCGGTGACTGACGTGGCGCTTAACGTGTTAATATCACATTAAAATTACACGACGATTGTTGAATTTCAACAAAAGTTAAAGCCTAGAAAGTCAAAACCAAAAAAGATAAAAAACAGACAGAGTATATATACATTGTTTTTAGATTCTTGTGATATTTAAACAGCATCCTAAAAAAAATAAGGTTTTTCCAAAAGAAAAAAAAAATGCGCGAACATACCTTAAGAATCCTGAGACCCCTTAACACGTTGAGTTCCACGATAACTGACACTGAAGCCGAAAAATTTACAATGTTTTAAGTAATATTTAAGAAAGTATAATCCTGTAATAGATAAAAGGTAAGTAAATTTTAAATAATTTTTCAGTAATTACTAAAACAATTTATATATATTTAGTTTTATATCATATTTTAGACCGACAGTGATCGGTGAATGACTGGTTCTAAATAGAAAGTTCGGTGTCAGTCACCGGTGACTGACGTGGCGCTTAACGTGTTAATGTCACATTAAAATTACACGACGATTGTTGAATATCAACAAAAGTTAAAGCCTAGAAAGTCAAAACCAAAAAAGATAAAAAACAGACAGAGTATATATATATTGTTTTTAGATTCTTGTGATATTTAAACAGCATCCTAAAAAAAATAAGGTTTTTCCAAAAGAAAAAAAAAATGCGCGAACATACCTTAAGAATCCTGAGACCCCATAACACGTTGAGTTCCACGATAACTGACACTGAAGCCGAAAAATTTACAATGTTTTAAGTTATATTTAAGATAGTATAATCCTGTAATAGATAAAAGGTAAGTAAATTTTAAATAATTTTTCAGTAATTACTAAAACAATTTATATATATTTAGTTTTATATCATATTTTAGACCGACAGTGATCGGTGAATGACTGGTTCTAAATAGAAAGTTCGGTGTTAGTCACCGGCACTGACGTGGCGCTTAACGTGTTAATGTCACATTAAAATTACACGACGATTGTTGAATATCAACAAAAGTTAAAGCCTAGAAAGTCAAAACCAAAAAAGATAAAAAACAGACAGAGTATATATATATTGTTTTTAGATTCTTGTGATATTTAAACAGCATCCTAAAAAAAATAAGGTTTTTCCAAAAGAAAAAAAAAATGCGCGAACATACCTTAAGAATCCTGAGACCCCTTAACACGTTGAGTTCCACGATAACTGACACTGAAGCCGAAAAATTTACAATGTTTTAAGTAATATTTAAGAAAGTATAATCCTGTAATAGATAAAAGGTAAGTAAATTTTAAATAATTTTTCAGTAATTACTAAAACAATTTATATATATTTAGTTTTATATCATATTTTAGACCGACAGTGATCGGTGAATGACTGGTTCTAAATAGAAAGTTCGGTGTCAGTCACCGGTGACTGACGTGGCGCTTAACGTGTTAATGTCACATTAAAATTACACGACGATTGTTGAATATCAACAAAAGTTAAAGCCTAGAAAGTCAAAACCAAAAAAGATAAAAAACAGACAGAGTATATATATATTGTTTTTAGATTCTTGTGATATTTAAACAGCATCCTAAAAAAAATAAGGTTTTTCCAAAAGAAAAAAAAATGCGCGAACATACCTTAAGAATCCTGAGACCCCTTAACACGTTGAGTTCCACGATAACTGACACTGAAGCCGAAAAATTTACAATGTTTTAAGTTATATTTAAGAAAGTATAATCCTGTAATAGATAAAAGGTAAGTAAATTTTAAATAATTTTTCAGTAATTACTAAAACAATTTATATATATTTAGTTTTATATCATATTTTAGACCGACAGTGATCGGTGAATGACTGGTTCTAAATAGAAAGTTCGGTGTTAGTCACCGGCACTGACGTGGCGCTTAACGTGTTAATGTCACATTAAAATTACACGACGATTGTTGAATATCAACAAAAGTTAAAGCCTAGAAAGTCAAAACCAAAAAAGATAAAAAAACAGACAGAGTATATATATATTGTTTTTAGATTCTTGTGATATATAAACAGCATCCTAAAAAAAATAAGGTTTTTCCAAAAGAAAAAAAAAATGCGCGAACATACCTTAAGAATCCTGAGACCCCTTAACACGTTGAGTTCCACGATAACTGACACTGAAGCCGAAAAATTTACAATGTTTTAAGTAATATTTAAGAAAGTATAATCCTGTAATAGATAAAAGGTAAGTAAATTTTAAATAATTTTTCAGTAATTACTAAAACAATTTATATATATTTAGTTTTATATCATATTTTAGACCGACAGTGATCGGTGAATGACTGGTTCTAAATAGAAAGTTCGGTGTCAGTCACCGGTGACTGACGTGGCGCTTAACGTGTTAATGTCACATTAAAATTACACGA
This sequence comes from Maratus speciosus, assembly GCA_963932465.1. NCBI lineage: Eukaryota > Metazoa > Arthropoda > Arachnida > Araneae > Salticidae > Maratus > Maratus speciosus. The sequence goes on along the minus strand of OZ010788.1, from coordinate 619,862,479 downwards.
CGATTGTTGAATATCAAAAAAAGTTAAAGCCTAGAAAGTCAAAACCAAAAAAGATAAAAAACAGACAGAGTATATATATATTGTTTTTAGATTCTTGTGATATTTAAACAGCATCCTAAAAAAAATAAGGTTTTTCCAAAAGAAAAAAAAAATGCGCGAACATACCTTAAGAATCCTGAGACCCCTTAACACGTTGAGTTCCACGATAACTGACACTGAAGCCGAAAAATTTACAATGTTTTAAGTCATATTTAAGAAAGTATAATCCTGTAATAGATAAAAGGTAAGTAAATTTTAAATAATTTTTCAGTAATTACTAAAACAATTTATATATATTTAGTTTTATATCATATTTTAGACCGACAGTGATCGGTGAATGACTGGTTCTAAATAGAAAGTTCGGTGTTAGTCACCGGCACTGACGTGGCGCTTAACGTGTTAATGTCACATTAAAATTACAAGACGATTGTTGAATATCAACAAAAGTTAAAGGCTAGAAAGTCAAAACCAAAAAAGATAAAAAACAGACAGAGTATATATATATTGTTTTTAGATTCTTGTGATATTTAAACAGCATCCTAAAAAAAATAAGGTTTTTCCAAAAGAAAAAAAAAATGCGCGAACATACCTTAAGAATCCTGAGACCCCTTAACACGTTGAGTTCCAGGATAACTGACACTGAAGCCGAAAAATTTACAATGTTTTAAGTAATATTTAAGAAAGTATAATCCTGTAATAGATAAAAGGTAAGTAAATTTTAAATAATTTTTCAGTAATTACTAAAACAATTTATATATATTTAGTTTTATATCATATTTTAGACCGACAGTGATCGGTGAATGACTGGTTCTAAATAGAAAGTTCGGTGTCAGTCACCGGTGACTGACGTGGCGCTTAACGTGTTAATATCACATTAAAATTACACGACGATTGTTGAATATCAACAAAAGTTAAAGCCTAGAAAGTCAAAACCAAAAAAGATAAAAAACAGACAGAGTATATATATATTGTTTTTAGATTCTTGTGATATTTAAACAGCATCCTAAAAAAAATAAGGTTTTTCCAAAAGAAAAAAAAAATGCGCGAACATACCTTAAGAATCCTGAGACCCCTTAACACGTTGAGTTCCACGATAACTGACACTGAAGCCGAAAAATTTACAATGTTTTAAGTAATATTTAAGAAAGTACAATCCTGTAATAGATAAAAGGTAAGTAAATTTTAAATAATTTTTCAGTAATTACTAAAACAATTTATATATATTTAGTTTTATATCATATTTTAGACCGACAGTGATCGGTGAATGACTGGTTCTAAATAGAAAGTTCGGTGTTAGTCACCGGCACTGACGTGGCGCTTAACGTGTTAATGTCACATTAAAATTACACGACGATTGTTGAATATCAACAAAAGTTAAAGCCTAGAAAGTCAAAACCAAAAAAGATAAAAAACAGACAGAGTATATATATATTGTTTTTAGATTCTTGTGATATTTAAACAGCATCCTAAAAAAAATAAGGTTTTTCCAAAAGAAAAAAAAAATGCGCGAACATACCTTAAGAATCCTGAGACCCCTTAACACGTTGAGTTCCACGATAACTGACACTGAAGCCGAAAAATTTACAATGTTTTAAGTTATATTTAAGAAAGTATAATCCTGTAATAGATAAAAGGTAAGTAAATTTTAAATAATTTTTCAGTAATTACTAAAACAATTTATATATATTTAGTTTTATATCATATTTTAGACCGACAGTGATCGGTGAATGACTGGTTCTAAATAGAAAGTTCGGTGTCAGTCACCGGTGACTGACGTGGCGCTTAACGTGTTAATATCACATTAAAATTACACGACGATTGTTGAATTTCAACAAAAGTTAAAACTTAGAAAGTCAAAACCAAAAAAGATAAAAAACAGACAGAGTATATATATATTGTTTTTAGATTCTTGTGATATTTAAACAGCATCCTAAAAAAAATAAGGTTTTTCCGAAAGAAAAAAAAATGCGCGAACATACCTTAAGAATCCTGAGACCCCTTAACACGTTGAGTTCCACGATAACTGACATTGAAGCCGAAAAATTTATGATGTTTTAAGTAATATTTAAGAAAGCATAATCCTGTAATAGATAAAAGGTAAGTAAATTTTAAATAATTTTTCAGTAATTACTAAAACAATTTATATATATTTAGTTTTATATCATATTTTAGACCGACAGTGATCGGTGAATGACTGGTTCTAAATAGAAAGTTCAGTGTCAGTCACCGGTGACTGACGTGGCGCTTAACGTGTTAATATCACATTAAAATTACACAACGATTGTTGAATTTCAACGAAAGTTAAAGCTTAGAAAGTCAAAACCAAAAAAGATAAAAAACAGACAGAGTATATATATATTGTTTTTAGATTCTTGTGATAGTTAAACAGCATCCTAAAAAAAAATAAGGTTTTTCCAAAAGAAAAAAAAATGCGCGAACATACCTTAAGATTCCTGAGACCCCTTAACATGTTGAGTTCCACGATAACTGACATTGAAGCCGAAAAATTTACAACGTTTTAAGTAATATTTAAGAAAGCATAATCCTGTAATAGATAAAAGGTAAGTAAATTTTAAATAATTTTTCAGTAATTACTAAAACAATTTATATATATTTAGTTTTATATCCTATTTTAGACCGTCAATCATCGGTTCTAAATGGAAAGTTCAGTGTCAGTCACCGGTGACTCACGGGGTGTTTAACGTGTTAATATCACATTAAAATTACAGGACGACTGTTAAATTTCAACGAAAGTTAAAGCTTAGAAAGTCAAAACCAAAAAAGATAAAAAACAGACAGAATATATATATATTGTTTTTAGATTCTTGTGATATTTAAACAGCATCCTAAAAAAAATAAGGTTTTTCCAAAAGAAAAAAAAATGCGCGAACATACCTTAAGAATCCTGAGACCCCTTAACACGTTGAGTTCCACGATAACTGACGCTGAAGCCGAAAAATTTACAATGTTTTAAGTAATATTTAAGAAAGTATAATCCTGTAATAGATAAAAGGTAAGTAAATTTTAAATAATTTTTTAGTAATTACTAAAACAATTTATATATATTTAGTTTTATATCCTATTTTAGACCGTCAGTCATCGGTTCTAAATGGAAAGTTCAGTGTCAGTCACCGGCACTGACGTGGCGCTTAACGTGTTAATGTCACATTAAAATTACACGACGATTGTTGAATTTCAACGAACGTTAAAGCCTAGAAAGTAAAAACCAGAAAAGATAACAAACAGACTAAGAATATATATTGTTGTTAGACTCTTGTGATATTTAAACAGGATCCCAAGACGAATGAAATTTTTATGGAAAATAGTATGTTCGAACATACCTTACAAATATATCTATGTATTCAAACAAATTTTAAATCTTCATGGTTTGGAAGTCCGTTAAAAAATAAGAAATCAGTTGAGTAAATATTATTTAAAATAAATTACAAAATATTGAAAAAAAAAGAAAAGAAAAAGCCCTGTCTGAATATGTCAAAATCACAATTTGTAAATTTTAAGGCAAATATTATCCTTGTATCAATAAAGTAAATAATAAAATTCTAAAGAGCATTGTTTTAATACAGTTGTTTTGTTTTTGTGATATTTAAACAGCATCCTAAAAAAATAAGGTTTTTCCGAAAGAAAAAAAATGCGCGAACATACCTTATAAATATACATATGTTTTCAAAAAAGAATTATAGCTTCACTCCCTAGAAGTCTGTTAAAAATAAGAAATAAGTTAAATAAATGTAATTAGCAAACAAATTTACATTTGTTTTGTTTATTTTTTCAATAAATCCCATTATTTTTATTTACATGAAAATTTACAATTTCCGAGGATTTTGTTTTCGCAAGTAACTTATGCTTTCCTCACAGCACGTTATATTTTACATCACTGAGTGGATGTTGCCATTGCACTCAGATTAATAAATGAGATCTTACTTAATAAAGAAATCGAATGTGTTTACCTAGTGAGTTGTTGCCATCGTAAAAAAAGCCTTCTCTATACAGTTTTGTCAGAATGAATTATACAAATGTTTGGTTTTAAAAATTAATATCTGATGATCAGAAGAATTTTGAAAAGGAAAAAATGTCAAAAAATAAAATTTCGACAAGACTACATAATTTAAATTAATTTTTCTAAACCTTCTCGAGGGTGAAATAAATTAAAAAGCTGTTTGCTTTTGAAATTATTTTCTGATGATAAGAATAGTTCTGGAATGAAAAACAAATTTTTAATTAAATTCCATGAATTCATTTGAAAATTTGTTGATTATATTTATTATGTTTCTAACACATGTTATTTTTTGCAAAATTTTATTGAACTTTGTTTGCTGTCTGTTTCGCTCAAATATTAGAAACGAATTTTGAACCACTTTCGTGGCACCGATTTCTCTCAAATGGCGCACACATGCTAATTTTTACAAAATTTTATTGAGCTTCTTTTGCTGTCTGTTTGTGTAAAATATAAGAGCCGCATTTCGTCCCATTTTCGTTGAACTGATTTACCTCAAATAGTGCACACATGCTAATTTTTAAAATTTTTTTATTGAACTTCGTTTGCTGTCTGTTTGGGTCAAATATTAGAGTCAAATTCCGATCCGAGGAACCGTTTTACCTCAAATAGTACACACGTGTTCATTATGTATAACGATGTCATATTCATGTACTGTCCGGTCGTACATAAAAAGGCAGAGGGCCCGAAGACATCATCTTACATTTTTTATTCAAATAGACATATCTAACCAACCGACTTTGTTCAAATTTTGCATGCGTTCATTATCGATGCCATTGTATATTCAATGATTTAAATATTGGATCAGAAATCTTTTCTTTTAAGATGGATTTCTATTTAGAGGCTGATTCATTATGTACTTCTCTTTTTTACTTAGTTGTTTTATTTTTCCGTTGGAACGCTAAGGTAATATCAAGAACGTGCCTGTTCTCAATATTCATTAGCAATTTGACACTCCTGCTTCCAATTTAATTTCCTGAGTTAATCTTTGAATTTTTCCATCTGATTTTCTTTATTCTATTGCCGTTTCTTTTAACGGTTTTATACTTTCTTCCAAGTCTAAAATTTCGGTATCCGTGCCGTTTAGAAGCGTTTCGATATTATTTATAAACTTGGTGGCATTAACTCTAATAATAGACTTTATTTCTTTGCAATAATACTTCTGACTTTTATATATTTTTATATATCTAATCAAATCGCATTGGCAGCCATATTTATAGAGTTCATAAGCAGTTTTTTATCAATTACTTTAATAAAGTAAAATAAATTCGCACACCTGTAATTCTTCTAATGTACCGACTGCAGTTTTATAAAACTTTTATTTTTATCAATCCAAGAAATAAAATAAAGGACACATTAAGTTCTTCTATTGACTTGATGATGTCAATGATTTAAATATTGCATAAGGAACGTATTACTTTATTTAAAAGAATTTTCTTCCTAATACTTAATTTTTATTCCCAGACTTCATTTAAATCTACAATTGTGCGAAAAATTTATTGTAAAAAATTTTAGAAATGCATAAAATCCCACCATTTCTTTTCACTGATCAATGAATTCATTAATGCCAATCAGCAATAAAAAGTTTAAAAACTTCTAAAGTAAAATTGCGAAAGAAAATAATACTTCCTCACTTGATTTGTTTCATAAAAGATGTTAATAAACATAAGTCTTTAAAACAAAAAAAAATATATCCTCAAGGGATCACAGACATAGTTACAACAAATGGATTTCCATTTTCTTGAAGTAATTTTAACTTCTTTAACGATGATTGTTAGAATAAGACATGGATTGTCTTTTTTAGTTCCGCAAAAATATAACTTCCAATGCGTCTTTATTTAAGCTATTCAGCTTTTATCATCAATAATACCATATGGACATTAAGAAAACCATATTTCAGAAAGTTAAAAATAAAATGACATAATTTTATACTTCATTTGGAATTGGCTCAGTTTCAAGTATTAAAATAAAATTTATTTTTACTTACTGACATTGGGATAAAATATTTTCTATGTTACCATTGGATTTATTTATCCCTTGAGTACTACTATTTATTTCTTAAACACAGCAGTTAAACACTTTTTTCAGAATTCACTAATTGCTGAAAGGGAACATTTTGATTTTTGTTTGTGAATTGATGACCCTTTTTAAAAAATGTATATCTTATTTTCAAATTCATTTATTATGATCTCTGTGTTTCTAATCCGATTTTTAAATATTTTACAGGTTCCGGGTGTATTTAGTGGATTTCTTTATTACACATACAGTTAGTACATTTCCAAGGTTATTAAATACACTTATCAAGGTCAATACACATTAAATATCCATTTTTTAATCCGGAAAATCTAGCGGATCAGTTTGATTTTTGTTCGTGAGTTTACGAACTTTTTAAAATTTAAATCTCATTTTCAAACCCATTTATTATGATTTTTTTTTTTCTAATCAGCTTTAAAAACATTTTACAGGCCCCAGGTGTCTTTGGTGTGTATTTTACTATTGCACATTTATCTAATACATTTCTATGGTTATTAATTATACGTAGCTATTTTTCTACGCATTAATTATAAACGGGTAATCTAATGGAACAGTTTGATTTGTGTTTGCGTGTTTATGAACTTTTAAATAATTTAAATCTCATTTTCAAATTCCTTTATTATGATGTCTGTGTTTCTAATGAGCTTGAAAGACATTTTTCAGATTCCTGGTGATTTTAGTGTGTTTCACTATTACAGATTTAATTAGTAGATTTCCATGGTCATTAAATACACATAGCTTTGATGAGTAAACGTTTTCGTTTGGGTCTACATAAATAACAAAATGTTTTAAAATATTTAGAATGAAAAAAAAATTATTGAAAGCGTAAATCTGGCAAAAAAATTATTTTCCATATTTAAGGCTCAGTATTAAACGTACAGTTATTTTCGGCAGATGCCATACTTAGATAATAATGAAATATATGATTTTAGAAAATATGCAGTTAATTATGTTCAACGGAAATAAAAATATTATAAAGAATATTTTAAATATAATTTCTTTGCAATTGCTTAAATGATGAAACTTGTAGAATAACAGGGTGCAAAGGAAAGTCCCTTTAACCTGAAAATACTTGCTACCGGAGAGAGCTACAGCTATGCATGCGAGGTAACGGTATAGTAAAGCGACTACACTCAATTTAATGCAAACGACAGCAGCGCCTCTAGTGGCGAAATTTGGAAGACAGCCATTGCAAATCGAAAACGAAAAGAGATAGAGCAAAATTTGCAGTTAGAAAGTTATAGAGTACCAATTAATTAGTACGAAACGGCATTTGATTCGCACGGATAAGATAAATCGTCACCTGTATATCCAAAAATGTCTGAAATCGAGGAGTGACGATTCTACTTTTTATATTCACATTTCGGAAATGTAGCAGTGCTCAATTACAAATTATGACGTTGTACTGTATTGTAATGTCTGTAAAAATTTAATTTCTAATGTATTTAAATTTTTTGTTTAATCCTTTCAGGGGCAGGAGAATTCTGTTTGTAAAATGATGACATAATTGACTGTCACCAGAATATTCAAACGAATTTCTTAGAAAATTAAAACCAGCTAATTTGCACTTTCATTACAAAAGCAAAATTTTATTGAAATATTCTTCGTGTCATTTGTTAGTTTGGAATTAAAATTAGGTGGCTAGACCGTCTAGCCAAAGCCCTTGAAATGGTTAATTTTATCTCGTTATATTGAAGAGGTTCGCAATAGACGTTTCATGCTGAGAAATGTGCGTGCAGATTTATTTTCACGAATACAAACGTGTATCGTGAGCAATGGCGAACTTTTCGAACATACTGAATATTAACTTTTTATCACTGTGAGACAATTTGCCTTTTTTGTTTTTTTTGTGTGATGTTATCAAAATTTATTGAGATAAGTACGTATTTAGACAATGAAAAAATGTGCGTATTTCTTCATGCTTCTGGCTATTCCATTGAAACGTTTACACAAAATAGAATACATCAATTTCGGACATTTTTGGGTATACAGACGAAGATTTATCTTATGCATGAAAGCCAAATGTCGTTTCGTACTAATTAATTGATGCTTTAAAAGATTCTAACTGGAAATTTTGCTCTATCTCTTTTCGTTTCCGATTTGCAATGGCTATCTTGCAAATTTCGCCACTAGGGGCGCTGCTGTCGTTTTCATTAAATCGGGCTTACTCGCTTTACTATACCGTTACCTCCCTTGCATAGCTGTAGTTGTATCCGTTCGCAAGTATTTTCAGGGTAAAGCGACGTTCCTTAGCACCCTGTATATATTTTTATTATTTATTACTCGAAAAGAGTTTATAAACAGCAATTTCCTAAATTCATCCAAGCTACTAAATATCTCTTTAATGATGTAGAAAGCAATTATCTCCGTGAAGTATTCAAAAATAAGTACGGTTAAAATAATATTTGAGAATATTTTTCATTGCTGCATTATAAATTTACAATTTAAAAGGTATGAAACTTATTAACAGATTCAGATTCAGCCAGATGGGGAAACCTACCAATTGATTTGAGCTCAACTAGCCCCACCCAGAGATTTTTTTCTATATATATATATAAAAAACTAACAGAGGGCTGGTAGAAGAATTTAAAACACTCTTACTATAATTTTAAAAGTCCTAATAATGTAGTATTTAGCATAGTAGTTAAATATAGAGACTTTAGAGATTAATAAAACAATTATAGATTAATAAAACAATACTAATAAAAATTAACTGAGATAATGAAATAAGTATAGATAATAATAATAAGTATAGGTAATATTAGTAAAATAGACGAGCTGAGTGCTTTACAGACGTATAACACATAAATTTTCTTTAACAATAACACTAATACTGTAACTGTTTTAAAATAAAAGTTTGTTTGATTAATACCATTGCTCATCATCATTATCGTGTAGTAGGTCCTATGGAGACATTTGGAAAAGCCCTTGATTGTTTTCAATCAGTGTTATGTAGTTTACAATTTTTTGTAATAGTGCTGGTTATTTTCTGATTATTTTGAACCATGAAGAGAGACTTATCGTTCTGAAGATTCTGAGATGGTATATGGATGTTAGTGTGCACTCCATTACGTAGTGCAGCGAGGTTCCTCGTTTTCCATAAGTGCAGTAACACGAGTCAGTTTTTCCGAACTTTACCAGATAGTCTAGATGAAAATTATTAACATAAAAAAACAGAATTTAGACAGCCAAAACATTCTTTAATATGCAACTTTTAAGTGCTCAATTAAAATTTCAATTTAAGATTATCAGCCGAAGTTCTTGAAAGCGTTTTTTAAATTTTGTTGAGTCTTCGTAATCGTAATTTCTTGAATCATTTATTTTTTAATAGTTCATATAATATATTCTTTAGTTTTCTTTCAGATTTTCGAATGGATAGCGAAGAAATTATTTTCACTCTACTCCTTGTTACATTTATACACTGTCAAAAAAGATGAACGTTTCATAATAAAGGAAAATATAAATTTTTCCGAGATACCCACGATTTCGCAAAGAGTTTCTTTAAAAGCCCCAGAAACCAACAGATTTTCGAGATTTAAGGAATTATACTTATAAAAATACAAGATATAATCGATAGCTGCCGTTACTCCTGCGAAAGTTGGCCAAGTTTATATTGAGTACTCCTACATTATTTTCGACACTACCCCGGAACGGTATTGGCAGAACCTATCACAGAAGTTGTAACCGCAACAAGTAAAAATTAAATTTAAAAAATTAAAAAACCCGACTGCGTATAAAGTGAACTAAATAATTGCATCTCATCAATTTGAAACTATTTTTTATACTACTTACCTATTTTTTTTTATTTACTTGTATTCATGACTTTTAAGTTGTGTTTAATTCTTAGTTCTTATCTATAAACGCTGTTTTGATGAGGCCTATAGATGTCTACGATGGTTAGAGTTGCAGTAAAGCTAGAGATCCTACCTACACAACTTCCAGGTCGTGTGATAGTTAAACGGAACTTCTGACTGTAAAATAGTCAATGAAACATTGTCTTCATTTCGAAAGACCTATCCAATGATATGCCACTCAGTAGGGTGCGTAAACATTTTTTTTTCGTCTCTACACCATTTTGTATTTTACGGCCACCATTCCACCATTTTGAATTTATAAAAACAAAACCTAGCCAATGGACGGTTAAGACGAATCGATAGAGACCTCATTCATTAAAATCCATCGAGCCGTTGGGATGTTTCAAGGGTATAAAGAAATCCACATACCCAGAGACGCGTGAAACACATAACCCTTCTTGGCAGCCAGGTAAAAAAATTAAAGCTAAATTCGAAAAGTTTAATGCTTCGACCACCCTTCTGATAGAGCTGGAACGACCGTGGCGTCTTCGAAATTGCTCTACCTCTATGCAGGGAAGGCGGACCTTTTGACATCGCTCTAGCTCTATGCAGGGATGGCGAACCTTTTGACATCGCTCTAGCTCTATGCAGGGATGGCGGACCTTTTGACATCCACGAACCAAATGTTTGCAAAAATATATTTTACGTGATCATGACGTGCCAACAGCAACAACAAAAAATAATGGATCAAATAATGATAAATCAAAATTACTTAAAATTTTGTTTTTAGCAATAAAAAAATGTGGGTAATATTTGATGTTATATTTTACAAATTTATTTTTAAAATATTATTTCTGTTGTCTCATCTTAGATACCATATAATTCATATCCGCTTCATACTTAGTTGTTTTTTTTTTTTTTTTTTTTTTTTTTTTTTAGAGAATGCAAGTTTAATTGGACTCATTTGACAAGATGTTTTAATTGAATTTTTCATACTAATTTCCGAAAAAAGTGTCTTGCAGAAAAAATTGTCAAAATAGCAAGCACCAGAATCTGCAGCTTTTAGAGCCTGGAATTGAATCCCAAGTTGCTATAATTTTACCATCGGCATTTTTGCTTATACAAGCACTGCTTTTTAATATTTCTTTTGCGATAATCTCCTAATTCTCTCTTATTCTTAAAATTTTGTGAGCCAATGTTGAGCTAGATTGGGATACTTTAGGTTGTATTTCAGTTTCTTCAATCTCTATGAAAACCAACCGAATTAATCGAATTCAGATAAACAGAGACAACATCTACATTAATTAATACATTTTGTGCAATTCCACTATATTTTGATCCTGATTTATATTCTACTATATTTGTGTGCCACTTATGGCACGCGTGCCATAGGTTCGCCATCCCATCTCTATAAGGTTGAAAAAAATTAATACACTATAAAAGCTACTTGGAAACATTTCCGAAATTTACTGAGCTTTCTAAAGATAAAGGAGGTTTTTCGAATCATGGTTAACTCGAACAAGGTTATATTATATTTTTTGTAGACCAAGAAATATTTGTCATTTTTTACCGTGTAAAGGAATTTATCTGTACCTTATTAATCAGTTATCTTGAAATAAAACAAAGTTGCTTAACCTCTAAAGAAATTTTAACTCAATATATGAAACAATAAATTAGTTTATTAGAAATAGTTAGATAAAATCTTTAAAGAGAAACGTAGTAAAAGCATTACATTGCTTTTCCTCAAATATAAAAAAAATACCTTTCTATTAAAATGGAAATGAAATTTTAACACGAATGAAATGAAGAAAAATGAAATGTTCAATATCAGAAAACATGCTATTAAGTACATTTAACAGAAATAAAATTCTAGAAAATAATTTTTAACACAGAATTTGTTTGCAATCCATTAAATGACGAAGATTCCATAATATTCTTTTATATGTATTACTTCAAAATAGTTTATGAAAAGCAATTTCATAAATTCAAAATATCTATTGATGTATAAAAAGCAATTATCTCTGTAAAATATTGAAAATAAGTTACAGTGCGAAAAAGATATTTGAGAATGTTTTCGATTAGTGCTTATATATTCACAATTTAAAAAATAAAATGAAAAGTGTGAATATTAAAAGTAAAATATTAAAAATTTCAATTTATATAGGACATAATGTATTTATATATAGTTTTTAAATGTCACGTTAAAATCTTAATTTTAGAATAAAACCGAACTTCTTGAACGATGCTTTTACGGATCTATTTTTTTTCCAGATTTGTCATTTATGAAATTTTTCCTTTTCTTCAGTGACATTTATAAATTACTTGTTATTTTTGCACGTAATAGAGTAAAATGGAAAAAGATTTCTCCTAATTCTGAATACTATCCGCCTTTGGCGACCAGTTTGGTATCCCTTAAAATTTATGTTCGGGAAAGCATACTAAGCATTGTATCTTGTTACTTTTATTCATAATTTAATTTACTTGGACTTCCTTAAATATAATTAATATAAACCATTAAGCTAATGTTAGTTTTTGTTGCATTAAAATATCTCAATTTGTTGATTTTCTGTAAGCAAGTAAACCCTATTGCTTTACAATGGAAACCTATGGAATTTGGCGAAATATTAGGAATATCGCCAAGTTGCCGTCACTTTTGGTGACTATTTTTGGTGCCAAATTTGGCGATATATAGACAAGTTGGCGGCAAAGTTGGCGGCAGAACAGGCCTCCGCCTATGGTAACCCCCCTCCCCCCTTATAGGTATGGAGATGCATTAAATGTTGTTTAATAACCAATGAGATGCGTTTCATTCGGGCGTTGCCATTAAATAATTAATAAAATAATCGCGATTTCCGTGCCACGTACGATAGCGTAATATATATCAATACAAAAAACCCTGAACGGGTTAAAAGTTTGTGATTCAGAACTTTGCCTTATTACTATAAGACTTTTAAATATGGAACTTTAAAATAATGATATAAAATTTTAAGTGACGCTATTGCTATTAATTAATGTATATGTACATAAATTTATATTATTTATTTCATCATTTTATTTTTGTTTTATTTATAATTGTATGAGTAAGAATTATGTTAAATTTAAAAGGATGTATAAAAATTTATTCATTGATGCTTTATCATTCACATCTTTCATAAATTCAAAATATGAGTTTTAAAAGATATGATATCAAAATTTAAGTGACGCCTTGATGTAGCTTTAAACAATTTGTTTTAAAATTCAATTTTAATTGTTTTCGGTTTGGCTAAATATATTTACACATCTAACCAAAACTTTTAATTTTCCAATACACAGTTAAAAATATCACTCTCACTGAACCTATACAATGCACTGTAATGTATTTATTTGAATAAATTAATTTATCTTTTGTGCCACGCTATGCAAAATCGAAAGTAACATTTATGTAAACGGTTTCTTTGCGTCATAATATCCATTTGCATTTATTTCGCTTAGTTTGGATACATGACGCAAAAAAATCATTTACATAAAATTTACTTTTTATTCTGTTTTCTATAAACCCGATACATTATGAGAAACAAAAATGAAACGTCCTTATCTATGCAACAATTGAGTGAAAAACACAATTTTCTTCATATTATATTAAAACGCTTTTCGTACTTTTATGTTATCCTGGCGCAGATGATAAATCGCCTAATATTGTTCCCATTGCCACCATTCATTTTGTATTAATTTCATTTAAAATATAAACCTTTAACTCATTTCATTTAAAAAGCATAACATTAAAATATATAACTTGCTTACAATTAAAATACATGTCTTTCACTCATTCCCTTTAAAATATAGTACTATTAATGATGATAAATATAGCATCATAAACCGAAGCATTTTATTTCAACATCAAGACATTGCTTATAATTTACACATGCGAAAACTAAAAAACTGCTATTGGCAAAAAAAAATCTATTGGAGAGATTTATGCCCAGCAAATATAAAACTACCAACATTTTTAATTTTTTTTTCAAAACTTATCCCTAATTCTATTGAATTACCTTTTCGACACTACGTAAAAATTATATATTTTGTTTCTTACATATCTGTTGATGTTGAATTATTTTAAAGGTAGCAAAATGCGAAGACAACTGGAATGAGAAATGATTTTAAATATTGGAAATACGATACATTGAAAAGGAGATTGATGCGACATTTTCACGAATTTATAATCATAGGAACTTTGCGCAACTTTGAAAGAATTTACTAGAGATGTCTAAAAACATTTCAAGCAAAAGACTGATGTATTGATATTTTTTTCATTTTTTGCAAATGGTGTACCAAAAGCTATTAAAAACTGTCGACTACACAGAAAAAAAAAACCTGAAATGGCTAAAAAATACCCGATTTGTGTAGAAAGATTCTTAGGTATGAGGTTACCCAATTTGGGTTCATATGCCTGTATTGGTTACCACTGTGTATCCATTTTGGGAACTGTTAAATACCCATTTTGGAAAAATATATAAACATACACAAAAAGAGTATTTAACAGTGTTCAAAATGGATACACAGTGGTAACCAAAACAGGCATATGAACCCAAATTGAACTCATACCTAAGAATCTTTCTACCCAATTCATGTATTTTTCTAGCTATTCTAGGTCTTATATTTTGCTGTGCATTTTAGGACACCCATTGCTAGAAATGTCACTCATTTTAACACACAGTTTACGATGATACATGCAAAATTGTGCCCTTGTAAATTATTTAAACATAATACGGCGACGATTTATAAATTTGAAGTTGCACTGCTTTTCTTTACAACATATTTAAATTTTGTGGTGATTGGCCAATTTTTTTACAAACTTTAGAGCTATAAATTAAAACACAATAATAAGAAAACAGACCAAAAGAAAAACTTGTTATTTTTGTATCCAAATGGCATTAATAAATAGAAGCAATAAAAAAAGGGGGTAGAATTCTTCCAAAAATTACATGTGAATATCTATAAAAAGGAATAAATAAAAGATTTGTTTTTTATAATTGTTGTAATTTTTTAAGCAGTTTTAAGAATTCAAAACATAAAAATTCTGTTTAAGGTTGAAGAAATTAATTATTCTATAGAGCTACAAACAGATACAGTGTTGAATTTGAATGTTTTTCTTTAATGCATATTTGATTACAATTTTTGAAGAAGAAAAAAATAGTAATATTGAAAGTAAAACAAATAAAGCGCCTCTTGCAGAGTTTTTTTTATTCACATGACAAGAATATTTGTAAAATTGTTCATAGATTGAATAATAATAATATAAAAAACAGTCACAATGAAAACAAAATTACCTTTCAAATATTGTAAAACATATTTCAATTATTACACAGAAGGATTTTTAACCTAATGTTTAAAATACACTGTAAAAAAAAAATGGTAACGTTCCATGTAAAATACAGGAACATTTCGCCTTTTCTCAGGTTTTCAGAATAATTTAGCTCTTTCCTGTGAAATTCTAGTTTTCTTATCTGAAACGTTCCTGACACAAAAGTTGGAAACAGCAAAACGCTGCGGCCGCCATTTATTATTTTTTTGCTATAATCCGTTCCTCGCGCGCGAGTGTCGAAAAAGAATTCCTTAAATGAATGTAAAAAAATCAATATGGAATGCAAATAAATCAATAGACGACATAATCCTTTACGTCTCTATTGTCAAGACAATTCAGATGAAAATACAATACCTCCGTGACATCGCTAAGAGATTATCTCTCGTACTTGTCTGTGGAATATTTAAGGAGCAGACCGTGTAAAAAAAATACACCTAATATTTGGATCTCCATTAACCAGGGGACCATCAAACATGATTCTCACCGATTTTGATTAATTTAAAGTATGTTTTACAGTTCTTATCTCTAATTATTCTTGTGAAAGGATTTCTTCAAATGGGACTTAGATTTTCAGAAATTAGATGCCGACGTTTAGCATACGTTTCAAATACCCATTAGTTTGCAGCTCTCAACGTGTCTTTCGTGGTGTGGACGCAGAAAGCTCGCACGCCACCCGTACGGCCCGAGTTCGATGCTACCTCTGGACTTTTTTTTTTCTTTTTTAATTAATTTTATATTTTAACACTTTATTACAATTTGATATATATTTGACACTTTGAATTGCTGCAAATTTGAATTTTTTTTTATTTTCGGAAAAAATATACAATTACGTTTAGGTTTTTTTTTTTTTTTCATGAAAATTTATATGTATTTTATCTAACTTGTAAACTAACATAATTACTAACGAAAATCCAAAATATTTTATGTCTAGATTTTTTTTCTAATTATTATTTACATTTATATATTTTTATATTTTAAGCAAAGTTCAGAAACAATATATCATATATATATTTACTTTATTGAATTTTAACGGAAAATTTATTTTTTCGTGTAAATTATAAATAATAATTTTGATGTCAATTTCAAAATATTTTTTCATTCTAAAAATTAATGATAATAAAGCGAAAATTGTCAACTGGAAATGTAAAAATCGTCTGCGGATCCCGCATGCTGTGAAATGTCAGTAATGTTTTGCTGTCAACAGAAATATTCCTGGTATTTCGCAGGAAACTTACTGGCATTTCTGTAGAAAGTTTTTAACATATACAGTAAAGTTCCAGTCATTTTCAAGAAATGTTTCTTGGAAATAATGGGCAACTCAGCTGCCCATTTTTTCCCAGGAACGTTGCGGAATTTTTTTTACAGTGTAGAATGAATTAAATAGAATAGTTGATTCTAAAGAAATGAAGTTATGTACATTTATCCAATAAAAAAAATCTTAAAAAGAATGTTCAAAGCAGTATTTGAGTAAAATTAATTAAATGACAAAATTTCACGAATCAATTTTTTATTATTGGTAGCTGAAAAATACCTTATAAAAATGAATTTTATGAATGGAAAAGAAATAAAATATTTCTTTAAACATTACAGAAAATAATTATCCCCGAGAAATACTCAAATCCAAGTAAAACGAAAAAAAAAAAGGATAATTGAAAATATTTCTCATTAATTTATACTCGATTACAACTTTTTATAAGCTGAAAATTATTGGAAAATAATTGTTAATTTTTTAGAGTTTAAAGAAACAAAAACTCTTCAGTTAAAGTAATTTTAACACTTTCCAATGTATTTGAAAAGTGTTTATGAATTGCGTTTATCCGCCCATCTGTATCCCCACCTGTCTGGGAGTCTGTCTGTCCATTTGTGCGTGCTCAAACTCGTGTAAATATACTCGGATTGCCATTTAATTGATATATGTTTTTGATGCACACTATGACATGTTCGGTATTGAAAATGAAGTGTGTACAATTCATAGTTCATTTACAGAGGCACTCAAAAGTGTTCCGTTCCATTACATTAGTATATGGGGAAAAACAATTTGCGGTGTATTTTAACAACGTTACAATATTTTAAACATAATGAAATTATATTGCGATGCACTAGAAAATAATAACTATAGAATATGGTATGTGTAGCACTAAAGTACGTGTATAGGGGATCTCAAAAGTATTCAGTTATATTATGGTTTATGAAGAAAAAACATTTGCGATGTATTTTAATGATGCTACCCTGTTACAAACATAACTAAATTTGAATTTCTGTGGTGTACTAACACATGCTTTTTGTAAAACATGGGGTGCAAAGCATTCATCATTCATGTGTAGAGTCAGGGGAAAGAAGTTCGATTATGTAGTGGTCTACAGGGAAAAATCGTTCGCAGCGTATTTCAAGTATGTTGCACTATTCCAAACATGATGAAAATGATATATATTACTGAGGTTTAGTTCAAGATGCTTGCAGTGGAATATGATGTGCATTGCATTTATCGTTCATTTACAGGGACACATAAAAATTCTGGAGACAAGGCTGTATCTGAAGTGTTATCTATTAGGCATGATTACTGAAAGTGCCTTTTCAATATCTATTAAACTTAAGGCTGGTTGATGGCTGGTTTATTTTTGACGGCCGATTATCTACTCGGGGGATATAGGCCCGAGGGAGAGTGTCCTTCGTGGGGGTCTTTCTAAAGGAACCTAACCAGTATGTACGCATGGAAATCCAAGGTTCGAAGAAAACCACGAAAACTCCGAACCGGCCGAATTAGAAACCGTACCGAACCAAATTAGATTATTTAACCGAATTTAGAATATTTTATTTTATTTAGAATATTTTATTTAGAATATTTAACCGAAACTCCGAACCGAATTAGGCCGACGGGCGCAATTGGGTTCAAACCCAGTACCTCCGGTCTACCAGCTTCCAGAGCAGAACCTCTCGGTCACTGGTGGGGTCCTATTAAACTTAAGAACTCAGATTTTTTTTAAATACTTTTATTATGTTATATTGTACACTTTAACACAAGAATTTAATGATTTGTTGAGAATTATTTATTTTATGCAGTGAAATCTTAGCAAAAATGCTAATTAAAAAATGTCTTTCAATAAACAATTAATAATTAATTTTCAGGTTCACTTAGAAAGAAAATGGCCTGTTAAAATACTTAAAGCATGTTGCTCAAACTACTCTAAAAATCCTAGACCTCTATATTTCACCATTTCTGAGAAAAAGGTACATAAATTTAGTGTATTTTAACATGGCGGAGATAGAGCTTACCCGGTATCCTTACATAAAGTCATATACACAGCTAAGCAAGGAACTAGATATACAGCCGCCTGTGGATAGCAATTCTTGGAAGAGCGGTTTCAGTAGTTTTAAGAATATTTTTGCACGAAATAAATTTCAGCATAATATGCGGCGTGTATAAAAATCTGTATCTAACTTACAGGGCTGTACAGCAGAATTCAAGTATGTTACCGTCTATTGGAAGAAATTGCTGACGTGAATTTTCAACCGTGTTATGCGTTTTCTTACTAAAAAAAATTTAGCAAACTATGTAGAACTTGTACAAATCTAAAGATCATATACAGAGCTGCCCAAAAGAATTGGAGTTTGTTTACTCTTATGGGCGGTAATTATTGGAATCTGGTTTTTAAATATGTTATACAATTTCTAAAATGTTTATTTATGTATTTTCTTTACCATATTAAAAGGGAAATTTTTGTTAAAGCAATCTGGAAGTGTTTGAAAGTATTTCATAATATATACTTGACGCATGATTTTTCTTTCTTGTTTTATGTACAATATCCAATCAAAGTAAGATTTTAAACTGAAATTCCTTGAAGGTATTTTCATTCTTTGTTCCTTCATTCAGAATTTATAATTAATTATACATTATTTAAATTAGTGCTCCCTATTAAACGTTTATACGAGTATACGTATAATACGTATTACACGAGGTACGCATTTCAGATACGTATAATATGGCTACGACGATTATACGTATTTTGAAAAACAGTATATATGGTACATCGTATATGCGGATCTTACCCAAGCGATTAAACGTATAAACGCCTAAACGTTTTTCGTTCAAGACATGGAAATAGATGTTTTAATGCTTATATCCATATTAGAAACATTGAGAAATATCCTTTATTAGAGTCCTGTATATACAGTGATTTACTGGGGCCATCGCGATTCTTTGTTCAAAGAAGCACGATGGCCTTGGGTTTACCTACCTTCTGGTTGGTGCACAGGTACTTAAAAAATCTGAATACTTTTCCTCTGGTTAGATTTTGTTATTTTCCCTAAAAACTAAGCTATTAATTATTAAATGTTTTACTACTGGTAATGGATAGCTTCAAAGCTACCCTTTGCAGATCTGTAGCACAGCTTCTCTGATTTATGACATGGGCATGGGCACTTTGCACATTATTCTTGCATGCTGCCACAGACCAGAATTAAATTTACTTTATATTTTATAGTGGCATTGATCAATCCGACTCCTTGGAAGTTTTGTAATAATACTTTTATTGTATTTAAGAATATTGTTTTCTAAATGTAAAATATTTTGAAAATATATTTTACTCTGAGAAAGAAAAGAGAAGGTAAGTCATTTCAAGAATGTGCAATTGCGTTCTAAAACCTGCAAGTTCGTTATTTGCCAGTCTATAAGTAATCGAAATGTATAAGTACTTTATACAAAAAATTATGTATGTCAATATTAAGAAATCTTAAGCGTAATGCCTTACATTTTGTATAAAAAATACCATGAGTATCATGATTAAAAAAATGGATTTTCATTATACATTAACAGAGTAGAAAACATCATCTCCGTAGAAATAAAAACATTTGCGCCCCGATGCAATCTTGAGAGTAATAAACACGAATAAATAAATTTTAAAAGATTTAAAAGAAAAAAAAACATACTTTACAAGGATTCACAATAAATCTGAAAGAATTATACTCTCATTTTTTGCGAAAAAAGTGTTTAATTTTGCTAGTTACTTACAATGAAAACAATTTGTATATATTATATACGCAATATATAGATATAATGGGGTATCTGATCTCAATACCATAAGATTAACAAAAAATCTAAATAAATTCAAGTAAAACTTTGCGTAAGTACTTTTTCAATTCACGGTAATAACTTTCGGTTTTGAAATAAAAACACTAACATATTAACATTTTCTGATTTCAAACAACTACGTTTTGATGTTACTATATTACCTGTAGCTTAAAAATCTCGTTCAGAACAGGCAAAATAAACAGCTACATCTCCTTATCCTTCCAAAACACTTTCTTAATAGGTATACATGACCATGTTTACTCTGACAAGCAGTTCGTGAACAGAACCAGTACCACACTTATTTTTTAAACCATTATGAGAACATAATTAAATCACCTATAATGGCTACTTTCAGCAATTGTTATTTATTTATAAAACAATTTAAACTGTTCGAGCAAATTTATATAACATTTTATCACTTAATTTAATAAAAATTAGAAGAAAATAAATGAAATAAAATATTTAAAGAGAAAAATAACAAGATCTTATATATGAAACATAATACGCAGATTGCTACGGTAACGCCACCGATTTCCAGCTTATTCTTCATTCAGTGACGTAAGACTGATGAGGTCCATTGTTATTAAAAGTAGATACGATACTTGAAATATACGTATACTTTAAATGTAATATGCTTAAATATACGTTTAACCGATGTACCCTTATATGGATCCGGGTACGTTTAAACGTATATTTTAAGGTATTTGTATTTCAAAAAAGCGTATTATACGTATATCGCTTAAACGTATAACTGAAATACGTATACCATTGAGAGCACTAATTTAAATGATTCTCATAATAAATACATTGTTTAAACATTTATTGAAACTCGAAGAGATTATTTTTTACTGTGAATGCAAGGTATAGTACGCTTTAAAAGTAATTTCTCTGTTTTTCTCTAATCGGCGACATCAACTGGAAGATTAAAGTTGAACCTGTTAGGAATTAAAATTAAATTAGTTGTTTCCTTCGCTCAATATTTGGTCAGCTGCTGAAATCAAGCAGTTTGATTAAATTTTCATTTAATATTATAATTCAATTAATAATTATATTATTAATTTTTTATGATATTGTCATAAATTGATCATTCCTTTGATATCTACTCGTACACTTAATTATGCAATATTGAAGTTATTTTCAAAACATAGTCTTAAAAAAAAATGCATAATAGAAATTTTCGCTTTATGCAATCGCAGAATTTTTTTTTCGAATTTTAAAATTAATTTTAGATAGATTTTTAATCTGAATAAAAAATGTTGGACTTCTAATCTCAAACACTGGTGCCATACTTTTTGGAAGTTCTCAGGCGTGAAATTTTTTTCATTAAAATATAGGTAACTAAAATTTTATTTTAAAATAGGTACTTTTAGCTCAATAATTGAAGTAAAATGAAATAAAGTATAAGCACTTAAGGGCATGTCACAGAAATAAAATTTGAGTAAATAATTCTTAAAGCAAGTATACCCCTACAATTAATCAAAAAACAGTTAATAAAACTCGTGTTTGCAAAAAAATAAAGAAAAGATTGAGAATCTAAAAGATACAAAATATATTGAAGTTTGTAGAAAATAATTATCCTTTTGAAGTATTCAAAACTGGTACAGCGAAAAAGAATACCTTGAAAATATTTTTCTTATAATTTTAATTTTAAATAGAAGAAGAAAAATATTGATGTAAAGAGCAAAACAAACATTACAAAATAATGTATGAAAAAATTTTGACAGTGTTTAACTTTTAAATTTTTAACTACAAATTTAAAATAAGATTCGAAATTGATTTTTTTAAACACATTCCTCTTATATATAATTATCAAATAGGCGTAAACACTTCTTGATCCTAAAACGTTTCTATTTATAGCAGTGTTAAAATATTTCATTATTACGTCGAATTTTCAGTTATGTTTTCTTTTATACGTTGCACACAAACACGGTTGTTAGTTTGACCTCCTTTTTTTATTGAAGAACTTTGACGTCTTATCAAAAATTCCGAAACAAGAACTTTGTCACCACAAAATACGAGGGTCACTCTGGAATTTTTGAGATACAACTAGGTTTTTAAAGTTATACTTACAAAATTTTAGGTGTATTCAAAGTAGTCTCCTCCAGCATCAATGCACTTTTGTAAACGGATTTTCCTCAGATTGAATGCCTCAAGCCATTAATTTCTTGGAATAGATGAAAAAATGCATTTATAGCCACACCAATCTCTTATTCTGAATTAAAACGACGCCTGCGTAAGCTCTTTTTTAGATTAAAGAATAACCAAAAGTCACACATAGCTAGATCAGGTGAATACGGCGGATGTTCTATCACTTTAATTCGTTTTTGTTTAAGAAACTCAACTGTTAATCCGGCTGTATGTGAAGATGCATTGTCATGGTGAAGCATTAGTCCCCTAACATTCACTTCTTGTAGAATTTCTGGAAGACATTTAGTGGTATACTAGTTTGCTGTTACTGTCTTCTGTCCTTCCAATTTGATGGCTTTGAACAATCCCGTACTTCTGAAGAAAACGCCATACATAACTTTTTTCAGTGCGCGTTGTTTTTTCACCATTGTCGGTGTGGGATCATCTTCAAAGACCCATACTTTGCTTTCTTGACGTGTTAGAACGTCAAAAAACGGTATGTACGTTTCATCACCCGTTACAATTTTAGAAATGAACCATCATTTAGCAATATAAGAGTTTCTTTACTGATTCTGACACGCTCCTCTTTTTGGTGCTCAGTTAGATTATGGGGAATCCAACGGCAAACTACTTTTTTCATATGCAATTCTTCATGAATAATTTTGTGTATGGCTGCGGATCCAATGTTAAGTTCCTTCTGTATCATTTGATAGGTACAGTGATTATCATCCATTAACATTTTTTGTATGGCAGACACATTATCCGGGATTACTGCCGACGGCGGCCTTCCTGTATGTTCTTCATCCTGAAGAAAATCGCGACCTCTGCTAAATTCTTTAAACCATCTGAATACAGTAGCACGAGCTTAAGATTCATCACCAAATACTAATTTCCCCCGTTGAAGGCATTGTTCTTGATTTAATCCTGCATTAAAATCGTAGAAAACCATAGCGCGAAAATGTTCTCGCGTCAACTCCATTTTCTCTTCTGTTTAAAATTTATTCTACGCTAAACAAGTTGAATTAAGTCAGTAAAAAATCGTCTGCTGTGTTAAAATACTTTGTATTTTAAAATTAAACCGTTATTTTTATTTTGTAAATTCTCATTTGCGCGTATCTCAATAATTTCAGAGTAACCTTCGTATCTGTTTTTACATAAATCAAAATTACCATTTTGAATATCTGGTATGAGTTCGAAACTTCTCCTGTTATTATTAATTTGTTTAAGAAATCGAATAATTCATAACAGCTCAACCGAAAATGGTAAAAGTGGTATGAAAAATAGATGAATGCTAGAATTTTTTTTTTCGGTGAAAATAAATAAACCAGAAATATACAGAAATTGCAACGTATTTAAAAATTTTTATCAACTTTATTTAACAAATTAGCTGCTGCCACTACGAAAGCAGTGACCAGTTTAATAAGTAATAAAAGAAAGAGGGAGAGGAGACAAAGAGAGAGAGGAAACAAAGAGAGAGAACAAAGAGTTTTATGGGGAATTAGCAGATAAAGGCTCTTAGCCATTCTGATGGTAAATAAAATTTGCAAAGAAAGCATTATTATTTTATCATTTTGAGGCCTATATTATCATTCAGTAATGCCTGGATAAATTCCCGTATCTTACACAATCCATCATTACTAATGTGTTAATAAATGTGCTGGTACACACACACACACACACAAAAAACACTGTAAGAAAACCGGACTAAAATACCGAAATACTACTGGCAACCGAGACGCTAATACTATTTCCGTATTTTAACGGAAGTTTTCCCCGTAAATGCCAAAAGAAATGGAAATTGTTCTGTAATTTACCGGGAAAATGTTCCGATAAAATACGGAACTGGCGTCTCGATTGCCAGTAGTATTTCCGTATTTTAGTACGCTTTTTTTTTTACAGTGTATTATTAAATACATACCGCACCCTTGCTTTAAAAGTGCCACGACTCAAAAATTGTGTTTTTAGAGTTATGGCTGCCATTCGGCTTGGTTTTTGCGCCTTTACTAATCACCTTTAGTGCCCATAGTACACTGTAAATCCAGCCACCAGGTTGCATTTTTGGGTATTTTATGTTTGGAAGATGGCTACTGACCATTCCAGAGAAGTAAATTTTAGTTGATCAAGTGATGTCACTAAGAATAATTATACAGATGATAATAATAATAATAATAATATTATTATTATACGTATAGTTTTCCGCAGTGATATCATTACATCAGGCACCATCAGTACTGACCCGTGTGAGTAAAATTTCCTTACACCACCGGGAAAGATTTTCGAGTGTTTGTCGTTATGTCACTTTTGAACAGGGCTGCGGAGTCGGAGTCGGAGTCAAGCCCATTTTTGAGCGAAAGAGTCGGTGTCGGAATCGGATCTGTTAAAATTCCCGGAGTCGGAGTCGTCCATTTTACAAGCAAAGCTGCGTTGTCGGAGTCAGGCCCATTTTTGAGCGAAAGAGTCGGTGTCGGAGTCGGATCTGTTAAAATTCCCGGAGTCGGAGTCGTCCATTTTACAAGCAAAGCTACGTTGTCGGAGTCAGGCCCATTTTTGAGCGAAAGAGTCGGTGTCGGAGTTGGATCTGTTAAAATTCCAGGAGTCGGAGTCGTCCATTTTACAAGCAAAGCTGCGTTGTCGGAGTCAGGCCCATTTTTGAGCGAAAGAGTCGGAGTCGGAGTTGGATCTGTTAAAATTCCCGGAGTCGGAGTCGGAGCTCCATTTTTCCCACCAACTCCGCAGCCGTGCTTTTGAAGTAAGGTATTGAAGTAAGGGATATGTATTTACAAACATTAATTTTTAAAGCTCAGTACATACATGCAATACGTTAAAATATTTAAATATTATTTTTAAACATAATTATTGGTTACTAAGTTTTATTTATTATTCCTAAATTATTGCTTTTACTTAAATCTTTACTTGTATTTTTAAATTTCGTTATTATGGTGTTAGTAGTGAAATCTTTAAGTTTTATGTGGAGAAGAGATTGGAAACACAGAAAACTGAAATTAATTGGCTGATAAAAGAGAAAATATAAAACGAACTTTTGTAAAGAATGTATTTACTTTTGTTTACTATGTAATGTAATTGGTTATTTACGCTTATTAGATATTAATTGAGTGGTAAAAGCTATAAAGTAGAAATAGCTTTTATTTAAAAGTTCAGTACATTTCTATAACTATGTAATGTAACTGTTAAAATAAAGATATTTCATTTCAGTGTTTAACAAAACATTCACTTTTCAAAATATTTACAAAAAGTTTTGAGGATTTCTGAACCAATTTTCTTCTTGGTTTCTGTTTCTATGATTTTACTAATCACCTAAAGTGTCCATCGTGCACTGTAAATCCAGTCACCAGGTTGCAGTTTTTATGTTTGGAAGATGGCTACTGACCCTTCCAGAGAAGTAAATTTTAATTGATCTAGTGCTGTCACTAAAGAAGACTATGCAATTAATAATATTATTATTATTATATGCATAGTTTTTCGTAGTGACATCACTAAAACACGCACCATGACTAGCGACCAATGTGAGTAAAATTTCCCTACACAACCGAGGAAGTTTTTCGAGTTTTTGTCGTTATAGCACTTTTGAAGCCAGTGTCTGATATGCATTTACAAACATTAATTTTAAATCTCAGTACATACATGTAATACATTTAAAAAATTAAATA
Organism: Maratus speciosus; assembly: GCA_963932465.1. NCBI lineage: Eukaryota > Metazoa > Arthropoda > Arachnida > Araneae > Salticidae > Maratus > Maratus speciosus. The sequence goes on along the minus strand of OZ010788.1, from coordinate 619,836,393 downwards.
TTAATTTTAAATAATTATTGGTTACTAAGTTTTATTCATTATTTATAAATTATTGATTTTGCTTAAATCTTTACTTGTGTCTTTTAAATTTCGTTATTCTGCTCTTATTAGTGAAATCTTTAAGTGGATAAAAGATTGGAAATACAGAAAACTTAAATTAATTGACTGATAAAACTGAAAACATAAAACGAACATTTATAAAGAGTGCATTTACTTTTGTTACTATGTAATGTAACTAATTATTTACACTAATTAGATATTAATTGAGTGGTAAAAGCTATAACGTAGAAAAAACTTTTATTAAAAGTTCAGTACTTTTTTATAATTATAGATTAATAATTAATTGATATTAATTGAGTGGTAAAAGCTATAACGTAGAAAATGCTTTTATTAAAAGTTCAGTACTTTTTTATAACTATGTAATGTAACTGTTAAAATAAAGATATTTCATTTTAGCGTTTAACAAAACGTTCACTTTTCCAAATTTTAACAAAATGTTTTGAAGATTTGTGAACCGATTTTTTTAATGGCATTACAGGAGGCACTACAAAAATGAAATTAGTATTGTTAGATAAATTTAAAATGTCCCTATGCATATATATGTACGTATATATAAACAAGTCATTAAATAAATGAAATATTTTTAAATTAATATTTTGAATACAAAGTATCGACTTAGTGTGCTATCAATTGCAACAAAGAAAAATATATATATATATATATATATATATATTATGAACATTAATTTTAAACTTGTATTTGAACTCTAAATTCACTGTATATCACATAGTAGAAATCTGTATCTGCTGTAATTTACAGCCCAGAGTCTGGCCTGTACAAAATCTTTATTGATGTGGCCGGATACAAAAACTAAAAATTCTACACCAGACCGGCCCAGCGAGTTAGGAAATCTAAAAATTGGACTTGTGCCCGAATCTATTTCTAAGACACGGGTGGGCATTTCTGAAGCAACATTGTCCTACAATTGAAATTATTCAAATTGCACACTTGTTTATACATAAATTTTATTTTGAGATTATATACCCGCAATTTATCGAATATGGAACAACAATAAAATTAAACAAGTGGGTAAGTGTGATCACAGATCGCACAGAGGGTTTCGTTTAATATTCCTTTAAAACACTTTATCCTTTTGCGAAATCTGTTAGTTCCACATTTCGCAAACAGGCGGCGCACTCTATTCTACACAAACCTCTATCCAAAGGAAACTCCGTTTTACAACCTATCCGTAGGTATATTAGTCGAGGGGATCGGGTCTATAGCACCCGAGATAGGTAGGCGCCCCAGGAAATTGCACGGAACATTCTTTTATAAGCTTTTTATTATGTGTTATGAACTATGTCAAAGTTTCCAGCAGATCGACTTGTAGTCGAGGCAATAGAGACCGTATAGGGACTCTACCTAGTAAAATTAATGGTAGCACTAGAAATCGGCTTTCTAGATGTTTTTTGGGTCGCTGAATCCGAATTTGTAACTTCCCACCAACATTTCCCCCGGCAAACCCCCCCCCACCCCAAAATTTTGGTTAAAAGCCCCCCCAAAAAGGTTTTTATTAAAAAAATCCATTTTCTTACTGTTTTAGGGGAAAAGTAGTTAGAAATTCAGAAAGTAGACAAAATTTGCAACAAATTAGATATATGACATTATGACTTAGAATGAAGGGGAAGGGGGGATCTGCCTCGGAACATGCGCCGCAGCGCTGCGTGGACTAAGTTGCGCAATTCCACTTAACCACTCACACGTTTACATTAGCCCTCCCACCTTCCCTCCGAACTTTCTCTATAAGGTTTACTTTAAGTTTTTTGGGTCGCTGAATTCGAATTTTTAACTTACCCCCAAAATTTCCCCCCCGACCCCCCCCAAATAGTTGTTTTTAACTTAAATTTCTTATTGTTTTAGGGGAAAAGCATTACGAAATTCAGAAACTAGACAAAATTTGCAACAAATAGGATATATGACATTATGACGTAGCATAAGCGGTGAGAGAGGGGGCTGCCTCGGAACATTCCCCGCGCGCTTTTCTCAAAAACCAAATTTTTTCAAAAATTCACTTTTTTGGGGGGTTGCCGGGTAAAATTTTGGTGGGAAGTTACAAATTTGGACCCAAAAAACATCTAGAAAGCCGATTTCCCGTACTACCATTAATTTTGCCAGATAAAATCCCCTATTGCCTGGACTTCATCGTTTAGTGCACGTAGCGCCGCAGTGCATGTTCCGAGACAGCCCTCACCCTCCCCGTTCATCCTAATTCATAATGTCATATATCCTATTTGTTGAAAATTTTGTCTAGTTTCTGAATTTCGTAATGCTTTTCCCCTAAAACAATAAGAAATTTAAGTTAAAAACAACTATTTTGGGAGGTTTTGGGGGGGGGGAATTTTGGGGGTAAGTTAAAAATTCGAATTCAGCGACCCAAAAAACTTAAAGTAAACCTTATAGAGAAAGTTCGGAGGGAAGATGGGAGGGTTAATGTAAACGTGTGAGTGGTTAAGTGGAATTGCGCAACTTAGTCCACGCAACACTGCGGCGCAAGTTCCGAGGCAGATCCCCCCTTCCTCTTCATCCTAAGTCATAATGTCATCTATCTAATTTGTTGCAAATTTTGTCTACTTTCTGAATTTCTAGCTACTTTTCCCCTAAAACAATAAAAACAATAAAAAACAATTTTTTTAATAAAAACCTTTTTTGGGGGGCTTTTTACCAAAATTTGGGGAGGTTGCCGGGGGAAATTTTGGTGGGAAGTTACAAATTCGGATTCAGCGACCCTAAAAACATCTAAAAAGCCGATTTCCAGTACTACCATTAATTTTGCTAGGTAAAATTCCCTATTGCCTGGACTATTGTTAGATTTCATAATTTTAACAAAATTGCGTTATGTTAGTTGCAAATTCCACCACCAGGGAGCGCACACTATTCATAACAAAAGTGTATCAGATCGAAATTCTGTTAAACAACCTATCAGTGGATGTGTTACTCGAGTTGGTGGCGGCCTTAAGCGAGAAATTAAGAAATTTGCTGAAAGTACTATTCGGAAATAGTGGTAACTAAAATTTTGACATTTTTATATTTCATAAGCAGCACGTGTCTGAGTATATCATAGTGCTCAAAAAACGACATCTAAAAAGGTCGTAAACGCTAATTTTTAAAAAAGAAATCCAGCGCCCCTCCCCCGCCCCCCTTCACAGGAAATTGCATGCACCATTATTTTATAAGCTTTTTATTATGTGTCATGAAGTAGCTTAAAGTTGCAAACGGACCGCCTTGTTATATTTCCTAATTTTAACAAAATCACGTTACGTTAGTTCCGCATTCCACCACCAGGGAGCGCACTCTATTCTTAACAAAAGCATATCTGAACGAAATTCCTTTGCGCAATCTCTCCGTAGATACATGGTCGGGAGGGTGACGGTGCAGTCTTAACCAACAATTTAAAACATTTTCTGCGATAACAAACGCTAAGATTTAATAAATAAATCTAGTGCCCCCCCCCCTCCACTCCTCGAAATATCACACTCCATTCTTTTTTACACTTTTTTCTTATGTGTTATAAAGTATCTTAAAGTTTCGAACATATCGAGTGGCGGTCTTAAACAATAATTTAAGATATTTCCTGAAATTGCTATTCGGAAATAGTGGGATGAACACTTATAAATCTATAAACTTTTTCATATTGAATAATTAATACTTATCTCATAGCGCGCCGTCGAAACACCCCACGCAAATTGTTAGATTTCCTAATTTAAATGAAATCTCCGTTAAAAAAGCACGTGCCTCCATCTTAATCTGGCATTTGATGGAAATAAAAGGAATTAATAAAATAATAATTAATATCTCAGCTCGTAATGAAGCTATCTCTTTGAACCGGGTATGTATGAAATCTGCGAGAAATTTCCAGCCCGGATGTCAGAAAATTTAATCGAAAAATTTAATATTTAAAAAGTTTAAATTTCGCATTAGACTTTCCTCCCCTTAAATTTCTCCCGCGCCGATATGTCTGAGAGATGACGACAGCTGCATTCCGGTGAATGGAAATCTGTTTTCATTGTCTTTCCAAACACAGAAATTAAATTTTTATCGATCGATTTTTAATGGATTTTTTGCGTTCTATCCTACGCAGAAATTTGAAATTTATACCAAAATAAAGTAGAATTTTTTCCGCGTATTTCTATACCTGTTACGAATTTGTACGACCGATACTTCGGCAGATCCGATTTTGCTTTTTAAAGGTCCACTTCATTTATTGCTTAAATTACTCCGTGGTAACCCTGCACCGGCTGATTTGACGGAGCATCCGCCGAATTTACTGGCAACCCTTAGGAGAAACTGGGGAGGATTTCGATAATGTTCGCACCTGCATTCAAAAGGTTGATTGGTTGATTTTAGAATTTAATTAGTCCGTAATTAGGTTAATTACCAACCTTTTGAAAATTTTATGATTTGTTGTTCGATGTGAGGTGTTCAGCTATAAGTACCCGAAATTTCAAGTCTCTAACATGTATAGTTTCTGAGAACGGGCTCTGTGACGGACATACAGACGGACAGACAGATAGACAGACAAAGGAGTGAGACGAATAGGGTTTCGTCAGATGAACGAAAGCCTAACAACACTTCGACCATTACACATATAAACACTCTTTAAAAAAATTGACTTAGACAATTACATTCAAATGATGATTCAGTAATAAAAACATAAAAGAAAAATGAGGTAAAATAAAATCACAAAATAAAATGATAAAAAAGAAAAAAAAAAGTAGGTGTAATTTATTAAACTAATTAAATTTCTAAAACATTCGATAAAGAAATGTGCAGCATCTTATTATTTTTGTTAAGATAAATACATAAAATGACAGTTTACCATCAGCTCGGAAGAAAAAAGGCCAGGAACGGCCTTATCCAGAAAACAAGTGTGGCCGGTCGAGTTTGGACAAAATGTAAAGACCTCTGGAAGAACGAAGTCCAGACTAGGTTCTAATTTCATGAAAGAATATTGATCCGAATCCGGCCCGTCTCGGGTTTCGGACTAGGTCAGGCGTATACAGAATTCTGTTAGACAGCAACGCTCGCAATTTTATCACCAAATTATCCCATAGAAAAGAAGTATTCTATTTGGAAATATGTTTTTTAAAAATTATATTTAAAAATATATACATTAGAGTGGAATAGTCTTCATATGCACACTTGATTAAGCTATATTTTTCAAGTCTAACAATCAGTTTTGATACTATAAAACGAATTTAAACATAATCTTGGTACTATAAATAGAGCTCAAAATATCGAAGTATTTTATAGTTTATTTTTTCAATTTAAGTTTAAAAAAATGTTTCTTGTAATCTTATATCTTTTACTTGCATAGTACAAGTGTAATTATTTCAACAATTGTGTTATAAATTGCATGTTTAAATGCAACATTACATAAACAAACAAGCTCGTTTTTCTTTTTTATCTCTTTACCTTCTATTTTGTTTTCTTGTCTGTAGTTTCTAATTTTCGTAAAAATTGTCTAATCGTCACACAATTTGAATATCATGTTAAGGTTTTCACTACCACTTTATGAATTTATAAAAGTCGTTCTTCCGCGTATAGTTCTGTTTTACAGGGATACGTCAAATATTATTATATAAGATCATCTACTGTTTTTCAAAATTAGCGATTATCTTAATTTTAGGATTTAAAGTGAATGTCGCTAACAATGAAGTGTTTCAAAAAAAACCCCTCTCAGTTGTGCCAAGGCATTTTAAGGCTACACAGTACCCTAAAAATGACAAAAATATCGAATATTCTTTAATTGAATTTTTCAGTGGTCCATTTGGTTGTGGATTATGACTACAATTTGTAGATCTGAAATCCAAATAGTTTTAAAGACATTTGAACTTTTCTGAGTGTTCTCAGAGTGTTCTGAGTGTTCCTTTACAAACTTTAAATGCATTTTTCGCAGACTTTTATTTTTGTTGATGTTAGTGTTTGCTATTCCTCAAGGATTTTTTTCCTGTTGCAGATAGAGTCTTGAAATTTTTTGTAGACACTTATATATATATGTACTGAAATAATTAGTATGGATTTAGGTCTGAGGGTTATAGCTATTTTTTTTTAATGTCAAAGCTAATATTTCCAAATTTTTCATGTTTTTTTCAGGTTTTGTGCTATTATTTCTTTTAAATTTAAATAAAAGTTACATCGTTAATTCCATACTAATTTTCCCCCCAATAATCCAATGAATATAAATCACTTAAAATAACTAAAAAATATTAAAAATTAAAAATGTTATAACTGTCTTAAAATACTTCAAATTTTTAAAAAAAATTTAAATTAAAAAAAATGGTGATTGCTAAAATGAATTTTTTTTACTAGAATCAGTTTAATTTTATAATCTCAAACAAAGTCACTAATTATTTTTAATGTCACTGTCTCAAAAAACATTTTTTGAAAAAGGGTGCGGTGTAGCCTTAATAAAAATTCGCAAACAAGTGTGTGATAAATAAATATTAGTGCGTTAGAGTAAGAAATATTTTTTTTGAAATCGGTGTTATCCTTGAAAATTACCTTTTCAAATCCATATTTTCCGAAGTGTTTCTTGTACACACCTATTTTCAGCTTAATACAAGTACGTATAATCCTACTAACACTAGCGTTAGAAAATGCATGCGAAAATACAATTTTACGTAAACAAGACATTTTCTTTTACAATACGATAAACCTGAAATCATCGGTAATAATATATTCAGTTTATATTCATGAATCAGTAAACTAAATTTCTATAGGAGAATTTAAAAAAACATTTTATGAGGAAAAACGTCATTTTGCTGAACAAGGTAAATTTTTATTTACCTGCGATGCATATGCCTTCTGCTTAAATAATTTCAAAACTTTTAAATTTTTCACTGCGCAAGAGATTTAAACGCAATGCTGTTTAACATGTTTTTGCTGTTCTTCCCTGTTTTCGTTACTGAAATCAATTTCAAAAGATAAATTACATTAAAACGTGAGAAAATATTCTGTGGTTTCGTTACAGTTATTATTTTAGTTACATTATTAGGAATTAGAATTCTCAAACAAAATAAAGAAGTATATTATAAATCATCCAATCTATATATTCTTTAAATGTTTCTTATATGGATCAATGAACTATTCATTGAACTAATAAAGAATTAAATCATTATATGTTTTGAAAATATTAATTAAACGGATTTTTTACAGAATATTAGAATTTGTTATATTTACTAGAACACGGAATATTCAACCGAACTCGTAGGGAAAAAAAAACAACCATATGTTTAAAAACAATTACGGAAAAGTGGTCTACGGCTATACCTCTAATGTTAATTTTATCGTTTTTCTATAAAAATGAAGGTATACACACTCATTATGCAATTATATATAATCTTTTTCAATTGAAAAATGAATTTCTTTTGAAAAACCGGTTCAACCCAAAACCGAACCGAATATGAAACATTTAAAGTTAACCCGATTCGAAATCGACCTGCAATGATCGGATCCGGTGGTTCCAGATGGGTCGATTTTGAGTAAAATTCGGTCCCCAAACCGCTGTAGTTTTGGCAATGCTAACCAGCAGTTCACTTTTTTTGTTTCAAATACCATTTTTTGTTTCAATAATGCCCATATTGTTAAGTTTATTACGTTATGTTATTTTGGACCGTTTATTGTGTTAAAATATATTTATATTCTTGATCTTACCGTTCCAAGAAATTTCTGACTTGACATCTACCTACAAAAACAAAGATAAAAAAAAAATGAATTACTAAAGCATTGATTAATGTTCCATCTATTTTTCGAATAAATAAAACTGAAAATTATCGGTATCAAATAGATTTAAAATGTCGGGTGATTACAAAAGTTTGTGTTCGATTTCCAATGCATCGACTTTCGAAGTGTAAACTATCGCGTTTCTCGCAATTTTAGCACATAACAAGATGAGCGTTATCGCGCTCCTCCGCACTCAAACGGTAAAGAGCATTGCCTTATCTGGTAGAAATATCTTATTATAAAATATAGACATTTTTGTTTGTTAGTTTGTAGAGACAATTATCGGGACCTAGAAAACCAATTTCTCGGGTAATTAATTGTGGAAAAATGATAGCGATCGCCTTTCCTCCAACATAGGTACTATACTTTGCCGGTACCTCTAATCCCAAGAGTGAGCAGGATAAAAGGAAAGTTCTAAAATTGCGATTTTTGAGTTGCTCTCAGCGTCAGGAACTTGAAATTTGGCGTGGTGCTTTACTTTTAGGATATCAATGTTCGCTAAGAACAGTTTCCAAAAATTTTGAAATTTAAAAGTGTGAAATACACGAAAAACGTCCTAAAACAGAACTACCCTCATAGCATGCATGGTCACAGTGACGTCGTTGTGACGTCACTGTGAGTCACTGTGGTCACGTCACATCTGTGACCGAAATGCCACCACTCAGTGATGTCACATTGTGAATGAGATGTGAACTTCTTAGAAAACTTTAAAAAATTACAAAAAATCTTCAAAAGATGTTGTTACTGTAAAATTTTATTTTTCTGGCAATAAAAAAGAATTGTTATGTCACTGCATGTAACGTAGGTCACGACACACTCACAAAAAAAATTGTAATAAATTGTAAAAAATTGTAACCCATATTGTAAGTCACAGTGTGAGAAAAATATGAACTTCAAAAATCTTTGAAAATGAAGAGAAATGTTTTAAAAAGGCCCGCGTTACAGCGGCATAAGGAATGAAAATATATTAGTGGGTAGCAAGTAGTAAATTCAGACACGAAAAGATGGTAGGGGGGGGGGGGTGCATATAAAGGAAAATGCACGGTACAAGTATCAACAAACTAGATTTCCATGCTATATTTTATCAATTTGATATCTAAGAGTGTGAAAGTATACTTTTTTCCTGATTTCAATTTTATCTAGTATTGCAATTTAATATAATAATCCTTCTCTTATTCTTATTATTATAAAAGAGTTTCTCGGAAAAATGGTACGTGCTGGAGCAATTTGGATAACATATTTAGAATTAGGAATATTAAATATATACACTTTACATATTTAGTTTGCAGGAAGGAAAATTTTTAATTTATTTTTACCGACCACTGGTATTCGGAACACTTTTGTGGCTTCAAACTAAAAAATTTCTATTATAGTTAAGTCTGCAGCTTTTAATGAGCACGTAGAAAGAGTCTTCAGAGTTTAGTCATGCATACATTTCTTGCTTTATAATTTGCATTCAAGTCATATTTTTTCCTGTTAGTGTACCTATTTTAAGTAACTATTTTTTAAAAAAATTCTACTTCTTTCAGACTTTTAAAATAAAATTAGCATTTTCCGAATAAATAAAAATAATACAAAATTTATGCAAAACCCATGATATAATTTATTATTCGTATTTCAAATTTGTGTTTTAGAGATATGACTCTAAAAAAAAAGTTATTTTACGAATTGTTTTATTTTACAGGAAATTAACATGAAAAGAATGACGATTGATAAAGAAATTTTTTTTATCCTCGATATTTATTTATATCTTTTTATTTTTTAGGAAGATATTTTGTATTTGTGTGAAACAATCTTTACTTAGAAAAAGGGAGGGGGGGGGGGGTTAAAACTGATAAAAAGAAAAGGTAAAATACATTGGAAAATTCTTCAAATACAAAAATTTAAATACAGACAGTCTCATAAAATGATTGCACATATAAGTTCCATATCTGTTTATATAAAAGGAAATAAACTCACACCTGCCCCAAATCGTCTGCCACGATACCGCAGGGTAAACAGAGAACTTTTTGTTCTAACAGATGCGGTAAGTTACTAGTCTAAAATGTAAGCTTTTGCGTGTGCTTTTTTTAATGGAAGAAAAAGACGTCGCCATTTTCGGATACACACGGATATTAATAATTAATTTATAGAGCTCAAAAAGTAAGTCTTATTTAATTTAAATTGTTTGTTCCTGTTGTGTATATTTGGTGAGATGAGTTAAATAGTTTTATATTATACCTATAGAAAGAGACTGTTCTGGGATTGTTTTTCAGATTAGAAATTAACATTATACTGAATGGGAAATGCCGTTTTACATACTATAGTAGTGAAACTTTTGAAAGACTTTTTTTCATTGCTAATAATATTTTAAATTATTATTTAAAATCCTAAATCTTCATATCAATGTTTTCAGATTTAACATTTGCCAAAATTATAAAATAATAGGAATTCCTTGTAACACATGGAGAGACTTTTGAGAAATTGTTAAATCTAATAATACATTTAATTCATCTACTGTACTTTGTTGTTGTTTAATAGTACAATTATAAATACTAATTATATAGTGTTTTTCAAATTGGTATATTTATTTTTTTAAATTGTATGTAAGCACGTTTTTTCTGTTCGTGATTTTAATCAAACATTTAATTGTAGACATTCAGAATCAGTTATTAAATTTTCTTCGATTGTAAACTCATTTTCTACGTTTTCGATACACGTTCGATACTTCGCATTAAAAAATAAAATATGACAATTAAGCATTGAAATAAAGTGTTTTTCATGCCTGATAACAAGTTTATAGATTAAACTGCTTTACTATACTTTTTAAAATTTGATATTTATAGCATTTATAAAAAAATATTTATAATTTATGATATTTATAAAAGTTGATATTGTACTGTTCATTAGCGATAATTGCTGGAAATGCATTTTTAATTATAATATGCGCTTTTATGATCCACTATATTTATGCATAGTATATGGAGTATATAAAAGCTATAATTCATATACAAGGCTACACAAAAGTATACGTAAGAGTTAAGGGGTATGGGCGCAAATTGCTTAAAGGTGTTTTTTAGATGAGTTATTGATTTTTATGTTGAACTGCATTTAATTTACTAAGAAATGTTTGTAGAATATGGATAAAATGATACACAGGATCACGCAAGGAAATGGATATATGGCCGTCTATAAATTATAATTTCTGGAAATGTGATTTCAGCAGTTTTAAGAGTGCTTTAATTTGAATTAAATTTTAACTAAATAGTGGCGTGTAATAAAGATTCTAGGTAAACTACAGGGTTGTACAAAAGTATTCAAGTATGTTTTTATATATTAGTATAAATTTTTGAATGAGAATTTCAACCTGTTATGCATTTTCTTGCTAAACTAAATTTTCACATTATATACTAGTATATATCAACCTACAGATTAAATACAGGGCTATTCAAAAGAATTGGAAAACATATTTGGCTATGAATGGTAACTGCTGAAATCAGTTTTTCAAATGTTTTATGCGTTTTCTAAAATATTTGCTTAGTTATCTTATTTACGTTATTTCCTTAAATTACGATGTCTAGTTAAAGCATTCAGGAAGCGTTGGAAAGTGCTTTATAATCTATGCTTAACGCATGATTTTTCTTACTTGTTTTTTCTATTTCCCAGATCAGTCATTTCCTATAAATCATACCAAATCTATTTAGCTCATATTAACAAAATACAATATACACGGGAATAAAAAATTTAAATAAATATGGCTTATCTTATTCTTCTTTAAATAGGAAATGTATTAATATCCGTTAGACTCCATGTTCGTATTTAATAAAATAATAACAAATCACAACACACAAAACATTCTTAATACAAAGCTTGAACTCAAGATCAAGCTTAGAACTTAATAAAAAAGGATGCCAGTTGATAAGCATTGTTTTTTTCAGTGTAAAAATTAAAAGTATTTTAGAGGAATAGGACTCCAAAATAGCGATACATTGCTAAAAAGTACGGTAAAAAGATAATATTGTATATTTCAAACAAAACTTTATTTTAAAATTCATCACAGTGTTTATAACAAGAATCATCACAGTATTAATGCTTGGAAATTTTTCCAGAGAGAAACATTCGCCTTGCAAACAATATTTCAAATGGAAATCAAATTTCAAATTGATTGCTTAAAAGGCGCAAAAGCCAACATAGTGAAAAAAATTCCATAACGGTACTTGAATCCGGGCCATCAGTATAGCGCACTGACATTCTACCGACTAAACCACATGGAACGAGACCCAGCCTGGAAAATTTCTCACTAGTACATGTTGGCAAGGCTACAAACGCAGCACAAGATGGAATATTTATCATGAGCCACCGACATGGGGCAAACACGAAACTTAATTAAATCCAGCAGCGATTCAAACTATATGAATACTTGGAAATTTTTCCAGAGAGAAACATTCTCCTTGCATACAATATTTCAAATGAAAATCAAATTTCAAATTAAAATTGCATTTTAAGCAATTAATTTGAAATTTGATTTTTATTTGAAATATTGTATGCAAGGCGAATGGTTCTCTATGGAAAAATTTCCAAGTATTTATATAGTTTGAATCGATGCTGGATTTAATTAAGTTTCGTGTTTACCCGATGTTGGCGGCTCACGATAAATATTCCATCTTGTGCTGCGTTTGTAGCCTTGCCAACATGTACTAGTAAGAAATTTTCCAGGCTGGGTCTCGTTCCATGTGGTTTAGTCGGTAGAATGTCAGTGCGCTACACTGATGGCCCGGATTAGAGTCCCGGCTTGGAATCTTTTTCTCTATTTTGGCCTTTGCCCTTTTAAGCAATTAATTTGAAATTTGATTTTCATTTGAAATCATCACATTGTTTATGACAAGTTCGTCACAAATGACACATATTTCACAAATTAGTCACAGTGTGACGTCAAAGCATTGTCGCTGTCGTCACAGGTTAGTCACAAAGTTAATGCCAAAATAGTCACAAATGACACACTTTTCACAAATTTGTCACACCATGACTTCACAGAGTGGTCACAATGTGACGTCACAAACGACCTCTAAAACGGCCATAACGACCTCGCATTCTAGTCACTATGACGTCACATCGACGTCACGTGACGTCACATCGACGGTCACAAAATCACAGTGTGACTTCACAACGACGTCGCCGTGACGTCACCATGCCTTACGGGTAGGTTATGATTTATTTAGAATTGTTCTGACTAGAAACATGAAATTTGGCAGGACTGTTACTTTTAAAATGTATACATGTTTTGTAAATCAGAACAGTTTCTAAACTAGTCGGATGTGTCAATTACAAAACTTTCTTCTATTGCATGCATATTCATACTTCAAAAATCGCTATCACAGTGCCAAAATTAAATGACAATTTACGACCATCGTCAAGATTTTAAAGGTACACCCTCCTTGATTTACGTGCATATAAAAAGGAGTATAAGCATAACATTTTTAAAACAAAACATTGAAATTCTGCACCACCCTCATGCAGATGTCTGCAACTAAAATTCCCAACCCAAAAAGCACAGAAGCGACACCTGTTGGACGGTATACACCCAATGGGAAAACTAAAACTAGTATGTTGTGGCCATCACAAAACTTTCTTCTATATAAATCACGTCAATTAAATCATTTAAATAATACAAGAAATTGTATAAATTTAGCACCAATTCATATCAAATTATATTTGAATTTGAAATTTGATGAAAATTCGTCCATTAGTTCTTTAGATAGAGCTATAGCGGAAATTCTGAAAAATGTAGCATAACAGCGCCACCTATTGAGCGATTTGCACCAAAATATAAACAGCACTAACTGATATCAAGGTATACCTGAATCTGAAGTTTTCATGAAAATTCGTGCATTAGTTATTGAGATAGAGCTATAGAGGAAATTCTGGAAATCTCAGCGTAGCAGCGTCACCTGTTGAGCAATTTACACCAAAATGTATAAAATGTCAATTCTTGTCAAGAACTAACTGAATCTTAAGTTTGATCAATATCCGTGCATTAGTTCTCGAGATTGAGCTATTGTGGAAATCGTGAAAAATTCTGCATAGCAGCGCCATCTGTTGAGCAATATACACCAAAAACTAATCAGCACCAATTTATATCAGGGACTAGCTAAATATAATTTTTTTTTAATTCTGTTCATTAGTTCTTGAGATATAGAGCACCCACAAATTTTGTGTCACACACAGACGGACAGACAGACAGACACAGTCACAGATTCACAGACAGACATTTTGTAAAAACATGTTTTTCGGGTTCTCTGACACCTAAAACGTGTAAATACGTCCAAAACCAGAATTCGAAAATTTTCATGAATCCAATACTTTCTTCTTGTAAAGATAGAAGAAAGTAAAAATAATATTAAATGAAAAAAAAAATCTATTATAAAAAAAATTATTTTCAGCTGTGTTTTGTAATTCGGTAAGCCCGGGTTGGACGCCCTAATAGTCATAAGAGTATTATTTTGTGATTGATGCCGCCTGCGGGCGACATGTTGAATTCACAAAATTTCTCCATTGACAAAATTTAAAACAATAATGGTCGTAAAATTCTACAATTCGGAAAGGGTAAATAATTATTCATTTAAGCCTTTTTTATATTACACTTCTAAATCTTATTTAAGGGGACCGGGAAAGCCCTATCTCCGCCATATTAATTTTACCAACTTTATGTACCTTTTCCTCAGAAATGGTGAAAGATAGAGATCTAGATTTTTTACAGTAGTTAGAATAATATGATTTACGTATTTTAACGGACCATTTTCTTTCTAAGTTAAACTCAAAATTATTTATTAATTATTTGTTGAAGGTCATTTTTAAATTCGCATTTTTGGTAAGATTTCACTGCCTAAAATAAATAATTCTCAACAAATCATTAAATTCTTGAGTTAAACAATAAAATATAACATAATATAAGTATTAAAAAAATCTGAATTCTTAACTTTAATAGACATTGAGAAAAAGGAAAATAAACATGAAAAATCCAGGTTTTGTGAAAAAGTCAATTAAAGATTTAAATGACCATTAAGCTGTGAAGTACTCTTAGAAAAGAATGAATAATTCAACAGTTATTTTTTTATTTATAAGCATGTGTGACACATCGTTGGAAAGATAAAAGTTTAAACTGTTTAATGATATTAAAAAGGAAAAATCGATTTTTTGGTTGAATTTTGCTTTCCCGGTCCCCTTAACAGAATATTTCACATACTGTTTCTAGTTGCTCTTTTCGATTTTCCTATACATGATTGGCCATTAGCAAAATACGCTCCTTTAACATTAGACTTTGGAAAAGTAAAAATTTCGCTATATCTTTAAATCTAATTATTGTAATGAAATGTTTTTGATAAGGCTTATAAAGTTTATGTAAATATTCATGTATGTCATAGTTCATTATTTTTTTCTATATAAATTTATAAACAATTTACGTAATTCATAAGCCACAACAACAATAAAATCCTAGACTATTTTGAATTCATTCAATATGACTCACTGAAGACAAAAATTTTTAATCAGATTAATTTTTGGGAAGATATGAATTAATATTTGTCACGTTAATTTAACATTAACTACCTCAAACTTTGACCTCTTCAGACTCTGTGAAGATTTAACAAAAATACATGAACTATATACATTTACGGGTGGATTTTATCAAAGGAACACAAATAAAGTGTTAAAAATTAGTGTTTCTACTTAGAAAAAGTAGATCACACCTACATAAAAATCCCATTTATGTTCTGAAAGAAGGCATTATTACTAGTTTAATTAAACCGTTGGTGTGATTTTGTTCTAAATGGTCTTCCAAAAAAGTCAGCAGTTCCTTTCCATGATTTCTTTTTTCCGACTTTTCTCGAAAATCCGATGTTATATAAAGTACGTGAATTTTCATTCATAAAAGAAAATTTCAAAGTGTGTGTATGGCTAACTTTAAATACACTAATCAAAGCAATTATTTTTTAAAAAATACATCTACTCTTATTTTTATTATTTTTGAGAGATATGTTTGAAATTCTTAGTCCGCTGGTCTCCCAACAATTGTTTACTCTATTCATTTGGTTGTCCAGCCTGGGAAAGCCGACCTCGTCAAATTCTAATTTCCTGTCCGGGCTGTCCAACAGTGGTCGATTGTTGGACAGTTTAACTGAACATTGTTGAACATTGAGAGAACATTGATGAAATTGCAAAATAATATCCATCCATAACAATGTTTTCACACGTCAACAATGAAAAACAAATAAGCAAAACAAATCTGACTAATACGAAATTGCAACAATGAGGTCTTTGTAATAAAAAAACGGATTGTATCTAACTTGTAATTTGTGATTACTGCTTTAAAAAAGTGATTTTTTGCCATCTATTGTGATAAAAACTGTTTTAATATGGAGTATTTTAGAAACAAACGAGGAGCGGGTTTAATTGACACCAAAACCTGTGAAAAAATGATGGAAATAGTTAATCACCTGGAAGAAAACGGGTATGAGTTTATTGATGTGATTGGAGAAGGAACATTCGGTTCCGTCTTGAAAGTCAAAAATTCTAAAACCAATGAAGAAATGGCCGCGAAGGTCGTCGAAAAGAAATATGCTTCCGAAGGAGAAGTAAATTTGTGGAAAACTTTGAATCATCCAAACATCTTAAAGTTAAAAGACGTACAGTTTGTCTATTATGGAGATTCATATATATTTCTTACACAAGTATATCCAAAAAATTTGGAACAGGCGCTCATGGAAACTTCTTTCATAAAAAATAAAAATGCGTTGCCACAGATAATAGGATGGTTAAAACAGAATTTAGATGCCATGTCCTGTCTCCACAGTAATCAGCTCTCACATAACGATATCAAGGGAAACAACGTATTGATATCTGGGGAAAATCAAGCGGTCCTCTCAGATTTTGGATTTCTTAGTAGTGCAGAAATACCGATTAGGAAGTGAGCACATTTATTTGGTGTATTTTAATAATTAATTAAGTTAAATTAGAAATAACTTCCAGTAAATAATAAGCTGTAGTAAATAACATCTAAACATTTAGTTCACTGATCATATACGACAAAAAAGAACATTTTAAATCAAATACCAACCGTACAGTAAAAAGTCCTACGAAAGCGCTTAGGAATTTAGGAAATGTTCTACCTTGATTTTAAATGATATCTTCTACATGCTTTTATTTTAAACTAAAACAAGGCAATTTTTATGAAGAGTTTTTGTTATACGCCATGAAAAGAAATTTTTCTACTGTCTGAAAATTGTCGAGTAGAGGGGTCGAAATTGGGAGATTAATATTTCGGCGCTCTACCCTATCTACACGATTCTGGACAACTTTAGCCAGGACCATCGTTCAATTGGAAAATTTCTATTCATGTTTTTTTTTTTATCAACCAATTGGATATAGTAGAAATTGTAATGAATAATTTCGTAAGCAGTAATTTTTTGAAGTTTTACTTACGTGAGTTTTTATCTTTTGAGCTATCGAAAATCGCAAAAATGTTATTTGATTGCATGATGAAGGCTAATGTTGACTAGGATAGCTCAGATAATGTATAGTTAGAATATTTAACCAGAAGTTCTATGTTCGTCTACTGAACTGGATATATTTCTTGAATAAATTTGAATTGCGTTAAAAGTTTTCAATTAAAATAATTTATTTGTCAGTCAATATGATTGAAACACATATATTAAAGATTTTTTATACTAATAAACATATTAATGCTACTAATCATTCACAAGGTGAGAGTGGCGTATTACAGTTCTTCAGAAGCAAGCTAATATTAGTTACTCGTACAACAGAACTTAATATAGCATTCTTCGAGCTAATACTCAATAAATCACCAATGGAGTTCAATAATGTCATTAAATATGTAGTAGGTCCAACGAAATTAGAATATTGTAGAAAGATTGCAGTATCTTTGAAAATATTCTCTACGAATTTAGAACATTGTAGAAATATTCGATTTTCACTAGTAATATTTCTAACGAAATTAGAATATCCTAGAAATATTGAATTTGCAATTGAAATATTTGAAATGAAGTAGAAAAATATTTCTTTAATACATTGTGCAATATAGGTAAAATGAATAAATTTGAAATATTCTATATATTGCCTTGGCGAATCTGTAATTAATACAAACAATATTGGCTGAATGAGAAATACTTTTAATGCTTCTACAAGCGTATGCCGCTCATGAAAATTATAATTCACTCATACAAAAAAAAATCGTTTTTCCAATTTAATCAGTCGTATTTTTGCGCTTTTTAAATGAGCAAGGTCACTTTATCATAAAAATTCTGTACATTTCATAAAGACTAAAATATGCAATAATATATAACTATGATAAAAGATAAAATTTAGAATAGAAAGAGTTCTTCCCCATCCCTTTCTCTGTGCATAAATATTTAGTTCCTTTATTTATATTTTACACTTCTGCACTGAGAGTTTTATATGAGTGGCAAAGGATGCAAATATTCCTCCCATGCTATAGAAATTTTATTAAATTTTTCTCCTATTACCTAAAAAAAAGGATACAACCACGCGAAATTCCTCCTGTAAGTAACACATTTATCCCAAAACATCCCTCTCCTTTACAAACCCTTCATGGTTACTTTCATGCCTGCTTTTGTTTTCGTACCTTTTTCAGTGCTAAATTTATTCCTAAAAATCATATCAAGGAGTATTTTTACGCCCTCGAAATAATTCCAGTGACGTCTCTGCGAGCAATATACAGGGTGACCACAAAAAATAACCAAGTTTCAGTGGTATATCATAGCAGTTTAATTTCGACTATTTACTTCAAATATCGAAGGTAAGCATACTTTTTCTTACAACTGTTCAGTATATGCACCTTTACTTAAACGGCACGCACCCAACCTAAATTCTGTTTCTTCGCACACTTCGGTTAAGAAGTCTAAATCAAAGTTAAGATCAAATCTAGGGTAAACATACTTTTTCTTACAACTGTTCAATATATGCACCTTTACTTACACGGCACACACCCAACCTAAATTCCGTTTCTTCGCACACTTCGGTTAAGAAGTCTAAATCAAAGTTAAGATCAAATCTAGGGTAAACATACTTTTTCTTACAACTGTTCAATATATGCACCTTTACTTATACGGCACACACCCAACCTAAAGTCCGTTTCTTCGCACACTTCGGTTAAGAAGCCTAGATCAAAGTTAAGATCAAATCTAGGGTAAACATACTTTTCTTACAACTGTTCAATATATGCACCTTTACTTATACGGCACACACCCAACCTAAAGTCTGTTTCTTCGCATACTTCGGTTTAGAAGTCCGGAGTAATGGAAGCAATAGTCTCTTGAATTCTGTGTCTTAACTCTGACAAATTATTACTGGCTGGCGGAAAGTAGACACGATCTTTTATGTAGCCCCAAAGGAAAAATTCACATGGCCCTAATGACTTTTAAATCTTCAGATAAGCAATAAAGTTTTATGCTCAAGAGTCGCCATTTTTTGTACGTGGCACCTCAAGCGAATCAATAGTAAAGTAGTACATCGCGCATGTGCTTATCTAAAACTGTTTGAAGAACCCTTTATTTGTGACCTTAAGCCAACACTCTACAATAATTGCAGTTGATACTATAAAAATTTATGAGACATTTTTTATGGGTACCCTGTAGTTTTGTTAGAAGGAATGCTATTTCTTATCAAATCTTTATACTTAAATTCAAAAGAACTGAAATATTCTTTGAAATTCTCAGCACTATTTAAATTATTCTTGTTTTTTGCTAGATACGGAGCTCCTTTCATCTATCGTTGTCCAGAAGGTCGCTTGACCGAGTCCGGCATGTCAGAGGTGGATGGAAAGAAACTGGACATTTGGAGTATCGGGACAATGGCTTTCGAACTATTCACCGGGATGACTCTTCTGAAAATTTTCTCAAAATGGGGCCAGGGACCTTTGTCTTGTTGGTACACCCAAGTCTATCCAGTTATCCAAAATGGTCTACAGGTATGAAATGATTTCACTTTTTTAAACACACACATTGTTGCGTTATTTTCGGTTAAGAAATGAAGCTTCTTAGCGTATTAATCTACAATTATGAAAGATACAGGGTAATTTGAACATTTATATATAATTCTTAATAAAAATATTCCTTTTTGTGAAAGCTTGTTTTTAACAGTTATAATGTTCCATTATTATAAAATGGATAAGTCTTATGTGGCTAAAGACTCTTGTTCTGCAATTTAAACTTTCAATAAGGAGACCACCCACAAGTTTGTTTTTTAAACATAAATCAAGAGAAGACATCATTCTCAATCGAATAGCTATTTTCCTATTTCTTTGAAACAGTTTGGCTATTAAAATATTGTGTGTCACTTAGCAGTTCAAAACTTCTCCCTGTACTTCACTTAACAATTATAAATACATTCTCTGATTCACAAACAAAATAAAAACTTCGAAGAATTATGAAAACTAAGTTTCATTTATCTTAATTAACAATCGGACGACCAGGTGGAAATTTTAAATATGAAGGCCATGTGTGGTCATTCAGTGACCCCATTGTTAAAAATAAATAAATAAATAAATAAAATAAAAAAAAAATAAAAAAAAGTCCTTCCGGCCAGTGCCGGGAGGAAGAGGTAGCTTTCAAATACCTTATTTTAAAAAAGTCAACTTAAATTATTCAAACACACGAAGATCAATTTAGTGGAAACCGAATATAGGAGATTCAATACTAATTTTTATCAATACTAAATCATTATGAATGAGAATTTCACGAAATTAGTCAGCTTTATCCAAGCTGCTTTTATTTAAAGTAACTTATATTTGGCTGAGATGTTGATATATACTATCCACATGCTTTCTCACATGGAAATAGGCGAATACGTGTGTTATCGCGTGACAAATACAAGATTGTTTCAAAATGTTAGCCATACTAGAAATTCAAAGTGCTATAATTCAACCATTTTTTAAGATAGAAACAAAACAACAAATTTTCAGAAACAAAATCTACTCCAGAATCTTTGTATCAAGGCCAAACACATAAAAAAATCTTTTTCATTTTCCAATTTTTTAATTCCTCATTTTAAATTTTAAATTTAATTTTTTTTAAATGGCAACCCTTTTGAAACAAGATGGCGAATGAAGCTGGCCAACGAACTCGGTCGAGACATTGGTATGTACTATGTACAGACCAAGTAACATCCAAATCGGTTCATAAATATGCTTGTTATCGCGTGACAAAAATCAGGTCGTTTTAAAATGTCAGCCACAATAGAAATTCAAAACGCTATAACTCAGCCATTTTTTTAGATATAGACGAAACAAAAACTGTTCCGGGATCTTTGTATTAGGGTCAAACACATACAAAAAAATCTTTTTCATTTTCCAATATTTTCGTATCTCATTTTAAATTTTAAATTTTTAAAATTTTTTTAAATGGCCGCCATTTTGAAACAAGATGGCGGATGAAGCTGGCCAACGAACTCGGTCGAGATATTTGTATGTACTATGTACACACCAAAGTACATCCAAATCGGTTCATAAATACGTCTGTTATCACTTGACAAATATCAGGACGTTTCAAAATGTCAGCCACACTAGAAATTCAAAATGCTATAACTCAGCCATTTTTTGAGATATAGACGAAACAAAAACTGCTCCCGAATCTTTGTATCAAGGTCAAAAACATTAAAAAAAATATTTTTTCAATTTTCAATTTTTTGGTACCACATTTCAAATTTAAATTTTTCTTAAAAATTTAAATGGCTGCCATTTTTAAACAAGATGGCGGATGAAGCTGGCCAACGAACTCGGTCGAGAGATTGGTATGTACTATGTACAAACGAAGTTACATCCAAATCGGTTCATAAATACGCCTTTTATCGCGTGACAAAATTCAGGACGTTTCAAAATGTCAGCCACGCTAGAAATTCAAAATGCTATAACTCAGCCATTTTTTAAGATATAGACGAAACAAAAACTGCTCCGGAATCTTTGTATAAAGGTCAAATACATAAGAAAAAAATATTTTTCCATTTTCAATTCTTTGGTACCACATTTCAAATTTCAAATTTTTAAGAAAATTTTAAATGGCCGCCATTTTGAAACAAAATGGCGGATGAAGCTGGCCAACGAACTCGGTTGAGACATTGGTATGTACCATGTACACACCGAATTACATCCAAATCGGTTCATAAATTCGAGAGTTACAGTATGACAAAGGTCAGATATATATACATATATATATATATATATATATATATATATATATATATGGATATATATATATATATATATATATATATATCAACTTTTGAATGGAGGGTGGTTTCGGGGTCTGGGAGTCATGATCGATGAAAATATACCAAAATTTTTTGAAATCGCTTTCCTCCGAACGGCTGCAATAGGTAGCTTTTTGTAATGAAAGCTACCTAAAAAACATATTTATTATATCAAATAAAACCCGAAACTTAGCTTTTAAAATTAATTTAATAATATATAAGAGTTGCAGCCACAGAAAGAAATGAAAATTGTAATATTGTTGAAACAAAGGATTTTTGAATGCTAACGACCGGGTGTGATCATTTACTGACCCAAAAACAAATTATATTTTTCATGTACTTATTCTTTTCATGGGGAAAGCGATGACTTCAGAATTCGTGATAAAATAGTGTACAACTCAGCTATAAAAATACTGAAAACACACCATTAAAAAAAAATTACGAGAATTACTTACAGTTTTATTACATTCGTGACCAGGTGGGGCATTTACTGACTTCAAATCAAAATGGAATTTTTTAATTACTTACAGTTTTATTGCATACATGACCAGGTGGGGCATTTACTGACCCCAAAACAAAATGTAATTTTTATATACTTATTTTTTTCATAGGGAAAGTGATAACTTCAGAATTCGTGATGAAATAGTGTAAAACTCACTACATTTTTTTAATTACGATGATTTATTACAGTTTTATAACATTCATATTCATGACAAGGTAGGGTCATTTACTGACCCCAAATCAAAATGTAATTTTTATGTACTTATTTTTTTTTCATGGAGAAAGCGATAACGTCAGAATAAAATAGTGTAAATCTCAGTGCAATATCGTGAAAGCACTTTAATTTTTTTTATATTAAATATTCGTCAGAAACTTGCTCTAGGGTCATAAAAGCACCCCACTTGGTCATCCGAGGATTAAGAATTTGATTTAATTTAGGCTGGCTGTATGGGTTCCTGTTTTTATACACAGTGATCAATTATTAATGTATGTGCGTTTAAGATGCATTTCCTAATAATGAGGACAATTTCGCCTCTATAATTTTTTATTTGAAATTAATGTTAAGGTCATCGGTTATTGCGTATTACTCATCGAATAACACGTATGAACTTTTCATAGTTAACCGGGCAGAATCTAGGGACAGTCGTCATGGAAATTACTTTTCAAAACAATTTTTGTACTAAAGCTTTTATTGAGATATCGTGAAATTGCTAGTAACACAGAAGTACAAAAACGCAACATCAATAACCGACAACGTAAGAGGTTCACACAATGTTGTAGGCTCTTTTTCAATATTCCGAATCAAAACCTCATGCAAAACAAACGAGTTTTGAAGTGTTTCGTAAATGTAGAAAACGTCGAGGTAAAAAAATCTCCTTCGCCAATATCGAAAAGAAAATTAATTTATTCATTCAAATAAATTGAGATTTTGTAAGCACCGCAATTTTTCTAGTGTATGTTTGGTTTGTGTTGAGTAATTATTTCTTTTATATTAACAGTATTGCCATTGATTGACATTTTTTCCAAAAATATAAAACTAAAAAAAAAAAAAGACGTTGTTTCGCTTACTATCAAGTTTTAACCGATTTAATTTCTTTAAAAACTGAAATGAAATAACTGAATGCAAGGGATTATTTTTATACCACTCAAATTTTTACATCGTTTATGGACTTTATTTAGTGCGGTCGAAAAATAAACTTGCTCGAAAAAACACTCGAACTGGAGTTCATTCTATACTATATTAATTGAATTATTACTTTTATCATACTGAGAAGTGTTTCTTTGACGAAAAGTGTGTCACATTCTGTAAAGATCTGAAATTTAATAAACTAAGGATATAGTAAGGTAGTTTACCTTAAACCATATGCCACTCGAACTTATTTGCATTAAGAATGATTATTTCAAGTACTATCCAGTAGAAATGTATTCTAAAAGTAAAAATACGTAGTCGGGTAAGGACTGGGGTTGTTTGTGGTTAGTCTATAAGACAACAATTCAGAAATAGAATTCCTAGACTCCGCATTATATCAAGACCGCTTATTTAAAAAATTTATTTGCACAACTCACAGTAATACAAGTATTTGCATGTGTGTGTTTCAAATTTTGTTTCTATCTAAGGATATACATCTCTATTACTGTGAGGTGTCTATGATTAAATAATGAATTTCATTATACATCGATACGAATCTTAACCATTAAAATGTGACTGTATGTTTGTACAGTAATCCCTTATCATTCGCGGATTTAACATTCGCGAATACTTATCTTGGTTATTCGGGAATTTTGTTTTATAAGGAATATATTTTTTTTACGATGTAAACTCGCTTTATTTTACCAGTTCCATAAACTATTTCACACTGGACAGCTGAATTGTACTGTATAGCCTAAATTCCGAGAATTCCAACCCTTGAATTGAGACAAAATGTAGTAATTCCGAGAAACCCGAATCATGATCTGATGCTAAAAATAAAAAAAATTCTAAATTTTCTAAAACTCAAAATTATATCACAAGTGAACTTTTTCTGGAAAAATTGTATGAGAAATCTTCAAGCTTCAACAGCAACTCATTGAGAAAACAATAGAATGCGATCCTTAACTGTAAGAAGTCATAAATTTAAAAGAGAAATCGAGACCGCAACCTTTCCTTATATGGAAATTCATAAACAAAAGATCTGTTCTTCCAAACAATCGTAAAATAATAAATATTTTCAGCCATCAATTAGTAACTAAACTTCGTACAATATGTTTATAATTATTCTAATTTATTTACATCGTGTTATTACATTGTAGTTTTTAATGTTTAACAAATGTATTTTTGCGTTCCAATTGCTTTTTTCTATTTAAAACAAGTAATATAAAAATTTTGTTTTTAAAGTCAATTCCTATTTAGGTCATCATAGAAAATTTTAATATAATCCCTTAAGCTAATATTAATTTTTGTTGCATTAAAATATCTCAATTTGTTGATTTTCTATATAATAAACAAGTAGGTTTAAAATGGAAGTCTATGGGAATTTGGCGAAATATTAGGGATATCGCCAAGTTGGCGTCACTTTTGGCGATATATCGCCAAGTTGGCGACAAACTTGGCGGTATTTGGCGACAGAACAGGGTCCTCCCTATAGTAACCCCCATTGTAGATATGAAGATGCATTAAATGCTTCAATAACCAATGGCCGCAATTTTGTCTCCCATGTAAAACTAAAATTAATTAATTAAAATTTAATTAATGAATTAATATTTGAAAAACTGTATTAGCATCAATTGTCATCCAGTACAGGTTTAAAAAAATTTATTTCAACTTGATAGGATAAATAATAAGTATTTTATTAACGATTGAAATTTTGAACAAGATATATAAATAAATAAATAAATAAATATAGGGAGAGTGTGAACTAATAGTAGGAATTGAAAAAATGCATACAACCTAACCACCTTTTATGGACGAGAAGATAGTCAAAGCATTCTTTATTTTGATACCCGCGGCTGTTTCCGCGAACCTAATCCTCGCGATTGTTAAGGAATTACTGCATCCACATTTATTCCTCCGAGAGTAGGGCAAATTTTAGAATTTACATAGGGTTGCCATGGACGCTGTTACCAAATGCGGGCAGCAGCTTCGAAATCGAGACATAAGAATGCAATAAATTATGTGAGAACGGAACCTCTCCAGTACAGAATCCTGCGTAGAACCTAAAAACATCATTGTCCCTGCGAAAGAAATACGTTAATTTGCATTTTCTAAAACGAAAAGCTGTTTAAAACTCATTTTTTCTCTCCGGTCACATTATATTGAAATTTATTACTTTTTTTCTGCATTTAATAAACAATGTAATTTCACACAATAAAATCTGTGAAAGCGAAATCTGGTATGTAGCGAAACAAAATTGCGTTTTAGTGAGAATTCCGATGAAGCTGTTGCAAATTTTATTTTGGTCGTTGGGTAGGGAGTATAAATGTTTTACATTTAAGACAAAATTACGCTATACATATGTTCCGTTTAAAAGATTGGTTTAAATAAAATGTAGTAAAAACTAAAAGCAGAGCAACTGTTAATCGGAAAAAAATATTTTGTGTTAGGTCTTAGCAAGAAGTGTTGATATCATTCGTATTACCATAGACATTTTCCGTTCTAGCGTGTTTTCACATGTTTTACTTCATTAAATTCCACTACAAGGATTTTTATTTTTATTTGGATAATGAGAAATCCAGGATTTTGGCGTAAACCGCTTTGATTGTGAGGGACAAATCTGGAAGCCCCTGAATATCGGAACAACTCACAATATTAGTTCTATAATTTCATACTATCGATTACCTCCTTACGTTAATTACATAATTTCACAATAACGTTCTAATTTATTTTCAGAAAAAGAATTTTGTAAAGTTGATGAAACATGCTTTTCCAGCTTGTAAAAGAAATCATCAATTAGTTAATGATGTCTTGGATTTCATACATGGTTGTCTCAATATAGTACCAGGAAAACGACCAACTGTACAAGAGTTACAAGACCACAAGCTGTTTGGCGGTACGTGGCAGGACACAAATGGTCAGGTCGACATTTGTAATAATAAAAGTGAGTGGGTTTTTCTTTCTTTCTTTCTTTTTTTTATGTATTTTAACAATTGACATGAAATGCAAAATCACATAGTTAAATTATTTACCACGATAGAACCAAAGCCAATGTTTGATTTAAACGTTAATCAGATACAATATATAATAACTGGGCAAATCTGGAACTCGAAATTTGTCCGCTATACAAATGTTAAGAGATACTAATAACTTATATGCACTGGGGTGTGAACATTTCCTTGCAAATTAATGGAGTGTTACAGTATATATTTTACTGCTATATTTAGTTTATATTTTTTAATCAAAATGAAAAAGCCAGAAATGTTTTTAAAAAAAATGTGCAATGGATGGCTCCTACATACATTATGTTTTTTGAAAAATTCAGTCATTTGGCTTTATGTTAGCTGATTGGTATTGATTGATGAAGCTATACATGTTTAACCGAAATTAGACACACGCAAAGGAAGTAAAAAGCGAAAAATATTTAAATTATGCATTACAAACAAAGTGTATCTTTACTCTTATGGCGTTGTTTTTGCCATTTTTTATTATCTTACTTATTATAGAAGGATTCACGATCCGATTTGAAATATTTAGCTTGTTTAATCGCTGAATCACGGCATTTTAAAAATGTGGAGATTTCTGTGCCAAATTATTGATGTTTTAGGATGCCCATTTGGAAAGTTTCATGCCACAGTAGAGCAGTTAGGCATTGTCTGTGTAAAATTTCAGACTTGAATTAACCACTTAATTCTCGCTCCCGTGATATTCACGGGCTGTGTCTTTTATTCAGATTATTTTATTCCCACCAGTTTTATAAAATAGTGTAATTGGCTTTATTGCGGTATCAATTTACCAGTCATTAAATAAGGTGAATATTTCTTTAAAAAAAATGGTGCCAATAAGCAATTTGAATTTTTAAACCGTAATTTAATGCGACCGTTAAGGGGTTAAGTGCTTCCCTAATTCGTGACAAAGGCCAGCAACAACAGAATGATAAAAATGTTTCACAGAGACACGGGCTGATTAATCAATTTTAAAAGTTCTTTGCGCCTGTGTGCAAGACATGTGTACCTTTTACAGAACTTTGTCTTAATATAGTTGATTTAAATAGTTTCCACAATACACTGCAATAATAGGTGTTTAACTGAATGATGTAAAACAAAAATAAATAGTTGCAGTTTCCCTCTGAAGAGTGACTTCAGGGAGAGAACGACACTGCGGTTAGTATTAGAGTACAAAAGTCTTCACAAGCTTTGTCAGAAGTGGCACATTAGCATCAAGTCAAAGCAAACTCGAGCAGAGATAAACCTTCTCTTCTAAATTTTTAGATGCGGATCGAAACTGAGTCGAATGGACTATATTTATTTGTAATGTGTGTTTTCATAATAAAATATATTCTTTAAAAAAAGTCCTGAATTTTCTTTCATTTGAAAATTAAAATGAATAAATATATATGAGGACGGGAATTTCAAAACTTCCCTTATCCAAAAATTAAAAAATCGAGTTTTCTCTATCAATCTATTCAGTTGGTGAACCTGCATCCAAAAAACTTTACAAATTGCAAAAAGGCTAGATTCATTGTGTATTTCTGGCATTGTAAAATCTTGGTTTACAATGCCAGGATTTTCATTTATAATGACAATATCATTTTACATAGATAAATTGGTATTATAAACATGAATGCAAATCATGGAAGACGGTAGTATTTCGAGTGACGCAGCCTTAAGCCTAAAATCGTATCGTATCGTATCGTTAAAATCGTATCGTATCATAGAATTCGTAGATGGCGGAACTCATATATACAGCTAATTCGACATCAAAGAAAACGCGAAAAGCCGCCTTTTAATAACTCAGCAGATATATGTCTTATTGTTCTGAATTTTGTAGAACAGTCTTATATCTGCAGTCTAATCGTATACTGAAATTTTTGCATTTCTACGTGCAGTATATTTTGAGATCTAAATAGCCATTTTTAAAGTGAAAACGTTGGTATAATATCGAGGAAGTTCCTAATTTGAAAATCTCGAAAACGGTTCTAACAATTATTTTTAAATTGATACATAATATAAATGTGATTAAGGCGAGGTGAATAACACTTTTCTTTTTTCTGGGAAAACTCTCGTTCGTTAAATAATTCTATTTATTTTCTCTCGAAAATGACACGGGCGATTTTTTAAAAATCAAATAAATATGTTTCAGATGAACCAAATAACAATTTACTTGTTTCCAGCAAGACTCTTGTTCGTTTTATAATGCGCATGAAAAATCGGACTATATTTCTTCGCCATTCTATGGAAATTTCACCGAAAATGCATGACACTGTATTCATACACATGCTTTCTTTTTAACCACTTTTGGGGAGAAAAATTTTGTCTTCCCACTGGCTGAGTGGCTAAGGGCCATCGTTTACTGACCTTAGGATAGGCAGTTCGATACAATGTGGCACGTGTTTTCACATGTGAATGTTTTTTATTTTTTTTTTTTTTTAAGTCTGCTAGTTGACCATTATTCTCAGTTCCTTTGTAATTTTTTTAATTGCTATTAAGTTAAATAAAATTACAATTATAATGACGCCAATTTGATGATGATTATTTCTTGGCAATTTTTCAACAATAAAAATATTACCATAAACTTTATAAATATATTTAATTTCAATCACTTTACAAAAAATATACATTAATAATTATTATTTGAATATAAATCACACGATCAGAAACGTAAAAAAATAATTCATTTCAGCTCTTCTTTTTATAATATCATTTTTTATTATTATGACGGTCAATCAATATATAATCACTGACATCCATAATATTATTATTATTATAATTATTATTTTCCTTGCATAAAAGCTATTGTGATGTAATAATTCTTTTATAATAAATAATTTAGTTGAAATGTTTTATTTATAAATATCAATGAAGTTTGATAACCCCGAGACAATTCTTTTTATTTAACTTTGCAATATTTACAGTTTACATAATAAGCATATCAGAATTCTGGTGTCGCCATCTTTTGACGCAATTGCGTAGTATTATAGAGAAATGTTTGATAAAAACGTTGAAGCAGACAGTTTTTAAATCGAAGAATTATTTTAAGAGATATTTAATGTTAAATCTGGATAAAATTGTCTCATTAAAAAAGTCTCATAGGAAAAAAAATATACATGGGAATTTAATCATTCAATAGAAACTCGAAGTTTGCAGAGTGCATTTATTATTCTTAACTTGCCTAATTTTTTGACGGTTTATTTCAATTTTAAATTAAAATTTTCAGAATTTCCAGAGATATTTTTTACATATTTTAGAAAAGGTTATTTTAAATTGTTGCCAAATGTTAAAACAGCGCAAAGAATAACATATCCTTTAAATTAAAAATTTATTCACACGTGACTATTATAAACAGAAAAAAATCCTTTTAAATTAGAATTAAATGATAACGTGTTAAAAGCAGGAAAATATTAAACATTACGTCATAAAAATTGTTTTTACACATGCTTACTTAAAATGAAAGAAAATTATAAAATAATCAATTATTTTCAAATTAGAATTAAATGATTACGCATTAAAAGAAGGAAAACATTGAAAATTACGTCATAAAAATTATATTTACATGTGAATATTAAAAGAAAAAGAAAATTTTTAAATAATAAATTCATTGATATGTGTTAAAAGTCGTAAATGGAGGAAATTACGTCATATTGGCCAAAGTGGCCAAAACAGTTTACAAAACACATTGCAAAACATATTGCAAAACAGTGTAAATTAAAAAATATATTTATATGAAAGATTTATTTCAAATTTCGAGATGATATTTTTAACTATAGTTGCTAATTTTAAGGTAGCACAAATAATAATATTATCTTTCTAATAATAAAAATATTTTCAGTTGAATGTTACAAAGAGAAAGGAAAGTTTGGTGAAAATTATGTCAGATTTAAAACGTTACATTTAAAATCTCTTATTTAAAATCATTTTCTTATAGCGTTGTTAAAAAATACTATAAAGCAAAGACTCTGTTGACTTAGTTCCTTTTATATTTGGTAATTTTCAAATGTTTAACTAATCTTATTTAATCAAGCACGGAAACAGCAACTAACATCAGCTGATTCGGTTTTGAAATCCCTCAGTAAAAGGGAAACCCGTTTACAGTAAGATCGCCATTGATTTTTTAATTATACAGAGCAGCCTCGATTATCCGAGCTAATTGGGACTGTTAGTAAATCGGAATCGGAAATCTCGGTTAATAGAAACTGTGTGTAAAAACTCGCCGTGCTTGCGAATTTAACATCTCTTTTAAAAAAATATATAGAACGTTTTTTTAAATAATAAAAGTAAATATATGTAAAGTTCTGTTTCACAGCTTAACAAATTTAAAAAGAAAATCAACTACCAGTAGTAAATTTTAAAATGCAAATTGAAAAATTTACGAAAGTTCACACAGCCACTGGAAACAAAGCATTGTTCGCTATTGACTTCTCAGGGTCCAATGTTTCTTTGGAGTTGAGGGCTTTTGGGGGCAGAAGGGCCTGTATAGCACGGACAGTGAGCTAAAGAGTGTGGTTATTTTTAAGGCTCATTCAAAAGGGAAAAAAATCAGACTTTGTTATCGGCTCGGTTAACAGAAACCTCGATTAATCGAAGCTCGGTTAATCCAGGTTCTACTATAATTCAATCTTCCGTAATCTTTTTAAAGCAGATCAAATTAATGGACTTTAGCACAAAGTCACATAGCTGATAACTGCCATGCTTGTTGGCCACCTTTTTTTCAAAAAGTTTGCTTCACCTTATTCAATTAATGAGATATCTCCGATAAAATAAGTCACATTTTCCCGTTCTAAAATACTGGTATCCAAAAATCGTAGCATGTAACTGACACTACAAGTACTCATGGAACTAGACTATTTTAAGTCTGATTTTTATTATAGACTATATAAAATTATTAAAAATATATATTATGATAGGAACTAGCGGGCTTCGTCCGCTATTTACGTTACGGATATAAAAATCATGTTTTTTTTAGGGAAAAAGAAATAAAAACCTATTTGACGATAGGTTTATAAAGACACATTTTGTATTTGTTATATTTCGGGGATGAGGAGGGGGGGAGCTATTTTGATTAAATATCGCAATTAGTCTACATGGCAGATATAATTATTATAGACACTAGCGGGCTTCGCCCGTCTATGGCGCCTTATGGGTCCAGCTTCCATAACTCAGAAACTACCTTTCGGACATCAATGCAACAGATTCCAAACGTTATAATTAACTTAATAATCACCCTATATAGCATTAAAGTAAATTTATGAGTACTGCATACTATTTTTTTATCGTAATTTCTGAAGAGAAAAAATTATTTCGGTTCCATTCTTAGGTACTGGTCTGAAAAATTTTGAAAAAGGGGGGAAGGAGGGGACATGAGACTGTTGTTTGTCAAACAACACAACGGGCTCTGGCTTATTCTACTTGGTTTTTAATGACTTCAATTGGAAGGTGGTTTCTTTAAAAGAGTGCGTTCCCTGCCCCATGAAAATTGGAACTATTGGTGCTGCATCTATGTAAGGATTTAATAATTATAAATTAACATTTTGGATTTATTAATTTAAGGATAAAGTGTTTTTAAAGGAATATCAAATGAAACCCTCTGTGCGATCTGCGATTATACTTACCCAGTTGTTTTTATATACAAACTGCTATAAGGAAAATTGTAATAAAATAGTAAAAATTAAATCTGCATTAAATTCCATAAGTATCTTTTTTTTAATCATTTTATCACTAACCTCAAAAAAGTAATGATATCAATGCAAAAACCCTTGACGGGTTAAAAGTTTCTGACGCAGCACTTTATCTTATGCTCTAAGAATTTTAAATATGGAACTTAAAAATACTGATATCAAATTTTGAGTGACGTTATGCTATTTCTTAAAAAATATATTTGTATTTACTCGTATTTCACCATTTTATTTTTGTTTTATTTATAATCGCATGTGCAAAAGTTATGTTCAACATCAAAAGCTGCATAAAATTTTATTCGCTGTTGCTTTATCATTTACATCTCTCATAAATTTAAAATATGTGTTTTAAAAGATATGATATAAAATTTAAGTGACGCCTTGATGTGACTTTAAAAGGTTTGTTTTTTAAAATTCAATTTAAATTATTTTTGACTTAGTTAAAATATTTTTTTTTACATCTACACAATACTTTTAATTTTCCAATTCACTGTTAAATAGATCACTTTCATTGAATCTATACTATGCATTGAAATGTATTTATTTCAATAAATTGATTTATCTTTTGTGTCACGCTATTCAAAATTGTGAGTAAGATTTATGTAAATGGTTTCTTTGCGTCATTGTGTCCAAACTACATGAAATGTATGAAAAAGGATAGTTTGACGCAAATAAACCATTTACATAAATCTTACTCACAATTTTGAATAGCGTGACACAAAAGATAAATCAATTTATTGAAATAAATACATTTCAATGCATAGTATAGATTCAATGAAAGTGATCTATTTAACAGTGAATTGGAAAATTAAAAGTATTGTGTAGATGTAAAAAAAAATATTTTAACTAAGTCAAAAATAATTTAAATTGAATTTTAAAAAACAAACCTTTTAAAGTCACATCAAGGCGTCACTTAAATTTTATATCATATCTTTTAAAACACATATTTTAAATTTATGAGAGATGTAAATGATAAAGCAACAGCGAATAAAATTTTATGCAGCTTTTGATGTTGAACATAACTTTTGCACATGCGATTATAAATAAAACAAAAATAAAATGGTGAAATACGAGTAAATACAAATATATTTTTTAAGAAATAGCATAACGTCACTCAAAATTTGATATCAGTATTTTTAAGTTCCATATTTAAAATTCTTAGAGCATAAGATAAAGTGCTGCGTCAGAAACTTTTAACCCGTCAAGGGTTTTTGCATTGATAAATTTTACGACACTGAAGTTAAATCGTTGTTAATTTTCTTTCATTTCAATGTTGGTACGAAATATTGTGTGCGCCTGGATCGGATTCGGTTTAGAAATGAGTTGAAATAATATTTACATTTACCGATCGGCACATAACTCTAGTCGGAATAATGAGCTGTATGGTGATTCGAGACATCTGCGCTCAAAAGACGTCTACGAAACAACCAGACTAATATACTTTAGAATTTACATTCATTTAGCATTTTTTTCAATTACAGGCAAATATTACATGAATGATATCTTATTTTTAATTTTCTTTCTGTAATTTTCATTTCAGTGAGTATCCAACAATTCAACGTCATCTTCAAGGAAAACAACTTAGATTTAATTCCAGAACCTGAAATAGTAAATTCTCACAACCACCAATCTAGAGATAATGAAGACCTAAAAACGTATGCAGAATCATGTAAATTTCTAGACGATCCTGCCCTGATACCTAAAGTCGATACTATTAATGAAGAAATCGATAATAGCCATATTGGTAAATCTTCATGTCATCCCAAAACTACGTTTGAAGATAACAATCCAGTTTCCTCTTCAACAGAACTAAAAAATGTTTTTGATATCACACAGAATCCAGAAAAAAGTTCAGACTCCTTAGCTTTAATGGAACATAATCAAATTTCGAATGAAGAGGTACCTCCTAATTTTGGTTTTGTATTCGATTCACCCGTCAGCAGTCCCGTCTCCATGACGACAAGCTCTCGATGTGTCTCAGTATTAGATAACTTTATGGACATCCCTCGATATCCACCTCCAAACTGCCGTCATAAATTTAGAAAATGGTGCCAACGAAAGAAAGCCACCTTCGCTGGAATCTTTAGAGTTTGTTGCTTTTGCACATTCATCTACAGGTTTCATCTACAGATGTGTTAACAGACTGTAAGTAGTAGAGAACAGCACTTCACTTAATTTTAATACATTTTTGACATACATATAAAGTGTATAATATTTATTTGATTTCAATTTTAAGTTAGCTTTATAGAAACAATATTTAGAAATAACAATTGTTAAATTCGAGTTAAAGTTTTCTGATTTAGCGGTTTTTGCTAATATCTTGTTTACTGTAACAAAAATTTTTAAATGTATAAAAAGCCGCTGTTCTAAGAAATATTACATGATGAATGTCACAGCTAATAATCCGTTTTGCTGAAAATTATTAACGAGAATAAGAATCTAAGCAGGTCAGCATAAAATTTCGCAATCTTATGTTAAACCAACGGTTTTTTAACAGATATCTCGATAACATTTCATCATTTGTTAACAGGGTTTTTTTTATTTTTTATTACAGAATATATGAGGTGAAAGTCTTACTTTGTATGTTTCTATATTTTTATTTTTTATTTTTTGTGCACTTTTGTACTAAGGACACTTTAAAAATAAAAAATACAATGTTAGGTGTCAACTTCAGGTATCCAATACAAAAAGAACAATTTAAAAATAATGAAATCAAATGATAAAGTTCAAAATACTGTTTATTTAAATCTTATTAATGTCAAAGACTATCTAGTTCTAGGCATTTAATTGACGAAAAACACTGCCTTAAAGTTTTTGAAAAATAAAAAATAGAATTTGGAATATTTACTGGCAATGGAACTTTTCATTAGGGATATTTTTACAACTAATACATTGAAAATCCCATTGTTTTTTATATGTAAAACAACCTGTTGGAGAATTTAGACTCAAACAAGTCGGAAATTGTATGAAAAACGTGGTAATAAAATAGGTGCGTTCATACTATAACTAATTTTATAAATATTCAGATTTTAGTTCAATATCTTTTGCACTCTTATACAAAAATCCGTGATTACAAAATTTATATATATTAAATTCAGTAATACGGTAATAATAGGACTCCATCTTAAATAGGACGTCATCACCATGGCGCTGTTATATGCAGAGAGACGGGCGGACTAGACGATGATCATATGTGCTATGTATTTATATAATTACGAATGCATCTAAAAAATGAGACAAGACACTTTTTTATTATGAATTTAAACGGATACTGTAACCAGGATTCGTACTGGTACCGTTATTTCCAAGACCAAATATCAGAAATTTTTTATAGAAAAATATATCTAGTTTAAACGGACGAAATTTCGCCTTATTTAAACCCTTGGGGACGAGTGACCGGTATTCGTGCCGCGTAAGGTGCTCAGAGTCTCTGATTATTCTCACAAGTAAGTTTTTATTGTAAATTTTCTGTTATTTAATCCGAGCATTTTCCCGATTGAATAAGGCAAAAAATTCTGTTTTAAAAAACCGGTGATAAAAAATTAGAAATTCTGTAAAAGACGTTCATCCCGAAGGGGTTAAGGAGAGGTTTTCAATAAATGAAGGAGAGATAAGGAGGAATAAGGAGAGATTTTCATAAAAAAAATACTGGTACCGAAGAATTTCTAAGCCTGGAAATTCAAAGACCCGTACGAACCCTGGTAACGTAAACAGACATCTCATTTCATGTAAAATGCCATTTCTTTTTAGCTTTTCAACCTATAAAAAAGTGAGGTGTAAGATACTTGTTTTTTTTTTCAGAGCTTTCATTTTAATTTATCATTTCGCAAATTGTCGTTTATTTAAAATTGTCCATAATGCTTTTTTATATAAGTTGAAAAGTTTCAACCAAGGGGGAAAAAATGTCCTCCATGTATGAAGTAGTAGTAATGGAACTTCAGGCAATCTCCATTGCCTGGAGTTTAATCTTTTGAACTGCATAATATTGCAGGGCCGATATTAATGGTAAAAGTTTGACTAAGTGACAAGTGTCGGGCAGAGTAGTCGAAGTTAGCTCAGAGCGTCGGAAAGTTAACCCGCTAACGACAAAATTGTTTTAAAATTTAATTAAAGCGACATTTTATAAATATCTTTGTAACATAAAACAATTAAGAATTTCTGTAGTTTTTTTCCCATAATAAAAAAGTAAATCACTTCTAAATTAGATCATGGAGACAGAACCTAATGCAACATGTTTCGAAAAAAATACACTTTTTTATTAGACGCAGAAAAGGCCTACCATTACGAGAGCAGAGAGAAAACGTTTTCTCGCTCTCGTAGTGCTCAGGTCGTACATACACATAAACAGTCGTAATTTGTAGAAAATAAGATAATGACTTACAGCAAAACCAGAAAAGTGCCATTATTTAGTCTCAATCTGCTGACGAGAAGATTTGACTATACCCGAACCTAGTGGAATGGAAAAGCGAAAAGGAATGCTGTGATGCACACACGCGCACAAAAAAAGCAATAGGTCTTATTAAGAGCCTACTTCAGATAAACCAAAAGACGCGTTCACTAATCGTATGGAAGAAATTTACAAAGATATCTCGGTCACATTTCAATATTTTTAAATGATATTTTTTTTTTTTTTTTTTTTTTTTTTTTTTTTTTTTTTTTTTTTTTTTTTTGCATTGGATAACTGAGATCGATCTGTATGTAGGCCGTTTTTTACTTTTTCGATTTTGATTGCAGATTTTATTTTTATAAGGATGCTTTTACTTTCGAAACCGGTTTCCAAAATGAAAGTGTTCTCATTAAAAATACACGTAAAGAAAATCGAAAAAGTAAACAACGGTCTTTGTACAGATCGATCTCAACTATTCAATGAAAAAAAAAAATCATTTAAAATATTTAAATTCAAATTAGATATCTTTATAAATGTCTTCCATCGGATTAGCATTAGCGAACGGTTCTTTTCGTTTGACTGAAGTAGGCTCTTAACTTTATTCTTTAGGCATAATTAAGCTGATCTATTTATATGACGCTGGGCGTTAACGGGTTAAGCTCAATCGACTCCTGAAGTGGACATTGTCTCAATTAGGTTGAAAATTTCAATTCGTAAGATTTCGTATTTAATCATTGTGATTGTGATAAAATATAATGCTGTTCTAGCATGCAATATCTTTCCTCCATAGAACTTTGACTGACCTTACTGATCATGACTTTTCCCAATTTTGTCTACTGATGTGCAGAGGGTGTTTGTTCCTTAATCGATTTCTTGTATTTTGTCTATCGTCATGATGTCTGTGTAAATCCGTGTGGTGTCCGGATCAGAATAGCGCCCCTGTAAGCCCATGAATGTCGTATGAGGCGACTAAAATCGGCCCCCAATCCAAGGTGTCGGGCCGTGCCGAGGGATGAGTGGCACCTGGGGCAGATGGTGTCGCGAACGGCCCCCTCTTTTAACTCCAACTTATCTTGTATTATTTTGATGAATGAAAAAAGCATAACTTCCTTTCTTTAGATGCAGCATTTGTAACTGATTGTTGTATGTCATTGAAAAATGTTTGTAATAAAAATTTTCATGACACAATGTGTTCTTTTTATTAGTAATTAACTATATCAGCAAGAGCTACCAATAGCACGAGTAATCTGAAGTTGAAAATAAATTAGAAGTCAATGAACATGTAAAGATACGAAGGGTAAACAAGCTACAATTTTCAGTAATTATACCAAATAATTACACATTAAAAATGGAATTATATAAATAGATATCAGTGTACAATACAAAAGAAAAATGAAATTAAATGGCTTGGAAAAAATGATAAGAACTTTTATGTAGAAAATAACCTTTATATGTTGTTGAAGTTCTCTTTCAAAACTACAAAACAGAAAGTAGTGTAAAAAGATATTTTAAAAACTCTATCATTTATTCAACTAAAACATATAAAGCACATACACACATATCTATATAAATATATATATATTCATACATTTAAAAGAAATAAGTAAATATATATATTAAAAGATTATAATATACGTGGGTGGTTCAATAATTATTGTTCCTGATGTATATAAAATATTTGTACTTCGATGGTAGATGTGGAATATCGAAGCCTAATCTCTTAAATGCCTATATGCTAAATTTCAGAATTGTAGCTGCTGTATTAACATAGTTTTGGAGGGAGGGGTGAAGTTTTAAAGACCTATTTTTGGAGGAGTTAGAAGAAGGTGGTGAGGGTGAAATGCTGTTTCGGAGCTTATGAGGCTACATTTGGACAGTGAATGAGATGTGGCTACACCACTATGATCCCAAATCCAAACGACCGGAGTTACGTCTCATGCACTGCCACAAGTCTAGCCCCATAAGCTGAAAATCAGCCTTTCACTCCCACTCCCCCCTTTCACTCCTCCCTTCAAAACTATATTAATATAGCAGATACGGTTCTGAAATTGAGCATATAGGCATCTAAGACATTAGGCTTTGACATTCCACAACAACCATCGCAGTACAAATATTTTATACACACTAGGGACAATAATTATTGAACCACCCTCGTATATTAAATATATATATATATATATATATATACATATATTAAATAATATTAATATATATATTAAAAGATTATTGAATATACTTACTTTTTGAACACTGTATCACGTGATCAGAAAGTGAAAAAAGGAAATTTTTACTATTGTTTACACAATGGAATCAGCTGAATTCCAATTCTTGATCACCCGCGTTTTGAAATTCCAGGTTTTTACCTCCACAATATTGATGCTTGATTTTACTGCTAAATACTGTTCATTATTTTTAGATGTTAAAAAAAATATTTAGCTTAACCCATTTATGCCTGAATTTTTGTTTTCTCAAATTTTTTGGTAAAATCACTTTAAAATGTTGCAAAATGAACTGGAAAAATTCTAAAGAAAATTATTTGATAAAAATATAAAATAAATTAAATAAGCTAAAATATTTTTGTATTTATTTGATAAAATGCAAACGTACTAACTATGGGAATATCCAGATGTAAAAAAATGCAAAATTATATGCTTTGTCTAAATTTATATAAATTAAGCTTTTTGTATTTTGTAATACATTTTGTATTAGTATTTTTATGAACTATTAAAATATATATTCATTTCTTAACAGAGACTAATAACATTATAAGTATTATTAATAATTACTTAAAAATTATCGTATTTGAGGATAAAAAGCAATTTATTTCAAAATCATCTTGAAAAGGACTTTACATAAATAACTGTCCCCTAACTAGCTAATATAAATATGTACCCATTTGCACCTAGCGACCTATATTTTGTGCATGCATAAAAAAAAAACTTGAACATATAATTTTGCAATCTAAAAAATACGTACTTCAAAGAAGTCTATAAGCTTGGATTATGAATTATGTATTTGGATTTTTAATACAAAAAATACAAATAAACTCATTTTTTACATTTCGCTATCTTGAAAAATGAAAACGCCTTTAAACACCGAAAATAGGCCTTCATTTAAGCAAATAAATATCAATCTTATGCTGCTCTGTAATAGATAAAGACATTTATAGACAATAACTTAACACAATCTTCATGTTGTAAAAAAGAAGAAAATCATAAAAATTTGTTAAAATTCGAAACGTCCCAAAAATGGGACGCCAGGCATAAATGATTTAACTGTCCGCTATTACAGTTTATATTTTTTCCAAAATGGGTAATGGCCCCACCAGTGGCCGAGAGGTTCTGCTCTCGAAGCTGGTAGACGGGAGGTGCTGGGTTCGATCCCAATCGCGCCCGTCGGCCTAATCGTTCGGAGTTTTCGTGGTTTTCTTCGAGCCGTGGATCTTCCATGCGTTAATACGGATTAGGTTCCCTCAGAAAGACCCCCACGGAGGGCACCTCCCCCGGGCCCATATCCCTCGTGTACATAATTGGCCGTCAAAAATCAACCCAACTCAACCCAACCCAAAATGGGTAATGATGTTATATTAGTAGAGAGGTTTATCTCTACTTCTACTAATTATTAATCTTCAAATGAAAAAAAAATGGAACCTTTAAAAAGAAATAATTAAATGGACTGTGCTTTTATCTCAGTATATAAGGTAGTTTACAAATAAAGTAATTTATTACAAATTTGCTCATGAAATACAAGGTGTGAAAAAAATGAATTACGTAATAAAACAAATAAAATCTAGACGAGTAATAACGTTTTAAAATCTGAAATTTTTTCCCATTTAATTAACTGACATAAAATTCAAAAACCAGAGTAAGAATAGTATGATGTTATTTCAAAACTACCGTAAAAAAATAAAGTGGAGTCAAATGAAAATACTTCAAAAGGAATGAGCTAAATTTTATTTTTTAACCATATTAAAATTTTTGGAAGCAAACTGTTTTAATTCGTATGACGCTTATACTTGTCAGACAATTTAACATATAATCATGTAAATTTAAAAAAAAAATGAAACAGAAAAAAGGTACATTTTTTTAATTAAACAAAATACCTTTCTATTTAAATTGAAATGAATTTTTAACATGATACTTGGAATATAATGAAGCAAAATAAAATGAAATACATGATTTCAGAAAACATACTGTTAAGTATATTTAATTAAAAAGTAATAATAATACTGAAAATAATATTTAAAATAGTACTTATTCGTAATTAATTTACTGAAAACGTTCCAAAATATTTTTTTATATTTATTTATTACTTATATTTAAAACAGTTTAAAGCAATTTCATAAATAAAAAAATCTGCAAAATATCCATTTAATAGTGTGGAAAGCAATTATCTCGTGGCATGCTTAAAAGATTATTTGAGAGTGTTTTTTTTTTTTTTTTTTAACTATGCATATGTTATATTTACTCCCTTTAAAATAAATTATAAAATATTAATTTCAGCAGTAAAAAAGAGCAAAGAAAAGAAATTTCGATAGAAAAAACATTTTTTAACTCCTTGCGCTCTGGCGCTGTTGGCGAATGTATGTCACTAAGCACCAGTGTTGCTGCATCTGGCAGACATATTTTTTTAGAAATTTTGAATTCACACAAAAAAAAATTAATTGGTAATTCTCTTTTAAATTATTTATGAAAAATCAATCATCTTGTAAAGCAAAAATAAAAGTTAAAACTTTCTTGTGCGAATTCAGAATACCTAAGTAAATAAACTAGTATGTTGTGGCCATCACAAAACTTTCTTCTATATAAACCACGTCAATTAAATCATTTAAATAGTAAAAGAAATTATATCAATTTATTCATATAAAAGTATACCTGAATTTAAAGTTTGATGGAAATTCGTGCATTAGTTATTGAGATAGAGCTGTAGGGGAAATTCTAAAAAACGCAGCATAGCAGCGCCATCTGTTGAGCGAATTGCACCAAAACACAAACAGCACTAATTCATATTAAGGTATACCGGAATCTGAAGTTTGATTAAAATCCGTGTATTAGTTCTGGAGCTAGAGCTACTGTGGAAATCACAAAAAATGCAGCACAGCAGCGCCACCTGTTGAGCGATTTATGCCAAAAGGAATAAAACATCAATTCATGTCAAGGACTAACTGAATCTGAAGTTTGATAAAAATCCGTGCATTAGTTCTGGGCATTGAGCTATTGTGGAAATCGAGAAAAATGCTGCATAGCAGCGCCACCTGTTGAGCGATTTACAGCAAAACATAAACAGCAGTAATTCATATCCAGGTATATCTGAATCTGAAGTTTGTTGAAAACCCAAGCATTAGTTCTTGAGATAGAGCTACTGCGGAAATCACAAAAAATGCAGCATAGCAGCGCCACCTGTTGAGCGATTTACACCACAAGGTGCAAAACGTCAACTCATGTCAAGCACTAACAGAATCTGAAGTTTGATGAAAATCCGTGCATTATTTCTTGAGATAGAGCTATTACGAAAATCGTGTAAATGCTGCAAAATGCAGCATAGCAGCGCCATCTGTTGGGCAATTTGCACCGAAACGTTACCAGCACTAATTCATGTCAAGGATTAATTGAATCTGAAGTTTTATGAAAATCCGTGTATTAGTTCTTGAGATAGAGCTAGTGCAGAAATCGCGAAAAATGCAGCATAGCAGCGCCACCTGTTGGGCGATTTACACCAAAAACTAATCAGCACCAATTTATATTAGGGACTACTTGAATATAATTTTTTATTAAATTTCGTGCATTAGTTCTTGAGGTAGAGCGCCCACAAAATTTGTGTCACATACACACAGACAGACAGACAGACTCACAGAGTCACAGACAG
Organism: Maratus speciosus; assembly: GCA_963932465.1. Lineage (NCBI taxonomy): Eukaryota > Metazoa > Arthropoda > Arachnida > Araneae > Salticidae > Maratus > Maratus speciosus. The sequence continues at coordinate 619,793,802 of OZ010788.1, read as the reverse complement.
ACATTTTGTAAAAACATGTTTTTTGGAATCTCTGACCTCTAAAACGTGTAAATCCGTCGAAAACCGGAAGTCGAAAATTTTTACGAATCCAATACTTTCTTCTTGTAAAGATAGAAGAAAGTAAAAATCAGCCATATATCATGACGTACGCTGCGTATGTTATGCTGTAGAGCAAAAGGTTCATGTATAGCTTTTAAGTGTCCCGTTAAAATATTAATTAAAGATTAAAATAGAACTTTTTGAAAGATTTTTTATGGATTTATTTGTTATCATATTTTTTATTTATTTAATATTTAATATTTCTACAATGATACTTATATGAACTCATTAACTCTGACAGTACTAAAGAAAATTGGAAAAAGTTTTTTCTCCGTTCTGAGTATATTAACTGCACGCTACCTTTCATCGAATATAGACATAGGAAACATTCAAGCTTTCGCCGCGTTTAGGTTATATTCATACTAAATTTCAATTTTGCAACCGTCCCATCTATATTATAAAGGAAAAACCTGTCCATGCGTAACGCTGACGTCATTTTGCTGGTGGTAACAGCAGACGACTAAAATTGACTTTTATTAACTTTTATTGTGATTTTTTTTCAATTTTTACACAATTCAGTAGGGGAAAAATATATTTTCAAATGCAACTTGAAAAATGTATCGCAATTTTGTTTGAAACTGTATCGCAATTTATTCAATTTTTGTTGTTTTTCAAATAATTTTCAAGCATGATTTTTTTTCTTCAAATCTATCTCTATCACGAGCAGACAGTTGGGAAAGATAAACACGTTTGCACTTAAATTTATATAAATAGTTCATCATTTGTTTCTAGATTATATTCCATAACGAAATTGAAACATTCATCAATCAATAAATAAAACAATAAAATATAAATAAATCACGAATTTTAGGCATGTAATCGAACCGTACGAACTTAAATCACTGAAATGATTAGAATAAAAAATACAGAATGTAAGTAGCGATTTCTTCGTCTGTACACTCCTGGAACGAGGCCAATATTAACAAATTTCAAAATTTTATTTGAATGCATTATTGCTATTTTTCATATAAATATGATTTTTGGCATTGTTAATGGGCATTCTAAAAAATTATATATCATGTAAAAAATCTATTAGTTATCAGTTAAATAAATAAATATATATATATATATATACAGTCAAACCTCGTTATCCCGACACTCTAATGTCCAGAAAAAAGTGTCGTCATAAGCGGAGTGTCGCGGTAACCGCAGTTGGAGAAAAATATGTTTATAAAAAGCTAATTTTTTTTTTTTTTAATTTAAGACAATTTTAAATTCCTAACTTTTCTTTCAGTTTTAAGCAATAACATATTATTATTAAACAAAATAAACACAAAAACGAAATGAAAAAGAATGAAAATCAGATTTATGATAATTGGTTTTTTTTTATTGTTACATGAAATATTAATTAAGGTTTGCTTAACCCTAGATGTGCTTCCTACAATTATTTTTTCAATATTATGCAATGCATTGTAATCAATATTCGTTATTTCAGAAATAGATGTTAGATAATTTCTGATCGTTTCAATGCAATGCAATGCTTTGGTTTTAGTCGGATGAAAAACGCCGTGTAGCCACAAGAAAGCCCCGCCAGGCCAGAAGAAAAAAACCGCGACTAGACTGACACGTCTATCTAGAGCTTAAGGGGGTCCGGGACACAAAAATTTTCAAATTTTGCAAAAACATTTTATTTCATTAAAAATTTCTCTATTTTTTTTCCTGCTGAAAATGACATTTAAATCATGTTTCTATCTGAATTAGAACAAAAAATATAAATTTTTTCGTTTTGGTTTGTTTTCAAAAACTAGCTTTTAAACAATGACAGTCATGGAAATGACTTCTTGTAAAAATGCGTTTTTCTTCAAGATAGGTTTTTTCACCATTTCTCGCATAAAAATTCTTATAACTCGAGAACCGTTAAAGATAAAGGGTTCAAACTTGGAACATATCTTTTTCAATTGTTTTACTTTAATTTTGATTCAGCATATTTAAAAAAAATTATTTAGTTTTGAAAATATGATTTTTCTTTTTTAAATTTTTCGTTAAATATTTTTAATTTTTTTATGAATTAATATTTTCAAAAAAGCTGAATCAAAATTAAAACTTATATATTTCCGCTTATTTAAATGAAAAAAAAATTGAAATTCTATAAATAATATTTCGAGTTATAACGATTTTAAAATACCCCACTTTTTTAATAAATTTTAAATAATTTTTTTTTTTAATATTATGAGAAGTTTTATCATATGATTTTGTTTACAAATAATAAGGTTGACCATCACAAAAAAATTCAGAATTTTAACTCAATAAATAAAAATTATTTTAAAATGTGTCCCGGACCCCCTTAAAATATTCTCTGATGAAGAGCTTAGAAAAGCTTGAAAGTACTAAGAAGTTTAAAAAATTTTTTTTTTCACTTGTAACATCTCTTTTATTATTTTAGTCATCTTTTAAGTAAAACAGTGAACTTTTTAAAGTTCATATAATTTATTTTATGTTGTGTAGTACAGATATTCTCGACTTCACACATTAATCTCCAAAGAGTTCATTGCAAATTATGAGTTATGACTCCGTAAATTATGAATGAGTGGATATTTACTAAAAGCTACGTTTAAACTTGTATATTGTGGCCAACACAAAACATTCTTCTATATAAATCGCGTTAATTAAATCATTTAAATAGTACAAAATATTACATCAATTTAGCACCAATTCATATCAAAGTTTCTATGAATTTGAAGTTTGATCAATATTCGTGCATTAGTTCTTGAAATAGAGCTATAATGGAAATTCTGAAAAACGCGCCAACTGTTGAGCGATTTACACCAAACTGTACAAAACGTTAATTCATATCAAGGACTAACTGAATCTGAAGTTTGATGAAAATCCATGCATTATTTCTTGAGATAGAGCTACTGCGAAAGTCGTGTAAATCCTGCAAAATGCAGCATAGCAGCGCCACCTGTTGGGAGCTTTACACCAAAAACTAATCAGCACCAATTTATATTAGGGACTACTAGAATATAAACTTTTATTAAATTCCATGCATTAGTTCTTGAGATAGAGCGCCTAAAAAATTTGTGTCACATACAGACAGACAGACAGAGCCACAGACTCAAAGACAGACATTTTGTAAAAAGAAGTTTTTCGGAATCTCTGACCCCTAAAATGTATAAATCAGTCGAAAACTGGAAGTCGAAAATTTTCATGAATCCAATCTTCTTGTAAAGACAGAAGAAAGTAAAAATACTTATTATACAATCTCCCTATGTTGATCTTTTAACTATCCATATTGTCTGTGACAAGCTAAATAGAATGATATAAATTATTCATAAAATTTCATTTAATCATAGATTGGGTGCATCATATAACAGAGATAACAATTGGGGTATTTGGAGAATATCGAATCTTGTAAATAATTACACTGTACGCGTTACTAGTACCTTATCGATACCTTATCAGTAATAGTGTCAGGGCTGCCAATGATGCCTATTTTTCTATTCTATTCACACCACTATTTAAAAAATAAATAAATTTTGTAGTATATTTCTCTTGCAAATGTTGTCAAACTCTATATCAAAGATTTTTACTTTGAGAATGTGGTTCGAGGTAGAATTAAACAAGTTGGAAATTGCTCGTCAAACGTGGCAAATGTGGTGCGTTCGTACTATAGCTAGTTTTATAATTATTTTTTGCACCCCATATTGTACTGAATGTATAGTTTTTTGCACTTCGTAAGTGCATAGTCTGTAACATCATTAAAATACACTGTAATAATTTTTTCCCATTCCCTGTAATGAAACGGAAAAATTTTGACTATCCCTGTAATTAAGCTATACATCCGATTTTCATAAAATTTGAAATGGCTCGACAAACTTTTGCAACAATCATATATTTAAAATTTCAGACCTCTCGGAAGGCTGTAACATCATTAAAACGCACTTGCAAGCATTTTTCCTACTGCCCGTAATGTAAAGAAAAACTTTTGATTGTCCCTGTAATTAAACTATGCATCCGATTTTCATAAAATTTTAAATAGCTCGACAAAATTCTGCAACAATGATATATTTAAAATTTCAGACCATTCGGAAGGCTGTAACATCATTAAAATGAACTTGCAATAATTTTCCCCATTGGCCGTAATGTAAAGAAAAATTTTTGACTGTCCCTGTAATTAAACTATACATCCGATTTTCATAAAATTTGAAATGGCTCGACAAAATTCTGCAACAATCATATATTTAAAATTTCAGATCATTCGGAAGGCTGTAACATCATTAAAATGCACTTGCAATAATTTTTCCTACTGCCCGTAATGTAAAGAAAAACTTTTGATTGTCCCTGTAATTAAACTATACATCCGATTTTCATAAAATTTTAAATAGCTCGACAAAATTCTGCAACAATGATATATTTAAAATTCCAGACCATTCGGAAGGCTGTAACATCATTAAAATGAACTTGCAATAATTTTCCCCATTGGCCGTAATGTAAAGAAAAAATTTGACTGTCCCTGTAATTAAACTATACATCCGATTTTCATAAAATTTGAAATGGCTCGACAAAATTCTGCAACAATCATATATTTAAAATTTCAGATCATTTGGTTGGGTAGTTTTTGCTCTGTTATATGCGGACGGACAGACGGACAGACGGACTGAACGACGACTATAGGTGCTACGTATTTATATAATTACGAACGCACCTAAAAATAGTCAACTGTGGCAGCCCTGTATTGCATGCAATACACCTTCATACATACATTCTTCAATTCACGGAAATATTCCTGGCAGCAATGCCAGATAATGATTATTACAAATCAAATATATTTTTAATAAGGTTAATCGTTAGATGTAAAATTTGAATATTATATTTTTAATTAGATTAGAGAAGAAATGTTTGCCATTTTTGAATAAAATTGATTGAACTACTATATATATATATTTTTAATGTGTTGGTTTAGAGTATATATTACATGAGAATATAGGTTATTTTTTAATATTCTAAAAAATAAATTACGAATAAGTTTAGATGAATGAGAAAATTGATACTTTATTAATCTTTGACAGTTATTATTAACTTGTTTATGAGATCAAATAAGTCATAATAGTTTAATCGAAATGGTAAATGTAGCTGTAAGTTTAATACGAAATAGAAGAAAGAGAGAGAGAAAGAAATGAGATATAGAACGAAAAGAAAAAAAAAGAGATACAACGATCGTAATCAGCAGATAAAGAATCATACCCATTCCGGCTTGAAAATAAAATTCGAAAATAAGACACTTTCCGGTTATCTTTTATCATTGAATAACCCCCGTCTATACTCTGGAATATAACACAATCTATCTTTGCCAATGTGTTAATAAATGTTCTTTAATATGATATTATGTACGTATGTAACTATAAACGTTAATTTTAAACCTCAATAGACTAACATAATATATATAAAAGAATCACATAATCGTATATTTATTATTCATCGTATTAATGGTATATTTTAGAAATGAATTACAGGTTACTAAATTTAAATTCATTATTCCAAAATTATTGCCTTTTTCTTAAATCATTTTATTTTATATTTCATAATTGTTAACATAGTAGTGAAATCTTTAACCCTTTCGGGGCAAGTAATTGTGTGTCTGTAATGTTCAATTCACCCCGGAATTTTCGAAAACTTTTATTCGAAAATAAGAAAAGCAATTTTTCAATTTGTTTAAGTCAAAGGTAAAATAGTAAAACTTAAATAAAGTTTTATGGTGCAAATCTTGATTAAAATTAGGTGGGATATTATATATCACACCGCCCCTGAATGGGTTAATTTTTACGTGCAAAAGTGAATAAAATCCAAACAACGGAAATTAACTGACTGATAAATGAGAAAATACAAAATGAGCTTCTATAAAGAGTTTATTTCTTTTTGTAACTGTGTAATGTAACTGATAATTTATACTAATTACAAATGAATTGACTGGTTAAAAAAAATAACATAAAAAGAGCTTTTATAAAAACTTTATTTCCTTAGTAACTGTATATTGTAACTTATTAAACGGAAGAGTTAATTTTACTGTTTAACAAAACGTTCACGTTTCAGAATGTTAACAACAAACGAAAAGTTTTTCATGGAGGTTTAGGCACTTATTTGTTTAATTTTAAAATAACATTTTTGGAGTCATTTGAAAAAGGAAATTAATATCGTTAGATAAATTTGAAATGCTTTTCTTAATTATATATATATACATGTATTAAAAAAATATACGGAAGCAAATACTCATAACTTACACAATTACTTTCAAATGATAGTTCAGCAACAAAATTAACATAGTTTGCAATAAAATAAAAAGAAGGTAAATGAAAATCCTAATTTAAAACGTGTAAAAAAATTTTTATTTGAAAGCTTATTTGCCTCTATAATTTATTAAACTAAAGTAAAATTCCAAAGATTTTGTCATACAAATATATAACATTTTACTTTTTTAAAGAAAAATAAATAAAATGCAGAAAAAAGTTGGCCTGGAATTTCCTTCTCCGGAAAACTAGTCGGATGTTGCAATCCCAAATCTTTCTTCTATCTCATACATGTTAACACTTCCTGAGAAATGCAGCATATCAGCGCCACCGGTTAGGTGATTCACACGAAAATCTAATCATCAACGATCGTATGTCAACTTCTAACTGAATCTGAAGTTTGATGAAAATTAGTGCATTAGTTTTTGAGATAGAGCTATTGCGGAAATCGTATAAAATTCTCTATAGCAGCGCCACCTGTTCGGCGATTTACACCAAAAACTAACCAGGACCAATTTATTCCAGGGACTAACTGAATCTCAAGCTTAATTTAAATTCATTCATTTGTTCTTGAGATACAGCTATTTCGTAAATTCTAAAAAAAAAAACGCAGCATAGCAGCACCACCTATTGGAGATTTATACAAAAAACTAAACAGCGATGATTTATATCAGGGACTAACTGAATCTGAAGTTTTATGAAAATCCGCGCATTAGTTCTTGAGATATATCTATTTGACCAAGATCTGAATATTTATTAAACTATTTATAGTGCGAACGCACTTCATTTGCCACGTTTTATGTACAATTTTCGACTTGTTTAGTAGCTGCAGAGGTCAATATTGAAGGAATTGTTTTACTTGATGGAATTTTTTCATTTTCTTTGTGTATCTTTTTCCGTGGAGATTTAGAGGCTGTTTGCCATTTGGGGGCTTTGTATTGTATTGCCCTTTCCTTCTTTTAAAAGTTGTTTACTGGTCGTTGTTTTATTTCTTGAAGCTATATTTTTCCATTATTGGAGAACACTTTTTTCAAAACGTTCATTTCATTTTTGCCTTATGTTTTAAATCAAAGAAAAAACGCAAGAACAATGTTGCATTACGAACTAAAAAGTTTCTATTTACGTGTAAAAAAAGCATGAAAAGTTTGATGAATGATGAATTTGGTAATGAGGGTATTAAATTTCAGTAACTACACTTCTTCTTCGAACTTTAACTACAATATGGATGTATTTTTATTTAAATTAAGAATATTGATTTTTTCTGATATTTGAACATATCTCTGCAATTCTTGTTTTCCTTTTGAAAAGTTTTAATAGTTTTATGAATACTCTCGTCATTTTATCTGATATTATTGCAAAAATTAGTTTAAAACCACATAATTAGTTACAAATAATTATAGAAAGGTTTTCTATATTTTATCCTATGTCTGTTATTTTTAAAATTTTCCAGAACTTTGTTAAGGAAAAATTTTATAAAGTAAAGTAATATTGTAAATACGATAACATACACCACAGCTATTTGCTAATCATGCATAACGGACACTAATTAATTAGCACGTGACTCCTTGTGATAGAGGAACATAGTTTGGAGATAATAATATTCAACTAATTAATAACGTATTAAATTTTAAGCTAAAATATCTTCAGAATGCTTATGCCACTAGAATAATATAAATGACATTTATGTTATCTATCTTCACAAGATTTGTCAACTATGTATAGTTGTTCTGTACGTACCACGGAAAGGGAATGGGTTTTCCTTACACACTGTGTTTTCTGTTTACAGAAGGAAATGTATCGAAAAAATACAAATAACAGATGAAAACCAAAAATGATTAATTTTAATGTACGCTCAATTTTCATTTTACTGAAAATTATTTTTTTCGTCTTATGAGCAATATACTGAGCCATTAAAAAAAAATTAATTAGGTTTTCGTACATTCTCGATTTTTTATAAATTTCACACTTTTTGACTTGTAAAGTCAAGATCCTACTATATTCGGCAAAATGGCTAGTACATTCTGCTTTTGTAAGCAATCGGGTATTGAGAAACGTTGGGGTTACTTTCATACATCTGCGACTTTTATCAGTTAGCGGATTTTTATTAAGTGAAAGTCCACGTAAAAAAACAGGCTCCTGCAGCAACTTAAAAAGACTATCTGTCCTTAATTAAAGTTTGAAAAAAAATAATTATAGTTGTAATACACTGGCATTTTCAACCGCACCAATCGATTCTGCGTACAAAAATGCATAAAGGCACATTAAAACAAATTATGTTTGGGCTTTTGCACATCGTATGCGGTCAATGTCTGCAAAAATAACCACATCTTCAGAGTGTGTGGCGAGTCGCGACACACTGGTGTGCCGTAAACGAATCTCAAGTGTGCCATGGATATTTTCACTCAAGTTTTAACAAGATTTTATAAACTAACTTAAGTATCATAACTTTCATGTACAACATAACACATTATTCGACTTAATTCGTAGTCTTAAGACGATACGTTTTTTTTGGATTTTTTTTTTTTTCGATTACTTGTAAAATATTTATAACAACACTCATATGCGGGGAATCATAAAAATTGTTTCAAATCCTTACACAAAATTAAAACTTTTAGGGGGAAATTATTATTCCATGGGAAAGTCGCGATTTATATACCAAATGCAGTACAAATATATGCAGTAATAATGCAATGTTGTAACCTAGATAAAATATTATAGAACACTTTCTACAAACATTAGATGTGTGTCACTTTTTTATTGCCATTAGTACTATAGAGCACTACAACAGTTTAACATTTAAGAGCTGTATGAAGTAAAAAATATTGAAGGACACCGGTAACTAAATGATACAGAAGATTAAAAAAAAAAACCATTGTTTCTGTTAAACGGATATGGGTAGATAAGAATGGTTTTTGCTCTCGTGAGGGTCAAAACTGCTACGTAAATTACCCAGGAGGATGACTTTAATTAGTCTTGGCTAACTTATTGACAAAATTAACATTAATTACACCCATGTTGTAATCTTAAAAAAGACCGGGGGTTATACGGTAGAGAGCATATGCTATAATTCTGCATGAAAAACAAAGAGGAGCTCCTTAGAAAAATCCATAAGGTATACGGCGTATACCACCGTATAACCTTTTAGAACATTCCTGATTACAGCCCTTTACTGCATAAGAAAAAAATAAGGTATTACATTTCGTTTCAGTAGTTAAATTAAATGAGCAGGTAACTCATGATATACAGCCTATAAATCTCAATATACTGACGCTAATTAACTTTTAATATTGTTCTGTTAAACGCTTAACCCTTTCGGGAAGAGCGACCGGTATACGTGCCACTTAATGTGCTCAGAAACTTTCATTATTGCTGTCAGTTATATTTTATTGCAAAGTTTACCTTATTCAATCAGAGCATTTTCGCGATTCAAGTAAAAAAAAAATCTGTTTTGCAAAAACCATGGTAATGATTAAAAATTAAGCAAAGGGCTCTCGTCTCAGAGGGGTTAATTCTGTGTCCCACTCAGGGAAAACAAATTTTCTGTATGTATCAGTAATACAGCGAAAAAGAAAATGAGAACTAGGAACATAACATCAGGGATAACGTATGCGAGAATTGGCATAGTAGTTCAGAGTTTTAAGATGGTTTGGTCACACAAATCTTGTAAATATCGCGTTTTTACATAAACTAGTCATTTTACAATAAAATTACATAAAGCACGAATAAATACGTTAATTAGATAAAAAAGGTATGAAGATCCTTATATTTTAGTGTCTATAGTTGCCACGTCTTCCTCCTGAATTTAAATCCATTTATCTCAGAGCATGTATTATTGCACGTTTCGTTATCTTACACATTTGTTACATTTCTAAATCGATATATCTAAATTTTTATCAAACTAGGGGGCTCGGCCCCCTACGAGCTACGCTCGCCAATCCCCGTCCAGATTCCGCAGACTCGAAATGCACGCTAATTTGATCGGCTTTAAAAAGATTTCGAAAGATTGAAATATAATTTAAAAAACAGTGGCGATCTCCCTATAAACGGATTTCTATTCATTTCTCTTTGATTGGGGAATTTTAACGCCAAATCCGCTGCGATATTTCTTGATTAGACCGTCGACCAATTTCGCCAAATTATATAAATCGCCAAACCACTCGCCAAATTATACAAATTGACATAATTTTTATTTTAAATAACGAAAGAACAAATAAATTAGTACAACATTAATAAAAATACAAATAAAACGTCAAAATAAAAATAACTTGATGACACAGACACGTGTAACAACATTTCAAAATAAGCTAATATAAAAGGAATTAAGTAAACAGTCTTTGTCTCCTGGTATTTTTTAACAAAGCAAAAAGAAAGTTCTTTTAAATGAGACATTTTAAATTAATCGTTTGTAATCTGACGTAATTTTGACCAAACTATTCCTTCTCTATTAAATATTCAAGTGAAAATACATTTGTTAGAAAATCCGCCAAATGCCAAATCCGCTGCGGTACTACTTCATTATCCAATCGACCAATTTCGCCAAATTATATAAATCGCCAAACCACTCGCCAAATTATACAAATTGATATAATTTTTATTTTAAATAACGAAAGAACAAATAAATTAGTACAACATTAATAAAAATACAAATAAAACGTCGAAATAAAAATAACTCGACACGTGTAACAACATTTCAAAATAAGCTAATATAAAAGGAATTAAGTAAACAGAGTCTTTGTCTCCTGGTATTTTTTAACAAAGCGAAAAGAAAATTCTTTTAAATGAGACATTTTAAATGAATCGTTTTTAATCTGGCGTAATTTTGACCAAGCTATTCTTTCTCTTTTATATATTCACGTGAAAATACTTTTGTTAGAAATGAAATATTATTTGCGCTTTCCTAACAAAAGTAGTTGAAAAGATCCTCTCAAAATATCAAATAAATGTCTAGCGCAATTTTTAAATTTAAACCGTTTTGCAATATTCTGTGTTCATTTTATGTAATAACTGTAATGTGACGTAAATATGACGTAATTTCTCCTATTTAAGACTTCTAACGCATGTTAATGAATTTATTAATTTTACAATATCCTTTCTCTTTTAAAATTCACGTGTATACTTTTTATGACGTAATTTTTAATAAGTTCCTGCTTTTTGAACATAATTATTTAATTCTAATTCCAAATGATTTTTTCTGTTTATAATAGTCACGTGTAAATAAATTTTTAATTTAAAGCAAACATTATTGTTTGCGCTGTTTATAAATTTGGCAACAGTATAAATTAATACCATCTCTCTATTCTAAAAAAAGTAACTACCGCTGTCACCGCCGCTGATTTTGAATTTTTTGTGACCGGAGGTCTTTCTTTGTTAATATTAACGAAAATAATGCATACAAAAATATGAAAATCGGTAGTGTTATACAAAAATGTCTGATAAACACGCTGATGCAGACAGTTTTCAAATCGAAGAATTATTTTAAGAGATATTTAATACTAAAGTTGGACAAAATCGTTCCACTAAAAAAGTTTTATAGCAGCAAAAACTATTCATGGGAATTTAATCATTTTTAGATCATTTTATACGTTTGAAGTTCCCGGTGTGCAGAATTAATTTATTTTTTTTAATTTGACTCATTTTTCGAGGTTTTATTTCTATTTTAAATTCAAATTTTCAGCATTTCGAGAGATATTTTTTACTTATTTTAGAAAATTATACTAATTTAACCTGTTGCCAATTGCATAAACAACGGGAACAATAATGTTTGCTTCAAATTAAAAATTTATTTACACGTGACTATTATAAATAGAAAAGATATTTTCAAATTAAAATTAAATAATTGCGTATAAAAAGCAGGAATTTATTTAAAATTACGTCATAAGAAGTATACACGTGAATTTTTAAAGAGAAAGGATATTGTAAAATAATAAATTCATTAACATGCGTTAGAAGTCTTAATTCGGAGAAATTACGTCATATTTACGTCACATTACAGTTATTACATAAAATAAACACAAAATAATATTGCAAAACAGTTTAAATTTAGAAATTGCGCTAGATATTTATTTGATATTATGAGAGGATCTTTTCAACTATTTTTGTTAGGAAATCGCAAATAATATTTCATTTCTAACAAAAGTATTTTCACGTGAATATATAAAAGAGAAAGAATAGCTTGGTCAAAATTACGCCAGATTAAAAACGATTCATTTAAAATGTCTCATTTAAAAGAATTTTCTTTTCGCTTTGTTAAAAAATACCAGGAGACAAAGACTCTGTTTACTTAATTCCTTTTATATTAGCTTATTTTGAAATGTTGTTACACGTGTCTACGTTATCGAGTTATTTTTATTTCGACGTTTTATTTGTATTTTTTTTAATGTTGTACTAATTTATTTGTTCTTTCGTTATTTAAAATAAAAATTATATCAATTTGTATAATTTGGCGAGTGGTTTGGCGATTTATATAATTTGGCGAAATTGGTCGATTGGATAATGAAGTAGTACCGAAGCGGATTTGGCGTTAAAATTCCCCAAGAGCAAAAGGCGTTAAAATTCCAAAGACAAATGAATAGAAATCCGTTTATAGGGAGATCGCCACTGTTTTTTAAATTATAATTTAATCTTTCGAAATCTTTTTAAAGCCGATCAAATTAGCGTGCATTTAGAGTTAGCGGTGACTGGACGGGGGTTGGCGAGCGTAGCTTGTAGGGGGCCGAGCCCCCTAGTTTTCTAAAATAATGTAAAAAATATCTCTCGAAATGCTGAAAATTTGAATTTAAAATAGAAATAAAACCTCCAAAAATGAGTCAAATAAAAAAAATTAACGCAATCTGCACACATGCCAAATTCTAACGCATAAAATGGTCTAAAAATGATTACATTCCCATGTATAGTTTTTGCTGCTATAAAACTTTTTTAATGGAACGATTTTGTCCATCTTTAGCATTAAATATCTCTTAAAATAATTCTTCGATTTGAAAACTGTCTGCATCAGCGTATTTATCAAACATTTCTCTATAATACCACCGATTTTCATATTTTTGTACGCATTATTTTTCTTAACATTAACGAAGAAAGACCTCCGGTCACAAAAAATTCAAAACCGGCGGCGGCGGCGGTGACAGCGGTAGTTACTTTTTTTTAGAATAGAGAGATATAAAATTGAGCAGCTTTGTATAACGTGTCTTCGGGATATGTTTCTCGTAGATAACGGATGAAACAGACTTTTTTCTTGTTAATGTTGTTAAATTTGTAAATATTTTTAATAATCCTCAAGATAATTGGAAATTTACTATTTTCTGAACTAAAAAAAAAATTACTCGCGCACACATCTATATATACAGGGTGTATCTGAAAAAGGGGGCAAAATTTTACGGGGTGGTAGGGCGTAGTTTCGGTCGAACAAGTTTCGTCACAGAATGTAGGGTTAGAACGCAAGCGGTGACGAGAAGTTAAAAGGTAGATTTACACTGTCGCAGTTAAAGAATTAACACAAGAAGGAGAGGAAGTACTTCAGAAAATATTTTATTAACAGGAATGCAATTAATGTACATACTCAAAAAAAACGCTCAAAATATCTTCCAGCAGCTGTAATGCACATATAACACCCCCTTCGTACATTTGCGAAGACACCAGACATTTCCCGAATATCGCCGGCAGCAACGGCAATCCTGGCGAATAGATCCTTTCAGTTTCAATTAGCCACTCGTAGATTAGGCTTTTCATATGGCCTCACAGAAAAAATACCAAACACGAGAGATCCGGCGATCTTGGTGGTCAAGCCATGGGACCAGCTGGACCCATCTATCGCCCTAGGACAGTGGAAAACTACCTTTTAACTTCTCAACGCTAGCGTTCCGACCATACATTCTATGGCGAAATTTGCTCGTATAGCTGCGTCCTAACACCCCGTAAAATTTTGCCCAATTTTTCAGATACACCCTGTATATATATGTAATAATAAAAATTTTCGTCCCTTTTTCTTAGTAAAACTATGCCAAATTCTTAATATTTTTCCTTTTTTACCTATCTTTAATAATATCTTAATATCTTTTGTCTTTTATTTATTACATTTAAAGTTATGTATTCTTTTATTATTCTAAAAACCTTAATCCATTCTTCTAATCTTATAAAACCCATTAAATTACTTTTTCATTTTCTTCTAACACTAAATTATTTTTCTTTCGAATGTTTTTTAATATCATTTGTTCTTCGGTGTTCTATACCCACAATTCCATGCACCGCCAGCATTTAATGGCGCTTTAATTCTGACATCGTATAAAGAGTTCATTATCGACGTCATTCCCTTCCCATCGAATCGTAGCCTGTTTTTTGTCTTATTCCTCCTCATCTTTCTGCTGGCATTGGTTCTCCACCTTTCTGTATCCATCCGCGCGCTGTTTTTCGGAGTACTTATATCGTTACATCGACGAGGAGCAGAAGAAATTACGTTTTTCCGGTTGTTTAATTAAGCTGCGTCGCTTAAGAGTGAACGATTCGAATGTGTAGATCCTAATCTTGTAACATCTAAAGTTTTATGAAGTGAATGATCGATTATTGAGAGTTGATGAAAAAACTACTGGGATTGTTTGATATGCTTTTTGTCAAATAAAGCAGTTTAAAGTTACGATGACTCTATTCATTATGTGATGGGAAATTTCTCAATGTTTATTAAGCCTGTCTTACTCGCCACCTTGACTGCAATCCGATATTTTCATGATAACGGATGGTTGGCCTTGATTGCTCTACTACGTTTTATTTCGTGATGTACTAGTGTCGCCGAAATGTCTGAAAGTCGATA
Organism: Maratus speciosus; assembly: GCA_963932465.1. Classification (NCBI taxonomy): domain Eukaryota; kingdom Metazoa; phylum Arthropoda; class Arachnida; order Araneae; family Salticidae; genus Maratus; species Maratus speciosus. The sequence goes on along the minus strand of OZ010788.1, from coordinate 619,778,679 downwards.
GCAAAATGCTACAAAAGCCGCACAGGATATCATCACTTGCTTTGCTAAAGTAATCATTGATAGAGAAACTCATCGAAAATTCAGAATGTCAGAAATGTTCTGACTATGCAGTGTGATTTAATGTCATCGGCTATCAATAAGTATGATTACGAAGAGTGATATTTTTCACGAACGAATGTTAGTAAAACTCTGACAATGGAATGTCACTAAGTTTTTCAATGAATCAATACAATGAATAAAAATCCCTGATAGCTCCAAGTGGCGGAATTAGGACTCACATTAATTTGAATGTACGAATTTTCTTTTTAAATAAATTTTAGCTCTCCGTCCAGAAGTCATGTTTAGAAAAATACCTTTCTGTGGGTGAGAATTAATATATTATTTATTACAGTATTTTAGTAGATTTTTATTTATTTATAATATTGTGATTATTATTATTGTTGTTAGAAAATGAATTATACTTTAGTTGTTGTTATTATTTATTGAGAAAAAAAATATTTACATTGTGTATTTAATTTAAAGTTATATATTTTTAATTATGTTTATACTATTGCATTTCTATATATTGAGTTATCCCTCCTTTATACAGTTAAGATCTAGAATTGTTAAAAATCGTCTAACACCATGACTGAAATTAATATTGTTCCCTTTGACCCAGAGTCCGGTATGAAAATACAACCTTGGTTAATGCATTTTGAGAAATCTTGCATTACCGAGAAAAAAGATGAAAATTGGAAATTAAATAGTATTTCTAAATATTTGAAAGGAGAAGCATTGAAGGTTTATATAAATAATTGTCTGGAATGCACTAGTTTTGAAAAAAATTCTGATCTTCTCACTGAAAAATTTATTAGTATTTATGTTCCAAGATTTTCTGAATTTTCAGCTTTAAAGTTAAATGACTTAAATGAATTAGAACAGTATTTTCATAAAAAGGTTGAAGTGGGTAGGAAGTTACAATTATGTGAAACAATAATTGTGCAGGGACTCACAGATGGGCTAAAACCCGAATACCAGAATTTGTTTATAGTAAATTCTCCAAGTAATACCACTGACTGGTATCGGATGGCAAAACAACTAGTAATAATTCCAACTTCTCCTGTAAATGGTGTTAGGAATAATTCACAAAATGTTAGGCCTTTTCAGCTTCATTACAATGCACCTAGACATTGGATTCGTCAGGAGAATCCTAATTTAAATACAAATAATCCTCGATTTACAACTCTTAGAATGCAAAATACTCATTTCCAAGAGCGATACCCCACTAGACCTTGCAGGATTTGTCTTAACAAAGGAATACTTAACGCATATCACTGGGAAAGAGAATGTGTATTTAATGTTGTCCCTGTACCATCACACTGTAAAAAAATGTCCTGAAATTAACAGGTGTTATTCTGTGATTTTTCCCCTTTTTAACTGAAAAGTTCCGTTTTAGATAAAACTCTTACTTTTCCTGGAATTCCAGGAAATGTTCCGTTTTCTGTTGGCCTTGAACTCTCAGAGTTTCCATATCTGGCAGTAGACGCACTAAAAACGGTATATCTCCTTCTCCGTATCTAAACAAGTACTCCGGCGACAGCCATGTTGATTTTATATTATCATCGGTTATCAATGTTCGGGCTACATTTAGAAGGAATTTCTGTGATCACTTGATGTCATTCTGACATTTAGTTGCAGCAAAAAGAAGCTGATTCATCTTGAAATCATTGAAAAAGTAGTTTGTCTTGCCTTTCCGCGCTCGGTAAACACGTTGTTTTGTTTACATTTATTTCCTGATCTGCTCCATGTTTCTGTTACTTTTGTGAAAAAGAGGTAAGTTATTCAGCTTTATTTTGTAATTATTTTTTATATGAACATTGTATTTATTTTAAATAAGTGTTTTACATAAAAGTTTGTTTATTTCTGCGATTGCACGTTTGGCCTATAGAGCATACATTTTAAGACACCGATACATGGTATCCAAGATCGGCGGGTATAATGTTTTCGTTCTTCGGAGGGACAAATATTTTTTTTTTCTCTACACGTATAAAAAAAAAGGTTAACGCTAGTATAAAAGATTCTCTGGGATGTTTACTAATTTGGGTTATCATTAGCAATCTTTACCAGCCAGGAAGCCGAAAATGTTTAATCTTCTTTCGATGAAAATTTTATTGAGAATTAGTTTTACTTAACCATTTTATACCTTTATTTATTCACAATATTTTTGTTTTTATAGTAGTAGACTATGAATTTTGTTAGCCTATAGCATGTTTAAAGTAAAGTGGGACACGTGTTTTCATTTTTATAAGATAAGCTTTTTTTTTGTTCTTTTTCTTTTTTCCCCCTCCCCGAAAAAGCTTTTTTCCCCTAATTTTTACTGAAATATAAATTAAAACTTTTTTCTTTAATCGCTTAAGTTTATTGAATTTTTCAGAACTATTTTTTAATTACTGTTATAATTATCATATTCCAGTTTTTTCTATATTATATTAATCTATCAATATTTAGCCATTCTCATAGTTAATTTTCCATTAATATATCAAATACATACATTTCCAGAAATACATCAAAATTACAGTAATGGAACATCCAATGAAAAGTACTACCGAATTGTTTTTATGATTGTATTAGCAGAATTTAATAAAAGTACACTAGTAAAATTATTTTCAAATATAATATATTTAACAATTAGAATATCAATAATTGAAATTATATTTTTGCGAATGATTCACTATTTAATTATTCAGATTGTCTCGAGATCAATAAATTATTTCAGATAGAGGTTTATAATACTACATGATAGGAATTTATCAAACTGAGACAGTGTTGGGGGGGGGGGGGGGAGGGGGCGGAGAAGTATTTGCAGGTTGAATTTTTTTTTGTACTAACTTTCATAAAATTCCAGAACTCAGAATTCCAGAAAGAGATTTTAGGACCACTGATTTGCAGATTTACTAGTTTTGTTACTATTCCTCAAGCAGAATATTTTGCAATGTTCTGCAATAAACGTTTTTGTTCCAAAAATGTTTTCTCGGAATAAAAAATAAAAACACGGGGAAATATTAGTGCAATTTCATTTTTTAAAGAAGTGCAAAATATATTTTTTTAAAACATACTTGGGATGCACCGAATATTCGGCCATGTTGCCAAATACTTAAAAAAAAAAAAACTTTTAAAACATATTTTTAAAAATCTTATACAACTTCTACGTTTAACAGTTAACTTATAAAGATATTCAGAATAATTAGAAACAGAATCCTATTTAAATAAAAGATAATGTTTTTACATTATTTATTTGTTGTTTGTAAAGTATTATTTAAGAAAATTAACCAATCACGAGGATTTTCATCGGAATTAATTATGCACAACCTTTCAAGAGAAGGGCCACTTGCAAATATGTCTGGGTTGTCGAGAGCCACATCAATTTATATTTCAGGTAGATGGGTGCAGGGCCGAAACTAACCTTTTTAGCACCCGGGGCAAACATGGATTTTGCCCCCCACCCCCCCTTCTACCGCAAAGTATATTTACAAAGAAAAATTTACTCATTTTTTAATAGCCGACTTATTTTAAAATTTAAAATATGTAATACTGAATAGGGATTGACCGAATACCGAATAGTCGATTTGATATTCGGTGATTCGGCATTGTGAACCGAATAATTGCGGATAAGTATTTTCTTAGAAGTAGAAGAATTCTCTTTTACTTAGAAGTAGAATAGGCTAAATGATGAGTTTTAATATTATGTGCATGAGTTCAGAGTTCAGCTGCACTGAAAAAAAAAAAAACAACAAAAAAAAAACAAGACAAAGCCATTTTTAATAAAAAAAAAAAAAATACCTAAAATAGTCTACATAAGCGTGAAATCGGAACAACTGTCTACGATAGATAAAAAAAATAAGGAAGATGGGTATCTTTCCCTTATCATTTAATTTTAATTATTTCTACATTAGTTTTCTTAATTTAAATTTATTTAATGTGTATTTTCTTTAATATATATTTCAAATAAGTATATCAAAATTCATCTCTGTATATTTAAGATGTATATTAAAAAAATACACAAGTAAAATTATACTCATATGCCTATCCTATTAGCTTTTATAACCATTAAATTAAAATCACTCAGATTTGTTATCTTCATCACCACAATGTTAAAATATTAATCTTTAACTGATGTCACAGAAATTGCCACATAACTAGTGTGAAGCGGTCTGTGAGACCGCTCCGTCGAAAGATGAATAAAAGGCACGATTAACTCATAGGATTGTGTTTTTGTACTAAACTTTTTGAACAGGACTTTTATAATTACAATTCACCCATTCAAAAGTCTCTGGTGATAGTACTTAAGTTCCAAACGGAACAAAATTTCGGTAGTGTTTGTAGTTAAACTGAAAATTGCAAGTTAAACTATAAAAATTGAAAAAAGCCGCGGTCTGAGAGACCGGTAACATTAGTTAGAGGTTAATCAAAATATAAATATGTATCAATAATTTGAGAGAAAATAGTTAAATGTACAAATTGATATACCTTTTGTATTTGAGAACATTCCTATTCAATTCAATATGTTTATAATTAGACTTGGACAATCAGTAAATCAGCTTAATGACATTTTTCTTTTTATTTGAAGGAACTTTTCTTTTTCTGACAATCCTTATCCTTATTAATAGACTGTACATTTTAATAGTTTCATAGGTTAATTTGGGTAATGACTAGTGATAAAATAACCAAAAATATGTGATGAGTTAATGAATTGGTTAGTGGAAAGAAGTCATTAAATTTTTTAAGTAATTACACTTAACAATACAAATGTAACTGAATTAAATTATTAAGATTTTAATTAAGTTTATAAAAAAAGTTAATATATGCAAAGATATGTATTGAAAATTTATTCGGTATACACTTTGACCGAAACTTCGGTATTCGGCAAAATTGCTGCTTCGGTCAATCCCTAATAATGAACTACGTAATCTGCTTTGTCAAATATTGATTCATCAAAATCTTGCAAACGAAATCAAAAAGAATCGAAAAACAACTCCGCTTTATACAGTATCCTTATGCCATATTATCCTTAGATTTTTCTATGCTTTGGCATACCTCAGACAGGACGATTTTAACAATACTGCGCAAAATATAGATATGAGAAATATCGCCACACAAAATCTTCATTTGGCGCTTCTTGGTTCTGGCGCCTTGGGTGCAAGACCTTGTCCTGAAGAGATTTTTATCTGATAGAAAATTCTACATTATATACTTAAATAATAGCAATTTTATTATCAAGTGTTTTTAATCACTTTCTTTTATTGTAAGAGATCGATTGTTAACCATAATGCAAGGCATAGAAATTTTCTAGCCCATTTTCATTTGGTTATTTCTAATACCCAGAAAAGTTTTCAGCCTTGACTGAGATATACTTCTTGCATCCATGTACTGGTGCCCGGGACGCCATGCCTCCTCTGTCCCCTCCTTAGTTTCGACCCTCTGGGATTGGAGGGGGAATCTGTGGTGTAATAAGACTAAAAATATGATTTCAGAGGTGGGACAGTTTTACCTTCTAAATTCTAGCCAGTCAGCTTACCCGACACAGTAGACAAGGATACATGATTATACAAAATTCAGGGTAATTTTTTTTACTAATGACTGATTGACAAATTTCACTGTAATTTTCAACTGCCGATTGGCAAAATGCTCACCAACCAGTGCTTTCTCTAAACTCGATTGACGAACCTCGTGATTTTTTAGAATCAGAACAACTAACTTCGCGAATTTTTCGCACCTGATCAACAACCTCACAATTTTTTCGAGCCCCATCCCGAAACTCGGAAATTTTCCGAGCTCGATTGATGTAATTTGAGATTTTTTGGTGCATGAACAACAAACCTTGCACTTTTGTCTTGCAACCTATTGCCAAAAATTGATTATTTTCAGTTATTAATTGGCAAAAGTTAATTGTGTCATAAGTTAAACCCATCGCGGACCACAGGTTGTGCATCTCCCATTTGACGAAATTCACTGCGCTTATGAAAATCGCATTTTCTCGTGACCATTTGCTGTTCACATTTTCTTGTGGCAGTTTGTTCTTGTTTTTTCCACAACCCTTTGAAAAAGGTTTTTTCTAGGACTGTACTGAGTACTCGGTACTTACTCGGTACCCTGCATACTAAACCAATTTACCGAGTTCAATACCGAGTAGTTGTAAGAATTTCATTTTTTAAGCTTTATTATCATTATTGAAGACAAAAGGAATTGATAACTGATCTGTAAATGTTATTTGAATGTAAATGTATAAGATATGTAATTATTCATAAAACTATTTACTTAGCATATAAAAATGTCAATAAAATATAGAAAAGTTAAGAAAAACCAATGGAGTTCAAAATTTAGTTTTAATATACAAATAAAAATGGGTAATTTTTAAAACTAAGAAAAAACTATGATTTTGGATACAGAAACATTTTGTAAAAAAAAAAAAAAAAAAATTAATAATTAAATTTGTTATATAATAAATTATGATAATATATTTAAATTTATATATGAAATATATTTAAATTTGCAGAGTTTCACCCAAGCAGTTTCAGGAAGGTGCTGCACCCTGCTTGCCCTTTGGTTTACAAAATAGCACCCTTCTTGCCTCTTCATTAAAAAAAAGGGCACTTTTTTTGCATTAAAAAATTTACTTACATAGTAAAATCTGACTCAATGTTGTTTTGAAAAGAGATACAGTAGCCTCCCTCTTAACCGGATTCTCTTAACAGGAAATCCGCTTTAACCGGACGACTTTTTTCCCGGGATGACGGCCTCGGGAACTCAGCTTACGCTTTCGAGTTGAAGTGGAATCCCGGGTGGAGGGAGGCAAAATTCAGAAAGGAGAACGTTGGTTCTAAATGCATACACGTCGAATTCGGGGTGCGGCCTGGGGAGGGGGCATCTCTCCCCCCTGCCAGAAACAATGAGATGTCCCCCGGAAGATTTGAGATTTTGTGTTTTTAATAGTCAGAAGTGCACTCCCCCCCCCCCTCCCCGTGGAACTCTATAATGTCTGATCTGTTTGCAAACTGTTTTATACAAAAATTTAAAAAGCTTGAGGGATGCGAACAGATCACCGTATAAAATGTATAAGAGTTGTTTGAGTCGGATAAAGATTTCAAGCATGAAACATTATTTGACGAGGATATAATTAGGACTGTAACTGATGTTGTTCAATACGAAGACGATCATTATGATGATCCAGTTGAAGTTGACACAGCTAAATTTCCACATACGGAAGGGATAAAAGCATTGGAGTTGGCGCTACGCTATGTTAAGCAGCGGCTAACAGCTTCCTCGGTTAAACTTGTGATGCTAAAGATATGGAGAGATTATGCTGCAAATTGTTTGCCATCTTGCCTTCAACAGAAGAAGGTCACTGATTTTTTTTATGGTTGATTAACTTAAATATACATAATGTAGAATAATTTCAACTTCTTATAAAGGTGTGTGATACGATTTTCAACAATTTAATTTGCGTTAAATATTTTGGATTATTTGTTATCAGTGATAATTTTTCTGTCAATTCAGTTAAGTATAAATAGTATTAATTTCAGAAAATATGTACTTTTTTAAAACTACACAAATTGAAAAAACTTAATGCATCTCACGGGTTTAATTAATGAAATTATGCAAATACTTGTTTACTTCTCCACTTTAACCGGTTTTTCTCTTAACCGGCTAACCCTCGGTCCCGTTTAGGCCGGTTAATCGGGAGGCTACTGTATCTAAGTTTTAAATATTAAAAGTGACTTTAACCACTTCACCGGCGACAGGTATGAAGAAACAATGCTTTTACCCCCGATTCAGGGCAGCCAGTGAAGTGGTTAAAAATCAAAAAAGTGGTCTTAAGAATCCAAAACATGCCCTTAAGAATAAAAAAAGTGCCCTTTTCTCACCGGCAGCACCCTGCCCTTTTTTAAATCAAGGGGAAACTCTGAAATTTGCTTTTATCTTTTATTCTCTAAAACATTAATTAATTAAATCAAGAATTGATTAATTAAAAATATTCTTTAATCAATTAAAAATCAAATTTCTTTTAATAAACTCTTGTAAAAATTATATTCAATATTTTACTTAGATTAAATAATGATACAGTTGTGAAAGCACGAGAAAATTTGAAAAACCGACAATGGATTTTTTCAAGTGGGGCCCGCCCGAAAAAACCCGGTAATCCCACTTGGGCAAACCCTGACAATAACATACAACACTAATTGATTACAGCATTTGCAATTGTTTGTAAATTAGGTAAAGTGGCCCATGAGGGGTTAACTTGTGGACTGAGAATTTCGTTGATTAATAACTGAAAAAAAATCCCAATTTTTCAATAGATCACAGAAAAAAAATTGTGATGTTCGTTATTCTGGCGCTTAAAAACCTCGAGTTTTATTGGTCGAACTCAAAAAAAAAAAAAAAAAAAAAAAAGTAATGCCACCATAGCCTGTCTTTTTCGTTAGCCCCAGCCGCACATGTAGTAGATAGATATGAAACGGCTGCATTCTATATGCAATTATTTTAAGTGGGAGTAAATAATTCTATTTTTGAGTAAACCCTTTATGCACTCGCAGTTAAATAGTATTTTAAAGTACCATTGAAGTAAATTTAAGCTAAAATGTACTTACTCAGTCTATAAATAATGCTATATTTCTTTACACATAAAATACTCTGCTCAATAAAATTTAGAAAGCGTAGAGAAAACGGTTAAAGCTAAAAAAATTTTTTAAAGGTGATACATTTTCTAAATTGCTGGGCAACATATAACTATGATATGTTCCCGCACCATGTTGGTTAAATCAAAGTAAAATTGCGTAATTTGTTATTTCTGTTTGTATAAATATTTTTTATAAAATATAATTATGAGTGTAAAATTATAATGTTTATATATTTAAGTAAAATAAGAGTGTAAGTTCATACAAAAATTATTAAGTTGATTTTAAATAGTAAATATATATTTTTAAAAATTGTTGTATTGTAAAATGAATGTATAATATTGAATGGAGTTCGGATCTCAGACAACAACAATACGCAGACGCCATGGTGTCGTTTTATGACAAGCCAATGGAAAGTAGTGTATAATTAGAAGTCGTAAAATCATAAAAACGTTGGAATCAATTTATGGCCTCAATAAAAGTGTTGGGATAAATTTATGACTTTTCAGACCACCCAAACTTTAAGGCAGATAATAATATTAAAGTATATGTTAGGGGCCATTTGCAGACTGCTAGCTAATAGGCCTATCGAAGTATAATAAAAAATCTTCTCACATCCAATAACAGTGGACTAGACAAAAATAGCTCCACCCACTGCAGGAACTGGTGTGCAAGAAGAATAAGTTTTAAAAAAAAGATAGTCTGAAAAAAGATGTAGAGGATGCAAGAGCTCTCCTGAAAGCCCGTGCAATGAGTCCCGCAAGCCCTAGTAAAGCCCAGGCGAGATGGACCTAGCGGAGCGAGCCTAATCCAGCCTAATCAAGCCTAATTGAGGATGTCTTCCTGAGGTACCTATCGGAGTGAGCCTACACAAGCCAAATTGAGGATGTCTTCCTGATGTACAGATCGGAGTGATCCTAAACAAGCCAAATTGAGGATGCGTTCCTGATGACACATTGCCATGATCCTAAGCAACGCAACAACTCGGAATTTGACAAATAAAGGCCACCATCCCGTATATTAAAAGAAGGTACTATTTTACACATTTTCTTTTACCACATAAGTTCATATGAAAAATCTAAAAAAAATACTTTTCGGATATTTTATGGTAGAGAGTTATCTGAGATCCGATCAAACCAATAATTAAATAAGATTAAGGTAATTTTAAAAATGAAAGAGAGTATTTCTTTTAGCAAAAAGAAACAATTATAATAATTAAACATACTTAAAAATAATGAGAAGCAAACAAAAGTGTTGCTTTCTATTTTTTGAATTAATATTATGTTTTTTTTTTCTGTAAATAAATATGTTCAATGTAAATAAAATATTTAATCAAGTTTAAAAAAGTTTCTGTAATTATTTAATTAATAATATTTAAAGTGTGTCAATTCTTTTTTTACAGCTTAAATTTTAGTTTAATTCATAAGTGGAAGAGTTCGTCTAAATAATACACAACGCAAACTCTTAGTTTTATTCGTAATTATTCAAATTTAATAATTACTTTTTGACGCGAATTATAATTTAATTTTATTAATGCTTCGCGTTGCTCTTCTACTAGAATGTAGGTAAATACGATCACTTATATTATTTAAATTTATCTAAGGTATATAAAACTATATACCAATTTGCTATGAGGTTGCTTGGATGATTTGGACCAATTAACAATTTTGAATATATTTAATAAAAAATAATAAGGTGTAATTATCTGTCCAGCATCCCCCCTTCATAGTACAAATGGCGCCGTGACTCAGGAACGTTCATTAAGTACAATGGTGCTATGACTCAGGAACGTTCATCTGAGGTCATTAGAAATAATAATAATAATAATAATAATAATAATAATAATAAAAAAGGAAAATAAATTTAAGTATTATTTTCATGTCACAATTTTAAAGATATTGTAGGTATGTAAGTTTAATTGATTAAAATTTTATTAAAATTAATTTTATTATTGTAACAATACTGACACACATATAATAATTTTATATAAATAAAATGAATAATATATGTTAGTAAAAAACAAAAAGGAAATGAAAAAAATAATTCTGGGATTTATAATAGGTAAATTTAGGAATTACAATTTTGTTTTTTTTTTCTCTCTTTTCTCTTGTGGTTGGATCTCAGTTACCATTGAAAAATAATGGCATTCACATCACAGATGACACATTTGTAAAAATAATTTTTTCTTATATAATGTATAAATAATAATAATAATAAGAATAATGAGTAAAATTTTATAATATGTCTGGTATAAAAATGATTGAAATGTCAATAGATCATGATTTTTGAAATTGTATCACCTTGATACAAAAGAAAATTTATGAGTCGTACTACGAAGTAGTAGTACAATATTTATAAAAAAAAAAAAAAAATAAGATTGTTTTTTCTGTAGAAAAAGACAGATATTTTTCTGTTAAATGAAATTATGTTGTTTTTTATATATACGTGTATTATAAATATTTTAGGGGTATTTATGTGTGTAAAAGAATAATCTACAAAACAACTTCATCTCCTAAGAAATTTTTTTTTTTTAAATTTTAGTGTTGTTGTTTTTATGTATTTATGCAATTTAGAATATTTTCATACATATGTTGTAATATAGAGAAAATAGTAGGAGATGCAAAATATTCTTTTAAGAGGTATAGGATCTATTTTGAATTGATATTTTGAAAAAGTATACATTGATTACTAATACTTGTTAAAAATGACTCAGACGCTGGATATAGATACACGTATTAAGTTAGTGTCACCATTTGACAATAAAAAGAACAAAAACATTATATTTTTCTTAGAGGAATTTGAGAATATTTTCAATTCGACAGATATACAGGAAGAAACTAAATTATTAATTTTAAAGGCTAAAATTACTGGGGACGCAAAACATATTTTAAGTAAACAGATTGAAACATATAACGAGACCAATTATAATTTATTTAAAAATAATTTGGTGGAGTTATTTGGTACAAAACTAAGCTTCCTTAATGCTCAGAGCAATTTCCTAAATTTAAAACAGGCCGCAAGTCAAACGATAGAGGATTTCATTTTGGAGTTTAAAAAGGGTGTAAAATCTTATATCGAAAGTGCAGGCGAAAATGTGGATAATAAGGAAGAGAATTTTATCGAAATCTTAAAAATGTCGAATTTTTTAAATTCAATTAGACAGGATATTGCACTAGATGTGCGTAAAAATGCGCCCAGGTCCTTCAAGGAGGCATGCGAGTTAGCAAAACTTATGGAAAGTGCGTATAATGAATCAGAGTTTGAGGAAATTAACGCAATAAATAAAGAAAACAAAGATCTTTATGAGAACATTATAGAATCAAGTAAGCAAAACAAAGAGCTAATCGAGAAATTAAAAGGGGAGATTGAAAAACTAAAAAAATCAAAGAAAAAAAACCATGCAATTAGAGATGATAGTGTTCCGCGGAATAAGAAACTCTTTAATAAACACAATGATTATCAGGGTCCCCATTTCAATAACAATTTTCATTATAATGATTATGAACGATATTATAATGATTACTACAATTCCTTTAATTACCCGACGCATTATGGGATGTATGATTATTCACAACCTAACTGGAATTCGGGAAATAGGGATTTTGGATATATTCCTGAGAATTATGAGCAAAATGGTTATCAATTTGAAAAGCGCAAAAAGAAAAAAAAATGGGCAAAGAAAACAGCGAAATCGGATCAAGATTCGGGATTTTCAGAGACGGAAATCGATAAAATAAATAAAACAATCGCAAATATAACAAATGCAGACAAAGATAGTCTGCCAATTATATCACTAAGTATACAGGGCGTCGAAATACAAGCGTTACTGGATACCGGAGCTGCTGTATCCCTTTTATCACCCTCCTTATTCAAAAAAATTAAAGATACAAACGTCAAAATCAAATATTTGGGCAATCAGATCCAAATTAAAACTTTAACAAATTCAAAGATTTTTTTTAAACAATGTGTAAAATTAACTTTTCGATTAAAAGGTATATTCACAACAGGCACATTTTATGTCACTAATGATGATTTTGATAGGCAGTACCAAATGTTATTAGGGTACGATTATCTCAAAGAAAATCATATGATTTTGGATTTATGCAATAAAACATTAAAATTTAAAAATCAACAAATTAAATTAAACGTTGCAAGTGAAGTAAATAATTATGAAGTGAATAACATTACGCCATGTAATTCAGGGGAACATTCAAATAAAAGTATGTTTGCCATTACTAAAAATAGAATTTTTCTCCAACCTGAAGAATCGAAAATTGTAAAATTAAAATGCCCAGAAGATATAAATATGTCAGATATAATTATTTTTGACCCCATTCAAGAAAATAGTAAATTTTCATGCGAGACTTCGTTACACGAAGTTCAAAAAAATAATAACATAAATATTATAATAAAGAATAAACTGTTAGAAAAGTTAATTATTCAGAAAGGAACTAAAATAGGGGAAATTATAACGAACTTTGAGTGCAAGCAAGATGACTCAACTGATAATATAGAGAAAGGGACATTTTATGAAATAAATAATTTAAATATAGAAGATGTAAGAAAATTGCGAGAAGCAGAAATTAAAGAGACGGATTTCGATTTAAGCCATTTATCAGAGGAAGTACAACAAAAATTTCGAAAAATTTTAATGGGCAATGTTCATGCATTTTCAAAAAGTTATCAAACATTGGGGCAATCAGCGTTTGTTGCACCAAGTTTTCAATTGAATCATGAATTCCCGGTACAAGCTAAGCCATATAAATTGCCTCAGGCAGTAAGACAGTATGCGAAAAGGGAAATCGAACAACTGTTACAGGCTAAAATTATAGAGAAGACTGACTCCGAATATGCTTTTCCAGTTATTTTCGTTAGAAAGAAAAATCCGAGTAATAACCCGAATGCAGAACCCAAGTTTAGAATGGCAACGGACCTAAGACTATTAAACCAAATTTTACAACCTTATACTTATCCGATGCCGGACGTAAAAGACTTATTACAAAAAATAAGCGGTAAAAAATACTATACGGTGCTAGACTTACATAGTGCTTTTTTCCAAATAAATTTAAAACCAGAAGATTGCAAAAAATTAGCATTTGTTACGGAATTTGGAAAACATATGCCACTTCGTTTATCTTTTGGCACACGAAATTCTAGCGCAATTTTTGCAGAAGTAATCGATAAAATTCTGGGACATTTTGACAAAAGCAAAGTATCATACTACATTGATGATGTGTTGATATCTGCAAATACAATAGCAGAGATGACGAAAACCTTAGAAGAAGTTCTACAGGTATTAATAAATCACAACATGACAATCGAACCTTCAAAAATGCAAATTTGCAAAGCAGAAATAGAATTCCTAGGATTTAGGGTGAATCAAATGGGATATTCTCCATCTCAAAAGAATATTGAAAAAGTGAAAAATTTAGTCAGACCAAAATCGAAAAAGGGGGTCAGATCTTTATTGGGCTTAGCGAATTATTTTCGGACGCTAATACCCAACTATTCCGACAAAGTTAACCCTTTAATAGAGCTGACTAAAGATAAAGTTAAATTTAAGTGGAGTCCAGAAGCAGAAAAAGCTTTCCTGATAATTCAGGAAGAAATTGTACAAAAACCAACGCTCAGACCCCCCGATTTTAACAAGGAATTTTTCTTATTCACGGATGGGAGCAAAGTTGCAATTTCAGGTGTTCTAGCTCAAGAAAAGGATGGTCATTTACTACCTGTTGAATTTTTCGGGAGAAAACTTAGAGAACCGGAAAAAAATTATCCGAGTATTAAATTTGAGTTATTAGCAGTGCATGAAGCAATTATGCATTTTAAATATATGCTTTCAGGTAGAAGATTTACTGTGTTAACTGATTCGAAAGCACTAACTCAGCATTTACATTTACAAGATAAATCGGAAATTATAAACAGATGGGTAGCAGATTTACAAGACTTTAATTTCGACTTCGAATTCGTCGAAGGGATTAACAATCCAGCAGACTATTTGAGCAGGAATTTAGATAATCTTACAACAGACAGAGAACTCCAAAATAATTTGTTTGCAAGTAACGTAGCACTTACAGACGAAAATATTAAATCGGAGCAATATGCAGACGAAAAATTAAAAATTATAATAAATAAAATCGAAAAAGACAAAAATAATAGAAGCACGAAGAGATTTGCTTTAAATCACAATAAATTATTAATTTTGAAACCTGGTTCAGATAAAAAGGAGCTTTTAATTACCCCGGATTCATTAAAAATTGCAGCCATAGAAGAAGCTCATAAAGCGCATTTCGGATTTCAAAAAACTTATGATAATGTGAAAACAAGGCTTTTTTGGCACGGAATGTACAAAGACATTAAACAGTATTGTGCAAATTGTGTGCAGTGCCTCACATCTAAACAACACACAACAATAAAAGTCCCTGTTAAAAAAATGGTGAAAGATCACGAAGTCGGTACAGTCCTCCATGCTGACGTCATTGGACCTTTAAACCTCACGTTAAGGAAAAACAGATACATTTTAATTATAATTGATTCGACATCGAGATTCCTGGAAGCTGTTCCCCTACGAAACGTAGAGTCACAGACTATATTAAATGTACTAAATAAATATTTTGCAAATTATGGGATGTGTAAAGAAATTATCTTTGATAATGCAAAATATTTACGTAGCGAAATTATGAAAGAATATTTGGAATCTTTAAACATACAAAGGAAATTTGTGAGTGTATACCGTGCGCAAGGAAATGGACTTTGTGAAGTTACCAATAAAATATTAAAAACATCAATTGTAGCTATGTCGAAACGCACTACGGAATGGGACATAAGACTGGATTTTTTTAAACTAGCGTATAATTCCTCGAAACACCGCGCTACGGGATATAGTCCCTCACTGCTATTTTTCGCAAGGGAAATAAAAAATCCCTTTACAGCCCATATTCCTTCTGAGGAAATATATACCCACTCTTATGTTAAAAGCAGAATACAGCATATGAAGGAAATCAAAATTCAATCCTTTGCAAACCAGGAGAAAATAATGCAAGAATATATAGATGAAGAGGCATACGAAAAAGTAAAGGATTTAAATTTGGGTCAAACAGTATATCTAAAATGTATTGGAAAACCAGGCGCATTAGAGCCAAAATTTCAAGGACCCTACGAAGTTACTAAAAAGTTTAGAAACTTTAATTATTTATTACAATATGTTCCAGATAAATCAATAGAGCCGATCAAACGACATATGGATCAGCTGTACGCTCCGAAAGACGCAACAGGTCATATAGAGGCGGAAATTACGAATTTACAAGGGTCTCAGAAAAAAATTAAGGGTGATAAAAATTACAAAAATAAATGTGACATTTGTAAAAGAAAATCGCACTTAACTGAAAATTGTTGGTTCAAATTGAACAAAAATACGAGTCAAAAGGGTCACAAACTTACTAAAACGCATTATAAAAAAAATAATACATATTCTGAGAATATAGACCCATATTTACAGTATCAAACAGATCATTATGATCAAAATATGTCGTTATATGGTTATACACCATATACAAACTTATACGGGGATGTCATACAAGATCATTACCCTTTCCCCCCTCCCCAAGAGTATCCATGGTATATGAATTGGTATTAAAAATAAATCAAAATGCATAATTAATCGAATTTCAAAATTTAAAAAAATTTTCAAAATTTAAAAATAAATTTTTCTTTTTTAGATAAAAAAAAAATTGAAACAGAATTAATAACTTGCCTTTTTAAAATTCAAAATAATAATAAGAAAGGATAGGAACATGGGAACGCCAATTTGTCTCAGGGTTACAATATTGAGCAAATGTGCAGGGCGCACCCGAAAACATACTTATAAAATTATGTAATGTGCTTCACAAAACTTCAATGGAGCAGTGAAATATTTCGCTCCAGGCAAAAGTTATATATTTTTTTTTCTTTTCGAATATGAATTAGAAAATATAAAATCTTAACAAAGCCAAATAACATTAAAACTTAATTAATGTCATAGTAAATAATGTTGGAGTAATTTTCAAAAAAAAAAAAAAAAAAAAAAAGAGAATTTTTTCTGTCTTCTATAAGGGTAGCCTTTGCTAATAGCCTTACAATTTAGATGACAAAATTTCAGAATTACTCTTTAAAATGAGTAGGTGTAAGCTATAGGTTCAGGGTAGTTGGAACAGCTTTATAGCATACTCATATATATATTTTTTTTATATAAATATATGGTTGACAAGGAATAAATTATTAGTGCACTCTATATTAGGATAGCGGTCAGCTATAAGCCTAAATATAATAAAATATACAAAAAGTGCTAAGATTTATTCCGGTAGTTCAAGTACAACTTATATGCTAAAGTCTAGAATTTAGACAGCAGGGATAAGTTTTATGAACAAAAGTGTTATAAAAAAAATTTAAAAAAAGGATTTTGGTGTAGCACATTGGTTTTTAAAAAAACATATATATGTATAACAATGGACAAGGCAAGTTATTTCAACATGATTGCACACAAAAATAATAGTAAAAAAAAAAAAATACACAAATAAATAATTGAAGTAAAATTAAAATTTTCTCACCAAAGGCTTTCTGTATAGGGTACAATTTTGGCCTACGGCTGGGTATGCACCAACACCAACAAAATATTTGTAGAAAATTTATCAATTCACAGATACATCAATATATGGTTCACCTAGGCATAAATTTCAGGATTCTTGGCTGAAAAAGGAATCGAAGAAAAAATTAAGTATGGTATAATTACTAGATGTTATGCTCAGAAACAATAAAATTAGTAATATTATATTGTAAAAAGCAGCATTTTGAGTTTTCTTGAGGAAAATTTTTGATTTTTAGGTTTTACACATTTATGGAGTGTCTAGCTCAGTGTTTACTTCCTAGATTTAATAAGAAAAAATAATAAATAAAAATATAAGTTCGTGTTGTTTTCAAAATAAATAACAAATGGTATAGCAATTAGCATTTACAGTTAAAATTTATGGAATTTTCAGCAAAATTAACATTAGACAAACATAGTTTATATTATATTTAACTTGATAAGCTAATTTACTTTTATTAACGGTATTCAATTAGAATTAAAGTAGGCTTAAATTCAAGTTAAATTAATTAATAACATTGTTGTAGTGTAAAATTTTATGTAAGACTATTATATTTGTATTGTATATATAAAAATATGCGAATTTAACAATTAATAAAATGTATTAGCAAAATTATTTAATATAAATATTAAATGACATCTTGCTAAAATCAGCTAGATATTAGATTTTTTTTTTTAAATAAAATATTTTATAAATTTATGTTAGTTTAGAATTTAAGCATTTTTTTTTTTCTTTTCTTTCCCTTAGAATTAAATGCAATTCTAAATTTAACACATATAAATATACATAGTATTGATAAATTTGAGTGTGTGAGTTCATAAATTTTTTTTTATATATAATTTGGCCAATTTAACATAAGAAAACAAAATAAATAAATAAATATATTTATATATATTGGCCTCAATTTTATTAAAATATGTAGTATGGCTTAATAAATTTATTTACTTAATTTTTTTTATAGTACGTACAGTAATTATTTTAAAAACTTGATCTATAAAAAAAATTGGATGTGGTTGTTTGTGAGTATACAAAGATTTTTTCTGCTGGCAGAAGTTCTTTGGTCCGGCCGGGTACTCATAGAGGGCTGCATACGATTTTACGTAGTAATTATCATTTACTTTTTTTTTTTTTTTTTTTTTAAATTATACAAGTGTATTAAGTACATTTTTTTTTATAATTAAATAATAATTATTAATGTTGATTAATAATAATAATTTATTATCTTTTATTTTTAAAACATATCATTAAATTTTAGATAGTAGAATTCACATACGGAATGTTAATGATAAATAAAATTTTGAATAAATAAATTTTTATTTCATTCAGTAAAAAAATAAATAAATATGAAAATTTAACAATCTTTTAAGATAGAATTGTTGGCTAAATAAATAATAATTTAAGACAAAAAAAATTGTTCTCTTCTTCGGCAATGGCATTTTCTGACAACACTATTTAATAGTATTAAATGAAGGTGCATTTTTAAGGTCAGCGTAATGCATATTTGGCATTTTTGAGAGGCCGTAGAAGTCATTTTTCCGTGTTGTTTACATTTTAATAGTAAACAATATCATGAATCAAAATTTGTGTTTGTTAGAAAGGTCTAAAAATATACAATGTAATCAGTTAAAGAAAATTATATGCATTTTTTTTTAATCCTGAAAGGCAATTTGGGTTAGATTTAAACCTGGATGCATAAAAAGGCCACCCTCGCTTCAGTTCCAGTATGAGGCAGGAGAATGCACATGCTAGAATCGCCATTTTTCCCCTGCAAAATAAAAAAAAAAGGCAGAAGGTTTACATTAGATACGATACAAATACATACACTGTTTATGCATAGATTATGTTTAAAATTACATACAGGCATGCACAGTGAGTTAAGAAGAAAGTATATCAAGAAATTATACTAATTAATACGGTAATTACAAGCATGAAATAGTTTTAAATACTTACTTTTTGAAGTCGTAAAATTTTGTCACAGCACAAATCACCTCACAGAAAGCGATTAGTAGCTTGACCACCCCCCACTTTTCGGGAGGATCGGCGACGGTCAAAAAACTGGTTTTATTCTCTCCTGCTTCTTCTTTTTTTTTCTCTCGTATCGGGTAAAGTTGGAAAGCATTGCGTAATGATATATTAAAGGAGATGAATTAGCTTGTACATTTTGACAGATCATACATGTTTGAAGTAACAAATGAATAAAATAATCTAACAAGTTTGTATACAATATTTTTTCTGATTATAATTTGAATACATCAGATTAATTATGTGAAAATATAACATGTCATATTACAAGCATTGTATTTACTTTTATTCAGTATAAAATGTGTTTTAGATAAAACACTGTGTCATAAGGTTGTATGTGATGAAATAATATGTCAAATGCGTATGCCATTATTTTTCTTATAATGAGGTTTATTTCGGCATATTAATTTCAGACAAAATTATAGCTTTGAATGTATTTTGGGCACTTAAACTGTAAAGTTACAAAATTAGTAAACATGTGTGTGGTAAAGAAAAAAGGCTTCGAGAAAGACGTCTGATTGTCAGTACAGATGTCTTCTATAAAGGTGAATGTCAACAGACAACTATGCTATCATGTGTTGAACTTTCTGTTATGAAACAATAGAAGAACTTCTTATAAAATATACCAGAACCATTCATAATTGAACTTTACAGTCTTCGATCAAAAACTGTGTAGATACACAGTCATATGGACACGTACATTCCTTCAAGCTTTAAAAAAAAAAAAATAATAAAACCAGCAATCAGTTTTTATTTTTTTTTCTTCCGATACCGGGAGAGATGCTGGGCAACATATAACTATGATATGTTCCCGCACCATGTTGGTTAAATCAAAGTAAAATTGCGTAATTTGTTATTTCTGTTTGTATAAATATTTTTTATAAAATATAATTATGAGTGTAAAATTATAATGTTTATATATTTAAGTAAAATAAGAGTGTAAGTTCATACAAAAATTATTAAGTTGATTTTAAATAGTAAATATATATTTTTAAAAATTGTTGTATTGTAAAATGAATGTATAATATTGAATGGAGTTCGGATCTCAGACAACAACAATACGCAGACGCCATGGTGTCGTTTTATGACAAGCCAATGGAAAGTAGTGTATAATTAGAAGTCGTAAAATCATAAAAACGTTGGAATCAATTTATGGCCTCAATAAAAGTGTTGGGATAAATTTATGACTTTTCAGACCACCCAAACTTTAAGGCAGATAATAATATTAAAGTATATGTTAGGGGCCATTTGCAGACTGCTAGCTAATAGGCCTATCGAAGTATAATAAAAAATCTTCTCACATCCAATAACAGTGGACTAGACAAAAATAGCTCCACCCACTGCAGGAACTGGTGTGCAAGAAGAATAAGTTTTAAAAAAAAGATAGTCTGAAAAAAGATGTAGAGGATGCAAGAGCTCTCCTGAAAGCCCGTGCAATGAGTCCCGCAAGCCCTAGTAAAGCCCAGGCGAGATGGACCTAGCGGAGCGAGCCTAATCCAGCCTAATCAAGCCTAATTGAGGATGTCTTCCTGAGGTACCTATCGGAGTGAGCCTACACAAGCCAAATTGAGGATGTCTTCCTGATGTACAGATCGGAGTGATCCTAAACAAGCCAAATTGAGGATGCGTTCCTGATGACACATTGCCATGATCCTAAGCAACGCAACAACTCGGAATTTGACAAATAAAGGCCACCATCCCGTATATTAAAAGAAGGTACTATTTTACACATTTTCTTTTACCACATAAGTTCATATGAAAAATCTAAAAAAAATACTTTTCGGATATTTTATGGTAGAGAGTTATCTGAGATCCGATCAAACCAATAATTAAATAAGATTAAGGTAATTTTAAAAATGAAAGAGAGTATTTCTTTTAGCAAAAAGAAACAATTATAATAATTAAACATACTTAAAAATAATGAGAAGCAAACAAAAGTGTTGCTTTCTATTTTTTGAATTAATATTATGTTTTTTTTTTCTGTAAATAAATATGTTCAATGTAAATAAAATATTTAATCAAGTTTAAAAAAGTTTCTGTAATTATTTAATTAATAATATTTAAAGTGTGTCAATTCTTTTTTTACAGCTTAAATTTTAGTTTAATTCATAAGTGGAAGAGTTCGTCTAAATAATACACAACGCAAACTCTTAGTTTTATTCGTAATTATTCAAATTTAATAATTACTTTTTGACGCGAATTATAATTTAATTTTATTAATGCTTCGCGTTGCTCTTCTACTAGAATGTAGGTAAATACGATCACTTATATTATTTAAATTTATCTAAGGTATATAAAACTATATACCAATTTGCTATGAGGTTGCTTGGATGATTTGGACCAATTAACAATTTTGAATATATTTAATAAAAAATAATAAGGTGTAATTATCTGTCCAGCATAAATCATTTACATAAGTATGTTTTTAAGTATTTATTAAGTTTACATGAAACATTTTCAACTGTAAAAAATTTATTTACAGAGAGTATCATAATACATGCAATTTGATACATTGCTTTTATAAAAATTGTGATATGTGCGTATGGTGTAAGTCCTGATTTTATTGTAGATGATACCAGACGTACAGCATGTTTGTCCTATTTTATTCATATTTGAACTGTTACTTTTCATTTTCTAGTGAGGTTCTACCTTTTGACAGGTGAACAGATCAGATAGAAACAAAACAGGACATACACCCATTAGACATTGTGATAATATTGCATACCACTTGACTTTGCTGAGTGTATACACACTGTGGAAAAGAAGGCACAGCTGACCGAATAATATCTATTCTTGCGGGTTGCAGCCAAGGGGATTCCAAAAGATGAAGCAGTCATAAATGACGTCACTTGATGCCGTTCATACCGCCCTCTTGCGCCCGTCATATTTAACCGAGTCTTGCATTGGAGACTGCTGACGGTCAGTCAAATATGGCAGACGCGGGAGAGGACGAAAGAACTCATTTTCCGCGTCAAAGCTTTCCATAGTCGAAGATTGATATGGCTACTCCTGTCGCAGGAGATAAGAGAAACTTTCTATGGCTCTTTGAATTTCTCCATCATCGCAGACAACTATATTGGTCATTGTATTATTCGCAATTTAAATTAGATTGAATTCGTTTTATTGCTTCCAAACTGCACTAGTGTTGCACAACCCTTAGATCAAGGAATTATTCAAAATTTTAAGATAAACATACGAAAGCTGCTTCTAAAATACTTCCTTGCTGCAATTGATCAAAAAGATAACTTTTACGTGTCTGTGTTAGATGTCATGTATTAAGTAGCCTAGAGTTGGAATATGGTATCAAAGAAAACCATTGAAAATTGCTTTTGACATGATTGGCTTCCAGAATGTGAAGAATTATTGTTCGAAGACGACAACAATGAAATGATGCTGTGCTCCTACTTGCAGAAAAGTTACGGAATGCTGGTTGCACAATACAAGACGAACTGACATGTGCAGTTATTGACAATGAGGTCACTACTACTGGTGAAGCTTCCATACCGAAAATTATTTCGGAAGTTTTAAATAAAACACTGATGGAAGCTATGATAAAGAGAATGAGTCTGAAGCTGAACTGAGAACGCAAGCAGAAGCTCTCAAAACACTAAATATCCTCAGATATTTTTTAACACGTCATTCACCGATGACTGACGGTCTAAAATATGTCATAAAACTAAAAATATATACATTGTTTTAAGTAATTACTTTAAATTTAGTTAAAATTTACTTGCCTTTTATTTATTACAGGATTATACTTTTTTAAAAATTACTTAAAACATTGCAAATTTTTCAGCTTCAGTATCAGTCACCGTGGACTCAATGTGTTAACCAATTCCGTTGGTACAGAGGGATATTTTAAATACGTTCGTCAATTAGAAAACTAATTTTACCAATCATGATAATAAACAAATCTGCATAAAATATTATTTTAAATAAAAAATAAAGCTTTACTATATATTATGCTCAACAATTCGAAAATTTAAGTGTAAAGAAATTCTTGTTTATACTTCTTCTCTTATAAATTATATTTTCATATTTTTTTGTACATTATTTTACTAATACAACTAACACAATAATATTTTGTCAAAGTAAAATTCCTGTTTACACCGCATATATGGTCATAATTTTCAGGACCGCATGGGTGACCATATATCCGATACTGATTGTATATATTATGTGTGTGTGTGTGTGAAGTAACATATGGTGAAATATAGAAAGTGAAAGATAAGAATTTAATTGTAAAAAGAGTGGTTATGCATTGTAATAATCATCAAAGAATCAATTTGAACATCAGAAAATACCCATCCCAAATGGGGAATTAATTTCTTTATAAATGCAGTGCAGCTTCAGGGATTGATCCAGGCAAAATTTGGGACCTATTTAGGGCCACTTCACAAAAATAAATTTATTAAAATGGACCCTTTCACAAAAATGAACTTAATAAAACAGGCCCCTTCACAAAATTCCTTTTTATAAAATAGGCTCCCTCCGTAAAATTCTTTTTCATAAAAAGTGTTTTAAAATGCGTAATTTGTAAATAAACGATTTAAAAACAAAAACTTTAGCAAGGGGATATAAAGAAGTTTTTGTTAATAAATTTTTGGTTCGAATTTGAGTAATTGGATTTCAAGTAACGTTACAAAATGTTTAATAAAATTTACAAAAAGTAACTTCTACTTTTCGCAAAATGAGCCCCAAGAATAAAAACTGCATCAACTCTTGAGCTTGGTCATTAATTTTAAGTCATTTCCCCCCCCCCCAAATTAATTTATGTATAATGGTGTGAACTCTAATCCTTATATGTGAGAGTATGAGTTATTGTAAGTCATCTTTTAAGATTTTTTTTTTTTGTCTGTTATATTGCATGCAAGATTTCTTATATGACAAAAGATTACTGTAAAATAAAATTAAAAGTATAACTGTGGTAATCGTGTATCATATATCTTTTTTACATCTTTTAACTTTATTAGTGTCTTTTATTACAAATTTCGTATTTTCATTTTTCAGAATCTTTGCCAATATTAATCCGGATAAAGGTAGCAAAGCACCTAGGATGAAAGGGAAAAGAAATAATATGGTTGCCAAGCCAATTATAAATCTTGTGAATGGACTTACAGACTTTAAAAGTCATTTTAATTTGTAATGTAACAATCAATAAATTTTTTTGTTTTATTTAGTGTTTTCTTTACTCCTAATTTTATATTTATCTCATATTTTCAATGTAGTTTGTTCTCACCAGGGTAATTATGATTATGATCTTGTTTCTCACAAATGCCACTGTTGGGAAGTAAAGAAATTACAGTGAATTTATCAGGATATTTGTCATCTTGTACGGTGATACAAGAAGTCTAAATTTTGTTATTTGAAATAGTTGCATTTACATTTGTATATTAATCCTTACACATTCAGCTGTTATGGTTTAATTATAAGCACTTGTCTTAATGTATAACTAAGCAATCTAGAGTTTTCATGAATTTAAGATGTACCAAATGAAAATGTAATATTGCATTTAAGAAACATGGTCTAAAAATTCTTTTGTGTGTAGGTGAATATTTAATATGGAACAATTTTAAAATTCTTTGTTTACAGTTTTAAAGATTTAGAAAATGTTCACTACTTGACAATAAAGTCTGCATTTACCAGGGTTCTTCAAGTGTCAAATTGAAAACCGGGCAGTTTTAGCAGCAGAGAAATAGTGTCATACTGATATTTCTTCACATGAATTGGTTGTCCGTATCTGATATTGATTCTAAAGTTGTAAATAGCAGTGATATAAATAATAGTGAAATTTTAAAATAAAATTAAAATGCTTTACTTTATATATATTTACATATTAACTTTCTGATAATGGGTATTTGAACCTGAAGCTTTCAATATGCAAAGATAAAATTAGTTCAGAATGGACTATAATAAAGAAATGCTACTTTTTAAAATGAAACAAAAAAAATTAATAAAATTTGCTTTCATTTAATTAAAATAATTAAAGGATTTGGAGCTATTATACTTTTAAGGTAGTTCTTCATATCCATAAATGTCGACGGAATGTTTTGACTCATTTAAAATTAACAGAAATCAAAATGAGTTTATTATTATTATTATTATTATTATTATTAAGTAAATGTTTTTGGCATACCTTATATAACGTGAAGTTTTTCAAGGATTAACTAAAAATACACTTGCCGTGTAAGAAAGTATACTCTCTTATAGAAAGTAAAATACATTTCTCCACTGAATATGTAACATAAATCTGGATAACTGCATACCTTCTGTAGTTATTGCAGCATATTCTTATTGGTGTATATGTCTGAATCATTCAATTTGCCAAGGTTATATATGGTCAAAATGTTTAATATACGTATTTTGTTTCTGTTATGGAGAAATTTGCAAAAAAAAAAAAAAGACAGAAACTTATACAATCAGATTTCATATTTAAAAATTAGAAAATGTATTAAATATAAAAGCGATAATTTTTCAAGCTAGGGTTTTTTTAACACGTTGACGGACACTTGCGTCTACAGCCGTCAAAGCGAAGTTCACTTAATTCCGAAATTGGCACCTGTATTTTAAAATTAAATTTTGTATTATTTAATGTACGTGAAGTTAAGCTCTTACTTATTTTCATATTTTTTCATGTAAATCCTGGTGTCAATCAATCATTATGCCACATAGTGAACTTCGCTTTGACGGCTATAGATGCAAGTGTCCGTCAACGTGTTAAAGGACAAATGTCCAAACAGCTTATTCATTATTAGAACAATTAGGCTATCCCCCCCCCCCGCCTCTTTTCTTCATAATGAGTTCTGTTTATGTAAGTAAATGTAAAGTGAATTGTAGACAGTTAATCCAAATACTTTAAATTATTTACACTAAAACTACTGTTATATGCAATTGAAATACAAAGTTTAAAAACATTTTCAAAATATTTCTCTAAATATGAAAATAAATTAAAATCGTTGGTTATTTTATTACATTTGTAGCACATGTGTTAAAACATTTTTATTTTTTAAATATATTTATATACACATAAATAAACAAAGAAAATGGCAACAGTTTACATATTTAACCCTTTCGGGACACATAATTGCATTTCTGCAGTGTTGAATTCACAACAAAATCACCATGGGCAACATAATTTGCGACAATGGAAAACAGTTGATATGGATCTTTTTCCCAAATCTAAATATTTCAAATTATATTGCCAAAAATAAGTAAAATAATTAGTTCTTGAGTAAATACTATGTACATAAATATCAGCTGCAATGTTGGTGACATCTCTATTTTACCTCTAATGTTAAACAAATGAATGTGTAATGTATACATTCTAATAAAATTAATATTTTCAACTTTTTTTATTCTCTGCACTTTTTCTTGAATAGCTTTTTTCTTTTTGTTGTCTAAATATTTCTAATATATAATTTTATTTGAGTATTTCTTTGATTTGATATACATGCAATTATAATTTTAGAAATATTTTGACAAACATTCTTTACACAGAAAAAATTGGTTACAAATAGCTATTTACTGACATAAATGCGAATCTATTATGTGCCAATAGGTTTCGATCAGTAAGGAGAAATTTGGAAATGTCAGTTTGTAAAGGTTGAAATAACCATGCTTAAATCTAAAATTTGTTTCAGGAATGGAAAATTTCATTCTGAAAATCAATATTTGTCTCAAAATCGGAGCGTTTCAGTCTCAAAAACGGAGCGTTTAAGTCAGAAATGGAGCATTTCAGTCTCAAAAACGGAGCATTTCAGTCTCAAAAACGGAGCATTTCAGTCTCAAAAACGGAACATTTCAGTCTACAAAACGGAACTTTGCAGTCTACAAAACGGAGCATTTCAGTCTCCAAAACGGAACTTTGCAGCCTACAAAACGGAACTTTGCCGTCTCCAAAACGGAACTTTGCAGTTTCCAAAACGGAACTTTGCAGTCTCCAAAACGGAACTTTGCCGTCTCCAAAACGGAACTTTTCCGTCTCTAAAACGGAACTTTTCCGTCTCCAAAACGGAACTTTTCCGTCTATAAAACGGAACTTTTCAGTCTACAAAACGGAAAAGTCATGTAACTGATTTTCTGTGATTTAACGGAAAAGATACGGCAACTCTGCTGCCAGTACCTTTTCCGTTTTTTTACTGGAGTTTGTTTTTACAGTGCATATGCTCCTACTAATCAACAACAATCTTCTACTAATACTATATGACAATTGGTAGTCTCTGGGTATGCAAAACAAAAAGAGATTCCTTGTGTTATTGATACGGGATCCACTATATCGATTTTACCTATTAAATTTGTAAATTTATTACATGCTAAATTTAGAAATATTTCTCCTATTATTATTTGCCAAGCTAAAGGGTCTATACAAATTAATCAATCATGTAATTTATTTATTAAAGTTGGTAAAATTAAGCAGAATGTAAAATTTTTAGTATGTGACACTGATCTTGAGTACGCAATACTAGGTTTGCCAACCTGCGCACTCTTTCAATTAAATATAGATTGTGTAAATTGTAATACAAGTCTATGTAACATTTTCTTTCTGTGAACTTGCAGGTCTTAGGACCTACCAGTTCATCCAGTCTTTTTGAGTGGGGGGGGGGGGGGGGGGGATATGTAATAATAAAAATTTTCGACAATAAAAGTCGATAGTAAAATGCTACATATATATATATATATATATATATATAGCCATAATAGCTGTCTTTGTTACTTTCTATAACCCTCCTGAGAGTCCCCTGAAATCATAATTGAGATGATGTCCTGGAGCTCCCAGGCAACTGCACAAGATCCTATAAATCGGACATTTAAGGTTCCTGATGATAAACTTATACATAAATGATTTACATCATACATATTCATTTTTTTAAACACGATGTAAGAAATCATTCATGATTTATTTTAAGATGAATTAAAGTAGAGATTTTTTTAACCGAAACTCTCGGTTAACCGAAATCCATTTTTAAAGCTTTTTTTTTTTTTAAACTATCACATTCCTTGTGTACAAAATGCATTTTGAAAGATTTTTTTTTTATTTATCACATTCTTTGTGTACAAAATCCATTTTGGAATCTTTTTTTTCTTTTTGCAAGCGGTCCTTTCCGAACTGCGAGTACATTATTGCTGCGAGTACAATATTTTCGATCACCTTTCTTAAGAGTTCCTTTGAATTTAAGTTGAGCTCCCGTAAGCTGAGGAGTGAAACGAAGAAAACGAACAAATTAGCAATTCCGAAGCTTTTGATTGTTTTGCAAAAGGTTTGGCATGCGTGGAGCAGCAGAAAGACTGCGATACTGTTTAACTAAAAAACTCCGAACTAAACAAATATTAAAAAACTCCGTGATACATCTTCAAAGCAAAGCAATCGAAACTGCGACAAACAAAACATTTTTTCAGTCACTTTTGATAAATGTAAAAGGTACTTAATTTCAAAATTAAAATTCAGGTAATTCATACTTGTTTGTATTTTGCTATTGCTTTAATTTTAATAAGAAATATTGGATATATTTCTCCTTAATCTTAAAATGGACGCAATCTCGATTATCCGAAAATTTCGGTGGGTCGGTCCCTATTTCTTCAAATAATCAAGGTTTTACTGTAATTAACGATTTTAATAAATACGCTTTTGCGATAAAAAAAAATTCTAGAATATATTTGGGTCCATTGAATGTATTTCACTAAAAATAAATCGGATAACTTTTGGGGATTATATGAATTATAATTTGTCGCGTTAATTTAACGTTAGAATCCTAGAATTTTGACCGCTTCTAACTGCTTCGATATTTATCAAAATTACATATTATATACCATACTGGACTGATATGCTCCATGGAGTTTTAAAAAAGTGTCAAAATCGGGTGTTGCCACTTAAAAATTTTAAAATTTTTCATTTGTTATAAGTAGAGGATTACTATTTAAAAACTTATTAGTAGTAAAATAAGCGGAAAATAATTTTTGTCTTTTTTCCGAATCTAATGGCATCTTTGGTATGATTTTGTCATTAACGCCTTGCGAAAAAAGCAGGTACAGCTTTCTTTTTTTACACTGACTGCACTTACATTGAAAATACCATGTTATATTAAGAACGTGAAGTGTTATTTATAAAACAAAAATTTCATGTTGTGTGTATTTCTAATTTTAATTCTATAATAAAAGCAGTTTTCATAAAGAAAAAAAATATGTACTCTTATTTAATATCCTTGGAATCAGTGTTTAAATTCTTAGTCCATGGGTCTCTCGACAATTGTTTACTCCGGCGATTTGGATATTCATCCATGTGTCGCTCGACCTTGTCCCGTTTAATTTCCTCTTTCGATTGGCCAACAATCGAGTATTCTTAGACAACATTACAGAAATATCATTGTTGAAATTTCTAAATAAAATCCCGTCATAACAATGTCTGCATATATCAACAATGCAAAAAAAAAAAAAAAAAAAAAACCTTACTTATAAGGATTCACAACAATGAAGTCTTTGTAATCAAAAAACGAATTGCAGATAGTTAGTAATTTGTGATTACTGAGGAAAAAAAAGTTATTTTTGTGATATTTTTCATTAAAAAGTGTTTAAGTATGGATTATTTCAGAGAAAAACATCGTGGTGGTCAAATTGACACCAAAACGTGCGAAAGAATGATGGAAATCGTAAATCATATAGAAGAAAACGGATATAGATTTATTGATGTCATTGGCCAGGGTTCATATGGCTCAGTCTTGAAAGTAAAAAATAATGAAACAAATGACGAAATGGCCACAAAGGTCGTTGAGAAGAAATATGTGTCAGATGGAGAAGTAGATTTATGGAAAACCTTAAATCATTCGAGAATCTTGAAGTTGAATGACGTTCAGTATGTCTATTACGCAGACTCCTTCATTTTTATAACACCAATATATCCGAAAAATTTGGAGCAAACTGTTTTTGAATCATCTTTCTTAACAAATAAAAATGCATTAATGCAAATAACAGATTGGATAAATCAGATCATGGATGCTGTATCTTACCTTCACAACAAGGACTTATCTCATAATGATATCAAGGCGGATAATGTGCTTATAGCCTCTAACAATTCAGCTGTTCTATCAGACTTTGGATTCCTTTGCAGTGCAGTGAAACCTATTACAAAGTAAGTAGATTTCTTTATGAAAAATTTTTGGTATATTACATGAAGAGAATTTTTTTAACTAACTTCAAAGAGGTCCAGGACAGGAGACGAACTTAGGACATTCAATTTCATATTCCTCTGCTGTGTGATCCAATAAATTCTGAACGACTCTAGCCGACATCATCACTCAGTGGTAAAATTTCTATTAATGGGATATCTTTATCATTCAGTAGAATTAAGGTAAAATTTGTAAAATGTTTATCATATTCAATCATTTTTGGAAGCTTCATTTTCCTGAGGTTCCATTCCGTTTATGTGCGTAGAATTTGAGATAAGATGTTATTACTAAGATGTTGTTTGAGTGCACGGTGATATCTAGTGTTGTCCAGAATAGCTCAGGCGATAGAGCAATGATGTGTTGAGGCAAGTGTTCTAAGTTTGACTCTGACCTCTATGTGATTTCTTACATTCATTTACACTCACAAGGAGAGGGCCAACCTTGTTAATCACATATTTTGATTATTTTAATATATGTTGTAGGGTAGAGGCCCCTTAATGTCAGGTTCAACGGATTTTATCCAATGCTCCTTAGTTCTTGAGAAACCGGGGGGGGGGGTCTAATATTAGTGCACAACTTAAATACTTACTTTGCTACAACAATGATAGGTCAGTCGTAGTTCAGTTGGTATGGTGTTAACCGGCTGATTGGCGGGCCCGGGTTCGATACCTGAATGCGCTACATTTGTTTTTCTCATTTTTTGTTTTATAAATTTACTTGTAAGTATAACTTAATAATCTCACTGTCAATTAAAATTTTTAATATTGTATATCAATTATAATTTTAACCTATTTCATTTTTTACTTTTAACTGAATAGTTGTAATAAAACATCATAAAACTGTTATTTTTTTTAATCACTTTTAAAATGTATTTCATATTCTTTATTGTTGCAATGATATTGAGCAATTGTGTCAATTCGTGATTTTAAAGAAACATCATTTACGCATTGCTTTAACAAAGGAAGTCAATGAGATAATACTATTATTCTGTTTTTAAAGTAACAAGCATAATCATATTAAAAATTAGCATCAGAATTAAATTACAACCGATTTTTTGCATATTAAAGATTTTTAAATTTGTAATAAGCATGCTTGCGCTTTCAATTATTTTACTTTCCCCTTTATCTTTTTTCTGCTTTTAGTTTATTTGAATATTACTTTTTTTTATCATAACTAGATGGCACCACAACAGAATTTGTCACGATTTTGGAATTTTTATCATTCAATAATAGATCCAATTTCTTTTTAAACCTCTTTAATGGATGAGAAATGATAGTTTACAAATAAGAAATGATAAATTTAAGTTTGTTAAAATTATAATTAATGTTTGGTGTTAAAATTTTTAATTGAAATTATTAAATTATAACTATATTTATAAAACAAAAAATGAGAAAAACAAATGTAGCGCATTCAGGTATTGAACCCGGGTCCTCGGATCAGCCGGCAAACGCCATGGCAACTGAGCTACGACTAACCTGTCACTTTTGCTGCGAAGTAAGTATTTAAGTTGTCTACTAATATTAGACCCCCTGGTTTTTCAAGAACTAAGGGGCATTGGATAAAATCCGTTGAACCTGACACTAAGGGGTGTCTACCCTACAACATATATTAAAATAATCAAAATCTGTGATTAACAAGGTTGGCCCTCTCCTTGTCAGACAATCTTCATTCAAATGATTTCTTTATCAATCTATATGATTAAAACATAAATAATAAAGTATTTATTTTATACGAACTTACATATTAAGGAAAGTAACTACTTTTAAAGTCAGAGGAACGTGGGTGAGTATTCACAGATGTTAACTAGTATCAGTTACATGAGAACTTCATATAGCTTTCTTCGTGAAAAAAGAAAATGCGTAAAATATTGATTTTGCAATCAAACTATTTGCAATAAAATTAGAATTTTGTCTTTTTATCGGCAATGATATGTCAAAGTATTTCTAGAAAATAACTGAGAATGATGAAGATATTAAAACATAAAAATATCCTGTATAAGTGTTATCTTTATTAATTTTGATTAAAAATATGTTTAATATGACTGTTTTTTTCAAATTAAATACCACCTAACCTTCTTTCTTGCTAAAACAACGTAAGTCAGGAACAATTTTTCTCTTATTCTTATAATTATTCATAAATTATAAAAATCATTTGATATTTACAAATTTTGAAGTCGAAACTCTATAATCAGCCAAAAATATCCATAAAAATTTGTTTACTTGTGAATAATACAGTTTTTTTACTTCTGAAAAGTTCTGATTCTGGGACTTACGTGGTTTTTAAAATAACCCATTCATTTGTTTCGACTTTTGAATTCTCATTACAGTTTTTATGTTTCTTGTTTCTTGCCAGGTATGGAGCTCCATTTATCTATCGTTGTCCAGAAGGTCGTCTTACCGAGTCCGGTTTGGCACAAGTGGACGGGAAGAAGCTGGACATATGGAGTGTTGGAACGATGGCTATGGAGCTATTCACAGGGATGTCACTACTGAAAATATTCTCGAACTGGAATGGCCCTTTGTCGTGTTGGTTTACTGAAGTCTACCCTATTATACAAAACATTCTACAGGTATGAAAAGTTTTCACCACTTTTAAAGCACATTTTTCTATGATATTTCCGGGTACAGTATAAAATTTTGTTTTTTCATCTGTTAATCTACAATTTAAATATGTAAATAGTACTACAAAAATGTAGTCATTTATTTAACCCCTTGGGGACGAGCGACACGTATACGTGCCGGATATAGGCCTAAGAATCCTCGTTTATCCTCACCAGTAAAATTTTACTGTAAAATTTGCCTTATTTAATCCGAGCATTTTCCCGATTTAAATAGGCACAAATTTCTGTTTTTTAAAACCGGTAGCAAAGTAATAAACATTCCGTAAAAGGCTCCCGTCGCGAAGGGGTTAATTCATTTTCATTGTGAAAATATATTTTCGACAGTTATAAGGTACCTTTATTACAAAGTGATAAGCTCGTATGATGCTAAATATTCTTGTTCTGCAATGCTACCAACTGTAAACACTGTTTAAAAAAGGTACATCTTATTCATTTTACACAACAAATTATCGGAGATAAAAACAAATTCAACCAATCGAATATGAATTACTTTTTTTCAATTTATGTTTACTGAAAAACTAAGGAGCTCATTGAAATTGAAACAAACTTTGTCTGATTTCTATAGCAACACTTAACTTTGACATTATATTTGCTTTCTACATTAAAATTTACATACAGATACGAAACGAGAAGTGAAATTGTTTAGGAAAAGTTGAAACATAATATAATAAATTCCTAATATTTAATTCTTTTTTACCAGTTGCAAATCAAATTTCAGTGCGGGTAGTTTTTTTTTTTAAAGAAAATATGAAATTGTTATTAAAAAAACAATGAGTATTCTAAACTATACAAATTTTACCAGAATACACATTCTAAAAGCTTTAAGTTTAAAATTTTGTGTTCCTATCGAAAAAATTTTTACATTTTTAATAATTCTAATTGGGAGAAAGGCCTCAGAAGATTATTTTATTAAAATATAAATTGATAGAAGACATGATTTCAAATCGAATTTTAATTTTTCATTAAAATAATTTAGTTGTTAAAATGCTTGGGATGGGTAATTAGGTGGTCTGAAAGACCAAATTATTGGGCGGGCTCGAACCCCACAGTCTCAAATAAGTTTTCGCGCCGCTGCACGCAGATACGAAACGAAAACTTATTCAGTGAAATAGTTTTTTAAAAAGACAAAAAAGTAAGAATTTCGTAATATTGAATTCCTTTTTATCGGTTGTAAAACAAATTTAATTGCAGGTAGTTTAATTAAGAAATTATGAAATTAATATTCGAGAAAAAATGAGTATTGTTAACTAGAAAAAATTGCGAAACTAAAAATGCGAATCCACAATTACAGTTCATTCCGCTATGTACTGTTTGAGACATGGTTAAAAATCTCCCAACACTGCACGTTGTTTGCAGGTATCAAAAATGAACTTGCCATTAGAAGTTTCAAATTTTATATTTGCGTAACTAATAAAATATTTCATCGAATGTCTTTACATGTAGTATCCGTCGTAAAAATTAGTGAATAAGCAAAATTTACTATCAAAATTGGATGTTCCTA
This sequence comes from Maratus speciosus, assembly GCA_963932465.1. Taxonomy (NCBI): domain Eukaryota; kingdom Metazoa; phylum Arthropoda; class Arachnida; order Araneae; family Salticidae; genus Maratus; species Maratus speciosus. Next base: position 619,744,105 of record OZ010788.1, on the reverse strand, counting down.
TTGACATTTTTAAAGTTTTGTTACAATTTTAATTAGGGCAAAGACTTTATTAAAATATAAATTGATAGAAGACATTATTTCAAATCGGATTTTAGTTTATCTTTGAAATAATTTAGTGATTGAAATACATGGGGTGTACCTCTGCGCATTTCAAAACTTCCTGTTTTATTTGTGTCGTACTATATTTCTTCAAAAATTTCTAAATATTTCCTGTCAAGGATTATAAAATGTATATTTCTTTTACTTTATTTAATTAGCGTTTCTTTCAATTTTGCCAGTTTGTTCTGATTTCGGTATATACAGGTATTCCTAAATTCATAGGCGAAACTGTAAGGGAAGATAAAGCACACATAAGGAAGCAGTTTTAGTTTAGCAATGTTGGGTCGAAATGAAAAATTTTGGCGAAAAACAAGAAATGCTGAAGAAATGAAAATAAACAATTCATCGACACAACAATTACACTAAGTGCTCAAATGTACCACCATCGATACATACCTAGCAAGTGACTGACGTACCATTTCGAAGGTTCCAGATGTCTCATCTATGAGATACCAGTAGTCACCCAACCGGAGCTCCAACCATTCGTTTTATGGTTTAATGCTCCAGTGGTAAGATCCCCAATAACATCTAGCAAACCCCAGCCGCAGAAATGAGCCCGAAAAACGCGTATTAATTTAAAAATAATGACTAATTACAAAAGCAACGCAACGTGCCCTACATGCTTTGCAGAGCATGCTAAAATAAACAAAAATTCTTTCGCCGCTGTTGACAGATATAAGGAAAATGTAAATTGAAAAACTATAATACCCATCGGAACCTGTCTTATTCAAATTCTCCTAATTGTGTGTTCTTTGATTTTAAACTGCTACGTAAAACTCGAAGTTGCTTTGTTACTTAAGAATTTGTTCTATACTATGTTAAATTGTAAATTATTATATTGTCCTTATGTTTTAATTGTATTTAATCGATAAGACACCAGTTGAAACTGATGAGAACTTTATTTCAAGACTTTCATTCATTGCTGCAAATATTCGTGAAACGCTTGGAATCTGCGAAAAGGTACGCCGCAGTCTCTTGCTAGACGTTGCCAGTGGCACATTTGGGAACTTACTGTAATTGTTGTGTCAATAAAACGTTCGTTTTTATTTCCTCCGCATTTCTTGTTTTTCGTCAAAACATTTCCTTTCCGACCCCACATTGCTTCTTGATGTGTACTTTATATTACCTTACAGTTTTGTCCATGAATTCGTGGGCCCCCAGCTTATATTTCTTTTTGCCATGCAGACAAACTTAAGTTCTATGATTATCTTACGTTTAATAAACAAAGGGCAGAATAAGGTAGTTTTCCTTAAAACATGCACAATTTCGGCCAGATTTATTTGGAGTAAGGTTGATTATTTTAAGTATACTCGAGTGCAAATGCGCAGTAATTATTTGTGGAGTGACGTAGAATGTCCCAAGTAGAATTCCCAAATTCCACAATATGTCTTAACCGTTTGTTTTCAAAACTTCCCCACAATTGTTTAACTTTCTTTCTATATATAATTCAAAATTAAAACATAATTTAAATGGTCATAAGGGTTTCCAAACTGTAAATATGTATATATGTGTGTGTGTAACATTACTCCATAAAATTTATGGCACCTTGCTGCCTCACATTTTATGAAGTAATTTAACTTATATAATGGTATAATTTCAACTGATATAACTGGTTTGATTATGCATTAGTGTAACATAACACCAGTTATATCGGTTAAATTACTCAATAAAATAGAGGCAGCAAGGTTACCATCAATTTCATGCTGAAACATTACCTAATTTTTACAGTGCTGTTTACGCAGGAGTTTCAGATTTTCGCTTTTATAAAATAAAATTGATGAATATTTACAAGTATTTTACTTTTTTGATTTAACTAAGCAAAATAAATTACATTTAAATGGTACATTAATTACACAAATTAAAGATTTATTTCAAAAAAACATATTTTTTTTTATGCAAAGATCGTTATTTTAGCAACGATCAAAACCTGGCTGGCATTGACTGTAGCCAAAGTATAAAAAAATACCGGTTTTTCAGATGCTTTTATTTATTTGTTTTCTCCTGTACGTTTGATTACAAACACTGTCAGAAAAATTTGTCTTTATACACTAAATAATTCGTAATTTTTAATCAAATAATAACCGTTTTCCTAGAAAATATGCTTTTCGCGTTAATTCTTCCCGGAAGTCCGAAAATGAGGAGAAATTTCCGATTATTGCTTACACGCATGCTTATTGGCTGTATTAATACCAAAGTTCGAATATATTTTTAAAATGAAAAATCGGAAATTCAATAAATTAAAATTTCTAATTTATTTAAAAACAAACAAGCAAAAATAATGCTTTCGAATTTAATAAATTAACAATAATTTTTAGCCCAGTGGTTAGGGGGTTGAATTCGGAATTAATTAGGGGTAAGCTGGAAATTATTTTAATCCCTTCTGTTTAGGTCTAGAATGAATATGCTATGTTTGAAATAGAATTGCGACCTTAATATTGAACAAAACTATTAATGATGGTATTCATTTTATTCAGAATTTTAAGCTCTACAATATTTGTATTGACAATGTTTTTGATAGAATTAGCTGTTTTGAGATATTGTTAAGGAAACTAAAAAAAACGTGTTTTTCGGAAAGAAATATGTACATATTTTCTAACATTCACCCAAGTACGAGGAAGAAAACATAGTACGTTCATGTTAGACCAAAACTGAAGGGATTAAAACAATTTCCAGTTTTCTCCTAATTAATTCTGAGGTCATCCCCCTTATGATGGGTCTAAAACTTTGAAGTAGAATTGTGACCTTAATATTCAACATAAGTATTGAGTGTAGGTACTCATGCTACTTAGAATTTTAAGCTCTACAACATTTGTATTGACAATGTTTTTGACAGAGTTAGCTGTTTTGAGATATTGCTAAGGTAAGAAAAAAAACATGTTTTTTGACTATAAATCTATACATATTTCCTAACGCTCACCTAGTACGAGAGGGAAACTTAGTATATTCATTCTAGACCTAAACATTAGGGATTAAAACAATTTCCAGCTTTCCCCTAATTAATTCCGAATTCGGCCTTTTTTTGCTCCCCTACCACTGGGCTATTTCTCATTCATTTAAAGTTATTATCAATTTGTTTTTTTGGAGTATTAAAAACTTATCCGCGTGTAAAACATATTCCAAACGAACATATTTTAAAAAATACACAGTAGTTCAACGAAGTTTAAAAAAATCGATTTTATATAAAAAAAAATATTTGTTCTCGAATTTAATTCAAAATATAATTTTCATATTTTACATCTAACAATAAAATTATGTCTTACTCAAAATATGTCTACTATGTAATAATTTTTATCCTCTATTATTCTGTAAGTGCTAAAACACAAACTATTATTTCATAACTACGAAATGTCCCTGCAATTAAGATTAAATTCCCGAGCATTCTGAACAAGAAATTTAACAAGCCTTACCAACACCCCATTTTAAGAAAAACCAGTATTTTCATTTTAAATTCGCACTCTACTAAGTGCTCGCTGGACGAGTGGTTAAAGTACTCGATTTGAGACATGCGGTCCCAGGCTCGAGGAAGAAAGACAGGCGTATTTTTTTTTTTAAATCCCTTTTTTTATTACGGAAATTTTCCGTTCTCGAACGAAATTTCTTTAATTCTCGGATATATACTGGTAGCAGTGCCGACAGGGATATTTCCATGAATTGAAGAAAGCATTTCTGAGAGTGTAACCAATTTTATCGTACATCGACTGTGATCGTATATATTAACCAATTTATGCCTAGCGTCACATTTTTGGGAAGCTTTGAATTTCAATAAATTTATATAATTTTCTTCTGCTTTATAACATGAAAATTGTGTCAAATAATTATCTAAAAATGTCTTTATCTGTTACCAAGAGATGAGAGTATAAGATGGGTATTTATTTGCTTAAATGAAGATTTTTGTTTTGGTGTTAATAGTTTTTTCATTTTTTAAGATGGCGAAATGTTAAAAGTAAGTTTATTTGTATATTTTCTATCAAGGATTCAAATAAATAAGTCATAATCTTAGCTTGTAGACTTCTTTTGAATATGTATTTTTTAAAATTGTGAAAATGTGTGTTCAAACGCATTTTTTATGCATTTTTGTAGCGTGCAAAATATAAGGCGCTATGCACAAAAAGGGTACCTGTTTTTATTAGCCATTTAAGAGACAGCTATTTATGTAAAGTCCTTTTCAAGATTATTATGAAATAAATTGTTTTTAAGCCTCAAATACGATTATTCATAGTTTATTATTAACAATACTTATAATATTATTAGTCTATGTACAGAAATAAATATACTTTTTTTAGTGGTTCATGCAAATACTAATTATAGTATATAATATACAATTCAAAAGCCTATTTTTTATAAATTTAGTCAAAACATATAATTATGCATATTTATACTATTATAAATATTATGCATATTCCCATATTTAGTATGTTTACATTTTATCAAATAAATACAAAAAAAATTGCGTAATTTTTTTTAGACTTTTTCCAGTTTATTTTGCAACATTTTAAAATGATTTTACCAGCTAATTTGAAAAAACAAAAATTCAGGCATAACTGGTCTAAAATGGCATTGAATGTTTGTTTCTCACTCCTATTCCTTGGAAAATAAGAATAATTGTGGATAATATTTAGTGTTCCAGGGACAACTGTAATAAAATTTGGGAAGTTGCTTCTGTAAATGGTACATAAAAATACAGAAAATACTATCATAACGGAACATTTTCATAACAGAATGCTGATTAAACGTAGAAATTCATAGTCTCTGTGAAAGAAATAGGATAAATTACATCTGCTAAAACGAAAACTTGCCTAAAACGAATTTTACTCCGGCCACTTGGGATTCGATCTTAGTAGGTTTTTCTGTATTTTTTAAATACAATCTTATACAGTAAAGCTTGTGAAGGCGAAATCGCTTCAGTGCCGAAATAAAATTCCCTTTTAGTGAGATTTCTGTTTGATCAGTTATAAATTGTATGGTATTGGCTCAGTAAGGGGTATGCAGTTTTTACATTTAGACAAGATTTCGCTATACTTATGTTCCGTTTTCATAGGTTGTTTTAAGTATATAAATACCGAAAAACTTGTAAAAGCAGAACCGCCTACAGATCGGGAAAATATTAAATTTTACGTCTTAGCATGTAGATTTGTAGAATATATCATTCGCAATACAATACTATATATCTTCCCTTCTAGTGTTCTTTTACATGTTTTATTGCATTAAATTCCATAAACAAATACCAAGTACTAAACACTTTTTTTCAATTTCATTCATGAAATATCGAAATTTTTGGCGTACCGTCCTTTGAATACGGGGGACGGTTCTTGAAGCCTGTGAAAATCCGTACACATGACGACTCTAGACACATCATTGCACTCTAACGATCTCCTTTATTTTCAGAAGAAAAACTTTGTAAAGATGATGGAAGACGCCTTTCCTGCTTGTAAAAGAAATCATCCCATATCAGATGATGCCTTGAACTTTGTAACCGGTTGTCTAAATATAGTACCAGAAAAACGTCCCACTGCCCAACAGTTAGTTGATCACAAGCTCCTTGGCGGTACATGGCAGTATACAGATAACCAAGTTGACATTTGGAAAAATAAAAGTGAGGATTTTTTTTTGTTAAATTTTTTTAAGTAGTTCAACAATTGGCATGAAATGACTAAATTCACATAAATTGAATCCATTACAGCGATAGGAAAAGTTCCAATGTTTTTTTGGAATTTGGTCATCAGGTCCATAGATCATCTATATACCGGACACTTCCGGTATATAGATACTCACTTGGATTGCGGAATTTTCCTTCTATTCAAAAGTGAAAACATACAATTAATATATATGTGCTATTATATGATAATATATTGAGGTTAAAACGGTGTTATCTAAATACGGGAGTGTTCTTTATAAAGGTTTTATTGGATTAAATGACAATGACAAAGCGCAGAAATGATAAAGAAAGGTGCTAAAGTATGCATTGCCTCATCCGTTATTGTTTTTTCGAAAAATCTGTGTTTGGGATTTATGGAATTGTTTGATTGGCTGTTATTGAATACTGAAGCACTAAATTTGTCACAAATTAAACTGCAAAAACTAAAAGCTAAAAGTTAAAAGAAATTTCAATGATGCATTACAACAAAGGATGTGTTGACTTTTTTGGCGTTGTTTTTGTCATTTCTCATTCTTCTCATTATTGTGACTCAAAGAAAATAATTACGAAGTATAAGCTACTTTAACATCGCTTTGATATCATAGTTTAGTTATATGCAGTAGATGGGCTGTCCAACCTGATGCTCAAGAATTATCTCAATTTTTTATTTGAAATATTTAACTTTTAAAATCCCAGAATTCGGGTATTAAGAAAACTGTAGCGATTTTAGTAAAAGTTAATTCTATTCCAAACAGTCCATTAGAGAGCGTTAAGTTACAGCATAGAATTCAGGCATTGCCTGTGTAAAATTTCATGCTTGAAATATCTGGGCAACGGCTGACAACAACAAATCAATAAAATTGTTCCACAAAGCTAAGAACTACTTAATGAATATTAAAACTTGTGCGTGTATGTATAAGACTTTGCCTGTCTGTCAGAGAATTTACTCTTTGTGTGATGGATTCAAGAAGTTCCCACAATTCCCAGTAATAATTGCTGTTTAACTGAATCTTGCAAAACAAAAATTAATAACGTAGTGTCCCTCGATTTTGAAGAATGTCTTGAACTACAAATCGACTCTGCGGTTAGTACCAGTGACAAAATGTCTTCACCGACTTTAACAGAAGTTTTATTTGCATCCAGTTAGATATTTTTGGTATAAACAAAACTTGAGACGATCCAAGCATCTGGTTAGTTTTAAATTTTTAGAAGCGTGTCGAAACTGTGCCCAATTGAGTTCCTTTAGGGTAGTTTTAGTGTATAATGTGTTCTTGGTGTAAAAAAAATCAGAATTTTTATTTTATATAAGAATAACTACGAATAAGAAGACATATATTCATATAGGTATTATAAATATGAATGCAGATAATTTTTCCCCTGATATTAAAACTAACAACGTTGTTAGCATTTTTTCATTTCAGTATTAGGTGGGTATCTAATTCGTTAAGATTTAGGATGGGGTCCGATTTCCAGATGACTTTAAATGACATTTTCATTTACCGATCTGCACATGACTGAAAAACTCGGCATGGGCTATTCGTCAATTAGAGTCATGTGAGCACCGCCACGGACTACGAAACAGCCACGCTATTAAAATTTAGAAATTAGAACCACTTAACTATTTTTCATTTTCTGCAAAAAATCACTTTAACACCATCTCATGTTGATGTATGTTTCTTTCTGTTTCATTTCAGTGAACATCCATGAATTCAACGTTGTCTTGAAGAAAAACAAATTAGATTTAGTTTCGGAGTTGGAAACAGTAAATTCTTACAATAACCCATCCGGAGATGATGAGGACGTGAAAATGAATACAAAAACATATAAAGTTGACGTCGATCCTGTCGTGATTCCTCGAATGGAAGCCAATCATGAAGAAATCGGTATTATCCAAAGTGAAGAATCTTCAATTTCTCCGAAATCTACGTTGGAATGTAATAAGTCACTTTCCTCTTCAAGAGAACCAAAAAACGATTTTGATATCACACAGAATACCGCAAAATGTATAGAATCCACTACTTCAGAGCATCATCATCAAATATCGAATGAAGAGGTATCTCCTAATTTCGGTTATATATTCGATTCACCCGTTAGCAGTGTCGGCTCCATATCTACAACTTCTCACTGCAACATGGTACTAGAAAACTTTCAAGACATCCCTCGATCTTCACCACCAAGTCGGCGACAGAAATTGAAAAAATGGTGCCTAAAAAAGAAAGCCACCTTTGTTGGATTGTTCAGAGCTTGTTGCTAATGCACAAAGAAGAATTCTTCTACAGATGTATTAACATATTGTAAGTAGAAGAGAAAAAAACTCAATTTAATTTTTATATATTTTTGACTGTCATATAATATGCATAATAGTTATTTAATTTGTACTTTAACTTAGCATTATGGAAACAATATTTAGAACCAATTATTATTAATTTCAAGTTTTTTTTCTTTGTCAAAAATGGAAGTGTTCTTATTCAGCAGTTTTTGTTCTGTTCATGATCTGTAGCTTACTGTAACATTTTTTTTAAATTCATAAAAAATTGTGCTTCTATGAAATAATGTATGATGAATATCAAAGCTAATAAATATCAAACATTGAGCAAGTCGGCATAAAATTTCGTAAACTTATGTTAAAACAACGGAGGCTTTGTTTTACAGCTGTCCCGTTAGCATTCCATTATTTTTAAATAGGAAATTTTTGCACAGAATATCTGGTGTCTTATTTTGTATGTTTTGGATTTATTATTTTACAAATTCAATTTTTTTCTGAGTTTTATAATCGAAGATTTCTGTAATGCTAATTTTATATGAGATGAAAATTTTCAACCATGGGAAAAAGTGTCCACCAAGTGTGAACTACTAATATTAAAACCTCAGGCAATCTCCATTGTCTGGGGTTTAAGCTATTGTGCTGCATAATATTTCAGGACGTTGTTAATGGTTTCTGGCATTTAACTGATGAAAAATACTACCATCAAGTGTTTTTAAAATAGAAATTGAATTTCGAATCTTTACTGACAATGAAATTTTAACAAAATTTTATAACTAATACATGTAAAATGCCCTTTTTTATAAGTAAAACAATCTATTGAAAAATTTAGACTTAAGAAATGGGACAAGACTGTATTTATTTTGAATTTCATTCAATATCGTACGTTGACAGAAATTTAATTTTATGATAAATTATCTTCTTTTTAGCTTTTAAAACCGTTTCAAAATATAAGGTATATGTTAATTGTGTTTTTGGAGGTTTTATTTGGATTTACCATTTTTCAAATTCAAATTTTTCTGAGTTTTGTAATCGAAGATTTCGATAATGCTATTTTATACGAAGTGAACATTTTTAACCATTGGAAAAAGTGTCCTCCAAGCGTGAACTACTAATATTAGAACCTCAGGAAATCTCCATTGCCTGGAGTTTAATCTATTGAGCTGCGTAATATTTCAGGCCGATGTTAATGGTAAAATGTTGCGTGAGTGACAATTATTTGACAGAGTAGTCGAAGTTACCTAACATCGTTTACACTTTAAGCCATTTGTTCTACCTTACCCGTGGCCCTAATTCTTTGCGCACTAGTTTAAAAGGAAAATTTTTCAAAGAAACAAAACGCAAACTTAATTTTGTCTAACAAAATAATCAATTTCTTGAAATGTCAATCGTCTAAAATGAATTGCATTGAATAACAAAATAAAAGAAGTCGTACACTTAGATTTGTTTATGAAAAACCTTCTCCCTCTGAAAAATAGATAGCCTTAATGTTTTGCGCAGGTGCATTTAAAGAAAGTTTTTTTTACCATTGTGATTGGCTGGTTGTTTCTAAGTAGGCAAATTATCGCATCCGGGACTGATGGCATCTGCTGTTTAAAAGAAAAGTTATTTTAAATCAATTAATAAGAAGAAAATGTGTGATAAAAGATTGACGGTGGAGTTGAGTAAGAAGATAATCGAAAAACAAAACAGTGGGTGTATGATGAGCAAAATGGGCAAGGATTTGATTATTTCTGAATCAACAGTGCTTAATGTTTTGGAAACTTCCGTTGCAACCGGAGAAATACAGCCAAAAAACAGTACTAGTCGCCTACCAATAACAACGGCCCGAGAAGATCGTATGTTCCGTCGAGTTATAATGAAGATAAGATCAGGAACAATGGCAAAAGTCGCATCCCTATGGCAAGACAGCATAGGGAAATCAGCGACTCGTAAAATGGTTACAAAAATATTGCATAAAATGGGCATAAAATCTTATAAAAGCAAACGTAAGCCGATGTTAACTTCTGCTCAGAAAAAGAAGCATTTCCTGTGGGCTGTGGACCACTTAAAATACACACATCAGTAAAGTGTTATATGATCGGACAAATCCTCTTTTCAAGTTTTGTAAGGAAATATCGGTTATCTGGTCGCACGCAAGCAAATAAAGCTTTAAACCCAAACAAGACAGCAAAAAACGTCAAACAAGAGTGCAATTTCCCATCATATGTTCAAATTTGGGTGTGTTTTGATTATTCTGATGTCGGACAAATGCTGCCATATGACGGGACTATCAATGCACAATGTTATCGAGACATTTTGCAGAATCAGTTATTGCCTTCAATTCAATAACTTGGCCTTCAATCGTGTTATCTTTTTCAACAAGACTTAGCCAAACCGCATACAGCTAGGACAACAAGAGCCTGTCCTCAACAAAATGGTACCCTGTGATAGATTAGGTTCCGAATTACACGGTCATCAATTCTATCGAGGATTTGTGGCGATACTTAAAGGAGGAAGTTCGGAAAAGGGAACCACAAATCAGCTACAGTGACAATCAGCAGTTGAAAATAATTCTTCTTGAAAAATGGCAAAACAATTCAGTTTCTGAGTGGCAACGTTTGTTTTAACTATGCCGAGAAGAGTGAAAGATGTTTATGCTGCCAAAGGAGGACCAACGAAGTGATAAGTCTTACAAATTTCGTCTCATTTGAACATGCGCAAAACATTAGGGACATAAAAAACTTCGGAGGAAATGGATTTTGTTAGCCACAAAGTTTGTTTCATTTATTATCTTTTGTTAAATATCACTAATAGTGAAATGTATAATTTTTCATTAAAAATAATTTACATAAAATATTTTGAATTCTTTTTTACTGTTATTGTCTAAAACAGCATCCATAAACTACTGCGCGAAAAATTAGGGCCACGGGTAAGATATTATCGGTTTCTGAACTGGACATTTCTTCAGTTAGGTTGAAAATTTCAATTTAGAATCATTTCTTGTACTATTATTGTGATTGTGATAAAATATAATGCTGTCCTAATATGCACTTTCTTTTCTCTATAGAATTTTGCCTGGCTTCACAGGACTTTTTACATGCCTTAACATGACTTTTGATGTTTTCCCGAATGTGTCTAATATTTTGCCGAGGGCATTCTTTAAAGTATACATCTCTATTTTGTTTATTATCATGATGTCTGTCTATGTTCATGTGGTGTCCGAAACAGAACAGCCCAAGCACGTCGCAGGAGGCGTCTAAAATCGGCATCACCCCCTAATCCAAGGTGTCTGGGGCCGTGCCGAGGGATGCGTGGCACCTGGGGCAATAGGTGTCGCTAACGGCCCCCAGCTTTACCTTCCATGTTGCTTGTCTACTTTTGAGAAATGAAAAAATAATTGTGATATATGAAGGTCTTATTCATGGATCGGTTCAAATAATTATTTAAAAGAGTTTCTTGCATATCTTCCCTTCTATAGATGAGGCATTTGTAGCCCATTGTTGCATGTCATTGAGAAATGTTTGTAATAAAAATTTTCGTGACATAATGCGTTCCTTTAATTTTGTGTCTACTACATTAACATGAGTAATCTAAAAGTGAAGATACCGGGTGTTCCAAAAGTGACTGATAGATTTTAAAAATCAATAACTTCCAAACGGTGACAGGCATTAAAATTTCTTGCAGGAGGGTTATGCATGATGTCAGGAGGTTTTGTACTGTGATTCTTAATTTTAGTTGGAATTTCAAACAATAGATGGCGCTGAGAGCAATAGGCGCTCAGCCCAGAACCGATTTTAGGCAATGCGGGATCCATTCAATACATTTTAATCTCTGTTTTTCGCATGGAAGAAGAAAAAGGTCGAAAAATCGAGCTTGGTTTCAGCGGTTATTGCTTGCAGCGACATCTATCGATGTTATTTGTAACTAAAACTGATAATCGCCGCATAAAAACTCTTGACATCTTTCATTACAATCCTGGAAAAAATTTTTCAATATCTGTCACCGTTTGCAAGTTATAGAATTTTAAAATCTATCAGTCATTTTTGGGACACCCGGTAAAATAGAGTACAGTGAACATGCAAAGATACAAAGTAAGAATATGCCACAATTTCCAGCAAATATCCCAAATAATTACGCATTAAAAATATAAATATATGTACATTTAGATCAGTGCACAGTAGCAAAAAAAAAAAAAAAATCCATAAAATTAAATCTTTTGGAAAAACCAATAAAAACTTTTACGTAGAAAATACCCTTGATATGTTGTTGACATTTTTTTTCAACACTAGTAAGCAGAAAGTAATGCACACCGGTACTCAAAGTTAAAGGATAATGAGAAAAAATATGCTCACAAAGGTAATGTTGCAACCAATTCCCAATGCTGCAATTATTTGTGCTAATTAAATACAATTGAACACAAAACTGCAACTTTGCGCTTATACGTTAGCGCCGGAAAAATGCAAATTCGGTGATTGACAATGGGATGCGCAATGAACGTGTGTTGAAATTCTGGTCTTTAGTGTTATTTAAAGTGAATGTGGTTGTCTGAGTGTGATCAGCATTCATTAGTTATGGCTTAAAGGCATCATTTAAATGAAGTTCAAAAGTGGCGAATACTTGGTAGAATCGAGGGAGGTTGCCCAAGATTTGAATATCAGTCAAAGTGTCATATCAAGAGTTTAGAGCCGCTTTTTAAGCACTGGATCCATTGATAGACAGCCTGGTCAAGGGCCACAAGGAGCAACAACTGCATCTGAGATTTGGTTTCAGACCTTCAGGGCTGCCACACGAACTCGAATTAGCCGTTCTACTAATATACGAAGGCTTAACGAGTTTGGACTGTATTCGAAAAAGTAAATAGTTTGTGTCCCACTCAAACTAGCTTCCAAAGGGGCCCGTTTAAACTGATTCCGTCGTCAAGTTCAATGGAACCAAGCAGACTGGGCCCGAGTATTGCTTACAGACGAGTCCAGATATAGTCTGAACACTGATTCTAGACATGTTTTTATCTAGAGAGAGAAAGGAACACGCAACTTGCCATCCCTTGCCTGTGAAATATTCCGTTTCAGCGTTCGCGGTTTAATGGTTTGCATGGAATCATGACAAATAGCCACATCAAGCTCTATATCTTTCAAGGAGGTTCCGTAAAGGCTCCTAGATATGTGGAGACGGTATTGCAATCCAAAGATAGACTGGTTAAGGATGCTGTAGCCCAGACATTTTGCTAATGGATGACAATGCTCGGCCACATCGAGCATATGTGCTGTCAGAATATCTAGAAACAGAAGATATCACGTAAATGGATTGGCCACTTTACTCACCCGAGTTGAACCCTTAAGCACCGACTTTCAGCGCGTCAAATCCCGCCTCAGAACCTCCACGAGCTGAAAAGTGCATTTTCAAAAGCTTGCAATTCCACAAGATTTGATCATTACTTTGGTAAAGCCTATGAAATCAAAATGTGAGGTATGCATATCTGTCCTAGGTAACCATACACCATATTAAAGAAAAATAAATTCCACAAGAGGTGACTTAATTTTTCCATCATTTCCAATTTCCATAAATTTTGTTTTAATTTCAATATTTTAAGAGTAATTAACTGCCAAACATTGAAATTTACATTAACTAATGCTTGTCTACAAATTTCTATTAATAAGTTTTCATTAAGTATCAGTTACGTTTCATTTTTGTCATTATCCTTTAATTTGCATGACCAGTGTAAATAAATGAAATAAAAAAAATCTCTAACTTTTATTCAGCTATAATATATAAAGTGCACATACGTATTAACATATATACAGGGTGCAATATGTTATCTATCGCCGACCTTTAATTTCGCAACCGTTGGTCGTAGACATATAGTTCCAATTAGAAAAACGTTTCAAACGACGTAAATATTCATATTTTGGCATTATTTAAAGTAAAAAATCAATTTTATAAAAAATACGAAATCTAACTTTTTATAAGGTCCCCCAGTCCCTATAGTTATATTTAGTAAAAGTTTACACATATCGTAACAGATATAACACAAAAGGTTTGACATTTGTACTACAAAAACTAACACAGTTATTAAATTTCAAAGTTTGAGATTTTTTGACATGATTTTTGTCTTTCATTGAGGAATCAGTTTAATGATAAATTGAAGTGATTCGAGATAAAAATCAGGGCGCACTGTCCTTTTTATGGCGAAACCACCTTTAGCCGGTATCGTCGGTACGTTTGAATGTTGTTCGACCCATAAAAGTTAGCTCAAATTTTTAGAGGAAATAATCCTATTTGGCGATTTCCCGATTAGGCGATACCGGCTAAAGGTGGTTTCGCTCTAAAAAGGACATTGCACTCTGATTTTGATCTCAAATTACATTAAATCATCTTTTAACTGATCCCTCAATGAAAGACAAAATCATGTGGAAAAATCTCAAACTTTGAAATTTAATAACTGTGCAAATTTTTGTAGTACAGATGTCAAATTTTTTGTGTTATATCTGTTATGATATGCGTAAACTTTTACTAAATATAACTATAGGGACTGGGGGACCGTATAAAAAGTTAGTTTTTGTAGTTTTTATCAAATTGATTTTTTACTTTAAATAATGTCACAACATGAATATTTACCTCATTTCAAACGTTTTTGTAATTGGAACTATATGTCTACGACCAACGGTTGAGAAATTAAAGGTCGGCGATAGATAACATATTGCACGCTGTATATTGATAGATATATATTCATATATTTAAAAAAGTAAGTAAAAGTATTTCTAAAAAACAATTGTCTGAGATGAATTTAAGATTTCATACATTTGATATGCAGAGTATGGTATTTTGTAAAATAACTGAAGCACGGAATATATAACCCCTTGAAAACCATTGATATTGTTTTTATTATCATTGATTTAGCCCTTATGTCAATGACCAAAATTTGCCATTGTATCCAATGACTGGAGTACCCGGGTACCTGCTGCGATTTTAACATGCGCGAGCCATAAAATCGAAATCCTGAACTCAGCATTTTTATGTAGCCGGACGCAGGTGATAAATTGCCAAACATTGTTCCCTTCGTATTTTTTCGTATTTCATTTAAAATATAGTACTTTCACTCATTTTATTTAAAATGCATAGCTTTAATTTAAAACTGAAATATTTAAAGTTTATGACTCTCAATTATTGCTTTAAAAAACAAAAGAAAAGTAATAAATAATACCATAAACCATGACATTCCACTTCCACATCAAAGCTTTGTTTTAATTTGCCACGTGAAAAATTGTTTATGGCAGTTGCATGAAATGGACTATTATAATACTGATGACATAATATTTACAATATTTGGCGAAGGAACAATATTTGGCGATTTATCACCTGCTGCCGGTTAACATTAAATTACCAAATTGGCCGCTTCGCATACAAAAAGTGAAGCGGTCAACCCGGAACTGTTGATGACAGTCACATGATTTAGGCTTTTATTATATAGATAATTTATCACCTGTTCCCGGCTAACATTAAATTAGCAAACGGAACCAAAAAGTTTAAAAAAAAAATATGGAGTTTTAAAAATTTTAACTTTTATAAGCAGAGGGGGATGTAAGAAGGAGATTTATTTTTTGGAGGGTGGGGTGGAGAAAGAGTTTAGATGACTGATTAGTTATTAATCATTACTAAAGATTTACAAGTGAGGAAGAAAAAAACTAGACTTAGTTTTGAGTGGTAGTAAAGAGGAGGGAGAGAGTGAATTTCAGGTGGAGGCAAGAGATTAAATTATTATTTATTGTTATTTTTACAATAAAGTAACAAATAGACTGATAAAAGCTAAAAAAAAAATTAAAATTGCCAATACTCGACAGAAGATCAAAAAATAGTCTAACCGAACTAGAAGTATTTCAACACGAACACAACCTGAAATTATCTATCGATTATTTAATACAATAGTAAAAAAAAAAAAAAATGGTCTTTAATTATATCTAAAATTAGTGTAATACTTTATATAGAAACAAAACATATAAAGAGTTATTTAAAATCCGGTTAACCTGAACCAGAACCCGAAAGAATGAGAGTCAACCCGACCCCAAACCCGATCCGTAAAGAAATATTTAGTTCAAAACCGATCCAAGCCGCGGAATGATGTTCTGGTAAAATCGGGTTACCTAACCTGAAGCAGGACTTTGATTTTGATTAACAAAAAGTTCTTCCGTAATCTCATACTCTAATTATGTCTCAAAATTATCGAAACATATTTTACGTACGAAAAAATATTTTGAATACTTTTCTTGCTCCATGGAAGCAACTTGAGACCATATAAGATAAAACTTCTAAAATGAAATACTTATTATTTAAACAGAACCAAGTAAAACTTCACGAAAATTCCGACAGGGGAATCTTTTACGTTTGGCCAATCACGTAAGGCGAAAAGTGCAAAAGATCGATTCAACAGGATTCCAGGAGTTCGTCAAAATTCCCGTTTCTAGTTGCTCCGTTTCTCCCGTACGGAACGGGGCCAGTGGCATAGTTGTACATCACTGGTTTGGCATTAATTTAAATACAAAAAAAAAAAAAAAAAAAAAAAAAAAAACATTTTATCAGGCACTAAAGGATATCTTGAGTGCAAGAGAAATCTTAAAATGTAAGCATTCTAATTACTTTTTATTTTGAAATAAGAGTACTTATCTGTAAATATTAATTGTTTTTAATATTTATTTAAAATTTTGAAATTTGGTATAAACTTGAATTTTATGACGAATTAAAAATGGATTAATTTAATTAAACCTCTATGACACGGCTTTAATTTAAAGTCTCCTTAACCCCTTCCGGAAGAGCGTCTGTTACCGAATCTTTAAGGTATCCGAACACCTTCGGAAGTGATTTTTTGAATTTTTTGAAATTTTCTCTTGTTATCCATTTTTTATAATGACATTTACTTTAAAACTTTGAAAAAAATATAAAAACTTTAGCAATCACCCAGAAATAATTTTTTTAAAGAGAAAAATAGTCAAAAGTGTGTCAAAAACTGACATTTCCACAAAACGTGATAACTCAAAAATGAAACAATATATTGACATTTTGTAAATTGCATAATAAACAGAATAACTTTCTCAAGGACTTAGCGTACACAGATTATAATCGCATCTCTATTTCAAATGATATGGCAGTTAAAGTACTAATGTAATTAAAAATTTGCAACATTTGTCTCAAATTTGTCATTTATACGAGTGTAAATAAAAAACTATTTAATATATTATCATGAGTTTAGTCTATTCCCTCAAAAGACAGTTGTAAAAGAAGTACAGAAAATTTCGTGGCATTTCATGCATAATTTTTTGTTTTAGGATGTTTTGCGTATAGTAAAAATCTGAAAAACTTCATTTTGAGAAAAATCAAAAAATAACTTTTAAACACAATTCAAAAGCTGCAATAGCTGTAATTTTAAACGGCTGTAACTCGGGTTCTGTTTTAGATACAGACAAAATTCAAGCAGATTTCGATAGATAAAAGATTCAATTTTAATATAATTGCAAAAATGAAAAATCGATATTTTGATCGAAAATCACGTTTTAAAGGTGTTCGGATACCTTATAATTTATCATCGGTTTTTCAAAACAGAAATTTTTGTCTAATTAAATCGGGTAAATGTTCGGATTAAATAAGGCAAAATTTACAAAAAAAATTTATTGATTAGAATAATCATCGATTCTGATCGCCTTATGCGGCACGAATACCGCTCGCCCCCAAGGGTTAAGGTATATATATATGCCTTTGAAACATATCTTTAAAATTTTAAATTGAAAGTTTAAAATTGCTAATCATTATTAAAAATGTCACAAAAATGTGACATAAACATACAAATAAATAATTTACATTTTTTATTTAAAAAATATTATATAATTATCAGGAAATTGCTATTTTCTTAAAACTATTTATATTTGAAATCATTAAATATAAATGCAATTTATAAATTCCATAACAAATATAATAAGGTTATACCGGAACTAGACTATTTTTATGACAATAACTGGGATATTTTTTAAATTATAGACATAAAAAGACAATTTTACGATAAAATCACTTTTTTAGAAAAAAAAATTGAATTTTTTAAAGTTTGTAAGAAATATGAATGCTTAAAAAACTTCTGGAGCATAATATTTACTTTGAATATATATTTGAAACATAATTTAAAATTTTTCTGGTCATTGTACTATTGTTTATTCAGTTATGACAATTTTACGATAAAGTCACTTTTTTAGAAGAAAAAAAAATCAACTTAGTTTTTTAAAGATTGTAAGAAATATGAATGCTTAAAACGCTCCTGAAGCATAATATTCACTTTGAATATATATTTGAAACACAATTTAAATTTTTTTCTGGTCATTGTACTATTATTTAGTGAGTTATGACAATTTTACGATAAAGTCACTTTTTAGGAGAAAAAAACTTTCAACTTAGTTTTTTAAGGTTTGTGAGAAATATGAATGCTTAAAAGGCTCCTGAAGCATAATATAATATTTACTTTGAATATATATTTGAAACATAATTTAAAAAATTTCTGGTCATTGTACTATTATTTATTGAGTTATCACAATTTTACAATGAAGTCATTTTTGAGAAAAAAGAAACTTTCAACTTAGTTTTATAAAGTTTTGTAAGAAATATGAATGCTTAAAATGTTTCTGGAGCATAATATTCACTTTAAATATATATTTGATACATAACTTAAAAAAATTCTGGTCATTGTACTATTATTTATTGAGTTATCACAATTTTACGATAAAGTCACTTTCGAGAAAAAAAGGCTTTCAACTCAGTTTTCTAAAGTTTCTGAGAAATATGAATGCGTAAAAGGCTCCTGAAACATAATATTCACTTTGAATATACATTTGAAACATAATTAAAAATTTTTCTAGTCATTGTACTATCACTTATTTTGTTATGACAATTTTAAGATAAAGTCACTTTTGATGAAAAAAAAATTTAACCTAGTTTTTTATAGTTTTGTTAGAAATATGAATGCTTAAAAGGCTTTTGGAGCATAATATTCATTTTGAATATATATTTGAAACACAATTTAAAAATTTTGTGGTCATTGAACGTTGATTTTATGGTCATTTATTGAGTTATGATAATTTTTCGAAAAAATCACTTTTGCAAAAAATAATAAAACCCACTTTCAACTTAGTTTTTTAAAAGTTTTTAAATGCATACATATTACATGAAACAAACTGTTTATACAATTTATTTAACTTTATCATATTCTAAAAGTATTATTCGTTGTACGAAACAAAAGTACAGTGTAACATCCATTTAACGATACCCCAATTAAGGAGTCCTTTACTTTGAAATAAAAGATTTATCTGCAAGGAAGAATTAATTAAAACAGTTCATTAAAATTTTGAAACTTGGTATGATCTTTGAAATTAGAAAACATTGAATTTAAACTTACAAGTCGGAAAGTGTACGTCAAACGGGGCAAATGAAGTGCGTTCGTACTATAACTAGTTTTATAAATATCCAGATCTTGGTGCAATAGCTGTTGCACTGTTATGTAAAAGTGCATGAATACAAAATTTATTACGATTCTATATAGTAAATTCAGTCATGCGTAAATACTAGGCCCCCCATCTTAAATAGAACGTCATCACCATGGCAACCTAGAATCATTACCTATCATGGGATATGATTGAATTAATTACGTATAATATGATTTAATAGAAGAATCACCATGGAAACCTAGAATCATTACCTATCATCATTACCTATCATGGGATATCATTGAATTCATTACGTATGGCTAGGATTTAAGAGAATGCAGAAAACTTATATTAATATCTTTTTAAGTTTTGATTCCACATTCATAAAATTTGAAATGACTCACCAAATTCTGCAACGATTGTATATATTAAATTTCAAGCCACTTGATTGGTTAGTTTTTGCGCTGTTATATACGGACAGACAGACAGAAGGACCAGACGATGACTACGTATTTATATAATTACGAACGCACTTAAAAATGGATTCATCTAATTTACCCTTTATGACGCGGCGGTAATTTAAAGCATCATCAGAGAAACTTTTTACATAGTTCATTTAACGCATCTGTTGCCAGTGTAATACAATCTAGAATGAGTTATAGATAAATTACTTTATCATGTTCGAAAAGTTACATTTGTTGTAAAAATAAAAATACAGTGTAACCAATTCAACGATACTCCATTTAACGACTCCTTTATAAAGTTAAATAATACTATAAAAAGTGATAAAATATCTTTATTTAGATTTACCTTTATTTTGGAAGCAAGAGATTTATCCACAAGGAAATATTAATTTTAATATTTATTTAAAATTTTATGAGCTTTAAATTTATAATAAATTGTACATGAATTCATTTAATGAACCGTTTATGAGTCGGTGGTACACTGTTAAAAATTTTGCAGCATTCTGGCAGGTCATTCGACCGTTTTTTGAAAAAACGGTTTCATAACCATAATTTAACTATATTCTGACCATAAAATGGCCAATAATATGGTCAGAATAGTGTTATAATTACGGTTGTGTAACCGTTTTCGGAAAAAAGGGTCAAATGACCTGCCAGAATGCTGCAAATTTTTAACAGTGTAGTTTAAAGTATCATTAGAGAAACTTTGTATATAGTTCATTTAACAGATCTATTATTAACAGCGTAATACAATCTAAGATGAGTTATAGGTCGATGAGTATAGGTCAAATATTTCGAAAAGTATTATTCATTGTATAGAACAAAAAATATAATGTAACCCCTACGATACCCGATTTAACGATACCCGATTTAACGATACCCGATTTAACAATTTCTTCACTTTAAGGATAAATTTATTTGATCAGTATTCGCCTATATTTATTTATATGTTAAATGATCATCGTTTTAATTATAGTTTTTCTCTATTTAAGTATAATTTTGATGCGTTTCAAATAATTTAAATGACAATTTTAGTACAAGTAGCTGAGAGTATTTATATAGTTCATTTAACAGATCTATTATTAACAGCGTAATACAATCAAAGATGAGTTATAGGTCGATGAGTATAGGTCAAATATTTCGAATTATTATTTATTGTATAAAACACAAAAGATAGTGTAACCCCCTATTTAACAATACCCGATTTAACAATTTCTTCACTTTAAGGATAAATTTATTTGATCAGTATTCGCCTATATTTATTTATATGTTAAATGATCATCGTTTTAATTATAGTTTTTCTCTATTTAAGTATAATTTTGATGCGTTTCAAATAATTTAAATGACAATTTTAGTACAAGAAGCTGAGAGTATTTATATAGTTCATTTAACAAATCTATTATTAACAGTGTAATACAATCTAAGATGAGTTATAGGTCAATGAGTATAGGTCAAATATTTCGAATTATTATTTATTGTATAAAACACAAAAGATAGTGTAACCCCCTATTTAACAATACCCGATTTAGCGATTTCTTCACTTTAATGATAAATTTATATGATCAGGATTCGCCTATATTTATTTATTTGTGAAACGATCAAAATTTTAATATAGTTTTCCTCTATTAAACTATAATTTTGATGAGTTTCAAATATTTTAAATGGCATTTTTAGGTACAAGTAGCTGACAGTTTTTTCTCTTTGATTCTTTTTT